>OU383793.1:3722104-6122104 GCA_910950805.1 Acrocephalus scirpaceus scirpaceus
CCCGTTTCCCAGGATGAATCCCCAGTTTTCTGTTGTGAATCCCGTTTCCCAGGATGAATCCCCAGTTTTCTAGGGTGAATCCTGTTTTCTGTTGTTTATCCTGTTTTCTGGGGTGAATCCCCAGTTTTCTGGGGTGAATCCTGTTTTCTGGGCTGAATCACCTCTTTTCTGTTGTGAATCCCAGGTTTTATGTTGTGAATCCCAGGTTTTCCAGGGTAAATCCTGTTTTCTGTTGTTTATCCTGTTTTCTGGGCAGCTGCGCCGTTCCTGTCCCGGGCAGGTGACCGCTGCCAGCAGAGCACACTCTGTACCGTGCACAGTGTAGGATTGCAGGCACACAGAGAATTCCTCTGCAGGCACACAGAGAATTCCTCTGCAGCCACAGCTGTGGCAGGCAGGGCTGCAGAGCCTTTCCAGCCTGGACTTGCTCTTCCAAGCCAGGTTCTCCTCTTCCTCTCCCTCCCTGCACTGAAGCCCAACCCCTCCCATCGCTGGGCTGTGATGGGAGCTCTGTGAGTGCATCTGTCCCCCCTTCTCCTGCTGTGCCCCAGGTGCTCCCGTTTTTCCCACTCTGTGTCCCCGCTCCCCTGGCTGTCCCTCTCTTCACCAGGTCCCTTTTTTTGTTTGCAGGTGTTGAGTCCCACCTACAAACAGCGGAACGAGGATTTCAGGAAACTCTTCAAGCAGCTCCCGGACACGGAGCGCCTCATCGTAGGTAAGGCCAGGGCAGCAGAACCCATCCAGATTTTAATTTTTAATGCAGGAGAATCAATGCACCAACACCAGGGGTTTGTGTCCAAACAGGAGGCAGAGGAGTCCTGGAACTTTATTCCAATAAAGGAGAGGCCATGGGGCATTTCCCATGGGGGCTCTCAGATTTTTGGAGGATGCAGCCTCCTTTTTATCCCAATTTCCTGACCACATTTCCCTCTCTCTTTCCCCACTGGCTGAGGTACTTGAGAGGTGCAGACTTCCCCAATCACCTGATACAGACCCCTGCTAATGTGCACCCCCCTTTTTCTTGTGTCAATCAATGGAATTCCCATGGAATTTCTGGTTCTTCCCATTGTTTCTTTCAGCTCTCAGTATCCAATTTTATTTATCAGCAGCCCCACAGTTTGTCTGTAAAGACAAATCTCTCATTGCTTCCATCAATCAGTGGGATCCTTTCCATTGTTTCCTTTCTCTCTCAGTGCCAGTTTTACCTCCCAGCAGACCCTCAGTTTGTTTGTAAAGAGAAATTTCCCATTCCTTTCATTCTCCCAACCACTGACAACGAGCCTGTTTTGTCTGCCTGCAGCACAGGCAGAGCCCCATTTCCAATGGATTTGCATTTTCTGATGGGTTTTCCTCATTCAGTGGGGATGATGTGATCTTTTCCTCCCTTTTTCCTCCTTTTCCCCAACATCCCTGCTCACACACGAGCCCTTCCCAAGCCTCACAGCTGGTGAGATGTGTCTGCTCCTGTACCTTACATAACTGCTGATCCCCTCCTGTGCCCCACGCTGGGATGGAAATGATCAGGGATGCTTAAACTGGGGGGGGAAAAAAAATGCACAATGACTCCTGGGAGGCAGAAAGGAAAAGACAGATTAAATGTGGAAATGAAAGCACGTGGGATGCTGCAGTGACCAGCTGAGGAGGCAGGATCATCAGTCAGGGAGGGAGATTGGCTGTGACTGCCCTTGGAGGGAGCAGCCCCGTGGGCAGGGCACAGCTGGGGCTCAGCTCGATGGCCCTGCCTTGGCCTTGCTGTGCTGAGTGACTTCTCTTGCTGCTGCTGCTCATCCTCACCCTCAGGCTGTCCTGGTGCCTTTTCTCAGGCTTACCTTGAAACAGAGGCCAGACAGAGTTAAAAATTAAAAATTAAAAGTTAAAAATGTGTTTATTAAGTGGATATATTTAATGAAGGGCCTTCAGGTACATTTAGGGCAGGTGAAGCTTCCCCACGTGTGGAGGATTGAGAGAAAGAGATGGGAAGACTGATTTGCTGATCAGAATTCATTTTTACTCCAATTTTCAAATGCTTGTATACAATTCTAGGAAGGCTAGTAATTTTTTACTACCATGATTGGGTTAAACATCACACAAACAAAACTCGTGCATTTTACAGCATCTCTTGCTTGCAGAGGTTTGATTCAATCTTTTCCTGTCCGCCAGACTTGATCCAATCTTTGTGTAATCTTCAAAGCTCTGTTTGTTCTTGCCAAGGCTTCTTGATTATCAAACTGGCTGTGCTAATTAAATCCACAGTGCCCTGTGTCCCGTGTCTGACCCAAGGGGCTACATCCAAAATGGACAATGGTCACGAGTTTTTCAGACAATTTTAAGTTTGGCCCATTTACATATCAGGGGTTAATCCTCCAATTACAGCTTCAGGTCATGAAGTAATTTTCCCCCAGTTTGCTCCTCTCCAATTCACTTTTGTTACTAATTTTGGGGCTTGAGGCTGTTGGTTGTCCTTGGGTTCCAATCCCAAAGGAATTGTTTTGTCTGACCAAAATGTGGAGATAGTCAGCAACACTTTCTGTGGAGTTTAGAGTTATGCACTGATGCAGCCCAGGGTTTGAAAAACATAAAGGCAAAAATCTTAAAGCATCCTGTGGCTTTTCTGCTCCTCACTGAGCACGTGCTGCCCTCCCACAGATTACTCATGTGCTCTCCAGCGAGACATTCTCCTGCAGGGCCGCCTCTACCTCTCCGAGAACTGGATCTGCTTCTACAGCAACATCTTCCGCTGGGAGACACTGGTAAGGCTCTGCCACTGCTGGGCTTGTGCTCAGGTCTGCTTTGGGAAGTGTTAAAAATGCACATTATAAAGTTGGCTTTTCACAAATATCAAGATGAATGCTATATGTGTGATGTTAAAGTAATTTTTATTTCTGCTATTAACAAAAGCTTAGACATGGTAGCAATAGTAGCTGATACAATTATAAGTGAATTGTCTGTTAGTTGAAATAACATCCAATAAACATGTAATGAAGACCCTGCTATCAATCTGCCAACTATCAGCATCTGCTGTCTGAAAAAAGTGTAGAGCACAGCCCAAACTAGAAGTGATAATAAAACCACAGCCAAGAAACAGGGCATGCTCTAACAAAGCAGACCAAGGAGGGGCTGTGCTAAACAGTTCTTAAAAAAATACAAATATACGCAATAGTTTATAATTATGCAATGGACTGATGTAAGAGGAAAAGTATTTCAGGAATTTCTCCAAGATAGTAGGTGTGCTCTTGGCTGAATGCCAAACACCCTTTTTTTAAACCCTTTATTTCTATTTCCTATTGTCTTTTTATTAAACTTCCTAAATTTTACCAAAAAACTGAACCTTGTTTTTCACAGAAGGGCTCTCCCTGCTGCCTTTCTCACCAATTTCTCCCTTTCCTGGTGTTTTTTTCCCTCCTTGGTGCAGCTGACAGTTCGCTTGAAGGACATCTGCTCCATGACCAAGGAGAAGACAGCACGGCTCATCCCCAATGCCATCCAAGTTTGCACTGACACTGAAAAGGTACAGCCCACCAGTTTTCCAAACTGGGGCAGGGTTTGTGGTGAGCTGGGCTGAGGCTGGAGCTCAGATGAGGGGTGTGGGGCCAGGTAAAATATCCAGGTGTTACAGCAGCACATCCCAGAGCTGTTCCTGCTCACTCCCTGGTGAGAGCCTCTCCATGGGTTTCACTCTGTGCCCTATGGATGGCTCACTCCAGCTGCAAAGTGACCCCACACCGGGCTGGTTGTGTTTTCTCCTGGTTTTTGGCTTTTTCTGAACTGATTTTTCTCTCTCCCTCTCTCCCCATCCAGCACTTTTTTACTTCCTTTGGGGCTCGGGACAGGACGTACATGATGATGTTCAGACTCTGGCAGAACGCTCTGCTTGACAAGGTACAGAGAGAAACCCCAGGGCTGGGCTGGGATCAGGGGTGGGGATGGATCTGGGCAGGAGCATCACTTGTGACTGAAAAAACCACCTAAAAACACCTAGGGACAGCAAACACAGGTGTTTGGGCAGTAGGGACAGCAAACACAGGTGTTTGGGCAGTAAGGACATTAAACACAAGTGTTTAGGCAGAGCAGGCTCATGACTGCAAATACAATTCCCTCTTCTTGCAAAGAATTTTTTGCTGGGGTTAATCACCCATTTCCTGGGATAAATCACCTGTTTTCTGGGATAAATCACCCATTTTCTGGGATAAATCATCCATCTTCTGGGTAAATCACACACAGTAGGTGCCGCTCTGCCTCTGCTGAGGAATCAGGGTCACAGGAGGGAATTTTTTTTTTTTGGAAGTCTGTAATTCCACAGTGGAGCAACCCTCAAGAAAGCAGCTCAGAAAAGCAGCAGGAATAACTCACTGTGCAGGCAGAGCTTTCAGTAAATCTGTGCTCCAGAGGTCCAGACAGAACAGAAAATGAGTGTTCAGGGCATCCCAGATCCAGGTGAGAGCAGTTGTGGGTCCAGGGTGCACCAAGTGAGGGCTCAGGGGGTTGGAGTTTAAAACAAATCTGCTCCTGCTGTGCCAGAGGCCCTGTAAATCCTGGATTTGTGGAGGGTTTTTCTGGCCTCCCTGCAGCAGCGAGGCTGATGTTAGTGCTCCCAGCATTCCGGGGTGTCCTGGCTGGAATTCAGAGCACTCTGGAGGAATGAGGCACCAGGAACACCCTGTCCCAAAAAACGGGGTAGGATTTAGGAGGAGAAAGGATCACCTTGCCTTGGGCAGCCTGTGGTGTTCCATGGGCTGTAACCTGAGCAGCCTTTCGAAATTCCCAACTCCAAAATTTGAAATTCAGTGCCCTTGGTGCCAAGGTCAAGGCAAAAGGGAACTGAGACAGTGATAAACACAGGAAGCACTTCCAGAGCTCTTTTTTCACATGTGGGATCAGTGGCTGGCAGGAAAAGGGGAGAAAGAGCTGAGTCCAGTTTTCCTGATAAGACATGGATGTGAGTGAATGTGTGGGAAGGAGGTGGAACAATCAGATTTTTCTGGATGAAAGTTCCTCATTAAAGGATTTTTTTTCCCATGATTTTGGTCGCTGCTGTAGGCAGCTAGATTAAAAAATTCCTGCTTTATCCCATGCAGTTACTGTGGGAGGAAATTCAAGGCAGCAGCTCAGACAAAAGTTCACTAGATTTGTTTCCCCTCATTACCAAGAAATCTTTGTCGTTGGTCATAAGTTTCTTATGGGTAAAAGTCTCCTTTCATCCCTGTGCCACATCTTAACTCACAAGTTTTCCTGCCCCATTTTTCAGAGCCTCATGTCACAGTCATGTGGTGATCACTGACCTGCATCCCTAAAATCTGGGCTTTTATCAATGGTCTGGATAATAATTTTCTCTTTTTTAATTTTTTTTTAACTTTTCACAGGGGTGTCTGGTGACACAAACTCCTTTTGATTCCAAACTGCAGCAGGAAATGTTTTTCCTTGTTGTTTGTTTCCTTGTTTTAGATCATTTTCCCTGCAGTGATTTTTCAGGCAGCTTTAATTTAAATGAAGTTGAAGAGGGGGAAAAAAAAACAAACCAAAACTCATAGGGTCTTGGGGTTTGGTGGAGCAGCAGAGGTGGGAAAAGCATCTGTGGAGGGAAATGCAGGTTTAGTGCTTCCATTGGTAAATTCCAGCACTGTTTGGTGGGAAATCTCATCCATTGCTGCCCTGGGTGCAGATCTCTGATCGTTTTAGGTGACAGGAGATTGTGGCATGGAAAGATCACAGTGGCAAATTTTGGGGCAGGACCTGGGCTGATGGTGGAGGATTATTGGTGACAGGGCCTGGTTGTGCTCAGTGGGGGCAATTGCTAGGCCAGAGATTAAATAAGTAATAAAATATAGTAATAATAAATAAAAATATAACAAAACAATGCATATATTTACATACATTTTATTTTAGTATATATTATAATATATAAGATATTATATATATATTATATATAATATAATAAAACTGCATATAATCACATACAGTATATATTAGCATATATTATAATAGATTATCTATTATATAAAACATTTTATAATGTATATAATACATTATATATAATATATATGTGTGTATATATAATATATATAAAAAGAATATTATTATATATATACATATATGTGTGTACATATATAATATATACACACATGTATATATAAAAATATAAAAATATAAACTTAAAAATATAATATATAGAAAAATTATAAAATTTAAGGTATAGAATTAAAAATATAATATATAGAAAAAATATAAAATTTAAAATAAAAAAATTAAAAATATATAGAGAAATATATATCTTTATATATATATAATAAAATTTCCATTTTATATAAAAATACAAAATTACATTTTATGGAGTTTGTTATTATTTATTTTTTAGTTATAAAAATAAATAATTCTTTGAATATAAATTGCTATTTAAATAAATTTTAATAATAAATAATCAAATAAATAATTTTATTTATGGAAAAAATAGATAATAAACTCCATAAGTTTCACATAGCTGAGCCCACAGAAAGGCTCTCACCTCAAGTATCAGAATCTCTCACTTCTTTCAAGGCAAGGAATGTCCTCCTGGCTATGGTAATTCCAGACTTTCACTGTATTTGGGCATTTTTGGCTGCAAATATGTGATGTTGTGTGTCCCCTGTTCCAGCCTCTGTGCCCAAAGGAGCTCTGGCACTTTGTCCACCAGTGTTACGGGAACGAGCTGGGGCTGACCAGCGATGATGAGGACTACGTGCCTCCTGACGATGACTTCAACACCATGGGGTGAGTGGGGAGAGCAGAGGTGGCCCCAGCAGAGCAGGGTGTGCTGCATGTCCCACAGTGCTGCTGGTCCTGACACACTCTGGGGGCTGGCCAAGTGCTTGCTCTTGAACGTGTGATGCCAAAAAAGCTGCAAGTGTAGCGTTCCCTGGTGGAGGCTGGGAGGGACTGAAGTGCCTGCTGAGCCAGCTGAGCAATTCCAGAAATGCCAAAGCACAAGGCCAGGCAGTGCTGCATGGCCAGAAACTGCTGATGCTTGTCAGTCCCTGTACAAACACCCCGAAAATTGGGGCTTGCTCTCCCCTGCACTGAGCCATTCCTGCTTCTGGACAGCGTGGAGACTTCATAGAAACGTTCTCACTTGCTCTGTGTGTGCAGCTGTAGCTGTTGTGAGAGGGGTAACCATAAAAACCTGTGTTCTCTGTGGCGTCCCAGCTACTGCGAAGAAATCCCCGTGGAGGAGAACGAGGTCAACGACAGCTCCTCCAAGAGCAGCATGGAGGCCAAGCCAGAAGCCAGCCCTCAGCTGCCAAAGAAATCTGTCACTGCCAGCACCCTGACCTCCACGGGCAGCAGTGAAGCCCCAGCCTCGGTGAGTTTCTCCTGTCCAGGTGTCTGCCAGGGAAAGCTGGAGCTTCCCTTGGAATGGAGAATGTAAAACCCCGTCCCTCCAAATTATTATAATTTTGAAATTAAAGGAGATTTCAGGCAAAGATACGGGAACAGGAGTAACAATTCTTTTCTAGGAATATTAAAAATACAAATGTAGTAGTACAAAAGACAAGCAAACAAACAAACAATCAAAAAATCCTAGAAACATTGACAAAATAAAAATACAGCCTGACCCTCTGTTGCTCAGGGTGTTGGTGCAGCCCAATCCAGCCCTCCTGCAGTGACAGATGTGGCTCTGCTGGAGCAATGATCCTGTACAAGGGTGGAGTTTCCTCTGAAGCTCCCGTGGGGTGAGATGGGTCCGGGCTCCCTCTGGGAATGCAGAGCAAACAGGCTGGGCTGGGGTTCCAAATCTCAGCTTTGATCCAGGTAGGAATGCTGGGCTCCTCCCCCTGGGTGGAGCATCTCCCCATGGGCTGCTGGAATTGTCTCAGCCCTGCAGTGAGCCTGGCTGGCCCATGGACAGCAGAGATCCCCTGCAGGGAGGGTGGGTGGTGGGAGAGATCAGGAACACTGCCCCAGCTGGTTTGAACAGCTGCCCATTAACAGAAGGCACCTTCCCTCTCTCCTCTGGAGTTATGAGGAATGGGTTGTACAAGAGATAAAGAAAAAAACAAAACAAAATGAAACAAACCCAAAAAAAACCACAAACAAAAAAACCAAAACAAAAAAAAAACCAACCCAAACAAAACCAAAACCCCACACCAACCCAAAAAACCCAAAGCCTCCCCAGCCAGTTTCAACAGACGGAAAACAGAACACACATTTTTGGTTACATATTGCGAACCCAAGACATCTCCCTCCCCTGGCAGCAGGGATTTGTTTTCCCTGAAATCCAGCCCCTCGTGGGTTGTATGAGGTTTGTTCACCCTCCAGCTCCTGTTCCACTGCTGCTGATTTCAGTCCTTGGTCAGTGATTTTGTCACTGGGACCCTCAGCAGCAAGAGCATTTTCCTTTCTCTGCTTCTGGATGAAAAGTCTTGGATATAAAAAAGATTTTAATTTCTTCCCTGCCTTCAGTTGTTCCCTGGAAAACAGCGTGTACTCTCCAGGTGTTACAGCAGAGCAGACCTTGTTTAGATATTGCCTCAGGTTCTTTCAGCTTGTTCAGGAGCAAAACCAGCACTGGACAATATTGTGCTTGTCTGAACAAAAAACCTGCTGGTGTCCAAAGCTTGAACACTGATCTTTTGAGAGGAGGCTTTACAAACACTGCATGGCAATTGCCCTCCTCTCTCTATTTAATTTCCAGATATGTCAAGGCCAAATTTTCAGAAATTGGCTCACAGGTGTGAGGTTTTTTGAAGCAAAGCCCCTCTCCAGGTGCTGACCTTGCCCTTGTTGTGCCCTGCAGTTCGATGGAGTGCTCCCAGAGGAGGAGGAGGCAGTGGCAGAGAGTCCTGTGGAGAAGGACCTTGGCATTGCCAACATCATGGGAGAGAAAATCGACATCATTGGCCCTGTGAACTCCCCCTCCCTGGACTTCAACGACAACGAAGACATTCCCACAGAGCTCAGTGACTCCTCAGACACCCACGATGAGGGTACGGGGGGAGAGGCCATTCCAGCAGGGGGATTTGGGGAGAGGTCATCCCATCAGGAATGTGGGGAAAAGCCATTCCATCAGAGAGATCTGGGGAGAGGCCATCCCATCAGGGGGATTTGGGGAGAGGCCATCCCATCAGGGAGATTTGGGGAGAGGCCATTCCATCAGGGATGTGGGGAGAGGCCATTCCATCAGGGAGATTGGGGAGAGGCCATTCCATCAGGGAGATTTGGGGAATGGCCATTCCATCAGGGGGATTTGGGGAATGCCTATCCCATCAGGGGGATGTGGGGAGAGGCCATTCCATCAGGGAGATTTGGGATGGGGCCATTCCATCAGGAGATTTGGGGAAAGGCCATCCCATCAGGGGGATTTCCAGCCTTATCCCATCCTTCCCCATGAGGGAATGGACTGGTGACTACTGAAATCCTTTTTCAAGGAATTCCCATTGTGGGCTGCAGAGAGTGAATGTGTTTAAATTTTAGCACGTGCCTAAAAATTTTAGGATGTCCCTAAAATAATAAGTTATATAATTAATAAGTCATATAAGTTATGTAATTAATTATCCCTTCTGATGTCCCAACTCTTGCCCTGGGATCAGTGTAGAAAAAGGGTTGAAGTGCCTCCTTTGGGTTCCTTCTGAAATATTGAGGTCCTGGTGAATGGGTTTTTATCTTCTTTTCTGTTGGAGCTGGGATTAAATGCTTGAGTGACGGATTTTGTGTTCAGACTTAGATGTTTATTAATTCTTATCTATAGCAGTCTCACAAGTTGTGAGTTCTAGTTAACAAAGTGAAAAATGGCTCTTTCTCTATTGCTCTACAAGGCCTTTTAAGGGCAAATTGTCCAATTATGAAATGACACCTAAATTATTTTTTACTTTTAACCCAATAACCAAACACCCATGGCCTGCAATGCAGACTTTTCTACCCAATTACAAAATCCCACCCAGAGCCATGGAGAAGAAGGTGAAAAAGAAGGACTGGCCTCTGCCCTAAATCCTCCATCTTGCTTTATATATCTATTCCTGTATTCTAAACCCTTAAACTCTCAGTTTTGCACCCTGTGCTATCACACACTTCTATTCAAACTCCACCCCCACAACCCCAGTGCTGTCCCTCAATTTTGGGAGCTGTTCCACGGCCTCAGGTCAGTGCAGTGTTTGCCTGGGGGTCAGTGCCTGGCAGCACAGAAATCTGGAATTCTCAGTGCCCAGGGTCCCAGCAGTGCTGCTCTGCAATGACATTTTCCATCACCCTGGGGGGTCATGGCTGCACCTTGAGGTCTCTGTCCCCACAGGGGAAGTCCAGGCGTTTTACGAGGACCTGAACGGCCGGCAGTACGTGAACGAGGTGTTCAACTTCAGCGTGGACAAGCTCTATGACCTGCTCTTCACTGACTCCCAGTTCCAGAGAGACTTCATGGAACAGCGCCGCTTCTCTGGTCAGCTCTGCTGCTGCTGGGGCTGCCCCAGGGCTGCACTGGAGTTTGGGAGGGGTTTTGCTGTTTGGGTGGGTCAGGAGGGGTTCAGGGGGTTATTTCTCTGTCCTGGTGCTGGGGCATTCCTGGCACGAGGAGTAGGGGCAGGATTTTCACCTGCTGGGTTGGCATCAATGCAGAGGAGTCACAGCTGCATCAGGGAGAGGATTTACAGGGCTTTGCCTTGGAGGTGCAATTTTGTCTGCTTGGGTGACACTCTGAGCAGATTTTGGGACAGCCTGGCTCGTGCTGGCAGCGACCAAAACCAGGCAGGACCTGTGTGCCCATCTGGTTTCAATTTCTAACAGCTGGAGCAGCAAAAGCAGATTTTATTATATTTTATTTATTTTTATTTTAATTTAATTTAATTGTGTTTTGTTTTATTTTGCTTTATTTTATTTTATTTTATTTTATTTTGTATTATTTTTAATATTTTTATTATTTTTATTATATTTTATTTTTTTTTAATTTTTTATTTTGTCTATATATTCAATTTTTTATTATTTTTAATTTTTAATTCTTTATTTATTATTTATTTTTATTTACTACTTTAATTTTAATTTTAATTTTAATTTAATTTTTTTATTATTTTAATTTTATTTTATTTATTTTTTATCATCACCTCAGGCCTGATCCTCTGTTCAAGGCTTTACAGTGTGAGGGAAAAGCTCTTCCAGCTCCACACCTGGCACTGGCATGGACAGAGCTGCAGAGAGAATCCCTTGGCATCTCACAGTCCTCCTTTCCCCATAACTGTGGGTTTGCTGGAGGACATAAATCCCCAGCCTCTCCCCCTTTCCCTGCACTTGAAAGAGGGGGAAATATTCCCATTTAGCAGAGGAGCCCTTGGTTTCACACTGAGCTGAGCTCTAGAGCAGCCAGGCTCCAGGGGGAAGGAAATCCCATCCCAGCTTGGTTTTATGGTTGTGCCTTTCCCCAGGGGACAGCCCAGAGATCCCTCCCCAGTTACCTGACTGCAATGTTGTTTTGTGCTCTCAGATATTATCTTTCACCCCTGGAAGAAGGAGGAAAACGGCAATCAGACCAGAGTGATCCTGTACACCATCACCCTCACCAACCCTCTGGCCCCCAAAACTGCCACAGTCACTGAGACTCAGGTAAGGGACAGTGGAGCAGGGCTGGAATGTTTGTGGAAACTGCTCTGGGAGTTATTTTATGTCCTGAGCACGTTTTCATTGCCCCTGTCCATTTTCCTGTTCACATTTCCTTGATTTAACCTGCTGCCCAGCATCACTGCAGCCATGTAAGTTAATCTTACACTGGATTTTAATGACAGCACCACAAATTTCCCAGCAAAAGCAGCTGAGTTTGTGAACAAGGCAGCACATTTCAACAACTGTTGTTTTTTTTTTTTTTCTCACCCAAACTGGTGTTTTTTGAGCTGTTCTCAGCCCAGCAGATATTACTCAAGGAAGTCAGATACTGCCTGACCTTCTCACAGCTCTGCAGGGTGTTGTGGATTTTTTATTGTGGTGAGGACACTGAGATGATCTGTTTGAAAAGGGGAAATCTGCAATGCACTGGGAGGAGCCAGGCCGGCTCCTGCAACTGGAGAGGGAGGAAAAGCCTCTTTCCATGTCCAGAGATGTGTTCAAGTGAGAAATATTTAGAGGGAGCTTTGGGGATTGCTCAGAGGGAGCCAGGAAAGGGCTCTGAGCAGGACATTTCAGAGAGGATGATACCAGCAGCAAGGTGGGGCTTGTGAGGGTGTGAGGAAAGCTGCTGGAGAGGAGGAAAGGTGCAGGGAACAGAAAGGAAAAGGGAGAGCAAAGGGATGAGCACAGGGAGCAGCACTCTCGGATAAACAAGTGGAGTATTTAATTCTGAGTTTGGCTCAAGCACCAAGGCACCCCCTGTGTGTCCTCACTGCAGGGCTGAGTGAGAACAGCCTGCAGGAAAAGTCTGGCTTTGTCCAGGGGTCTGTGCTTACCTGTGTCTGTCTGTCCCCTGCGTGAGCTTTGCTCTGGAGCAAAGGGAAAAGCACATCAGAAGTGCTTAAAAGAAGAAAGTGATGTGGTTTTAGGTGTTTAGAATGATTTGTGCTAGAAAATTAATTAGCTGGAATTGATGCTAAAGCCTCTGGTTTTAGCTCAGGTGGGTCCCTGACAAGCCAGACAGCAGAAGAGAGGAAAGGTCACACTTGGGAAGGTCCCAGGTGGCACTGAGGTGTGTAACACCTCTGTTACAAACCCTGCAGGCTTTAAAGAATGCCTTCTTTAAAATGTGCCCACAGGAAACATCTGGGTGAAACCTTTGTTTTCCTGTGCCTTCCCTGCAGGGTGAGCTGCTCACAGCAGAGCTGCGGGGACAGGGCTGGGGTGTGAGGGTGTCTCTTGTTTGCAAAGTGCTGCTGAAGGTGAAGAATTAGAGCTGTGAAAGATGTGTTGTAGCAAGACCACGTGGGGTAAAATAATTGGTGATTGGTGTTAGAAGCATTAGCAGCATCATGTGGCAAAAGCTAAATAAACATTTATAAGGTGTAATAAAGAAATAGTTTGGCTTGTGACAATGTTGTTGAGTTTTACATCTCTTGTGTCTCACCCTTCTATGAGATTGATGATGGAATAAAATCTTTTAAAAACACCTCTCAGCTGCCCCGTCTCTGTAGAGCTGGGTTTTTCCAACCCCAATCTCTCAGAGCTGTATCTGAGCACACTCAGAGCTGCCTTGCCGCTGTTTTCCCTGCAGACAATGTACAAAGCCAGCCAGGAGAGCGAGTGCTATGTCATAGATGCAGAGGTGCTAACCCACGACGTCCCCTACCACGATTATTTCTACACCATCAACCGCTACACGTTGACTCGTGTTGCCAGAAACAAAAGCCGACTCAGGTACCTCTCCTGGGGAGGGGATGAAGAGCAAAAGGCACTTTTGGAGGGGAGTTTTGCTGTCTGGGTGGGTTAGGAAGGGTTGAGGGGGTTATTTCTTTGTCTCCATTCCTGTCATGAGGAATAAGGGCAGGATTTTCACCTGCTGGGTGAAGTGCAGAGCAGTCACAGCTGCATCAGAGATTTTCAGATTTTTCTTGCCTCTCTCGTAGGGGTTTGCAGAGCCTGTTATCACTGCAGACTCTGAGTGGATGATGAGCAAAAGGCACCTTTGGGAGGGAGTTTTGCTGTTTGGGTGGGTTAGGAGGGGTTGAAGGGGTTATTTCTTTGTCCTGTTGCTGGGACATTCCTGTCATGAGGAATAAGGGCAGGATTTTCACTTGCTGGGTAAAATGCAGAGCAGTCACAGCTGCATCAGGGAGAGGATTTTCAGATTTTTCTTGCCTCTCTCTTGGATGAAGGAGGTTTGCAGGGCCTGTTATCACTGCAGACTCCGAGTGTATGATGAGGAAAATGCACTTTTGGAAGGGAGTTTTGCTGTCTGGGTGGGTTAGGAAGGGTTGAGGGGTTATTTCTTTATCTTCATTCCTGTCACAAAGAACAGGGGCTGGATTTTTACTTGCTGGGTTGACATCAATGCAGAGCAGTCACAGCTGCATCAGGGAGAGGATTTTCAGATTTTTCTTGCCTCTCTGTAGGGGTTTGCAGGGTCTGTTATCACTGCAGACTCTGATAAGCACCAGGATGAACTTCCTGGGACTGTGCCTGGGGGGAGAAGCAGAGGAATTGGGCAAAGCTGTATCGGTGTGACTGCAGTAATGATAATCCAAATGTCTGCCAAATGGTGGAGTGCTCTTGGGAGAGGTTCTTCCTTCCTTTGGAAAGACTTTTCCAGCACTGCTTCTCCTCTGGAAACATGAAGGGCTGAGGCCATTCCAGAAATAGCAGTGAACATGATTATTTCCTGGGTTTACACTGACAGATTGTGAATTGACATCACCCCCAGGAGGCAGAGCCAGGGCAGTGACTGAGCTGTGTCTCCTCACAGGGTTTCCACAGAATTGCGCTACAGGAAACAGCCCTGGGGGCTGGTGAAATCCTTCATTGAGAAGAACTTTTGGAGCGGCCTGGAAGATTATTTCCGTCATTTGGGTAAGAGTGGCAGTGCCAGTGGCACTCGTGTTTCCCTGGGAGTGGGCAGCATGATCCAACCTTCAGGTGGCTTAAAAAAGGGACTCCCACAGCCAGAATACCTGCTGGAATTAATCAGGGCATCAAGTCTTGCTCCCTGTTAATTGGGGTCCAATTTTGGTAAAAAGTACAAGGAATGTGGTGCACAAATCTCTCCTCTTTGGCCCAGCTGATGCCTTTTTCAGGCTTACCTAAAACCAGAGGCCAGACAGAATTAAGATAATAAAAATCAGTTCTGTTTATTGAAACACCTTCAGGTACATTGAGGGCACACAAAGCCCCCAGGGGCTGCACCCACAATGGACAATGGGCATGGGTTTGCACACTTGGATCAGTTTGGGTCATTTGCACATTGGGGGTTCATCTTCCAATTCCAGCTCCAGGGAATGAAGTCATTGACCCCAAGTTTGCTGCCCCCAACTCACTTTTGTTTCCATCTCTCAGACCTGGGGCAGTGAGGTGTCCTTGATTGCCAGGCCTGGAGAGGAATTGTGTCTGACCAGAATGGGAGAACAGCAGCTAATGTTTTATATGGAGTTTAGAGTTACAGACTAAAAAATTGTGGGATTACAAATAGATGAAAAATAGAAAAGCTAAAATCCAAAGGCATCACATCAGAGGGGTTAAACCTCTGTCTCTCTACAAACCACACCCCTAACACTCCCCCTTGGTGCTGCAGAGAGCGAGCTGACCAAAACAGAGAGCACGTACCTGGCGGAGGTGCACAGACAATCCCCCAAGGAGAAGGTGAGCAAGCAATCCACGGTGCGGCGGCGGAAACGCGCGCACGCGCACCTGCGGGTGCCACACCTGGAGGAGGTGCTCAGCCCCGTCACCACCCCCACGGACGAGGAGGTCGCCCATCGAATCAAGCACGTGGCAGGTGAGCAGCCCCACGGCCCTGGGGATGGGGGCAAACAGGGGTTTGGTCACAGAGGGGTGGTGAAGCTTTTTATCTTCTTTTTCTACCAGAGTAATAATAATATTTATAATACTTATATTATATTATATTATATTATATATATAGAATATATAATATAATATATTAATATAGAATATATTAAACAATAAACAATATAATATATAATATATAATATATTATATATTATATATTATATATTATATATTATATAATATATATAATGTATAATATATAATAATATATAATATATAATATATAATATATAATATATAATATATAATATAATAGAATATAATATTATATTATATATATAAAATATAATATGTAATATATAATAATAAATTATTATTATTATCATTGTTATTATTATTATTGAAGTAATAACTTCTACCAGAGTCGGGATTAAATGCTCAGATGGTATTTCATGTTCAGACTCAGATGTTTATTAATTCTTATCTATAGCACAGTCTCACAAACTGTGAGTTCTACAGCACTGCTAGCTAAAAAAATAAAAATGGCCCCCATCTCTCTCTCTACAAGGCCTTCTAAGCACAAACTGTCCAACTACAAAATGACATCTGAATTATTTTTACCTTTAACCCAATAACCAAACACCCATGGCCAACAATTTGGATTTTTCTACCCAATTACAAAATACCACCAGAGCCATGAAGGAGAAGGTGAAAAAGAAGGACTGGCCTCTGCCCTAAATCCTCCATCCTGCTTTTTTTATATATATATATATATATATATATATATTACTGTATTCTAAACTCTCAGTTTTGCACCCTGTGATATCACACACTTCTATTCAAACTCCACCCCCACAACCCCAGTGCTGTCACTCAATTTTGGGAGCTGTTCCACGGCCTCAGGTCAGTGCAGTGTTTGCTTGGGGGTCAGTGCCTGGCAGCACAGAAATCTGAAATTCTCAGTGCCTGGGGTTCCAGCAGAGTGGGGAGGATGTGTTGGGGTTGTTTGGGTGAGCTCGAGGGGTGGGTAGAGGATCAGGGGTTGCCCTTCCCTGTTTCCCATCCCAAGTTCATCCCATCTCCTCAGGTTCCACTCAGACACGGCACATCCCTGAGGAGAGCCCCAGTGGCTTCCACCTGCAGAGTGTCTCCAAGCTGCTCCTTGTCATCAGTTTTGTGTAAGTGATGATTTTTTTTCTGCTTTCCTTCCCTGTCAGCTTTAAACACCTTTGGTTGATCTGTGTTCCTGCAGTTCTGTGCTCCTTTCTCTCCTTTCCCCTCGGTTTTGCTCTTGTTTTAGCCAAACATGGGCTAAATGGGCTTTGCAGTCTGTCCTGGGGGTCCTAATGGCAGGTCTGGGACCTGTGTGGGACAGTGACAATCAGGACAGAGCAGCTGTGCCAGAAGAGAGGAGTCAATACCTACAAGAGAAGAAATCCAACAAGTATAGGGGTTTTATTTTTTATTTTTTTACTTCAAGGGATGCAGTTTACAGATTTTTAATGGCACGTAGAAACTCTGTGTGTGTGGATAATTTAAAACAAATGATTTAATTGCTGACACATGACCTGCTACCATGGACAATGAGTGTGCAAAGCTCTCTGGGCTGCCACAACAGGGCTCAGTGTCTGTGAGGATTCTGTCACATCTTCCCTCTGGGCTGGCAAAACCTTTCCATGGCTGGTGCTGGGCAGTGATTTTGGTCAGAGGTACAGCCAGAAAGCAGCTGGACCATTCAGAGATGATTTCTGCACAATAAGAAACGTGTGATTTCATCAGCCCAGCAGCAGGAGCTGTTTAGTTTGGGTGTCTCTCCTGCCACACCTTTCAGGATTGGTGATATTGGACTGGGATGTGCTCTCCAGGTGAGCTGGGAATGGGCCCCTCATGGCTCAGTTTAATTCCTGAACTCCCTGGTTTTGCTGTTCCTCTGCCCTTGGGCTGACAGCAGCCTGCATTAGTGCTGCAGTTCTTGCTGTGGGCAGCTGCTGTGGAACAGAACAGCCTAAAGCAGTGATCCAGGCTTTTCTGACTTGGGCTCAGCTTTTCCTTAAGCTCCCCCAGCTTCTAGAGAGGTGTGGTGAAGTTGGGATTCAGGACTGAAATTACAGCTCCAGCTGAGCTCTTCTCTGTGTTTCCTGCTCCCAAAGGGGCACAGATGCAGAGGTTTGCAGCAGCACCCAGTGATAAATGAGGTGTGTAAGGTGCTGTCATGATGAGAACATAGCACAAAGGTACCAAAGCTTTGTGCCAGTGCCTCCTGACAGCTTGTAGTAGTTTTATATTTCTTAATTTTGATTGGGTTTTGGTTAGCATATTAATTTTGTGATCATTTTAGTGTCTCCAAAATTCTCATGGAGACATTAGCTACAAGAAAAAAGCAGTTTGGTGGATGTTAATGTCACGAGTCACTTGGGTCACAGAGCCCTCTGTGATGTTTCCAGAATATTCCTCTGGCCAGTTGCCATCCGCCTGACTGAACTGGTCATAGTGGGCCATTCTTCCAGCAAAATAACTGCACTATTCAGAGCCAGGCACCAGCCTGGCAGTTTGGAATCTGTTCCTGGGGAGGAGCAGAAATGCCCCTGTGTGGTGAGGGGTGAGGAGCTGGGCAGGGCATGGCCGGGGTGTGATCCCAGTGCTGGGGTGGGAGTGGGGAGGGCTGGATGTGAGCTCTGTGTGTGTGTGTGTGTGTGTGTGTGTGTGTGTGTCACACAGGGCCTGCATGGCACCTGCTGTCCCAGGAGCTCGGCTGTGCTGAGGGAGCTTCACCAGCAGCGCAGGCACACGGATCCCTGTCTGTCTGTCTGTCTGTCCTTCCTGCCTCTCTTCCCCCTGCTCCTTTCTTCCTGCCCCTGTCTGAGCCTCCTCCTCTCAGCCCAGTTTGTGTCAGTCCGTTTCTAACCTGCAGCTGCTCCGTCTTTTCTCTTCCCTGCTCCCATTAGGATCTGTTTCAGGTACTGTCTCTCTCTTTTTTTACCTCTTTACTCTCCCATTCCCCTCCCTTTCTCTGCATTCAGCACATCCACTCACCCCTGTCTGTCTGCCTGTCTGTCTGTCCTCCTGGCTCACACATTTCTTCCACGAGGTGAAGTTTTGGTTGCTCACTCAGATTAAATCCCCACACTCACAGCATGGACTGGGCCTCAGACACCTTCCCAAAGGCCTGGGGTTTGTCCCAGGCGTTCCTGGCGGGCACTGAGCTGTGAAATGCTCCTGAGCTGGCTGTTCCCTTGCTTTCTTTCTGCAGTCTGGTGCTGTTGGTCATTCTCAACATGATGCTGTTCTACAAGCTCTGGATGTTGGAGTACACCACGCAGACGCTCACGGCGTGGCAGGGCCTGAGGCTGCAGGAGAGGTACAGCCACCCCTGCTGGGTCCCTGCTTGTTTCTCGTGGGTGTCAGAGGCTTTTCTGTCACACCAGAGCTCTGGGCTCTCACTTTTGTGTAAAACAGGTGAAGCTGAGGGCTGTGTGTGTTTCCCCTGCAGCTGAAGAGCAGAGTTAAGGCCTTCATTGTGAATTGACATCGTCCCCAGGAAGCAAAACCAGGGGAATGACTGACCTTTGTCTCCTCAGGGGATGCTCTGTGAATAAACATTCAGCAATTTTGGGCTGAGGTGGTCACTTCCCCTCCTCTGATGGCCAAACTTCCCTCTGCATGGGAAGCAGCATCTTGGGATGATCCCTCTGTACTCAGAGGAGATTCTGGGCCTGGGACACACTCACTGTTAGGTTTGTGGTTTGGAAGGTGTGGATCCAGATATCAGCACCATGTCCTGCCTGAATGGTCTCTGGTCTGGTTTTAGAGGCTGAGAACCTCCTGCATCCACATTTCTGAGGTGTTTTTGTCCCCTTGTGTCCCTCTTCTGGAGTCCCAGTTGCTCCCTTGCTACACTGGGTTTAACTTCAAACATTCATAGCCACGTGCTAGCACTGTGTTGGAATTTTTTGCTCTATTTGTGTCATTTCTCCTCATCAGGAAAGGAAATTATCTTCCCCATAACAGCCCTGCCAGTGCCCCACAGATAGACACTTCAAGTGATTATAGACATTTTAGGTGATTTTATTTTTCTCTGGTGCTCTTGATGATTTTTTTTTAGACTACTACAACAGTATTTAAGTATTTAAGTATATTAATAGTGTATTAAGTATATTAAGTATATTAGTGTATTAAGTATTTAAGTATATTAATAGTATTTATGTAACTTACATCCTGTTTGCACAGCGTGATGTGCAAGTGCTGGAATTACGTGGGTGGCTCCACACGGGTAATTTTTATGTTGCAGCCATGATTGCTATGGAAGCATCTGAATCCATCCAAGCACCTGGAATGCTTCCATGTGTCCTGATTCCACCCCCCTCAGTTCTGTTTTGGGGGTTTAAATGGACTTGAAGGGGAAGGCTTGGGAAAAAGAGCCAGTGCAGCTATTCCTGACAATAAAGAGAAATGTGTGTACAAACCATGTGATTTTCTGACTCTTGTCTGTGTTTTTCTGGCAGGTTACCCCAGTCTCAGACAGAATGGGCCCAGTTGCTGGAGTCCCAGCAGAAGTACCACGACTCCGAGCTGCAGAAATGGCGCGAGATCATCAAATCCTCCGTGATGCTTCTGGACCAGGTGAGCTCCAGGCAGGGTGACCAGGGTGTCACTGTGTCCTCCCAGTCCTGCTCCCCATCCCTCAGCATCTCCTGCTTCCACCACAGCCCCTCAGGTGTGCCAGCTCCTTTAGATCCATCTCAAAGAGTCACAGAATCATGAGGATGGAAGAGACCTCCAGGATGATCGAGTCCAACCCAACCCTTGAGTTGAGTCCAACTAAACCCTGGCACCCAGTGCCACATCCAAGCTTTCCTTAAACACATCCAGGGATGGTGACTCCACCACCTCCCCGGGCAGACCATTCCAGTCCTTTATCACCCTTCCTGTAAAAAACTTTTCCCTGATATCCAGCCTGGATTTCCCTTGGCACAGCTTGAGGCTGTGTCCTCTGGTTCTGTCAGTGCTGCCTGGAGAAAGAGCCCAAGCCCAGCTGAGCACAGGCACCTCTCAGGGAGCTGTGGGGAGTGATGAGGTCACCCCTGAGTCTCCTTTTCTCCAGGCTGAACAAGCCCAGCTCCCTCAGCCGTTCCTCACAGGGTTTGTGTTCCCAGCCCCTCCCCAGCCTCGCTGCCTCCTCTGGACGCGCTCGAGCGTCTCAACGTCCACCCTGAACTGAGGGACAGAGCTGGACACAGCACTGAGTGTCCATCCTGAACTGAGGGACAGAGCTGGACACAGCACTGAGTGTCCATCCTGAACTGAGGGACAGAGCTGGACACAGCACTGAGTGTCCATCCTGAACTGAGGGGCAGAGCTGGACACAGCACTGAGTGTCCATCCTGAACTGAGGGACACAACTGGACACAGCACTGAGTGTCCATCCTGAACTGAGGGACAGAGCTGGACACAGCACTGAGTGTCCATCCTGAACTAAGGGCACACAACTGGACACAGCACTGAGTGTCCATCCTAAACTGGGAGTGCTGGGTACCTCAAGGACTATGAGTGGGTGCCACAGCTGCTCTGTCCCATCAGAAGGGTCCATGCACATGAAGGACAGAACCCTACAGGGCCAAAAATCTCATATTGGCACCTTTGGGATCTCATCTCTGTCATCCCAGTTTGGAGAGCAAACTGGTTTTAGCTGAGGCCTGGATTTACCTGCAGTTTTCAGGGAGGAAGGGGGCACGCTCTCATAGCACAAATCCAGGGATTTCAGGGTGTGCTCCCTAAAAAAGCTCACAGGGCTGCTGAGAGCACAGTCCAGAAATGAGAGCTGCATCCTCATAAGTCCCTAAACGTGAGCTGCTTTCCCCTAAGGGGAGAGAACTCCCTGCACTCTGCTCACCCCTTCTCCTGGAGAATGGTGCCCCACATTCCCAGTCCCCATTTGTGCATCCCTGACTCCCTGCTCCCCAAAACCACAATTTCATATCAATACTGTACAGGGAAAATAAATAAATAACTAAAATATCAATACTTTACAGGGAAAAGAAATAAATAAATACTTGGCAGGGAAAATAAATAAAATAACAATACTTGACAGGAAAAATAAATAAATAAATACTTTACAGGGAAAATAAATAAATATCAATACAGGGAAAATAAATAACTAATTTACAGGGAAAATAAATAGTAAAATAGATGTAGACTTTTAATAAAATAGAAGTGGAGTAATATGGGAGTAAAATAGAAGTGGACTTTTAATGGGAGTCATATATTGTATTTATGCTTGAATTAAGTTATATCTCAGTGTTTTGTCAACATTAAGGTAATTTCTGTATGGTTTAGTTTAATTATAGGTTAAATATTGCTCAATTAAGTCATATTATTTTATATTCTGTGAAGTTTAGGCCCTGTAAAGTTTATGTTACTTTCAAGTTTTGATAAGTTCAAGTTTTGTAAAATTTAGACAATATTAAGTCTATATCCTATTAATTTAAGGTTTTATTACATATAAGTTTTATTAAGCTCATATAATTTAAAAATTCTTTTATATAATTTAAAATTTTATCTGCCAACATTTATTCATATTAATTTTAAGTATTGTTTGATTTTAAAACTACTCTAAGTTTTGCTAAAATATGCAAAGTTTAGTTATTTTTAGAGATAAGACACTCAACTAAAACAGCTGTGATGAAACATTAGTAAACACCTGTTTATCACATCCTTGATTTCATGAAAGGTTTCATTATTCATTACAATTCCACAAATCCACGTTGTTCTATTCTATAAATATAGAGAATTAAATTCACATTATATAATTAATATTTGAATACAAGTCATCTTAGGAAGTTGAAATAACACTTTTCTAAACTATCATGTACTTACAACATACAAAAAAAAAAATCAATATTTACAGGGAAAAAGGAAACCCCTGAGTTGTCTCCTCTAGGGCAGCACCACAGTGGAGAAATCTCTTTTGTCTTGCAGATGAAGGATTCACTAATAAATCTGCAGGATTCACTAATAAATCTGCAGAATTCACTAATAAATCTGCAGGATTCACTAATAAATGTCTTTTTTTTTTTGCAGATGAAGGATTCACTAATAAATCTCCAGAATTCACTAATAAATCTCTTTTGTCTTGCAGATGAAAGATTCACTAATAAATCTGCAGAATTCACTAATAAATCTGCAGGATTCACTAATAAATATCTTTTTTTTTTGCAGATGAAGGATTCACTAATCAATCTCCAGGATTCACTAATAAATCTGCAGAATTCACTAATAAATCTCCAGAATTCACTAATAAATCTGCAGAATTCACTAATAAATCTCTTTTGTCTTGCAGATGAAGGATTCACTAATAAATCTCCAGAATGGCATCGGGTCCCGGGACTTCGGGTCAGATCCAGAGGAGAAAAGGAAACGTTTCCATTAACAGGCAGGAATGCAGGAGGCCAGAGGACGGTGTGCAATACGTGTAAATAGGATATATAAATATATATATAAATATATATATATATATATACAGATATAAATATATATATTATATACAGATTTTAAGAGAAAAAAAAAAGAAACAAAAAGAAACAAAAAAAAAAAAGCCTGAAGAGGGGAAGGAGTGACCTCCAACACTGGCTGAACTGGAGGGTCTCTGGGTGTGTGTGTGTGTGGGAGGGCTGTGCTCTCCCAGCACTGAGGTGTGCTTAGGGCCGTGCCCAGCTCTGCTCCCTGGGCCCGTGCACTGCTCCTCTGTAATATTCCTGTCTGTCTGTCTGTCTGTCTGTCTGTCCTGGTTTTGTTGTCTCAAAGGGAAGCATCAGTGTGAGCGCCCCCCTGCCCGTCCCCATCCCCTCCCTGCGCATGGAGGCCCCTGGCTCTCTCTGTTTCCCTCTCCAAGGGGACACTGTCACCTCCCTCACCTTGCTGGCTTCAGGGCACAGAGGTTCTGGCAATGGCAGTCAATCCCTTGCAGAGCAGCTTTGGAGAGGAGGGGGGGTCGCTGTGGGTGTGTGCAGGGCAGATCCCCTGGCAGGGGGCAGATTTGCTGTCAGGGCACCAGGCTGGCTCAGAGAGCAAAGCACAGAGCGTGAGCGAGCTGCAATCCCTTCCACAAACCCACTGCCTCCTGCTGTGGGTGCTGCAGGGAGAGCCAGGGCAGTGTCTGCCCCCAAGGTGTGGGGAGGGCAGAGCCACACATGTGACAGTGTCCCCTTTCCCTGAGCTCTGCTTTCCCTGCTGCTGAGCCACCCCTGTGCTGCAGGTCTGCATCGGTGCTGGAATCACCGTGCTGGGAGGACCCAAATTGAAACAGAAAACCAAAATTAGGATGGATTTGCAACCGCTCCCACTACCCAGCTCAGCAAATCTCTCTCCTGTTCATTGACTCAGCCCTTGTCTTGTAAAATCTGTGGGAAAACAGGAAAAAACCAACAGCTTCCTTTCCTTGCCTGGGATAATTTCCATAACTGTATCTATGCAGCAACAGCCATCACTGTGGATATTTATGTGACTGCATCTGTAGAGCAACAAGGCCCCCAAAAATCCAGGGGAGGTCAGGAAGGCTCACAGGGACCAAGGGAGGAAAGGACAAAGGGCCCATCAGGGGGTGGCAGGGCAGAGCTGGGTGTGAGGCACCCGGGGCTGTCTCCATCAGCCGGGTACTGCAGCCCTGGGAGGCAGCCAGGTGTAGAGCTGCACTAAAAGAAAGCCAGCGTGCATTTTCAGTTGTTCTGGGGGATAATTCCAGGCTCCATTAGCAGCCAGATGAGGAAGAGGGGCAGCTTGGCTGTGCTGTGCAATGCACCCACGGGGACTGGTGGGGATGCAGGCTGCTGCTTGAAGTGTTTAATAAATGCTTTGGCCTCTTCCCCAGCCAGGTAGATTAGGGGAATGTGAGCCCCACTTCATCCAACACTGGATTTTTCCACCTTCTGACTGGCAGGAGGGAGGCAGCTGCACATTCCAGTTTGGAAATGCTGCAGTTGTAGCTCCTCCGTTGCCTCCAGGATCAATTACTGGTCTCACACAGAAAATCCTCAGTGCAGTCTGAGGAAAACCCTCTCAAGCTCCCAGTTTCCAGTTAGGGAAGGGCAATGGATGCAGGAATGAGCTGCTGATTTCTCCCAACCTGCTGTAATCCCCATGACCAAGTGCTAAACATGTGCCCCACACAAATCTCACGTGTGCAGGAGCATGGATGAAGCCAGGCTGTCAAAATGACATTTCAGACTGTGAAAGCAAGGCCCAGCTGGGGAAAACCAGAGAGTAATGTGTATTTATGACTATTTATTTAATTTAATGCTGCTGACTACTGTACTGCTCCCTGACTTTTTCCCAGGGAGGCTGCTGGAACGGCTGCTGTTCCATGAAATTGAGGTGCTAGGGCCTGGGAAGGGCTTTCTGTGGCTCATTTTCCCCACTGTGACTTGCCAGGCTGTCCCAGAGTCCCCTTTCCCCTCTCAGTCACCCCCCACAATTACTAAGCACACAAAATTGCCCTGCTGCTGGAATTTCCCTCTGCTAGAATTGAATTTCAAGCACCAGGCAGGACAGCACAGAGGAAGCCCCGGGCTTCACCCTGCCCATGGCAGGAAAGAGAAAGAACACACAGTGAAAGAGGAGCCCCAGCTAGAGACAGAGAAATCAGAGAGGGGCACAGATAAATGCTGCTGATCAGTGTTTGTTGTTCACCAATGTCACAGTCTCTCTGTTAGGGAGGCAAGGAACTCTTTTTTCTCATCCTGAATCCTCTCTCCTGTGCAGATTTCCAGCTGCAGGCTCGGGATGTTCCCTCAGGCCCCAGAGACAGAACTGCACGAGCTCTGTCAAATCAATATCAGGCCAGGCTGCTGTCGCAATCTCAACACTAATTTTTGTCCTACCTGCACATTCAAGTGGGTTTTTAACCTGTTTGACACCTGTCCTGACACTCAGCAAGGTGAAATCCACAAGGGTGGTGGGCACCAAGCAGAACTTGGTGCTGCAGTGTCCTTCACACTGAGGGAGGTTTCCCTTTGAGGCCTTAGGGTTTTGGGATTTTTTTCCAGTTATTTCTTTTTCCCACCTGGCAGCCAGCCTGGCTTGGAGTTGGATGGGATTCACAATCTCTTTTTCTTTTTTGCCTCCTAATCTCTCACAGTAGTAATAAAAAACAAGGAAAACAAGGTCTTAAGGCACTAATGGTGAGGGTTTAAACAAAACCTTGGAGGGTTTTCACTTCTCTGGAGAGCTGGGATAGGAATCAGCTGCCCCTGACCAGTCCCAGCTGACAGGTTTAATTCCTTCTGGAGCCAGAGACAATTTTGGATTGCATTTCCTGGAGGGATCAGTGACACTTTCTAGGAGTGAGAGGCCTGAGTAGTGTTACAGAGGGTGGTGCTTCCCTCAGCACTCACAGCCAGTCCTGGCTTCCACCATCAGGGTTTTGCTTCTCCCCTTGCTCACCTGTGCCAGAAATCCCTCTGGATTCGTTCCACAGCAGGTGCATTTCCCCTCCCAGTGTGACCCTTGTGCATCTGCTGGGGTTTGATTTGCAGGATCTGAACAACCACAAAAACAGGGAAATTTTGGGGGTTTTTAAAGGCTTTTCTCCGGCCAAGCAAGCTAAAGTAATGCCAACAGCTAAATCCTGCCAAGGAAGATTCCTCTTATTGGGAGGAGAGAGAAGGGGGAGCAGGAGGCTCTGATCCACCAGTTTGTGCCATCCTCACTGATCTTACCTTGGCACAACCTCTGATAAATACCCACCTTCAGTGCTTATCTCAGAGCAGCTCTGGCAGCTGGGATGAGTGGATCTGAGTCCTGGATAACTGCTGTGCAACCAGGCATTCCCAGGAGAGCTACCAGAGGTTTCTACAGCAGCAGCTGCCTGTAAAGTCTCTGAAGGACCAAAACCCAGGATATTCCAGGTGGTGAGTGCCCAAGGAGGGGCACTGCACATTCCAGACAGTGAATATGGAAAATAAGAGAGAGAAAGGCACTTGCAGTGAAGGAGTCAGCTGGGTTACAGGATAATGAACTTCTGGGTGCTCTGCAGTGCAGGCACTCTTCAGTCAGAAAATTCTGCTATTAACTCATACTGACACCAACTTCTGTCTCAACCCTTCTGGCTCCCTCAAGTCCTTTGGGAGAGGAGGAGAGAGGAAAGGCAGATGATTTTGATGTCCCCTGAGCTGCTCTGCTGTCACAGGGGCTGCATTTACACCTCTGGCTGCTGTCCCTGCCTGCTGGGTGACACCTGACCCTGCTTGGGTGCTTCTGATCCTAAAACCAGAAAACCTTAGGAACAGGAAATGTCTTTAGGGTAATATGACCGTGGATTGGAAGATGAAAGGTTTCAAAGCACAAGGCTTTGCTGGATTTGGAGCCCTGGAGGCACAAAAGTGCCTCTGAAATAACGGGGCATGAATTGGGAGATCCCCTCTAGGGATGCTAATCGTGTCCTTATCAGGCAGTTTCAGCAGCTCACCTGGGTGTGGATAAGGACAGACTTTTCAGCCTCCTTGGCTCCTCAGCACTGTCCTGGTGGCCACACAGGAGCTTTTTCTTACCTTTATGCAAGAAGGTAGAAATTTCTTTTCCAGAGAGTGACTGGAGATGCTTTCGGGTACTTGAGAGCTTTTGGGTCTGCTCTGGTGTGCTGCAGCAGCTGCTGTCCCCAGGAGCTCTGTCAGGCAGCACCTGCTCTTCCCCACGAGCACAGAAACAAAACTCCTGATTTACAGCTGGAACTGTCTGGTTCCACATGACACACAAAATCAGTCCTAAAATCACTGTTTAAGGCAGCAGTGCCTGGCTCAGGGGAGGCAGCTCTGTCCTGTCTGCCCAGGCAGCTGCTGCCACCCCAGCTGTTGGCAGCTCAGTGCTCTCTGCACTGCCTGCTCAGCTCCAAGGGGCTCTCCCATGGGATCTCTGCCAGGCTGCCACCGACACGGTCCATGGCACAGCCACCTGAACTCTGGCTTTGTCTTTTCAGTCTCAGCACCACTTAAAATACCTGGCAGGGGCTTGCTCAGAACAGAGGCTCTGGAACCAAAGCCCCCGAGGGAAGTGGCTCACAGAACACCGGTGCCAGTGTGGTTCCTGTGCTGATTTTCCAGCCTGTTCCCCCCTGGACACGCTCAGATCTCTGTGCTTTGCAGTCTCTCCAGCACGAGTCTCTCTGTGCCATAAAACCTCTCGTTTCCTAGATGTGCACACTGGCCAAATAATCTCGTGTCTTGGGCGACTGCTGATCCAGGCCATTCCCTGACTAGGCAGACAGCATGGGCTTCTCTCAGCATGGATCCGTGGCATGCCATGCCCTCCTCCTCTCCCACACGTTTTGCAGTGCTTGCTATGGCTTCTCCCTGTCCCCTCCCACCTCTGCTGCTGGACAATCATTACCTGTGTCATAGATGGTCTGACCTGGTGCTGTCCCTGCCTGCCTTCCCCTCCTGCGGTCTGTATGCTCTTCAAGTGAATGTGTTTTATTTTATTTTATTTTTATTTTATTTCTTTTTTTTTTTTTTTTTTTCAGTAGGGAAAAAGGACTTCCTTCTGCTGAAGGAATTATATTTGCACATGGCTCGGGGAGGTTCCTCCTCTGGCCGTTTCTGTTACCTCACTCATTTAGGCCAATTCCATTGCTAACGTTCAAGGCCACCTTCCCTGACCCAAACCCTGAGAGTAGGTAGGGAATGAATCCCAGTAGGGAATAAACCCCAGCAGGGAACAAACCCTGACGTGCAGCTCAGGCTCTGGAGCCACGTGCTCGCATCCCTGGCAGATTTAGGATTTGGGAGAAAATGTCCCAGCTGCATCCAGCAGGGAGCTGAGCCTGTGCCGTGCACGTCATCCCCATCTCCACATTCCCACCTCCTGGGAAATGGTCCTTGGAGAGCAGGGATGGAAGCACCCACCTGGCTCTGGGCTGGACGTGGAGGGAGGGAAGAGCAGCAGAGCAGTGGCAGCGTCACAGTGGCCTGGCATGGCCATGGCACCTCTGGGACATCCCCATTCCAGTGGGATTTCATCTCCCACCATGCACTCCAAGGCTGGAGAAAGCTGCTAAAACCCTGGGGTGTGTTCTCCCCGCCTGGATCCTGCAATCCTTGTGATGATGAGGGAGGGTCTGCTCTCCTCAGCACGGCACAGGAGCTGGGGTCCTACAACCACCACAGGCATGTGCTTCCCTCCTGGAATCCCCTCCAGAGCCCGGGAAGCAGGGGGCTGATGGCTGAGGTGACTCTGGGGTGGGTGGGGGAAAGGATTGTGGGTTTGTTTTAGGAGTTGTCCCGACTGTCAGAAACTTTGCGCTGTGCGCAAAAAACAAAAACAAAAAAACACAGAAAAACCAACCCGCGGTTCAAAATCGATACTGGAACGTACGTGCTGGAATGTAGGAATTGTACAGGCTCTGCAGCCAAACTCCGTGTAAGTAGTTAGTACCATGGAAGTACGGTATCAATTAAAAAATCTATCCAACAACCAGCGTGGCTCTTGGTTCTTTTTATTATCCTGCCCGTTCCGGAGTCTCCTCTCTCATTCCAAACACACACAGAGTCTTTGCCAGGACCGTCTCTTCCAGGTCTGGAAAATCATCAATTTTTAATAATTATTCTTTTTTCCCTGCGAGATTCTTGAGCAGAACTTCGCACCCCGTTTCCTCCTGCTCAGGGGCAGGGGTCACCTCTGTCTGCAGGAACTGGAAAAGTGAAAGATTTGTCCAAAAAAAAAGAGCATCTGCAGAAGATGCCTGTGGGATACGGGGAGGTGCAGGACAAGGGGACGGCCCTTCTTTACCACCTGAGGTAGCTCTCAAGAAGTTCTTGGGTTCCTTTTCTGATTTAACAGTAGGACACCAGGGGTTTATCCATGGTTCACAGGGACTGAGGAGCAGAGCTGAAGTGGGAGAGAGGTGTCCTAAAATTCACCATGGGCTCAATGCCGTGGGCAGTGCTGGAAATTCCAGAGTTACAACCCAGTCCCTCCTCTGGTGAGTTCAGGATTCTGCCAGGCAAACTAGGATAGGGAGAAAGATGACGTCCAGCTGAATTCAAAGAGGAGCTGCTTGGATGTTCTTTTGGATATCCCAGTTTTTGGGAACTGGTGCCCAGACTACGAGTGTGCTTCATCTGGGAAATGTGCTCCCCTTGCCAGGCTTGGCTCTGGATTTGGGAGCAATCCTACCAAGACTGCACTGGAGTAGTTTTACTAAAGTTGACACCCACTCTAAAAATCAGAGTTTGAACAAGTGCCAGTTGGGAATCTGGCCTGGGCCTGACTTACAAATGGGGTAATTTCCGTGATTTTTAGCGAACACACAGAAAGCAGCAGAACAAAGCAGAGGGAATTCCGTGGGTGGGGAGCATGCCTGGAGTCACGAGCACTTTGGAACTACTTGCAAGCAGTCAGTGGAGCAGAATTTGTCAGCTCTGGCGAGGCATCACAGGCTCCATTGCAGCAGGGATGTCACAGCTCTGCTATACAACAACCCCAAACCTTCCCCATCTGGTTTTACAGCACAATTCCAAGGTTTCTGCCTTTTCCCCCCTTCCAATCCCACTGTTGAGCTCAGCTGGTCTGCAATGAAGGGCAGAAAACAATTTTTACTCTGCTTAACCCTCAGAAATGGGAAATTTGCATAGGAAAGATGGAATTTCCAGGGTGATTCCTGGCCAACAGAGGATCATTGAGGATGAATCCAGACTATTTATACTGGTGATTAATTACCTCAAGAGAGAATTAGGATTAACTGGGAGAAGTGGTTTTTTTCTGTCTATCCCTCTAGATGGTGCTGCTACAGCACCGGAGAACCATCACAGTTATAAAGCTGCGACCATTTTACTCAGCTGCCATCCTGTGAGGGCTTTGCATCCTACTTATTCCTCCTGCCTACCAGCATGAGGCTGCCTTCCTTTTTGGGGTTTCCCAGGAAAAGCTGGATCCCGTGCCTGGTCCTGCTGCCTTGCCAGCTGTTGCAGGACGTGGTGCTGCAGGTTCCTCCTCCCTCTGTGGCCTCCAGCAGCAAACCTGCTGTGCCAGGCAGGTGGAAGGGGATGAGGGGTTTGACACTGGATAAATGAGAGGGACACAGGGGATTCTTATACTTACATCATCCTGCTTCCCAAAGCGGGAATACTTCAGGATCTGTATTCTCAATTCCCTCCAGAAGAAAGTGTGAACATGGCACAAGGACCTGTCCTTCCTACTACACATTTCCACTTTTAGTGCATTACAGTGCTCACCCTACTCCACTTGTGCATGGACAGCCTAAAATTAAGAGTGACTTCATTAATTAATTAAATTCCTCCTGTGTTAACATCAAGAAAACTGCTTGGGCCGCAGCGTGTGGTGGGATAACCCCCTAAGAGAGCCTTGCTCACAGTCCTGCAGCTCAGAGCAACGTGCCACACATACCCCTAACCTCTGCAACGGAGAAGTAGCACATTTAGCAAATAAAGGTGGTGGTGAGAGCAGCTAAGAAGTGACAGGCAACATTTACAAAGCCATTGAGGTGGTGATGGAACAGAAACTGGGGAAGGAGCCGTGCTGCCCACAGCCCTGTGCTGTTTGCTCAGCATGCTGCCATGGGGGAGTCCTTCAGCGCTGGGCTGGCAGCTCAGGTGGGCTCGTGGGACCAAAGTCAAGGCTGTACAGAGTCCAAATGGAAGAGAATTTACACTTCCCCATGTTCCTCCCAACGGCGCAGAGCTCCCCTTCAAAGCTGGCATGGTCCTTCTGTCTTCAGAGCCCCTGCAAGGGAGACAATTCCTCTTGGAGCTCACAGGAGCGAGGGTGGCAGCAGAGTCAGCACAGCAACTGATGGGAGGTGAAGGAGAGAGGAAAAGATCCAGATTTTAATCTTTAGCACACAAACTCCTTCCCAGAACGGGTGTCTTTTGGAGATGGAGCCCTCAGAGTCCTCAGGGGCACAGCTGCCCTGGTGCAGGGGGAAGTGAAGATTCCCAATTCCACAGCAATAGGTGAAGGAGGTGTAAATACATGTTGGTTTGGGGGTTCAAGCAATACAAGTGCACCCCACACCTAAACACACCTGTGTGGCTTCTAAGGTCGCTGGGGAACCTCCAGGAGTGCCCAGCCCCAGCACAAGGAAGCTGAGGGGTGGACAGACACAAGGAGTGACCCCTCCTTCCTGACCCACCTCGGTGCTGTTGGCTCCGCTGCCTCCTCCCTGCTACTCCTCCACAGGCACGGCGCAGTTCTCCTTGTTTTCCGACGGAATCGCGAGATAGTCTGTCCTGCAGTTGGAGGGAAGGAGGAGAGCACACGGTGTAAACCCAGTTTGGGTAAACTCACCTCTGCTGAGTGCCTGGAAGCATCTCTGAGGTAACAAACATTACCTACTGTAGGTGCTCACAGTGGGAAACTCCTTGGCACAGGCAGGAGCAAACACCGAGCCTTCCCTGCTCTAAAATCCTACACACCAGCCTTCCTATGGACAGAGAGTGCTTTAATCCAAGCCAAGAGTGTGGAAAGATGGGAATGGGCCAGGATGAAACCAGGAGAGCACCTCCACATGGTCCAAACCAGGCCACCCTGGAATACTGCTCACTCCTTGGAATACTGGTCATTCCCTGGAATACTGCTCACTGCCTGGGATACTGCTCACTGCCTGGAATACTGCTCACTCCCTGGGATACTGCTCACTGCCTGGGATACTGCTCACTCCCTGGAATACTGGTCATTCCCTGGAATACTGCTCACTCCCTGGAATACTGCTCACTGCCTGGAATACTGCTCACTCCCTGGGATACTGCTCACTGCCTGGGATACTGCTCACTCCCTGGAATACTGGTCATTCCCTGGAATACTGCTCACTCCCTGGGATACTGCTCACTCCCTGGGACACTGCTCACTCCCTGGAATACCGCTCACTCCCAGCCTGTAAGGGGGCACAATCTCATTGCTCCTAAACACCTCAAGGACTTTGGACAGAGCGAACACCAACCAGGCCATGCCATAGCAAAGCTCAGGCTTCCTGCAGTCTGCTCTGGGACGTGTGAGGAGCTCCTGCAGAGCAGATCTCATCTCCACGGGCTTCCGCACTTACGCGTTTTCCTGGGCAGCCTCCTCTGCCTTGGACACCTTCCTGTAGCAATAGACCATCTCAATCAGCAGCCACAGCGTGAGGAAGACCAGCAGAATGTACATCATAATTTCTGAGATGACAGAGGTGAAGTCTTCTCCAGCTGCAAATAAAACGAAATAACCCCGGATCGTTTCCATGGACATTTTCCACCCTTGTGTCATCCTTCCTAACGCTCCCTGCCAGAATCTCCCGGTGCCTTTGGGGGCAGAGGAGAGGGACCTGCAACAGGCAGGGATCCAGAGTGTGTCTGCAGCGGGATCCAACACGCACAGCCCTGTGCCTGTGCCTCGCGTCCTGTGCCACCCCCTCATCCTCACGGATTGCTCACCCAGCTCATCTTCACGCTCTGTTTCCTCCCCGGTGTTACTCGGCTCTGTTGTGCCGCCTGTGATTTGTAAAGGGTGCAAACACCGAGGTGTTTGTGGGGGAGAGGCAGGGGAAGGGGCAGACACAGGGCTGGGAGCTGCCGGCCCTCTCTGGAGAGAGCAGCAGGGTCCGCGCTGCTCTGGAACGTGCGGGGATTGCAGCGCTGAGCCCAGCGACATCGAGAGGAACAGGAGGGCTCGGGAGAACCTCAGAGGGAAGGAGGAGAAGCAGCAGGCTGGTACCAAAATGGAGAATGAGTCGTTGCTCCAGGAGGGAGGGGGCGGCAGCGAGGAAACGCTGCGGCTCCCTGGGAAAGGCTCTGCTGTAACATCCCAGAGCCGCCACGGGAGGAGCTGGAAACCTCTGCTGGCGTCTGCCCAGCTGTGCCCAGCTGTGCCACCGTGCCTTCCCACACTCACTCACAACCAGCCTGTGCCCAAAAAGAGCCTCCAGCCATCAAACAAGGGACAGGTTCGTCACTGACAAGCTCAGAGCCCTCTCCTGCGGAGCGGTGACAAACCCCATCCGCGGGTGACAACACCCACGGGCAGTGACAGCACCGAGCAGCCTCCGGCAGCCCCTCCTACCCTCCTCCACCACGGTGAGGTGGATCAGCCGGGAGCTCTGGAAGAGAGGCCGGTGGATCTCGAACTCGAACTCGCGGGTGATGTTGCAGGTGTAGATGCCCGAATCGTTCAGGGTCACGTTCTGCACGGTGATGGACACGTCCTGCATGTCTTTGCTCCCGTTCCACTGTATCCGCCCGCTGAAGCGGCTGGGGAACTCGTGGTTTGTTTTCCTGTACTCGTAGATCTGTGAGGGAACACAAATCAAGGGATGTGCTGGTTAATCTCTGCCCTGGGCAGCACCACGAGGCAGGGGCGGCATCCCCCTCCAGCTGCACTCAGGGAGGTTCTGGGCTCCCTTGGTAACAGCAGCTATTCATATTCCATCATCCTTTGCCTCCAAGTATCAGGTGACTGTACAAAAGACAGGAAAATGAGTGATCAGGAATTCGGTATCTCCATCAGAGAGGGAGAAAAATTAAGGCGCAGCAAAGCATGGATGAACATGGACAGAAAAAATCAGCAATGGAACAGAAAACTGGGATTATTTCTGCCTAGCAATGTGCCTGGAGACAGTGCATGTGAGATCACCTGAGGAAAGAACCACAGAATATCCACATGGATAGCAGAAGGCAAAGAGCCTTTTTTGGGAAGCCCTGGGATACTCAGCTGAGATGGAAATGCTGCAGGACAAATATCAGTGTGACATTCTGGCTGACCCTGCCCGTCCCAGCTCACTTTGGTTGGTGTTCTTTGGGTAGCCACTGGCAAATGCATCCCCCAGGGCACTGGAAGTGAATTCACATCTCCTTCCCTAGCCTGGTCCCTTCAGTTCTCACAAATAAGAGAATATTTGTCATCCTGCCTGGCCCTGCTCAATCACAGCCACTGATTTAATGCTTCAGACTCTGATAAAATAGCTAGAAAGAAATGGGCACTCAGACTTTATCTTGTTCTCCATTTCACCATTCTCTCTTGAATTCCAGCTGCCTCTCATCTGTCCAATTTCCATTTTGATTCACTCTGAAAATCAATTTTACCTTTTCCTGACAGGGATCCAAAGCAGCTCCCAGATATCCTCCCACAGCCGGGATAACACTCCTTCCTCTGAGGCAAAAAGAAATAAATCTTGCCCTGCAGATTTATTGGAGGCCAATTTCACCTCCTAAAGAGCAGCTTTGGGATTCAGAACTGCCTCAGACAAGGGTACCAAGTGTCAGTCATATTTGACATCCTTAGATATTGGGCTTGAGGTATTGAGGGAATGGGGCTGGAAATTGGCAGTGATGGATCTACAACCCAAATGTTTGAACTCCACAGCTGATTCCAGCTTTTCCTGCCGGGCAGTCCGTGCTGTGCCCAGGCGTGGAAATGGGATAAGGAAGGAAAGAAACAGAAAGGACTCGGATCCCAGACACACTTACAGGCTCATCCTTTCCCCCCTCGGGCCTGTAGAACCATTCCACCACCGTGCTGGCCGTCACCTCTTCCCTCTTCATGCAGGAGATGCAGAGCAGCTTCATGTCCGTCCCTTGGACAGCCTCTGTCTCAGACGGGACCTCCACACACACCGAGGAGCAAAGTCCAGCTGGGGGAGAGCAGCAGCAGAGAAAGAAGCATTAAGATAAAATTAGAGAAATATCAGTTATTCACATCTTGGCATTAATGTCCCCAGTGGAAAAGGGTTTGATTTATTGCTAGCGCTGCTTGATAACAGATTAAGTGTCAAATGTCGAATTTTACCAAGCTTCCTTCTCCTGAGATATTAATAATTCATAATAATTAACAGAGGGTGATCACTTCACACAGATTCACCTCTCCAGCATCTGCTTTGCCACAACTTTCATCTTTCCCTGGTAATTAATGCCACTTTAAAGGCATTGTTCATTCCCTCCCATGCGAGCTGGGCATGCTCCTGTTAGAGCAGCAGTTACAGGCTGGGATGAGGGGAATTCCAGAATTCCAGAGTGGAGGAACAGCTCTCTCTTTGTGCTAAGTTGGAAGGTCTGGATGCTTTAATTCAGCCAAACTGGGAGGGTCCAGCACCCTTCCCGTCCCTGGGCTCCACGGGCACTACTGGGAAGCAAGGGGCTTGGACGGGAGTGAATTTGGCAGCAGGAGGAGTTATTGATTTCCCAGGTATTCCTGCTCAAAACGCTTCCAATCAGAGCTGTGCTACGCTGGCAACTCTCAAATCCTGCTCTTGCAACGAGGACAGGAATGGTTGCATGTGAAGCCACACGCCTGAGCAGAAAGGGATCGTTTCAGCACGACATCTCCGACCAAATCCCTGCTGACATTTGTCCCCTGGGCTAAACAATCCCGGGCTCTGTCTGTCCAAGGCTGTCTCCAGAGCCCAGACGCTGACTTTGCTGGCTGCTCCCTCCTCCCCAGCCTCTGAGGCACCATTAACCCACTCTCGCAAGCAACATATTATCCCAGGACTATTCCTGGAAGCAGCCAGGTTCCAATCCTCCCCCCCTACCAGCTCCACGGACAGCAGCAGCTTCCAGGGAGGAACGAGGAAAAGCTCCTGGATCCTGCTTTACTCTGAGAAATGAGATCTGCACACACATACAGCCAGGCACCCACACACGGGGCTGGAGGCACACGCACATCCAGTGTGGCAAAGCCAGCCAGGCTCTGATCGTGGCAGGAATCAAGCTGCAGTTGCAATCGATTGATTAACTCCAGCTCACACAGCCTGCACGGGAAAGCGGCACTAAAACCCCGTTTAATGGGCTGCACACCCTGCCCGAGGCACCTCGATGTTAAATTACCCTGCAAACCCCACACCGACAGCAGCGAGGGACGGGCACACGCTTTGTGCTCGGCGCTGAGGTGTTTCCTCCGCTCCCCTTCACTCCCTCACACTCACACCAACTCTACACGAGCGCAATTCCCATCTCCCGACAACAAAAAACCCCCTCGGAGCGGGTTAACCAGCATCCTCCCTTCTCTCCAGCGGCAAACCCCAGAGGCGCCGGGGCGGGAGAGGGAAGGGCAGCACCTACCCCAGAGCAGCAGGGCGAGCGCGGCCGCGCAGAGCATCCGCGGCAGCGCAGCCATTGTTCCCCGCCGTGCCGGCGCTCAGCCTCCTGGGCACGGTGCTCTTCTCTTCCCTCCTCGCTCGCCGTGCTCCCGGCGCAACAGGATGCCGGGCCGGGAGCGGCCGGGGCGGGCGCGGTCCGGGGGCTGCGCTGGGCCGCGGGGGCGGCAGCACCACGGACAGAGCCCGAGCGCGGACAGAGCCCGGACAGAGCCCGGACAGAGCCCGGACAGCTCCGCCGGCTCCTCCGCCTCCTCCGGCTCCGGGGCTCCGCGGGCGCGGCCGGCGCTGCGCAGGGCGCGGGCGGAGCGGAGCGGGAGCAGCGCTGGATCAGCAGCAGCGGCAGGCAGGCAGCAGCAGCAGCAGCAGCAGGTGCCCCGCTCCGGGAGCGGCTCCGCGGGGCGCGGCCGCTGCGCTTTTGTTGCGCGGGCTGCGGGGCGCAGCGCCCGGCGGGGAGGATGGCGAGGACGATGCCGAAGAGGATGCCGAGGATGCTGGAGGCGCCCGGGCGGGGGGCACGGCCGGCACATGCGCGGCCGCCTCCCCCCGGCCCCGGGCGCGCCGGGCTCCTCCCGGCTCAGCGCAAGCAGCCGGGGGCTCCGGTGGTCCCGCGGGCGGCGCCCAGCTTGGCTGGAGACATCACGGAGAGGATGTCACACAATCACGGGGCGTTAAGGCTTTGGAATGGACCTTAAAGCCCAGGCAGTCCCACCCCCTGCCATGTGCGGGGACAACTCCCACCGAGCCACATCCAACCTTCGAGCGCGTCCGGGGATGGGGCAGACACCTCTCGGGGCACCCCGGCACCGCCCTCACAGCACAGCACTCCTCCCCAAAATCGGAATTTCCCCTCTTTCCCTTTGTACCCCTCGCTGCTCGTCCTGTCTCCACAGATCCACACCGCAGATCAGCATCGCTGTCCTGCCTCCAAACAAAGCCAGGGGCGGGGGGGAATGGGGGCAGTGATCCCTGCGGGGTCACAGAAAGGCCTCTGCTGCTAATAAGTTTAATGCTAACATTTGCACGGCTCTGAAGGTCACAGTTGGAAATACTGGGAAATCCTCTCGCCTCATGTTCCTGCCTGATTCCAGGGAATTTAATGCCAGCAGCAGGCTGGGCTTTCTCTCCTTGGACGGGGGCCACCGTGCCCTGGAGGGCTCCTCCAGCTTTGAAGGTCACAGTGGACAGAGAGGGGGAAATGAGGCGATTGTTGCATGTTACATTTAAAGCTCGCTGCACAGCACAATCTGCTGAGTTAAACCTGGCATGGAATGACACAGGAGTGACTGGCAGCGCCACAGCTCAGTGTCACCCACCCAGAGGGGTTTGCAGGCACAGAAAAATCAGCTCCAGCTGCACTGGGGCTCTCAGCTGGGCACACACCATGGATGGTGGCCCCTGCCACAGCTCTGTGGCCCCCCGGGACACAGGGGCACACACGTGAGCCCAGCTCCCTGCGCTGCTGGAGGGAAGCAGGCACAGAACAAAGCCAACACTTTTCCTAGACATCACCTAATTGTGTTTGTGTCAGCAGGCTGCATTCATCATCTGCCAAGGGCCACGCACAGCAGCTGCCTGCACTGCACGTCACCCTGCACAGGCTCCGGTGACTGCTCTGAGTAATTCCCAGCTAGGGACACCCTCCTGGTGCCTCCTTCTGCCTCACTGTGCTCACTGCACAGGTCTGCCCGGCTCCAGCCCACAGCACACCGGGATTCCCAAAACCTGAGCAGCCTGAAGGATTCCAGCAGGGACTGGCCAAAGCCACACGCTGCTGTCAGGTTGTCCTCGCTGTCCCCTCGGCTCCTGGGCTTCTCTGGGTTCCTGTGCTCTCTTCCAGCAACCCACCAAAAGAAAATAAACCCGTTCAATCTATGAACCTTCTGGAGCCGGCTGTGGCCAGGGAGAACAACAGCTTGCAGGTTGCTGATGCCAGCACCACAGTTCCAACTCCCCCTCCTTAGGAGTCATCCATCATGGATATAGAAATCTAGAATCTGATTTTCTCCCTGGAAAGACAGAGCAGCAGGTATGATACCCAGAGCTGCATGAAGGACATGGAGCCATTTCTTTGCCCCATTTCCCTTTGTTATCATCACGACAGCACCAAGGGAAGGGCACAGCCACAAGGGTTTGCTCCCAACCCTTCTGGAACAATCCATCCCCTGCACATGCAGGACCAGCCCTGGGGGTGGGTTTTTTATAGCCCACAGGAGCTGCTGGATAACGTCCCTGGCTCTCTGGTTTTGACAACCACCTGTTCCACCGAGCACCACGGAGATCAGAGCTGTTCCCGGGCAGGCAGGTGCCCTGGCAGAACGCAGAGCAGGGATCAGCAGGGCTGCACTGTTTGTGCTGCCTCCGCTCTAATTACATCTATTACAGAGAACCCTGCCAGGGACGAGACTCAGGGGCCAAGAGGATTAAGAGGAAGCGGCAGCTCCACCGCACTGACTCAGAGTGGCTGACTGACCCCCCAGCCCTTGCTGCTCCCCAGGCAGAAGCAGAAACCTTTTCTCCTCTAACCCCAGGCCCCCCAGAACCCGCCTGCCAAACAATCCAAATTACAGCGGCAAACAAACATCCTGAAAAAGTAATGAGTTTTCCCTCAGAATCACTCATGTACCAACCTCAATTACTTCATTCCAGACCAGCGTTGTAGCTGCTATTTAAAGAAGGGAAATGGGGCCCTGAGGTGGAGAAAACCTCTGGTGAACCTGGCCTTGGATTGGGGTGGATTTTGAGATGAGAAGTTACAGGTCAGGGAGTTCACACCCTATTCCCCAGGCTAACAAATGGATTTATTCCCCAGGGAATAAATTAATTTATTATTCTTCATCTGTGATTCTTCACCTCGAGCCTGCTTTGTGTAGCACAGACAAGATCCAGGGTGATTTGGAATAAATACCTGTAGTCCATCCAGTCTCTCAACCAGCCACAAGCTGTGCTGGGTTTTGTTTTCAAAGCAAACTTCTCAGGCTCGCTCAGAGGGACTGAATGGAAGGATGAGATCGTTTCCCTCTTGCTACAGTCTGGGCTGAGCTGGGAACCACTCCAGTGTCACCCCGTGCCTGCTTAGGACAACCAACAAACGCCTCCCTGACCTCTCCAGGAAAACTTGGAATAACCGGGATGTCACACGGGCAGCTTCAGTTCAGTGCTTCAGTTCTGAGCCCCGCACAAGGGATGGAGAGCAGAGATTCCTCCAAGCCCATCCATGCCAGGATGATGCACAAGCTGCTCCTTCCTGCCCTGCCCCAGCCCTGGCGCCTCCAGCGAGCTGCCTGGAGGGCAGGGGTGGCCTTCAGGGCCAGGGGAAATGGGGAAGGGGAGGCAGTGCTGAGAGAGAGAGAGAAACCTTGACTGTTGAGGGAGAAATCTCTGCAAGAGGCAGCCCAACTTATCATGCGGGGGTTGCTATGGCAACCCACCCAGTTAATGCTTCACAGGAAAAAAAAAAGAAAAAAAAAAAAGGCTGAAAAGGCTGGCACTTGTGCACAGGCACAACAAGACGAGGAGATAAAAATAATTTCAGCACCCTGCCCCCACTAATCCCTCACTGTCATGGTCCCTGAGGCTGGGACAGGGCAGTGGGAACAGAGCCCTGCGTGTCTGGCCACGTCGGCAGCTTCCTCTGCCATCCCTACCCTGCCAGCACCCTCTGCCATAACCCTCTGCCACCCCCAGCATCCTCTGCCATCCCCATCAAACCCTGCCAGCACCCTCTGCCATCCCATCACCCTCTGCCATCCCCATCCCCTCTGCCATCCCAGCACCCTCTGCCACCCCCAGCATCCTCTGCCATCCCCATCAAACCCTGCCAGCATCCTCTGCCATCCCATCACCCTCTGCCATCCCCATCCCCTCTGCCATCCCCATCACCCTCTGCCATCCTCATCACACCCTCTGCCATCCCCATCTCCCTCTGCCATCCCCATCACCCTCTGCCATCCCCATCTCCCTCTGCCATCCCCATCTCACCCTCTGCCATCCCAGCTTCCTCTGCCATCCACACCCTGCCATCACCCTCTGCCATCCCATCACCCTCTGCCATCCCCATCTCCCTCTGCCATCCCCATCACCCTCTGCCATCCCCATCTCCCTCTGCCATCCCCATCTCACCCTCTGCCATCCCCATCACCCTCTGCCATCCCCATCTCACCCTCTGCCATCTCCATCTCCCTCTGCCATCCCCAGCACATCATCCCGGCCCCTCCTGGCTGCCGGGGGCCAGATCAGAGCCATCCAGAGCCATCAGCTGCTCCCAGACGCCGGCTCAGCCCTCCAGGGCTCCGCCAGCCCTGCAACCCCCGAGCCCTTTGTGTTCTCACTCTGCTCCCCCCCAGCAGGCTCCAGCCAGGATGAAAGGAGCAGGGCTGTGCAGAGAAGCCCTCCAGCGTAATGAACGCCAATTTAGAGATGCTGGATTTAATGGATGTAGGCACCCTTCCCACGCACTCCGGCAGCCGTGCCGCACAGATCCGTGCCGGGGGAGGGCTGCTCTGGTTGCTTGCACAGGGCGCCTGGGGGCTCAGAAAGGCTCATTCAGTTTTCTCTCCTCACACTCGAGGTTTAGAATGAGTTCCCAGTGTACCTGCCAGCACCTGGATCCTCTGAATGCTCTAAACTGGAGACAACTCCAGCTTTGCTCTCCACACACCTCTGCACCCTCACCTCCAGCTGATGCACGGATCCGCTGCTGAGGATTTGATTTGCAGCTCCCAGGGGCACCCAGCCCCTTCCCACCCCACATTCCAGAGGGCAGATCCTCATTCATGCCTTAAAATACAGCTCCCCAGGGTGCCTCTGCTGCCCAGCATTCCCTCCCCACACAAACACCGCCTGCACCTTTTTATGGTTTGTTTTCTTTTTTGCCAATCTACCTCCCCATGGAGTGTAACAGTGTGAATATCCCCACGGCTCCCAAAATCTCTGCTCCATCCCCTGCAGCCTCTGGGGTTTCTGTCACTCCCCCTCCTCAGGACCTCTCTCCCTTAGACACAGACGGAGCTTGGCCTTGATGTGCTGCTCTCCCTTCCTGCAGCCCTGAGGGCCCACAAGTCACAGCTCCTCTGCCATCCTCCTCTGCCATCCTTTCTGCCATCCTCCTCTGCCACCCTCTCTGCCATCCTCCTCTGCCATCCTCCTCTGCCATCCTCCTTTTCCCAGACAAACCCAGGCAAACCCTTGCCTCCCAGGGTTGTTTTTCCATCCGTCAGGACAAGGAAGCAGAAGGGCTGGATTTCAGCGAGCCCTCCCCTCTGTGAGCAGCCTGGCCTGTCTGTGAGCATCCCCAGAGCATTCCCAGAGCATTCCCAGAGCATTCCCAGAGCATCCCCAGAGCATTCCCTGAGCACTCCCTGAGCATTCCCTGAGCATTCCCTGAGCATTCCCAGGGCATTCCCTGCCTCCCAGAGCATTCCTAGAGCATTCCCAGAGCATTCCCAGAGCATCCCCAGAGCATTCCCAGGGCATTCCCAGGGCATTCCCAGAGCACCCCCAGAGCACTCCCAGAGCATCCCCAGAGCATTCCCAGAGCATTGCCAGAGCATTCCCTGCCTCCCAGGGCATTCCCTGAGCATTCCCAGAGCATTCCCTGCCTCCTTGAGCATCCCCAGAGCATTCCCAGAGCATTCCCTGCCTCCCAGGGCATTCCCAGAGCATTCCCAGAGCATTCCCTGCCTCCTTGAGCATTCCCAGAGCATTCCCAGAGCATTCCCAGAGCATTCCCAGCCTCCCAGAGCCAGGGAAGTGCTCCCTCAGATGGGAACATCCTCCCGTCAGGCAGAGCCTGCGCATGCACAGAGGCCTGGCAGGGTCGGGGATTCCTTGGAGCAGCAGCCGGGCTCTGAAGGCTGGGCTGAAAACATCCAAGAAAAGCACGGAGCACATTCCTGCACCTAGTGGTCACCAATTAAATAAACAATTCCTTTTTTTTTACCCCCCAGACCTTTAATCCAGGCCGTATTTAGTGGTGTATACAAACTGGAAATTCTAATCCCTGGTGTCACTCCAGGTGCTTTTGGGCTTTGTTTTCTGGGGATGGATGCCAAGAAAATCAGGCAGTGCCTTTGTGAGCTGGAGCTGCAGGGCTGCCTTACCCCTCCCGGCCTAATGAGGTGGCACTTTCACAGATTTGCTTTTAGACCTCGTTCCCCTCAGCGCTGGATGCAAACCCATTAGCGTGTCGGGTTGCCACGCGTATTCATTCACATCCTCCCATTTAATTTTGGGGTTCTCGCTGCCTGTAGAACTCACCAGTGCATCGATTATCTCAGCTCCGTGGGAGGGGTGTGCTTTTGGTGGAGGAAAGCTCGTTGATGTCTCACCTTGGCTGCTGCTTCTCCTTGAACGTGAATAAAGGAAATAAAGCTGGATCTGCTCCCAGCTGGCAGTAAAGATGCACAAAAACCATTCCCACATCCCTTAAAAGTCCAGGAGATTTTGCAAAGGAGATTTTTGGTCGGATGCCCCTTATTGCTTTGCACAACCCAGTCCCCCATTGTGAAAGAGGAACTTTTTGGGATTTGGGCTGAGTTTTGCGCCCTCCAAATGTGAGTTCCCAGCTTTGTCCTCCTCGTAGCACATTGTCAGCCTCCTTCAGCTAAAGTGACAAACGCGTTTGTAAGGGATTACACACCACAGAGGAGGAGGAGGAGGGAGGAGGAAGGAGGAAGAGGAAGGTGGAGGAAGGAGGAAAGGAGGAGGAAGGAGGAAAGGTGGAGGAAGGGAGGAGGAAGGAGGAGGAAGGAGGAGGGAGGAGGAGGAGGAGGAAGGAGGAGGAAAGAGGAGGAAGGAGGAGGAGGAAGGAGGAAAGGAGGAGGAAGGAGGAGGAAGGAGGAGGAAGGAGGAGGAAGGAAACAGTTTTCCAGCTTAAATAAAATAGAATTGAAAGGTCTTTTGTTCTCTGTCATGAAGGAACATCTCCCTGGTCATATTTAAAGCTGCTGTGTAAAACAGCAGAAGCCACTCAGAGCTTTGAATCTATAAAATACCATTTCCTTTCCCACAAACACCAATTTTCCAAAGGGGAATTCCTTGCTGGAACTTTGGCATCTAAGCAGGCACTTCCTCCTGGCTGGGTGTTCTGCTAGGGTTTGTTTATTCTGGTGGCTGTTTTGTTAACTTGAAACAATAGAAATTATTAGGAAATAATAATAATAATAATAGTAATAGTAATGATAATAATAATAATAATAGATAATAAAAATATAACAAAATAAAAATAAAATTTAAAATAAAATAATAATAAACTATAATAAAATAAAGTAAATAATAATAATAGTAATAGTAATAATAATATATAATAAAATATAATAAAATGAAAATAAAATTTAAAAAATAAACTATAATAAAATAAGATAAAATTAATAATAGTAGTAATAATAATATATAATAAAATATAATAAAATAAAAATAAATTAAATAAATAATTATAAACTATAATAAAATAAAAATAAAGTTAATAATAATAATAATAAAAATAAAAAAATTTTAAAGGGAAAATATAAAAGGATAAAAAAAGAAAAAAAAAAAAAAAAGGAATTTAGCGCCATGGCAGGTTTCCCTCCCGAGCCCAAATACCCTGAGGGAAGGGATTTAATGCAGAAATGCCCGTGTGGGGGCTCGGGGAGGGGAAGGAGCACACGCGTGTGTGTTTGTACATCCGTGTCGGTGTCACAGACACAGGGAAGGCGTTCCCGGAGCTCTGCGATCCTGGAGGAGCCCGGCAGCATTCCCGCATTCCCGGCAGATAGCGCTGTGCTCCGGGGCCACCGCAGAGCTGTCCCTGCCTCCTCCTCCTCCTCCTCCTCCTCCTCCTCCTCCTCCTCCTCCTCCTTCCCGTGTCATTGCTGCTCTTTATTCACCTCAGAGAGACCCTGAGACCCACCAAAAAAACCCCCAAAAACCCCCAAAAAACCCAATCAACCAAAAACCAAACCAAACCAAAAAAACCCCCCCAAAATCCCCCCAACCCCCCCCCCCCCCCAAAAAAAAAAAAACAACCCTCCAAAAAAAAAAACTTATCAAAAAATTCCTCAAACAAAACCAAACCAACCAACCAACCAAAAAACCTTTTATAAACCCCGGACTAACTGCTCACCGCAGCATTTCTAAATCCCGGGATTTAGTGACTGAGATCCCCAGCTGGAAATCACTTCTCTAGGAAAACTCTTTAATTTATCTACAAACAGCTCTGCTGTCTGTATCACACCTTCCCCCGGCTGCTGTGAGGCGCTGCAGAAATTCATTAATTCTCTTTAAAAAAGGAACCAAACTGGGGGTGCAAATCTACATTAAAGCGTCACATGGCGACTAATCAGCTGCGGTAATTAATATGCGGCGAGCAAATGCTAATTGTCCCCTTTCAGGCCGAGGATTTGAGCTTCTTCTTGGTTTAGCAAAGCCAAGGAACGTCTGCAACAGAGCAGCTCTGACACATCCTAAAAGCATCTGGCCATAAAGGACTTAAGTGCTGCATCATCATCTCCGAGCAACCTTCAGGATTAGATTTCCACGGAACAATAAAAGCAAAGGGGATGCAGAAATTCCTCCCCAGTTGAACCCTGGCATCCTGTACCAACCCAGCCCTGCTCCACGTGTTCACCTCGCTGCCCTCTCCCTGCTCCTCCCGCAGGAATTGTTTTCTTGGGAAGAGCAATGACAGATTTGTCTTTACAAACTAACTGTGCTGGTAAATAAAACCAGCACTGAGGGATAAAGGAAGCAATGGGAAGGATCCCACTGATGGATGAATGGAAAAGAAGATTTTTCCTTTACAAACAAACCGTAGGTTTGCTGATCAATGAAATTGGATATTGAAGAGTGAAAGAAACAATGGGGAAAACCCATAAACCCCATCAGAATTAAAAATTAGGGGGGTTGTACATTAAAAGGGGAATTTAGGGTCTCAGGCATTCTGGGAAGTCTGCACCTCTCAAGTACCTCAGCCAGTGGGGAAAGAGAGATGGAAATGTGGCCGGGAAATTGGGATAAAAAGGAGGCTGCATCCTCCAAAAATCTGAGAGATCCCATGGGAAATGCCCCATGGCCTCTCCTTTATTGGAATAAAGTTCCAGGACTTCTCTGTGTCCTTTTTGGCCATAAACCCCTGGTATTTGTGGATTATTTTTCCTAACATTGGGAATAACTCAATTCCCCCAGCAGACAGGAGCCGGGAGCTGCCTGCAGTCACCAGGGCAGCTGGAACCAGGCCAGCAGCTCCAGCCGCTGCTTAGGCCAGGACTAAACCTCGGTGCCAGCTGCCAGCGATGTGTGGGGGATGAACCGAGGGATCCAGGAGCATTCCTGGCCCTGAGGGTGCCGTGGCTGCCTGCCCTGCCCCAAATTAAGGACACCAAAAGCACTTTTTGAGTGGTGCTTTGGAAACAGAGAGTTCCCTTCTGGGGCTGGAGAGGCTCCAGGACCAAGGGAATGGTAAGAATCAGTCCTGATCACCCTCATGCACAGAGAAATATAGAATATCAGCACCACACTCCCAGAAGGATTTTATCATGAGCAAAAGTTCCTACTGATGGGGGAAAAATTTGTTTGTTTGTTTGTTCTCTCCTGAAAGAATGAATTTTATCTGCTACTTTCCTAACATTTTCTTGATTTTTAATGCATACACTTGAATTATCAAAATGGAAACCATTTGAGCTCTAATCTCTTTTTCTTCCTTATTTGTGTAGGTTCAGCATCAGAGGATCCTGGTGCAGGTACAACCAGTGATAACAGCCGGGCTTTGATGGAGCCACGCTGATGATGTCAGGGCACAATGAAATAAATTCACACTGATAAAAGTTTTATATAAAAGTGGATGTCCTGGGAGCATCCACAGGGCCACAAATGCCCGGGGAGAAGGAGGTGAAGGGTGACTGGTGTGACCCACTAAGCACAGCCATTCCCATTCCAATGGCACTACACACAGCAGGACAGGGGTTATGGAATTCTCACCGTTCCTGCTCTCACAGCACATCCACAGCACCCAATTGAGGGATTTCTTCACTCAGTACAAACAATCCTCGATTACAAACTTTTCTGGAAGAGGAGTTTTCATTGGGAAACCCCAGATATTTTATATGATCAGGTTTTTCTGCACAGGGTCAGCAGAGCAATACTGGGAGGCTGAGGGAGGCAGAGCTCAGAGCCCTCAGGGATGATGAGAAAACCATGGTGGGGAGTGTCCACTTTTTGTCACAGACGTGTTTGAACAAAGCCTTTGGTGAGCAGAGAGAACCATGACCTTTTTCTCTATAAAACACATGAGCTTTACACCAGAAATTTCATTCCAAAGAGAGCCAAGCACTGAACTGTAAAGCAGAGCCCTGCAGACGTGCTCAGCCAGCTGCACTCAGTGTGATCTGTTTGTCTCCAAGGATCAGCTTCTCATCTCCTGCACGGAACCCTTGTCCAGGGGCTCCACCACAGAGGGCAACTCCCTGCCCGTGGATAAAAGTCCTTCCTCCTCCTCCCTGCCCATCCTGAGGCGAATCAGACAAGGAATGACACTTCCAAAGCAGGAGGTGTTCTCTAAACATCCCTTTTCTCACGTAGCGCAGGCATCACCGCCCTTTCCCAGCATCTCAGGGCAACAGCAAATAAATCCTCAAACAAATAAACATCAACACTGGCTGTTTCTGGAAGGGCTGAGGCAATAAACCGCATTAGTGCCCGCTCTGAAGGCACGAGGATGAGGCAGCAGCAATAAAACTTCACACATCCTCAGGAAAAGCTGGAAGCTCATCTCGATTTACAGGGAAATGTGCTTCCTCTGAAATGCCAGAGAGCTCCTCAGCTGGAATAAAGAGTATTAAGTATTAAGAGTATTAAGGATGATTTTCCTTTCCCAGCCACTCTGGGGTCTGTAAATATGGAATTTGAGATACAGAGAATACAGACAAGGAGGGTCAGTGCTGCACCTCCCTATGGGTCCATCCATAAAATAATAAATCCTTTATCTCCTGACCCCACGGCGTGTCAAACCCTCCCTGGGGAAGGGAACAGGGGTAAAACAAGGCGAGGTGATTTGCTCAAGGCCACACATTAAACCTGGGCTTGGGGTGAGGGCCCTGCACTTCCCATTTCCTGCTGTAATGACCAGTTTATGGCACCTCCGCCCCCGCAGTGACCCCCATTCCTTCATTGCTGCCCCATGACCGCACCAGGGCTGCTTTGGCAATGTCACTGCTTCCCCTTCCCTCGCTCACCTGGCTCAGCAAAACCTCCTCACCTCATTTCCCTTTCTAGGCAGAGCTTGACGGGCCCGTCCCCAGCTCCTGACACACTCCTGGGGCAGACAGGAGCCAGCACACAGCAGGGAGAACTTCAGTGCTTTAAAGTACCAAAAACTTTTGTCTTATTAACTTCAGAGGGTCCCTGACCGACTGGGTTCCAGCACTGAAACCAGATTTCCTCTTGCACTATGATTCATTGTGGATTTTGTCCTCTTCCTGTGCATTTTTCCTTCTTGGGGCATCAAATCACCTGCATTTTGTTATTTGCAAGTCGTTAAATGTGCAGATAGCCACGATTCTCTATAAGCTGACTCCATGTCCTGCTAGTTTGGTGTTTTCCAGCAAATAAAACACTCAGCAGGCAGCTGGAAAGACCTCCCACGACTCACAGTCAGCACGGGATGGAGCAAGGCTGATCCCAACTCTGGGAATCCGTGGGATGATTCTAAACACAGGCTGGGGTTCTTCAGGAAGATCTGGGAATCCAAACACAGGCTGGGGTTCTTCAGGAAGATCTGGGAATCCATTATTCCAAACACAGGCTGAGGTTTTTCAGGAAGATTTGGGAATCCATGGCGTGATTCCAAACACAGGCTGGGGTTTTTCAGGAAGATCTGGGAATTCAAACACAGCCTGAGGTTTTTCAGGAGGGTCTGGAAATCCATGACTCCAAACACAGGCTGAGGTTCTTCAGGAGGATCTGGGAATTTGTGGCATGACTCCAAACACAGGCTGAGGTTTTTCAGGAAGATTTGGGAATTTGTGGCATGACTCCAAACATAGGCTGAGGTTTTTCAGGAAGACCTGCTGCAGCCAGGAGCATTTCCAGCAGAATATAGATCCTCCTGTGGGTTATTTTAGTCTCAAAGCCAAAACGCTGCCTCAGGAGGTTGACACAGGACAGACAAAGCTGTGAGGAGGAGCTGCCTCCTTGTCTTGTCCTGGTTTTGCTCCAAGTATTGACACTGCCACCAAAGGGATCTGCTCACTCTGGCAGTGGCAGCATTTCCTGATCCCATGGAAACTCTGTCCCAGAAAAAAACCAGAGCTCAGCTCACTTGGAAGGGTCCAACCCCAACTCCAGCCCTGTCTGGCTCAGCAAATCTCAGATTGAACCATGGAAAGTATCTGCCATTAATCAGAGCAGGAAAACTCCCCAGCTGCAGGATAACATTGCTAGTTCATAATTCCTTATCTCCAGCTGTTTTGGAGCTAATTTAAAACCTCTTCTTTAAAAATAAATATAATAATTTATGTTGATCCCTTCAATGTAATTATTAAGAATTTGAAAAACATCATTCAGTTTCAGTTGCACTAACTTGTACTTCACGGCGTGGCTCTACATTCCTGAAAAATCTCCCTGAGCACCGAAATGCAAATTCCTTTCAGCTCCATATGACAGTGCTACCAGATTGGATGTGCCAAACTGCATCCAAGAGCTGAGCAGCTGCTAAGAGGAAACTTCAGAAGGGAAAAAAAAAATAGAATAAAATCAGGGGAGAGAGACGTGACTGAGGCAGGCTGTGGGAGAAGACAATTCCTGCTCAGGAGAAGTGCCTGGAGGGTGGAACAGCAGACCCCAACACCCACCTGGGTGACAAGGAAAACGTCCTGGGAAAGGTTGTCTCTAATGAGGTCAAGCCAGCCTTGGCTTCCTCTGGAATTTCCTCCTGCAAGCCCAGCAAATCTCCCCAGGCTTTGTCTGGAACCACTCACACGTGCTGGGGGTTCTTGTTTTTGGAGCAGCTGTGGGAAGAGGGGAGGGAGCAGCGTCCCCACAGCCCCTGCTCCATCCCCAGCTGCCCGGGCTGTAGCACCCACCTGCCTCACGGGGCTGGGAACGCTTTCCTGAGGAGGCAGCTGGCACCCAGCTCTGAAATAGGGCACGGAGAGGAGCAGGGCAGGGATGGCACCAACCCCGCTGCCAGCCAGGGCTGCAAACAGAACCTGCAAGTTCTGCTCCAGTGGGGATGCTCAACCCTTTCTGTCATTTTCTGCAGAGAAATTCACCATTTGCTTTTTCTTCCAGCAAATTCTCCAGAGGTATCCTGATACCTTCAAATCCAACCCACTCTCACATCCCTGTTGAGCTCCTTGTTTTTCCCATTCTCGTTTTTCCCATTCCCATTTTCCCATTTCTCCCTCACTGCTTGCAGGCAGGGTTTTTTTTCCTGAGTCTTGAATTTGTAATCCATCCCTTTATCCTTGGGGTTTAACAGCCTGCACAGCCCAAGGTTTTGTTCAGAGTCAGTAGGAGACAAATTAGTCTAATGGGAATGATGTCTGTAGGTGTGACAGGATTTATGGCACGCTGAGACAGTGACCAGACCATGAGCACGTCCCCACAGGGTCACAGGAGATCCCTGCAGGCAGCAGAGCATCCCCAGGGAGGGAAACACCTCAGAACTGAGATCTTCCAGGGAGGAGGAGGGAGGGAAGACACAGAGAAGCAGAGAATTCAAAAATGGAGGAATGGGAAATGGGATTCAAAAACGAGGAGGCAGCAGCGTGCTCTGGGCCATGCCCCAAGGCAGCCCTGACACGCTCCAGGTTACAGAAACTGGAATCAAAGCCCAAAAAACACCCAGATCTCCTCTTTCCCCAAGAAAAAGGCTCAGGAAAGCCCGTGGCACATTTTAACCAGCAGGAGAGCCCTGAGTCAGGACTGTGCAGGTGCTGGCAGCCCTGGCAAGCCCCGGGGAAGGGATGATGCCATTCCCAGACATGCACGGACTGGGAGGCCAAGTTTTGCTGTTTATTGACTTATAAAGCAAGAACTGAAAGTGGGTCAGGAGACAGGACACCCCAAAGGTGGAGAGAACCGTCCCCCAATCCCTCCATCCAGGGGGGTTCTGCCTGGTGGTTCTGGTTGATAGTTCTGATTGATGGTTCTGATTGATGGTTCTGCATGAGCAGAGATGATTTTTAATGAAAAACCAGAAATGTTTGAGCCCCAGGCTGCAGTGCTCTCCTCCAAGCAATTCAGCACTCAGGAAAAAAAAGGGAGATGTTCACACCCCACTTCCTGGGGGCCCCAGGCAGAGGCGTGCAACCAACCCTGCATCAAAACTGAATCAAAAACCAACCCCGTGTGCAGCAAAGCAGAGATTAAAACCCCAGATCCAGCCCAGCACTCACAGCTTTAAGCTATTCTTCCTGAGTGTCCTACATAACAAACCCAAACAAATTAAGGCATGAGTAATGAAAAGGTAGGAGGTGGCAAAGCTTGTTTTGGTTCAGGAAAGGATTCCCATCCCTTGCTTGGAATCTAAATTAGATTCAGTTTAGATTAGAGTGAGGCAAGGCCAAATTCCCCTGGTGAATGAGTTGCTGCAGTGAACCACTCAGATTTTGCAGCCATTCTTCGATGTATTTGTTTTTCCTTTTTCTTCTTCTCCTTTTGTTTGTGACCCTGTCAGCCTCCTGCCATGGCCCTGTTCCTCTGGGCTGGGATATCCCTTTTTATCTCCCTCAGAAAGGGAAGAACTAATTTGTTGTCTGGAAGGGAGAGAAGGTGTTCTTGGCCTGATAAGTGGATTATCTCCCTAAACAAGCTCTGTAATGCAACAAACCCCACACACTCACAAACACAAAGGAACCCATCCCAACGAGGGCTGGGACATCCAAAAGTGAAAGCTCTGAAAGCTCCCTCTCCTGCACAGCAGCCCAGTGCCACAGCCAGGCTTGTGCTGGAGCAAAAATCCAGGGAAAATGCACAAAATTAAATCCGTATTTAGGCTTGCCGTGGCTGCAAATGCAGCTCTGAACTCGTTTGTAGGGTCACAGCACTTGCATGTGATTTCTCTTCCAGCTGAAAAGTGTTAAACAGTCTAGAAATCGAAAAAGAGAAATTCATGTCAGGAGTGCAGCACAAAAACATCCCCAAAAATAGATGGGAATTGGGGAAATGGAGGCAGAGACCCCCAGGAACCGGGCACTGCTCAGCCTTTCTCCGTTTGCTGCAGCCCCAGCTTGTGATTTTTACTCTGCTGACACCCTGCACCGCACAGATTATCACTGGAGATGTCGGTGATATCAGCTACGAGATCCGGCCCCTCTCAGGAGGAAGCAACAACTTAGAAACTGGGCTGAAACTCTTTAGCCTCTGACTCACCCCGGGGGAAGGCAGGCAGGTGTAAATCAGGTGTAACTCACGTGCTGAGCCACAACCTTGGACCTGACAGAGCTCCACGGGCCGCCTGCTGCCACAGAAAAGGGATTCATCAATGTAAGAGCTGCCAGGAGCTGATTTCCAGCTCGTTCCCCCTGCCTGGTGGGGTTTGTGGGAACCCAAAGGTGCTGCTCTCACGTCCTGCAGGAGGCTGGAGAGCTGGGAAGCTCCTGGCTCCTAATTTGAATCCACAATTGAGTGCCTGAGGTAGCTGAGATGATTTGGCATAAGCCAGGGATTTCTCCAGGGGTAATCTCTCTCTCTCTCTGATGGATCAAAATGAATCTGATTAATTTCCCCAGCCCAGCTTCCTTTGGAACCACCCTAATTTCTGCCTCTCCCTCGGAGAAGCCAATTTCACCAAGGGCAGCTGCAGAAACACGGAGTTTTCATTTTTAGTGCTTACCTTGTGCTTAAACACGCTCCCTTAGGCAGAACCAGCCCATTCATCATCCTGATGAGAAGAAATACCCACAATTACTTCTCGGAGTACAAGACAATTCCCACAGCTCTGGTAATTTATTAAGCCCGATTTTCTCCGTGATGCAATTTTCCTTTTCTGAACTTTGCAGAACTGTCTCACTGCTGTGCTCCAGCCTTTGTTTCCTGCTTGCTTTGCATTTAATTCCTCCCTTCTGCTGTTTGGATTCACGTGGTGGTAAAACTGTGCTCGTTTTGTAGCATCACTCCAGCAGCTGAATAAAATCCTTCAATATCTGAACGCAGCGCTGATTTTATGCAATAACCTGATAAAACCAGACATTGTTCCAAGGAGATGTTCTCTTGAATGGATGCCCAGAAACTTCTGAAATTATTAATCTTAAAATCTATTTTGTTAAAGAGTAATCTGCTTCCAAACGATGCAGCAGCCTAAACTCCTACACGATGTGAAGGCAGTGTCAAGCAGTGTAAATTTTCAGGGTTCTGGAGCAGCAAAATTGAAAGTATTATTCTGTGCACATGAAATATCAAAGTATCTGACTTGCCTTCCAAGGAGGAAAACATTGCCTCATGTATTTTAATTTGCTGTGATTACAATTCTCATAGGAGAGAGGAATAATAATAATAATAATAATAATAATAATAATAATAATAATAGTACACTTTTTGGGTCTTTTTTAGTCATCCCACCACACTCTCTGTGCTGCTCTGCAATTTCAAACAATCACAGGGAGATAAAGATGGAGTTTATCATCACTGAGAAGTGCACGGTTCATGTCCAATAAATCCCTGGGTCAGTAACTGAGCTGTGCACATCCCCAAAAATAAATGGGTGTCAGCACCAAGGGTGAGAACTCAACCACTGCAACCCTCATGACACAAGAGCTCACACAGAATTAACCACGGGCACGGCTCTTTCCATGGTTTTTAGGGCACTTTGTGGAGTCAGGATCTCCAAATGCTGCACGTTCCTCTCCCCAGAGTTCTCTGAGCTCAGCTGAAGTTCATCCTTTTTGAAGAGCCCATCCAGACAGACCCCACGGTCACAGCTTTGACCCAATCCCACATTTTGCACTCATCCCAAAGGCCTGCCTGCCTCGTTAGCAGAGAGGACAAGCTCCGAGGCAGCCTGGGAGGCAGCCTATTCATCATTTGCATTTCAGCACTGCTTTTTTGTATTTGCAGAGTGCTGTGCAAACCCCAATTAGTGCCAGGAGGCAGCGGGGCTGATTAACCCCAGCACGGCTGCTCCCACATCCTGAACCAGCTGCAGCTCCATCCCTGCCCTGTGACAGCCCCACACTGCCCTGGGAAGGGTCTGCAGTCCATGATCATCCAAATTGGCACCCAAAAACATCCAGGATGAGCCCTTTGCACCAGGCCCATGTGTCACCTTGATTTTTCAGCCTTCTGATGTTTTCATAGTTTCCTGAATCCTTTCTCACACGAGTGTTATAAATAGAAGTAATGTTTATATTAATACAAGTATGTTTTTCATTCTTCTCTCGAGAAGGGAACAATTGATGGACTTTTGGTTTGACCAACGTGGTTGAAAGGTGGCAACCTTGTTCTCCAACCCATGGTCTGGGGTCAAATGCTATATATGTTCGAGTCAGAGAATAAAGGTTAGAGGTTTTTGCCCTGTGCACTAGAGCAGAGTCCGTGTGTTCCTGTCATGTCCTATTACAACACCGTGATATCACAGGGTGAAAAACTTAGATTTAAGATTTAACTTCGATTAAACTTAGATTTAACATCGATGCTCGTGCTGCTCTGCAGGGCAGGCTGCAAAGTGCAGAGGGAAACACAGCAAAGCTCATGTGGCAGGATATCTCATCTACCTCCTGCTTTTCCCATGTTTTCCCAGGGTTATCAGGAATATAAACAGCTTCTGCACCTCACAGGGCTTCACCTGATTAAGCTCAGAGCATCTCCTGTAATTTGGGTCTCTTTTGGCTCCTCTCTTCCACCTCCAAAGCCGTGGGGACCTGGGGTTTGTCCCAGGAGAGGAGCAGCCTCCTGCACACTGGGAACCACTCGGGTCAGGCCCACCACCAAAAGGACTCTGTTTGGTTTTCCCTCTTGTCAAAAGCCTTGAGCTGAAGGAGGGCAGGTTAAATTGGATATTCAGAAGAAATTCCTCCCTGGGTGAAGAATTCGCCTTCTTCACAGGGTGCCCAGAGCAGCTGTGGCTGCCCCTGGATCCCTGGAAGTGTCCAAGACCAGCCTGGGATAGTGGAAGGGGGTGGGATGAGAATATTTTTAAGGTCCCTTCCACCCCACACCAGCCTGGGATTCTATTTTGGCTCACAGCTCCCAACAGAGTCACTTACTCATCACAAAACTTCTCACACTGAGATGGATTTGGTGACACACGGGGAGCCTCTCATTCATCCTTAGCTTTCCCACAAATCAGCTCGCCCCTGATGCATTCAAAATATTTGACACTTGGAGCAAAACTTGATGGGATTTGCCAGATCCTCTTTCAGTAAAAGTCAGCATTAACTGCAAGTATTTCTGCAGCTAATCAGTGTGACCAGCACCAGCTCAATTCCCAGAAAAATCAGTTCCCAGGCAGCACAAGGAGCACGCATGCTCCTGTCTGGGGCTGGTTCAGACACCTCTGGACACAAAACCCAAATCAAAGCTTGTTTAATATTGAAATTATATCATCTGGACTCATCCCTATGCATTTGTTCCTCAGGACAGGAGCTGTCTGCCTGCCCTGGGAGCAGCTCTTTCATCTGGAGCGTTCTCCCTTCATCCAGGCAGAGGACAGGGGTAATTATCATCTCCTGTCTGCCTGCCACGCTGACAAACTGCTGGCTGGAGGTGCTGCTTTCTTCCTTTGGCTACAAAGACAAGCTGAGTGATGGGAGCCCAGTTAAATTAGATGAGCTGCGTCCCATCCCAGGCAGCGCTGTGCTCGTGTTCTGCAGCTCTTTAGCAAATTAAGCAGGCAAGGGACACAGAAATCAGGAAGGAGGAGAGTCAGGGCTCATCCTTCCACTGGGACCCTCTGAGGGTCACACATGGACAGGACACAAATCCCAGCTGGATTTCCTGGCTGGCCCTGCACAGGTCACAGCCTCTCCGTGACCCTTTTCTCTGTCTGCAGAGTGGAGATGATGCTCCCAACCTCCTCTGCCAATTCCTCTTCAATTTATGATGAAAAGAACCCCAACCCTAACACAGATGTTACTTCTCATTCACTAAGGACATTTAAAAATGCTTTTTTAAAAAATGAGTTAATTTATTATTTAATAATTAATTATGATAATAAAAACCTGTGGCCTTCCGCAAGCTGAGCACAGTAAAAACAGATCCCACAGATGTGACTTATAGAACAGAGCTGCAGGGAGAAAAATCCAAACCCAGCTAACCTTTCCTATTTAACATTTCAGGGTTGCTCAACATAAAACTCTTCACTAAAGCAAGGCTGGGAAACACCGAAGCACATATTGCAGCTACAGATTTTGCATTCTTTGCGGGTAGAAGAGCTTTACAAAAATTATCCACGCAATCCTGAGCCACTTCCAAAGCCAGGCAGCCTGAAAATCAGGGAATCCATGGCTAGCCAAGCCCCGAGCCTGGAGCTTTATGTATTTCTTACTTAAGTGACTTTATTCCAGTGTGCAGGGAGCGGGTGGTTGGACTGGTTCTCAGCAGCACTCAAACAACAGCCAGGGTAAATCACAGCCGTGGGCATTTCCCAGGAGGAGAGGAGGGGAAAGGAGAGGCTGGATTTTCCTGCAGCCTCAAGATTGAAAGTGGGAGGTGAAAACTGCCCACGGATGGGGCCAGGTCAGGTTGGCAGAGCTGGGCAGAGCTGGAGGCTCTTCCTCCCTTCAGAGCCACGGCAAACCCCCGGCTGGGGCACCTCTGCCACCTTCCAGGGCGCTGGGAGGGAGCTGGCGCTCCAAGGAATGGCATTCTGTGACAGTTCTGGATTCTTTTTTCCTGTCAAGGTCAGGATTCATACATGGGAGTCGAAGTTCATGTTCAGACTTGGATGTTTATTATTTCCTATCTATTCACAGACTCACGAGCCATGAGCTCTAACTAGCAAGTCAGAGAAATGAGGTAAAATGGAGAACCTCTAACTCTTTCCAAGGTTATTTAAGTGTTAATCACCCAATAATGAGGTGACACCGATATTATTTATACTTTTGACCCAATAATGACCACCCAAGCCTGCAATGCGGACATTTTTCACCCAAATTACAGAAAACCACCCAAACCCATGGAGAAGAAGGAAGAAGAAGGTGAAGAAGGACCCAGACAATGCCCAAATCCTCCATCTTAACTCACACACATTACTATAAACTAAAATCTGAAATCTAAGTTTTGCACCCTGTGCTATCACACACTTCTATTCAAACTCCACCCCCACAATCCCAGTGCTGTCACTCAATTTTGGGAGCTGTTCCACAGCCTCAGGTCAGTGCAGTGTTTGCTTGGGGGTCAGTGCCTGGCAGCACAGAAATCTGGAATTCTCAGTGCCCAGGTTCCAGTTGTAGCTCAGCTCTCCCAGTCTCTTATCAGTCCCTCTGGCACTGGAAAATGCCATCCTGGGCTGCAATGGGCTGCAGGTGTGAGCTCCGGGTGTTTGTTGGGTTTTCAGTGCAGAACAGATTTAAACAGTTCCAAGATAAAGAAAAAAAACCCCACAGTCCAGGGAAATTCTCTGCTTCAGCTAGCTGAAAATCAGCTAAAAAGCAAAGGAGAGCTCTGTCTCACTGTCCATAGACAGCACAAAATCCTGCCCTGAAGTGACTTCAGGCTGTGGTGGCTGTGCCAGGTCTGCAGGGACACCAAGGCATCGTGGTTCTTACAGTGAGGTTATAACACAGTTCAGCATTTCATTTTCTGCTCCTGGCAGAATGCAGAGCAGTGAGTGCAGCTCCTAAAACAAACCCCGTGCATCTTCTCTCCCCTCCTTCTCCCTCAGAACCAGTCTGAGAGGTGCAGGGTTTATTTCTGGGCCAAACACATGAATGGGGATGGGAACATCCCAAAGTCACCCCAGGACAGCCTTGCAGAGGCAGGGCAGGATTTTCCCTGTGGATTCCTTGCCCTCACTCTCATGGCACCAGCCCTTTCCCAGCACCCTCATTTTACCCTTAATTGTCCATGTCCCACCCCAGGCTGAGGCACCCGAGTGAGGCACTGGGTTAGAGGATGCTGCGGCACCTTTGGGTGCCCTGGCAGCCACCATGGGGACGTGCCCAACCCCTCCACGGCTTTGGCAAACATCAAACAAGTTTTTCTTGACCCCAAATATTTTCTGCAGCAAGCCCAGTGTGAGTGCAGGCAGGATTTCACACTGAGCTGTGCAACAAACCCAGGTGATCCTTGGATTCCAGAGGGAAAATGCTGTTTGTGAGCTCAGATCACAGCCTGGTTGTGCAACACCTTCAACTATTCCAAGGCCATTTTCTCTGACCTCAAGAACCTCCTCTGAATTTTGCTCAAGAGCACAAACGTGACCATTACAGTGATAATGGAATTTCTAGAGAATGGAGTTTCCGGAGTTTCTAGAGGGTGGGGCTTCAGGAGGAAATACAAATGAAAAATAAAATGCATACAGACTGTCTGAAATACCTCCTCACAAAGGTATGGGGAGCTGAGTGGAGAACGTTTGCCTTCCTTTCCTTGGGAGCAGCCAACAGAATTCCACTGTGGTGATAATGCATGGAAATGAGAAAAACAAAAATGAAAATTAAGAATAAAAATTAATAAAAATAAAAATTAAAAATAATAAAAATAAAAAATAAAAAATAATTTAAAATTTTTAAAAATAAAAATAAAAATTAATAATAAAAATGAAAATTAAAAATAATTTAAAAATTAAAAAATAAAAATAAATAAAAATAAAAATTAAAAAAAATAAAAATAAAGGAAAATTAAAGAAAAGGGGGAAACAGCCTTCTCTTGAAATGCTTCCACAGATGCTTTTCACGTTGCCTGTTCCGGGAGCAGCTCCACAGAATCCACCCACTTTTCTGAGAATGCAAAAATAGCTTCAAACCAATCATTCCTAAACCCACTTCCTTCTCCTGCTGAGCCACCGAAACCCACAGCTCTCAACAGCCTTTCCAACTCCTGGAATTTAACTTTGTGCTTCCTCCTGCAAAGCTGGCAGTGCCAGGGCTGGAGGTGCAGAGGTGTCAGGGAAATTAATCCACAAACACCAGAGGTTTGTGTCCAAACAGGAGACAGAGGAGTCCTGGAACTTTATTCCAATAAAGGGAGAGGCCATGGGGCATTTCCCATGGGGTCTCCCCAATTTTCAGAGGACACAGCCTCCTTTTTATCCCAATTTCCTGGCCACATTTCCCTCTCTCTTTCCCCACTGGCTGAGGTACTTGAGAGGTGCAGACTTCCCAGAGTGCCTGAGACCCTAAATTCCCCTTTTAATGTACAACCCCCGTAATTTTTAATTCTTATGGGATTTATGAGTTTTCCCCATTGTTTCTTTCATCTTTCAATATCCAAGTTCATCTATCAGTGAACCTATGGTTTGTTTGTAAAGGCAAATCTCTTCTTTTCCATTCATCCATCAGTGGGATCCTTCCCATTGTTTCCTTTATCCCTCAGTGCTAATTTTACCTACCAGCAGACCCACGGCTGGTTTGTAAAGACAAATCTGTCAGTCCTCTCAGATTTTAGGGGCTGTGCCAGCCCTGGCAGCTCCTGAGAGCCACGAGCCACCCCTGGGCCAGCCCAGCCTCTCCAAGCCGTGACTAAAGCCCTGCCTGGCTCTGCCAGCAGCTGTTGCAAGCCGTGAGCCAGGATTTTGGCATTCCCAGCTGAAACCCCGGGCACCTGTGCCCTGACAAAGTGACAAGGTCAGCGGGGTGACACGGCAGGGGACGGGGCTGGGGTGACCCACATCCAAGGCACTGAGTCAGGTTTAATCCCTCCCCGGGTCACACAGCTGTAAACATCTGGCTGTGGCACCTCAGCCACCTGCCAGCGGAATTATCCTGCCGGGCTCGTCCTGCTGAAGCAGTTGGCAATTGTTTATGCATTCATTTTGGTGCACTGACCTGCTTTCCATCACAAAAACAGCCCCAAAAATTCACATTTCCTAAGCAAATCTTTGCCAAATAGTGCTCAGTTTGGTTCAATTGTTTTGGCAATTGTTTGTGCAGTCACATCGGGTGCACTGACCTGCTTTCCATCACAAAAACAGCCCCAAAAAGCCACATTTCCTCAGCAAATCTTTGCCAAATTGTGCTCAGTTTGGTTCAATTGTTTTAGCAATTGTCTGTGCATTCATATTGCTACACTGACCTGCTTTCCATCACAAAAACAGCCCCAAAAAGCCACAGAACCAAAATTTCCTAAGCAAATCTTTGCCAAATAATGCTCAGTTTGGTTCAATTGTTTTGTCAATTGTCTCTGCAGTCACATTGGTGCACTGAGCTGCTTTCCATCACAAAAACACCCCCAAAAAGCCACATTTCCTCAGCAAATCTTTGCCAAATCACGCTCAGTTTGGTTCAAATATTTTGTGAATTGTCTGTGCATTCACATTGGTGCACTGAGCTGCTTTCCATCACAAAAACAGCCCCAAAAGCCACAGAACCCAGAATTTCCTAACCAAATCTTTGCCAAATTGTGCTCAGTTTGGTTCAAATATTTTGTCAATTTTCTGTGCGGTCATATTGCTACACTGACCTGCTTTCCATCACAAAAAAAAATTCAAAAAAATCCACATTTCCTAAGCAAATCTTTGTCAAATTATGCTCAGTTTGGTTCAAATATTTTGTGAATTGTCTGTGCATTCACGTTGGTGCACTGACCTGCTTTCCATCACAAAAACACTCCCAAAAAGCCACAGACCTGAGATTTCCTAAGCAAATCTTTGCCAAATAATGCTTGGTTTGGTTCCACATGGAATTGGGAAGTAATTCTTGCCCTCTCAAAGTGATTTTTGGTCAAAAATGAATATGGCTCCATCACAAAAACATCCCCAAAAAGCCACGGGACCAAAATTTCCTAAGCAAATCTTTGCCAAATTGTGCTCAGTTTGGTTCAATTATTTTATCAATTGTCTGTGCATTCACGTTGGTGCACTGAGCTGCTTTCCATCACAAAAAACACTCCCAAAATCCACATTTTCTAAGCAAATCTTTGCCAAATAAGCTCAGTTTTTTTCCACAAGAAATTGGGAGGTAATTCTTTCCCACTCAAAGGGATTTTTGGTGAAAAATGGACGTGGCTCCATCACGAAAACACCTCCAGAAGCTGCAGAGCAGAGATTTTGTAAGCAAATCTTTGCCAAATAACGTGCAGTTTGGTTCCACGTGAAATTGAGAAGTAATTCTTGCCCACTCGAAGTGATCTTTGGTGAAAAATGCCAAGTGGCTCTTGGTTTGGTGGCTCTTGCAGAGTCAGGAAATGGAAAATCTGCTGAGCACGAACAGTTGTTTCTAGACAGCACCAGGGGCTTGGAGCAGCCCGGGGCAGGGAGCACTCCCAGGGGTGGAGTGGGATGAGCTTTAATGTTCCTTTAACCCCTTTAAGGCCCCTTTAACCCCAAGGATTCCAGGATTCCGCGGTGCTGGGATGGCTCAGGACACCTCACACATACCAGGGCTTTTACAAGCCTGGCCACTTCCTCCCCCGGATTTGCAGAGGTGCTTTGGGGTCAACACACCCCTGAAAAAAACCCCAACATTTTCTCTTCCTGTGTGTCCAGGTTCAGCTGCACAGAAGCCCAAACTCACATCCCTGTTTTAGCCAGTTTTCCTGGTTGCATCCCAAAGAATTCCTGCCTCTGCCACTCTCCAGGCTGGGATGCTGTCAGGAATGAGGCTAGGTGTGCTCTGGAGCTGCAGATTCTGACTGCAAACCACTGTGAGCTCCTTATCCCGCACATCAGATCATATTTTAAAAGGAAAACAAAATTTTCTTCACCTGAAAACAATCAAAGCATCAAGACAGCAGCTGTTTGAAAGACTGGAATTTACAAATTCCTATAAATCATGAAATGTTGGGAATATCACCATGCTTAAAGAAAGAAGTTCTCTGCTTCTGCACCGATTTCCAGCCCTGGCTCTTCCTGGCAGCCCCAGGAAGTAACAAGGAGGAAAATCAATTTTCTTTACTGTTTTTTAAACCAATATGAATCCAGTAATGGTTCATCTTTAGGAGCACAAGGAAGCAGGAAGATAAAATATTAAGAAGAATAAAACAGTCCTGGATGCTGTGACTCACTTGAGATTTGTTTTTCTTCCTCACAGACAGAAAACATCGACAGAAAATTGATTTTTAGTGATATTCTCCAACAAGAAACGTGCAAATTCTGATTTTTGAACTCTCTTTGGGCAGGCACAGCGAGCTCAGCACAGTCTGATCCATAAATTAAAGACAGTTATGGCTTTTTGATGGCCCACATGAAAATGTTCGGAATGAGCAGCGTTCCATGTCAAAAAGTGGAAATAACGCTGTAGAAACCTAAAAAACCTCAGCACACAAGGGCTGGAGATGAAAAACCAAACACTGTCCCCAGGATTCACCAGCTCTTGTTCAGGTGATGGGAAGAAATAAAGGATGTGTGGAAATATACAGGAATGAAATGCTGAATTCCACCTGTGTCACCTCTTTGTAGGTGTTCAGAGCCCACCTGAGCCTCAAAAGGCTGAGGGAAAAGCCAAATCCTTCTGGAAAATCAAATCCTTGCCCCAAAATGACCTCAGGCTGTGGTGGCCGTGCCAGGGCTGCAGGGACACCAAGTCAGCGTGGCATTTACAATGAGCACAGTCCAGCACTTAAAATTCCAGCTGGAATAAAGCTGGCAATGAACCCCTTCGCTGCTCAGCAATTTCCTACTCATCTTTGATAACAAGAATGGGGAAATTAGGAGGGGAAAAAAAAAAACCCACAGAAATTCAGGATTTCATGAGTTGTAAAGCAGAATGTGCAATGCCCCCTCTCGGGAGGTGAATGCTCAGACAAGGAGTGGTTTATTTTACAGCCCGTGCCTAAATTACCACTGTCCAAATACCGCTTAAGCTCGGGCTTCATTTGGCTCCTGGGAGGTTTTTACAGGTGCTTGGATCATTTCTTGTGGACTCTGAGTTACGGTTTCGAGTCTTTGGGGTAAATTAAGGAGAAAAAGACGTGAGATTTAGCGCTTGGCACTAGGAGGGAAGGGGAGTTTCTGCTCTCCACTGAGCAGAAAACCAAAGAACCCTCAGAACTTTCTCCCAGGTAGTGGATGGACCCAAAATAAATTCTCAGCCCCTTCCTCTTTTATGACTCTGGAGAGTTCAGGGTCGGTTTTACCCTTGGCCTTGAGGATGGGAACAAACAAACAAACCCCAAAGAAAACCAAACAAATCCTTTCTCTGCAGAATCGCAGAACCTCAGGATGGTTTGGGTTGGAAGGAACCTTCAATCCCACCCAGTGCCACCCCTTCCACCATCCCAGGGTGCTCCAAGCCCTGTCCAACCTGGTCTTGGACACTTCCATGGATCCAGGGGCAGCCAAAGCTTTTCTGGGCACCCTGTGTCACCCTCACAGGGAACAATTTCTCCCCAATATCTCATCTAAACCTTCTCTCTTTCAGTTTGAAGCCACTCCTCCTTGTCCTGTCCCTCCAGATCATTGCCCAAATTCTCCTGCTGGCTCACTTCATTCACAGGAAGGTCACGGTGAGGTCTCTTCTCCAGAAAAGCTGAATAATCCTCATTTTTTTCATCGTCCTGGAGCCTCCTCTGGGCTCGCTGCCACAGCTCCGCGTCCTGCCCCAGGGGAGGTGACAGGGATGTGCCGGGACACCGGGGCAGATTCGAGCTCGTTTCGGGGGAATTTGAAGAATTTGGGGAATTTGGGGAATTTTTCAGGAATTCGCGAGGGAATCGCTGAGCGCAGAGGGTCGTGCGCCCTCTCCCGGCTGTGCTCGGGAAGTGCAGCCAGCGAGCACCACCCCTGCGGAAAGCAAATTTTAGCGAATTTAAACAAACTTGAGCAAATTCAGATAAACTTTGGCAAAATTCTGCATCGATTTATCGCCCTCTCTGCGGCCTCAGGTCCTTCCACCGCTCATGCTCGTCCTGCTTCATCCAAGACGTGCAAACAGCGCAGCAAAGCCCATCAGGCAGAGGCGGCGCATTCGCCCAACCCCAAAATGCTTTACAAACTTCCACATTTTTACTTCGAAACCTGAAGGAATTTGAAGGAATCAGCCCCTGCGACTAAAGAATTATGACCTCCCTGTGCTAAATAACATCCAAACATTCTCCTGGCTGCTTTTTTAAAAATTTTTTTCACATAGGATCCAAATAGGATCTTCATTCCAGTGAATAAATATGAGATATGATAACCCAGAGCGGCCACATCATTTTTCCAAAGCGATTTTTAGGAACCAGCACAACAGTAACTCATTGTCCCCCCTGCGCAGGGCCCAGCTGTGGCTGTTGTGACACACCTGGAGCACACGTGACAATCCCAGCTCTCAGGTACGTTCCTCTCAGGACATGCCACGTCTTGCCAAGCCAGGGCACGGGGCAGGATTTGGTTGTGGAGCAGCCCTTGCTCAAAAATTCAGCCTGGGTTCACATCTGGGGTCTGTTCCTGGGAGCTTCTCAGCACAGCCGAGTGACAAAACACAAATTTTGTCATTACAAGTGACCCCAGCTCAAAAATTCCTCACTTTGATTCAGTGCAGATATATATTTGTAAGTTAATTGTAATTAAAAGGAGGATTCCAGCTGTCCAACCACCTTATGCTGGCTCATGAAAAACAAGAAAAAAATTTGCCTTTTTTACAGTGCTCCTCATCCCGACTTTGTAACTCGCAAAAAAAGGGAAAAAAGCCCTTCAGCTGACAGACTGAATGGAATTTTGGCCACAGAACTTCAACACCCAACTTGCCCTTTGAACTTGGCAGCTCCCCGCAGGTGGTTTGGCAGCAGCAAATCCTCTGCAAACCCCGAGCACGGAAGTGTCCGCAGAGACCTTCCCAGCGGAGCTCCTTGGCCACATCCTTCAGCAGGCAGATGTGTCAGGGTAAATATCCCGCGCCGGGCAGGGTTACCCGGGGCTTTGTTGCCAAACATTTCCCTCATTTGCATTTCTAACATTCGTCCCCAGGCAAAAGCCATCACGGTTTATAGAAGGCAAACGTTAAAGCTGCCCAAATGACCCAGATAATTTGTTCTGAATCACAGAGCATTTACTGAAAAGCACACGGTGGCTGCTTTGATGGATCTGTGGATTGTGGGATGCACATCCTTGTTTTCCATCCAGCTCTGGGTTAGAGATCTCAGTGCCCGGTTCAAACGTGGCAGTGAGCAGGGTGAGATGTGCTGGGTTTCACACTGAGCACCCACTGCTTTTCCCCACAGAGCTGATGCCATGCGAGCACATTCCTGGAAGGCATTTCCCCATCTCCAAGGCCACTTCCCATCCCATATCCCCCAAATTCCAGCCTGAGCAGTCCAGCTGGATGTCAAACACATTTCCTCTGCATCACCCTGCTCTGGATCTTTCCCAGAATAAAACAGAACAGAGGATTTCAGTGGTGGATATCACACAACACGGATTCCCTGGATACAGCCAATACATCCCTGCTCTTGCTCACATTGGGAAACCTCCAGCACTCACAGACGTAGGGAAAGGTTGATATTCCAGGACAAAACCCAGCTCTGAGTACATCAAGCAGCAGAAACTGAACACGAAACCTTTTCAGACCCACTCCTGCACCTTGCGCAACGTCCCAGGGTTAAAGAATGCCGTGGAAAAAGACCAACACACACAAAGTGCAAAGTGGGAGCAGCTTGAGAAGGTCTGACACTCAAATTCCTGTGTACTTAATTTGAATATAATTATTTCTGCTCCCGTTGAGGTAATAGATGATGTCCTTTGGATTTTCCCCTCCGCTAACAGCCTCTGTCTATGATTTGATAAAGTCGTATCAAATCACAGATAGAGAATTGATTATCTCCATTAGCACGTCATATCTCTGACCACAACTTGAGTCATTTGCTGGTGGCACCACACATTATCTCCAATGGATTTAAAGTTTATGGATTACCTAATCCATAAACTTTATGTATTTTATTATTAAAGACTACATACAATAGCAAAGAGTGAAGATTATAATATTAAAGACCAAACACTGTTGTTCAGCAAGGTCAGATGGATGACACACAAATCTTTCCCAAAATCATGTTGAACTACAGAAATCCATTCCCTGTGTTTCACTCAGCTTTCCATCAGTTCAGCCTCAGAGGTGGAGAGGCAGCTTTCCTCTTAAGTGATGAGACCAGGCAGGTACCCAAAGTGTCACAAATCTCATTATCACTCCTACCTGGACGCTGACAACTGGTGCAAGACAAACCAAGAGCTGCTCAGGGAAGTGGAAAAGCACCAGGAAGTTCCCTTCTCCCAGCTCAGCTCAGGTGGAAAACACATGAAACACAAGGCAAGGGTTAAGAGTGAAGTCCAAGCTCTGAAGCTCCAAAGGGCACCACGGCACCAAATCCCTGCCAGCACCCAAACGAGGCAGGGATTGCACTTTGAGGGACCTCAGGCTAAGAGAACATCCCCTGGGCAAGTGAAACAAAAATTTCAGAGCCCTCCTTTAGCCCAGGACAGCCGGGATCCCGAGGGGAGCCCGGAGCTGGAAAGTCTCTGCAGGAAACTCCTCGCTCCCAGCAAGATGAATAATACACCTGTTCCCTACTTGTGAGCAAACACTACAAAGGAATAATTAGAACCTATCTGACCTGAAACCCACATGCCCATTACTGTGGTATTTTTCCACCTACTCCAGGTGAAACAGAAGATGGGCTGGACCTGGAAGGGAAGGGGAGGGGTGGAGTGGCAGCACAAGATGCTGATTTATAAAGCAGCAGCAAGCTGAGCTCTTTCTCCACAGGCTTGGGACAGGGAGCTCGTCCTGCCTGAAGGATGCCGAGGTGGGAGCAGCATTCCAGCTAACACCTGCTGGCCACAGGAGAGGGACCCACCACCTTGGGGAGATTCTGCACTCCAGGACAGCTCTGAGCCAACACAATCCCCAGCTGGGCTTGGGTTTTCCATCCAGAGATTTTGGCTTTTGATCCAGAGGTTTTGGTTTGGCTGCTTCCCTCCATCAGGAAAGGAATAAACTCACCAAGATGGTCAAGGTGGGTACAATGCCCAAGGAATGGCCCCTTGTGTTTCCTCTTGAGTTTTATTTTGTAATCTATGCTGTAAGTACAGGCTAAGTGAAAAATTGAATTAATACCAGACACCCTTGGGCATGAGCAGTTGGGATTGGGAAGAATTCTTGGACTGGCTGAGCCAAAAATCTGAGCCAAAATCTGAGGTTTTACAAAACTCTGAAGGTTAAAGGTTAACACAGGTTATGCTTACAGGTGAGCAATAGATTTTACTAACTTCACCAATTTTCTTTCTTGTTCTCTTCCATCTGCTAAGTTCTCCCAGCAGAGAGCTGTTGCCTTTCTCTCCTGGTTTCTGTGCTCTATAGGGATTTGAGAAGGCTGAACAGATTTTTTTGGGTGGGAGAGTTAAAGAGAGGAGGAGGAGGAGGAGGAGGAAGGTGAAGAGAAAAAATCCCAACAGATAAAACAGATCGTGAATCTCCAGCATGAATCTGAATCTCAGAACTTATAACAGGCATGCCCTGTCTGTGGGATGTGCATCACCAACAAAATCAAGTGTTTAGGAATAGGGTTTGAGTCCTCAAAGTCCTCAAACTGCTCAGCAGCTCTTTGCTTTCCCCTCCACCAAGAGACAATGTCAAGATTAAATACTCCTTTAATTACAGGACAGCTGAAGATAAGATGAGATGTCAGTTTTGACCTCAGAACAGTGTTAAATAATAAGACACCCCAATTATTATTGTTTTTTTTCTTATTGTTTCCACTATTTGAGCTTTCTTCATGTTTTGGAGAGATCTTCCTTCATTGCTGTGAGATCTCACAGGAAGCCCAGCACTGGCAGAGCCCCTTTGTGCCTTATCCCACCAGAGGAACATCCAGGGGGGCTCTCCTGAACTTCTGGGGTTGAATCCATCAGGAAACCTCTGGAATGGGGTCACCCAGTGGCTCTCCCAAGGCCTGGCATGTCGTTCCCAGGATAATTGGGAGCTGGAGGGTTGTGATTATGCAGCTGGTAAATCAGCTCGAGAGGGAAGTTTGCCCTGCACACCGCAGAGTTAAGCCAGGGTTTGGAAACAGCACAACTCCCCAGTTATCACTGAAAGCAAAACAATCCCTGAGGTGCAGCAGCCTCCCTGGGTCAACAGCTTCCTCTGCCTGATATTCCACTGGCAAAAAAACGTGAATTGTTGGCTAAATCCCTGCCAGTTGTGAGCTCTGTGTGAGCAGAAACAGAGCAGCTCCTCCTTGGCTCTCACTCTGGGGTTTGCTCAGTGCAAATATATATTTGTAAGTGCTAATTGTAATTAAAATTTAAATCTTGAAGTTATGGATCTGAAAATCTCCAGGAACAAGCAAGTTCTCAATGGATGATTTTCCCCTCCCCTTTCCTTCCATGAATATTTTGCTTTTCCACTGATCTCTTCTTGGAGCTGATAAAGAAATGAATAATTTTCATTGCTGAGGTCCTGGGCAGTGTTTTCCTACTCTTGTTTTAGATCATAAACTGCCGGGAGTGTTGCACATCCCTAAAGGGATCCCTGTAATTTGCACCTGAGGAAGTCCTGACCACAATCACAGTAACACAAACCGGATGGAACTCCAGATAAGAAAGGGAAAAACAACTTAAGCAGCCAGGAGAAAGGGACAGTAGAAATATTTAAGTTGTCTAAAATAATGGATCTGCAAAATTTTGACTTTTCTGTGGTCTGTTACAGAAAAGATCTGATGTTTACTCGGTTGAGATCTATGGCACAAAAGACCTGCATAAAACAGAGATCGAAGATGAGGAGGAGAAGCACAAAGGCTTAAAAGGCAACAAGAAGAAAAAGAAGGCAGAAGAACTTAAGAAAGAACTGGACCTGGTGAGTGTTGCTGAGCTCCCATTACTCATTCTGTGAAACCCAGGGAATGTCCTGCACTGAAAATCCTGGCACAGGGAAGGATTTGCTTCCTCACACTCCCAGAGTGTGCCAGAGAAACGCTGTGCAAGATTAATACCTAAAAGGAGAGGATGATTCTGGTGTAATTAAGCCAGCAGTGGTACAGAACATTATCTGCCCAAAAAGGATCCATTCCCAGATGGAATCACTGCCAGCAGTATTTCCTGACAACTCGCACAGCCAGCCAGGGATCAGAGGGAGAGGCAGAACCACGGCGTTGTGCTCCAGAGATTCCAGAGCTGAGAGCATTCCTCAGCTTTGAACACAGGGGGTTTTACCCAAACCAGCTGCTCTGGCCTTCAAGAACCCCGTGTTTTCCTCTGGCTCTCCACTGACCTGCTGGCTGCTCTTGGAAATGTTGCTTCCTCTCCACACATTCCAGTTTCCCAATCTGAAACATGAGGGTAATTATGCTGACCTCTTTTCGAGATTGCTGTGAGAGCAGCTCGGAGGAGAGGCCATTTACGGGCTGGATGGCATTTCAAAGCTCAAAGAACACCAAAATACAATATTGATTCCATGATTCTCTCATCCATTCCCGTTCCCAAGATCTGCCCAGCAGCAGGTAAATATTTCTCAGCCCGTGTTGTCTTTGCCACCGGGGGATGTAACTCCACTCCCGTGTTTCTAAAGAGAAACCAAAGCACAGACAGGAGAATTGACTCACCCGAGTACCCATGAATCACTCTGAGAAAACAATTGGGAGATCTCTCAAATTCTTGGCTTCTAAATCCCAGTTCAGCACAAGATATAATTAGGCCAATGATACCACAGAGGTGCCACTGCAGGCCAGGGAGAAGAGCTTTGAGATTTCCCTCTCCCACACCCTTTTAAACTCAGAACCTGTTGCCTCTTTCCACCGGAGTGGGGAGGATAATTCACGTTCCCTACCCTGGCAATCAAGGGCAGAGGTTGCTGTCACACAACCTGCAGCCTGCAGGGAGAAATGATTTCTCCAAAAGCAGCCCAGCCCCTCGTGGCAGGCAGCAGAGACACGAACACACCACCCTGTTCTTGTGACAGATTTGCTGGAGGAGGGAGCTATTTACAAAAGCACTCTGCAAATCAAAAGGAAAAAAAAAATCATCTTCCAGTGGAGGATATTTTGCTTCTCAGTATGCAGATTTGTCTAATTAATGCAAGTGGGGTGTCACACAAGCAACTTCATCCATGCTTTCAGATCCAGGCAGTTTAGAGATAAAAATTTCAGCAGTCTGATGCTCACTGTGATGTTCTGTCTCTCTCGGAGTGCAGGATGACCACAGGCTCAACACCTCGGAGCTGGAGAAGAAGTATGGTACCAGCATTGACAAAGTAAGTCCACAGGGCTTCCTTAAGGAGCTGCCTCCATCAGGTGCCTCTGGCCTGCCCAGAGCTCCCCAGGAGCAGGAATTTGGTTGTTAGGTGTGTGTGGGTGCCTGCATGGATGCTCCCAGTAAAGCCTAAACCAGCAAGCCAAGGAGCACTGGCCTGGATTTAAAGTGGAGTTTCTCTCGAGTCTGAAGAAGGCTGAGCTGCTGCTTTGAAATCAAAAATGAGACCTCAGGGTTTTGCACCCTCATTTTTTCCAAAGCTGTTATCTGATCTTTTGATTTCACCACAATTCACTTTTCACTGTAACAATTTATAGCCAAAACCTGCACGGATTGAGCTGATTGAAGGAAAATTTAGATTTGAGGAACTGTTCCTGAGTCCCTTTGACACCTGACATTTGAATATCAAAGCACTGAACGTGGCCAGAGCACAGACAAGAATTTCAGCCTCCTGAGCTGCAAACACCTTGTGGAAATGCAGAAACAGCAGCAAAAGAATGTCAGTTCTTCCCTGGCTTTCCAAACAATTAGTCCAGGTATATTTGATTGATAAAACCAACAGAAGGGAAAATCCTGATGGATGTGGCCCCAAATGCAGTGCTCCAGTAAAGAAATAGCTGTTTCTCCATAGCAGACAATTAATAGCAGCCTCACTGAAGTCAGGAGGTTTGGAAATCAGACCTGCAGCTCCTTTGTGAGACAAACAAAACCTTTAAAGGAACAGCAGCACGTGAATTTTGCTCTGAGCCAGGGTAAAAAATCTGGTTTTGGGATTTCATTGCAAACGTGTCCCCTCCTTCTGTGCAGGGTTTATCGAGTGCAAGAGCAGCAGAGATTTTGGCTCGGGACGGCCCCAACGCCCTCACTCCTCCCAAAGCCACCCCCGAAATCGTGAAGTTCCTCAAGCAGATGATCGGGGGCTTCTCCATCCTCCTGTGGATCGGGGCTGGCTTCTCCTGGATCTCCTTCGGCATCCAGCTGGCGCAGGGGGTGGATTCAGCCTTTGACAACGTGAGTGGATGAGTAACCAGCACCACCAGCCCTCCATCCCGCGGGTCGGGTGATTTAAATACTACAGAGTTACTCAGTAACTACAAAGGGGGCCTCTCCTTCTCAGGGGGCTCTCCTGCCGCCGAGCACTTCTGATAAAAGCTCCAACACCACGCGCTTCCAGAGTGCCTGGGCAAAGGTTTTGTAACCACCGGGCACAATCACAATTCTTGAGAGCTCTGAGAGCAGTAAAAAAGTGTAAAGACTTTAGACTCTGACTTTAGTCAGAGACTAAAGAGTCGCCAACAATTCCCCTTTGAGTTATACTCTGCTTTTTCTCTTTTTCTTGAATTAGTTTGTTACACTCTAATTTGTTCAGGATTGTGTCAGTTTAGAGAAGGAGTTTAGATAGGAAAATCGCTATTAAAACCTTTTTTTTTATATACACTCAAATAAAAAAGCTTTAATTGATCATCTGCAGGTCAACACCTGAAAGTTCTTTTCTTAACCTGTCTTTTAACCTGGCCAACACCTCATTTTAAAACAACACAGAACTGATTTATTCTAGCAGAAGAATCAGTGAAAAAGTGTGCTAAATTAACCAGATGATTTCTTTTTTGATCAGCTCTACCTCGGAGTAGTCCTGGCTCTGGTCGTCATCCTCACTGGCATCTTTGCTTATTATCAAGAAGCCAAAAGCACGAACATCATGGCCAGCTTCAGCAAGATGATCCCACAGGTGAGAACAGAGGCAAAAATTCACCTCAATAATGCACAAGGGAAGCCCAGCAAGCCCAGCTTGGATTTATCTCTTGGCAAATGACCCAGATAATTTGTTCTGAATCACAGAGCATTTACTGAAAAGCACACGGTGGCTGCTTTGATGGATCTGTGGATTGTGGGATGCACATCCTTGTTTTCCATCCAGCTCTGGGTTAGAGATCTCAGTGCCCGGTTCAAACGTGGCAGTGAGCAGGGTGAGATGTGCTGGGTTTCACACTGAGCACCCACTGCTTTTCCCCACAGAGCTGATGCCATGCGAGCACATTCCTGGAAGGCATTTCCCCATCTCCAAGGCCACTTCCCATCCCATATCCCCCAAATTCCAGCCTGAGCAGTCCAGCTGGATGTCAAACACATTTCCTCTGCATCACCCTGCTCTGGATCTTTCCCAGAACAGAGGGGAGGATCTCAGTTTAGAGGGTGGCACAAAGCTGATTTTTGTCCCATTTCTCTCTTCCAGCAAGCTCTTGTCCTCAGGGATGCCGAGAAGAAGGAGCTGCCAGCAGACCAGCTGGTGGTTGGGGACATCGTGGAGATCAAGGGTGGGGACAGGATCCCTGCAGACATTCGCCTCATCTTCACTCAGGGCTGCAAGGTAAACAGGGCTTGGAGGAGCAAAGGAAAGAAGGAAAACAGAGTTTGGCATAGACAAAACAGAGTTTATTGCATAGCAAGAATTTCTACAGAGCCAGTATGGGTTATTAGAGCTTTGATTGGACATAATTAATGAAGTCAGAGAGCAGAAGCCTGAATGTGATGCTGAGCTCCTCTAGGACCGACACCTCCCTCCCTGAACATCCAAGAAGTCCATGCCAGGTTCTGGCTCTGCTCTTTGCCAGGACAGGACAGGTGCACCAATACAGGATCGAGAGTTTCCACTGGAGGCAGATCCTCAAAATTGTGGGATTTTCTCTGGCTGCTGCTGAAAATCCCACTGCCAGACACAGCATTGGCTGCACTGAATTCCCACAAAAATAGGTTCTGTCAGGGACAGCAGCAGCTCAGGGAGGAGGCACCGAGAGCTGTTGGTGTCACAGATTGTGAAATGAGCTGCCACCTCACCTCCCGGGCAGGACACCACTGTGTACTGCTGACTTTAATCTGGGCATGTCTCCGTTTCATTAAAGGTGGACAATTCTTCACTCACAGGGGAGTCAGAGCCGCAGTCCCGCTCCTGTGACTTCACCCACGAGAACCCCCTGGAGACCAGGAACATTGCCTTCTACTCCACCACCTGTGTGGAAGGTGAGCTGATCCTGAAACTGGGCACGGAAATCCCATTTTATCCTCTTTATAAAGGATAAAATCCTTTTTATCCTTCTTTTTCTGTTTCTCCACTGGCTCCTGCCACGTTTATCATCCTGAGTCCACACCTTTACATCCTTTTAGCTTTTTTTTCTAGTTAGTCCAACAACTATTCAGCAACTTCAGGGGAACTGAATTTAATTAGAACATCTCTAATTTTTAATATTTATCAGCATACAGAGAAAAGGGCCTCCCAAAAGGCACCTGCACAGGTGCTGCTTGGTCCTGCTAACTCGTTTAAGCAATTCTGCTCTGAGGAACTTCAGAGAGGTTCAATTGCTCACAAGAATTTTGACCTGAGCAGATTAAAGCATGACCTTGGGGGTGGTCACACTTAGCATTTGTTCCAACACGCAGAGTGGTTATGGCAGCACCAATCAATGAATTGATTTGGATTTTAGCTGACCGTGGTTTCCTTGCGGTTTTTCCATCAATACCTGTTGGAATGTCAGGCTATGACAAAATACCCATCTTTTGGGAAACCCAAAAATGTCCATGGATCAGTAGACACCTTTTCGGGTGCAGCTTTTGCCTCCTTGCATACAGGAGGGAGAGATTTTGGAACCCCGGGCACTGAGAATTTCAGATTTCTGTGCTGCCAGGCACTGACCCCCAAGCAAACACTGCACTGACCTGAGGCCGTGGAACAGCTCCCAAAATTGAGTGACAGCACTGGGATTGTGGGGGTGGAGTTTGAATAGAAGTGTGTGATAGCACAGGGTGCAAAACTGAGAGTTTAAGGGTTTAGAATACAGTAATAGATATATAAAGTAAGGTGGAGGATTTAGGGCAGAGGCCAATCCTTCTTTTTCACCTTCTTCTTCATGGCTCTGGGTGGGATTTTGTAATTGGGTAGAAAAGTTCACATTGCAGGCCACGGGTTAAATGTAAAAATAATTTAGGTGTCATTTCTTAATTGGGCAATTTGTTCTTAAAAGACCTTGGAAAGAGTTAGAGACAGAGCCATTTTTCACTTTGTTAGCCAGAACTCACAACTTGTGAGACTGTAACATAGATAAGAATTAATAAACATCTGAGTCCGAACATGAAATCCGTCTCTTGAGCATTTAATCCCAGCTCCAAGAGAAGAAAAGGAAATGAAACCCCCATATCTGAGTGTTTGTGTGCCCTGGAGGTGACAGCTTTGTCCCTGCAGGCACTGCCACCGGCATTGTCATCAACACTGGGGACCGCACCATCATCGGCCGCATCGCCTCCCTCGCCTCGGGCGTGGGCAATGAGAAGACGCCCATCGCCATCGAGATCGAGCACTTCGTGTACCTGGTGGCAGGAGTGGCCGTCTCCATCGGCGTCCTCTTCTTCATCATCTCCGTTTCCATGCGCTACAAGATCCTGGACTCCATCATCTTCCTCATCGGCATCATCGTGGCCAATGTGCCCGAGGGGCTGCTGGCCACGGTGACGGTGAGTCTGTGCTGGGGTTCTCGGCTTGCCACTCCAGCTCTGGGCTGGGTTGGGTTTGAAGAGGGGTGGGGGTTCTTATTCGAAGGATAAACCCTTCCTTTGGGAATTCTGGTGTAACTGAGTCATTCACCTCAAACCCAGTTTGGGTTTAAGTTCAAGTGCTGCTCTGCCTCGATGGCTGCCGAGGACAATGACGTGGCTCATTTCCCCACCACTCATTCCCACTTGGAAGTGGGGACATTGTACCCTGAAAGTCACATGGAAACTCCACTTATTACCGCATGCCCAACACAGAAATCCCTGCCTGAGGAGCAGCACACCTGCTAAGCACTTCTGGCTCCAAAGCACCCCAGCAGCAAACGCTGAAGGGAATCATTGCAGCATTCATGGAGCTGGTGACCAGGTTCTTCCATCTCAAACAGCTTCTTGGCTGACAAGACATCCTTATTTCTATCAGTGGGCAGCAGGTTCCTCTCAGCAGCAAATCTACCCCTGCTAGTTACCCCCAAATCTCAGAGTCTAAATTAAAAAGTGAGAAAAAAATGCACTGCAGTCAACAAAAATGAAAAAAATTAAAACATTCTCCTAAAAACCCCAACCAACCAAACAAAACCCCACAAAAGAACTTCTAGGAGAAGGTAATCCCATTACACCTCTGTGTGACCACACCTTGGTGACATCTGGACCCCTTCCCTCCTGCCAGGTGAGCCTGTCCCTCACGGCCAAGCGCATGGCCAAGAAGAACTGCTTGGTGAAGAACCTGGAGGCCGTGGAAACCCTGGGCTCCACCTCCATCATCTGCTCCGACAAGACCGGGACGCTGACCCAGAACAGGATGACTGTTGCCCACCTCTGGTTTGACAACCAGATCTACTCGGCTGACACCAGTGAAGATCAAACAAGTAAATGGGAAAATGGGGCTGTGGGATCACTTGGTGAGATACTTGGATCAGTCCTAGGATGTTCATTTTTGATGGCTAAATCAGACATCTCTTCCTTCTACATCTGGAAATCTCTCCTTAGCCATGTGGAGATGTCAAAAAAAAAGAATTAATATTGAATTACTCACAGGAAGTAAACCTGGAGGAGGTTCTACACCAGAACCTTTTGCCAAGAGTGCATTTAGTAGGGAATTAAGCAGAGAAGCATCATCCAAACCCTTTTCCAGCCCTGCTAGGGGGGAAATTTATATCATTTTTTTTCCATGAAAGAACCTGTCAAAAGAATAATATTTTTCTGCAAATAAGCCAATTCTGGTTTTTCCACTCTTAAGCTCTTACTTGTCTCATGCAATGTGCTAAAGGATGCAATGTGTGTTTTGTTTCTCTCAGCCCAGCCCTTTGATCAAAGTTCCCCCTCATGGACAGCGTTATCAAAAATCGTCACTCTCTGCAACCGGGCGGAATTCCGGCCGGGACAGGAAAATCTCCCCATCATGAAGGTACTGCTGACCTCACATCAGCTCATTTCCCTTCCTCTGAAAATGCAATTTTTTCTCTTTGGCTTTAACAATCTCCATTTCACCTGGCCAGCCTTCTAAGTTCCTACTGACGGTGTTTTTTACTGCTGTACACTCACACAAAATTTAACACAGGATAAAAAAACCCAAAAGCATAGAAACCCTGATTATCTGAATTAGAAGAGATCCACAATCCCAGCTCCTGGCCCTGCACAGGACAGCCCCAAAATCCCTGTGCCTGAGAGCATTGTCCAAACCCAGCTGTGCCCGCCAGGAAAAAGGCAACACAAGGAGCAGGAATAGTAATTATTATTGCACTGTTAATTTATTATAGCAAAGGTAAACGTGCCTTAATTAATTAATTAATGTCCTTCCACATGACTGCTTGAAGATAGTAAGACTGGACTACCAGAACAAATCTGCTGTTTACTCATCAATGCCATCCTCAAATTAATTTGGGTTTGTGCCTCAGCTCACCTGTAGTGACCCAAGTGTGACCCCAAATCTGCTTTAGAGCAGCAAATGCTCTTTGCCTCTGTTTGCTGTGGCTCAGTTCTAACTCCAAGAAAAAAGCAGACATCCCCAAATCCTATTTTAATATTTTTCCAGGATAACTTGGGCATAAAAATGCAGATTCCTTGTTGTTGAAGTGTACAGCATAACGTGGAATTGTGGAAAAGCAAAAGTAAAATGTTTTCTTCCTTTGTGCCCACAGAGGGTCGTGGTTGGGGATGCCTCAGAAACAGCCCTGCTGAAATTCTCCGAGGTCATTCTGGGGGATGTGATGAGCATCAGAGCACAGAACAGGAAAGTGGTTGAGATCCCTTTCAACTCTACCAACAAATTCCAGGTGTGTTTCGTGGGTTTTTTCTGGAAATTGTGCCAGATTGTTTCTATCACCGGGCCTGGGTGACCTGGAAGCCTTAATGGGGTAATTCAACAACAGAGGAAATTCAAGTTATAATACAATTCATTCCATTTGATGGGAAGTATGGTTTCTTCATGGAAAAGAACACAAATCCCATGGAAAAGCAAAAGCAAATGAGGACAATTTGAGCTCTTCCAACCCATTTCCTGTTTGTGGCACAGCTCTCCATCCACGAGACTGATGACCCCCAGGACAAACGCTTCCTGCTGGTGATGAAAGGAGCCCCCGAGAGGATTTTGGAGAGGTGCAGCACCATCATGATCAACGGCAAGGAGGAGCCTCTGGATGGCGAGAAGGCAGAAGCTTTCCAGACAGCCTACATGGAGCTGGGGGGCATGGGGGAGAGAGTGCTGGGTGAGTGCAGCTGCAGGGGCTGCCTGGGAAAACGGGGCAAACAGTGAAATTGGGGTAAAATCCATCTGGAAAATCTGTGAAATGGTGTTTAGAGTCTTGGTACATCCTGGAAAAATGGTTAAATGCTGGGGCAAGAGCAAACCTTGGTGTTTATCCAGCTCTCCTCTTTCTCCTGCGTTTTCCTGCCCATCACACCAGCCTAAATATCTTTCCAGGTTTCTGCCACTTGTACCTGCCTGAGAAGGAGTTTCCAGAGACCTTCCAGTTTGACACAGATTCCATGAACTTCCCCACCTCCAACCTGTGCTTTGTGGGGCTCCTGTCCATGATTGACCCACCCCGTTCCACCGTGCCTGACGCTGTCTCCAAGTGCCGCAGTGCTGGCATCAAGGTGAGGATTTCACAGTGAAACACAGAAAGACTCTTTGTGGTTATTTTGGGTATTATTTAAAGTATTTAAAATTTAAGATCTTCCACCATATCGTCACTAATTGTCTTTCTAGCAACAACTTCCAAAAATCTCAACCTTAGTTAAGACCATCCTATAATTTCAATTTAGAAAGCCCCTCAGAGCAAAACATTTTAATTTAAGTGGGAATCAGACTATAGGAGCTGCACAAAACCCTCAAATGTGGAAATCCAACTTTGCAAAAGCTCAGATACTCTCTCATCAGACCCATGTCTAGAATGCAGAACCCACACCAGCTGGAAGTACTTGCTTCTAAACAGAGTGATAGAAACAATTCTAGAGAAGGCATCAGGACACTGCTTTGAACATTTATCCAAAAGAATTACTAATCTCAAAATTATTCAAGTGGAACCTGAAGCAGTAATTCCCCTAATTTCACTCCCTGGGGATCCACAAATAAACTTTAAGCCCTAAGCAGAGGTGAAATCCACCTAAATCTAGGAAAATCATATTTGGAATTACAGATCTCAGACGAGATGAATCCCAAACCCCAACCCTGATGAAATTTTTCATAGCCTGAAGACAGATCTGGCAACTTTTCCTCAAGAAAAGCAAGAAAAGGCTGTGCCTTATCTGTCAGGACACCTCAGTCACAAGGATCCATTTTAAGATGCAATACTCTTAACAAACCCTCCCCACTGAGCATACCTAATATAGATCCTTACATAAAGGCTCCTTTATTCTGCATTATTCTAATCTGGCTGCTGTGACGAGTTCTTCCTTCAGAGCCCTGATAAAGCTGCCTCAGCACAGAGAGGCAGAGCCCAGATGTCGATACAGAGCTGGGCAATTACTGCCCCTAATCTCCCTTTGCTGTGTACAAATCCCAGAGTGCTTCCTGCTCCTCAGCAGTGGACATTGCCCATCCACCCACTGGAGAGGCTGCACCTCGAGTGCTGTGTCCAGTTCTGTCCCTCAGTTTAGGATGGACACTCAGTGCTGTGTCCAGCTCTGCCCCTCAGTTCAGGATGGACACTCAGTGCTGTGTCCAGCTCTGTCCCTCAGTTCAGGGTGGACGTTCAGACCCTCGAGCTCACCCAGAGGAGGCAGCGAGGCTGGAGAGGGGCTGGGAACACAAACCCTGTGAGGAACGGCTGAGGGAGCTGGGCTTGTTCAGCCTGGAGAAAAGGAGACTCAGGGGTGACCTCATCACTCTCCACAGCTCCCTGAAAGGTGCCTGTGCTCAGCTGGGCTTGGGCTCTTTCTCCAGGCAGCACTGACAGAACCAGAGGACACAGCCTCAAGCTGTGCCAAGGGAAATCCAGGCTGGATATCAGGGAAAAGTTTTTTACAGCAAGGGTGATAAAGGACTGGAATGGTCTGCCCGGGGAGGTGGTGGAGTCACCATCCCTGGATGTGTTTAAGGAAAGCCTGGATGTGGCACTGGGTGCCAGGGTTTAGTTGAGGTGTCAGGGCTGGGTTGGACTCGATGATCCTGGAGGTCTCTTCCAACCATGATTCTGATTCTGTGTGTGATTCTCTCACTCCACACTTCAGCCATTTGTCACTCCCTTGTCCCCTTGCTCAGGTCATTATGGTCACTGGTGACCATCCCATCACGGCCAAGGCCATCGCCAAGAGCGTGGGAATCATTTCAGCCACCAGCGAGACCGTGGAGGACATTGCCAAGCGCCTCAACATCCCCGTGGAGCAGGTCAATAGGAGGTGAGAGCCAAGGCTTCCTTTCCCTGCTCCCTCCACAGTGCTTTTTATTCTACAGCCCCGCTGCTTTCTGCTTTTATTATGACACGTTCCCACTCTTGAGTCACCCCCACCTAAATGTGTCCACTTGATGATTTTCATTTTTGCTGCCTGTGAAGAAAATCCAGCAAATTAAACTTTGCAGTTCATGTGGAAGTGGCTGTCACTGCCTGTTTGACAAAATACACAGACAGAAAGCAAAATTCAGCGTCATGTGGCCCAGTTTGGACCATCAGCCCAAATCCCTCCTTCACCCATTAAATGTGGAAAAAATGACATCACAAAGGAAGCATAAAAGCTCTTTGCAGAAGAGCCTGTCCGTCCCAGTGAGAGGCCTCTGTAAAATGCATTTTCTGAAGCTTCAATGAGACCCCTCAGCACCCAGCTGACTGTGATCCACTCTGGGTTTCTGCTTCCAGAGAAAGCTTCTACTTCTGGGTTCCACAGCCTCCAGGTTCTTCACCAAGTTGAATGAACCTTTCATTCAACTCCTGCTCATTAACAACAAGTGCCTCTGCAATTATTATCAACTATTATCAATTATTGTCAATTATTATCAATTATTATCAATTATTTTCAACTATTATCAATTATTGTCACTTATTATCAATTATTGTCAATTAATATCAATTATTATAAATTATTTTCAATTATTATCAATTATTGTCAATTAATATCAATTATTATCAATTTTTATCAATTATTGCCAATTTTTTATCAGTTTTTATCAATTTGCTGCTTTCCCCCCGTCCAGCTGCACGCCCATCCCACACGTGCACCATTTTTACCCCTTTCCATCTGAAATTCACCCCGCTTTGCCCGTGGCTCTTGCAGGGAGGCCACGGCAGCCGTGGTGAACGGGATGGAGCTGAAGGACATGAGCTCGGAGCAGCTGGACGAGATCCTGTGCCAGCACTCCGAGATCGTCTTCGCTCGCACGTCGCCGCAGCAGAAGCTGATCATCGTGGAGGGCTGCCAGAGGCAGGTGAGGCAGTGTCACTGCAGGGCATGAAAAAAAGACAAAAGGCTCCAAGGTTTTTTCAGAAGGCAAAGCATAGAAAGCTTTATTATGTCATTCTTACCACTTTTTAATAAGTTATATCGATACAGACTTAACGTGGTTGGTGAATAGGAACGACACCTCTCTAATACCATTGGTTAAACTAGAGAAACAGCAAAACACCACCTGGGGAAGGATTGTTTTGAGAAAAAAAAAAATGTTTTCCAAGATTGTTTCTCTGCAAAAGCAGAGAAAGCTTTATTGTCTACTTCTACCACTTTTTAATACGGTATATCGATACAGACTCAACATGACTGGTGAGTAGGAGTGACTCCCCTCTAATCGCATGGGTTAAACTGGAGAAACAGCAAAACACCACCTGGAGAAAGATTGTTTTGAGAAAGAATAATTGTTTTCCAAGGTTGTTTTGAGAAGAAAACCTTGTTGAGAAGTTTTCCCTTGGAATGAAGTTAGCAGCTGCTAGCAGGCTAAAAAATTTCTCTCAGACTCAGACATATCAGCCCCACAAGGCAGTGGTGGCAAAGGTCACACACAGGCACCAGCCCAGGGCTGAGAGGCTGGGAGCCAATTCCCAGTGCTCCCTAAGCTCTGTTTAGACTCTTTCCCTGTGCCAGGACATTATCTAACAGATTGCCACAAACGCTGCCTTGGACTCGATCCAAGCCGCTCAAATTCCCGCTGCAGACACAGCTCCTGGTGACAAAATGAGCTTTTCCCTGGGTTTGGAGCCATAGCCAGAGCATGGGTTGTCCCTGAGAAGCACAAAAAGCTTCCTGTGCCCTGTTTGGGAAGGAGAAATCCCTCGGGAATTCTTTAAACCTAGATAAAAGCAACGGTGCTGCCACATCCTCTCCTCTTATCTCTTGTGGCCAGCTCAGGCCATGTCCTGCTGCCCACAGGAATGTTTGGGAGTGGAATTGGTTTGTGGCAGTGCTGGGTGAACAGGTGAACTCACAGCCCTTTCCCAGCCCACACTATTTATGATTCCGAGGTATGAACCGCAGGGAATGATTTATGTGCCACCAAGCCTTATCTGTGTAACTTCCCAGGGCTGTAAATCAGGCAGCAGGATTTAAAGAGAGCTTGTCCCATCCATGGGCAATATTATGTAAAGCAGCCTGGAGTGCAGCCAGCACAGGAGGAAAAAAAGAAAAACAAAGCATTTACAGAGCAGTGTAAAAGATGAAAATTTCCATCAAAAGACTCTGCACTCAAAAATGACATTTCCCAAGTAGATTTTGTGAATTAAAGCCATGCTAGTGCTGTGCCTGGACTTTGTAGAGAAGAAGATGTGGCACAAGATATTATTTTATTTTTGTAGTCGTGCCAGCACTAGACTTCCCAATCAGCATTATCAGTTTGTTGGATTAAAGCCTGGAGGGCTCTCCAGAGAGTAAAAAAAAAAAAAAAAAAAAAAAAGAGAGATAAAATTTTTCAATCTCATGTGGTTTTTATTTTTTGAATGGTCTCTGTTAGGCACAGGGTGGGTAAACGTGTTCTCACTGCTCAGACTCCCACTCTCCTGCAGATTTGGCTCTTTAGGGATGAGAAGGAGCCTCCCCCAGCCAGTCTCAGCTATGTTTAGTACTCAGAGCCTCTAAGCCCTTCTGTGCACGGCATTATTTATAGGTAGTGGCACTGTGCTCAATCCCCCCAGGGACAGGAAATTCAGCATTTTATTAATCACTTTGCCAGGCTTTGTCCTCACTCTGAGCACCCTGCCTTGAACCAAGCCAGAAACTTCTGCATCAGAGCAGAGCCTGGAGCTGCAGGAGGTGGCTCAGGAGGATAACAAAGAAGCTGAGTTGGATAATCAGAGTTTTCCATCTATTGGATTAGTTGAGAAATTCTAGTACAGGCTGAGGATGGCCAGGAGCTGTTGGGATAGGATGAGGACGGGCTCTAACTCAACAGTTACATAATTTATGATTCAGAGGAAGGCCGGCTGTTTCTGTAGCACTTCATTAGGAAAAGACAGCACATTTGTGTTAATCAAACCTCCCCAGATGTCAGAGGTGAGCCTGGCTCTGCTCAGACAGGGATGGACCACATACACAGAGCAGACATCCAAATCTGAAATCCTCTTTATATCCAACTACCGAATTAATTGCATTTGAAACACATTTAATTGAGATGTCCACTCTTTGCATTAATCACGTCCCTGAATTTTCCAACCACACAAAACTCTGAGGTTGCTCTCCCAGCCCTGCCCACCACCCTCCTGACCCCTGGCTGTGTTTGAGAGGATTCAGAACTTCCCACCAACATTTTCCTGCTAGAAATGTGAAGATTGATGATGGCAGAACTCACCCTCTCCTCCCAAGCCCACATCTGGATGCTTTTGTGTGTTCCAGGGAGCAGTGGTTGCCGTGACTGGAGACGGAGTCAATGACTCCCCTGCCCTAAAAAAAGCAGATATTGGGATTGCTATGGGCATTGCTGGCTCTGACGCAGCCAAAAATGCAGCTGATATGGTCCTGCTGGATGATAACTTTGCTTCCATTGTCACAGGAGTGGAGGAAGGTAAAGATATTGTTGTTTCCCACTGTCAGAGGCTGGAAGCTGCTGCCAGGGCCTCCTGATCCTTCCCTCCTCTCTTCTCTTTCTGGATTTGTGGATTTGATGTTTGGGAAAGCTGGGAATTAATTCCATTTCTACACATGACAATCAGAGAATAAGGAAATCACCTCCCTCTCTCACTCACAATAAAGATTTGCTGTCTCTGATCAAGATGCAGATAAAAGCATTTCCTGACTTGTTCCAATGCAGTTTGAAGCCTCACAGAAATACAAATTATCTTCTCCACCTTTTCCCTCTATGATTTTTTCACTGTGCTCCACCTATGACAGGAACACTCACCCCACTCTTCTTTCCCTGTGAAGAGCTTGTGGTTTCCAGTACAACCACAGCATTTGGGGGATGGGACTTTTCCCCTCCAACTGCCTCTTGGAAAGAAATGTTTTATTACACTTGAGTTTTCAGAAGGCTCTAAGGGAGGGAAGCTTAAAAAAAAACCCCAACAAAACCAAATTTTAAAAAAATGCATGGGGAAAAGCAGAAATAAGCAGTGAATGTTTTCACTCTATTTATTTAATTTTTATATATAAATATTATAATGTATATAAAATAAAATATATTCAATATAAAATTCAAATATAAATTTAATATTTTGTATATATTATATATTTTATATATTTTGCATATATTATATATTTCATACATATTATATATATTATATATAATACATATAATATATATAATATATAATATATAATATATGTTATATATAATATATAAAAATAAAATATATTTATTATAAAATTTAAATATAAACTTTATATTTTGTATATTTTATATATTTTATATATATTATATATATATTATATATTATATATTATACATTTATATATTTAATATATTTTATGTATTTTATATAGTTTATATAAAATATATTTTATATATTTCAAAATATTTTTTATATTTTTTATCTATTTTAAATTTTCGTTAAATTTTATAATAAAACCCCTTTTTTTTCTGGACAACCCAGACAAAAATTCCCTTTGCTAGAAATATTTTCTCTTTCCCCCAGGCCGCCTGATCTTTGACAACCTGAAGAAAACCATCGCCTACACCCTGACCAAGAACATCGCTGAGCTCTGCCCCTTCCTCATCTACATCATTGCCAGCATCCCCATGCCCATCGGCACCATCACCATCCTCTTCATCGACCTGGGCACCGACATCGTGAGTTGGGAGCTGCAGAGATATTTCCTGCTGGAATATCCAAGGGCAGGGGTTGGGGGGCAAGGCACAGCCAGGACTGGGGGTTTGGTGGTTTCATCCCACAGCTGAGAAAGGCAGTGGAAAAAGGGTGAAAAAGGTGGAGAGAAAGAAGAGTGGAAAACAACCCCAACATGCAGGGTGGGGAGCAGAAAGCAAAGGCTGATCTGATCCAGGCTGGAATCAGCAGTGAGCAATTATCAGTGTGTTTTAATCAAGAGGGCAGAGGGATTTCTGCAGTTGCACCTGACATTCCATCCAGCCCAAGGGGCCTGAGAGACCCTTGAATTTTGTTAAATTAATGTTAAATTATTGCCAATCTCCTCTCGCCTTTTGTACTGCTCACCAGACCCGTGTGAGTTTCACATTACACATTAATACACACATTTCCTTTTACACATTCATAGGAATCCACACAGACCCTCCTCTCCTTCCCTCCAACACTCAGCAGAGACACTTGGGAACTGAAAATTCCTGCTAAACCTGGGAGAATCAGGCAAATGCTGCCCCCAAGCCCCTGAGATTTTGTTTCTCTTGCAGATCCCCTCGGTGGCATTGGCTTATGAGAAAGCTGAGAGTGACATCATGAACAGGAGACCCCGGAACAAGAGGAAAGACCGGCTGGTGAACGAGCAGCTGGCTGTGTACTCCTACCTGCAGATCGGTACGTCGGCCTCCCAAACACTCCCCGGGGTCAGCAAAGCAAGGCAGACTCAAGCTGATTCATTAAAAAAAAAAAAAATTAAAAAATAGGAGCTGAAATAGCTCCCAATTTTAAAATTTTAAAGAATTTAGGGTTAGAGTTAGGTTAAAAAAAATTAAAATTTAAAAAAATGTAGGGTTAGTGTTAGGTTAAAAAAAATGTAGGGTTAAGGTTAGGGTTAGGTTAAAAAAAATGTAGGGTTAAGGTTAGGGTTAGGTTAAAAAAAATAAATAAAAAATTTAGGGTTAGGGTTAAGATTAGGTTAAAAAAAATTAAAATATGTAGGGTTAGCATTAGGTTAAAAAAATTTAAAAATGTAGGGTTAGCATTAGGTTAAAAAATCAGAAAATTAAAAAATGTGGGGTTGGGATTAGGGTTAGGTTAAAAAAAATTTAAAATTTAAAAAAATGTAGGGTTAGCGTTAGGTTAAAAAAAATAAAAATTTTTAAAAAATGTAGGGTTAGTGTTAGGTAAAATAAAAAGAAGTAGGGTTAGGGTTAGGTTAGAAAAATAAAGTTAAAAAAATGTAGGGTTAATGTTAGGTTAAAAAAAAATTTAAAATGTAGGGTTAGGGTTAAGTTTAAAAAAAATTTAAAAATGTAGGGTTAGCGTTAGGTTAAAACATTAATATTTTAAAAAATTTAGGGTTAGGGTTAGGTTTAAAAATTTTAAAATTTAAAAAATGTAGGGTTAGCGTTAGGTTAAAAAAAAATTTAAAATTTAGGGTTAAGGTTAGGTTGAAAAAAATTAAAATTTTAAAAAGAGCACTCAACCCCTTCCTCTGCAAACCCACCAGCCCCTTCTTGTTGCTCATGATTCAGCAATAAAATGAGGTTTTATTTACAGAGAGCAAAAAATTCCCAGCACCAAGAACTCCCCAACTCCTTTAGCACCTTTCATACATCCATCACATCTCCTCAATTTTGTTTTTCCCTCACTGCTGCCCTTGTCCCTGCAGGAATCATGCAGTCCGTGGGGGCCTTTGTCACCTATTTCACGGTCTATGCCGAGCAGGGCTTCCTCCCCTCCACGCTGCTGGGAGTGAGGGTGGACTGGGAGAGCAACGCCATCAACGACTTCGAGGATTCCTACGGGCAGCAATGGGTAAAGCAGCCCCGAAAATTCCCTGCCCTGCCCCTCGCCCACCTGCTTGCTTAAAAACTCCCCCAAAATGAAGGGATGGGGGGTGCAAATGAGATTTAAATACGAATAGAATTAATTTTCATCCAATGTTTCCTCAGGAGACTCTCTAGGAGCTCCTGCCACACAGATTGTTCATTCAGCCACTGCTCTGCCATTCATTCTTCCAAAATTTGCCACCTCAGCCTCTGCAGATGCACCTTCCTCTCTGGTTTTGGTGTTTAAACCCCTCGAAATCCATCATCCCCATCCTCTCCCAGCCCTGCTGATGATCAGCACCTCTGCCAAGTGCTCGGCAGCCTCCCCCTCTCACTCCCTCATCCTGCACAATCACAAGGCACAGAGGCATTGATGAATCCACACAAACTCCCCAGCTCGTGCTGCAGCCTCGTGACTCAGTCACGGAGTAAAGCTGAGCCCAAATCTGATCATTCTGTGCCTAAATCCAGAGTGACTCTGCGTTCACACCTTGGGAACTGAAATAAGGCCTCCCACGGAGGGCTGCAGCCTGATTGAAAAATGTTTGGGTGTTTCCTTGGCTCTGCAGACCAAATACCAGCGCACGTACCTGCAGTGGACCGGCTACACGGCCTTCTTTGTCAGCATCACCATCCAGCAGGTGGCTGATCTGATCATCAGGAAAACTCGCAGAAATTCCATTTTCCGCCAGGGCCTCTTCAGGTGAGTTTTGCAGAGGCACAACCCCAGAATGGTTTGGGATGGAAAGAACCTCAAAGCTCATCTCATCCCACCCCTGCCATGGGCAGGGACACCCTCCATTATCCCAGGCTGCTCCAGCCTGGCCTTGGACAATTCCAGGGATCCAGGGGCAGCCACAGCTTCTCTGGGCACCTGTGCCAGGGCCTCCCCTGGGAAGATTTTCCCTCAGAGGGAAGAATTTTTTCCTATCTAATCTAAACCTGCAGTCCAAGTTAGCCTCCTGCTCCGTTCAGCTCAGTGATTTGGCCCTCTCACTTTCAGCCTTTGCACAAAGATTAAGCCTGGCCTTAAACAATCACAAATCTCAGGCAAATATTTTATTACACCTCCCCTCAGCCCCTTTTCTACTTCAGGATAGGGATTTTCTTTAAAAACATTGTGCTGGTAATTCTGAAAATGCACCAGCTTAAAACCAACTCTCCATTCATTAAAATGTTTACTAGAAAAGAAAAAAAAAAAGGGAGTTTCTCTTGCAGATTACTTTCTGAACTCCTTATCAAGAGATAGCAAGTCTGAACTTCTCTGAGATAACTCGGGCTGTGAGAAGGGAGATACCAGCTGGCCAACCTCCCCCAGCCAGGGCTGGCCGCCCTCTGCAAACCACCCTGCGCCCTCCAGCCCCGGGAGAATTCCAAATATCAGCTGGGACAGGGGCCAGCAGCAGAGCTGGCATTCACTGCCGGGGTTTCTGATAGCAGAGCAATTTGTTTTCCATCCTTTATCTGCGGGGACAGGGCCTACACCTATGTGTGCTTCCTCCTTGCACCTGAGTCACCCTGAGCACATTCCCAGCGCAGCACGAGCCTTGAGAAACTGGTGCTGGGTGCCTCCCACAGCTGGATTTGGGCTGGGAGTGCTGCCAGGAAAGGCAGGAGCACCAGGCAGAGCTGCCCAGCCCACCCCTGTGTGCAGAGCTCACCTGGGCAGGGATTGCAGGGAGTCCAGAAGGGTCCTGAAGGCACAGAGGGGTTTAACTCTGGGGTTAACCCTCTCAGAGTTTAACTCTGGGGTTAACCCTCTCAGGGTTTAACTCTGGGGTTAACCCTCTCAGGGTTTAACTCTCTCAGGGTTTAACCCTCTCAGAGTTTAACTCTCTCAGGGTTTAACTCTCTCAGGGTTTAACTCTTCTTCTCTGCTTTTCCTGCAGGAATAAAATCATCTGTTTTAATTGGTTTAATGTAACATTTAGTTCTGGGGTTAACTCTCTCAGGGTTTAACTCTTCCTCTCTGCTGCTTTTCCTGCAGGAACAAAATAATCTGTTTTAACTGGTTTAACACAAGGTTTAAGTCTGGGTTTAACTCTCTCAGGGTTTAACTCTTCCTTTCTGTTTTTCCTGCAGGAACAAAGTCATAACTGGTTAAACATAAGGTTTAACTCTCTCAGAGTTTAATTCTTCCTCTCTGCAGGGACAAAGACATCTGTTTTAACCAGTTTAACACAAGATTTAACTCTGGGGTTAACTCTCTCAAGGGTTTAACTCTTCCTTTCTGCATTTCCTGCAGGAACAAAGTCACAACTGGTTTAATGTAAGGTTTAACCCTGGATTTTACTCTCTCCGGGTTTAACTCTTCCTTTCTGCATTTCTAGCAGGAATAAAGTCATCTATTTTAACCAGTTTAACACAAGTTTTAATTCTGGGGTTAACTCTCTCAAGGTTTAACTCTTCCTTTCTGTTTTTCCTGCAGGAACAAAGTCATCTGGGTGGGGATATTTTCCCAGATAGGAATTGCTTTGATTCTCACCTATGGCCTTGGGCACGTTACAGCCCTGAACTTCACCCCACTCAGGTGAGTCCTGGTGCCTCTGAGCTTCCCCTGCTCTCCCTGTGGACACAAAACAGGAGCAGGAGCCCGTGCAGCACCACTGCAGGATAAATATTTTTTTAAAAATCATTATTTTCATCACTATTTCTTGGCCATTGTTGCCATAATTTCCACATTACTCTATCAGATTTCCTACTGAGGATCCAAAAACCCCACTCGTGCAAAACCAACATTTAAATATTTCTTCCAGCATCTCCAATGTTTTGTTGAGCACAGACAGCACTTAACTTTTATTTTAAATAGGTCACTCAGGTGATTTATTGCTGTGATAACACCAGGCAAAATTTCCTTCTGAATACGACCTGGAATTAATTAATCCAGTAACTACTTAAGATTGGGAGGCTTTACACGCACATCATCAATTTGAGGGATTAATTAAGAAAAAGAGAAGAGGCCTGAGGAGGCAGATTTGTTTTAGTGACATTAAACTGCACAGACAGACACCCCAGAACTGCAGCTGAGCTGTTTTTGGATGTTTCTGAGTGAGAATTTCTGCCCCACTCCCAGGTTCCAGTACTGGTTTGTGGCTGTACCTTTTGCCATCCTGATTTGGGTCTATGATGAAATCCGAAAGCTGCTCATCAGGAGATACCCAGGAAGTGAGTGCATTCATTATTCTAATTAAATTTTAATGTCATATTTTAATTGCAGGTGGCTTTTCCTACCCTTTCACTCCCACCCCTATCTCAGCTGCCATTGCAGGTGTCTGCTGAAAAATGAACCATTTTTTTTCAGTGATCACTTTTCCTTTTTGAGCAAAAATAATAAATTTTTCTTTTTCATCATTAGATATACATATTGAAATAAAATTATAAACTTATTATTTAAAAAGATAACTTTATAAATAGAAATATTTAATAATTTTAATTTAATATTTTAATAATTTAATTATTTTAATTATTTTATTATTATTATTATTAACCCTCCCTTCTCCTGCAGGTTGGTGGGACAAGAACATGTATTACTGAACAGTCCTGAGCACAGGAGAGCTCCTTCCCCACCTGGCCCAGCCTCTGCTGCTTTCAAGTCCTGTCTGTGCAATACCAAGCGTGGATCCACCCCGTGCTGGGGTGAAGAGATTTCATGAATTCAATGAAGAAACAAGGACTTTAGAGGCTGAGAAATTACCTCCCACTGTACTGTAAAGCCTAGGAATTGAAATACTACCTATTTTTGTAACTACTACGATTTTCCCTTCGTTCAAAGCTGGAGCTGGAGAGCACTCCGAGAGGAAAAACAATCCAAAGATTGTTTGAATTGAATTCCACACAATCCAAGGCATTAATTTGCACTGAAGGTGTTGTTTGCTGATTTTTGTGCTGGTAGAACTGAATTCCAAGCGAGTGCACACCTAGACCTGTTTTACCTTGCCACGGGTAATTGTGCTGTATAGGAATAATTTGATAATAAAACAGGTTGTGTTTTTTTTTCCAGAAAACTGTTTTCTGTCTTATTTTTTCATAAAAACTGAGAGAAACTGAGTGGAACAGAAGAAAGAAGTGCAGCCCTGCTTTTTTTACCCCCATTAACAGAACAAACACTTGACCCATTCTGCCAAAGGTGTCTTGAAAATCAAGCCACAATCAGCAGATTTGAACACCCTGAGATCCAAAACTCTGTGCTCACTGCCCGAATGTGACAATCTCCAGGGCAAAATAGATATTAGACTCCTTAATTTTAGGATTAGTTAAGCACAGGTAAAGTTCTTTTTGAAATTAGGATAATATGGTTTAGCAAGAACCAGTAGGTCCAACTGCTTGTTTAGACAAATGATTTCCCAATTTTAAAGCAAAAAAAGAAATATTTCATTGATATTGATACTGATATTGATTGATATTGATATTGAGTTGATATTTCATTTTTAAATGCAAGTTTAGACAAGCTTTATGAAATAAACGGGGCAGAAGGAGAATTCCTGTTGCAGCAAACAGAAATCATCCTGGAGACAGAAGCCACGGGAAGAGCCGGGGGGGTGGGGAAGGAGAGGGATGTTTCCCAATCCAAAGCTGTTCCCAAAATCCACGCCCTTCCCTGCCAGGTGAAAATTTGCATTTTGTGACCTCCTTTCCCTAAAACCCCAGTTAGGCATTCATCAACCCCAATTAACGCACCTCAGCGCATTAATTCCCCCGAGTATCAATCACCCCCCGCTTTCCCCGAGGAAGAGGAGCTGCCAAGGAAGGAGGAAGAGCGGCAGAGAAGGAGCCTGGAAAACAACGGGGCGGATCTGCACACAAATTCCCGATAACCGAGCTGTTATCTCCGCTCCAGCAGCGGGGCTGAGGTGCCAGCCTGACTCATTTCACACCTTGGCGCTCGCCAGCAGCCAGCAGTATTTGATTATTTTATTTTATCTGCTGTTGAAATGATAGGAGAGATAGGAGAGGAGCTGCAACACAGCCTGCTCAGCAGCACCTGCGGCTGGGCCAAAATTCCCGTTCCAACAGAGCCGGGAAGGGGAAAGGGAAAGAGGAAATAGAGGTTGGATATCAGGGAAAAGTTTTTACAGCAAGGGTGATAAAGGACTGGAATGGTCTGCCCGGGGAGGTGGTGGAGTCACCATCCCTGGATGTGTTTAAGGAAAGCCTGGATGTGGCACTGGGTGCCAGGGTTTGGTTGAGGTGTCAGGGCTGGGTTGGACTCGATGATCCTGGAGGTCTCTTCCAACCTGGTGATTCTGTAATTCTGGGATTCTGTTACTCTGTGGTTCTGTGAAATTTGGTGTGAGGAGAGGACTCAGCTGGTTTTGGTTTATTTCCAAAACAAAGCACATTGTCTTGAAACACCTCGCGGGAAAGATGCCTGGAGAGGTTTTGTGGGACACCCCCGGAGAGGTTGTGTGGAACATCCAAGATTAAAAGCACAGCGGCTGCTCTGCAAAATCATTTCTAGAGTAAAAATCTGGGTGTTTTTCCCCACTGGCTGAAGACCAAACCTATAAAGAATTCTTACAAAAAGGATTTTCTCGTTTGGTGCTCTATCTCCTGGCAGTTATCACCTCACAAACACATCCCTGGGGAAGGACAGGAGGGTTTTGGCTCCTGGTTTTCTTCCCAGCTCTCCCTTTGTCACCTGGATAAAACCTCAGCACTCTTGCAGCCACAGCCAACAGATTTCACTGCCAAAAGTAAAAAAAATATTTTTTTAAAAATAATAATAAAATAATTAAATAATTAAATAAATAAATAAATAAATAAATATTTTCAGGAGGTTCTGTCCTCAGGATCTCCCAACAAGTTGAACGTTTTATGTGAGGCTGAATGAAAAAGCCAAACATGAACCTGACCTGGAAAACAAATTCTCTTCCTTCCCAGTTATCATATAAGGACCTTGCCAGCTCAGTTATTCAGATTTTGGATTGTAATGTGTTTATTAAGGAAATCTTCACAGCTTTCCTTCACCTCCTTTGTGCTCTGTGTCCTGGCAGTTTCCACCTCACAAACACATCCCTGGGGAAGGACAGGAGGGGTTTGGCTCCTGGTTTTCTTCCCGGCTCTCCCTTTGTCACCTGGATAAAACCTCAGCACTGCTGCAGCAGCAGCCAACAGATTTCACTGCCAAAACAAAACAAAACAAAAAAACCCCCCCAAAAACCCAACATAATCAGGAGGTTCTGTCCTCAGGATGTCCCAACACAGCAGGACAAAACCACAGGGCCACAGGAAAGGGATTTCCCAGGATTTCAAGGCCAAGGGACAGCGTGGCAGCTGTAACACTGGAAATAATCTGGCTCCATGGCTGTATTTCCAGGAATATTCTTTTAAATACCACAAACCATTCAGTCCCTGGGAAATGCAGCATCAGAGGGAGCTTTGGCTGCTCTGGGCTTGAAGAAGAATCAAATAAAGAAGCAGGAAAACACAAAGCAATGCAAGCTGGAAAATAACTCAGCAGCAGAAGAGGAGAAGAAAAAGGAAAATTTGAGAGGAAAACTTAAAAGCTGGATGTGATCCATGCATTTAAACACCAACGTATGCTCCTGAGAGGAGAGCAAAAGAACTCTGTCTCCTGTCGTGACAACTGGGGACTGCCAGCTGAATGTCTCCGTGTCCCTCTGTGCAAGGGGGTGGGGAGGAACTGCAGCCTCCCATTTCCCATATCTAGAACTAAATTCCCATCTTCTAGGGGGAAAAAAGGCACTTAGAAGATTAATAACAAACAAAAAAAAATAGTGATAAAAGGCAGTTGATTATCTGGATCGAACACCTCAAACCCAGCAAATGCCTCTGGAATAGTTTGTACCTGTAGGGTCAGTTTTGTTTTTAACAAGGATTGACAGCAGCTGCTCCTTTGTGTTTCAAATGTCTTTGTCACAGCTCCCTTCAAAGGCTGGGAGAGATCTGTATTCACCCAGAGAGCTCTGAATGCTGCCTGTGACTCAATCACACCAATCTCCCCGAGATGACAAAATGTTCTCTGCCATCTGTTTCACCCTATCCACGCCTGAGCAGAAAGCTCGGATCAGAGGTTTGCAAAGAAATCAGAATATTGACATCCTTTTCAACAAGGGCAGAGCCCGTGAACGCCTAAAGACAGATTGGCTGTCTCTGAACCTCGGAGACTTTCCAGAGTTACGAAAGGAGAATGGACAGAAAGGAACTTCCCAGAGTTAGAAAAGGAAAATGGATAGAAAGGAATTTTCCAGAGTTACGAAAGGAAAATGGACAGAAAGGAACTTCCCAGAGTTACCAAAGGAGAATGGACAAAAAGGAACTTCCCAATGTTACAAAAGGAGAATGGATAGAAAGGAACTCTCCAGAGTTAGAAAAAGAGAATGGACAGAAAGGAACTTCCCAGAGTTACAAAAGGAGAATGGACAAAAAGGAATTTTCTGACATTACAAAAGGAAAATGGACAGAAAGGAATTTTCTGGAGTTATGAAAGGAAAATGGACAAAAAGGAACTCCCCAGAGTTACAAAAGGAGAATGGACAAAAAGGAACTTCCCGGAGTTAGAAAAGGAAAATGGACAAAAAAGAAAAATGGACAGAAAGGAACTTTCCAGAGTTACAGAAGGAAAATGAACACAAAGGAACTCCCCAGAGTTACAGAAGGAAAATGGACAGAAAGGAACTCCCCAGAGTTACAGAAGGAAAATGGACAGAAAGGAACTTTCCAGAGTTACACAAGGAAAATGGACAGAAATGAACTCCCCAGAGTTACAAAAGCAAAGCAGGCCAGAGGCAGGGCAGGAATGAACCCTGCACTTGCCCATGGGGTTGTTGGAACCAGCAGGGCTGGGAATTACTGCCCAGGACAGGAAGGGAACAGCAGCAGGACCTCCCTGCCCGGTGCTGACACCTGATTAGGGCAGGAGGTTGTGGGACCTGATGCAAGAGGAATGTGGGACAGAACCCAATTTTAACCCCATAAACTCAGGGAGCGCTGCAGTGTTCAGGTTAATCACGAGAAGTGCAGAGATGATAAAATCCAGCTGCAAACTCAAATCCAGGTGACAAGGGGAGGCACAAAGGCACCTTCCCCCAGGCTCAGAGAAAGTTTTTAAGTAGCAGCATCACAAATCAATTCTCACACTTAGTGCTGCATCATTTATTCCCTTTAATCTGCTTTGCCTCGCACTTGTGAGCAGGTTAGAGATGCTCACCGTGGTATCTGCACGTCCTGGTGGCTCCCAGATCAGGAATCTTAGAGAGGTTTAGCTAAATTCCAAATCTGGGCAGAATAAACACATTATAATCCAAACTCTGAATAACTGAGCTCCTTATATGATAGCTGGGAAGGAAGAGAATTTGTTTTCCAGGTCAGGTTTATGCTTGGCTTTTTCATTCAGCCTCACACAGAACATTCAACCTTAGATGAGTTTTTTACTACTAGATTTTTTAAAATTATTATTATTATTATTATTATTATTATTATTATTATTATTATTACCATCATTTGAAGAGTGGGAAAACACGGATGAACAAACGAATCATGAGAAATACTTCTGTATAAATAATAAACAGAAAATGCAATCCCTCCACTCAACTCTCACTTTGTAAATCCCCCAAATCAGTTCTGCAGCCTCAGCAGGAGCAGACATTGCTCTCAGCCAGGTAAAAGCAATAATTGATTATTAGGATGTGCAATGGAGTGAAGTAGATTTTGAATCCTTCAGCAGGGTGGGTTTGGGGTTTTTTTTGTTTGGTTTTTTTGGGGTTTTATTTTGTTTGTTTGTTTTGGTTTTTTGGTTTTTGGTTTGGTTTTTTTGTTTTTGTTTTTGGTTTGGTTTTTTTTGGTTTTTGGTTTTTTTGGTTTTGTTTTTTTTTTTTCTGCTACAATTGCACTCCAAGCAAACCAAGAGTTAAATCCTCAGCTCATAAACTGAGAAATCTCAACTGAGCACAAGACCCTTCCTTGCTCCAGCCTCAGCCAGACTGGGCAGGTCTGATGTCCCTGCTGATTGCCCTGAGCTTCTGAGCTTTCCTTCACCTCCTTCTGCTGAACAACATTTCCCCAGCACAGTTTCCTCCAGTCTGAACCAGCTCTGGCCCTCTCCCCGCTCCCAGCCCCAAAATATCCCAGCACTTTCCCCTTTCACCTCGGTGTCCCTGACAATTCCTGCAGGCAGGAGGAGGAAAGGGAGAGCTGGTTCAGGGCAAAGGGAAAAGGAAGAATTGGAGGCCAAAACTTTGTGCAATGCAGCTGTGAAATTCTGTGTGGGGTGGTGAAATTGTGCAGGTCTGTGTCCTGACCCTCAAAACTCTGCTCATGGCAAGTTAGTGGGATTCATGCTGGAGTTAGTGGGATTTTAGGTCCTCATTCCTAACAGAGGTTTGGAGTGAGTCAGAGCTGTTGGGCTGTTTATCCTGGAGTGAGTCAGGCTCCAGCAAAATAATTCCTGCCCTCTCTCAGAGCTGTGTGAGGGCTGAATTCCCGTGTGTGGCAGGGCTGGATTTCCCCCCGTGATCAAACCCCAAACTGATTCTGGCAGCAGAGCAGCGTGTGGGATCTCAGTGTGGTGTGGAGAATTCCCAGGGGCATCTGCAGGGCACGTTCCCCTCCCTGGAAATCAGCCTTGTCCTGAGGGACACGGAAAATCAGCAAAAACTGGGAATGCCCTGGACTGCATTTTTAACCACAGAATATGATCCAAGAGATGAAGAACTGAGAGAATTTGTGATGTTGAGGGTTCAGAGAGGGCTACAGGGGCACAGTGAGGGTTTGTGTTCTAACAGGTGAGATGAACGTGTAGGGAGGAGTTTTCAAATAAAACTGCAGCCAAATTATACATTGAAAACTCTTCTATTTCTTTTCCTGATGCAGCACCTCCAGTGCAAGAAATCCCTTTGGCAGACACCAGGGCACTCCTGCCCCGTGTTTATCTGTGCCAGGAGAGGAGGGAAAACCACAGAAATTCACATTCTCGTGCAAACATTTGCAGACAGCTGCTCTCACCGCGGTGTCAAGAGCCACTGGAAATGGAACAGGTCACAGGGATGCTGAGAAGTCACACCCAGGTCCGGCCTGGAGTTATTCCTAAAATTCAGGAGGTCACTGGGATGGCCACACCTGAGGGCAGCCCCTTCTCTGAGGGTGTGTGGTGCAGCAAAGTGAACTCACACCAGTGAACTGTGAGGACAGAGACGGCGTTCTGTGGGAAAAATGGGATTATTTTGCCACTCTTGGGCCTTCACATCCTGTCAGGAATTTCTTTAGCTTTACCCTGCTTTACAGAGACCCCACTGAGCTCTTCCAGCCCCATCCTCTGCCAGCTCCCCCCAAACTGGTTCCATTAATTTCTCCCAATTCCAGAGCCTTTCTCAGAGGGAAAACCCCTCCTCCTCAGCCATGCCCTATTTCCCCTGCCCAAACTAGGTCAGTTCATGAACTTTTCCCAAAACATTGTTTTGCAACGAGTGAAAAACTGGTCCAGACCCACCAGCAGGAGGGACCTCCCCCGGAGCAGGTATTTTCTGGCAGGTCTGCACACCCCATAATCACCCAACCCATCAAATTCCAGGCAGGTTGAATTTGTAACAACACTCAGCTCCTTGCTCAGACCACGACTGAGCTGCCTTCAACTCCAACAACACAAAAATCTTCTTTCAGCTTGAAAATGAATTTCCATCTGCAGGTGCAGAATACAAGGAGAATATGAGTGCAACCCAAATGAGCACAAAAATTGCAGATTTTTACCCCCAGCAGATTCCCCACACTGACCCCAATCCCCAGAGCAGCACAGTTACCTGCTGTGACCTGGGAGATGTTATCTCCAAAGCTCATTGAAATGTTCACATTTCTCAAATGTTATTTAGGACATAGAAATCAACCACAGCTGGTTTGGTGCTGCTAAAAACCCTTGGGATGTTTTCCTGGGGATTTCAAGGAGAATGCCCAGGAGAACAACACAAGATTCTGCACTTAAGGACAAACATGATTTTTTTCTAGAAAACTCATACAAAAAAATCCAGTGTAGAACTCTGCCTTTTATTCAACTGCTCCAAAACACCACTGTGGTTTTTAGCTATCACCCCTTTAATTGGAAAATTAATTGCAGCAGGTGATGCCTTTTTTTTTACAAAGATTTGGAAGAATGATTTCTTCTGCTTCATGAAAACTCCAAGCAGAAATGTAAAATGAACAAGGAAAATAATTGGGGTGGGGTTTTTTGTTTGGTGTGGTTTTTTTTTTTTTTTTTTTTTTTTTTTTTTTTTTTTTTTTTTTTTGTGGGGGTTTTTGTTGCTTTTGTGGGGTTTTTTTGCTTTTTTGTTTTGTTTTTGGTTGGTTGGTTGGTTGGTTGGTTGGTTTTTTTTGTTTGGTTTGGGTTTGGTTTGTTTTGGTTTGGCTTGGTTTGGTTTTTGTTTTGTGGTTTTTTTGTTGGTTTTTTGTGGGGTCTTTTGTTTGTTTTGTTTGGTTTTTTGCTTGTTTGATTTTTTGGTTTGGTTTGGTCTGGTTTGGGGTTTTTGTTGTTGTTGTTTTGGGGGTTTTTTTGTCTTTGTTTGTTTTGGTTTGGGTTTTTTGGTTTGGTTTGGTTTGGTTTTTTCCCAGAAAAAGCAGATCTTGAAAAATATCCAGGCATCAATGAGAGGGAGTTTAGGAGCACAACTGCTGAAGGTTTAAAGGCCGTGCCCAGTTTGGGGGGCCTGTCCTGCCCACCCCAGCCAGGACCTGCCTCTCCCTTCCACCCCTCACTCTGCCAGGCTCCTGTGCCTTGTTTCCCTAAACAAACACCCTTTGGCACACATATATTCAGTATTTATCCCCCTAAACCCTCCAGGTTAACTGGAAACTTTATAAAGATACAAAAAGCTTTGCAGGAGGAGGGGGCAGGACAGCAGAGCTGTTCCCAAAGAGCAGCAGAGATGGGCAATGAGCAAATTCAGCCCCTAAATTCTGTTCTCCCTGCAAGAACAAAACCCCCTGGAGCTGCCTGCAGGGCCAAAATCACAATTCTTGCACCAGCAAGACTCACCAGCCCTCAAGGAGAAGCTTTTCCTGTTGCCAAGTGGAATGGAATGAATTTCTTCAGCACAAGGGATGTGTGGTGAGGTGCAAAATAGGCAGAAAAGATTAAAAAAATATGTATATATAAAAATGGTGACAGATTTCTCTGCCAGAGGAAGAGGCTTGGGCAGCTGGGAAATCTCTGCCCTGCTGGCAGCACACCTGGGGTCTGTCCAGCTGAGCTGGGCCTTTTATAGCACCAAGAGAAGCAGATTTGGTAACAGCTCTGACAGAAATATCAGCTCCACACAGAGCTCAGTTTATTGCTCAGCCTCTGCACCTACAAATTTCACCCCAAAAAAACCCCTTTAACCGCCCTTTTATACATTATGGTTGTGAAATGTGGGATTGTGTTTGGTGTCAGGTAGAAGAAGATGGCCTTTGTAGTTATGGTTGTGAAATGTGTGGAAAAGGCTATGGGGTAATTATAAAAACATCTGTTAAATGAACAAAATGGAAAAAAACATGGAAAGGGGCTTTTTAAGTAATATTTTGCTTGTTTATAAGTGAATCATGTGAGCCTATAAGGTTTTTAATAGAAGGTTTGAACTCTAGCTTTAGCATTTATATAGAAAGGATTGTAATCACCCAAATAGAAGAAGTGAGCTATTCCAAACTAAATTAATGATCCTGGAATAAAAAGGGATAGATCAGCACCTGGAAGCTGGAAAACTGATTTATAGTCCTAAAAAGGAAGACTGAATCTCTCATCTCTGGTGTTTTCTTCTGAAGAAAGAAATCTGGATGTCACCATCACTGATTTATAGTCCTGAGAACCTCATCATCACAAGATGTTATTTCTGACCTCACTGATTTCACACCTTTGAAGTATAGAAAATTTAACATCACCAATAGAAATTGATCACAATGGGTATAGAAATTGGATTTCAAAAGTAGAAATTAGGAGGAAACCAGAAAAAAAGTTGCTGAGAAGTGCTTATGGAAAATCTCAATAAATCCCAGCAGAAAATCAACAGTTGGAGGGGAAACCCCCACTGTACCCAGCGCTGTTTGCTCACATTTTACCATTCTGTATTAATTAATAAATTGATTGCTGCTTGAGATACTGGCTGAGTCAAGCTCTTTATTTATAACATGGTGGAACCCCACTGTTAGATCAACAAACCAATCTCATTCCAGGCTCAGGGGGATAAAATAAAAGGTATTTTATCAGTCACCTGCTGCCAGCAGGCAAGAAACGTCCTAATCTCCTTATCTTGACAATAAAAATATTGGAAGTGGTTGCATTATTTATTTTGTCCAAGCTCTGATTATTTCAGTCATTCCAACCCTGCATACTCTCCGTGCTCCTCCAGCCATCATTCTTGTAAAACTGGAAATAAAAAGGGACAACTTTGGGGGCTGTGCAGCTGAGAAACGACAGGAAAAACCACATTGTTGTGTGCAAGCCTTGATCTAAAGCAGAAATTCCCACCCTGTGAGGCTGAGAGAGCAGAAATCTGCCAGAGCCGGATTTCTGATGGAAATAATAGTGAAACAAGTGAAACTTATCCAGGTGTAAATTCAAAATCTCGGTGATTTTCTGAGAGGTTTGCAAATCACCTAAACTGCAACAGTCTTGAAGTGTGAATCCTAAATAAAGAATAAAACGCATTTAGCAGAGTCCTGGCAGCTGTAGGGATGGGAAGAAGGAGGGACAGAGGGAGGATTGCAGGTGATGCTTTAAGTTTTATCTTTCCTGTATTTCAGGCTCTGTGGTGCCCAGAGTGCAGCTCTGAGCTCACAGTCAGGGTCACTCAGCTCTCTGCACACAGCAGGGACACAAAACAAATCCTTGTCCTGCTGAGGACTAAGAACAAAGATTACAAGTTTTCAGGCCCAAAAGCACAAACAAGGGTGGACTGAAGAGAGAAAACAAGAAGGATGGCACCTCACAACCTGAAGCTGTAATTGGACAATTAAACCCCAGTATGCAAATGGACCAAAACTTATAAAAGTGTGAGACCTTGTGACTGTTTGTCCATTTTGGGTCCATTTTGTGACTATTTTGGGTCCATTTTGGATCCATTTTGTGCCTATTCTGTGACCATTTTGCGTCCATTTTGGGTCCATTTTGCGACCATTTTGTGATCATTCTGGGTCCATTTTTTGTCCATTTTGTGACCATTTTGTGTCCATTTTGGGTCCATTTTGTGACTATTTTGGGTCCATTTTGTGCCTATTCTGTGACCATTTTGTGTCCATTTTGGGTCCATTTTGTGACCATTTTGGGTCCATTTTGTGACCATTTTGGGTCCACCTTGGGTGCAGCCCTGCCCAGGCCCTGTCCTGCCCAAGGTGTCCCTAAATGCATTTTAATAAATCTCTGCTTTATTCTCCAGCTCTGTCCAGTCTCTGTTCCAGCTCAGCCTTCCCAAGGCATCACAGAGGGATGAGAGCACACGGCTGTGGAACAGTCCTGCAGAAGTTCTGCACAAATAAACCCAGAATATTTTCAGGGAGCAGCTCAGATCCACAGCAGGGAATTCCCCTAAAGCAGAAAGCCTAAATAGCTTCCAGAAGCTGGAGGCTTTCCCTACTTCTCCTGGGGGTAAAAAATGCTGTCAGAGAGGTGGGGAAAGAGGAGAGTTTGAGCTGAGAGCCCTCCCAGCAGAGCCTGCAGCTCGTTCTGAGCTGGGTTCTGCTCTGCCTGCAGGGAGGGCTGGCAGCAGCACTGCCTGTGTGGCACAGAGAAGAGAAAAACACACCCAGAGTGCTATTTTTGAAGATGCCTGCAGCACTGGATCCCTGCAACCTTCTCCTTTTTTTTTACAGAAGGGGCTGCTCAGTGAGAATTTCAGTGTGGGAGACAAGAAATGTGAGCACAGCACTGGCCAGGGCAGAGCTGAAGCAGTGGCAGGGCTGGGCCAAGAGGTGCAGGGCACCAGAGCACAGAGATCCCATCAAAACCTTGCAGAAAGCAAATTGAAGACTTTTGCAGACTCCCCTGGTCACAAGGAGCACCAGAGTCAGGTCACTGCTTTAACCATACAACACTGAGCACAAAAAATCAGTGCAGTGACATCCTTTCACATTATTCCAGTCTAAAATTGCCAATTCCAAAATTTCAGCCTTTTATGAGCTTCCCTTGGATCTAATTTGATCAATTCCACCATTTTCACTGACCCTAACAACCCAAATCTATCCAGTAAAAACATCCTTTCCCCCTTGGAGTGTTCTATTTCCCCCCAACAAATAAAATCATCCCCAATGAGTGACTGAAGGGCAAAGCACACTTTAGTAATTTCCTATGGCCTTGTAACAGCTGATAACTGCAGTCCAGACAGGGATTTTACAGCAGGAAAATTGATCTGTGTCTGCCTGGCACATAAAGGAGGTGTCTGTGACCTGGGAGGGCTGAAACAGCTTTTTTATGAGTTCTGGAGTTACAATGCTGTGACACAGAGAGGGTTCACCGGGTGTGCTGGCAGGGACACTGCTGAGCTGGGATCCTCCTGCACGGACCCTCCCATGCCAGGAGCTCCGTGTGCTCTCCAGCAGCCACAGTGATGTCATGTTGGCACCTGGCTCCAGCCACCTAAAATCCAGGTGTGAACAGTGCCAGCAGCCCCAACACCCTCAGCTCCAGTTCTGCACCAGTTCCAGGTGCTTCCAAAGCACAAACAGGGGCAGCTTCAGCAGCAGAACCAGAGAGAGCAGCCAGCAGGAGCAGCTTCCCTGGCCCCAGGCAGGCCCTGCAGTGAGGCTGATGCCTTAAGATTTCAGCTTTTCTATTTTTCATCTATTTGCAATCCTGCAATTCTTTAGTGTAGAACTCTGAACTCCATATAGAACATTACCCACTCTTCTTCCATTTTGGTCAGACACAATTCCTCTCCAGGCCTGGCAATCAAGGACACCTCACTGCCTCAGGCCTGAGAGATGGAAACAAAAGTGAGTTGGGGGCAGCAAACTTGGGGTCAATGACTTCATTCCCTGGAGCTGGAATTGGAAGCTGAACCCCCAATGTGCAAATGGCCCAAAGTGATCCAAGTGTGCAAACCCGTGCCCATTGTCCATTGTGGGTGCAGCCCCTGGGGGGCTTTGTGTGCCCTCAATGTACCTGAAGGCCCTTCAAGCAATAGAACTGATTTTTATTCCCTTAATTTTACCTGTTTTTAGGTAAGCCTAAAAAGACATCACCAATTTTCACCAGCTCCAGATGCTCCCAGGGCACAAACATGGACAGCTTCAGCAGCTTGGAACAGCTTCTCTGTGCCCAGGTGCAGGGGTGAGGTCAGGAGTGCAACGATGTTAAATTATTTTTGTATTTCAGGTGTCCAGCTCAGTCATTCTGGGAAAGCTGAGGAGTTCTTTGTGCTTTAAATCTTCACCAAGCTGGGAGCAGCACAGCCCTGGCCAGAACCAGTCCCTTCATGGTGGCTGAAAGGAATTTTACCCTGAATTCCCAAGGGTCCAAACCAGCTCTCCCAGGTTAGGTTTGAATTACCCCGTGTTTCTGTCGGGTCTGAGCTGCTTTGGGGGAAAGTTCATTCCCTCCTGAGCACACAGAACGCTCCCAAGGCCAATCTCACAGTCCCCAGCTGCAACTGGGATTTCGTGACAATTTTCTTTCCTCCACCCAGGGAGGTTGAAGAATAACTCAGAGGGGAAGGAGCTGCTGGGTCCAGCTGAGATTAAACCCCTCCACAAGGTGAATTTCTCCTTGAGTGCAGGATCTCCTCAACCCAGCCTCCAATTCCTCCCAGAGCAGAAGGTGAATGTGTCAGGAAGTAGAAAAAAACAAAGGGCCATAAAAGAATAAAACCCAAGAGAGGTGATTCCCTGCCCAAATGCTTTATTTCTGGCCAAAGAGTCTGAAGCTGCAGTTTGCCAAGGTAAGCAAAGGATTTATAACACTACAAAGTGTTCCTCGTTCTTAGTTACTGCTGACCTACAAAACACAGGTAAATACACGGCAGGAAAACTCCTAAGGGTGGTAAATCATTGATGGGAGACATTTGCTGATGGACTTAATCTGGATCCAATAACATTTACATCTTAAATTTAAAAGTATTTCCCCAGGAAAGAGGTCAAGGACTGTTTATTGAGCATGAAACCCTCCTTTGGCTACAGGAAAACAAATTAATTGTGGCTCCTCTGACAAGACCAAAAAAAGCCCACAGGTCCTGACCTCATTTATAGCAAAATATATCAAAATTTCATGCAGGTGGAGTAAACCCAACTTCCCAGCAGTGCTTAATAAGAGAGAGCCGTGATATTTTTAACTCCAATTTCCAACTTTGGTCACTATTGCCTGTGATCCCTGCCCAGGTATTTAACCCTAAACATAACCCTAAATCTAACACTAACCCTAAGAGAGACACATATCTCTTTTTAGCTTGAATTCCAAATTTCTACAACTTTTCCCTGTGATCCCTCCCTGAGCATTTGACATTAACCCGAATCCTAACCCTAACCCAAAACTAACCCTAGCTCAAACCTAGCCCCAACCCTAACCCAAACCTTGCCCTAACCCAAACCTAACTCAAACCTAAATCAAAACCAAACCTAACTCTTACCCAACAAAACTCAACCTTAACCCAAACCTAACCCTAACCTGAACTGTAACATAAAGCCAACCAAAAACTAACCCTAACCTATCCCTAAACTTAACCATAACCCAAACACAACCAAAAATTAACCCTAACCCAAACCTGATCCTAACCCTTACCCTAACCCTAACCCAAATCCAACAAAACCTAACCCTGACCCAAACCTGATCCTAACCCAAACCTAACCATAATCTAAACCTAACCCTAACCTTAATCCCAACCCAAACCCAAAACTAACCCAAACCCAAACCTAACCCTGACCCAAACCTAACCCTAACCCAAACCTTACCCAAACCCAAACCTAACCCAAAACTAACTCTAACCCAAACCCAACCCCAACCCAAACCCAATCCTGACCCAAACCTAACCCTAAGTGAGAGCCATGTCTTTTTTTAGCTCCAGTTTACAGCCCTGCCCCTTTTCCCTGTGATCCCTGCCCAGGCACCTTTGCTGAGCCCTTTCCCCTCTGTCAGCCCAGCTTATCGAGGGCTGTGGCCCTTCCTGCCCCTCAGCTCACACCTGCATCCTGGAGAGTTTGCTGCTCCAGCCTTTGGGAAAACAATCCTGGCTGCCCCAAAGGGCCTGACCTGAGCTCCTGGAGCCCTTTGACCCACACACCACACGTTGATTTCCTTGTTGACCACAGCCCCGTTATCAGCTCGCACCTCCCTGGCGCCGCTGGCCGAGGTCAGGCCCAACTCTTTGGGCTCTCCAGGGGAATTCAGGAAGAGTTTGGGCATGAGGAGAAACCTTCTGCTCCTTATCTGTGTTTGCCTTGCCAAGAAACGGATTTATTGGCAGCTTTTCCGCCCGTCTGCCTCCCGCAGGTGTGGGGTGGGAAGGATGGGAGGGAGGGCTGGGAAGGTTAGGGAGGGTTAGGGTTAGGTTTGGGTTAGGGTTAGGTTTGGGTTAGATTTGGGTTATGGCTACGTTAGGGTTAGATTAGGTTTGGGTTATGGCTAAGGTTAGGGTTAGGCTTTGTTGGGTTCAGTTAGGTTTGAGTTAGAGTTAGGGTTGGGTTAGGGTTGGATTTAGGTTTGGGTTAGGGTTTGTGTTAGGGTTTTTGTTAGGGTTAGGGTTTGGGTTAGGAAGGTTAGGGTTAGGGTTAGTCTTGGGTTAGGGTTAAGTTTGGGTTGGATTTAGGTTTGGGTTAGGGTTTTTGTTAGGGTTAGGTTTGGGTTAGGGTTCAGGTTAGAGTTGGGGGTTACAGTTAGAGTTAGGGTTAGTTTTGGGTTAGGGTTAAGGTTAATGTTGGGTTAGGTTTGGGTTTGGGTTAGGTTTGGGTTAGGTTTGGGTTTGGGTTTGGGTTAGGTTTGGGGTTAGAGTTGCAGTTTGGTTTGGTTTAGGGTTAGGTTTCGGGTTTTGTTAGGAAGGCTGTGGCGCTCTGTGGCTCTTGAGGAGGAGGAGTGAGGGGCTGCAGCAGGTTTCTCCCATGGAGCAGAGCAGATTTGGAGGTATTTTTGGGCTTTGGTTTTTCAGTACCTTCCCATGCTTACAGATGGATGAGGGGGAGACTGGGAGTCGAGGCCTGTTGCTTTTGGTGGATAAAATTGGAATTTCCAGGCCTCTCTTTTTCAGATACTGATGCTCACAATCAACATCAGCTAACATGGAAAATCAAATTTCTTCTTCCTCAGTTTGTGTTTCTTCCAGCCATTCCAATGACTGGACTGGAAACCTGATTTATTTTAAGACAATATATTTTATCCTGTTTAATTTCTTCTCCATGTACAAAACCACTTTCCCAGACATGGCCACCTGGACAGCACTTTCCCAGGACATGAGCAGATAAAGACTTTCAAGATTTACTCATAATTTTCACCTGAGCACAGTCAATTCTAACTCCATGGCCACCATCACCTGAGCCTTACTGGGAAATCCCAACAACCTTTGCTTCTTTGGGTACCACAGCGAAAAAAACCATTTTGGATGTGCTTTTGTTCAATTCAAAATATTTACAGAACCAAAAGAGCCACATAAAACCAAGTGCTGCAACTTTAAGATTCCTTGTGAGTATTTCTGAGCTCAATGAACCCGTGGGTGGTGTAGAGAGAAAATCTCTGCCCTCGATAATTAGCTTTTACAGCCTGATTTATTTTTCCAGGAGAAGCCTTGAGGAGGAAAGGTTTATCTCTCAGTTGTGCATTTTTACACACGGTTTTACACACATTTTTAATCGTGGTAGATATTCCAGTGCCCAGCACAGCCAATCAGCAGCACTGATGAATCAACAGGCCTGTGAGTGCTGGGCCAGGGTCCATTCCATGAAGATAGGAGCTATCTCAGGGGTTATAAAGTGAATTAGAGAAGCTGCTGGAGTAAAAGATAAAAGCTCTATGAACCTGTTAATCGAGCACCTCAACAATGCCAGAAATAGAAGGGCTGTGTTAAAGATGAGCTGGCTGCAGCTCGTCCTGGTGCCAAGGTCTGACTCACCAGCCAGCCCCGTGTCTGTGAGCACCATGGGGAATTTATCCGGGCTGTTCCTGCCTCCAGACTGCTCTGGGTCAGTGGGGGAATCACCTCAGAAACGGGGCCTTGGCTGCCTCAGGGTTCTGCCAGCAGCCCAAGAAATTCAGGGGATCCCCATGGAATGAACCAACAAAGCTCCAAGCTCAGCTCCAAGAAGGTGAAGAAGAAGGTGAAAGAAGAAGACCTTAGCCAGAGCTCTAAATCCTCCATCTCACTTTATATATATATTATATAATTTAAATCTTTGAACTCTCAGTTTTGCACCCTGTGCTATCACACACTTCTATTCAAACTCCACCCCCACAATCCCAGCGCTGTCACTCAATTTTGGGAGCTGTTCCACGGCCTCAGGTCAGTGCAGTGTTTGCTTGGGGGTCAGTGCCTGGCAGCACAGAAATCTGAAATTCTCAGTGTTCCAGCAGCTCGTTTCACACCCCAGGGAACCCAGCCCCACCTCCCTCCTCACAGCCAAGCTTGGTGCTCTCCAGGAGAGGTTGAACTTTGCAGTGGAAAGCTGAAATGTTGAAAAAAGCTTTTCCATCCTCTGTCAAGAGAGGCACAACTCAAAGAACCCCAAAGAAAACCCATGACCCTTCTCCAAATGCCAAATTAATTGACCCTGCACTCCATCTCTGTTATCAGCAGTCCCAGGGAGCTCTCCTGAGCTGAGGGAACTTCACTGCTACTCCAGGCTGGGCTTTCAGGAGGTTCCCCAGAACCCTGGAAAATGAGCTGCCAGCAGCAAATACTTCTCAAGTGCAATAAACCCAGCGGCTGCACCACTCCTCTTTTTATTAGATCTTTCTCCAGGGAATTGTTAAGGGAAACTCTGTGAAACTCTGGTCTTTGTATTGATATCCTTTGGGTTCTGGTCTTTGCATTGATATCCTTTGGGTTTGTGGGAAAAAAATAAAAGAAAAAAACACCCAAAATATTTTGAAATTCTGATTATTTTACTTAACTGAAGTTAAGAAAAGAATGGGGGGGAAGAAGAACTTAGAGCAAAATTTCACACACATATCTTTGGTTTGGTTCAAAACAAACCAATTTACTCATTGAAATATGGCTGCAATAAACATTTGACATATTTTATTTGCTGCTGCCTTCCACCCTGCCTTTTACAAATAGGATCTGGAGCCACAGAGATAACTCTGTCACCTGCTGAGGACCAGGTTTCCCTTGGGTATCAGAGATTCTTCCCTCCATGGAGGACTGCTATGAACATTCCTGCTGAAAACCTAAAAAAACAAAGCAAGGATGGGTTTTTCACCTCCACATTCCCCAACAGGCAACTACAGTGACCTGCAGGGGTTTTACAGTCTTTGCCTGCCTCTTCCCATTCCTAAAAAATCCCTTTGAGCTTCCAGGATGCTCCAAAATTCTCCCAGGGTAAAACTGCAAAGGAAGCTGAACAAATCTTTTGGTTTTTGGGAGCAAGCTTGGAAAATGTGGAACAACCAACAGGAGTGACAAAATCCTGGAGTTCCTCTGGATCCATCAGTGACAGCAAAGCTGAGAGTTTCTGTCCTGGCTCCTGGGCACCCAAATGTCACCCTGTGAACACCCCCTGGGGTTGTGCAAGGAGCAAACACAGCTTTGTGCCCAGGAACCAGCGAGGAGTGGGCTCCCCAAGCCCTTCACATGTAAATAAATCAGGAAATATTGCACTGAGAGGAGAACTGCCTTTGCTGCTGGCTGGAACCTCCCTTGGGGTTGCCAAGTGTTGGATTATCCCTTTTTCTGACCCAGACACGGGGCTCCTGAGAGGCATTTTAAAGAGATTTTATTCTATTTTCAGTCTCATGAAAAGGGTGAGACGGTGCAGATGTCACAATTCACGCCATCACAATCAGAAGCCAAACTATTTCCTAATTAAAATATATTAAAAGTATTTTGTGGCCTATCAGCTTTTGCCACACCATGCTGCTAATGCTTCTAATCCAACCATCTATTAAAATATCCCACATGGGTCTTGCTAGAACACATCTTTCATAGTTCTATTTCTCCAAAATATCTGATCTGTTTGCAAGGTCATCATTTGAAACTTGTGTCCAGTTCCATTTCTCTCTCCACAATGTCTGTCCTATCCCAGGGCCTTTCTCAGGCAGCATATTTTATCTTAGATTTTGCATATAGACACCATGTGAGCCTTCTGTCAGGCTTTGAGAATTCTCCACAAATCCATTCCCCACAGCCCAGGGCCTGTGCTGCTCAGATCCTGTGTTGTTTCCCTTCACCTGCAGATCAGGGGTGTGGAGCAGGGCATTCTGCTCTGGGTCATGGGAACAATTCCCTCCCCACAGCCCTGCCCTCACACAGACAGGGCAAGAGGAGCAGCACGGCAGGAGGGATGTTAAAAAATTAAAAATCAGGCTCACAGAGCCCTGGACACCAGCAGTTATCCCTGCAGGAATAGTTTCAGTGTGTCTTTGCTCAGAAAAACCACATTTGTGGAGACTTTTGAGGTCTCTGCAGCAGAACTTAGTGAGTGTATTTAAAACGTGCCCAGGCCATGTAGGGGTGCTGGGCAAGGCTTAAAAGGATGGCTCTAAAAAGCTTCAAAAGCTCACAAATATCCCTCACCTCAGAGATCAGAAAGGCTGCACAGAGCACATTGGTAAATTGAGGTTCTTATGCCACCTGTGGCCTCCTGTTTATTCCTTTATTGACTTCACAACAAAATCCACAAAATCAGCAACACCAAAGGCTCCAGCCTCCTTCTCCAGCCTCCTAATTATTGATAATCCACGGCAAACGTGAAAATATTTCAAGGTTAAGCAAAAAGAACATGGATTCCTCATCACATATTTGACCAAATACATCCCTAATTAAATTCCTGTCTGTTCTGATACTTCAGGTAAAGCTGCTCTGCCCCAGACTCCCCCTCCCTCCCCAGTCCAGCTTCATCCATTGCCCAGGATAAGTGCAGCTCCTGCAGGAAATGAGCTGGTGGCTGTTTTACTGTGCTGAACATGAAATTCTCCTGTTTCTGTCCCTTCAGTGCTCTGAGAATGCAGCTCCTCCTTATTCCAGCTTCACTCCAAGGATCCAGCAGTCAGAAGAGGGCTGAGCTCCCCAGGCTGCTTTGATGTTTGCTGTCTGATAGAGAAAATCAGAATAAAAGCAGAGTGGAAATCCAGTGGACACCCAGAGCCACCACTGCAGCCAAATCCAAGAGGATTAACTCAGTTCAGGACCTGCAGCATCCAGGCCTTTGCAAACTCGCTGCATCTGAATTTCAAACTGATGCAAATGATCCTCCCCTAATTACACCAAACCCACACCGTTATTAATTTCAAACTCCCAGCATCATGGCCTAAAAAATTCAGCAGCTGCTGGAGGGAAACGCTCAGTTCAGAAGAAATCCTGCTTATTTTAACTCCTGGTTTATTTACTGCTCTACACCAGCAGACATGAAGGAAAACATCTGAATTACCTGACTTACCAAGGGCTGAGGGTTGCTGCAGATTCACCAAAGCTTCCTTGATCTCACACAGGGTCTTGGCAAGGGGAGAAGCTGCCACCAGACCCTCGACCTCCAGCTCGGTCAGATAAACCAAGTGGAGATCTAAACCTGGAACAAATGGGGGCGTTTTTAAACCTCAAGGAGGAGGCTCTTCATGGCTGCAAGGAGGAAATATCAGCCTGGGCAGAGGGAATGCTGTGAGGATCACAGGATGATGGTGTAGAATCTTCCTGGCCTCCTAAAAATTAGCATTTAATTATTGTAATGACATCCAGACTCTCCCCTACAGGTGGCCACTTTAAATAAAGGTGTGAAGGGTCTGTAGGGATGGAAACTCCTTGAATTCTCTCCTACAGAGAAGGATGTAAAGGGATGGAAACTCCTTGACTTCTCTCTACAGGGGGATAGAGGAGGCAGAAGTGGCTGCCCTGAGCTGGTAGAAAAAAAAAAAAATATATATATACACATATATGAAAGTAAAAAATAGAAACAATGGGGGAAAGTAATTCTGCATTTGCTGTGTTAGCAAACACAGACACCCCTCTTTACCCTTATTACCCATCTCTTTATCAGTTACAGCACACATCAGTACTCAAGCCCAAACCCAAACTATACCACTTAAACTTGAGCCTAAAATTCATGAATCTGGCCCATACATAATTAAAAACTCAGGCCAACAACAACTATTATTTAATCCAGAATGATCCTTAAAGCATGTCAAATTACTAATGCAAATTAATATTTCAGAAGTGCAGCCAGCCTGCTCCCCATTCCTAAAAATATCTTTGGAGGGCTCTTTCCCCTTAGAATAGAATCAGCTCCTCTGAAAGCACCTCAGAGCTGTGGCTCTGCCCTTACCATGCTCCTCATGCAGGCTGGAAGAATTCTCTTTCCTGCTGAACAGCTCCCAAAGCTGGGACAGTTCAGGATCCTGTGGGACAAAAATGGCTCAGAAGTTAAAGAAATGGAAAAACTAGAAAGGTGAGAGATGGCCCAAATCAGACACCTGCAGCTCACCTGCCCTCCTGGTTTGTTTTCACTGGCCAGGCTGTGCAGGGAGGGAACAGCTCCCACTGCAGCCTGTGCTTGGAGCTTGAGCTCCATCTGTGGATCTGCAGCTCTGTTCCCATCAGGAGCATTCCCAAGCAGCAATTCCAGGGCTCTCATCAACTCTGTCACCTCTTGCCATGGGGCACCTGATGAAGCCAACACAAAATTTCAGTTGGATTCCCCAGAACCACCTGGAAATCCGTGATTAAATCCAGACCAGCACCAAGAGCAGGAGCCTTTCTTGGGAAGTTTTTCAGAGTGCAACATTCCCAAATAACTCCGTGCTCCCCCTCCCTGAGCTGCCAGACCTCTCCTCTCACCGAGCTCAGGTGCAGACAAGGCTGACAGCTCTTACAGAACAATTTTCTGGGCTCTCTCGTGGGGATGAGTCAGGTCTTTTTTTAGCCTCTTCAGTGCTGCTGCTGCTGTCCTCACGCTGCCCCTGGCCCTGGCCCTGCTCCTCTCACCTGGCTGGAAGGTGCTGTCCCAGTGTCCATCCCTCAGCTCAGCACCCGCTGCTGCCCAGCTCTGCTCTGCAGCTTTCTGCCCACGAATCCCTGGCCTGGAAAAGGTTTTCAGGGCTTCCCAGTCCACAGCTTCCACCGTGTCCTGTTCACAGACAGGTTATACTTTTTCAGTGTTATGTTTTGTGAACCCCAGAATCCACGTTCATATAAAACCATATAAAAATTTTGGTTGTATGCCAAACTAAACTTCTGAAAGAAGTAATACCCATCCCTCCGTAAACTCCAGAATCCACATTCACATAAAATCAACATAAAAATTTGTTTTTATGCCAAACTAAACTTCTGAAAGGAGTAATACCCATCCTTCCATAGACCCCAGAATCCCCGTTCATATAAAACCATATAAAAAATTTGGTTTTATGCCAAACTAAACTACTGAAAGGAGTAATACCCATCCTTCCATAGACTCCAGAATCCACGTTCATATAAAACCATATTAAAAAATTGTTTTTATGCCAAAATGAACTACTGAAAGGAGTAATACCCATCCCTAAACTTTCACATCAGGGCAACAATTCATCTTAAAATTTTCATTGCAAGACTCCCATCCCTCAGATGCCTCTCCCCACTGACCACGAGGCTCTGGATCCTCTGGCTGACCCCGTTGTGGAACACCAGCACGTCCATCCTGTGCTTTGCCAGCTGAGAGGCCAGGTGCAAATTCTGATCCTCCAGCTTGTCGTAGAGGGTGCGGACACTGAAATCCTCCAGCAGCCTGGGGGCAAAGCTGATCTCTGAAACACCAGGGGAAGGATCACACTCAAACACCCGACACGAGGTTATTGGAGTCTATTTCCCCTGTCCACAGGGATTTTGTGCTCTGTGAGGAAGGAAAAGGGATGAGGCAGGAGATGTGAGAGAAGGTCTCGTTCCCCAGTGAGGGGGAGGATGACAGAGCGTTACTATCAGCTCCTAAATTTTCCAGAAATCTGCCGGGATGCTCCCAGAGCTGTTCCCTGAGCTGTTCTCAGCATCACTCGCTACCTGCTGCCATCTGCTGGGCTCGGCCTCTGCCGCTCCCTGTGAACATCCCGAAATTCCCGAGCTCATTCCCAGAAAGCGAATGATGCCCGGGAGTCATGTGCCTTCGGGGAACAGAAAAACCAGCGGGCGAAGCCAAGGAAAACACTCGTAAATCATAAATTTCTTCACCCGTCACCTGAACTCGCTGCTCTTTTAAAGGGCTTGGCAAGGCTGGGAATTCACTCTCTTAACTCCTCAGGGAAAAATCTCCAACCCATTCCAATGACAGGGGTTAAATTCCCTGGAATAAACCAGGGATGGAAGCTGCGTGCCTGTGGAAATCGCACAGCAAAGTGCCTGCGTGGCCTCCTGAGAGTGCAGGAAATTCTGGGTGAGCAGATGTCAAAATATTGCACCTGAGAGCAGAAAATGGGGAAAAACCCATTTTCACCTGCCCAGCCCTTCACCTGCACTGGGCACTGCTCCTTTCTCTCCAGAGCCAACATCTTCTCCAGATCCACGAGGACCAAGCATCTGGTAGAACTCGAGGCTGGAGGGAATGGCAGAGAGGGTGAGGAGCATCCCATTCATCTCAGTAAGATCAGACCCCAGCCCAGCTTAAGCAGAGGATGAATTTCTTGGGGAGATTTTTTTTTTAGGACCATGCAGAGGCTGATCTTTACCTGTCCTTAAGCAGGACATACTCTGGTGGGATGTGTGGCTCCCCCAAGCTCCTCCAGCGTGGCTTCCAGCTCTTCAGGGGGCTGATTTTGGGGCCAGCAGGTTGGAACACGATGGCCAGGGTGGTCAGCGCCACCACGAGGAAGCCCAGGACAAAGAGGATGGCTGGGGAAGCCAGGAGGGAGGGAGAGAGGTGAGAAACACAAAAAAACATTCAGCACCTTTCCTATTCATTTCACTTCTGCTTCTTCTGGGAGAAGCTGGGGCAGGTGGGTGAATAGAAAAGTATTTTCAGGACTGGAAGGATCCAGTTTAAACATTTTAGATAATATATTATATATTATAGACAATAATAAATAGATAAATAGATAAATTATACTATAGAGTCAGGTCTTATTTTAGCCTCTTCAGTGCTGCTGCTGCTGTCCTATTTATCTAGATAAATAGATAAATAGATAAATAATACTATATATATTATATATAATATTATATAATATTTTCTATAGAGAGAGATAATATATAAATATATATATATATTTTTTTAATAGAGTCAGGATCGTGCTTGCATTCCACACTTTCATTTCTGTCATTTCCTGGCCTCTCACTGAAGGGCTGGTGTGTGCACAGCGCTCACACCCACACCTGGCTCGGAGCAGAGCCCTTACCTGACCCTGTGTTCAGCTCTGAGTCAGCTCTGAAATGATGGATTTCATTTCAGCTGGGTTTATCATGGAAATACACTGTCATTTTCTGCTTTCCAGCCAAGGAAAACAAAGCCCTGGGTTACCTGGACTCTTCAAACAGGGCGTGGGGAGAGCACAACTGCTCCTTCCCTCTCTCACCACCTCAGCTCTGTACAGGCTGTTCTTGGCCAGAGAGCAGTGGACTTTGGGAAGTTCCACAGAACAAGGGATTAAAGCTGTCAAAGCTGTGCTTTGGTGGCATTTCCAAAGAAAATGCTTGTTTAAACACACTCACAGAGGACACACACTTAAAGAAAGGCTGTGGGTAAGAATCCAGGTTGAAGGTGGGTGTCTCAGGGATCTGTACCTGTGATAGCAGCCCAGTTGGGAGCCAAGTTCAGATCCTGCTTCTTCCAAACGCCGTGTCTGGCCAGCTGGAACAGGGAGGAGGGCTGGAAGGACACGGCCCCAGGGTCACAGCTCACGTTGGCTTCGTTCACTATCACTATCAGGAAGTGTTCCTGAACAGAGCTGTCCCTGAAAACAAATGTCCCAGGCTCCAGGAAAACATGGGCAAACCTGGAAGTGAGAAGAGAGGAAGGTACCAGCGGATCCAAGCTTCCTTCAGCCTCCATCTGTGCTTAAATACAGGGACTTGAAAACAGCAAAATTTGGCATTTTCACCACCAAGGACAGGCTGATTCTGCCAAAAACTCACTCTCAGGTCCTGCCCACTGTTGGAACCCTGGAGGCTGAGAATTTCAGCCTTTCTGTGCTGACAGGCATTGACCCTCAAGCAAACACTGCATTTGACTTGAGGCCTTGGAACAGGCTCCCAAAATTGTGTGACAGCACTGGGGTTGTGGGTGTGGAGTTTGAATAGAATTGTGTGAAAAACTTAGATTTAAGATTTTAGTATAAAATAATACATGTGAATCAAGATGGAGGACTTTGGGCATTGTCTGGGTCTTTCTTCTTCACCTTCTTCTTCCTTTTCCTTCATGGGTTTGGGTGATTTTCTGTAATTGGGTGGAAAAGGTCCACATTGTGGGCCTTGGGTATTGGGTCAAAAGTATAAATAATATCGGTGTCACCTTGTTATTATTATTGTCACCTTGTCACCTTGGGTAATTATCAATTAAATAACCTTGGAAAGAGTTAGAGGTGCTCCATTTTACCTCATTTCTCTGGTTTGCTAGTTAGAGCTCACGGCTCGTGAGTCTGTAAATAGATAAGAAATAATAAACAGAGTCCAAACACGAACTGTGACTCTCGTGAATCAATCCCAACCTTGGCAGAAAAAAAGAATCCAGAACATCCCAGCCCACAGGACTGTTACCCACAGCATTATTTATCCAGGTATTACCAGGAGATGTTGAGCTGAGTCTCCTGGATCAGGTGGTCCAGCCTTCGGAAGGGCCCGAAATCCCAGCCTGGGTTGTTGTTGTAGAGATGCTGCTTCTGATAAACGGGGTAGTGGCTGGAGGCACGCTCTGGGGATGGGGCAGCTCGGGGTCAGCACCTCTGAGCCACCCTGTCCCTGTTGTGTTTAGGGACAGTCATAATAACGACATAGACTCCCAAGCTTAGAAGCAAAATGAGAGCGTCTTTACTCTTCAAGATCCTCTTTTATAGAGAGAATAAAGTTTTGAGAGAATAAAGTTTTGAGAGAATAAAGTTTCATTGGCCAGCAAACCAACACATCACCATCATTGGGCAGTTGGGAACAACACCCCTCCACCGTTTTGTGCAAGTAAACAACAGGGAGACAAACAACACCTGCAGAGGTTGTTTTCCTTCCCCAAGGACAGTTTGGGTTCCTCCTCACAGTTTCTCAAGCCAGTGTGAGAAAGTTTTGTGACTGAGTTTCACACAGACACTGTGCTGCTGCTGCTCCCTGATCTCTCACATTCAGCATCCACACCACCCCAGCTGGAAAAGCTGGCACTGGGCTGGCAGAGAACAGTGGAGCTGCTTTTGTAGGGCCATGCAGTGTCAGCTCACTTAATTGAGTTTAATTACTGCCCCACAAAGATTGGTGCTGTCTAACACAGGACCAATTTCATCTCACTCTACAGAAACCCAGTCAAAAAGTGAAAACCTGCAGGTTGTGGATACTGAAAGTGTGAGATCAGGCAGCAACAGCAGAGCCTGAGTCTGTGTGAAATCAAATCACATAACTTGCTCACACTGGCCTGAGAAATTGTGAGGAGGAATCAAAACCAATCCTTGGAAGGTGAAAAACCATTAAGGTGGAAAACCATTAACAGGTGCTGTTTTTCTAACTTGTTGTTTACTCGGAAAGAACGCTCAAGGGGTGTTGTTCTGAGTGTCCAGTAGTGTTTCTTTCTCAGAACTGGATTGTGAAAAAGGATGGTTGTGGGCTCGATATTTCTGAGCCTGAGAGCATTTCAGCTTGCTAACCATTGCTAGCCCCTTTCCTAAGGGAAAACTTCCAATGGTTTCTTTTCCCAAAACATCTTTCTCCTTTTCCCAAAACATTTCTAACTGGGCAGTGTTTTTTTCTCTAACAGTCCTCCCTTACTGTTGTTCCCTATTACTTAACCAATGGAAAGAGGTGTCAGTCCTACTGACCAATGAATGCCTTTTTTAGCCAAGCATGCTACATAAGAAGAAAAAAAAATTGTAAATAAAGCCTTTCTGATGTTCTCTTTGTCAAAACTAGAGTCAAACTATCTTTATTTTGTGTCCTACTGCAACAGATGGTGAAAAATAAATCTCTCTCTTGTCTTGGAGATCAGAAATCTGTGTTGTTACTAATCAATAATGCCAGTGTTGTTACTACCGCCGTTCCTAATCAATAACGACCCAGGTAAGCCCTGGCAGGGCCCAGACTGCAGTTCTGGGACCCAGGAGGTGAAGGGATGGATCCAAGCATGGAACCACGGCTCTGAACTGGTCTGGACACACGAATGTGCTCAGCCCCCGCCACACTCACCCTGGGAATTGATGCTGAGCTGGAAAAGGATCGTGTCCCCTGCTTCCAGACACACCACGGGGTTAGGGATGAGGGGCAAGGCCTGGATGTCCTTGGGGGAGCTCCTCTGGGCTCTGTGCCCTTTCTGCAGCAGCTGATCCGAGGAAAAATCTCCTGCCACAGGCAAGGGAAGAAACCAGAATGAACCCTGCAAAGTGAGCAGTGTGTGACAACACCCGACCCCTTGGCAAGGAGGAATTATTTATTTTGTATCTGGGGGCAATTACAGCTCCCAAAGCCAAACTCAGCTCCAAAACCTGCCAACAGATTTGCCTCCAAATGGAGTTTTCTTCTCATTCCTTGGAAATCCCAAATCCTGCAATGTCTATCTGATCTGTTCCAGGGAGTTACCCATGCAGTCAGTGAATTCCCACTCTTTACCCCCAGACAGAGCAAGGTATTTCCCTGCTTTCTAAGTAGTTTGGAGCATCTAATTATGAATTCCCTCTGTGCCAACTTGCTGTCCAGTGGCTGTGCCAGCATGGGAGGAAATGGGTGGCTGGGTGTGGCTGGAATTTGGGTTCCCTCTCAAGCCTTACCCATGAGAAATGCATCCAGAACTTCTGTGCTGGAGACAATGAGACCCAGCACTCCCTGAGGGCTGAACAGAACCAAATGCACCCTCTGGCTGCTCTGCACGTGCTCATCTGGGCCCAGAATGTTTGACACCTCCTGTGGGAAGCAGAGGGAGCTCTGATGAGTGATTCAATCAACCCTGGTGTGTGGTCAACCTTCAGTGGAACTGCAAAAGGCTGCTCTAGGAGTTTTTCCCCTAAAATTCTGGAATTGTTTCTCTGTAATGCAGCAACCCTTAAACTCACCTGGAGGAGTCCCTTTACCCCACTGTGATTTCTGGGCTCTCCCAGACCTGCACGTTTACACACCAACCCCTCCCTCCACACCTACCCTCACTTGCCCCTCGTTGGTCCTCAGCAGCAGCTCCCTGTGGGTGCCAAAGCCCAGGGAGACGCGTGGGGCTCTCAGCAGGCACAGCTGGTCACAGAGCTCCTCAGCAGAGATGTACTGCTTGCAGTGACATCTGAGAAAGGACAAACCCTTGGTCAGACCTGATCCCTCAGCAAACAGCTACAACAGAGCCCCAGTCCCTCACAGACCACAGGGGGGATGATCCTATTCTGTATCCATGGATAAAAAGGATGGAGCAAACTCCCTGTCCATCTCATCGTGTACAGACTCTATTCTCCACAAGGAAATCCTTGCAGAAGGAGTCCTTGTAGGACTCTTCAACAAGGAAAAGGCCTTGTCTAGCCTCTAAAGGGGAGAAATGATGCCTTAAGTTTGAGCTTTCATGTATTTCAGGCTCTGTGCTGCCCAGGGTGCAGCTCTGAGCTCACAGTCAGGGTCACTCAGCTCTGCACACAGCAGGGACACAAAACAAATCCTTGTCCTGCTGCACACCAAGGACAACTTTCAGCCCAACAGCACAAACAAGGGTGGCTGGAGGGAGGAACAAGAAGGATGGGAGCTCACAGCCTGGAGCTGGGATTGGACAATTCAACCCCAATATCCAAATGGACCAAAACTGATAAAAGTGTGAGACCTCGTGACCAGTTGACCATTTTGTGACCATTTTGGGTCCATTTTGTGACCATTTTGGGTCCACTTTGGGTGTAGCCCTGGGCAGGCTCTTGTCCTGCCCAGGGTGTGTGGGAGCTGACAGCAGTCAAAGAGGAATTTTTAGGCTTCAAGCAAGTCAGACTTCCCCAGGCATCTTCTCTGGGAGAGCTGTGAGAAAATATTCCAAATAATTTCTAATCTTGCGCCTGCTGTTTTTCCAGCTTGTTTACTTGCAAAGAAGTTTACCAAGAGGTGTTGGGCTAAAGTACCAATCATGTTTATTGTACTGAAACGCTGTATAAAAAGGATGTGCCTTCTAATAAACTTTCACGCCGTGCGCTCCAAGGTCGGAGTTTTCTATATCGTTTTTTCACCCATCCTGAATATTATAATGATAAAGGTGTGTCCTTAAAGTGTTTTAATAAATCTCTGTTTTATTCTCTAGCTCTGCCCAGTCTCTGTTCCAGCTCAGCCTCCCCAAGGCGTCACTCACATGCCCAGCTGTGCGTGCAGCTCCCCTCCCGCGGGCCCGCAGGCGGCAGCGCAGTCGTGGCGCTCGGGGGCGGCGCAGCGGCGCGTGGAGGCCAGCCGGACCTCACCGGGGGCACACAGCTCATCCACCTGCAGGGAAACCCACCCAGACACGCTCCAGAGCTTCAGCTGAGCTGCAGCAGCCCCAAAGTCTCCTCCTCCCCACTGCTGCGCTTCAGACACGCAACATAAAAGGCCTTAAGTTCTAGCCTTAATTTTTAGTTTTCATATTTTCCATATTCTGCACTGGCTTTCTGATGATCATGAAGAGCCTGAGGAAGTTTTGAGGGGCTCCTATTCCTCATTAAAGAGTTACACAAGGTGTCATCTCTCACCTCACAGAATCACAGAATCACCAGGTTGGAAGAGACCTTCAAGATCATCGAGTCCAACCCATGCTCCAACACCTCAACTAAACCCTGGCACTGAGTACTGCATTTTTTTAAACACATCCAGGGATGGTGACTCCACCACCTCCCCAGGCAGGCCATTCCAGTCCTTTATCACTATTTCTGTAAAAAACTTTTTCCTAATATCTAACCTATACTTCCCTTGACCCAGCTTGAGACTGTGTCCTCTCATTCACCTCAAAGCTCCCCAAGAGCTGCTGTGAAACACTTCTGTGCCAGACCCTTCCCACTGAATGCAGCTGTTTATGCTGACCTTGGTGATAGATGGAGAAAATCAGACCCTGACTCTGAGTTTGCTCCTGCAGAGCCTGATGCCTGAAGTTTCAGCTTTCGTATTTTCCAGATTCTGCATTGGTGCATAACTCTGAACTTCATACCAAGTGTTATCCAGTTCTCCTCACAGCTCAGGCACACAAAACAATCCTTTTCCACCCCAGAACCAAGGACAGCGCTGCAGCCTCAGGCCCAAAAAGTGCAAACAACAGAGAATTGGGGAGAGCAACCTGGGAGGGTGGGACTGCATAACTGAAGTGTGATTGGACAATTAACCCCAATATGGAAATGGAACAAAACTGATAAAAGTGAAAACTCGTGACCCCTGATCCACCTTAGGTGTAGCCTTGGCCAGGCTCTTGTACTGCCCAAGGTGTGTCCTTTGAAGGCCTTTTAGTAAATCCCTACTTTATTCCTTTAGCTCTGCCCAGCCTCTGTTCCAGGGAGCCTCTCAGGCATCAATCCAACAAGGAAAGCATGGAAGAAAGAACACAACAATTTCACCTCCCAACCCCTCCTGAGGTTCTAATTTCTTTAGCTGAAAGAACCAAGTTCTAATTTTGACACTCTAGACTGGAACCCATGCCAGGAGAGGGTTTAGGACTACAGAGGTTCATTCAAAAAGAGTGATAAAGTGGCATCATGCAAGATACAAACAAGAATTGGTTTTAGTGTTTCCCTGTCCATGGCAGTTCTGAAGAAGAATTTCATATTAAAGGAAGCTTTAATTCCTCTATCTGTCATCCATGTGAGACACTGCTGCTCCCACTGCCCTGCCATGGAAGGATCCTTTACCTCCATCCTTTATGCATTTAAATTTTACCTCAGAAGATCCTGGTAAAGAAAACCTCCTACAAGAAAGGGCCAATAAAACATCTAAAAGATTTGCTTGGCTTAGCTTAAGGCCTGAACTCTCCCCCTCTCCTGCACATCATACAATTTTGGTTCAGAGCCCGATTTTACCTGAGGTCGGCAATCCTGATCGCTGTTGCTGTCGGGGTCTTTCTTGCCCCTCTCATCATAATAAACATAACCTGCCTGGCAGATGCAGGAGGCGTCTGACTGCTGGAAAGCTCTGTTCAGCCCATGGCAGGTACAGCTGGTGGCACCTGGGAGAGGAGGCTGGCTTTAGGCTGGGGAATACAGCCTGGAACAACTGTGCTGGCTGGAAAGGAGCAGCTCCTGTGCTCAGAGCTCCTCATCAAACCCCAGTGCTCATTTCAGTGGCACTGCTGGAGCCTGTGCCCCTCTTCCAGGGCAGAGCTGAGCCACAGGAGTGCCAGCTGGGGCCGGCCTGCAGCACCCCAGCCTTAGAGCAGCTGCTGCAGCACCATTCAGCCAGAGATGCAGAAGAGGCCCAGCTGCTCGCTGGCAGCAGGGCTTTGACAAACCCTCCATTAAATTGTAGATTAAGGCCCTGGATGGGGTGAGGACCCAGCCAGGCTGCCAAGCCCCTCTCTCATGCCTCAGCAGCCTCAAATCCACCTGATTTGAAGCACTGGGGCCGTGCTGCCCATACACTAAGTCAGGAATAAGCATTCTTTATTTTCCCAGTTTCCAGTGTTACCCCATTTTATCGCATCCTCAGTGCCCAATTTTGGCTCAAAAGCACCCCTAGATTTAACACAATCCCCCCAAATCCTGGCTGAAGTGATCTTGGTGAAACGCCACAGCTTTCAAAGCAATGACAGGGCAGGAATTCACAGAGCTGCTCAGCTCTCCTTTCTTTTAAGGAGCTCAAATCCCCTTAGGTAAGAGTGTAAGAGGAGGAAAAAGCTTTGGAATGGGAATGGGAATCCTCCTCCTGGGTGGGACAGGGGCAGAGCAGCTGGGCATGGGCAGCACCCCCAGCTCCAGGAGCACCCCAGGGCTTGTGGAACATCAGGAAACAGAGGGGAAAACTGCTCACACACAAAAACTCACCTGGCTGAGAGGAGGAAGAGCTGCCACAGGGGAAGCAGGCAGCCTGGGCAGGGAGGTGGTTGAAGGTGCCAGCAGGACAGGCCTGGCAGTCCCCGGGGTGCTTGGCAAAGCTGCTGCTCCCGTGGGTGCCCGGCGGACAGGGCAGCGGGGCAGGGGACAGGGCAGGGCAGTAGTGGCCACGGGGACAGGGCTGCTGGTGGTAGCTGTCACTGCCTGCAGAAAGGGAGAGCATCAGGGACCCCGAAAAGGGCAGAGGGAGAGGCAGAGAGCTCTTGCTTGTCCCAGAGATCCATCTACACACGCCTCTCTATATATAGACACGAGTCTATATAAATACACACGTGTGCAGAGCAGCGTTTTTCATTCTAATTCATATTTAAATATAAATCTCAGGTTTTTTTCTTTCCCCCCAGCTCTTCCACTGACTAAATCCAGTGGCAAACCCACGTGACAGCCCACACCAGGGTTTTATAACTGCAGAGGATTCAGAGCTTTGCCCACACAGAACTCAAAACTCTCTGCTCTCATTTTAAGCTGCTATTTCTTGCCCCACTCCCCCGTGACAGCTGAATTTACCTGGTGGGCAGGTGAAGCCAGCTGGGCAGGGCTGGCAGGGAGCTGAGATCAGGGGGGCACTGCGGAAGGTCCCAGCAGCACAAACCTTGCAGAATTTCTCAGCTGAGCCCCTGAGGCCAGGCAGGCTGAGGGCCATGTGCCCTCCCTCGCAGGGCAGCGGGTGGGCACTGCCCGGGGGGCAGTAGTAGGGGAACACACACCTGGGGGGGAAAACAGGGGCAGCAAAAGGGAGGAAAACCTCTGGAAATTGATTTCTGCACTCAGTGATAAGTGAAAACACAAGGCAAAACTAAAAGTGGTTCTCATTTGATTCCAAGCTGAGCAGAAACTATAAAATAGCAGAAACTATAAAATGGCAGAAACTATAAAACAACAGAAACTATAAAATAGCAGAAACTACAATATTACAGAAACTATAAAATGGTAGAAATTATAAAATGGCAGAAACTACAAAATAGCAGAAACTACAAAATAGCAGAAACTATAAAATAACAGAAACTATAAATCCCCCTCCCTGTTCAGTAACCAAATCCGTGACTGCAGCCACGAAGGTTCCTTTGCTCTTGCACCATGCACAAAGGCCGTGGTTTGGGTTGGATCCTAGGCACAATTCCCAATATTTTTAGGAATTGGAGGCTCACAGGTACTCACAGCTGCTCGGGGCTGCTGTAAGTCCAGGATCCCTCAGGACAGTGGTAGCCAGCAGGACACAGGGGCGGCTCTCCTGTCACAGCAGCACAGTAGGAGCCAGGCCTGCAGGGCTTGGGATTTACTGACCCTGGGGCAGAAATGAGGGAGCAGCGCTGGTGTGACATTCCCAGAACAGGAGAATCTGTGCTGGGGCTTATCCCACTCTATCATGCCCTCAGTGCCCAAATTTGCCTCAAAAGCACCCTCAGATTTACCACAATCCCCCCAAATCCTGGCTGAAGTGATCTTGGTGAAACTCCACCGCTCTCAAAGCAATGACAGGGCAGGAATTCACAGAGCTGCCCAGCTCTCCTTTCCTTTAAGGAGCTCAAATCCCCTAAGAGAGCAAGGAGGCTTTTCCATAAACTCCCTGGTTTTCCTACAGCTCCCAAAAGGGCACAGGACTGTTGGGAACCCGTTTATTATTTAGCATGGCACTCTGACACCTCAATGCCCAGCCCTGCATGAAAATATCTCCTCCTTTTCCAAGCCCAGACCACTTCCCTGGCAATCTCAGCTAAACAAAACCAGGGGGGGCTGAGAGGGATCATGACCTGGGAGAATGGGGTAAGGGTCACCCCTAAACCCCTGCTGATCCATCCTCCAGGCTCAGAAATGGCTGGAAATGAGGAAAACAAAGGTGGTGTCACCTGCTGGGCACTCGTAGCCAGGTCTGCAAGGGATTCCCTGGGTGTTGGGGAGCCCTGTGAGGGCTGGGTCCGGGCAGTGATATCCAGGTGAGCAGGGGTCACACTCTTCCAAGGATTTTGCACCAGGCTGGATCCTGGAAGTGCCAGCTGGACAGAGGAAAGTGTCCCCATGGCCGGGGCACCAGTACCCGGGGGGACAGGGGAAATCCTCAAAGCTGGTCAGGCCTGTGGGGAGGAGAAGGGAGTGAGGAAGGAAGGGAGGATGGGCAGTCTGGGGGGATTTTGGACAAAGGTTCTGAGCTGGCTGTGGGCAGGAATTCTCTGTCCCTTTCCCTATCCCATTGTGGGGAATTCTGTCACAGAGAGGCGGGAGAGGGAGGGAACTTCATCCCCAAAATGTGGGAAAGAGAGGGAATTATGTCACCCAGAGGAGGAAAGAGAGGGAATTTTGTCACCCAGAGGTGGGAAAGGGAAGGAATTTTGTCACCCAGAGGCATGAGAGGGAAGGAATTTTGTCAGCCAGAGGCATGAGAGGGAAGGAATTTTGCCAGCCAGAGGACAGAAAAGGAGGGAGTTTTGTCAGCCGGAGGTGGGGAAGGGAAGGAATTTTGTCACCCAGAGGAGTGAAAGGGAAGGAATTTTGTCACTCAGAGGCATGAGAGGGAAGGAATTTTGTCAGCCAGAGGTGGGAAAGGGAGGGGATTTTGTCACCCAAAGAGGTTAAAGGGAAGGAATTTTGTCACCCAGAGGCCGGAAAAGGGCTGCACTCACCTGAGCAGGGACAGTGACACCTCGATGTTGGAACCCTGGGCACTGAGAATTTCGGGATTTCTGTGCTGCCAGGCACTGACCCTCAAGCAAACACTGCACTGACCTGAGGCCGTGGAACAGCTCCCAAAATTAAGGGACAGAACTAGAATTATGGGTGTGTAGTTTGAATAGAAGTGTGTGATAGCACAGGGTGCAAAACTGAGAGTTTAAGGGTTTAGAATACAGTAATAGATATATAAAGCAAGATGGAGGATTTAGGGCTTTGGCTAAGTTCTTCTTTTTCATCTTCTCCTTCATGGCTCTGGGTGATGTTTTGTAATTGGGTAGAAAAATCCACATTGCAGACCATGGGTGTTTGGTTATTGGGTTAAAAGTAAAAATAAATTTAGGTGTCATTTCATAATTGGACCGTTTGTGCTTAAACGACCTTGGGAAGAGTTGGAGACAGAGCCATTTTTACTTTGTTAGCTCGAACTCACAGTTTGTGAAACAAAGATAAGAATTAATAAACATCTGAGTGTGAACACAAAACTGCATCTCCCGGGCATTTAATCCTGACTCTAACAGAAGAAAAGAAGAGAAAAATGTGACACTCACCTGCCAAGGGACAGTGACACCCTGTGGCACTCACCTGCCAAGGGACAGTGACACCCTGTGGCACTCACCTGCCAAGGGACAGTGGTACCCTGGCGGGCAGGGCTGGCACTCTGCCAGGCTCCGGGCCCCCGGGTGCCCCCGGAAGGTTTGTGGGGGACACTCCTGGGGGGCCAGGACACTGCCGTGGTCACTGCCATTGCTCCCAAAGCAGTAGTGTCCCAAAGGGCACGGATGGGCCTCAGAGTCCCCTAAAAAAACAGAAAAAAAGAGGATTTTGGGTGTTGCAGTAGGACACGAAATAAGTGTAGTTGACTCCAATAATTCTCAGAAAACAGACAAAAAAATGAAGGCTTTATTTGCAATTCATTCTGCTTTTTTTATAGCATGCTGCACTAAAAAACACATTATTGGTGCACAAATTCACCAATATTCAAATTCATTGGTTAAACTACAGAAATAGTACACAACACCTGAAAAGAGATTTGTTACGGGGAAAAAGAATATTGTTAACTTAAAATGTTTTGAGAAAAGTAGTTATTTACAGAAAAAGTGTTTTGGGAAAAGGAAAAAAAACTGTTGAAAGGTTTCCCTTGGGTAGAGCTGGCAATTGTCAGGTTCAGAAATATTTGGTCCATATTTGGGGTGTCCCCAGTGCCACGGGAACACTTCTGTGTCCCCCTGTGCCATCCCAGCCTCTCCTCTGCCAGGTGGCACCCAGGGGTGTCACTGGATTTATGGGTCACTGCCTCTTCTATCTGCAGAACAGTTCTGCATCTGACACCCAGCCATCCTCTGGGATGGGGGAAAATGAGGTGGGAATGGTGGAAAATGGGATGGGATTGGGTAAAACGAGAGAAAAAGGGGACTGGGTTGGGGGAATGTGGGGGAAATGGAGCTGGAATGGAGGGAAAATGGAATGGGATTGGGAAAAATAGGAGAAAAAGGGGATGGGAGGAGGAGAATGTAGGAAAATGGGCTTGGAATGGGGGAAAATTTGGGAAACTGGGGCTGGAATGAGGGAAAATGGAATGGGATTGGGTAAAATGGGAGAAAAAGGGGGATGGGATGGGATGGGATGGGATGGGATGGGATGGGATGGGATGGGATGGGATGGGATGGGATGGGATGGGATGGGATGGGATGGGATGGAGGGATGTGGGGAAAATGAGGGAAAATGGATCTGGAATGGAGGGAAAAATGGAATGGGATTGGGAAAAATGGGAAGAAAAAGGATGGGATGGGATGGGATGGGATGGGATGGGATGGGATGGGATGGGATGGGATGGGATGGGGGAAAACGTGGGGAAAATGTGGGGAAAACAGGGCTAGAATAGGGGAAATGAGGCTGGAGTGGGAGGACAGGGGGCTGGGATTGGGAAAAAATAGGAGAAAAAGGGGCTGGGAGGAGGAAAGTGTGGGAAAAATGGGTCAGAATGGGGTAAAATTTGGGAAAATGGGGCTGGAATGGGGGAAATCTGGGAAAATGGGGCCAGAATGGAAGGAAATGGGATGGGATGGGATGGGATGGGATGGGATGGGATGGGATGGGATGGGATGGGATGGGATGGGATGGGATGGGATGGGGAAAAATGAGATCAAAAGGGGCTGGAATGGGTGAAAAAACTGGTAAAAATGAGGAAAATAAGGGTTGGAATGGGGTAAAATGGGGCTGGGAAATCAGGGATACACAAAACTCTCCCAAAAAGCAGCTCCCACCCCCTCCCCTCAGTGATTGCCACCCAAACCTGCTTTGCACCAGCGGCCTGGTGGGCAGGGCAGGCAATCCTCCCTCCTGCCAGCCCCTGGAACAGCCCTGAGAGTGTTGGCAGGACACGGCGTGGGCACCTCAGACCCCTCCAGGCAGTAGTAACCTGAAAAATGGGTGGAAAAGAGATAAAAGTAAAATGTGCAAATCCTACAGTGGCAAAAACGACTGAGCCAGAGTCTGCTGTTGCTGTGGAATGAACTTTTACATTCCCACACTTCCCAACACTTTTACAGCTGTTGGGAAGTCAGGAGCCTTCAAACTGCCAGCTGGACTGGCAGCTCAGCACTGTAAATTCCAGGTGGCCTTTTTGGTCTGGCTCACCTTGGTTCAAAAAGATGCAAAACTGAGGAAATCGATGAGCAATTTAAATTAAATATGATTTTAATATAAATATATATATAATTTATATATTTTATATAAATTATAATTTTAATTCATATACTAATATATAAAATATTATAATAATTTATATAATTATCTATTATATTAATTTATATATTATATTATATTATATATTTTATATAATTAAATATAATTAAATATAATGATAATTTTAATTAAATATAATGCAACATATTATGCAATGTATTATATACTCTGTTGGAACCCTGGCACTGAGAATTCCAGGCTTTCTGTGCTGCCAGGCACTGACCCCCAAGCAAACACTGCACTGACCTGAGGCCGTGGAACAGCTCCCAAAATTAAATTATAGAACTGGGATTATGGGGGTGGAGTTTGAATAGAAGTGTGTGATAGCACAGGGTGCAAAACTGAGAGTTTAAGGGTTTAGAATACAGGAATAGATATATAAAGCAAGGTGGAGGATTTAGGACAGAGGCCAGTCCTTCTTTTTCACCTTCTTATTCGTGGGTCTGGGTGGTGTTTTGTAATTGGGTAGAAAAGTTCACATTGCGGGCCAGGGGTGTTTGGTTATTGGGTTAAAAGTAAAAATAATTTAGGTGTCATTTCATAATTGGACAGTTTGTGCTTAAAAGGCCTTGTAGAGAGAGAGGGAGCTCCATTTTTAGTTTGTTATCTAGCAGTGCTGTAGAACTCACAGTTTGTGAGACTGTAACACAGATAAGAGTTAATAAACATCTGAGTCCAAACAAGAAACATTGTCGGAGCATTTAATCCTGACTCTGGTAAAAAAGAAGGTAGGACACGACAATGCTTCACTTGGTTAGCAGCAAGTGAACATTCAGAACTGTGGGTGTGACTGAGATCCTCACGTACCTGCAGGACACAGCCCTGCACACACCTGGCCCCAGCGGCACCCGGCCAGGAAGCGCCAGGAGAAGGGGAGACCTTGGGGAGCAGCCTGGGAGCTCCCAGCCAGGCAGAAATATCCAGCAGCACATTTCCCTTCCAGCTTTCCATGCCTGGAGAGGAGAAACAGTAATTTGTGTACTCTGAGATGCTGCTGATGGTTTGGTGCAAAAGCAGAGTGTTGACACTGGGAACTCTGCTAAAAAATAACTTCTGATATGAGAGAGAAAAGAGACACATTTTTCCACTTATAAAAACACACAAGTGACTACAGTGAGCCAGTCCAAATTCCATGAACATGGCACAGGGCTGTAGATGGAATTGTGGGTGACTTTCCACCAGACTGGACTTTCTGCATTATTCCCATGAGTCCATAAATGCCACCCACACCTCTTCCAGGTGCTTCTTTGTACCCCAACAACAATGCCAGGCAGCTTTTGCCTCCCAGAATTCCCAGATCCAATGCCTCTGTGCCCAATTCGGTGGCTAACCTTGTTTTTCTTTTCTTTGAGTGAGAGAAATGCAGGAGAGGAGCCAGGAAGAATTTTCCCAGCATGAAACAAAGATGTCAAACTGCTCCAGAGGAAGGGAAAAAATGCCAGGGTGAACATTGGAGCCCTGGGCACTGAGAATTCCAGATTTCTGTGCTGCCAGGCACTGACCCCCAAGCAAACCCTGCACTGACCTGAGGCCGTGGAACAGCTCCCAAAATTGAGTGACAGCACTGGGGTTGTGGGGGTGGAGTTTGAATAGAAGTGTGTGATAGCACAGGGTGCAAAACTGAGAGTTTAAGGGTTTAGAATACAGGAATAGATATATAAAGCAAGATGGAGGATTTAGGACAGAGGCCAGTCCTGCTTTTTCACCTTCTCCTCCACGGCTCTGGGTGGGATTTTGTAATTGGGTAGAAAAATTCACATTGAGGGGCAGGTGTGTTTGGTTATTGTGTTAAAAGTAAAAATAATTTAGGTGCCATTTCATAATTGGACAGTTTGTGCTTAAAAGGCCTTGTAGAGATAGAGAGAGAGCTCCATTTTTAGTTTGTAGCTCACAGTGCTGTAGAACTCAGTTTGTGAGACTGTAACATAGATAAAAATTAATAAATATCTGAGTCTGAACAAGAAATACCACCTGAGTATTTAATCCCGACTCTGGCAAAAAGAAGATAAAAGCAACAGCCAAACCAAATCCTGACCTGCAGTAGTGGCCAGGGAGGCAAGGCAGACATTCCCTCTCATTCCAGAGGCCAGTCACGTTCTCAGGAGTGAAGGTGCCTTCAGGACAGGTGAGAGGAACTCGTGTCCCTAAAAGGGAGAGCACAGAGACAAAACCAAACCTCCAAAGGGTGTCATGGTGTGACAAGGCCCTTCAGCTGCACCAAGTGACTCTCAGGTGGCCACTGTGCCACCCTGGCTCATTGCCACCTCCTCATCCCCTGGCCTGGGGGACACACTCAGGATTGCACAGCTCTGGGGCTCAGGCAGGCACACCTGAGCCCTCGGTGAGTGCCAGAGTACCTGTGGGGCAGTAGGAATGAGCTGGGCAGCGCCTGGGGTCCCCTGCCACCAGCTCCTGGCAGTAGAATCCTCTCTGGCACGGGATGCAGGAGGCAGAGCCTGGGGCTGGCTGGTACTGCCCAGCAGGGCACGGCCTGGGGAGGGCTGACCCTGACCCACAGAAGTGACCCTGGAGGGGACAGAGAAGGGAGAGAATTTCATAGAGATGGTGATGCCTTTTGGGCTACCTAAAAACAGAGGCCAGACAGAATTAAGAGAATAAAAAGCAGTTCTGTTTATTGAAGGGCCTTCAGGTACATTGAGGGCAGACAAAGCCCCCCAGGGGCTGCACCCACAATGGACAATGGGCACGGGTTTGCACACTTGGATCAGTTTGGGCCATTTGCACATTGGGGGTTCAGCTTCCAATTCCAGCTCCAGGGAATGAAGTCATTGACCCCAAGTTTGCTGCCCCCAACTCACTTTTGTTTCCATCTCTCAGGCCTGAGGCAGTGAGGTGTCCTTGATTGCCAGGCCTGGAGAGGAATTGTTGTGTCTGCCCAAACTGGGGAAGCAGCAGCTCCCACTGTGTGTGGAGTTTGGAGTTCTACACTAAAGAACCGCAGGGTTACAAATGGATGAAAAATAGAAAAGCTGAAATCCTAAGGCATCATTTCCCCACTTTAGAGGCCTGACAAGGGCTCTACTTTGTCAAGTCTCTATTCTAAATATCTATTAATAGTATGTACCTAACAGCAATAAATATCTGCCAAAGTCAGGAGCTCTATAAATCCCAGAATCACCCAAACCTCTGTGTGGATGTGAGGGATGTTTCAGTCAGCTGTGGGTGACCCTTTGCCTCTGTGGGACCCCAACAGCTCTGCCCAGAGCTGAGAACTCCCTGCCCCAGCCCTCAGCAGTACCTTGGGGCACAGGAACGCCGTGGGGCTGATGGAGCTGAAGTTTGCTGGGCAGTAAAAGCCCTCGGAGCAAGGTCCTGTGGGAGAGCTGAGCCCCGCGCTGGCACAGAACGCCCCGGGGGAGCAGGGCACACAGCTGTCCTGGGAGCCAGCACCTGGGGGGACACACACACCAGGGGACACCGGCAGGTGGTGAAATGTGGGGTTAAAAACCAGAGGATATCAATTACAGAAATTAGAAGCCTTTAGAGAAGATATCCCCTGTGTGCCCAGCTACCAAATAAACCACAACCCTACTTTAAAACTCACTTTGTCCTTAAGTTCTAAAGTATTCTGCACATCAGTGGGACAACACCTGTGGGCCTGATATTTCTGGGTCTGATATTTCTGGGTCTGAGAGGTTTTAGCCTGCTAGCAGCTGCTGACTTTTCCCAAGGGAAAACTTCTCAAGAAAGCTTCTTCTCAAAAGAATCTTGGGAAACAATTATTCTTTCTCAAAACAATCTTGGCAAACAACTCTCCTTTCTCAAAACAATCTTTCTCCAGGTGGTGTTTTGCTGTTTCTCTGGTTTAACCAATGGGATTAGAGAGATGTTGTTCCTATTCACCAATCACGTTAAGTCTGTATTGGAACACCTTATAAAAAGGTAATAAGAATTAGACAATAAAGCTTTTTCTGTGCTCTTTGCCCTCTGAAATATTTGGAGTCCTTAATCTTTCTTTTGTGTCCCACAACAACAAACACCCAGCGCACTCCCAGCATTGGCAGCCCTTGTTTGAAGCACTGACATGTGGCCACCATCACTGGTAACCCGTGGCCACTGACCTCAGGGGTCACCACTGATGTCCCCACAGGACAAACCCACGGGGATGTCACACTCACCAGTGGCGTTGTTGAGGGTCCCAGCTGGGCAAGGAACAGGAAAAGGAGTTCCCTCAGGACAGAAGTGCCCCAGGGGGCAGGGCCCGCTGAGAGGGGACCCGGGTGTCCCTCGGGGGGTGGCATCGGTGGCTCCTCCTTCACAGAAGTAGCCGGGCGAGCAGAGCCCTGAGCAGCACAGAGGAGGCAGGCAGCACCCACAGCACCTCCCGACACCCTCCCAGAGGTGCCAGAAGCCAGAGCCCGTCCTTGTCCCGGGTTATCTCTGCTGATAGCCTGGGCTGGTCACCTTTGCTTTGCCTTTCCCTCTCCCCATTAACCCTCGGCCTCCATCGCTCTCTTTACTGGCACTGACCTCACCTGGTGTTTGCTCACCTTATCTCCTCCCTACCTGCTTCCCTACCCTCTGCTCCCCGTGGGAAGAGTTCTGCCTCTCTTCTTTCCAGGTATCCAGCCTGGAGTTCTGGCCTGGGGACTATGGGCTTTTTTTTTTTTTTTTTTCATTTACTCTGTGCGTAAATGGGAGGGGAAGGATTTTGGAGGACAGAAAGAGCAGAGATAAAGTGTTAAAACAAAGGAAGAGAAAGCAGGAAAAAAAACTAAAGGAGAGAAGGAAATGCAATGCAGTAACGGAAATAACTGTTAAAAAAAATAATGAAACCAAATAATAATAGTAATAAATCAAAATAAAATAGAAATAATAAATAATAAAAATAATAAACAATATAAAATAAGATTAAATAATATCAAATAATAAAAATAAATAATTAAAATGATAAATAATAACAAATAATAATAAAATAATAAAAACAATAAATAATAACGCATAATAATAATGATGCATCATTATAAAGAATAACAAATTTATTTGTTAATAATAAAAATAATAAAACAGAAAAATATTAAATATAATTATATTATGATAAATATAATTACATTTAAATAATATATTAAAAATTTAATATTTAAATTAAAAATTAAATATTAATAATAATTAAATAATGAATATTAATATTTAAATAATATATTATGATAAATATAAATTATATTTAAATAATAAAAATAATAATAAAAAAACCCAAATAAAATAATAATAAAACCAAACTAAATGCTCAGTGAGGAGAATGAAACAGAGAAAAAGAGGAGGCTGATAAGCACAGCCCCAGGGTGGGGTAAATAGCCTTTACCCCATTCCTGGAGCTGTTTCCCATTTCCCCACGTCCTCCAGCCCCGATCTCCACCCCAGTGCTGGGGCAGCTCTGCCAGCACCCACTCACCATCAGGCTCCCAGTTGGCCTCTCCCCTGCAGAACCTGCCCATGGGGCACTGCCTGCAGGCCGTGGGTGCCACTGCCCCCTCCAAGGGGCTCAGGGTCCCCTCGGGACAGGGCACAGGGACAGCAGTGCGGCCTGGGCAGAAGTACCCTGTGATGGAGAGGGCCAGGAGATGTTGCATAAAGCCTTATGGAAGAGGACACAGCCTTAAACTGCACTAAAGATACTTCTTATTAACTTCACTGCTATATTTCCCTTCTTAAAGGACAAAAATATATAAATAACACAATATAATACAATATAATACAATATAATACAATACAATACAATATAATACAATATAATACAATATAATACAATATAATACAATATAATATAGTATAATATAATATAATTTACATATTTTATATATTTATATGTATATGTGTGTATATATATATATAAAATATGTATCCCTTAATATATAAAAATATAAAAATATAAAGGGAATAATACAGGTTGGATATTAGGAAAAAGCTTTTCACAGAAAGAATAATAAAGTACTGGGATGATCTGCCCGGGGAGGTGGTGGAGTCACCATCCCTGGATGTGTTTAAGGAAAGCCTGGATGTGGCACTGGGTGCCAGGGTTTAGTTGGGGTGTCAGGGCTGGGTTGGATTTGATTATCTTGGAGGTCTTTTCCAACCTAGAGAGGTTTTTTTTACAATTCTGTGTGTGTGATTCTCTGTGTGTGTGAAAATCAGAGCCTCGTTACCCTTGTAAAACCACGGCTCAGCCCTGCTCTTTCAGCTAAGCACAGCTAACAGCTGGCCTGATAATTTCCCATAAGAAAAGAATCTGCACCTGCATCAAGAAAGACTTCTGCCCATGTGAAACATCTATCCAGGAGACTGTAAAGAAAGAATGTAACATCCATGTTTACATCCAAAGAATGTAAACATGGTTAGAGAGTTTTTGACAGACACATCCACCAGTGACTGCTAACCAACGAACTGAGAGTTGCAACAAGTTACTGAACAATTAGAATTAAACACGATGCCTTTAGAAAAGGCATCTTTAGAAAGCCATACAAATAAAAGCAATGAAGAAGAAAAGGGGGTTGTTGTGCATGAAGAAATAAGTGTCTTGTCTGTCCTTACAGCAATAAGGTGACACTGCTCACAGCCAGGGGAGAAGGGGAAACTCCGGGCTGCTCCAAGCAGCAGCAAATCCCCCATTCCCTGAGCGGGGAGAGGAATCTGCCAACATCCATCCCAGCACAGATACTGGACTGTGCCATGAACTGATCCTGGGGTTTCCAGAGCTGGAAGCGCTGGAAGTTCAGACGGACTCATAAAAATGTTGCATCTGGGGGCAGCTAGTAGGACTTCTTAAAAGGCATGGAAATATGGAGATTTCATTGCCACAGGCGTGTCTCCCCAGAGCCACTGCAAAGCTCAACCAACCTCAACTCCCACGGTAAGAGCAGTGAAACCAGAGCTTTCACTCAAGCAATTTTCACAGGGGCTCCACAACTTCTGCAGGAAGGCAACCTAGCCTGACGGTTTATCTAATTTGATACCACAGTGGTCACAGCTAGGAGATTTGCTAAGCCTTGGGGACAATTGTCAACAAAGGGATGGAGATCCCCAGCCCCGCTCCCACAGCTGAGCTCACCTCTGGGGCAGGTGAGGGGCTGCACGGTGCCAGCGCTGGCACAGGACGTGCCCGGCGGGCAGGGCAGGCAGGCGCTGGCCCCGGGCACGGGGCTGAAGGTGCCGGGCTCGCAGGGCAGCTCCAGCCCCGAGCCCGCCGGGCAGTAGGAGCCGCTGGGACATCTGTACCCATGGATCCCATCCGAAGGGCAGGGAGAGGAGTTTCCTTCCAGGCAAACATAGCTGGGGAGAGAGAGAGAGAGAGAGAGAGAGAGAGAGAGAGAGAGAGAGAGAGAGAATGCACTGGAACAGGGAGCTCCCAGCCCTGCTCACAGGTGATGGTGAGGTGTTGCTTTTATCTTCTTTTTGCCAGAGTCGGGATTAAATGCACGGGATGGTGTTTCATGTTGAGACTCAGATGTTTATTCATTTTTATCTCTGTTACAGTCTCACAAACTGTGAGTTTTACAGCACTCCAGCTAACAAACTAAAAAATGGCCCCCATCTCGCTCTCAATGCAGCCTTTTAAGGATGAATTGTCCAATTAAGAAATGACACCTAAATTATTTTTACTTTTAACACAATAACCAACCACCCGTGGCCCACAATGCAGATTTTTCTATCCAATTATAAAATCCCACCCAGAGCCATGAAGAAGAAGGTGAAAAAGAAGGACTGGCCTCTGCCCTTAAACCTCCATCTTACTTTATATATATGTATTTTTTATATTCTAAACCCTTAAACTCTCAGTTTTGCACCCTGTGCTATCACACACTTCTATTCAAACTCCACCCCCACAACCCCAGCGCTGTCCCTCAATTTTGGGAGCTGTTCCACGGCCTCAGGTCAGTGCAGTGTTTGCTTGGGGGTCAGTGCCTGGCAGCACAGAAATCTGAAATTCTCAGTGCCCAGGGGTTCCAGCAGTGGGGGAGGCACACAGAGAGCCAGCCCTGGAAAATGCAGTTTGGTTCAGCTGTGCCAGCAGCTTCCCCCACTTCGTGCCCTGAAAACCCTGGGAAAAGGCTTTTTTACACCAGGCTACCTGGAAAGTGTTCTCATTCTCAGGTAAAAAAAAAAACAAAAAAAGGCTTTGGAAATGAAAATATTTTTACTTCAAAACACAGAGCCCAGGTGTTCAGTCCCTGCTGCCTTTGCTGAGCCTCTTTTTATCCTCAGTGTTCTCTTCCCTCCCAGCCCCTCCCCGAAGAAATTCAGAATCCATGATGGTTCTAAGAGATGAACAACAAGGAAAAAGGAGCTGTGATCCCATCACAGACAAGGATTCGAGCAATGAAGTTTCTGGAGAAGAAAAAATTCCCACTCCTGAAGGGGAAAGACTGAATGTGAAAGGAACTGCACTGAATGAAAACCAGAAAAGCAGCTCCTTTTTTTGCCTGGGAACAAGACCAATGCCAAGTGAGCAGCAGGTTCTGAGGAGTGATGGATGCTGTGTGATAAAGGTCCTGAAAAGCATAAAACTGCTCTCTGTTGAGGGACACAGATTTCGGAATTCGAGGGTCATTTATAATTTATACTTTACATTTCATTACCATTCAGTTCAGAAAAACTTGATCATTACTGTTACAGCTAGGCTGTATTAATTTTGAGGGTTAAAGGAAATTTTGGGAAGGCTTAAAGTTCAACTAGGACAGGTCAAATCTCTTATATTCCCAAGAATAATTATTTACAGTCCTTCTCAATGTAGCCCTCGTTGTATTTCCAGCTTGCCTTCAACTTCTGTACAAATTTCATTGTGATTTTCTCCACTCCATTCAAGAGCCAGCTGCTCTCAGAAATCTCGTGAAATCTCATTACACTGCACTGAAATCACTTCTAAGACTCCCTTACACTTATAAAATAAATCAGATTTCTGCAGCTTCCTGCCCTGAGGCTCGTGAGAGGGACAGACACTGCTCAGGGCACCGTGCACAGGCTGGCAGTGCTGCCTTGTCCCTGGTTCTTGCACCACCTTGTGGGAGAAGAGGACTCGAAGGGAAAAAAAAAGTTAAATTCCCAGCAAGTGTCATTATGGGGATAAATAAGGGATTTGCAGCAGCAATTTATTTATAATAGTAAATTTTCTTTCACTGAAAGAAAGATTTATAAGAATGTCAGGCAAACATGAAGGGAGCAGGAATGTCTCTGAAACACCAACAAGGAGATGCCACATCCCAACCAAAGGGCTGAGAACAAGCCCAGGATCTGGAAATTTGGATGTCCTTGATTACAATGCACAGCAGGGCTGTGTTTGGTCACTGACCAGCTGTGAGAAATGGATTTGGAGAGGATTCTCAAAGCCTGACTGAAAACTCACAGAATCTTGTGCATCTGTGTCAAACTCTGAGATAAGGTGTGCTGACTGAGAAGGGAGAATAGATGAAATAGAGAAGATGTTGCTGAGAGAGAAATTGAACAGGAAACAAGTCTCAAACTATGGCCTTGTGTGGGAATGAGGGTCGGTCAGGATGGTGATGGGACAAACAGAGACGAGAGGTCTCTGGAGTCAGGGCTGGGTTTGGAGCGTGCAGTTCATTGCACAGGGCGTGGGTGAAGGGGCCCTGCCACGAACTGCCAGGTACAGCTCAGAGCAGAGAGAGAGAGAGGAGAGAGCGAAGAAGAAGAGGAGCAAGAGAAGAGAGCGAAGTTCCCGTTCCAATCCATTAAATCTTCTATACTGAATATTCTGATTTACACCAACCAATCCAGCACAAGATACAAATCCTACAGCATTTACACACAGCCTATAACAATCACTACATTCCCATCCTGTGTTATATTTTAAACCCTAAAACGACTCTTGGGACCCCTCCTGCTGAGCCAGCAGGGTCTGCTCTGACCCTTGGGCTCTTGGTAAGGAGAAGGGCATTGTTTAATTAATTAATTTAATTGTTTAACCTTCAGCCGGCCATACCATTGTTTTCCAGTTGTTCAGTAACCAAAGCTCGGCATCTCAGACATCCAAACTTGCCTTCAACTCTATTTCACTCACAGGTTTCATATTCTCTACAAATAAGCAGTCATATTTATAAGGCTTTCCTGTTTCATCTTCCCCAACAGCCTTGCAAACAGACCAGATATTTTTGAGAATTAGAACTGTGAAAGATGCATTGTAGCAAGACCATGTGGGGTAAAATAATTGGTGATTTGTGTTAGAAGTATTAGCAGCGTCGTGATGCAAAAGCTGATAGGCTGAAAAGCATTTATAAGGAATTATAACAAAGAAATAATTTGGCTTCTGACAGAATGGCGTTGAGTTTTACATCTCTTGTGTCTCACCCTTCTACGAGATTGATAATGGAATAAAATCTTTTTAAAACACCTCTAGGCTGCCCTGTCTCTGTAGAGCTGGGTTTTCCCAACAACCAGCACCAGTGCCACTCACCCTGGGTCACACAGCGACGTCTGGGCCAGCTCAGCCAGCCCCGGGCCACTGCAGACCCTCCCAGCTGGGCAGGGCTGGCACTGCTGCTCTGCCCCCAGCCCCAGGGCGCTGGACAGGGAGCCGGGGGGGCACGGCACGGGGTGCCCACTGCCACGGGGACAGAAGTGACCCACGGGGCAGATGTCATTGCCAGGAAGGGCAGGGCTGGAGGATTCCACCTGTGAAGGGAAATACAGGGGAAAGTGTTATCAGGAGGAGGTTTGGCACAGGGTGCACAGAGATGTTATAAATACAATTGGCTTTTCGTAAATATTAAAATGAATGCTGTATAATGTTGGAAAAACTTTGCTGTATGAGTATATGGTTTTTTTACTAACAAATCTTAGAAATAGCAGTGTGACAAATATCTATATTTCTTAGGCTGTAGCATAATATTAAAATGGAAACTATGTGATGTAAAAATGCTTTTATTCATGTAGCTAACTCAGAGAATGGTAAAGATAATCCAGAAATTCCTCACATTCTTGGATTATCCTATCTGGATGAAGATAACAGTGACAGCCACCAGAACCCCAAAGGAAGAATTCATTGACCCTCTGTTACCAGGGAGTGTAAGGACAGCAGGATGGAACCATAAGGAGAAATAAAATATTAATTTAATCTACAGGATGGAATGAAGGCAAGTCAAAGGTTAAAACAAGCAAAAGAACATCTAAACTCCAAGGAATGTTTGAATCATGCATGGGGGTCTATCAATATGCAACAGGGTGATGCATTTAAAGAGTGTCTCCAAGTTAGCAGGTGTGCTCTGGGCTGAATGCCAAGCACCCAGCTGTAATTTTTTATTTAAACCCTTCGCTTTTGTGTCTCTTATTGTCTTTTTATTAAACCTGTTACATTTTACCAGAAAAGGTGAACCTTGTTTTTCACAGAGAGAGGTTCTGGGCAGAGCACAGGGGCTGAGTCCTGCAAATTTGCTGCCTCTAAACTAAACAAAGACAATTGGCATTAAAAGGGTCCTGCCTCCTGAAGTGTGGTTATCCTGTCCCTGATGTCAAATTTTGGAGATGTCAGACCCCATGCTCCAGTGCAATGTAGAAATGAAGGCCTGGCCAGAATTTATCCATGGGCAGCCAGGAATTCCAGCAAACCTCAGGAGCAGCAAATCCCTGTGATGCCTGAAGCTTCAGCTTTCATGTTTTCCAGATTCTGCACTGCATTGGTGCGTAACTCTGAACTTCATACCAAGTGTTATCCAGTTCTCCTCACAGCTCAGGCACACAAAACAATCCTTCTCCAGCCCCAGAACCAAGGACAGCGCTGCAGCCTCAGGCCCAAAAAGTGCAAATAACAGCGAATTGGGGAGAGCAACCTGGGAGGGTGGGACTGCATAACCTGAAGTGTGATTGGACAATTAACCCAAAGATGGAAATGGAACAAAACTGATAAAAGTGTGAAAATTTGTGACCCCTGCTCCATCTTGGGTGTAGCCTTGGCCAGGCTCTTGTATGGCCCAAGGTGTGTCCTTTGAAGGCCTTTTTAATAAATGTTGCTTTTTATCTTCTTTTCTGTCAGAGCTGGGATTAAATGCTCAAGAGATGGTGTTTCATGTTCACACTCAGTTGTTTATTAATTCTTATCTATGTTACAGTCTCACAAACTGTGAGTTCTGGCTAACAAAGCAGAAAATGGCTTTGTCTCTATCTCTCTAAAAGGTCTTTTATGGATAAATCGTCCAATTGTGAAATGACACCTAAATTATTTTTACATTTAACCCAATAACCAAACACCCGTGCTCTGCAAATAAATCCCTACTTTATTCCTTTAACACTGCCTGGCCTCCGTTCCAGGCAGCCTCTCCAGGCATCACCTGCAGCTGAGGGAGCAGAAATGCCTGGAAAACATCCCACCAGCTGTTGTTTAGGACACAAAAGAAAGATGAGAGACTCTAAATATTTCAGAAGGCAAAGAGCATAGAAAAAGCTTTATTGTCTAACTCTTACTACCTTTTAATATGGTGTTCCAATACAGACCTAACATGATTGGTGAATAGGAACAACACCTCTCTAATCCCATGGGTTAAACCAGAGGAACAGCAAAACACCACCTGGAGAAGATTGTTTTGAGAAAGGAGAATTGTTTGCTAAGATTGTTTTGAGACAGAATAATTGTTTCCCAAGACTGTTTTGAGAAAGAATAATTGTTTGCCAAGATTATTTTGAGAAGAAGCTTTCTTAAGAAATTTTCCCTTGGGAAAAGGTTAGCAGCTGCTAGCAAGCTAAAATCTCTCAGAGCCAGAAATATCAGGCACACAACCAGCAGCCAGGACATTGTGACAGGTCAGTCCTGGTCCCACCAGCAGCCAGGACATCGTGACAGGTCAGTCTTGGTGCCACCAGCAGGCAGGAGATGGTGACAGGCCACTCCTGGTCCCCAGTGCCCAGATGACTGAGCTGCTGCTGCTGCTGCCTGGCACTCACCCTGTGCTTGAAGGGGGCTGGGCTGACGGCTCCCTTGGCACAGTGATACCCTGGGTAACAAAATCCAGATGGCTGGGACAGCCCTGGGGCTGAGCAGTACATCCCTGAAACAAGCAGAGAACCACGTCACGCTGCACAGAACGGCAGTGGAGGGGTCAGCATGTGAAAAGAGAAATCATTCACACACTTCCTGTGCCCAGGGGAAAATCCCTCCTCACCTGCCGGGCAGGGCTCGCAGTCAGACTCGCTGGTGGAACCAGCCCTGGGCCCAAAGGTGCCCTTGGGACACGGGTGCTCCGTGCTGAAGGTGGTCCCTGGCAGACAGAAGTGCCCAGCAGGGCACAGCTCAGGCATTTGTGCTCCAGGACCTGGGATAGAAGGGGAGAACCTTGCTCAGGAGGGATTGTGACAGTCATGACATCCTCCACCAACAGAACCAACCTCCCTCCCATTTGTCCAGCCAGACACAGGCATGGGTGTCAGAGTAGGACATGAAAAAAAAGGTGGTTTGACTCCAGTTTTACCATGAGAACAATAGAAGGTTTTATTTACAATCTCTTTGCTTCTTATATAGCATGATTCACTATAAAAGGTATTCATTGGTCAATAAAACTGACACCTCTTTCCATTGGTTAAGTAATAGAAAATAACAGCTGGGGAAATTGTTATGAGAAAAAAGGCACTGTTTACCTAGGGATGTTATGAGAAAGGAGAAAAGATATTTTGGGAAAAGAAAGCTGTTGACAGCTCTCCCTTGGGAGAAGAGCTAGCAGTGGTTAGCAAGCTGAGAATTCTCTCAGGCTCAGAAATACCAAACCCACACATGGGGACAGCAGATCCCATGGGGCAGGAGGATCCCTGTGGACAGCAGTGGGGTCTGGCAGGTGATGGTACAGAACGTGCTCCTTCAGAACTGCTTTTGCCCTGATCAGAGACAAGGGAAACCCAAAATAATGATCTCCTTCCTCATACACCCCTACCAAGCATCTGGAAGTACCAATTCTCTGAAGTTCAGCCTCAGAAAAAAAAAAAAAGAGCATTTTACCACACAGGTGAGTCAGTCCTGAATTAAATGCCTGGGGAAAATAAAGGCTTCCCATTAAAAAGCTCAGCTGGGATTCTGAGGCTCTCAGTTGTGGTTCCTACTCTGCTAAAAATCACTTTAGCTCAGACAAATAATTCCTTCCCTATTGCTTCAGCTGCTCAGCTGAGAAAGGAAAAGCCTCTTTGTGCCCAGGAAGGTGATGGGTGAATTTGTCTGTCAGAGTGACCACAAAGATCCCTGTGGTGCTGGGGTAAACATTTTGTGCAGGCAGATGGTGAAAATCTCTGAGCAGGAGCAGCTCTGGCTCATGGCCAGGCCAAGAGCTCCCTGCCAGGAATATTTGTTTCCCTGCAAGGCCAGAGCCATGTCAGACATGCACAGGAGGTGCAGAGGAGGTTTGACAGCAGACAAGGAGTTCTGCATGACCTGAGGCTGCTCCTGAGAAGCCAACAGGAGTTTTGGAATTAAAATGATTTGGGGCATTCCTGCACTGACTAAAAAATGATGTGGAGCCCTCAGTTTGCTCTTGCTGTACCCAAAGTTGTCAGAAATGAAGCTGTGGTGGGGGATTTTCTCTGCTCACTCTGTAACCCCAGCCCATCCTCACCGCTGCAGGAGTGCCCAGCCGGGCAGAGCTGACAGTCTGCTGCCTCCCCTTTCCCACTGGCAGCGCTGAAGCTTCCAGGGCTGCAGGGAATTGGGAATTCAGAGCCCTCAGGGCAGTAGAAGCCGGCGGGGCAGTGCCTGTGGTCTGGCTGTGTGGAGCCAGGATCACAGAAATACCCGGCATAGCACGGTCCTGCAAGAGAGAAAAGCATCAGTGTCAGGTTTGAAACCAGAAAATATAAAAAATATCCAAAGTGGGAGAGAAAATGGATGTTGGATGCATGCAATACACACCAGAAGCAGCAGGCAGACCTTCTCCTTGGCAGAACCTCCCAGCAGGACAGGGCAGGCAGGAGTTGAGCAAAGCCATCCCAGCCTGGGGCAGGAAGGTGCCACTGGGACAGGGCTGGGGCTCGGGGCTCCCTGCAGGGCAGAAATGCCCTGCTGGGCACAGCCCCCCTGTCCCATCACCCACAGGGTCGGGCACACGAGCCTGGGAAGTGCAGAAATGCCCAGGCCAGCACAGCCCGCTCGGGGCTGACAGTCCTAAAGGCAATGAGCATCAGGTCAGGTGAGCCAGAGGCATCCTAAAAATCACATTTTGGGATTAAACTGGACGAGCTTGGTCACCACGATGATCCCAGAGCCTCCTGGCCAGTCAGGAGCTCTGTTAGTTAAAAGCTCAATCTGTGCTCTCAATATTTGCTCACATAACTGAGGAGCAGAGAGAATAAAAGCCCCAATTTTTTCCTAAATCACCATTTTAGGGGAGGCTGATAGTTACATCTTTCCATTTAGAGACAAATCCCAAGTGAGTCCTAGCCCCCAAGTTGCTTGACTTCTGGTTTCATAACCTCTGCTAGAACAAAACCAGCTTGAGCTGCCTTTAATTTAAGTTTCAAAAGTGCAAAAATCCCTTCAAAATCTGCTCAAGGGCTCCCGGAAATCACTGCAAATACCCCATAACGTTTGGATGAACTGCACAGAACTCTTCCCTCACTCCCAGACCCAAAGCAGACGAGGATTTTGTTTAACCCACACACAATTCCCACCTGGCCTGGCACAGAACGTGCCCCCAGGACAAGGCCTGCAGTCCCTGGGGTTTTTCAGGCCGGGCTGGTGGCTGTAGGTGCCCTCTGGACACGGGTACTGGTGGGCAGCCCTCGTTCCTGGCGGGCAGTAATGTCCTGCTGGGCATTCCAGGGCTTTGGCCACGCCGTGGATGTTCTGTTGGACATCACCTGGGTGGTCCTGTGGGGCACAGAACCTGCCAAAAAATGCCAAAAGTTCTCGTGCTCTCCCTCTGTTCTGCCAAAGATAAAAAATCTTTGTGCACAGCATGGAGCACACAATGAAAGGGAAGGAAATTCCTTGGGAGAGCTCAGGTGTGACCTGCCAGGATCACCCTGCCCATCCCAGCAGGCAGAACTGCCAGGAGGGATTCACTGTGATGCCTCTGTGGTACAGAAAATGACAGAGTGAAGGGAAAGGTGATGTGAAAACAGAAAAACCATTCTTGTATATCAAAGTGTAACTCGTATTTCACACACAGAGCAGCCCGAGGCTGAGGGAAACACTCAAACACTCCTGATAGATCCTAAGGAAGCATCAAGAGGAAGGAGCAAATCCATGGCACTCACATTCCTGCTGGACATGTCTCACACTGGCCTCTCCCAGCCTGCTCCTGGTACTCCCCAGGGGGACAGGGCACGGGCTCTGGGCTGCCAGGGGGGCAGTAGTGACCCACAGGACACAAATAGTCTGGGAGCAAAACAAGAAATACCCCTGTGGTGAAAATATTTTTATTTTTTAATCTTTTTCTTTTGCTTGATAAGATTCCCTACTTTTCATGCTATTACTATTATTTTTCATTACTGTTACCCAATAATTTACCCTGTGTTACTTGGAATAATTTTTAGAAAAGGTTTTTCACCTCAATCATCATTTCTAAACCATAACTACAGTCAGATTTTAAATGGATTTTGCTGCTGAAACTGCTGTAGGTAAAGAATGACCCCAAAGAATTCCTACCTGAGTGCTGGTCTGACACAGAGCCTGCAGGGCAAAACCATCCCTCCTTACACAAACCCTGCGGGGAGCTCTGGCCGTGCTGGGGGCAGAACCAGCCCGGGGAGCAGGGCTGGCAGTCCTGTGCTGAGTGGCCACCAGGATGAGGCAAGAAGGAGCCTGGCAAGGGAAAAAACCCACCAAAATCACATTATTGCATCCTCACACGCCCTGCTGGGAGTGGCTGTGGGGGAATTATCTGGATCTTGGAGCAGCAGCTCACACAGGAACTTTCTGGCTGCATTTGTCCCAGAAGATGTAAAAGGATGCTGGTTCAGGAAGGAATTCCCAAAATCCCAGCACTCCCAGCGATGAGAGCTTCTGTCAGAGGGTGCTGGGAGAGGCTGCTCCTGACTGCTGAGGTGAATTCCTGTTTATTTCTGGACTGAGCAGTGCAATCCCATGCTAATACAACTATAGATTGAATCCAGGAAAGAAACCAATGTTCCACAGCCTCTTACTTAATGAACCCTTTGTCTCATTAGTGATGCTGTTAATGAACCCTTTGTCTCATTAGTGATGCTGTTAATGACCTCTCCCTGTGCAGGGGGGGCAGAGGCTCTCACATGTGGGTGACCTGTCCTTCAGGAGGGCTCAGCAGGACCTTCCCTCCTGTCTTGGGTTGCAATGGAAGATGTAACCAAAAATATGAATTCTGTTATTATCTGTGGAAACTGGTTGGGGAAGTGGGTTTTATTTCATCTTCTATGACCCATTCCTCACAACTCCTAACATCTTCTGTTAATGGGCAGCTGTTCAAGCTGTTCAAACCAGCTGGGGCAGTGTTCCTGATCTCTCCCACCACCCACCCTCCCTGCAGGGGATCTCTGCTGTCCATGGGCCATCCAGGCTCACTGCAGGGCTGAGACAATTCCAGCAGCCCATGGGGAGATGCTCCACCCAGGGGGAGGAGCCCAGCATTCCTACCTGGATCAAAGCTGAGATTTGGAACCCCAGCCCAGCCTGTTTGCTCTGCATTCCCAGAGGGAGCCCGGACCCATCTCACCCCACTGGAGCTTCAGAGGAAACTCCACCCTTGTACAGGATCATTGCTCCAGCAGAGCCACATCTGTCACTGCAGGAGGGCTGGATTGGGCTGCACCAACACCCTGAGCAACAGCGGGTCAGGCTGTGTTCTGACTCTGGCAGTGGTTTTTTGTTTGTTTGTTTGCTTTTTTTGTACTACTACATTTTTATTTTAATTTTCCTAGTAAAGAACTGTTATTCCTATTCCCATATCTTTGCCTGAGAGCCCCTTAATTTCAAAATTATAATAATTCGGAGGGAAGGGGATTAGATTCTCCATTCCAAGGGAAGCTTCAGCTTTCCCTGGCAGACCCCTGTCTTCCTAAATCAAGACACCTCCCCAGCAGCAGCTCCAGGGCAGTTCAGCCATTCCTGTCTGATTTAGGGCTGATGTTCCCATCCAGCAGCACTGGATTAGTGCCTGAATTTCCATGCTGAGAGCAGCTGTTCCGTGGGGAATACAGGAAAGCTTCAGCACAGCCTGAGCAGGGGCTGCAGAGCCTGAGCTGGGCTCTGGGAAGGGAAAGGCCAGCAGGGCCCAGCTGCCACCAAACCTACCTGGGGGACACGGAGATGGGGAGTGACTCCCTGCAGGACAGAAGTGGCCTTGGGGACAGATGTCTCCCACTGCTCCATCCCTGGGGTTTGGGACTGTGGAACCTCCCGTGCAGTAGAACCCGGCCTGGCAGGGCCCAGATGGAGCTGCCAGCTCTGAGCTGGCACAGAACCAACCTGGAGCACAGGGCAGAATCAGGAGCAGCTTTGGAGACAGCAGGAGAGTCCCAGCACAAGGCTGGGATCACCCGTGGGTCTTGGCAGAAGGGAAAAGGGGATGCAGGCACCAAAAATCTAACCCAGAAATTGTGTGCTGGGAGAAACACTCAGCTCCTACCTGGAGGGCAGGGAAGAGGAAGGGATGAGCCAGCAGGACAAAAAGTTCCTGCTTGGCACAACCCAACAGATCCTGGAGCTGGAGCTGCCTTTCCTGCGAATGGGAAAACACAGAGTGAGTTGAAACATGAGGATTGCAAACAAACACTCTATTTTATGGGAATAGCTCAGGAAAAAGAGAGCTAGAGCACTGAATTAAGGAAAAAAAAAGGAAAGAAAGCTCAGGAAGAGGAGAGCTAGAGCACGGAATTAAGGGGAAAAAAAAGGGAAAGAGAGCCATCCTGAACCTAGCTGGTGACCCTACTATCCTTTAGGTGACCCCAAAATCCCCCTCAAGACCCACCACCATCACCCTTTGCTGTTTCCCTTCCCTACCAGAGAAATTTCCAGGAAACATTGGTTTGCTTGATGTGGATCCGGGTGGACAGAACCACCCAGGCGTGCAGAGTCCATCTGGCCTGGCAAGGCCTGGCCTGGAACAGACCCTTCCAGGAGGACACAGCTGGCACTTGGACACATCCCAGAGATTCAGGGCTTCGCTGTAGGTTCCAGGGGGACAAGGATGCTGCGTGGCAAATTCTGTGCTCCTGGGGCAGTAGTGACCTAGAGAGAGAAGGGGGTTTTCATAATGGGCAGGATGGCTGGGAACAGGAAGGATTCCCAGCCGGCACACGAGGCATTCCCTTCATCTCTTTGTGGGAAGTGATTCCTTTTTGGGGCTACCTAAAAACAGAGGCCAGACAGAATTAAGAGAATAAAAAGCAGTTCTGTTTATTGAAGACCCTTCAGGTACATTGAGGGCACACAAAGCCCCCCAGGGGCTGCACCCACAATGGACAATGGGCACGGGTTTGCACACTTGGATCAGTTTGGGCCATTTGCACATTGGGGGTTCATCTCCCAATTCCAGCTCCAGGGAATGAAGTCATTGACCCCAAGTTTGCTGCCCCCAACTCACTTTTGTTTCCATCTCTCAGGCCTGAGGCAGTGAGGTGTCCTTGATTGCCAGGCCTGGAGAGGAATTGTTGTGTCTGCCCAAAGTGGGGAAGCAGCAGCTCCCACTGTGTCTGGAGTTTGGAGTTCTACACTAAAGAACTGCAGGGTTACAAATGGATGAAAACTAGAAAAGCTGAAATCCTAAGGCTTTTAGGAGGACTGATCAGGAGGACTGATCCCAAACCACGAGTGTGGGCCCAGCCTGCAATCTGTCACTGCTCTGACAGCTCCAGGCACTCAGGAGTGTCAAATGCAGCTGAGGAGCAGCTGGGAGCCCTGGGTGGGCACAGCCAGACCCACCTTGAGGACAATCCGTGTAGTTGGTGGAGGCAGAGGTGCAGTAAAAGCCCTCTGGGCACTCCAGGCACCGTGTGCCACTCCAGGACGGGCTGTAGGTCCCTGCAGGGCACGGCTGGGCTCTGCTGCTCCCCTCCTCACAGAAATGCCCAGGGGGGCAGGGACCTCCACTGGCGGTTGGCTTGGAAGGAAAACACCACAGTTACAGCCTAAAAACTCCTCGTGTGCAAACAGATCTGAGTCAGATTTCAAAGGTGACATTCACTGTGAAATCCTGCTCTCACCCCTCGCTGCTGAAGGCTGCACAAAGTCAGGGCTGAGTCTTGTCATCATTAAAAATTCCTGCTGAATTTTGCCTCAGAGGAGGGCTGGCAGATGCAGCACTCTAATCAAACTCATGAACTATTAACCTCTGGAATTTTAATGGGATGTGGCATTCCACGCTGCTTTGCAGCATCAACATGCAAAGACAGAGCTGTTTTGCTCAGATTTTAAATGTAAAGCTCAAGGAAAGCCAGATGTATTTTGTTATCTCACTTCCCCTTTCACTATCAATCAACCAGAAGGAGGTAATGTTGAAAGGGAGAGTTAAACCCAGGGCAGGAGAACTCAGGTGACCTTGTGGCCCTCAGTTCCACAGATATTTTATATATTTTACACAATTTTATATATTTTACACAATTTTATACATTTTACACCATTTCCACCACACCTCAGCTTACCCTGGGAGGTCTGGGGGAAAGGCTTCCTCCACTGCAGTAGAACCCGGCCTCACACAATCCAGAGGGAGACACAAGTCCAGTCCCATTGCAGAAATAACCTGATATTAAATTAAAGAGAATGATGTTGGCAGCTCCAGACAAACAACAGCAGATCTGGGATGGGGAAATATTCATCCTGTTTGATTCAGCTGCAGCTGCTCTCCTGAGAAGAGCTGCAGAGAGCAAACAGCACTGGTGTCATGTCTGGATGTGAGAACACCCAGAAAAGGGTGGAGAGGGAACCTGTGAGCATCGTCCTGTAGGAGATATCGGGGTGCACAGGTCAGGGTGCTGTGGATTTAATTAGCACAGTGTCCTAGGTTACAATGTCAGCTGTGCCCACAGTCTGTGTTCCATCCCCATCCCCAGGAGCTGCTGGAACCAGCTGGGGCAGTGTTTCCCTTCTCTCCTGTCCATGCCCAGCAATGCCGTGCCCATGGCTCATGGGGAACTCCCTGCGGGAGCTGTCTCTGGTTCATGGGCCAGCAAGGAGCCCCTGCAGGGCTCAGAGAATGAGATCAGCCCAGGGGGAGATGCTCCGCCCAGGGGGAGGAGCCAAGCATTCCCACCTGGATAGAATCTGGGATTCAGGACAGCACAGGGAGCCCTGACCCACTGGACTCCCAGAGGACAAGAGCTGCCAGAGCTTTCTACAGGATCAGTGCTTGGACAAGAGCATTTCATCTGCACTGCTGCCACCACCCTGACTAACAGGGGGTCAGATTGTGTTCTGACTCTGTCAGTGGTTTTTTGTACTATTGTATTTATTTTATTTTACTTTATTTTATTTTACTTTATTTTACTTTATTTTATTTTATTTTATTTTACTTTATTTTACTTTATTTTATTTTATTTTACTTCTTTTCTTTTCCTCTTATTAAATTGTATTTCTGACTTAGAGTCTCTCACTGCTTTTGCTTTCAAACCAGCACACACAGCCAGTTTGATAAACAAAGGGCCTTGGCAAGAACAAACAGAGCTTTGAAAATTACAAGAAGATTGGATCAAGGTTGGTGACAGGAAAAGATTGAATCAACTTCTGCAGGCAAGAGGTGTTGTAAAATGTGTAAGTTTGTGATGTTTAACCCAATCATTGTAGTAAAAACTTACTAGAGTAGTATTACTTACTTCCTAGAGTAGTATTTAAGCATTTGGAAATCTCAGTAAAAAGAAATTCTGATCATGAATCTGTTTTTCTGTCTCTCTCTCAATCATGGATATCCTCTGAGGTGGAAAAGTGGCAGATTTAGTCTCCATCCTCTGCCCAACACCTCTGTTGAGGAAAGCTCTACCTAACCCCTCCCCCCAGGAAAGAATTCGCTCAGGATTTCCTGCTCCAGAGCCACGGCATCCCTGGAAACGGCTGAAATCTCATTAATCAGGGTTTTTCATTGCTTTACCTGCATCGCACAGGAGGCAGTCCTGGATCCCAGTGTTCCCAGTTGAGCTGCTGTACTGGCCGGGAGGGCAGGGCAGTGGGGAGGCAGAGCCCAGAGGGCAGTAGGATCCCTGGGGACACGAATTTCCCCTCTGGAGCATCCCTGGGAGTTGGGCTGGAGGCTCCTCCAGTGCAGTAAAACCCGGCCAGGCAGGGTCCTGACACCTGGGACTGCCCAGGGAGTGCACAGAAGTGACCTGAGAGACCAAAGGCCATCAGCACAGGGAGGAAAAACAGGGATGGAATGGGAAAAATGGAGTTGGAGTGGGGGGAAATGGGGCTGGGTTGAGAAAACTGGGAGTAAAAGGGGCTGGGATGAGGGAAAATGTGGGAAAAATGGGTCAGAATGGGGGAAAAATTGGGAAACTGGGGCTGGAACAGGGGAAAATAGGATGGGATTGGGAAAAATGGGATAAAAAGGGGCTGGGAGGGGAAAAATGTGGGGAAAATGGGTTAGAATGGGAGAAAATTTGGGAAAATGGAGCTGGAATGGGGGAAATGGGACAGGTTCAGGAAAAATGGGAGCAAAAGGAGCTGGAATGAAGGAAAATGTGGGAAAATGGGTCAGAATGGGAGAAAATTCGGGAAAATGGAGCTGGAATGGGGGAAATGGACTAGGATCAGGAAAAATGGGCTAAAAAGGATCTGGGACGGGTGAAAAACTGGAAAAATTTTGGCTGGAATAGGGGAAAACAGGGCTGGAATGGGGGAAAAGGGGGCTGGGATTGGGAAATCAGGGGTACACAAAACTCTCTGGAAAAGCAGCTCCCATCCCCTCCCCCCAGTGTTTCCCCCCAACCCGTTTTGCAGCAGAGAAGAGATTTCAGAGAGCAAACACCCTCTGAACGTCAGGGACACCCAGCAGCTGCTGTCACCACGCTGGAGAGGCTCCTGTGCCTCACCTGGCTCGCAGGGGATGCAGTGGGAGCTCAGGCTGCTGCCGGCCCTGGGGTTGTAGGTGCCCCTAGGGCACGGGAACTGCGCTGCAGAGGCAGCGCCTGCAGGGCAGAAGTGGCCAGGGGGACAGGGATGCTCCAAAATGGAAGAGGAATTCTTGGGGCAGAAGAACCTGGGCCAAAGAGAGAATAAAAAAATAAAATAAAATAAAAATAGAAATAGAAATAAATAAATAAATATAAAAATAAAGATAAATAAAAAGATAGTAAAATAATAAAATAAAGTAATATAAAAATAAAATAAAAAAATAAAACCAAGAAAAATTAAAAATAAGAAAAAAGAAAAAATTAAAATAAATAAAAATAATAATAATAATAAAAAGTAAAAAAATTAAAAATAAAAAATAAGTAATAAAATAAAAAAATAAAATAGAATAAAAATAAAAAATTAAAAAATAAGAAAAAAATTAAAATAAAAATAATTAAAAATAAATAAAAATAAAAAATAAATATAAATAAAAATATATAGAATATAATAAAATAAAATAATATAAAATAAAATAAAAAATAAGAAAAGTTAAAAATAAGAAAAAAAAAAAATAAAAATAAATAAAAATAAAAAATAATAATAAAAAAGTAAAAAAAATTAAAAATAAAAAAATTAAAAAATAAAAAATAAAATAAAAAATAAAAAATAAAAATAAAATAGAATAAAAATAAAAATAAAAAATTAAAAAATAAGAAAAAATAAAAATAAATAAAATTAAATAAAAATAAAAAATAAAAATAAAAATAAAAACAAAAAATAAAATAAAATAAAAAATATTTAAAATAAAATAAAATAAAATAAAATAAAATAAAATAAAGAAAAAGAGGGTTTTGGCTCCTGTGCTGGATTGACCAGAAAAGGGAGTTAATTGTGCATATCACTGCAGTCTGAGCTGATTCCTCAAATGCCAAATTGATGGCATAATTGCAAAAAGCCACAGAGACGTAATTTTCTTAACTTGAATCACAACACATCCAAGCTGTGATTCATCAACTTGTAAAAGTTAATCAAGTTCAAATCCAGGCAGTAATTGGAGACAAATCCCCCAAGGAAAAGCCAGGCTCAGCATCAGGTGATTTTCAAGATCCTCTTCCCCTCCAGCAGCCGCTGCCAGCCCGTTGCCAAGGGGAACAGCTTTGACTCCAGACATGGAACAAGCTGATGGTGCCAATGGTTTCTGTGCTCTGAGCAGCCCAAATTCCCTCCCAGTGGGGCTGAGGCTTTTCCTGGCCCCATCACTATGTGGTGATGTGAAACAGCTCAGCAGCAGCTCTGCTGCCTCACAGCATTTCCTCAAGGGCTTTCCAGTGGTTAAACATCTCGTTTTTCCCCACACACACTGCCTGCATAAACAATTATTTCCAGCAGTCCCCAGGCTCCCTGTGTCTCACCCTTCAGGACAGGGCAGGCAGCTGGTTTGGCTCCGGGAAGGGTTGTAGGATCCTGCTGGACAAGCAATGGGAAGAGCTGTGCCCTGGGGGCAGAAATACCCTGGAAAAGACAGAGCAGATCCAAATCAGCAGAGTCTGAGAGTCAAAGACAAACCAGGCATTTCTGTGTGGATGCTGACAGTGGTCAGAGAGATTTTTAGGCATCAGGCAGCAGTGAGAGCCTGTGAGAAAGCAAATCAGACTTCCCCAGGCATTCGCTCTGGAGGAGCTGTGAGAAGATATTCCAAACAATTTCTAATCTCTGCACCTGCTGTTTTTACCAGATTATTTACTTGTAAAGATGTTTACAGAGAGGCGTTGGTCTGAATGACCAATCAGATCCAATTTGTACTGAAACTTTATAAAAAGAGTGTGGTTTTAATAAACTTTTGCTATATGCCCTCTGTGGGCCTGATATTTCTGAGCCTGAGAGAATTTTTAGCCTGCTAGCAGCTGCTAACTTCTTTCCCAAGGGAAAGCTTCTCAACAAGGTTTTCTTCTCAAAACAACCTTGGAAAACAATTATTTTTTCCCAAAACAATCTTGGCAAATAATTATTCTTTCTCAAAACAATCTTTCTCCAGGTGGTGTTTTGCTGTTTCTCTGGTTTAACCCATGGGATTAGAGAGGTGTCGTTCCTATTCACCAATCATGTTAAGTCTGTATTTTAATACCTTATAAAAAGTGATAAGAATTAGACAATAAAGCTTTCTATGCTTTTGCCTTCTGAGATTTTAGAGTCTATCATCGTTCTTTTGTGTCCAACAGTGACATCCCTCCAAGAAGATTGGAGTCTCATATCATTATTTCTGCCATCCTGAATATAACAACGATATTTCTGTGTGACTTTCACTCACCCTGGGGACACGGCTGTGGCTCCTCACCAGACACACAGTACTGACCCTCCGGGCAAGGCTGGCACTGCTCTCCCTGGGCATGGGGCACGTGGGAGCCAGGGGCACACGGCACTGGGCTCCTGGAGCCCTGGGGACAGAAGTGACCCATGGGACACGGAGCTCCTGAGATGCCATCGCCGGGCGTGGGGCTCTGGGCACCGCTGGCACAGTAGAACCTGCAGCCAGGACACATCTCTGGATCTCAGAGAGGTAAAAAACCCTTGGAGAGCATCCCTGCCCACAGCAGGGCGTGGGGATGGGGTTGTTGTGCTGCTCACCCAGGGCTGCACTGCCCCGAGGGTGCCCTCAGCCCAGAGCTGTTGCAGAAATGTCCCCCAGGACAGGGCTGGCACTCCTGCAGCCTCCTGCTGCCCTCCCGGCCTGACCAGGTGCCAGGAGGGCACGGCAGCGGCACTGGGGCACCTGGGGAGATCACAGCAGGGTGAGGAAACTCCCGGGATTTCTGGGCAGGAAGGAAAACGCTGCCCCAAAGCTCTGCCCACCTTCAGGACAGTAGTGCCCAGCGGGACAGGGCAGCCCTGACTCTCCATCCTGGGGGTTCCTCACTCGAGCGCCGCTTTTACACCAAAACCCCTCAGCACAATCTCCTGGGAAAACAGAATGGGGGAAAATGAAATCCATGTAAATACAGATTTCAGTAAAACCACGTAAATACAGATTTCAATAAAAACACGTAAATACAGATTTCAATAAAAACATGTAAATACAGATTTCAATAAAAACACGTAAATACAGATTTCAATAAAACCACATAAATACAGATTTCAATAAAACCACATAAATACAGGTTTCAGGTACAGCCATTTGGGATCCCTGATGGAATGGTCAGCAAAGGAGCTGCTGGACCTGCCAGGACAGAGAAGCCCTTCAATGCCTGGGCACTGCCTCCACATTCCAATAGATATCCCACATTCCAATAAGTATCTCACATTCCAATAGATATCCCACATTCCAATGAATATCCCACATCCCAATAGATATTCCCCATCCCAACAAATATCCCATATTCCAATAAATATTCCACATTGCCATGAATATCCCATATTCCAGTATATATTCCACATTCCCATAGATACCCCACATTCCAACAAATATCCCACAATTCCCATAAATATCTCATGTTCCAATAAATATTCCAGATTCCGATAGATGTCCCACATTCCCATAAATATCCCAGCACTCATTTCCCTTCAGAATCATATTGACCACATCCTTAAAGGAAGATTGAAATATTAAGAATTTTATCAAAGTGCTTTGCTGAAATAAGGCCTTTCAGGATAAGGATCAATGCAAAATTGATTTTTCATTGATCACACATCAGATGTGGGAAAAACATCTTGAAAATAATGGAGAGATGTCATTGATGGGTATTTTGCCCTCTGTTTCTCTGCTGAACCTAATCATGTGCACACCAATTATATGGAAGGATCAGTTCTTTGGGAACCAGGCTAAAAACCCAAAGTAATTCTAAATATAATGCCAGACACTGAAAAACTTCACATTGAATTTTTTTTAAAGAAGTGTCACACATAGAATTCTGGTTTCTGCAGTCCTTCTTTCACTCCTTGCTTAGAAAAAAAAGAGCATTTTTCCTTCTTTAAGAAGTCCTAGACAGGTAAAATGGGACATTTTACCTCAGTGAGATGAGAACTCTGGAGCCCAACCCCTGCACTAATTCCCAGCCCTGCTGATGTCAGCAGGAAGGAGGGTGCTCAGAAGAGCAGCAATGTACCTGTCGGGGCAGCCAGGCCAGGGAATTCACAGAATTTTCCTGCTGGGCATCTTTGACATTCCTGGAGAGATTTCAGTTTCTGCCTGGCTCCAAAGGTCCCTGCAGGGCAGCTGTGCTGAGAGCTCCTGCTGGTCCCTGCTGGGCAGTAAAAGCCTCGTGGGCAGGGGTAGAGGGTGACATCGATGAGTGGCCCTTGCTGGCTGTCACAGAAAAACCCTGCAGGGACAGAGGGAAGAGCTGAATTCACTGAATTCACAGAATCCCAGAATCACCAGCTTGGAAGAGACCTCCAGGATCATCAAGCCCAATCCAGCCCTGACACCTCAACCAAACCCTGGCACCCAGTGCCACATCCAGGCTTTCCTTAAACACATCCAGGGATGGTGACTCCACCACCTCCCCGGGCAGACCATTCCAGTCCTTTATCACCCTTGCTGTAAAAAACTTTTCCCTGATATCCAGCCTGGATTTCCCTTGGCACAGCTTGAGGCTGTGTCCTCTGGTTCTGTCAGTGCTGCCTGGAGAAAGAGCCCAAGCCCAGCTGAGCACAGGCACCTTTCAGGGAGCTGTGGAGAGTGATGAGGGCACCCCTGAGTCTCCTTTTCTCCAGGCTGAACAATTAAAACTGGAGGAGCTGCTCATTAGGGAAGAGGAGCTTGTCCAGGCACACAAATATTTCACTGGCCACTCACAGAATAAATCTGCTGCTGGCCTTGAATAGCTCTTGATGTGACCCTCTGCTGCTGCACAAACACACTGCACTCTAAACAGGAAATTTAGCACCCAGTGGTCCCCAAAAACCAGGACAAGACTTAGAGCTGACACAGGAAAACACTTAATGAGCCAGCACTGCTCTCTCTGTTTCCCTTCAGTCACTGAAACACTTCAAGTAAAGTTTTCCCTCTGAACATCAGTTTTTTCTCTGTCAGTGTTAAAATTGCTCAGAATACACAGATGTTGCTACTTCTGCTTTCACATCTGAGCTGCTTTAACCTCTAATGGGCTTTGCAGAGAGAGACACAAAATGTTCTCCAGTACAGAGAAGAAACCAGGTGGGCAGCACATCTTTGATCATGGGAATGCTCAAAAGACAACAACAAAGCTGCCATCTCTTGTCTGAGGGAAGCACAGAGCAACATTTGGATCCTGTGAAACACAACTCCTGATTTCTGGATGTGCAGCACCTCTGGCTCCTGTCAGATCTCTCAGCAGGGAAATGACTTTTCCACTCCAGACAGTGGCTCACAAAGACATTTATTTTGAATTTGTCACCCACAGTCCTTTGAGCACCTCCCCAGGGACTGTGACAGCCTGCAGGACACTTCATTCCCCACTCACCTTCCCAGCACTCCCCAGTGGGGGCACTGAGGCCAGGTTGCTCACAGTAGAAGCCAGAGGGGCAGGGCTGGCACTCAGAACGTGCTCTCCTCCCTGGCAGGCTGGAGAAGGTCCCTGCTGGGCAGGGCTGGGGCGCTGCTGATGCTGCAGCTGCAAGAGGAGAAGCAAGAGAGAAACAAAAAATGAAAGAATGAGTGAGATGGCTCATGAAATGTTCATTTGGAGGAACACAAAACAGCAGCAGGGAAGTTTTATTCTCTGCTCATGGATCCAACAGTGCTGTGTGGGGAGTGTGTCTTGGGCTGCCATGCAATTTGTACCCAGCAGTTTGTGTTCTATCCCAGCTGTTCAAACCAGCTGGGGCAGTGTTCCTGATCTCTCCCACCACCCACCCTCCCTGCAGGGGATCTCTGCTGTCCATGGGCCATCCAGGCTCACTGCAGGGCTGAGACAATTCCAGCAGCCCATGGGGAGATGCTCCACCCAGGGGGAGGAGCCCAGCATTCCTACCTGGATCAAAGCTGAGATTTGGAACCCCAGCCCAGCCTGTTTGCTCTGCATTCCCAGAGGGAGCCCGGACCCATCTCACCCCACTGGAGCTTCAGAGGAAACTCCAGCCTTGTACAGGATCATTGCTCCAGCAGAGCCACATCTGTCACTGCAGGAGGGCTGGATTGGGCTGCACCAACACCCTGAGCAACAGCGGGTCAGGCTGTGTTCTGACTCTGGCAGTGGTTTTTTGTTTGTTTGTTTGCCTTTTTTTGTACTACTACATTTTTATTTTTATTTTAATATTCCTAGTCAAGAACTGTTCTTCCTATTCTCATATCCTATTCCCATGCCTGAGAGTGCCTTAATTTCAAAATTATAATAATTTGGAGGGAGAGGGTTTGCATTCTCCAGTCCAAGGGAGGCTCCGGTTTCCCCTGGCAGACACCTGTCCTTCCAAACCATGACAGAGTGGGACAGAAATTATTGGCTTCATTTCACCCACAGGTGAAGCTCCAATTAAAGTTCAGCTATTGAGACAAAGATGTCACCTCCCATTTTGAAAGGAAGGGGAAGAATTAGGGGAAGGATCTGGGGCTTTGGCACCATGGTCAGATCCCAGTCAGCTGCCTGCCACACCCTGTGCGTGTTTCAGACGTTCTGTGCCATGAACCCTTCAGTGCTGGGTACCCACTGCAGTAGGAGCCGGCGGGGCAGACGTTCCCGGTGACGCCGTCCGTGGGTTTGGGGCCAGCAGCTCCCCCTGTGCAGTAAAACCCAGCAGCACATTCCCCGCTGGGGACAGGCAGCCCTGCAGGACAGAGAGGATGGTGACGTTTTTGAATGCACCCCCACACCCAAGCAGGCGTTTCTACACAAGGAAAAGAGTTTAATTTACGCTGAAATTAAAAGGAAAATGGACTGGAATCTTCTGGTTTTCTCTCATTGTAATTGGCTCAGTGCCAGCACAGAGAAACCTCTCGGACCTTTTAGCTGCTCCTCTGAAGTACAGCTAGTTTCTCTTGGGCAGCAAGCCAAATTACCCCTCCTTGATCATTGTATGCTTAAGAAGGAGCTCAGAGGTGTTCTGGGCTTTTTGGGGGGTGTAAGGACTTCTTACATCTCTGCTCAGCTTCTGTTTTGTTTTTGTATCATTTGTTATTTTCTCGGTTTTATTTATTTTTTCGTTTTTATTTATTAAAACCTTTTGATTTTCAAAGCACGCCTGATCAGCCATCCTGCCAATATTCTGAGCCATTCTGAGAAATGCTGGGCACTCTCAGAGTTTATTGAACCCTTGTAGAGTTAAAAACATCTGGCTGGATGAGAATTTCAATAGTGGCACTCAGAGCACCGAGACAAAGGGGGAAAAGCAGGGAAAACAACTCCTCATGGTGGGATACACCACAGGCACCTGGCAGGCACTGCCACATCCCCATGGAAATAGCAGGAATATCCCCTCCAAACTCCTCTTTCCCCACAGACACCAACCTGAGGCATTGCAGAAGAGCCCTGGAGGACAAGGCAGAGGCTCTGGGCTTCCCTGGGGACAATAAAAGCCAGCGGTGCACTTGCCCCCGGTGGCAGTGGCTGGGCACAGGCAGTTGGCACTGGTGTAGTTGTCCAGGTCAAACGGCTGCGAGGTCCAGGCTGCTGAGATGCAAAACCAGCCTGGGAACAGCAAACGGGACTGAGAAGGTCTGGCAATGACAGAGGCCCAAAAACCATCACAAATAAACCAGCTGGGATGGCTTTGGCATGTTGCACACAGGTAGAGATATTATGAAAGTAAGGTCTTATAAAATATGGTTTAGGCCCTGCTACCCTAGCTAAGCTTTTCTTTCCCATAAACAAAAAATTTAAGAATGAACGCAACAACCTATTCTCAGGGAGAAAAATAAGTTTGCACCTCCATAAACAATGAATCTGTCCCATGAGAATCAGTGAAGGAAATATATAAACATATCTAGGGAGAGAAAATTTGATATATATATATATTATAGCCCTAACTGACCAATGAACTGGGTTTCCCTGTATTACTGCCCAGTTCAGTTTAACACAGTGCCTTCTGATATTTCCTATAAATATGAGCTTTGTGAACAAAGAATTGATTTTTCTACATGAGAAAACCGAATCCTGTCTGCTCATTTATTACAACCTGGGCCCAGCACAGGCTGTGGGACAGGTTCATCCCACCAAAGTTTAACACTGCCAGGCTGTAATTTCCCATGCAACAGAATATCCAATTTAATAATATCCCATCCAATTCAATACTCTAAATACCATATTAACAAAGAGATCTCGCAACACTAAGTTCAGTACTTCTGCTCCATGGTCACAGGGCTCAGCCCAGCTGCCTGAGCAGGCTCAGAGGGCAGAGCCTGCCCTGGCTACCAGGCACATCCTGCAGCAGAGATGTGTTCAATCCTGCTGGGTGCCTACAGAGAATCCAGCAAACTGCAAGGGCTGTGGGGAAGGCTCCAGGGTGAAAGCTGGAGGTTTCACCCTCCCAAACACCCTCTCCCCAATGCCCATCAGCCCCACACTTGATGGAATTCTGGATGCTGAAAATTTCAGATTTCTGTGCTGCCAGGCACTGACCCCCAAGCAAACACTGCACTGACCTGAGGCCGTGGAACAGCTCCCAAAATTGAGTGACAGAGCTGGGATTGTGGGGGTGGACTTTGAATAGAAGTGTGTGATAGCACAGGGTGCAAAACTGGAATTTGGGATTTTAGTATATAGTTTTAATAGTAATAAATAAAATAGTAAATAAATAGTATCGTTTAATAGTTTTAGTTTATAGTTTTAATGCATGGGGCAAGATGGAGGACTTTGGGCATTGTCTGAGTCCTTTTCCTTTGCCTTCTTACTCCTCATGGGTTTGGGTGGTTTTCTGTAACTGGTTGATAGAGCCTGCATTGTGGACTTCGAGTAGTTATTGGGTTTAAAGTAAAAATAATTTAGGTGGCATTTCATAGTTGGACAGATTATCCTTGAAAAGACCTTGTAGAAATAGACTCTATCTAGATGGAGGAAAACTCCATCTTGCCTCCATTCTCTAACTCACTGGTTATAGCTCACAGCTCATGAGACTGAAATATAGATAAGAAATAATAAACACTAATTCCAAACCCGACTCCCGTGTGTTAACCCCAACCTTGGCAGGAAAAGAAGCCAGAACCATCACTCACACTCACCTGGGTCACACCTGCCCGAGGCAGCTGTCAGCCCCTCCTGCCCGCAGTAGTGCCCAGGGGGGCAGGGCAGGCAGCTGTCCAGGCTCTGGCTCATGGGGTCAGGGTTGTAGTAGCCCCTGGGACAGGGGAACTCGGTGGCAAACCTGGTGCCTGTGGGATAAAGAGAGCAGGAATTTTCCATGGAACAGAAGCACGATCCTGGCTCTGGATCCTGCTGCATCACTTCATGTCCTCTTTGCCAGTTTACCCCACTGCTGACCCCCACAGCCCTTCATGGCCAAAACTGTGTTTGGGTGCTGTTCAATTTGTGAAGCTGGTAAGCAACAGCCACAGTTACAGCTTAAATATTGTTTTGTTTTGTTTTCTGTGAAGAGCCAGGCTGGCATTTAAATATGTCAAAAAAAACACACTTAAACAAAAAAAAAAAGACACTCAAACATGTAAAAAAATACTTTGGGAGTAATTTTTCTGTGAAGGACTAGGCTGACACTTCAACATGTCAAAAAACTCATTTAAACAACAACAAAAAAAAGACACTCAAATATGGAAAAAATATTTTTGGGGGTATTTTTCTGTGAAGAACCAGGCTGACACTTAAACATGCCCAAAAAATGCACTTAAACAAAAAAAAAGACATTCAAACATGTAAAAAAAATATTTTGGGGAGTATTTCTCTGTGAAGGACTAGGCTGACACTTAAATATGTCAAAAACCAGATTTAAACAACAAAAAAAGACACTCAAATATGGAAAAAATTATTTTGGGGGGTATTTTGGCACTTAAATATGTCAAAAAACATACACTTAACAACAAAAAAGACATTCAAATATGTAAAAAAATATTTTTGGGGGGTGTTTTTCTGTGGACAACCAGGCTGACACTTCAACATGTCAAAAAACACACTTGAATAAAAAAAAAAAAACTCAGACATCTAAAAAATATTTTTGGGGAGTATTTTTTCTGTGAAGAACCAGGCTGACACTTCAACATGTCTAGAAACACACTTAAACAAAAAAAGACACTCAAACATGTAAAAAAACCAGTTTTTGGGATATTTTTTCTGTGAAGAACCAGACTGACACTTAAATGTGTCAAAAAAACACAAACAAAAAAAAAGACACTCAAACATGTAAAAAAATACTTTGGGGGTAATTTTTCTATGAAGGACTAGGCTGACACTTCAACATGTCAAAAACACATTTAAACAAAAAAAACCCACTCAAACATGTAAAAAAGTATTTTGGGGAGCATTTTTCTGTGAAGAACTTGGCTGGCACTTAAACATGTCAAAAAACACATTTAAATAAAAAAAAAGACACTCAAATATGGAAAAAAGGGGGGTTTGGGTATTTTTCTGTGAAGAACCAGGCTGATACTTAAACACATCAAAAACACAAACAAAAAAAATGACACACAAACATGTAAAAAATATTTTAGGGGTATTTTTCTGTTAAGAACCAGGCTGACACTTCAACATTTTGTTCACAATTTCTTGTCTTTCAGGAGGACGTTTCAGCCTGGCCAAAGGATTGCTGGGATCCCTGTGCCCATCTCACCTCTGGGGCAGTAAAATCCAGCCGGGCAGGGGTTTGTGCTGTAGCTGGTGGTGTTCTCTGGGCAGAAATAGCCCGCAGCACAGGGAGAGCAGGCAGCTTGTCTGGAGAGGTTGTTGTAGGTCCCTGCACGGCAGGGCAAGGGAGAGCTGGTCCCTTCTGGGCAGAAGTGGCTGACAGGGCAGGGGCCTCCTTTATCCCACACACCTGGGACAGACAGGAGGGGCAGGGGGTTGGAAATCTTCTCTGGAAATGATCATTTCTGGGACACAGATAGAGAAACAGGGAGCTGGAAATCTCCCCTGGAAATGATCATTTCTGGGACACAGACAGGAGGAGCAGAGGGACACACCTGGGACACAGACAGGGGGAGTAGAGGGTGGGAAATCTCCCCTGGAAATGATTTCTGGGACACAGACAGGAGGAGCAGGGGGTTGGAAATCTCCTCTGGAAATGAGCATTTCTGAGACACAGACAGGAGTAGAGAGTTGGAAATCTCCCCTGGAAATGATCATTTCTGGGGCACAGACAGGAGAAGCAGAGGAACACACCTGGGATACAGACAGGGGGAATAGAGGGTGGGAAATCTCTCCTGGATATGATAATTTCTGAGACACAGGAGGAGCAAGGGGTTGGAAATCTCCCCTGGAAATGATCATTTCTGGGACACAGACAGGAGGAGCAGGGGGTTGGAAATCTCCTCTGGAAATGATAATTTCTGGGACACAGACAGGAGTAGAGAGTTGGAAATCTCCCCTGGAAATGATCATTTCTGGGGCACAAACAGGAGGAGCAGGGGGTTGGAAATCTCCCCTGGAAATTATTATTTCTGAGACACAGATGGGAGGAGCAGGGAGTTGGAAATCTCCTCTGGACTGATCATTTCTGGGACACAGATAGGAGAAACAGGGGGTTGGAAATCTCCTCTGGAAATGATCATTTCTGGGACACAGACAGAAGGAGCAGAGGGACACACCTGGGACACAGACAGGAGAAGTAGAAGGTTGGAAATCTCCTCTGGAAATGATCATTTCTGGGACACAGACAGGAGGAACAGGGAGTTGGAAATCTCTCCTGGAAATGATCATTTCTGGGACACAGATAGGAGAAACAGGGAGTTGGAAATCTCTCCTGGAAATGATCATTTCTGAGACACAAACAGGAGGAGCAGAGGAACACACCCGGGACACAGACAGGGGGAGTAGAGGGTGGGAAATCTCTCCTGGAAATGATAATTTCTGGGACACAGACAGGAGGAGCAGAGGGTGGGAAATCTCTCCTGGAAATGATCATTTCTGAGGCAATCACATGCCAGTGGCTGTGCCCATGGCAGGCAGACACCCGTGACTGCCCCAGTGCTCAGTGCAGGCATTTCCTTTGCTACACTGGTTTGTATGGCACAAACCCCCCAAAGAAAATCCACACAGGGATCTGGATGACTGACAGGAGGCAGGACATACTGAACTCATCTGGATGAATGACTGGAGGCAGGAATACTGGGAGAAAAGTTGGCATTTGTAAAGCTGCCAAACCCCCGGCTCACCCAGCGCCGCTCACCCGTTGGTGTTGGTGAGGAAGCCCCGGGCTGGCAGAAGTACCCAGGGGAGCAGGGTCCTGAGGGGGCTGTGAGGCCAGGGGAGCCACAGAACTGGCCAGGTGGGCACTGTGTGCAGCTGGAATCCTGCCCGTTGTGCAGCCTGAGAGGGACAGAAGCAGAGTTTCAGCTGGCAAGTGCTAAGCTCAGCACTGGGGGTCACTGAGGCTTCAGCCCTGGCGAAGTGAAAACAACCACAAAACTTCTCTGATCAATGCCAGGATGTGTCTAATGAGCCTCACTGAGCTGCACTTCAGCTTAGAGGACTGATGGATAAACAAAAAAACAAAAGAAGGAAAGGAGAGGAAAAACAAAAGAAGGAGAGGAGAGGAGAGGAGAGGAGAGGAGAGGAGAGGAGAGGAGAGGAGAGGAGAGGAGAGGAGAGGAGAGGAGAGGAGAGGAGAGGAGAGGAGAGGAGAGGAGAGGAGAGGAGAGGAGAGGAGAGGAGAGGAGAGGAGAGGAGAGGAGAGGAGAGGAGAGGAGAGGAGAGGAGAGGAGAGGAGAGGAGAGGAGAGGAGAGGAGAGGAGAGGAGAGGAGAGGAGAGGAGAGGAGAGGAGAGGAGAGGAGAGGAGAGGAGAGGAGAGGAGAGGAGAGGAGAGGAGAGGAGAGGAGAGGAGAGGAGAGGAGAGAAGAGAAGAGAAGAGAAGAGAAGAGAAGAGGAGAGAAGAGGAGAGAAGAGGAGAGAAGAGAAGAGAAGAGAAGAGAAGAGAAGAGAAGAGAAGAGAAGAGAAGAGAAGAGAAGAGAAGAGAAGAGAAGAGAAGAGAAGAGAAGAGAAGAGAAGAGAAGAGAAGAGAAGAGAAGAGAAGAGAAGAGAAGAGAAGAGAAGAGAAGAGAAGAGAAGAGAAGAGAAGAGAAGAGAAGAGAAGAGAAGAGAAGAGAAGAGAAGAGAAGAGAAGAGAAAAATTCGCATCAGCAGATCCACAGAGCTTCACCTGTCTGAGTAAGTGCCCACAGGGCATGGCTGGGGGATGCTGGTGCCAGCTGGGCAGAAGTGTCCAGGCGGACAGGGGCCACCACTGCTCGTGTTCGTGGCTCCACTGGGGTTTGGGACACTTGCTCCTGCACGAGGAAGAGAAAGCAAAAGTATCCTGAATTATTGGGGTTGTTTCTCACAGGCAAGTTTGCTAAAGAACCGTTTCCATGGGTGAAAGAAGAGAGGAGCTGATTGTAGCAATAAAGCCAGAAATCCGTGGTGGAATGGAATAAATAACAGCAAGGGCCACAGCTCCCACCTTTCCATGCTTTCTGCCCTCTGATTCCTGAATTCTGTACCTGCTGTGCAGAAGAATCCTGGCCAGCAGGGCCCACTGGGAGAGGATAATCCCCATTCTCCACAGAACATTCCTGGAGGAACAAAGGGGGAAAAGGCATCAGCAAACTGGGAGGAAAAAACCAGGAGAGCTGCTGGAAGGAAAAAGGAAGACTTTGAGAAATGAAATCCCTCAGCATCAACAAAACTGGGACAGATCCCTGTCCTAATGGGGATGGAGATCTGAGCTCATGCTTGGCTGGAAAACCCTGAGTGTGAACCAAACTCTTCTGCAGAGCCTCCAAAAACCTGTGGGGACACCACCAATGGGACCAGGTGTCACTGTAGGACATGAAAGAAAGATGAGAGACTCCAAAAATTCAGAAGGCAAAGAAGACAAAAGCTCTATTATCTAATTCTTACTACTCTTTTATAAGTTATTCCTATACAGACTTGACATGATTGGTGAATAGGAACAACACCTCTCTAATCCCAGTGGTTAAACCAGAGAAACAGCAAAACACCACCTGGAGAAGATTGTTTTGAGAAAGAAAAGTTGTTTTCCAAGGTTGTTTTGAGAAGGAATAATTGTTTTCCAAGGTTGTTTTGAGAAGAAAACCTTGTTGAGAAGTTTTCCTTTGGGAAAGAGTTAAGAGCTGCCAGCAGGCTAAAAATTCTCTCAGACTCAGAAATATCAGGCCTATAACCAGGATCCTTTTTTGACTGGATTTTTATGTTTGCGTTTCCTGGAGCCCAAAACGCATCAGAGGATTGGGAAGAGAGAGCTGCAGAGAGATCAGCACTCTTTTAGGTCCCAGGAGAGCATTCCCTCACCTGCAGGGCACTGCTGGCACCTCTCAGCGTGGCTCAGGCCGTAGGAGGGGTTGTAAGTCCCAGGGGGACAAGGATAAAAACTGATCCCAGTTTTCTCAGGGCAGTAGAAGCCAGGAGGGCAGCGGCGCCGGAGCCCCTTGGAGCAGTGGAACCCAGCAGGGCAAGGAAGGCATTTGTCTTGACCTGCGAGGGAAAAATAGGGATTAAAAGGAAGCACGGAATGAAACAGAAGGAAAATACCACGTGCACAACTGCCCTCTGCCTGGCTGTGCACTTCAAGAAGCAGAAATCGAAATAAAACTGGTTTTTACACTGTCTTGCAATAATTTCTCCTAGGAGCATTTGGCTCAGCAAACTCCGCTCTACCAGCCCGAGTCACCTCCAGCTGTCCCCATTAGGTGGCAGGCAGAACAGAGGGAAAGCTGGAAGCTGCTGCCAGCCCTCCCTGCCCTGAGTGTCACTGCCACAAACCTGAAAACACATGAGCAGCTGCAGGGGGAGTTACATTCCTCATGTGACAACACGGGAAAAAATAACAAAACATCGCTGCTCCAGCCCTTTCTCTGCCCCACTCCCCGAAATATTGAATATTCCCAGCAGCCAGCAGCTTCCAGGACCTTCTTGGATACAGACAAGGGCTACAAGCAGTGTTTCCATCTCCCCTGAGTCACACTGGAGTTGCAAAGCTGCAGATCCTGACCTGTGGCAAAGCTGAAGATCCTGACCTGTAGAATTTCTGGAGTTCCTGACCTGTATGAAAGGTGCACTCCTGACCTGTGGCATTTCTGCAGTTCCTGACCCGTGGCACTGCTGCAGTTCCTGACCTGTCATATTTCTGTAGTTCCTGATCAGTTCCACTGCTGCAGCTCCTGTTGCAAAGCTGCAGCTCCTGACCTGCGGTATTTCTGTAATTCCTGGCCTGTCACATTTCTGCAGCTCCTGACTTGTGGCACAGCTGCAGCTCCTGACCTGTCCCATTTCTGCAGCTCCTGACCTGTGGCATTGCTGTATTCCCCACTGGGGCACGGGGAAGGTGCTGCTGATCCTGCAGGGCAGAAATGTCCTCGAGGGCAGAGATCTCCGGTGACTCCATCCTCTGGCTTTGCAGTCCTTGTCCTCCCCGTGCAGTAATAGCCTTTAACCAGAAAACATTGCAGTTCTTCCCCTGAGCCAAACCCGATTTCCGATCAAAGTTCTGCCTTTGTCTCACCTTGTGCACAAAGCCCCCCCGGAGCATCCTGGCCAGACACGTTGCAGAAGAACCCAGGGGCACAGGGCAGGCACCAAGTGACATCCTGGGCTCCTCTCTGGCCGTTCCAGGTGCCAGCAGGACACGGCAGCTCCCTGGGGTGCCCGGTGCCAGCTGGGCAGTAATGTCCTCGTGGGCAAAGATCTCCAAATGGCAGCCCCACCTGAAGGGAGTTGAAATTAAATTTATTATGGTTTATGAAAGCTGTGGTAGAGCTCAAGGTCCTGAGAGATGTAAAATGTTCATCACTCACGGGTGAGGAGGTGCTGGAGCCCCGGCTGCAGTAATGTCCTGGCTGGCAGTGCCCCTCTGGCTGAGACAGCCCAGCCCTGCTGCAGAACATCCCTGCAGGGCAGGGCTGGCAGGAACCTGCCCTGTGCACATCCGAGTAACTGCCCTGCAAGAGACAGCAGCTGCATGGCCCTGCCCAGGGATGGGAAACTTCCCAAAAAATCTTTGCTTGGAAAACAAATCCGGGATTGACCCTTACCGCCGGACACGGGAGAGGTGAGGAGCTGCCAGCCAGGCAGAAATGGCCTTTGGGACAATCCTGGGGGACAGCCAGGCCTGGCTCACTGCAGAAAGTGCCCTCGGGGCAGTCCCTACAAACAGACTGAGCACGGCCCTGGAAGAGAGCACAGAGCCTGGCAGGGGTGGGGAATTGCTGCTTACCTGGAGAATAAATCAGCTTTGTGCGTTCTACCAACACCTAGGGGATCCCTGCTGCAAAATAAACACTGAAGGGAATGACCTGCAGTCCAAAAGGAGCAAATTTGGGGTACCTGCACCCCTAAAGCACAAAAAGAACAAATTTGGGGCACCTGCACCCCTAAAGCACAAAAGGAACAAATTTGGGACACCTGCACCCCTAAAGCACAAAAGGAACAAATTTGGGGCACCTGCACCCCTAAAGCAGGGACAGGCACAGCCCTGATCAAACAGAAGTGAGGGAAATGCACGAATTAATTCACCCCTGCCAGGCCAGACTCAGCAGCCCTTCCAAACTGTGCAGGAAAACTTAACAAAAGCTCCCAGATGAGCTGTAGGCAACAGCCCTGGGCTGATGGATCTGAGGTCTTCACCCAAAGGTTTTTGGTTCTTCTGTTGCAGGGTAAAAGCAAAGCAGGTGGTGATTACCCAAATTAGCAGAAATCCCCCAATTCCCCTTTTGTTCCAAGCTGACCATTTCCAAACCCCTCAGGAATTCCTGCTCACACATTTTCACAGTTTCCATGGCTCTGCTGCCCCCCGGGTGGGAGCCCCGAGGTACTCACAGGCTGGAAGGTGCCCGGGGGACACGGCTCTGGTTTGAAAGCTCCTGCGAGGGAATAATGTCCCTCCATCACCTCGTGCTGGAGAGAACTTTTGGCCCCTCCTGTGCAGAAGTACCCGGGTTCACAAGGTCCTGAGGGGGCTTGGTTGTTTGTCCCATCACAAAACAAGCTAAGTTGGGGAAAAAAAAAAATCAACAACTTTGGGTAGCAATAATGTCCTTTTAATTATTTTTTTAAATTTATTTTTTCTCCCACTGGATAGCACAGTCCCTATAAAAAGAAAAGAAAAAAAAAAAGGAAAAAAAATACAAAAAAAAAGAAAAAAAAGAAAAAAAGAAAAAAGAGGAAAAAAACCCAAAAAAAACAAAAAAAAAAAAAAAAGAAGGAAAAAAAGGAAAAAAAAGAAAAAAAGGATAAAAGAAAAAAGAGGAAAAAAAACCCAAAAAACTCAAAGAAAAGGTAAAAAAAGAAAAAAGAAAAAAAGAAAAAAAAGAAAAAAAAGAAAGAGAAAAAAAGGGGAAAAAAGAGAAACCCCCCCAAAAAAAGAAAAAAAAAAAAAAAGAAAGAAAAAAGAGGAAAAAACAACAAAAAAAAAACTCATAAAAAAGAAAAAAAAAGAAAAAACGAGGAAAAAACCCAACCCCCGCCAAAAAATAAAAAAAAATAAAGAAAAGGAAAAAAAAAAGGAAAATAAAAGATTAAAAAAAAAAAGAAAAAAAAGAAAAATTAAAAAAAAAGAGTCCCTGGAATTTTAGGGACCTGGCTCCTGTTCTTCCAGGCCTGGACACTCACCCAGGTGGGCAATCCAAGCACTCCTGGAGGTTCCTCAGCCCGCTGGTGTTGCTGAAAGTCCCCGCAGGGCAGGGGATGGGGAAGGCAGAGCCGGGTGGGCAGTAGGAGCCCGCAGGACACACAGCTCCTGTCACACCGTCCGTGGGCCACTGGAAGTGGGGAAAGGAGCATTAAAAAAAGGGAGAAAATGACAGTAAAATATTTAAGGCATTAAATTGATGTAGATAATAAAGAAAAAAACCAGAGAGATGCAATTGTGCAGAGAACAGAAAACACTGACTAAAGGAAATTCAAAGGGAATAAATAGGGATGAAATTTTGCACTGATTCACACCCACTGGGCTTTGTACCTGTGACATTTTAGTTAAGAGGGTGTCAGTGTTGAGAGGGGAAAGATATGACATGGCCACACTCCCTTTGAGGGTCCTATAAACTTGAGTGTGAGTGCACAAAATTGTCACTGTCCAAATCACTGGGTTAAAAAAGGCACCACAGAGGGGAAAACAAAACAACACAGCAGAGCACAGGAGAAAAGGAGCAGCAAAACTTATGGGTGGCACTTACTGGAGTCAGAGCCCTGCCCTGGCAGTAAAATCCAGCCTCACAGGGACCGCTCGGGCCACTCTGTCCTGGGGCAGCACAGTAGGAACCCCGAGCACAGGGGCTGCACCCCGAGGGTCCGGACAGCCCCTGCCTGTCCCCAAATGTCCCCTCCGGGCAGGGCTCGGGCTTGGAGCTGCCTTCAGGGCAGTAAAAACCCTACAAAACAAAGCAAATTTATGCACTTATATATGTATATTTATTTTATATATATTATATATTTTTATATAAATATATACTTATATTTAAAAATATATAAATATATTTATTTATAACATACATCAACATATTATAAATGTACATTAATATATTATAATATAATATTATATATATAATATATAATATATAATATTATAATATTATAATTATAATATAATGAATAAATGAATATGCAAGTAAATATATAAATATTTTTAATATTTATTTATAATTTGCACTCTGAGGGTCCAGACAGCCCCTGCCTGTCCCCAAATGTCCCCTCTGGGCAGGGCTCAGGCTTGGAGCTGCCTTCAGGGCAGGTAAAACCCTACAAAACAAAGCAAATTTATGCACTTATATATATATATATTTTATATATATTATATATATTTTATATAAATATATTTATATATTTATAACATACATCAACATATTATAAATGTACATTAATATATTATAATATAATATTATAATATTATAATATTATAATTATAATATAATGAATAAATGAATATGCAAGTAAATATATAAATATTTTTTATATTTATTTATAATTTGCACCCTGAGGGTCCAGACAGCCCCTGCCTGTCCCCAAATGTCCCCTCTGGGCAGGGGTCGGGCTTGGAGCTGCCTTCAGGGCAGTAAAAACCCTACAAAACAAAGCCAATTTATAAATTTATATTTTATATTGATATATTTATGTGTATATAAATAAATATATAAATTTATATATAATATATATAAGTATATAAAAATATAAATATATATTTATATTTATATAAAATATTTACATTTAAATATGTGTATATAAATAAATATTTGTATTATTTATATATTTGTATATTATTATATATTTATAATATATAATAATATATAAAATATATAAATAAATGTATAAATAATTATATAAATAAATGTATAATTTTTAAAATATTTATTTATCATTTGTATAAAATTTATACATTTAAGGCTTTCCTATTAAATCAATCCCACGGAACAGTTTCTTCCATGAAAACAAGGAACACCACTCACTGCTGGGCAGGGCTTGGGCTCTGTCAGGGCAGGGGAGTCACAGAAGTGCCCGGCTGGGCTTGGCTTGCAAATCCCTTCTCCCTCCGTGCTGGAGTTATCCCAGAAGGTGCCCGGCATGCAGGGGAAGGAGAAGGGGAATCCGGTCCCTGGGGGGCACAGGTATCCAGCTGGGCAATTCCCTGTCTGGAACAGAGCACACGCTCAGCCTTGGCTGGCTGCTGTCCTGAGGAACGTGCTCAGCTTCACCTGCAATTTCAATGACCTGGTGTTTCCTCACTGCGAGCAAACGGGGTAGGAAAGAAGGGAAAAAAGGGAATTTACACTCTTACCAGAAAAATTCTGACCATGTGGGATAATTATTGTTGGCATGATGGGTTTAGGGTAAAATCTTGGCCCTGCAAGTTTTGCCTGTAGAGTTTTGGGGAGGATGCTCCTCCATACATGGATAAAAGCTGTAACTGGGACAGAGTTATCACCTTACTCCTCAATAAAACCCAGGATTCATCCATGTGGAAGAGAATCCATCTGCTTTTTTTTTTTTTTTTAACAGCTATTAATATTTGACGAGTTCATTCCTCTCTGAGACAAAACAGTTGCAATGAAAAATCCCTGAACTCATTAGATGAGGAGCAGCAGCAATTCCTCACCTTTGAACTCTCTTTCCCAGCCTGCACTGACAGGCAGAAGACAAAACAAAGACAGAAACATGCACGAAGTTGGCTCCATTAATGGATGCACCCTGGGGTAAGAATTTTGGGGTGAAAATCTGGGTTTTACTCACAGGGTGAGGAATTCCTGGAGGTTCTGTCCCATCGGTGTAGCAGAACTTCCCTGCAGGGCAGGGTGAGCACCCGGCAGCGCTGCTCAGCCCCCTCTGCTCGCCAAAGGTGCCATTGGGGCAAGGCTGAGCCTGGAAATGAAACAGAAAAAAGGGGTCCCCCACACCCTAAAATGAGTCCTGAGCCCACAAGGCCAAGGTACAGCAGTTAAAGCTGTGGGGACAACTGAGAATGATTGTGTACAGCTTCTCAGGGAGTGTTAACCTGATATTATGATATTATTTATATATTATTATGTTATTAACAGTTTTATGTGGGGCAAATACTGCTAAACTCTGTGAACACACAAAGAGTGCAGAAATCAGGAACAAAAGATTATCAGGAAAGGTTTTTTCATAGCAATGATCCCAAACAGAGAGTGCAGAAATCAGTAAAAAAGTATTATTAGGAAAGGTTTTCCATAGCAATGATCCCAGTCAGAGAGTGAAGAAATCAGTAAAAAATTTATTAGGAAAGGTTTTATCATAGCAGAGATCCTAGTTAGAGAGTGAAGAAATCAGTAACAAAATATTATTAGGAAAGGTTTTTTTCATAGCAATGATCCCAATCAGAGAGTGCAGACATCGGGAACAAAATATTATTAGGAAAGGTTTTTCTGTAGCAATGATCCCAATCAGAGAATGCAGAAATCAGTAAAAAAATTCATTAGGAAAGGTTTTTCCACAGCAATGATCCCAGTCAGAGAGTGAAGAAATCAGTAAAAAATATTATTAGGAAAGGTTTTTCCACAGCAATGATCCCAGTCAGAGAGTGAAGAAATCAGTAAAAAAAATGTTATTAGGAAAGGTTTTTTCTATAGGAGTGATCCCAGTCAGAGAGTGCAGAAATCAGTAACAAAATATTATTAGGAAAGGTTTTTCCATAGCAGTGATCCCAGTCAGGGAGAACGGTGAGCCCCCAGAGCCAAGTCACTCACAGCATCCCCCTGGGGACAGAAGTGTCCCTGCGGGCAGGCGTTGGCAGTGGCATTTGGGACATGTGCCTGTCCCCCCGGGCACAGCAGCCCTGCCGGGCACACCATGGCCAGCATCGCCTCCAGGCTGGTGTTCTCCCTGGCACAGAAGTGCCCGACTCTGCAGGGCTGGCAGGAGGCTGAGCCCGGCTCCTGGAATGGGAAAGGATCAATCTGAACGATTTCTGCAGCCGTGGTGAGCCCCAAACCAGGGCTGAGTGCAGCCAATTTTATAAAACATTCCCTGCCCTGCTCAGCAATGAACGGGCAACAAAACCCCTCCCATTTCAATGCTCTGGCAGCAACTCAGAGCCTCCACTGTGCAAAAAGGAAACCTGTGCCCCACAAATCACCTGTGGGTTATCCACCACACAAACTCACGACAGGGAATCCAACACCCTCTGCCAGCAGCAGCAGGGGAAATACAGAAATATTCCCTCCTCTTTCCTTGTTACACCCAGCTCCAAGTGCAAACAAAGAATAATCTGGGTCTATTTGCTCCACTTGTCATTTATCTCCAGTCTCAGTGGAGGGTTCCAGTGGCAGCTCCCAAATTTTTCAGGGATGAAAACTGGGCAGGACAGAGGTGCCAGAGTCCTTCAACAGGAGTTTGTCACCAACAGTGGTAATTATCAGTACAACTAATTAGAGGTTTGGACAGATAAATATGAATCAAACCTTAGCACTTGTTTGTGGGAATAGCTGTGCCATCACTGTCCCTTTTTGTGATTCCACCCTGCTGCTTTCCCTTCCCAAGCCCAAGAGAGTTTAATCCCAGCACCATCCAACGTCTCCTTTGAGCAGGAAGGAAACAGAGCTCCCTGCCCCTGCCAGGGCCAAATGTGCCATGAAAACCTGAGGTTTCACCCAGCAAGACACGGGAGAGGTGAACTGGGATGGCTGCTGGGGTGGGAACAGCAGCAGGAGCAGGATTGCACCCCTGGGAGATGTTTTGCGTGCCTGGACCAGCCCCAATCCTGCTGTAGGAATATTCCCAATCTCTGGAATCACAGTTTAACCCCTTGTAGAGCCAGCACAGGTGGTCGGTGGTGTTTCAAGCTCCGCACACACCCCCAAATTCCCATGGGGGGTGATGGGTTCATCCCAGTGCCCTCCTCAGGGCACTCACAGCCTCAGCCTCCCCGGGGAGCTCCCCTTGTGCCAAAATCCAGCCTTGTGCTGAAGGGAGGACAGGATGAAAGGATTGATACGTACTGAGAAGTTGCCAGCCCCACAAACTCGAGGAGTGACCGTGCCCAGCTCGGGGCAGTGGTGTCCCCCAGGACAGGGGGTGCAGTCTGCAGCCACCTCTGCTCCAGGGACCGAGCGAAAGGATCCTCTGAGGAGAAAGCACAGCACAGAGAGGCTCCCACACAGCAGCCAGAAAAAAAAAAACCCAAAAAACAACCCAATTATGTTTTTTCGGGCTTACCTAAAAACCAGAGGCCAGATAAGAATTAAGAGAATAAAAAGCAGTTCTGTTTATTGAAGGGCCTTCAGGTACATTTAGGGCACACAAAGCCCCCCAGGGGCTGCACCCACAATGGACAATGGGCACAGGTTTGCACACTTGGATCAGTTTGGGCCATTTGCACATTGGGGGTTCATCTTCCAATTCTAGCTCCAGGGAATGAAGTCATTGACCCCAAGTTTGCTGCCCCCAACTCACTTTTGTTTCCATCTCTCAGGCCTGGGGCAGTGAGGTGTCCTTGATTGCCAGGCCTGGAGAGGAATTGTTGTGTCTGACCAAACTGGGGAAGCAGCAGCTCCCACTGTGTGTGGAGTTTGGAGTTCTACACTAAAGAACTGCAGGGTTACAAATAGGTGAAAACCAGAAAAGCTAAAATCCTAAAGCATCAACAGTGTGCCTCTCTCCTGAATTCCTGGTGTTTTGATTAGAGGAAATGTGCTGTTTCTGTAGCAAAACTCACCCAATTCTTGCCTGGACCACCCACTAACAAGGGAGGTGAAAGGAACCTCTAACACTCCAAGTGCAGCAAAACAAAATAATTCAAACCAGAAGAGCCACGAAACACCACAAACACATTTCCCCTTGTACCTGCACAGCCCCATGGTGATGTCCTGCACTTACAGTGGGCACAGCTCTGGTTTGGAGGTGCCAGGGGGGCAGAAAGCTCCGGCAGGGCAGGCAGAGCAATCCTGCACCCTGCCCCTGCCCAGCCTGGTGCTGTAGGTTCCTGCAGGGCAGGGGAACTGCGTGCTCCTCCAGCTGCCTTTATGAGAGAGAGAGCAGAGAGCCACCCCAAATCTTAATACAGCTTCAAACACAAAAGGCAGGAAGGTTTTTTTGTTGGCTATTAATTGTTTACAAGGTTTACTTGTAAATTCATAGTAATAAAAAAAATCACTGCTCACAGCTCTGATAACAACATAAAAAATCAGCATTTAGCAGCAACTGCATAAACCCATAAAGGAAAAATGTAAACAACCTGAATCTTAGCACGTACACACAAATCACCTTCTGAGCAATAAATGGAGTAGTAAGAAAACCACCAGCCAGTGGGTGTTGCACATGAGGTCTGTGAAAACTGCATAACATAAGTGATGTGAATAAAGAATTGGCTTTTCTTGTATGAAGATAATGGAGTCTTGGCTCCATTATTATACTAACCTGGCTAACTTCCTGCAGATATTTGCAGGAAGATTCAAATTTAGAATGGTTACTTGTACCAGGTGCTTGATTGGGCATTTAAGTTCTTTGCAAATTAAGTGGAGGGGAAAAAAGCCTAATGGGACAAACATGCTCTGCTCAAAGAATATAAAATAGTGACTACACAGAAAGGACAGCCTGCTATCCACGGTGCTAAAAATATGCTGATACAGCCAGTGTGTGGCTTAATCAGAGTTCACAAAGGCAAAAATTAATTAAATCTCCCAAAAAATAGTTAAATCTCTTTGATTCCCATGAGAAGCTGCCTACCTTGAGGGCAGTAGTGCCCTGAGCTGCATCTCCCAGTGGGGACACGGGCTCCTGCCACACAGAACCAGCCTGCAGGGCATGGGGAACATTCCTGTGCTGAGGTCAGGCTGCTCCTGTTGCTCCAGGTGCCCGGGGCACACCTGAGCTGGGCCGGGTACCTGGTGCCAGGTGGGCAGTAGTGACCGACTGGGCACGGGCTGGGAGGCTTCTGCTGCCCCCCAGTTCCTGTGGAAACACCGAGGGAAATTTAAGAGCATCCAATTCCCAGAGTTTTCAGCTCTTTCTGAGCAGCCCTGAGTTAAATCTCCCCCTCATTTTGTGCCTTTTCTCTGTTTTGAATGGCATGACAATAATTACCACCTCTGCTCTACCCCAGAGCTGGTTATGAATTATTAATAGCAATTATTAGCAATTATATATGTAATATAACAATATATAACAATTAGCAATTATTCACCAACTCCAGCGCCCTGTGTGGTGCCCCTGCCCAAAGCTGGCGTGGAGATGGAGGTGAAGAGGCCACAAATAAGCTAAAAAAACTTGGAAAGCTGTAAAAACTGCCTGCCTCGAGGTCAGGAAGTCAAAACAGCAGCCAGGGATGGCACAAAGAGAGAATTCAGAGCAAAATAACCTCGCCCAGCAGGCACAGAGGGTACTAAAGGGAAACTTTTTCCCCATTTCCCTTGGCTGTGATGCCTCACAGATCTGCTGCTCTCTGTGACAGCGGTGAGCAAAGAACTCAGCTCATTTCTGTGCTAAAGCCACATACCTCTGGCACAGGCAAATCCTGCAGGGCAGGGCTCACACTGGGACTTGTCAAAGAGGTCCAGGCGGTTGCCAACAGTTCCTGGAGGACAGGCATGGCCGGGGGCACGGGGGCTGGCTGAGCCCGCGGGGCACACGAACCTGAGAACACAGCACAGGGACACGGGCGTGGAGAACAGGGGGAGGCAAACGCTGAGCCCTACAGAAATATTGGGGTGAGGCAGTGCCTTGGGTTGCAATATCTAACCAAAAATGTCTATTCTATTCTATTCCATTCCATGCTATTCTATTCCATTCCATTCCATCAGCTGGGAATGGGCAGGAATCTCCCCCAGATTTCACAGGGCTGAAGCTGCTGTGGGTTCCTGGGGGCTGGGTTGGCCTGGGGGGTTTGAGAACTCCTCTGCTGGCAGCAAAGAACAACCCTTGGAGGCAGCAGCAGCATAAAACTGCCCACCAGGAGGGGTTCAGGGAGGAGAACAGGAGGACAAAGTGATGGGAACAGACCCACCAGGAGGAGTTCAGGGAGGAAAACAGGAGGACAAAGTGATTAAATTTGGGATCAGACCCACCAGGAGGAGTTCAGAGAGCAAAACAGGAGGATGAAGTGATTTCCTTGGGAGCAGACCCACCAGGAGTTCAGGGAGGAAAACAGGAGGACAAAACGATTCCCTTTTTGATCAGACCAATCCAGGACGAGTTCAGGGAGGAGAACAGGAGGATGAAGTGATTCTCTTTGTGATCAGACCCACCAGAAAGGCCTGAAGGAGGTTTTGGAGGCCACCACCCCAGGGAAAACAGCTCTGAAGGCTGCCAAAATATTCCTGGTGCAAGGAGACAGCAACACCTCCGTGCTGTGTGAGCTGAGGGAAAGGCGAGCAGGAAAAAGCAGAAAAAAACTACTCAAAGCAAAATCTGTGGAGGTGAAATGGCTGCAGAGACATGAAGAGGGCAGGAAATAACCCAGGCTTACCCTGCTGAGCACTCTGTGTCAGGCTGGGCCAGGCCAGCCTGGGTGCAAGCCCTGCCTGCGGGGCAGGCTCTGCAGTCAGCAGCCTCATCCTGGCCTGGCAGAGGGTTGTGTGTCCCTGGCTGGCAGGGCACTGGGAAAGCGGCTCCAGCAGGGCAGAAATGCCCAGCAGGGCACTTCAAACACAAGCCAGCTCCTAAAGAGAGAGATGTTTAAGGTCAGAAAGGGATTATGACCTGCTGAGGTCAGAGCATCCTGTAAAATATTTCACGTGCAGGAAGGAAATGTGACAGAGGTTCATCCACACCAGGAATAGAGTTCCTGCAAAGCCAGGAGGTGGTGGTGTTGGATTAGCTGAATTTACTCCTGGAAGCACTCGAACCCCTCTGCTCTGATAAGAACGGAGTGTTAAAACACAATCCAACCCATCAGCCTGCACACAGCCTCTGCTGCAGGTACAGACAATGATCACCTTGCCTGGGGCTCGGCTGGGAGAGAGCCTGGGCTTTCCAGGAAAACCAGGCCCTTTCCATGTTTGAATTCAGGGAGATGAGGGGGTTTTGCAGGCTGGAGAGAAACTCAGTGCAAATTTGCTTGGATGACAACCAGCCTGAGCTGTGATCATCCCTAAAATCCTGCCTGTTAAACAAAAGATGCTCGTGTTGCAACCTAAAGATCAATACGTGATAAAACAACGATCCCTGGCTGCTGCTGGCGTGTTTAGAAAGTGCATTTCATCACAAAACCTTCCCAAATAAAGGAAACACAAATTCAGCCCAGGAGGGGCTGCTCTCCTCCTGAGCCAGGCCTTTCTAAAGCAAACAGAGCAATTCCAGGGGAAGGGAAAATGCTGCCTGAGGATGGAGAAGTGCCAGGTTGGACACTGCTCCAAACCTGAGTTTGTCAAGCCTCAGTGATGCCCTGGGGTGTGTGTGTGCCTCTGCAGGCTGCAATGGAGCCTTACAGCTCCCCCAAAATGTCAGCATTCATTAAAATATCAGGAATCATTAAAATATCTGCATTCATTAAAATCCAGGCTTTCCCCTCCACAGATTGAAGGCACAGGGCCAGGCTGGGATTCCTCAGGGTGCAAAGTGAATTTTGGGGTTGTCTCCTCCCTATCTGCCTTCCACCCACTTGCTCACTGTCACCCCTGAGAGAAATCCCATTATTTCCTCCTTACACTTACACCACACAGCCCAGAGGAGAGCAAGGTAGGGAAACCTCAGCAGGATGAAATCTGAATTTCTCCAGAGTATAAAATTCCCCAGCACTGAGCACAGCTGAACCAACACACCTGAGGGGGCTGCAAACTCACGGAGCTGTGGGACCCACTCAGAACTCAGCCTTAAGGTGACAAAAGCTTTCCTGATGTGGATCTGCACCCCCAGCAAATCCAGCAGGATTTTACAGAACGTGAATCCAGGACACGTGGGTACAGGGAAAGAAAATTCCCAATTCTTGCTCGACTTTCTGGAGCTGATGGAGCTCAGAACAGATTGAACAGTTGCAGATGCTGAATGCGAGAGATCAGGCAGCAGCAGCAGCAGCAGCAGCAGCAGCACGGTGTCTGTGTGGAGTTAAGTCACAAAACTTTCTCACACTGGGCTGAGAAACTGTGAGGGGGAACCCAAACAGTCCTTGGGGAAGGAAAACAACCTCTGCAGGTGTTGTTTGTCTCCCTGTTGTTTACTTGCAAGAAACTGTCGAGGGGTGTTGTTCCCAACTGCCCAATGATGGTGATGTGTTGGTTTGCTGGCCAATGAAACTTTATTCTCTCAGAACTGTCTGTAAAAGATGTCCAGAAAGAATAAAAACGCTTGTCAGAACCCAGGACATCCCTCTGGCTGCCCTGGGTGATCCCAGACCCTGGCAAGGGCTCCAGAGACAATCCACAAGAGTTTGATTAGTATAGTATTAATTTATCACTGGGTGTAGATGTAGAATTTTGGGGTTTAATGGGGGTTCAAGGAGGCAAAATGGAGAAATCTGGGTGTGTCCCTGTCCTTCTGCTTCTTCTTCTTGCCCTCCATCTCCTGCTGTGGTGGTGGCACTTTTGGATTGGATTAGAGTAGAAATACACTAACACAGGTGATAGGTGTTGGTATTTATCTGTAAACATGGAACACACAGTACAGAGTATAAAAGATTACGGCCGCCCTCGGGGTGGGCAGTTGGCAACAACCAGCACTGCAGCAGCACCCAAGCTAGGTGAGAACAGAATGTACCAGATAAGAGATAATAAACAACCTTGAGAACGATATAGACACATCCTGACTCTCTCTTCTGGCACTGGGGCTTGGGAGAAGGATTTTTAGACAACATTCTCTGGGGTTATCAGCCCAAGGACCAAGAGATGCTCTCATTCTGCTGCTAAAGCTGGAGAGTCTTGTGTCGTTATAATCACTGCCCCAAATGTAGGAATGACAAACTGTGGCTGCCTGGACACTTCATATGGGATCACTGAGGGAGCAGAGTTACAGCGGGGAATCCCAGCATGGTTTGGGCTGGAAAGGACCCCAAAGCTCATCCCATCCCACCCCTGCCCTGGGCAGGGACATTTCCACCATGCCAGGCTGCTCCAGCCTGGCCTTGGACACTCCCAGGGCAGCCTCAGGAAGTTATCTCTGACCTCAGCTGTGGATATGATTTCCTGAGCCTGAGAGAATTTTTAGCTTGAGTTAGCTTTCCCAAGGGAAACCTTTCAACAGCTTCTCTTCCTAAAACACCTTTCTGCTTTCCTCAAAACATTTTAAGTGAACAGTGCCCATTTCCCATAACGGGCCTCTCTGCAGGGGTTATTTACTATGTCTGTAGTTTAACCAATGGATTTGAGAGGTGTCAAACATTTGCACAGATAACATTCCTTTTAGCACAGCATGCTATAAAAGAAACTCAGTAAACTGTAAATAAAACTTCTGTTTTCTCTTCTGAGAGCGTGGAGTCAACTTGTTTCATGTCCTACAACCCTCAGCCTTCACCTGTTCTGCAGGACCAGGCTGGACCTGTTGCTGTGCAGTAAATGTGACATGAAACATTCGGTGTCACTGGAAAACAAGTTTGTCACACAGCAGAGCAGGGGGAGAGCACAGCAGGACCAGGACAGGGTGTTTGGGATCTCCTGTGGCCCCTCAGAGTTTATCCCTGTATCCTGTGGCACCAGGAGTTATCCTGCCTTTGCCAGGTGCTCCTTAGGAGAGATGACAACATTGTTATATAAAGCAGCACGGGCACAGCACAGCAGTTTACATTATTAAACCCAAAGAGTTTTTCAGCTCTAATTTACTGAGCAGCTCCTGCACTGATTTTGTTTTCAGATGCCACCGGCCCTGTCTGTTGAATTTGGCTGTCTTGATGAGATGTGAGGTTTGCTCCTTGCTGCACCACGGAAATGCACTCCTGCTTTTCATTCCAGGAGTGGGTGGAAGGCAGCAATTCCTTGGACTTGCCTTTTGAGCAAGGAAAAATCATTCAACAGGCAAGACACTTTAGCAGCTGAGTCATTTGCTGGAAAAGGAAATGATCAGGTAGACAAAGATATGGATTGATTGGAGGGAGATAATTATTTTCTCAGCACAGGAGGGGAAGAACCCAAAGGAATCAAAGGGAGACTGAGCACCTGAACTCCAGGTTTGTGCTCCTGGCTGGGATTTGTGGCCCTGGGTAAAACATTCTGGGCTTGGGCCAAGGTTTACTTTGGTGGATTGAGCTCATTCCCTGAACCTCCCAGTATTTTCCTATTTGTACAGCGTTGTTAAGAACAGAGAAAGATTTTTATTTTGTTAGAGACACTGAAATGCTCAAACCTGGGCAGAGAGAGCCTCAGGCACGTGTGAATACAAAGCCAGGGCTCCCTTTCCATGCCTGAGCAAAGATTTGGGACCAGAAAAGACTTACAAACCTCTATTATTCTGCCTTTTAAACCGAATTTCACCATAACAAAACTGAAATCTCATCGCTTTCCCCACGTTCCCCAGTCATTAGGGTGACTCAGTGCTGTGTGTACAAAACAAAGTTCTACTGGCTTAGAAAAACCAAAGCAAAACAAAAATATTTAGAAGGAAGCATCACAGCTGGAAATCTGGGGAAGCCTTGTGCTGCTGCCTTGCAGCACTCGGAACATTACAAACATTGCAAACTCCTTCATCTGCTTGGCATTTTTAAATTTAAGGGCAGGGCCTCAGCAGCTTCTGAAGGCAGAAATTCCAGGGATTTTTTGGCTGTTTTTATATAAAATTGTCCCTGAGTGCAAGAATGGGATGAGGACTGTTGTGAGTGATTCAAATAAAGAGTAAAGAACCCCATGCTCAGCTTTAATTGTGTTCCTCCTCTGTTCTCACTTAGGAGAGAGCTTGGAAAGGAGCCTGAGTGAGGAGGCTGAGCTGGAAAAGTGCACTAAGAGTGTTGAAAAAGTGTTTCCCATGCAAAGGTGCTGTTGAATAAGTTTAAAACCAGAAAGTTTCTGAATTTTTTGTCACAACTGACCTGCTGGGTGATCTCAGCAGGCCCAAAATTAAAATTTTAGGACACAGACCTGGCAAGCACAAGGAGCTGCTGCTGGCTCTGGGAATTCCCTCCTTGGGCTTGAAGCTCCCAGCTGGGCATGGAGGGACCTCGAGGCCATCAGGACAGAAGTGACCTGGAGAGAATTAAAAAAAAAATAAAATCTCAACATTCTGAGCCACTCAGGCTCTACCTGCCTAAAAAATTTTCTTGCTTTTGTAAAGCTGAGCTGGCAGAGGAAATTCAAACATTGAACACAAAATGATGGTTTTAAATTCAAAACACAGAGCAAAATTTCTGGCTAAATTAGTTTTATTAGCATGGTTAGAGTTAATTGTTCTCTCTTTCTACTCCAATTCTTCTGCTGTCTCCAAGATCATGGAGATTAAAGATCAGCTGAGGTGTTCCTAATATTTTCCTGAGCACCACATTCCTCTCCCCAGCTCAATACACGATCTTTCACTTAAAATCCTGCTGCCAGTTGTGCACTGAGACAAAAAGCTGGCATCCACCTAGAATTAATTGCTCTTCCCAATTAAGGTTTTGCAGAACCTGATCAGCAAATGGTTTCCTAAACTCCAGATGGATGTTTGAAGGGCAGAAAGAAAAAGAAAGCAGGATTAACTGAGGCACTGCTATGCTGAAATCCATCGCTGTGCGCTTCTCTCACGCAGGCAACACTAAGCACACAGATTATGTGTCATTAAAATCAGTCAAAGCACGGAAAAGAACAGGGGAATCTCAGGCTGGGGATGGAATCCCAACTCCTTAGCACCTCAGGGCTTTGGGATTGGTTGGGGGGCTTGGATTTAAGAACACCAAATTCCAGAATAGGATTGTCCATGTTTGTACTGAACCCCAGGCACTGGAAATAACAAATCCTGTTTCTGTTCCCTCCCCTGTGTTTTATAACTGAGATCCTGATCTCTTCAGATTTTGCATTCACTCTTTTTCTGGACAGCAGGTGAGGTCCCCAGAGCACAGGAATTCATTATTTAATAGGAGGGGTTCTAATTACAGATGTCAGAATCGAATTACAGAGCCTGGTTACTCTGCAGGGGGCACCTGGAGCTGCCGATGGAATCATCTCGTGTGAGATGGAATCCCTCAGCCCGGGGCTGGGAGGAGAGGGAAAAGCATGGAAGGGCCTCGGACCTGCTGATCCTTTTAGAGGCTGACAGCTACACCCCAGTGCTGATCCTTTTACAACATGACAGCTACACCCCAATGCTGATCCTTTTACAGGCTGACAGCTACACCCCAATGCTGATCCTTTTACAGGCTGACAGCCACACCCCAACGCTGATCCTTTTACAGGCTGACAGCTACACCCCAATGCTGATCCTTTTACAGGCTGACAGCAACACCCCAATGCTGATCCTTTTATGAGCTGACAGCTACACCCCAGTGCTGATCCTTTCACAAGCTGACAGCTACACCCCAATGCTGATCCTTTTAGAGGCTGACAGCTACACCCCAGTGCTGATCCTTTTACAGGCTGACAGCTACACCCCAGTGCTGATCCTTTTACAGGCTGACAGCTACACTCTGCTGATCCTTTCACAAGCTGACAGCTACACCCCAATGCTGATCCTTTTATGAGCTGACAGCTACACCCCATTGCTGATCCTTTCACAAGCTGACAGCTACACCCCAGTGCTGATCCTTTTACAGGCTGACAGCTACACCCCAATGCTGATCCTTTTATAACATGACAGCTACACCCCAATGCTGATCCTTTTACAACATGACAGCCCCTGTGGGCCTGATTTTCTGAGCCTGAGAGAATTTTTTACCTTGCTAACAATTGCCAGCTCTTTCCCAAGGGAAGCTTTTCAACGAGTTTCTTTTCTCAAAACAACCTTGTGTAAGTAACTGCCTTTTCTCATAACGTTCTCTTGCCAGCTGGTGTTTTCTATTTCTGCAATTTAACCAGTGAAATTTGAGAGGTGTCATTCCTATGCACCAATCATATTTCTTTTGTATTGAAGTACCTTATAAAATGGGGGAAGAATTGTAAAATAAAGCCTTTTGATTTCTTTGCCTTCTGAGAATTCTTGGAGTTTCTTTGTGTCCAACTGCGACACACCCCAATGCTGATCCTTTTACAGGCTGACAGCTACACCCTGAACACTGATCCTTTTACAGGCTGACAGCTACACCCTGAACACCGATCCTTTTACAGGCTGACAGCTACACCCTGACTGCTGATCCTTTTACAGGCTGACAGCTACACCCTGACTGCTGGTCCTTTTACAGGCTGACAGCTACACCCTGACTGCTGGTCCTTTTACAGGCTGACAGCTACACCCTGACTGCTGGTCCTTTTACAGGCTGACAGCTACACCCCACTCTCCATCAGGCCTTTTCCCCTGGGCTCAGGCAGGCTGGGGAATGGGGATTGAGGCTGAAGCTGTGTGGAAGAAATGATTGGGGATGTTGCTGCTCCCTTCAGCCCCAAACTTCCCTTGCCAGGGGCTGTAGGGTAGGGTGGGACAGGATTGACATGGAGGGGTAATTCACAGGAAACAAGCACAAAGAATAAACTCAACCTGGACTACCAAATCCTCGCTGGGATTATGCTCATTGCCCGGGACATGCCAGGATTTTAATTCTGCAGAAAAATCATTTTTATAGGCAAATTATGGCCCCTGGCAATTCAGTACTGGAAGGTTTCTCCCGCCCTCTTGCTGAAGAGTCAGGATTTCAAAAGGCAATGATTTTGCAACAAAACCTGCTCAGTCTATCCCCTGCTGCCTCATTCTGCACCCCAGTGACACCCTCAACAACACACAGCAATTTCCTAAACACGGGCTTGTTTGGGTTTCTGTGAGAGTGTCGAGCAGAAAGGGAAATTAGGTAAGAAAATCAGTGTTCCCCTCTTTGGTTCCTAATGCCTACAGCTCTCACAATAAATGGTGCTTGTGATAGCCAGTGAATCAAGGCCTGGAGTGGAGGGAGCTCTGGCTGTACGTAAATCAATTTTACAGATGATCAGTTAAGAATCAGTGAGTGAGAGCTCTGCTCTCTGTGTGAGAGGAGAACCCAAGAGCTCCCCTGGTTGCTGAGCAACATTTGCACACTCTGCTTTCCATCCCGGGGCTGCCTCAGCTGCACCTCTCCCATAAAATCCTAAAACCAGCTGTGATCCTTTGTGTTCCCTCACTTTCATTTCTGCTCCTCACGAGCTGCTTTGTCTCAGGAATTAATTTTAACCTCCAGTTTTACCCTTACACAAGTCAGAGAAGTGTTACCAGAGTGAAATTCCACTCCATTCCCCTAAATTCAGTGTTTTGATGAGCACAGCAGAACGCTGTGGGATGTATTTACCTGCTGGGCAGGGCTGGCAGGGCCGGGTGTCCTCAGCTGGGAGGGGAGCAGGAGTGCAGCTGACACACAGGGTGCGAGTGGGGTTGGGCTGCTGACCTGCCGGACAGGGCTGAGGGGAAAAACACAAATTCACAGCACAAAAAGGTCTAATTTGAGCCCAAAATCAGTATCCCAGGGAGGCCTGAGGTGGGAAAAAACCCATTATGGAATTCTTTCTTCTCTGCCCTGCACTACTTCAACTCTATTCCGTGATGACAATTTCCAGATGTAAAAATGGTACCTCCAAATGGTACCAAAAATGGCAGCAAATGGTACCTGCAAACCTCTGAGTGCTCATCCAAGGGTTTTCATGGTGGCAGAAAAGCTGAGCTCTAACGTTGCCAGGATTCTGGTGAAAAGTCTTTCTTTCTTTTCACAGAGGGATATTTGTGTCGGGAGAAGGTTCCTCCCCCAGAGGGTGCTGGGCACTGCCCAGGCTCCCCAGGGAATGGGCACAGCCCCAAGGCTGCCAGAGCTCCAGGTGGGGTTGGACACCCCTCCAGGGATGCCCAGGGTGGGATTTTGGGGTGTCTGCAGGGCCAGGGGTTGAACTGATAATCCCTGTGGGTCCCAGATCTCCAGGAGGAGTCAGATACCAGGCTATGCCAAGGGAAATCCAGGCTGGATATCAGGGAAAAGTTTTTTACAGCAAGGGTGATAAAGGACTGGAATGGTCTGCCCGGGGAGGTGGTGGAGTCACCATCCCTGGATGTGTTTAAGGAAAGCCTGGATGTGGCACTGGGTGCCAGGGTTTAGTTGAGGTGTCAGGGCTGGGTTGGACTCGATGATCCTGGAGGTCTCTTCCAACCTGGGGATTCTGTGAAATTCCATGAATTCTGTGAACAGCAGCGTTGGTGTTTCTCGTGAGTCTGTGTGTATGTGTCTGTGTGTTCTCAAAGTAGTGCATTTTATTCCAATTTCAGCCAATCAGGCTTAAACACGAATTTTCTTATGACAGTCTTGGACCTATCCTAAGCTAAGATTGATGTGTGAAGGCAAATGCAAATTCTTACATGAATTCTACGTATATAATTCTATCTGTTCCATCTAGGAATGGTTTAGCAAGGTTATATTATTTTCATTATGTCTAGAGTTTATCTATCTTTGCAAAAGACAAAGCTACTGAGTTTTAAACTAGGCATTAGGTCTTTTTCTTACCTACTGACATAGGCTTTTATTTGTTTAAGGCACCTAAGAATCCTCTATTTATTTAAAATAGGAAAATAGGTCTCTTCCAGCTTGGTGATTCTGGGATTGTGATATGTCCCAGGAAGGACACCGTGCCCTCAGGGGAGGTTTCTCACTCTGTACCTGTGTGCTGTGTCCATCGGGGCACACGTGTCCCTCGGGGCACTCCCTGCAGCCCAGCTGTCCCTCTGGCGAGTGCTGCCCGGGCTCACAGCTGCTCTGGGTGCCCGTGCCTGGGTCACAGGAATATCCCTGGGGACACGGCCGGCAGCCAGCCCCGCTCTCCAGGCTGAGGTAGCCGTGGGGACAAACCTGCAGGAAACAGAAACACAGATTTTTATACACTGTTGGGGAGGATGAAACAGAAAAGCCTTATAAATGTGACTGCTTATTTGTAGAGAATATGAAACCTGTAAGTGAAATAGAGTTGAAGGCAAGTTTGGATGTCTGAGATGCCGAGCTTTGGTTACTGAACAACTGGAAAACAATGGTATGGCTGGCTGAAGGTTAAACAATTAAATTAATGAATTAAACAATGCCCTTCTCCTTACCAAGAGCCCAAGGGTCAGAGCAGACCCTGCTGGCTTGGCAGGAGGGGTCCCAAGAGTCGTTTTTAGGGTTTAAAATATAACACAGGATGGGAATGTAGTGATTCTTACAGGCTGTGTGTAAATGCTGTAGGATTTGTATCTTGTACTGCATTGGTTGGTGTAAATCAGAATATTCAGTATAGAAGGAGATTTAATGGATTGTAATGAGAACTTTGCTCTCTCTCTCTTCTTCCTCCTCTCTTGCTCCTTCTCTTCTTCACTCTCTTCTCTCTCTCTGCTCTGAGCTGTACCTGGCAGTTCGTGGCAGGGCCCCTTCACCCACGCCCTGTGCAATGAACTGCACGCTCCAAACCCAGCCCTGACTCCAGAGATCTCTCGTCTCCGTCCATCACAACTGACCTGCTGTTCTCACAATACACAAATAATGCAAAGCAGCAGCTCCAGAGACGCCCAGCTGTGGTGCCAGGAGGGATTTTGGATCACTTTGTGCACTCCTGAACTCCCCACAGGTGTTTTTTTTTCTGTCTGCTCAGAGGCAGAGCTCCTTGCTGGATTCCTGGAGGGACAATCTGCTTTCTCTGAGCCCAAAAGTGCAGGGATTCCCTGAAAAACCTCAGAGCAGGCTGCAAAAATTTGAGGAGAAGCCTGAGATCAGGGATGTTCCAAACACGTGGGAGCAGAGGCAAAAAGAACTTTAATTGCTCTCTTCAGCTCACCTTGCAGGCTGAGAGGTTTCCCTGAGCCGTCAGTTCATTGGCAGTTCCCTGGGGGCATTTCCTTGGAGCTGCTTGGCCTCCAGGGCAGCTGGATCAAAAATAATGAAGTGATAGAATTAAATTCTTTAATTCTTTTTGAATTCCATCCCCACTCAGCCAGCATGGGGGTAAGTATAAATACAGGAACATCACTCTTCACCCACTGCTCAAAAAAAAAAAAAAAAAAAAAAGGTTTTAACCACAGAACCATGGATTTTAACCCAAATGCAGTGGTTTTCCTGCTCCAGCTAATTATTCACATAGAAAAAAAAAGACATTATGTGGGTTGTTTGTTTTTTTTTTTTTTTTTTCCTGCCTCACCTCCAGCCCTGCATTCTAACCAGGGCAGCTGGATCAAAAAATAATGAAGTGATAAAATTAAATTCTTTAATTCTTTTTGAATTCCATCCCCAATCAACCAGTGTGGAGGTTGTGTAAATACAGGAACATCCCTCTTCACTCACTGCTCAAAAACAACAGCAAAAAATGGTTTTGGCCACAGACCCATGGATTTTAACCCAAATGTAGTGGTTTTCCTGTTCAGCTGATTATTCATATATTTTTTAAAAGGACATTATGTGGGGTTTCTTTGTGCCTCACCTCCAGACCTGCATCCTAGCCAGGGCAGCTGGATCAAAAATAATGAAGTGATATAATTAAATTCTCTAATTCCTTGTGAATTCCATCCCCAACCAGCCAGCATGGGTGTAGTGTAAATACAGGAACATCCCTCTTCACCCACTGCTCAACAACAACAACAACAACAACAAATGGTTTTGGCCACAGAACCATGGATTTTAACCCAAATATAGTGGTTTTCCTGCTCTGTTGATTATTCACATAGAAAAAAAAAGACATTATGTGGGTTGTTTTGGGTGGGTTTTTTTTGTGCCTCACCTCCACCCTGCATTCTAACCAGCTGGATCAAAATTAGTGAAGTGATAAAATTAAATTCTTTAATTCCTTTTGAATTCCATCCTCACTCAGCCAGCATGGGGGTAGTATAAATACAGGAACATCCCCCTTCACCCACTGCTCAAAAACAAGAAGAACAAAAAATGGTTTTGGCCACAGAACCATGGATTTTAACCCAAATACAGTGGTTTTCCTGCTCCGTTGATTATTCACATAGAAAAAAGACATTATATGGGTTGTTTTGGTTTATTTTTGTGCCTCACCTCCAGCCCTGCATTCTAACCAGGGCAGCTGGATCAAAAATAATGAAGTGATAAAATTAAATTCTTTAATTCCTTTTGAATTCCATCCCCAATCAACCAATGTGGAGGTTGTGTAAATACAGGAACATCCCCCTTCACCCACTGCTTAAAAACAAAAATGGTTTTGGCCACAAATCCATGGATTTTAACCCAAATATTGCGGTTCTCCTGCTCAGCTAATTATTCACATTTAAAAAAGAAAAACATTTTGTGGGGTTTTTTTGTGCCTCACCCCCAGCCCTGCATTCTAACCCTCAGAACATTCAGAATGTCAGATCCCCCGAGTGTTTAACTCTGTTTTTTAGGGGACTTACTAGAACCCTGCTGGGCACTCCAGGCAGTTTCCAGCTGTGTAATAACGCCCCTGCCTGCAGTCTATGAGGCAGTGGCTCTGGCAGTCCAGGCTGCAGTCAGCTGAGAAGGAAGAGACCCCTGAAAGAAAAAAATCAAATAAATTTAAGGTACAATTAACAAATATTCAAGATTCCAGGCTAAATCAGCCACTTATTATTACATCACCATGCAATATCACTGCTGGTTATCACACTCAGCCCGAAGTGTTGACAGCTAAAATTAAGAAAAGTTTCAAATCTGCTCCCTGAAGATTTCCAAGTAAATTTTCTAAGCGCAAAATCCTGAGAGAACCCCCAGTTTCAGATGCTTTATCAAACTAAACCATTCACTTGTGGAAAAGGCAGCAGGGAGCCTTTTCCTGCCTTTCTCAGCTCTAGGAAAGGTCTTGTTTGGTTTGCCGGGAAGTTGAAAAGCTCAATTTTCAGGAGAGTGCAAACAGCACAGATGGAAAGAGCCAAGGGATAAAAGGATGTAATTTTGTAATTTCAGAATTTCATAATTTCAACTAAATACTGCTTTTTCTTCTCTATTTCAGCTCTTCCATCCACAGAGCAAAGGCAAATTTACCTATTCTATCTTCAGGAAATCTGACATCACATTCTGTGATGTCAAATTCTTCACAAAGAGGAACACACCTGAAAGCTGAACTTAAAAATTTGAACAAACAATTATCTCCCTTTTTGCATTTCTTGCTGTCAGATTTAGATTCTGTCACGCCTCTGTCCCAATGAATTACTCTGATTTTAAAAGTGAGTTTCACCACGAGGATTTCAGAGGAAGTTCCTCACAAGAAGCCAAACCTGAGGGTGCAGCGTGGGGAGGAAAGTTCCAGGAATTTTCCCCCTTTGTTTCACACTCAAATAAGCACCTTGGGATTGTTGTTATCACAGCACACTGACATTTTCGTGGGTTTTTTTCTCTATTTAGAAAATTAAAGCTTCTTGGTGAATTCATCCCCCACCTGCTCTGTCTTCTCCCCTGAATGAATTTCTAAAAAGATCGTGCAGCCACATCTCATGAGCAAAATGAGCTAAAAACTCATGAGCCATCCTCAATGCTGTCTAGCTTTGAGAAGGAAACAGCATCATCAAGAATTAAACACAAAGACAAAACAAACCTAAAAAAAACCAAACAAAAAAGTCCCCAAAACCAAAAGGAAAACAACAACAAAATAAAAAAAAACCAAAACCAAAAACAAAACAAAAAAACCCCAACCAACCAACCAAAAAACCACACACACAACCCACCAAAAAAAAAAACAACCCCAAAAATGGAAATAAACCAAAAACACAAGAAAAAAACCCAGCAGAACAAATGAAAAATGAAGGTTTCCTGTACCAAAGTCAGCCCCTCACCTCTGAGGAAGCTCCTCAGGCTCCAGAACAAAACCAGCCAACTCAAAGCCTGAGCCATGGGAGTTTGTGAGCAGTTCCTTAAAAGAGGAAAAGCTCAGAGCTTCTGATTAAAATGTTCCTTGAGCAGCTGCTGCTGCCTTTGTGGAGGCTCAGGGTAACCCAACCCCTCCCAGGTAATCACTTTTTCCAACCCAGCCCCAATGAAATGGAAACCCAGCTGCAGAAAGAGGAGATGGACAAAGAGTTCATCCCAGGGGAACTCCCTGCAGCCCTGCAGAGGCTCAAATGTGAGAAAAGTCCTTTAAAAGAGAGATAATGAACATCTCTGGAGCATCCACAAGGAAAATTGGAAGCACATTTGTCACCATTTAACAAACCTGGCTGGCTGCCCAAAATCACCCCGAGGAAAGAGCCCTGCAGGGTCACAAATGTCTTCTTTTCCTTCAACACCTGAGTGAAACATTCCAGGTGAAGAATTCTGAAGAATTCCAAGTTTTCCAGCAGTTTGTTCTGCAGTTTGAGGTTTTTGCTGGAAGCTGAAGGTCCAGATGAACTCTTATTAAAGCAGGATTCCCCCTTGTACTAATTTTTCCTTTTCTGAGGTAACTCCTCGATGATGCTGAGCACTGGGGAGGAAGGAGCTCTTCCAAGTTCTGTAAAATGGTTTGGAAGTGGTATAAATGCATATTATAAATGATGGCTTTTTGCAAATATTAGATGAATTTTATATGTATAATGTGAGGAGGTTTTACTGTATTAATCTAGTTTCTTTTATTATTAACGGGGTTTAGAAATGGTGATGTGATGAGGGTGTATATATTTTTGAGGAATTAAAATAGCATTAAAAATAAAAACTGTTTTTGTAAGATTAACTGTCTAAACCAGAGGAGGGAGAGGGTTCTCCCACAATCCTGAATTATCCAGATGAAGATAGTGGTGAACCAGAGCTCCAAGAAGGAATTTATTGAACCAGTGCCATCAGAGAACAAGAGACTAAGTGAAACCACTTGAGATTGATCTACCAGATAAAATAGTGAACAAGAGAAATTCAAACTCCAGAGGAATGTTTGATCCATGCGTGTGAATTTATAAATTTATAAATAAGAAGTGGATGCTTTTAAGGAGGAGCCTTTTGGTTAGTGCTGTGCTCACCCAGCTGTAATTGATATTTTGCTTTACTCTGTCTCCTAATTGTCTCTTTTTATTTGTTTATTAAGCTTATAAATTTGACTAAGAAAGTGAACCTTGTTTTTCACAGAAGGGAAATTAAGGATCAGTCCCACCCTCCAAGCTCTATCCAACCTGGCCTTGGGCACTGCCTGGGATCCAGGGGCAGCCACAGCTGCTCTGGGAATTCCATCCCAGCCCCTCCCCACACTCACAGGGAGGAATTCCTTCCCAATATCCCATCTAAACCTCCTCCCTTCCAGTCTGAAGCCATTCCCTCTTGTCTGGTGACTCCTGGAGGGAGCTGAGGACAACTTCAGTGACAGCAGAAAGCTGGGAAGGGCAGCCCTGCCATACACAGGAGAGATTTCACTCCAGGGCTGCCTGACTCCACCTCCTGAACAAAGACCTGTAGGATTTGGAATGTGAATTCAAAAGGTGAATTGTGCATTATCCTTGAATGGTCCAAGTCCCCTCATGCAGGTGATGGAGAACATTTCCAGACAGGAGGGAGGAGAAGCTCTGACCACCACAAGATGTCCACAGAGAGGCCTCGCACCTCTCTCCCCACCCAGCAAAGCACCATCTGTCCAACTTCTGAAAGTCTTCAATAAAATCCTCCAGCACAACTCAGATGAGTCTTTTCTTCCTATTGTACAGCGATTCCTGAAAGTCTCTGCAATTATCTTATATTACAGGCAAGAATTGCCAATTAAAACCTAATCAACACAGTGTAAAGGCAGGCACCAGGCCAAGTGCTCCTCATCTTCTTCTCATTTTCAACCTGCTTGTCCCTTGTACTTCAGAAAGTTCAGAAAAGGTGGAGGATGCAATTGGAGGCAGAAGAGATACGAGGAAGGGTTTGATTCACTTTGTTTGGTTTCCAGTTCCCCAATTAACTACGGAACACTCAGATTTATGCAGAGATAGCTCGGGGGTCAAATTCCCTCCTGTTGCACTGCAGAATTCTCAGATTTATGCAGAGATAATTCACAGGTCACATTCCCTCCTGTGGCACGTGCTGGAGTGTGGGGAAGGGTCGGCTGTTTAATTATGGTCTCATTTGAGGGATGAAAGCTGGGTTGTCCTTCCTCTGATCAGCCTCTGGAGCTCAGAGGGGCCCTGCCTGGCTGGATTTCACACCCTCCTCTGGGACAGCATCCCTGAGAATTCCCAATTCCCAGCACAGAACCTCTCAAAGCAGGTCCTGATCCGCTTCACCCACACCTGTTTTGAACCTTCCCTCTTCCACTGCGGTCAGCAACAAGGAAAATCTGCCCTGATTGCTGCTCCTCAAGCCCAGAATCCAAGCCCTGTGAGGCAGCAGCGATGTGGGACCCACTCAAGGATTGCCTCCAAATTTTGGGGATTTGGGGATTTGCTTCCACACGGCAGCAGCAGCAGCATCACTCATCCCAAACATCCCCAAGCCCTGCACTTCACACTGAGCTCTCTCCTCCTGGCTCTGAAGAAAAGCTGCTCTGATTTCATCCTCTTCTGTCAGCAAACAAATGGACACGGATTGAATTATAAATCAATCCACGGGGATGGGAGCGTGGTTCCAGTGAGGAAAATAAATAGGGATGTCTTCTTCTCCATGCAGGTGCTGGAGGATGACCAGAATCAGCATATTCATCCCTCTGGGATACAAATAGCTCAGCTTCCAGCACTGACACACTCATCTCTCCTCTTGATATTGCTCCTGCTGCCCCGACTGTGTCTGGAGAGCTCTGACTTCTCCTGAACTCTTTGGTCAGTCCTAAAGAAAACTGTTAGCCCTGAAATATTTGGAGTTTTTCACCATTTTTCTTGATTTGACCCCCAAAACTCCATTCCATTCAGCTCAGGCACCTCCCAGGTGTGAAATCAGCAGCACTGCAAGGGCAGGAATTCCTCAGAGGAAGAATTTGGGGTGTGAACACACCGGGAGGGACAGGAATGACCTGGAACTTCACAGGGAGCTCCAATCACTCATCCTGAAATTGGTTTCCATTTCCACACAGGCAATTTTCCTCAGCCATCAAACCTGATAAAATATCCCTTTCCTAAATGAAAAATATGCAAATGCCCCAAATTGCACATCTCATTTCACCTACAGCGAGTGCGGAGGTGAAAAGGGGAAGTGGGGAAAGGACAGAGACAGCTCAGAGCTGAAAAGGGGAAAAGCAGGAGCTGGAAATCACTTTGGGGATTATTTTGTTGTGTATTTGTATAGAGATTTTGGTAGCACCAACAGCTCACAGAGGTTTCAAAATAAAAGGAAAAAATTGTGATTTTGAATCTAAACTTCTGGTACAGCAGGAAGGACATTTCAACTTCAAGCCCCCCCCTTTGTTTGATGAAATGACAGGAATGGCAGTGAGGGGTGAGGGTGGAGCCTCCTCTCCTGTGTTTCCCTTTCCCTTTCCCTTTCCCTTTCCCTTTCCCTTTCCCTTTCCCTTTCTCTTTCCCTCCTTCTTTCATTTTTTTTAAACAGACAGGATTTTGTGGGTTAATAAATTAAAATTCCCCTTTTAAGGCTGCAAAATCAGGGCTGCATCTTTCCTGTAGGCATTCGTATAAATACACACCCCCCTCATAAAAAAAATAACTCTGCAAGTCAATGACACCTATAAAACACACTGATAATTCACTGTGGGATTTTGGGCAGCTCCAGTGCTTCCCATATGCTCATCCCAATGACCTGGAGAGAGGAAACAAATGAGGAAATATCACAAACTAACACCACTTACCAAAGCAAAACCCTTTTTTGTTTGTTTGCTTGGGTTTTTTTTGTACTACTGCATTTGTAAGTTAAACTAGAATTTTCCATAACCTTCTCATTGTAATTGGCCCAGAGCCAGCACAGGGGCACTGGTTGGCCTTTGGAAATATTTCTCAAAGCTTGTTGCCAGTTTCATTGAGTAAAGTGCCAAAAAGCCCACCTGGACCATCGAGTACCTAAAAAACTGCACAGAACTTCTCAATTGGTTTTTTGGACTGCCTTAACAGTGTCAGAGTGTTCTTTCCACTGTGTTCGACTGGTATTTCTTTGTTCTATGATGTTTATTATTTTTGTCATTATTAAAACCTTTTGTTTCACAAAGCACATCCAGAGAAGTTGTCTCACTATTATTGAGCCACTCTGAGAAGTTGCAGCCGACTCTCAGACTTGATAAATCTTCATGTAACTTATTCCATTCTGCCCACATGCAAGATTTTATCGCTGTTCATGAGAGCAGAGCATTTATCCCACTTGTCACTGAGCAGGGGGAGCAGAAAATTCCTCTTTCATGAGATGGGCAGGACCAGCCTGACCCTTCCTTGGTGCAGCCACCCAGAACTTTGGATTTTCCTCTGCTAAAGCTGAAACACAGCCCAGGGCTGTCCCTGGGTGTTGTCACAGGGCAGGCAATGCTTCCAAAATTTTATAAATCCCACTTCAACACAGGAAATACAATACATTTCTGTTGTATTTCTGTTGGTGCCACCTGCAACCTGAGAAGATTCAACATTTATTAAACTGGTCACATAATTACAGTGCAATTAATGAAAACTACACCGAGACACTGCTGAAAATCTCATATTTCTTCATCTTGTCCCTCATGAGGAGAGCAGGAAAATTCAGTCCCTTTTGATCCCTGCTGCCCATAACCCTTCACATCCAGCTGTGGCCAGCAGCAATTTTAATTCTTGGTGTCTTCCAGCTCCTGATTCTGATTGACAGCCCCTGATTTGCTGTCAAAAAGTGCATCTGAAATCCCCCCAGCAGCTGATGCTGCCCTCAGCTCCCACTGCTGGAAGGCTCAGAGAGAAGTGGTTTCATAAATACGGTTTGTGCACCACTGGAAAGTAAATAAAGAGGGAAAAATGGGATCATTTATGTTGGATCCACACTACTGATGTTGAATTCTCCACTACAGCAGGAGAATTGGATCATAAAATCCTCAGAAAATAGAAACAGAGCCAGTGCTTCGCTCCAAACTAAGCTGGTGCTGAAATAGCTGAAGGAAGCAAGAGAAATGTGCAGAGGGTTTGCCAAAGGGAGCAAGGGAGGCATTTTTTGGGCATGGAGAGAGATAAACAGGGCTGGCTCCAGCTCTGCTGCCTGCCAGGACAGCCCAGGCTGGATGAGAGCAGCAGCACTGCCAACATTTGGGAGATACAACCGGGGAATTTCTGCAGCTTCACGATAAAAGCTCTCAATCCCTGCTCAGACCTTGTGGCCAGGTGGAGTTGTTTGGCTTCTCCCTGAGTTTGGCTTCTCCCTCTCTCCAGAGGCCCCAATCCTTTGCTGTCTCCTGTCCAAGCTCAGGCAGACAGGCCTGGGAATTCCCTGGGATGAGCACTGGAATGCTGACACGTGTGGGCTCAGTATTTTCTGAGCCTGAGAGAATTCTCAGCTCACTAACTTGTAAGCTGCTTTCTCATGGGAGAACTTTCAACAAGTTTCTTTTCTCAAAACATCTTTCCTTGTTTTCTTGAGATATCTCTAATTGATCAGTGATTTTCTCAAAACACTCTTCTTCACCTGGTGTTTACCAAAAAGGGGAAGAGGCGTCAGTCTTTACTGACTAATGAATGCCCTTTTAGCAGAGCATGCTATGAAAGGGAAGAAAGAAATGATAAATAAAGCTTCAGCCTTCTGATCTCATGTTAAGAACTAGTCTCTGTGTCTTCATTTTGTGTTGAATTGTAATAAACGAGGCCAGGACTTGGATGGAACAAAAAACAACCAAAAAGGCACCTCGTTTATTTTTATACAACCACTAAGGACAGGAGCCCAAGATAAGCTCAGGCTCCACCTGACAAGCCAGACAAATACACCGAAAACCTGAACAGTGTAAAAACACTGGATGCTCCATAAGACACAGAGTTCCACCGGAGACCCTCAGTGAAGTCCCAAAGTCCTTTTTATCCTCCCTGCTCTCTTCTGATTGGGGCGCTCAGGATCCTCTCCCTGATTGGCTCATTGTCAGGGTCCTCTCCCTGATTGGCTCATTGTCAGGATCCTCTCCCTGATTGGCTGGTTTTCAGGGTCCTGATTGGTCCTTACCGAGGGTCATTCTGGACCAATCATTTTCCCAGGGCGTCGAATGATTGGTCCATCCCATCCACCAATCAGGGCTGGAAGTTCTGATGCTGCTCACGTGGTGTTGTCCTTTGAACAGCCACCACTGCCCCACGCTCAGTGTGCCCTGAACCACCAACTCACCCACAGCCAACTCACAACCTCTATTCCCCAACATGCAACCCTCAGAAACATTATTGTCCTGGGTTACTCTGTCAGCTGTGCCCACAGTCTGTGTTCCATCCCCATCCCCAGGAGCTGCTGGAACCAGCTGGGGCAGTGTTTCCCTTCTCTCCTGTCCATGCCCAGCAATGCCGTGCCCATGGCTCATGGGGAACTCCCTGCGGGAGCTGTCTCTGGTTCATGGGCCAGCAAGGAGCCACTGCAGGGCTCAGAGAATGAGATCAGCCCAGGGGGAGATGCTCCGCCCAGGGGGAGGAGCCAAGCATTCCCACCTGGATAGAATCTGGGATTTGGGACAGCACAGGGAGCCCTGACCCACTGGACTCCCAGAGGACAAGAGCTGCCAGAGCTTTCTACAGGATCACTGCTTGGACAAGAGCATTTCATCTGCACTGCTGCCACCACCCTGACTGACAGGGGTCAGGTTGTGTTCTGACTCTGTCAGTGGTTTTTGGTACTATTGCATTTATTTTATTTTACTTGATTTTATTTCTTTTCTTTTCCTCTTATTAAATTGTGTTTCTGACTTGTCTTGGAGTCTTTCACTGGTTTTGCTTTCAAACCAGCACAATTATTTACTTACTTATAACACTCCTGCCACAGATGGGCAGCAGCGCCCAACTCTGACACAGAGCTCAGCAAAAGGGGCAGTGCTGGAGGGCACCTCCAAACCTGGCACAGCTCAGCATGGAGGAAAGGCTGAGCTGACCAAACCAGCCTCAACACCAGCTGGGAATCCTGGGTGCAAGGATTGATCCCATCTCAGCTCCTGCAGGCTGGGATAATGAAGCACATCGTGTCACTGGAGGGGTTCCTGCTTGTTTACTCCAGCTGACCTTCCCCATTTATATTTCATATTTACATCCCAGAGTATTCCCTTGTTGCTGTTAGCAATAAATCAAATGGGAACCCTCATCCCCAGCTTCAAATAAAGGAACATCCCCCAACTCTGTGAAAACAAAAAAAAACCCTTAAAATTTGTTATAGAACTGTAAGCATGGAATGGGGGAATTATTTTGGCTTGGCTTTTATTTTCAGACCACAATAAATTCTGCATATGGAAAACTGGAGCAGAAGAATAAGTGAAACACCCCCAAAACTGATCCTTGAGAAGTTCTTTTAGTCTGAATTACAGGAAAGAAATGAAAGGAATTAGACTTACACAGTTATTCTACTTCCATCAGGAGATATTTGCATGCTGACCAGTGGCCAGATGGATTCAACCCATGGGGAGGAAAAAATGGGCAAAATTAACAGCAGGGGTGTAAAAAAGCGTGGATGCATTTTATCCAATCCCTTGGGCATCTGTAAATACAGAAGTTTTATGCTCTGGTGAAGGAATATTTCAGTTGCAGGGAAGGAATTTTACCTGGGTGTGGATTCTCACAGCCTGGCTCCAGTGGGCTGCATTTTAAATAGAAATAATGGAAATAAATGGAAATAAATCTGGAAACACCAGCCTGGAAAATAGATCTGCATCATTTCTGTAAATTTTTCTCTTCTGTACAGGACTAGGAACAGATACAGGAGAAGATAATCCAGGAGAATGTGCTCACTTTGTAGGAATATCCAAGAATGGAGTAGGGATGGGGCAGGAACACCAGGGTAAAAATATGACGGGGTAAAAATATGAGAACAAATAAAACAACAGGGTGTTGTTTCTCCTCCCAGCAAAGGGTTGGCCACAACCCCAGAAGGGTCTGAAATCTGTAAATATCAATAGGAACGTGCAGCTTTGATGCTGTACCTTTGATTTAATCACAGAATCCTTCAGGTTGGAAAAGGCCTCACAGAGCATCGAGTCCAACCTTAAAACACAAAAAAACCTCACAACACCCAAGAACTGGAGTCCAGATAGCCCAGCCCTTCCCATACACTGATAAATGAGCACAGAGGGCAGAAATATCACGAGTTTAAAGGCTGCAAGCAGCACCAGATCTGCTTTTGAGAGACCTTGCTCTGCGTTTTATTGGCGAAGCAAACTGCTGCCACAGCAGAAAAGCAGAGGTAGCTGCTGACTCTGACAAAATCCCACTTTAATTTCAAAGTGTCCCCCGCCACTGACATTATTTATTTGCCTCATTTCTTAATTAATAAAATCACAGGAGCAGGTGACAAAACAAAGGCATCAGCATAAGCACCACAGGTTTCAACTTTGCTTTGAGTGTGGCAAGTGCCCCTTCACAAAAGCCTCTTCTTGCAGGGGACAGGAAAGTTTAAAGCCTCGTACATCCTCTCAAAAGCAGGATCAATTCTGTCAGCCAGCAGCAGCAGAAGTAACTCTTTTTAAGCCCTGCCAAGACCTTGCAGAAGATTTTTAGCAGGGAAATTGGTCTGTGGCAGAAGTCTCCAAGGCCAAGCTGGCAGCTTAAGAGCCGGAGTGTAGAAAGAGGAAAAGCCTGAAGTGAGTGCCAGCAATAGAAGATGAAATGATTGAAAGGAGCTCTGGACAAGAGGAAAAAAAAAAAAAAAAAAAAGCTTTCAAAACATCAGGCTGGTAATTTATCAAAAGCTGCAAGTGTTATATTGAGGGAGCTCACATAACCCATCAGAGGCACTTAATGATCGCTCCCTCTCTCCATCCCCAAGCCCTGACAAAAGAGATGTTTGCAGTGCTCAGATCCACATGAAAGCAGGACAGGACAGCAGAGATGAAACCAACGTGTCCATCCAGGAGGAAAAACTTCAGGCCAGCTGGATCCCGCCAGGAATTCATCTGAAAGCTGGAAATATTAAATATTCTCACATTGTCTAACTGCAACTAAAGGGCATTTATTAAAACCGAATTCCTCTCAGGAGGCACTGCCTATATAAGGCAATAGAATCCCAATTTCAGGATTTTGTGGACTCATTTTGCAGCATTGAACAAAGCTGCTTGGATGTTTATTTGTCCCTGGAAGTTTTACAGAGCCAGCATTGTACAAGCACAGTTTGAATTACAGGTGCCTTACATCCACTAGAATTGATAAGAGCAGGGGGGAAAAAAAAAAAAAGTGTTAAATCCACATTCCTGATTTATTCTCCACAGCATGCCCAAAAATCATTATTTCTCATTTCCAAGCTTAAATACTTGAACAGCCTCTTTATCTCACTTTTACCTGCTCCAGGAGTGTCAGGAAGCTTTAGCAATTATGAAAAAAGCACTTGAAAACCTAAAGATTGGCCCAGTCGTGCTGACTCCATCCTTCCAAACACCTTTCAGATCCCTTTTTCCACTGCAATATCTCCTGTCAGCTGAGTTCCTGGAACTCACCCCTATTTCCAGAGGGAATTTCAGCATAGGCACCAGGGCTGCATCCAGGGAACTGAAGAGATGAAACTTCTTCCCTGGCTGTAGAGAAATCTCTAAAGCTATTGTTAAAATCCCTTATTCCTTGGAACAAAGGCCATGCTCCATATAATGGGGATTTTTTCTGTGCTGGTGAGTCACTGTCACTCAGCAAGCAGCACTAAAAAGTTCATTTAAGCTTTGCCTGAAAGTTCATTTAAGTTTTTTTTTTTCCTCAAAGATCTACTTTACTTGGAAAAAAGGAAGAAATTTAAACAGGGGACATCTCTGAGTGGCAGCACTTCTAAAGGAGAAAGCAGCTCTGGAAAATTCTGCCAAGTGAGACATGAGAAAAAAAAAATCTGTTTCTAAACTCTGGTGCTTCTCACTGAATATTACTAATTTTTTTTTTTCTTTTAACAGAAGGAAAAGTCAAGATCAGAGAGCAGGGCACAGCATTTCAGCAGATTCTCAGAGTTATATTACTGTTAATAGTAATTGTTATATTTATATACATAATATTAATATAATATTAGAGTATTAATATCATATTATCAATAAATATTGTTATATTTATTTACAAACTCTCTCCTGTCACCCAGTGTCTTCCCCACAAGAAAATCCTCGTGAGTCAGGGCACAAATGTGTTTTACACCTGGGATATTGAGGCACATTTGATGCAAATACATGATGGAAAAACTTTTTTGGGAAGTTCTGCTCTGTGCTAACCACAGAACACACCCAGCCCTGCAGGCACCTGCAATATCCTGTGTAATTAAATAAGTTTCCTACTGGTTTGACTGGATTTTAAACAGAGAAAAGCAGCCTGGAATTGAGTGTTTCTAACTGGATGCTGCAATAAAGGCTCGAGGAACGTCTCACAGTGACCCCGTCCTGTTCATGCACAAACCTCCAACACAACCTCTGGATGCTCTCCCGTTATCCCCACTCACTCAAGTTGCAGATTTCCCCCCCAAAAAATACTACTTAATAAATTTATAATCAGTAGCCAAGTGTCCTGTAAATCCTCATCTGGGTCAGGCCACCCCAGATTTGCAGTCACACCTGGAGACAACTCTTTTATTCCTTTCCAAACCCAAGGCTTGGCTTGTGAAGCAGCCCAGGGAGGTTTTGGGTTGGGTTTTTTTTTTGTTTTTTGTTTTTTTGTTTTTTGTTTTTTTTAAATCCTTGTTTAGCCTAGCATGAAATTGTTTTCCAGGTAGAGATTAATTCTGCAGCAGCCTCTCCCCTTGTTGGGTAATTTGCTGAGCTGGAGAGGCCCGTGCTGAAGCAGGGCGTCCCCTTGTCAGCAGTGTCACAGCAGCTGTGTCACACGAGCCCTTTGGCACCTCCTGTCACTGCACATCCCCTGCTCCAAGGATTTCGGGCAGTGCCTTCACTTCTCCTAAACAAAACAGACAGCTCCTCACGCCCAGGGATGGTTGGCAGCTCCCTGACTGCTCGAGACAAAAGGTTTTGCTGCAAAAAGGCTTTTTGATTTCATTGTTCATCATTTCAGCTTTGCTGGACAGTGAGGACTAAGGAGCTGCTTCTCACTGATCTGCTTTCTTTCCATTCCAAACTGTGTTTTTGCTTAGAAAAACAGGACCAGGCACCTTTTAGAACAATTCATCTCTTTGACCAGCTGAGCTAAACGTGGGGATTTTTATAAAGTGAAGGATCTGTGTTTAATTTTGTACCTCTCAGTGCTGGGGCAGTGCTTAACCCCCAGCTAAGATTAGTTCCCTTGTTCTACTGCAATTCCAATTTATAAGTTTCCCCCACACTTGTTGTTTTCTCTTTGTCTCCACTCCTCATTTATCTTCATTTATCTTCATTCAGCTCCTTCTTCTTTACAGCACTGCCATCCCTGTCTTTCCCTTTTCCTGATCCTTCCTCCTTCCAGCCACCATCACTTTGCTCTCATTTTCCTAACGAGCTGCCACAACTGGACAAAATTTAGGAGTTTTTTCTGACTGGAGAAGGACTTTACAGGAATCCCATCTCCCTCCTAGGAGATCACACATCTGACTTTTAATTTGTTGATCATAATTTCTGCTGGACAAAGGCAGCAATGAATTTATTTCCTACACTTCAGGGTCACTTAGAGCTGTTCTTACCCAGAACAGAAAATGGAAATTTTCTTTTAACACTTGGCAAACCTATTCTGAGCCAGGCATCCAATTTTACTTATTCTCCATCATGAGCAAGAATGGGAGGATTGAGCACTTAAAGTCCTCTACATTAAGATATTTTTCATTTATTTCAGCCCAAAATGACCCCAAAGTTACAGATGTAACTTCTCCCTCACCACTTCTCCACTGACCTTAACTTCTCTGGAAATGTGAGCCCTGGAAGACTCACAAGGGTTACAGTTCTGCACAGAGCTCTTAGAGGAAGAAATGTCAGTCTCTAATAGCTGAGCTCGCTTCAAATCATCCAACTTGCCTGGAAAGACTCTTTGACCAATTTCCAAGAATACCAATCACACGTTAGATTCTCTTACTGGAAATTCAAGGAGGAAAAAAAAAAGATTGCTTGGTGAAATGTCACCAAGTGAAAAGCTTTTGGTAGGGAGAAAAAGGATTGAAACTTGTTTTCTCTTGATATTTACCCTTTTTGTTTACATCTGAAAAAATGAATGTCAATTCCACTTCAAAATCAAAGCACTTTGTATTTATGTTTTTTGTACTCTGTTTTCCTTTAAAGCCACAAAGATATTCACAAAGAATTTTCTGTGAAAATGATGGTTTTCACTTCCATTGTTCTCCTGTCCCCATTGCAGCAGAGAAGAGAGAGAATTTCAAAGCCAGCTCGAAACAGAATTTGCATTCAGAGCATTTATTGCTTTAATTATTGTTTGCATTTGAAATTTGGGACAGCAGCCCTCTTAGGGGACAGCTGCACTCACCAGCTGAGCAGTGCCTCGGGGGGCAGGCCCAGGGGTTCTCTCCTCAGCTCATTCCACAGAAATTCCCACCCAACACTCCTGAGATCAGGTCTGGGACTGATCCTGCTGCTCCTGGGATGCAGTGGATGTGTCCATCCTGCACCATGGGGGATCCAAACTCACATTTAACAGGGAAGGATGAGATTGTGCAGATAAAAACCAAGGCTCAGCTGGGCTGGATGACACACAGGGGCTCCTTAGCAGCAGCTGGAGATTTTTGCTATGTGTTTTTTGTCATTCTGTGGGGACAGCGAAGATCTGCCTCCTCACCCCTTGGCTTCAGTTCCATCCTCATGTAGGAGAGCAAAACTTGCCCACACTTCAGGAAGCAGATCGGGCACCATCTCTGTCTTAGACCTTCCCATTGCTCAAACCATCTGTCCTGGTTTAGAAGGACAGGTGTCTGCTAAGGAAGCCAGGAATCTCCCTTGGAATGGAGAATGTAAACCCTCTCCCTCCCAATTATTATAATGTTGAAATTAAGGAGTTCTCAGGCAAAGATATGGGAATAGGAAGAACAGTTCTTTACTAGGAAAATTTAAATAAAAATGCAGTAGAATAAATAAAAGAACAAAGCCCACTGCCAGAGTCAGAACACAGCCTGACCCGCTGTTGCTCAGGGTGTTGGTGCAGCCCAATCCAGCCCTCCTGCAGTGACAGATGTGGCTCTGCTGGAGCAATGATCCTGTACAAGGCTGGAGTTTCCTCTGAAGCTCCAGTGGGGTGAGATGGGTCCGGGCTCCCTCTGGGAATGCAGAGCAAACAGGCTGGGCTGGGGTTCCAAATCTCAGCTTTGATCCAGGTAGGAATGCTGGGCTCCTCCCCCTGGGTGGAGCATCTCCCCATGGGCTGCTGGAATTGTCTCAGCCCTGCAGTGAGCCTGGATGGCCCATGGACAGCAGAGATCCCCTGCAGGGAGGGTGGGTGGTGGGAGAGATCAGGAACACTGCCCCAGCTGGTTTGAACAGCTGGGATAGAACACAAACTGCTGGGTACAAATTGCATGGCAGCCTAGGACACCTCAAATAATTCAGCAGGGATTTCGTATCATGAGAGCAGGACCAAAATGCTTTGCACCACCAGCAGCTGCTGTGGCTTTTGTGTGGAAACCAGCTTGGCTTTGACCCCAGGTATCCCCATTGTGATCCTTGGATTACAGCTGGAACTTGACAGCCCCAGCAGCCCCCGAGGGGCACTGCCAGCTGGAACAAAACACACCCAGGAGCCACAGGTCTGCCACCAGCACCATCAGGGCACTGCTTCAGCAGTTGATACTTGGAGGAAAAGTTGCCAATAATGTGAAAGCAGGTTAAAATAAATTCTGTTAAAATAAACAGAAAATCAGGTGATTTGTGCAGTAATTCACAGACACAGGTTATTTTCTCAAAAGCTGTATTAGCCCTGCCATTAGCAGTGCCACAGACACCTGTAAAATCTGAAGTGGATGAAATGTTAAATGCTTGAATGAGTGGGAAGTGTTTTCCCAGTGCCAGTTTGCAGAGCTGTCCTGGTCCTTGGCCGAGCTGCCACAGCAATCCCAGCGCTCGTTTTCATATTCTGCCTCCCTTTTGACACTGCAATCATGGCAAGGTCAGGGCTGGAGACCCTTCAGGAAATTGAACTGCAGCTTAATTGTCAGCTCAGAGAGACAAAGGCAGAAAAACACCGGTTTGAGAGCTGGGGCTGGGAAATCTTGGCAGGGAAAGGACCCGGAGAGAACGAGTGGTATTCATGAGGAGTACAAGAGAATCATTTTCCAAGCAGGGGGTTTCATTTTCTTCTCCATTCTGGGCTTTCATTTCCTTCTTCAATCTCTGCTTTTGAGCACCAAGACGTGTGCCACCAGCTCCAAAGCCATTTCAGCTGTGAGTAACCTCAGAACAGGGAAATTACAGCCCCAGCTCCCACCAAACTGTGAGCAATGCAGGTTCAGGAGAAAGGTGCTTTATTTTCGGGATGGCACAGCAGGTGTGGAAACCCATCTGGCTTTAAGACAATGAGAACCAATATTAATCATCAAAGGAACACAGCGGTTGGGGAAAGAACAGCAGCAAGGGAGTTCCAAATTCTGCACTTAGGGAGTGCTCTGTGTTTTAGCTGATACAGAATAAAACACGTGAGGTTGTTGTGTAGCAGTGAAACTTAGGGAAATTTAACCTTGCAGTCCTTCTTTAAGGGGAGAATTAAAGGTATTGATGAATTCTTGCCCTCCCTGGGTGTGAAGGCACAGGAAAAATCCCAGATCAACTCCAAGTGCCAGCACTTCAACACCTGCACATTTGCACTTCAGTGCTGAGCTCACTCTAAAGATAATCCTGGAGGCTGAGGGAGGAAGAATGAGAATATCCCTAAAATTATATTCCCTCATGCAGATCCAGAGCAGAGGAACTTGTCCATGGGCTCAACAATCTGATTTACAGGACAGGAGGAAGGGACAATTTCAGGCCAACCTGGCTGGGGAGGGAGAATAATTCTTCAGAATTATTCAATCAGAATTTCCCTCCCAGTCCTTTAAACTTCTCCATGTGGCAGCCTGGAGTCCAAACCTCCTGCTGGGCTTTCAGCACCGTTATTTCAGAATAAATCCTTGCTCAGGATGGCTCTAGATCAGACTCCAGACAGGAATTTCCAGACCCCTCAGAAGGCAAGGGCAACACTCAATAAATATCTGTTGGGAGGAAGGCTCTTCTCACCGGCTGTCAGAAAAACCCCAGCAAAGTCTGATGAATTTTCTGATGAATGAATGGTTTTGTTCAGCAACACAGAAACATAAGTGAGAAAATACCAGCACCCAGAGCAAAGTTGAAATTTAAGCAACTTCCAAACCCAACTAGAAATGAACCAGTAACCAGCCCAGAGAGACTGAAGGAGGTAGAACACAACATAATCCCCCAAACAAACCATTGCAATAATCAATTCCTTCAGCAGCACGGCCTGAGCTGAGCACTCTGCTTTGGTAGCATTTATTCAGGCCATGATTTCTGAGATATTGTGTCAGCAGAGGAAAAGCAAGCTGGGTCTGGTGTTTATCCACAAATACTTGCTCTGTGCAAATGTGTATTTGTAAGTTGTTGGGTTGGGTTCTTTTCCAACTAAACACTGTGGCAGAGGCAGCTGCAGGAGCAACAAAACCAGTAAAATAATCAGTCTTACACAAGAAATGGATGGAAGAGAAATAAAACCTGTATTACAGCGACTCCTGCCCCTGCCAAGCCTTTCCAAGCATTCACAAAGGAAGATTTTTTTGGGATTAGGAGTTCCTGCTCAATTGCCACACATTAGAACAACTCCACACTCTCGTTACTGAACTTCTGACCACAAGCAGATTTTCCCAGTATTTTCTGCCAGAAAAGTGTATTGCCTCAGCTGCCTGATTTTCCAAGGTAGTGTGAAATATCCCTGAAAATTCCACATTTTCAGAAGTGAACACAGGAGCACAGCAATATTTAGGGGAGCCATGGATTTATTTACACCCACACAGAGGCACAGGGAGAAACCACACACACACCACATACGAGGATTTAGGCAATGCCTGGAAAATCTGTGTGGTTTTCATTCTATTTTACGTGGCAAGGAATTCTGATTGCAACAAAAGACATCAAGCAGCTTCTCTTTCCCTCCTCACTGTCCAAAATTCCCTCTCAAAATTAATCCAGCTGTGAAAAATGAGGTTCACTTTCTTAGAAAAAAATTATAAGTTTAATAAAAAATAAAAGATAGACAATTAGGAGACAGAATAAAGCAAATATACGGGCAGGTGGTTTGGCATTCAGCCTAGGGCACACCCAATAACAAAAAAGCTCATTCCTTAAAAGTGTCAGCCTGTTGCATATTTATAAATTCACATGCATGATCCAAACATTTCTTTGGAGTGTGAATTTCTTTGTTCAGTTTCAACTTCACCCCCACTCATTTTATTTGGTAGATCCATCTGCAGGTGGCTCCATTCTGTCTGATAGAATAGGTTCCATAAATTCTTCTCCTGAGGTTTTGGTTGTCTTCATTTGGATAAAATACTGATAACAGAGGTTCAATAAATTCCTTTTTTGTAGCTTTTGGTCCTCAATATTCATTTGGTTAATGCAGAAGGACTCCCCTACCTTCTGGTTTGGCCAGTTTAGATGTTACCAAAAAAACCAAAAACAGAACAGTCTTACTTTTAACACTGTGTTACAACAAAAAATCCATTAATCACATTTCTAAACTCTATAATAAATAAAAGAAATAAAATAATAGAAGAATAAAAGAAAATACAGTACAACCTTCCCACATTATACATACAGTATTAATTTTAATATTTGCAAAAAGCCAACTTTATAATGTTTCTATAACACAAGTGAAAGCACTAAAAGAATCAGAGCCTAAACCAAGTGACAGCAGACGAGCATCAGTGGGGTTTTGGCAGAGGTTTCTGTGTTTGTCACAGGTTTCTGTGTTTGTCACAGGTTTGCTGCAAGGGCAGCAGGGGCTGAGCCTTGCAGGGAAATGGCTCATCCAGAGCTGTCACCTCGGCTGGGGACCAAGGACAAAGAGCCTCCTCCCCTCCCTGCTGCAGGTGAAGGCTGCAAGCACCTGCAAGGTCAATAAAGCAGCAGAAAGGCTCCTCAGGGGAACTTCCATCACTGCAGGCGTTTGGTTGTTCTGTGCCTGCTGGGTTGGTTCCCACTGGGTTTTTGACAGCTCATTTTTGGTGGGGTTCAACAATTCAGAGTTCCCGAGGCGTTCAAACGCTGTCACATTTTTATTTTTAAGTGTGTTTTCCACCCCCCCACTCAAAAACCAAACAAAAACTACCTGTGACTGAGCTTTTTTTGTTGTTGTTGCTGTTTTTAAAGGGTGGTGAAGCAATTCCAGCTAACACTGAGCATCCAGTGAAGTGTGAAATCGTGACATCTCTCCCTGCTCTTCCAACCCCATCCTTCCCCCTCATCCTTTCCTGGAGCAACCAAAGCCCTGCTAATGGCTCTGCTTTTGTCACAACCTTCAACTTAACAACCACCACCACCAAAAAAAAATTCGTGGAGGGGGGAAGAGCTTAATGCTTTAATTGGAGCTCATTTGGAAGAGTTCATTAGACAGGCAGCACTTTGTGCATGATTTTCCAGCCTACCCGAGCTGCCACGGGCTGGGATCAAGCAGGGACATTAATGACAGCCCCTGGGTCACCTCTGTCTCTGCAGACACATGGAGGTGATGCTGCTGGGGCACAGGGGAGCAAGGGATGAGTGTGGAGCACTTAAAATGCTTTTTGTTCCCTTCTTTCACCTCTGGCAAGGCAGTTCAGGGATGGATTACACAGACCAACACCTCTAGTGAAGGGATTGGGTGAAGAGCTTGGGGAAAAGGCTCTGAAAATGGAAGGAATTTTTGTTTTCTGTTCCATAAGGGCATTCCAGTGCAGCAGGAAGGGAGAACTCGAGAGTAATCTGCTTTAATTTGCATCTCTCCACTGCAGAACTCGAGTCCTGAGCACTTTGTGATGGATTGACACCTTAAATTTCAGTTTTCATGTATTTCAGGCTCTGTGGTGCCCAGGGGTGCAGCTCTGAGCTCACAGTCAGGGTCACTCAGCTCTCTGCACACAGCAGGGACACAGAACAAATCCTTGTCCTGCTGCACACCAAGGACAACTTTCAGCCCAACAGCACAAACAAGGGTGGCTGGAGGGAGGAACAAGAAGGATGGGAGCTCACAGCCTGGAGCTGGGATTGGACGTGAAACACCAATGTGCAAATGGACCCAAACTTATCAAAGTGTAAGACCTCGTGACCGGGGGTCCATTTTGTGCCCATTTTGGGTCCACTTTGGGTGTAGCCCTGGCCAGGCTCTTGTCCTGCCCAAGCTGTGTCCTTAAATCCCTTTCAATAAATCTCTACTTTATTCTCCAGCTCTGTCCAGTCTCTGTTCCAGCTCAGCTTCCCAAGCCATCAGGTTGATGCTGGCCAAACACCAGTGCACCCATGAAAATCATTTATTCATTTTCCTCTGCTAGAGTTAAGCAGAGGTGAGGGAAAGAAAACTCATGGGGTGAGATAAGGATTAAGAGAAAAACACTTTAAGGACAAAATAGGCTTAAAACTTTAAAAGGTGTGAAGAAAATAAATTATTAACAGAATTAAAAGAGGATAATGAGAACTAAAATGAACCTTTAGAACACATTTTCCCCCACCTCAGCCCTTCCTTCTTTCCCACTGACAGGGCAGAGAGACAAAATATGGGATTTTTAATCAGTTTTACACAAACCTGTGAGTTTCTCTAGGGAAAAACCAGGATGGAGCAGAGTCTGGAGCTGAGCACACGATCACTCTCAGAGGGAGTGCTCGGGGGTTTGGAGATCTGAGCCTCACTCCCAGGCCCAACATCCACTCCTGGCAAGAGTTCAGGATGAATCCAGGCTGAATTCTCTGCTTCAGCCTCTCACCAGGGGATTTGGGCCCCTTCTGAAGCTGCAGTCACTGACCAGAAATGACGCCACTTTTCAGGGCAGCTTTATCTGTAACCTGAGTTCCTGATGGAAACCCCACACCAGGCTACAAATCCAGCAAAAATTAAAGGAAATGCAACCATTTCAAAGCCCCAAGTCTCCCATCTCTCAGCCATGTTTCCCTGAGGTGTTTTTGTGCTTCTTTGGATGGTGTTTCAATTTTTAGTAAGGAAAAAAACCAAAAACCATTCAACTTAACATTAAAAACTTCCTTCAGACCCAGCATAAACCAGAGGCCACATCTCAAACGAGCTGGGCTCTGAAGGGATCAGCTGACATTCAACATCTAAATTCAAGAGCAAAAAAGGATGTTAGGCAAATAAACCATGCAGGAAACAGCACTTTTGGAGCTGAGACAGAAAGGTTCAGCCTCGCCATAACCACTCTGTGTCAAAGGAGCCACAGGAGAAGCCAATTATCCCAAAAATGGTAGCAGGGGATCTCATCCCTTGCAAAAACAAGTAAGGAAATAATTTCTCACGATGGAAACAGATTTTCTTGGGGGAAACCAAAGGAACTGTTCAGAGCTGCAGCTGTACAGCTCTGGTTGTGCAGCAGAGGAGTATCAGGTGTTCAGGCACAATCTTGGAGCTGTTAATTACCCAGTTCTCTGAGCTGTGGAAAACGATCACAGTCGAAAAAAGAAAACAAACCAAAAACCACTCAGCTGCTTTTCCTGCCACTGGGCACATGAGGAGAGAGCATCTGAGCTTCCTATGTTCAATTTATAAATCCATAGTAAAATTAACATTTTGCCTCTTACATTTCAACTCCAAAAGCTTTTGTTCTGCAGGAATATCCGCTCCTCCATCCCCTCAGGAGGGCTGCAGGTCCATGGACATAAAGGAAAATTAAGAGGTGTCTTCTCCAAGGTGTTGGGAGCACCATCAGAGCTCAACTCCTGCATCATTTTTAACACCTGGAATTGGGAGGAAAATGAAGATTCCACAGAGTCTGCATTTTAGAGATCATCCTGAAGCCACAGGGGAAAATTTTTGGGATATTTTAAGGGTATTCCAACCTCTTTCCACTGGCAGTGCCTGTTCTTTTCCTTCAAGAGGAGTCATTGCCCAGCAAGGAGCTCAGTTAGAAACCTGACCCTTTTTAACCTGAACTTTAATGCCACCCCAAAGCTGTTTGGCCTCCCAGAGCAGATGAATAAATAAAAGAAACAACCAGAATATCCACTCTGAACTATTCACATCAAAGCAGAAACAAACCAATATTTGGATACAATTTTTAACTGCAAAACAATGAGTGAGGTTTAACCTGTGGAGTTCTTTCCCTTTTTCCTCATTGCAGTGGGAGAAAAGGAGGGGCTGTGTGCAAGGGAAGTTTGAAATCCCTGAAAAGGGATGGGAACAGGTTCACATGTGAGTGATGCTGAGTCTACATTTTATAGATCATCCTGAAGTCATGGGGAGAAGTTTTGGGGATATTTTTAAGGATATTCCAACTTCTTTCCACTGGCAGTGCCTGTTCTTTTCCTTCAAGAGGAGTCATTGCCCAGCAAGGAGCTCAGAGAGAAACCTGACCCTTTTTAACCTGAACTTTAATGCCCCCTCAAAGCTGTTTGGCCTCCCTGAGCAGATGAAGAAACAAAAGAAATAACCAGAATATCCACTCTGAACTATTCATATCAAAGCAGGAACAAACCAATATTTGGATACAATTTTTAACTGCAAAACAACAGCTGAGGTTTAGCCAACAACCTGTGGAGTTTTTTCCCTTTTTCCTCATTGCAGTGGGAGAAAATGAGGGATGTGTGCAAGGGAAGATTGAAATTCCTGAAAAGGGATGAGAACAGGTTCACATGTGAGTGATGCTGAGTCTACATTTTATAGATCATCCTGAAGCCATGGGGGGAAGTTTTGGGATATTTTTAAGGGTATTCTAATTTCTTCCCACTGGCAGTGCCTGGTCTTTTTCCTTCATGAGGAGTCATTGCCCAGCAAGGAGCTCAGAGAGAAACCTGACCCTTTTTAACCTGAACTTTCATGCCCCCTCAAAGCTGTTTGGCCTCCCTGAGCAGATGAAGAAACAAAAGAAATAACCAGAATATCCACTCTGAACTATTCATTTCAAAGCAGAAACAAACCAATATTGTGACACAATTTTTAACTGCAAAATAACAGGCAAGGTTTAGCCAATAACCTGCAGAGTTTTTTCCCTTTTTTCTCATTGCAGTGGGAGAAAAGGAGGGGCTGTGTCCAAGGGAAGTTTGAAATCCCTGAAAAGGATGAGAACAGGTTCACATGTGAGTGATGCTGAGCAGAGGGGCCCTCCTGGATCCCCTCCCACCTCCATCCCCACCCTCCCTGCCATCACTTCCCTCAAGATCTCAACGCCCTCATTTTTCAAGCTCATAATGAAAAGTGAGACAGCAGAAATTTCATCTCTTCACACTTAGGATCCCCACATTAATTTCATGCTTAATCAATTATAATATTCCTCAAAAAAGCATTTTTTTCCCCCCATGGAAATGCATAAAGACAGAAAGATGTCCCCAAACAGTTTGAGCCATACATCTGGCTGGTTCAGTTCTTCTATAACTGCTTGGGAAGAATGGAAGTGATGCTTCAGTCTTAATTGGAAAAGAGAAACAAAATGCAAATTGTGTGGAGATTTAATAGCAGTTGTGAGGCATCACAGACATCAGGGTGGTATTCAAGCTGAGAACAACTTATTTCAAGGCAAATACAAGTTCAGAGTAGTCCTGAAAATCCCCACTCACCTCCTCACTGATTTATGAGCACAGATCCCTCCTGTTGAATTTTCAGAGCTAAGCCTAAACCCTCACCTAACTACAGCACTCCTGAGTTAAGGTAGGACCAATTTCAGACTTCCACCAGCTGGAAATAATTCTGAGCACGGGAGGGGCATCGTTGGACACCTCACCATGAGCATCTGCAGAGTTGTTTGGAAGTGATAAATTGGGCTGTGCTGCCTCATGAATAATGCAGCTTCATCACAAAATGAAATAAATGGGCTTTTCAGCAAACATTTTTGTGCCTTAAAGAGGGAGAAAGGGAAGAGATATATGACGAGGAGATTCAGAACCAGCTCCTGAGCTGCCACTGGTGGCTTTTTAGCCAAATCCTCAGCTGTGCTGATGAAGATCCCAAAAATGTCATTGCAGGAACAACTGACAGCAATTTTACGACTCGTTTTGGAGCCATTCAGCCAAACTCTCAATCTCAGGAGTTTTACAGCTCTCAAACTGTGCTCTCACATATTTCCAGGGTACCTGATGACATCGGGGAGGTAACAGTTGCATATATGAAGGTTGTAGAACATAGCTTGTGTTTAGGGCATCTGAATTCTGCCAGAGGAGATGAAGCAGTGAATGGTATAAATAACAGCTCTAAACTGCTTTACCAGGATCAGTTAGAACACTCTCCAGACCTTTATTTAGTGTGATTTCTAAGTGGAAATGTCTTTAAAATGTGCACTTCACACAAGCTCAAAAAGGGAGATGATTGAATAAATGTTTTCCTATACAGAGAGGTTTGTCCAAGTGCTTTAGGAACCTGAAACACTTCTGAAATTTCAGCATGAAGAACGTTTAGAGCACGTCCTGAAACCATTTTCAGAAGGCAGCCAGAATGTGAATTACCTGCTTTCTTCTGAGCTAAAATTCCTCAAGAAAAGCCCGGGGCTGTAGGAGGTAAAACACAATGGCTGTGCAATTAGAGAGGTTTCTGATGAAAAGTTCCTCTTCTGTGCTTATTCCAGGCTTTGATCATTCCTTTTTTTGCATACACAGGAAACAGGATCCATTTAAAGCATCGCACCCATCATGTTCATTATCCAGCACCAGGAAAAGCTGCAATCCTTTGAGGGATGCCTGCAATGCTTCCTCCCATTTCCCCCCACAGAGCACCTCTGCATTTCATTTTTATTTATGACACTTAATATTCAGCCCAGATGATAATTTCAGGAACTCTCCCCCAATTAATAACATGGAGATTTATGCAGTTCTCTCGTTTGCATACTTAATTTCCCCCACAGTTTGTCTGCTTTACTATAATTCCTCTGATGTTTACTTTGTCTCGATAATGTTGCAAGGTTAAAAAGGAATGATCACTTGAACATTCATTATTAATTTCTCCTAAGTATCTCCAATTAATTTCCTGAATAGATTGGTGCTTTATGACATTTGTTATTGATTGTTTGGAAGCAAACTTCCAATTACCAACGGAATTTTCCTCGGTCAAAACTTGGAATATTCTTCTGCTAAGCACAGCAGGCTTAAAGAGGCAGAAGCTCTTTTAGAGTCACAGCTGTAGCACAAATGATGAAACAGCCCCAAAATCCTTTGGTTTTTCAGCTGTATTTCAATTGACAGGCACAGATATAAATAAATTCAGATTCCTTTTGGCAAAGGCAAACAAATTCTACAGGTGAGGATTCATCAGCACAGTGGGGTCTGAATCACAGCAATTCTGTGGCAGAAACACAAACTCATCAGGTGAACAAGAGACAAACACAAAACCTAAAGAACCAAAGTGATTTCTTGTCCAACAGCCAAAACCAGAGAGAAAGAGACCAAAAATAGTGCCCAAGAATTGAAGATTCTTAATTTCAGCACCAGTATCTTCCTTCTCTTCCCCACAAGAGCAATACCTGAGTGCTGGCAGGTAAAAGGAAAGCCACTGTGGATTATCTGTGTGGTTTTAATCACCCTCCTGCTTGAATGCTTGCTAAAGAATTAAGCTCTGAAAAGCAGCAAAAATCTAAATCAAGGGTATAAACACACTCAGCTCCCTCTGCTCAGTTCACATCTAGGGCTAAACAAGCTCAAATCAGGTGTTTTTTAAAGTCCCAGAGGAAAACCATTCTGAAATAACTTCCCTCTCTCCTTGGCCATTAAATCCTGCCCCTCAGATGAAGTCTGAGCATCTCTGTCCACTCAATTTTTCTCATGGATATGGCAAATAAGGATCCCAAAGCCCTACAGAGCTCTTAATCCAGGCAACACAAAACCTCTTTGTAGGAAAACCATTATTTGGGTTTGTGTCTCTCTCCTCTGCTTTATCAACACATTCTTGTTAGAAAACAAGGATTAAAATGAAATAAAGTTGTTGTTCTCATCCAGCTGCGTGTGCCAGTCAAGAGCTAAAAGCTTCAAGGTTCCCCCTTTGCTTTCCTGCCCCTTGTGCTGCACAAACCACGTCAGGCAACATTTGGCTCCTGCAATCATCATTTACCCAGGGAGCTCCGTGATTGGCACCGCCAGGAAAGAAAGGAAATGCAAATGGAAAAGGAGATGCGAGTGTGGGAACCTGCTCAATCCAACTGAAAAATAACTCATTTAGCAGAAATCGTTGGGAGAAATAAGTGCTGTCAGAGGCAGGAGTCAAACAGTAAATAAGCCTCACCCAATTTCAATGTGGAGCTGCTTAAAAACATTCCTCACCGTAATGTGCAGTTTAAGCACTTAGGAAAACTGCCAGGAGGTGTCAAAACAGCCAAAAGGAGACTGAAAATAAAATTGCACTTAAATAAATCCCCCTCAGCCCTGCCAAATATCTCAGGTTCACTAACTGCCACAAAGCTGTGCTGTGTTGAGGGGAAAAACGTTTTCCAGCCATCTGTGGCCAGAGGATGATGATTTCTCCTTTTCCATGCATAAACTGCCTTTTCTGTACCCCTTAATCCAAAATTCCAGCCTCAATTTTGTGATATTTGGCATCTTGGTGCCTTTGCACTTATTTATCCTTCAAAACATCAGAAAGGATAAAGATAGGTGTGGTTTAGGGTTTTATTTAATAGTTATTTGTCTAGATATAAACACACATAGCCCCTCAAATATTCTTATTTCTCATCACTTAATTGGAAAATCTGGGGCTGAACACTGCAGAGAACATCAAAACTTCACTGGGAAAGTCTCTGCTAGAAAACTGAACTTCAGAGTTACTGAATCAGAAGAAACCTGTTGGTTTCCCACTCCTCCTTCCAAATTACTCCCTTCTTCCCCTTTCCTTACTCCCCGGAGCAGGTGCACACACCCACCCTGGTTATTTCCCTCCAGTATCCAGCACTAATTAATATTTCACAACCAACCTTCTCTCCAAACCACAGTTTCCATTGCAGGTGGGGTTTAAAAGGCAGCACTACCAACACTGCACATCAGAGCTGCCCAATTGGCTTTTCCTGCCCCAGCAATGCCTGAGATCTCCTGAGCTCAGCCTTACCCTGGATCGCTGCCTTGAGCTGGGACTTCAAAAGCTCTTGTTCCTCCAGAAACTTCTACTGGCCACTTTTATCAGCTCCAAGAGCACAACAATCTGCATTTCAGCAGAGCCTCAGGAGCTGCAGCCCCTGTCACCTCCCCTCCTTGCTGCTCCGGAGGTTGCAGCTCTTGCACTCAGCAGAAACATTTCTTTTCCTGGCTGTAACCCAACACTGACACAAAAAACACTTTCACCACTGTCACAACACCAGACATGGCCATAAATATACACCAGACATAGCTAAAAACTCGTGTTCCCTACAAGTCTGAGCACTCCTGCTGTGGAGGTGTGCACAGGAGACACAGACACAGCATCATCCTCCAGCACAACACAGCAACAGCCACCCGAGAGGCCAGAGAGCAGGGAAACACCTTCCCCAGCTCAGCCACCACCTTCTCAGCAGCCAGTTCATATTTATAATGCCACTTTAACTTCCCCAGCTCAGCCACCACCTTCTCACCAGCCAGTTCATATTTATAATGCCATTTTTACTTCCCCAGCTCAGCCACCACCTTCTCACCAGCCAGTTCATGTCTATAATGTCACTTTAACTTCCCCAGCTCAACCAGCATCTTCTCACCGGCCAGTTCATGTCTATAATGCCATTTTTACCTCTGGACTGGGGAGTCCTACTCTAGAATCCTGCTTCACAAGTGAAGTTAGGTGATGCTTTCAAATAGTTTTTAAAGCTGTAAAATTCCACATGAAACAAGAGTTCTCAGCGTTACTGCTGAACTGTAAACAGGCTACAAGAGAACAAGTGCAGAGCAGCTGTCAGAAAACTTCTGGGGGCTCAACAGCTGTTGTTGGAAGAGCCCCCCAAGGGCATGAGAAAAGCAGCTTTTATCTCTTCCTCCTGTGCCACCACTCTCTCCTTATCCCACGTTGTGCTAATGGCATCCAAAGCAGGAGTGGGATTAAATATGAAATATTAAATCACCCTCTGTGTGTCACTTTGCTTCGGGTAAAGCTGGTGAATGTGGCCAGTGAACATCAAAACCAGTTTAAGGAGACCAGAGGAACAAGCTGCTGGCTGCACCCTCTCCTTGCAGGATGCAGCTTTGCAAACCCCTGGAATATTCTCCAGTTTTTCAGAGATTGAATTTCCAGCATCTCAAGTTGGAAATGCTAATGGGACTTTCCCCAGGAGGTCAGGGTGTCCCCTCCAGGGTCCCAGCACTGCCGTGCACAGCAAGACAATCCCTTTTTATCCCACTTTGGAAAAAAGTGCCCCCAGATTTACCAGATTTAAATCAGTCAAGTGCCCCCATCCTGTTAATAAATGTCCCCAGCTCTGTGAATAAATCATGGAGTGAGGAGAGTTTTGGATTGCAGGGAAGGGGAGGGAGCCTCCTCTGCAGTGAGGATGGCAGAGCTCAGCACAGCTCTCCTGAACAGATGGAGCCCCTTCCTCCTCAGGAAACTCCGGGTGCCTGAGCCCGGGACAGAGCCACCCACACACCTGCCCCACCTGCCAGGGGAATTGTCACAAACGGAGCAAAACAGGAGCAGGGACAGCAGAAACAGCCCAGCAGCTACAGAGGAGCCTTTGGTTTAAAATTCCCCCTTCCCTCCTGCCAAGAAACTTCCAGCTCACAAGAAATGAGTTAAATTCCCCTAAAAACCTCAGCAGCACAACTTTGTCCTACCTGTTGCTGCCGTGTCTGACAGTATTTCTGCTTTGTGGGTTTTACAAATCCATCGCTCGTCACACGGATCTCCAATCTGATGTGCACCTCTGTTCCCAGAAATCCCATTTAATTAAACAGCTGCCAGGTATTTAAATCCACTGGAAGTTCTGGTTTGCCAGAGGCTTCATTTTATAGGAGATTGCTATGATTGAAGTAAAAAATTCTGCTCAGCTGCACTGAGAGAATCTCTACCCCAAATTCTGGGCATTTTATGCTGGCAGGAAATAGAACCCTCTGCAAAAAATTGTCCCTCTCCAAAAATTTAACAATGTTTTTACTCCACTAGCTAGAATTTAAAGCTATTTCTCTATTAATATTCAGCCCAAAAACCCCTAAAACTAAGCTGCATATAAACTTCACACATTGTAAACAAGTTTTACACCCCCAAAATACCGAGCACAAGCTACTCTGCATTTTATTTCACAAGGAAATCAACCAAAATACGACCTCTCCACGCTGCTGAGAGCCGTTCCCATAAAAGTCTTGGAACATATTCCAAGCCCTACTTCTTAATGAGCCTCACAGCACCACCACAGGGATTTAACTTGGGAGAGAGCAGGGAGGCAGGTTTCACACACAGGAGCTGGAACAGATGGATAAATGGGATTTAGCAGCTCCAAGGCAGGTCCCAGCAGGCCTGCAGGATGGCAGGCAGGATCAGCATGGAATTTTCAGGATGGAATCTTCAGTATGGCATTTTCAGGATGGAATTTTCACAATGGCATTTTCAGGACAGCAGGCAGGTCTCAGGATGGAATTTTCAGGATGGAATTTTCATGAAGAAATTTCCATGAAGAAATTTCCAGGATGGAATTTCAGGATGGAATTTTCAAGATGGCAGGCAGGTTCAGGATGGAATTTTCATGATGGAATTTTCAGGATGAGATTTTCATGAAGAAATTTTCAGGATGGCATTTTCAAGATGGCAGGCAGATTCAGGATGGAATTCCAAGATGGCAGATAGATTCAGGATGGAATTTTCAGGATGGAATTTTCAGGACGTCAGGCAGGTCTCAGGATGGAATTTTCAGGATGGGATTTTCATGAAGAAATTTTCAGGATGAAATTTTCAGGATGGAATTTCCAGGAAGGAATTTCCAGGATGGAATTTTCAGGATGGCAGGCAGGGTTCAGGATGGAATTTTCAGGACGGAATCTTCAGGATGGCATTCTCAAGACTGCATTTTCAGGCTGGAATTTTCAGGATGACAGGCAGGTTCAGGATGGAATTTTTGGGATAGTAGGCAGGGTTCAGGATGGGATTTTCAGGATGGCATTTTCAGGATGGGATTTTCATGAAGAAATTTTCAGGATGGAAGTTCCAGGATGGCATTTTCAGGATGGCATTTTCAAGATGGCAGGCAGGTTCAGGATGGAATTTCCAGGATGGAATTTCCAGGATAACAGGCAGGTTCAGGATGGAATCAGCTCCTGGTAACTCCTCTCAGACCAGGGAGGGCTTTCACCACGTCCTACATGGAGCTGTGTGCAGGTGTAACAGGTGAAAATTAACAGTCTAATCCCAACCCAGTTAAATTCCTAAAACCTGGAGGCTCAACAAGGCTGGACAGGGACTAGGAGAGCACATTAAAAAGCAAATAAACTGCAGAGAAGTCAAGTGTCCTCTGCTGTAACCCCACGGACACTCCCCAGCTGAACAGCTCATTGGAGGCACTGAATTTCCTGTTACCAGCCCAGAGCCACTCCAGGGTTGCTGGACATCCTGACAAACACATTCCATAGGGAATTCCACAGGGGTTTGGTGGCTCTTTCAGCCAGGCTTTGCCTGCTTTCATTACAAATTACCAGAACTCCTCCTCTCCTCCAGCCTCAGCCCTGAACACCCACACAAGGACAGAGTAAGAAGTGGAATTAGAGCAAACACCCCCTCAAATAAATATTTCATCTCTGCCCATGACTAATTAACAGCAACGACTTTGCTTAACAGGGAAGCAGAAGTTACTTAAACCTGGAATTATTCTCAAATCAAAAATACATATTTGCTTTGAGACAGAGAGCAAACAACACTCCAGAAAGCTGTTTGCCGTGTAGAAATGTGATTAACAGATCAGAATATTGCATCAGGCCAGGTTTGTCAGTGATTGCAAGATTAAATGTGTAACAAATTGTTCCACTTGCCTCCCTCATCCAGGAGCACTTGCTGTACACATTCCACAGGTGCCTCTCCCTCCAGTCGTGATAATTGAAATTTCCATGGGGCATAGATGTGTAAAAAGAAAAAAAAATAGCACAAATAGCAGCTCTCATTGAAAAGTCAAACAGGAGAGGCTACAAGAGTGTCAGCTGCACTCCTTTCACTCCTCACAGCTGCACGCAGCATTATTTCCTGACAGGTAATGGACACGATTTAAATCGCTCTCCCCCTCACCTCTTCAGATACAATCAGTTATCATTTCTGGAAGTAATGAATCTGCCAGGATGGAAAATCCCAGATGATCTTGATGGAATCAACTTCTTGACTTTCATTTAACCTGCTCTCATCCTTCAGGAGGCAGAACTTTTGCAAACTTCCATCAGAATAAACTCGTGCCAGTATAAAGGCAGGGAGCCTTGTCACACACGAGCAGTGACAAGTACAAGTACAACCCTGAGCGGGTACAGGCGTGGGGACAACAGGGAGTGGATCCTTCCACGTCCCCAGGGGAGGAACTTCAGTGCAAACAGCAGGGAATTGAGGGGAGAAATCTGGGAGGGTGGGACTGCATCACCTGAAGTGTAATTGGACAATTAACCTCAATATGGAAATGGAACAAAACTGATAAAAGTGAAAACTCCTGACCCCTGCTCCATCTTGGGTGGATCCTCGGCCGGGCTCTTGCACTGCCCAAGGTGAATCCTTTAAAAACCTTTTAATAAATCCCTACTTTATTCCTTTAACTCTGCCCAGCCTCTGCTCCAGGCAGCCTCTCCAGGCATCAATCCAACAAGACCTGTGTCAATGCAGCCCTGAGTTCCTTGTGCAGTGGATATTCCTCCTTTTCATGGCTAAATAACCATGGGAGGGGTGTAAAATCCAGGCCAGGGAAGGGCAGGTTTGTTGGTTTTTACAGGACTCTCACACAGAGGGAGGAATTTCTCCTTCTGCCTTTTCCTGCCTCTGAGGCGAGCCCCGGCCAGGCTCCTGTACTGCCCAGGGTGTATCTTTTGAAGGCCTTTTTAATAAAAATCTATTTTATTCCTTTAACTCTGCCCAGCCTCTGTTCCAGGCAGCCTCTCCAGGCATCACCCACACCACTTCAGCACAGCTCCAAACAAAACTCATCCTTTGAGATGGATCTTTCACAACCAGCAGACACAAATTTGCTGTAACAACACCTGGACCCTCATCCCTCAGAGAGTTGTGGGACAGAAAAGCCATTGATGTCCTCCAAAGGTTTGTAGGGCACAAACCAGCAAGGAACCCCCTGTTCACTGCCACCCACACCCAGCCTGAACCCCAGCAGGGTTGTCCAAACCCCCTGAGCAGGAGGAGCAGCCCAGGAGGGCTCAGAGGAGACAGGACACCAAACAAAGTCACCCAGTGGTTGCCTCAGCTTTTATATTTTCAGATTCTGTGCTACCTAGGGATGCAGCCTCATATTAAATGCCATATTAAGCTCCCTCTACAGAGCAGTTAGACAAAACAAATCCATTTCTGCTGGAACACCGAAGACAACTTTCAGCCCCAAAGAACACAAACAGAGATGGACTGAGGGGTGCAACAAGAAGGATGGGACTTCACAGCCTGGGGCTGTAATTGGACAATTGGACCCCAATATGCAAATAGACCTAAACTTATAAAATGGTAAAATCTTGTGACCACTCAGCCATTTTGTAACCACTCTCAGCCCACCCTGGGTGCAGCCTTGCTCAGGCTCCTGCCCAGGGTAAATCCTAGAGACCTTTTAATAAATCCCAACTTTATTCTCCAGCTCTGTCCAGCCTTGTTGGAACCCAGGACATCCCTCTGCCTGCCCTGGATCCCACACCCTGGCAAGGGCTCCAGAGACAAACCACGAGAGTTTGATTAGTATAATATTAATTTATCACCAGGTGTAGATGTAGAATTTTGGGGTTTAATGGGGGTTCAAGGAGGCAAGATAGAGGAATCTGGGCATGTCCCTGTCCTTCTGCTCCTTCTTCTTGCCCTCCATCTCCTGCTGTGGTGGTGGCACTTTTGGATTGGTTTAGCACAGCAGTGCAGTGTCTGACACAGGTGATGGGTGTTGGTATTTATCTGTAAACATGGAACACATAGTGCAGAGTATAAAAGATTAAAATTGCCCTCAGGGTGGTCAGTGGATGATGTTCCAGCACTGCAGCAGCACCCAAACCGGGTGAGAACAAAATGTACCAGATAATAAATAATAAACAACTTTGAGAACCTGAGCAGACGCATCCCGACTCTCTCTTCTGGCACAGGGCTTGTGACAAGGACTTTTAACAAACATCTCGGGGGTTATCAGCCCAAGAACTGGGACAGCCTCTGTTTCAGGTCAGCCTTCCCAAGGCAGCACAGCCACCACAGCCCGTGGCATTTCTGACCAGCTCTGCTCCTGGAAGGGCCCGGCAGCTTGTCAGACACCGAGATCATTATCTCCAAAGATGCCAGGCAATCCCCATGAATCAATAGCCGTTGTGACAGAGCCGGAATGCTGAATTAAGCAGAGCTGACAAGTGGGTTGTAAGCACACCGTGTTTAACGATCAGATGAGATTTGGCTCCTAACAAGATTACTCCCTCTTTAGCAGGTGCCCGTGTGCTGTGAGAAGATAATCCTGCATAATCAACCATCACACACATGTAGAGTCGAGAAGCAAGGGCTCATTAATGAAAATTCTATAGACACGGCCAAGCAGCTGCAGCAAATCTGTCTGACCTCCCGAATTCAACCTGAACCTTCAGCAGTGCCAGGCCTCCAGCACCTCCTGGCTCCTCTCCCGGTGTGATCCAGAACCTGGAGGCAAAAACAGCACTTAAAGGATCATGCAGAAATCCAAATTTGTGGTTTACACTCCTATAGGTTCACAATAGCACCAAACTCATTTTTTCAAGGCCTTGTGTGGACCAAAATTCAGCATTTTCTGAGCTTCTGTGCCTCACACAGACAATTCACCTGGCAGACATCCCAAACCCTCAATAATGCACCTTCAATACTTCACACAGCACTGACCACTGCTCAGTGATGCACTGGGACATGACTCCAGTGCTCCCAAGCACTCACAGGTTGTTTGACATGACAGAGAGGGAAGAGCAAACCCACCAAAGCACTCTTTGTACACAACTGTGTCGCTGATTTGCCCTCTGAGCACTATCCCAGGTAATGCTCACCTCAGTCCCAGCATTTTCCAGTAATTACCACGATCTCAGAGAGCACCAAAGCTTCCCAATTCAACAAAATAGGTGAGCACAGAATGGAGCTGGCCTGGGGGAAAAAAAAAAACCCAACACAGCAGGACAGTTGGAACATTTTCTCATTTTCTCCTCTGTTCTCTCGCTGCTGCTGACTCAAGTCTAATTTAGTGTCAGCATTGCCTTCTCACTCATCTTTCCCCTTTTTCTAAGTGTGTTTAATCTGCTGTAAAATTGTTTTCATGGCTGCGGTGAATGTTATTGTAACTGTTTTACAATGTGCATTATCTGCACTGTGTAAAGGATTTGCCTTCTGTATGCAAATCAATGCCTTGCTGCCATTCCAGGTCTGTGCCCTCGCACGGCAGCATCTCACATCCCCAGGGGGCACAAATCCTTTATTTCTTACAGAATTTGTTAAAAAAAAATCACTTGGAACCCAGTTCTACGGAACCACAGCCTGTTTTTAGGATCGAGCCAGAGCTTGGCCAGTTTAATCAGCAATTATTTGGGCCAGGTTGGATTGCTGTGACCCACAAGTGCAGCTGTAAGAGCTGAGCCCTAGGAAAGCCAGGCTTGAACAGGGATGGTCATCAATCACTGCTCTGACTGGGCAAAAAAGGAATAAAACTGCACAAAATATGCCCATTCTGTGCAGAGAAAATCATCTTGCTTTGGGACAATCTGGTTATGTCAACATCAGGACATGGAATTTTTCATCCTCCCTTGGTTGAGGCACGTTAACCAGATTTAAATCAGTCAAGGTCAGTCAGTCCTTTTAATATTGACTAAGGAAACCAAGGCAAGAAGGTCGGACACAATTTTCCTCAGATCCCTGAACAATAGTATCAATAAATCAGGCTGACTGCCAGTTCTGGACCTCCTGCATCAAAGCTGGTTCCAAATTTTGTCTCAAATTTTGCTGGATTGTTCAAAGATACAAGCCAACCTGTCAGAAGATAAGTTCAGACTTTTCATAATTCTATGTGGACAGCCAGGCTGTAAAAACAAGGGGAAACTTTAGAGTTGCCCTTTTGATCCATATTTTTCAAACACCGAAGAATGTCTCCGAGCTTTCAAAAGCCAAAACCTGGCTCAGAACTTGAAACTGGAAACAGGAAAATTCTCCAGAAAAAAAAAAATAAAGCATGAATGCACACATGCCAGAGGGATTCTCCTGGGTGGAGAGACGAGCAGCTCATCCCCAAAATCAATTCTGAGGTGCCACCCGAGCTTCTTGCTACCAGCAGCTGACTGGGACATCGATGGCCACTGTCTTCTCCTGGGAAGGGTCTCAGCTTTGAAATCCTCATTTGCCCAGATCTGCAATCCATGGCCACAGGAATTCCTCAAGGAGCAGATGAGGGTGGAGAGACAGGAATCCTTACCCTGACTCGCACAAGTGTCACTTGTGTCACTGACACTCAAACAAGTGTCACCCGCACAAGGCACACCAGCCTAAAAGGTGATTTTTGGGAAAGCCTGGGATGTGGTTTCCCTGCACAGAGGAACCTTTTCCTGTGGATATCCATGGTCAGCTCCCTCATGCAGCACAGACACTCATTCACCAGCCTGTCCTCAGCACCCACCACACTTCCAGCTTGCCAATTTACCTCAGCAAGTGCTGGAGCAGCCCATCCCTCAGCCAGCCAGTGCAGGAGCACACGGATAACCCGGGAAATCCGTACAGAAAAGCAGGAGGGAAGCCTCCATTCCTTATTCTCGGTTATTTTATCTCAACCAGGGCCGTTCTCGGGATCTCAAGCAATATTTCCATGGCAACCAGAACGCCTGCAGCTGCGGGGATGGGGTGGCACGGAAGGAGACACTTGTCTCCACTTTGTTAGCTGGGTAATTGGTCCTGCTGAGCAGGGTCAGCTTTAAGAAAGATGACAGCAGGTAGAGTCTGTCTGCTCAGATACCAGGGCCACCTTATCCTTGGAGCAGATCTCTTGGATTTATTAAACACTTACGGGGTTAGTGAGCTGTGAAAATCCGATTCCCCACCGCTGCAGTGTGCTGACGAGGAACTTCCTCCTGCGCTTCATCAAGTTTTCATTATCTTTCTGTGTTTTTGCAGGGAGGGAGGCTTCAGGGGTTTAAGATGCTGCAATTTTCAGGCTGCATGAGCCTCTCAAATCAGTCACCCTCTCCGGCAGCAACCTTTTCAAGAACAAGAGCAATCAGCTGGCCCTGAAGCTCTCCAGGCAAGGCACAGCACAGACCAAGCCTTGCCTCAAGTTCTTGGTTCTTCATTGTTCCCACAAACAAACAAGCCAGGTCTAAAGTGCTCCTGGTGCTCCTTATTTCCACCTTTGAGTGTTTTCTCATGCTGAGGCAGAGAAAACAACCCTGGCCTTGTTCTCACTTTGATTAAACCTGAGGATCTCCAGGTGAGGTCACAGTTCTACAGGAGCTGCTCCTCACCTTGCCCAGGAGGCTGGAAAAGCCCCTGGCTCCAAAGCTGTGAGATTTCCACCTTGTGAGTTTCGAGGCACACGGAGCACAGGTATTTTGAAAACCTTCATCCATTAACTCCCCTCTTCAGCAGATCAAAGCTGAATCATTCCCTGATTATTCAAAGATCAATTGAGTCTCTGTTTCCGTGCAATCAGCTGAGGCACAGCTCTGGTCTGGAGGGTTCCATTGCAGGGCAATGCCAGAATTGGAGCTTTTAGGAAATTATAAGCTCAGGAGGAGATTTTAGGGAAAGCAAGTTCTCCCTCTGAAACATAACAGAACCCTCAAAAGCCCCCATCTCACACATCCTGCAGGGATCCAGCACATGATGGGGACAAAACAGCAAAAAAGCACTGCAGGGCTTTCCCCTGATCCTCCCAAGCTTTCCTCCCAAAGCTTCATGGAATCACAGCCAGTGTTTTGCTGCCAGCTTCCCCTCACAGGGAGTTTTTCATGAAGCAGGAGGAATCAAACATCCCTTGGAGCAATTCGTGAAAGTTTGGAGGCAACAAGAAGATTTTCATATTGCCATAACCTCGACAAAGCACAAGCGACAGAGAGATGTGGTTAGCAATTAAAAAATAACAATTTGCCATTCAAAAAAGGGTTATTTTTGCTGTAGCTCTTTATTTTAGGCAGAGCTGGACTCCCAGCTCTGGGTTTCATACAGCACATGGGCTTCCCCTGTAATGGGACTGAATTATGTCCCTCCAAACAATAATCTATCACACTGGAGATACAGCTTTATGCAGGAAAACATTTTAAACAAAACCAGCAGTACAAATTAACCACTTCTCAACATTTCATATTAATATAATTTAATGCCTGGAGATTTCTGGCTTCCACAGCAACTTACTCTTCAGTTGACCTGCAGGGCTGACATCACAATAAAAATAATTAATATTAGCTGTGCTATAAATACCCACTCATTTCTACTACAGCGTGCATATTATGTATGACAACCATTCCTTTCCCAAACTTTAAAATCCTGTTTTACAGGCCTCTGTTCCAGCATAATATCCTCATAAACCACAATAGCAGTGCAGCATAGAGAGGACTAAATTAAAAATTAATGGGCCCTGCCAGTGCTGAGCTTTCTCAGAGCCAGGAAAAGGCAGAAGGAGAAAGTCCTCCCTCCATGTGAGAGTCCTGTAAAAAACCAACAAACCTGCCCTTCCCTGGCCTGGATTTTACACCCCTCCCATGGTTATTTAGCCATGAAAAGGAGGAATATCCACTGCACAAGGAAGTCAGGGCTGCACTGACACAGGTCTTGTTGGATTGATGCCTGGAGAGGCTGCCTGGAACAGCGGCTGGGCAGAGTTAAAGGAATAAAGTAGGGATTTATTAAAAGGTTTTTAAAGGATTCACCCTGGGCAGTGCAAGGGCCTGGCCAGGGCTACACCCAAGATGTATCAGGGGTCAGGAGTTTTCACACTTTTATCAGTTTTGGTCCATTTCCATCTTTGGGTTAATTGTTCAATCACACTTCAGGTTATGCAGTCCCACCCTCCCAGGCTGCTCTCCCCAATTCTCTGTTGTTTGCACTTTTTGTGCCTGAGGCTGCAGCGCTGTCCTTGGTTCTGGGGCTGGAAAAGGATTGTTCTGTGTGCCTGAGCTGTGAGGAGAACTGGATAACACTTGGTATGAAGTTCAGAGTTATGCACCAATGCAGAATCTGGAAAATATGAAAGCTGAAACTTCAGGCACCAGGCTCTGCAGGAGCAAACTCAGAGTCAGGGTCTGATTTTCTCCGTCTGTCACCAAGGTCAGCATTAACAGCTGCATTCAGTGGGAAGGGTCTGGCACAGAAACGTTTCACAGCAGCTCTTGGGGAGCTTTGAGGTGAGAGACGACACCTTGTGTGTCCCTTTAATGAGGAATAGGAGCCCCCCAAACTTCCTCAGGCTCCTCATGAGCATCAGAAAACCAGATAACTTAAAATCCCATTTTTCAGAGGTGGTTCCAATGAGGTTTTTTGAAAAGACCCACATTGAACACAAATATTCTTCTCAGACTGTGCTGTTTCAGGCATTATTGGTTTGGGGTCTAAGAGCATTCAAAAATAATCTTTGAATTTAGAAATATGAGTGCTCCTGTAAAAGTTTGGTTTTTTTCTCCTGCAGAAGGGGAACACAAACAAGAGGCTCCACTGAGATTTAGGAACAGGATATTCCCAGCCAGGACCCAAACAGATCCCTCCTCCTGGCCCTCAGCAGGAGGGAGATTTCAGCACAGAGGAGTTTGATGAAGCGATTCCCAGTCTGTGCATAAGATACAGGAGCTGCCTCTCAGCTCCCACTTGTAACAGATTCTTTCTTTATGTGAGGAAAGAAAAAACAAAGCTGTTGGGCACTGAGGGAGCTTTTAATTCACAGAAATTGAACCCTGTCTCCAGTCCAATCCACAAAACTATTCCAGCTCTTCACAGAGTGCCAGGTGTCAGGAGAATTAATGCACCAACACCAGGGATTTATGTCCAAACAGGAGACAGAGGAGTCCTGGAACTTTATTCCAATAAAGGGAGAGGCCATGGGGCATTTCCCATGGGGTCTCTCAGATTTTTGGAGGACGCAGCCTCCTTTTTATCCCAATTTCCCAGCCACATTTCCCTCTCTCTTTCCCCACTGGCTGAGGTACTTGAGAGGTGCAGACTTCCCAAATCACCTGGTACAGACCCCTGCTAATGTGCACCCCCCTCCTTTCTCTTTTCCTTGTGTCAGTGAAATTCCTATGGAATTTCTGGTTCTTCCCATTGTTTCTTTCACCTCTCAGTATCCAATTTATCAGCAGCCCCGCAGTTTGTCTGTAAAGACAAATCCCTCTCATTCCTTCCATCAATCAGTGGGATCCTTCCCATTGTTTTCTTTCTCTCTCAGTGCCAGTTTTATCTCCCAGCAGACCCTCAGTTTGTTTGTAAAGATAAGTCCCTCATTCCTTTCACTCCTGCCTCAAAATTCTCAGTGCTCTCTCAGTGCAGCCATGGGAGCTCTGTCACCTGGAGATGCCTCCAAATAAAACAGCCCAAAAAGCTCTGAAGACCACCTGGGTTTTATGATTTTGTGCCCTCCCTCTCTCCCGCTTTTCCTTCCCCAGAGGACTCAGCATGAAATGAGAGGATGTTCTAGTGAGTAGAAGTGGCATCACCCTCAAACACGCTGAAAAAATGGAATAAGGAACACCAGACTGCCCTTAGCCATTAAAATGAAGACGCTGGCTCAAAAAACCTTGAGCAATGTTCCTCTGCCTCCCTAAATTATTGCTGCAGTTTCAGTGGAAAGAAATGTCCTTTTCCCTTCTCCCCCTCCACTCCAGTGCACTCATAGCAAGCATCCATTTATTTTTATTTTACTGGTTGTTACACTTTATACAGAAAGCCTACAAATACAGCAGAGTTTATATCAGACTCCCTGTGAACTGCAAAAGTCTTTGCTGGTGCTTTTTGTTGTTATGGTGCCATAAAGCCACACATCTCACAATAACTCCAGCAGAGGAAAACCAACAGGCTTAAAAGCAATTTATTGAATCAAAAGAGAAGAGATTTGTTGCATATCAAGGGAAGTTGTGTATCTGTCAATACTTTTGACATGTAATGAAAAAATAAGGTTTCAGGCACTCAAAGGGCTTAACCCTTTTAAGACAGCAGAGAAACTATTAAATCAACCCCACACCAATTTTCCCGTTGAGTGTCTCATTTTTCAGGACAGAGAGTAACCCCTTAAATGGAGTCATCCTTCAGAAAGAGAATTTTTCAACACATTCTGCGGGCACTGGGCACTTCCATTAGGCAGGAAACAGCTCAGAGAGGAACCCAAGATTTCAGCAGATGCTCCAGGGGGTGCAGAAATCTCTGCCTGGCATTGCAAACCCGCCCGTGGCTGCCCATGAGGTGGAAAACGCCATCACCAAGGCAACCACTGCCAGGGACCCGCTGGTGCCCGAGGATGATGCTCAGGAACATGTGAACATAATTACTGCCAGGCATCCGCAGCTTGTGCCCTTTGGAGAGCCGGGGGTTTCCATGGGAACGCCGTGGAACAGCTCAGAGGGAGCCTCCTCCCAGCTGTTTCACTTCCGAGGGAGGACAAAAAGGCCTGGTGAGAAAACCAGCTGCGTTTGGCCTCTTATCCCAAGTGCAGCAGCTGGACAGCGAGGCCAGAGGGGCAGGAAAGCATTTTCCAACTGCCAGGGGTTCATCCTGGGGAAGGCAGCAGAGTTCTGCTCCTGCAAGAACCTGGCTTGCTGCTCTCTGCTTGTTTGTGGGCAGTGTCGTGGTTTGGAAAGACAGGTGTCTGCCAGGGAAAGCTGGAGCTTCCCTTGGAATGGAGAATGTAAACCTCTTCCCTCCAAATTATTGTAATTTTGGAATTAGGGGCTTTCAGGCAAAAATATGGGAATGGGAGTAACAGTTCTTTACTAGGAATATTAATAAAAGAATACAAATGTAGTAGTACAAAAGAAAAAGCAAGCAAACAAAAGTCCTGGTAAAACCCTGACAGGGCAGGGATAGGACCTGACCCCCTGTTGGTCAGGGTGTTGGAAGCAGTCCAAATAAATCCTCCTGGAGTAACAGATGTGGTTCTGTGGAGCAGAGATGATCCTGTAGAAAGGGTCCAGCTGTGGCGAGATGGGTCCGGTGCTCCAGTCTTCCTCTGGGGTCCAGAGTGGAAAGTCCAGGTGCCTGGTGATCCTGAGCCTCAGTTTTTACCCAGGTAGGAACAGTTGGATCCTCCCACTGGGTGGAGCGACTCCCAATGGGATGATGTCATGTGTGATGTCATTGGTGAGCCTTCATGGCCCATTATCAGCAGATATCCCTGATGATGTCATGTGTGATGTCATTGGTGAGCCTTCATGGCCCATTATCAGCAGATATCCCTGATGATGTCATGTGTGATGTCATTGGTGAGCCTTCATGGCCCATTATCAGCAGGTATCCCCCGGAGGATGGACGGGTGGTGACAGAGATAACAAACCCTGCCCCAGAAATAAGAAACACTGCCACACCTGGTTTAACAGCTGGCCCATTATCAGAAGGCTTCTGCCCCCTTCCCTCTGCGTTACAAGAGATAAAGAAAAAAAAATCTCAACTGCTTTCAACAGGTGAAATAGAACACACTTTTTTTTGGTTACATAACCCAAGACAGGCAGTTATTCCCCTTAAAGGTGTTACTGCTTTATCAGCTCGAGAAAAATGCAGTTCTAGAGAGCTCTGAGTCCTGAACTGCACAGAATGTTGTCCATAAGCTGATATAAAAGCACTGAGCACTTGCAGCCTGTCAGGGGTACTTGAAGCTGAATGAATCCTTTCCTGGCTGAAAGCTGGGAGGTTTGAGTGTTTCCCAATCCATGGGGGAAGTTTGGAGCACACAAGTCACCCATCATCTCCAGTAAATAGCTTTAGAGCACAGTGATTTATAGCATGGATTGGCCCGGAGGTCACTGTGGGAGGAGTTTGTGCATCATTTGAGGAGGGAAAAGAAGGGATTTGCCTTTTCACCAGGCCCTCAGCTCCTAAACCAAACCTTACGACTGGACTCCTCCAGCCAGCCCTCATCTAAGGTATTATTTTATTTATTTTTTCCAAAGTATTTTAACCCAACAGCAGAAACTTGAGACCAAATCATTCTTACCTAGCAGGCCAGCCCTGACACTGCCTTCAGACCATGGAATGCGATCAGTTTTTATCCCCACAGTCCCAGGGATACAACATCACCCTGGGTTCCTCAGCTGGCCATAAACACACACGTTGCCAGTTCACCTCTGGATGTTCTATGACCCCTGTATTAAGATCAGCACAATTCAGTGCTCAGGTTAATCCATTTTCTGCTTCTGCTCTGCTGCCAGCACTGAGCAATCCTTCAGGAAAAGTTAAACCATGGATGCAGCTTCAGCTGATCTTTGCTCTTTTGGGCTGCACAGCAGAGTTTTGCCACCCCTGTCCTGAGCTCTGACAGGGCTCTGCATCACCCCTAAAACTGAAAGTCTGGGGAGGGATCATCCATTCTACCCCCAAAAAAACAATTAACCTGATTTTGTATGTAGAGTGGTAGGGAGAAATATCTTTAACCAAAGATTGATCTTTTCCTAAAGAAAATCCTCCTGTATCTTATGCACAGACCGGGAATCGCTTCATCATTTTTCCTAAAATCTTTTCCTTTTCCAAATATCGTTAAATTTGGCACGAAAACATCATGTTTACAGAACCAAAGATGTCTGATTCTTCAGGATCAAAAGATTCCTTGGGAAGGTGGGAAATCCACCAGTACCATGCATCCACTGGGGATCAAAGATCCCATGAGGATGATCCTGCCTTGAATGGTTCTGTCAATTCCTTCTGGAACTGGCCAAGCATCCAATGGCATGCTAACTAAACAGGTGGAAGATGTCATTTCTGGGGTTGCTTTGGACATTTGGTGTCCAAACCTGATGCATTAATAAAACCACCCAGACATTTGTTTTAGGTTGTCTAACTGGCAAATTTGTACTACTAAAATCAAGCAAATTATGAAAAGCAAGTAAGGAAACAACAACAACAAAAAAGCATAAGCATAACATTCGATTGAGCCCCATATTTCCCTTAAACTGTCATCTAATAAAGGAATTTTATAACACTACTTATCCCCTAACACTGGTCTTTGGTTGAGTGACAGGTAAGGCTGCATTGCTGAAGGCAAACAAAGTAAAATATGAACATGATACCTGATTTAACTTCATACTTTTCCTTTGGTTATTTTTTGATTTAGGGCACTTTCCTTTTCACTCTTAATTGCCCCGCCATGCAGGGCAGGGGCACCCACAGACCTCTGGTTGATTTTTCCCTGGGATAATTCCATGAGTTTTAGGCACATCCTGTCCTTGCACCCACAGCTCTCAGCCAGCGTGAGAGAAACCCTTCAAGGTCCAAGGAGCACATCAGGCAGCTCTGGTGAAAAACCCAAATGCTAAGGAGGGAGCCAGAGCCCTTGTTGTGTCTATTTATAGGAATTCCAGCCAAGTGGAAAGGATGGAGGGCTGGGCTGGCTCTGCTCCCTTCCAGGATGTGCTGTCCTGCTTATTGGGCCATGAAATGCTGAGCAGAAGGAAAGGCAGGTTTGTGTGAATAATAATGAAGGTGGAGCATCTGCAGGGTTTTGTTCATGCCTGGAAACTCCTCGTGGCCACTTGACCAAGCTAACAAGGAGACTGAGTGCCAGTGTTTGTTCTTGGGAACGTCCTGGGAGAAGAGGTTTCAGTGTGTTCAGGTGTTTCACTCCCTAGCCCAGTAATTATCCATCAATTCATCCTTTCAGATCTAGAAATAATATATTCAAGGCCCCAAAAAGAAATTTTAAGTGCTCTGGCACAGCAGAAAATGGACATTCCCTCAAAAACAGTGAAATCCTCACTGTTGGTATTTTTTTTTCTCTCTTTTGATGTTGAGATCCTCCAGCAGAGGCCGTGTGAAAATCACTGCACAAATCTGAAGCCACACAAAGAAAAGTTCTCCAAGCCTTCTGTGACATTCACACATAATTATTGCTGGCTCTCTTCATACAAAGCTGTCTATCCCTTCATGTTACTTCCAGAAAATTTTAATTCTCTTGTAGCCTTAACCACAAATTAATTTCAATTACGGAAGGGCCATGTTAACACAGAGGAATGTAATTTCTGTCTGGTTTCATCTCGTGCAAATCCTTGTAAGAATTTATCTGTCATGAGCGGAGGTCATGAGAAGAGATGTGAACTATCACAGCACATTACAGCTCCATAAAACGAGACAAAAAAGGAGCTGAAAGACAAAGAAGCCAAGCTGGAAAACAGACATTGCAAATTATGGGCTGTTTGTAGAATCCAATCCAAGTGCAGCAGGAAGGCAGTGCTGATGGCTCCTGTGCACTTTTAAAGTGATTGCTTTATTCCAGCTAGAGGAGATATTTCCTTTTAGCCTCTCCACCCACCTCAAGGGCTGGGCCAGGCTGACATCAGAGCCTCTTCAGGACTGTGGGAAACAGAAAAAGCAGAAAACTCTCAGAACTGTGTAGATGCAGGCCTAGAGATAGAAAGACACAGGAACATGCAATAATAAATCTGTTTCTGTGCTGTGTAGAGGTAGGCCTTAGCAGGCAGAAAAATATATCAAGCAAGATAATGGAAAAGTTTAATAATGAGGCTCTGTGCTTTGTTTATAGAAGAGTATAAAAAGTTTCTGAATAGCAGAAGAAATAAAACAAACACTCATTGTTAGATGTAAGGTGTACGTGTAGTTTTAATGATTGGTTTATGCAGATGCCTGTAAGCTCTTAACAATTTGCTGTTGGCTAGAAAACCTTTAAAAGGCCTTGTAAAACAGAGAACTCTGGCTGCTGTTGGAAAAATGTGAACTGTTGCCATCTTTCAATTGTCTCACTATGTACTGAGGCTGACATTGCAATAAAAGCTCAAGGAATGTCTCCTGGCACTCCTGCCCCGTTGTATGGAAAAACGAGATCCAACAAGGACAGCCCCTGCAGGGCTGGGTTCCATCCAGCTTCCCAACAGCCACAAATCCTGGGAATAGAGCAGCAGGCTGGCAGGCTGGCAGTGGGGGTGTCGAGGATGCAATAGTTCAGGTTTGGTAATCTGTGAGGCACCAGCACCTCCAGGATTAAATTTACACCGAGTTCAGGGCAGTGGGAGCAGCCCCATCTCATCCCAGAACAATATAAATAAAATTATTCCTGCATGGCATCACCTGGGCCATTTTATTCCCTTCAGCAGGCAGCTCAGAGTGACCAGCAGTGCCTGGCAGACCTTCCCCATTCCCATTTCTCCCAAGGATGCTCTGCTGCTGCCCTCAGAGCATTGATGCCTTAGGGTTTCAGTTTTTATATATGTTTATATATGTTTACATTTTTTATATATTTTTACATATTTTAATATATATTATATATTTTTATATATTTTATATATTTTATATAATTTATATTTTTATATTTTTATATTTTTATATTTTTATATTTTTATAATTTTATATGTATATTTCAGATCCTGTGCATTAGTGAATAACTCTAAACTCCAAATAAAGTGTAATTAACTCTTCACATTTTGGTCACACAGAACAATCCCTCTGGGCCTGTGGTCCAAGGATATCCTGACAGCTCCAGGCCCCCAAAAGTTTAAACAAAAGTGAGTTGGGGAGGGGAGAAAACTGGGGGAATGTGACTTCATTACCTGAAGCTGTAATTGGGGGATTAACCCCTGATATGCAAATAGACCAAACTCATAATTGTGTGAAAAACTCGTGACCATCGTCCATCCTGGGTGCAGCCTCTGGGAGGCTCTGACTGCCCGAGGTGCATCTGTTAAAGGCCTTTAATAAACACCCACTGTATTCTCTAACTCTGGCCTCTGTTCCAGGTGGCCACTCCAAGGTGTCACATCACCCTGATGTCCCAGCAGGTTCCGGGGCAGGAATTCCTGCAGCATTCCTGGCAGGGTGTCGCAGCTGGCGAGCAGCCACCGGCGCTGTTCCCTGGATAAAAGCTGAGGGAACGCGCTCTGCAATCCCCTTAGCGCCGACCTCCGATTTCAGCACCACGGACAGCTCATGCTACAACAACAACAACAACTTTTCTTTTTCTTTTCTTTTTTTTTTAAGGGTCAAAACTAGATAATTGAGCCCAGAAACCTTCCTGCTTTAATTGGATCTCATAAATAACAAAACAAAATAATGAGCCCGAGATCCACAAGTGTTTTGGCAATATTAAGGCATCTGAAAACACAAATCCCTCCCCAAAACCACCCTCATTCACTGTTTCTTCTTCCAGCCCCACCAGCATTCGGCTCCCAGGGATGAAAAAAATCACTACTCAGTGGTAAATCCTCGCTGATAATGAAAAATTTGGGGGTTCCAGGTGAAATACACACAAAGGCTTAAATGAAGGCTGGCCCCGATTGAGGCACGTGGTGTTCAGACATCCCCACACATCCACAGAAAGCTTTGCCAGGTCAGATGGCAACTCCTGCCTGTGCCTGAGCTTCCACTAATTCCCTGGATTGCTCCAGCATCTTCCAGTTGAGACAAGGCACAGCTCAGGATTACGGGGAACTGATATAGTTTATAAACAGGATCGATATATTTTATAAACAGGATTGATATATTTTACAAACAGGATCACAATATTTTATAAACAGGGAGAGCTGCAATTTTTTCCAGGGTGGAAAACCCACTTGATGCTCACCCAATGCTTTCCCCTCAGACACAGCTGCACCAACAGCTTTAGGACAGAGGAATATTAATTTTCCAGCAGGATCCTGCCCAGGTTCCCGGTGTTCTTCAGGAATGTGATGGACCTGGCACTTCTGGGAGCTCTCAGGGCTAATTTCAGCTGAGGAAGCCAATTGCTGCAAAGTGCAGCAGAGGCTGGAGCTAAGTCAGGGCTGATGCAAATCATTCCCTAAAGGAGTTTGTTTCTCTCACTAGGCACGGAAAATTGGCATTTGTAAATAGCCACCCTTAGATTCCCCATTTAAATGAAGCTTGGGAGCACTCGGGGAAAAAAACACCTCTCACCTCTTCACTTAATTCACCATTTTAGGTGACAAGTGGTGATAAATTCACAGGCCCTCAATGGCAGCGTGGGGAATATCGGTCTGGTTCATTTTTTTATGTCCCCATCAAATAACAAGCAGCAAACTCCTCCATTTCAAGAGAAGCTGATGGATCCATCTTCACTCTCTGCCTCTTATTCTACAAGGGCTCATTCCTCCCTTGAGGTGCTTTCACTGCCAGCCCAACTCTCCGAGTTTTTCCTTTTCTCAGGAAAAAAACAGATGAGTTTATTCAGGCTGTGATTTCCTTCTGCAGCAAGAGGACACTCAGTGCATTTTCTGCTGTATTTCATGTCAAACACTGAATCTCTGTGAATTATATTCCTCCCATCTGCCATAACCCGCCTGACACAGCCAAGGCACCTCAATCAAAAGCCCTGCAGATTATCAGAGCCTATGGGGACACCAAATTCTGTATCACCAAACTGAGGCAAGGCTCAAATCCTTCAATATTATCAAAGCAGTGCAAAAGAAATCAGACACCCGGCTGATAAACGTGTACAAATCCAAATTGTGCCTAGACAACATGAATTTATCTGGCAAAATTCCTCCCTCCCAGCTGAACTTACGGAATTTACAAGTCTTGGAAACAGCCTGGATTTCCCACTGGAGGTGAATACCTGGGCTTCTCTTCAGGAGAACTGGCTGTGGTCAGGATCTTTACAGGCAGAACAAACCCCCAGCTCTCTGAAGGATAAGTAAAACCTCTTCCAAGTATCTGCAAACAAAGAGGCTTCCCCTTAGTCCAAGTTAAAGGAGAAATAAAAGCCAACAATCACTTTAAACGCCTTTTTTACACCCCTTTTCCCATAACTTCAGCTGGCTGGGGTTTTCCCACCTGAAAAGCACTTTGTAACTCGCACAATACCAGCCTCTTAATTCTCATTCCTGGCAAGCCCATTCCCCCTCGCTCTCATGTTAATGAGCCTCCCCGGAGCTCTCCAGGATTCCTCTTCTCCATCACGGGGGTTGTGTTACTCCCAGCACCATAAATGCAGCCCAGCACTCGATTTCTATCCACAGATGAACAAAATTCACTCTGCAGTTACTCAAACCATGGCTGCTTTCAGTTGGGAGCCTCCTCAGTTCTGTGCATTCACTCATCAGCTGCCCTGAAGGAGGAAAAATTGGTTTGCACCTGTTATAAGTACATGTTATACTATTGGCTTTTGGCAAATATTAAAATGAATGCTATACGTATCATGTTGGAAAACTTTGATGCATGAATAGAGAGGTTTTTTATTATTATTTCTGTTATTAACAAAACTTAGAAATAGGGTGATAAATATATCTATTTCTTGGGCTATGGCATGGTATTAAAATGGAGACTATGTGATGTGGAATGCTTTTGTTCATGTAGCTAACTCGGAGAATGATAAAAATAATCAGGAAATTCCTCCCATTCTTGGATTATCCTCTCTGGATGAAGATGGCAGTGACCAGAACACCAGGGGAGGAATTTATTGACCCTCCTTTATCAGGGAGTGTGGGGACGGCAGGATGGAACCACAAGGAGAAATAAAAATGTTGATTTGATCTGCAGGATGGGATGGGGGCAGGTCGGGGGCTGAAACCAAGCAAAGGAACATCCAAACTCCAAGGAATGTTTGAATCATGCATGGGGGTCTATGAATATGCACCAAGCTGATGCATTTACAGAAATGTTCTGAGTTAGGTGGTGCTCCTGGCTGAATGCCAAACACCCGGCCGTAATTTTTATTTTTGCTTTTGTGTCTCTTATTGTCTTTTTATTAAACCTTTTAAATTTTACCAGAAAAGTGAACCTCGATTTTCACAACAGCACCTATAATCCTTCACAAGCCAATTAAAACATGTCAATAAATGCCACACTCGGGGGCAGCATCCGCCTCAGCCAGGCACTTCCAGTCACAGCTGCTGCCCTGAAATACGAACTGTTTATTCTTTATTGTTGCTTCGAGAGCTCCAACCAAAATCTGGTTTCTGATATCAAGTGCCTGAGTTCTGAGTCTTGAGGGGCATTTGAAAGGTCAAGGAAAAAAAATAATTAAAGAGTTCCTGTGCAATCTTGTTCTGAGCCTTCTGGAAGTGTCCTCTGTGCATTTCCCTTCCCAGAAGGAGCTTCCACAGCTGTGTGAGTCCCAACTATTGAATATTCCTGTGTGACGGATGATTCTGGGGTACCAGGTGTTTGCCTGTGATCCAACATCTGCATCTCTGTTAAACCTTAATTCCAGTCCTTAAAGACCTTTAGATATTTGTTGTATTTTCAGCCACAAAGGGAGCCAAAAATTACATTCAGCCTGTCTCTCAAGCTCTCCAAAGGCTCAGGACTTCATTAAAACTCCATTAAAAGCTCTGGCTGATCTGTATGCCAGCTCTAAACTGAAAAGCAAGGGCTCCAGCTTATCACACTCCCAGGGATGCATTGTTATGCCGAGCCTTTGGAAGTTTCCCAATTTATAACTTGTAAAAACAATGCAGATTGCCCGGGGAGTCTGAGGGAACAGCTCAGGATTTCTGACTGGATTTGCACAGAACACGCAGCTCAGGACTTGCAAGGGAGGATGGATGGAGAGGGAAGAGCAGATTCCACCACAGATTCCTGATTTTTGGGAAAAGGAGCTCTCTCAGTCTCCTTTCCTGCTCTGGAGCAGCCCAAGGCCACAGCGACTGGCACAATATTTTTAAGTAACCAAAAAAAAGGCCAAATTCCAACAAGGGATATGCCAATTGCAAAGCCTTTCAGCTCTGGATTGCCACAAGTCCTGCTACATTCTAATATCACTCCAAATGAAACCATTCCAGACAGAAATCCAGGTAACTTCAGTTTATTTCTGGGGGTCAGAACAGTCAGTTTACACCTAGTTTAATTTTTCTATCAATTGCATAGCACTTATCTAAGTGTGACCCTCAGTGCAATTTAATCAGTGTTTCCTGGTTGAAAATACAGTGATTTTATTACCCGAGCTCTTCAGCCACCACCTTCCTGAAGAGGCAGCACTCTGCCTGCTTTCCCTGAGCGAGGACTAATTAACAACTCCATTAAAACCCTTCTCAAGGAGCCAGACAACAGGAGAGGAGTCCTTGGAGGGGGATGTGTTCCATCAGCACCAGGACTTCCCTTTGTGCTTCCTTCATCTCCATGTGAGCCACAGGATCAAACTCTGAGGAGGCTGGAAGTGTTCCTGGATTTATTGGAATGGATTCCTGGTTCACAGGAACCTGCTGCTGCTGGAAGGAGGCAGAAGGAGCTGCAATAAAGCACCTCCTGCCCCTTTTCTCACCTGTGCACACACAAATCCCTGCCCTTCTGTTATAAATACAGAAGGAATTAATTAAGTATAAATACATAAATATTATAATGTTGGCTTTTCACAAATATTAAAACGAATGCTGTATGTATAATGTTGGAAAGCTTGGCTGTATTAATATAGTTTCTTTTATTTCTGCTGTTAACAAGCCTCAGAAACAGTGGTGTGATGAATGTATATATTTATTAGGCTATAAACATAATATTAAAATAGAAATGATGTGATGTAAAAAAAGGCTTTTTGTAGCTAACTCAGAAGAATCTGAGTAAAGACAATCAGGAAATTCCCTGCATTTTCGGACTATCTGGATGCAGATGATGGTGACAGACCCCAGGACACAAAAAGAAGAATTTATTGCCTCTCTTATCAGGGAGTGTGGGGACAGCGTGGAGCCACAAGGAGAAATGGAATGGGGGCAGGTTGGGGGTTGAAACAAAGCAGAAGAACGTTTGAATTACACATGAAGGTCTATGAATATGTAACGTGCTGGTGATTTTCAAGGAGTGTTCTGAGATGGTAGAGTCTGCTTTTTGGCTGAATCCCAAGCACCTGGCTGTATTTTGCTTTATTCTGTCTCCTAATTGTTTTTTTATTAAACTTAGAAATTTTACCAAAGAAAGTGAACCTTGTTTTTCACACCTCCTCAGGATTTCTCTCACCCTGCTCCATAGGGAGGGTTCTGGAGACCAAACCCATCTCCCTGACCCTCACTCCTCTCACCCATCCCACGCAGGAGCTGCAGGGTCTGATTTATCCAAAGAAACCTCTCAGGCTGCAGTGACAGCTCCCAGAAAGGGGGGAAAAACCAGCAGAGAACTCATTTATTGGTGAAAAGCCACCTCTCAGCTACACAAAACCTTCCCCTCTTCAAACCTCTTATTTTAATGAGCCTTTCAATTCTGCACAGCTGAAAATTCACCTTCCACTCAAAGCAGCTCCTGCCCAATAAGTGCCAACAACATTCTGCAGCTTTATCCATATTTGCCAACTTGTGAGCACTCTTAAGATGAGCATTTCTTTTCCTTGGTGGCTAAAACATCATCATTGTCCAGGATTTTTTGTTTTAGAGCTGGATTGATTTTGCAGCTTGATGTGAATTAACCAGCAAATGTTAATTCAGTGCAAAATCCATTTTTTGGGATGTCCCTTTCCCCACGGAGAAATTGCTGGCAGTGCTCAGAGCTCTTGTCGGTCTGCCCTTGATTAGCACAAATATCTGGGGCTTATGGAATTATCAGGTTTCTGACAGCCACATGTTATTTTAATGTTTTAAAATCAGAGCAGGAAAGGGCTTCCAGCTTGGACTAAATAAGCCTCAATTATGGCCTAGATAGAGAACAGGGAGAGTTTCTGTCAGGGCAAAACCTTTGATCTCAGTTTCAGGACTATCTGTCTGATTTTATGTCTGAGAAAAAAACACTTCAGAAGCTCCTTCACAAAGAAACTCCTTGACCCTGTGACTTAAAGAGCCAGAATAAGCCAAATTATCTTACAAATATTCCTTCTCAACACCAGTGAAAGCCAAAGCCAGGTTTTACCAGGCAGGGTAAGACCACAGAATGACAAGAATCAAGTTTTGAATCAAGTTTTGAATCAAGTTTTGAAGAGCTGTTGTCTCTAAAACTGCTTGGAACACATTTTTCCAGCACTCATACCCTGGTGTTTGCCCATTTCAGCACACATTTCACTTCCCAGCCTCAGCTCCCACCCCAAACTGATTATCTCCCAGACAAGAGACTAACTCGCCTTAGCCTGATGAAATTTCATCTTGCTGAACTTTTACTTTCTCCTTTCTGGTTTCCTATATTAAATTTTACCCCCAGCAACTCTACAAGAGAAGGAATAGGAGAATTATTTATTCTTTTCTCCTTGGTGGTTATGCTTTTTCTTTATTTATACCGAGAAAAGAATTTTATTTCTTCCTCAGTTGCACTGAAATAGGTAACAATCACCAACAAGAAACACATCCTGAATTTCACCTCAGGAAACACATCCTGAATTTGATCTGATACAAATAAAAGTGCATTAGAGCACCTATTTTCTTGCCTGGACAATAAGAACCCGCACCACAAACCCAGGTGTTTTTAACCACAACATTTTACCCCACATTTGCACCACCTAAAGCCCATCAAACAAAAAGCAGAAACCTTTAACATAAAAATAAACCTTAAGGTAAAAATATACACTAACAAAAAGGGTTCAAAACAGAAAATTAATGTTTGAATTGAACATATAGATTTTATTCTGGGTATAAAGGGTGTTACTTGGAGTTTTAAAGGATAGTTGGGGGTGAGGAATATTTGGATTAAAAACCACAGGTATTTCTGATGTCTTTTGAATTGAATTGGAGAATTGAAAATCCAATTGAAGAATTGGAAAGTCTGGGATGCTTTCACTTGAATTTGGTCAAAAAAAGGTGAAGGGAAGAGGAATTCCTTCAATAATTTCAAAGATGTGTCTGGCTGTGTCTCCAGGACACCCCAGCAGTGCTGCCCACGTGAAACCCCTCCCTGGAGGTGTCACTGCAGCACTGGGGCAGGGTTTTGTGTGGGTAATTGTCAGCCCTGTGGGGGCTGAATTTGGCTCCTCAGCTGAAGCCTTTGAGGGCCCAGCCTGGAGTTTGTGGTGGTTTCATGGATGTCATTTCTGCTGCTGTGGTTGCAGCTGAGTGGGGAAAAGCTTTGTCCCAAACAAGGGGAGTTACAGTTTTTGATCAGTTGCCTTTATTAACTCTGTGCCTTTATTTTCCCTTTGCTCCCACACACTCCCAGGCTCTCCCACTGACCCAACACTTTCTTCTCTCTGCTACAGTAATGAGGGCCTTTTAAAAATATTTTATTTTATCTTTTGAAGTTCTATTCATTTCCACCAACTTCTTCTTTTCAAAATTGCTCGATGGTTATGTCCCTATTTCTTCTGAGGCAGCTTTCATTTGGCTTGCTAATAAAAGGGGAAAGTCATGGCCCAGACTCCTGCACAGCTTTGTTCTTGCAATTACTCCTGTGCTCCGTTAATTGGGAGGTTTTGTGTGCCTGGGCTCCTCTTGTGATGCTTTCTGTCGAGCATCCCTGGCAGCCCCAGGAAATGTCACCCATCCCTTCCCCATCAGAGCTTTAATCTCTTTATTTCCAGACTCGATTTCAATAATGGGAGCAGCTCCAGCCGCGGTGAAGCCTCAGGAAAAGGTGAGATTTGACAAGAGGGAGCTCAGGAGAGCTGTGCTGCCCTCAGGAGCTCTCAGTGAGCAGCAATCACCTCTTCATGTCTGCTCACTCTGTTCTACCTCTGTGTGCCTCCTCCGCCTTAAAATCCTCCAGAGCAGACTGAGATCCCTGCTTGCCCCCCTCCTTCATCACCAGGGTTGTGCCTTGTTGCTGTTCACACACTCACAACACACAGAGAACACCGTAAAACTTTTCAGAACCTCTCATTTATTATGGCCCCATGCTGCCTTTTATACAGTCTTTATAAACTTTGTGGGTAATTTTAATTGGTTAATAGCGTTCCTGTTAATTATTTTATTGGTTAGTAAAAGGTATTTTGCTTGTCTATTAAATCTGTCTATTCTTGGATTGCTTACATATTTTCTTTACTGATTCTCCTGGGACAAACCCCTTCTTATTACAGGTGCACTTGTTTTTCACCCTCAGAATAGATAATATATTATATATATTATATTATATTATATTATATTATATATTTTATATATATATAATATATAAAAACATATATATAATATAATATATATATTATATTATATATATAATATATATAAAAATATATGTAATATAATATATATTATTTTATATATATACTATTATATACTGATTCTCACGGGACAAATCTGTTGTTATTACAGGTGCACTTGTTTTTCACCCTCAGTATAGATAATATTACATATATATTATATTATCTATTATATATATATAATATTATATACTGATTCTCATAGGCAAATCCCTTGTTATTACAGGTGCATTTGTTTTTCACCCTCAGAATAGATAATATATATATTATATTATCCATTATATATATATATATAATATTATATATTGATTTTCATGGGACAAATCCCTTTCTTATTACAGGTGCACTTGTTTTTCACCCTCAGAATAGATAATATAATATATATATTATATTATATTATATATTTTATATATATATATACTATTATATACTGACTCTCATGGGACAAATCTGTTGTTATTACAGGTGTACTTGTTTTTCACCGTCAGAATAGATAATATTACATATATATTATATTATCTATTTTTTATATCTATATAATATTATATGCTGATTCTCGTGGGACAAATCCCTTGTTGTTACAGGTGCATTTGTTTTTCACCTTTAGAATAGATTGCGGTGTTAAAGGAACTTCTCATTTTCAAAATAGCTTCATATGGGAACTTGCAAATTGCTTTTAGTTGCACTAGAAAGAAACAACAAACCAGCTTTTTACCCTTTTCTTAGAGTATCTCTCCAATCCCAAAGCTCTGGGTGTTCTTCTGTCAGCAAATCTTCCTTGGAGTCTCCTTTTTGCCCTTCTCTGTCTGGAACCTTTCCTTTACCCACAAAACCTCTCTGTCTTCTTTCCCTTTGAAACCCAGCTGCTGGTGGCTGAATTCCTGACTGATGATTTCCACACAGCTCCACTGGTGGAATTCCAGCCTGGTTTTAGTCAATTTAGTCTTGACTTAGAACTGCCAGCTCAGCTTCCTTAGTTAACTTTAGGGGTTTTGATTCTGTGGAAACAGAACCTTTTTTTTTATAATAAATTTTCTTTCCACCTGATAGCACAAACTTTGGTACCACTCATGTTTTCACCCATTCTGCAGTGGGATTTTTTTTGACTTGGAAAATCTGGAATAAAATTCCTCCCTCACTGTGGCAGCACTGACAGGAGCTGCCCTTTTCTCACACCCCTTCCCTGAAGCTCCCAGCTGTGTGAATCCCAGGCTGGGTGCACATTATGGTGAATGTTCATGGGGCTGTTCAATTTATACTTGTAATTTAATTTCTATGTCTCTGTGTTCCCTGCTGCTCCTCATGCCCAGGACCTGTTAACACAGAGCCTGTTTGGTGACGTGTTCCTTATGAACAAGAACTTTCATCTCACGACACAACTCAGAGGAAATCCTGCAGCACAGAGCCAGTTAGAGATGTGTAGGTATTTAAAAATCCTGCCTTTCATCAACATCTGAGGCTTTTCAGGCTGCTGAGAATAAATTTCCGACATTAAAATGATTCAGGGGGATCAGGATATTTGTAGGAGCTTTCTTTGCTCTTTTAAAACCAGCAGCATAATTCAGTTTGGTGTTTTGCTCTGCGAAGCTCAGCGTGGCCATCAATCATTCATGAACCTCTGTGCATTTTGTGGAGTAACTCAGAGGTAAGAAGTGGAGAGAGGCAAAAACAAAGCAAAACAAATCAGCAGCTCCTGTAATCCCCTGTCAGATTAGGGACTACCTGAGAAGATGTTTGTGCTGCTGCAAGTGCTGTTTGCCCAGATAAAAGCAGACTTTGCTCTCTGGAGAGCTCGCTGCAGTTTTTATGAAGCAAATTCTGCCCTGCTTTTGGTGTAAATTATCTGTGTAATCTCTTGTACACGTCCTGACACTTGGGTAGAACCGAGGGAGAGCTGGCAGGCTCTGACTCAGCATCAATGGCAAAGCCTCAAACTGAATTTAGTCCCAAACTCAGTTAGATTTTAAAATCTAATACCGGGGTGTTGTGCTGGATGTGTTCCTGGAGCCCAGAGCACATTTATGCTTATCCAGGGGATTTTATTTTTTTAGGATTCTTCCTTGTTTTTATTACCCTCTGAAATTGGAATGCAGTGGTTGAGTGAAAGACAATTTCACAACAACCCCATAAAGACGGTGCTGATCCATGGGTACCATTTCAATTTACAAATGCTTGGTCACAGCAGAGCTGTTTTAGGAAACACAGAAAAAAGGTGGAGGGTGGCACGAATTATGCACAGGAAAAGCAACGGGCTGGGATATTTTGGCATTTAGGAAACACAGAAAAAAGGTGAAGGGTGGCAGAATGAGGCACAGGAACAGAAACAGGCTGGGATTTTTTGGCCTTTAGAAAGAACAAAAAGGTGGAGGTGGCACAAATCAGGTACAGGAAAAGCAACAGGCTGGGATTTTTTGGCCCTTAGGAAGCACGAAAAGGTGGAGGTAGCATGAAATCAGGCACAGCAACAGCAACAGGATGGGAGTTTTTGGCATTTAGGAAACACAGAAAAAAGGTGAAGGGTGGCAGAATCAGGCACAGGAACAGCAACAGGCTGGGAATTTTTTGCCTTTAGGAAACACAGAAAAAAAAGTGGCACGAATCCGGCACAGGAAAAGCAACAAGTTGGGATTTTTTGGCCTTTAGGAGGCACAAAAAAGTGGAGTGTGGCACAAATCAGGCACAGGAACAGCAACGGGTTGGGATTTTTTGGCATTTAGGAAACACAGAAAAAAGGTGAAGGGTGGCAGAATCAGGCACAGGAACAGCAATGGGCTGGGATTTTTTGGCCTTTAGAAAGCATAAAAAAAGGTGGGGATGGCATGAATCAGGCACAGGAAGAGAACAGGCTGAGATTTTTTTGGCTTTTGGGAAACACACAAAAAAGGTGGCACAAATCAGGCACGTGAACAGCAACAGGCTGGGATTTTCAGCCTTTATGAAACACCAAAAAAAAAAGCTGGAGGTGGTACAAATCAGGCACAGGAAAAGCAACAGGCTGGGACTTTTTTGCCTTTAGGAAGCACAAAAAGGTGGAGGTAGCATGAAATTGGGCACAGGAAAAGTATCAGGCTGGGATTTTTCTGCCTTTAGGAAACACAAAAAAAAGCTGGAGGTGGCACAAAATTAGACACGGGAACAGAAACAGGCTGGGATTTTTTGGCCTTTAGAAAGAACAAAAAGGTGGAGGTGGCACAAATCAAGCACAGGAAAATTAGTAGGCTGGGATTTTTTGGCCTTTAAGAAACACACACAAAAAAGTGGCACGAATCAGGCACAGGAAAAGGAACAGGTTGGGATTTTTTGGCATTTAGGAAACACAGAAAAAAAAAAAATGAAGGGTGGCAGAATCAGGCACAGGAACAGCAACAGGCTGGGAATTTTTGGCCTTTAGGAAGCACAAAAAAGATGGAGGATGTCAGAATCAGGCAGAGGAACAGCAACAAACTGGGAATTTTTGATCTTTAGGAAACACACAAAAAAAGTGGCACGAATCAGGCACAGGAAAAGCAACAGGTTGGGATTTTTTGGCCTTTAGGAAGCACAAAAAAGTGGAGGGTGGCACAAATCAGACAGCAATGGGCTGGGATTTCTCTGCCTTTAGGAAACACAAAAAGGTGGAGGGTGGCATGAAAGGCACAGGAAGAACAACAGGCTGGCATTTTTCTGCCTTTAGGAAACACAAAAATGTGTAGGTGGCACGAATTATGCACAGGAAAAGCAACAGGCTGGGATGTTTTGGCATTTAGAAAACACAGAAAAAAAGGTGAAGGGTGGCAGAATGAGGCACAGGAACAGAAACAGGCTGGGATTTTCAGCCTTTAGGAAACACAAAAAGGTGGCACAAATCAGGCACAGGAACAGCAACAGGCCGGGATATTTTGGCATTTAGGAAACACACAAAAAAGTGAAGGGTGGCAGAATTATTCACAGGAACAGCAACAGGCTGGGAATTTTTTGCCTTTAGGAAACACAGAAAAAAAAGTGGCACGAATCCGGCACAGGAAAAGCAACAAGTTGGGATTTTTTGGCCTTTAGGAGGCACAAAAAAGTGGAGTGTGGCACAAATCAGGCACAGGAACAGCAACGGGTTGGGATTTTTTGGCATTTAGGAAACACAGAAAAAAGGTGAAGGGTGGCAGAATCAGGCACAGGAACAGCAATGGGCTGGGATTTTTTGGCCTTTAGAAAGCATAAAAAAAGGTGGGGATGGCATGAATCAGGCACAGGAAGAGAACAGGCTGAGATTTTTTTGGCTTTTGGGAAACACACAAAAAAGGTGGCACAAATCAGGCACGTGAACAGCAACAGGCTGGGATTTTCAGCCTTTATGAAACACCAAAAAAAAAGCTGGAGGTGGTACAAATCAGGCACAGGAAAAGTATCAGGCTGGGAAATTTTGGCCTTTAGGAAGCACAAAAAGGTGGAGGTAGCATGAAATTGGGCACAGGAAAAGTATCAGGCTGGGATTTTTCTGCCTTTAGGAAACACAGAAAAAAGCTGGAGGTGGCACAAAATTAGACACAGGAACAGAAACAGGCTGGGATTTTTTGGCCTTTAGAAAGAACAAAAAGGTGGAGGTGGCACAAATCAAGCACAGGAAAATTAGTAGGCTGGGATTTTTTGGCCTTTAAGAAACACACACAAAAAAGTGGCATGAATCAGGCACAGGAAAAGGAACAGGTTGGGATTTTTTGGCATTTAGGAAACCCCGGAAAAAAAAAATGAAGGGTGGCAGAATCAGGCACAGGAACAGCAACAGGCTGGGAATTTTTGGCCTTTAGGAAGCACAAAAAAGATGGAGGATGTCAGAATCAGGCAGAGGAACAGCAACAAACTGGGAATTTTTGGCCTTTAGGAAACACACAAAAAAAGTGGCACGAATCAGGCACAGGAAAAGCAACAAGTTGGGATTTTTTGGCCTTTAGGAAGCACAAAAAAGTGGAGGGTGGCACAAATCAGACACAGCAATGGGCTGGGATTTCTCTGCCTTTAGGAAACACAAAAAGGTGGAGGGTGGCATGAAAGGCACAGGAAGAACAACAGGCTGGCATTTTTCTGCCTTTAGGAAACACAAAAATGTGTAGGTGGCACGAATTATGCACAGGAAAAGCAACAGGCTGGGATGTTTTGGCATTTAGAAAACACAGAAAAAAAGGTGAAGGGTGGCAGAATCAGGCACAGGAACAGAAACAGGCTGGGATTTTCAGCCTTTAGGAAACACAAAAAGGTGGCACAAATCAGGCACAGGAACAGCAACAGGCCGGGATATTTTGGCATTTAGGAAACACACAAAAAAGGTGAAGGGTGGCAGAATTATTCACAGGAACAGCAAGAGGCTGAGATATTTCTGCCTTTAGGAAACACACAAAAAAGTGAAGGGTGGCATGAAAGGCACAGGAAGAACAACAGGCCAGCATTTTTCTGCCTTTAGGAAACACAAAAAGGTGGAGGGTGGCAGAGTCAAGCACAGGAAAAAGCAACAGGCTGGGATTTCTCTGCCTGTGGCTGAGCAGCTGTTGAATTTTCACAGCACCATTCATTCCAGGGACGAATTTTAACCTTGGCCTGGCGAGCGAGCCACACAACCTCGCAGGCTGAGCAGCCATCCCTGCAGCAGGGGCTCTCTGGAAGATGTTAAACACCTTTTTTCCAGGCCTGGGCTCGGTGTTTAATGGCCCTGTGAGAGCTGCTGCATATGTTGTGTGCTTGCTGTGCTGCGTGAGGCTGGCAGGAGTGACCTGTTTGCTCTAAACTCCTTTTCCTGAGCGCTCCTTCAGAGCCCTCCTGGCTGTGCTGTGCCTACAAGAGACTCTTGACAGCTGCTTGCAGGAGGAGAGGCTGAAGTTTGGGATAAGGCTTTTATCTGAACGCTGCTGCTGCCAGCTCCTGGCTCCGTGCCCTCTGAACGCTGCATTTACCTCAGAAGCCTTTTTTGTCCCTCTGGAAGCACCTCTTAATTAAATTTAAGTCACAGCACAGTGACCTCACAGGCTGTTTAGCTGTGGCTGTGGCTGTGTGGGCACTTTCACCTCTTCTCAACCCCCTAAAGGGCTTTAATATCTTAAATTTTATTTTATTTCCAACTGTGAGAATCCATCTTGCTGAAAACTTGACTTCTGCCCCTCCAGGAGCTTTAGGGCCAGAACCGAAACTGTGCTGGTGGATGTGAAGGAGCTCAGCAGAAGTTTTGGTTGGGATATAACATTTATAACATCCCGGTGCACACAGAAGTTGGATGCTCAACAGCATGAACAGATTATTTTCCAAACTAATGGCCTGCTGCAATCTACTGTGTGATTACAGATGAGGTTTTAGTGGGGTGGGAAGGGAAAAGCAAGCTGGAGAGCTGTAAGATAAATTCATCCATGTAATCACTCACGCTCTAGACAAGAAATCATCTCCAAACTGAGCTCCACAACACAGAGGAGTCTATTTTTAAGCCTGACCTGGCATCAAGAGATGCTTTGCTGAGTGAACAAATGCTGCCGGGTTGCCATCAGTGTTGTCTGGAAATTAGTGTAATTAGGGAGAAACAAATAATAAAAAAGCCTAAGTGCCCCTTTATTGTCGGCAGCAGGATGTGTGCTCCCCTAACAGCTCTGCAGGCTGCACTGGCAGGAGGTGATTTGTGCTGCTGCCAGCACCACTCACTTCTGTGGGCATGATTGTAATGGGTGTTTGCAACTGTCCTCCAGAGACGCCTCTGTGCAATTATGGGAGCGGCCCCGTCGGATTCAATGAGTCTGTTATGAGCAGTGTAATTATTACTGTGCTGTGATATTAGAAATCCCATTTTCACTTGTCCGCTGGATGAAATGCCCACGTTGTCGGGCATGTTTTCACATTTGTCTCCTGTCCAGCGCGCGGCTTCTCAGCCTGATGGAGATTTTGTGGCCAAAAGGGCTCTTGTGGTGCTGGGATGAGTTTCTGCATGGGGCCAGAGGGGTTTTAGCCCCATGAAGGGTGTATCGAGCTCTGAGGGATGCCAGCAGCCTCTCAGAAATGGCTTATAATAATTAGCAAGAGGCTGATTGGAGGTGTTTTGAAAAAGCAAAAAAGGTTTTAATTAAAGAGAAAATAACAAAAGAATAAAAGCCGTGCACAGTGCAGGGAGATCCCTTGCACCTGCTAAGACACCCCAAAAATGCCCCGAGAATCTCTGTGCTCTCTCTTAAATATTCAGTTATCTAGGGGGTGTTTTTGCCTTGCTGCCCAATAGAAAACAGCTCATTCCTTGAGGAACAGCTCAAGGCTCCAACAGGTGCTTTTGTCCTGGAATTGAGCCAATTACAGTGAGAAGAGCATTGAAGTTTCTGGTTCTTCGTCCTTAAAAAATCAGGAGAGAAACTGAAACTCTTTCCTAATATGGGAACACCTGTTAAATTGTGTGAGTGCACTGCAGTGCTGACCCTGAGCAGCCCTGGGCACAGGGGAGGGTGTCCCTGCACTGATTTTTTATAGAAAAGTTTGGGAGTAAAAGAGGCAGATTTAACTTTCTAAAAAAATGTGTGCTCTGCTGGCAGGCTGCACTCATGGAATAGAAACAGAGGATGGGTTGGAAGGACCTTAAAAATGATCTTGTTCCAAGGGCAGGGACACCTCCCACTGTCCCAGGCTGCTCCAAACCCCATCCAGCTTGGCTTTGGACACTTCCAGGAGCAGCCACAGCTGCTCTGGGCACCCTGTGCCTCACCACCCTCCCAGAGAGGAATTTCTTCCTAATATCTATCATGAGTTTCCTCATTTCCTTATTTCTCTTCCAGGAGGACTGGTGCTTGTTCTCCATCAGCTCCCAGCATTCAGAAGATGTTGAGTGTCACCAAACAGCCTCTCTGTGTCTGAATTCCCACACCTGCTCAACAGAATTCCCAGTTTCTGGGAGTTTCCCAGGAACTTGGTGTGTCTTTTCTGCAGGCTGGGTTCCTCTTGGCAGTGGGATGTGTCCCCGTGATGTGGGACCTGATGGATGTGGCAGGGACTGCTCCAAAGTGACACTCCCAGTGTCCTTTGGGGGGCAGGGACTGCTCCAAAGTGACACTCCCAGTGTCCTTCAGGTCTATCCTGAGCGACTGGGGCTGCCTGCTCCTGCCAGATGCACGTTTGAACTGATTCTGTTCCGTGTTATTAAGTGAGGATCTGCCTTCTGGGACACTAAATGGGAGAACTCTGAGCAGCTGAACACAGAGTTTAAAATATTTTTCCACACCATTAGTGAAGCTTCTTGATGCATTGAGCCTTGTGCTGCTGAGACTTGGCTGCAGGCATGAGGATACCCCACAGATTTGAGAGTTTTGGTGCAAATGCAGTTTTCTGACAGACATGGGTGGGTTCAGGGCCTGAAAACCATTGCAGGACCTGAGGAAAACTGCAGCTGGAATTGTGCTTTGAGTGTTTTCCACCTGCCTCAGCCACCAGTGACAACAAAGCTGGTTTGTTCTTTTCTGTTTTCTGTGATGCTTTAAGAACTGGATAAGAGAAGGGAGAGAAAAGCCCAGCCTAAAAGCCCAGCCTAAAAGCCCAGCCTAAGAGCTGGGCTAATGCAGCTCTCGTGCAATTGTCTCTGTGCAGGGGCTGGACAACAAAGCCCCTGGCAATGGCTGTGATGAGGTGAAGGGGTCCTGGTCTCTGATTGAGAATGCCACAGTCAGACTTTGACATTTTGAAATGTGTTTGCCATGTGGGTCCTTCAAAGCTGGTTTGAACCACAGGATCTCAAGTTCCCTTTCTGTTCAAAGCCATCTCCTCTTCTCCTCTTTAAAAATGCTGTGTTGCACTTGCTGTGCTGCTAAATTGTCTCTTTTATTTTTTTCTCCTGTTTCATCTGTTTGTTAACCCTGTTTGTGCTCAGCCCAGCATGCACTTCTTATGTGGGGGATGTGCTTCAAGGTTTGAGGAGAAAAATATCTTTTTAACCCATAATTTTCATTGTTCTGAAGAGATTTTGATGTCTGCTGCTCTCTACTTCTTGTCTCTCCAGTGCAGTAAATGCAAACACTAAAACATGCAAAATGAGACTTCTCTTGTTTATTATGTTAACATATTTTATTATGTTAACAGGTCAAAAAAAACAAAGCTACAATACTTAGATTCAAATCACAAGCACGTATTTTTAAATGGCATCAGTGTCATCCTGAAGTCTGAGGAAAAGCTGGATGGAAATAAAGCTCAGGAAAATAGAATGAGTGGGCTGAGCCTGCTTTGTCACATGTCCAGATGCTAAAATAAGGGAGGTGTGTAATTCCTAATGAATTTGCTCCATGTTTAACAGCAGATGATGATGTGCAGTTGTGTTTGATAGACGTGGTGAACATTCCTCTGCCACCTGCCAGGGACATGATAAAGGGAAATGAAATGCCTGGTGAAATCCTGGTGTCATTAAGCACCTGTCAAAACACAATTTTGGTGTGTTGGAGTTCCTACTGATGCCTTAGGATTTCAGCTTTTCTATTTTTCATCCATTTGTAACCCTGCAGTTCTTTAGTGTACAACTCCAAACTCCACACACAGTGGGAGCTGCTGCTTCCCCAGTTTGGGCAGACACAACAATTCCTCTCCAGGCCTGGCAGTCAAGGACACCTCACTGCCTCAGGCCTGAGAGATGGAAACAAAAGTGAGTTGGGGGCAGCAAACTTGGGGTCAATGACTTCATTCCCTGGAGCTGGAATTGGAAGCTGAACCCCCAATGTGCAAATGGCCCAAACTGATCCAAGTGTGCAAACCCGTGCCCATTGTCCATTGTGGGTGCAGCCCCTGGGGGCTTTGTGTGCCCTAAATGTACCTGAAGGCCCTTCAATAAACAGAACTGCTTTTTATTCTCTTAATTCTGTCTGGCCTCTGTTTTTAGGTAGCCCCAAAAAGCCATCACTTGCACAAAGAGATGAAGGGAATGCCTCGTGTACAGGCTGGAAATCCTTCCATAACCACTTTTTATTCCCTTAATTCTGTCCAGCCTCTGGTTTTAGGTAGCCCCAAAGGGAATTTCTCTGCTCCTCACCCCACAAAGGGAAAGCCCTCACTCCAATAAAACACTGCCAACATCCAGGCTTGTGCAACAGAACATTAACTTTTATAGAAAATAAATTATCCTGGCTATCAAACTGCAGATTCTGGGGGCTGTGGTTGTAATTCCCTGGGCAGGAATCACTCCCTGGATGTTCTGGATACCCCATGGGGAATCTGGGCACAAATTCTTCTGCAAGTCCCCCGAAATGCTTGCTGAGAAAACAGGGGCTTCAAGCTGCTCTTTCTCCTTGAAGTCAAGGAATTCCATCGTGCATCACCACCATGTCCCTTTCCCAAAGGATATTTTATTTTTTTTTTCCATTCCTGCCATAGAAAAACATTATCATGCTGGGATTTTTAATTATACAGCATAATTGCATGGCTGTTCAATTTTAACTGCAGTGCTGATATTAAAGCAATAATTTGTGCAAGTGTTTTGCTTCCATTTTCTGTTTCCCAAAATGCACAAAGTTGTTTCCAGCAGGCAGCTCGAGGGGGTGGCTGGAGGGGCAGGGTGGATGCTGTGATCCAGGGTTTTACTGACAAAGAGGGTGATTTATTCTATTAAAAATTCAGAACTGTATTTTTACTATATAAAAATATGTATGTAAAAATACAGAAGTAATTTAATATCTATGTATAATATAAGTATAGAATATGGCAGGCATTTAATATTTATATTTATATTTATATTTATATTTATATTTATATTTATATTTATATTTATATTTATATTTATAAATATGGAAGGTGGAGAACAGGGGAACAGCTTAAAGCCGGCAGCTCTGACCTCTCTGGGTTTAATAATTTTGTTTGCTGTTTGCCCAACTCTGACTAAAAGCCATTTTTTACCTGACTGAGCCTGATGAGGCATTTGCACCAAATTTGGCCTAAATCGATCATTTTTACAGGTGATAAAATCATGAGGAAATTCATGAAAGTAGACGAAGGACTGACTCACAGTCAGTCTGTGAGTGTGAGAGTCTGGCTGGGGGAACTGTGGAAACAGCCAGAAGCTGTCAAAAGAAAAAAAAAAAATCTTACCAAAAATAATCTTTCTTACCTCATATTTATTCCTCCTTAGAAAAGATCATACCCCTCCCCTGTCAGTCAAGACTGAGGGTGAACTATAAATAAAAAGGCACCTTTTAGGTCTCTTATTTGAACAAATATTTGTTAAATTATTTAATTATTTTGCTGATATTTTTAAGTCAGAGATTTTTTTTCTAGCCTGCTGGTAGTTGCTAACTCTTTCCCAAGGGAAAATCTCCTCAATAAATTTCTTCTCAAAATAATCTAGGCAAAACAAGATTCTTTTCTCAAAACATTCTTTGCCAGCTGGTGTTTTTCTGATTCTTTAGTTTAACCAATAGAATTAGAGAGGTGTCAGTCCTGTTCACCAATCATGGTAACTCTGTATCAGAATACCTTATTAAATAGGGGGAAGAATTAGAAAATAAAGCTTTCTATGCTCATCTTGACTTCTGAGAATTATTCTGGAGTCAATCATCTTTATTTCGAGTCCAACAGTGACAATTATTTAATGCTAATGGAATTTATTTGTGTGATTTTAGTATTAAAACTAAAATACTAAATACTACTACTACTACTAAATACTAAATACTAATAATAATATTAATTAATGCACTGCCCACAGCAATAGGTTCATTCCTAATTCTGGATTTGGCCTGGATCCTTCAGAAAAAAAAGGGAGAATCAGCATCCCCTGAGGAGTGGCAGAATTTCTGCCCACCCAAAGGAATCCAGGGCACTTTGAGCTGCAGTGGAGGAAAATTCCAGAGCCAGAGGCTGCCCTGAGAAACACGGGGAGAAAAGGAAGAATTCACCTGGAACCTTGCAGGGCATGGCCGGGTTCACTCTGGGGGTGTTTGTGCTCCTCACCAAGGGACAGAGCTGTGGAAAGGCACAAAAGGGTGGGAGGAAAAAATCCTCCAGTTCCCTCTGCTCCCTCAGCAGCTCAGCTGAGATCTCCAAGGACAGGACGAACACTGAAGACACAGATTTGCTCTTTTTCTTTTCTTGGCGTGCAGTAGATGTCACAGACAACAGAGTGAAAGTTCCAGGAAATGCAACCCTAACCCTGATTTCCAGGGTTCTGAAGCCTTGGGAGGATTTCCTGCACGCTCCATGGAACTCCACAGCTGGGAGAGTTACAGAACACAGGGACCTATTTAGGGGGAAAAAAACCCAACCAAACAACCCACAAAAAACCCAAACCAAACAAAACAAAATAAAACAAAACCAAAAAATCTCCCCCCCAAAACCATCACAAAAACAAACAAAAACCCCCAACAAAACCAAAAATAAACAAATCCCAAAACCAAACTAAACCAACCAACCAAACAACCCACAAAAAACCAAAACCAAACCAAACAAAATAAAACAAAACAAAACAAAAAAATCTCCCCCAAACCATAACAAAACCAAACAAAAAACCCCAACAAAATCAAAAACAAACAAACAAAACCACAACAAAATCCAAAACCAAAACCAACCAAACCAACCAACCAAACAATCCACAAAAATCCAAAACCAAACCAAACAAAATAAAACAAAACAAAACAAAAAAATCTCCCCCAAAACCATAACAAAACCAAACAAAAACCCCAACAAAATCAAAAACAAACAAAACCACAACAAAATCCAAAACTAAAACCAAGGAAACCAACCAACCAAACAACCCACAAAAAACCAAAACCAAACCAAACAAAATAAAACAAAACAAAAAAATCTCCTCCAAAACCATAATAAAAAAACCCAAAAAATCCCAACAAAACCAAAACCAAACAAACAAAACCACAACAAAACGCAAAACCAAAACTAAACCAACCAACCAAACAACCCACAAAAAACCAAAACCAAACCAAACCAAACAAAATAAAACAAAACAAAAAAATCTCCCCCAAAACCATAACAAAAAAACCCAAAAAATCCCAACAAAACCAAAACCAAACAAACAAAACCACAACAAAAACCAAAACCAAACAAACCAACCAAACAACCCCCATGAAAACAACAACAATAAAAAAACCCCCAAAACAACAACAACAATAAAACAAACCCAAAAGGAAAACTTCATTTATTTTCCTTGCATCAGCCTCGAGGTCTTGAGTATCTCGAGGGCTGTTGTTGTGTCTGAATTAATTACTGCAGACTTGGCTCTTCCATCCCATAAAAGCATCACCCTCGTGCTGATATCCCAAAGGTGGCAGAGCGGGGTGGGTGTCCCACGACCCCATTTCCTCGGCAGAAAATCCAGCAGCACCTGGGACTGCTAATCAATAAATCCACACACATCTGGGCACTCTGTGTAGTCAGATTTGCTCAAAAGGCTCCTTGAAAAAGGAGTCAGTCCCTGTTTCTCCTTTGAAGTGTGAAGAAAAGCACTCAACACTTCTAGCCATGTTCTCTGTTCTCATTTGTTCCCAGCAATTAAAACACACTCAGTTTGGGGTTTTGCCACGATCTTTAAAAGTGTATTTTATTGGTAGCACAAAGTGAGGAACATTAAAAGTCAGTAGATTTTAGCTGCAATACACTGACTTCTGCATCCTGATCAAGACTACATTTTAACTTCTGCAGAAGCTGCACAGGTTACACAAACACTTCCACTGCTACAAGAGAGAACAAGAACAAGCCAGAATTAGGATTTCATCATCTTCCTGTGAAAATATTTTGTTTAACATTGACTAGAAAGCAGGAATTTTATCAATCAATTTTATCAATTGTACAAGAAGATTATTCAGGGAGGTAGCTCAAATATTTCATTATTCCAAGGTAGCAGGAGAAGTGACTGTTGGCCCCACAGGCTGAGTTCTTCTTTTTCACCCTCATCTTCATGGGTCTGGGTGGTTTTTTGTAATTGGGTAGAAAAATCTACATTGTGACCACAGGTGTTTGGTTATTGGATTAAAAGTAAAAATAATTTAGATTTCATTTCATAATTGGAGAGTTTGTGCTTAAAAGACCTTGGAAGGGGTTAGAGACACGGTCATTTTTCACTTTGTTAGCCAGAACTCACAGTTTGTGAGACTGTAACGTAGATAAGAATTAATAAACATCTGAGTCCAAACACAAACTGCATCTCTCGAGCATTTCATCCCAGCTCTAACAGAAAAGAAGAAAACAAACCCATCCTCCTGTTGTGGTGCCAGCTCTGTGATGAACGAGGGCAGATCACCCCTGGGTTGGGTGCCACACCAAACATTGCACGAGGCCCTGACGTTTGGAAGGCAGAGACAATTCTATTAAGAGGAAACAACCTGAACTCTGCAATAAGAAGCCCCAAACACGAAGAGGGATGCCCTGAGCTGCCTGCAGCCTGCTCCTCGTGAGCAGTGATGGCACGGACAGGCTCAGTAATGGTGCTGTAGTGCAGCATTCCATCGTGCAGCACAGGCCTGGCTGACAGCTGAGCCCGGCTCTTTGCAGGAGCTGTGATTATTTCCTTTTATTTGTCAGAAAAAGAAGTGTATGTTTTTTTTAGAGCAGCCCTTTTAAATATATCAAAGTAGCAGAGATTGGAAAAGGCTTTTGGAACAAAGGCTAAGCCTGGTAAAGGAAGGAGATGTGATTGCTCTGACAGGAGGATTTTCCTCTCCCCACTTGTGTGTGTTACATTGCTGTTTCCTGTGGTGTCTCACTTGCAGGAGATTTTCTGGATTGTTCCAAATGGGTCAAAGTTGGACTTTTCAAACTAGAAGATCTCATATATTTATTTCATATCTATGTTTGATGTTTCCATATTACACCATGATTCAAGGGTAAGAAATTATTTAAATCTGTATTTTAAATTCTACGCTTTAAATCTCAGAAATATTCCAACTACCTCGTGATGAGCTGATGACTGAGCATCTTCCCATTGCACAGGACACTGAAATAAATCCTGCAACACCTGCAGGATTTGGAAATGCACTTGCCCAGCTCCCTGTGCTGCTGTGCCTGACATTCCCCCACAGGGAATGCAATTCCCTTCCAGCTGTGCTGTTTTGCAAAGCATCAATGTCCCCAAAGCCACCAGAGTTTTCAGCCCCTGCTGTGTGACCCTCTGCACAGGCTGTTGTGAAAATCGAGGTTCCCTTTCTGGTAAAATTTAAAAGGTTTAATAAAAAGACAATAAGAGACACAAAAGCAAAAATAAAAATTACAGCCGGGTGTTTGGCATTCAGCCAGGAGCACCCCCTAACTCAGAACATTTCTGTAAATGCACCAGCTTGGTGCATATTCATAGACCCCCATGCATGATTCAAACATTCCTTGGAGTTTGGATGTTCTTTTGCTTGGTTTCAGCCCCCGACCTGCCCCCATCCCATCCTGCAGATCAAATCAACATTTTTATTACTCCTTGTGGTTCCATCCTGCCGTCCCCACACTCCCTGATAAAGGAGGGTCAATAAATTCCTCCCCTGGGGCTCTGGTCACTGCCATCTTCATCCAGAGAGGATAATCCAAGAATGGGAGGAATATATCCTGAATATCTTTACCACTCTCTGAGTTAGCTACATGAACAAAAGCATTCCACATCACACAGTCTTCATTTTAATACCATGCTATAGCCCAAGAAATAGATATTTTTATCACCTTGCTATTTCTAAGTTTTGTTAATAGCAGGAATAAAAGAAACTATATTCATACATGAAAGTTTTCCAACGATACATATAGCATTCATTTTAATATTTGCAAAAAGCCAATAATATAACACGTACTTATAACACTGTCATCTGTGGTGGTCACACGTGAAAATCACGGATCAGTTCAGAGAAATTTCCAATAGTCAAAGAAATCCTGACCTGCCTCTCAACTTCAGTTCCAATGAAGCCTAAAAAGAAGTATATTTAAGAAAAGGCTTTGAAAAGCTGTAAAACTGTTGGAGCCCTGGGCACTGAGAATTCCAGATTTCTGTGCTGCCAGGCACTGACCCCCAAGCAAACACTGCACTGACCTGAGGCCGTGGAACAGCTCCCAAAATTGAGTGACAGCACTGGGATTGTGGGGGTGGAGTTTGGATAGAAGTGTGTGATAGCACAGGGTGCAAAACTGAGAGTTTAAGGGTTTAGAATACAGGAATAGATATATAAAGCAAGATGGAGGATTTAGGGCTTTGGCTAAGTTCTTCTTTTTCACCTTCTTCTCCGTGGCTCTGTGTGGTTTTTTATATTTGAGTGAAAAAGGTCCGCATTGTGGGCCAGGGGTGTTTGGTTATTGGGTTAAAAGTAAAAATAATTTAGGTGTCCTTTCATAATTGGACAATTTATGCTTAAAAGACCTTTGAAAGAGTTAGAGACATTTTCTACCTTGTTAGCTAGAACTCACAGCTTGTGAGACTGTGCTATAGATAAGAATTAATAAACATCTGAGTCCGAACACGAAACTGCATCTCCTGAGCATTAATCCTGGCTCTAACAGAAGAAAAGAAGATAAAAACCCACATAAAACCACCAGACAGAGTGAGGCCCTCCCAGCCATGACTCTGTGACTCTGCAGTGCCACCAAGACACAGAGCCCTGCCCGTTATCGTGCAGAGCAGATGTTGGAGCACATCAGGGGCCAGGAGGGGAACATTGTCCTGTTCTGGTCCCAGCTCTGGCTGCACACACGGATTTCCCTGGCCAAATGCTCCTCCTTTGTTCTCTGCTCTCAGGGAGTCACTGGAGCTCGGCAAAGTTTAGGACGCTGAATTGGATCTGGCGTCCAAAATTGCAGATTTGAGGGGTTTTTATGTAAATAAAAGAAGCCTGGAATCCATCCATTTTGATTTTCTTTTTTCATTCTGCAGCACTGGTGCTGCTGGCAGTGGATATTTAGGCTCTGCCTTCACGCTCCTGGCTGGGATTAGTTTGTTTTTAATGGATATTTGCTTCTGTGTTTTGCCCGTGTGACCAATTCCATGTCAGAGCTCCTTCCCAGCCAGCAAACACGAGCAGGGCTGGGGGATGGCAGCGCCAGCAGAGGCTGATCAGCTGTGCTTGGGATCTTCAAATCATCTGCAGCCACTGTAAAACTGCTAATTGCACCACTCAGCCAGCTGAAGACAGCACACAAGGGGGAAAGGGGGAAATTTTTCACCTCTAACTGCTCAATATCAAATAAAATGGGAGATTACAACGCCACTATTTCCATTTGTGAGCTATACACAAACCCATGCTGGTTTTTCTGCCACTTGGCATCACCATTCCTAACCAGAGGTCAATTTGTCTTGTCCACGGCTGCTCTGTGCAAATCTTGAGCTTCACTTTAAACATTCAACGGCAATTATCAAAATGAAGTTGATCACCCATCTGCTGCACACGGGAGCACAGCCACATCCCATTCCCAACAGCTTGGAAATGCCTGGGAAACAGAAAACAGAGTAAGGGAACCTCAGAACCTGCTGGAAGTAAGGATGGGAGTCAAGGGGGGAAGGGATTGAGTGTGATCTCCCATCCTATTTAAGCCCAGGTGAGGGCTTTGCCTCCCAGGTGAGGCTCTTGTGGAGCAGTGCTGGTCCACAATACCCCCTGCAACGTTATAGGCTGGGGATGGTGAGGCTGGACAGTGCTCAGGTGGAAAGGGACCTGGGGTTCTGGCTGACAGCCGGCTGAACATGAGCCAGCAGTGAGCCCTGGTGGCCAAGAAGGCAAATGGCTCCTGGCCTGGATCAGGAATGGTGTGGGCAGCAGGAGCAGGGAGGTCATTCTGCCCCTGGACTTGGCTCTGGTGAGGCCCCACCTGGAGTGCTGTGTCCAGCTCTGTCCCTCAGTTCAGGATGGACACTCAGTGCTGTGTCCAGCTCTGTCCCTCAGTTCAGGATGGACACTCAGTGCTGTGTCCAGCTCTGTCCCTCAGTTCAGGATGGACACTCAGTGCTGTGTCCAGCTCTGTCCCTCAGTTCAGGATGGACACTCAGTGCTGTGTCCAGCTCTGTCCCTGAGTTCAGGGTGGACGTTGAGACGCTCGAGCGCGTCCAGAGGAGGCAGCGAGGCTGGAGAGGGGCTGGGAACACAAACCCTGTGAGGAACGGCTGAGGGAGCTGGGCTTGTTCAGCCTGGAGAAAAGGAGACTCAGGGGTGCCCTCATCACTCTCCACAGCTCCCTGAAAGGTGCCTGTGCTCAGCTGGGCTTGGGCTCTTTCTCCAGGCAGCACTGACAGAACCAGAGGACACAGCCTCAAGCTGTGCCAGGGGAAATCCAGGCTGGATATCAGGGAAAAGTTTTTTACAGCAAGGGTGATAAAGGACTGGAATGGTCTGCCCGGGGAGGTGGTGGAGTCACCATCCCTGGATGTGTTTAAGGAAAGCCTGGATGTGGCACTGGGTGCCAGGGTTTAGTTGAGGTGTCAGGGCTGGGTTGGACTCGATGATCCTGGAGGTCTCTTCCAACCTGGTGATTCTGTGATTCTGTGGTGAGCAGAGGCTGTGTGTGCTCCATGGGCCTGTCAGCTCTCTTTTCTTTGGTTTGTATGGAATGGGATCCTTGCTTTAATTCATGCACATTTTTATGGCCCAAGCCTCTTGGAGCACCAGTAATTTTGTTGTGTTTAGCTCACTTCAGTGTTTAAGGCTGCCCTTGCTTCTCAGTCCTTAAATTAGTTTTGTGCTGAGAGATGTTATTTTACCTTTTAGCTTGCTTGTGTCTCTCGCAGTCCTCTCCTGACATTATTATTCAGGAATAAACCCTGCTGTGTCTCGTGAATTTTAAATTTATCTGTAATTTTTATCCTGCCTGCCTTACTTCTCTTCCCTCCTGCCCCCACCTGTTACTGGAAGTCTAAACATTTCCTTGACTGGAGTGAAGAGTGGCTCCTGAGATCTGTCACTGTTTTCCAGAGTGCTCTGCTTTGACTGACAAATTGTCTCCTTTTCCTCCTTTCCAGACTGTTATTCCTGAAAAGGTCTCTGTTTCTCTCTTTTTCCTTCTTTTCAGACAGAGCACATGGAAGCTGGAGCAGCAGCCATGGAGCACGCTGAGGGTTTGTCTGCAGCCAGAGCTGGATCTGCTGCTCCATCCTGCCAGGGAGAGATGCCAAATTCTGCCTGTGCCCTCAAGGACTCAGAAATCAAGGTGGTGGTGGCAGAACCTGCTCTGAAAAACTTAAAACGAAGATGCTGAACTTAAAATTTGTGTATTGTCCTCTGCAAGTGGCACTGCCCTCCTTCCTTCTCATGCTGTGGGCATGGGCTGGGTGTTTATTGGTACAAAAAGTGTATTTGTGTATTTATTTATGTATTTATACCCTGGCTAGGGCTGTGCTCTCCCTGTGTGTGGCTGCACAGGGTTAAGGGATGTCTAACAATCCAGATTTATTAATTACACTTGTCTGCTCCCCCCTCTGGCTGTCACCACTATTGGAAACAGATTTTGTGATGTGTGCTGCCATTGGAATCAATAAATGGGTGCATTTTAACCCTGGCTGCTGTGAAACGTTGGGTTGTTAGCATTCTGATAATTCATTTCTGATATTTGCATTGACCCCAATGCCAGGACTGATTTTTTTACACTTTTCAGCTTGTAAAGTGTTTGGTAAAATGTTGAATATTGATATCAGTGGCCTCAGAATGAGAGCTGCTCCTCTCCTGGTGATTTCCTTGCAAATTTTGGGACACCAACTGGGCTCGCTGTGCTTAGACCCTGATAAAATTAAAGATGAAAAGCTAAACTTCTAAATGTGACTCATTGAGAGCATTTTACAGAATTTGGCTTTCCAGAACTTGGCATTTGCTTTATGGTTTGTGCTGGCTGGGGGGAGGTCAAGGAGCTCAGACTGGAGGCCTGTGGAAGGAGCTGTAAACAACAACAAAAAAGCTGCTTGTGGTCGTTTTGCTGCAAATAATCAATAAATTTCTGGCAATTGCATATCCAGTGCAGATCTCCAGTTACTCAGTGCTAAAAAGAGGGGAATTTTCCCATCAAACCTGGCTGGTGGCACAGCTCTCACTGAATTCAGAAATTCTCTGGTGTTGAAGGGAATCAGGAAAATAACGCAGCCTCATTCAAGCAAAAGGTTTTTCCACCACGTTATTCTGCTAGAACTCATGGGGATTTTTAAAAAGATTTAAAAGGGAGCTAATTATTTGTGTTAGCTGGAGAACTCCAATGTGAATGAGAGCAGGATCCTCCCTAAGGAAAGCTTTTCCAGCCCTGGTGTTCCTGTGTGCCCCCTCGCTCACAGCATCCACAGGAGGCACGAAATGATGGTTAAAGGCAAGCCAGGAGATGAGGATGTTGAGAGCAACACTTCTATTTAAGGGATGATTGGTTTTACTGTCTTTAAATGCTTAATCACACCAGGAGTCTGGTGTACCCTTAAAAAGCTTTCCTGTGGCTCCAAGGACCAGGCTCCAAACCTCTCCACTTAAGCCAGGCTTGCTTAATTTTATTTTTTTTTTCTTTTCCTTATGCCACAATCTAATTGAGAGCCTGCCCATGGAAATGTCTCGTCTGCCCTGACTTAAATCACTCAGAGAATGTTCCTTGCCCTTGGCTGCTCCTCACAGTCCCAAAGGCCCCTCCATCAGCTGGTTCTGGGTTTGGCTGCCCCTGGCAGAGCTCTGCTGTTAGGCTGGAGATGATGTCCTCGAATTCAGATTTACAAATCAGTGGCTTGGCAGCTCCTCCTTGCCAGGGGAGTGCAGAGGCCTGAGGAAATCATGGGAAAGAAGCAGAGAGCAACAAAACCCTCTGTGCATCGCTCTGTGCATCGCTCTGCCTCTCTCTTAGATGCTCACATCAACCCCTAATTGTGTTTGGTGATTTAGGAAAAACATCTCAGAATTCACAGAATCCTGTTAAAATTAATGCAGCAGCTCCTTCCCCCTGTGACTGAAGGTGTGGGGCTAATCAAGAGTGACAATAAATACAGAATTCATGACACCACTCTGAAATGGGTGACAGGGATCAATTCCCACCCCAACAGGAACCACACAGAATAATTCTGCAGGCTGGAGTTTCCCAAACACCACCCCAAAGCACCTGCCAGGTGATCACCAAATTACAGAGCAAAAGTGGCTCTGTGCAGCTCTTCAGTTTTGCTGGAATTTTGGTGTTTAAATCTAATTAACAATGCTGCAATCTGAACCAGGGACATTCTCCCATGCTCTGGAAAAGGAGTGATATATTTTTTTATTTCCTTTCTCAGAAAAAAAATCATGGAATAATCTTCCACCACATGTAATGCTGCAGGAATTTTGGGAAAATAAAAGTTTTTTGAAATGCCCTGGCTTCAATTTCACCAATCTGAGTGTTTGCAATGTAAGAATTTCCTTGGTAAATAAGGAAAAAATCAGTTAAAATTCCTCTACTATATTCCAGTTTTGCTTTGTTGCCATCACATTCACCTGGGGTTTTCAGATGTGCCCCGAGTTCTGTAAAGCCCAAGTTCTGTAAAGCTGAGCTTTACCCTCAATTTTTCCTGGTTTGCACTGTCCTTGTCTGACCTACCCAAAATTACACACGGGGGAGGTTTGGCTTTGGCAATTTTAATGGCTTTCAATGCCTTTGTCAGAGGAAGACTCTGCCTCATTTCTGATATTTGCATTGACCCCAATGCCAGGACTGATTTTTTTGCCCTTTTCAGCTTGGTAAAATGTTGAATGTTGATACCAGTGGCCTCAGAATGAAAGCTGCTCCTCTCCTGGTGATTTCCTTGCAAATCCTGGGACACCAACTGGGCTTGCTGTGCTTAGACCCTGATAAAATGAAAGATGGAAGGGTAAACTTCTAAATGTGACTCATTGAGAGCAGGGTTTGGGTCTGAAAGCTCCTCAATGCTTTTAAAGTGCTGTTCCTGCCCTGAGAGCAGGGAAAGTCCATCCTGCAGCAGCAGAACCCTTGCACCACCCAGCAGAGCTCATCCCTGACTCCTCCAAACTCTGGCACTGATGAGTGAAGACAAATTCCACCTTTTACTGCCCTGCCCAGTCTTTTTATGCCGGTGCTGATGGGAGGAGTTATGAACAATGAATGGTGTGGCTCTAACCCAGCGCTGTTCCCAGGCTCCAGGCTGCCCTCTGAAGATGATAAGCAGCAAATTCCCTGCTAAAATCCACCGTGAATCCCTGCAAATGAGCCTAAAGCTGCATTACCCTGTCACACAACTGTCCTGGAGTGCAAGCTAATTTCTGGGCGTTGGGGAAATCTTTGCTCCTGTTGCTAAGAATCCTCGCTTTGAACTTTTATAATTAAAATTCCTGTCATTCAGCAGGAAATCTTAAAAAAAAAAAAAGAATTGGTAACACTGGAGAAACCAAAACCTCAGGAGTGTTTAGGAGCTGCTGGAGCTGTTGGGAGCTCCTGTGTTTCTCTTCCCTTTGAAGCACCTTTATAAATAATCACCCTCCTCATCACAGGAAATCTGTTTCTCCTGAACTCTTACACAACTAAATAAAAAGTTCTGTAAACAGCTGTTCAAAAGCCAAACATTTCCCTCATCCAGAGCAGCAAGTGCTGGTCGATTTTCTTGTTCAATACCAAACCATTTTGCATTGCTTTGGCTGTTGGATCCCTGCCTGGCTGTCAGGAGCACAATAATTCCCTTCCTTCCTCACAACATCCAAGGAGCCCAGATGAAAAATCACAGAATCTGCAGTGATCTGACAGCCAGACCCAGCCATGATGTGGAAGTTAGGGAAGTTCTGAAACAAAAGCCACTCAAAGCACCTTTCCTGAGATAGAGAAAGGGAAAACATGATCACAAATCTCCCCCAGCTCTGCCTCCTTTGCTGCCAAGCCCCTGCAGAGCCTCACAGGAGATGAAAAACACCCGGGAGCTTTCCTGTGGATGGGGAAGGATTTTCTGTGCCTGCAACACCTCAGCTGTGAGGGGATTTTCCTAAATTCCACCCTGCTGCTGCTGCTCTGCAGCCACAGAATCCAGGGGTGATTTAGGTTGAAAAAGATCCTAAAAATCATCTCACTTCACCCCCTGCCATGGCAGGGACATCTTCCATTGTCTCAGGGTGGTCCAAGCTCTGTCCAGCCTGGCCTTGGACACTGCCAGGGATGGGGCAGCCACAGCTTCTCTGCCCCAGGTCCTCACCACCCTCATAGGGAAGGATTCCTTCCTAAATCCCCCTCTGAAATGTTCTCTGGCAGTTTGGAGCCAACCCCCTTGTCCCCTTCATGTCAGAACTCTCTCCAACCTGTCACTGTGCAGGGAGAGACCCCACAACATTTCCCTGTGTAAATATTTCAAGAGAGATCCCAAACATTTTGTTTCACTTTTGTGTAAACACTTCAAGAGAGACCCCACAACATTTCCCTTCAGTTCTCTGTAAATACCTAAAGAGAGACCCCACAACATTCCACTGTGTAAATAATTCAAGAGAGACCCCACAATATTTCCCTTCACTTTTTTGTAAATACCAAAAGAGAGATCCCACAACATTTCCCTTCATTTATGTGTAAATACCTGAAGAGAGATCCCACATTTCCCTTCAGCTCTGTGTAAATACTTCAAGAGAGACCCCAAACATTTCCTTTCACTTTTGTATAAATACTTCAAGAGAGACCCCACAATATTTCCCTTCACTTTTCTGTAAATACCTAAAAGAGAGGCCCCACATTTCTCTTCACTTTTTTTGCAAATACCTAAAGAGAGACCCCAAACATTTCCCTTCATTTTTGTGTAAATACTTAAAAGAGATTCCACATATCCCTTCACTTTTGTGTAAATACCTAAAGAGAGACCCCACAACATTTCCCTTCATGTTTCTGTAAATACCTAAAGAGAGACCCCACAACATTTCATTTCACTTTTCTGTAAATACTTCAGAGACCCCACAACATTTCCCTTCAGCTCTGTGCAAACACTTCAGGGACAAAAAAAGAAAATATCTAAGCACACAGAACCCTCTGATGTGAAACTTTATGTGATGGTTGATAAACAGGGAGCAGGGACAGTTCCCAATCTCTCAGGCAGCTGTGTAAGGGATCAGTAATTAATTAAATCATTGGGTTTAGGTGGAAGCAATTCAGTTTTGTTGCCCTGCCCTATTTAAGGTCCAGGTGCTCCTTCCTGGGCACTGTTGGGAGCTTCTTGGAGGCTTTTCCTTTGCAAGTGAGTGTGGGCACTGCATGATACAAAATTGGGGCTTTTTTGGGGGGGAAGGAGGGATTTTTAAATTTTATTTTTGAGGGTTTTGTTTGACTTCTCTAGTGAGGGGACAGCTCTGCCTTTAGGCTTTCAGTAAAACTCTAATTATGGTTTCTTGTGTCTTTGGCTTTGAACAAAATTCTGCTGGTGGCAAGATGGGACTAAAAATGAAATGCTCACAGCATGAAATGGCCAAATGAGGAAGGGGAAATAATTTTCCTACATATAAAAAAGTAATTTAAGGTAATAAATATCTATCTTTTTATAAACAAACCCTCTTTAGGAGACAGCAGCAGGAGAATCAGTCTTTTGTCATATTTTGAGCTGCTTTTGCAGTGATGACAAATAAACAGAAGTACAACAGAAAATAAGTTATTATTTCCCTTTCCTCTCCTGGCATTTTGCTGCCCTACCAAAATGCCACGGAACATTTCCTGGCTACATTCATTTACACAAAATCCTTGCTGCTGATGCAGCAATTGCTTACAAAACATTCATTTATTTGTTACCTGTCCTCTCTGCAGCTGTGATACCAAAGTGCATCTCTCTCTCTTTTATTTTATTTCAGTTTTTCTCCCTTAGTAGAAGCGGATGGGTTCATTTTTCTTGCTTTTCCTTTCTTACTACTCTGTAGTTTTAAGTGATTAAGTTCATGTAGTCTTATAAGTGAGTGCCTAACCACCATGGAATCACACATTTTTACAGATTCTACCCATAAAAGCAGCTCAAACAGAGCAGCAAAACTGCTCCGGATCCATTAGCTCCGCTTTAAAAACTGTAATTCCTAAATTATGGATCTGTTTTGCTGCTGTTCCTCTCACTCTGTGCTGTGCTGGCTGCACCAGCTGTAATCAGATCATGACATGTGGCACTTCTGTCCCACTTGAAATATTTAGTGATAAAAAATGGCCTGGGATTGGGAGTGGAACAGGCTGGGGATGTGGCCCTGGTGGGGATGAGGGTTGCTGTTGCTGCCTGCCCTACTTAAGAGCAGAATTTCATCACCCTGAGCCAGGAGCAAAGGCTGAGGTGCTGCAAATAAATGCTTTAAGTCGTGTTTGCTTTGTGGTTTCCCTGCCAGAAGCAGGGCACGCTTTTATCCTGCTTAATGAGGAGGTTTTAACTTGTGGTTGCCTCTTTCTAGGAATCTGCATGGCAAGTTCCAGAGGGAATTCACGGGGCTCAGTGCAGGTCCCTCCTGCCCTTTCCCACCCAACTTTCCCCTTTTCTTTCCCTGGGAAGTGCTGAGGTTTCCTGGCAAGGCTGCACTTGGAAAAAGGCCCTTAGAAACATTTCCCTCAGGTTATGTTTGCATTCTCTGCATTCAGAATGCGCTGCCCCTTTTTAATGTTGCAGTTTGAAGCTGTGGTTTATAAAAATGAGTAGTAAAATAATGACCCAAGGGCCTGAAATCCAAGTAATTCTCACCTCTCAATAAGGAGATATTTTTCTTTTTCTTTCCTTTCTCCTCCCTTCCATATCTTGCCAGGCCTATGAATGACCTCCCTGGCTAAATGTGAACTTCTTTGTAGAATTAATAAATGGCTTAGGAAACAAGAGGAGACCTAAATAGTATTTACTTTGGGAATATAAACTAATAACTGTGAAGTGTGGGCTGAGAGTGCTGGGGAGGGAGCGACTTCCTAAATGCTCTCAGTGACATCAAAAGGCTCTTCCTTGTGCTAAGACTGACTTAAAAATAATAAAGCCTGCAACTCTGAAGTGAAATGGGAATTTGATTTTAAAGGGACCTTTCTGCTCTGACCCAGGGCTAAGAAATTAAATGGGAGTTTGCCCTTCATTTTGAACGGGTGTTTTCTGCTCTGACGCGGGGCTGAGGAGTTCGTTCTGTTGGGTTTCCCTCTCTTGCAGGTGCCCCAGGAGGGCTCTGGCAGCTCGGCGAGGCTGGGATGAGGATCTGTGTGTGCTCCTGAAGGCTCTGGAGGTGCCCAGCCCCTCGGGATTCCCTGGAAGAGGCCGAGAGCAGGATCAGCTCAGCACACCCACACCATGGGCAACGAGCTCAGCCACAGGAGGCCTTGGTGCAGGAGGTCTGGGAGGTTTGAGAGGCTGCCAGCTGAGGACAGAACTGATGTCCCCAATGTCCCCAGAGCCCAGGCTGGGAAGTTTTGGGGCAGTGTGAGCCCCTCTGAGAAGGAGAAACCCCAGGGTGGTGCTCCTGCAGGGCTGCACAGCAAAGAACAAGGAAGGAAGAGGGAAATGGCCTCGTGTTCCCCATCCATGGCCCAGGGAATGGTGAGACCTTCAGAGATGCAGCAGCTTGGGGAGGCTGGGGACAATCCCTCTGCCATGAATCCAGCTGGAAAAACGTGTGCTCCCACTCCAGGAAGAGCTGGAGGGCACGCAGAGGTGACAATGAGGGGCTCCCCTGTGCAGCCTGCAGCAGAGATGGGAGCTGGAGAGGGGCAGAACAAGCAGGGGACACTGAAAAGCAGCTCGGGGCTCCACCAGAAGTGCAGCAGCAGGAGGGCACGGCAGTGCTCTCTCTGCAAGTGGCTGCAGACTCTCAAGACCACACAAGAAAAAGCTAAAGCCAAGCCTGGTGCAGCCAGCAGCCAAGAGTGAGGCTCCTGTGCACAGGGAAAGGATGGAGTGCCCAGTGTGATACCTGCAAAAAAGGAAAAAAACCCCAAGATTGGTAAAGGAAGAGTTTCTTGTATAGAGTGAGAGGATGTTATTTTTGTCATCTTTGAATTGCTTGCCTGCTGGATATTCCTGGCTGTTTTACAGCCTGCCTGGAGCTCATTCCCTCTGGAAGGGCTGGAGCAGGGACAAGGAGCAGCTCTGTTCCCTCAGCGAGCAGCCTGTGAGAATTGTCTGGCTCTGCTCTGTAAAACTCCTTTTTGAAACCCTGCAAAGGTGCAGCTTGGTATCTCCCTGGTGCTTCTATAATATCTGATTTCCTTTCCCCTGTTTGGATTAACTTGCTCTGCTCAATGGTCCAAGTGAAGTATGAGTAGCATCAGCGTTATCAACCTAAATTAATGGATTATAAAACCAGTGGATGTTTACAAACGCACAGTGGTGGTGGTGGGTGCTGAGGGGGAGGCTTGGTGAACCAGGGGCTCCAGTTTTGCTGCTGGAAGTGTTTGCCTTGTGTGTTTTTGTACCTGTAAGTCAATAAAAGCCACTTGCACTGACTCCAGTGGAGCCCTGGCTGCAGCTGGAATGGGAGAAGGGAGGGAAGGATGGGCTGGCAGTGCCTGCCCATGGATCTGGGGGCTGGGAGGGCTCCCTGAGTGCCAAGGAGCCAGCAGTGGAGATCTGGCAGTGCTGGGGCTGCTCCTGAACAGACTGGGAGCAATGAGCTCAGGGAAATCCTTAATTTGGGTGCTGCAGCTCTGTGCCATCCACGTGGCTCCTCAGGTGTCTCTGAGCTAAGAATGCTGAGCCTTGTTCTGCTGAAGGGTCCAGCTTGGGGCCAAAATCCTTCAGGGAGAGGCAAAAAGAGGAGCTGGCAGAGCCAAGGAGGGGCTGCAGGGCTGTGCTGGGGCTGCCCAGCTCGTTGGGGGATGCCAGCCTGGCCTGGAGCAGCAGGGAGGGGGAGAAATGCCAAGGGAGGATCATGAACAGCAGCCTGAGCTCCTGAAAGAGCTCCTGCACCTGCCCCAGGTACCTGAGCATCCCTGGAGCAGCTCCTGCACCTGCCCCAGGCACGGGAGCAGCTCCTGCCCTGGCTGCTGCTCAGTCCCTGCTCCAGGGCACTGCTGGAACCTTTGATCCCATTCCCAGCTGGACCGTGAGTAGGAAACTCCTCGTTCTTGTCCTTCTCCTTCAGCTCTTCTCAGAGTCCCCATTTTAAGTTTTTCCCTCGATGTTCCCTTTGCAGTGATGCCTTAGGATTTCAGCTTTTCTATTTTTCATCCATTTGTAACCCTGCAGTTCTTTAGTGTAGAACTCCAAACTCCACACACAGTGGGAGCTGCTGCTTCCCCAGTTTGGGCAGACACAACAATTCCTCTCCAGGCCTGGCAATCAAGGACACCTCACTGCCTCAGGCCTGAGAGATGGAAACAAAAGTGAGTTGGGGGCAGCAAACTTGGGGTCAATGACTTCATTCCCTGGAGCTGGAATTGGAAGATGAACCCCCAATGTGCAAATGGCCCAAACTGATCCAAGTGTGCAAACCCGTGCCCATTGTCCATTGTGGGTGCAGCCCCTGGGGGGCTTTGTCTGCCCTAAATGTACCTGGAGACCCTTCAATCAACAGAACTGCTTTTTATTCTCTTAATTCTGTCTGACCTCTGTTTTTAGGTAGCCCAAAAAGGCATCAGCAGTTACATCCCCAGCTCTCCTGAGGTGACCACAGCCTGCAAAATGACTTTATTTTGTTGATCACTGCATCAATGTTCCTGCTAAATCCCCTTAAAGAGCTTAGAGCACACCTTGGAGCTCTTCTTGAACAGAATTAGGACCAAAAATAAACTTCAGCACATCCCTTTCTCCACCTCAACCTCAATCCAAAGCTGTTGGCTGTGCCAGCCAAGAAATAAATAAGCGGGGAAGCAGCTGCTTTCCACCTTGTGCTCAGAGGCACCATCTGCTGCGCTGCCTCTTCCCGTGCAAAAAAGAATTCCTTGGGTGCTAACGACCTCTGAGGAGAACATTTGCCTCGTGTAGCCCCCAGGTTCCTCAATGAAAAGTTGCAGGAAATTTTTAAAAGCAGAAATGCACCCCCCAAAAGACTGGGATGTTCACTTTTACAAGTAGCAAAACTTATTTTTCCTAAAATCCTTGAGGTGTGGAAGTGCCACCCTTTATTGATTCAGTCTCTTATTTTTTTAGGCAGGAAGGTCTTTGTTTGTTTGTTTCAAATATTGATTCTTTGGATTTATTTGTTTAGGGTTTGTGTTTGTTTGGTTTGGTTTTTAAGGCAGAGACGTTCTGTGGGGTTTTTTTTAAGCCAGGTTTCACATCCTGACGGAGTGGAGGCCCTGAAGAAGAGAGCTTTAATTCATAAGAAATTTGAAAGTTGGGGAAATAAAACAGCTCGGGATCTGTCAGGTTCCCTGAGTGTGGAAAAGGGATGGTGGGAAGTGTTGAGCTGCATTTCTGAGATGGATTCTCTGCCTGCAGAGCAGCTCAGCTGATTCCTCCATTCCTCCCATCCCGCTGCTCCTTTTGCCCTTGCACCCCTGAGCAGAGCTGATAACGCTTTGTCCATCCACTGATAGCTTTGTCCATCCACTACAGCTCCTTAAAAATTCAGGATGAATCTGAATCATCCTGTGCAGCTTCAACATTGACCACACCTGAGAAAAAGTGAGCACAGAACTGGGATTCCCTCAGTTTTCAGGTAAGGAACTTTGATTAAACTTGCTGCAAATTTGCTTTAGATTTGCATTTTATTTTATGTTTGGTTTTTTTGGTTTTGTTTTGGGTTTGGGTTTTTTTTTTGGTGGTGTTTTTTTTGTTTGGTTTTGTTTCTTGAGACAAAAACCTCGAGAGATTTTTACCTTCCTGAAGTGTGATGTGTTATTGCACTGTCACAATTTGCTCTGAATTCAGCAGGCGGGAGAATTCAGGGACATCTGGAATAAAACAGTGGGACAGTGCCAGGGTTGGTGCTCTGCTTGATCAGGCTGTGACATTTCCCTGCACTGGGGTGATTTTGGAAACCTGGATTTTACCAGAAAGTTTAAAAATTCCACTTTTTTTTTCCCCAAAAATTCCACAATTCCATTCAACAGTTCAGAGCTGTGAAAACATCCCCCTATGGTAACATCCTCAAGGTGAATACAAGGTTTATTTTCCAGAAGTTACAAAAGTTTTTACTCAGAACTCAGAAGTCTTGATCATCTTTCCCTGCTTGCTGCTAGAAAATGTTGGAGGAATATCACAGCCAGAGCTCCACTGCAGTGGGGAAAAAAAAATAAACTTTGAATTGGGAACATCAGGGAAACCTAAACTTGAGGGTTTGGTGACCTGGTTTGGAATCTCTTATCTGGTACCTGGTTCAGGTGATGGAAAAACAGTTTTATTGCTGTGATCAATGAATTAAGGGCTCACCTGGTATCATCAAGGTGAATATCACGTTTTTTCCCAGAAGTTACAAAAGTTTTTACACAGAACTCAGAAGTCCTGATCATCTTTCTGTATTTACTGCTAGAAAATGTTGTTGCTTTTTTCCTCCTCTTCCTATATTGAGGAGGGAATTTCCTGTAGTTACTCGTTCCTTTGCCAATTCCTCAGCTGTAGGTTAATACTTTTATTTTTAAGGGAGGACAGTGCTCCCTGCAGAGATCCATTTGGAGCAGTGGGTTTATAAATAGGGGCACTCTGGTTTGTGGTGCTTGGCAATCAGTTCTGACAGTGCAGAAAGGAGCAGCTCTGGGGAGGAATATCACAGCCAGAGCTCCACTGCAGTGGGGAAAAAACAACAAACTTTGAATTGGGAACATCAGGGAAACCTAAACTTGAGGGTTTGGTGACCTGGTTTGAAATCTCTTACCTGGTCTCTGTTTCAGGTGATGGAAAAATGGTTTTATTGCTTCTTTCCTGGGAAAATGTGAGGAAATCAGCTCTGATCAGTGAATTAAGGGCTCACCTGGATCAATTGCAGGTCTGAGGTAAATGTTTCAGCCTCTTACTGCAGGAAAATAATCGAACACAGGTTTGTTCTGTGTGGTTTGACCCCTCAAGTGACCTGAAGTTAATAATGTGAATATTCTTAGATTTGAACCTCTTGCATTCCCCGAATCTTCATGTGGACAATAAAAACCCCATTTAACACTTTTAGCTACAATTCACATTAAAATACACCCAAAATTGTGGCCACGAAGCGCTCAACGCACCACTACACAAAATTACCTGATTTTTTTTCTTTAATTGGTTTTTATTTTATTTTCAGTGTTTGCAAACAGAAAGAACAGCAAGGCCAAAAGGAGGAGCAGCCACAGAGAATCTGTGAGGCACATTGATCCCAAAGGGCTGGAAATGGAGGAGCTGCTCCTAGGAGGACTCACTCCTGTGCACAGGCAGCATCCCTCACACTTAGAACAAATAAAAAATAAATCAGAATAAATAAATAACTAATGTATTTCCAGCAATCCCAGGAGCTGGTATGCTTTTGTCCTGCCTAACTGCTGAAAATTATTCAACTTTTTAATCAAATTCTTTTGCTTAACTGCAGGAAAATATTCAGACCGAGGAAAAACCCAGCACGGTGCCTTTCTTCTGTGGGAGCTTTTAGCTCCAGATCCTCATCTTGTTGCTTTGTGGAAAAAATCCCTGAGGGGATAAAAAAAACACCTCAGGAAAAATAAAATAAAAAATAAAATGAAAATAAAATAATTTTTAAAAATTATGAATAAATAAAAATAATAAAAAAGAAATTTCAAAATTAAATAAATAAAATTTAAGATTTTAAAAAATAAAGAAAATAAAAAGACAAAATAAAAAATCTAAAAATTTTAAAAATTAAAAAATATAAAAGTAAAGAAAATAAAAAGAAAAAATCTAAAAATTTGAAAAATTTAAAAAAATAAGGAAAATAAAAAGAAAAATTAAAATAAAAATCTAAAAATTTTAAAAATTAAAAAATAAGGAAAATAAAAAGAAAAAATCTAAAAAATTTAAAAATTAAAAAATAAAAAATAAAGAAAATAAAAAAAAGAAAAATAAAAAATCTAAAAATTTTAAAAATTAAAAAATAAAGAAAATAAAAATAAAAAATCTAAAAATTTTAAAAATTAAAAAATAAAAAAAAATAAAAAGAAAAAAAATCTAAAAATTTTAAAAATTAAAAAATAAAAAAGAAAATAAAAAGAAAAAAGAAAATAAAAAATCTAAAAATTTTAAAAATTAAAAAATAAAAAAGAAAAGAAAAAAGAAAAATAAAAAATCTAAAAATTTTAAAAATTAAAAAATAAAAAAGAAAATAAAAAGAAAAAAGAAAAATAAAAAATCTAAAAATTTTAAAAATTAAAAAATAAAAAAGAAAATAAAAAGAAAAAAGAAAAATAAAAAATCTAAAAATTTTAAAAATTAAAAAAATAAAAAAGAAAATAAAAAGAAAAAAGAAAAATAAAAAAATCTAAAAATTTTTAAAATTAAAAAAATAAAAAATAAAGAAAATAAGAAGTAAAAAGAAAAATAAAAAATCTAAAAATTTTTAAAATTAAAAAAATAAAAAATAAAGAAAATAAGAAGTAAAAAGAAAAATAAAAAATCTAAAAATTTTTAAAATTAAAAAAATAAAAAATAAAGAAAATAAGAAGTAAAAAGAAAAATAAAAAACCTAAAAATTTTTAAAATTAAAAAAATAAAAAATAAAGAAAATAAGAAGTAAAAAGAAAAATAAAAAACCTAAAAATTTTAAAAATAAAGAAAATAAAGAAAATAAAAAGAAAAATAAATCTAAAAATTTTAAAAATTAAAAAAAATTAAAAAATAAAGAAATTAAAAAATAAGAAAATAAAAATAAAAAATTTTTAAAAAATGCTTCCTGCTTAGCCCAGGAGTGCTTTAGAAATGCAGCAAACCAGCGTGGTGGTGGCTGTGAAAAGCCAATAATTTTGTACATCTTACACCCTTTACAGGGTTCTGCTGCAGTGCAGCTGCAAAGAAAACATTTTTCTCTCTCCTTTCAATTAACCAGCGCACGGGAACACTTCAAGGAATAAGCACCGAGCTTTTCCTGGATTTCTTGTATCCCTTTTGGAGAAAGGCACGGAATGGGAGGAAACATTACCAAGGTGAGAGGAGTTAATGCTGGAACAGCCCCAGCGAGCACAAAGTCTGTGCTGGGTGAAACGGAGCAAAATGCAGAGGGCGCAGAACCAGGAATGGCAGCAGTGATGGGACAGGGAGGGACCAGCCAAGGAAATTCGGGTGTGCCTGAGCACAGCCGGCAGCTGCTCAGAGATTTGGGATGCTGCTCAAATCCAGAGTTTTGGGGCAAACTCGTAATTGAGCCTCCTAAAAGCCAACTGTGAGGCAAAAAGAGATTTTATCCCACAAAAAAGCAGCGGAGTTTATCCCAGAGCAGAGCTGGTGTGGAGTTTTGAGGCACTGGGCACAACTCGTGCTCCTGTTCTCCAGCAGATTTCCACAGTTATCCCAGCCAGCTCCACACAGGAACTCACTGTGGAGGTCTGGCAAGGACAAAAACTGCAGGGAAACACAAAATTCCATTTATTTCACCTGTTTTCCACGTTCGGAGCCTTTTCCTGGTCCATCAGAGCCCTCTGGCACAGCCAGCCAGGCTTTGTTAATAGGGCAAGGAGATTTTCATAAGCTGAGAATGAAACTGGAACTCTGGGGAAAGCTCCCTGCCATGGCATAAGCACCTTCCACCTCCTAAAACAGACATTTTAAATTGATTCCCATTGCCTCTGTGGGAAATTCTGCTTTTTCCTGGAATTTTGGGGGTCACTGATGTCCCTGGGGTCCCTCCAGACCCTGCTCTGCTTTTCCCCTTCAGGAGCACCTGGGCGTTGTCAGCCCAGCCTTAGGGCAGGAGCAGAATAGAGAAGTAAAACACAAATTTTAATTAATTCCTCTGCGGGAAATCCCATTTTTTCTCATGGAATTTGGGAGCGGAGAGCGAAGCCAGCAGCTAACCAGGTGTCTCATGTAAAAGACGCTCTGGGTGTCCCTGGGTGTCCCTGCAGCACCTCCTGCCGCGGAGCTGCAGGCAAAGAGCAATTAGAGAACGCGTGTAAAGGGATGCGGGATCGCTGCTAAATACTCAACCACGCTGCTAAAACACGCTGGAAGCGCTGCTGCAGACAATGGGGGAGCTGTCAGTGACAGGAGGACAGAGCAGAGCACAAAGCCCGGCTTATCTCGCCGTGCCACAGCTCCCCGGGCAGCCGGGCTGTGCTGGAGAGGCGCTGCTGGCTGCCCTGCAGGGCTGGGACACACAAAACTGATGGGGTGGTCTAAGCCAGGTGTTAGAAATGAATATTATAAAATTGGCTTTTTGTAAATATTGCTAAAATCAGTGTTTGCCAACCGAAAGAATAGGGGCACTCTGGTTTGTGGTGCTTGGAAATCAGTTCTGACAGGGCAGAAAGGAGCAGCTCTGGGGAGGAATATCACAGCCAGAGCTCCACTGCAGTGGGGAAAAAACAACAAACTTTGAATTGGGAACATCAGAAAACCTAAACTTGAGGGTTTGGTGACCTGGTTTGAAATCTCTAAGCTGGTCCCTGTTTCAGGTGATGGAAAAATGGTTTTATTGCTTCTTTCCTGGGAAAACCCCAGCAAATCAGCTCTGATCAATTAATTAAGGGCTCACCTGGATCAATTGCAGGTCTGAGGTAAATGTTTCAGCCTCTTACTGCAGGACAATAATCGAACACAGATTTGTTCTGTGTGGTGTGACCCCTCAAGTGACCTGAACTTAATAATGTGAATATTCTTAGATTTGAACCTCTTGCATTCCCCCATCTTCATTTGGACAACAAAACCCCATTTAACACTTTTTGCTATAATTCACATTAAAATACATCCAGAATTACCTGAATTTTTTTTTCTTTAATAATTTTTTATTTTATTTTCAGTGTTTGCAAACCAAAAGAACAGCAAAACCAAAAAAGGAGCAGCCACAGAGAATCTGTGAGGCACATTGATCCCAAAGGGCTGGAAATGGAGGAGCTGCTCCTAGGAGGACTCACTCCTGTGCACAGGCAGCATCCCTCACACTTAGAACAAATAAAAAATAAATCAGAATAAATAAATAACTAATGTATTTCCAGCAATCTCAGCTGTTGTCCTGCCTAACTGCTGAAGCAAGATATTCAACTTTTTAATCAAATTCTTTTGCCTAACCGCAGGAAAATATTCCAACAAAAATATAGTTTTGCTAGCAAAAATTTTGCTATATGTATAATGTTAAAATAAATTGGTTTTTACTTCAGCTTTAGCAAAACTTAGACATGGGGGTGGTGGTAGCTGATGCAGTTATGAGTTATATGTGGTTATCTCTGCTTGGTTGGGATAACATCCAGTGAGCATGAAATGAGGACCCTACTAATGAAACATCCCTGCAAAGAGCTGCTCGTTCTGGGCAGGGATTCCAGCAGCCACAAGCTCCCCTGTGAAAGGAATGAGAGGGAGTTGTTTTCCCAAACAAACTGTGGGGCTGCTGATAAATTAAATTGGATACTGAGAGGTGAAAGAAACAATGGGAAGAACCAGAAATTCCATGGGAATTCCATTGATTGACACAAGAAAAAGAAAAAGGGATGTACACATTAGCAGGGGTCTGTATCAGGTGACTGGGGAAGTCTGCACCTCTCAGGTACCTCAGCCAGTGGGGAAAGAGAGAGGGAAATGGGGCTGGGAAATTGGGATAAAAAGGAGGCTGTGTCCTCCAAAAATCTGAGAGACCCCATGGGAAATGCCCCATGGCCTCTCCCTTTATTGGAATAAAGTTCCAGGACTCCTCTGTCTCCTGTTTGGACATAAACCCCTGGTGTTGGTGCATTAATTCTCCTGACACCTGGCACTCCTGGGACATTTCATGGCATCCTCCACAGGTGCTGGGATTCCAGGGATTAGGGAGGAACATTCTCCCACACTGCTGTGTATCCTGGATAGTCACCAGTCACTCCTGTCACAGTAGGCAGGACAGTGGAAAAGTGAGGGAAGCAGTGTCTGGCACCTCGATACAGAAAATCTCCTGACACTTACTCATACCCATCCACTCTGTTATTCCTTTCACTCTTCCTGCCTTAATTATGCTGCTGGCTGGATATGGGATTTAGAACTCCTTCCTTCCCTTCCCACAGACTAATTCTGGAAGCTGAGCCAGCCTCAGAGGAAAAGCTGCCCGTCCCTCTCAATGGAAGGCTCTCTCCACTTACCTCATTGCCACAGAACAATGCCTGCTGAAAAGTTTTGGGAATGAAAAGTCACAAATCTTGGCTTTGTGCTGTCATTCCCCCCCACTCCCTGAAACCCCAACAGCTGTGGAGGATTTGGGAAGACTCATGAAATGTCCCAGGAGCGCCAGGTGTCAGGAAAATTAATGCACCAACACCGGGGGTTTGTGTCCAAACAGGAGACAGAGGAGTCCTGGAGCTTTATTCCAATAAAGGGAGAGGCCATGGGGCATTTCCCATGGGGGCTCTCAGATTTTTGGAGGACTCAGCCTCCTTTTTATCCCAATTTCCCGGCCACATTTCCCTCTCTCTTTCCCCACTGCCTGAGGCACTTGAGAGGTGCAGACTTCCCAAATCACCTGATACAGACCCCTGCTAATGTGTGCCCCCCTTTTTCTTTTCCTTGTGTCAATCAATGGAATTCCCATGCAATTTATGGTTCTTCCCATTGTTTCTTTCACCTCTCAGTATGCACTTTTATTTATCAGCATCCCCACAGTTTATTTGGGAAGACAAATCCCTCTCATTCCTTTCACAGGGGAGCTTGTGCTGGAATCTCTCTGCCCAGAACGAGCAGCTCTTTGCAGGGGCAAGGATTTCATCCTGCAGCCTGCTCCTCACCCCCTGCCCTGGCTGCCCCTCCAGGGGTGACAGAGCAGTCCCTGATGCCCCTGGGGTCCCTCCAGGCCCAGCTCTGCTTTCTCTCTGCAGGAGCACCTGGGTGTTGGCAGCCCCAGCTTAGGGCAGAGGAAGCAGAGGAGAGGTAAAACACAAAAGGCAAGAGTGGAACTCCTTTCAGGGCTGCTGGTTTGCTGTGTAGGGCGCTCCAAGAGCATCCCAAAAACATCAGGTTGAGTATCTTAAATCGCCCCTAAAAAGTACCTAAGTAATTGAAGATCTTTTTGAGGAAAATCACTTATTCTGTGATTGCTTTGCACAGGCCTGGCCCTGTTCCCTCACACAGGATCCTCTCCCCTGTCCCTGGTCACACCTCAAAGCCAGCACTTTCCAAACCAAACCCAAATCACAGCAGTAAAATTCTGAACGAGCCCCAGGGTTTCTCCTGCACAAGCCCCAGCAGCACTGCCAGGTGCTCAGCACTTCCCTCCTAACCGTGCCACCCATTTGAAATGAAGCTCCTGTCTCCTGGAAGACACATGGCCCAGATTTCAGCTGTCTTTATTTCTCTCCCCTCCCGTGCTCGCTTCTCTAATGGCATTTAACGCTCCCGGGCATCTCCCAAGCCCGGAATGCCACAGCTTCCCCTGGCTGAACTAAAAATCTGCCACCGTATCAGTGGAAGTGAACAAAGACATAAACAAAGGTCATAAACTGAATTTATATGGCTTCTGATAAAACTCCTCCTGACAGCTTTGTGGGGGGATTTTTTAGCTGACAATTTTCTTTCCAGCACTGCGAGTGTTTCCAGGCTTGTTGCCTGTTTACCGTGCCTGTGGTGCACACCTCTTACAAATACATCACTTGCTGGCATCAGAACAGAAGGGCGAGCAGTAATTAATGGCATCTTCTATAAATTCCACCCTTTTCTCCTCCTTTCTGCTGCTAAATATGCAGAAGATGACTGGAGAGGTGCTCTGACAGCACCAAGAGCAACGAGGGTGCCCATTATTCACCCCAATAAAAGCCTTACCTCAGTAAAAAGGAACCTGAAAATGAAATCACTGTTTTCTGTCACCTCGTAGGTTTAGTTTACTCTTCTCCCCACGGGGAAAAGTTCCCTGTTTTCTTCACATTAATCAAGTGCTTTGTGCTGCTGAGTTGGAGCTGATCCTTCTGCAGCCCAGTGAGTGCTGAAGGAAGGAACAAAACCCAACTCACATTTCTCTTACAAAACCCATCTCACATCCCTCTGACTCCCAGCCCTTCCTGCTCTGCCTTTGTTTTTAAAATTAACTTTCACGTTTTCTCAGAGCTGAGAAAGCCATTACAGAAAAGACCAAACCAATTTTTCTTTCCAGCATGTGTGATTGTTTTCTACTTCCCTAAAAGGTTAATGTTTAAAATGAATAATGGGTGATGGGGAAGAGGAGAAAAAAGCTTTTTTCCTTTCCCTGCTCGCCTTTCCCTCAGCTCACACAGCACGGAGGTGTTGCTGTCTCCTTGCACCAGGAATATTTTGGCAGCCTTCAGAGCTGTTTTATTTTGGGTGGTGGCCTCCAGAACCTCCTTCAGGCCTTTCTGGTGGGTCTGATCACAAAGGGAATCACTTCACCCTCCTGTTCTCCTCCCTGAACTCCTCCTGGTGGGTCTGATCAAAAAGGGAATCACTTTGTCCTCCTGTTTTCCTCCTTGAATTCCTCCTGGTGTTTCTGCTCACAAAAGGAATCACTTTGTCCTCCTGTTCTCCTCCCTGAACTCCTCAGGATGGGTCTCCTCCCATCACTTCGTCCTCCTGTTTTCCTCCCTGAACTCCTCCTGTTCTCCTCCCTGAACCCCAGCTGCCAGCAGAGGAGTTCTCAAACCCCCCAGGCCAACCCAGCCCCCAGGAACCCACAGCAGCTTCAGCCCTGTGAAATCTGGGGGAGATTCCTGCCCATTCCCAGCTGATGGAATGGAGTGAAGAGAATTAGAGCTGCCTACAAGAAGAGCTGAGAGAGCCCCTGAGAGTGGAATTGTTGGCACAGATTTCAGAAAAGCACTGAAATCACCCTGAGGTGCAGGTGACCTCATGGCAGCAGCAGGAAGGGAATTCAGTTGGGTTTGGCTCCCCAAACCCCTCTGAGCTGGCAAAGCCTGTGGGATCACAGGCAGCAGGAGGGCAGTGAACACCCCAGCCCCGTGGAAATGCTGTGCTCCCGTTTGGAAAAGCTGCTGGATTATCCTGGAATAAATCCACGCTGGAAAAACGCTGTTAGCCCTTATTAAATCAAAACCTGCTGGCTCTGGAGGAACAAAATTAGTAATGCTGTGAACTCTCCCGTGGGTTGGAAATGTAAAGAGCTTGGCATTACAGAGAGTTGCAGCAGAACATAATTCTTTGCAGGAGGGAAGAAAGTAAGGAAATCTATGAAGTCATTGACTAGTTCAGTTCAAAAATACATGGCTCCAAATCTCAATATAATTATCCCAGTGCCTGCAGTTCCTGTTGGAGATGTTATACTGCTGGGTCAATATATATATATTTTTTTTTTCTTTTTGAGCTGAGTTAACACATACATCATGTTTCAGGATGCTGCTGAACGCAGTGAATTTAATTTAACAGGGTGAGCAGCTAAACTTAGGCAGTCAGCTTGGGGTGATCCCTGAGGTTTATGGCAGAAGTGAGAATTTGGAGAGCAGCAGAGCTCACAGTTGTGACGTGGCTCTGGAGCAGCCTGGTCACCCAGCAGTGCTGGGCAGTGAGACCTTCCCTGCACCTTCCTCTTGGTTCTTTGGGCTGATAACCCCCGAGATGTTTGTTAAAAGTCCTTGTCCCAAGCCCCGGTGCCAGAAGAGAGAGTCGGGATGTGTCAGTTCAGGTTCTCAGGGTTGTTCATTGTTTCTGATCTGGTACATTTTGTTCTCACCCAGCTTGGGTGCTGCTGCAGTGCTGCTCATCACTGACTGACCACTCCGAGGGCAGTTGTAATCTTTTAAAACAAATATTCCATGTTCCATGTTTGCAGATAAATACCAATACTTATTACCTATGTTAGACAGTGTATCTCTATACTAAACCAATCCAAAAGTGCCACCACCACAGCAGGAGATGGAGGGCAAGAGGAAGAAGCAGAAGGACAGGGGCACACCCAGATTCCTCCATCTTGCCTCCTTGAACCCCCATTAAACCCTAAAATTCTACATTAACACCTGGTGATAAGCTAATTATTACTCTAATCAAACTCTTGTGGTTTGTAATTCTTCATACAAGGTTGGTAACCGCTCCCATGGGCTAAAATCGAAGGCACTTTGGTATTTTTGACTTTGTGCCAGGGTCTCTGGACCCCTTGCCAGGGTCTGGGATCACCCAGGGCAGGCAGAGGGATGTCCTGGGTTCTGGCAATTCCCACCTCATTCCTTCTTCTCCTCTCATCTCCTCCCCTTGGAGCTTCAGCTCCAGGTGAAACCACCCAGCTGCTGCCTGTCAGTCCCAGAGGGCTGCAGACCCCCAGGTTTCTCAGGTTTTTTGCCTAAACCCTGTCAGAGTTTTCCCCAGCTCTGGAATCTCAGAACTGAACTTTGTGCACCTCTCCCTTTCTCTCTGTGCCCTCTGCAGAGGTGGGTGCAGGAATTCCTGCAATGTGTGGCTTTTGGAATCAATCTGCCACGCTGGCTGCTGATGGTAGAGGCAAACCTGTAAATAAAGGTGTTCAGACTTCTGGAAATGCTGCTGTCACAAATCTAAATTGGAAGAAAATATTTCCCTTACAGAGGAAATATTTCCCTTACAGAGTCCCATCTTTTCTTTCCCTCACCTATTTTCCTGTTAAACTCATTTCTCTGCATTACCAAGGCAGATTCACTCTCTCTTAATTTTATACAAAGAAAAACCTGGATAAATTATGATCTACTGGTGGCAGAAGACCCTGATCATAAAATATTTAGGCTTGATTTTGTCCATCTCTTTTTGTTGTGGATAATAACTTCACTTTTGCATTCCTGTTCACATCCCAACCTCCTTGGGGCAAGGACTGCCCTCCGTGTGTGTTTGTTATTGTAAAGAGAAGAACCCTGGACTGAGGATAAACACACAGAGGTTTTGTGTAAAAAAAAAAATGAAATTGCATGTCATGGTGGGAGGGGGAACACGAGGAAAAGAATCCCTGAGTGGCTGATTGCCCTTTGTTCCGTGGCACTGGTGTCACCCAGGCTGTGACAAAGTGTGGGCACCCCAAAACGGAGCCGGTGTCACAGGCAGAGCAGGCACAGCACTGCCAAGGGAGCATTAAACTTTGATGGCTCCCTTCATGCATTATCCATGTGCCAGTCAGCAAAGCTGCCCTGGCGGTAATTTTCCAAAGGAATCAGTTAATAACAGAGCAGCACATGCTGGAACAAATCATTGCTGCCTTTTTTTTTTTTTTTTGGCTGTTTTTTTTTGCTTATTAGCACAAAAAATCCGTGTGGCTCCACAGGATTCCGTGGTCTGGAGGGCATTTGGGGGGGGCAGATTGATGGAGATGAACTTTGCCTCTCATTTTTCAATTCCCTGAGATCCCCAATCCTCGGGAAAATCCCACAAATTATGCAGGAGGCAGAGTTTTAGAGGAGGCTGTGCTCCTTCAAAGGCCACAGGTGTCCAGGCACCACGCAGGCAACCAGCAGAAAACAGCCTCAGAAACTGCCTGGCAGCAGAGAAACCAGCTGATGTGTCTGTCCTTTTCTCCTTTGAAGTAGAACTCCAGCTGATTGCATGGCTGGAATATGAGGGGGAAAAAAATTTTAAAATAAAAATAAAAAAAAAAAAAAGAAAAAAAAAAAAGAAAAAAAAAGAAAAAAAGAAAAAGAAAAAAAAAAAGAAAAAAAAAGAGGAAAAAAAAGAGAAGAAAATAATAGATGGTCTGAGGTTTGTCCTGAATGGAGCACTAAGGCTGAGGAAAGCACTGCTGCCCAGGGAAAGGCAGGAGGACAGGGGAACAGAAAATCTCAGAGAAATTCCAGATTTTTATCCTCTTGAGAGAAGTCTTAGGCAAAGCACGAAGTTTTTCTTGCCTGACACAATCTGAGTGCTCCAGTGGTTCATGTGACACTCCAGAGCAGCAGGAGAGGAAAAGCACCTCAAAAACCTCAGTCCCACACCAGCAGGGGATAAGGAAACACCTGCCTCTGCCATTTCCTGAAAAAAACCCTACACCTCATAAAACTTTGCAGACTTTGAGGAAAATTGTTTCTGTAGCAAACAAAGGAATGATTTATTACCCTCCCTACCCAAAATCTGCAGATCTCAAAAGATAATGGACACTGACACACTCTGAGACACAACCTAGAGCAGTATTTTCGTCTGAAAACAGGCAGTTTTATCTGAAACAACCGAGTTTGTTCTTTTCTGAGGTTTGAAAAGCACGTTAAGCACTAAAATGGTCCCGTGAGGGGATGTAAATGTCCTGGGAGAGGACAACAGCAGTGACAGAAAAGTGCTGCCACACAGTTCTTGTTCTCTTTTTGCCCAGTTACTGGCACAGCAGCGCAGTGCTGAACTGCCTTTAAATATTACCATAAAGAGTAATAAAGACAGCAGAAAGAGCAGTGGGAACCTGCAGCTGAAGGGAGATTTACCCCAGGTTATAACCAGGCAGGATTTTGCTCCTCTTCACCCAGCGGGGGCTGAACCAGGAGCACCCCGTGATTTGTTCCAGGCTCTGTTCAGCCCAAAAAACTTCCAATCCTCCTGCACTGAGAGTGTTGCACCCTAAATTTGGTGATGTTGGACTTTCTGCATGTTTCTGAACCTCAACCCCGATTTTGTGCTGGTGAGGGATGAATTTCTGCTGAAAAAGATGAATTATTCTCACCGCAGGGTCTGGTTTGTTCACCATTCACCAACACCAGTTTAGCCCTTACAGACCTTTCCCTGAGTTTTTGGTATTCCATTTTCACAGCTTTCTGGGCTTTTTTGGTTTTTTGGGGTTTTTTTTGTTTGTTTTTTTTTTTTAATTCTGAGCTGATTTATGTGGAGAATCCCCTTGCACAGCAGGGCTGAGCAGCACAAAGGAGGGAGCACAAGGCAGGATGCTGCTCCCCTCGGGTGCTCTCTCAGGCCCACACAACCACCAGGAGCTCTTCTTGCAGGATGCAGAATTGAAATTCCACCAACAATGTCAGTGTACTAGGCTGCAATGCAAAATGTGACCAAAACTCTATTCTATTCTATTCTATTCTATTCTATTCTATTCTATTCTATTCTAGTCTAGTCTAGTCTAGTCTAGTCTAGTCTAGTCTAGTCTAGTCTATTCGATTCGATTCGATACGATTCAATTCGGTTCCGTTCCATTCCATTCCATTCCATTCCATTCCATTCCATTCCATTCCATTCCATTCCATTCCATTCCATTCCATTCCATTCCATTCCATTCTTCTATCCCCAGCTGTTCAAACCAGCTGGGGCAGTGTTCCTGATCTCTCCCACCACCCACCCTCCCTGCAGGGGATCTCTGCTGTCCATGGGCCAGCCAGGCTCACTGCAGGGCTGAGACAATTCCAGCAGCCCATGGGGAGATGCTCCACCCAGGGGGAGGAGCCCAGCATTCCTACCTGGATCAAAGCTGAGATTTGGAACCCCAGCCCAGCCTGTTTGCTCTGCATTCCCAGAGGGAGCCCGGACCCATCTCACCCCACTGGAGCTGCAGAGGAAACTCCAGCCTTGTACAGGATCATTGCTCCAGCAGAGCCACATCTGTCACTGCAGGAGGGCTGGATTGGGCTGCACCAACACCCTGAGCAACAGCGGGTCAGGCTGTGTTCTGACTCTGGCAGTGGTTTCTTTTTTGTTTTTGTTTTTACTTTTATTTGTACTACTGCATTTTTATTTTAAATTTTCCTAGTAAAGAACTGTTCTTCCTATTCCCATATCTTTGCCTGAGAGCCCCTTAATTTCAAAATTATAATGATTCAGAGGAAGGGGGTTTACATTCTCCATTCCAAGGGAGGCTCCTGCCTTCCTTAGCAGACACCTGTCTTTCCAAACCAGGACAGTCAGAGACACAAAGAACAAACCCTGGAATTGTCTGTGCTTTACAGACACTTCCCAGCAGCTTATCTCAGCCTGTACCATGTGTTGTTATTCCAGTAAACACCGTGTGCTGGTTTATTATTTAATGAAATGCAGCCCTAACAACCCGTAAGATACACAAGGACTGCTCAGGCTTCTTGCAAGGACTGGATAATTCAATGTGCTGTGGTTAACAGGAGAAAAATGCGGGACAGATAAGATTATTAGTGCGAGAAAAGCAAACTGGAGGGAACTTCATGACCACGGGGAACTTTTTTATGACTTTCTGGCATTCAGGTCTCAATTATCAGAGCCACGGCTCAGATCATAAACAGAATTTATCTCTGGCAGAAGTAGGCTGCTTTATTACAGCCTTCAGAGCAGCGAATGTTTTGATAATGAAGTTAAAGGAAAAGCAGAAGTTCCCAATTTGAGAGGAGCCTTTGCTGCTCATGGTTCTGGGTCAGAAGTAAATCAATAATTCTGCCCTCAGGAAGGCTCTGTTTATGAAAAATCCCCCAAATTGATGCTTAAGTGCCACTGACAAAGAATAATATTTTCTTTGGGGGGTCTAAATCTCTGGAGATCTGGAGTGTTGGTATGGAAGTCAAGGTATATTTATCCACCCACTGTATAAATAACCACGTTGGGGCTGATTTGATGGAATTTAAAACATGAGGCAGAGGCAGCTTCAGGGCAGGCAGCCCTGGATGGAAACATTTGATTCCTTGGGGGACAGAACCCGACCCTGTGTGTGAGTGATCCATGGGGAAAGGCTCAGGAGGGCTCTGAGCGTGGGGCAGCTCCCACAAAGCCCCAACACAGATCTGTGGGAAGGGATTTTGGAAGATTTGCTTCCTTTGAAGGGCAAATCCATCAGACAGGTGTCGGGAAAATTAACCACAAACACCAGGGGTTTGTGTCCAAACAGGAGGCAGAGGAGTCCTGGAACTTTATTCCAATAAAGGGAGAGGCCATGGGGCATTTCCCACGGGGTCTCTCACATTTTTAGAGGACACAGCCTCCTTTTTATCCCAATTTCCCAGCCACATTTCCCTCTCTCTTTCCCCACTGGCTGAGGTACTTGAGAGGTGCAGACTTCCCAAATCACCTGATACAGACCCCTGCTAATGTGCACCCCCCCCTTTCTCTTTTCCTTGTGTCACTCAGTGGAATTCCAGTGGAATTTCTGGTTCTTCCCATTGTTTCTTTCACCTCTCAGTATCCAATTTAATTTATCAGCAGCCCCACAGTTGTTTGGAAAGAAAAAACTCTCATTCCTATCATCATTCAGTGGGATCCTTCCCATTGTTTCCTTTCTCTCTCAGTGCCAGTTTTATCTCCCAGCAGACCCACAGTTTGTAAAGAGAAATCCCTCATTCCTTTCCCAGGGATGGAGAGCAGCTGGATCCTCACCTTGGCCCCACCCCTGCTCCAGCTTAGCCTGTGTGCTAAAAGCTTTTTGGGGAGAGAATTCCACTGGAGCAGCTGCTTTCTTCATGGCACAGAAACTGAAATAGCTCTGCTGCCTTCTGTGAGGTCGAGGGAATCAAGCAGCTCAGGTCTGTTTGAAGGGCTCGTTGAAAGATGCCCTTCAGTGGTGGTGAAAATGTTTGTGCACATCCATGAGAGGGTTTTGTGTTGTTTCTGATTCAGGGGCTAAAGGGGAATTTCAGACACCCAAGGCAAGGCCAGCAGCACTCAGCTCTCTCAACTCTCACTACAAACTGCAAACAATTGCCCTGCTGCCTTTGAAGATCTTCCTGCAACATCCAGAGCCTGTGACAAGCAGGGGGATGGCAGCTCTGTCCCTGAGTGTGACATTCCCCCTTCCCTTCCCTTCCCTCCCCTCCTCATCCTCACCTTCCCTTCCTTGGAATCAAACAGCCTCTTGCCTTTCCCAAAGTAATTACAATTCAATTTTTTTAATCTGTTCCTTTATAGGTGTTGCCTGGCATTTCTCACTCCTCAGTTCCAGCAGCTCCCAGAGGTGGCCACATTTTCATTTTAATTGCTCCAGGCTCCTGCCACAACCAAAGCAGAGAATTCAGAGTTGTGCACTCTTGTGGTGCTCAGGTTTTGGAATAAAAAATAAAACAGGTACAGACTTCTCCCTCCCTGGCACGAGGAGGTTTTTCATTTCTGCTAAACCCAGTAAGGCTCTTGTTTGAGAGCTTCACTGGGGTAGGAAATAAATTTCCTAAATCAGGGGTTTTCACCTCCAACAGCAGCCTGGGAAAACATCCTGTGTGCTCCTGCTCCCTTGGGGGACAGGAGAAATATCCCAGTGAGGAGACAGTGAAAAAAAAAACCACCTGAACAAAGCTGGAGCAGCAGCGCTTTAAAAAAACATCCTGTAAATCACAGGCACGTGTGAGAGCAGAGCAGGCAGCAGATAGCCAGGATGTGTTCCTGGAGCAGTATCACAAGTTAACACCCTGAACTATCAGCTTGCTGTGTTAGCTCTCTGCTAATAGCTCAGATGCAACAACCTTTTGCTTTTCATGCCTGGCTGCTTCCAAAATAGTCTTTTTTCTTTTTTTTTTTTCCCCTCCTATATGTGCAGAATTAGAACATCAAAGCTTGGACTGACAGCCCTCTAAAAATGTGACTGTGGTTATTCTTGGCTAGGTCTGGGGAGAAGAAATGATTCCATTAGCCAGTTCTTGTGATTAAACAGAGAATGCATCAGAGACGTTGAGGGCTCCTCTTCATGGCCACTGGAATATTTATTGGACCATCTCATTCTCAGCCCTTTGTGATCCTCAGGACTTCAACAGGACTCCAAGGATGGGATTTCAGGATAAAAGGAGCCCTGTGCATTTATTTTGGGCATCTGGGAGGCACGCAGGGAGTTCTTTCCACAGCCTGCAAGATGCCCAGAAATAATTTTCCAGCGGGCTCTGAACACCACGGGGCACAGCAAAGGGAACATTCTGTCCAGAGATGAGCAGGAGGGGAAGGAAGGGCTGCTCAAAGAGGCATCGTGGAGGTTTCAGTGGGCTCTGATCTCTTTCAAAGAATAAATGGGGAAGACAGAGAGTTTGCTATTGAAATTCCAGCCAGCAGCTGCAGATCCCAGTTTAAGGGAAGGGAATGGCAATTTACCTGTGAAGGTGTCCCTGAGCACATGGAACAGAGCAAATATTGTCACTTCATTATCAATTCCATTATCCTAATTGCTATAGAGGCAGGCTAGAACTTTTTTTTTTTTCTTCCCTGAAGTTGCATTAAAATAAAGTTTTAGAACAGGCAATAAAAGTTGGTATAAATGGACTCTTCTGCCTACAGCTTTATTGGAAATATGCAGATTTTCAACCCTGTTCCCCATGAAAACAACACTCAGCCTTTCACAGTGGTTTTATGTCTTAATCTGCATCTTCTGCTCTCCAAATAAATCTGAGACAACTTGGTCAAACATGACAGAGGGGCAGGAGACAACAAAATCCCCAGGGAATTCCCATGGAAAGGTAAATTTAAGTCCAGACATGCAGCAAGTCCTGACAGAAGGAGGATGACAGCTTTTCATTAGGAAATCAAAGCCACCAAAGCCCGGGGCTTTTCTGAGGACAAATTTCATCAGCTCTGTGATCTCTTGGGTGCTGAAGCCAATTAACCTTGAGGATTAATCCAGAGGAAGTGATGATTCAATTCTCCTGGTGTTCTCTGTCTTAATGGTCAAAGAAAGGGGCATGAAGCCTGTCCAGGAACCTTGGAGGGGCAGTAAATAATTTAAAAAAATGAACTAAGAAGAGAAAAAGTTCTGCTGGAACATCATTCATCACCATCTAAGCACACTGTAATTACCCAACAATTACAGTACACAATGCATTTGTTTGAGCCTATTTGAAACCAGCACAATTTATGTAACTGGAAATGCACCAAGCAAGTAGGAATAATTACACCATAAATATGATGTAGTTAAATATCTGGAGTTTAGAAGCACTTCATTAAGAAAAATATCCAAGGCTGTTATGCTGTCATGAAATTAACCTTCTATTCATAAGGATAAGTGGTATTTACGTATTTGGAAACAAAATGGGATTTAATTCCACTGACATTACATGCGGGAAACTGGGAAGTCATGACAGCCTCTATTGTAAAAAGTGACTTTATACCCTGCTTTAATCACTCACATCATCAAATCTGTGGGAGCTGAAAAGAGAAGAATTGGCCTCTTATTTCCAGAGAGTTTTGCCATTTTTCAAGTCAGCTCAGATTTCCATTTCCTCTGGGATTTTAAAGTTTAAACTCAATAATCTGAGTTTAGTGGAGCCAGAATTTCTGGAGCTGAGCTTCCTTTGCATATATAGAGTAAACTTTTGCATAGAATAAACTTTTCCATGGGAAACCTTTTGGCCACTGCAAGCTCAGCCCAACAGTGAAACACCCAGGGATGCACTTTGGTGAAACACCACGAGGTGTTCACCTTCCAGGTAAAAGAAATGCAACTCCAAAACTCCCAGGTTTTCATAGAAGTTGAATTATATCTGCTACTTCAGCAGAGCAAAATCCTTTAGGTGGTTCAGCTGGGGTGAACTCCAAGGTGTGGAAATCAACCCAAATTTATCCAAGTTCCAATTAATTGCACTGACAAACAGAAATCACATGATTTCCTTCCATTTGTCACAGCAATCCTTTGTCAGATTAAGACAGCCAAAATTCCACATGTGTGGCACACCCACCACTTCCTTGGCACGTTCAAATTTTATCTGTCAAGTTTTAGGGCTTTGAAGACACAAAAGAATGTTTAAACCCAACTCACTCTCCTAACACGGACAAGCCTGTCTATACAGGATTAAAGTGTTCAGTTGCCACCTGTTTTTTTCTGAGATCCTGAACATTTCACAAAGCAAATTTCTACTCAGCCCAAACTCCCCCAAATTCAGAACCACTGGATTTGGGCAGTGGAGACATTGATGGCACTGGAGATAAAACTTGTCAAGGCACCAAAAAAATTAAAAGAAGAGGGGGAAAGTTGAGTTCAGAAGGAAGAAATAGAGAGGCAGGACCTGATAATCACAACTTTGCTCTTTGGCTCGATACAAAGGTTGTAATTCAATTTCAGAGTTCTGCTCCAGTGCATCTCTTAGGGTGTTAGCAGAGAATCCCTCAGCTGAGTTAAAGGATTGTGTCAATCAGCTGGCCCCGTTTTATGGGGAGAGAAAGGCAGCTCCTCCACGAGTGCCTGCACCGTGTTCCAATTTAATTGCTTATAATTTTAAGGTAGCGGGATGTGAAACGCTAATTGGAAATTTCGGGCGCCTCCGTCTCAAAGTCGGGGAAGAATTTGTGTGCCCATCTGGATAATGGGAAAGGGATTTTATTTTCTAGATCATTGATTTATCATCATTAAGGACTCAAACACGGCGTTCTGTAAGTGAGCTTCAGGAATCTGCTTTTTCCATTACGTTTACATTGCCTCAAATTACCTCTGGAGCTTTGAATGTTAAAATTGGCTGGGTTCAATTTAGTGAGATCTCCTTCTTTCTCTGCCAGGGTTATTTATTTCATTCAGCTTCTGCAATCAAAGTTTTTTGGGGTTGGTTGTGGGGGATTTTGGTTCTGAGGGTTTTTTTCGGGGGGAGGTTGCGGGGGGGTGATTTTGGGGTTTTTTTGTTCTTTGGGATGGGTTTGGGGTGTCTTGTTTTTGTGGGGTTTTTTTGTTTTGCTTTGTTTTCTTTTTGTTGGTTTTTGTTGGTTTTTTGGGGGGGAGTTTTGGGTTGATTTTTTGTTTGCTTGGGTTTTTGTTTTTTGTGGGTTTTTGGGGTTTGTTTTGGGGTTTTTTATTTTAAATAATCATTCCTTTTTTACTATTCCTAAACCCAAGCCCCAAACCACACTGATTTGGAATAGTAGCAAAGCCTTGATGGCCCCATTTGTACAAATACATCCCCCTTGCCAAACACAACCTCAGCAATCAGAAATGAGCCTGGTGCTTTATTCCAGCCAAACAACAAATCCCATTTAGCAACCTGGAATTCCTTCCTCACCCAGTGCAAGCTCCATGGGCTAATTCCAGAATGTGAATTAAGAACCAAATTTTGCACATTTATATCAGCTTTACCTCCCATGCAGGCCTGGGACAGTTTGGAGAAGAGTGACTGCTAAAAGAGGAGGGAGAGTGCCCTGGAGGATCAAACCTTTAGGAAAAACAGGAATAATATTAATGCTGATTTTGGAAGTTGCTGATTTATTTATTTTTTTTTGTGCAGATGGAGGAAGCAATCAGGAAAAAGATTCAAACTCTCGTAGCAGATTTTTCCTAGACCTTATTTCCTTATTCACCCTTCCAAGGAAGGCCTTGATGAAAGAAATTCTTCAGAGTTACCTCAGCAGATTCCAAACCTGCTGCAGCTGCACCAACATCACCTTCAATGGCCAGAGAATCCCAGTTCCATTTTTGAGTAATCAAAATATGGATATCACTGGAATGCCCAGAATATTTTAGAAAATGATGAGGTTTTTTTTCAGCCTTTCAGTTCCACGAGTGCCAGCTGAGGATGTTGCTTTTGGTGTTGATTGATACAAGAGAAAACAGGGACCAGCAGGGGAGGGAAAACAACCGGGGTAAGTTACAGCCTGACACAAGAAATAAATGAATAATTCAACAATAACATACACTATTGCCATAAAACGACATAAAGAGCGTGGTCTTCTAGAGAAGCATCTGCCCCAGTCTCAGGACAGATGGGTAAAATGTTGTATTTTCATGTAGGAGTGAAAAAAGAGGCATCATGTTTAATTTTCCAGGGCCTTGAACCCACATCTGCCACGCTTTCTGTGTGGTGCCTATTGCAAAATGTTGGTCAGTGAGAAATATTTTATATAAATATATATGTGTATATGTAATAATGCCATTAGCAATAGCCAGAGAAATATATAAATATTAATATAAAAATATTTATTAATATATATTTTAGAAATATAACTGTTAATATAAATAAAAATATAAATATACAACATATATAAAAATATATAAAATATGTAAAAAACATAGAAATATATGTGTATATATAAATATACATATATATTTATTTATATATGTAAGTATATATAAATATATATATAAAATATACATAAATATAGAAATAAATTACTGCTTATCAAGTGAGAGGTGCTCATTGCAACACATCAGTCAGCGAGAAATATTTTGTATAAACATATATGTGTATATATAATCATGGTGTTAATAGTCCCAGAAATATATAAATATATATGTATTAAAAATGTATCTATAAATATATAAAAATTATATGCATTTATATCTATCTCTCTATATATATAGATATGAGACTGCTTATCAAGTGAGAGGTGCTTATTGCAATGCATCAGCCAGCAAGAAATATTTTATAGAAACATATATGTGTATATATAATCATGGTGTTAATAGTTGTAGAAATATATAAATATATATTAAAATATATCTATAAATATATAAAATATCTATAATTATTTTTATATATAATATAATATATTTATATAATATATTTATATAATATATAATATATAATATATAATATATAATATATAATATATAATATATAATATATAATATATAATATATAATATATAATATATAATATATATTTATATTTATATTTATATTTATAGTAATATAAATATAAATATAAATATATATAAATAAATGACTGCCTATCAAGTGAGAGGTGCTTATTGCACATCCGTCAGTGAGAACTATTTTATATAAATAGATATGTGTATATATAATCATGGTGTTAGCAATAGTCAGGAACAATATATAAATATATATGTATAAAAATATATATTTATAGATCTATAAATAAATGGCTGCTTATCAAGTGACAGGTGCCTATTGGAACACATCGGTCAGGGAGAATTATTTTAAATATATTTGTGTATATATAACAGTGGTGTTAACAACAGAGAAATATAGAAATAAATACATATAAATATATACTTGTAAATATAGAAATAAATGCCTATCAGGTGAGAGGTGCTTATTGCAGCACTTTGGTCAGTGAGAACTATTTTATATAAATATATATGTATGTATATATAATAATGGTGTTAATGAAAGAGAAATTTAGAAATAAATATATGTAAATATATACTTACAAATACAGAAATCAATGACTGGCTATCAGGTGAGAGGTGCTTATGGCAAGACATTGGTCAGCAAGAAATATTTTATATAAATATATATGTGTATATATAATCATGGTGTTCATAGTCCTAGAAACATATAAATATATATTAAATATATCTATGAATATATTTTTATATATATAATATATCTTGAATATATAGATATATAAATAAATGACTGCCTATCAAGTGACAGGTGCTTATTGCAACACATTGGTCAGTGAGAACTATTTTATATAAATATATATGTCTATATATAATAGTGGTGTTAGCAATAGTCAGAGAAGGATATAAATATCTATCCATATATTTATAAATATAGAAATAAATGACCACCTGTCAAGTGAGAGGTGCTTGTTGCAATGCATGTCAGCAAGAACGATTTTATATAAATATATATGTGTATATGTAATAATGGTGTTAACAATAGAGAAATAAATACATATAAATATATATTTATAAATATAGAAACCAATGACTGCCAATCAGGTAAGAGGTGCTTATGGCAACACATCGGTCAGCAAGAAATATTTTATATAAATATATATGTGTATATATAATCATGGTGTTCATAGTCCTAGAAATATATAAATATATATTAAAATATATCTATGAATATATAAAAATATTTATAAATATAAATATCTATAAATATATAAAAATTATATGTATATGTGTGTGTATATATATATATGACTGCCTATCAAGAGAGGTGCTCATTGCAACACATCGGTCAAGTGAGAACTATTTAATATAAATATATATATGTGTATTTATATAATAATGGTTTTAACAATAGAGAAATATATATATAAATATAAATAAATATATATTTAACAATATAGAAATAAATAACTGCCTATCAGGTGAGAGGTACTTATTGCAACATATCAGTCAGCGACAATTATTTTATATATATAAAAATGTGTATATATAATAATGGTGTTAACAATAGAGAAATACAGATATAAATATATATAAATATATATTTCTAAATATAGAAATAAATGACTGTCTATCAGGTGAGAGGTGCTTATTGCAACACATCAGTCAGCGAGAATTATTTTATATATGTATATATAAATGTGTATATATAATAATAGGGTTAACAATACAGAAATACAGAAATAAATATATATAAATATACATTTAACAATATAGAAATAAATGACTGCCTATCAAGTGAGAGGCGCTTATTGTAACACATCAGTCAGTGAGAATTATTTTATCTATATATGTGTATATATATAATAATGGTGCTAACAATAGAGAAACATAGATATAAATATATATAAATATATATTTATAAATACAGAAATAAGTGACTGCCTATCAGGTGAGAGGTACTTATTGCAACACATCAGTCAGCGAGAATTATTTTATATATATATAATTGTGTATATATAATAATGGTGTTAACAATAGAGAAATATAGATATAAATAGATATAAATATATATTTAAAAATACAGAAATAAGTGGCTGCCCACCACGTGAGAGCAGAGGGAGGTGCCCGGTGCTCAGGCACCCTGGGGGCACAGAGCTCTGCACAAGCCCCAGTGTTCCCTGTGGGAGCAGCAGCGCTGCTCAAACACCCTGGGAGGGGCTGGGGAGACACTCGGAGTCCTCCTAATGATTTATTTATTCAGCAGCTCCTCCAGGAGCAGCAATGCCTTCACCCCTCTGCCCTCCCCAGCATTCAACTATTTGATTTTTTTTTCCCTTTATTTTCTTTTCCTTCTTGTTGGGGAAGATGAAACAGGAAAGCCTTATAAATATGACTGCTTAGATTTAGAGAATATGAAACCTATAAATGAAATAGAGTTGAAGGCAAGTTTGGATGTCTGAGATGCCGAGCTTTGGTTACTGAACAACTGGAAAACAATGGTATGGCCGGCTGAAGGTTAAACAATTAAATTAATTAATTAAACAATGTCCTTCTCCTTACCAAGAGTCCAAGGGTGAGAGCAGACCCTGCTGGCTTGGCAGGAGGGGTCCCAAGAGTCGTTTTTAGGGTTTAAAATATAACACAGTGTGGGAATGTAGTGATTCTTATGGGCTGTGTGTAAATGCTGTAGGATTTGTATCTTGTACTGGATTGGTTGGTGTCAATTAGAATATTCAGGATAGAAGATTTAATGGATTGTAACTGGAGCTTCGCTCTCTTTTTTCTCTCTTTTTCTTCCTCTTCTTCTTCTTCGCTCTCTCCTTTCTCCTCTTCCTCCTCACCCTCTCAGCCCTGCTCTGAGCTGTGTCTGGCAGTTCGTGGCAGGGCCCCTTCACCCACGCCCTGTGCAATGAACTGCACGCTCCAAACCCAGCCCTGACTGCAGAGATCTCTCCTCTCCCTTCGTCCCATCACCATCCCGACCGACCTCATTCCCACACTTCTCTTTGTTTTCCTTCACTGAATTCCGTTTACCCAATAAAGCAGTTTTTGATTGAAGTTTTTTTTTCAGGGTTACAATTTCAGGACAAAGAGCATGAAGATTTGCAGTCAAAACTTTCATTTTCACTAAAATGCAACTCTCACCTGCTCTAAGCAGGCATCTTTCTCCTGCTACAAGACACTGAGTTTTCCCTTCCTTTTATACGAGAAGATTTGGGGAAAATAATTATTCTGCTGGGCCACTGGGCATCTTTCCCCTGAAAAATTAATCTTAGGTAGAAAAGAACTAAGACTAGAAAGACTTAACTAAAAAGACTACTTTTAAGTTAAGTTAAGACTACTAAAATACCAAATCTCTTCCACTAAGGATGCTTCCCTCAGGTGTGACTTGGAAACTTCCACTTCACCAAAATTCCAAACTTCCAGGGAATTTGCAAAATCAGCTGGTAGGCCTTGAACAGATTGATAATTAAATATTTTCCTGGGGCTGTGGGCAGGGCTGCTGGGAGAGAATTCCCTGCAGGTCAAGGGCATCGAAGGATTCCACTCTCAGTAAGGAGGATTTGCCTTCCTAGGAGCCAGCACGGGCTGGGAATTCCCTGCCTGCAGAAATGGATGTGTCCTGCTCTTCCCAAACACTCCAAAACCGACCTGGCTGCCTCTCATCCTCCTGCCTATCCTGCTTCCCTTGGGCAGCAGATTCCAGGGAATGGGCAGGAGGAAAAGGAGGAATTTGGCAGGAGGAAAAGGAGGAATTTGGCAGAGGATGCCAGCTCTGCATCCATGAGTGGCCACGAGGATGCTGCCAGCCCCACCACCAAAAGGTGAGGCTGAAACACTTCTCTTATTCCTCTTTCTCAAGTCAATAAAAAATAAATAAAATTTTGGTTAAATTTTTCTCATTGGGTAGAACTGGCTCATCTCTGTCCTGGGGATGCTGACACACTGATTGTGCAAATTCTGGCCTGGTTGTTTTTCCCTCATCTCCCCCAGGCAGCAGCCAGAAATTCCCCTTTGATCAGAGGGTTTGCATGAGGGAATCCAGAGCAGACAGAAGCATTTTCCAGGCATTTTTAGAGGTGCAGTGAGGATGACAAGAGCTCGTTCCTCCTGCCCTGCTGGGCCCTTCTCCCATCTCCCTCCTCCCAGGAGCACAACCAGCTGCATCCTCACCTGCCCTTTAGCCACCACAAGCCTTGCACAGGAATTGGCTGTTTGATTTCTTCCCATGAAAGCTCAGATTGGCTTCCTGGAGAGGAGAGAACACCAGTCTATAAACACCAGGCTGGTGGAAATCAAATTCTCTCTTATGGTTCTTAAAACAGAAATTTTATTTATTTTTTTTCCTGTAGCATCAGCTCCTGTTCAAGTTTATCTCCCCAGCTGGGCTTACAGCACTGAGATGTGATTGCTGAACACCTCCCAGTGAGCACAGATCAGAATTCAGACATTTCCAGGCCTCCAAACCAATCTGTGCAAAGGCAGGGACAAGATGCTCTCACATTTACAACGGAGCTATTAAATCCTGCTCCTTGCTGTCTGCAGCTCCCCAGCCCCAGGCACACATTCCTGCACTGCCAGGGCTACAAGGGAGAACACGAGCTCAAAAAATGACTCTGAAATGTCCTTATTTATTTTTACACCCCAGTTATACTCGAGATTTCACAGGGGCCTCCTGGTTATTATGATGTTCATTTGTAACTTCTGAAATTAATCATGTTTGCAAACCACCCTGGAAGATGCCATAATGAAAAACAAAACAAAACAAAAACCTCACAAAATAGGTATCATAAAACACATAAAATCATAACCAGGTGGAACCCAGCTCGTGATCCACCACCTGGAATGATCCCTCAGGAATCTCAGACCCCACACCCACCCCAAAAAACCCCCAAAATTTGGTGCAAATATTCACTTTTAGCTCTCAGCTTGCTGTTAAATCACTGAGCTCAGACTTGCAAGAAATTCTGTTCCTGGTTCTGCTCCTGACCTCGGGCGAGCCATTTAATTTTCCTCTGCCTTAAATGAAGGAGTAACAGCTGCTTTTAACAGGAGGGATTGTGAGGGGGAACAAAAACCAAACTAAATCAGCTGCTACTTAGGCTGGGCTCAAATGTGCTGTTGGAAATGACAGTGGCACAATGGGATCCATCCCCAAATGCCTGAGGGGAAAAAAATGCTGTTTAAATCAGGAAATGCTCACCAGAGCACTTGTTGAACAGCACAGAAGTTCTTGCTTGCAGGAAACCACTTCAATTTTAATTTCTTTGCATGTATAGATAGTGAATAAAGAGGTACGAGTGGGGAAAAAAAACCAAAGAATGAGAGAACAACAATTCTCTTTAGAAATTTTCCAACTTTAACTATAAAAATAAGAAATCCTCATAAGCATCACCCCGAAAATTCCAGGTTTTGCAGTCTTTGAGCCCTGCCGTGATGTGGGATAATAAAGCAATCAGTCCACACCAGGGGAGAGGCAGTTTTGTGATGATTGCACCTCTCTCCATCAAATCCCCTCTCAGACCTCCTTTTCCTCCACTACAAAATTAGCATGGGCCTGGAGTTAACACGGGCTCCAAATTTCATCTGTAATGTGCTCACATGGCAGGATTGCACCAGGAAACCTGGGAAAGGCTGCAGGGTGAGGATCTTTATGCAGGAGAGCTCCAGGCATTAATGAGAGAGGCTTAATTAAAACCAAAAAAAACCCAACCCCCCCCCCAAAAACCTCCCAAAAAAACCTCACCAAAAAAACCCCAAAAACAAACACACAAACAAACAAACAAAAAACACCAAAAAACCCACCAAAAACACAAACAGGAAAACAACACCAAAAAAAACCCCCAAAAAACCCCAACCAACCAACCAACCAAACAAACCCAAAAAAACCACCAAAAACACAAACCAAAAAACAACACCAAAAAAACCCCAGTCCCCACCCAGCCATCCCCTGGGAAGCGATTGTGTGCATTGGGTATGGATGATTTTGTGTTGGATGATTTTGTGTTCGGATGATTTCGTGATTCCTTTAACACCACAAACGTGGTTTTAACTCAAATCCCGGTATTAAAATGCCAGAGATGTAAAATCCACAGGCTCAAACAGAGTTTGAAAACTGCACAGTACTTTGGGACAATAAATTCCCAATCCACAGTGAGGAAGATCTGATTTCATGCTCCACATTGTCCCTGGGAGCGGGCAGCACATTCCCTATTCCTTCCCAGAACAATTTGCATCCAGATTCTGGGAAAAAAAAATCAGTTTTATTTCCAGAGATGCTTTTAAAAGGTGCCTGGGAAAACCTGGCTTTTGTAAAGGAGCCAGGTAACGGGTGGGTAGTACACAAACCCATTTGCTAAACACCACTTGAAAAATCACAGGCAGCATAATTGACTTTTACAGCTCGGATAATGTAGGTCACTGCATTAGTGCAACAAGAAAATGAATGTATGTTGGAGTGAAAGACAGAAGGGAAGTAATTACAAAATATAGATTAAATAACCATCAGATAACAGGCATAATAATAAGAACAACCAGGGTGAAGATAGAGGAGAAACAATTTGTTAAATGGATTGTAGCAGGGTTTTGAGGAGCTGCTGGGCTCACATGCCACGCTTTTCTTTTTTCTCCTTCCTTGCAAACTCAATGGAATAGAGTATTTGTCCCCCCTTTGGAGCTGATATCCTGCTCCTCGTGGTATCAGCTTACAGCTCGCTCAGCCCAGAGGGCTCTGAAATCAGAACCTGATTATTTTAGCAGACAATTCTTAACTCTTGCAGGGACAGGAAGCTGTAAAGTGCCCAAGTAAGAGGAATCACAGTTAAATCTGCACAGCTCCGAATTCTGGCAAAAAATGTCAAAGCCTGACATTCTCAGTGCTTCTGCAGTTTAGCCCAAAGAAGTTTAGAAGAAACATAACCAAAAATCCTGCTCTGCCCCTAAACAAATGAACAACTTCAAGACACCAAAAACGAAGTAAAAAATTCGGAATGTGGGACTATACAAGATGAAAATGTGATATTTTTTTTCCCCCTCTACCATATCAGCTGCAGTCCAGCCTTGCTTGATGGTGCTCTGAGCTTCCCAGGGAGAGTTCCCTGCTCAGTGAGCCCTAAAGGAGCGTTTGGAGGTCTGTGTCTGCCAGCAGTTCGGGGCCATCACATCCCATAAACGTCACACCCAGCACTCCTCTGGGCAGCAAACCAACCCAGGGGCTGCACTTCCCTGTGCTGGGAAGGGGCAGAGCAGTGAGTGACACCTGAGATGATCCCGGGTGAAGGGGACAAGGCAGGAGGGATCCAACATCTCTCCTGCTCGTTCTCCATCAGTGCCTTGTGTTTGGAGTGATGCTGCCCTGTTCTCCAGGAGGAAAATGTTTTTGTTTAACCCAGCTCCTGCAAACCTGTCCTGGGCTGCCATGCAATTTGTAACCAGCAGTTTGTGTTCTATCCCAGCTGTTCAAACCAGCTGGGGCAGTGTTCCTGATCTCTCCCACCACCCACCCTCCCTGCAGGGGATCTCTGCTGTCCATGGGCCAGCCAGGCTCACTGCAGGGCTGAGACAATTCCAGCAGCCCATGGGGAGATGCTCCACCCAGGGGGAGGAGCCCAGCATTCCTACCTGGATCAAAGCTGAGATTTGGAACCCCAGCCCAGCCTGTTTGCTCTGCATTCCCAGAGGGAGCCCGGACCCATCTCACCCCACTGGAGCTTCAGAGGAAACTCCAGCCTTGTACAGGATCATTGCTCCAGCAGAGCCACATCTGTCACTGCAGGAGGGCTGGGTTGGGCTGCACCAACACCCTGAGCAACAGCGGGTCAGGCTGTGTTCTGACTCTGGAAGTGGTTTGCTTTTTGTTTGTTTACTTTTTTTTGTACTATTGCATTTTTATTTTTAGTTTTCTTTGGTAAAGAACTGTTCTTCCTATTCCCATATCTTTGCCTTAAAGCTCCCTTAATTTCAAAATTATAATATTTTGGAGGGAAAGAGTTTACATTCTCCATTCCAAGGGAAGCTCCAGCTTTCCCTGGCAGACACTTGCCTTTCCAAACCAAGACAAAACCCACTTCTGATATGAATGTGACACTCACTGTCATTATCATTGCAATAAGGGCAAAATGAAAAGGTTGAGAGTGACCAAAACCAGGAAAAAATGCAGAATTTTCCTACTGAAGAGGAACAAAATCCATCAGCTCAGCATCCCTTGCCTGGCTCTGAATCTAGCTTTGGAAAATCAAAGAGAGCTTCACCACAGCCACGTGTAAACCTCGAAAAGTGGGAACACAGAACGAGCTCAACACAGAGACCTGCAGAGGCACAGCACACCACGACACAGGAGAACACAGAAGGCTGCCAGCAGCTCCTCTTTGTCCCAGACACGTGGAAAAAGGCAAAAGGAACACTAAAACAGGCTCAGAGAAGAAACCTTGGATATTTTTGAAAAAGCTCCACCTTTCCCATTCATTGCTGCACTGTATGAGGCACAGAATGTCCTTGGCCCACCAGAATTGTGGATTTTTATTGTTTTTCTGCACTAAGAAAGGAAGATTTGCTCCCCAGGGCCTGCTATCCCTCTCCCAAGACATTGCTGCCTCATGCAGCTCGTGGCTCCAGGCTGCCCTGGCTCATCCCTGTCCTCTGCTGCTCTGCTCATTAATCTGTGGCTCCTCTGAATGCCAATGAGTCCTGAAAGGAGCCAGGTGAAAGCAATGGCAATTTGCTCACAGCTTGATAATTACACATTCTTCAAAATAAATTAAAGCCAGAGCTAACAGCAGCACACTGTTTCCAGGAGTCCTGCTTATGCAGAGGAATTAATTGGGAAGGGCATTGATTGGAGGGGCTGATGGGTTCCAGCAGGGAATTTATTCCCACTTTGTTCCACAGCAGCTCCCAGACCTCTCACCAGACAGAACCCCCCAGCTCTGCTCAAACTGGGAGAGAAAAGGAAGCAGAAATAACCTCTGTTCATCCCAAGCCATCTTTGGAGAGAGCTGGTTCACAGAATTCGGGAGGGAAAGGGATCATGGGCTTTGATGGATCTTTATTTTCTGGGCTATCCAAGGCAGGGAAGCTCCGGGATCAATTAAAGGAGCAGTTTCACAACAGAGACATTTCAAAAGAGCTCCTCCATGCCCAGACACACAAACCAGGGCTGAACAAGCACCACGTGCCCAAATTCTCTGTGTTCTTTACATCTTCATGGAGAAGAAATTCCACAAACAAGGGGAGGAGAAACTCCAGAATTACAAGCTCTTGGATATTTGCTGTACAAAAGGATCTAAACTCCATCCAAACACTTTGGCAACTTCCCACTCAACCTGAGGTGTGGGAATGAGGGAATTTCAGGGATCCTTGGGTTAGAAGACACCACAAGGACCCCAATTTACAGGAAAATCGTTTTCCCTGCACGTGCCAAGTGTCAGCAAGGTCAGGGAAGCCTCCCAGGATGACACGAGGTGGTTGTTTTCTCGTGCAATAAATTTGTGTTGTTGATTTGCTCTGTCGATTTTTCCCTTTGCACAGCCCTGCTTCGCCCCAGCAGCTCGCACGTGCTGCAAAAGGGCAGCCCTGCATAATGAATCGAGTTTGGGTAATGAAATGTTTCAGGAGAGGAGATTAGTTGTAATTTGTTGTTCTCACAATGCCTCCCCCACTCCTCACAAAACTGCACCCAGCACAGCAGGAGTTTATCTAAGCCGGGGCCTTCCAGATAAATTCTGGCTTGCTCAGGCAATTATTGCAAATAAGTTAAAGATGAAATCCACAAGAGAATTACACCTAGTTGGATCCACTCCATAGCAGTTGTTTCTATACGAAAAAGAAGGTGGCAAGGAGGTAATTGCTGTGTTCTTCCTAAAAGCCAAGCACTGGAGAGCTCAGAAAAAAACCCCAAGGAAATGCTCCCATTCCAGTTTGTTTAAATAGATCCATCTTCAGCCATCTCCACTCAGCAGAGGTTTATAGAGAACTTGTACTGTGACACCTGAACCCAAAGATTAAACCTGGAGATTTACCCAAATTTGCTTGTATGAAACCGGGTTTTCCCCATTAGGAAGTGATGGCTGTGAGCAGTCTCCACGGAGCCTGTGTGTGACTACACCTGAGGTTTTTGATTTATCCCCTTTACATCTATCTTTGCATTCCATCTCTCCACACATCATCGCCGTGCCTGAGCATTTGCAAAAAAAAAAAAAAATCAGAGTAATAGCAGGCACCCTTCCCTTTCTTCTCTGCCAGGGAAAAATGGATTGTACACTGTTCCAGCTGAAATTGCTTCTCTTGGCTAAGCTGGGAGACATTTGTGTGAATTATTCCTGAGCTCAGGAATCAGCGCTCATCGCTGACACTTTGTGATCCGTGTTCAGGGCTGAGGGGCCTGGACTGGCAAGAGAGGAGCAGCTGCAGCCCACTCCCATTGCTGGGCAAGACATCTTCATCCAAAACTTTGAATAAAACAAGCCAGCCATCAGCCAGAAGGAAAAGCCACATTCTGAAGCATCACCTGTATTAACTCTTCCTAGAACATCTTCATATAAAGCTTAAAATTAAACAAACCCAGCCACCAGACAGAACAAAAAACCACATCCTCAGGCATCACCTGGATTAACCATTCCTAGAATATCTTAATCTAAAATTCAAAATTAAACAAGCCCAGGAATCAGCCAGAACAAAAAGCCACATCCTCAATCATCACCTGCATTAACCCTTCTAGAACACCTTCATCTCAAACTTCAAATAAGACAAGCCCAGCCATCAGCCAAAAGCAGGAACCACATCCTGAAGCACCATCTGGATTAACCTTTCCTAAAACATCTTCATCTAAAATTCAAAATAAAACAAGCTCAGTCATCAGGCAAAAGTAGAATCCACATCCTGAAGCACCATCTGGATTAACCCTTCCTAAAAAGTTTTCTTAACAAGAGAATAAGAAGAATGTGCTATTTTTACATGGAAATGTTTTACCCAGTGCTGTCAGGCCAGGCTGATTTTTTGGGCAGTTTTACACCTTTCTCTCAGCTGTGTGATCCAGGGAAAAGAGCTGCAGGGAATATGGCAGGGATAACCAAAGAGGGGTTTGAGGGAGCCCCTCAGTGATCCCTCAGCCACCCCTGCACTTCAGGCAAAGCACATTTACAGCCACACACCTCACCCACATCAGGTATTCAGAGCCAGAGCGAGCCCAGCTCAGGAGTCAGACACTGCTGAGCCCCCTGTCAGTGCTGATGGATGCAGTGGGAACTGCAGCTGGGAACTGGCTGAATCCCTGAAGTCCCTAAATTCCTGACTGCACAGCCCCTGAATCCCTGATAGCATAATCTCTGAATTCCTGAATCCCTGAATTCCTGCACAGTCCCTAAATTCCTGCCAGCCCCTGAATTCCTGCAGTCCCTGAATTCCTAACAGCACAGCCCCTGAATTCCTGAATCCCTGAATTCCTGAATCCCTGAATTCCTGAATCCCTGAATTCCTGAATTCCTGCACAGTCCCTGAATTCCTGAATCCCTAAATTCCTGCACGGCCCCTGAATTTCTGCACAGCCCCTGAATCCCTGAATTCCTGCACAGTCCCTGAACTCCTGACAGCACAGCCCCTGAATTCCTGAATTCCTGACAGCCCAATCCCTGAATTCCTGGCAGCACAGAGCTTTGTGGGCAGCAGGATGTAAATCCCCTCCAGCCCCTCAGCAGCAGTCCCCCGACACAGAGTCATTAATTCCTAATCAATTCACCAGTTCATCAATTCCAGTTTAGCAATAAAGCCTCTCCTCGGTGTCACAGTGCCCTGCAAGGTGACAGCTCCAGGGGATCCCAGCGATCCCACAGCTGCAATTTAAGGAGGATAAAACCCCAACAAGAAGCCCTTGAGGGGGGAAAAACCTCCAGCATAATGTAGGTTGCATTTTAGCAGTGAATAAATCAGCCTGCAGGATTTTCTGTTCATTCCTTACTTAACTCATTTCCATTGTGACATCTTGGGTTTTGCTGTTGAAGCCATGAAAACTCCCGGAAAGGCCAGGATGTTTCGGAAGGGAAAGCCAGAAACCTTCCAAAAATACAAACACCTAAGTAGCACTTGCCTGTAACTCCAGGATATACTACCTTTTTATTTATGGGTCTGAGGCACAAGTCATATATCCAAAATATAGCTCCATTTTTGAAGCGGCTGGATCCTTTTCAAGGCAATTTGTAAGATTTACACTTGCTATATTTAATAGGGCCATTAAATACCTGGACAGAGTGGACCTGGTGATTGGCAGGAACAGCCTTTTCTCCATCCCTCACCCCTCTGGGTTCCCTGGAGTGGGCTGAGGTTATTCCCAGCAGACTTTGAGTTGGGCTGGTCTGGATCACCCCTGTGGTGATTTTGGAAAAAGGAAAAATGCAGAAATGCAGGCAGAGGATGGAGCAGCATCCATGGACCGTGTATTCATGTCTGCTGTCCTAGGTTACACTGTCAGCTGTGCCCACAGTCTGTGTTCCATCCCCATCCCCAGGAGCTGCTGGAACCAGCTGGGGCAGTGTTTCCCTTCTCTCCTGTCCATGGCCCAGCAATGCCGTGCCCATGGCTCATGGGGAACTCCCTGCGGGAGCTGTCTCTGGTTCATGGGCCAGCAAGGAGCCACTGCAGGGCTCAGAGAATGAGATCAGCCCAGGGGGAGATGCTCCGCCCAGGGGGAGGAGCCAAGCATTCCCACCTGGATAGAATCTGGGATTTGGGACAGCACAGGGAGCCCTGACCCACTGGACTCCCAGAGGACAAGAGCTGCCAGAGCCTTTCTACAGGATCACTGCTTGGACAAGAGCATTTCATCTGGGCTGCTGCCACCACCCTGACTGACAGGGGGTCAGGTTGTGTTCTGACTCTTGTCAGTGCTTTTTGTACTACTGCATTTATTTTATTTTACTTTATTTTATTTTATTTTGCTTCTTTTCTTTTCCTCTTAATAAATTTTGTTTCTGACTTAGAGTCTCTCACTGGTTTTGCCTTCAAACCAGCACGTCTCCCTCAGTGGAAGAGGCTAAAAAAAACCAAATAAAAACACCCCCACCACCAAACCCCCCAAGAACAGCCCTGCAGTGCCACTGCTCCTTTTGGAAATCATGGTGGGTTTATTTTTAACAATTCCACTGGGCATTGCTACCAACAGCCTTACAGCTCATTAGCATTACTGTGGAAAGCTCCAGATTCCAGTGGTTTAACCCTTCCCCGGGAAAGGCCAGGCCCCACTCCCAGAAGTGATGCCCGAGGTGATAATTATCTGCAATTACTGTTCCTAACTAAGCCATGGTTATTTACATCATGAATATCTGCCCCTGTTCAAAGATTCACACCCACTCACACATTTAGATCTGTTTGTGAGGAACGGAGCTGCCTCGGGGGAATGGACCTGGAATCTACTAAAAAATAGAGAGGTGAAATATATTTCTAGATATATAAAATATATATAAGAAATATAGAGAGCTGGGGAACGTCTAGAGGCAAGAAAGGAGGGAGGATGCTGTGCAAAGCCAATAAATCCTCAGAACAGGTGTCAGCCAAGTGCTCCAGCCAGCAAAGAGATGAAAAGGTGTGGGCTCGATATTTCTGAGCCTGAGAGCTGTGCTAGTTTCCCAATGGAAACCTTTCAGCAGTTCTCTCTCTTCTTAAAACAGTTTTGTAAATAGCTGCTTTTCTCTCAAAACATTTTGGGTAAACTGTGTGCTTTTCCCATAACAAAACCTCTCCCAGGTCTTTTGTTTCCTATTTCTGTTAACTTACCAATGGAGAGAGGTGTCAATCCTATGGACCAATGGGGTCCCTTCTGTAGCTCAGCATGCTATTAAAGAAACTACGGAAATTGTAAATAAAGCATTCAATTCTCTTCTGATAACTGAGTGGAGTCAATTTATTTTGTGTCCCACTGTGACAGAAAGGAACCTTTCTTTTGGGAAGATCTGCTCTGGAATTCCCTTCAAAAAATGGGAGCCTATCACAGTCCTGCCTGCTTTATCTCAGCTGAGGTTGGGATGAAAGCCTCAAGAGATGTAAAGTCGAGTTTGGTCTTGGTTGTTCATTATATTTTATCAATTTACAGTCTCACAAGGCGTGAGCTTCTACTTACAGGTCAGAGAAACGAGGCAAAATGAAGAACTTCTCTCTCTTCCCAAGGCTATTTAAGAGATAATTACTCAATACCAATGTGACACCTCTATTATTTATGCTTTTGACCCAATAACGACCACCCAAGGCCCACAGCACAGACCTTTTTCACCCAGTTAGAGAAAACCACTCAAATCTGAGAAGAAGAAAGAAGAAGAAGAAGAACTCAGACAACGCCCTGAATCCTCCATCTTGACTCACATGTATTACTATATACTAAAACCCCAAATCCAAGGTTTTTCACCCTGTGATATCACACAATTCTGTTCAAACTACACACCCACACCCCCAGTGCTGTCAATCTCAGGTGCCTGTTCCAAGGCCTCAGGTCCAAGGTGGTGCTTGCCTGAGGGTCAGCACCTTTTAGCACAGAAAGCCTGGAATTCTCAGCCTCCAGGGTTCCAACAGGAGCCCAGGAACGGAGCAGCTGCAGAGCACAGCCACAGCACTGGGGCCACATCCCTGCCACCCCCATGGAAGTGCCAGCAGAGGTGACAGCCCAGGTGACACCTGTGACATCCCACAGCTCCCTGGCAGAGCATCAGCCATCCCTCTCTGGGAAATTCATTTACCCAGCAGAGCTGGGTGGGACTGGGGAGGCAGCAGCCAATTAAGGAACCATCAAACTTCTCTTAAAAACCTCCCTCGGCAGCGCTCCCCCTTCCTGCCTCCAGCCAACGTGGTAATTGTGCCTAATTTCTAAATTTTCATGCCGCTGCTGCATGTGCCTGCCCTTAATGAAATGTAAATGTGTTGCCAGTTTGTGGATTTGTTTAATTGCAGGGTAGCTAAACTGTGATTGGCCAGGAGGTTCATTTTTAAATTTATTTATTTAGCACACATGCAAGGCATTTTAAAGATCCTTTTCTCCAGCTCGGAGAGGGAGGGGAGCATATTCTATTTTCCTGTTATGTTCAGGGTTCTGTCACAAAGAAACCATCTGGTTTTCCATGTGTTTTCTGCTGAACTTAAAAGACTTCTGCCATATTCCAAGTGTTTGAAATAACTCTGAACGCCTCCTGTTTGATTCCGGTTCCTGAGCTGGACTCTGATGCTCAGGAATCTTTGGTTCTTAGTGGACACACACAAGAAACACCCTCCAAGCATTTTTTAAATGGCTTTTCAAGACAATAATACTCATTCACTGAGCTTTTTCTCACTCACCTCCCACAAAGGCTTTTAAAAGAAAGGATGAAAGATTTGAGTACTAAACTGGGTAAGAACAGAGCCATCATTACCTAGTCTAACTCCAAATAAAATCCACTAAAGCTTGAAGGAAATACTGACTGATTTTAGTGCCTTTAACTCACTGCCACTTCAGAGTTTGCTCAAATATAGGAGAGCAGTAAGGAGTCTCCTAAATCTCAGCAAAACCTTGGAAGTGCAGATAAAAGCCCATTTTTGCCCTGCAGTCCCTTTGCTACCGAGGATGATGACACAGAAAAGGCCTGGCTTGATTTGCAGATCTCGACACATCTGGAAGGGAGAAAATCAAACAGAACCACGGGGCCATTTCCACAGGGGCACAATTCAAACCAGAGCCAGGCAGTAAAAGCAGAAAGTTCTGGTTTTGCAAAGCCCAGAGATAAATTCTGCCCCCTCTGCTGCTCCTTAACAACAATTAGTCTGCGGAGAAGGCACAGCTCTTTCAGTGCTAAGACCACTGTATAAATAATACATTCATTTTCAGAATTTCCTTAACATTCTGGTTTCCATCAGTTTTATGGCACCTAACGCCGCTTTTACCGCCTGCCTTCATGTAATGACTCACCCGGATAATTCATGGAGGCTGGCACACATAAATCTCCCCGCAGCATCTCGGTGAGGATCTGAAGCAGCAGCATTTACCTTGGCACCAGACAGATCCATCCAGCTGCTGGCACCACGGATTCCAGTCCCCAGCACCCAGCCTGGGGAAATCAAGGATGCCTTTCCCATCCTGATGTCCTGGAGGAATATTTGAGGGTGTTTCTTGCCCCCAAAGGACTCCTACAGGAACAGCAGAACTGTGTTTACACCTCCATGCTTCTTTTTTGTGGTAGCAGGCCCAAATTATGAGTCTGGACCACAAAGAGCTTAGGAAAGGTTCATTTGTTCATTTCCTGCCAAATCTGTCTGGGAGACTCCCAAATCATCTCCATGGGAGGAGTGAATATCTGGCTGTACAAGTCACTTGTCTGCATCCCAAAAAAAAACAAAAAGGAAGTTGATTTCAGCTCCAGCTGACTGTGACTGGCCAGGAGGTTCATTTTAAAATTTATTTATTTAGCACATATGCAAGGCATTTTAAAGATCCTTTGTCACTTGTTTACATCCCAAAAAAAAAAAAAAAAAAAGGCATGGAAGGTGATTTCAGCTCCATCTGTCTATGACTGGCCAGGAGGTTAATTTTAAAATTTATTTATTTAGCACACATTTTAAGGATCCTTTGTCACTTGTTTGCATCCCAAAAAAAAAAAAAAAAAAAAAAAAGGAAGGTGATTTCAGCCCCAGCTGCCTGTTGCTGCACCTCAAACAGAATCAGCGTGTCCCAGGGCCAAGGGCATCCCTGCTCTCAGCCACTGTCAGTGACAGCCAATAACACAAGCAGCAAAGTAAAGGGAAGTGACAGCAGGGAAATAATTCAGCCTTTAACTGACACGTTATCCTGTTAAAAGCCATTTACCTTCTGCTGCTCGGTGTGTCATTGCTCATTTGGGTTTGGAAGTGACATCTCCCCAAGTGCCACAAACGTGCCAGTGCTAAGAGGGGATCCATGCAGGGGCACCCTGGGGAGCTGTGGGCAGGGAAAGCCCTTGGTGGGCTCTGTTTGTCCTCTCAGCTCCCACCCCACCCGGCTCAGGGCATCCACAAGGGATCAGGCAACTCCACAACTGACCCTTTTTCCCTGCAGCACAGCCTGGCCTGATGATGCTGATGCCTCAGGATTTCAGCTTTTCTATTTTTCATCCATTTGTAACCCTGCAGTTCTTTAGTGTAGAACTCCAAACTCCACACACAGTGGGAGCTGCTGCTTCCCCAGTTTGGGCAGACACAACAATTCCTCTCCAGGCCTGGCAATCAAGGACACCTCACTGCCTCAGGCCTGAGAGATGGAAACAAAAGTGAGTTGGGGGCAGCAAACTTGGGGTCAATGACTTCATTCCCTGGAGCTGGAATTGGAAGATGAACCCCCAATATGCAAATGGCCCAAACTGATCCAAGTGTGCAAACCCGTGCCCATTGTCCATTGTGGGTGCAGCCCCTGGGGGGCTTTGTGTGCCCTAAATGTACCTGGAGACCCTTCAATGAATAGAACTGATTTTTATTCTCTTAATTTTATCTGGCCTCTGGTTTTTAGGTAGTCCCAACAAGGCATCAATGCATTTCAGCAGCAAATATTGCCTGGGAGGATCCCAGCACTGCACAAAGTACAAGGCTTGAATTCCTCTTTCTGGAGCAAAAAAAGAGTTTATTCTACAGCATTGGGAGAACCAGCACAACAACCTCCCAGCAAATGGGACAGTGCTGTATAAAGAAAAGAGAGTTATGGTGTAAACTGAGGGAGATTTGGTGCAATAATTGTGGTTTTCCAGAACTAGATTCCTGCATGGAACTGGATGTCTGCACATCCAGTGACAGTTTGTGACAGGAAGGGCTCAGCTCTCTGCCACTCCTTTTCTTGTCCTAGATGTTGACCTGGAACTCCTCTCTTCCCTTCTAATAATCCAAAGTGGCCTTAAACAGCCCTGGATTTCAAATAACAGACAAACCATGATCTTAACATGACGGAGTCATGGTGAGGATAAACGACACTATTTACCATAAATCAAGGAGTCTTGGTGAAAGCCCAAGTTATCTTGGAAGCCAGAATTACTCATCCTATCAGCTTGACTCCTACAAGTTCAGATTTGATGGAGAAACAGAGGGAATTCTGCTGCCACTGCAGAAGATCAGGCAGGATTCAAACCACACCAACAGGCAGCTTCCATTGGGAACTGCTCCTTGGTTTGCTGATCCCATGGAAGGTGTTCCTGCCCACCGATGGTCCTTAGGGTCTCTTCCAACCCCAACCAGCATGGGATAAGGAGGAGAGGGGCAAAGAGCCCTTAATTGAATTCAGCGCTGCCCTTTGCCTAGATCTATCCCGATGACAGATGAATTTCCATTAGTTTAATGTGAATCAGCACGGATAATGGAAAACAATACTTATGCTAATGAGGGAGCCGAGCGAAAGCTTTGCAAATGAGGAGCCATTTGCTCGCCAGCCGGGGTGCAGCTGATTAGGAACAGCTCCGTGATTGATGCCTCTGTCCTCCTCCAGTCCCGGGGTGCCACCTCCCTGAGGCATCCCCATGGCATCCACACTTCTCTCAGAACTTTCTGCCCTGAGCCAGAAGGAATTCTGGGGGAAAAAACCATGTGGGACATGGGGTGAAAACATGAAAGGGAGCATTGGGGAGGAGGCAGAGGGGAGACTATTTGGAGTCTGCTGCTCATCCAGAGATGCAGCTCCAATCTTTGCCTCCTGTGACCAGGATGGGGCCCAGGAATGGCTGGGGCTGGGCCAGGGGAGGGTTAGGCTGGATTTTAGGAGAAGGTTCTTCCCCCAGAGGATGGTCAGACACTGCCCAGGCTCCTCAGGGAATGGGCACAGCCCCGAGGCTGCCAGAGCTCCAGGAGCTTTGGGAAAGCGCTGCCAGGGATGCACAGGATGGGATTTGGGGTGTGTGCAGGGCCAGGAGCTGGACTGGACGATCCTGGTGAGTCCCAGAGCTCCACGAGGGGTTGGATACCGCTCCAGGGATGCACAGGTTAGGATTTGGGGCTGTCTGTGCAGGGCCAGGAGCTGGGCTGGATGATCCTGGTGGGTCCCTTCCAGCTCAGGATAATCTGAGGTAAAATGTGGAGGAGGATTGGCTGCAGGAGTGAGCAGAGAAGATCCTGTGGGCAAGGTGAGCTTGTGTGCAGAGCACTGTCCTGCTGGGCAGGGGTCAGGGTGTGGGCTTTGAGGAGTGCATCATGGAAGGAAAGCCTCAAAAACCTACCTGAGCATGTGGTTTTTAAGGATTTTATGATGGAAAGAAAGCCTCAAAAATGTACCTGAGCGTCTAGTTTTTAAGGATTATGTATTGGAAGGAAAGCCTCAAAAACCTGCCAGAGCACATAGGGTTAAAGGACACTATAAGAAGGAAAACCTCACAAATTCACCTGGACCCACCCCAAGAAAATGTTGTGGCAGCATGGACAACACTGCTTGGCATTCACTGGATTATTTTTTTAATGTTTTGTGCTAGAATAGACCTGACACCCCAAACCCCACGAGGGAGCCAGGAAAGAGGCGCCAGGAGCGATTCCACCAGCAGGGTGAGAGGGAATGGGGCACAAAGCCACGGCAGGTGTGACACGGCGGGCAGGCAGAGCTCTGTGAGCACCTCAGAGGCAGGAGATAAATCAGAGGCCGTGGGCAAAGCTTTGTGGAATAACCACGCCGTGGCAGGAGGTGATTCAGAGGCGCTGTCAGAGCCGTACAGGGATTTATAACATTTCATTCTGCTGTGCCAGAACCGTGCTGGATTGTCTGAGGGGAGCTCTGGCAATGTGTTGGCTCCTTCATTTTCACACCCGCTAAGGAAGATTTAAAATCCTTATGTTTTTAGGAAGGGGATAAGGAACAGGTTGATAATGGCATTGCTGGCTTGGCTGGCTGTACCCAGCGCTGTGCTTTCATCATTTCTTGCAGTTATTACCTTTGGCTTTTAATATCTTATTATATAAATATTTGTCAAATGCAGAAGCACAGCAACTCAACAATATAAAGCAGCATCTCCTGCGGGCCTGGAGGTAGGGTGCCACATTACCTCAGGATTTCCTTGAATATTTGTATTAAATTCCTGGAATTTCCAAACAGCTCCAAACACAGGGTGGTACAGGAGCAGAATCTGTTCCTTTTCTGGTTGTTTTTCCAGCAGGGCAAAGTCGTGGATAAATGAGCACTTGAGAAAAGTCTGAATTAAGGAGAATTTCCCCACTGAGAGGTGCTGACCCATGATTTTCAGTGATGTAGCTGCACGTTTCTGAGGGCAGAGGGGATGGAGGAGGGCTCAGCAGGGGAGAGAGCTGCTGCTGGGAAGGTTTGTCCCCTTTCCTTTCCTTTCCTTTCCTTTCCTTTCCTTTCCTTTCCTTTCCTTTCCTTTCCTTTCCTTTCCTTTCCTTTCCTTTCCTTTCCTTTCCTTTCCTTTCCTTTCCTTTCCTTTCCTTTCCTTTCCTTTCCTTTCCTTTCCTTTCCTTTCCTTTCCTTTCCTTTCCTTTCCTCTCCTCTCCTCTCCTCTCCTCTCCTCTCCTCTCCTCTCCTCTCCTCTCCTCTCCTCTCCTCTCCTCTCCTCTCCTCTCCTCTCCTCTCCTCTCCTCTCCTCTCCTCTCCTCTCCTCTCCTCTCCTCTCCTCTCCTCTCCTCTCCTCTCCTCTCCTCTCCTCTCCTCTCCTCTCCTCTCCTCTCCTCTCCTTCCCCTTCCCCTTCCCCTTCCCCTTCCCCTTCCCCTTCCCCTTCCCCTTCCCCTTCCCCTTCCCCTTCTTTTCTCCTCCTGTGATCCATCACACAGGGTTTGGCAAATCATGAACCTTAATTCAAGGGACTGGAGGAGCTTTTCTGTCTCCTGCTTGGTGTGACACCTCCAGTGACCCTGCAGGGACATTTGCACAGCTCCTGGTGCTGCTGCTTTGTGGTTCAATCGCCCTCCCAGCAGAGTTTTGGCAGGGGCAGCAGTTTTAGGGGAGTGCAGTGGAGTTTGTGAGAGTGGCTCAGAGCAAAGGATCTGAGGGCTTGCAGAGCCCCTGCTGATGCCTTGGAGTGGCTCCCTGGAACAGAGGCCAGGCAAGATGGAGAGGATAAAAATGGGTAATTATTAATGGGTATTTATTCAAACAGATGCACTTTGGGCAGTCAGAGCCTCCCAGAGGCCTCACCCAGGGTGGATGATGGTCACGAGTTTTTCAGAAAATTATAAGTTTGGTTCATTTACATATTAGAGGTTAATCTTCCAATTACAGCTTCAGGTAATGAAGTAAATTACCTTTAGTTTGCTCCCCCCCAATTCACTTTTGTTTTCACTTTTTGGGGCCTGAGACAGTCAGGTGTCCTTGGGTTCCAGCCCTAGGGGGATTGTTTTGCCTGAATAAAATGGGAGAACAGTAGCTGACACTCTATAAGGAGTTTTAGAGTAATACACTAAAACAGTACAGGATTTGAAAAATATAAAAAAAATAAAAGCTGAAAAATATAAAAATATAAAAGCTGAAATCCCAAGGCATCACTTCCCTCAGAGCTCTCCCAGCACCCCAGACCTGGCACTCGGGGTCTTTGAGCAGCTCTGAGGAGCTCCCACACTCAGGAGCCGTCCCCACAAACACCTGCAGCAGGATCCAGGTTAGAAATGCTCCATTCCAGCACAGGCACCTCTCACTGCACCACAGCCTCTGCCACCCCAGGAACTTGGGCTATTTCACTCCCTGAATCCAAACTCTGAGCAGGAGCTGCTCCAGAGCCTCCCTCCCATGTCCCTTCCCAGCACATCCTCCCAGCAGCTGGACCCTTTTACCCTTTCATCCTCCAAGGAAAGGTTATACCAGTATGGAATTTGCATTAATCTGAACAGGCAGTGCCTGGGACTCTCCTGGGACCTTGCTCTCTGTTGAACCCATTTTTATTCATCCATCAAAAAGTATTAATTCACCTTTTTGCACTGCTCTCTGCCTGGGTTTTTTTTTTTTGGTTTGTTTTTTTTTTTATTATTTTTTCATTATCTTTTAAAGCACTGAGGAACCCCATCCCCTTCTGCTCAAGCCACAAGATGATAAAGTTGTTTTTCCCTGCAGCTCTTTTCAATGCATCATTTAGCAGCCCTCCTCTAACATGTTCTGAAAAGCCTCTCTTATCCCAGGTGGAGGGCGGGGAAGGAGGATCTGGTGGGACGATGGAATTGAAATCCATCTAGGTTTAAATAGCTCAAGGTCAGTTCGGGATGGGAACACAACAGCAGATTTCTGGAGACTTCATTCAATGAATTGTTGATTGGAAAAGCTCTTTCGGATCCCCGTGGAGCAGAGTCTGGAAGGAATGTGTTTTCCAAAAGGAGGACAGCGGGTTAGTTGTTAATGATTTCAGTAAAGCAAGAGAAGGCACGTTAGGAGGTTGGTCATGAGGGTAACAAAAGGAGGCTGGTGTATTGCTCATTAGTGGTTTGCCCAAATTAACTCCATTTACTGTGTTTGCTTTCACTGCAAACCTTCCAGCTCATTGCAATTGCACTGAGCAGGGGAGAGGGGCCCTGCTCCAGGCACCTGCAAGTGCCAGGAGAGAGCCCAGGCCTGGCTTAGGGGCTGCACCCGTGGCAGAGCTGAGCCTGCCCAGCCCCGCCTTGCTGTGCTCATAACTCAGGAGGAAAGCCAGGATTTACTCTCCAAAGGTATCCCATGGATAATTTCACAAAGATGGGCAGGAAGGCAGAGCAGAACAGGGAACCTGATCCAGAAGGTGGTGAAATCACTGAGAGCTGTGCTGTGGCTTTCTTTCAGCCTTGGGCTGAGCCCAAACCTCTACAAATTTAGTTTCTCAGAGAGTTGTTTTTACCTTGTTTCCCTCTCTGCATTCTCACATTTCCTTTGCTGTTCCTTCCCTCTTTCACAAGCTATTGATTTTCATCTTGTCTTTTATTTACTGCCAGCTCGCTCGTTATGTCAGGAATCCCATCCTGAAATGTCATTCTGTTTTCTGCGTTCGCAGCCTTTAAATAAAGGAGAGGTATTGCAGCTCCCAGCCAAGGTGCCTGCAGTGCACCCCCACACCCCAGCAGGTGTTTCCATATTAGGAAAAGAGTTTCAGGTTCACCCCTGAACTTTTAAGGAAGAAGAACCAGAAGCTTCGATGCTCCTCTCAGTGTAATGGGCTCAGTGCCAGGACAAAAGCACCTGTTGGACACTTGAGCTGTTCCTCAAGAAATGAACTATTTTCTATTGGGCAGCAAGGCAAAAACCCCTCCAAGATCAATAAATACTTAAGAGAGAGCATGGAGATTCTCGGAGCATTTTTGGGGTGTCTTAGCAGGTGCAAGGGACCTCCCGGCACTGTGCAAGGCTTTTACTCCTTTGTTCTGTATATTTCTGTATATATCTGTTTTGTTATTTTCTCTCTAATTAAAACCTTTTTGCTTTTTCAAAACATCTCTGATCATGCCATCTCACTGTTTTTTATAAGCCATTTCTGGCAGCCCTCAGAGTGTGATGCACCTTCATGGGGCTAAAAACCCTCTGGCCCCATGCAGAAACTCATCACTCTGCCAGCTGGCTGGCCTCTGTCGGGGTTTTTTATTGCAGGATGAAAAGAGGGAATGGCTGGAATGCTCCTCCAGCATGGGGAAGTGTTCTGCTTTCACCACACCCAGCCCATTCAGGAAGCGGGGACAGGGACATTGGGGTGGAAATCCCAGGATGGATCAGGCAGGTGTCTTGGTTTGGAAAGACAGGTGTCTGCTAGAGAAGGCAGAAGTCTCCTTGAAAATGGAAAAAATAACCCCTCTCCCTCCTAATTATTATAATTTTGAAATGAAGGGGCTCTCAGGCAAAGATATGGGAATAGGAAGAACAGTTCTTTACTAGGAAAATTAAAATAAAAATGCAGTAGTACAAATAAAAGAACAAACCCCATTTACCGAGTCAAAATACGACCTGACCCACTGTTGCTCAGGGTGTTGGTGCAGCCCAATCCAGCCCTCCTGCAGTGACAGATGTGGCTCTGCTGGAGCAATGATCCTGTACAAGGCTGGAGTTTCCTCTGAAGCTCCAGTGGGGTGAGATGGGTCCGGGCTCCCTCTGGGAATGCAGAGCAAACAGGCTGGGCTGGGGTTCCAAATCTCAGCTTTGATCCAGGTAGGAATGCTGGGCTCCTCCCCCTGGGTGGAGCATCTCCCCATGGGCTGCTGGAATTGTCTCAGCCCTGCAGTGAGCCTGGATGGCCCATGGACAGCAGAGATCCCCTGCAGGGAGGGTGGGTGGTGGGAGAGATCAGGAACACTGCCCCAGCTGGTTTGAACAGCTGGGATAGAACACAAACTGCTGGGTACAAATTGCATGGCAGCCCAGGACAGCAGGATTACAGTTTGGGTTGGAAATCCCAGGATGGATCAGGCAGGTCAGAGGATTTTGGCAGTCTGCCCACGGTGTGAGGGCAGGTGGAGGGGGTTACGTCCCTGTGCTTAAGGACTTAAACCCTCAAGGGATTCTGCTGCTCCTTTTGGCCCTGAGGAAGTAAATATGGTCCTGGAAGGGTAAATGGGATGCTGAGGGGTAAATGGGGCCCTGGAAGGGTAAATGGGATCCTGAGGAGGTCAGTAGGGTCCTGGAAGCGTAAATGGGGTCCTGAGGGGTAAATAGAGTTCTGGAGGGTAAATTGTACCCTGGAAGGGTAAACATGGCCCTGAAGAGGAAAATTGAGTCCTGGAAGGGTAAATGGAATCCTGAGGGGTAAATGGTGCCTTGGAAAGGTAAATGGGGTCCTGGAAGAGTAAATGGGGTCCTGGAAGGGTAAATGGGGTCCTGGAAGGGTAAGTGGTGTCCTGAGGGGTAAATGAGGTCATGAAATGGTAAATGGGGTCCTGGAAGAGTAAACAGAGTTCAAGGAATAAATCAGGTCCTGGAAGGGTAAAGAGGGTTCTTGGGGAATACATACAGTCCTGGAAAGGGTAAATGTGTCCCTGAGGGGGTAAATGGGGTCCTGGAAGAGAAGGAGGATTCTTAGGGAAGAGCTGAATTCCACATTCTTAAATGTGAAGTTGTGAGGTCACAGTGTGAAATCCTCCAGGGCCAGAACTCCCTGCAGGCTCCAGCTCATCCTCTCTCACCAGCCAGAGGTAAGTGCGGGTCCCTGGGGGAAAACACATTTGGGAAGGGAAGGCTGCAAGCAACAAGGGGAATGGGAGGAAGGGAAAGGAAAAGGAGGTGGTAACCCTGATGGAGGCTGGTCAGTCAGTCTGTAGGGCCTGGGCCCACCTCTTTGGGCTCCTCAGGCTCAGTTTCAGCTCCAGTCTGTGCTGGGGATGGCACTCAGAGCTGGAGCAGATGTTCTCTGAAGGCAGTTTGCTGCTGGCAATAAAACCCTGAGTGCTTGGGAGCTGCAGTAACTCAGTCATGTGGTTTTTATTTCTGTGCTTTGGTCGCTGACCCCACAATGGCACTGAAAAATGGGAGTAGATTGTGTTTAGGCAGAAAATGGAGAGTGGCTGTCAAAAAATAAATAAAACAAAGTGGCTGAGCCCATTTTAATTAAAGCTCAGGATGAAGTGGTTGGCTCATTCTCGTAGATGGTTCCTAAGCTCTGCTTCTCACTTTCATGCCATTGTTTTGTGCATTGTGGATCTGCTGCAGATGAAGTTAATTCCTGGAAAGATCCGGTGTGATCAGCAGGACTGGCTGCCAGGAACTGTGCTGCTTCTCCCTGCAGTCAGTGCTCAGCTGTGGGGTGCTCATAAATACAACGGGAACTGTGGGATTACCTGGCTGCACAGGGATGTGCTCAGAGAGAGAGGAGAGCATTGGAAGAGCTCTTCCAGAGCTCAGGAGAGGCACTGATCAATAGGTGAAGAAAAACTGAGGAATGGGACAGGAGGGGATGACCATAATTGAGTCTCTGCTCAGCCAGAGTTGGAAAATTCAGAGTAAAATTCTGGTTTTAACTCAAACCTGCTCAAACCAAACACCAACTTTTGATGGAGAAATCTCAGCTTAGGATGTACCCCAAAAATGCTGAGCATTTTCTCCCTTTTCCCTGCAAATGAGCTCCAAAAGTCAATTTTTTTTTTTTTTTTTTTGTGGCACAGCCAGGAATCTGCAGCTGGATGGGGACACGGAACCGCCACTACAGAGGAGCTCTGCAGCTCCTTCCCAACCACACAACAGGTCTTGCATTGATTTCCCTCAGAAAAATAAATAAAAAACATAATAAATGGAGCTGTGTGAATAACCAGCATTTACAGGCAGCAGCGTGCTGAAAAGCAGAAAGCACACTTTGGGGGAAAGAAGCATTTTTTACCTTCCCAGGGGTGGAGGGAAAACAAAAGAGGAAATATGTGTTTCAGGTTGAATGAAACATTGATTTGTTTTGGAGGAGGCAAGGGAGAGGGTGATCCATTCTCTTACAATTTGGCATATTTAGAAAATAAAAGATCTCGGTGATGGAAAAGAGAAGGGATCAGTGTGAAAAAAGAAAAATGTCGGGACTGTGGTCCATTCTTTTCTAATACATTTTCTTTGGTTGAAAGAACTCAGAAATTTGTCGCATCTCCAAGTCCCTCTGCTCGTGTCTGTCAATAAAACCTTTTCTAGCACCGCCTCCCCTTGGCTATTAAGACCATTTTCTCCCAGAAGCAGCAGTAATTTAGTGCCAGAAGAGGTTATTTAGTTAATTTCTGTGAGCATGCAGAGGAGAGAGGCTCGGGTATTTCAGAGCACGGGCTCAGACTCAGCCAGAACCCGAAGGTATCAACAATTTGTGCCCCCACCGCGAGGATCCCTGGTGGCTGCAGGAGGTGGCAATGGATCATTATTCATGCTGAGGGGAACTCTGCTCTCTTGTCATGCAGCTCCAGACACCAATTATTTTTTGTGCTTTCTGGATGCTGCTCTTGAAGGACGAGCAGCTTTTGAAGCAGACCAAGGTTAGACCTGGTGACCTTTACTGGTATTTTTTTCCTTGGTTTTTTCCCCCTTGATTTTTCTCCCCTCCCTTCTCCTCCTTTATTTTTTTTTTTTTTTGTTGTTCTTTTCCACAAAGAATGGAAGAAATTTCTGGGTAATCCTTTCTCAGCTGGAGAGGGATAAGCAAAAGGCTCCCACGTGTCAGGAGCATGAGATTGGCTGCGAGACACCATTGATTAGCTGAGACATTCGGAATTGTTTCCAGCAGCACACAGAGAGCAGGAAGAAAAATACACACCCCGGGTTTAAGTGAGGATCCCTTGCAGGTAATAAACCTCCAGGGAGCTGTGTCTGAGGCAGGTAAATGAGCTGTTAAGTCCTGTGGTCAGTGAGTTTTTGAAACCAGCTGCTTCCAGTTCAGCTGCACCGCTGTGCTTGGTTATTCCTATAAAATTGAGGCGGTGGAGGCAGCAGGATGGATGCAGACAGAGCAGTGCAAGAACAAAATGTGCTCATGTTTAGGGCTGGCAGACAGGGCAAAAAAAGCCCAATTTTTGATGAAATTGTTGGAGGAATCCTGGAATCCCAGCTGGGTTTGGGTTGGAAGGGACCTTAAAGCTCATCTCGTTCCATGATCCAGGCAATGTTGGGGTTTTACAGCCTCTTAAACATTGGGTAGGGGAGGAAAAATGAGCCAGCTGAGGGAAAGGAAGGACTCAGGGCCAAATCTGTAATTTGGAGAGTGAATACACAACTGTGATGAGGAAGGAAGGTTTGGAGTGACTCTTTAACAGGGCCTGGGGCTGAGCCTGAGGGCCTTCAGATCAACAAAATAAAAGTTGCCCCAGATTGGAAGGAGTCAGGAGGTGGGGTTCACATCCCCAAAATGATGAGTTCTGCCAGCAGTGGGGCTTTCCAGGGGTTAATTTATCTGTTCCAGTCTGTGTCACCCTGTGCAAGGGCAGCACCGGGTCGGGAAGGCTCTGAGAAGCCACGAGCTGCTCTGACAGGTTCTGGCATTTAAAAAAAGGCTCTGAGAATGAATTCTGGCATTTCCCATCTTTAAATAAACTTATCTAGTGTGGGTGAGCCTTTAGCCAGCAGGAGAAGGGTGAGAAGGGAGGAGAGGACACATGAGCAGCAGCACAGGAATGAATCCAAGCAGCTGTTCTAAATGCACATTATAAAGTTGGCTTTTCACAAATATTAAAATGAATACTGTCTGTATAATGTGGGAAGATTTTACTGTATTTTCTTTTATTAATAGAGTTTAGAAATGTGATGAATGTATATTTTCTTTTTTTTGTTGTAACACAGTGTTAAGAGGAAGAGACTGGTTTGGGGTTTTTTCTGTAACATCTAAACTGGCCAAACCAGAAGGTAGGGGGAGTCCTCCTGCATTCTGCATTAACCAAATGAAGATTGCAGAATTTTACCCAAATGAAGATGACCAAAATCCCAGGAGAATTTATGGGACCTGTGCTATCAGACGTAATGGAGCTACCCGTGGATGGATCTATCAGATAAAATGATTGGGGGGAGTTGAAACTGAACAAAGAAATTCACACTTAAAAAGGAATGTTTGAATCATGCATGTGAATTTATAAATATGCAACAGGCTGATACTTTTAAGGAACGAGCTTTTTCATTAGTGGGTGTGCTGCTTGGCTCTGTGCCAGGCACCCTTGGCTGAGAAACTTTCGTTTGTCTCCTAATTGTCTATTTTTCTATTTTTTATTAAACTTCTAAATTTTTCTAAGAAAGTGAGCCTCGTTTTTCACACAGCTTTGATGTTCTCCCGGAATCAGCCGGGGCTCTGAAGCCAGGCATTGCTGCAGCCCTGCAAACTGCTGCTCCCTGCAGAAAATTCATGAGGAGGCCTCGGATTCCGCCCCGCAGCTGACCTGAGCAGCTAAATAGGTTACACTAAGTTTTAAGGATCGCCCCAGTTTTCCCTCTAATAGGCAATTTTTCTGCTTAATTTGCAGAACAAGCAAAAAGCTATTATGTAAAATTTATCAGCAGCAATTGACTCTCATTAGAGGCTGGGAGCAGGAGGCTTTGTTGGAAGGGGAGGAAGGAGCCTCCAAAATTTTCATTTACCAGCCCGAGCTTCCCGGTGTTTGTGCTGACCTCTGCCCTGAGCAAATTCAGCCACGGAGCCATCAACATTTCTCTGCTGTTCTCACAAGAGCTGTTCACAGCCGGGCTGGGGAGTCCTTGAGCAGCCAGAGTTCTGCTGGAAGCTCATCCGGGCTGTGGGAAGCGCCTGCAAATTGTGGCGCTGTCAGTGCAGGGCTTGAACGCTGAATTTTTCTACATTGAGAGAGCTCAGCTCCAGTGGAAATGTTCAAGGGTGTTGGAGAGCAGCTCCGTGCTGGGAAAACGAGCTGGACTGTGTCCATGGGGTAGAGGCAAGTTTGGACTTTAAACCCCATGGGATAGAGGTGGATTTGGACTTCAAACCCCACGGGACAGAGGCAAATTTAGACTTAAAAGGCCACAGGATAGAGGCAAGTCTAGATTTTAAACCCCATGGGATAAAGGCAAATTTTGACTTTAAAGCCCATGGGAGAGAGGCAGATTTGGATTTTGAACCCCATGGGATAGAGGCAAATATTGACTTTAAACTCCATGGGATAGAGACAAATTTGGATGTTAAACCCCACAGGACAGAGGCAAATTTGGACTTTAAAGGCCATGGGATAGAGGCAAATTTAAAACCTCACAGGACAGAGGGAAATTTGGACTTAAAAGCCCCATGGGATTGAGGCAAATTTGGACTTTAAAGCCCATAGGATAGAGGTGAGTTTGGATTTAAAACCACATTGGTTTTAATACCCCATGGTTTTTTTAATGGTTTTATGCCCCATGGGATAGAGGCAAATTTGGACCTTAAATCCCATGGGATAAAGGCAAATTTTGACTTTAAAGCCCATGGGAGAGAGGCAAATTTTGACTTTAAAGCCCATGGGACAGAGGCAAATTTGGACTTTAAAGGCCACGGGATAGAGGCAAATTTGGACTTTAAAGACCACAGGATAGAGGCAAATTTGGATTTAAAACCTCATGGGACAGAAGGAAATTTGGACTTTAAAGTCCCATGGATGCCCCAGCGTGGCTCTGGACACTCCCACCTGAGTTTAACAGCTTTAATCACTGCTGCATTTACTAATACCCTCAAATCTGCCTCTTCTCACCACTCTTCTCTCCCAAACCTGGCAGAGAGCTCCTGTCTGTAATTCCTGAGCCTGGAGCACAGCGTGCTGGGGAGTTGCTCATGTTTCCTCCACGCTGCAGCAGCATCTTGGCTCCAGCTGGAAGCAGCTGTGCCTTGCCCTACACAGGGGGACAGGTAAACCACAATATTCCTTCCTGTGAGAGACACTAGGGACGTGGAAATTATTACTGAAATGCTCAAATGGGGATTTCTCCTTCCCTTTTCCCCCCACAATGAACGTTAATTATACATGAAGGTTCGCTCCAGCAGAAGGGATTATAATTAATTTATATTTGAGCTATTATAGGTTTCACTACAAAATGCATTTCATTGCAACAAAGTGTATTATGAGGGTTGTTTGCTGCCAGCTATTTACAGAAGCTGGCCACAAAGCTCTCTATCCATTAATCCAGCACTAAGGACAGCAGCAGGCAGATAAAACTGGGAGAAAATAGTAAAATAAGTGTCTTTAACCTGTGAGCAGAAACCTGGGATTTATTGCAGAACTCAATCTAACCTGAGAAATGCAGGGAGGCCCACATGAATTGGGAAGGGAAAATTTGGATCCAAATCTGGCTCTGAACATGCCTGGAAATGAGGATTTATCTGACTCTGCTTTAAACTTCCAAAAAGTTAAAATCCCAGGAAACAGAATAATTTTTTGTTGTTCTTTGTGCCCAGAGCAGAATGAAGACAGTGGTGACCGTGGGGACAGGCAGAAAGGTTTTATTCCTGACCTGAGGGAAAATCCTTTCTTTCCTGAGCCTCTCTCATTTTCCAGCATCACCTACTCACTTTTCTGGGATGAGAGGTTCTCCAAGACAGGGATTATGTTGATCCAGGTAGGCTGGACAATCTCCCTGTCAGAGGAGAAGTGTCAAATCAGGATATTAACAGCATAAATGGCAAGTTGATACCTTTTAATTGGCATTTCCCAATTTCTACATGAACCTCTCAGGTGTCCCTCCTTGCCGACTTTTTGAGGCATCAAGATTTGGTTCCTTTGCCATCCCTGACACCTGCCAGGCTCTGCTGATGCTCTCCCCTCTGCCTGGGAAAGAACAGAAAACCCTTTTAGTGCAGACAGGAGCTGCAGCCCTGCTGCCCCAGCCTCAGCCTGCAGGAAAGGGCAGCTTTGCCTTGTCAGGGACTGCAGCAAACAGCTCGACAGCTGCTGTGAGCAGCTGAGAGGAAAGGCCACAGCCAGCCCTGCTCTGCTCCCTCTCCTGCTCTGCCAGGGTGTGCCCAGGCAACCTGAACTGCAGCAAAGGCAGGGACAAGCAACACAAAAAATGTCAGCTTGCCCGGGGAAGGAGAGAATTGGCATTTTGGATTTGGTTTGAGGCTGTCTGTCCAAGCAATGAAAAGCTTCCAGAGAAAGGATCCCGTTAATGGCAAGGTCACTGATTGTACATTTGTTGTTTGTTTTCACAAGTGCCTAGGGATTATTTGGGTTGTTAAAACCAGGGTTCCCACTTTTTCCTGCTTCTTTTGGAGGCATCATAGAAGAACTTTGCCTGATGGAGTGTTATAAGTAAATAATGTTTCTGAGGGTTGCATGTTGGGGAATAGAGGTTGTGAGTTGGTTGTGGGTGAGTTGGTGGTTCGGGGCACACTGAGGGTGGGGCAGTGGTGGCCGTTCAAAGGACAACACCACGTGAGCAGCATCAGAACTTCCAGCCCTGATTGGTGGATGGGATGGACCAATCATTCGATGCCCTGGCAAAATGATTGGTCCAGGATGACCCTCAGTAAAGACCAATCAGGACCCTGAAAACCAGCCAATCAGGGAGAGGATCCTGACAATGAGCCAATCAGGGAGAGGATCCTGAGCGCCCCAATCAGAAGAGAGCAGAGAAGATAAAAAGGACTTTGAGACTTTACTGAGGGTCTCCAGTGGAACTCTGTGTCCTAAGGAGCACCCAGTGTTTTTACACTGTTCAGGTTTTCGGTGTATTTGTCTGGCTTGTCGGGTGGAGCCTGAGCTTATCTTGGGCTCCCGTCCTTAGTGGTTGTATAAAAATAAACGAGGTGCCTTTTTTTTGTTCCATCCAAGTCCTGGCCTTGTTTATTACAGGGAGTACAGGGCTTCTGCCTGTGTCCTTGGGCTAGGCCCTCCATCCTTTTTGGAAGGGCTGGAAATCAGGATTTCCACTGTGTGCCTATGCTGTGCCAGTGTCCGAGCAGGGTGGGGGTGACTAAACCAGTTCCTGGCCCTTACTGGGAGCCTGACAGGAGCCAGCACCAGCTCAGGAGATGCCAGCTCCCCTCACCTCGAGGGGCTCAGCTGCCTGAGGGAGTTGCATGTCAGCACTTCCTCCCAGGGCTATTAAAAGCCGTGCTGATGCTGCAGCTGGGGCTGTCTGCGGCACATCTGGATGTACTCGAGCTATCTTTGTGCTGCAGAGCTGGGCCACCAAAACCCAGCAAAGCTGCAGCAGCACAGCCCTCAGAGCTGTCAGCAGGAGCTGCCCAAGCCCCTGGAAAATGAGCTGCCAGCTCAGGTGCTGGGTCCTCAGCTCCTGTCCCCTTGAGCCTACCCAGATGAAGCCACCTGTGTCCCTGTCACAGCACAGAGGTGTTCTCTCTACTGCAGCATGCCCTGCTCAATCTGCATGTTCTTGGCTCCCTGGCTATTTCAAGACTGTGCTGAAGGCACTCATGGCCACTTCAGTGAACCCTGGTTTGTTTCCAAGAGCTTTCTTACACAATTCCTACTCACACTCGAGCTGTAAAATTAACAGACTCTTTTATTACGCAGGCTGCATCACTCAGGAGGACCCATCCAAAGGCTGGGAGCAGCTTTAATCCCAACAGAATGGCACCTTGGCAGTAAAACCCTTTTGCTGGGGTTGTGATGGAGGTGTTTGCTGAGGAGGAGAAGCCCTGAGCAGGCTGTCCCAGCTCTGCTTGACACGAGATGTGGGATGGGGTGTCCTGATTTGGGAGCAGCAAACACGAGGCTCCTTCCCAGGGGGATGCTGTGGGAAACGGGGCTCTGGGGGCAGCACTGCAGTGCTGCTAAATTGAGGAGATGTCATTTAGGGAGTGTCGTGACACCGCATTTGTTAAAGCCTGGCACCGCTTCCTCCCCGCACACCCCACAGCGTGACTCAGCCGGGTGAAAAATACCCACGGAAACCACTGCTCCTGTGCTGTCTGAACCCCCACAGCGTCACAGGATGGAAATTGGGAGGTGGGGGGTCAGAAATGACTCCCAGAAATCCTCCTGTGAGCCAGAAGTGAGAGCCCCACAGGAGCAGGCTGGGTGGGGGCGAGGCGTCTGCCCCCTTCCTCGCCTCTGACTCAGCCTCTGAGATAAAAGACCTTTACCAGAAAGCGCTGGGGTGAAAATATTTCAGTTTGCTGCAGCTTTGCCGTTGCCAGCCTCACTAATTTCTGCTCTGATGTCACCAGCAGTGGCCCCATTACTGTTATTTATAGTGTTTGTGCCGTGGGCTTTGGTTGTGCTCAAGGCTCTGTCGCTGGTCTGAAGGAAGGGAGGAGCAGCTCCAACGCTCCCAGAGATGCATCTCCCAGCCTGGAATGTGTTCCAGGTTCTTCACACATCACACCTGGGCTGTCTGCATCTCCCCCACGCTCCTGTCTGTGCTCCAGCAGGCTGAGCCTTCCTGAGGCTTGTCTGGGTTATTTAGGACTTGGTCTAACCAACGCAGTAAGTCATGGGAGCGAGCAAATCCGATAAGGGCGCTGCGGGCAAGGCAGCCTGCACAGCCAGATGCAAATGCAGCCAACCAGAAACCAAAAATATATTAGTACTGAGAGAGCAGGCAATTATTCTCCCATCAGAGTCGCAGAATTTTCAGTGTGTGCAACTTCAGGACAGCCTGGCTCCGTGTTTGGGTGGAGACAAGGAGAGCCAAGGTTGTTTCAAAGCCCAAATCTTGCTCTTCGTGGCACCCACGGGCTGCAATTAATGGATGTGTTTAAAGAGCACGTGGCAAGATGTGAGGAGGACTTTGCCTCTATGAACCTGAAGCGTTGAAAAATCGTGAGTCAGGCTTTTCATCTGATCACATTCACGCTAAAATTAACAATAACAACAACAAAAAAAAAAGGTGATGAAGAGGCAGCCATGGTTTCAGCGTTTTCCTGCAGAGCTTTAAATCTCTGGAGGTTGTGTCTGCAAGCTGTGCTGCCTGAAACCTGAACTTCCCAGGTGATCTAATGACTCTGGGAACGAAGGCTTTTTAGAAAAAGCACCAAATATTGCCAGAGATGGTACATCTGTAAGCACTGGAAACTCTGCAGCCCCAAATCTGTCCCAGAAGAGCTATTTCAGTGCTTAAGCTGATCTCCAGCTTGAAGTGTGCACTGTCAGGGGATAGGAGAGAGGCTTGGGCAGATAATGTGCCTGCAGCACAGGTCTTCGTGTCTTTGAGGTAAAACCACAGGGCCTGGAATCAGTCCCTGGGTGGAACATTCTTTGCAGTGAATTTGTGCCCTGTTCCTTGCACATTTCCCGTTTTCCTGCAGTATTTCAGAAAAGAAGAAGGCAGGAAAGAAGAAGCCCCTAAATGTGTTAATGATCAGGAATAACTCTCCCTCTCCTTGCCATCAATGTCTTCTGGCATTTAAAGTTTAAAGGCAGCATTTCCTCCCGACCCAAGAAAATCCCATTTTGAGGGACACTTCAGAGTGATTGGTCACGACCATTTGAGCTAACACAGGGTCTGCTGTGACATCTGATTCATCTTCAGTTCTTCAAAAGACCAGCACTGCAGAAGCACAGCCCTGGGCTGGATCTGGGAACCTCAGACTAGAGTTTTGTTAAGTGGTGTGGACAGAGTGACCCCCCTGAGGCATTAATTAATCCCTGGGGCACTGAACACAGACCCCTGGGATGTTTTTGCAGCTCTGTATCTGAGAGCTGAGTCTTTGGGCCACTGTTGTCTTCTCCCTGTGGCCCAAAGAGTCCCTCAGCTGAATAAAACATTTAATAATGCTGAAGTGCCTCTAAAGATGAGGTGGTTGATGAATGAGTTCTTACTGCTGCTTTTTTTTTCCCTTTTGAGATGTGTTTGGATGCCAACTGCAATTTTAGTGCAGAGTGGTATCGATCACCACCCCGCATGTGTAATACAGTCAGTTGTTATTCATTTCCTTATTGTTTCTCTCCTCTGAGATGATCCTTGTTGGGTACCTCGGGGGGCAGGTTAATAAAACTCTGCCTATTTATATTAAATACTGAGGGAAGCATTATCCTTGAGCAGCCCCACTCCCTTTGGCACAAAGCTCCGAGGCACCGTTCCAGCGCTTCTCCTGATGTCAGCCTGGGATTCTGCAGTGAAATATGCTCCTTTTCCTTTTATTTCTGCTGAGTTTTGTGACCTGGCATTGCTACCTGTCAGGTAGCTTTAGCGAGGCTGCTTTTTCTCTGAGTAATGTCACAGCTCTTATTTTTATGGGTATACTGGAGATAATGAGCCCTCCTCGGAATGGGAGATAAGGCTGAGACAAAGACAGAGCTGCTGGCTTTTAAGTGACATGAGAGGCTCCAGATCCTCCTGTGACGAGGCCCCTCTGTGAGGACAGAGACTGATAAGAGAGGGAGCAACGAGGCAGCTCTGATAGGAGCAGTGACCTCCTCAGCAGTGAGAACAAGGCAGGGAAAAGGCTGCAGACCCAGACCCGCAGAGCGGTGCTGAACTCAGCCTTTGAGCCTCGAAACACCTTTGTAGGTATGGACAGAAATGCCTTCCTTAACTGGGATTAAACGAGTGAGAAAATGAAGTGTTAGGCCAGCTTTGGCTGCGGCTGTGCCTCCTCCTTCCCCTGGATGATGCTTTAGGATTTCAGCTTTTCTATTTTTCATCCATTTGTAACCCTGCAGTTCTTTAGTGTAGAACTCTAAACTCCACACACAGTGGGAGCTGCTGCTTCCCCAGTTTGGGCAGACACAACAATTCCTCTCCAGGCCTGGCAATCAAGGACACCTCACTGCCTCAGGCCTGAGAGATGGAAACAAAAGTGAGTTGGGGGCAGCAAACTTGGGGTCAATGACTTCATTCCCTGGAGCTGGAATTGGAAGATGAACCCCCAATGTGCAAATGGCCCAAACTGATCCAAGTGTGCAAACCCGTGCCCATTGTCCATTGTGGGTGCAGCCCCTGGGGGGATTTGTGTGCCCTAAATGTACCTGAAGGCCCTTCAATAAACAGAACTGCTTTTTATTATTTTAACTCTGTCTGGCATCTGTTTTCAGGCAGCCCCAAAAAGGCATCATGGAAATGCCATTTTCCATCAGGGGTTGTCCCAGGCAAGGTTTGTGCCATCCCTGGTCCTGGGATCAGACCATCCCTGGCTGTGGCTGGGAGAGCAGCAGCTCTGCAGCACGGGGATGCCGGGGGCAGTGATGCCAGGGTGGAGCATTTCAGTCACTGCTCAGCCCCACACGTGGGAAAAGGCTGGGGAGCAAATATTTATCCTCTGGAAGCAGAGCAGTGCAGGAGAGTGGGCACAGGGGACACTGCCAAGTGCCCATAAAGCCCAGACTGCACAGAGAGACCATTAATATAGATTTTCAGAGAGTTTTTACCCTCTTTCCTTTCATTTCCAGAATTTCCTGCTTCCTTTCTCCTGTAAGAACAAAGGTGGCAGAGGCAGGAGGGCCCTTCCCTGCTCACTGCACCTCTGCCCAGGTTGTGCCTGAATTCTGGGGTGAAAAACCACCAGAACAATTCCAGCAGCCCTTCACCCACCTTAGGCCACTTGTTTTGTGACTTTGCCATCCTTTCCCCTCACAGACAGGGAGAAGCATTCTCATTTAATATTAATCTCGCCTCCGTAGATTCAGGCTGCTTCTGACAGTGTATCAATTATTTAAACTTTCTTTTTTAAAAAAAAACCTAAAATTCCAGGATTAAAGAGATTAGTTTCTTGTTGATTTTGGTAATTCCTCCTGCTTTGGCAGCTCTGAGGCCGAGTGAAATGGAGCTTCTGAGTCGCTGTTTGCTCAGAGTTCACCCTGGCCAGGGGCAGGATGGAAATTGTGTTTCCATTTCTAATTGCCAGGTTCATGTCTGAGTTCAAGCTGGGTGCTACACCAGCAATCAAAGACTTTTAGGTGGCACTGTGGGGTGGGCAATCCCTTGTACCACTGCACAGGGAGCCCTGACTGCTTGCTTGGCATCTGTCTGCAGAATTTAACTTATAAAAGTCTATTTGAAACAAATATTGTAAGTTTCCCTCAGTGATGCTTTGCATTCCTCAGCTCCATGGATTTCCCAGTCTCTCCCACACCCGAAGAGGCTCCAATTTGATTAAATTGGCTGTTTTAATCAATTTAAACCATGGTAAAGCTGCCCTGGTGTCCCCTGCACGGTGAGGGCTGTGCAAGGACAGCTCACCTGCCCCACAGCCCCAAACCAGGGCTGCACCTGACACTGAAGAACGTCTAGGAAAAGGATTAAAAAGAATAATCAAAGAGTTCTGAAGATCAAACAGCAAACAGGCCTATGAAATATACATGAACACACGCTGAAACCTCAATCCCAGCATTATCTGTCTCCCATCCAGTCACTAATTCCGTTGTGCAGCCAGGGAATGGGAACTCTTCAGCGGGTCCTGGGCTGGGGGTTCCCTTTGCTGAGGCTGCCTGAGCAGTCCAGCTCGTCCCTCCAGCAGCAGGGACATCCCCTGTGACATCCCATAAAGGCACCTTAGCCTTAATTAACTGCTCAGACAGCCTTCCTTAACGGAGGCTTTATGGCGTTCACACCTAAAATCAAGCTTCTATAATTACAAATTAATCAGGGAAAAATCCTCTGCAAGCTTCTCTTACTAAATATTCGCTGCTGGAAGGAATCAGAGGGCCCATTATTCTCCTGCCCAGCTGTTTTCATGCTGCATGAGAGACTTGATCCATCAGCCCCAGAAACCAATCTTCCCCCGGTGCCCAGCACAGCCCCCATCAATCACCAACACCAGCCACGGTGCCAGAGCCTCCTCACAGCCTTCCCTGCCATGGAGAGAGCTGGGAATGCACATTCCAGGTATTGATCCTCCCCTCCTGCAGGGGAGAGCAGGGGGAGGCACGGCGTGAGCTGAAATGTTTTATTTTTGTTGTCAGAGTCTCTGGCTGCAAACTGATGTTGGGAAAATTAATCCACAAACGCCAGAGGTTTATGTCCAAACAGGAGACAGAGGAGTCCTGGAACTTTATTTCAATAAAGGGAGAGGCCATGGGGCATTTCCCATGGGGTCTCCCCAGTTTTCAGAGGACACAGCCTCCTTTTTATCCCGATTTCCCGGCCACATTTCCATCTCTCTTTCCCCACTGGTAATTGAGAGGTGCAGACTTCCCAGAATGCCTAAGACCCTAAATTCCCCTTTTAATGTACAACCCCCCTAATTTTTAATTCTGATGGGATTTATGGGTTTTCCCCATTGTTTCTTTCACCTTTCAATATCCAATTTCATTGATCAGCAAACCTACAGTTTGTTTGTGAAGGCAAATCTCTTCTTTTCCATTCATCCATCAGTGGGATCCTTCCCATTGTTTCTCTTATCCCTCAGTGCTGGTTTTATTTACCAGCAAACCCACAGTTAGTTTGTAAAGATAAATCTGTCATTCGTTTCACTGAGAAGCTGCAGGAGCTGAGAGAGCCTGGCTTCAAAGCAGGAGTGAGGGAAGAAAACAGAATGCCTTGGTTTGGGCACCATTGTTTGTGTTACAGCACCCAGATCAAGCTTTGGGCTGCACAGTGAGCACCTCTGGAAAGGTCAGGATCCTTCTCCTCCTTCTCCAGATGGGAAACTAAACCCAGCTAAACCTGAGGAAGGTTTAGCTGACACCAGTCCAGCAGAGCCAGGCAGAAGTGAGGAAAGAGCTCAGTTTTCTCCAAGATATAAAACAGCTCTGTGCTCCCCGGGCTGCCTTCCCTTTATAGGAGAGGGTGGATGTGGGAGCAGAGTCACCCTGGGCAGGGAGCAGTACAAGGAACACTGGAATAAAATAAGATTTCCCACAGGCTCCAGCGTATTTTCCATTTGCTGAGCTCTGTCTGTTGTTGTAGGTCATGGGTTGTCTTGTGGTTTTCCATCTCAAAGCTTTAATTCGTGCTTTGTACACACAGGCTCGACAAACGTGCTCCAGCTGCATCTCATGGCAGTGGGAAGCACCCAGGGAAGAGAGGTGCTTCTCCAAATGTGTTTCACTTCATAAGAGGAAGGAAGGGAAAAAAAAAAAAACCCAGAAATGCTGATTTATTTTGTGTGTTTCACACTTCATTGATTTCCCTTGAATTGTTGCTGACGTTCCCCTAACACAACGGGGAATTTATTCACTTGAGGCTTCTTTAAGCCTTTTTGTGGGTGGTGAGAGTTTAATCTCGAGCTGTGTGCATTAACTACGTGCAGAAGCCAGGCTGAGGCTGCACAGGCAGCTGCTCCTTGTCAGGTTTGAGGAGGCTGAGACCTGTGAAACACCTTTTACCATCTGCAGCACCGCCCAGTTGTGCTCTGAGCCTGTCCCTGCCCGGGCTGATGCCACCTGCTCGTTGTGCCACTGGATCTTGTGCTGGGATTTGAGTTCTGCTTTGGGAACTTTCTGGAGAATGGAAGAAGCCTGCAGCTGAGCAGCTGCTGGTATTTGCAGAGCACAAATGAGAGACAGCTCAGGGCTTTGGATGGAGCTGTGGGCTTCTGTCTTTATCCCTCTGAACCACCTTAGGTCAAGAGAAATGTTTTACATGTCTTAAACTGCCCCATCTTGCATGGCTGGAGTGGGGAAATCCACCCAAATCAGATTTATAAGTCTTTTCCAAGCTTGTGCTTTGAGCAGTCCTATGTCCATAGTAAAAACAAGTTATTCCATTAGGAAATCTTTATTTCATAGGGATTAGATTTGCTCTGGTCAAATATTTGGCACTTCTTGTCCAGCTATTTGTTCCCTACCTGTGTAACTGCTGATCTCAACTCCACAAAACCACAGCCGAACCCATCCCTGCTGTCATCAGATTCCTTCAGCACAGAGAATGTGTATTTTGTCCAAAATCAGCTGAAATTGGTAGCCAAAGTGCACAGGTCCACAGTTCCTGTTTCCAGGAATCTCATCCCATCCTCCATCATCTAAGCAGAATAAATTTTTGTGGGACCTCTGAAAACCAACAGTAAAGCACCCAGGAAGGGGCTGGATGGGGCCACAATGGTGATTAAACAGGCAAGGAAAGTTCTGTGGAATCAAATCCCCTCACTCTTCCACGGATTTCTCTCCCTTACAAAAAATAATCACCCTGGCTGCTGTTTTACCCTAATTGTCTCCTCGCTCACCCCAGCAAGGCAAGGAGTGATCAGCTGCTCCTTCCCTGCCTTTGTGTCCCTGCTCCCCGTCCTCACCCGGGGTAGTCTTGTGTGAAATTGTTTTCTCTGCAGAGCCTCGGCTCTTGTTATTCCACTGCAATAATCCTTGGCTCCGTGCTGGGGAAGCTCAGCCAGCCAGGGGAGCAGAGGCATGTGCACACACACACACACACACACACACACACACACACACACACTGCCCTCAGCCAGCTCCAAAACCTCACAAATTTGCAAATCTCCTTTTCTCCCTTCAGTGCTCGCTGTGTAAAGGCTCAGGGAGCAGCCAGGCAGGGATGAGCAGGGACAGAGGGACAGGGGGACACCTCAGAGCAGCTCGGTTGGCAGGCAGGGCACACCAGGACCTGACACTGGGCATCAGCACTGAGCCCCCACCCAGGGAAATCAGCACCAGGGGTTCTGTGCCACTGATGGTTTGGGAAGGCTGAGCTGGAACTGATACTGGACAGAGCTAGAGACTAAAATAAGTATTTATTGAAAGGCCTCTAGGATCCACCTTGGGCAGGACAAGAGCCTGGCCAGGGCTACACCCAAAGTGAGGACCCAAAATGGTCACAAAATGGACACAAAATGATCTCAAAATGCACGACCAGTCACGAGGTCTCACACTTTCATAAGTTTTGGTCCATTTGCACATTGGGGTTTAATTGTCCCATCCCAGCTCCAGGCTGTGAGCTCCCATCCTTCTTGTTCCTCCCTCCAGCCACCCTTGTTTGTGCTGTTGGGCTGAAAGTTGTCCTTGGTGTGCAGCAGGACAAGGATTTGTTTTGTGTCCCTGCTCTGAGTGACCCTGACTGTGAGCTCAGAGCTGCACCCCTGGGCAGCACAGAGCATGAAATACATGGAAGTTAAAACTTAAGGCATCGCCAGAGTGCTGAAATAATAACCTGAGTCTGTGTAACTCTGTGCTGAGAAAAGTTTAGTCCTAATTATTTCACTAAATAAAGGATCCTCATCCCCATGGCCAGGACAAGCATTGTCCTCATTTTCACAGGGAAATGCGGAGGTGAGGCTCAGTTCCTGGAGCAGATCTCCTCATCTGAAGCTTTACCCAAAGGAGCCCAGCTAAGATTTGTGATCCCAAGCCAGAAGGGAGCACTGTGGTGGGCCTCCCTCACACAGATAATTCCTTTCCCTTGCTGGATAAATGGTGACAATAATACAGAGATTAACAATTCCCAGCTCCACCTGGAGCATCTCCTTCTGGGAGGTCGCCAGTTTCCAGATGTAATCGCCACATCCCACAGCTCCAGAGCCCTGGAACACAGTTCACTGCTCCCTCAGCTCCTTCCCGAGTTTATTGTCTCCTTATCAGTGCTGTGCCTCAGGTTATCAGCCAGCATCCATAGGTGAGGAAGATGCTTATCCTCTGGTCTGATAATTCAGTAATCTCCTGCAATTTCTCTCCCGTGTTTGCTCCTGTATCCATTTGGAGTTTGGTGTATCCCTGTTGGATTAGCACACAGTGGTGTTTTAACAGCCTCCTTAAAATGGTAAATATATTTTCATGTGTGTTCACTGCATTAATACACTCAAATGTAATCAAATGCTCTGTTGTTTAAGTTGTCAAAATGAGGCATTTGAAAGTGGATCCTGGGCAGTGCCTGTGAGGAATGGATTTGTGGAGAATTCTCAAAGCCTGACAGAAGGCTCACACAGTTTTGTGCATCTGTATGAAAACTCTAAGACAAAAAATGCTGACTGAGAAATGCCATGGGATAGGACAGACATTGTGGAGAGAGAAATGGAACTGGAAACAAGTTTCAAATGATGGCCTTGTAAATAGAGAGAAGTTTTGGAGAAATAAAACTATGAAAGATGTATTGTAGCAAGACCAACGTGGGGTATTTTAATAGATGGTTGACTTAAAAATATTAGCAACATGGTGTGGCAAAAGCTGATAGGCCAAGAAACACTTATAATGGATTGTAATTAAATAATAGTTTGGCTTCTGATTGTGATGGTGTGAACTGTAACATCTGCACCATCTCACCCTTCACGTGAGGCTCAAAATGGAATAAAATCTTTTAAAACACCTCTCAGGAGTCCCATGTCTGGGTCAGAAGAAGGGTTTTTCCAAGTGCCAGCAGGAAGGTGTGGGCTGAGCCGTGCTCCAGAGTGCCCAAACCCTGACCTGGCTGTGAGCTGGGACGTGCTGAACCTCAGTGAAATCTGATGGGGAGCTGGAAACGCTCTGTGCCTGCACCAGGCAGAGCAGATGTGAACCTGAAATCAATTTGTTGGCGTTCCTTTGACACGGTGCGAGACAGGAGCAACCCGGGAGCAGGGAGAGAGCAATTGCCGTGTAATTATGGGCTCTGTCACTTAACATTTGTGTGTGATGGGTGTCCTAGAGCCGGGCTTTGCATCATGGATATGCTAATTTGTCACAGAATCCCGCCTCAGACAGCCATGCTGGCTAATTGAACAGACAAACCAATCAACAGATGTGGCAGACGAGGAATTTTAATGGGAAGAATTAAATCTATGGAGTGACCTTGCGGTGGTGCTTAGGATAATTTTATTTAATGCTGGAGTCTGAGCAGGAAATTACTTAAAAAGCACATAAAGCATGACAAGTAATGACAATTTTGCCAGGGTTCCATGGCAGATTTTTTTTTCCAGAGCATTTCATCAGCTCTCTGGATTCCCTTCAAGAAAATGGGAATGTGGGGAAATTTAACCAGGGTGCACCACCAGTGTTTGCCCTCTGCTGAGGTCAGTTCAGGCACCCAAGATTAACTCTTTCTTTGTCCATCTCTCTGCTTGGTCATGGTCTTGTTCATCAGAGTTGTGCTGGGATTAAAACGTGACAAGGAAATCTTTTGTACTGCTCTCAAATGTAATTTTTATTTTACTGCTTTGCTTGCAAAAGGTGCATCTCCTGCTCAGGAATTAGGGCCCAACAGCACCAGGATTTACTGCTCAGCTTTGTTTCTTTAAATGTGGTGAACTGGGCAATCCATCCGCTGTCCCTCTCCTTCCCAGAGCCATCTGGGCACATCAGCTGTGATGGATCATTTCAATATTATGCCTTCTGTCCTGCAAATGGAGCTTTCCCTCCCCTTTTTTAGATAAAAGCTGCTAATATTTGAGTTCCCATCGCAGTCGAGCAGGCCATCAGGCAGAAGGCTCCCAGGGACATGTGACACTGCTCCTTGCTTCACTGGCCCGGACAATAAATATTGTGGAGCCCGAGCCAGGGGGATTTACAGCCCGTGGCATCATCTGGCTCCTGGGCTGGGTTCATCCCTGGGTTACTGCTCTGCAATCCCCAGGAATTATCCCAAGCAGTGAATCTGCTCCAATGCCAGGCAAGACTGGAATTTCAGCTCTGTTTTAACTCACTCTATTCCAAAATACACCTAAAGTGGATTAGCACGGTGCAGGAGGTTTGGGTGATCCAGAGGATGGGGGGAGATGTGAGGCAGAGATTGAATTCAGCTGAGCTCCTGTTGAGCTGCTAAATCTTCCTCAGGTAACAGAGCATGGGAACATCGCCAAGGCTGACAGGAAAATCATTTACAATGAGGGAAACTCAGGAAAGGTCCCCAGCAAAGCTTGGAGAGCGATAGGTTATTTTTTTTCTTATTGAGAAATTCAAGGCAAGTTACTTTGAAAAGTTACTCTGCTTGCAAAACCCTTTGAAATTTAACTTTTTTAACTCAGTCTGTTATTAGCTAACTCAACAGAATGCTCTTGGAGCCAATATTCCCAACCCTTATGGCAGGGAATAGGAAATGCTCTTGGCAATCCTCCAATTCTTTGCATCCCTCAGCACTGAATCTCTTCTGGCTGAGGAGTAATGAACCTGGGACGGGTTAAATGTTCAAATTTCTAATCAGCCAAGGGTTCAGGACAAATAGTTTGATGTGTGATCAACTCTCCTTTTGTTTCAGTTTTAGTTTCTTTGCAGTTGTTAGTGAAAATAACATAAAAAAATCAGGGGAAGCACTGAATGCCCGTGAGTGTTTCTGTCCAGGATGAAAGGTGAGCTCCCAGTAGGGTCCCTGCATGGAATTCACCCATCAGGTTCCATTTGGAAGAGCCTCCATTCCTGTGGAAATTGCTGGAATTTATCAGGCTGCCGGTTTTGCTTATTTAGAGGAAAATTAAACCTTACGATGTTTGCGGTGCCTGGAAATTTGGGCATTTACTGCCTTCCAGCAGCCAACACAGCTCTGTGTGCACCTAAAAATGAAAAAGGACCTGAAATCAGAATTCCAATTGCCAGTGGAGGTGTGTGGAACAGGGAGTGAGCAGGAGATGACAGCTCTCAGAGTGTCTGAGCACCTCTGTGGCCTCTCAGCATCTGAGCTCTTCCAAATCACCAATTTTGGCTGCACAGCCTGTCCGGGGTGGAAGCAGCTCCATTACTTCAAATTTCTCCTTCCTACGGAGAGTTAAGCAGAGAGGAGGGCAGGGAGAGAGGTGTGGGGAGGCCGAATAAATCAGGACCATTTACAAAAAGGGCTGAAAATTAAAAGAGAGGGAGGGAAAAGAGGCGAGTGCCAACGGTAAAACGAAAAATGAAGAAGTGCCATGATAAAAATGATGCAGTGTCCAGGCAGCTCAGTCCTCAGCCTTGAAAACCTCAGGAGGAAAACATTACTCAGGGAAGATGAATTCCTTCAGTTAACCTTGTTCACAGCAACGTCTTTGCTGGTCAGGAAATTATTGCTCTCTCACTCTCCAGCTCTCCAGTGGGCTCCTGAATATCTTTGCATATGGATTGGTGGATTGGATTGGCTCAGGCTGAGCTGAATTGGCAGAGAGATTCCCTAAATGTGGGAATATTGCGCAGCATAATTCTTGTTTGATAAGAATGTAACGAGGGAAAAAATCCTCCCCGAAGCAAACAAAGGGCCCACAGTGTGCTGCCACCAGGCTGTTTTTCAGCTGGTGACCAGGCTGGAATGGCTGCACTGCAGCACAAACACCTGGGAAAATTATGAGGATTTCAGCAAAACTGTGAAAGCCACAGGAGCAAATTTGCTTGTGAGTTCCTGCTCCGTTCCCATCTGTGAGTGTTGGAATCCTGGAGGCTGAAAATTCCAGGCTTTCTGTGCTATAAGATGCTGACCCTCAAGAAAGCACCACATTTGACTTGGAAAAGGCTTCCAAAATTGAGTGACAGCACTGGGGTTGTGGGTGTGGAGTTTGAATAGAATTGTGTGAAAAACTTAGATTTAAGATGTTAGTATATAGTAATACATGTGAGTCAAGATGGAAGATTTTGGGTGTTGTCTGGGTCCTTCTTCTTCACCTTCTTCTTCATGGTTTTAGGTGGTTTTCTGTAATTGGGTGAAAAGGTCTGCATTGCAGACACTGACATTATTGGGTCAAAAGTATAAATAATATCAGTGTCACCTTGTTATTGGGTGATTAGCACTTAAATAACCTTGGAAAGAGTCAGAGGCATCACCATTTCCTCCCTTGTTAGCCAGAACTCACAACTTGTGAGACTGTGCTTTAGATAAGAATTAATAAACATCTGAGTCTGAACACACAAATGCATCCTGTGCATTAATCCTGGCTCTAACAGGAAGAAGAGATGATAAAAATCCTCACACGTGAAGATTCAGGAATTTCAGGAGATTCTTTGAAGCCTTTCCAGCTCCACACTGCAGCTGTGGGAATTTTCCTTCCCTTGCCCACTTTTCCTCGGCCGTTGAGATATTTTAACTCTGAGCTTGATGCTTCCATCTTCAGTTGGGAAGGGTCCTCCGTGGCAGCTTTTTCACCCTAAAATTCAGGGATTTATTCATTTTCCTGCCATTGATGTCACCAAAGCAACACAGAGGGTCTGTCCTACACCCACCCAGGAGTTAGTTTGGTGCTCCACCAGCAACCAAACCCAGCTGATGGTCTGCCAGGAAAGTGCAGAACATTCCAGCTGCTTCCAGAGGGCCAAACAGCAGCCCCTGCCCATCCTCACATCTCCAGGCAGGGAAGATATGGAAGACAAAGTGTCACGTTTGTCTGATTGGTTTATTCCTGCTCACCCAGGCAATTTCATCAGCAAAATAGACAAAATTGATAAAGAGGGAGCCAACCGAGCCCTGCAGCTTGGTGTTTATTGATAAGCCTTGCCCACGGGATATTTTTGATCCTGAGGCAAACATGAGAGCCAGAGTATCCTCAGGCAATGGCTTTTAGGCAGATCCACTGCAGCAGGGGAAAAAAAATGGATTCTTAGCTGCTCTGAGCACTGAGCCTTCATTTGGGATCACAAAATCAAATTGCAGACCTTGCAGGTCGCAGATCCTTACATTTCACTGGCTTACACTGCATCTCACTGAAGTGCCTCTAAAAGGGGATCAGGTGTTCTGGTCTGTGAGAATTTGGTGGTTCCTTGCCCCAGGAAAACAAAAAAAATACAAATGAAAATCTGCTCTGCCACCAGTGTCCGGGGCAAAAATTGATGAGCAAAGCCTGTGTGAAGGTGAGAAGAAGCATGAGAAATTCTCTCCCTGATGCTTCCAGGATCAGATTTTGTGGCTGATTAACATGGTAATAGATTGCAGAACTGTATCAGAGCTCTGCAAAAAACCTAACAGGACAAACAAAAAAACCCAAAACAACAACAACAACAAAAAAATCAAAACACAACAAAACCAAAAAAAAGAAAGAAAGAAAAGCTAGACAGAGAAGCAGAAACATATGGTAATGAAAAAGGCAGCCTTGAGAACTGGAAAATAGAACTATTCTGGCTTTAATAATGTGTCAGCCTTTGTATGAACTGGCCCAGAGCCCAAAGAAATGGACTGTTGCTTCCATTTACAAGAAGACCAGGTCTTCTGATGGCTCTATAAATAAATGCTCCATTATCTCTTACAAGTGTATTTGTAATATGTTATCTGACCCTAGGTTTATTCATTCACAAATTTGGTCATCTTTTATAGCAGAAGCGAGTCTCTCCCTTTCATCCAGGAATTTCAAAGTCCTGCTCGCACAGCAGCGATTTCAGCTTGTTAAATGTTACTGAAAGGAAGCTGAGGCATGGAGAAAATGGAACAAATTTACCCAAATTCATGCCAGGAGGTGGGAACGGAGCCAGGAATAGTCTGGCAATGAATATACCAGGAATGATGAAAGGTCAGGATAAAAACCAGCGCTCACTGGTTGGTTGGAGATGTTTCTTTGCAGGGTAACCCCTCACCAGAGCGAGGATTCTCTGTGTGCGTGAGGAAAAGCTGAGCAAATGTGCATTCTTATGTTGCTTACACTCTTCTTTAGTTACATTTTTCATATTCTTACCTATATGTTTCCCTGATTTCCTACTCCATGTTGAGAGGAATGACAGATTTGTCTTTACAAACCAGCCATGGGTCTGCTGGTAGGTAAAACCAGCACTGAGGGATAAGAGAAACAATTGGAAGGATCCCATTGATGGATGAATGGAAAAGAAGAGATTTGCCTTTACAAACAAACCGTAGGTTTGCTGATCAATGAAATTGGATATTGAAAGGTGAAAGAAACAATGGGGAAAACTCATAAACCCCATCAGAATTAAAAATTAGGGGGGTTGTACATTAAAAGGGGAATCTCAGGTTTTAGGCATTCTGCACCTCTCAAGTACCTCAGCCAGTGGGGAAAGAGAGAGGGAAATGTGGCCGGGAAATTGGGATAAAAAGGAGGCTGCATCCTCTGAAAATCTGAGATCCCCCATAGGAAATGCCCCATGGCCTCTCCCTTTATTGGAATAAATTTCCAGGACTCCTCTGTCTCCTGTTTGGACACAAACCTCTGGCGTTTGTGGATTAATTTTCCCAACAATGTTGTCTCTCCCCTCAGAAGAAGGTGTGTAGCACTCACAAGAATTTCACTGGTAGATCCTGAGACGCTGTGTGAATTTCACCCTTCCCAGACGTGTCACGCAGTGAAGGATGGGGATGCCTCAGATGGTCCTTTTGGCTTTGTTTTTCTTGCTCAGCTTTGTCTCATGGGGAAGCATCTCACATAAAAGGCTCACAGCTTTGATGCAATTTGTGTTAGTTCATTAAGCACACGATATGATTAACGTGAACACTTCTTTAATCAGCCAAAGGAGCTGCTGCAGACACTTGAAAGCTCTGTGCACTTTGAGTTCTTCTCCCTGCTGCTGCTCTGCCCAGGTTTGTGGGAGGGCAGACAGTTCACAGCCTCTGCTCAGAATAATTCTGAGCTGTTCCAGCACTGGATCAGAGAAACTGGGAAAGAATTTGCTTTTTTTTTTTTTTTCCTGGAAGTAATTCCTTAACTTCTGCACTTACAGCATATCTGGGCTGTTGTGCACCAGGAAGGAATTATTCCATGAGCTGAGGAGTGAAGAGCTGTGGATGTGGGAGGTCAGATTGGCAAAACCCTGTTTCACCCAGCAAACCTCTACAATAATCAGATTAACCCAGTAAAACAACAATTTTTTATCACAGAATCACAGGCTGGATTATCATCTTCTTCCACGGCTCCTTCAGCTTTCAAGTCAGTTTGACACAAGAGTTGCTGTCTCCACCATTAGTTCCAGAGAGATGTGAAGAAAGATGGTCTTTTCTTGCATATTAATTCTATTTCAGTGCCTGTCTTGTTATTTAAACAAAAAGTGTCCGTCTCCTCTCTGTTTCATTCTCATTTCCCTGGGCTTACAGTGAGGGCAGCCTCATCTGCAGTGGCCCTGGGAGTTTTTTGGCCTCTCTGTGCCCATTTTGGTGGCAAAGATGAAGAGTCCCAGCCCTGCCTAGGATTCACTCTGGCCACTCCGGTGCCTCTCCCAGCCCTGCTCATTAGCAATACTGATATCAGGCTATCAGCAGCTCAGTAGCCTTATCCTGGGGAGATAAAACCCATCTGTGTGCTTAGATCAGCAGCTTCCTGCTCCCTAATCTCACCTCGGAAAGCTCAGTAACTGCAGGAACACGGGGAGGAGGGAGGTGAGGATCCAGGGGATGGATCTCTCTGATTGCACTCTGATTCCACCCTGATTCCATCCTCATTCCACCCTGATTCCATCTTGATTCCATCTTGATTCCACCCTGATTCCATCTTGATTAGCTCTTGATTCCACCCTGATTCCATCTTGATTCCACTCTAATTCCATCCTGATTCCACCCTCAGATTCCACCCTGATTCTACCCTGATTCCATCCTGATTCCACCCTGATTCCATCTTGATTCCACCCTGATTCCATTTTGATTCCATCCTCATTCCACCCTGATTCCACACTCTGATTTTGCCCTGATTACATCCCAATTCCATCCTGATTCCACCCTCTGATTCCACCCTCTGATCCCACCCTGATTCCACCCTGATTCCATTTTGATTCCATCCTGATTCCACCCTCTGATTCCATTCTGATTCCATTCTCATTCCACACTCCAATATTACCCTGATTCCATCCTTATTCCACATCCTGATTCCATGCAGATTCCACCCTGATTCCACCCTGATTCCACCTTCTGATTCCACCTTCTGATTCCAGCCTGATTCTACCCTTATTCCACCCTGATTCCATACTTATTCCACCCTGATTTCAGCCTCCAGGCCCCTGGGCTCCCTCTGGTTCCTGGCTCATCCTTCCTGAGCATTCTGCACTTACATGGGAAGGAAATGGAGTTTTACAGGAATTCCTTTGTTCAAACAAACCGTGTCAGAAATAACCACACTGGGTGAAGGAGCCCCTTGTACTCACAGCTTAGCTGGAACAACGCTCTCCTTTCATCTGGATTTCCTCTGTTTTCCATGTTTTTTGCCTTCTTTTGTGTTTGTTTGGCGTGGGTTTTTTTGGAATAAAAGGAATATCCACGTGCTCTGATGGCCTTGACGCTGATGATTCTCTTTTGACCCTGCCCTGGTGCGAAAAATGAAAGCAATAAAAACGAAGTTGTTCAAGGTGGAGTTCAACCAGTTTGGTTCAAGCAGCAGCACCACCCTGCCCATACTCCTTGTGCCTTCCACGGACACAGGATAAAGGTTGTAATCTTCATTTGAGCTTGATTTCGGGGAGAAATCCAACACAACCTGTGACTCAACCCCAGATTTCCTTGGGGGCCCTTTTTGTGGTGATTTGGTCATGCCAAAACTGTCTCTCTGCTTTTGGTGGGAATTCATGCCAAAGCTTCTGGGAGTTTTCTCTTCTCAGCCGTTTCAGCCTCGGAATGTGAGCTGAGACTGCAGAGTTATAAATGGAAGAACAAAAAGGCATCCAGTTTGTAAAATCTATGATTTAATATTGATTTTGGCCATCCCATGAATTGAAACAAGCCTCCTGTGCAGAAATCCTCCGAAGATGCCGTGTTCTCCTCTCCTCTTGACACAACACTCTATCGATCCCCGTGTTTGTGCCACATGAATGATGGATTATCTCATATCAAACCTTGCAGTATTCATTTAATGCCTCTGAATAAAACATTTCTCACAGATTAACAGAGCAGTTTTAAGTGAACAACCATTTTCATCTGTTTTAAATTTTCATGGGTACTTTTCTGGAGAACAAGTACATTGTTAATAATTGAAGGGAATGAGACCTTGCTAATCTCTTTGTATTTTAATAAAGCCCTGTTGCACCCCATTCATTTATTTTTAAAATGCCAGCATTTATAAAAATTCGATACATTTGCTGCCCTCCCTTTGAAATGAATAATCCTGAGATTACATGAAAAGGGATTATTTATGTACCCGGGAACTGGAATTTCATTGTGTCCAGAGAGCTCTAAATGTGGTTTGTGATGGATTGCATGGATGAGGGGAGGGAGGAACTTCTCCCTGGAAGCAGAGAGGCACTGGAAGAGCAAGGTTAGGAAGAGAGGAGGGTGGAGAAAGGAAAAAGCAGTTTAGAGGAGAAAACAGGGAAGTGGTTTGATCCTAGAGACAGATGGGGATAGAAAAGACAAAGTGTGGGCAGGTAAATATGTAGATTTTGCACATAAATGAATGCAGACAACTCTGTAATATTTATTTTCTTTTTTTCTCTGCTTCCATCCCTCCATCTGCCTTGCTATTCCTCTTTCTCCTCTTCACCTTTTGTCTTCTGTCTCTCCCTGTCAATCATTTTCCAGACTTGTGAAAAATGAGGTTCACTTTCTTGGAAAAATTTAGAAGTTTAATAAAAAAATAAAAAGAAAATAGACAATTAGGAGAGACAAAAGCAAAATACATTTTCTCAGCTGAGGGTGCCTGGCACAGAACCAACCAGCACACCATTAACAAAGAGTTTGTTCCTTAAAAGTATCAGCCTGTTGCATATTTAAAATTTCACATGCATGATTCAAACATTTCTTTTGAGTGTGAATTTCTTTGTTCAGTTTGAACTGCCCCCAATCATTTTATCTGGTGGATCCATCTGCGAGTGGCTCCATTCCATCTGATAACACAGGTCCCATAAATTCTTCTCCTGGGGTTCTGGTCATCTTCATTTGGACAAAATACTTGATAACAGAAGTTCAACAGCTTTTGGTCAGCAATCTTCATGCAGGAAAACAAAAACCCCAGTCTTTTACTTCTAACACTATGTTACAATCATAAAAAATATCCATTCATCATATTTCTAACTTCTATTAATAGAAGAAAACACAGTCCAATCTTCCCACGTTCTACACACAGTATTCATTTTAATATTTGCGAAAAGCCAACTCTGTACCAGGCATTTTTAACAGACTCCAACTCAAATCTCCTCTGCCCTTGCCCAGAGGTGCTCAAAGCTTGCCCCGACACAGTCCCATTTCTCTTTTTCAAATACAATTGCTCCTTTACACACAGCCCCAGGATTACATTTCAAAGAAGAACAGAAAACCCAACACGGACATGATTTCTTTTATCATTAGCAGGGCAGCAGCAGCCCCTGGAAGTCTCATCTCAAAAAAAATTTTGTTCCAGCGAGTTTTCATTAAATTCTGTGGTCAGATAGACAGTGTTTGCTGCAGGGATCTGTCCTGGGGGCTCCCAAGCCTCTGTACATTAGTCATACATGGTCAGAACAGCAAGGGAGTGAAGAGGCTTTGGCAGCAGAAGTGAAAAAAAACCCAAATAAAAGCAGTAGGTGCCCTCCCCGGAGGATGTTTGTGCACACAGAGACACAGATTTTTCCTCTGTATCTCCAACAGCTTTTGAGCTATTCCACTTTCAGTTCTGCATCTGCTAATTGTCTTTTTTTCCTCTTTTGAAAGCTCTGTATTGAGAGAAATCAAACCCTGATAAATTGAGATCTCTGCCTCCTCCAAGGATCCCTTTGGAAACGCTGCTTCTAAATTGCTTGTTGATATTTGACCATGAGTCACCTCTGCATAAATCTTTGCCAGGTATTAAAATCATCGAAAAGATGCTGGAATGCTGAGATAAATGGATGTGTTAGTGGGAGGAACAGAGATTGGACTGGGCAGCACAGCTTGTGTTTGGATAGACGGCATTCTGTGTGAGTGATTTCAACCAACAAGTTGTGAAAACCTGTAGTGGGAAGGAGCTTAAAACAGCTCTGCACGAAATCTTCGGAGGAGAAAATCTCTTTTCACATTTTTAATCAAGTTGCTGCTTAGCTGTTTACTGATGAGCTCATGACAGGGGGTGGAGAGAGGCAAAATTGATGCCTGAGAGGGATTTTTAATGGAGCTGCTGTTACCGAGCTGAGCAGGTTGAGTTTGATCTCAGCACTCAGGGCAGCACTTCTCACACCAAATCTTCTGTACTGCTGGGAGGGGAACAGGCAGGGATTGAGTGCCTCTAATCAGGTCCTGGGCAAAGGGGGTTGGGCACAGAGGGTGGGATTGATGCCTCAAGTTTGTGCTTTCCTGTATTTCAGACTCTGTGCTGCCCAGGGTGCAGCTCTGAGCTCACAGTCAGGGTCACTCAGCTCTCTGCACACAGCAGGGACACAAAACAAATCCTTGTCCTGCTGCACACCAAGGACAACTTTCAGACCCAAAAGCACAAACTGGTGGCTGGAGGGAGGAACAAGAAGGATGGGAGCTCACAGCCTGGAGCTGGAATTGGACAATTCAACCCCAATGTGCAAATGGACCAAAACTGATAAAAGTGTGAAACCTTGTGACTGGTCGTGCATTTTGTGATCATTTTGTGTCCATTTTGTGACCATTTTGGGTCCATTTTGTGACCATTTTGGGTCTACTTTGGGTGTAGCCCTGGTCAGGCCCTGTCCTGCCCAAGGTGTACCCTAAAGACCTTTCAATAAATCTCTACTTTATTCTCTGGCTCTGTGCAGTCTCTGTTCCAGCTCAGCCTTCCCAAGGCATCAGGATCAGTCAGTGACCCAGGGGACAGTCACAAATGGTGGCATGAGTCCCTGGTACAGGGGGTGGTCACAGAAGGTCACTCCCTGGCACTGGGGATGTCACAGGGGGTGGGATCAGTCCCTGCCACTCCTCGGATCCAGGCCTGGCTGTGTGAATACCAGCAGGACAGTTCCCCTGTGCAGGCTGTCACTGCTGCTGCCTGTGCTCCCCGGGGCTGTGCAGGAGTTTCAGCTCCTTTCCCCTCCTCTCTCAGCCCCTGGGGCCGCATCCTTAAGGAGCTGTCACATCCCCCCCAGCTGGAATCCCCAGCACTGGGTTAAGTGATTTCAGGTTTTGTGCAGGAGGGACAGATCACGTGGAGGTTGGGCTGATCTCTGGCCATTCCCCAGCGATTTGTGCTGCCTCTGTGGCACAGAGCTGCTGGGAAACTGGATTATCCCTTTGCAGACAGGTTCCCAGGAGCTGGAGCACCCACCTGTAGGGGCATGTCCTTGAAATTCCTCCTGGAAGCATTGCTGACTCCTGGGATGCTGCTGGGTCGTTCCCCTTTCTGCCAAGGTCCCCAGTGGCATCGGGGCTGCCACATCAGCTGCAATTTCATCCTGACCCTGTAGATTAAATGCACAGAACCGGTTTTGTCTGGGGTGTGAAATTCTAACGAGGACACAAGAGGAATTAATTGCTGGGGTAGCTCACACATATTCTGAGTTCATCTGGTTCAGTTGTAGTGGAAATTTGTTCCAAACACAGCCGGGCAGGTCTGGATGCTTGGGAAGATGCCACCTAATTGGCATTTATTATTGCTGCTGTAGCTCCAATTACGGGCTTTGGCTCAGGCCTGTGCAGCCAGTGAAGGATGTTCTCTCCTAGGGCAGTGAGTGTCTGGCTGGATCCCTCCTTGGAAGTGAAATAGGGGCTGGTTTCCATCATCCCATGAAGCATTTCTTCGGAGCAGTTGCCTTTCTCCCAGCTCAGCAGCTCAGCCCTGTCCATCCCTGGCTGCCCCCTCACCTCTCCAAGGTGTCACTGCCTTTGCTGCTCCAGCTGTGACCCATGGCCTTGCTCAGACCTCGGGAACTTCAAGCCGTGGTAAACTCACTGGAAATGAGGATTTAGGGCTTTTTAGCACACAAACAGCTTGTCTGGAAGTTGCCTCTGTCTCTGGAGTGCAGCACTGTGGATGCTGAATGCGAGAGATCAGGCAGCAGCAGCAGCAGCAGCAGCAGCACGGTGTCTGTGTGAAACTCAGTCACAGAACTTTCTCACACTGGGCTGAGAAACTGTGAGGAGGAACCCAAACTGTCCTTGGAGAAGGAAAACAACCTCTGCAGGTGTTGTTTGTCTCCCTGTTGTTTACTTGCACAAAACGGTGGAGGGATGTTGTTCCCAACTGCCCAATGATGGTGATGTGTTGGTTTGCTGGCCAATGAAACTTTATTCTCTCAGAACTGTCTGTAAAAGAGGATCTTGAAGAGTAAAGACGCTCTCATTTTGCTTCCAAGCCTGGCAGTCTGTGTCATTGTTGTCACTGTCCCTAATACAGTAAGGACCCAGCACAATCAGCGCTGGCACTGCTGCCCTCACCCCGTGGCCTGAGGGTGATGAATTCAGCTCAGCCCGTGGTCCCCGTGTGACACGGGGTTAGCGGGGCTGCAGCTGCAAGTGGTGGCAGTGCCCCATCACCTGCAGCTCTGCCCTCCTGATGGGCCTGGCTGGAACTGCCTTGTCCCAGCCTGACCTCCTTCAGCTGCTGCTCCACAAATGCACAGTCACACAGTCCCAAATGCACAGTCACACAGTCCCAAATGCACAGTCACACAGTCCCAGATTCACAGTCACACAGTCCCAAATGCACAGTCACACAATCCCAGATTCACAGTCACACAGTCCCAAATGCACAGTCACACAATCCCAGATTCACAGTCACACAATCCCAGATTCAGTCACACAGTCCCAAACTCACAGTCACACAATCCCAAATGCACAGTCACACAGTCCCTAATGCACAGTCACACAGTCCCTAATGCACAGTCACACAATCCTAATTTCACTCTTTCTTGTCCTGTCTTGTTGCACTCAGATTAATTTTTTTACAATTTTACAAAGTGAATTTCGCCAGTTCAATCTTTCAAACACCCAGGCTGTTGTGGGCAGTGCTGTCCTGCTGGAGTCAGATACACAATGCCAGGTTCACATGCAGAAATAGTCAAAGTATAAATTTATAGGTATTCCTCTCCCTCTCTTTCTTTCTCTCTCTTTCTTCCTTCCTTCCTTCCTTCCTTCCTTCCTTCCTTCCTTCCTTCCTTCCTTCCTTCCTTCCTTCCTTCCTTCCTTCCTTCCTTCCTTCCTTCCTTCCTTCCTTCCTTCCTTCCTTCCTTCCTTCCTTCCTTCCTTCCTTCCTTCCTTCCTTCCTTCCTTCCTTCCTTCCTTCCTTCCTTCCTTCCTTCCTTCCTTCCTTCCTTCCCTCCTTCCTTTCTTTCTTTCTTTCCTTTCTTTCTTTCTTCCTTTTTTCCTTTCTTTCCTTTCTTTCCTTTCTTTCCTTTTTTCTTCCTTCCTTCCTTCCTTCCTTCCTTCCTTCCTTCCTTCCTTCCTTCCTTCCTTCCTTCCTTCCTTCCTTCCTTCCTTCCTTCCTTCCTTCCTTCCTTCCTTCCTTCCTTCCCTCCTCCTTCTCCTTCTCCTCCTTTTTCTTTTTCTTTTTCTTTTTCTTTTTCTTTTTCTTTTTCTTTTTCTTTTTCTTTTTCTTTTTCTTTTTCTTTTTCTTTTTCTTTTTCTTTTTCTTTTTCTTTTTTTCTTTTTCTTTCTTTTCCTTCATACCAAGATAGCACAAGCACACTTTCACCCACAGACCCTCCTGATGTGTTATTCCCACAATCAGCCTTGCACAGGCAGACACAATCCCTCAGGATCATTAGATTTGTGTGAATTTTAGCGTATAATTCACTACAGACAGGTGAAATTATCCAGGCCACCCCTCTCTGCCCCCCACACCCACTGCCAGCGCAGAGATCACGGAAAACACGTTTTGATTTCAACTTTACTTGAGGTGCTCTAAATTAATGAGCTGAACTTCGCTCCAGGATCAGCCGAGCAGCTGTGGGAATGTTTGGAAATCGTGTTACACTGAAGCTCTGTTACTTTTTAATATCCCCCCTGTCCCCAGGTGTATTTTCAAATATGATCTCTGGGTGAGAGCCGAGGCAGCTGTAACCCTGACAACAGCATCCCAGATGGCAATCAGCAAAATGGGCTAATTGAATAATCTGAGCTGCGAGCAGTGCTCTGCACAGCTCCCTCAGACCCGCCAGCAACTCGGCTGCAGCTAAAAATGCTGAGTGAATTTCACATTGACCACGGTGATCCCACACCTGGAGATGCTGGAAGGGACTTGAGTGTGGACAGTGAAAGAGAAACAGCCCAGCGTGGCACTGTGTGTCTGGGGGATCTTCCTGGGATTAGAGGAATTGGATTTATTTATCCATATAAAACTCTTTGAGGCCCTTGATTAACTTGGGGACATGACTGTTCATTACCAGTGTCTCTCAGCAGAGTTGGAACACATGGCTGGGTATTTGCAGGGTTTTGCCTTTGGTTGTGAGGCTCCCTGAGGAAGGACAGGTTTGTCCCTGCCTTTTCCCTGCTGGAATGCTCACCCAGGCTGATAATGTGAAACCTCATTTCACAGGTAATGTGGTGCAGTTCCAGTTCTTGTTACACAATTCCCACTCCTTTTTTATTTTTTCAATTTGAGTGATAAACACAGTTGCTAAGAATTTTTACAGCAATGCACAGGCTGGGGGTGACCACAGAATCCCAGACTGGTTTGGGTTGGAAGGGACCTTAAAACTCATTTGGTTCCAACCCCTGAAACAGACAGGGACACCTTCCACTATCCCAGGTTGCTCCAAGCCCTGTTCAGCCTGGCCTTGGACACTTCCAGAGATCCAGGGGCAGCCACAGCTGCTCTGGGCACCCTGGGCCAGGGCCTGCCCACCCTCACAGGTGTTGGAATTCTGGAGGTTCCAAAGTTCTAAGTTGGAAACTTAGATTTTAAGATTTTAGTATATGGTGGTATATGTGAGGCAAAGATGGAGGATTTAAGGCATTGCCTAAGTCCTTCTTCTTCACCTTTTTCTTCCTCCTTCTTCATGGTTTTAGGTGGTTTTCTGTAACTGAGTGAAAAAGATCTGCATTGCAGGCCTTGGGTGGTCATTATTAGGTCAAAAGTATAAATAATACAGGTGTCACCTCGTTATTGGGTGATTAACACTTAAATAACCTCGGAAAGAGTTAGAGACATCCATTTTACCTCATTTCTCTAACTTGATAGTTAGAGCTCATGCCTCATGAGCCTGTAAATAGATAAGAAATAAAAAAAATAATATTTTTAATTATAAATCATATTATAATAAAACTTTATAATAATAAAAATAAATAATCCAAGGCTGAACATGAACAGTAACTCCAGTGTATTAATCCTGACCCTGGCTGGGAAAAAGAAGCCAGAACCGTTACACACAGGGAGGAATTTTTTTTCTAATATCCAATCTAAACCTGCTCTCTGTCAGGTTGAAACCATCCTCCCTTGTCCTGTAACACTCCTGTAAAATGTCCCTGTCCACCTTCCCTGCCTGTTCCCTCTCAGGGCACCGGGAGCATCCCTGCTCCTGGGGACAGGAGGGCTGGCAGGGTGGGATCCCCACGGAGCTGAGGCACTAAAGGGCCACCACACCTCTGACAGGACGCTGTGGGGAAATGTACCTCGATGAAAAATGTGCAACTCTTGTTAAAAACTGACAACAATCAGGAAAAAATTCAACAATTCAGAGCATTTCAGATGCCAAGCACGATTAATTACTATCAATAATAACACATGTGAAGTTGGATGATTATCAATCACTAAAACACTGGACCATCACCCCAGAGTCTGCAACAGCTGCCAAACCTCTTTCCAGGGCTGTCACTCAATTTTGGGAGCCTGTTCCACGGCCTCAGGTGAAATGCAGTGCCTGCCTGAGGGGCAGTGCCTGTCAGCACAGAAAATCTCAGTTTCCAGAATTCCAACAGGACACAAGCAGAGAGGTTGGAATGAGCCAGCCCACACAATTATCTGGAGGGAGACAGGAATTAAAATGTTGCTAAAAACAGGCCTGAGGAGCTGGTTCAGCCCTTCCCACCCATGGAGGCTCTGGTGAAGCACCCAGAGCTCTGTTCCCAGTGCTGCTGAGAGCTCCGGGTGCTGGGGAGTGTGGGAGGCTCTGATTCAGCCCCCACAAGGGCTTGGATTCCTGCAGGCTCTGACTCAGCCCGGCTGCACTGAGAGGGGGAGGCTGGGAGCAGGAAAAAATCATCTGTGGATGGGAAAGGGATGTGGAGAACAAACCCTGTGAGGAACGGCTGAGGGAGCTGGGCTTGTTCAGCCTGGAGAAAAGGAGACTCAGGGGTGCCCTCATCACTCTCCACAGCTCCCTGAAAGGTGCCTGTGCTCAGCTGGGCTTGGGCTCTTTCTCCAGGCAGCACTGACAGAACCAGAGGACACAGCCTCAAGCTGTGCCAAGGGAAATCCAGGCTGGATATCAGGGAAAAGTTTTTTACAGCAAGGCTGATAAAGGACTGGAATGGTCTGCCCGGGGAGGTGGTGGAGTCACCATCCCTGGATGTGTTTAAGGAAAGCCTGGATGTGGCACTGGGTGCCAGGGTTTAGTTGAGGTGTCAGGGCTGGGTTGGACTTGGATGACCCTGGAGGTCTCTTCCAACCTGGTGATTCTGGGATTCTGTGATTCTGTCATAAACCTTTGAGCACCTCTTTAGCACCCCTGGCAAGGGCAAGAACCACGAGCTCTGGCCAGGGTTGTTGCTGTTCAGTGACCACCTCAGCCACCTCTTTTAGGGAGCAATTAAATAATTCAGCTGCTCCTGCAATCCTGGACTTGCTCTCACCAGGGCCATGCCTGTGGGCAGGATGGTTGGGTGAAGCTCCTCACTGCACCCAGGACATCAGAGCTGGGACAGGTTTGGACACTAGAAGGGGACAACTGGAGCAGCAGCAGGAAGATGCTGCTGGTGGGGAGTTGTGGGAAATGGATTTGTGGAGAATTCTCAATGCCTGACAGAAGGCTCACACAGTTTTGTGCATCTGTGTGCAAATTCTGAGATAAAAATGCTGACTGAGAAAGGCCATGGAATGGGACGGACATTGTGGAGAGAGAAATGGAACTGGAAAAATGTTTCAAAGCATGGCCTTGCAAACAGACCAGATATTTTGGAGAAATAGAACTATGAAGGATGTGTTGTAGCAAGACCAATATGAGGTATTTTAATAGATGGTTGGATTAGAAGCATTAGCAGCATTGTGTGGCAAAAGCTGATAGCCCAAAAAACACTTATAATGAATTGTAATTAGGAAATGGTTTGGCTTCTGATTGTGATGGCGTGAACTGTAACATCTGTACAGTCTCACCCTTCACATGAGACTCAAAATGGAGTAAAAGTCTTTAAAACGCCTCTCAGGAGCCCTGTCTGTGGGTCAGAAAAAGGGATAATCCAGCAGGGAATGATGGGAAGAGCTCTTGGATAAAAAGGAGCCTGGAGCTGTACAAGGAAATTGCCAAGTACAAAACCAGGCTGGTGCAAGCCTGGAGCATCCATCAGCTTATCCCAGGTAATTCCAGCAGACACCCACAGCCTTGTCCCTGTCGGAGAGCAGGGACCAAGGGAACCTCTCACTGCAGAGCTCTGTCCTGCACACAATTCCAGCTGTTTGTGTGCTGCTGGTCCCTCAGGTGTAACAACTCCAGGAATGCTCTGGGTCTAATCATGGTGATGGGTGATCATTGTCCCTCAAATTGAGTCCATTCCTGGGAACTGCTCAGTGTGGAAAATGCTTTGAAATTCCATTCCAGGGTCCATCAGTGGAAATGGTTTTGGGGTGAGAAATCAGGATTGGGATGAGGACACCCAGGTTGGAGGTTGGATGTGGGGTGAGGTCGATGATGTGATTTTGGCCAGGCACCCTGGGTGATGTGTGGAATGTTTTGAGATTCCATTCCAGGGTCCATCAGTGGGAAGGGTTTGGGGTGAGAATTCAGGATTGGGATGAGGACACCCAGGTGTAGGTGTGGACGTGGGGTGAGGTCGATGATGTGATTTTGGCCAGGCACTCTGGGTGTCGTGTGACATTTCAGAGAGCCGGAAAAAGGCAGAAAGCAAACAAGGCTCATTAATCCCAACAAAGGGCAATGCATACAGCTGCCAGCTCCTGCTCTTTCCTTCAGCTTGCTGTCTGAGGGCTTCTGTACCATAAACAGCTCCACAAATTGCATAACAAATAGAGCTCTCAGCTGTTAAATAGTTGAACAGTAGGTAACAAAGTGTGGGAGCAAAGCTCAGTGACACAGACACTTCCACCTCCTGCTCCTGTCTGATTTGGAGGTGCAGAGCTGTTCCCAGGGCTGTGGCTAAGCTAAGCTCAAGCTCAGGTTTTACTTTCAGGAGTAAAACCTGCCAGGAGGAGCTCCACAGGCAGGGAGCAGCCTGGGGAAGCAGCTGACATGGAGGAGCACAGGCAGCAGTGACGGGCAGGACTTGCAGAGGTGCCAAATCATCTCTCCAGGCTATTTCAGTTCAGGCACCGGGCAGCAAAACCAGGATCCCTCACAAAAACCAGGATATGGATCATCATTCATCCAGAGGGGCTCTCCCTCTCTCTTCTCATGGCCAGGCTGTTGGCCCACACAGAATATTAGAAGAATAATATTCAGCCATGAATTTATTTTTAAAAATGGAACAATCTGTTCCTGTTTGTGGAAAGGTCGTTTTTTGAATGCCCTGAACAAAAAAAGATCCCAAATCACCTGTGGGTCCTGGAGACAGCTCTCCCACTTGGAAGAGCTTGGTTTCTTTCTTGCTGTGTAATTCAAACTGGGAAAACACGAACGTTGCTCAGCCAAGGATGATTTAATATTTTACAAGCCCGCTCTGAGTTGTTATCAAAGTGAAGAGCAACCTGGGAGTTTCTGTTTAATATCCTGCCCCAGGGCTGTGCCACGCTGAGTCTCGAGGTGTGGATGTGATGCTGGATGGAGATTTGGGTGCTCCACATCCCCTGGGGGTTGAGGCCATGCCTGGGATGGTCAGAAGAGGGGATGTGACAGTCTGACCTCGTGCACAGAGAGGAAAGGAGGTGCAGAAATCCAGCTGTTCTCATTCTGAGCTCCTTCAGTGCAGGTCTGGGAATCAGGAGTGTGAGCACAGAAGCTCTGATGCCTCCCCAGGAGTCCAGGGGTGCTCTCCTCTGTGGGTGTGCCTGCTCTTGTCCTGCCAGCACGGACAGACTCCTGCTTTGGTCCGAGGATCAGCCTGAAAACCATCTCCAATCTGCTGGAAACTTCAGGAGTTTCTTGCTGTATCAGCCTGGAGTTCATCCCCTGCTGGTGTTTACCACAGGGATCTTCCCTGAGGCTGCACAATCTCCATGGAGACCCCTGACATGCCTGTGCACCCTTGGCCCTGGCATTAATCCTGCTGCAATGTACCACAAAGTCAGCTTTAGCTGGGAGGAGAGATCGAATAAATATGAAAACTGCTCCCAGAGGAGGTAAATATTCGCTAGACAAGCAGAAAGAAAAGCAATAATATACCGTGTAAGCTACTGCCTTTTATTAGCTCAGCTCCCTTCTCTCCCCTTGTAAAGCAGTGTTGTGTTGTTATATTAATCTTCACTGCGAAGCAAATTAAAGCGGGGACAGTTGTCAGAGCATTATTAAGAACATCTGTTTAATTAGGGCTGCTTTTGCATCCGTTTGAGGGGGAATGGAAGAGCCCTGCTCATCCCCTCCTGCCTCGCTCCCCCTGCCCCAGCAAGGAGCTCTGGTGAATCCAGGAGCACCTGGAGCCTTCATCACCTTCCCCTCCTCTGCTCACAGCTCTCCCCGTTCATGCTGGGGAGGAAGGAAGGAAGGAGGAGCAGGCAGCCAGGTATGGCTGTCCTGGGGTTTTTTTAGTGATCTCTGCCTGGAGAGCCTCCATCCCTACTTCCTTCCCCACAGAAAATAATTGGAAATTCTGTAAAGAGACCATGAGCAACTATTAATTATCATTAGCAATTTGCCATTCCAGGCCAGGCTTTCATCTGGGAATCTCAGAGCAGTTTTACAAATGCTAATTAATTGAGACTACTTCATGAAGAAGTCTGTTAAGCTCATTTTCCAGGGGTAAATCAAGGCTGAGAGATAGGCAGGCACTTGCTGGATTCAGAAGTGGTGCTGCCAGTGGAACCAAGGCCTTCCCAGACACAAATTGTGTGTTTCAACCACACTCTCCCACTCTCCCTTCATCCCCTGACACCTGCACAAGGCCACACCAGGAGGTGACAAAAACAGCTGCCAAAGCTTTGGCCTTGCCCATTTCATTGTGTTCACCAGATCAGGCTCACTAACAATGATAAAATACAGGGATTTAGCTGCAATCACCTTGCCAGGGTTTGAAGGGAGCCACAGGGCTGCTCTGAACACCTTTTGTTCTCCTTTAAACACTCGCTGCTGGTCCCTGTCTGCATTTCTGTGAGGCCCAGGGGATTTTCACCAGGGTAGCTGTGCCTCAACCCCAGAGGGACCGAGGCAAATGGGGAAAGATCCCTTTTTAGGTCATGGTGAGGAAAATCTCTCTCCCATCGGGCTTTGAGCCACATATTAATATTTCTTGGGTTTCTTTGTTCTGTGGGTTTGTTAAGTTCATATCATGCTGTTACCATGTTTGCACACCCGCCAGAATGTTCTTCCTTCCCTCGAACCCCCCCGGGGTAATTTGGCTGCAGTGTTCCACCCCTGTAATCCCGTTAGTCCCCCCAGTTTATATTTACTCCTTTGTTTTATATTTACTGCTTTTTCCTATTCTTATTGAACCCTGACCCTCAGACCCACCCTAGTTGTTCATATATATATATATGTATGTATGTATGTATGTATGTATGTATGTCTTTTTTATAACCCTGTCCCCTTGGCCCCCTCCTTGCTCTCGTTCCTGGATTTTTGTTGGAGAGAATTCCAGGCTTTCTGCGCTGACCCCCAAGCAAACACTGCACTGACCTGAGGCCGTGGAACAGCTCCCAAAATTGAGTGACAGCACTGGGATTGTGGGGGTGGAGTTTGAATAGAAGTGTGTGATATCACAGGGTGCAAAACTGAGAGTTTAAGGGTTTAGTATCTAGTGGTGTATATGAGACAATATGGAGGATTTAAAGCATTGTCCAAGCCCTTCTTCACCTTCCTCTTCCCATTCTTCTTCTCGGTTTCGAGTGGTTTTTTCTAATTGGGTGAAAAGGTCAGCATTGCGGGCCTTGGGTGGTTCATTATTGGGTCAAAAGTATCAATAATATCGGTGTCACCTCGTTATTGGATAGTTTATGCTTAAATAACCTTGGAAGGAGTTAGAGGCAGTGCCATTTTCTACCTTGTTAGTTGGAGCTCATGCCTCATGAGACTGTGCTATAGATAAGAATTAATCAACACTGAGTCCAAACACAAAACTGCCACTCCAGTGTGCTAATCCCAGCTCTAACACGAAGAAAAGAAGATAAGAAACCCACAGATTTTATTCGAGGCTGTTGCATCATTGAACCTCTATCCTGCATCCCTGGACCCCTTGGCTATTCCTGCCTTTGTTCCTGAATAAACAGCTTTGGGATCTTCAAAGGAGAAGCCCATCCCTTCCTTTAGTGGTTTATATTTATTGCAGCATCGTGCCTGGGGCTCAGAGATTCTGTTGCTCTCTAGGACCCAGGCGTGGCTCTCACTTTTCTGCTCCATTCACAACAGCCCTGACAATCTCAGGCCTCCCTTTCTCCAGGTGTCTCGGTGTTTCCTGTCTCCCCAGCCCGCAGTGTCTGATTGCCTTGTCGAGGCACATTTCTCCTGTATTTATGTAGCCATTTACCCAGGCAGCCAGCAGTGAATTCATCATTGTGTCCCCGTCTCTGCCGGGAGAGGCACTGACTCACAGCCCAGCCCAGGAGGGCAGGAGCTTGTTTGTTACCTGATAAAACCAAACTTCATTTGGGGCTGCCCGGGATGTCAGGGGTGCTTTAATGGATGAGCTGCAGGAGTGATGGAGGTCAGGGCTCAGCTCTGCTCCAGCGCTCAGCAAACACAGTTTGTGTTTGGGGCTGGGCTCTGAGCAGCTCCTCACACAATCCCAGCCTGGCTTGTGTCATTGTAGGGCATGAAAGAAAGATGAGAGACTCCGAATATTTCAGGAGGCAAAGAGCACAGAAAAAGCTTTATTGTTTAATTCTTACTGCCTTTTATAAGGTGTTCTGAGACAGATTTAACATGATTGGTGAAGAGGAACGACACCTCTCTAATCACATCAGTTAAACTAGAGAAACAGCAAAACACCACCTGGACAAGATTGTTTTGAGAAAGGAGAGTTGTTTGCCAAGATTGTTTTAGGAAGTGTGAGAACAGGGTTGGTCAGGATGGTGATGGGATGGATGGAGACAAGAGATCTCTGGAGTCAGGGCTGGGTTTGGAGCGTGCAGTTCATTGCACAGGGCGTGGGTGAAGGGGCCCTGCCACGAACTGCCAGACACAGCTCAGAGCAGAGAGAGAGAGGAGGAAGAGGAGAAAGGAGAGAGCGAAGAAGAAGAAGAGGAGAAGAGGAAAAAGAGAGTGAAGTTCCTGTTACAATCCATTAAATCTTCTTCTATACTGAATATTCTAATTTACACCAACCAATCCAGTACAAGATACAAATCCTACAGCATTTACACACAGCCTATAAGAATCACTACATTCCCATCCTGTGTTATATTTTAAACCCTAAAAACGACTCTTGGGACCCCTCCTGCCGAGCCAGCAGGGTCTGCTCTGACCCTTGGGCTCTTGGTAAGGAGAAGGGCATTGTTTAATTCATTAATTTAATTGTTTAACCTTCAGCTGCCATACCATTGTTTTCCAGTTGTTCAGTAACCAAAGCTCGGCATCTCAGACATCCAGACTTGCCTTCAACTCTATTTCACTTATAGGTTTCATATTCTCAAAATCTAAGCAGTCATATTTATAAGGCTTTCCTGTTTCATCTTCCCCAACAGGGAAGAAGCTTTCTTGAGAAATTTTCCCTTGGGAAAAAGTCAGCAGCTGCTAGCAGGCTAAAATCTCTCAGACCCAGAAATGTCTGGCCCACAGTTTGGGGCGGGAGGGACCCCAAAGATCAATTCCAACCCCCTGCCATGGGCAGGGACACGTTCTCCTAGCCTGGGATGGTCAGAGCTCCATCCAACCCAGCCTTGGACATTGCCAGGGATGGGGCAGCCACACCCTGGACATTCTGCAGGGAATGCCCAGAGCAGGAACAGCAATAAATCCACAAGGACTGACAGAAACAGAACTGGCTTCTCCCCAGCAGCCATTTCCCTTCTCCATGCCCTGCCTGTGCCATTGTGTGTGCTTTTGAGAATCAGGAATTTCACTGGAGTCAAGCCTTGCTCTCCATTTAGCAGAGAGCATTTTCCTCTGGGAGTACATTCCCTGAAAGCTCTGCCTGCTCAGTCACATAAATTATCCTCAGGTTATCTGGTGAGTTAATCAGGTTTAGAGCTATGTCAGGTCACTCAGAAGTTCAAAGCTGTCCAAGCCTTCCTGTGAATCCAAATTCCAGTGAGCAGTGGGAGATATTGTGGCAGAAGCTGTTTTACATGCTAGAAATAGTAAAAAAAAAACCACCAAAAAAAAATCCCCCATAAATCCTCAACTTATGAGTGCTTTGAAATATAAGGAGTTCTGAGATAGCCTAAAAAAATCTGAACTCTGAATATTCGAGGCTTTCCCATCATTACGAGCATTAACCATATAATTAGGTATTATCTGAGAATTATCCATAAATGCTCATCACAACATGATATTTGCTAAGTAATAATTAGGCCATGAAAGGAGCTCAAACAATACCTTTGTCTAGAAAATTAAAAGCCCTGCCTTGGGTTTATACAGCACCATGCTGTGGGGGTAATAGGGTTTAAAATTGCAGTAAATTGCAGTTAGACCAAATCTCAGCCCCCTCAAGTGTAAGGAAGCTACAGAGGGAGAGAAAATCAGGGATCTTCTCCTAAAAAAATTAAAAGGCAGGACAAGGCACCAGGTCCATTCACAGGAGCAGCACCTGAGCACTGCAGCTCCTTCCACATTTTCCTTTGAGTTGAAATCTCCATTTTCCAGGCTCTCCTCAGAAGTGCAGGATCCTTCTCCTCTAACTTGGGATGGGTGGAAGGAGAGTTCCTGAGGATGGAAATGATTTCTAGGGGATAAGAGTTAATTTTGCTTTGGTTTGCAACGTTTCAAAACTCCCCTGATGAGCGCAGCAGAATCTTCTGTATTAATTTATCATCGTTAGAGATTTTTGGGCTGACCCTAAGGAAGGCAAACATGCAAATTGCTTTGAATTCCTGATTTCCATTAGATTCAGTCCAGAATCACAGGCCACAAGAACATTTGGGACAAACTTTTGCTGCACAGGATTAAATACTGAGTGTCTCTGTAGCAGTAAAGTCAAATTTTGGCATTCTGTCTGGAACCCAGGCTGTACTAAAATCTTCTTGTGTCCTGGTGGCTGGCACTTTATGGCATTTTCAGGAATAAAAGTAGCACTTGACCTCTGGAAATGGAAAAGAACAAGAGTGTGCTGCTGATGGGAGGCTTCCTTACTCCTCTGCCCACTTTTTTATATTTCCATTTTATTGTCACTTCTATTTTCTCCTGTGCAGCCAAAGCTTTAAATGGATATTTTGGTGCATTTGGTGCAATAATTTTTTTTTTGCTGTCTCTTATTTCTTTGCAGAGGGGCTGTAAAGGAGGAGCAGCAATACCAGTGGGAGCTACAGCCCCTGGCATGATCCACCCAGTGCAGCAGCTGAGATGTCCTGGAACCCTCCTGGAATATTTTCCTGGGTAAAGCAGAGCGTTCCTGGTCACTGAGGTTTGAATTGTGATTTTCCATGGATGAGACCCAGCTCTCATCTTGCCTCCTGCTTGGCAGCTCCTCCAGCACTCTGCTTCCCAGGGGGGAAGGAAAAGGAGTTTTTCAGCAGAGATGTCCATGGAAATTCAGGCTTTGTGAGCTTTAAACGCTTTCATCCATAGATCAGAGCTGATGAAAAGTGGTGCCGTGGCAGCTGGAACCCTCTGCAGGAGGGGAACAAATGCTCACTCCACACCTTGGACCACCAGGACGCCTCAAACCTCCCACTCCGGGCTCTGCAGCTGAGAAATTGTTCCCATTTCCAGTAAAAACAACAGAGTGGAGTGGGAATTTCTGGCTGTAGAGACCTCTCTGTTCACACTGGGATTGATCCTCAGCAAATTCAGTTCATGCCATTGCCCCACTGATACCAGTCATGCCAATCTGGATTTATTCAGGGTTGGGACCTGTTTTTTTCTCCAGCTTGGAAGAGGTGACATTTGGGAGTCTGGCATCTGGGAGGCTGTGAAATTTCCATGCCATTAGGGAATAACAGAGCTGAGGGAAGAAGGCAATTTGTCTGAAAGAAAAAAAAAAAAAGTGTTTGAGAGCATCAGTGGTGTTTAAATCTGTGCAGAAAGTGCAATACAAAGATCTCAAACAAATGTAAAATATGTTTTTAATAAAGTTCCCCTCTCAGCCTCTTTATTGTAGGTTTTAAATGCTAATGTGCAGAGAGGACAAAAGAGGTGACTTAAACCTGCCACTGCCTGAACTCGGGGTTTTTATATCAGGAGTCCTCTGCCCAGAAGGGATTGTAAAGAAAATGTGTTTCTGTGCTGTGATCCATGAAGGGTCTGTGCTGTGCTTGTTCACAGAGGTAAACATCCCCATGGTGAGGACATGAGATTTAAGGACAGTGCCATGCTGATGACATTAAAATTGGGCTAAAAATCTTGTTCTGAGGATATTTAGAAAGCCCAGTCCTTGTTCAGTCATGCAGCCAGACAGGCTTGGGCTGTTCAGATCTTCATCCTGCCCAAGCTTTGGAGAGGAGGCTGCAAGTGAAATCATATTTAAAAAGCGGCTGTGAGCTGTTCCCCAAATATGTGCTGCAAAGCCCCTGCCCTGGTGAGCTGTGAGTACTTTTGTAGGTTTGAGTGCCCCAGCCCTGTGAGCTGTGCCTGTCCCAGTGACCCTGGCTGGGGCAGGATGGCTCACACGAGTGCTCTGGGCACAGCAAACACATCATTCCTGCCATGGTCACCCTCTGGAAAAGGCATTCCTGCAGGGATGCCAACGAGTTCATGCAGATCCCGCCCAGCCTGGCATCAATATCTGTGGGAATGAGGATCAGTCGGGATGGATGGAGAGGAGAGATCTCTGGAGTCAGGGCAGGTTTGGAGCATGCAGTTCATTGCACAGGGCGTGGGTGAAGGGGCCCTGCCACGAACTGCCAGGTACAGCTCAGAGCAGAGAGAGAGTGAGGAGAGAGTGAAGAAGAAGAGGAGCAAGAGAAGAGAGAGGAGGAGAGAGAGAGCGAAGTTCCCATTCCAATCCATTAAATCTTCTATACTGAATATTCTAATTTACCCCAACCAATCCAGTACAAATACAAATCCTACAGCATTTACACACAGCCTATGAGAATCACTACATTCCCATCCTGTGTTATATTTTAAACCCTAAAAACGACTCTTGGGACCCCTCCTGCCAAGCCAGCAGGGTCTGCTCTGACCCTTGGGCTCTTGGTAAGGAGAAGGGCATTGTTTAATTAATTAATTTAATTGTTTAACCTTCAGCCGGCCATACCATTGTTTTCCAGTTGTTCAGTAACTAAAGCTCGGCATCTCAGACATCCAAACTTGCCTTCAACTCTATTTCACTGATAGGTTTCATATTCTCTAAAATAAGCAGTCATATTTATAAGGCTTTTCTGTTTCATCTTCCCCAACAAGTGTCAATCTCAAATCCACCTTTGCAGCTCTTGTTCCATGTCTCGCTGCCATCTCAGCCAGCTTTCCCTGGTGAATCCAGGGTTTTTCACTTGCCACCACAGAATCTTTTATATCCCAGCCCTCTGGCCTCCAGGGAAGGGATTCCATGGCTCTGCAGTGGCACAGCACCCTCAGTGACCAGCCCCCCTTCCTCTGCAGCTTCTCTCACTCCCCTGATGGGATTTGGGGTGCTGCCCTCAGCCTGGGCCATTAGATAGCTTAAAGGAGTGATTTAGAGAAATTTTAGAGAAATCACTCTCTAAAGGAGTGACTGCAGACAGAAATCCCACACAGAACCACCTGTGCCAAGCCCTGAGGGGTTCTCTGGAGCTGGGAGAAAGTTCCCTCAGTGCCACCTGTGTTCTGTGCCCCCTCTCTGATATCTTGGTTTCCAAGTGGAAGACAGAGATAAGAAACAAGGCAATCCTGCTCTGCCTGCCTTTTAAGAGCTCTAAATCTGTCAGGCAAGATTTGGGATGGTTTGACCTTGGTTCTTGATTTCCACTGGGACAAAAGCACAAGGATCCCCCTCATCAGGCCCCACTGGTTGTACCCACGGGGTCAGTGAATAAAGAATGACCTTCACTCTTCCCTCAGCTCAAGTGAGTGATCACTTTTCATTTCTTGGAATCTCCATCCTCACCTTATCTCTGTTTCCTTTTTTTAAACTTCACAAACCCAGGCCGTGGCTCTGAGTTTTGGAGTCAGAGTCCCTGGTGGATTATTAACGCCAGTAATGGAGAGCACAACTCTGTGAGGACGAGGAGATTGCTAAACTCATTAATTTTATTCATAATAGGAAATTAATGTGCAGAAAGGCAATGCCAGCCTGGCAGTAATTGCTTTTTGGTTTTAAAACATTAAGTGGAAAAGTTAAAAGTCATTTCCAGCTGCTGCTCCCTTTCTCCTCTCCCTCACTCCCCCCTTCCTCCTCACACTCTTCCTGTCTCTTATTTGTGTTTCACAAGGATTGAGCTTATTTTTTCTCCCACCTCTGCTTCATTACGAGTCATTATATTTCATCATTACAAGACTTTGGTCATATTTCATTGCTTTCCCATTATGTTTTCATCAGTCTTTCTCCTGATATTGCAGAGCCAGGCAGAGGATTCAGCTCAGCTCTGTTGGGATAATGAGCAGCCACATCTCTGCCCACTTTGGAGCCAGCAGAGGCAATTTGTTGTCCTTGTCTCCTCTCACTGGCTACACCACCTCCTTCAGGCCAGGGGCTGTTCCTTCATTCCACCTTAAACATAAATGCCATTTCATGTCCTCTTTAAGGTTGAAATAGCTCCTTCTCCTGTAGGCTTCAGGCTGTGGGAGGAGGGAAGGTTCTGGAATAAAATAATTGGAGTTCTGAGCAGCCCAAGTGTGCTGGCATTGCCTGGCACTGTGGGCTCTGTGCTCTGGGGTGAATATTCAATATTTAAACCACAAAGAGAGATTCTGCCACATCAGGCCATGCTATGATCCTGGACTAACCCCAGATGTTCTTTTGGGGTTGGTGACGCTGTCACAAGTCCAGGACTGAGCCCAGCTCAGGGTCTGTGTGGTCTGGCTAATTACATTTTATGCAGAAGGATTGTGTGGGTTGGTTGTCAACATTCCCCAGTCAACATCCCCAAATCAGGGCCACCAACTTCAGCTTGGCTTCGAGGGGAAAGGGATGGGGAGCTCCAAAAGAGGAAGGGAAAGGAAAAGAGGAAGAGGAAAAGGAGAAAGGAAAAGGAGAAAGGAAAAGGGGAAAGGGAAAGAGGGAAAGGGAAAGGGAAAGGGAAAAGGGAAAGGGAAAGGGAAAGGGAAGGGAAAGGGAAAGGGAAAGGGAAAGGGAAAGGGAAAGGGAAGGAGAAGGAGAAAGAGAAAGAGAAAGAGGAGGAGGAGGAGGAGGAGGAGGAGAGGAAGGAAGGAAGGAAGGAAGGAAGGAAGGAAGGAAGGAAGGAAGGAAGGAAGGAAGGAAGGAAGGAAGGAAGGAAGGAAGGAAGGAAGGAAGGAAGGAAGGAAGGAAGGAAGGAAGGAAGGAAGGAAGGAAGGAAGGAAGGAAGGAAGGAAGGAAGGAAGGAAGGAAGGAAGGAAGGAAGGAAGATGTTCAGTCTATTTAATTCCATTTTTATCATTGCACTAAATTTCATCAGTGTGTAAGTGTGAGCAGATTGTGAAAAGCTCTGTGAAGTTCCTCACAGAACTGGGAGCAGGGGAGGTGAGTTTGTGGTGCCTTTCCTCAGGGTCTGAGGAGTCTCTAAGGAGTCTCAGTTTGGGCTAATTTTTAATTGTCTAGACCAGAACATTAAGTCTGAAAAAGTCCTGTGACCCAGTTCCAGATGCAGACCCCGTGACTCATCTCAACTGTACCAAAGTATATGAAAAATCCATTACCATCCTTTTTTTTCCCTTTCTTTCTTCCCCTTTGTTATATCTTCAGTGTGTGTACAGCTTAATTTTAGTTCTGATAAAAGCAAATGACATTTTAATTTTTATAGCGTGATTTATTGTCATTTGGCTTTAATTTATGAAAAAATAATTGAAAAGAAAGAGAGATTTAACCCTGACCAGTATTCTTGATATCCATGAGCCTTTAGCTGTGAGACTGCAGCTATTTCAGGGCATATTTTATTCACCCGAGCAGGACAGGGATATTTCATTTTCTCTTACTGCTTCTGTGCAAAGGTCTAATTATTTGCTTGCTGGCTGAAAAAAAAGAACTGAAAAGAAAAATAATCTGATTATCACAGCGCACATATTTTTCCCTACTGGCTTTCTGCAATCAAAATGAAATATCAGGGAGCTGTGGCTGCTGTTTACTCTGCTCCTTTGCTCCAGAACTTTGTGTTGGTTTGTGCTGTGACCATTCTGTTGGATAACTGAGGGAGCAGCTGGAGCTGTGTCAGGGGAGGGTCAGGTTGGATATCAGGGAAAGATTCTTCCCCCTGATGCCTGAAGATTTCAGCTTTTATGCATTTTTCTATATTTGTAGCTTTGTAGGCTATTAATACGTGGTTATACAGCTCTTGGTATTTTTCCTACCCTTTCTCTTGGATTTTAGAGTAATAAGTTAACCTTTTAACACATTCCTGAAATACTGTTTGGTCTTATTTTCAAGATCAATTTTTTTTTTGTTTTCCAAGCAGAATCCAAGAAGACACAACAAGAAATGGGGCAAAGAAGCCCTGGATCAACTCCAGTGGGGCAATACCCAGGGGATAAATTACCTAATCAACAGCTCTTTTAATTGGCCGAGGTTTGTTAGAAATGCTAATTTGTTAAACTTATAAAAATTGCAGAAATCTGATGCCAGGGGTGCCCACAGCCCAGAACCATGGACACAGCTGGGAGCTTCCAATGAGGGGCTGCTTTTTTATCTGCCCATTTTAATGCTCTTGCAAAAGCTTCTGACTTTTGATATCAGAGGGTGCTGGGCACTGCCCAGGCTCCCCAGGGAATGGGCACGGCCCCGAGGCTGCCAGAGCTCCAGAAGAGTTTGGACAGGGATTTTAGGGTGTCTGCAGGGTCAGGAGTTGGATTGATTTTCCCTGTGGGTCCCAGAGCTCCAGGAGGAGCTGGACACTGCTCCAGGGATGCTCAGGGTGGGATTTTGGGGTGTCTGCAGGGTCAGGAGTTGAATTGATGATCCTTGTGGGTGCCAGAGCTCCAGGAGCCTTTGGACACCGCTCCAGGGATGCTCAGGGTGGGATTTTGGGGTGTCTGTGCAGGGCCAGGAGCTGGATCAATGATCCTGATGGGTCCCTCCCAGCTCAGGACATTCCCTGATTCTTTCTCTCTATGATCCTGGAGGGATCCAGCCCCATCCTGTGTGTCCCCAGCCCTCCTGCTCCAGCCTGGCTGGCTGGGGGGACATCCCTGCTCCCCTGTGATGGGAAGTTACAATGGCTGTGGTGACACTGGCTGAGGTGACACTGGCCAAGGTGACTGACTCTGGCTGAGGTGACACTGGCTGAGGTGGCACTGGCTGTGCCCCATGGCAGGGTCAGGAGCCCTTGGCAGCCAGAGGAGCAGCAGGAGCTCTTGGAGCCAGCCCAGGGCCTAATTGGCACAACTGGTCCTTGAATGTTACTTGGGTTCCTCATTAGCACCTCCCAGCGGGGGAAGGAGTGGGCACAGGAGCAGTGTCCAAATCCATTGGAAGGGTCTCAGTCCTACCTAAATGCCTGGAAAGAGGGACCTTCCCTCGAATTCTTCACCTTTTACAGCAGCTTAGGCTGATGCCTTAAGTCTGAGCTTTCCTGTATTTCAGGCTCTGTGCTGCCCAGGGTGCAGCTCTGAGCTCACAGTCAGGGTCACTCAGCTCTCTGCACACAACAGGGACACAAAACAAATCCTGGCCCTGCTGCACACCAAAGACAACTTTCAGCCCAACAGCACAAACAAGGGTGGCTGGAGGGAGGAACAAGAAGGATGGGACCTCACAGCCTGGAGCTGGAATTGGACAATTAAACCCCAAAATGCAAATGGACCAAAACTTATAAAAGTGTGAGACCTCGTGACCCTTTGTCCATTTTGTGACCATTTTGTGTCCATTTTGGGACCCTTTTGGGTCCACCTTGGGTGTAGCCCTGGCCAGGCTCTTGTCCTGCCCAAGGTGTACCTTAAGGCCTTTTATTAAATCTCTACTTTATTCTCCAGCTCTGTCCAGTCTCTGTTCCTGGTCAGCCTCCCCAAGGCATCAAGGCCACACTCAGCATTTACATTGGTTCTTTTCAAAATCCTCTAAACCTCCGTTTTATCCACTAGTGAACCCCACAGTAAATGATGCACTGAAAAAAAACCAATTATTTTTACCTGTGCCCATCCCAAACGTGCTGCTCTTTCCTCGCTCCCTTCCCCCACTCTTTTATTTTGTGCACTCACCAGTTCTCACAGCCTCACGTCGAGGTGCTGGTGCTGGGTGGGTGAGGAGGGGTCTCCTTGGAGCCTGTTGTGCTCAGTGAACACACGCCCCAGTGACAGATGAGTGTGCACAGGGCTCCAGCTGCCTTTTGTCCTCCCAGCCAATGTGTCTCTGTGCACTTGGCCACTGGGGAATTTTATATTTCTATAAACATTTCCGTATGTGAAAAGTGCAATGCATAAAGAGCCTGGCTCCTCTTTCATCTGCAGAGGGAGCTCCGAGGGCCAGGGAGATGCTGGCTCTGCCTTTTCTCCACAATCCTGCAGGTGTATCACATCTCAGACCTTGCTCTGTTAGTCAGAGGCCTAAAACCATCTACAATTAAAAAAAAAAATCCCACTTGTATAATTCCCAAGCAAGCTCCCCTGCCTTTCTGTGCTTTAAACATCTTCCAGTGACTGCTGCCCGTAGCATTTCCTTTCCTTTCCTTTCCTTTCCTTTCCTTTCCTTTCCTTTCCTTTCCTTTCCTTTCCTTTCCTTTCCTTTCCTTTCCTTTCCTTTCCTTTCCTTTCCTTTCCTTTCCTTTCCTTTCCTTTCCTTCCCTTCCCTTCCCTTCCCTTCCCTTCCCTTCCCTTCCCTTCCCTTCCCTTCCCTTCCCTTCCCTTCCCTTCCCTTCCCTTCCCTTCCCTTCCCTTCCCTTCCCTTCCCTTCCCTTCCCTTCCCTTCCCTTCCCTTCCCTTCCCTTCCCTTCCCTTTCCCCCTTTCCCCCTTTTCCCCCTTTTCCCCCTTTTCCCCCTTTCCCTCTCCTCTCCCCGGGATCTCTCCCATGAGCAGGAGCAGCCAGAAATGTTTGGATTTCTCGCTCCCCTCTCTCCTCCCTCTGCCAGCCTTGCCAGGAGGTTTTGTCCCGGATCAGAGCCCTGGGGATTCTCAATGAACAACCTCTGCTAAGGCACAAAAATCCTCCTGTGGGACCAGGGGCAGCTGATGCTGCGGGCAGGATGCTGAGGGATTTCTGGCTTGGACAGGATAATTCTGAGTTCCTAGCAGAGGGAGAAATTCCAGGATCGCTGGCCCGGGCTTTGCCACCTGTGCAGCCCCCAGTGCTGAAGGACCGAGGGTGTGACTCTATCCTGGTTACCTTCTTCTAACCACGACACCAAAAGGAAGAAGCTTTTGGAGTCCTTTCTGCAATGCCCACGTCCTGGTGGATCAGGAATTAAAATCCTGCTCCTGCTGCCCCAGCATGCCACCTGCTATATTTAAATGAATTTATTTGAGCAGGGAGGGAGGGAAGGAAGTGAAATCCCAACCTGCAGCAGCAGGAGGCTGCTGAAGTGCTGCTCCAGCAACACAATGCCACGTTCCAGCAAGAGATAACATCAGCCTACTTTGCATTTATTGGGGATGTGGTGATAAGGCAGGCGTTTAGATAGCCGGGAATTCTCAGTGGGTTAGGGCAGGAAATGCAGCTAAAATGGAATCTGGAAATGGAGTGCGTGTTCCCAGCACACAGCACAGCCCTGGGATGATGCAGAGCCGTGGCTACGCTTCCTTGGCAGTCTGGGCATGTGTTTCCTGCAGAAAGACTCTCCCCCTTTGGAAATATTTTCTCTGATTGTGATTCCTCTCAGCAGTTTCTCGCTGACCTTTGAGTTTAGAAAGCCCTTAAGTACCACGGAGAAGGAAAGCAAAATATTTGTAGTGATAAATTTCCACCCTTGCCGGCAACTCAGTGTTAGTCCTATTTTTGTGGTATTTTCAGGCTCTAATGGATTAAAAATGGACCTTGTGTCTGATATCTCTGACTCCCCTGTGCTTTGGAGAGCCTGGCTGTGGGTCCAGCTTGAGCGGCTGATGGTGGAGAGAGGGATTGTCCCAACAGCTCCCAGTGAGGCAGCTGCACAAGGGGACAGGGGACACCCAGGGGACACCCAGGGGACACCCAGGAGCTCAGAACATCCTGGACAGCCCCGCGGTTTTCCACAGGTGCTGGAATCCTGGGAATTAACGGCTGGGCTTGGATAGCCAGCACAGAGCCCAGCTGAGTGTTTGCTGTGCTCTGCCCTCTTCTTCCCCCTCCACCCCCGCAGCCCCAGGCAGATGTGGAACATTTTCCCCTGCCGGCCTGGCAGAGCGCTGCTCTGAGCTCCGCTGGCTGGATTTCAGTGACAGATGACATTTTCCCAGAGTGTGCAGGGTTTATCACCAGCTTTGATGAACGCTTTCTCCTTGAGCAGAAGGACATCTATTCAGGGCAGGCACCGGCCACCGAGCCGGGATGCTTTGAGGCCGTGGCGGTGATTGACAAAGAACGTTCCAGGTCCTGCTCCGCGGAGCACAGCAGGAGCCAAGCCATGCAAAACATCTCCTCTCCTTGCATCTTCTGGCTCTGTCTCAGCCAGCACTTGGCCCAAATTTTCTCCCTTTGCTGTCATTCAGAGCGCTGCTGCTGGAGCTGTTTCTGCCTCTGGTTAGCTCCTCTCTTGGCTTCCTTCTCGCTGCTCCTTAGCAAGCAGACAAACCATCACAAAAACAGCCAGCTCCCTGCCTTCTGCTGGGAGCACCTCGCCCGGGCGCTCATTTTTTGGCAGTAATTTTCCTGTTTTATCGATGAACCACTTAGGTTTCGATTCCCTGACTCCATCTATCTCTGCGTGGTGGGCAGCAAGGGAGGAGTGGCCCAGGGACACGTGCAGCACCTGGAGTGTGAATGTGCATTATTTTTGTATGCGTGCACACATCTCTAGATGCCTCTCAGTCTGTGCCAGGAGTATTATATGAGAATGCAATGATTTTTTAATTCGATTTTTGTCGTTGTTAGGGTGGACACGACACACAGAGTGACACAGTAAAATCCTTAGAAGGCTCTTTATTATGGCCCCATGCTGTCTTTTATACAGGTTTTACAAACCTCCAAGGCAATTTCGAATTGGTTAATAGCTTTCTTGTTAATTATTTTATTGGTTAGTAAAAGGTTTTTTTACTTGTCTATCAAATCTATCTGTTCTTGGATTGTTTGCATGTTTTCTTTACTGATCTCATGGGACAAATCCCTTGTTTTTACAGGTGCACTCATTTTTCACCCTCAGAGTAGATTGTTGCGTTAAAGGAACTTCTCATTCTCAAAATAGCTTCATATGGGAACTCACAATTTGCTTGCTAGCTGCACTTAGAAGAAATGACAGGCCAGCTTTTTACCCTGTTCCTACCATTTTTGATGCTTTTCTGTGCAATGCCAACATTTTTTTTTTCCCCTTCAGGTAAATCCTTGAGCCCAACCACCTCCCTTCCCTCCAACCAACCGATTGTTTTCAGCCCTGCCACTCCGTGCGCCGTGAAGAAGAGGTAAATAGGCAGCCAGAGAATCGAGGGAGGCAGCTGGGAGATTATTAATGTCGAAAATATCAGCAAGCATCAGCCCTTTGATCACCAGGCGTGTTTACAAAGGGACCTTTCCTCGGCACACACCCCGCCGAGCTCGTTGGCATTCGCTGCATGCCCCAGCAGCTGCTCGTGTCTCCTGCTCCATGCCTGTCCAGAGAGGCTGCAGGGAAAGGAGTCGACAGGTAGATAAATAAAGAGAGAAAGCAGGGCTGTTGTCACAGAGAAATGCAGGTTTGTGTGGATGCAGCCCGACAGGAGGCGGGGAGGGAGAGGTTGGGTTGGCAGGCTGAGGTTGTGCAGGATAATTCTGGATAGGATAATTCTGAGTTCTTCCAGCCTTGCTTTAAGCAGAGGGAGAAATTCCAGGATCACTGGCCTGGGCTTTGCCACCTGGGCAGCCTCCAGTGCTGAAGGACTGAGGGTCCTTCCAGAGGGTCTGGGGAGTTGGGAAAGGACAGGGGACAGGTAAAAATATTGTTCTGATTTGGGATGGCAGAATAACCATACGAGTCTCTGAGCCTTCATGGAAGGGCATATAGCAAAGGTTTATTGAAAGACACATTCTTTTATACAGTGTTTCAGCACAATCAATATGAGTGGTAGTTTAGAGCCCACACCTCTTTCTAAACATTTTTGCCAGTAAATAAGTTGGAAAAAAACCAGGTGTCAGGAAAGAGGATATCTATAAGGATTGTTTGGGTTCCTCCTTATGATTTCCCAGACCAGAGTGAGGGAGTTGTGTACTTAGCTTTTCCCACAGAAAATCTATTTTCTGACAGCTGTCAGTCCCCACACAGAATTGCACCCCACACCTGAGCAGGTTTTTCCATACAGGGAAAGGTTTAACACTCACCCCTTGGTGCTCTAATAACGTAAAAGGACCCAGAAACTTCTTTGCTGTCCTGGCAGTAATTGGCTCAGTGCCCAGACAAAAGCACTGATTACTCTTTACCTGTTCCCCAGAATTGTGGCTGTTCTCTGTTGGGCTGTTTGCCAAAAAACCCACCCAAACCATTCAATATTTAAGGAAGGGCACGAGGCTTCTCAGTGCATTTTTGGGGTGTTGTAGCAGGTGTGGGACCTGTCCCTACACTGTGAGCAGCTTTGTTCTTTTATTTTGTATTATTTTCTTCTTTTATCAAAACCCCTTTTCCTTTTCAAGGCACACTCAACCATGCCACCTTGCTAGTCATTTAAGCCATTTTCTGTGAGGTGCTGGACACCCTCAGAGGTATTGAACCCTCTCAGAGATAAATACATCTGGCTCTCTGAGAAATTATATAGGGACAGGATAGGCAGGGATAGCTGGGCCTGGTGGCCACTTCCAGCCCTGCTTCACTTTCCCCTTTCACCCCACCTGCAGCCACACTGTGCCCATCCCTGCTGGAGAATATTTGTGCTCCCCAGCTCATTGTTTGGCTGTGCTGATGCTGATCAAGGCCTCTGGGATCTTCCAGAATAGAAATAACAAAGAGCAGCAGCTCTGGGCTGCATCCTCATCTGGGTCCTCATCTGAACCTTCTCCCAAACAATTCTCCTTGGCACAGAGTTTGAACCGCTGAAAACCAAAGATTGACCCAGTCCCATCATGCCCAGTCTGGCCTGAAAATATTGATAAAATTTCCTGGTGGTTGTTTTTCTTTTTCTTTATCTTTTTCTTTCTTTTTATCATTTTCTTTTTTTTCTTTTTCTTTGTTTTGTTTTCTCCCATGGGAAACCACCATATGACTGATGGGTTTTTTTCCCTTTTTAAACCAGGAACCAGGCACACCCAGCAAGGCAGTGGCTGCACTTGAACACTTCAGGTCAGCCCTGGAGCAGGGGCTGGCCCAGTGGAAGCTGTTCCCTGGCTGAGCCTGATGGATGCTGATCACAGTGTAAATAAAAATAATTACTACTAATAATTACTATTAATGGCTGAGTAGCTGTCTGAAGCTCTGCCTCGCTCAGTGCCATCCATGCTGGCTCTGGCTGCATCCTCATCTGGGTCCTCATCTGAATTTTCTTATAAATAATTCTCCTTGGGACAGAGTTTGAACCACTGAAAACCAAAGATTATCCCAGTCCCATCAGCCCCAGCCTGGCTGCAGATATTGATATAATCCTTGGGTGGTTGTTTGGAGTTTTTTTCTGTTTTTCCCCCATGGGAAACCACTGTATGACCCTTATGGGTTTTTTTTCCCCTTTTTAAAGCAGGAACCAGGCACACCCAGCAGGGCAGTGGCTGCACCTGAACACTTCAGGTGTGTTGTGCCTGGCAGAGCAGACCTGGCCCAGTGGAAGCTGTGCCCTGGCCGAGCCTGCAGGATGCTGATCACAGTGTAAATAATAATAATAATGATAATAATTCCTAATAATGGCTGAGTAGCTGTCTGCAGCTCTGCCTCACTCAGTGACATCCATGCTGGCTCTGGCTGCATCTTCATCTGAACTTTCTTATAAATAATTTTCTTTGGGACAGAGTTTGAACCACTGAAAACCAAAGATTATCCCAGTCCCATCACCGCCAGTCTGGCCTGCAGATATTGATATAATTCTTGGGCGGTTGTTTGGGGTTTTCATTTTTTCCCCCATGGGAAACCACTGTATGACCCTTATGGGTTTTTTTTCCTCTTTTTAAAGCAGGAACCAGGCACACCCAGCAGGGCAGTGGCTGCACCTGAGCACTTGAGGTGTGCTGTGCCTGGCAGAGCAGACCTGGCCCATTCCCTGGCTGAGCCTGCAGGATGCTGATCACACTGTAAATAATAATAATAATGATAATAATTACTACTAATGGCTGAGTATCTGTCTGCAGCTCTGCCATCCGGGCTGGCAGCAGTGGCAGGGGATTGCTCAGTGTTGCCCAAACAGCATTTGCAGGCTTTTGTTCTGCCTGAGTGCAGCTGTGGAGAGCAGCCCTGGGTGAGCCCCTCTGGGCTGGCTGCTGGCGGGATGGATGCCTGGGCTGGCTCTCTGCACTTCAGGAGGGACAAAAATCCACAATTTTTTTTTCTTTTTTTTTTTTTAATCCACAAAATAAAAATTGCAGGAGCAGGAAGCCAGGAGAAGGAACAACTCACCTGTCCCAGGAACTGCTAATTCCCACCTCTCTCCTGTGACATCCTGGGGCTGTTTTCCTCTGTCCCTCTTTTATTTACATAAGGCATTTTTATAGATTAAATCCTCTTTTCCTTTGCCTTTCCCTCACACACAGAGGCAGTTTTATAGGTTTGGGTTCTCCATCCCATGCATGGAAACACCTGTGCACAGAAATGCACTGACAAGGTGTTTTTATGGATTTTTATAACTTTTGTGTGTGTCTGCCTTGTGGTTGAGAAAGCACCTGTAGTTTTAGTTATATTTATTATTATATTACATATTATTATTATTATATATTGAATATTATAGATTATTGCATTAATATAAAATATATATATTATATTATATTATATTATATTATATTAAATTATATTATATTATATTATATTATATTATATTATATTATATTATATTATATTATATTATATTAATTTCTCTCCCATACACATTCATGCTTCTTTTTCTTCAGTTCTGTCACTCAGAAGCAGGTCCTGCTCCTTTTGAAAGGTAAAAATGCTGTGATTTTCCTACCTTTAGGTTACTAAAACCAAATTAAAAGATCTTTTTCTTGTGTTTAGTCCTGGGTGATGGAAATGCTTTCATTTAAATGAAAGCACTGGGCTCAGCAGAGATAAATGGATGGGTATCATGGTAAATGTAACATCTGTGATATACAAGAGGTCACCTAAATAATCAGCTGGCTCCCTCTTACCTTCAAAGAAAGGTTCTGTTCTCTCTTGTAGTTTACTTCTGGAAGAAAGAAAATGTCAAAGCAACAGAAGAATTTGTGGTGATATCATTTGTTTTTCTGCTCTTCCAAATGGTACTGGAAGCTGAAAATGTGAGTAAACACAAAGAAAATCTCTTTTTTGTGTGTGTATCAGATAATGTTTTGCTTTGCAGCAAAACTTTGCTTTGTTCTCTTCAGGTTTTTCAATTTTTATTAGACCCAAACAAACAAAGCAGTAAGAGAACAAATTTTTAAAAGTATTAAAAGGAAACTGGAGAAGGGAGGGAAGCATTTTCCCTTTAATATTTTGACAAAAAGAGTAATAACCACATTTTTAAACAAGCTTGTCCACAGAACTTCATCCTGTCCTACGGGTTTCTTTTTTACCTCCAGTACTCACCTGCTGTAGAATGAATGAAAATTTTTGGTGTTAAACCTCACAAACAGTTTTAGGGCATTCTTGATAAAACATCACCCCTCATGCCAGCGGTGGCCTCACCCACAGAGAAGGAGCTTTTAGTGGGAGCAGCTTCCTTTGGGAAGGATGAGAACTGCAGTGCTGTCCTGGGCTGCAATGCAATTTGTAACCAGCAGTTTGTGTTCTATCCCAGCTGTTCAAACCAGCTGGGGCAGTGTTCCTGATCTCTCCCACCACCCACCCTCCCTGCAGGGGATCTCTGCTGTCCATGGGCCAGCCAGGCTCACTGCAGGGCTGAGACAATTCCAGCAGCCCATGGGGAGATGCTCCACCCAGGGGGAGGAGCCCAGCATTCCTACCTGGATCAAAGCTGAGATTTGGAACCCCAGCCCAGCCTGTTTGCTCTGCATTCCCAGAGGGAGCCCGGACCCATCTCACCCCACTGGAGCTTCAGAGGAAACTCCAGCCTTGTACAGGATCATTGCTGCACCAGAGCCACATCTGTCACTGCAGGAGGGCTGGATTGGGCTGCACCAACACCCTGAGCAACAGCGGGTCAGGCTGTGTTCTGACTCTGGCAGGGTTTTTATTTGGTGCTACTGCATTTTTATTTTAAATTTTCCTGGTAAAGAACTGTTCTTCCTATTCCCATATCTTTGTCTCAGAGCCCCTTAATTTCAAAATTATAATGATTCAGAGGGAGGAGGGTTACATTCTCCATTCCAAGGGAGGCTCCTGCCTTGTTTATCAGACACCTGTCTTTCCAAACCAAGACAAGTGGAGAGGCTGGACAGGAATTAACTATGATTTCCTCAAGGGTGAATGTTGCTCCAGCAGAATTAGCATCTTTGCCTGGGAGAGGACAGGGAGCTGAATCAGTGGCACTATCCTGACGTCACTTGAAATGATCTCAGAGCTCTCTCTGGTCACACTGTTTATACAGTTTAAGGTTTGAAATGGTGCAGTTGCTGTTATCCCAAGATAAGACACAAAGAAATGCTGTCTGTAGCCAGCGAGGGTTATTTCTGTAAATCAAATTATTTCATGCTGCTAGGTTTCCAAATGGACTCTAATTAAATTAAACAGCTTTTTTTACATTTTTTTTTCTTTATCACCACAGGCAGATCGAGATTGCATTGCAATTATGGGGGAAGATCTATATTTATAGCGTGGAAAGAATCTGTGCAGCAGCCACTGTTGTCTCTCTGTGCCTGACAGGACATTTCCATTCTGCACTAATGTTGTGTAACCTTCGGGTAAGAGGAGCAGGCACAGAGTGTTTACCAGCATTGGCAAGACAAAGCTACAGGTCTTTCTTCTTTTGTGCTTAAAATATCAGAGCAGATGCTAAACCCCTCTCTTGTTATTATGCTGGTGGCTGGAGGTTGAAAGCTGAAATCCCACTCGCTGACACGAATGCAAGGAGAAATATCAGGTGTCCTGGGTGGCAGGAGAAAAATACACAAGAAATCCAATATCTGCTGAGGAATTCCAGTTCTGCTCTGGCTTTCATTTGCTATCTCCCGGGGTTGTGTCTGAGCAGCTGATAATCCTTCACGTCTCTGTCCCCGGAGCATCCCCGTGAAAAATTGCCAGCCCGTTTTCCCCGGAGCCACGAGGGAGATTGGCAAGGGGAGTTCATATCTTTTCCAATATCAGCCCTTCATCAATCCACAGCTGGCAAAGGTTACGCTGCAAAATTGGTTCCCCCCAGCAGGAAAACAAAGCTTTTGGAGGCATTTCAGTATTGATGAGAGGAGCTGTGTGTGTCACAGGCCTTGGCCGGGGAGCTGGGAAAGCCCAGCTCGGTTTGTCAGAGCTGCTGGCAGAGCTGGGCTCGCTCCTGGCTCTGGCAGAGGTTCCTCAGTGGCGCTCCTTGGGCAGAGACGGTCTGCCTCTGCTTGTCCAGGTGTGAAAATCACAAAATCACAGCCTGCTCGGATTAAGGACCCTCGTTAGCACTCCAGATGTGCTGGGATGTTCAGTGCAGCAGTTCCCGATGCTGTGAATTCCAGCAGCGCTTCTCAGACACCATTCAGACATTCCCCCGCTGTCCCCGGGCTCCTCACCTCCTCATCACCATAATCAATGCAATTTACACCCAAAATAATCAATGAGGAGCTATCAGGAGCATTGGGAGCTGTGTATCCAATCTTCTGCTCCAGTTCTCACTTTTTTCCTTCACTCCATCTTGCACTGCTATAAAAATATCTACAAGCTGAGCATAATAAGATTAAAAAAATAAAAATAAAAACATTCAAAGTTCAGGGTGCAGCCTCATTTAAGGTTCCCAGAACAGCTCATTTTAAGCAGGCACTTGGAGTCAGCTTCTGTGTTGTTATCACAGAAATATTTTAATACATTTTTTTAATATGTAAAAAAATAAGCCTAAATGCAGAACGCAGATTCTTTTTTGCTTCCTGGTGATAAGAATTAAGATTAAGGAGATTTGGAAATTGGCCAAGGGGATCAGTTGTACCAAATTATGATGTTAAAATGGGCCCTTTTTTTCTCCTTGTTGGTTTTCCTTTATCAAGCAATGGGGTTTTTGCCCTTTGCCAAGGCTCCATCACGCCAACCACCCCTGAAAGCCTTCATCTTGTTCTCTGGTTGGATTCTGGGAGCATTTTGTGGAGGAAAAAAAAAAAAAAAAGGCAGCTGGGAGTGGCTGCTGCAATTTGTTCCTCTAAACAAACACAGGAGGGGACACTGTGGCTCACCAGGACAGTTCATCCACCTGACACCTGAGGGACCATTTGGAAGCAGGGACATCAGGAGCAGGCTTTGTGCCCAGAAAATTGTCCCTCTGTGATCTGTGGCTGCATTCACAGGTGCAGCAGCGCTGCCTCGGGGGGAACAGATTCCTTTGAAGAAGGAAACGACCTGAGTTTAAAATCATGTTCTTCCTGGCCCACACACAGGCACTGCACAGCTGATCCTCAGGCAGCTGCTCTGGGGGAGCCGTGGGTCAGCTCCCCAAACTCTCACAGTGATTTAAATCCTGCACTGGGGACAGGAGCCGTGTCCTTGGCAGCTGCTGTGGGGCCGTGGTTTGGGGAAAATGAGGATTTTATCTCTCTCTCCCAGGTTCTGCCCAGAACAAGGGATTTGTGGGTGTCTTGGGTGGTAATGCAATTTGTAACCAGCAGTTTGTGTTCTATCCCAGCTGTTCAAACCAGCTGGGGCAGTGTTCCTGATCTCTCCCACCACCCACCCTCCCTGCAGGGGATCTCTGCTGTCCATGGGCCATCCAGGCTCACTGCAGGGCTGAGACAATTCCAGCAGCCCATGGGGAGATGCTCCACCCAGGGGGAGGAGCCCAGCATTCCTACCTGGATCAAAGCTGAGATTTGGAACCCCAGCCCAGCCTGTTTGCTCTGCATTCCCAGAGGGAGCCCGGACCCATCTCACCCCACTGGAGCTTCAGAGGAAACTCCACCCTTGTACAGGATCATTGCTCCAGCAGAGCCACATCTGTCACTGCAGGAGGGCTGGATTGGGCTGCACCAACACCCTGAGCAACAGCGGGTCAGGCTGTGTTCTGACTCTGGCAGTGTTTGTTTTCTTGTTTGTTTACATTTTTTTGTACTACTGCATTTTTATTTTAAATTTTCCTGGTAAAGAACTGTTCTTCCTATTCCCATATCTTTGCCTGAGAGCTCCTTAATTTCAAAATTATAATGATTCGGAGGGAGGAGGGTTACATTCTCCATTCCAAAGGAGGCTCCTGCCTTTTAGCAGACACCTGTCTTTCCAAACCAAGTCAGTGGGCAGGACAGGCTGGGGGAGAAGCTGAAGGCACTGGCTCTCCTTTTCCCAAGGAAACTTCCAGATGGCTGTAGGAGCTTTCCAACCAAAGATTCACAGCCGTGTTCGAGGGAATATTTGCAGCCAGAGAGGTCTGGGACATCTTTCAAACGCTGCCCAGATAAGCAGTAAATTAAAAACCAATTAAGACTGAGAAGACAGAGGGAGAGGATGCCAGGTGTGGGGAACAGTGGCCCAGGCTCTGTTTAAACTTGCTGCTCTCCCTGTCACACTTGGTGGCACTGCCAGCTGTCACAGCAGGCTGCCAGTGCCCAGGGCCTCGAGGTGACAGCACTGGTGCATGTCTGAAGCAAGTGGGCACCTTCTGGAAAAACATCTCTGCTGCCTCATGCCATTCATCACAGAGCCAGCTCTGTCCTCCTCTTCAGCATTCCATCCCTCGCTGTGCATCCCCAGCAGCTCTCCTGGCTCTGGATTCCCTAACCTAAGCCAAGTCTCCAGTGTTATGGATCCAGTCTCAGGATTATCATTCAGAGTGATCATTTTGATCGTTAAGAAGCCACTCCCAAGTTCCTGGGTTTGTTCTGAGTCCAGTAAATAACAGCACCATTCAAAAAAAAAAACAAACCCCAAATGTCCCAGGTAACCCAGATGAAGCAGGTCCCTACTGCAGCATTTTCCATCCTGTAATACAGTCTGACTTCCCATGTCCAACCCCATTGAAATCAGCAGGGAATTTGACAAGGATTTCATCTCTTGCGGCCTGAGTGTCACCTGGAGCAGGGGCACTTGGGGCTCACCTTAATTCAGAAAGGCTGGATTTCTGTGTGGAAATTTATTTATTTAAATAAATAAAGACATACTTTTAATTTAACTTTTATTTTTTATTTATTTATTTTAATTTTATATAAAAATATTTCTAGATAAATATGTATAGGTTTATTTATCTGGGGTTTTGCTAATGAACAAAGATTCCTGACTCCTCTGTAATGAACCCATTGGCAAACACACTGCAGATTTTGCCTAGCAGAGTTTACCAAGCTTTTGGAATTAAAAACTCCTTAAGATGTCCAAGAGCCTGGGCTGCTGACATGCCTCATATGATCTGTTTTTCAGGACTGGATTATAATTCCAAACACGGCGCTACTTATTCCACTCTGTGGAGTCTAATTAACTGTCAGAAATGCATTGTTGAAGGGATGATGGATTATACCAAGGAAAACATTAATGAAGCTCATTCCAGGCAGCCCATGTGAAGACCAGAGCTGATGTCACTGGCTGCATGGGAAGTCCGTTCCTTTTGGTTTCCAAAGCCTGGAGCAGAGTCTGAGTGCCAATCCCACCCAATTAAGAGCTCATTAGCTGCACCCTTTTCTCTCACTGTCATGATCAAGGTGATTTTTGCCTTTGTGGGTAGCAGTGACTGTGGAAGTGAGCCCTGACTGGGGGAGTTCCTCACTCTAAGCTGTCAGTGCTCCCTGAGAGCAGAGCCAGAGTGAGGAATAACTCTGCTTGGCCATTCCCACCTCCTGGAGAGTCGGGATCTGCCTGCTTCCATGGAGTTGGGAGCAGCTAAAAGTTCTGAAGAGCCAGTGGAGCATCTGTCCTTTCCTGCTGCCATCACACCCTCCCAGCTCAGGGACACCCAGCTCTGGAATTGTCCTGCTCAGCTCAAGAGCTTCGTGGCTGTGACCTGGACACAACCACCTCCAGGCTGACACTGCTGTCTTCCTTTTTCTGTGCAAAAATCCTGCAGGATCAGCTTTTATCCTTTCCCTTCCATCACCATCTCCAGCACCATCCAGCACCATCTCCAGCAGAAACAGCCCAGCTGTGCTGTGCTTCCCCACACAAACTGGGGAACTTTTTGGTTTGATAGCTTTTTTGGGCTACCTGAAAACAGAGGTCAGACAGAATTAAGAGAATAAAAAGCAGTTTGATTTATTGAAGGGCCTTCAGGTACATTTAGGGCACACAAAGCCCCCCCAGGGGCTGCACCCACAATGGACAATGGGCACGGGTTTGCACACTTGGATCAGTTTGGGCCATTTGCACATTGGGGGTTCATCTTCCAATTCCAGCTCCAGGGAATGAAGTCATTGACCCCAAGTTTGCTGCCCCCAACTCACTTTTGTTTCCATCTCTCAGGCCTGAGGCAGTGAGGTGTCCTTGATTGCCAGGCCTGGAGAGGAATTGTTGTGTCTGCCCAAACTGGGGAAGCAGCAGCTCCCACTGTGTGTGGAGTTTGGAGTTCTACACTAAAGAACTGCAGGGTTAAAATGGATGAAAAATAGAAAAGCTGAAGTCCTAAGGCATCAGTTTGGACATCCATCCTCTCCCTGGTGACAGCTCCAGCGTTCCCCAGCCTGCACAGCCTTGGCAGGAGCTGCAGGGATCAGGGCAGGGAGTGTCCCTTCAGCTCTGGCCACCCCTGGGCACCTGATGGCCATGGCTGGGCCATCTGCTGCAGGCAGCCAGCGCTTCCTCAGCCTCTCTGCAGCCTCTGTGTGCCACTGAGGTGGCAGCAGCCAAGGTGACAGCGTGTAATTAAGTGGGAATGGATCCCCATGTGAACCCAGTGGACAGGGGTGAACATAAAAGCCTGGCAGAATTTTTCTCACCTCATCCTGAGCAGATGGCACCAGATTAGTCCTCTCTCCATTTTTTTTTTAACCTTTTAAATAATGAAGCAGCAACCTGGCTGAAATTGTCCCATCTGGATCATATAATCCTAATGTTCCTCCAAGGTTAAGTGCAGGTTATGTCACCATGAGCTGAGGTGACAGCGTGGGCAATGGCACACAAATCCAGCCTGTAAGTGACTTCATTTCCACCCTGGTAAAGCTGGGATTGGGAATGCTCCCTTCTGACTGCAGACCTTTTACCAGAATCCTAAATCAGTGGGTATTCCACCGCTGCCTTTTTTCCCCATTAGCAGTTATCACCCACTCATTTAAAAAGCAACAGGTTGGAAGAACAAACAGAGCCTTACTCTAAATTCAGCTGAAGTCCCGACCCTGGAGCTGCCCTGAGGCTTGTCAGGGTTCAGGTCAGGGTGTAGGCTGTGGTCTGTCCTCTGTTTCTACTCCAATTTCTCATCCAACTATTTAATTTACTGTAGTGGGAGGCCCTGGGGATTAAATCCAAGACTTGATTTGAATTTCCTCCTTCCAGAATCTGCAGGAAAAGTCTGTCAGAGGCTGAGAGCAGCAGGGTAGGAAAGGGTTTAAGGGTGACGCAGAAAAATCTGAAAAAAAACTAGCGGGATTAAATAAAGCACTGAGAGTTTGACACAATCAGGAATTATATCCTATTAGACTACAGGATAATCCCAAGAGAGGTGGCAGAATGCAGCAGGCAGTTTAAACCAAATTGCTGATACCAGCCTGTGAATACTGAAAGATAAAAGGCAGCGGATAAATTAATTAAAAATCCATAGTTCAGACAGGCCTTGCTTTGCCTCTCGCTGTCCCTGGAATTCATGAGGAGAGAGAGAACAGCACAAAGCCAATGGCACAAGGGCAGGGCTGAGCTTGGCATCTGATTATGTCAGTTAATTTAGGGCAAAGACACTGCAACACAAAAAACCCATTCCAGCAAACAAAAGTCGCATCCAAACGAGCCATTTTTCACTTCTTTTATGACTGCATTTAAAAGGCAATCTCCGAAACAAAGTTCACCCCACTTATATCTCATCACGAGGACCTGCTGCCTGCTGCAATGAAAGCAATTAATTGAGGTCCTTTACATCACTTTCTCCCATGCATCATTGAGTTAATTATTTAATGACATATAAATCCTAACGGTTCAAAAGGTCTGGGGCTGTGCTGCAGCTACATTGCAAAGCTGTCTTTCATCTCCCTCTTCTCACACGAGAGCCACTTCCCTTCCCTGTGAAGAAGGAGCTCTCTCTTTGAGATATTGTTGTGGCAGCCATCAAAAGGTGTGATATGGAATGTTTATTCACACGCAGATAGCAGATATTAAATGAAATGAGACATATGTGGTTGCCTGTTTGTTTGGTGTTCCCCTGCCACATCCCCGAGACACTTCCCTGTCACTCTCTCCCCTTGGATTGGCTGTGGGATGGGATATGTCTGTTTGATCTGGTGTTTTCACTGCCATTAGATAATGCTTGTCATCAAGGAAACATCACAAATTAATTAATTTGTTTGAAAGACTGAGCGTTTTCTTAACAATGCCTCACATTTGTTTGGAACGTTTTATGTAAGGCTCTTGGAACGCTCTGCAGAACTGAATTAATTAGCGGTGAGGTGGCATTTTCTGTCATGCGAGTGTGAGCTTGGCACTTTTGGGCCTGCAGCTTTTTTGTTTGTGCTTTAAATTGCGAGTTTGGGCCCAGCCCTGGCAGCTGCTGGGTGCCTCCATCCCTGGGTGAGGCAGGGACACTCTGCCCCTCTCACAGCCTGGGGCACAGCCATTCCCATCTCAGGGTAATTGTGCTGACCCTCGTCTTGCAGAAGCTTTTTAAAGATGTTTCTGAGTGTCTTGGTTTGGAAAGATGAGTGTCTGCTAAGGAAGGCAGGAGCCTCCCTTGGAATGGAGAATGTAAACCCTCTCTCTCCAAATTATTATAATTTTGAAATTAAGGGGCTCTCAGGCAAAGATATGGGAAATATTATAATATTGAAATTATAAATTTGAATTATTATAATTTTGAATTATTATTATAAGTATAAATTTTTATTATTTTGAATTTATTCTAGTTTTGAAATTAAGAGACTTGCAGGCAAAGATATGGGAATAGGAAGAACAGTTCTTGATGAGGAAAATTTTAAATAAAAATGTAATAGTGCCAAATAAAACCACTGCCAGAGTCAGAACACAGCCTGACCCGCTGTTGCTCAGGGTGTTGGTGCAGCCCAATCCAGCCCTCCTGCAGTGACAGATGTGGCTCTGCTGGAGCAATGATCCTGTACAAGGCTGGAGTTTCCTCTGAAGCCCCAGTGGGGTGAGATGGGTCCGGGCTCCCTCTGGGAATGCAGAGCAAACAGGCTGGGCTGGGGTTCCAAATCTCAGCTTTGATCCAGGTAGGAATGCTGGGCTCCTCCCCCTGGGTGGAGCATCTCCCCATGGGCTGCTGGAATTGTGTCAGCCCTGCAGTGAGCCTGGATGGCCCATGGACAGCAGAGATCCCCTGCAGGGAGGGTGGGTGGTGGGAGAGATCAGGAACACTGCCCCAGCTGGTTTGAACAGCTGGGATAGAACATAAACTTTTGGTTGCATCTTCCATTATAACTCAAGACATTGAGCCATTGGGTGAGCCAGTGAGACTCTGGGTTTTTTCACCACCTGTAAATGTCTTCTTTTAGTGAACAGCCAGCCCCACAGAGGGTATGGCTCCTGCTATCATCCCTCCCTTCTCAGGTGGGGTGAGATTGCTGGGAGAGTGGAGTGGGAAGAGTTGGAGTCCACTCCAAAATCACAAAAATTGCCCCGTGCTCAGCACTGCTGCATCCCCTCTGCACCCTGGGTCTGAGCACTGCTGTGGCAGCACTTTCCCCTTCTGTCCTGGCTGGGAGAGGTTTTCATGAGCAGTTTGGGTTGGACATTCAGCCTGGTTTGTGTTTGTGAACGAGCTCTGCAGACAGCAGCCCACGGGCTGGGATCAGGTCTGACTTTGCTCCCAGCAGCTGGAGATGCTCTGAGCTGGGAGCAGCGTTTGGAACAGCTGGGGGTGGACATTTGGCTCTGATCTGCCGTGCTTTGCTGAGTCTGGGAGCGAGATCTGCACACAAACTGAGCCCACGGGCTGAGATTAGTCTTGACTTTGCTTCCAGTGGCAGGGAGATGCTCCAAGCAGTGTCTCATACCCTGCTGCCAAAAAGAAAAAAAAAAAAAAACAAGGAGTGGAAAAACACACATGGCCAGTATGAGTTTCCTCCCCAGATCATTTTCTTTCAGCTGATGCTGCCTTCTTCTTATTTGTAGCCATTCTGTGAATGGCTTTGAATGCCGGAGCTTCACAAAAAAGGAATGCCTGTTTCTCAAACCCTTCCTTGTCAGGCTCAAAAACAATCATTCTTCATTGTGAACCGATCTTTATAACGTGTGAATTATCTCGTGTCCATTACAATCAGCTGAAAACCTGGCAGGGCTGCACCCACTGCGGCTGGGGGAATTCAAACACATTTGCAAACATCCCTTGTCTGCAGAGGGAACAATGGGCACAGCTGCCTGGAAAGTGCTCAGCACCAGCTGCAGCCTGGGCCTGCTTCTCTTCGAGGTGACAGCTGGGGAGGGACAGGGATGGGCAGTTTGTGACAGGAGAACACCCTGAACTCTGACACGGGGGTGGGACACCTCGGGGAGCTGCTCTGCACCTCCACCAAAGAGTTCAATGTCTTTTGTTGGGGTCAAATTGTGTGATCTTGGTACCTCACCCACCTTGGAGGTGCAGAGGAGCTCCAATGCACAGGTTGTGTGCAGGGGGATTGCAGGGTTGGGAAAGGTGAGGTGGGAAATTGGGAAAATTTTAAAATGAGAAGGACAGAGAGTTTTAAACACCCACCAGCACGGGGTGTTTTCAAGAGCTAAGGATGTCTGCTAAAATAATGACCCACGTGGCACTCAATGCTCTGGCCTGGTGGAGGTGGTAGTCACTCACAGGTTGGACTTGATCATCTTGGAGGTGTTTTCCAGCCGGAATGATCCTGGGAAATGGGGCTTGAAGGAGGCTGATGCCCTCCAGCCCAGTTCCAGCCCCTTGCTGTGGGAAGGGTCACTGTGGCCACGCTCCTTTGCTGTGCCACGTCCTGCAGTGCAGGGACCCCTCAATTCCACACCATTTTTTCGGGATAAAGCTGTTTCAGCCCACAGGGGAGCTCTGTAAACTTTCTATTTGGGGACTGAGCTGCAGCCACGTCAGCTGGAATTTCTGTTCCCTGGGCTAACCCTGCTGCAGGGCCCTCCATGGAGAAAGAGGAGCTGTGGGCCCTCAGTGCTCATCATTTCTGCTACATCTGCTCCTCCCCCTGCCCTCCCCAGCCAAAAGGAGAGGTTTCCACAGCAGTGGGAATCACTAAATTATGGAAAATACTCTGAGTGTCTCACTCAGGTCAAAACGTGGAAGAGAAAGTGAGAATCCAGGAAGAAATGTGATTTTCCCTATTTGTTTGTGCCTATGTGAGAATGAGAAATCACAGAGTGATGCTTGTACAAATTAATGGGGGGGAAAAAATGGAAAAATCCATCGTGGCCTCTGAAATACAAAGATGCACAGGTGAGTGGAGAATCTCTGAAATCCCCATGTCTGGAAGCTGTGGAATCATGTTGGGAGAGGAATCCTTGCCCCTCTGGCTGCACTTTTCCCTCCACATTTGGTTTTACCCACTCTGAAAGTGCCTCTGGCAGGGTGGGTTTTCAGCAGGATTTGGTGAGATTCTCCAGGCAAATGGAACCCTTCTCCCTCCTCCACTGAAAATTCCAGCAAATCTCTCCTGGTCTGCACCAGAAGCATCAGTCTTTAACCCTCACTCAGCAAACTGCCACGCCAGGACTGATTTTGCAAGAGAACATTTTCCAGGGCATGTTTTTTAATAAAAACACATTCCCAAGGACCCCTGCTAATAACGAGATCAAAGGCAAAGCTTAGCTGGTACAAAGGCAGCTGTAGACATTCATGTCCAAATGAATGCGAACAGAAATTAGCAAGGAGAGCGAGGATTACTCCGAAAATAATTTGTTTGATAGAACAAGAGCGGTGCAGTTTCAGTAATTATTCCTACAGCTCTTTTTGGGAAATACCCTCTTGCTTTCTGCTTCCTTGTTTCAGCCTCAGCTAACAGGTTCTCCTCGCTTGCCTTTCCTCAGGGAAGGGGCTGTAATTGAGAGAGAGACGAGGATGAATTAAACAGATCCACTTTGAAAGTGAATTGTAGCTTTTCAGGTTGCCCAAACTCAGGCAGACAAGCTGCCCTTGAGATAAAGCTTTTGCATCTGTGGGAGAGAAACAACTGGCCAGGAGAACCATTTGCAATACATTTCAGCAACACTTTCTAAATTAAGTGCCTTAAAGATTCCATTTAGATTCTGTCAGGCAGTTTCTGGGTGTTAATTAAATACTGACTGATTATGGAAAACTTATTTATGGGAATCCTAGACCTGCTGATGCCTCTAGGAGCATTTTATAACACATCCTACTTAGAAATAAATTTTTTGCATTGATTTTTCTACACCCTTTTAATTTTTTTTTCACTTATTTTGAAGAATGTTATCAGGAAAAGAGAGATTTCTTTCTTAAAAGTTTTCCTGCCATAACTTCTAAATTCTCTGGTTCTTACTGACTGAATAGAAGACTGCAGGTGATAAATCATACGCTCCAGTTAGAAATATTTAGACTCTGGAAACACAGCCACTGGAATTAAAAATGAGACATAGAAACCTTTTATTCTCTTGATTTGTGGGCACCCATTTTGCTGTGAACAACCTTATTCTGATGGTGCCAGCACCAGATTAACCATGACAACCATAGTTAAAAGCTGACAGAATTACAGATTCAGTGGTGCAAAATATTCACAAAAGCAGGAAAAACTTCATGCAAATGCAACAGGTGGGTTTGGAACTCTAGCAATTTATCTTAGGAACAGGAGTGCTGGGATTGTCGCTAGGGTTGTCACTGGGATTGTGTCTTGGTTTGGAAAGACAGGTGTCTGCTAAGGAGGGCAGGAGCCTCCCTTGGAATGGAGAATGTAACCCTCCTCCCTCTGAATCATTATAATTTTGAAATTAAGTGGCTCTCGGGCAAAGATATGGGAATAGGAAGAACAGTTATTTATTAGGAATATTAAAATAAAAATGTAGTAGTACAAAAAAACCCTACCAGAGTCAGAACACAACCTGACCCCCTGTTGCTCAGGGTGTTGGTGCAGCCCAATCCAGCCCTCCTGCAGTGACAGATGTGGCTCTGCTGGAGCAATGATCCTGTACAAGGGTGGAGTTTCCTCTGAAGCTCCAGTGGGGTGAGATGGGTCCGGGCTCCCTCTGGGAATGCAGAGCAAACAGGCTGGGCTGGGGTTCCAAATCTCAGCTTTGATCCAGGTAGGAATGCTGGGCTCCTCCCCCTGGGTGGAGCATCTCCCCATGGGCTGCTGGAATTGTCTCAGCCCTGCAGTGAGCCTGGATGGCCCATGGACAGCAGAGATCCCCTGCAGGGAGGGTGGGTGGTGGGAGAGATCAGGAACACTGCCCCAGCTGGTTTGAACAGCTGGGATAGAACACAAACTGCTGGGTACAAATTGCATGGCAGCCCAGGACAGATTGTCACTGGCAGGAAGCAGCTGAGGGAACTGGCTGTGCTTGAGGAGCTGCTGCATCTTCTTGTGGGGACAGGAGCATCTCTGTGACCTCCCAGTGCTGGGTTGGTGACACAGCTCCTGCTGCAGAGCTGCGGGGTTTAATTCAGCCCTGAGGAGCCTGAGTAATTAATGCTGGGTAATACACCATGAACGGGCCTCCAGAGGTGACTCATGCAGAGGGAGCCCAGTGGAGCACCAACATTTTGCTTGACACTATTAAAACTGAGTTTTGCAGCACATTCCAAAGGGCAGGGATGACAAACAAAGGTGACCAGAGCAAACACAACCCTTCCAGGCTGGTGCTGACCCCACAGAGCCTGATGAGCATCCTGACTTTGCAAAAAGCACCAGAGGTTGTCAGACCCAGGTTTAATGCAGCATCCAGGGAAGTGGGACCTTTCCCCTGATCCCAGGAGCCTCACTTGGCTCTGCAGAAGAGCAGGCAATGCCCCTGCCTGATTCACACACACAGCCAGATCCATCATCATTGCCTTTTATTTAATACACAATAACGCTGCCTCTAAGCCTAAATTAATTGCACGGTCGTACATATGAGTCACTTAATTGTAATTGTTATTACCTTAATTTCTACAATTACAGTGGGTAAACAACAGGGCTTCATTTTCCAAGGGACGTGGCTCACGTTTGGAGCACGTTTGCTCCCTGCCTCGCTCATTTCTCATGGCAGCTCTCTAGAAAACATCATGTACATCCTCCAAGCAGGGAATTTGAAAATATTTTTGTGGTGATGCCTTGAGAGGCTCCCTGGAACAGAGGCTGGGCAGAGTTAAAGGAATAAAGTAGGGATTTATTAAAAGGCCTTCAAGGATACAGTGCAAGAGCCTGGCCAAGGCTACACCCAAGATGGAGCAGGGGTCACAAGTTTTCCCACTTTTATCAGTTTTGGTCCATTTCCATGTTGGGGTTAATTGTCCAATCACACTTCAGGTTATGCAGTCCCACCCTCCCAGGTTGCTCTCCTCAATTCTCTGTTATTTGCACTTTTGGGGCCTGAGGCTGCAGCGCTGTCCTTGGTTCTGGGGTGGAAAAGGATTGTTTTGTGTGCCTGAGCTGTGAGGAGAACTGGATAACACTTGGTATGAAGTTCAGAGTTATGCACCAATGCAGTGCAGAATATGGAAAATACGAAAATTAAAACTTGAGGCATCAATGGTAATAAGTTCTTATGGTAATAAGAACTTCTCCTTCAGCTCTGGCCGTCTCCTGGGTGGGACACGGGGACTGAGGGACACCAACCTGCCCCACAGAGGGACACCTTCACCAACACCTGAGGCCCCAGTGCCAAGACCTTGCAACTCTTGCCTTCCTTTAGTGGCTGCACCCCACAGAGTGGATTATAAACACAGATTTACAGATTTTCCAGGCACTGACCTTTTTTAAATGTGAATTTTAGATAAATATTTTGTAGATCTGACCCTGGGCTGGTTATAGAGGCTGGTTGATGTCTCCTGCTGATGGAATGGGGCAATGCCTTGCCAGCTCCAGAGATCACAGATCCAAAAGAGCAGAGTTCACAAATAACTTTAATTCTTCTCCTCTCCCTTCAAGCCACAACCCCTTTAATTACAGGCCTGTAACATTTTTCAGTCGTTCTCACATCCCAACAAATAGTTTGGCTAATAGTGGTTGTATTGATGGGCCCATCCAGCAGAGCAGAGAAAGAACCAAAGCTCCTGGATTTAAAATGAATAGAGTGTTTACCTGTACATCATTTTAATGGATGGTGAAATTCATTCTCATGATAGACCCATAAATGTCACTTTCTGTCTGCCACAGCAAAATACTCGTGTAACAAATGGCATGCTGCATTAATACCCAACAAGAGGATGTTCAAAGCAGCTTGACTTGCATTACACAAGCTAATAAAGGCTCAACCTGGGATTTTTATTCATTGTGTTGGCTCAGGGAGCAGCAGAAACACATGGGTGGAGGTACAGCAAGAGGGAAGATGAATGATATGAAATTAAATATAAACTAGTCTGGTTCCCAGAAATGAAATCCCTTTGTTGAGCTTGGGTTTATTCCAGGTGCTCTAGTAGAAACTATTTTTATTTGTTTGGGTTTGTTGTTTTGGTTTTTTTTTACCACAATCCTCTGTGAGTTTGCTCAGCTTTAAGAAAACCTGGAGACTTGATATTAGCTTCTTCCATCCCTCAGTGGAAATGCAGTCACATCCCTGAAATCCCAGCATCCAGGGAGATCAAAGCCCTCGAGGTGTGCACAAAGGAGCCATCAGGGCCCTTTTGTACATCCTGCTCTGCCCCACTGTCCCAGGACAGCAGCAGGTCTGGGGCTCTGTGGGCAAACAGGAATCAGCAAAACATCTCCAGCATTTTGCTTCCTGTTATTTTTTCTCCAGGGAAACCTTTCCTCAGGTTCCCTTTCCTGGATTCCCCTGGGCTGGGAAGCACAAACGTTGTCCTCTGCTGGGCCCAGGGATGGGATGGAGCAAAGAGGGAACAACCCCAACCCCTGTGCCAGGAGCCAGCTCTGTGCCTGTCCCTCTGCCTTTAACAAGCAAAATTTTGGATTTGCCTCACAAATCCATCCTGTGGGATTTCAGAGTTGTGGAACCAAAGGAAATTTTAGAATTAAAAATTATTTAGCAAAAAGCCAAACCCTCTGTAGTCCTATAGAAATCAAGAACTTTCTTCACCTCTAAGTCATCCTCTAGGCTTTAACAGAGAATAATGTCTCATCTAAAGGGTGGTAAAAATAGGTACAAAACGTAGAGAAAAGGAGGATTTCTCTCTTTCTCTCAAGCTCCCCATAAGCAGCTCTTATCTTGGGATTTGGGATGTTCTTATCTCCCCGTGATGGGAAGGGCTGAGTGTTTCATGAGCCACAGACAGTCCCACCACCACCTTGGGGCTGAGGGGACACAAGTCCAGTGAGAGCTTTCCTGGATCAGCCTTTATCCCTCCAGAAAGGCTCAGGTTAAAGCTGCCCACCCAGAGAGAGCCCACCCTGTGTGCCATCCCACCTTTCCCTGGTGAGAAATTGGGGATGGGGCTGGGTGAGAAACCCCTAATTGGGGGTGCTCAGACAAAGGTCAGGGCGTTCCTGTTCCTCAGCAGAGGATTAGAGCCTGAGGGAAGTTTAGCAGGACCTACTGGAATAATTTAATTCATAGAAAACTCCCCCCTCCCATCCACTGCCAATTTTCTGTTACACCTTTGGTTTCATCTTTATTCTCCTTGGTTTAGTTCCAGCTCCCCTGTCCCTAAACTCTCAGAGTGGAGCCCTCCTGCTTTTTTAAAAAAATGCTGCAGCTCAGTTTCCAAGCCCTGCTCAGCTCTGTCAGATCATTTAAATATTTAACTGAGCCTGGATGGACTATTTGTTAATTAGAGCTTTCTGTGTTAGAGAAATGTTCCTTAATTTGCATCTCCCAATATAAATATCCCCTGGATACCAGCGCTTAAAGCTGCAAACCCCTTCACAGGAGGAAGCTGTCAGGGACAAAGCAGAATGGGATTCCCCTGCTTCCCAATTCCCAGGATCCATGGCCATGGTCCTCAGCTTGGATCAGATTGGAAACATCCCAAAAGGAGTGCTTGGGTGGAGCTCAGCTGTTGCATTTTATCTTCTTTTTCTGCCAGAGTTGGAACTAAATGCTCAGATAGTGTTTCATATTCGGACTCTGATGTTTATTAATTTTTATCTATGTTACAGTCTCACAAACTGTGAGTTCTACAGCACTTATGGCTAACAAAGTAAAAATGGCCCCATCTCTCTCTCTACAAGGCCTTTTAAGGATAAACTGTCCAATTAAAAAATTGAGTCCTAAATTATTTTTACTTTTAACCCAATAACCAACCAGTGCAGATGTTTCTATCCAATTACAAAATACCACCCAGACCCATGAAGAGGAAGGTGAAAAACAAGGACTAAAACCTCCATCTCGCTTTATATATCTATTCCTGTATTCTAAACCCCTAAACTCTCAGTTTTGCACCCTGTGCTATCACACACTTCTATTCAAACTGCACCCCCACAATCCCAGCGCTGTCACTCAATTTTGGGAGCTGTTCCACGGCCTCAGGTCAGTGCAGTGTTTGCTTGGGGGTCAGTGCCTGGCAGCACAGAAATCTGAAATTCTCAGTGCCCGGGGTTCCAGCACTCAGTGTTTGGATTATCTCAGGTCTCCATCACAAGGAGCATCCCTGATCTCCTGAGCTCTGTCCCTGCACCAGGCCCTGCTGGAGATGGGATCTGAGGCGCTCACCTGCTCCTGTTTTCTCTGGCTGAGCTGTTGTAGGAACATGTTTGAGGCACTGCTCCACTCTGATGGCCTCTCCAGCTTTCTGTGCGAGGAGAGTGGTAATTCCACGGTGATATTTCAAGAAATATCTCCGGCTCTCTGTATTTAAGGATCGTGAAGAGAAAGGGGAAGTGTAATCTTCTTACATTATCATTAAAGGCATCAACTAATCCTGCAGCAAGAGGTGTGATCTGCTGATGGAAAGGAGAGCCCTGCTGCTGCCTGGGAATGCAGCATTGCCGGCTAATGAACGCTTCTCCCCCAGTTCCTCAAACCTTATCTGTGCCTGGGAAATTCCCCATCCCCGCCTGGTTAATGCACAATCCCCACCTGGCAGATGCTGTGCCCCTTTCTATAAACATTTGCTTTTCCACCGCTGAGTGAAAACAACAAAACCGCGGGTGCTGGGAAGTGGAAGTGCTGCAGATCAGGCGGGAGGTGGCACGGTCAGGTGGGCAATCATCAAACCAGCCGGGGTCACACACACAGGTTTTTCATTTTGCTGCTGGCTTGATCTGCTGCCTCAGGCAAAGCACTTCACTGCTTCCTGCTTCCAGTTCCACCCACCGCGAAAATAAATATCAGCACATCCAGCTTTGTCCCACTGCTTTGGAAAACAAAGGAGGCGAGATCTGGGAAGGCATTTAGCTGTGTGTCAGTGATCTCTGCCTCTTCCCAGGCAGGATGAGGGAAAGTTTAATTGTTCCTTCCTCAATTTGCAGACGTGGGGCTCCTGTGCCAACCCCACAGAGGAGAAGAGGGATGTGAGCAAGGTTTGGGAGCCTCTAAGCACAGGGATTTATGGAGGGGAGAGGTGCCAGTTTGCTAACAGAACATCTTTTTTCCTCCCTTGATAAGTTTTTTACCATTGCAGGTGCAAATTGGTCAGACTTACCTTGCTCCTGTGTGTTCCCAGTGTTCCATCTGCAGCCACACAGCAAATTGCTTCTGCTGATAATTTCCCTTTCCTCGTGTGCCTACACACATCAACCATTCTCTCCAGCACTCCGTGGCTTCCAAAAAAGTGCTCCATGGCTTGGAGAGGTGCTGCACAAGGAAAAATCCAGAATGTTGAGGGCTGGCTAAAATGGTGTTGATAAAAAGGAGTTTTGGGTTTGGTGCAGGGTGTTGGGGTCCAAGCCGAGAATCCTGTAGAGTGGGCTGGGGACAACAGCAGGATTTGGTCCCAGGGAATGGAGGGACAGCAGCAGGAATTGGTCCCAGGGAGTGGAGGTTTCACAGGCAGAAGGTTTGTGCAAGCAAGATGAACCCAAAGAGGGTTTTTTCATGAGTATGGAGGAGTTGAAGCCTCTAATATATGAATAAAAAATACCTGTGAAGAACCCCCAGGCTGGTAGGGAGCAGCAGCTGTGACAAGAGCAAGGATTGTCCTGGACACGTGGCTTGATCACCCACAAAAGCAAAGATAACCCCAAACCCAAAGATAATTTCTGCCACTGCTGTCAGCACCAGGAGCTCTGCAGCCAGCTGGCAGCAGAGGGGAACTCTCTTATTTCCACATTTATTTACTGCCAGGGTTCCTCAGAACATCTAAGTGACTGCAGCATTACTGGAAAACAAATAATGATTTGGGATTTCCCATTTCTTTTTTTAATTTTTTTTTTAAATTTGGGGTTTTGTTCCTTAATGACTTGCTTTTAGCTAATGAGGGAAGGGAAGGGAAGGGAAGGGAAGGGAAGGGAAGGGAAGGGAAGGGAAGGGAAGGGAAGGGAAGGGAAGGGAAGGGAAGGGAAGGGAAGGGAAGGGAAGGGAAGGGAAGGGAAGGGAAGGGAAGGGAAGGGAAGGGAAGGGAAGGAAAGGAAAGGAAAGGAAAGGAAAGGAAAGGAAAGGAAAGGAAAGGAAAGGAAAGGAAAGGAAAGGAAAGGAAAGGAAAGGAAAGGAAAGGAAAGGAAAGGAAAGGAAAGGAAAGGAAAGGAAAGGAAAGGAAAGGAAAGGAAAGGAAAGGAAAGGAAAGGAAAGGAAAGGAAAGGAAAGGAAAGGAAAGGAAAGGAAAGGAAAGGAAAGGATGTGATTTCCAGCCAAATGTGTGTGTGTGCCAGTGCCTGTCAGCACAACACCCTGCTCAAATTTGGGCAGGGATCTGAGTGCAGGAGGCTGATTGAAGGAGCAGGACATGGAATTCCCCTTGTCTGGCTTTTTCTGTGTGATCTGGGATTCAAATTTAGGGTTCACTCCTTGATGAAAGACCTGAAAGTCCCCATTACCATCAATGATCTGGGTGGACATGCCAGGAACTGGACTCCAGAGAGGAAATCAAAGTTTCTGAGCTTGGAATCCACACCTCCATCTCCTGTTGGGTTGGACACAGAGGATTTGCAGAATCCTGGCTGAAAAATGGGCAACAGTTGTGATTAAAAAGGAAAAGCCTTTGTCAGCTTTCTTAAAAGCTATTTTATTCCCCATGTGGGGAGAAAAAGGGAGAAGGATGCCTTTGAATGGCTCCTGTGCCTTGGAAACATTTTTAATATCCCTTTAAGTATAAGCTGCAGCATATTTCTAGCTGATATGAATTGCTCTTATATTAAAAATGTAGCAGTGGTGTTTTATGAAGGGGAAACATTTTTAATGCCAAAGTAGTGCTATTTTAAAATGAGTTGCTTTTATGAAATGGATGAGGTGGTTTTATTTAAAAAAGACCATTTGGGAGGGAAAACTGTGGCTGTATTTCTGTCTCACAGTGCAAGACAAAGCTGCATTTTTTACACCACTTCTTTTTTGAAAAGAAAGGGCTAGATTTGAATTTTTGGGGGTTTCCATGGAAGCTGTTTAGGCTCTGTCTGCACACAAAAACGCAGTTTTGCATGAAGGGTTTGGTGTTAGAAATAGTCAAAGGTGTTTATTTGGCCCAAATACAAAGTGACCTTGTGGATAACTGCCTTGGAGTAAAATATTCATTTATAATTATAAATTATAATTATAAAACCTTTCTCTCTTGCTGTGTAGAAATTGCTGGGATAGCAAACACAGAGTTTTAGCCACAGCCTCATCCTTCCTGCCAAAGGAGTGCCTGAGGAGAGGGAAGCACCAGCCCCACTTTGCCTCCAGTTTTGGGCACCTCCAGGAGAGGACTGGCAACATAAACCCTGGAGAATTCAGTTCAGTGGGAAGGGAAGGCAGACTCATCATAACAGCTCTGTATAACAAACCCCAAACCCAACAACCACCCCAAAAACAACAAATCACAGCTGTTCTTTCACAGGAGCATCCAGGGCCAATTTTCCCTGTGCTGGAGGAGTGCAGGGATGTTTCTCCCAGGCTGCTGCAGCTGCAGCAGCTCTCCCAGCACAGCTCACACCGAGTTTCCAGGACAATGTGGGAGATTGTGTCTGCACAATCAAAGGGGTGCAGGATCCTGAGCCAGCCCAGCTGCTCACAGGCAATAAAGACACCAAAACCTTCACCCCATAACCCACTGATCCTTTACATTTACACAGGTGCACTGCTCTGGATGTGTTTGGGGGTGTTACGTTGCATTTGTGCACCTGAGAGGCAGGGCTGGAGCTGTTCGAGCTGAAGTGAGACCCTCCTGTCACCTGGGAGCACCGACACTGCTCTCAGCTTGCTGAACTCTCCATGATCCTGGCTTCTCACCTTTGTTTCCCCATTAAAAACTCTAGTTCTGATCCCTGATCTTGGCTTCTCACCTTTTGTTTTCTCATTAAAAGGTCTGGTTCTGCTCCATGATCCTGGCTTCTCACCTTTGTTTCCTCATTAAATGCTCCTGTTCCTGGAATTGCATTGTTTTCATTCTGCGATTCGTTTCTCACCCTGCTGCTTTCTCTACCCCGCCCCTCATCTCTCACTTCTTCCTGCTTGTGGGCAGAAGGAAAAACCTTGGGAATGCATCCTCCAAAGATTAAAAAAAAAAGTTAAAAGGAAAGAAAACACTTTTTTTTGATTGTGCTTGTTTACACAAAGCTGAGTGTGGCCATGGCTGTTGCAAAGAGGAGCGAGGCTGATCTGTGCTCACACAGAATGATTTTGAAAACAGGCTGTGGGTGGCACAGGACCAAAGGCAAATTTAAACCCTTTTCAGAGGTGAAATTCTGCCTTTCCTAAATTACTGTCTTGGCTCATTTCAGGGTCTGAGTGGTTTGCTGTGTGTCCTGGAGAGAGGCTGCCAGAGTGCTGGTAATGCTTTGGCAGTCCTGACTGACCTCAAGTGCTGCTTCCAGGGCTCTGCCATTCATCCCAGGAAATCCGTGTTCTTGAGTAGAGGGATGTCTTGGTTTGGAAAGCCAGGGAAAGCCAGGCTTCCTTTGGAATGGAGAATGTAAATCCCCTTCCCTCCAAATTATTGTAATTTTGCAATTAGGGGCTTTCAGGCAAAGATTTGGGAATAGGAGTAACAGTTCTTTACTAGGAATATTAAAAAAATAGAATACAAATGTAGTAGTACAAAAAACAAGCAAGCAAACAAACAAAAGTCCTGGAGAACCCTGACAGGGTCAGGGATACGACCTGACACCCTGTTGGTCAGGGTGTTGGGAGCAGCCCAAATAAATCCTCCTGGAGTGACAGATGTGGTTCTGTGGAGCAGAGATGATCCTGTAGAAAGGGTCCAGCTGTGCCAAGATGAGTCCGGTGCTCCGGTCTTCCTCTGGGGTCCAGAGTGGAAAGGCCAGGTGCCTGTTGATCCTGGGTCTCAGTTTTTATCCAGGTAGGAATGGTTGGCTCCTCCCACTGGGTGGAGTGACTCCCAATGGGATGATGTCATGTATGATGGTGAGCCTTCATGGCCCATTATCAGCAGATACCCCGATGATGTCATGTGTGATGTCATTGGTGAGCCTTCATGGCCCATTATCAGCAGATATCCCCTGCAGGATGGATGGGTGGTAACAGAGATAACAAACCCTGCCCCAGCTGGCTTTAACGGCTGGGCCATTATCAGAAGGGATCTGCCCCCCTCCCCCTGGAGTTACAAGAGATAAAGAAAAAAAATCTCAACTGCTTTCAACAGATGAAATAGAACACACATTTTTTAGTTACATAACCCAAGACAAGGGAGAAATTGTGGGTCCTGTCCCACAACAACACATTCCATGTAGGAATCTCTCTCCCTGACCATCTGGGTTGGAAATCAAGAGCTCACACAACCCTGCAGATCAACTGGGTGCACACAGAGTGTGCTTCAGGTTAAGTTTCTGTAATTACTGGAGCTGAAAGGCAAAGGGGAAAAAACTCAGTGGTGTTTGTTTTGTCTTTAATCATTCCTGTGCAAAGGCAGCTCCCTGGCTCCCTGGGGTCTGGCTGGGTGGTTTTGCATATCTGAGAGATGCAGTGTTGGCCTCCCCCTTCCCTCTCCATTATTTATCTATTCCTTTGTGTCGGGTCCAGCTTAAGTTGTGAGCGTTCTCTGGGCTGTGGTGATAATTATATTTATTCCTCTGAGATGGCTTTCCTTGGGTTTTCAAACAAGACAGGGGCCTTTGAGATCCCACTGTCTTTGGCTCTCTGATAGCTTTTGAACCATTTGTGAATTTCCAACAAATTTCTCCAGCGTGTGTCAGTCTCAAAGAGAGCTCTATGAGGAGGTTATTTTTATTACCCAAAGGGACTGGTAGAATCCTATATTTCTATAAGTTTCATAAACACAGGTGGGAGAGTGAGGGGTGTTAATTCTGTATTTCCATAGGCTTTGTGAACACAGGTGGGAGAGAAAAGGTTTTCAATCCCACTGCTGGGGCTGAGGGTAAGGCCACCCTTCCAAGAAAACAGGATCCATGTGGGAGACATCCCAAATGTCCCAGTGACAGGAAAAGCTGCTTTGAGCCTAAACTCCCCTCCATCTCCATGGGAAATTCAGGTTTTTTGGTTCCACCACCCACAGAGCGACCTGAGTGTTAAGCCTTATAAATTTAGAATTTATTTTGCCATGCTGCTCCTTCCGCCGTTTCAGCAATCCGGCTGACATCTACCTCAGCATTTGCTCAGCCCTTCCCTGAGCAAGGAGCATGTGAGCCCTGGAGGCAGAATGAGGTGTCTGTGTTTGGGATGGAGAGGGTGACGTGTGAGGAGCACACACCTCGTGTCTGGCATTTGGGGAAGCGCAGAACGCCCTGATCCCTTCCCTTCCTGCAGACAGAGACAATTTTTGGGTGTGTGACTCAAGTGAACTCAAGGATTTTTGTCTCCCTGCCATCCTCGGGGGCTGGCACAGATGACCTCATGTCTGGGAGAGCACAGGGCACCCTGTCCTCTGCTTCCTGCCCGGACAAATCCACTCCCTGCGTGTTCTGAGATCTGATTTTCAGTGCTGCTCCCTACTGAGCATCCCCATCCCACAGAAAGGTGTGCAAAGCCTTCTGTGTCCAGTTTTAAAGAGAACTCCTGTGTGAGAAAAACTTATGTTCTGGGTATAGAATAATTACATTTAAGTGTTTTATTAATTTTTAAAATAACAGTTTAGAACATTCCTCCCTTAAAAACTCCTTTTGATCTACCTCCACCCATCAGTAAATTCTGAGGGACAAAAAGGCTCCTGGGTGTGAGCTGGGAAGGGACCTGCAGCCTTCCTGCCTTGTGACACAAGGACAGCCATTGTTCTTCTCTGTCAAAAGCTCTAATTCCTAATTTAGGAGGCAATTCCAGTGCAAATTAGTGCTCCTTGCAGATAGAATTAGAGTCTGTGTGATGATTTGGAAAATACAATCAATTTACTCCAATTGTTTGTACATGTCAGATCTCTCTCCAATAATGAAGAATTTACTCCTCGCGCATGAATACAAACAATGAGCCATTAGCCACGGAATGGGAGACAGAAACAGCAACTTCGGGGTGTGATGGGCTCCTTTGGAACCTCAGGGAGGGAGGATATTTCCAGGTCAGAGTGGATGTTTGCAGGTTGAAATCCCAATCCCTGCCCTGAGGAAGGTTGCAGGTAGAGGAGGGTGACTCCTCCTACTCAGGGATGTCCCTCCCCTGTCCAAAATGATGTGGGAGGAGGATGAAGGACACCAGAGGAGGAAGAGAATGCAGTGCTGGGGTCAGGGTGGCTCTGCCCCTGCAAGGGACACCAGGTCCTGCCCCTGTCCCCAAGCTCTGCTCTCATAGCATGCCTGGAGTGGGATCCCCAAAGTTCCTGGGCTCCCCAAAGGCTTGCTCTTCCTCTGGAGCTCCTAAAATTGCATTTATTGAGATACCCCACTGGGGACTCTGCTGTGACCATCACTAACAGTGCAGGTGTGATTTCTGTGCTGCAAAAATTCATCCTTTGAGACTTTGCCCCGTGAGGAAGCCAGGCTGGACCTACAGCTGGTTCCAAGAGCTCTGGAGCGTTTCTGACACCAGCAGAGTGTGTCCAGTGCATCCCTTGCAGAGCTCCTCCAGACTCTCCCTTTGTTCCACATCCACCCAGAGCTCATTAGAGGCTACTCGGGGAGTGATTGTTGCTCTAATTCTCAATTTCTGGTCTTTTCACGGCCTGATCTAAACAGCTTTTCAGAAAGCAAACAATATGCATATTTCATGAAATTCAGCTCAATATCTGTTTAATTGTGAACGCCCTCGGTGAGTTTTCAGGAGCTGCTTCAGTGAATCACTTGAGCTGACAAACAGGGGAACTGGGAATGAATTTCTGAGCACCAATCCCTCACCCGTCTCCTGCTCCTTTCCCTCTTCCCTTCAGAAATCAGCTCCTTTGCCTTGGTCTGGCAGCCTGATATTTTCTCAACAGAGTTTCATGATTTTTTGGATTTTGAGCAGTTCCTAGGGAAAGGCCATTCCCAGGAAAAGTTCCCTTTAACCCCCAGGATGGCTGGAAAAGGCTCCTTTACCAGGGCCCTGTGCTGCCCACTGGGGCTGGAGGCCAGGATGGATTGTGTTGGATCCAGGTAAGAGAATCCTGTGGCTGTAAATTCCTGGGGCATGCAGATGTTCCAGCATATGTATCCCTAATGCTGGGGGAGACGCACGAGATGGTAAAACCTACATTATCTGGGATTTAGGATGTTTGCTTGGCAGAACAAGGGATTAGAGAATAGAAAGCTGAAATGACCATCTGTCTGCAGAAAAAGGATCCCGTGAATTCAAATTTCCATGGTCGTTTTCCCTAATCTGCTTGACTTCATTTGATATCTTCTGTCGAGGACATCAGGGCTGATGTCCTTGTGCCCCAAACGGTGACAGTTCATTTCCCACACGTGGAAGTTCTCTCCCACTTGTCTTTCTACAAGGAGCTCTAGAAACCATTTTTCTGTCACTCTTGAGTTTCCCATTGTTTGCAGCCCATAATTTTAGGGCTTCCAGCACTTTCTACCTTCAAAGAATGAGAGAATGGGTTTGTATTTCTTCTACATCTAGAGCTGGGATGTGTTTTCCTCTGGGGTGGGATGACTCACCTGTTGGACCCTCTCACTGCACAGGAGTTTAGTCACCAATTCCTGCTGTTTAGACACCAGTGCTGTCAATTTTTGCCACGTGCTTGTGAATCTGATGGTATTTGATGTTTCCCTGTAGAGCCGCTGCTCCTGGAAATGTGGGAACCTTGAAGTTTTGGGTTTAAAAAAGCTTCGAGGCGTTGTCGAGGAGAAATCTGGAAGTGTGTTAAAAGTGCTGCCTGTGCATTCACAACCCAGAGAGCTTAAAACCTAGAGTTTATTAATTTTAAATCTCATTATCTTTAAGAGGAAATGATATTTTCCGGAAAATAGCAGAGACGTAACACCTGCAAAGAGGCAGCAGATCCTTGGTTCTGTGGTGGGGCTGTGCACTGGGAGGTGCAGGAGCCTCTCCTAACCGATGAGATACTCAGAGCCTGAAGGAAATAAAGTTCTCTGCTATGTTTTTAAACCTTGCCTTGATCCCATTCTTTAGGATTTAGTTCTGAAGGCAGAGAGCCTGCCTGGGAGACCTTGATTCAGGGAATCTTCAGTGAGACAAAGAGGTTGCTGGGCACTAATCAGCTCTGCTGGAATGGTTTGGAGCTGTGCTGGCATTAGCATGTGCTCCCCAGGGGCTCCCAGGTGCCTTTGGAGTGAAACTCCAAATAGATTGGGGTCCTCACCTCTGTGCAGCCTGCCTTGAAGCATAGAGGCTTGAGATTTATTTTATTTTTTTTTTCCTGTACTCTGTGTTCTGCCTTTTCTCTGCTTTCCTTCTCCTTTAGCATTTCCTTGTTTACAGCAAGGTGAGTCGTATTTACAGCGCCGGGGAATTTGTCAGGAGCTGCATTCTGCTCGTCATCTGTTCCTTGCCCATTTCAGAAAGCAATTAGCAGGCATAGCATGTGAATAACAAACTGTGCTGGAAGGGGCTGCTCACCCAAGTGTGCCGAGCAGAACGGCTCCTGTCAGAGCTGGGAGCTGACAGCTCCAGCCCCGGCCACAGCCAGGCCAGCAACACAGAGCTGCAGGAGAGGGCAGGAGCCACGGCTTTGGGGACACTGCCTTGGGGACACTGCCTTGGGGACACAGCTTTGGGGACACTGCTTTAGGGCAGATATCAGCTGCAGGGAGAGGACAGAGATCCACAACTTTGGGGACACTGCTTTGGGGTCTTTGGGGACACTGCTTTGGGGCAGGTATCAGCTGTAGGGAGAGGACAGGGATCCACAGCTTTGGGGACACTGCTTTGGGGACACGGCTTTGGGGACACAGCTTTGGGGACACTTCTTTGGGGCAGATATCAGCTTCAGGGAGAGAACAGAGATCCACAGCTTTGGGGTCCTTGGGGACACTGTCTTGGGGCAGGGAGTGGCAATTAGGGACAGATTTCAGCTATAGGAGGAGGACAGGGATCCACAACTTTGGGGACACTGCTTTGGGGTCTTGGGGGAACACTGCTTTGGGGCAGAGAGTGGCAGTTAGGGGCAGGTATCAGCTGTAGGGAGAGAAGAGGGATCCACAGCTTTGGGGTCTTTGGGGACACTGCTTTGGGGTCTTTGAGGACACTGCTTTAGGGTCTTTGGGGATACAGCTTTGGGGCAGGTGTCAGCTGTAGGGATAGGACAGGGATCTACAGCTTTAGGGACATTGCTTTGGGGGCTTTGGGGACACTGCTTTGGGGCAGGGAGTGGCAATCAGGAGCAGATTTCAACTCTAGGGATTAGACAGGGATCCACTGCTTTGGGGACGCTGCTTTGGGGTCTTTGGGGAACACTCCTTTGGGATAGGGAGTGGCAGTTAGGGGCAGATATCAGCTGTAGGGAGAGGACAGGGATCCACAACTTTGGGGACACTGCTTTTGAGCAGGGGAGTGACAATTAGGGGCAGGTATCAGCTGGAGGGAGAGGAGAGGGTTCCACAGCTTTGGGGACACTGCTTTGGGATAGGGAGTGACAATTAGGGACAGGTATCAGCTCTAATAGGGATCCACAGGGATCCACAGCTTTGGGGTCCTTGGGGACACTGCTTTGGGGCAGGGAGTGGCAGTTAGGGGCAGGTATCACTTACTTGGTCTTTCCTTTTCTGGTAGAAGCTGCTAAGTTGTGCATCCAACTCTTAGAGGTGTCCTGAGCTGTTTTAGTCTCAGAATCAAAGAAATAAAACTTCTGTGGTCAGTTCTGCTGCTTGAGATGCAGCCTGGGCTCAGGTGGAGTGTGTGGCTGGGGCATTAGCCAGGGGAGAAATAAAAGATGTGGGCAGTATTTCAGAGTAGGATTTCAGAGTAGTATTTTAGAGTAGGATTTCATAGACACTTTAAAAAGTCATCTACAAATATAAGTTAATATTTCCCTTTGTTTGCATGGGATGTTTCCCTGCCCTCAGTACTGCACCGAGTTTGGATGCTGGAATCAATCAGGGAAGGGTGAAGCAGAGGGATTTGTGTCTGCTTCAAGTGCAAATGTCTGTGCAAACTCAAACGTGGAGCTGCCACAGACTTTTCCATTATTCATATACTGGGTGCCTTAATCTAAGGTTGAACTTGGTATCTCCAAAGCTCAGCCTTTCCTTTACCCCTGTTCTAAACCAGAGGATGTTTTCTGAGCCCCGTGGTGAGGGGCCAGGAGGAGAGGAGAGGAAACACCATGCTCTATCCCAGGTTTTTGGATACTTCCCAGTATTTTCCTTCCCTCCCAGGCTTACTGTGCTGCCCTTCAAGTGAGCAGTTTGCTTGAAAAGCAGCCCCACTTCCCCCAGCCGCGCCTGCAGCTGGCTCCCCATGAAATAATAATCACAGCATTTAGGAAATGAAACCCGGGAGTGTCGCCCGAGGGCAGGCGGTGCAAAGGGAGAGTGGAGAGTGTTTGTTCGGAGCTGGGGAGCCGCGGCAGGATGGAGCTGAGTGCAGGAGACAGCCCCTGAGCCTGATGCTTCCTGACGGGCGCTGGCTGCTCCCTCCATCAGCCTGTGCCCCAGGGAATCCATCCCACCTGAGGCCGGGGTGGAAAGGTGAGGGAAGGAACAGCCCTGGTGTGTGTGGGTGCAGAGCTGGCCTCTGCAGGAAGGAATCAGGAAGGATTCCCAGGAGTGGCTGTGGGCACAAAGCCCCCTGTGGTTGATCCAGACGTGTTTGCTGGGTGGGAATGATGCTGTGCTTCACACAGATCAGAAATGATTGTCTTTTCCAGGCTGTTCCTTGCACTTGCTCTTTTATTGCAAGGCAAAAATGTTATTCCTGTCCTGTCTGTTTGTTCCTCAGCTGCTGGTGGGGGATGCCTGTGTGTATCACAACTAATCAGGGTGATATTTAATTTACCTGAACAGACATGAGCTGCTGGCCTGTCACAAAAGCAGAGCCTGGTGTCCTGGTGCTGCAGTTCAGAGCCTGAAGGGCAGCACTGTGACCAGCCAGGCTCCGAGTGAGCCCTGATGATTTGATTCCCTGAGCAGCTGCATTTCTTGGAACAGAGAGGGGAGGAGAAACTGGGTCAGCATCCAACACGACGTTAAATTGGGCATTTGCAAGTTTATTTAGTTCTGGGCACACTTTGGGCCGGTTTGAGGATGTCCCTGTGGCCCGAGCAGGAGCTCAGCCCCATTGCTGTCCGTGCCTGTGTCAGAGGCACTGCAGCAGCTGTGCAAAAGGGCTTTGAGACCCAGCAACAAAGTGGTTATTTAGGAGTTTGTCATTTTTATAACAGTGTGGTGCTTTGAAATGCTGGGCTGAGCTCTCCGGCAGAGGCAGCTGCTGGCTGGGAGTGCCCCCAGCCCTCCCATCCCTGCACAGAAATGCTCTGGGAGCTCAGGGCTGTGTCCTGCAGGGCCAGAACACCTCGGTGTGCCTGTGTCCCTGTCCAGGTGCTGAAACCTTTCCTGCCTGTGCCTGTGTTGATACCTTGGGATTTTAGCTTTTCTATTTTTCATCTGTTTGTAACCCTGCAGTTCTTTAGTGTAGAACTCCAAACTCCACACACAGTGGGAGCTGCTGCTTCCCCAGTTTGGGCAGACACAACAATTCCACTCCAGGCCTGGCAATCAAGGACACCTCACTGCCCCAGGCCTGAGAGATGGAAACAAAAGTGAGTTGGGGGCAGCAAACTTGGGGTCAATGACTTCATTCCCTGGAGCTGGAATTGGGAGATGAACCCCCAATGTGCAAATGGCCCAAACTGATCCAAGTGTGCAAACCCGTGCCCATTGTCCATTGTGGGTGCAGCCCCTGGGGGGCTTTGGGTGCCCTAAATGTACCTGAAGGCCCTTCAATAAACAGAACTGCTTTTTATTCTCTTAATTCTGTCTGGCCTCTGGTTTTAGGTAGTCCCAACAAGGCATCAGTGTCATCAGTGAAGATGGGAAGGCTGCAGCAAGGCTTTGGGGGGTTTCTTCCTGCAAGGACTTGGGCCGTCCCTCCCCTGGAGCGTGCTCTGTTCTCAGAGGCAGCACAACATCATCTCACTTTTGGCTGGAGGTTTGTCCCTCTCTTTCTAGACAGGAATGAGTGGCTGGGAGATGGGGGAAGAGGAAAGGATTGTAAATAATTAGAAATGCAGCCAATTATAGAATGGTTTGGGTTGGAAGGCACCTCATGGATCATCTGGTTCCACTCCCTGCCATGGGCAGGGACACCTTCCACTATTCCAGGTTTGTCAGAGCCCTGTCCAGCCTGGCCTGGAACACTTCCAGGGATGGGGCAGCCACCACAGCTTAACAAATGTTACATTTCTGTTTATGAAAAGGCTCTTTGGTGAGCTGGTAGCCATTTAAACAGCTCCCTTAATATAGTGCAGTCTCTCAGAAAGGCCAGCAGTGGATTTGCAGCACCTGAGATGGATGAGATGGCTCCTCTGCTTTCACCAGGAACAATTTATTTACAGGGCGAGGCTGTCAGCCCTGCGTGAACGCTGCCAACGCTGGCAGGTCTGCAGGATGAGCTTTTGTTGGGTTTATATTTCCAGCTTCTTCAGCCAAAGCAACCCTGCTCGGGCCATGGCTTTGTTCTGAGAAGGATGAGGTGGTCAAAAGGCAGCCCCTGCTCCCTCCTGCCAGCTCCTCCTGCCTGGTGCTTCGTGTGTTTGGCACTGGGCTGTGTGGGATGGCTTGGAGGAGAAATGAGAATTGCAAAGGTGTTGCTCCTACCTCCATGGAGAATCAAAGCCTGATTTTTCTCCTTAGCTGGGAATTAACTGGGGGAGTGACTCACTCTGCTGTTGAAGCAGCTAATGCTGCCTGCAGAATTATCCTGGCCACTGCAGCTTGGACTCCCAGCTCACTCTGTTCCAGTTGCTCTTGGCCGTATTTAAGATTTGTCATTGTGGTTGCTTTTGCTTTGCTGCTTGCTAAGCTGATGAGGGGATCAACAAGAGAGGTGGGAGGAATTGTTGGGAGAAATCAGGGATTTCATGGCATTGCCAGGATGCCAGAGCTCAACCTGGCCTAGCTTGTGGGCTCCTTTTTTCACCAGGAGAGATCAAATTCTGTGAGCTTTGGATCTGCTCCCTGTAGAAATTAATGTTTCTGTTCTGATGGAACCTACGGCTCAGAAATAATGACCTGGTGAGAGGCACATCAAAATAGTCCATAGAAAGGTCGTGATAACAATTACAGGAGTGTAATAAAAGCAATTAAGTATTCACAGCAGCTTATTCCTTGGTAAGGGTGGAGATCTCCCGTTTTGGAGAGGGGCAGAGGTCAGGCAGCAGAAAGGTGAGGAGCATATTTGATGTGGCAGGTAATGAATTCCCTGGCTCGAGCAGGGTGAGTGTCCTCATCCGTGCTCAGGGCCGGGCAGGAGCAGGGATCAGCACAGATTATGGAGAATCCTTCTTTTACACCTGCTCTGAAGGCTGTGAGGCAAAAAAAAATCTGCAGGGTTTTATGCTGTGGAGAGGCAGGGAGAATTTTCACCAAACCCCGGTGATGGTAAAAGTCCTTCGGGGAGAGGGAGCAGCAGCAGGATGGTGGAGCCTCCTCCAGCAAGGAGGGGAAGGTGCACACCCTCTGTGGCTCCAGCAGCTCATTCCTGGGCTGAATGGAACGGGATGGAATATTCCTGGGCTAAAATGGAGCAGGATGGGAGCATTCCTGGGCTGAATGGAGCAGGATGGAATATTCCTGGGCTGAATGGAGTGGGATGGAATATTCCTGGGCTGAATGGAGTGGGATGGAATATTCCTAGGCTGAATGGAGTGGGATGGGAGCATTCCTGGGCCAAATGGAGCAGGATGGGAGCATTCCTGGGCTGAATGGAGCAGGATGGGATATTCCTGGGCTGAATGGAGGGGATGGAATATTCTTGGGCTGAATGGAGCAGGATGGAATATTCCTGGGCTGAATGGAGAGGGATGGAATATTGGATGGAATATTCCTGGGCTGAATGGAGCAGGATGGGAGCATTCCTGGGCTGAATGGAGCGGGATGGGAGCATTCCTCACGCCACAGGTTTTATTTGCCGCCCTGCAGGCCTGTTCCTTCAGCTCTGCCAAAGGGTTTGTAGCCTGCATCCTCCGCTGTGCAAAGGCAACATTTTGCTGCCAAGGTGATGGTGTAACTGAGATTGAAGGCCTGTGTGTGTGCAAAACCCTGCAGTGTTTGAAATGGAAGTAAGAGCAGCCATCCTCAATCTGCTCATTTTTTGGTTGTTGTACGATTCACAAGGGGGAATTCCGCGCCTCGAAAAGAAAGTGCGTTTCCCGTGCCAAAGGTAAATGTTGTTGCGACACTTCTGGGGGCAGTAAGGGTGTTTGTAGGGCAGGATTGATCCCTCAGGGCTGGGTGAGTGGGTGTGTACAGCCTCCATCACTGCCAAGGCTGAAGGAGCAGGCTCAGATTTGAGTGCCTGGCGTTTGGATCCGCAGCAGGGCTGGAAACAGGAGCCCAGTGCCTGAGTTCTCAATCTTCTGCTAATCACAGCACCCGAGGTGAACGAAGCCTTTCTCCAACCTGCTGGTGATGGTGCCCAGGGCTGGGAGGCACAGCTTGGAGCGGAGATGGGGAAGGAGAGCTGTGACTGCTGCCTGGGCCTGGCGGATCTCCTGGCGCCACCGCTCTGGGATGCTGTGGGATGCTGGAGGGACCGGAGTTACACTCCCTGCTATTAACCCCGGGCTGCTCTGTTTGCTCCTCCCCACATCCTGCTGGCTCCTTCTCCTTTCCGTGGGGTTTTTGTTTGGCAGCAATCTCACCTTTGTTGGCGGAGCCGCCAGCGGGGCTGGGCGAGCGGCAGTGTAATTAAAGTTTGTTCAGACAAAGGCGCTCGGTGACGAGATGCAGTGTTGCTGAATCCACAAGGGGCACAATTAACTGATAAGAGTAAACTAATTGTTATTCATATTAAATTAGGGCACAGGTGATTTGGAAAATCTATAGACACTCCCATATGCTTTGCAGTTTTGCATTGCAGATTACGGTTTTATAAGGCCCTTCTGGGATTCGGATTAGAGAGGCAAAGTGTGGAGCTGTATCTAAACTGAACATACTCCTTCCTGATTAACTACATGACAAAAACATAAATGTGACCATCAGACGATTTGTCACTGTTTGCATATTAATTTTTCTTCTCCAGGCACAAGCACAACTGGGTTTTTTTTATATATATCCCGGAGATTTTGTTAAGTGGCAGCTTGGAAAACCCAGACAAGGTGACGTGATTCCCGTGTTGTCACATAATAGTTTGGAGCTGGAGGTTAATAGCAGAGAATGGGAACATGGCAGGGGCATGACTGTCACAGGGGCTGGTTCTTTGTGCTGTGCCCTCACGGTCTGTGGATTTTTGCAGGGCTGTGCTCACCCTGCCGGGATGAGGTGAGGCTGCAAAGAGCTGTAGTCTCTCCACACTGCCTGAGAATGCCAGGCTGGAGCTTTTGGAGCAATTCTGTATCAGGCTCTGTTGGTTTAAAACATCTCTGAAATGAATATTTATAAACGGGACACGAAAAAAGAATCCAAATTGCTTGTGTGATCTTGGGACGTGAGATATTATGATTATTTATGCTCTTCTATGTCTCGCTTTATCAGTTCATTGTGTTGCAATCCCAGAGTGTCACAAGCTGCTCTTGAAGGAGGTTCTCTCTTAGCAAGAGCTAAAACTGCCTGGAGAAGCAGTGGTGGAAAATGTGGGGACAGCAGAGCAGGAAATGGGGCAGAGGATGCGCCAACAGCACGGCTGGAGTGTGAAGGAAGAGAGAGATGCAGGCTTGGACTGGCTGCTGAGCCTCCTGACCCCTAAAAACAAAGAGTCTGTGACTTTTGTCATCCTGAATCCCCATCTGGGGTTGTCTCAGCACACCCAGAGACCCGGCAACAATTCCAGCAGTGCCTGCATGTGTTGGCTTCCTCTCCTCCCTTCTCCAGCTGTGGCATCCAGCAAAGACAAGAGTTCAGAGTTCCTGACCTGTGTGAGGGGTGCGAGGAGGGTTTGGAAATGGAGCTTAATCACAGAGCTGGTAGTGTTTGTTTGCTAAGAGGGTGCTTCCCAATAAATTCAAGCCCCTCAGAGAACAGTTTGGTGCATGATTTAGCACGGTCTGCTCCATCCTGGTCTCTGAGCAATCTCTGCCTTGGAGCCTGGCCAGGATACCGATCAGGGAAAGGCTGGAGCTGGACAAGGAGTCTGGGGGTTATTGAAGCACTCCTGCCAGCTCCCAGCAGTGTGCTAAACCTTTTCCTCTTGGCTGTTCCCCTGAGTTCAGCTCACCTGCCGTGGGTCTTTAGCCCACAAAGAGTTTCTTTCAGGAGGTGAAGGAGCACCGCTGTCCACGGGGAGCGCCATGCAAAGCTCTCACTGCCGGGCTGTGAGCTGGTGCAGGCTCAGCCTCTCAGCAGGGCAGAGAGGAGGGGGCTGAGGTGTCTTTACTGGAGGAAATCCCGCTGGAAAAACGCCAGGCTGCGGCTTAATTGAAGGGGAGAGCACCACCTGCTGATGCAGCACCAGGGCTCCTCTGGTCTCCTCTCCTGACCTGCTCCTGAGCGTCCTGAGGGCTGCACCCACAGGTCAGGGAGTGCAAACCTCCTCCAGACACTTCCAGAGCCTTGGAAGCGTGGACAGCTCCTCCCTGCTGCCGGGGAAGGGAGTGTCTCCTATCTTCGAGGAGGGAAGGAAAACCTGTTGGTCTCTGGCCCCTGGGGAGTTATAGCCAGGACAGCAGGTGCTGTTAGAGGATATTTTTGCCCAGTGTGCAAATGCCAACTGAAGTAGGAGCAAGGATCTGCTCCAGAGAGTGGGATGGACTGGGGTGATTGAAGGGAGCACCATAAACAGCGGGGTGAGGGGGTTGGTTGGATGGAGGGTGAACACAATTTGTTGGTTTGGTTCCTGGGTATGAGCAGCCCCTGTGGGAAGAAGGGGAACGGTGTTAGTTTGGCAGAGTGGTCAGACTTGGCATTATTTTCCTCCATAGCCTCTCCCACAAGCTCTGGTCCCTCTCACCTGCCTGCCAAGGTGAGTGGGGCCATCGAGTGACAAAGAGCCACCAGAGGCATTGCTCCATCCCTCTGGATGAAAATTACAGCACCCAGAGCTGCTTTTGGTGATCAGAGCAGCAGAACAACCATGCAAAGACACTGCCCTGACATTTCCCAAGGTTGTCCCTTGGAACCTTCAGGGTTCAGCCCTGAACCAAGCTCAGGGTTGGATCTGAGGAGCTCAGGCTGGCATTTCAGCACCTGGCCCATCCCACCCCTCTCCCCATTTCTGCAGGCAGTCGTATCTCCAGTCTGGCTTCACCAGGTGATGATAACCTGGAGGAACTCTCTGAGGGGAGGCAATTCCCATGTTCAGGCAGGAGAAGGAGGCAGTGCTGCTGAAGGTGTGAAGCTGTGGCTGGGGCACAGCAGAGGCTGGCAGGCAGCTTAGATGCAAACTGGGATCTCTCCAGCTGCTCCCAGCCCCGTGTCTGTGCATGCTCTGCTGAAACCTACCCTGCTATTTACTGTGGATTTGCCCTGGTGCTGCTCCCTTTGCCCCTCACAGCCTGGGCTAATGAGCTGGCTGCTCACCCGGGGAGAGGCACCGCTCCTGTTCGTGCCTGGCTCCGAGCACGGATGCTCCCGGCGCTGCCAGATGGCAAACACAGAGGAGAGGAGAGAAGGGAGCTGCAGCTCTGCTTCCTCACAGGAAAAAAGCCTGGTGGGAGCGTGCCTGCCCCGGCTCTGCTGCTGCTTGGCTGAGGAGTTGGGAAGGACAAGACACAGCGGGGTCAAGGACTGAGCCCCAGGGCGGCTGGGGCAGGCGCAGGGTGTGGGGCTGGGAGCAGCTCCTTTAGGTTTCCACGTGCCTCCAGCCCTGTGGTAACAAACCTTACATAAACCTAGCCGGAAGCACAGCATTAATATTTAAAAAAATGCCATGCGAGGTATTGGATCTATGCTGTATTCTCCAGCAGTGTCTCTGTGTTTGCGTGTGCGCGCTCACGCTCCGGGCTTTGTTTTCCTTTTATAGTGGATTGTTGTGTGTATGTATTTTACTCGGGGTGTTTTGTGCTATAATAAGAAGGGGGAGGGAGCAGGGAAATGCTGCTCTGTTTATACACACTGCTGTCAGCAGCGAGGCTGCCTCTTCCAGACTCACATGCTCTGCGAAGCTCCCTGGATCCAGGCAAAGAGCGCATTTCCCCCCTTTATCCCAGGATCCTGTGGGAGAACTGGCTGAGCCTCTCCTCCCCTTCCCCTCTCCTGGAATTTGGCCCCGGGGAGCGTGGCACAGCCCCATCCAGCGTGCAGACGAGTGGATATGTGAAGGTTCAAAGGGACAACCTTGGGAAATGTCAGGGCAGTGCCTTTGCACGGTTGTTCTGCTGCTCTGATCACCAAAAGCAGCTCTGGGTGCGTCACGCTGTAATTTTTGTCCACAGGGATGGAGCTGTGCCTCTCTGTGCCTCTCCTGAGCTTCCCTGATACTTTTCCCAATGCTTTCCACCTTTGTCAGTCTTCTGAGGCACTGGAGCAGGGCCCAGCCTGAAATGTTACTGCTCACCCATAATTTTTATAAATCTCAGGTGTAGCACATCTCCTTCCCCTCCCCCCTGAATTTTTATGAGTTTAGGTTTTGTGGCAGGAGCATTTTTATGCCTCTTCTCATTTTTTTTTCCCCCCTGAAATATTCAATGAATGTGCCCTTTTTCTCATTCTGATATGGGCCTCAAGGGACAGATCCTTCCTATCCATCTCCAGCATGCCATAACAACCCGGGACATGCTGGAAAACCACTGGGTCTGAATCCGCCCTTTTGATATAAGTGGACATTATGCATTTTTAATAGGCCTGAAGCTCAGTGAAACCCTTAGTACTAGCTGAGCTGGCACAAAATTCCCAGGCAAGGAGTCTTTGGAGCTGATCTCTCCCTAGGTACCTTGCAGAAAATGAGACCAAGGACAAAAAAAGGCCATGTTCCCTTTGATTGCAGGAGCTGCCGTGTTTTGCAGAGGAGGTGGCTGAGCAGGAGCTGCCTGGCTGTGCATGAAGGACTCTGGGCTGGCAGTCCTTGCTCATCCTGTTCTTCCCCACAGCAGGTGCAGCTTGCAGGGAGAGGCTGTTTAAAGCTCCTTCCTTCCATCATCGCCCTGGACAGCGTTTCAGCGTGGCCTGGAGGCATCATCTCCCTGCTTTGTCCAGCACAGGCTCAGCAAAGCTCATTTCCACCTGAGGCAGTGGTGTGGAGTCCTCCAGCTCGCTCCACTTCAGGAATGAGGAGTTTGGGAATCCCTGTCCCTCTGATGATGCAGCTGGGGTTTGTCAGTGCGCCTCGATGGCTGATCATTTGGGGGTAATGTTTGGATCTCCAAACTCCTCAGCAGAAATCTCTGCATCCCCTGGAGATGCACAAGTTAGAATTGGAGTCTGAATGCTGTAGGTTCAAAACCAAAAAGCCCAGAGAAAACGGTGGGAATCTCTGGTGAGGATCACTGAGGTTGCTCTACCCTATGGATCTCAGATCCCTGAGTGCTCGAGCTTTCCTCAGTCACCAGAATGTTATTTTTTTACTTTGTTTTTCCTTTTTTGGTAAAGCATAAGTAAATCTGTCTATACCTACAGGTTTCCATGGCACTGTAACCTTTCAGAGAGGGAACAGCAGGGGAGGATCTGTGGATCTGTGCACGACCACTGGGGAACAGGAGGATGTGGTGGTGCTTGGAGAGGATTGATGTGGCTGGAAGCAGCTCAGGACGGGTGAGAGGTGCCTCACCCCCGAGCTCAGCAGTGACTTTTGGCTCAGGTTAAACTGCCCAGCTGTGGCATTTGGAGACACACTCACCGTGGTGTTCAACCAGCTGGGAGAGATCTGCTGCTGAGCATGAGTCAGCCCTGCTGGGTCAGCCACTAAAGGGCAGGACCAGGAGAAAAGACCTTTGTTCTCCCTGCCCCTTCAAGCCCTGACTCTGCCAAGTGGTCACTAAGGAGGACGGGAGCATCCCTATGGCTCCGTGCATGGATAGAGGTCACACAGGGTCCTGTGTGCCTGCTGGCCTGGGTGCAGATGTCATCGCTTAAGGGCAGCACTGATTTCCCATTTTCCCATGGGAAATCACCATCCTGCTGCCCTGTGTCCAGTGCCAGGACCCTTGGTCAGCCCCCGGAGGGACGTGGGGATACTCAGTGTTGGGGTGGGGATGGCTGAGTGGGGCCGTGGGAAGGCTGGTGCTACAGGAAGGGCAGTGGGATGAGATGTAAGGAGTGCTGCCCACTGCCCCCAAAGCCCAGAGGGCTCAGCTGGGAGCCACCAGCGTGGGCACGGGCAGAGAGGAACCAGGAGTGCTGGAACCAGGAGTGTTCCTCTGAAGAGCTGCAAGGGGAGCTGAGCTCTGCCTGCCACACCGTGGGCTGCAGGGTAGCCTTGCCTTCATCACCTTCCAAGCTTCCTCCCAGCAATGCTGAACTCCCCCACCAAGCAGAGCTGCCCTTGGCCCCCAGCCTGCCCCATCCCCATCCACATCCCCATCCCCATCCCCATCCCCATCCCCATCCCATCCACATCCCCATTCCCATCCCTGTTCCCATCCTCATCCCTGTCCCTGTCCTCAACCCCGTCCTTGTCCCCATCCCATCCCCATCCACATCCCCATCCCATTCCATCCCCATCCCATCTCATCCCAATCCCATCCCATCCCCATCCCCATCCCATCCCCATCCCCATCTCATTCCCATCTCCATCTCATCTTCAGCCCCAGCCCCAGCCTCATCCCATCCCATCCCATCTCATCCCATCCCATCCCATCCCATCCCATCCCATCCCATCCCATCCCATCCCATCCCATCCCATCCCATCCCATCCCATCCCATCCCATCCCATTCCCATTCCCATTCCCATTCCCATTCCTATTCCCATTCTCATTCCCATCCCATCCCCATCCCCTCCCCATCCCATCCCCTCTCCCCGGGAGCTCCCCGAGCCCGCCGCCGCCAGCCCGGTGGGTGATGAGAGTGAGGAGAGCAGGAACCAATTCCTCCCGGGGCCATCTGGGAGCCTTCCCCGGCTTTTCCTGCCGGCTGTCGCAGGGAGCGGAGCCCCTGCCGGAGCGGGATAAATTGGTACAGACCATCCATCGGCAGCGCAGGTCCTCCTCTGGCAGGGAGAGGCTGTGGGCGCTGCTCTGGATACAAAGCAGCCACGCTCTGGCTCCTTCCTCCTGCATCCCGCTGGCCTCCTCCTCCTCTTCCTCCTCCTCCTCCTCCTCCTCCTCCCTGCTCGCTCCCTCCCTCTCTCCCTCTCTTTCTTTCCCCGAACGCCACGCTGCAGAAGGCAGAGCTGCGAGCCGGAGCTGCACGGAGGCGAGGCAGGAGCGCGGAGCTCTCCGAGGATGTTCCTCTGCGAGTGAAACACTGGCGGGGATGCGATGAAGCAGCGTCGTGGTTGCTGCCTGGATTAAGAGAGAAAACATTAAATATATATATATATAAATAAAACCCACAACAAAACCACCACCAAGCCGGACGCAACAAACGAGGAGAAAAGGGAGGAGAGAAGGAGGCGGAGGTTGCTGGGGGAGCCCGCTCGGATGGGCGAAGAGCCGCTTTGAATCGTGCCTCTGTTCCCAGGGATTAAAGCATGAATGGGAGCAGCTTCCCGGCCACGATGGAGAGAGAAGGCGGCTCCGGCTGTGGCCATAAGGTAACTCTTGCCTCCTCTCGCTGCATGGCTGAGCCGAGCAGGACACAGCTCCTTTATGCACTGGGTGTGTGGATGCGTGGATGCAGCGGGCAGGGCTGGGAGGAAGCAGGAGGCACTCGGAGCGGTTTCCCTACCCCTCCCAGCGCATTTAAAGGACGCAGAGCGGGTCCCGGGGGCTGCAGTGCCCGAGATCACTTTGCCCCCCCCCTTTGCCTGAGGCCACCGAGCTGCTCTCCCTGGGGAGCGCTGCCTGGGTTAGGGGAGATCTCACCTCCAGGAGCTCCCAGCATCGCCCTCCCGAGCCTGCACCTGCCCCGGGGCTCCCTCGGGCTCCCGGTGGCCTCGCACCCTGCCGTGCATCCGTGCGGAATCAGGGCAGGGAGGTGAGAGGCGACCCGGAGTTGCTTTTTCCCTTCCCTTGGTCATCCTCTGCCTTTTCTTCGCACCGGGAAGGGATGGGGTTCGGGAGGAGGGGGAGCTGAGATCGCTTTCATTCGTGCCAGCAGCGCCGAGAGCCAACTTTGAGGCTGCTGAAAGGGAAATCTTCCCAAGTGCTGTTTTTTGGGGGATCAGGAGATGGCTGAGCGAGGCTTTGGCATCTGAGGAGGGATCTCCGTGTTGTGTTATGGAGTGCGAGTGGGAGGGGATGAGAACCGGTGATTGTGAGGGACAAAGTCGGTGCTGATCAATGAAGCTGCCCGCAAATGATGCTTTCCTCTCCCTGCTGGGCCTCTCTCTGACTCAGTTCCTGGGTCTCTCTGACCGTGAAACTCCGAATTTCTCTCAGTCAGAGCAGGAAGCACAACTTCGAGCAGTGCTGGGAGGTGGCTTAACCCAGATGTTCGGGAAAGCCCCGAGGAGAGGCCGATGTTCACAGCTGTGGAGCCCCCATCCAGTCACTCCCGGCGAGCAGAGCTCCTGCCCGGCCACCCCTCACCACCTCGGGCAGGATCCTGCTGCTGCAGCATCCCCTTGCTCCGTGCTGTCTGCCACATCCCCCTCCTCCCCCTGCCCTCAGGGGCTCCTCGATGGCTCCTGGCATGGGGTGAGGAAGCATTTGCTTTGATTACTGAGATAATGAATGTCCCAGAAGTCTCCAATGAGCCCCGGAGTGCCATCAGTGGCTGTAAGAGCCCGCATGAACATCCAGGGAGTTTGTGGCTCAATGTGAGGGACTGGCAGAGACTCTGGAGTCTCTTGCACTGGTCTGCACACTCTTGGATTTTTGGTGTCCCTGAGCATCCACTTCAGGGAATGGATTCACCAGGATTTGGCTGCAAGGTTACAAGGGCTGGGATTTCCTGGCTTACCTGGCAGAGATGGGACTGAAAGGGTGTGGGAAGGAAAATGGAGGCACTGGGGAAAAGATGGGGAAAATATCTTCTTTCTGTGTGAAACTCCAAACTCTGGTTTCTGTGCCAGCCTCGAGGAACGCAGAAGATGTTCTGGTGAAGGAATTCAATAATTAGGAAGAATATTTCTCCCAGGAGGGTTAATTCTGTGGCAGGGGCTTTGGAAATGGCCAAAGCCAGCAGGACACTGTGTGTTGCTATAATGAGAAGGCAGCTGATCAATAATTTTATTTTCCTGTTTGAATATTAATGGGTGTGGGGAAGGCAGAGGAAGAAACATGCAAGCAATGATGTTGGCTCTGAGTACATTCCCATTCCAGCTGGATCTCAAATCCCTTCCTGCACCCTTCCTAGGGAAATGCTGTGGGATTCCCTGACAGCTCAGGGGGACCTGGCTGACCCAGCAGGGTGCAGAACAGGAGACACAAATCACGTTTTGATTCTCTGGGACAGAAAAGCCAGAGGTGCTCCATAAGGGCTCCCTCAGTGTGAGTGCCCACAAGAGGACACAGGCAGAGCTTTCCCACCCGGTTTCCCAAAGTTTCCGGACCGCCCAGGGTGGCTCAGAGTGAACACAAAGTGCCCCAACCCTGTCAGGGGCTGTCCCCCTGTCTGTGTCACAGCTGCCACCAAGGCCAGCCAGTCTGTGCCTTTGTGCCTCCAGAGCCCAGCCAAGCTCAGGGCTGCTGGATTTCCTCTTCCCTGCCTGGTTGTCCTGCATCTTTCCGGGGTTTCTCTGCTCCTGAGGCAGGGAGAGCTGTGAGTGCCTCTGGAGTGCAGGGCTGGTTGGGTTTCAGCATCCTCAGCCCTGCTGCATCCTCCTGGCAGCTCTCAGGGAGATCTGGCCTAAGCTCACCAAGAAACCTTCCAGGACTCAAGTGTGAGCACGCTCTCCCCTTGGCCAAAGCTGGCTGTTCCCTGCCAAAATGAGGCTTTCTGAACCCAAAACGGGGTCTGCCCTTTCCATCTCTTCCAGCCCCCTCCTGTTGTCACAGCAGAAGCCTTGGGAAATGACAAGAACTGTCTTAAAAGGGACACCGGGGCAAATGTTGCATTTCGTTTTTCAGTGGGTTTTGCAGACTTGTCTTTTGAGATGATTTTGCTTTCTCTCACCCTTGTTCTATTTCTACTGGCTCAAAAAAAAAAAAAGTTGTGCAAAAAAGCAATTTTTAGTTCCTCCAACAAAACCCAGTGGCCAGATCTGAATCCAGAGGAGGAGAGGATGTGGTCCTTTCTTGCATTTCTGTGCATTTTCTCTGGCAGGGATGAGCAGTGCCAGAGGCTGCCTGGATTCCAGGACAGCTTTCCAGCAAGATCCCTGACTTCTGGGGATGCAGCAAGCCCTGGGCAGCACCTTCCTCTGTGGCCATGCCCTGTGTGTCTTCCTCACCCTCCACTTTTCCTGCAGGCCTTCATCTGAAGAGTTCAGTGGGCTGCAGCTGTAAGTTGTGCTTAGCTGGAGGAGCATTTGGCGTGGCTTCAACCCACCCAAAGGCAAAGCTCCTTCTGGAATGAATGTCCTTGGAACAATCCATGTCCACTCTGCAGCTTTGTGGGTCCTTTTTCTCTGTGATGTGTGGTCTGTTCATGTTTTGCCTGTGGAGGTCCTGAATCACCCCCTGCCCGTGTTTTGTGCTGTGGTGGCAGGAGAAGTGACCCGTGCCAAGCACGAGGGCTGAAGGGTGAGGAGGGACTCTCCCTTTTCCTCCTGCATCCCCTGACTTTGTGTGTTTGGGTTGGCATCAGGGCTGGATTCACCTCCAGGGGCTGAGAAGGGATTTAATCTCTGTAATTAATCTGTAATTAATCTCCATCTCCTGCTGGAGACACAGGGACGCCCCCCGAGAGCTGTCGGTGACACGGTGTGCTGGTCACCACGGAATGCACCCTCCTCCAGCTGCAATGGGAGCGAGAGAGTGGGCAAAGAATTCCCAGTGCTGGGGAGCAGATCCTGCTCTCTCAGCTCTCTGTCCCAAAAATTCAGCCAGTTTATCCCTCCTCCTATCCTTATCCCTCTCCCTCTGCTGGTTTTTTGTTGTACCAAGTGACGCTTCCCAAAGGACGTTGTTCACAGGCTCAGAAAATGATTCCTGGGCGGGAAAACACCTTGGAACACATTTTCACACCTGATTTTCCATCCTGGAAGTGAGTCCCTTCCTCTGCACAGTTCTAGGCACTAAAACACCTTTGAACACACTTCCACATCCATTTGTTTTCCATCCTGGAAGTGAATTCCTTCCTCTACACGTCTCTGGGCAGTAAAACACCTTGGGGCACACTTCCACATCTATTTTTTACCACCCTGGAAGCAAGTTCCTTCCTCTGCACAGTTCTGGGGAGAAAAACACTTTTGAACACACTTCCACATCCATTTTTTCCATCCTGGAAATGAGTTCCTTCCTCTGCACAGCTCTAGGCAGTAAAATACCTTGGAGCACACCTCCACACTTGTTTTTTCCATCCTGGAAGTGAATTCCTTCCCCCTGCACAGTTCTGGGCAGTAAAACACCCTGGGGCACACTTCCACATCTGTTTTTTCCATCCTGGAGGTGAGTTCCTCTCCCCTGCACGGTTCTAGGCAGTAAAACACCTTGGGGCACACTTCCACACTCAGTTTTTCCATCCTGGAAGTGAATTCCTTCCTCTGCACGTCTCTGGGCAGTAAAACACCCTGGGGCACACTTCCACATCCGTTTTTTTCCATCCTGGAAGTGAATTCCTTCCTCTGCACCGTTCTAGGCACTAAAACACCTTGGGGCACACTTCCACATCCATTTTTTCCATCCTGGAAGTGAGCTCCTGCCCCCTGCACAGCCCTGTGCAGTTGTTGTCACTCTGTTCCTGCCCTGCCCGGTACCACAGAGCCTTGAAGCAATTTCCCAGCTCTCTGAAATCCCTCCAGCTCTGCTCTCCCTGGGAGCCACGGGCAGCACAAGGCGATACGCCTGCCTGTGACAGCAGAATAAATAGGAAATGCTCGAGATCCCCCTCCTGCCTGGATCTGAGCTCTTTTCCTAAAGCCAGGACAAGAGCTAAGCCTCTCTACAGGGATTTTTGTGCTGTTCTTGGAGAGCAGTGGAGAGGGAATTGAAAGCTGTGGCTCAGAGGGAGAAATCTGCTCACCCCCAAAAAAGGTGGGGATCCCTTTGCTTCAGTGTTCTGAAGGTTGGGGTGTCACCTCAGGTAGGTTCAGCTGTAAAGAGAAAATAAGAATTTCCAGGGTGAAGCTGATCTGATCTAAAGGAATTCCACTAAAAAAGGCCAAATGAACTCTCCCTGTTGTTTGCAAAAAGGATAAAGGCAGCCAGCTCTGCTGAGGGGACCTCCCTGCTCCTATGGAACAGGAGAATGAGACACACTTCACTCTCTGACAGGAGAAAGAGCCACGGGATTTGTCTCAGTTGCCTTGCTGGACATCATTCCTAAATGCCCTGCGGGTTCCTCTGCAGATTTGGCACCTGAAAGGCAAAAAAAAAATTAAAAACAAGCTAATCCAGGAGAAATACCCCAGGCTGCCTCACCTTCCATTCAGCTGGAAAGAGCCCCGGAGCAGCAGGACGGATGCTGAGGCTCTGCTCTGGATTTCATGAATGGATGAATGTAGAGACGCAAGAGGGGATTTTGAGGGGATTTGGAAGCCTGCTCCAGGATTTGTCTGGCACACAGAGCATTTATAATACTTCCAGCATTATCATAACATAATCCAGCATGATTTGGGGCCCACTCGGGCTCCCAGTGAATAAAAAGCAGCATTCCTGTGGCCATGGGGGGACAGGGATCTCACTTTGGACAAACTGGAGTTTGCATTGTCCAGACTCCTGTCCTGGTGACACCAAGCAAGGCCTGAGATGCTCTTGGGTGCTGCTGGAGGCACTGGGGCTGTTGGGCATGTGGGTGACAATGTGACAGTGGGGTGGGTGCCTGGGTCACCTCCCTTTGGAGTTCTGGCTGTAAAATTCCACCTTGGAGTTCTGGCTGAACTCCTTGGATTTCACCCTTTGTGTTTTATCATCTGCTCGGCAGCTCCTACAGCTGAAGCAGAAATGTGAATTTCTCTTCACTGAGGTGGCTCTGTGAGGGCCAGGACTGTTCTCACTGGGAAATGTTCTCTCAAGGAAATGTCCCTGAGGGAGTCTTGCTTTTTAGGGAATGAACAAAAGCAAAGGTTGAGGGGTGACACTGCCCTGGCCCCACAGGCCGGGTGATCTCTTGTGGTTTTTCCATCTGAATCCCAGAGACTGTGACATAGAAAGTAAACCTGGAACTGTGCTGGAATCAGTGCATCCAAGTGAGCTTTTCCCAGCTTCAGCTCATGTCAGCCTCATCCACCCATTAAAAATAAAACAAAACAAAACAAAACAAAACAAAACACAAAACAAAACACAACAAAAAAAAAAAAAAAAAGGAAAAAAAGAATTTTTTTTTTTAAAAAAAGCCACTCTACAGTCCTGTGGTAGGAATTTGTCCTGTGGCATCATTTCCCCAAGGCCTTCCTTGCACAGCAGAAGCACATCAGAGTGCTGCAGCATTTCTGGGTGCTCCAGTGCAGGATTTGGGGCTTTTTTTGTGGTCTGCACTGGGGTGTTTTACTTTTCTTTAGGAGGGCAATGGGACACATGGAGCTTGCAAGTTCCATCCTGCTCCTGCTGTCCTGCCCAGGCTGTGCCACAGCACGGGACCAGCACTCCTGGAGCATTTCCTGCACGTGTGGATGAGGGAAATCATCCACGGTGCTTCACTGGGTGCAGGAGCTGTGGTCCAACCCAGAGCAGGGATGAGCGGGGTTAAATCCTCCCCACCACCTCTGGGTTCAGGCTGGAGGGAAGCAGGAGCTGGTTTGTGGAGCTGTGCCTGGACCTGTCCCTGGTCTGTGATTTAAGTCCCTGCCCTCCCTGCCCTGCCAGCCCTGCCAGCCCTCTGTCCTTGTGGGAGCTGTCTGCAGCCCAAGGGGAAGGCTGGAGTTTGTGGGGTGTGCAGGAGGGGAGGGACCCTGAGCCGGGGAGTTAAGGAGGGACATTGGGCAGATGATGAGGGAGAGGCTGGCAGGGCGGGCAGGGCGGGCAGGGCGGGCAGGGCGGGCAGGGCGGGCAGGGTGGGCAGAGCTGCTCCTCCATCCCTCAAAGCCATAAATCCCCAGGGAGGGATCCAGAGCAGATCCACTCTCCTCCCCCTGAGTTCAGGCTGGGAAGGGAGCAGCTAACAGAAGGGATTTTGTCAGGCTGGGCGCAGTACCTGGAGCCTATTTTGGCTCATGAATAACTCGATATTTCTCCTGAATAATAGATGCACGTGATGGTTGCTGAGAGGCAGAGCTGTGAGGGGGCTGGGTGTCGGAAGGAAGGAGGGAGGGAGGCAGTCCTGGGCTGAACTGGGGGCTGGAAATCTGGCAGAGGTGATGTTGGGATGTAAATGTGTGTGACTGAGGCAGAGAGGGCCTGGCTGGTCTTTTTGTGTCTCCTGCAATCAGTGTATATTTATATAAAAATATAATTGTATATTTATATAATGTATAAAAATATATTATATTATTTAATATTAATTATATATAATATATATAATTATAATATATTTTATAATCTATTTTATAATAGATATAAATATAATAAATATAATATATTTATATAAATTATATATTTATATAATATATTTATATAAAAGTATACTGTATATCAGTGCAATACAGCCCTGCCCAGCTTGGGCTCTGGGGCTGGGGAAGGTGAATATTTGTAATCATTTCTCTGCCTCCAGGAGGGGCTTCCTGTGGCAGGAGAACCATGTTTAAATCACAGGTGCTGTGAATAAACCCCAGCACAGTTTATGCTGTGGGTCAGCAACCCAGGACAAGCCTGCCAGGGCAGGTTTGGGACAGCCCAGAGGCTGTGGGGATTTTTGGGAGGTGTTGGCAGTGCTCAGATCAGCAGGATGCTTTCAGCCTCTCTCTTCCTTGAGAGACAGCTTTCACCTGACTTTCTAGTGGCACGTTCTGCTTCTAATTTGGGAGAGAGGGAAGGATAATCTGGCACAAGCCTGCCACCTTTGAAAGGCTGCCAGCCAGTTTATGGCACTCTCTGTCTGCCTGCTCCCTGCAGCCTTGGAGGTGCAGGAATATTCCCTGCTGCCATCCCCGGCTCCCATGGAGGCTGCAGGGATGCAGAGCTCCAGGAGCGGCTGCTGGAGCTTGTGGGGACAGCCAGGGGTTCATTCAGGTGGGCTGTGATCCACCTGGATGAACAGCAGCTGTTGGTGGAGATGGGAGCCACAGCAGTCACTGCTGATGAATAATTCTTGCAGTGTCTTCCTTGTAATAGTGTCACATTCACCAGGCATGACTCGGACATATTCATCTTCCCAGAGAGTGCAGCTCCTGGAATGACCTTCTGCCAGGCTCTGGAAGTGTTTCCTTTTCTTTGTCAGGCCGAGGAGCATCGTCCCTGACATGATTTTTGGCGGGGACAAAAAATTTACAAGTGCTGAAATGGGAAGTATTGAAAAGATGGGTTGGAATCTGTGTCTGAGACTGGGCAGCAGCGTGGTGAGAGCTCAGCTCACTCCTGGGTGGCCCAGTTTGAAGCTCACTCCCTTGGAGTTAGTTACTCTAAGTTGTTAAGTTCTATTCCTTTAACTCTGAAATTCTCCCGAGTGCAAGCAGGCAGAGTTCAGAGAGGAGCATTGAGCAGGGGCCTGGCGGGCACAGCTGGGAATAAAAACCACTCTGAGATGAATGCCCTGGCAGCAAGGGGGATCTGGCTGCATCCTGCAGGTGTGGACGCTGTCTCTGCCTCCAGCCTGGCAGGCTGGCCTCAGGAAAGGGGAAAAATGGCAATAAAAGCTGCTTTTCTATAAATAAAGTCCAAAGGAGGGGGAGCTGCCAATTTCTGCCCTTTGTGGAGGAGTAACTGGCTGTGGCATTGAGAGGGTGCAGGAATTCCTGCCAGGGAAATGCTGCACCCCATAAATCTGTTGCTGCTGAACGTTTTGGGGGTTTTGCACCAGCAGGAACACGTGTGGGGGGACCTGAGCTCTGTCCCTGCCACTGTCCCTTGGCTTTGGGACATTTGACAGCTGTGAAGCCGCTGGTGGCACAGGATTTGTTGCAATCCCCCAAAGCTGTCACCCCACACATGCACCTCCTTCCTTCCAATCCTTTGTCTTTTGAAAATGCTGCCAGCACTGCTCCTGCCTCTTTTTGTCTCGTTCCAGAAGGTTCTAAAGGAAGGAGGGAGGCTCAGAGTGAATAACTCACCTGAGAGCCTGGGTTATCCTGGTGCAGAGCAGAGTGGGAGCTCTGCAGTGCCAGGACAGAACCTGTGGGATGGGGAAGGATCCACATTTGGGATGGGATCAGCACGTTCCCCCTCTGCTGTGGGACACTTCAGGCTTGTGATGCTTCCCAAAGCTGAGCCACACTGGGTGGATATGGGAAAAGAGAGGATTAGGGAATCCTGTTCCAAAGGCAGCCCGCATTGGGGGCAGAGGGAAGCAATGCCCAGCACACTCAAAGAGGCTGGGACAGAAAATCCTCTTTTTTGTCAGCATGACAGCGACTGGGAGGAGCAGGAGTGCCCAGATGTCCTCACTGATGTGCCACATCCCCGTTTCCATAGCCTGCACTCAGCATTTCCCAGGAAGCCAAATCCCTCCTGCTGCAGCACCTTCAGAGCCCAGGCAGCTCCGTTCCTCCCTCTCTGTCTCAACCATCTTTTCTGCTCTGGCTCATTATCAACTGAGTCAATGAGTTTAGTAACTCATGTTTTTAAAGATTAGTCATCTATAGGAATGACATTTGAAAGACTGACAGTTCCAATCAAATCACAAGGGCTGCTCTTGTGCTTGAAGATGGTTGTTTAATTAAAAAGAAAAAAAGGTAAAATCAGCCTGACTAATTAAGCGTGGTACCTCGAGATGCAGCTGAGGGGAGGACAGATGTGGCCCGAGGAAGGAGGAAGCTGCCAGGCTGGTGGGGTGTGGGTTGGGCAGGGCTGAGGGGAGTGTGGTGGAGCTCTGAGGATGTTCCCTGAGCCCTGCTCCCTCCTTGGGCCTGATCTCTGCCAGGCAGGGCTGGTGACAGCCGCGATAATGACGCCGTGATTTGCCTGGTTGATTTGAGATGCGCCATAATTACTGCGTGATTACAATATTCTTAGAGCAGCCCTTACAAACCCCTCCAGCTCCTCAGAGCTCCCCAAGGGCTCATCTGGCACCTCACCTTGCAAGTAAAAGCCTGCAGGGGAGGCTGGGTGTCCCTCAGGCACGTCTGCAGCTCTGGCTGTGTCAGATGAGGGGCGTGTGCCCTCAGCCACCTGTAGATCAGAGTTCCCTGCTGCTGGGACACTCCGTGGACCACAGGGAGTGTTTGGTGGCAGGATGGAGCTTGGACAAGCAGGAAAAGCTTTTCCAAGGGCTGAGGATGCTCCTGGGAAGGGCAGGGCTAGGGAGAGATGCTGGCAGGGGGGCAGCACCTGGGGATGCTTTTCTTCCTGTGACAACCTCGTGCTCACTGAGGTGTGAGTTGTGAAACTGTCAGCTTCATTCTGTCTGCAGCTTCTGTTTCGATGCCTGGCTACCTAAAAACAGAGGCCAGACAGAATTAAGAGAATAAAATGCAGTTCTGTTTATTGAAGGGCCTTCAGGTACATTTAGGGCACACAAAGCCCCCCAGGGGCTGCACCCACAATGGACAATGGGCACGGGTTTGCACACTTTGATCAGTTTGGGCCATTTGCACATTGGGGGTTCATCTTCCAATTCCAGCTCCAGGGAATGAAGTCATTGACCCCAAGTTTGCTGCCCCCAACTCACTTTTGTTTCCATCTCTCAGGCCTGAGGCAGTGAGGTGTCCTTGATTGCCAGGCCTGGAGAGGAATTGTTGTGTCTGCCCAAACTGGGGAAGCAGCAGCTCCCACTGTGTGTGGAGTTTAGAGTTCTACACTAAAGAACTGCAGGGTTACCAATGGATGAAAAATAGAAAAACTGAAATCCTAAGGCACCAGTTTGGCTCCTCCATTTCTCATTCAGAAGATCTGGATGGGCTTGGACTTTAAGTGATCCCAAAATTAGGAGAAATGACCTTCTCCAGGCCCTGGGATTGGTGAGAGCCGGGCTCTGCCAGCACCTCAGCCATGGGTGCCTGTGCCACCGCTGTGCTCAGCCTCTGAGCTCCCTGAGCCCTGTGACTCCTGCCCAGAAGTGGGCAGCTGCTCCCATCTCACCTGCAGAGTAGGCTGAGGTGAGGTGAGCCAAAAGAACTCAGCCACAGGGAAGCCAGAGTGAGAAGCAGACTGGGGCTGGAAGCTGGACAACCCCGTACATTCATCCTGTGCCTTTCCAGGAGCCAAATCCCATTTCCTCAGGCAATGCTGGAATAGCTGCGGGTTTATTGGATTGGCATACGGGGTTTTATGCTGCTCGAAGGGAAGGAACAGTTCCCTGCCAAATTCCTCTCACACGGAAGATAGGCCAGGTTATCCTGGCATGTCAAAGGTTCCCAGGCAGGCAGAAGTTCATGTTCCCTGGGGAGAGAGCTGGTGAGCCAAGGATGATGAGAGCACCTCGGGAAGGCCTCTGTGCTCCTTTCAGCAGGCCCAGCAGGGTCAGGATTTGGGCAGGGAGCGGAAATCCACCAGGGAGGCAATTTAAAAGTGACCTTCCAAGCAGGGTGTGTGGGTTTGTGGCTGCACTAATGGACTGCAGGGCTGTGAGCGCCGATTGATTGCGCTGCAAGCTGCTGAATTATAGTCAGGCATCTGCTTAATCATGCCAAATTCCACCCCCCTGCTCCCCTTTCCACGCCATGGCATCAAAGAATCAACGTTAATTCCTCAGTCCCATTAGTGACTCCTGTTTGGGCACCCAGCACTGAGCAGGGATCAGGATTTGAGCCTCATCCCTTTAAAAGAAGCCATCTAACAGGGATGGGAGCTGGGAATTTTCTCTCCAGGCTGATGCAGTGGCTGATTTCTTGTCCAGCTGCTAAGTGGGAGCTCTGAGTGTCATGCTGAGCTTTGCTGGAGCTGTGCTGAAAGGCCACAGGAGTGAAAAGCTGCTGGGAATGCTCCTGTTGATGCCTTATCCAGAGCTACATATAAACAGAGGCCAGACAGAATTAAGAGAATAAAAAGCAGTTCTGTTTATTGAAGGGCCTTCAGGTACATTGAGGGCACACAAAGCCCCCCAGGGGCTGCACCCACAATGGACAATGGGCACGGGTTTGCACACTTTGATCAGTTTGGGCCATTTGCACATTGGGGGTTCATCTCCCAATTACAGCTCCAGGGAATGAAGTCATTGACCCCAAGTTTGCTGCCCCCAACTCACTTTTGTTTCCATCTCTCAGGCCTGAGGCAGTGAGGTGTCCTTGATTGCCAGGCCTGGAGAGGAATTGTTGTGTCTGCCCAAACTGGGGAAGCAGCAGCTCCCAGTGTGTGTGGAGTTTGGAGTTCGACACTAAAGAACTGCAGGATTACAAATGGATGGAAAACAGAAAAGTTAAAATCCTAAGGCATCACTGTGACTGGCACTGCTATCCCCTAAACCTGTCCCTGCAGCACTGGGATGTGCTGTGGTCCTGCTGGGACAGAAGGGAGTGAGGACTCAGGCTCAGGGTGCAGCAATCACCCCGAAGCCTTGGCAGCTCCCCTGCAGTGAAAAGTGGTTTGGAATAAGTCAGAAATATCAACAGCCCAGACACTCCTCAGCTCAAATTCCCAGTGTGGCTGCTCTCGGTGCTTCTGACAACCAAAGCAGCTCCTTCCAGGCTCCCCCAGCTTGGAGCAGCACCGTGGGGAGGAGCAGGGAGGAGATGAGGGTGGGAATTCATTGCCGGGAGCGCTCTGCCTCCCCCAGGCAGGCACAGCCTCACTCTGCTCCCAGGGCAAGGAACGCTCCTGGCTGCCTGTCTGGCGCATCCCCCAGCCTGGACATTGCACAGTGTCCAGCACCTCCTGCCAAGCAGTTTCTGCTTCACCTCTGTCTTCAGGGACTTGTGCCTGGAAACAGCAGCAGCTGTTTCCAAAAGTGATGGAGAATTTGGATGCATTCATGTTTTTTTGAAAAAAAATCCAAAAAACACCTTTAAGATATTTGATGTTCGCTATTGAAAAGAGAATAATCATGTTGTTAAAAACTAAATCTCTTTTTGAGGTGTTTAGAGGGCCCAGTGGTGCCTCTCTGCAGTGGGAGAAGCTGAACTTGCTCACAGCTCTGCGAGCTTCTTTCTCCCCTTCTCTTTTATACATTGGGATCAAGTTATTAATAACTCTTTTTAAATAGAGCAGGATTTATTTTCTTCCAGGGCTAGGGAAGAACTCTTTAATTAAAAAGTGAGTGCTGATGGCTGTGGGGCTGCTGAGCTGCTGCCAGGGGATGCCAAAGGTGGGTCCCACCCTGCTGTGCCCCCTGGCACTGGGTGTGGGGGGAGAGCAGCCTCACCTCCAGGTCTGCAATTGAGAATTTTGGGAATTGGGAGATAAAATTGGGAATTTGGGAGTTGTGGCTTGCTGGGCACAGCTCTTGCTGTCTGAGGGTTGGATTTGTGAACTTTCCCAGGTTCCAGGGTGAGGGGAGGCAGCTCCCAGTGTATCCTATCTGCACCCACAGAATCCTGCAGCATTCATTCACAGTGGGTATAAAAGCCTGGGGCTTCTCTCAACCATCACCAGCACAAGCTGTGGGGTGGTGGAGGTGATGGAATCCTTGCCCCAGCACCAGTGAACACCATTTTGGCTCCTTTTATTGTCCTGCTGCATTGTACTGGTTTGGTTTGTTAGGCATCCTTGGGTAGAGGGAGAAAGGAAAGTCCAGAGGAAGCCTTGCCACATTCGGCTCGATGATTCAGCCTTGCACACCCTGGAAAAAATGCAGTTTGCTGTCCTGCAGGTTGGAAAGGTGAGGTTTTCCTCTGGAAAAGTGAGGTTTGGTCACTGTGACCTGCCACCTGTCCCTGTGGGGTGTCACGTGGCAGCTCAAACCCTCGGACAAAGCATATGCAAAGCCTATTATGGAGCTGTGGAATTGAGCCCGATCGCGTTGAAATTGGGTCAGCCTTTGTTAATGTCACTTTTTCAGATCCATGGGAGCCAGCGGTGCACAAAATATTCAGTGCAATGCAGACCACAGAGGTGGAAATAGAGAGCCTGGGAATGTGTGTGATGCTGGCAGGGCTGATGAGGTCTGAGCTGAGCAGAGGGGACAACTCGAGGTGTGTTGTGTCACCAGGTGAGGAGACTTGGATGGAGAAACCCTGAAATGAGGGAACTGCTGGGGCATTTCCCCAGCGCTCACCCACAAGCAACCTAAAGGAAAATCCATCAACTTTTCCCAAAGAAAAACAACTCCCAGTTGCCTTTCTATTTTGGAAGTGGGCTGTAAGTCAAACAGCTTTTCAGCTCGGGAGAGATGATTTTTAAACCCTTGTGTGAAGTGCAGCCCATTCATTGGGGAGGACTGGGTGCTGGGGAGGCTTCCAAATCCCAGACCTGAGTCAAGCCTCAGCTTTCCTGGCTGGAGAGAGTTGTCAATCCTGGCAGAGCAGAGCATCCTCTGGAGGCAGAAAGAGTCCTTAAAAGTGATGCCATTCCCTGCTGAGGCTGTCCCAGCACCCTGGCCCCACAGCAGCCTCACCACTGCTCATATCGAGGCTGTGACATTTTGTTTTGCTCCTGCTTTGCTCAGCACAGGAAAGTTGCAAAGCCCAGGCTCAGCCCTTTCCAAAATCACTTAATGAAAGGATTCCTGCCTTTTCCAGCCTTGGAAAAGATCCCTTTGCAGCAGCACAGGGAGGAAGTGCAGTGCCTGTAGTTAAGGAGAAATCTGGACAGCGCTTGGGCACTGTGGTGATGAGTGCAGTGTGGGAGCCTGCACAGGGAAACAAACACATCCAGGACAGTAAATCCAAATTTTTCAAGCTTTCCCAGGAGATGAGCCTTGCTGTTGGGACCTTGGGGCTGTGTCACAGCACAGGAGCAGTGCCACCACACCTCCTGTCCTGATTCTACTACGGAGGGGGGATTAATGTGGAGAAGAGAAAGTTGCTGATGCTTGTTAAAATTTGGCTGAAGCTCCGAAACTCAAGGGTTTACATGTTTTCCAAACTGGTGGGTGGTTCATTCTAATTCTGGATATGCAGTTTATTCACATACACAACTAATCCTTTTTCGAATCCTGTTAAGTTCTTGTTCTTCTCAGTATCCTGTGGCAATAAGTTCCAGCAGCTAATTGTGCTTGTGTTGAGCTCCCTTGATCCACTTTACTCATGCTTGCTTTAAAATTTAAGTGTTGTTCTGAGAAGCTTGGTTAATTTTTTTTTATTTATTTTTTTGTTCTGGGAGATAATCTCTGTTCTTGATCCCATTTGTGGCAACAGGGCTCAGGCTGGAAGGGAAGGGTGGGTTGGGTTTTGCCTCAAGGTCAGGGAAATTTTGTGCCTCAGTTTCTGTGGCAGCTTGGAGAACACAAGGAACAGCTCTGCAGCCAAGGCAAGTGCAGAGACTGTGGTTTGTAGGTGAAGCTGGAGAAAATATTGAGTGAAAAAAACAGAAACTCCAGAAACTGAGCTTCCTTACCAGGCTTTTCCAGTATCTAAATTTCTGGAAAAAAAGACAAAAAAATATGAAGAAGAATGTTTTATTTCTGTATTTTTGACCATAGGAATTATTTTAATTTTTAAAAGAAGGAAACAAATGCTGGGTGAAGAGACAACACAAACCCTCACCCTCCATTGCAGCATTGGCTCCAAAATTTGGATTCTCGTGGATGAATCTCCTCTAGCTGGAAGGATTCTCCTGGAGACCTGAAACATTTCTGATCATTCTCCCTCCCTTTGTTGCCTTGCACTCCAAGGTTTGTGCTGCACAGACCAGCTCAGGAATGGCCATTCCCCCTCGCAGCTGTCTGGGAGGGCTGGCCTGAAAATCCTCTGTCCTTTTGTCCCCTGGATCGGGAGAATCCGAGCTTGAAAACACCACCCCTGATTAAATCCTCCAAGAAGCAGCAATTCTGTGTGCTCATTACTCAGTTCTGGCTATGTTCTGCTTAATAACTAAACACTAATTAGCTCCACAGTTTTGCTACTATACTTATAATAGCCCCCATTAAAGTTATGGGGTTTTGAGGCAGTAATGGCTTACAGAGTAATTAACGAGCAAGAGGCTTTTATTACTACCTTTATTTTTAGCCTGTGCTTTACAAGCCTGTTCTGCCAAACACCAAAAATCTTAGACAGAGGCTTGGAGTGCCCATCCCCTGCCAAGCAGTGTGGAAAGGAGCAGGGATGAGTGTGGAGCACTCAGAACTCCTCCAGAATCCCAAAATTCCAGCCTGGTTTGGGTTGGAGGGAACTTAAATCTCATCCAGTTCCACCCCATCCCACAGGCAGGGACACCTCCCACTATCCCAGGTTGGTCCCAAGCTGGCTCCTTGTCCTGACCCAGCCTTGTCCCCAGTGTCTGCTGTGCTGTGACCACCCCGTGCCTCAGTTTCCCCCTCTGGGCACAGGACATCCCTGCACTCACATCCTTGGAGCTGATTTCTGTGCCTGGGTGTGAATCCAGAAGGGTTTGGGGTCACAGGTTGTGGGTTGAGGTGGGAAGAGCAGAGGGACCAACTCAGTCTTATGCGGCTCCATCATCATTTTTCAGCAGGGATCAGACCCAGCTGCTGTTGTAAAAGTGAAAGGAATTCCACGTTTAGATTTTGGGAGGGAAAAGCTTTTGGTGAGAGTATGCTGAAGTGTGAGTGTTTATTTTCTTTGCAAAGCTTTTGTTGCAGGTTTTGGCAGCGTTTGTTTGTTATTTCCTGGCTTGTTTGGAGCACAACAAAGTGGTTGCTGCGTTTGTCTGGGGATTTTTTGGGTGTGTTTGGTTTTTTTTTCCACATCTAGTCAGTGTTTTTACTCCAGTAAGATGTATAGGTACAAATTCAAATCAAGCCATTCTTCAGTCTAACATTTTCTAAATCACTTCTCTTCAGTGTGGGCAAACCAAGGATTAATGACACCGGGGCTGAGCAGCCCCAGAGGAGGAATGAAGGTAAAACTGACTATAAAGGTTGCAGATCAAATCACTCGTTCCTATGGCAAGTGTCAGAGCTGATGCCAATTAACTTGATTTAAAAAAAGAACCTTCAGTGTTTAATAATCCAGCATGTTACTAACACGTAGCTCCAGGATTTATTAAAGCTTTTTTATTAGATCAGTGCCCTTTCCACATTGTCATTCCTCGACACCATTGCCCTCTGCCGGAGGATGGGGATCTCTTCCATCGTGTGGCACCCGATTCTTCCCAAAACTGTGCAAAACTCCTTTGTTTTAGGAGTACTTTAACCCCAAAATCACTTACATTTGAGCCACTGATTTGCGGCTTTCATCTCACTTTTCAAAAGTGGAAAACCAAAAAAAAAAAAAAAATGGCAGGATACTTTCTGTAGTGGAAAATAGAGTTTGATTGTTTTAATCGATGTTTAAATTTGTTCCTCCTCCTTCATTTCCCTGGGGAAGAGGAGACAGGAGAAATTTAAAAGTGACAATCTGAACGAAGCAGGTTTTGTTTCGAAGAATTTCAGTGGGAAAAGGAGAGTGGTGCTATGGTGGGGAAGGGGTAGAGTGAATGCCTGAGAGAGGAGCATCATTTTTCCCAGACAATTTTTGTCTTGTGCCACAAAGAGAAACAAAAATCATCTCCTGGCTTTGGCAACGAGGGAATTTTGGGATTTAGGACAAACCCTCTGTCTCGGGCTGCCAAGCTGTGTCTCCTCTCACCAGCAGTGTCAAATCACAGGCTCCCATGCAATTCCTGGCTGATGTTGCTCACAGGAGGAGATGAATTTCACCTTTGGCAGCTTTGGCCCGTGATGAGAGGGGAGAATGTGGCTTTGTGACACTGAGAGCCCTCGGTGGCATCAGGGTGTTGAGAGGGAAACCTGAAATGCTCAGGATGGAGATTTCACAGCGCTCGCAGCCACCCCAAAGGAATTCTTACCACGTCCTTCAGCCAGGATCATCAATAAAAGCAAATCCCTGCAGGAATTAGCAGGGAGGAAATGCTGCAGAGCAGAGCCCGTGGTGCTCCCTGGATGTTGCTGGGCAGCTCAGGGTGCAGAGCGTGGCCAGAACTGGGGTCAGGCTCTGGCTCCGTGTCCCTGCCAGCCACCCATCGCCATCTGGGAGCCACCCTGGGCTCGTGGCCCTGTGGGGACATTCATGGCAGCCACTGATCTGAGTGGCATCTGCACCGATGGCACCAAGGGAGCTCAGCCAGCCCCGGGGGGACAGGGAAGGGAGCACGGGGACATTCCCTGTGCCTGGCAGGGAGCATTGGGACATCTCTCCCTGCTGGGCCATGGGGGAACTGTGCTGGCCCTGGGCAGCTGGAGCTCCACAGTGACAGAGTGACACAGTCCCTGAGTGACCAGGGAGCTGCTGGATGCTCCAGAGCAAACGGAAAGGAATCGAGCAGTGCACAAATCACTGGAGTCTGCTGGCTCTGCCCGGTGCTGAGGGGCTGGAAAGCAGAGCAGCACCCCAAAGGGGCTCATCTTCCATCATGGCAGGCTCAGCCTGGCCCGTGGGACGGGGCTGAATTGAGCCTGGATGTGCAGGAGGCAGGGAAAGGCAGCTTTCAGGTCAGGGCACTGTGTCTGGAGGAAGCTGCCCATGACAAATGGCATTTGGTGATGCCAGCCCACTGTGGCAGCTTGCCAAGGGCTGTGAATGGGCTCTGAGTGACTTTTTTAGCTGTTGTTTCCTCCCACTCCCTCTCCAGCAGCAGAATTCTCTCCTTGGTGCATTTCTGGGGAAGGTGTTCAGCCTTTCCTGCTGCCCCTTACGGCCCTGCCCTGCAGCGAGGCTCAGGGGACCTGTCCCAGCTTTATCAGAGGAGTCCAAGGATGCCAACACTCCTTGTCCTCGGTTCAGGCACAGTCAGCAGCCGCAGGGACAGCAGGGATGAGGCCAGATGCTCTTTCCTCAGGGCACGGTGCTTTGGCAGATCGAGGCCAGTGGGAATTCTCTGGCTCCAAGAGCTGGACAGGGATGCAGCAGAAGGCTGATGCTTGCTGGAATAATTCCTCCTCTTCCTCCCTGGTTTATTTTGTCTGAATGAGGCTGCTTTCACCAGTTCTGAAAACAAATGAGAGAGCTCTGACAGGGGAACTGGCTGTTTGCTAGAGCTGGCTGGAAATTTCCCTATGAGTTTGGGGTTTGTATGCATGGGAGAAAAAAAGATTCACTAAAACGTTAGCTGAGGGACATTTACATGACACTTTTAAGGACAAAGCCCAGCCTATGGCCCCCCTCCCTCTTGTTTTCCCAAAATTAATACCTTTGTGATTGAAGTGCTAATTTGGAAGAACCAGGTTCTGTCCAGCCACTTGAATATTGCTTGATTGCAAGATTCCTTTAGAGGAAAATCCTGTCAGTTCTTGGAGCCATTTCACTCCAAGTGGGCTGCATGCCGGGGGCTGGCTGTACAGCCCAGTGGCCAAGGGAAACTCAGATCAATCCAATTTGGGCTAATCAGGGATGTGAACCTGGATTTCTCCACACCTGCCCCATGCAACCAGGAAGAAGCCAGCTCTGGGAAAATATTTGCACAAGTAGGGTGGCACCAAGGGCCCAGGCTCGAGGGGATTTAAGGAGGGGATCTGTGGAAGAGCAGCGCTTCTCCCAGAGCATCCTGCAAGTGGGCTCCATGCTGGGGGCTGGCTGTACAGCCCAGGGGCCAAGGGAAACTCAGATCAATTCAACTTGGGCTAATCAGGGATTGATCTAAGCCTGGATTTCTCCATGCTTGCCCCATGCAACCCATGCTTTCTCCATGCTGGCCCCAGAAGCCAGCTCTGGGATAATATTTGCACAAGTAGAGTGGCACCAAGAGCTCAAGGGGATTTAAGGAGGGGATCTGATAACTCCCAGATCGCTGTCAGTGAGAGAGCAGCGCCTCTCCCAGAGCATCCTGATCCCTCTGCAGTATCCCTGGCCCTGCCTGCCTGCACTGCAGCCCTTTTAGCAGCCTCTAATCCGTGTTCCCACATGGGAGCAGTGGCACTAAAGTGCTACTCGTGTTTGCAAACTGCCCACGGTGCGCGGCAGCCCCGCTAAGTGCTGTGCTTTGCTCGCCGAGGCGCCAGGGTGAAATACAGTCTGCTTAAATCTTGTATGTGCTCGTGTGGCATCAAACTAAGCCATTGTGGCACTTTAATATACTCCAGGCACGGCACCTCGGAGAGGGAACCAACCTGAGCAGGCTGCTGGAAGCCTGAGCTAAAACTGGCTGTGTTGGAGCTGCCAGCGGGATGGGCTGGGCTGAGGGAATACTGAGGGGAATGACGCCTTTTTCCAGGGCTGCCTAAAAACAGAGGCCAGACATTAAGAGAATAAAATTAAGATAATTAAGAGAATTAAGAGATTAAAATTAAGAGAATAAAAATTAAGATAATAAAAATCAGTTCTGTTTATTGAAGGGCCTTCAGGTACATTCAGGGCACACAAAGCCCCCCAGGGGCTGCACCCACAATGGACAATGGGCACGGGTTTGCACACTTGGATCACTTTGGGCCATTTGCACATTGGGGGTTCAGCTTCCAATTCCAGCTCCAGGGAATGAAGTCATTGACCCCAAGTTTGCTGCCCCCAACTCACTTTTGTTTCCATCTCTCAGGCCTGAGGCAGTGAGGTGTCCTTGACTGCCGGGCCTGGGGAGGAATTGTTGTGTCTGCCCAAACTGGGGAAGCAGCAGCTCCCACTGTGTGTGGAGTTTGGAGTTCTACACTAAAGAACTGCAGGATTACAAATAGATGAAAAATAGAAAAGCTGAAATCCTAAGGCATCAGGAAAAACACGGGCTCACATTTCTGTGCCCCAGGAGGGGAGATGCAGCCACCACGAAACCTCTGCCTGGCCAAGGGAGAGGACCTGGGGGGTCACAGCGTGTGCTGATGTGTCAGTGGTGTGATTGTGGCAGTCTCTGCTCCCTCCATGGGCTCGCCCGGCCGGAGGGGCAGCCTCTGCTCCGCTGGGATGGCTCAGGTTGCACTGGGATGGCTCAGGTTGCACTGGGATGGCTCAGGTTGCACTGGGATGCTCAGACACTGCAGCACCGAGCAGCTCTCGCTCGCCTGACAAGAGGAACTTCCTTGACAAGGGCATTCAAAGGGAAGGCAAGGCCCTGGACAGCAGGAGGCACCTCCCTGGAGGGGTGGGACACTGCTGCTGCTCACTGCCTCAGTGGGGTTTGTCCTTCTCGAGGAGAGCTCTGCTACTTTCTCTGCCTACCGGCCTTTGCTCTGTGTTGCAGGTTTCCTTCCACATGAGTCCCTGAGGTTCCTGCTGGCAGCCCCAGCAGTGCCCTGCAGAAGTGCCCTCCTGCTCCCGGGCTCAGCAGCCGAGGCCCCTCCAAACCTGCTTCTGCAATGGGTGGGTTGTAAGCACGGGTAAGACCCACGAGTCGTGTCGCCTTGGCTGCTCTCTCCCTCCCTCCTCTCTCGCGCTCTCTCTCTCTCTGTCCTTGCTCCTTCCTGCCCATTTATTTCTGTTCTCCATGTGCTCTGCTGTTCTGTCTCTGGGGTTTTCACTGTCAGGTAATGAGGAGCTGTGGGCCCAGTCAGTCTTGGAGATGCCGAAGAGACGAGACATCCTGGCTATCGTGCTGATAGTTCTGCCCTGGACACTCCTAATCACCGTCTGGCACCAGAGCACCATTGCTCCACTGCTTGCAGTGCACAAGGGTGAGAGAAACCAAACCAGCCCATGCCAAGCCTGTGCATTCTCCCTTCGTCCTCATCTCCTCTCTCATTCCATTTCTCCATGGCAGCCATGCTCATCTCAGCTCCCAGACCATGCCCATGCAGGAGCCTCCCCACCTCTGCTGTAGGAACAGCCCAGCGCTCCTAGGGGCTCTTCAGAGGCATCAAACTGCACGCCAGGGGATGTGCTTGCTGCACTTGGAGAGCTCCTTATGGCCTAAATCCAGAGTGCTGCTTCCCTTTGTTCCCCCAGAGAGGATTCCCTCCCTGCTGGCCTTTGCAGCGCTCTGCACACAAAGTTATTCCAGCAGGAAAGCTGCAAAGGAGAGAGCAGAGGAAACAAAGCAGCCACTCGAGGCAGCTGCTCTGGGAGACGTGAGGCTGAGAGCACTCCTAAGGGAAGCAGAAAAGCAGTGCTCCTGCACTTCAAGGAGAAGGCAAAAGACAGATCTCACCTGCCTGGGGGGGTTAAATGCTCTGAGAAATTGTCTCCACACTCCCTGTCACGCACTGCAGGAAATACAGCCCAGCTCCAAATCAGGGGGCTCCAGGAAGTTCTGAGGGAAAGCTTTTGGCCAGAAGCATCCCAGTTTGGTCCTGTTCTTGGCACAGCAGCAATATCTAAGGGCCATGAGGGCTCTTAGGGGCTGGAAGAAGCCACGCTGCCTTCTGCCACCTTCCTTCTTGGTTCTGCCACCTTCCTTCTTGGTTCTGCCCTTCTGCTGTGGGCAGGCTGGTCTGGGGGAAGGCCAGCTCATTTTCAGGACCCTTTCATCCTCTCTGGTCCCTTTCTCTAAGGGAAAGGGGAAATTCTCTCCCCTTTCAGTGTTTGTCCCCATCCTCTATAGCTGCTTACCCATTTGCTGGACACTCTGATGTGCAGTTTGAGTTGCAGGAAGTTGAGTTCAGTCTGCCCTGAGCAGTTTTCCCTTTCTCCTGACAGCCACCTCTGAGGCTTTGGGCAGGGAAAAATGACTCTGATCCCTTCTGGAAGGTGGGGCAGCGTTTCAGAGGATGAGGGATCTAAAAGAGGACTTTAAAGATGAGTGAAAACACGCTGCCTGTCTGTACAGCAGTTTGATCACTGCCCTAAAAGCTGTTTTCTGTCAATGGCCTCTGCAGTTACAGCACAGAGACTGCTCCAATGGCTCGGTCAAGAACTCACCAATGACTTTGATGAGACACTTCTCTGCTTCTCAGAGCCCCCAGTGGAAAGTAGAGACCGACCTGAAAGCTCTTGAGAGGAATCATTTTGTTCTTGTGAAGCATCTCTGAGATGCTCTGCTCACAGGTGCTGAGAGAGATGTGCACCTGGAGATGCCCAGACCAGCAGCATTTCCCCGTGCCAGGGCTCACAGCTGAGCCTCTGACCTGCAGGGCTTTGCAAACTGTCTGGGGCACCGTCCTGGCTAATTACATCTGTGTCTGTGTCCAATGCATTTCACAGATTATTTCTGAGTCAATTCCAGCATTCTCTGCTCTCAGAGAGCTCAGGTGCTTTGCAGGCCCTGATAGCAACAGGTACCCTGTTCCCTCCCCCAAATATCCACCCCCTCTCTGTCAATGCCATGGGGTACAAAGCCTTCATTTGGTTCAGGTATCAAAGTCTGTGCTGCTGGAGGAATAACGTGCTATGAAAAACCATGGGTAGTCCCCTGCTGGGTCAGATCTAATGGCTCTCAGTTCCTGTTCTTTCTCATCTCAAGTTCCTGGTAAAAAAATACATATATAATCTGTGGCTCAAAGTGTTCTGTGCCCACTGGAGAGGCAGCTTTACATCCTGAGTGGGGGTCCCCCTTCTTCTCCACATTCCTGCTGCTCTGCAGTGGAAAAAGTGGAAGTTGCACCCTGGAAAAGCGGCAGGTGTGTCAACACTGGTTTTCCTTGAGCTGACTGTGAACAATTTGCAGGTATTTTATGTGTTTGGATCAGAGTATCCATCTTTAGGCTGTTCATTGCTCACATCTGCACCCCTGAGGGGGCTGCTGTGTTCAGAGGCTGGAGGGGCCTTTTTCAGGCAGGTTAGTTAGAGGCAGGGGAAAGTCTGCAGAAAAAAAATCCTACAATTACAGGCTTTAATTTCCACTCTCCATTTCTGGATTTGAAGTGTGTCTTTCCCCACTTCTCTGTGCCTGTCAGAGGCATCGGGGCACTGCAGTGTCCTGCCCAGACCGTGCTGCTGGGGATCTTCACTGGCCTGGTGTTTGCCACCAGTTTTTCCCCTGCCTCCCAGCCCAGGTGCTCCAGTTCCTGAGTGCAGATCTGAGTCCTGCCCCATTGAGCGTGGTGCCCAGAGCACTGGGGCTCTTCAGGGGTGATGGATCATCAGTCCACGTGGCTTTTTTCTTTATCTGGAAGAACTTGCTCTATGAGTTTATTTAGGACTTGCTCTTTATCTCAGACTTGCTCTACAATCCTGTCTCTTCTGGGCGCTTTCTGAAGCTGCTTGTTGTAAGCACTCAGCCCACTTATCCTGGGCTCTCAGGCTTTTTATTTTTCAGTGCTGGTTTTCTAGCAGCACAATCTTCTTTTCTCACGTATGTTTGTCCCTGATGCCTTGATTTATCCGTGCCCTTATCTCTGAGAGCCTCCACCCGAGCCTGTTTCCTCTCCTGGCACCCACGAGGGTGACCCAGCCTCGCTGGCTCAGCCGGGGGGTGCCGGACGCCCGAGTCCATGCGGCTTTCTCTTCTCTCCATGCCCTTGCCCAGATGATGGTGGTGACTCCCAGCGTGATCTCGCTGCAGGCTTGGACTCCAAGGAATACTGCCTGTCGGACCGGGACATTGTGGAGGTGGTGAGGACAGAGTACGTTTACACGCGCCCGCCCCCGTGGTCGGACACGCTGCCCACCATCCACGTGGTCACCCCCACCTACAGCCGGCCGGTGCAGAAGGCAGAGCTGACCAGGTTGGCCAACACCCTCCTGCACGTGCCCAACCTGCACTGGATCCTGGTGGAGGATTCGCAGCGCCGCACGCCGCTCATCACGCGCCTGCTGCGGGACACGGGCCTCAACTACACCCACCTGAACGTGGAGACACCCCGAAACTACAAACTGCGCGGGGACATGAGGGACCCCCGCATCCCCCGGGGCACCATGCAGAGGAACCTGGCCCTCAGGTGGCTGAGAGAGACCTTTAACAAAAACAACAGCCAGCCCGGGATTGTTTACTTTGCTGATGATGATAACACCTACAGCCTGGAGCTCTTCGAGGAGGTAAGAGCCTGCTGGGGGGGATGAATGTGGCTGATTAGCCTGGGGAGGGGGTGAGAGATGCTGTGAGTGAGGTGAGATGATGCTGGGCATGTCCTCTCCTGAGTTCTGGATCAGTCTTGGCTGTAGTCACTGCAGCTGTGCTCTGGTTTTCTCCAGAGCTCCGTTACAAAGTCAAAGCATCCCGTGGGAAGCAATGGGAACCCTGATTTATCTGTGGGGTGTGATCAGGAGGCAGCTTCCATGGAAAGGAGCTAATGAGGAGCTGCCTTCCCCTGTGAGGAGCCTTGTTAGGGTTGGAACATCCCTTTCTGTCCAATGTGCACAGAACCCTCAGCCATCCTCCTTCCCTGCCTCATCCCGGAGATTTCCAGCTGATCTGGTGTTACCCACCTTCCTCCTCCACCACTTGGCTGTCTGTTAATTCCTGTGGGAATCCTTTTCCTTCCCTGCCTTTGGCCTTTGCCTGCCCCCATCCCAGGGTTAAATTCTGTGGCCTGCCCCACACAGACCCTGGCTGCAGCGCCCTGTCAGAGCCAGCCCTGAGCTGTGCCAGCACAGCCAGAGCCTTTCCAGGACAGCTCGTTCAGAGATGTTCTCTGGGCTCGTCTCTGCCTTGCTGCACACACGAGGAGCAGGAGTTTGTCAGAGATTTTGCTTCCCCGCCTGGAAAAGCAGCGCCCTCCCTGCACTGCCTGGGGCAGAGATGTCTCTGTGCCAGGAGACATGTGCAGCTTTTCCCCCCTGGAGCAATTCCTATTCCAGCACCTGGGCGTGGATGTCTCCCAGGCTGCTATCAGCAGGCAGAGGGGCTGAGATCTTCCCCTGGAAGTTTGCAGCTCCAGGGCTGAATTTCAGCATGTCCTGACAATCTGGTTGGGCTTGAGCAGGGGAAGCTTTGCCACAGGCTTTCCCACCTTTGCTCTTGGTTCCAGTCCAGCTGGGGCTCTAAATGAGCTCCTATCTGCAGGTCTGAATGGTCTTACAGTGCCAGGTACCTCACCTGGCTTCCAGCTCAGAAATTTCTGTTCCCTTGCTCTCTTGAGGGCAAACTCTTGCAGCAAGGGACGAGAAAGGAGGATTGCTTCCTTCCCCACCAGCTGCCAATTTTCATACCAGGGGTCTCCTATTTATTTCCTCATGCATGCCTCTTTCCCTTCCCCAATGGCTCTCACTTTAGCTTGCACAGCCACAGGATTACACACGCTTTGAAAGCTGAAAGTGAATTCAGACTGAATTTCTTTCTTCCCCCGTCCCCTTTGAGGCTGGCTCTGGCAGCATCTTGAGACAGACTCCTCACATGAATAAAGCAGAAAGTGTTCCTTCATTCACTCGTGTGCTGTGCTCGTAGAGGCTTTTCCTCTCAGATATGTCTCTGCAGTTAAGGTCACCGAGCCAAGGAAATGTGCTGTGAAATGCAGGAGACACACATTATTGTTCCCTGTGGACAGGGGCTGCCGTTAGCAGCTGTATAATGCAGAAGGGCAAGTGCCAGAGCTCTTCTGCTCTCGTTTGCAGTAATTAGCAGTGATGAGATTAGCTCTGGGAGATCCCTGATCTAAGAGAGCGAGCTGAGAGCAGAACGGGAGGCTGAGCCTGCCAGGGAGCAGGGCAGGGTGCTGGGGGTGAGTGGCGTTCAAAGCATCTGCCTTGGCAAGTGCAGGTGGCCAAAGGGGCCCTGGTGGCTCTGCTCCATTTCTGGGGACCACAGGGACCATGGGCACCCAGCATCGTTCCACAGGGCAGGAGCAGTGAGACAGGAGTGCCCTGCCTGCTGGGAATGCCTGGAGAGGCTGTGCTTCCCAGCTGCCCCCAGGCTGGGAGCTGCTGTGCCTCACTCCTGAGATGCCCTCAGCCTTACCTAGCCTGAGATTGCAGTTAAATACCTCACTAGAGGCCACCTTTGCTCCTAGATGTGCCATTCCTGCACTTCCAGGTGGCCTTGGACAAGGTGTTTCCCTCCTGTGTCTTGGTTTGCCCACGTGGAGCCCAACAAAAAAACCCTGCTCATAAATCCCAGAGATTTATTTGCCTTATTGGCAGCTTTGCTTTCAGTGCTGACTCCAGCTCATTTCTGTAGCCGTTGTTGCTGTTTGCTGCCACTTCCCCAAGCACTGCACCTCCCCAGCTGTGGGATGGGCAGCCTTTTACAGCTCAGTGCTGAGGTCTGAGCCACAGAGGTGCTGCCTGGAACTGCTTGGGGGTGGATGTCACAAATAAAGAGCATGAACAAGTCCCTGCCTCTGCCCAGGCCTCTGGCAGTAGCCAGCAGCTTTATTGAGGTGGTCAGCATCCCAAAACCCACTCTTACTCACAAGTTCTTAATAATGACCCATCAGGCCTATTACAGCATGAATTGCTTCTTGAATAGACCAAGGAAAACAGCCGTAAGACTTAAACAGATTATTTATTATACAGGAGAAACAAAGCAGCACTACTAGTAGATAAACAATCCAGATTATAATATGGTAACGATATTACAGCTAGTGAAGAAATAGTGTAGATTAGGATCCAGTTTCTGATGGGGCACACATAGGATCTCGATTTCTGCAAGAGTAACCATGAAGATGTGTCCAAGCTTCAAGGAGGAGCCCTACACATTTCCAGGGAGTGTGTAGGAGACTGCTGCCTCTGTGAAAATTTGTGTAGATTTTATAGTTGTAAAAGTGGTGTCTTTTCAGTCAGGGATTCCTATCTTGTCTCGCTACATCTCATTCTCCAGCGAGATGTTTATTGTCAACTGGTGATCTCACCTCCCTGGCACCAGAGATCACAGACTCACAGAATGACAGAATCACAGAATGAACTAGGTTGGAAAAGACCTTTAAGATCATCTAGACCAACCTATGACCTAACACCTCCTCATCAACTAAACCCTGGCACTGAGTGCCACATCCACTCTTGTTTTAAGCACATCCAAGGATGGTGATTTTCCACCGCCTCCCTGGGCACACGATTCCAGTGCCTGATTCTTTCAGTGAAGAATTTCTTTCTAACATCTCACTTAAACTTCCCTTGGTGCAGCTTGAGGCTGTGTCCTCTGGTTCTGTCAGTGCTGCCTGGAGAAAGAGCCCAAGCCCAGCTGAGCACAGGCACCTTTCAGGGAGCTGTGGGGAGTGATGAGGGCACCCCTGAGTCTCCTTTTCTCCAGGCTGAACAAGCCCAGCTCCCTCAGCCGTTCCTCACAGGGTTTGTGTTCCCAGCCCCTCTCCAGCCTCGCTGCCTCCTCTGGACGCGCTCGAGCGTCTCAACGTCCACCCTGAACTGAGGGACAGAGCTGGACACAGCACTGAGTGTCCATCCTGAACTGAGGGGCAGAGCTGGACACAGCACTGAGTGTCCATCCTAAACTGAGGGACAGAGCTGGACACAGCACTGAGTGTCCATCCTGAACTGAGGGGACAGAGTGGACACAGCACTGAGTGTCCATCCTGAACTGAGGGACAGAGCTGGACACAGCACTGAGTGTCCATCCTGAACTGAGGGGCAGAGCTGGACACAGCACTGAGTGTCCATCCTAAACTGAGGGACAGAGTGGACACAGCACTCACTACTGGACATCTGTCCAGCCTGGGCTATGTCACCAATTCCTGTGAGGTGTGAGAGTGTCCAGAGCTGTGCACCATCTGATGGACAGAGTAGAAAAGCTTTCTGTGGTAAAGGCGGATGTCCTGCCACAGTGGAGTGCAGGGTGTTGGCTCCAGCTGCAGCTCAGGACCATTGGATCCCTGGTTGATGCTTTTTTCGGGCTTACCTGGAAACAGAGGCCAGACAGAATTAACACCATTAGAAACCACTGATGGTTCTCCTGAAGACCTCCCAGTCTGAGATGAGAGATGAATCTGACAGGGAGTGTGGGAGACACCATGAGACCAAGCTGGTTAGAGTGACAGGCCATCTGCCCATCTCCCACAGAGGTGCTGACAAGGGCTTTGAAGCTTTGTGAGGTGTGGTGGTAAATGCTGGAGGTGTGATGAGGTGTGATCCCTCTGAGATCAGAGACCCCCGTGTGGCACTCTCACACCTTTGTTACCAACACCAGCCAGCGTGTCCCTGTGTGTGTGCTCGCCCCCAGATGCGCAGCACCAGGAAGGTGTCGGTGTGGCCCGTGGCCTTCGTGGGCGGCCTGCGCTACGAGTCGCCCAAGGTGAACGCGGCGGGGAAGGTGTACGGCTGGAAAACCGTCTTCGACCCGCACCGCCCCTTCGCCATCGACATGGCCGGCTTCGCCGTCAACCTCAGGCTCATCCTGCAGCGCTCTCAGGCCTACTTCAAACTGCGCGGGGTCAAGGGTGGCTACCAGGAGAGCAGCCTGCTCCGCGAGCTGGTCACCCTCAACGACCTCGAGCCCAAGGCTGCCAATTGCACTAAGGTATGCTCTTGTCCTTGTGAGGGGGGCTGAGGAGGCAGAGAGGGGAGAAATCCCAGTTTTCCACGTAATTTCGTCACTTCATAGAATCACAGAATGTCCTGAGTTAAAAGGGTGAAGCCTGGAGGTTTCCCTGAGGGGTTTAAGGGTTCCCACAGTGAGGGTCTGTCTGGATCAAGACAAGGATTGTCCAGTCCCACTCCTGCCCCAGCAATCCCACCCTGGGCACCCCTGGAGCAGTGTCCAACCAGTCCTGGAGCTCTGGCAGCCTCAGGGCCATGCCCATTCCTTGGGGAGCCTGGGCAGCGCCCAGCACCCTCTGGGGGAAGAGCCTTTCCCTGATATCCAACCTAAACCTGCCCTGGCACAGCTCCAGCCATTCCCTGGGTCCTCAACAGAAAGAAGAGGGGTCAGTGCCTGTCCATCCACTGCCCCTCGTGAGGAAATTGCAGATGGCTGTGAGCCTCCCCTCAGTCCCCTCTTCTCCAGGCTGCTCCTCTGTGTTTGGAGGGAGCACACCCCCATTTCATGGAAGCTGGGGATGGGGGATTATGCACTAAAATGTGTGCAGGGCACTTAATCTCTTTCGGTTTCCGGCTGCTAAGTGGTTGCATAAGCTTTGAAATACAGTCTGCTCTCCCCTGTAACTGTTCCTCTTCCTTTCATTATCCCTAAAAATTATTATTTCCACGGTGGGCTTTCCTGTGGCCTCGCTGATCCCCTGGAGCAGGGAATTCCATGGGAGAGATGTCAGTTATTTAATGTGGATTCCCAAGTGGGGGTTGAGTGCTGTGACACACTGAGGTGGGGCTCTGTGGGCCTGTAGGAGCTGTCACCCAGGAGCAGCCACAGCCTTTCCTGGCTGCAGGGGAGGGCTGCTCACACCGTCTCTGCCTTGCTGACAAGTTGTCTTCTCCCTCCTGACGTCTGTGCACTGTCTGTGCTGTAGGTGCCCACAAAAACCTGGGTCTTTCTGCGTCAGAGATAAAACAGAAATGTTTCAGTGCCTGGGGTATTGCTCTGAGCTCCAGGAAGCTCCGTTTGGGGAGGATTTTACTGCTGTCAGCTGACTGATCAGTGCTGCCTGTACACATTGCTGGGTCAGGGAGCAGGACCCCGTGTGCTAAACAACACAGAAACCACTGATGGTTCTTCTCCTGGAGACCTCCCAGTCTGAGATGAGAGATGAATCTGTCTGGGCTGACAGGGAGTGTGGGAGACACCATGAGACATCAAGCTGGTTAGAGTGACAGGCATCAATCCCAGCCCATCTGCCACAGAGGTGCTGGCAAGGGCTTTGAAGCTTTGTGAGTGGTTCCCTAAATGCTGGAGGTGTGGTGGGGTCCCTCTGAGATCAGGGACCCCATGTAGCACTCACAGCTCTGTCTGTTATAAACATCAGCCAGTCTGATTTAGTGAGCCTTTATTGCTTAATTACCCCAACAGAATTGTTCTTTTACTGCAAATAAGTTGTTATTGCCAACAGCCCAAGTGCTGGATCCAGGTCTCCATCTTTTTTGGGATAGGAAAGAAAGTGTGACAAGTACCCTTTATTTCCATGTGCACTGCTCCAAAGCCATGGAAAAAACCAGGAATCTGAATGTTCAGCAATGCTCTCACAAGGAATCCAGGAATAAGGAGGAGGAGCCAAGGGGAAGGAGCAAGTCTGGGTTTTATCTGATACCTGTGTGCTTCTCTGAATCCACATTTCTGTGGTTATGGCTGTCCAACGCCAGGACAAATAACCCAACCAGCCTCCCAAGAATGGAGAAAGAGATTGGATTAAAATTAGATCCCCGTTCCTGGGCTCTGTGTGGAAATAAATGTGTTTCCAACAGGCAGGAGAGATGGGCAGGCTGCTGTTATGCTGTGTACAGAAGATTAGGGGTGTTTACTCCATGGCCAGTTATTCAGTTTGGTCCCTTGTCCCTGCTGTAAATAAATACCTGTTGGGAGGAAGCTCTGCTAAAAGGCTGGGGGTGGGAAATGACGGCCCTGGAGGAGCACGTGGAGGAAGGAGAGGAAGGAAAATGTTGTTTCCAGGCAGGAGGAAAGCAATGGTGCTGGAGGCAGTGACACAGGTCAGGGATGGGGAGGCAGCAGCAGGAATTGCTGCCCAGCATCGGAAGCAGACTGAGTTTCTTTTCTTGGCTGGGCTGGGGAGAGCTGACAAGGGTCCTTGTTGTGAGCTGAATGCTGTCTGCTCCTGGCAGGCTCCGAGTGCAGCTTTGCAGGTTGGGCTCTGCCTTTCTGCTTCAGCCGGCGCCAGCAGCCTCCATTTCCCTGGAAATCTCCATTTCTGCTTTTACTCACCCATTTTAACCAGGAGAAGAGCCTGGGCCAGCAGCAGAGAAGGACCAAAGCCAGCTGTGGACTGGGGTCCTGTGACCCTGAGATCAAAGCTCAGGCTCCTCTGTCTCTCCCCTGTGCTGCCAGCACTTGTCATGCTTTGCTTCTGTTAAACATAACCACACACCTGCTTTGCAGGGAGATTTACATTAAAAATTATGATGTGCTTAGACAGAGTCATTAAGGAGGGATCAGAGGAATGTGTAAGATAAGCACAGACATCTGTTCTCCAAAAATGCTGCCTTCCCTGTGTGCACTTTGCTGGTGCTGGTAATATTGATCAGAATTCAGCCCACAAACGCACACTCCTGCAAAAAGCTGAAGTTTAGGCCAAAGATCACATATCCTGCTTATTTTGTTGGATTTGGGAACTGCCCCAAATGAAGGGGAAATTAAAGAAAGTTGGTATTAATTGCTGAGGAGAAAGTTATCCCTCCTTATGAGGAGGGAAGGATTGGTTTATCCCGGAGCTGTAGGAAACAGGGTTTTGCAAGGGTTTGGAGTGTTTGGAGTTCTGCTGTCTGTGCATTTCCCCACACCCCCACATCAAACCATCCTCTCCTCCATCCCTTGGCACAGGAGGGAGGTCTGAGATGTGGCATTCCCATGAGGCTGATGGAAGGGGGGGACATTCTGCTCCCCACTTCCTATGAACACCCAGGGGAACAACCTGCAGTGAGCTCAGCCAGGGAGGACCAAAGCAGAGACAGGCGCCGATGGGCACCATTAATGTCACAGCTGGGGGAACATTTTATGTCAGGAGAACAGGGAGCAGAGCTGCCCTTTCAGCCCAATGTCTTTTTTTCTTTCCCATTCTGTAGTTTCCGTTTCAAACAACAATTCCTGAATCCCTCCTGGGAGGGTCTGTGTGCTGGGAACCCGGTGATCCCCTCTCACTGCAGGTCCAACTCTTCTGTTTGCTTTTAATCTCCTGTTGGGAGACAATGGATTGTTCTGTGGAGATGAAGCCTGGTGATCTCCTAGATCAGTTTTGAGTCCTGTGACTCCGAATGGCAGGGCTGTAAATGAGCGGAAGGGTTTTGCAGTAAAAAACTTCTTTAGAACTTTTTTTGCAGTAAAAAACCTTTGTTTTTATTTTTAAAGGGGGTTCCCTCGGGTGATCTGTATGAAACCACTGCTCAGGAAAAGTCAGATATTTGGTCCTCCTCACTGTCTGATCTCTTGTGAGAGAGCCAAAGCTTCTCTGAGGCATAAAACATGCTGGTTGTTGAAAAAAACAAGCAGTGGCTGAAAGGAAAAGGAAATGTTTCTGTACTTAATGGTGATCTACCTCCCACGTTAAGGAGCATGGCATGAAAAACGCTAAAAGCTGCTGTCTCAAGCTGCAAGCTCTGAGAATGGGTCCGTTTTAGCTCGTTTAATCTGCCTTTTCTGGAATTGGGCTTTAAAAGTGCAGAAGTGGGATCCAGTTGAAGGGGAGCACTGCTGATGTGTGGCTGTGGCTCTCTACTCTGGAGTGTGTGCTCAGAGTTGCTGAAGTGTGAGGGAGACACGAGCAGGCCTGAGTTTGGAGTTCCAGGAGGGCAAAGGGCTCTCACCAGCTCTCTCTGAAGAGGAGAATCGGCTGCAGGATTTCTCCAGCCCCTGGTTTATCCTTTCCCCATCACTGCAGAGCCCTGAGAGCCACTCATGAGCCCTGCTGGGTTTTGCCTTTTCCCGGGGCAAGCAGCGCCGTAATTGCAGCAGCGTCGCTGCCGTGGGGAGAGCGGGGCTGGAACCAAGGGTGACTTTGATGGGCGGGCTCTGAAGCGGTTGTGGGGGATGATGAAATGGATTTTTGGACCCACTCCAGCCAGCAGTTGGTCTCTACTGCTTCAGTATTAGCAGAGATTTAAGCTCCACGCAGGAGGTGAGTGCTGACATCAGAGACGAATTTGGTCAAACAAGCTCCTTGGGAAGGTGGGGGAAGGTGCTCTGCTGGAACCAGGAGGGCTTGAAAGGTGCTTTGTTCATCCTTCAGAGCAGAGCGTGGCCTGGTTTTTCAGGAAGGCTGGCGCTGGGTGGAAGAGGTTTTGCAGGATTCGGTGTGCAGGGGATTGTCATGGCAACCAGAGGGAAACCCCACGAGGTGGGAAAGAGCCAGGCATAGGTGAGGGGAAGCAGGAAACCTGCTCGGAGAGGATAAAGCTGCTCCCAGCGATCCCGCTTCCAGGGGAAGGCAATGAGTATAATTGAGTATTTTAAGCAGCTTCCAGAACCGTCTGAGCACAGCAAGTAGAAACAATTTCCTCTAACAGCCCCTCTGAAATACTCAACCACCTCAGATTTTGCCAGTTCTCCTCCACAGATGTTGATCTCTGCTGCAACTTCTCTGCCAAGACCGAGGGAGGCTTTTAGGAGAAGCTTCAGTTCTGTTTTAAGCAAGTTGGGGAGGGGTTTTAATACCTGGGACAGAACAGAGAGTGGCTGTATGGGGCCAGCATTCCAAAGGGATTGGGAATGGGGATATTTTGGGGGGATCCATAGGGTAATCTGGGTTATTATGGGAGGGTGTGTGCAGCCCGGAGCTCGTGGGAAGAAGGGAAGGTTCTGGAACCAGCTCCTGCCCCAGCAGCTCTGAGGCAGCAGTGAGTCCTTCCCAGCTCAGGGACACTCTCATGGCTTTTTAGGCTCTGCAAAGGATTTAAAAGTGAAAACTGATGCCAAGCTTAAGGGGCAGAATGATGCTTGCTCCCCAGTAATGGATTTTCAAGGATGTGCTGTAGAATTCAGGTTGTATTTCCCCCAGCCAAAGGCAGGGGTGGCGATGGGAAGAGCTGGTGGTGCCTCTCCCCTCACAATGTGACCTAAATGTCAGGAATTTAAATTTCCCCTCCAGTGACTCCCCAGGCTGAGGGTGTAAGGTGAGGAAGCAGGGAGGTGATTCCCTGGCTGGGAGGGAGCTGCCTTACCCCATTGCAAGGCTGATGAGCCTTTGGAGGGAGCTGCTCGATAACTACATGGAAGGAGCAGGTTAATGTCCCACGACAGCACGCTGTAAAATGGGTAATTTCTGTGCACTGTGCATTCTGCAGAGCAGCAGCCCTGCCTAAATGAAGGTTTATGCAAAGCCCCTCTCAGCGGTGGATGCACCATTAGGCTCCAGGGTGGCTGGTTAAATTGCACTATTGATTTAATGTGCAGGAATATTTGTTAGTGCACTGGAGAGGTGCAGCTAATGACTTCTGCTGGCTCCTTCAGATTTTAGTCTGGCACACAAGGACAGAGAAGCCTGTGCTGGTGAACGAGGGCAAGAAAGGATTCACAGATCCCAACGTGGAAATCTGACTGTGCATGGCTGAACGGAGACCAACACCAGGTGAGAGCCCGTGTTTCCAACAGCAGGGAGAAGCTCCACAAGGGCAGGATAAAAACTCCTTTAAATGTGCTTTTTCCTTTCCATTTTTCACAACCCTGACCTTCCCTCACTGCTAAATTTCTCAAGACCATTCATTAATCTCTCTTTTTCGAGACAAAATTATTAATCTCTCACTTAATTTTAAGACAAAATGTTAAATACCTGCTGAGAGGCTGAGAGGAAGAGAAATGCAGGGAGTAGGAGTTTAGGCAGAAGTGGCACCATTAAGAAAAATCCTTGTGTAAACAAGATTGCCTTATTAATACAGCTAAAGCACAGGGGTGAAGGGTGCAGATTCATCCACCTGCAAACACCTGAGGAAAGCTAAAGCAGCAAAAAGATTTTTGGACAGGCAGAAGCTTTGACTGAGGGAAATGTTTAATTTAGAGCTACATTGAAGCCAGAGGGGCAGTGATGGGTGTGGGAAGGTGTGGGTTAAACCCCACCTGAGGTGTTTGTTCACCTGAGGAGAGCACAGGGTGTCTTTTGCAGTGAAAAGGAGGAAAGGACACACACACTGTCATTGGGACATGCAGTCCCTTTGCTTCTACCCCAGCCAAAATCTGATCCCTGCTCATTTTCCAATAGGGAATTTAATCTTTAGGTGCTTAGTGTGAGCACTGGTGGTGAGGGGACTGCAGGACTCACTTGTTCTTTTCTCCTCCTTGGAAATTCTCATGGCTGACTTTTGTCCGTGCCCTGGGTGTTTCTGCAGTGGGTTTGCAGGAGTGAAGGGCGAGCTCTTCACTTGTATCTGCACCCAGCCTGTGGAGCTTCATCATTATGGGCAAAGAAAATAAATGCACAACTCCCTTTCACCAGTGTAGCACCAGGCCTGGAGGGAGAGGAGGTTGCTGCTCTTGATTGCTGAGAAGCAGGAGCAGGAAGGGGTAGATTTGCCCAGCAGTGGTGGATTTTTACCTGCAACGAGCTCCCTTATGTCCCATTCCATGGGGGAAGCAGGATGGAGCCCTGCCTGCTGCTCTGTGGCCATGGCAGGCAGGAGGAGAGCCTGAACCAGGCTCTCTGTGCCAGGGAGAGGATTTGCAGAAGGGCTGGAGCTCTCCAGAGCTGCTCCCCCAGCCCAGCTGCCCTATAAGAATTTTTCCTGTATCTCTGAGGGTCCAGTCTTTGCAGAGAAATGGCTTAAAATAATTAGTGAGGCTGCTCTTCAGGTGTGTTTTGTAAAAGCAAAAGGTTTAATAAATGCAAAATAATAAACTTGACAGAAATAAAAGAAAAGCCGAGCACAGGTGCCGGAGAAGCTTCTGGTACCTTGCTAAGACACCCTAAAAAGCTCCTTTGTTCCTTCGTGCTCTTTCTTAAGTACTCGATGGTTCAGGTGGGCTGTTTGGCCCTTGGCCCAATGAGATCAGCACCAGGCTGTGATTTACACTTTCCAAACCCAATCAGTGTCTCTGTGCTGGCACTGAGCCAATCACTGTCAGAACAGCAAAGAACTTTCTGGGCTCTTTACCTTATTAGTGCAAGGGGTGAGTCCCAAACCTTTCCCTATATGGAAACACTTACTGGGGTGTGGGGTGCGTTACTACATTGCCCTGGCAGCACAGATCTGGGCTCTGCAGTGGGACAGGGATTTGGGATGTGCTCTGTAAGGGCTTTGGGATGGGCTCTACAGTGGGGCAGGGATTTGGGATGGGCTCTGCAGGGGGACAGGGATTTGGGATGGGCTCTGTAAGAGCTTTGGGATGGGCTCTGCAATGGGACAGGGCTTTGGGATGGGCTCTGTAGTGGCACAAGGCTTTGGGATGGGCTCTGCAATGGCACAGGGATTTGGGATGGGCTCTGTAAGGGCTTTGGGATGGACTCTGCAGTGGGGCAGGGCTTTGGGATGGGCTCTGTAAGGGCTTTGGGATGGGCTCTGCAGTGGCACAGGGCTTTGGGATGGGCTCTGTAGTGGGATAGGGCTTTGGGATGGGCTCTGTAAGGGCTTTGGGATGGGCTCTGCAGCGAGGCACGGCGCTGACATCCCCGCTGCTTGTGTCTCTGCTGCAGATTTCTTCCTGCACAGCCTGCAAGGTTCCTCTGCACAGCATCCACCCAGCCAGCCAGGCGGGAGCCAGGACCTCTGCCGGCTCCCACGAGTTTCAGCCTTGTGAAAAACCAAGCAACAACCGCATACATGAACTGCCCGGATCCCCCGCCCTTCCTCCCGGACTCGGAGCACGAGCAGACGCTCCGGAGGTGGAGAATAAAGCACAGCAAGCCAGGACTGCCAGCTCCCGGCGCCCAGGCTCCGTCTGGGATGTGGCTGCACCGAGCAGGGGCTGTTTGCCAGCGCCTGGGGTGAGGGTGAGAGCCACGGCAGCGCCCCCGGGACTGGTTCTGCTGAGAGACACCGACCTTGTGGCCGTGGGACAGCCTGAGCAGCTCTCTGGCCGTGGGGGGACAGCTGCCTTCCGAGATGGCACCTTAGCCCTTAATTTTAAAGCTAATCAGTGTTTGTTACGCTGCACAAGACAGGAAGGGTTTGGGGGAAGGGGGAAAGCAAGGCAGGTTAGAACAAACACTTTAAGCATCACTGATCTCTGATTTCCCTCCCCTTTTCCTCCTTCAGTTTCACAGTTTGGGGGGCATCCTGACATTCCTCTGTGGTCATGGAAGGGACTTTAAAGATCCTCTAGTCCAACCCCTGCCACGGGCAGGGACACCTTCAGCTGCACCAGGCTGCTCCTGGCCTTGAATATTCCCAGGGATGGGGCATCCCCCACCTCTCTGGGCAACCTGTGCCAGTGTGACACCACCCTCATTGTAAAAAAAATGTCCTTCTATCTAAAATATCTTCTTTTGAGTTCAAAACCATCAATCCTAATCCTATCCCTGCTAAAAGGTTTGTCCCCATCTTTCTTGTAAGACCCCAGGGTGGGATGGAGGGACAGGATCAGGGAGCTGCTGGTCACAACCAGCTCACCACTGATCCTGGATGGAGTTAGAGTTCTCTAAAAATGCTAGAATAATTGGGAGTGGGGTTTAATGAGATTGTTGGGGCCATGCACCATAATATTCATCCAGATCCTGGTCCTGTTTAGCCCCAGTTTGGTTCCCATGAGCATTAGGTGTGGGATTCTCTGAAGGGTGCTCCTATACAAAGGTAAATTTCCACTCTCAAAAAATAAAACTGCTTCAGACTAGGGGTTGAACGCTAAGAGGTGATTTTAGTGCATTTCCCATTTGAATGGAGTGTATCCTTCAGCCTCAGTCCTTTTTTCTGCTACTGCAGAGCTGGTGTGAAAAGCCACCCTGGAGCAGTTCCCAGTCCCCTTGGATGGAGAGAGCAGCACCCTTGGGCAGGGGATTGGGCTCAGGGCTCTGTTTATTCAGCATCTGGTGGTGCTGCCACCGTGGGTGACTCTGTCTGAGACTGCCAAACTTGCTGAGATAAAAATTGAGGTACAACAGCCCCTTCTCCCCAGCCAAACCCCCTGAATTCCCTCCCCCTTCATAATTCTTGTCAAATCTTTCATCGCCCCCCCGCTGCTGTCCCAATTCCTTCAAAAATTTTGAAGCACAATTTTACCTTTGAACTGAGGGAAAAAATGTAATCCTGCAATAGAGGTGGTTATTTTTAGCCCTAACACATAGAACTATTAAAATGCTCTGGGTTTGATTGTTGGCTTCACGGTGCAGAAGTCTCCCCTTGGACTAATGACATTGAGTATTTCCTGATGTTTCAAAAGGAAAATATTTTTTGTAAGTTATTTTCTCCCACTGTATATCAGAACCATTGGGGAAAAGTCACATTCTTTAGCTCCCAGCCACAGAAGCCTTTACAAAAATGTTCCTTTTAGATGCAATGGCTGAAGCACTTGGAAAGGAAGTGTTGGATGCTGCTGGCTGCTCTGTGGGAACAGGTATTGTTACCTTGGGTTAAAACTCTGCACTCAAGTAGGTTTATTCTGTTATTGTACTGGCCTTCCAAGTTCCCTTCAGTCTGCAAACCCTACAGTGGAAAAGAGACATTTTTCATGGACTGCCAAGTTTTCATAGCACTGAAATAGTTTCCAACTGATGTCCTCTCCGAGCTGCATGTTTTGGTTCACTAATCTGAATTCCAGTCCCTGCTGGGTTCCAACCTTCCCTGCTTGGAAGGAAATAACTTCCAGAAAAATGCAAAGGATGGAGTCCTGAACACAGCCCTGCACATCTGCTCTGGCCACAGGAGCCTGGGCCCTTTCAGTGCCCTGGGGAGCAGAGATAGGTGTGACCACACCTGGCCAGGATGGAGTGTGTTCCAGCTGCACTGTCTGTTCTCAGTTTTAAACAAACTGTATTTAAATTTGTTAAATAAAATGATGGTTTCTAAGAGCCAGAATACCCTGCACCTCCGTTACAGACACAGTCTGGTGTTTCTCTCAGAGCCAGAATGCTGGGACTGGCACAGAAAGCAGAGACTCCTTGGAGGTTCTGAAGGATTCACAGCTCAGGTTTGATCTCTCCCTAAGGAGGCTGCAGCTCCTCTGTGCCTTGGAGCTGGTGAGTTAAAAAAAAAAATCACGTTTACCTAAATCCCGAGTTTCTGTTTAGAGGGACAAAAAGAAAAAAGGAACCAGGACCCAAGATCCCACAGCAGCTTTAAGGAGAAAGCTGGGATGAGTTTTCCCACTTGCAGTCCCTTTGCTTCTATCCCAGCCAAAATCTGATTCCTGCTCATTTTCCAAGGGGGAATTTCATCTTTAGGTGCTTTACAGAGTGAGCACTGGTGGAGAGGGGACTGCAGGACTCACTTGTTCTTTTCTCCTCCTTGGAAATTCTCATTCCTGCCTGGCCTGAAACATAATGATACATTTGACAGAAGACAAAACACATCTCACTTTTTAAATTATTTTTTTTTCCTTTTGAGAGAGAGACGACCTCCATAGTAAAACTTAGTGGAAAAATAAAGCTGAAATTAAAAGTCATTTGACAACCACCTTGCCTTCCAACAAGGGAACACATAATGGCCTTTTTTAGAGAGACTTGCTAAAATCTGCCTCAAAGCACACCAAAATGCTTTTCCACACCTGATTACTCACGTGTTCACCAACCATTCTCTCCCTACCTAATTATAAAAACGAGGAGGCCAACACAGCACATTTTGGAAGTCCCTGGAAAGCTGAGCTCAGCTTCAGGTTCACATGGCTTCAGTTCTTTCTCTCCCTCTCTCTCTCACCTGCCTCCAGCACCTTTTCACTCCCCCACATCCAGCAGATGGTCCAGAACATGCGCAGCCATCCGGGCTGGGGGGGCTCAGTAGTCCAGGGAGACGAGCTGCTGCATCCATCCATCCATGGCACAACGCCCTGCTTCCTCTGGCTGTCCTCTCCTCTGAACTCACCGCCAGAGGGAAATCCTTCCCCTGGCTCTAGTGGAGATGAGCATGCCCAAGTGCTGAGCCATCAGGTCCCCAGACATGCAACCAGGAGTACTCAGGATGAGCCAAACGCGGGTCTGCAGCTCTCAGTCCACGTACTGGGTCCGCCCTAGGTAAGGGATGTCCACGGACTGGATGATCCGGCCGGCCGTGCGCTCCTCAAAGATGACAATCTGCACAGGGAGACACAAAATCCCTTCTTACCAAGCCTGGGGAGCTTCAAATATTTTGAGGAGGAGGGGAAGGAAGCACCATTTAAAGAGCTCAGTCAGTGTGGGTCTGAACAGTGACTGAGGCTCTGCCTCAGTGCTGTGGGGTGCAGGGATGAAGCAGCACCACGTCAGGTTTGTCTGGATTTCCAGCTTGAGGCAGAGCTGTGAGGTTCAGCTCCAACCTTGTCAGCCCTCAATGGCTGTCAGAGCCAGGGCCAGCTTCAGAGCAACACCTTCCCTAATTTTCAGAGATCTTAGGAGATGTCCTTCCCCTCTATTGCACTCGCTTTCAGCTAAAGGATAATTGATAAGTGCATGTCAGGCTCTTTGGGACAGGGATCTTTAACAACCCCAACAGGCAAAGAGTCAAAGGATGATTGCTGTCCTGTGCATGTCAGGCTCTTTGGGACAGGGATCTTTAACAATTTCAAAGGCAAAGAGTTAAAGGATAATTGATAAGTGCATATCTGGCTCTTTGGGACAAGAATATTTAACAATTCCAACAGCAAAACAGCAATCCCAGCAGAGCTCTCACCTCGTTGCCCCCTCTCCGTAGCCAGGGCCCAGGAAGGTAAAGTGTTTCCTGAGGTCCAATCTTCCAGTATCTTCCCAGGTTCTGTCCATTGACAAACACCACTCCTTTCTCCCAGCCCTGGAATCAAGGCAGAACACGGAATTACTGATGCAGCTCTGCTGCCTCGTTAGCATCCCCACAGGAAACCAAATCTGCTTTCACACTTGCATTCCTTCCAGCCACTTTCTGCAGGTTTTCTGCTTCCTTTCCCTATGCAAATCCCTGCAGCCAGGACCATTTAAACAAGCCCTGTTGAACAGGAGTTATCCTTAATGTGCTCATTAAAAGGATAAAGCTTTCAAAAATGTGCAATTTGTGATTTGTGCTTGTACAGGAAATTTCTTCTCTTCGAACAGACAGGCCTTTATTCCTTCCCAAGCATGGAATATCTGCCCTCACCTCTTTCCCAGGTGACAGAAAAACTGAATTGCAGCTGGTTGGCCTGATTTACAACAAATATAATTTCCCCAATAAATGGGAAAGTGAGCAGGACAGCAAGGCTGGGCACAAGGCTGGCTCTAAGGGAGGGAAATCAGAGGAGGCAGTTTAATAATATTTAACATCTCATCTGAAGTCTCATGCAGCCTCCCACAGAAGGGTGACAGGAATGCTAACTCCCCTGCCATGGCCACAAAGAACTGACTCATTCCATGTCACACTGAGGAGGCAGGAATAAAACAAGGCCCTCCTTTATTTTCTGTGCCCATTACTCCTCTGCAACTAGAAAACAGCATTTGTACGCCAATAAAAAAAGACTGAAGTGGTCACTGGCAGCTCTGCAGGGTCAGCACTGCACATGTTTCCTCACAGGACCTCTCCAGACTGAACAGAATCACCTGGAGGAGACTGTCAGACCTCGGAATAATTCTCTAAGACAGAGGGGGAGGTTACACACACTGAGCTGTTACACAAGTGTCTCTCTACCCAGCTTTTTAAAAACCTTGGTTAAGAACAACCAGGACTTGCCTGCAGCTTCAAGAAGGTGTCCTGTGGCTGCTGCTCTATCCACAGCCTCCCACGGAAAAACGCCGGCCCCACGAAATAATCCGGGACCGTGCTCCAGCCAGACACGTGCTGCAAGCTGCAACAGAGGGACAGTCACACAGGGCCACTGGGGCCACCTGGCCCTGTCCCCACCACCCACAGCCCTGGCAGGCCAAGCTGGGGGACAAGAGGAGGATACCTGTTGGATTATCCCTTTTTCTGACCCACAGATGGGGCTCCTGAGAGGCTTTTTAAAAGATTTTATTCCATTTTCAGTCTTATGTGAAGGGTGAGACAGTTGTACAGATGTTACAGTTCACGCCATCACAATCAGAAGCCAAACTATTTCCTAATTACAATTCATTATAAGTGTATTTTGGGCTATTTTTTGGTTTTTTACCACACCATGCTGCTAAAGCTTCTGAGCCAATCATCTATTAAAATACCCCATGTGGGTCTTGCTATAACACATCCTTCATAGTTCTATTTCTCCAAAATATCAGGGCTATTTGCAAGGCCATCATTTGAAATTTGTTTCCAGTTCAATTTCTTTCTCAACAATGTCTCTGTCCTATCCCATGGCCTTTCTAAGTCAGCATTTTTTATTCAGCATATTTTATAATTTCAGAGTTTGCACACAGATGCACAAAACTGTGTGAGCCTTCTGTCAGGCTTTGAGAATTCTCTACAAATCCATTCCCCACGTGTCACCACCTCCGGTGCTTCACAGCAATGGGAAATGCTTTTTACAAGAGCATGTGGTGACAGGACAAAGGGAAAAGGATTCAGACTGGAAGAGAGCAGGTTTAGATTGGACAGTAGGAAAAAATTCTTCCCTGTGAGGGTGCTGAGGCCCTGGCACAGGGTGCCCAGAGCAGCTGTGGCTGCCCCTGGATCCCTGGAAGTGTCCAAGGCCAGGCTGGATTAACCTGGGACAGTGGAAGGTGTCCCTGCCCATGGCAGGGGTGAGATGAGAGGATCTTTAAGGTCCTTTCCACCCAAACCATTCTGGGATAAAAGCTCTGCCTCACTTGCTGAGGATCCTTCAGATCTGCCAGGGTGCTTTAAATGTCTGTGGCTTGCTAAGGGAGACTGCAGAACTGACAGGATTCAAAGCAGACACTCCTGTTCCTGTCGAGGAACACAAACACATCCTCGCAGGTGTGCAGTAATTAGGGGAAATCTGACATTATTTCTTACCTGCGGCAACAATTTGGGAGCAGGGCACAAGCAGCAGAGGAAATAAGGAGAGCAGAATCCCAGAGAAGCCTTGAGCTTCTGTCAGAACATGTTCCCTCCAACCCTTACAAACTGCATCTCCTGGACTCGGGGAAGTTATTGATCCAGTGCAGCCTGGCTGCTGCTGAATTATTCAACTAAAAGCCTGTGACAGCTCCTTTCACAACACTCCTCTCCCTCCTCCCCCGAGGGGACTGTGAGCTGATTGTGCTTCAGTGCTGCTGGTCAGCAGCCAGGAGCTGAGGGTAGTGGTGACTAATCTTGCTTTTGTTTGGCCGTGGCAGCTCACTTGCTTTAATGCTCCTCACTGGAAATATTCCTCTAACACCCTGCAGTCCAAAAGGCTCTGAGTTACCCCATCAATAAGAATCCTTCAGGTAGCCCCTGAGCACCTGGTAAAACTGTCCTCAGGCATTTCAGAATGTGAAATTTCAGAATTTTTTTTCCTTTTAAAAGCTATTTCTGTTTAACGTGGCCTCTCTCCCTCTCCCTCCTACACAAAATGGGGCAGCTGTGATATCTTGGGGGATGCACATAAGTTGCTTTCTGGTATTAAAAACATCATTGAAAAGAGAGTCTCTGGATTGTGGCCAGAGTCCATAGGGCATCTGCTGCCTGAAACATTTGCTGAGCTTTTCTGTATGTGCTGACAGAGGCTCTTCAACATCCCCCTGCTAAATTTCCTTCCTTGAATTAAAGCAAAACAACATAAAAGAGAGGGAGCCATCTGGATTGTTAATGCACTATCAGTAGCTTTCTAGAATTAATCCATCCCTTGCCAGGCTGAATTACTAAATATATCAGCCAGATTGGTAACTTCCAGAAAAACCCAAAACTTCCAACGTGTGGGTGTGAGGGGATCCTTCCCTTTGGGTAAGCCTGGCTTTTACCTACCTGATCTAACCCTGCTGCAAGGAAAGCTTTAAATCCTGCACAGTGGGATTAGATTTCTCCCCTCAATGGTGGTATGGGTTAGCTGGCACCAATTCCTGCACTATTTCAGGCAAAAGTATCAGCAAGGAATTTATCAGTGCAAAAAATCCACCTCCCCACTGTTACCTCAGGTTCCCTCATTTAGCTGCTCCCTATTAGACACTGCAAAACAGGTGGTTTCAAATGAGGAAAAAGAAAAACCAACTTAAAATCCCACAAACCTTTTCATGAAGGAGGGTTTCATCTCCAAACTGTAAATCTTGAAGTTCCTCAAGGGGGTTTTATTCAAGAAGACGTCACCAATTAAGCCTGCAAGAGCAATGGGGGTAATGAAGAGTTGAGGAACAGCTAAAGCTGATGGATTTTGCCGCTTGTATCTGAGGAACAGCAGGAGATGGAAAGCAGCCACGTTCTGCAGTGGAATTAGAGTCCATATGGTCCCATTGCTCATCCAGATCGAGTGGGGAGCATCCCTAAACTCTGCCCTCCCAGCAGAACACACTGGGATGTGCAGGCACAGGCAGCACCTGGGGCTTCTTGGGATTACTGGGGTTTAGTGAGCTGACCATGCACAGATTTGTTTTTTTAAAGCAGTCAATCACTTCTCTAACAGGCACAGCAAAACATAACTGAGCCAGGGCTGGTGCAGGGCTTTTCATCCCAGGATTTTAATGTAAGTCATAACATAACAAGTCATTCACCTTTAGCACCCTTTTGTTAAAGTTGCTCTCCCTGAAGCAGGAAAAGCCTGGGTGCTAATGCAGCCTCCAAATCACAGGACTGAGGCTGCCTAGGCAGCACTGAGGTTTATGCAACTTTCCTGCATTAAATAAAATCAATACAGTCACATGCCCAACTCCATTAATCTATTTTATAGAGCTCTTGCACATAGTTCCCCACTAAAATAGAATCAACCTCTTCCAGCTCCACCACTGTGTGTGATAGGCTTGAACATTTCAGTCAATTCTGCTCAAGGGGATGCAGCTCCCTCTTCCTGACACTCTGTGAGCTTTTAAATGGTGTGATCCTCCAATATCAACCCCTCAAGGGAAAACACAGATTAAAAAAGGTATTTTCCTTCCCTCCCTGTGAAATAATATACTCACAGAGCAAGAGAAAGGGAGCTGAGCATCACCTAGGAAACCTAGAGCAGAGCCAGATTCATTGACAGCCCTGGGTTTAGCCTTTATAAAACAAACCCTGGTGCAGGGCATTGAGCAGCCACTGCTTTTCCTCTGACCACTCCAGCCACGGGGGTGAGGATGTTTTTTAACACATTCCCTCCCTCATTTCCCATTTCCCACCACCTCCCAGTCCTGAGCAGCACCACGAGGGCTGTGCTGGGCTGGTTCATACAGCACACAGCCTGCTCTGCAGCATTTCCAACTCAGAGAAGTTCTCTGGGAGAGTTTGGGAGCACAGAACCAAACCCACCTTTCCTCTGCTCGTTCAGGGCCAGCCCGTAATTGACGCGCCCACGGTTCTCCACCAGGAGCCTCAGCTGCCTGAAGCCCTGCTAAAAACAAACCAGGAGAAGCATCAGCTGCACCAGTCCTGCACCAGCCTCAGCACAGGTGTTTAAGAGGGCAAATGGCACTGCAGCTGCAATTTATAAATTTATTTTAAAGTATTTTTAATTTTTAATTCCTGTTTTGGTGCCACTCACAGAGCCAGAAATGGAGTTTGACACAGGACAGGCTCGTGCCATAAACTCTCTCACAAGTCCACCCCCTCACCTGCTCCTGCAGCCACCACAGCTCTGTTGAAATGCGCTCAATCAACACACTGCTCTTAGTGCCAGGGTAAAACTGCTCTCAGAGCTAAGGAGAGACATTCCCCTCATTCAATTTGAGACCCAAAAGCCTCCAAAGCCCTTTTGAACTGGCTTTGTGCTAAGGAAGATGAAGCCTGCACAGATTTATTCTGCAGTAACAGAGTACAGGTACTGCATGTTGTAGCTGTGGTAAGAAGGTGGGAAAATTTGAGTATTGTGTCCAGTTCTGGTCCCTCAGTTCAGGATGGACACTCAGTGCTGTGTCCAGCTCTGCCCCTCAGTTTAGGATGGACACTCAGTGCTGTGTCCAGCTCTGTCCCTCAGTTCAGGATGGACACTCAGTGCTGTGTCCAGCTCTGTCCCTCAGTTTAGGATGGACACTCAGTGCTGTGTCCAGCTCTGTCCCTCAGTTCAGGGTGGACGTTGAGACGCTCGAGCGCGTCCAGAGGAGGCAGCGAGGCTGGAGAGGGGCTGGGAACACAAACCCTGTGAGGAACGGCTGAGGGAGCTGGGCTTGTTCAGCCTGGAGAAAAGGAGACTCAGGGGTGCCCTCATCACTCTCCACAGCTCCCTGAAAGGTGCCTGTGCTCAGCTGGGCTTGGGCTCTTTCTCCAGGCAGCACTGACAGAACCAGAGGACACAGCCTCAAGCTGTGCCAAGGGAAATCCAGGCTGGATATCAGGGAAAAGTTTTTTACAGCAAGGCTGATAAAGGACTGGAATGGTCTGCCCGGGGAGGTGGTGGAGTCACCATCCCTGGATGTGTTTAAGGAAAGCCTGGATGTGGCACTGGGTGCCAGGGTTTAGTTGAGGTGTCGGGGCTGGGTTGGACTCGATGATCCTGGAGGTCTCTTCCAACCATGATTCTGTGATTCTGTGAAATTTTGTGCAGCAGGGGCTACAATAACTGGAATGTTCTCCATGGAAAAACATTCAGGCCCCACTTTTCAACCACAAATGGTAACTTGGCAGTGAAATCCCACTATTTGTGTTGGATTAGGGTACCAAGCTAGTCTGGTTTAGGAGGAGGTGCCTTTGTGAGACTTTTCCCTGTTTGGTGACCCTGTTATCCCCAGCAGTTACCTGTCCCTCAGGAATGGTGAGCTCCACGGTGTTGTAGTCCAGCTCCCCCACGTACATGGTGTTAACAAACACCTGCAAACAGAGCACAGCAGACCAGAGCAACTGCTCATCAATTATGCCATAATCACATCACTCCAGCTGCATTTGGGGAGGAAATTGTCCCTGCTCAAAACTAGAACTCAAGTGTCCAAAACTCTGTCACTGTCAGCGCAGGTGGGAATAAAAGAATCAAAATATCCTCAGAACATTCAACATTCTGACGTTTAAAGACGTTTTAGCAGAGTGGAAATGGAAATTTAATTAGAAGTGATGAGGGTTTGGGGCTCAGCTGAGGAGTGGAAAGAGTGAATCACAGAACTAACCTAAAATTTCATGTTTTTCCCCCATTTCCTGCCTCCACCCAAGGGTCCCTGAGGAGCCCTGTGCCCCTACCTGTGCCCGGTCCCGGACGTGGTCCCTGGTGTGCAGGTGGCCCCCCCCAAAAATGACAGTCTCATAGAGCACATATCCATAGGGCTGCCCAATGCTGTCGTTCAGGTGCAGATTCTCCATGTTCACAGGGAGCTCTGACTTGATGGGCTGCAGGGGAGAAGCAAATTGAACATCAGGAGTGGCCTCACATTGACAGGCTGTGCAGAGGCAGCTCATTGCTGGCAGGTGTCCCACTCTGCCACAGGTGAGAGCTTCCCCAGCTCTGGGCCAACCCAAATTCCCTCCAGACGCTCAGGAAGCAAAACCAAAGGACCAGAAAAAGGAGCCAAGGACTTGCAAAATCATAATTCCAAGAGAATAGAAGTAGCAGTGAAAATGGTGATATAAAAGATTTGTTGCTTTTGCATATTCTTGGCAAAAAAAATCCTCCAAACTCCTCCTTTTGGGATAACAGGGCAGAGCATAAATTGCTCTAAAAGTTGATGACTTTTAGGTGTGGGATGGATTCAAAGAGGTGTCACTACCTGTAAAAGTGCTGGCAACACATCCCAGAGGGAGATGTACTGGTGCAACAGGATGGCACCGTAGGAGGCCTTGCTTTCAATCATGGGAGGCAAAGGGAGGGGCTGGCCTGGGATGCAAAAACAAAGACAGAACAATGATTTCAGACAAATTCCAGATCTCTCCAGACCTCCTTTGGTCCTCCCATCCTTGACTCCCAACCAAGCAGAGCCCCAGCAGAAGGGGCAGTTTAAATAATTCCCTAATTTGACAGCATGGGTGCAGCAGTGCTGTGGCTCCTGGATGTGGCATTACCAATGACCATGCTGAAGAGCTGTCGAAGCTTGAAGAATTTGGATGTGTAGTCCCCAGCCTCTGTCAGCACAGCATCGTAATCTGGAAAAGCAGAAAAGCAGCACGTGCTTTAAAAACATAAAGCAGCTCTGGGATGGCTTCGTGCAAGAAATAAAAGCCCCAGGCAGAGTTTTCATGGCATTGTCTATAGTGTGGGAATCTGCACACTTTAATCTGAGTGAACATCACTAAACAGCCACAAAATTCCTTCATTTAGAGAAGAGCCATTCACACTTTCAGAGATCTAATTTGCACATACCCACAATTTCACACAGGATAAAGGCAACAATTAACCATTTTAACCACGGGCTGTTGGGATGAAAAGAGATTTATGGTAAAATGTGACTTGGTAAAATTAAAAGAATGGTGTCTTGGATTGTCATCTCTCCCTGGAAAAAAGAGATGTCAATTCATATCTGTGACATCTCTATTTACAATTCAGAATAAGGGAATCCCCCACCTCCTGGAATGGGCTGGGGATTGGAAACACTCATGTGTTATAAATGCATAGTGTATAGTTGGCTTTTTGCAAATATTAAATTGAATACTGTATGTAGAACATGGGAAGGTTGTGCTGTATTTTCTTTTATTAATAGGAGTTAGAAATGTAATTAGTGTATACTCCTTATGATTGCATCTTAGTGTGAGAACACTGGGGTCTTTTGTTGCTGACCAAGAAAGTGATTAAACTTCTGTTATCAAGTATCTTGTCCAAATAAAAATGACCAGAGCCCCACGAGAAGAATTTATGGCACCGGTGCTATCAGACAGAATGGAGACACCCAAAGATGGGTCTGCCAGATAAAATGGTTGGGGGGAGTTGGGACTAAACAAAAGAATTCACACTCAAAAAGAACGTTTAAATCATGCATGTGAATTTTTAAATATGCAACAGGCTCATGTATAAAAAGAAAAAAACTCTGTTAGACGGTGTGCTGGCTGGTTCTGTGCCAGGCACCCTCGGCCGAGAAAATGTATTTTGCTTTTGTCTCTCCTAATTGTCTATTTTCTTAATTTTTTTATTAAACTTCTAAATTTTTCCAAGAAAGTGAACCTTGTTTTTCACACATGTGAACCCCCTTTTAGACAGGAATTTACTTCTGAGCTGTGTCCCACCTCATCTCTCCAGGACACAGTGGCTGTGCTGGTCACTTCTCAGCGCTGCTGGTTACTGTCACAGGCCCAGGGCAGTCAGAGCTGCACGGGCAAGGCAGGGATGATAAACTCACCATAACTGGTGACATCTGACTTGTACTCATCAGCCTCCAAAGCCCCGTTCATGAAGCCAAAGTTGGTGCCTCCGTGGAACATGTAGAGGTTGATGGATGCTCCTGTTTTGAGGATGCTCGCTACAGTGTTCACCATCTCTGCAAAGAAAGGGCAGTGCCAGGGAGGCCACAGAGCACAAATCTGGGCCAGGAATTCAAATCAGACACGTTCTGGTCATTCCCGTGCAATCACAGTGATTTGTGTTGGGATTTGCATCTTGCCCTCAGTAAGGGGCAGCACATCTACTGATGCATTCATACATTCAAATAATCCTCTCCTCCGGGTGGAAAAGGGTAAAGCTCGGGGCCTCCAGCAGGAATTTTGCTTTTAAGGAGAAGAGATGCAAGGAGTCCTCAGCCAGACTCCTAAACCGAACACACTAATGACCCAATTACAAAGACAATTGCAGGAGGATGAGAGAGTCGTTAAACCAGTCTTGGATAGCTCTGTTTTCACTGCTCTTAAAATGCCCCGGGGGTTTGTTTTTTTTTAGTAGTAGCCCAGTAAATGAGCTTTTAAACCAGGTGATGCCTTAAGTTTGAGCTTTTTAAGTTTTTCAGGCTCTGTGGTGCCCAGGGGTGCAGCTCTGAGCTCACAGTCAGGGTCACTCAGCTCTCTGCACACAGCAGGGACACAAAACAAATCCTTGTCCTGCTGCACACCAAGGACAACTTTCAGCCCAACAGCACAAACAAGGGTGGCTGGAGGGAGGAACAAGAAGGATGGGAGCTCACAGCCTGGAGCTGGGATTGGACAATTCAACCCCAAGGTGCAAATGGACCAAAACTGATAAAAGTGTGAGACCTCGTGACCGGTCCTGCATTTTGTGACCATTTTGTGACAATTTGGGGTCCATTTTGTGACCATTTTGTGTCCATTTGGGGTCCACCTTGGGTGCAGCCCTGGTCAGGCTCTTGTCCTGCCCAACGTGTACCTTAAACCCCTTTCAGTAAATCTCTGCTTTATTCTCCAGCTCTGTCCATTCTCTGTTCCAGCTCAGCCCTCCCAAGGCATCACAGGGAGAAAGTGCTGCGCTCACAAGGGTCTGAAATTCACCACAAAATGTCCCACAAGAATACAAGAACAGCGTTTGGTGCTCACCATCTGCATCAAAGACATAGTGAGGGCCTCCCCAGTTATCAAACCACCCAGTCCAGTACTCCATCACCATCTTTGGCTGGTCTTTCTGTCAAGAGAAAAAACAAGAGTTAAAATGGACTCAGGACAGTCCTGCAGCCACCACTTTTTTTTTTTTTTTTTTTTTTTTTTCTGGAGAAGAACTGTTCAAATCCAGTGTGGTGACGTGGTTTTACAGGAGTGTTTTCTTCTCACCTGGCACAGACAAAAATCACCTGAGGAGCTCTGGGCATGTGAGGAACAAGAAGCTGAGGGCCAGCAATGCCCAGAACAGGCAAGCAAAGCTTTGTGCCTCTGCTAGAGCACAAAGCACAGAGCACAAAACCATCAAACAGCTCTGGATGCTGCAGTTTGGGAGAGCTGGAGCAAAGGGACAAACCAACTGTCAGTGTTTAGTTCCTGCTCCAAACACACATTTATAAATGCCTGCTTATCTGCACTGCCAGCTGAGAGCTTGCAGGTGCAGGGCAGCCAGTGCTTGCCAAGGTACAGCAGCAGACCTGAGCTGCTTTAATGCCTTTTTAATGCTGCATATGGTGCTGGCAGGGAAGAATTTGCAGGAATTAGGTCTTCATTAAAGGCTCTGCACACAGAGCAATTGCTTTCCATTTGTCAGTGCCTGCCAGCTCCCTGAGCTCCTGCAGGATCCCTCCTGTCCCCGTGGCATGGGCAGGGCAATGTGTGCTCACCTGGCTGCCCCTCCAGCCTCCTGGGCTTCATTTTTGCCCTTTTTGTGTAAAAAGGGTTTTGTCTGATGTCACAGTAATTGGCTGAGGTAAAGTGGCATTAAAGAAACTCGTGTTTCATTAGGAGAAAACAACTGCCTGTAATCATGTAAACGTTCCAGCTCTTGGAAATACGTTTAATCAATCCATCCCCAGTGAACCAGTCAGAGGAGGGATTTTATCACCTTCTGGAACGAAAATTCGTAACAATTAAAAGATTCTTCTTTTAATTGTTATGAGTTCCTATTTCTCAATTAGTGTGGCAAAGGAGGAGCTGCTTTTTTGGGGCCACGTTGCATTCGTGTGGTGGGGAAGGTGCCACCTTCTGTTCATTTGCAGGGTTTGGGGAATTTTGGCAGACCTAAAGGAGGTGAGAGCACTTCCAGCAGAGGAAAAGGAAATGAATGAAAGCTGTAGGATTGAACATCCAGCAGGGCTTCCCTCCACAGCCAGGCAAATCCAAGGGAAGAGGCGAGAAGGGAATTGATCAGGGCAGGGGGCAGATCCCAGCTGCTCACATCGTTCATTTGGAGCAAGCAGAGCACAGCAGAAGAGGACAGAGGGTGTAAAGAGAGAGATAAGCTGTCACTAACCCCAAAACTGCCATTCCCTCACCACTCCCTCATCACAACCACGATGCTGCTGACACCAAGTGTTCATTCCCTCCCTGATGCACACCCCTGACAGCACAGAGGGGTTAAAAATGCTCAAGTGAAACACTAAAACTTCATAAATCTACCCCAAAGGAGGCCCTGGAGATGAACACTCATCTCACTGCACAGACACACCCACAGCACATCAGCAGTTTGCAAAGAGCACCCACAGCATGGGGGTGAAAGAATTTGGGGAAAAGATGATGGGATTTCAAAAGAGAGGCCTGACAATTGTGCACTGGGATGCTCTGGGTATCAACACTCAAAGAAGTCTGACCCCTAACAGCTAAACACAGGGCACAGCTGGATGAAAAACCTTTTTAGAAGGTGCTGGATGAAAAACCTTTTTAGAAGGTGCTGGATGACAGGACACTTAAATCCTCCTTCCCTCATTCCAGAAGGATTTGGCCTAATGAGAAAGAAGCCCCAAACCAACACATAAATCCCAAACTGAATATCAGTGCTTCACTTCCAGTGCTGGAAAATATGGATGAACAAAGTGTTTCTGCAGCTTACCTGAACTGTGTCCAGGTATTTCAGCAGCCCAGGCTCCAGTTTCTGAAAGTTAACAGTGGCCAGTGCTAGAGGGAAAGGAAAAATATATTAATTTAGACTCATCCAAAATGTCTGGGGGACCATCTCCTTAGGCTCAGTCCAGGAGGAGGGAGCTGCAACACCTTCTGAACCCCCAAAATAACCTCAGAGACTCCCCATTAGCAGGAGGGAGCTGCAATGACTTCTGAATCCCCAAAATAACCTCCTCAGAAATTCCCCGTCAGCAGGAGAGAGCAGCAACACCTTCTGAACCCCCAAAATAACCTCAGAGACTCCCAAACAGCAGGAGGGAGCTGCAACGCCTTCTGTACCCCCAAAATAACCTCCTCAGAGTTTCTCCATCAGCAGGAGAGAGCTGCAGTGACTTCTGAACCCCTAAAATAACTTCTGAACCCCCCAAATAACCTCCTCAGACACTCCCCATTAGCAAGAGGGAGCTGCAATGACTTCTGAACCCCCAAAATAACCTCCTCAGAGATTCCCCATCAAAGCCTTCTCTTGGTATGCAGAATCCAAGTGAAGCACAGCAGACAGTGGAATCCTCCCAGGCCATCTTTCAGCTCTAATGTGCAGAGATATTAGAGAGAGACAGAGAGCATCAGAGCAGCTCCTGGGGTGCCAGCAGCTCTAATTTGAGCCTGTAAAGCACTTGGAGATCCTCACTTAAAAGGCACCACATAAAGGCAAAGTTATTAGAAAGTGCTGTCTGGATGCCACACTGCTCTCCCAGGTTTTTGCTGCAGGAATCCCTTCCCAGGCAATATCCTCTAGCTTGTCATGCCTGTGGGGGAGAGCAAGAGCAACCAAAAGGAAAGAGAAGCACAGAGAACTGGAATTGGAAGAGTTCTCTGTGCTTGTGCCCATCCTCAGGCTCTGGAGTGGGAAGATCTGCCTGCAGGACAGGAGGCACTGATGTGGTGTTATAAATGCATAGTGTATAGTTGGCTTTTTTGCAAATGTTAAAATGAATATTGTATGTATAATGTAGGAAGATTGTACTGTATTTTCTTTTAATTAATAGAAGTTAGAAATGTGATGAATGGATTTTTTTTATGATTGTAACTTAGTGTTAGAAGTAAAAGACTGGAGCTGTTTTCTGTAACTAGCCAGACCAGAAGAAAGAGGTGTTATCCTTCATTCCTGCATGAAGATTGCTGACCAAAAAAACTATTGAGCTTCTGTTATCAAGTATCTTGTCCAAAAGGAAATGACCAGAACCCCGGGAGAAGAATTTATGGGAGCTGTGCTATCAGATATAATAGAGCCACCCAAAGATGGGTCTGCCAGATAAAATGGTTGGGGGCAGTTGAAACTGAACAAAGAAATTCACACTCAAAAGAAATGTTTGAATCATGCATGTGAATTTTTAAATATGCAACAGGCTGATACTTTTAAGGAACAAACTCTTTGTTAACGGTGTGCTGGTTGGTTCTGTGCCAGGCACCCTCAGCTGAGAAAATGTATTTTGCTTTTGTCTCTCCTAATTGTCTATTTTCTTTTAATTTTTTTATTAAACTTCTAAATTTTTCCAAGAAAGTGAACCTCGTTTTTCACACTGGGATCAGTGTCCCAGCCCCTGGCACACATTTTAAACATTTTTGTATCTCCCAGCCCTCGGTGATGCTGATGTTTCTCCCAAACTCTGCCAGCGCAGCAGCCATGACGTGATTGGGCATTAAAAACTGACTTCTAACAAACCCAGCCCCAGTTGTGTCAGGCAGAGCACTTCAAACAGAATATTTACAGAAGAAAAAGCTCGCTTCTCACTATTTATACCTTGATTTTAATAGGCTGACCTATGTAGTGTGCTGAGCTGAAGAATTCAGCACAGAAAACACGAAAGGAGAACAAAATAAAAGGTGGATTTAGCACTGATGTAATAACGTGAGCTGGCACTTCTGAAGGAGAACATGCCCAGCTCTGCTTTTCATGAGGACTAACAGCACTCCATGGAAAAGAGAAGGAGTCCCCAGAGCCTCATTTATCCTTCTCACAGGATGTTCTTCCCACACACACACACCAGGCATCCCACCATGGTCCTTCAGCCTGGAGGGACAGGAGAAGCTCTCACAGAGCCACAGAATTCACCAGGTTGGAAGAGACCTCCAGGATCATCGAGTCCAACCCAGCCCTGACACCTCAACTAAACCCTGGCACCCAGTGCCACATCCAGGCTTTCCTTAAACACATCCAGGGATGGTGACTCCACCACCTCCCCGGGCAGACCATTCCAGTCCTTTATTATTCTTTCCGTGAAAATCTTTTTCCTAACATCCAGCCTGTATTTCCCTTGGCTCTGTCACCCACGAGCTCCCAGAAGGGCTTTATCAGGTCAGATCAGCTTGGGATTCTTGGAGTGAGATTGCCTTGGGATGGAAGGGATCTTCAAGCTCATCCCACCCCTGGAAGTGCAGGGACACCTCCCACTATCCCAGGTTGATCCAAACCCTGTGGACACTGCCAGGGATGGGGAGTGATTTTTGTCTCTCCTTTAGCCCCTTCCTCACCACCCTGCTGCTCCTCCACCTGGTTATCACTGATCAGTGACACCTCAGCTCTGACAAACATTGCTGTGACATCCGAGAGGCAAACTGGGATCAAAGAGCTCCCAGCAGAACACGTTGGAAAAGACAACTCGGAAGGAGAAGGAGCTGTGAGGCTGCAAACATTCCCTCAGGAGATGAGTGCAAGGCAGGGATTTCCACACCCTGGCAGCTGTGTGGCAGGCAGAGAGTGACTCTGTGTGGTCACAGCTGAAAACTGCTGCACGCCTGGAAAAATCCAAAAAAATCATAAAGACAAGATCACCGTGCTGGTGAAGCCTGCGAGTTCAGTAATGAATTTATCCCTCTCATACTGACATGGAAAAGCAAAAGGAGGGAAAAAAAGAGGGGAAAGTATTTCCCTTTAATCATCTCCATGCCTGAGATTGTAAATTCAACATTATTTATGACTGAGTGGTAACAGGAGCACCCTGCAAACAGTTAATTTAGGGGAGCAGTTACACCTCGGGCAGGAACACAGGAGAGAGCAAAGGCCTAGGACAGAGTAAATCCCAGCTGAAATGACCTGAAATTCTGAGAACCAGTGCCCCAAACAGACAGATTTAAGGCTCAGTGAAATTCAAGCAGCTGCACCTCCATTTCTTCACAGGAAAAAGGAGGAGGGTGCTAAGCAGCACTTAAGAAAATTATCAGAATTATACTTTATAAAAAGGAAATTGGAACCCTTCTGCATTCTGCACATCTGACACCCTCCTTTATCCACCTAAGGTTTTACATCCCAAAATAAGCTTGCTGAGAAGATAATGCTGCCCCACAAACTATTGCTCAATTTACTGCTTAAATGTAAAATTCAAAATCAAGGTTTTAATGGACCTCTTTTACTTCTCTTTTAAATTGCAAAGCATCTACCTTAGGAACGAGTTACTACTGTTAGTAACTGCTGAGGAACTTGTTTAATGTATATTGAAATGAAGCAATAAGGAGCATTTTCAGCCTTTAGTCTGGTGAAACATTAAGAAATGCTGAGTGCTGCCATCTCTTGACTCAGTGGGAGTACAGATGCCCAACCCTTCACACAGTTACACTTGATATGGAAAATAAACCACTCTAAACCTTCCTGGGAAGGGTCTGGGTTTGACCTGGCTGCACCATCCAGCCAAGGGGTCCCTCCTACCACAAACAGAACCTCAGTGGGTGCAGAGGGTGAATTAAAATCCTGTTTTCCTTCCAAAGCCACTTTCCCCAGAGCTCTCAGCCTTCCCTCAGCACTCACCTCCTTCCACTAAGCCAAAGGACAGCCCGTTCTTGTTGTCTGAGGTCATCAGCAGCTCCACAATCCCTCTGTTTAACAGGGCCTAGGTTAAAAAGAGCAAAAACCATTGTGTTCACAGAGTTTAGCATTGCCCAGGATATTAAAGCACTTCAGTCTCACCTTCTGTGGGGATACCCTGCAACTGGCAGTGCCTTGTAATGAAATGTTATCCCTGGGACATCTCCTATTCCTCCTGAAGCTTCCCTGCCTACTTTTCCCAGCTTAAAGACAACTGGAAAATCTCATTTTGTTTCAGAAAGCTGGATTGGTTTCTCACTGATGCATCCAACTTCAGGATTTTAGCTTCTGAGATCAATGTAATAAATAAACAGCTTCACTGCTTTCATCACAAGAGGAATTCAGGTGGAAGGAGTAAAGGAAAAGCAGCTCAGCCTTCCTGACACTGGAATTTAAAACCAGGGAAGAGCTGATTTTCCAAGGAACACCATCACAGGACAGCTGAGGTACGAATGTTTTTCAATAATAAATTAATTTAGTGCTTCCTCAATATAACAGGTTTTAAAATCCACCTGCACACACAAGGTTCCTCTCACCAGGATTGTTCTCTTGCAGCTGGTTCTGTGGCTGATGTTTGGAGATCAGGAAACCTGAGTTGTTAATTAACCACTCATTTCACTGTACCTGCACTGGAAGTCACTCCTCCAGCTCCCAGGAGCTCTGAGAACAAAGCTTCAGTCTCTTCATTCTGAATTACTAATTGTAAAATGTGATAAGGCCCTTTGTTTATTGTCCCTTAACTGCACAAAGAGCACACCTGGGTACGGCACAGTGTCTGCACTGGAGAAACACTGCAACACCAATGTGCAAACCCAACCCGGAGCCAGGACAACCTGGTGAACTTTATCAACCCATCACCACCAAATTTATACCTGAGCAGATGCTGGATTCAAACAAAATTCAGCTGCTGAGGGAACAGGAATTTCTAACCAATTTTACTAAGGTAATTCTTTGAGCACTGCATTAATGCTAAGTTTCTTCCCCTCTTTTTGAGTGCAAATGCAAAATGGAGGAACAGCATTAAATGCCTCCCAGAGTGCAGCAGAGAAGCAGGAAGAGAAGCTCAGCTCAGTGTGGGAAGGGTCATGTCAATCCTTTCACTTTTAGGAAGGCAAAGGCATTGCACCCAAAAGGTGAGGTAAGCACAGGGATTTGAGGTTAAGTGTGAGTTGTGGGTGTTTTTAATGAGTTTATTCATTCCAGGAAGATGCATCTTGGACACAGATGCTAGATGTGAATTAATCACCTTGTCACAAACCAGAACAAAGACTCGGAGCCCCACCTCACATCAGATCCCACTCCAACCAAAAATGAAGCCCTGCAAATCCTGCTTTCCCACTTTTTCATCTCTAACCACTACTCTGTACTGCCTCTGATGCAAATTGCACACAATCCCAGAATATGATGAAACAGCACTGCAAAAATACACCCACAGGCCCGGCAGGGGAATCTGTCCTGACAAGTCTGAAGCAGCACAAGCTCTTTCCTCACTGAGCCATGAAAAGCAAGGCCAAGCCTGCAGGCTGCTCAGACTCCCAGAGTCTCTGTGCCCCCTTCATTTAGAGTTCTGAAATCCACTTGCTTGGCATTATCTCTGATTTGTTTGTATGCACACTTCATATTTAGCCCTGTAAGCAGAGTTCAATCACAGCTCGAGACGGGGTCGGTGCAGGAGCTGGCACAGCCCTAAGGAGATTAGCACTCCTGCCATGGATTTATTTGTTTGGAGCCCCTGGACACCCTGAGCAATGGGACAACCTGAGCCTCAGGGTGCAGCTGGGCTACCCAAAAGGTTTCAGAAGGATCCCCTAATCCTGTAACACAAGAACAAGACTGGATGGGTGACCCCCCTGACATGCAAGACCCTCAAGCACTCAGTGAGAGGAAATTAAACAACGAACCCAGTGAGACACACTGCAGATCTCGTTATCTGCCTGCCCTGCACTGGTGTTGGGGGCAAACAAACAGGTCAGAATGCTGTGAGATCCACCAGGATAATCCAGCCCCCCTGGGCACGGGCCAACTCCTTATCACTGACTCAGAGCAGCCAGGGCACAGGTTAATCTCTTTTTGACAGGGGTAAGGGAGGCATTAGGCAAATTCACCTGCCTGATGCTGAGCCCCACATTACACAAGTTTAGGAGTGTGCAGGTGACTTGTTCCCATCAACTTTCCCCCCAGGAAAGTCAGCAAAGGGAAACCTTTATCAAATATCATCTGGGAGAGGCAAAACAGGACCCGCAGGTGAGAGCTTCTGCAACACAGACACTCCCCAGCTCCCTATCACCCTCTCCTCTGGAAGACATAAGAACACAGATTTATCAGCACTGAGAGGGTCATGTGCCAACTCTTCCACTCCCGGAGGAAACATCCAAGGAAAATGCAGCTGGTGCTTTCAAGAGTCTCTCAAACCACACTCCAAAGTTATACAGAAAAAAGAAAACACTGTAAGGAAGGTGACTCATGGGAGAGATTGAGACAGAAACAAGTGAAAGTGCCACCATTACCATTTTGACATAGGTCATGTAGTTTGGGTCTTTGGCATAGGAACCGTATTCATTCTCCACCTGCACGGCAATGATGGGACCTCCCTTCTTGTACTGTGGGGGACAAAAAGGGAGAAAGAAGGAGTTCACCATGATTTCTAACCCCAGGGACACTAGCAGGCAGGAAAGGTGCACCAGTGTCAGATGGACTCAGCTCCACCCTCCCATGCTCCCAAACTGACAGAGGAAACTGCAGCCTGTGCTGATTCCTGGAGCCAAAGTGTTATTTTGTTATTTGTTATTGCCTCACCCTGCTGCTGTCACACACAGCCCTCACTGCCCTGTGCAGCCATCCCCAGCCCTGGAGAGGGACAAGGACTGTGCTTTGTGGGAAATGGATTTGTAGAGAATTCTCAAAGCCTGACAGAAGGCTCACAGAGTGTGCACTTGTATGCAAACCCTGAGATAAGAAATGCTGACTTAGAAATGCCATGGAATAGGACAGACATTGTTGAGAGAGAAATAGAACTGGAAACAAATTTCAAAGGATGGCCTTGCAAATAAGACCAGATACTTTAGAGAAATTGAACTATAAAAGATGCATTGTAGTAAGACCCACGAGGAGTAATTTTAGATGATTGGCTTTAAAGCATTTACAGCATTGTGTGGCAAAAGCTGATAGGCCAAGAAACAGAGTGCATTGTAATTAAGAAATAGTTAACGTCTGATTGTGATAGTGTCAATTATAACATCTGTACTGTCTCACTCTTTACATGAGACTAAAAACAGAATAGAAGTTTTTAAAATGCCTCTCAGTTGCCCCATCTCTGGGTCAGAAAAGAGTGTAATGTGCCAATGCTTGCCTGGAGAGGGACAACAATGCGCATCAGGCGATCAAAATAAGCGTCCACAGCTTCTGTGAAGCCCTTGTACGTTGTCCTCAGCTGCATCTCGGGGTCCTGCAGCAGCCAGCTGGGGAAAAGAAGGAGAGGGGATGTGTTAGAGACTCGTGTCCAGTCAAGCAAAGGACTTTCACCCACTGGCGTCAAGCCACACCTGGGCAGGGATCATTGGTGTCACCTGGCAGAGCCACAGTGCAGTTGTGACACCCCGAGCTGTGAATGACACCACGTGTCCATCACTCACTTGTGAATTCACAGAATCCCAGAATCCCCAGGTTGGAAGAGACCTCCAAGATCATCGAGTCCAACCCAGCCCCGACACCTCAACCAAACCCTGGCACTCAGTGCCACATCCAGGCTTTCCTTAAACACATCCAGGGATGGTGACTCCACCACCTCCCCGGGCAGACCATTCCAGTCCTTTATCACCCTTCCTGTAAAAAACTTTTCCCTGATATCCAGCCTGGATTTCCCTTGGCACAGCTTGAGGCTGTGTCCTCTGGTTCTGTCAGTGCTGCCTGGAGAAAGAGCCCAAGCCCAGCTGAGCACAGGCACCTTTCAGGGAGCTGTGGGGAGTGATGAGGGCACCCCTGAGTCTCCTTTTCTCCAGGCTGAACAAGCCCAGCTCCCTCAGCCGTTCCTCACAGGGTTTGTGTTCCCAGCCCCTCTCCAGCCTCGCTGCCTCCCCTGGATGTGCGTGAGTGTCTCAACGTCCACCCTGAACTGAGGGACAGAGCTGGACACAGCACTGAGTGTCCATCCTGAACTGAGGGACAGAGCTGGACACAGCACTGAGTGTCCATCCTGAACTGAGGGACAGAGCTGGACACAGCACTCAATGTCCACCCTAAACTGAGAGGACACAACTGGACACAGCACTTGAGGTGTGACCTCACCTTGACAATCAATCAATCAATCAATAATTAAATAAATATCCAGGCTCCAATTCCCAATCTCTTCCTCTTCTTTTTGTTCTGCATTTCAGGCCTAAACTCATTTAATCATGTCTACCAATAACATTTCAAGGGTTAATCTTCTCGCTTTAAAGTGAATTCCCTGCATTCCCAAGGGCACTCTACAACCAAGTGCTCCTTCAAAAAACCCCAATCCTTTCTCAAAACAAAGATTTCTGTAATTGTTCCCATTGTTTCTACTGCTGATTTACAAGGCTGGGTTCTGTTTGGAGTTAGCAGAAAAAAGGGCAATTTGTTGAAGAGCAGAACAATATAATGCTGTAACAATTTAAGGGGAATGAGGCTGTATCTTCATTTTCTTTGCAAAATGAGGCCTTAACTAATATCCTTCCAAAGATCTGAAAGATTCAACTCTTTGCTAATGTGGCTCTGTGGACTTATAAAAAAAATCTCCTCTTTAGCTGGAAAATTAGAATAGTACTGTTGCTCTTCATTAGAATTTTTTATCTGTCTGATTAAAAAAAACACGTGGGTGATGTGACAAAAACTGGCAACAGATGCACTCCTCATAATCTCTAACGTGGAGGTGGCTTCTGGCTCAGGTCATGAGGAGCTCTGCTCTCAGGAGTAAGTCCTGACACCTGAATTCTGATGCCAAAGGCAAGTGAAAAGTTAAAAAATAACAATCCCCAAGTATCTCCACTGAGGTTTGTGTGCAGGTAAGGAAAACAAGTGGTAACCTGGCACTGGCTCCACTCAGGAACCAGACAAGTCCCAGTGCTCCCAGTGCCTCCCCAGCTGTGTTCCTCAGGGGAAAACACAACAGGAGGCTGGAAAAGTTGTGGGGTTTCATTACTGCCAGCCAGATTTCTCACAGGGCTTTCAAAATGGAGCTGAGATGAAGCAAATTCTTACATCAAACTGCAAATCCTGGTCATGTTACGCACAGTCAAGGTGCAACTGCAAGATGGGTTCCCCCAATTCTATTTTCTTGCTGTAACCATTATACCATAAAACAATTATTATTGTTTTAAACACTCAAAAAGAAAATAGAAGAACTCCATAAGATAATGAGCATTCACCTGGTTTGGGGACACAGAAAATAAACATCCCCATCAATCAGCCAGCCATTCCAAAGCAATTCCTTTGAAAGAGACTTGACTGTGGGATCAGGAGTTTGGGGTTTGTTTGTCCCTAATGTTTCCCTGAACTGAACAATTCCCACACTCACCTGGGCAGGCCCCCGAGGTCCCACTCTGAGCAGATGTAAGGTCCAGGGCGCAGAATCACCCAGAGTCCATTCTTAGCTGCCAGGGAGAGGAAGGCCCTGGGGATGCAGACACAGGAATTATTGTCTGCCTGCAGAACCCCCCCTCCTGATACTCCAATCACCATTGAATTCAGGTACCAAAGCAGAAGGGAATTGCTTGATGAGGCAGCTACACTGGGATGGGTGCTAAACTGATTAAATCCCCAGGATTGCAGAAGGCAGGGGAGGAAGGAGTCCCCATTGCCTGATCAAGGCACAACTGGAATCAACATCTTCACCCAAACACCCCCTCCCCTCCAAACAGGAGCATTTCATACCAGAGCTGTCTGTGCACACACCTCAGATCCAGGTTTTTACTGAAGTCAAACTTCCCTCTCTCCTTTTCATGCAGGTTCCACGGCACATACCTGAAAGGCAGAGTGAGGGCAGGGGAGGGGAAGGATGAGGGCTGGGATGCTCAGAGGAAACTGAGGCCCCACTATGATACAGAATTACACCTGGCCAGAGTGCAATGAACCCCCTGAAGATGTATTAATTCCTGAGGCTTGACCTGCAACCTCCCAGAGTGGCTTAATAAAATTGTGAGAAGGCTCCTTGGGTGTGTTTTAAAGCAAAAGGTTTTAATAAATGAGAAAATAACAAATAATACAGATACAAAAAGCAAAAGCTGAGCACAGATGTCAGGGAAGGCCCTGACACCCTGCTAAAACACCCCACAAAGCACTTGAGCTCCTCTGTGCTCCTTCTTATCCACTCAACGATCAAGGAGGGACAATTTGGCTTGCTGCCAACAGAAACAGCTCCAGGTTTTGAGAAACAGTTCCAAAGTCCAATAAGTGCTCCCGTGCTGGCACTGAGCCAATATCCCTGAGAAGGGCATGGAAGATTCCAGCTTGGTTTCCTTATACGTACAGAGGCAAACAGAAACTTTTTTCCTCAAACAGAATCGCTTGGGTGTGGCAATGCCCTGCTACACCACTGTCCTTTCCTGGGTCTTTTCTCACAATAAGAATTATGGAAATACATTCTTAGGGCCCACTGGAATTAAGGACAAAATCCCACTGGTGGGGAACAGGTGTCTTGGGCTATGTAACCAAAAAATGTGTGTTCTATTTCAGCTGTTGAAAGCAGTTGAGATTTTTTTTCTTTATCTCTTGTAACTCCAGGGGGAGAGGGGCAGATCCCTTCTGATAATGAGCCAGCCATTAAAACCAGGTTGGGCAGGGTTTCTTATCTCTGTCACCACCCGTCCATCCTGCAGGGGAGATCTGCTGATAATGGGCCATGAAGGCTCACCGATGACATCACACATGACATCATCCCATTGGGAGATGCTCCACCCAGTGGGAGGAGCCAACCTTTCCTACCTGGATAAAAACTGGGACTCAGGAACACCTGGCATTCTGGGAATCTGGCCTTTCCACTGAGCTCCAGGAGGAAGTCCGGACCCATCTCACCACCACTGGACTTTCTACAGGATCATCTCTACTCCACAGAACCACATCTGTCACTCCAGGAGGATTTATTTGCACTGCTCCCAACACCCTGACCAACAGGGTGTAAGGTCATATCCCTGACCCTGTCAGGGTTTCTTCCAAGACTTTTGTTTGTTTACTGTTTTTATACTACTACATTTGTATTTTTTTTTAATATTCCTAGTAAAGAACTGTTACTCCTATTCCCATATTTTTGCCTGAAAGCCCCTAATTGCAAAATCACAATAATGTGGAGGGAAGGGCATTTACATTCCCCATTCCAAGAGAAGCTCTAGCTTTCCCTGGCAGACACCTGTCTTTCCAAACCAAGACAACAGGGCAGAGGCTGGGCAGGGAGGGCACTCACGTGGTGAGGGTGTTGAGGCCACACGCTCTCATCTTCAGCATCCGATCCTCCCAGTACTCGCGGGGCACTCGGAAGTAGTGCATGGAGCCGCCGAAGATGCGGAAGGGCATCCCTTCCAGCAGGAACTGGGAGTTCTCTGTCTGCAAGCCCAGGGTCCTCCCCCACAGCCCCAGAGGGGTCAGCTCGCTCCAGTTAAACCTGGAAGAGAAAAAGAGACAAGTGAGCAGTAAGTCTTGGGGAAGGAATGTGTCCTCCTCACTGCAGCTCATCCCTGACCTTCCTGCTTCTCAAGCACGCCACACTCTCGGTCATACAGAGCACAGAGATTGTTCAGAAGGCTCTAAGCCAGTTGGGAGATCTTCCCAAATGTAGATTTAAATGCATTTCACTGGCTGCTTCCCCCCTGAACCCCCAAGCCACTGTGCCATGCTCTACAACTGTTCCAGGCAGAGAGCATGGAACTCACTTGTTGAAATCATGGATGTGAGTGAAATCAAGTTTTCACTCCCAATGCTCACAAACAGTTCTCTAACTTATGGAATTCAACATCTCCCTGCTTTGAAGTAGGAGATTTCCAGATCCACGTTCCAACAGCAGCTCCATCTCATCCCTGCCATCCCGAATGTCTTGGGGACTCCGGTATCTTCCAACTCAAAGCATGGAAAAATAAAACCCTCTCACCTGCTCCCTGTGAACAGAGAATCTTTTCCTCAATTTAATGAACCCCCTGGATTACATTCATCACCCAGAAGAGGCTACATCAGCTGTCACCACAAACTCACCTCTGCCCATATCACTGCTTATATCAATCCTGAAAATGTTATTTGCCAAAGGAACCAGAGCCATGGGGACAGCAGCTCCTCAGCACTTACCAGGGTGAGCACTCCTGCTGTCACAGCTCCTCTCAAGTCACTTCCTGCACTACTCATGGCCTTGCAAGCTCCCAGCTCACTTTGGCTGAACCAAAACCCCGTTTTATCAACAAAACCCAGAGCAGTGTCACGGCCTCCATCAGCCCACCCCAGTGGCACAGCTCTGAACACACAGAGAGTCAGACAAAGGCAGCTTGTTCCATATCAGAGCCAGATGTGAGGCATGAATTCCCAGCTCCAGAAAGCAGGAATGACCCACACGTTTGGGAGAAACATCACAGAGAGAGAAGAGAGCGACACCTAAGCCTCCAGCTGCTGCCTAGGCTATGGGTAAAGCAGTTGTTAGCAGAGGGTGAGGATGCTCAGAGCTCGTGGCTATCAGGGATTGCTAACCAGCAGCCTGCCCGTCCTCTGACAGGACAGGGGCACTAAAAGGAGCTAAAATCTAAAGCTTGCAGGGCACTGCACGGGCTGGCTGACAAGCTCAGAGGGTACCTGAGTAGCACAGCATTCTCACAGGGCTCTGAAACAACCGGCAGCAGGCAGGGGTAATACCTGGAAAAGGAAGCCAGATGAGATATTCACTGCCTCTGGTCAAGGAGACTCACACTGATTGTCCAGCCATCCACAGGACCAGTGCTGAGCAAGAAGACTGTGGTGCATCAGAAGGTGGGGTGATGACAACAGCTCAATGTGGGCCTGATACTTCAGAGCTTGAGAGAATTTTTTAGCTTGCTAGTAACTGTTAATTCTTTCTCAAGGGAAAATTTCTTCAACAAGTTTCTTCTCAAAATGATCTAAGCAAAACAAGATTCTTCTCTCCAAACATTCTTTGCCAGCTAGTGATTTTCTGTTTCTGTAGTTTAACCAACAGAATTAGAGAAGTGTCGTTCCTATGCACCAATCACATTCATTCTGTATTGTAACATCTTATAAAACAGGGGGAAGAATTAGAAAATAAAGCTTTCTATGCTCATCTTCTAAATTGTAGAGTCTTTAGTCTTTCTTTCATGTCCAACAGCGACAGTTCATGATGATGGTGCAGCTCAGGCAGGAGAAATGAGTACAAAACACCAATCTGCCACATTTAAAACGTGACTGCCTGAGTAAGAACAGGACCAAGAATGCTCAGTCTACACGAGAAACACACCCAGAGAATGATGACACGAGGCTGGGAAATGGCAGCACTGCTCCAAGGAATTGTTACGAGTTTCAGCAGGAAGGGAAAGGGTTCTCAAGCCCCAAACAGGATACCCCACGGCCACCTGCCCCTCTATGCTGCTAATTACAGATTGGAACTTTGGCAAACCAAACCAGCAGTTACATCTACTTCTCTTTTAGGTGGAGAGACAGAGCTGGAAAGCTCAAAGGAGCCTGGAGATACAGAGTTTCAATTTATAAAGATTTGGTTGTAAAAGAGTTTCCCAGTTGTTTCTGAGCTAGGTAGAGCCCTAAATTACCCCTGCACACAGAAGTGCTGCTGACTGGAGCCAGAATGAAGGCTGTGCTCAGGGAGCACACACAGACAGATAAAAATAAACTAATCACTTAAGCTCATCTTCTTAATCCCAGGCATAACTAACCTGGTACATTCCCATCAAGTTCCCTCCTTTAAAACTCCCCAGCCCCAGTGCTTTCTCTCCTCAAGAAGGGCTGATAGGAAGCTCCCAGGCTCCCAATATTTTCAACACATTATCCTAAATATCCTGAAACCCACATTTCACATTAGGATCTGTTCAAACAACCTCAGGAAGAAACATTTCTGTGACTCAGCAGAACTTCATCCTGTTAGCCTGAGCTGGATTGCCAGAGTCTAAAGTGTACCTGGGCTCTGTACTTCCTCCTGAGAGCAATTTATAACTCCCAGTAGATTTTTTTCCTCACTTCTATAATGACAGAACAGGTTGAATTCTTTTTTCCTTTGTTAAAGGTTCCTGGCTTTCTCTGTCAATCTGGGAGTGTTCCAGGTCAGGTTGGATGGGGTTTTGAGCAACCCTGGATAGTGGAAGGTGTCCCTGGCCATGGCAGGGGGTGGGACTGGGTCATCTTTAATATCCTTTCTGATCCAAATTCTAGGATTCCACGATTCTGTGATTTCATCTCTGCTTCAGGGAAATCTCTTTTGCAAAAAAAAAACAAAACCAACCATTCCATTACCAAATAACCCCAGAGCAGAGACTCTGAAGTTGGATCAGACAAGCAGGTGCAATAAGATGGAATAAACCTTTGTAAGATGGAATTTGAAGTGCAAAATACAACACGTGGAAAAGGAAAGTCCCAATTAACTTCTGAACCAAACAGCCACGCTGTTCATGCCTGTGAAACACAAATGTGGCTGAAGTCATCTCTGCAAGAGAGATTTACCTTTGGTGTTCAACCACCCTGTATCCAGATCAGTTGGGAGAAAAAAGCTGGTGGAAAAGAAAACAGCCAAACCAGAGGAAAAAGCCATTAAGTTCTTTGTTGATGCTAAAGGACATGCTTCAGAGGACAAGGGACTTTGCTGCTAATCCCTAAGCTCCACTGAGACCTCCAAGGGCTTTGCTGTTTATTCTGGGCTTCCTCTGGCCAGGGGAAAGTGAAAGCTCTGAGCTGCCCTGGCTCCCAGCTCGCTGCCCTGCACAGCCCCGTGCTCACTGACCGTGGCTGAGGTAACAACTGCAATATTTTGCAGAACAGTTAGTTCTGGATACAGAGGTTTATTCTGCATCCAGGGGTTTATCCTGCATCCAGGGGTCTGCGGATACACTCTTACAGGAGACAGATTCTGTGCCTCCATCAGGTATCAGTTTGCAATAATCCTCCCTAAGAACCCAGGTGGCACAAACCCAAGGCCAGCTGTGCAAGAATTTTGCTTCTAATTATGCAAAGATTTATTAAAGCTTTTCCATAGCTCTGAGGAGCAGGTTTACTTCCGACTATGATTTTAAGAAGCTGTAATAAAACTTCCAGCTGGCAATAAATAACTATATTACATCTCCATACATATCCGTGTGCATTTCCGTGTATTCTCCAGCGTGTCACTGTGAGGAGCTGAAGAGTTTCTGTCACCTGGAAGCCACAAACATGGGATATGTTCCTCCGGGAAGAGCATCACCCCCAAAATGAACGTGATCTAAACCACATGAACATGATCTAAACCACGTGGGATTCAAGCTAGAACCTTAAACAACTTCTTGCTGTTACTGGTGGGCTACAGAGGAACAGCTGCTGGTCTGGAGCGTGAAAGAGGACCAGCAGAAAGAAGATAAGGGGGTTAGACTGGAGAGGTGGGCATGGGCCATGGGTACCACACTGCCCTGGGGACACAGAACAGGGAGAGCCAGCCCCAGACCAGGTTGGAGAGAGGGAAACAACGCTGGTGCGAGCACGTCAGGGAGCCCCGGAGCTGGGTTAGATCTGCCGGAGCGATTGATTGGCGAAGTGCATCATCCATCAGCGCTGCGATGATGTAAAGCCTCCCCCGAGCCAAGGTCGGCAGGAGAGCGTGAGCCTAACACAGACCCTGATTGATGGCGCTGGCAGCGGGGCTCTCCTCCGCCGGTGCTGCCGGTGATGGACAAGAGCTGCGGATATCAGGTGCAACATTTATTTAAAGCTTTGGGGAATTCCGGCACGGCGGCTGCGTTACTCGCCGCGCTCCTTCCCACGCTCCCGTTCCGCTGCAGGAATGATGGGAGCGGAGGTCTCCGATCGGAAAGGACGGGATTCTACCGAGCCTGCCTCCCGCCCGTTAATTCCTCGGCAGAGCGCGGGAGGCACGGACGTTAATTGACGTTAATTACGTTAATTATGTTAATACCCGTTCTCCCCTCCACCGACGCCGCCGATTCCATCCATGCGCAGTTTTCCCGCAGCCAACCCCGCTCCCGGCGGCGGGGCCTGCGCTCGGCGGGGCAGCGACACCCGCGCAACGCCCACCCCCGCCCGGGCCCGCCGCCGCGGGGACCCCGCCCGCCGCCCCCCGGGGCGCGACCCCCGTGCCCCCCGCCCCGTCTCACCTGCGCAGCAGCAGCCACAGCACGACGAGGAGCAGCGCGACGCCCCCGAGGCGGCGCTGCCGCCGCCCCCCGCACGGCCACATGGCGGAGGGACCGAGGGACCGCGACCCCCGCGCCCCCTGCGGGCCCCGAACCCCCGGCCCGCCGGGCGCCGACCCAGCGCGCGCCCGCCCCGCCCCGGCCCCGCCCCGCCCACCGCCCGCACGCCATTGGCCGCGCCCCGCCCCGCGGCCCCGCCTCCCACCTCCCATTGGCTGCCGGAGGGGGCGCGCGCGCGCCGGCGGGGGTGGGGCGTGTGAGGGAGCGGCGCGGTCGTGAGGGAACGGCCCCGGGGGGTCCGGAGAGACGGAGAGATGGACAGAGAGCCCGGACTGAGAGACCTTCGGGACTGAGAGACCCCCGGGAGAGAGTTCGGACAGGGAGCCCGGACTGAGAGACTCCCGACTGAGAGACTCCCGGGAGAGAGCCCAGATAGAGAGCCCGGGCAGAGAGTCTTGGGAGAGAGCCCAGACAGAGAGCCCGGACAGGGAGGCTGGACTGAGAGACCCCCGACTGAGAGACCCCCGGGAGAGAGCCCGGACAGAGAGCCCGGGCAGAGAGCTCCGGGAGAGATCTCTGACAGGGAGCTCGGACTGAGAGAGCCCTGGGAGAGAGCTCGAACAGGGAGCCTGGACTGAGAGCCCCGGGAGAGAGCCCGGACTGAGAATCCAGACAGAGTTTGGACAGAGAGCCCGGACAGAGCTCCGGGAGAGAACCAGGCTGAGACCATGGACAGGGACCCCCGAAAGAGAACCCCAAGAGAGAAACCCCCAGACAGGGATCCCCCAGGAGAGAACCTGCACTGAGACCTCTGGCCAGAAACTCCCCATAGAGATCCTGGAGAGAGACTTTGGACAGGGACCCCGGGCAGAAATTCCGGCTGGAGACCCCTTCCCATTGCCCAGAGACCCTTCCCAGCCCCAGGGCATCCCTTGGGCAGGCAGAGGGTCTCCCCATAGGGCCGGTGGCTGTTTCTCTTTGAGGCACAGCTGTTTATCCTTTAAACTGCCCTTGCTGCCCCGTGCAGGAAATTCAATGTGCAATAAAGTGAGGGAGGGGACATTCATGGCCTGCCAGCAACAGCAATAACTGAGATCAGATAAGTGGAAGGTGTCCCTGCCCACGGCTGAAAATAATTGGGTTTAAAGTCCCTTCTAACCTAACCCATTCCATGATTCTACTGCTAATGTTCTGTCTTCTTTCCCCCTGCCAAGTACTGCTGAGAAAAAAGAGGAGCTGGCTGATCTGAAGGGGTTAACAAAGACATTACTTAAAAAGCCCTCAAGCAGAACTATTTTGCAACACCTACTTCAAAAATTCCCTGTTACTTCTGTTTAAACACCTGAAATACCACAGAAGGAAATTATCATAATTTCCACTCCAATAACATTTCCATCATTGCTTTATTGATTCCAAACCCAAGAGGAAAAAATAGTTTAATTTACCAATATTTTTACTCCCCTTACATTGTTCACAGCAATAATTTCACTGATTGAAGGCCACAGAGCTCAATATTTCTGTACATAACCTTAGGTTTTTATTTGCACTTCTGTGCTGCAAAGGCTTCTTCGAGATTAAGCACCGAAATGTGATGGGAATACAGAGAAAAAGCAGTGGCTGGGACATCAGGAAAAGTGTGCTGAGAAAAGAGGGAGTGCTTCTAGCTAAAGGAGAGGCAACTTGGGATAAAAAACATTCTGGTTAGAGCCTGTAATCATCTGTTCCCAGGGGTGCTGTGAGCAGTTAATTCCTTCAAAATAAAGATTTCAGTGATCCCATGGGCTCAGGCCACACCTCTGCCCGAGGTTCCCATTTCAGTCCTGACTCAGCAGAGGTGGGCAGCAGCTCTGGTGTTTCTTTCTTCCAAGGAGGACGTGTGGCAAGCAGGCCAGGAGCAGGATTTGGGGACAGAGGCTCACATTCACAGCTGTGATTTCTGGCTGCACAATGCCAGCCTGGTGACAGCAGCTCTGCCAGGCACGGCGTGCAGCTGTGCCACCCAGCTGTGCATAAGGCAGGAAGGCTGTTTCCACCGGGGTATCCCCCTCTCCACTCCCAGGGAGAGAGTTGGCGAGCAGGGGAGGGAAACAGGCCGAGCTGTAACAGATGAGGGCATTTTAAGGCTCCTGGCTTCAGCCCTGTAGCAGATTCCTGGCCACAATCATCCTCATGACCTCGTTGGTACCTGCAGCAGGATGGGGATGCAAAGGAAACACAGTTAAGGTGTGGTCCAATATTTTCCCCCTCAAAAGGCCAAGAGAACTCTTCCCTGATGTGCAGTTTACAGCACACAGAAGCTCTTCCCCTCAGCTGAAGTGGTATTTAGGAGGGGTTGGGCTGAAACCCAACTGCCAAGTACCAGCATATTGCTTGGAAAGCTGCTGCTGTGGTTTATACGGGTGTTGGGAGGATGCAGGACCAGGCACCGAGCAGAACTGGATTTATACCAACATCTGAGCTGTCTGCTTTACATTTAACACTAACACAACACACAGGCTGCAAACCCACTCGGTGTAAGAAAGAGCATGTCCCTTGCCAGGTACCCTGGTTGTAGGTGAGGGGATTTCAAAGCAGAGAAAACAAAATATTTAGGAGGCCACACCAAGATTAGAAAAGGCCAGATACTGTTAGAGACACGATGTCAAGGAGTGCAACCAGACCAAAATCACAGGAGAGGAATTGTTAGGGAGAATCATCACGTGACCAGGAGTAATGGGATGAAACTGGACAGGGGCACTGCTAACATGACAAGTAAATATCTTCCTCTGCTGTAAGACTCCTAAAATAGCCAGTAACTGCTCCCACATGGCCAGAGCTCCTCGCTGGGGCACTGACACACAGCACACCTCATGCTCAGAGCAGAGCAGGGCTCTGAAACCCAACAATCAGAATCATATGGGAAGGTGGAAGCCTACAAAGGAGTTTTTCTCCTAACCCCACAAGCTTCACTTGTAATAGGAGTGTGTCTTTTACCTTCCAGGATCTGGTGGACTCTGATGTCTCGCACAAACTGCTGCACCGCGTAATCCTTCAGGTAACCGTAGCCCCCGTGCATCTGCAGAGCCTGGTTACAGATCTAAGGGGACAACACTGCTGTGAGGTGGCTTGTGGAGGACACGCCAGTGGCAGAAGCTCGGTAAGGACCCAGGAACCTGGGCTCACTTTTTTTTTCCCTAGTCACCTAATCTCACCTCTTAAAAACGTGGTGTGACCCTCATGCCCCATCAGTGCTGCTCTCGGTGCTATCACGTTACTTGTTTCACTTGAAGGGTGTGTTTATGTGAACAAGAATACGCAGAAATGCCGAGGAATGGGTACAGAGACACCCAGGGATGGGGTTTCTTTTAGGGAATAAGGCGATTTTCGCTGCATTTCTGTGGTTTGCGGATGCAAACCCGAACCGCCCGATCGCCACCTGGCGGCCACTCAGGGGAAGGGCTGGCAGGGCGCTGGTTTCCATGGAAACACGACTCCGTGTGTGCTATCCCTCACTTCGGGATAGAAAACACACGAACAGCAAAAATACTGAGCACATAAGATGGGTTCTAAATGACACTGGGTTAGGAAGTGTCAAGTGTTCTTTTTCTCTCTTCTTGCTTTCTCTTTACATGTGGATAAGGTAACAAAATAGGATATTTTTCGAAGTGGTAAGATAATTTTCAAAGCAATAATGTAATTTTTCAGCAGTCTAAGAAAGACCACTTGCTACCTAGGAACGATCACCCCGCAACATGCAAATTTTCCTTGGAAAATAAAAATGCTCTGCTGCCTGTCCTGTCTCCCTTTTGGCCCCCTAGGAAGTGGTGGAGGAAGAACCGTGGAAAGATTTAATTCTTGCAGGTTAATCCTGCACCCTCCACATGTCTTATAAAACATCCTCAAATGAGGCTCCAGGCTCTGGGATTGGCTTGCTACAACATTAAACTTCTCCCTGACACCCTGGGCATTAAGGGAGGGTCTCCAAGCTTTTAATTAGGATCCCAAGCAGTGTTTGAAGGACCTACCGTGAAGCACTCGTCGGTGGCGAAGAGCTTGGCCATGGAGCAGAGCACGGGCGCGTCCTCCCGGCTGTCCTGCAGCGCCCGCGCCGCGTTGCGCACCATGAGCCGCGCTGCCACCAGCCGTGTGGCCATCTCTGCCAGCCTGAACTGCAGGTACTGCCAGAGCCACAGGAAACCTTCATCAGCACCCTCACAGGGCTCTCAGCCACAGCCCCACCGCCTTCAGGCAGGGCTCAGGCCTGACACGCTTCCTGACTCAGGAAAAGCGTGTTCTTGACTTCTCCCTGTGAAGTGAGGGATGGCCCTTCCAGGGTGAGAAGAGCTCAGCTCTGCAGGGCAGAGCTGCTGCAGGGGTTACCTGGTTGCTGGCAAGGGGTTCCCCGAACTGTTTGCGGACAGTGAGGTGCTCCTGAGCCAGGAGAACTGAGGCGTGGGCAGCTCCTAACGAGCAAGAAGCTGGTGGGAGAAGCCAAGGACACAGAGTGAATGTGAAGCCATTTCAGACAAGCAACAAGAAGATCCTGCCCTCGTCCCCTGGCTCTCTTTGCCTTTCTCACCGATGTTTATCCTGCCTCCGTTGAGGCCCTGCATGGCGATGCTGAATCCCTGCCCTTCAGCTCCCAGCCGGTTGCCCACAGGAACAACGCAGTCCTCAAAGATCACAGCCCGAGTTGGCTGGGAATTCCAGCCTACCTGGGAAAAAACAGAGCTCCTTCCAGACTGCCTGAGGAGCAACACAACTCTAACACAGAACCACCAGCTTGTTCCAACCCCCCAGTTTTGCTGCCAAGCTGCCACAAAGCACCCATGGTCTGCATGGTTTGGCCTCAGCATGGACACTGGAATGGGTGTTTTTGAGAAGAGGCACAAATCCAGTGATCTTGATGTTCCTGAGACTAAAATCCTTCACTTACCCAAGGGGCAAACTTCATCAAAATATGGACTTGGCTTGGTAAAACCATGCCAGGCTGGGACTCCAATCCCATCCATGAGGAGATCCCTAATGCTCTGCACAGACAAGCTCACTGGGACCACGGGACACAGCCTCAAGCTGTGCAGGGGAGGCCCACATTGGACATCAGGAAGAATTTCTCTATGGAAAAGGCTGTCAGGCTTTGGAATGGGCTGTCCAGGGAGGTATTTGAGTCTCCACCCCTGCAGGTGTTTAAGGAATGCCTGGATGTGGCACTCAGTGTTTCCTGTGTTTAAGGAATGCCTGGATGTGGCACCCAGTGCTCTGGCTGACAAGTGAGGATCAGCCACAGGTTGGACTCAATGGTCTTGGAGGTCTTTCCAATGGAAATGATTCTGTGGTTCTGTGAGCTCTGTCCTGCACTTCCCTCAAGCACACAGGAAGCACAAACCAAGCCTCTTACCTTCTTCTCCTTCTTGCCAAAGCTGAGCCCCGGCATTCCCTTCTCCAGCACGAGGCAGGAGATGCCCTTGGGGCCGGGGCCCCCTGTGCGACACATGACCACGTACACGTCGGTGTCACCTCCCCCGCTGATGAAGGCCTGCAGGAGGGCACGAGAAAAGAGGGGCTTTGGGGTGGTTTTACACTAACCCTGAGCCCACAGCAGCTGGCAGGGTACAGAAATGGAGAGGCAAAGACCCCACAGCATTTAGGGACCCAGCTGGTGAAAGCTCTGCAGAGCACGTCCTGCCTTGGGAGAATGCACGGAGGACAGGAGACACCAGGAATGGGAAGGACAGTGAGACCCAGGCCCCGGTGTGCAGGCAGCTTTGGAAGGGGCAAAGAGGTACCTTGGAGCCATTCAGGACATAGTTGTCCCCTTTCCTCTGAGCTGAGGTCAGCAGGGAAGCTGCATCACTGCCACTCCCTGTTTGAGAGGTAAGGAAGCAGCCAGTGAAGCAGAAGGTCCAGAGCCTACAAATTCTCCCTGGGATCATATCTTGACACCTGAGTTTGTACCATGAGCATCTCAGCAACAACCATCTGCCCCTCCCCAACCTCCCAAATGAATACAGAAAGAAACTTTTCACCTCCAGACCTTTGCAATGTGCATGTCCAGTTAAAGAGAAAGGAGAAGATGTCCTGGTTGAGTTGGGGATGCTCACCTGGCTCAGTCAGGCAGTAAGAGGCAAACTTTTCCATGCTACAGAGCGATGGGCAGAACCTGCGGCGCTGCTCCTCATTGCCAAAGGTGTCGATCATCCAAACACACATGCTGGGGTGGGAGAGAAGGAGCAGCACTCAGGACTGAGCACAGGCTGTACAGGAACAGAGGGAAAGCTCCACAGAGTTGAGCCACAAGCCTTGAGGCCTGAAAATGTATTGTTACACCTTCTATTCATCACAGACTCACTGCCCTATGGAACAGCAGGTTCCTGTTTAGGAGCCTCAGTCTCCCCTCCATGCTCAGCCCTGCTCCCTCCCCAGAAAACTGCACCTGAAGAAAGAGGCAGTGTTGGAACCCAGGACATCCCTCTGGCTGCCCTGGGTGGTCCGAGACCCTGGCAAGGGGTCCAGAGACCCTGGCACAAAGTCAAAAATACCAAAGTGCCTTCGATTTTAGCCCATGGGAGCAGTTACCAACCTTGTATGAAGAATTACAAACCACAAGAGTTTGATTAGAGTAATAATTAGCTTATTACCGGGTGTTAATGTAGAATTTTGGGGTTCATAAAGGAGGTTCAAGGAGGCAAGATGGAGGGATCTGGGTGTGCCCCTGTCCTTCTGCTTCTTCCTCTTGTCCTCCATCTTCTGCTGTGGTGGTGGCACTTTTGGATTGGTTTAGCACAGCAGTGCACTGTCTAACATAGGTGATAGGTATTGGTATCTCACTATAAACACAGATCACGGAATATTTGGTATAAAAGTTACGGCCGCCCTCAGGGTGGGCAGTCAGTGATGACCACACTGCAGCAGCACCCAAGCTGGGTGAGAACAAAATGTACCAGATCAGAAACAATAAACAACCCTGAGAATCTGAACCAACACATCCCGACTCTTTCTTGTGGCACCGGGGCTTGGGACGAGGACTTTTAACAAACATCTCGGGGGTTATCAGCCCAAAGAAACAAGAACCGAGACGGCAGCACCACTGCAGCTCTCTGTGCCAGGTGACCTGTCACTGGACATGTCTGCACAAGCAGGACAGCCCCAGGATCAGGTGGTGCCTCTGGGCTCTGTCACAGCCTGGCCGAGGCACAAAGGCGTTTTCCAGGCAGGTTACTATCTATAGACAGCTTAGGTGGCAGGGCAGAGAATAAAATCCAGAACTTAATCCCATCTTGCATACCATAATGCTAAAATTACTTCTTGGCAACTCAGTCCTTGTGGCCTATTTGTTTACTGCCATCGAGGGATCCTCACAGGGGTGTGTGTACTCGAGGTCACAATTTAAATATTTAAATAACCAGCAGCAGCAAGGGAGCTGCCTCCAGCTGGATTTAGAGCTCACAGAGCAGCCAGAGTGACACCGTCCACCCTCCCCAGACACACTCACTTGTGGATGCTCATGTAGGCAGTGGTGCTGGTACATCCTGTTGACAGAGCTTCAAAGATTATGGAGGTGTCAAGCCGTGACAATCCAGAGCCACCAACATCTGGTTTCACATAGATCCCACCAAATCCCAGCTGGGCTGCCTTCCGCATCGTTTCCACAGGGAATATTTCCTGTTGGGGCAGGCAGAGATATCCCAATGAATATTCAGGGTTAGTTCAATCTCTTTTGGTATCCCTGGGCTACCAATTCGAGTCTCACCATCCTGCAGAGTTTAAGTCAGCTCAGTGGGTCAAAGAAGAGGTGGTACCTACACAGACACACTCCATCTTCAGCAGTGAATCCAAGATTCTGGTGATTGAATAACCTGGCTAGGAAAGCTTCAAAGTATTTCTGATGATTTCCCCTCCCAGCTACAGCAGCAGCTTCAATAACAACCTCCAGAGCTATCTCAGTGAGACCTATGGGTCATAACATCCTAAGGGAGGAAAAAGGGAGCAGTACAACCCTTGTGAGGCTGTCCTACCTTCTCATCCCACTCAGCCATGTTTGGAGCCATCTCCTTGGCAGCAAAATCAAGGGCAACTTTTTGGAATTCCTTCTGATCCTCAGTCAGTCCAGTGGATGCTAGAAAAGGAGGAAGAGATCAGAACTGTCTGTTGAGGGAAAGCCACCTCGTGGATAGCCCAGTTTGAGAGAGGGCTTAACTCACACAAACAGTTCAGGGTCCCTGTGCAGAGCCCATTTCTCTGTTCCTTGGGAATATCATTAACTGTGCTTTGGGAGAGGCTTTCTTGGGACAAAACAAATCCAAAATCCCATGCTAACTGCATTAGAAAGGACAGGGGAGCACAGTCCATGGCAGCTGTCACTCCATCTCACTAAGCCTGTGCTGCAGAAATACGAGGGAGCAGTCCTGGGACTTCAAAGAAAGCAGACTGGGAAGCAAAGAATAAAGCAGCCCTTTGGCTTTAGTTAGGTTCTGCATTTGAAACCTCCTGCTTCAATGGCACACAGATACAAAATTGTTTTGTTAGCTCCTCTCCTGAAATTCAGAGGGGTGCTGCTACTTAAATTCTAAATGTTCTTACATTTAGACATTGAAACAATTCACCTGCAAAGTGTTCTGGTTTGGGTTGGAAGGGACCCCAAATTACCTTCTATGAGACCAAGCCCTGGCCAACTTGGCAGGGATGGGGCATCCACAACTTCTGGGCAACCTGTGCCAGCTGGAATTCTGCTGGAGGAATTTCTTCCTAGTATCTAATGTAATCTCTCCTCTTTTAATTTAAATCAATTCCCTCTTGCCCTATCAGTCTGCCCATGTAAAAAGTCACTTTCCTTCTTTTTTATAATCCCCTTTCTTTGAGAGATATTCTTTGATTCCCTATCAAATCTGAAAAAGCGTGAAAGCCTAACAAAGGTAAGGGAGGGACAGGGAGAGGGAAGGACCTTTTTTGTGGGCTCTTTCCCATTGCTGAGCATGGTCTAACAAGGTAAAAGGAGGGACAGGGAGAGGGACAGACCTTCCTTGTGGGCTCTGTCCCACTGCTGAGCACAGTGTCACAAAGGTAAAGGAGGGACAAGGAGAGGCAAGGACTTTCCTTGTGGGCTCTGTTCCACTCCTGAGCAGTCCCACAAAGGTAAAGGAGGGACAGGGACAGGGATGGACCTTCCTTGTGGTTCTGTCCCACTGCTGAGCACAGTGTCACAAAGGTAAAGAGGAACAGGGACAGGGAAGGACCTTCCTTGCGGGCTCTGCCCCACTCATGAGCAGAGTGTCACAAAGGTAAAGAGGGACAGGGACAGGAATGGACCATCCTTGTGGGCTCTGTCCCACAACTGAGCAGTCCCACAAAGGTAAAGAGGGACAGGGAGAGGGAAGGACCTTCCTTGTGGGCTCTGCCCCACTGCTGAGCACAGTGTCACAAAGGTAAAGGAGGGACAGGGACAGAGACAGGGACAGGGACAGAAAAGGACCTTCCTTGCGGGCTCTGCCCCACTGCTGAGCACTGCCCCATTGCCGGGCACCCGCTGCGCTGCGTCCGCGCCCGCACCGCCCTGACTCGGAGCAGGACACAGGGAGGAGGGACACAGGGAGCAGTGACACGAGGAGCAGTGACACAGAGAGCAGTGACACGAGGAGCAGCGGCACAGGCAGCCTGGGACATCCCTCCGGGCGGGGACAGGAGGTCCGGGGCCACCGACCCGCTGTCCATCTCCCCCAGCCCGCCTCCCCCGGGTCGCGGGGCAGCCCCGGGCCCGCTCGGGCAGCTCCTTACGGTCGATGCAGGACGCGATCCCCCGGCGCCCCAGCAGCAGCCGCGCCGCCGCCCGCGGGGCCGCTCGCCACGCCATGGCCATGGCCGAGCGCGGCCGCTCCGGTTCCCGGTTCCCGGCTCCCTGTTCCCGGCTCCCGGCGGGGCAGGCTGGGAGCTGTAGTCCTGCCCCCGGCGCCGCCCGCCCGAGCGGGGAGGGAGCGAGGGGAGCCGGCCCTGCCCCGGCCTTTGCATAGCGGGCACCGCTTCCGAGCGCGGCTTCCTCCTCCTCCTCCTTCCTCCTCCTCCTCCCCGCCCGGCACCGCGAGCATCCTCATCGCCCCGAGCAGGACAGGCGGCAGCGGCCCGCGCCGGTGAGCGGGAGCTCGGAGGGCTGGGAAGGAGGAAGGGAGGAAGGGGAAAGCTTGGCATAGGAGGTGGAAAAGTTGATGCCAGGCGGCCTGGCAGGAGGCAGCGGGCTGGGAGCCGTGAAGTGCTGCTGGCAGAGGGGGCAGGGGATGGGCCGGCTCTCCGCGGAGCCACAGGGTCCGCAGGGCCGGGGGGGCACCTCTGGGGATGAGCCAGTGCAGCCCCCCGGACAGGCACGGGCACCTGGAGCCAGCGCGCCCAGGTGGGTTTGGCGCTGCGCAGGGAAGGAGCCATTCCCGAGGGGCTTCGGTGATCACAGCCAGAGCAGGCAGAGCCAGACAGCGGGGCCGGGCTGGGCTGGGCTCTGGAGACAAGCACGGCTCCCTTTTCCAAAGGCGCTGCCCTTCTGACACGGCAGAAGGGCCACGCTCAGCCCACGCACCTTCGGGACGGTTCCTTAGCGGCTGCCCCGGCGGGCAGCAGGAATCCAGCCCTGCTGCTGGTGTCCATCAGCGCTCCAGGGTGCGGTCCCCGAGCCCTGCCAGCATTCACACTGATAGAGGAAGTGGCTGAGTTCAAGGAAAGATTTATTTGCTCTCCACTGGCCGTACAGCGCTTTCAGTTCTCCGCCTCAGCCATCTCTACTTTCTTTTTCAGTTGCCTGAAGGAGCAGTAATTCCTCCTCCTCCTCCTCTCGTCCATCAGGTGCTTCTCAGTGGAGAGAAGATAATTCAGAGAGACCAGAGATGCCTTGGCCGAGCAGAAAGAGAGACAAAGGAGCAGTAGCAGGTCTGTGCTGACATCCTGACTGATTTAGCATCTCTCATTTGAGGTTCCAGGCTATAGTGAAACTACAGACAGCCGTATTAACCGTCTGTCTTTCACAGGCAATGTCTTACAGACAGCGTTTCCTGTGCCAAATGGGCTGAGCACCCAAGCGTGACTGAGACAAGTCTGCTGGGTGTGTGATAAGGACAGTGATGTATTCCCAGCACAAGGGGGTTAGGAAATGGATTTCAGGAACATTTAGGCAGAGCTTTCAGGTCCTGCACAGCAGAGTTGGTCAGAGTACACCCAGGAGCTGATGTGGTACCAGCTGCAAAAACAAAAAGGAAGAACATTGCACTGGCATCATGATGTGGTGTTTGAAGTACAAGATTTAAAAATTGCAAAAAATTGGCTCATCTGTGCCACTCATCGGCTTGATCCACTCTAGCAAATAACCATCTTTTTATCCTTTAATCACTTCTTATTAATTGTTTTGTTTTATTTTTGTCTGTGTCCTGAAAAAAGAAAGGATATGGATCCCTTCTGAACAGGTAGCTCAGTGGAGGTTAAGCTAATACTTCCAGCTCCTGCAGGAATTGAAATAGTTTGGTTTGCTTGGTGAATGTTCCTCTTACCATATTCACCTAAATCTACTTTGTTGCCTGCAGCTGATTTCTCAGCAATTAATTAAAAAAATTCAACCACACTTCATGTGGGCAAACATGGTCTGTCCCGAGGCTCTTTTATTACTAACTGGGAGTATTAAAGTAAATTTTTGCACACACAAAAATATCCTTATTTCAGATGCAAATTAGAAATACTCAGAATCATTGGTGCATAATGCTGCTACCTGAGCACCTGGGGTGCCCCAAACTCCTGCTGCAGTCAAATGTGTGAAACCAGCTTGGACTACTAAAAATATATTTTGAAAAAAAAAAATTGTTTTATCTCAATGTCTTTTAAGATAAAAAAGAGCCTGATGCTAAAATTGCCAAAACCGAAGAGGAGACTTCGGATAAGGAGGAAGAAAAGTCTGCAAAACCTCCAGCTGGGAGCTCCAAGTCAGGATGGAAGAACTGGAAGAAAAAAGAAACTGAGTCTGGGGAGGAAAGCAAGATCACATATTGTCACTGGCTGCTGAAATCAGAACCTGAGAGCAGGCTGGAGAAGGGGGTGGATGTGAAGGTGAGCACTGACACCCCCTCGCTCAGCAAAGGACAGCAGCAGGGTCACTCCTGCCCAGCTTCAGATGCTGAGGGACAGCATCAGGCAACTCAGATTGTTTATTCTCCTCAAAACCCATTTGTCCTCCTAGAAACAGAAAAACAAAATGTTCTTGTCCAAGGTGACAGCCTTGGGGTTTCATACATGTAAGGCAAGAGGAAATCAGCTCCTCAGGATGCTTGGCTGTTGGTCACAGGAGCAGCATCTATTTCAGACTCTGCCTTTACACTGCTGCTTTGTAAAGGTTTGTCTGTAGCTCCTGTGGGAGATAAAAATTGTGTCAGGTTTGTGCTATAATTGAAGGAGCTGCTAGCAACAAATGCTTAGGCTCAGTGCAGACAATGACACTGTGAAGATCAGAAACCTCCTGAATGAATCTTTATTTTCATTTCATTTGGCAGTTCAGTGTTGACGACTTGAAAGCTCAGCCTAATCAGACAACCTGCTGGGATGGAGTAAGGAACTACCAGGTAGGAAGCACATGGGGGCACTGAAATAGCAGCAAGAAGAAGGTGGCTCTGCCCACAGCTCGTTCCTGTGGCTGAAGCATTTCCTTTGGGGTACTCTGCCTGTTCATACAGGTGCATCTTGGCAGGGATCTGAAGTCAACTCCTGCTTAGTGGCCTCTAGGTCAGAGGTAGATTCAGGCTGGGGAGTATTCTGTCAAATCATCCAGTTTTACTTTTGCTTAGACCAACCTTTGATACCTTACAGCAAGTCTGTAATTACCCAAATCCTCTGTCAGTGTAGAGCTTTGTGTTCCAAAGGAATTCCCATGCTGTGTATGACCCCTGTCTGGTATAGGATTCCCTATTTCTGGTATAGGATTCCTTATCCCCCTACACATGATCTGCTCTGAGTTTTTTGCTGACAACTCTCCTGGGCAAGGGTGGCTGAGCTGTTGAATTCCCACACACTTTCTGACCAACAGGATCTTGCTCTTTAGCCTTGTTTTTACTTAATTTCATTCCAACACAAAAACATCTCTATGACAACTGTAGGAAACATTATCTGAGTAATTCTGAAGCACATCTACCTCTCCTCTTGTTGGTCCCTGTTCTTGGCTGCTTATAATGAGGCCCTGAGAGCTTGATGGAAAGAGCTGAAAGTCTCTTGTTTACTCCTGACAGGCAAGAAATTTCCTGAGATCCATGAAACTTGGGCAGCAGGCCTTCTTCTACCACAGTAACTGCAAAGAGCCTGGCATTGTGGCCCTTGTCAAGGTGAGTGTCTGTGTTTTGGGGAGAGGGAAGAAATGATAATGAATGCATTACCAAACTCACGGCTTGTGTCTCAGCACCAAAGAGTGCAGGAGTTGTCCAGTGAGAGCAGGGAATGAGCCCAGGACACCTCAGCTCAACACCACAGGGCTGACTCAGCCGTGTGTCCCCAGAGGATGGAACCAAACTGTGCTGTTTTCCTGCTGACATTTCGGGGCACTCCCAGCCAAGCCAAGTGTTGTTCCACACTCTGATTCCAGTCTGACTCACTACATTCTAGCCAGCAGAGCCCACAAGGCAGAACAAATCCAGGGCACAGAACAGCTTTTTCTTTAAGAGGAGGGCTCATCACAAAGATCATCACCAGCTACCCAGTTTTCCTCTGCTGCATTTCCTTCCACACTGATCTCCAGCAGGTGATGCTGCACTCCCTGTTCTGCCCTTCTTCCACCCAAGAAATGTAAAGGAAGCTGTTAGAATGGAGCTCAGGGAAGGCAAGGCTGATCCTTGCACCAGGATTATTCCTTGTCACATCCCATGCCCTTTGCTGACAGATGTTTTGAACTGATGGAAACTTTCTTCTCCCCTTATACTTCAGATCGTAAAGGAGGCGTACCCTGATCACACACAGTTTGATCAGAAGGATCCTCATTATGACTCCACCAGCAGAAAAGAGAACCCCAAATGGTCCATGGTAATGTACTGTATTAAACACAGCTGTCCAAGCTCTGTGTGCAAGCCAAGAGAGGGAGAAGGCTCTCTGCATCATACTGAAAATCTGAAGCTTCTGTCCTGGCCTAGCTGCCTTTTTCTCTCTCAAGAGAAAATTCAATCTTGTTTTCTCTGCTTTTTCCCCTATCCCTTCCAGAAGGCTGCCAAAATGTATCTCTCTTCATTTTCAAATCTTGGCTGCAGAGCTGGCCTCTCTTCATTTTCCAATCTTGGCTGCAGAGCTGGCCTCTCTTCATTTTCCAATCTTGGCTGCAGAGCTGGCCTCCACACATGGCAGAACCCTGAGTTGGGAAAATAAACTAAGAACCACTGTCAGTGCACAGCAAACAAAGCTGTAGTTTTGAGGCACATTAAATTGTAGGGCAGGGAGTGTTCATGGGCTGGCTACATCCCACATCTGAATTTTGTATTGTCTGTGACATGAATGCACCTTGCTGGTGCACAGTGCCAACAAATCACCTGCCAGAAATACTGGGAAGTTCTTTTAGCCTTGAGCAAAGCAAAGCTTCCAGGCTGTTAGTGCACACCAGTCACTTGTTTAGTTCTAAATCTTTACCCCTCAAAGATTTTCTGGGCTATCTGGAGGCCGTGTCCTTGTCCAACCTGCTGCTGTGCTGCCCTTCCCAGGTGGATGTGCAGTTTGTGAGGATGACCAAGCGCTTCATCCCCCTGTCTGAGATCAAGGCTCACCACCTGGCACACAAAGCAGACGGGGGGCCCCTCAAGGACATGATGCTCTTCACCAGGCAGCGTCTGTCCATCCAACCCCTGACACAAGGTGAGAACCCCCTGGGACTCTTGATTCCCTCTGTCAGATGAGCTGGATGCTTAAGACTTTTTCTTCCTTACCACAGAGGAATTTGATTTTGTCTTGAGCCTGGAAGAGGAAAAGCCACATTAAAGCAGCACAGCTCCCACCCAGCCCGCTGATGCCTCCTCCTGCACCAGCACAGCTCTCAAGTTCACCTGCTCAAGCACCACGAATGTGCCCGCACAAGATTTGCAGCCACACGTCCCCTCCCCGACACACTGTTATTTTTGCTTATTTTTTCAATAAATAAAGCCTTTTGGAATCAACTATTGGGTTTTAATAGCAGGAAAATCTGCAGTTTATCTCTTGAGGAAGAAACAGGTACATCCTCTTCAGTTTGGGGTCTAGTGCAGTTCTGTGTACTGCAGAGGGACATTTTTCTGCAGGAAGGAATCCCTGAGTTCTGTCTTGAACCAGAAAATCAAGAATCATTGAATAGCCTGGTGAGAGATTCAAGAGACCTTAAAATCATCTCATTCCACCTGCCTGTAGCAGGGACATTTTCTACTATCCCAGGTTGCTCCAAGCTCTGTCCAGCCTGGCTTTGGACACTTCCAAGGATGTGGCAGCCACAGCTGTGCCAGAGCCTCACCACCCTCAGGGAAGAATTTCTTCCCAACATCCCATCCAAACTATTCCCTGTCAGTTTGAAGCCTTCCCCCCCCATCCTGTCACTGCATGCTGCTGTAAACAGTCACTCTGGAGATGGATACACAAAGCAGATCACAGTGAACTTCCTGCAGGTACAAAAGTTCCCACGTTATTTTAGTTCTGACATCAGGGAAATGGAAGGAAATAAAGCCAGCCTGCTAATTTTTAAGCCACATGGGTCCTCCACCAGCACAGCTGCCAAGCAGTGACACAGCTTAAAGACCAAGGATTTATAAAGATAACAAAGGACAAACTCCTCCAGCATGTTTGGAGAGCTGCACACTGAGGCACTTTCAAAGAAAAATCTCTTGTATCACAGAGAAAACCCCACCCAATATAAAACATCAGACAAACTCGTGCACAGCGTTTCACAGCCAGGGCTGGCTCTTTTTAATCGGAGAGACAAAAAAACCCAAGTTTTAAAATACAGCCATTGAAAAGACGACGAATTAAGAAACATGTAAACACAGCAGAGGCTTAATTACAAGTTGCACTGCTTGGTTTGGTACTTGCCCACTCCTCTCTGCCTGGGAGAGAGGCAATGGCCCAAGTACAGCACAGAACCACCAGCTCAGGGGGGCACGGCTGCCCGAGCAGCCTCTGCCCCTTCACATGCTAACAAAACACTGTCCTAGAGTACCTTGTCCTGGAGGGACCCCAGCTTCTCTCTCAGGATGCTCAGCACATCTGCCCCACCCCAGACAGAGTGGCCAACAGGCTGAATGGTCCATCAGATTCAGTAAAAAATCGGGATCATTTCTGAATTCTGGTTCCACACGTAAGGACATGGGGGAGAAGGGAAAAAAATAGGAAAAATCCCCTAAATCAATGTGTAGGCCCATACACCTTTTCCAAGGGAACCCTCCAGGAATGATGAAATGTTGAACACACATCTCCTTACAGCCAGGCAATGATCTCACATCCAGTCAGGCAGGGAAAAAAACTCCTGGAATGCAGAGACATCTCCATCCAGGGGGTTTCTCTCCCAACACACGGCCTACAATCCAGGGGAATAAAGGGAATAAAGGAAATAAAGGAAAAAAAAGGAATAAAGGAATAAAGGAATAAAGGAATAAAGGAATAAAGGAATAAAGGAATAAAGGAGTAAAGGAATAAAGGCAAGGAGGGGGCTGAAGGAAAGCTTAGGAAGATTGTAAGGGCGCTGCTGTGCTCAGCTCAGCCATAGGACAGTTTGCTATCCCCAAGGGCTCCCAAAGGAGCTTCACTTGTCCCTAAAGGATTGTGCCTTTAGGGAGGGAGGGAGGAGTGTCCAAAGTGACATCCTGGGTCCTTTGCCAGAGGCTCCCAGCCCTCGCCCTGGCCCATGGCACAGACTGGCCAGGGGGACAAGAGAGCCACGGCTGCAGTGGGGCACAGCAGAGCCCTGGGGTGACACGAGCATTCAGCAGAGATGAGCATTAGTGTCCTCTACAGAGCCAGACTGGCCAGCTCTACTAAAAACCACAACCTTACACGTGCTGAGGAAAAGATAACTTACTTTGGCAAGCAGAAACACACATTTATCACTGAAATACAGTAGCTGTCGTTACATAAAAAGCTCCCCTTCCCACCCCCAGCCCCACTCCCTCCACCAGCACCACTCCTGAACAAAGCAGAACCTTCCATTTCCCAGCTGCAAGACACCTGCTCTACATTCAGCTGTAGGACAGAGGAACTTGATTCTAGAGCCAAGAAGCTGGACAAACTAGAGAGCCACAAACTCAGGGAAATCCAGACAAATCCCACTTGACAGAGCTCATATCCCAGCACTTGGTGCAGGCCTGTCCCTCCCTCCTTGAGGTCTCACCACCTGCTTGTTGAGGGGCAGCTGAACAGGATGGACATTCTCCAAACCCAGCCAATCAAGTCTACAAAGCCACATCTGATTTTTAATGGAGGAGTGACTTCCTTCTGGGAATGTTCTCATGAGTCTACTTAGCTGAAGGCTAAAGGCAGCTTATTAAAAAAAAAAAAAAAAGAAAACCCACATTCAGGTTCTCAGTTCATTGCATGCTCTCAGACCTCGCTGGTGACTTCAGCTCAGGCCTCAGGAATGTGTCTGGAATCAGAGCTCTGCCACCCTTCCAGTTGCTGCTTGGCTCCTTCCAGCAGCCCACACAGGCCTGTTTGAGCCTCCCACAACAACTGCATCCACCTTCTGTCCCCACTAATCCTCGTCCCGCAGGCACGAGGCAGCAAACCAGAGCACACACACGTGTGCCCACACTGCTGTCCCTCCCTGCACAAAGCCTGCTCTGTCCCAAGGACACAGACACGGGCAGGGCAGCGTGTGCAGCACAAACCCACAACAGGAGAGCCCCCAGGAGCTCCAAAACTGCTCTCTACACCTCTGCAGCAGCACCTGGGAGCTGCATGAGAGCAGCAGCCACAGCAGGGACCCCAGGAGCACAAGGCTAGGAAGGCACAGCTCGTGGCCAGGAGCCTTCCTGCCCCCACTTGTTGCCCACCCAGCAGCACTGGGACCGTCACCGCTCTGCCCACCCCGTGCCACCTCCTCCTGCATCTGCACATCTCACTCCCTCTGCCAGCCACAGCTCCTGGTGGGACACAGCATGAGCCCTGCCCGTGCTCCCAGGGCTGAGTCACCTCCACATCCAACTGCTTGTGGCAATGAATCCAACGCCAGCACGAAGAGGAAGAAGGGGAAGCAGCGAGGGGATGACACCACGAGATTTCCAGCAGGCCACACCAACAGTCTCTGATCCCTCCTCTAGCATCCAGCTACCCACCGGGCTGTATGCCCCAGGGAAGATTTCGGAAAGGCAAGAGAAACATCCATCCTACACAGCCCCAAAGCAACCTGCACAGGGCCGGGGAGAGGCAGCAGCCTGGGCCTTCACTTGCTCCCTCCTTGCCCGCCGCCAGGCCGAGGCTCTCGGGGCACAGAGGAGATCAGGCAGCTCCGCAGCCTCCGGACATTGCCTCAAAGCAGCCGGCCCCAGCCTCCAGAGGAATGGATGGATTGGGAAGCTCCAGCTCGCCCCGCCCCAGCCCACCGCGCCAGTCCTTCGAAGAAAGGAATGAAGTCAAAAACGGGTTATTTATTTCTGTGAAGTCTCTGAGCGTCTCCTCCTGGGTGCCGCTGTCCTGGGGGCTCTGGGCAGCCCCCCTGGCTCACTGCTGGCCGTTGTTCTCCGCGGGCTGCCCGGGGGGCTTGGCCTCGCCGTGCGAGGATGTGCCCTCGAAGCGCTGGGACGCGATGGCAGCTTGGTGGGACATGCTCTTCCTCACGATGTCCCCTTTCCTCCACAGCACCACCTCCTGCAGGGACACAGCCAAGGCTTGTCAGGGCTCGTGAGACCTTCTGCTGAGACCTTGTGCTGCCCCACCCGGCCCCGCGGGCTGAACCAGGCTCGGTGTTCCACCCACAGCCAGGACACACCTGGCAGTGCAGCCTGCCTGAAATTTGGGAAGAGAGCTCCTCGCTGGGGTCTGGGCACACAGAGAACATCCATGGCACCTCTGTCACAGTGCCACTGATAAGGTGAAGCGCAGAAGTTCCACCACTGAGCAGAAAAGAAATCCCAACTTCCAGACACTTCTGGATCCAGATCCAGAAGAAAAATCCTTTTTTTCCAGAAAAGAAAGGCACCTTCCAGACTCCTCCCCACCACCACACACACAACCCTGCATGGACATTCTTCTAGACCATCCCTCCACATGATGAATCCCAAATTCCCGGTAGGTTCTCATAAAAGCCTCCCAACCAATCATGCACAGGTCCAAGGAGAACAGCAGCTCTGTTTCTCACCTGCTGTTTGAAGTAGCGTCTCTCCTCCTCATCGATCAGCACCAGATTGAGGTAATAACGCACAGAGAACTTCTTGTTGATGTCCCTCATGGTTGGAGTCAGCTCGTAGCCAGCCAGAAAGAGCCTGATGGGAATGGACTCCCCTGGAAAGGGCACAGAGCTGTCAGCTCAGACAGGATGCAGACAGAAACCAGGAGGGCAGCAGCAAAACACAAACTCACACGGCCACAACCTTTGCCACCGTTTCCACAAGTGGGCTAACATGAGCTAGAAGACCTCAACTCCCTTCAGAAACCAGCAAGCACGGTCCACAGCCAGATCCTGCCCTTGCTGACAGCTATTCCAGCTCCACTCTAACAGCACAGGACTCTTTTGGGACCTGCATCAAGACAGCACTGCAGGAAGAAATGAGTAAGGTGACATTTTCTCTGGCAGGTGACTCTGCTGGGCAAAGGAGCAGTGGCACAGGAGATTGGCACAGAGCAAGAACACCATCTCTGCTCTGAGCTGCAGCAATGCCAGCTGCTGGCCCATGCCAGCTGTGAATTTATAGCTGGTTCTGCCACTGCTTCATCAGAAGAATGAAATCATTGCAACTCATTCTGCCTCAGTCCCCCCTCATCACACTGGAGAAGGGGATTAGATCAACCCCCTGCTCTGAGCCCACCAGTGGAACAGGACGCTGAGCACACAGGAGATACTGCAGGAGTCACATTCCCACCCCAAAAGCCTCCAGAGGAGGAATCCTGGGGGTTCCTGTGCCCTCTCACCTCTCACGGGTGCCCCATCCATGATCTCGTACTTGGCTATGGTGTCGTTCTCGTGGTACACGTTGGGCCCCGTGCCCGTTGTCTCCCTCTTGATGATGTCTATCTCCATGTGCTTGATCTTGATCCGCACCAGCAGGAAGTAGATCTTCCCCACAATCACATCTTTTAAATGGTACCTGGCACCAGAGGGGAGAAAACACCAGGATCAAGCCCTGTGCAGCAGAGCAGGGCTCAGGCTGACGTGCAGGAACTTGCTGGGCAGGCACTTTGCTCTCCTCCTCAGCAGATGGCAAATCAACCACCCCCACCAGCAAGCAGCCCTTCACTTCCATCCTCTGCTCTTCTGGAAACCCACAAGAACATTTAGCATCAGCAGATAAATTAAAAACATCACTTCAGGCTGAATATCTGCAAGAAACCTCTGTAAGAGCAAAGGCTCCAGACTCAATATTTTAGATCAATTAAAACCAACCCAAATCACAGAATCATTTAGGTTGGAAAATTCCTCTGAGATCATTCAAGTCCAACCTTTGACCAACCACCACTTGCAGGGAGATTTGCCAGCACCTGCTGGGAAAGATGCACTAGGAGTTGTTTAAAAGAACTCTTCCCAACTTCTTTGCTGGAGTTCGTTCCCACTTCAGCTGTACTGCCTGGTCAGGAGGAAACATTGCATTTTGGAGACACCTGGAAGTGTGGCTGAGGATACAGGGAGTGGGAAGTCACAGAAAGAATTTCATAGCTCAATGAGCCACAGCCACTGCTTCCCACTCCTTGATCCAGAGATACGGGGAAAGGAGAGGAACCCACGGATCAGGGAGGATCTGAGCTGTCTCCCAGCCTCCCTGGCATTGGAATTCTGGAAACTGAGGATTTCAGGCTTTCTGTGCTAAAAGACACTGACCCTCAAGCAAGCACATTTGAGGCCGTGGAACAGGCTTCCAAAATTGGGTGATGGCACTGGGGTTGTGGGTGTGTAGCTCGAATGGTATTAAGTGATCTCACAGGGTGAAAAACTTAGAATTTAAGGTTTTAGTAATAATAATATATATGGGGCAATATGGAGGATTTAAGGCATTGTCTAAGTCCTTCTTCTTCACCTTCTTCTTCTTGGTTTCAGGTGTTTTTTTCTAACTGGGTGAAAGGGTCAGCATTGCAGGCCTTGGGTGGTCAATTATTGGGTCAAAAATATAAATAATATAGGTGTCATGTGGTTATTGGACAATTAGTGCTTAAAAGACGTTGGAAGGAGTAAGAAACACCTCAATTTTCTACCTTGCTAGTTAGAGCTCATGGCTTGTGAGGCTGTGCTATAGGTAAGAATTAATAAACACTGAGTCCAAACACGAAAACTACAACTCCCATGTGTTAATCCCGGCTCTAACACAAAGAAAAGAAGATAAGAAACCATGCAGCATGTGGACATGGAACTCCTTTGAGAAAACCTCTAGCAGGTGTGTCCCCAGAGCCCCCAGCTGCACCTGGGACACTCACTTGGACTTGTTGTACTCGAACTCGATGTGCAGGCAGTCCTCGATGCCCACTTCCATCTTGATGGAGGAGTTGAGCTCGGGGTAGGTGCTCAGGGTGTGCACCACGATGTCCATCTCCTTGACCACGTCGTTCAGCCGGCGGCTCACGGTGGCACGGAGGAAATACCTGCAGGGACAGTCCCCTCCCATCAGGGTCACACATCAGGGGGCAGCAGGGACAGGGGCTGGGCGGCTTGGGCTGGACTGTCTGAGCAGCCTTTCTGCACAGATCCATGTAAAGAGCTGAAACGCATTGGATTGCAAATCTAAATAAAAGATCCACTGAGGAAGTTCCCTCTTCCCAGAGAAGCTTGGAACTTTTTCCTTGGCAAGGTGAGGTGCTCAGTTCAGCTCATGCACAGCTGAGAGAAGGGCAAGCATTTCAAGAACAGGGAATGGGGAATGTCCAAAGGGATGAAATAAGCAGGAAACCAAAGAATTGCCACAAGGAAACTCCTCTTCCCATGTCATTTATTCTCTTTTACTCCAGGTCTGAACAAAACAAACCCACAGCAAAAGAGCCCCCAGCTCTTTACATGTACCTGGAGCAGCCAACAGCCCACACTGCAAAAGACAGAGGGGAATTTTCAGGTGGAAAAGCAGGCTCCTCTCAGCTTCCCAGCATTTTGTGAGCCTGAGTTACCTAAGCCCCATTTTGGGGATCCAAGGAACAGCCTGCACATGTTAAAACCACTGCCCTTCTGCAAGATTACATCAGGCTGCACAGCCACACCTCCCAGTGCAGATCCCAGGCTTTTCCAACCCCCACTTTGAAGCCACTGAAAGGATCTTGAGTCAATTGAGTGCCCTGATGTGAAATATCATTTCTAACATATGAACAAGGCACAAGCGAAGCATCTGTTTGCATACTGAGCACAATTAAAGTTGACAAGACTGATTACAGCAAAAATATCCCCACTGGAGACTAAACCAAACAGTTTATTTTGATTTTTTGAATTATCAAATAAATTAGCAAGTATTTCATTCAAAAGGGGCTGATTTCTCTTGTCACTCAAAAGGGGAAAAACGAGTTCCATAAAGAGCCTGATGCATGCTTGTAAATTAAAGACCTCAAAGGCAGATTTTTACAGCTCAGCCCCCAAAATTAATTTGGAGTTCTGTTGCTCCTGCATCATCAGAGTGAGTATCAGCACTTACACAGAGCAGAAGTGGGGTCAGCCAGGGCAGGGGACTCACCGTAGCTTCACGTTCTGCCCCGTGTAGGACTCATAAGGTTTCTCCACGTGTGTGAACTCAAAGTCAAATGTCTGTGATTGAGTGAATTCCCCAGGCCGGGCCAGGTCCTTCACCAGGGACACGAACTCGTGGTGGTTCCCTCGGTCATAGTAGAGCTCTAGGAAAATGGAAATCCAGGTTAAGCTTAACCCCACGTGACACAGGAGATTTTCAGCAACTCCCTTGTCCAGGTCATTCCTTCCTCCAAGAGCATTCACAGAACCTACCAGGGGAGCCTGTGGCTCACAGAACTGCACTTGTACCCTGCTCTCCATCAGAGCCAGGTGCACACCACAGCTTTCCTCCCTGAAACAGGAGGAAAAGGTCCACACAGCCTCCTTTACTACAACAAATCAAGAACTTGCCATGGGCTGACATTATCACCTATTATCAATATTAAATATGGTCAGACTGTTTGCAGCTCATGCAAACCCTTCCAATAATTTTCTGCACTGTATTCCAGACCTAAGGCATTGCCACTGTGAGGAAAAACCACCACTGCTGGTCTGGAACAGACAGTGACAGAGCAAAACCGAGGGGACAGGATTATTCCAACTGCTCCTGCTTATCCTCAGACAGCAAAGAGCTTGAGTGGCCTTGAGCTGCAGCAGGGAATAAATGACAATGTTGATCCTGCTGCACAACCACCCTGGGTGTGGAGAGGCAGCTGAATCCACTGCTCCTGCAGCCCATGGATAACACATGAATGGCCATGTGAGCACAGTGAGGGAAGAGCTCTCACCGCTGGAAGCAGCTCAAGTGACCAGCACTGCCTCGCTTCTCCCCACACCTTCCCACACCAGCAGGAAACTAAAGGTTTCCTCATTTAATGAAAGCAATCCTCCACACCTCCACTGACTTTTCTGCCTCAAGACAAAGCAAGAAAACCCTTAAAACTCTGCAATTTGCATGAACAGCTTGGGATTACCCAAAAGCATCAATGAAACCTGCCCTTCCCAGCCCTGCGTGTGAGCCTGTGCCTACAGGACACCCACACAGTCCTTCTGCAAGGCAAAGCCTTTCTGCTTACATGAGAAAACAAAAACCTAAGTCATCATCACAATCACACACACACGAGCTCAGTGTCAGCACTAAACTGTGCAGAGGAGGCTTCTGAGAGGTTTTAGAGGTGCTCAGGAACTGCAGTTCTGCCCTCCTTGAGATGCACGATGACATTTCAGCTTTTAAGTGATGCCTGCTCCTCACAGCCCTCTGCTCACCTTATCTCTCTAATGGAAATTTTGGCACTCGAGCTCTCCTCACTTACGCACAACAGCAAATGTCACCAAGCCCTTCAGGCTGGGCAGGTGACATAAATAACCAAGCTTCTCTCTGTGCACTGGATGCGTGTGTCCACTGAGAGGAAAGTGCTCGCTGATGTGACAGGGAGAAGCCACGTGCCAACAGAAAAAGAGGAACCAGCCAGAGGAAAAGAGGGCTCAGCCCAGACCATCGTGACACATGATGCAGAAGGCACAGATCAAAATTAAAGCAAGGGGAGGCAAATGTCAGTGCACTGAGTTCTCTGCTACCTCAGAAGGTCATGGTTGGCACCTTGAAGCAGTGATGTTTCCCACACTCCAGCCTGTCAAACAGGTATAAGCTGTAATTTCAGGTTTTCAGAACTATAAGGTTTCCAGACTGAGAAAATAACCTGCCAGCATTTCAGTGGCTTGTACAGGCCACAGCCACCAGAGGTGAAACCATCTGGAATGGGTTCCTGAGAACCTGAGAGCAGGCAGGACCCAGCACTGACAGTCTGGCCTCTGGTTCTGCTCTGGAGCATCTTCCCTGTAAAACATCCCTCCTTCACATCCCAGTCCCCCTGCCTGGTAAATTGTCTCACCTCCATGCTGACCTCATGGCAGCAAGAAGTCAGAACACAAGGCAGATGGAAAGCACCGAGAAGTGCAATTAGTGGTGCAAACTTTGAGATTTATCTAAGAGGCCTGAGGGCCATGAGGACTAATGTGCAGCCACAGCAGCTCTAACACACCCTGCTTGGGCAATAATGTGCAGACAAAGCAGTTATTCCATACAGGCATGGCTCAAAAGTCTTCCAAAACAGGGAATGAGGAGCAGGCAAGGCAGCACAGCAGGGACAGTGGAGCAGGACACAAAGTTCATGTTCAATTTCCACTGGCAACCGAATCAATAGGAACTCATAACCTGGCTCCTGATGAACAGCCTCACCTACACTCCATCATTTACACGCTCCCTTCCTTTCCAAAAACCAGAGTCAGGCACAAGCAAAGCCAATAAAACTCTCAAACAGCAGCATCGGGCTTGGGTGGGAAATCTGCTCACGTTCCCTCACCACACGATTTGCAATGCAAAGGCTGCAGGCCCCTGGCTCCAGCAGTGATTTTGGGGTTTAGAGCCAAGCACAGAGAGCCACACATGTGAGGCCTCACACGCAGCCACATCACCGGGAAGGAACATCCTGAACATTTTTTTTTGGCTTGTGGGACTCAAGGCATGTCCGTGGAGCACGGACAGCTCCGCTCCGATGGAGGAGTGGGTGTGGCAGCTGCCTTTCCTCTACGAAAGCAGGAAATATTCAACCTGAATTGGTTACACGCACAGATAACCACAAGTTTTGAACAACTTGAAGTCACCCGGCCAACTGTGCAGGGATGCCTGGAGCAGAACGTGGATCAGCCAAGCTGAGCCTGCAGGCCTCAGGAAAGGTGTCCCACCCAGGTAAAAGGGACACAGGGACAAAACCCACCCCATCAGCACCCTCAGCATCCCTAAGAGGATCAGCAGGCACATGAGAGAAGCAGGCAGGCAGCTCCTGGAGCCAGCCTGGGGAGCAGGGCCTGGCAGCAGGACCGGGCTGACCTGCAGCTGCAGGACAGAACCAAAGCGTGCCCGGCTCAGAGCTGAAATCTGTGACTGAGCAGAAGTGAGAAATTAGGACAGGAGAACAATGACCTGGAAATGGACTGGAATGCCCTTCCTTCTGCCAGGGCCCAAGCCTGGAGAACAGGCCAGGCTGTCCAATTTGGAAGAGCAGAATAATGTCAGGCAGGCATGGGAATGCTGCGTGCAGCCAAGCATCACCCTGGAGCGAGCAGAACCTGCTGGACACCAGTGGGATCCCAGCGCTGTGGAGCACAGCAATGGCCCTACACCCCAGCACCAGTGGGATCCCAGCACTGTGGGGCACAGCAATGTTCCCAGACCCCAGTACCAGTGGGATCCCAGCGCTGTGGGGCACAGCAATGCCCCCAGACCCCTGGGACCAGTGGGGTCACCATGGGGTGCAGTGATGCTCCCTGGACTCTCAGCACCAGCAATGCTCTCTAGATCCCTTGCACCCGCAGGGATGTCAGCACCATGGGGCTCAGCAATGCTGCCCGGACCCTTGGCACCTGTGGGCACCCAGATCCTGCGGAAGCAGCGATCCTCCCTGGACCCCCGGCAGCAGCGGGATGCCGGCACCGTGCGGTGGGTGCAGCGATGCTCCCGGCACCCACGAGGGGCATCAACAAGGGACACCCGGGCCCGCAGGCCGCCCCGCTCACCGATCTGCCCGATGAACTCCACTTTGATGCCCTGGTGCTCCAGCCGCTTGTTGGGGTTCTTGAGGGTGAGGACCACCCGCCCCGACACGGTCTCGCCGTCGTAGAAGAGGAAGTATTTCTCCTTCTTGCCTTCCTCCGTCTTGTGCTCCACCCGCCGCCGGCTCTCGGCATCGCTCAGCACCAGCTCCAGCTCCGGGCTCTGCCCGAACCCGAAGAAGCTCATGGCCCCGGGATGCGGGGCGGCGCGGGCGGACCCCGCGGCCCCGCTGGCGGATCGCGGCCGGGGCGGGGCTGCGCGGGGCGGCGGCGACGCCGGTCAAGCGACCGGGGCAGCACCGACAGCAGCGGCGGCGGCGGCGGCGGCGCGGGGGGGGGCCGCAATGCGGCAGCGCTGCCGGGGCGGCGGCGGCGGGACCCGCGCACCGCGCACCGCGCACCGCGCACCGCGCACCGCGCACCGCGCACCGCGCACCGCGCACCGCGCACCGCGCACCGCGCACCGCGCACCGCGCACCGCGCACCGCGCACCCGCCGCACCGCCCCGGCCGCGCCCGCCCCGCTCCTTCCGGGGCAGCGGCGCCCGCCGCGATTGGCCCGGGCCGAGGGCGCTCCCGCCATTGGCGCGTTCGAAGCGGGGCGGCGGCGCGATGGCGGCGGAGCGGCTGCGGAGCGCGCTCGGCCGGTGGCGGCTGCACGACCTGGCCGCAGGTGCAGAGCGGGGTTCGGGTCGGGGCTGGGTTCGGGTCGGGGCTGGGTTCGGGTCGGGGCTGGGTTCGGGGCCGGTGTCCCGGCCGGTGTCCCGGCCGGTGTCCCGATCTCTGTTTCGGTCTTGGTCGCTGTGTCTGTCGGTCTCTCTGTTTCCCGGTCCCGCTCTCAGTCCCCATTTTTCTGTCTCTGTCCCGGTCCTGGTCTCTGTTCCGGTCTCTGTTTCGGTCCCCGTCCGGGTCTCTATTCCGGTCCCACTCTCTGTTATGGTCCCTGTCCAGGTCTCCGTCTCTCTCCCGCTCTCTCTCTCTCGCTGTCCCGGTATCCGCCTCGGTCTCTGTCTCTGTCCCCCTCCTGGTCCTGCTTCGGTCCCGGTTCGGGTCTCTGTTCCGGCCTTAGTTTTGGTGTCAGTCTATGTCCCGCTCTCTCTGTCCCGGTGCCGGTCTCTGTCTCTCTCCGGTTCTCTCTGTCTGTCTCTCTCCCGTTCTCTGTATCCCGGTATCGGTATCAGTCCCGGTTCCGGGCTGGCTGTCCCCGGTCACCGGGATCTGGTGGCACCAGGCAGCGGGAGGCGCTGGCTCCTGGCACTGACAGCGGCTGCTCTCGGTGTGCCCGCTGCGTTTGGGTGTTCCGTGTTTATTTTGGAGGAAACGCGTTTTTCGGAGAAATCTCTCCCTTGGCGCTTATAAACATTTTTTTCCCCCTCTCAGTATGGGTGGACACGGTGTGGGATCTGGATTTCACCGAGACCGAGCCCCTGGATTCCTGGATAGCCGAGGAGATCACGGCCGATGGGCTCAACACCTTCACCGGCCTGTACCGAGCCCTGGCGCCCTTCGCTGCCGGGGACCCGGAGAGCACAGAGGTGACATCGCCTGAACGCAGAGCCAGCCACTCTCACTTTCTCTTTGTCACGTCTGTCCTGCGTTGAAATTCGCAAAATATTCGAAAACTATTCAAACAATTCTTGCTCTTTGTGCTGGAATGCTTCAGAAAGAAGCTATTCCCAAACTTTAAGATACTATATTATATAGTATGTAAAAATAGATATATTTACTAGATTTATATATACCATAAAACTATATTAAGTATTTATAGTGTTATATGTCATAAATATTTAAAAATTATTTAAAAATGTTTATATATACTATATAACTATAACATTAAGTATATATAATGTTATGCATCATAAGTACTAAAAAATATTTAAAAGTGCTTATATATACTATATATACTATATAACTATAATATTAAGTATGTATAGTGTTATATGTCATAAATATTTTAAAAATTATTAAAACGTGTTAATATATACTATATATACACTATATAACTATAATATTAAGTCTATATAGTGTTATGTATCATAAATATTAAAACACTTTTTAAAGTATATATTATATAGGGAGTTGGTCATGGTGGCACCTGTTAAAGTCTGAATAATGGCTGGTGTTGGACATGTTTTTATGGGATTTCTCACTATTCCTGTTTTGCCTCAGAATGTCTGGACCTTGTTTGCTGACAACAGCCTGTCCCACCAGGCCCTGGTGGCTGTGCTGCATCACTTTGTGCACGTGGGCCAGCACAAAAGAGCCAACGTGCAGCAGAGGGTGTTTGGTCTGCACTCAGCTGGGCTCTACCTGCTGCTGCTGGAGATCCCAGGTGAGCCTCGGGATGTGTCCCCTCATGGCTGGGGACAGCACAGGTCAGGCATGGTCAGGTTGGTGACAATTCCAGGTGGAACAGGCCGTGGTGTTTGCTTGATGTCCCTGAAATCCTCGGGGGATGAGCTGAGTGTTGTGTGAGTGCTGAGCAGTGTCACGGGCTGGTGGCAGCCTGGCCTCCTGTCACAGAGGGGTTTGGTGGCCTCACTGCTGCTCTGTGTGCTGTGACAAGGTGACAGAGGAGTGTGCACAGAGCTGGAACCACACAGGTCCCTCTGCTCTGACAGTCAAGGCAGGAGCTTATTCCTGTTCCTGCTCTGTAAGCGGGGAGCATTTCACTGTGCAGCACATTTGGATGGGCTTGTTTGTGAAAACAAAAATGTCAGTTTAAAATAACCAGCAGCTGAGTGTTTCCAGCAGGTTAGTTCACAGCAGGATCCCTTTGTGTTCCAGCACCCCCTGAGGTTTTGCTGCTCTCCATGGTGCAGCTGGAAGGGGTCACTCAGCTGGTGATCCTGCTGGAATGTGTCACTGATACATCAGCCTGGAGCAGTTCAAGCAGATCTTTATTCTTCTCTTGAGCTTTCTTAGGCTCTGAGACATCTGTGGAGAGATGGAACTACAAACTGATTTGGGTTAGGAGGGACCTTAAAGCTCATCTGATTCGATGGGCAGGGACATTTTCCTCTAGACCAGGTTGCTCCAGCCTGGCCTTGAACACTTCCAGGGATGGGAGATGATGCCCAGAGGGTTTGATGTTCTCTGTATTTTGTCTGGAAGGGGACTGATGTTGTCTTTTCTGGGCAGGCAGCATAGCCAACCAGGTGTTCCACCAAGTGATGTTTGATAAGTGCCTTCACACCCTGACAAAATGCTGGCCTCAAGAGCTGAGGAAAAGGAAGAAAGGACACACTCAGAGCTCTCAGCCCAATGCCAGAAGGAACAAAAAGAAAGGGAAACCATGCAGGAATAACAACTCCAGTGTAAGCTGTTTGTGCAATCTCTTCAGACACAAATCCCTATTAATGAGCAAATTGTTGGCAAGCTGTTTCTCTTTTCTGCCAATATAGATGGAAGAGATGTTGGAGGAGGAGGAGGAAGAGGATGATGAGAACGTTTACTTCTCAACAGAAGATCTTCTCCAAGTCCGCAATGCCATCTTCCTTCTTCTGAAAAACTTCCTGAGGCTTCTGCCCAAGTTCTCCCTGAAGGAAAAACCTCAGTGCATGCAGAACTGCCTGCAGGTAAGAAGGATCCAGCTTAAGGAGCCTCGTGTCCCCTAACACAAACCTTCTGGGGGTGCAGGGCAATCCACTGGGAGGGGTGACAGCCCTGCCTTCCGTCACCTTGTTCCTGATGGGAATTAGGGAAATGTGGGAGCAGGGTCCCTGCTCTGTGTCTGCCCCATGCTGAACACTTGCAAGTGTTTTGTTCATGGAATCAGAAGGGTTTGGGTTGGAAGGGACCTTAAATCTCATTTTGTTCCACCCTCTACCATGGGCAAGGACACCTTCCACTATCCCAGGGTGCTCCAAGCCCTGTCCAGCCTGGCCTTGGACACTTCCAGGGATCCAGGGGCGGCCACCACTTGTTCCTGGGGGGAGCTTCTGGGCTTTGGGCTCTGCTTTTGTTCTGCTTCAAGGGAGGAATTTGGAAGTTAAATCCAGTGGCCTGAGCCCAGACATCCCAGAGCCCTCCCCTCAGGGGGCTGAGCTCAGCTTGGCTCTTTTCCCTTGCAGGTCTTTGTTGAGATGACCAGCTTTGAGCCAGTGATCCACGAGTTCAAGTTTTCAGCAGCAATGTGAGCAAATAACTCTTAATAATTCTTAATGTTTGACGCTTTGAACAAGTAAAGCCATCAGTGTTTGTGTTGTTGTCCTGTTCATATAAAAATGAAAGTGACAGATTCTTCTGTAAAGATAATTCGAATATGTTCCATGTGCTAACAGCAAACATGTCACTTTTCAATATTCAATTGATAATAATATTGATTAAATTGATATTAAAATATTTAAAATTAGTTTAAAATATTTAAATATTGATAAAATTGATAATGTTCAATTGATATACTGAATATATATCAATTGATATTTATTGAATATATCGATTGAATATATTGAATATTCAATGTATCAATTGAATATATTGAATATTCAATGTATCAATTGAATATACTGAGTATTGAATATTCAATATTCTTGTGAGTGTTGAATGTTTCACAGTCACTGAAGTCTTTGAATAGTCACAGTTACTGTGATAGAGGTGAAGACATCTCTTTGTCTTCTTTTCTTAGGGATGTTGATAAAGCCAAGTACATTCCTGAGCTGGCCTATTATGGACTTCACTTACTGTGTTCCCCTCTCCATGGCACAGCAGATAAGGTACAAGTTAAACAAATCTTTAACATCCTCACAGCAGCATGGGAAAGGAATTGTTGCTTCTTTCCTTCTCCACACACCATTTTCACTTGGATGATTTTTGTTTTTCACTTCAGTTTCCCTCTTTGTGCCATCTTTGCTGGGTCAGAGCTAAGATGGTTTTTTCCACCCCAGTCCTTGTTCCCTTTGGCCTCTTTGCTGCTGCACTTGTGTGCAGTGAATTCCATGCTCTGCTGACTCCTATGACAAATGGATTGAAAACAACGGAGAGCTGCAGTGGCGTTGGGCCTCTGAATCTCCAAGAGGAGAATTCCAGGTGCCTGCCTGTGCCTGGAATGTTGTGATTCCCTGCTAGATGGAGCTGCAGCACTGCCTGGCAGAGCGTGAGGGGTTGAGCTGTGCAGTGCTCTGTGCACTCAGCGAGGCTGAGCAGGGCTGGTTCCTGTTCAGGGAACACTCTGATCATGGAGCAGCCAGTTCTGCCAGAAACTTTCCCTCTTTATTTGTTTAATTTGGCAAGCAGAGCAGGGCATCTCCCACCTACCTGTGTGCTGCTGCTCTGCGTGGGGCTGCTGAGGGCTGGGTGTGCCCCAGGTGTGTCTGTGAGCCTGTGTGACCCCCTGGGCTGGTTCTGAGCCTGCAGGCTGGGAATCAGCAGCTGTCTAGCCAGGAAAGCCTGGAGTACGCACTAACCTGGTTATTCCTGAGTGCCAGCCCAGCCCCAGCAGCCCTAGGCCTGTGTGTTTCTCCCTCCTTGGCTTCTCAGTGCAGCACGAGCTTTTTGGAGCTGTTGATATTTGTGACAGCAAGGTGCAGTCACTCCCCTTCCCAGACCTGCCTCATCTTCCCTGCCTCTCCTGCTTGCTCAGGGAATGTCAATCATGAGGCAAGCTGTGGTCCCAAAAATGTGGCAACAGCTCCAAAAGTTCAAGTGCACACGGTCATACAAAACATGCATTTAGCTTAAGACATCTCCTGTGCAAAACTCGGTGAGTTTCCTCAAATTCCAAATGTTCCTGGCAAAAAAAAGTCCACAGGGGACTTTGGAGGGGGAATTTTGCCCTCCAAAGAGGGCAGCTGTTAATGCTTTCAGAAAGCCCTTCTGAGACCTTGCTGAGCTTGCATGAGAACATCACAGCCAGGAAAGATGATGTGTGTATTTAGAAACTTTCCTCTTGGCATTTCTCTGCTAGCAGTCATGCTTTAACGTGTGTTGTTGCTTGGTTCTGAGCTTGATTCAGAATTATTTCATGACCTTGGAGTGCCTGTCCATGGAAAAGAGCCTGCCAATAACCTCTCCTTTCCAGACCCTTCGATGTGTGTTCCAGAGGCTCCTCAGTGTTGTTCTGATGGTGGAGAGCAGAGGGGCTTCCAGGTTTGAGGTCCTTCCCATCACATCAGCCGTGACCAGCGCCAGGAACCAAGCTGTGAAATTCATCAGGTGACGTTCAGAGCTCTGGGCATGGCTGCTCCTTCCTTCTGGCATGCCTTTGCTTTGCTGTTGAGGTGATAAAGGGATGAGACAAACTGGCACTGGCTTTGAAGTTGTTTGTGCAAATGAGGCTTAATTAAAATGTCTGGAATGGGAATTTACTGAGCTTGCTGGCAGAGGGGGAAGAAGGTGCTGTGGAAAGGACCCATTTTCTGTATTTTGCTTTGTGTCAGTTTTTCAGGTCTTGTGTTTTACTACAGAGATTTGTGAAGGAAATGAAAGATTAACATGGAGCTCATTCCTCCTTAGTTCTTTGCTTTCTCTTGCTTAATGGCATGTTTTGCCTGTGTTTATTCCCCCTGTTGGGGATCCAAGCTGTTGGAAGTGTAGTTTGTGCAGAGATCCCCAGACAACATATGAAAGTAGATTGAGAACAAAGAAGCTTTTCATGTTACCCTTGTACTTGTTAGAAAAGTGTGGGAAGAAATTATTTTGTGCCTGCAAAGCCAGGTTAATGTGGCTCTCTGAGCATATCCTGCTGCACTCATGATTGCAGAATGATTCATGGCCACTTTTCCTGACTTTTCAAATGCATTCCAAAAGGAATATCCTTGTTTTTTCCTCTGTTATAAACCAAAATCTGCTTCTCTTTCTCTCTCCCGTGCAGTTCTCTGGTAGATGAGCTGAAAGAAGCTGTTTATCCTGTTCTGAGAATATTGCTCCAACATATCTGTAGCAAGGTATGCCAAGCTCTGCCACTTCTGGAGCTGGAGAACTCATGTGGATACATTGGAATATCACTGGTAGTTTAGGAAATCTGTTTTCACCATCTTTTGTAAGGAATGAGAACGTGTAATGGTGCAGTAGCGACTGAGGAAGCTGTGATGATTCTCCCAGCTATTGTTGAATGTGAACATATCAGCTCATTAAATAAAAAAATGCTTCTCTTAAGCCCTGAAATGCCTTTCTGGTACCCAGAGCAGAGTACTGGAGTCTCACAGGGTGCCCTTGCCCTCTCTTTTCAGGTGCCAGACAAGGCTGATTATCGCACCCACGCTGCCCAGGCCCTGGTGACCCTGCTGGACAAACTCCCTTGTGCAGAGTTCGCTGAATTCATCGATTGGCTTTACAAATACTCCCTCACCAAAGTAAGTGCATCTCCTTGATGGTTTGGAGATGAAGGGTTCAGTCTCAGCACTGAATAGCTCTGTCACTGCTGGTACCCAGAGGCAAGAAAACTCCGTGTTCACTTCCATTTACAGAGCACCTTGTGTGCTTTTTCTTCCTGCAGGTTTGTTACAGAGTGTTTGCTCTTGATGTAGCCTTGGCTTTGTTGGAGCTGCCAGAGAGGAGCCCAGACAGCTCCTTGTCCCTGGATCGTCAGAGTTTCCTACAGCACAAGTTTTTAGTGCAGGTCATGGTGTTTGGTCGGTGCTCAGACAAAGCCCCCGTGGTCCGGAGCAAAGCTCTCAGCAGCTTTGCCCATTGTCTGGAAATGAAAGCTGCTGCTATCTCAGACAGCATTCAGGACTTACTACAGAACTGTGAGTATTGTGGGCACATGAGGTAATGAAAATCATTCTTGAACTTTCAAGGGGATAATTGCTTGGAGGTGGGAGTTGTCAGGAACTTAAAAACTGGCACACAGAGTCCTGACGTAGTGTTCATAACGAGCAGTAATTCATGAGCCTCATTACTTCTGAGGCCTCATATTTGGAAGGGATTTATTCTCGTGTATCAGATCTAAAGAGATTCCTCTGTGAGGTCCCTTTGAAGGGTGTTTACAGACAACCGAAATTGCTCATTGGGAAAAAAAAGGCAAAAAAAAAAAGGCAGTTCATTCTTGCCTGACAGCTGATTAAATCTTGAGTTGCCTTTTGCTTCTGCTAAGTTGTTCTGTTCGTGACTGGCATTCCGAGCTCCCTCAGGTGTGGGGAAGGCCAGATGGGCACGATTCAGAGCCTGCACACGGCATCCCACGGTTAGATTGCTCTCCCGAACAGAATCGGGAATGACAGAATATCCAGGATTAAAATACTTTTGTTTGATTTCCTTTCTCATTTCTCTTCTTTTGGCAGCCTCTGTCCGCACAGTGTTGGAAGCAAACACAAACACTGCGAGTGTGACAGTCAGTGCAGAAGGTATAGAGTCATTCTTTTCCAGTAAGTCTCAGGCTTTTCTTGGCATGCCATTTCCTAAAAATACACAAATCTGTTAAACCTGGGGCATGCATGAGGCTCTCTGTTTAACACTGAACCATCTTCTTGCCAGGTGAATATATGCCTTTAGTATTCCTCAGCTTTTATCTTTTCTTTCAGCTGTGTCCAGCCATCCACTGAAGACCTTACCAACTTTGAGAACGATCGAGCTGACAGACAGCAGTGACACTGCTGGGTCTGATGGTATGTCAGAATTAAAGCAGCCTTTTCAGATAACCATTCAAAGCCTTAATTGAAATCAGACTTTCTGAGGTGTATTCATTGTCATTTCTCAAAGGAAGTGGAGAAAACTCTTGGGGGTGATGAAGGGGGTGGAATTGCCAGCCATAAAGAAATACCATTTCCACTCAAGTCTGAAAAATACATTTAATCCTGAAATGCTGATGTCTGTTGGTACTAATGTGGTGGCAACCCTTGTTGAAAAGCAGGTAATTTATTCTTCCCCAAACCAGGATGGTAATTAACGTGGGATATAACACTTGTAGATCCATGAATTTCAGGGTAATTAAATCTCTTGCTCCAGTGCACAAAGAACTGATACATCTTGCTGTGTTAAGCACAGCACCTTTGTAGGCAAGGATCTGTTTCTCTGCAGCATCAGGCTGCAAGCTGAGAGCAGAGTGTCACATGAAATGCCCTGATGCAGCATGGCAGGCTGCCTCTAATTTGTTGATAGCACGAAATCACCGTGCAAGTTGGCTTTTGTGGCTGGGATGTTCCTGCTTTTAAACCTCTCCCTTTCTTTTCCTCTCGTGTGGAAAAGCTTTCCCTCCTAACCTCTCGGCCCCTGCCAGGATCTGCGCTCTCAGCTCTCGCTCTTCACCTCCCTTGAACTGCTGACAGTTCAATTCTCTGCCTGCCTCACATCCTGCAGTGGTGCCTTTGTTCCACGCTGCTCCTCGCATGGGATCTCCCTCCCTATCTGCAGGAGCCAGGCTCCAATCTCCCCCCCATGGAAAGCTCCCTTTTTCAAACACGCTCTGCTGATAAATTTCCTTAATCTGCTCCCTCAGATAGAAAAGTCCTCCAGGCCACTCAAGGTATTGTGTATTCCCTGTTTAGTTGCAGGCTCCTCGTGCCAGAGGATGCCTGGGTTTGTCTCTGATACCCAGCTGAGCACACACTTGGCACTTGGCAAAACAAATTAAGAAAAGGCTGGAATGAAAAAAGACTGTCTGGAGCTCCAGAGGATGCTGCAATCCAGGGCTCTCCGAGGCAGTCAAGGTGCATTAGCAAAGCTGTCTGGCACATGCCTGTGCTTGGCTTATGCCTGTGCTAATTTTGTGCTCCTCCAAAGACCAAACAGCTCATTGTTTGTTAGAAAAGAAAGAAATCTGGGCTGGGGATAGTCAGAACATGCTCAGCAGTGCTCAAGGGCAGAGATAAGAAGGGTGGGGATAACCTGCAAGGCAAGGTGTGCACTGCAGAATTCCCTCTGCCCATCATCATCAAACATTCCCTTCCTTTGGGAGTTCTCAGCCATTCAGAACTTGGGATTTTTGCTTGTTTTCTGGTTTGGTTCCCCCCCCTCTTTTCTACATCAGAAAAATCAATGTTAAAGTCTGATTATCTGGTTGCCTTCACAAGACTGGACTGTTTTAGTAGCAAGATCTTGCAGTGGAAAGGTTCTGTGCTCTTCCTGTGCAGCTGCTCTTGGGATGCACTTAGCTGCCCATTAAGAAAGCCCAAATCAAAGTCCCTTTGCTTCCTTTTGGTAAAAATGTATTTTTAAGCTAGTTTTGCTTAGTTCCCTGTGACTAATCCTATTTTTTAATGGCAACAGGATGGATGTCCATGTGAATCTCTAAGTAACAGATCTCCAAATTTGGCATATCTTTGGGAAATCAGACTTAATGCTGGGAGAAATCTAACAAACAGGAATAAATAGAAACCTTAAAAAGCCATGATAAAATGCTTGAAGTCCTTATGGCCAGTTAATAGCTCAGTGATTCAAAATGTGAGAAATAATTGATCTGTGTATTCAGTTGTGTGTCATTTACTAACTTATTTCCTTGATGATGTATTTCTTTCCTGCCAACGTGCAGAAATAAGTATGAATATGGCTGTGCAGGGTAAAATCTGAGTCCTAACTTGACACCCAGGGAAGAGAGATGTGTTCTGGTTTCCTTGCAGACTCTGAGCTGGTTCTTTGCAGCTGCCATTCTGCAGCCTTGAGAAATTAATAAATTTCCTCTCAGTTCATACTTTGGTGCTTGATGCTGTGTGGAGCTCTGAGGCAAAACTCCCGGGAGGTTTTGGGTGTTGTGAGCTCTGCAGAACCTCCCCTGGCTCTGTGCTGGCTCTGAGCTCTGCCCAGGTCGCTCTTCCCACAGGTATCAGGGTCACCTGAGCTTTTGTGCAGCTCTGACTCATCCCGTGAGCTCTCAGACTCTGAAGGTAGCCTGACGTCTTTTGTGTAGATAAATAAAGAGGTCAGAAATTACAGATTCACCTTTTTCTGGTTTTTTTGTCTTGCTGCGTGTCTCAAGTAATTTGTTCCATCATTTTCCTTTGTGCTATGTTAAGATGCATTTTCTGATGAAAGAAGTGAGAAAATTGTCTTGATTTGTTTTTCCTTCTGGTTTATGCCTCGTTCTGGATTGTTCTGGGTGATTTTAATTGTGCTTTGTTCAGGCCTTCTGAAAGGTTTGGGCAACCATTTGAGTTTGTTCTTACACTGAATTTGTGCTGCTTTAGGGTGGGCAGGCCCTGGCACAGGGTGCCCAGAGCAGCTGTGGCTGCCCCTGGATCCCTGGAAGTGTCCAAGACCAGGTTGGACAGAGCTCTGAGCACCCTGGGACAGTGGAAGGTGTCCCAGGGGTGGCACTGGATGGGATTTAAGCTCCCTTCCACCCAGACCATCCTGGGATGGTGTGGTTCCAACTGGTGCTGTGGGTTATTCCTTCTTCGTGGGGGTAATTCCTTTTTTTATCCTCATTTTGGATAGGAAAAGAAGTCATGGCCATGCTGAGAGTGAGAGCTGGAGATGAGAAAACCAACGTGAGGAAATCTGCTCTGCAGGTAGGGTTGGGTTTGCATCCTTCCCTGCTCTCAGTGATTACCCAAAATTGTTAAATAATTAACTAGGCCACAGCTTTGCTGCAAACTCTGTCACTTTGCCCACTTGTAGCTTCCTGCTCTCCCTGCAGAGTGCCTTAAAGGCATTACAGATCTTGTTTACTAGCTCCTGATAAGTAAATAATGCAGGCATAATGATGGAAATTTCTCTAGTACCCTTGCTGCCATTCTGTTATTCCGTCATTTGCAAGGAGAGGCTCTTGTCAAATGTCAATAGGCATTTCAATTAAGAGACTTCCTCCTAAACTGAAGCACATTAGCTGCTTAGTTTGTTTTGACCTTGTTAGCAAAGGGATTAGGTAATATCCAGCCTCTTTCTGAGCTCTGTGTTGCTTTTCCTGCTGCTCATTTCTTTAATGAAGTCATTAGTTTTTAAAGAGAGACGCTTCAATGGAAATTTCCTTGTTTTAAAAAAGAGGTGTCTGCTGCTGCCTGCCTTCCTCTGTTAGTCCTCTTCACCCCAGCTCTTCCCCCTCAATTCACACACTGATTTGAGCTTCCCAGTTAGGGTTTTGCAATTCATGTTTTAATGCTTTCTGATTAAGAATAAAAATAAATCCCTCTTCCTTACTGCCAAGTAAAAGCCTTGCCTCATAACAAGAGACATGTTACTTTCAAGGGGGAGTCGTGACATTCTCCTTCTCCAGAGAGACGGAGAGCAGAGCAGGAATGACTGGAATGATGTTTTCAGTTTCATTTTCCATCTCTGGTTGTGCCCGGCACTCAGGATTCGTTAACAGGTGTGCTGGTTTGAAAGCAAAACCAGTGAAAGACTCCAAGTCAGAAACACAATTTAATAAGAGGAAAAGAAAAGAAATAAAAGAAAATAAAATAAAAGTAATAGTACAAAAAACCACTGACAGAGTCAGAATACAACCTGACACCCTGTTAGGGTGGTAGTGGCAGTCCAGATGAGATGATCTTGTCAAAGCAGTGATCCTGTAGAAAGGTCTGGTAGCTCTCATCTCCTCTGGGAGTCCAGTGGATAAAAGCTGCCTGTGCTGTCCCAAACCCTGGATTTATCCAGGTGGGAATGCTTGGCTCCTCCCCCTGGGCAGAGCATCTCCCAGTGGGCTGATCTCATTCTATGAGTCATGCAGTGGGTCCTTGATGGCCCATTAAACAGAGATAACTCCCGGAGGGAGTTATCTATGAGTCATGTGGCAAGGCATTGTTAGGCTCATTAACAGAAGATAAGGAAAAACACTGCCCCACCTTGGCTCCAACGGCTCATGGGGATAGAATACAAACCTTGGGCACAATTTTACATTGTAACCTAGGACAACGGGTGCGATAAATCGGGGAGTAAATCATATTTTTGCTTTGCCACTCGGTGCTCCTGGCGTGGATTTCCAACAGAGCTGTGCTGCTGTTTGCCTGGCAGGTGTTTGTGAGCATCCTGAAGCACGGCGTGATGCCCTGCACGGCCGAGGACCTGGGCGTGCTGCAGGAGCGCTGCCGGGACCCCGCGGTGTCGGTGCGGAAGCAGGCGCTGCACTCCATCACCGAGCTGCTCCTGGTGAGCCTCAGCCCTGGCAGTGGCCACCTACAACAGAGGCCAGACAAAATTAGGAGAATAAAAATGGGTATTTATTAAAGGTCTTCAAACAGGTACAGCTTGGGCAGTCAAAGCCTCCCAGAGGGTTGTCTTGGTTTTGAACAAAGACAGGTATCTGCTAAAGAGGGGCAGGGCCTCTCTTGGGATGGATAATTCAAATCCCCTCCCCTCAAATTATTATAATTTAGAAAAATTAAAACGGCTTTCAGGCAGAGATACGGGGATAGGAAAAACAGTTCTTTACTAATAGTATAACAACGCAAACAAACAACAACTACTACAGCATTAATAGTGAACAGAACCAGGGACTTTGACGGGGCTTGGTTTCACAAAACCCGGGGCAGTCTGGTCTCTGGGGACTCCAAAAAAAAGGTACATCCTAAATGGATGATTTTTACAAGTTTTTCACCCAATTATAAGTTTGGTCCTTTTGCATATCAGGGTTAATCCTCCAGTTACAGCTTCAGGTAATGAAGTCATTTACCCCCTGTTGGGAGGATGAAATAGGAAAACCTTATAAATATGACTACTTATTTGTAGAGAATATGAAACCTTTAAGTGAAATAAAGTTGAGGGCAAGTTTGGATGTCTGAGATGCTGAGCTTTAGTTACTGAACAACTGGAAAACAATGGTATGGCCAGCTGAAGGTTAAACAATTAAATTAATTAATTAAACAATGCCCTTCTCCTTACCAAGAGCCCAAGGGTCAGAGCAGACCCTGCTGGCTCGGCAGGAGGGGTCCCAAGAGTCGTTTTTAGGGTTTAAAATATAACACAGTGTGGTAATGTAGTGATTCTTATAGGCTGTGTGTAAATGCTGTAGGATTGGTATTTGTACTGGATACAAGATACAAATCAGAATATTCAGTATAGAAGAAGATTTAATGGATTGTAATGAGAACATCGCTCTCATTTCTTCTTCCTCCTCTCTTGCTCCTTCTCTTCTTCACTCTCTCACTCTCTCTCTGCTCTGAGCTGTACCTGGCAGTTCGTGGCAGGGCCCCTTCACCCACGCCCTGTGCAATGAACTGCACGCTCCAAACCCAGCCCTGACTCCAGAGATCTCTCCTCTCCATCCATCCCGACTGACCCTGCCATTCCCACAACCCCCAGTTTGCTCCTCCCCCGTTCACTTTTGTTTAAACTTTTTGGAGCCTGAGGCAGTCAGGTGTTCTTGAGTTACAGCCCTAGAGGGATTGTTTTGTCTAAATAAAACAGAGAACAGTAGCTGACACTCCATATGGAGTTTAGAGTTATTCACTAAAGCACTACAGGGTTTGAAAAATATAAAAGCTGAAATCCCAAGGCATCAAGGAGAAGGGGAATTCTGCCACAGCTGGGAGGAGGGGAGAGCAGGAGGGACCTCACCAATCAGTTACTCACTCTGGGAGTTGCATTTTGTGACTCTGCTCTAATGCTTTTCATTACCTTTTGACTCGGAAGTCATGACTCACTCTGATACCTACTTGTGATTTATGCAGAGTGCTTCCAACTGTTGGAAACACTGATTTTTTCTGGCTGTTGATTTATGTGTCATGAAGAAAATGTTTATGTTGCTGGCCTTCTCAAGTTAAAAAAAACCCTGAATCACTTTCAGATGTAATGTGTGGATGATAGCAATGCTATATTTTTCTTTCTTTCCTATTTATTCACAAAGGGTTTGTAACTCAGGCTTGGAGCACAGGGTTTATATTAAGCAAAGCTCTTTTTTTTAGTGCTAAATCATCTGCTGTACAGCCTTATTGCCAACCTGTTATAATTCTTTATAGAGTCTCAAAACAAAGTGTTGCAGTACTTTAGCAGAAACACCAGGTATTTATCATAGAGATGATTAAAGACCTTGTGATGCTGAGTTTCCCTATCCCACCTGCTGCCACACTGCTGGGCTTGATTAAAATTCAAGTTTCAAAGTTTGTAGCTGAACCTGGAGGCCTTTTCTGGTCTTGCCCATTCATTTGGGATCCCCTAATGATTTATAAATGCGTTTCTCTCAGTCTCAGCACAGCAATGTCCTGGTGCAGAAGGCCTGGTTGAACGGAGTGGTGCCCGTGGTGATGGATGCAGAGAGCTCTGTCCAAGAAAAGGCCTTGGATTGCCTTGATCAGCTCTTGCTGCAGCACATCAAACGTTACAATAAATCCAGGGGTGATGATGAGAGGCAGGAGCTGGCGTGGGACCTGCTCTCCCTGTTGTCTTCAGAAAGCCAGGAGCTGAGGTAAGGGCATTTTCCCCTTCCCTGCCTGTGTTAACATTCAGGGATAAAATCCAGAGGGTTTTTTTTCACTTTTAATCCCATTAGAATACACAACTTTTCCTTTACAGAAGGAAATTACCTATTGACTGGAGGACTAAGATAAGAGTCTGGGTTTGTGTTCTCATTCCCTGCATGGCCACAGACTGTGAGGTTCCACAGCTCACACACACACACTGTTAAAATGCACATGCTGTCTGCTGTGCAAGGACAAGAAACCAAATTTTTCTCAGGGGTTTCTTTAAAGCTGCTTAAATTCCCTGCTGGAAACCCTCAGTATAATTCTGGAGATGGAAACAACCACGTTGAGGTGCTTGTGTTGCCCTGCCAGCTCCCAGGACAGGGCTGGTGAGCATGGACAAGAAGAGTTCAGCTTTTCTCTGTGTCAGGTGTTCTCACTTGCTGCTCCTGTTACCTGTGCTCTCTCCCAGGACTGAAATGCTCCTTGTTACACCCTGTGCTGGCTGCACTGATAGCACATGAATATTTAAGTCAGATGGAGGAGTTCCTCTGACAGAAGTGAGAGGGGATATATAAAGCAAGAACATCACCTTGTATTAATTCTTATGTACAATATGTTACTTGTCTTGTGACAAATCGAATTATCCTGCCTGCCGTGGGAAGGAGAGGGAGAAATGGGATGACACACGGCATGACAAGGACACAACATTGATTAAAGACAGCTGTATGTTTATTAGTCAACAGGGCATAATAGCTCAGAAATAGCAGCTGAGGCACTGGTGGTGCTGCAGTGCCAGGATGGGGAGCTGTCACTGTTCTAATTTGGGCCGTTTTCTAACAGGGTTTACACATTCCTGGCACCTTCTTCCTCCTGACCCTGCAGGACCTTGCAGCTTGAGAAATCTCACAGCTCTCCCAACGTGGAGTAGATAATTAGGGTTGTGCAGAAGAATGAGCAGGCTGTGATGGCTGTGATGCCTGATGTGACTCTGCTGTCCCTTCATCCCTGGGAGCCCTCAAGGCCGGGCTGGATGGGGCTCTGAGCACCCCAGCCTAGTGGAAGGTGTCCTTACCCATGGCAGGGGGTGCAATGAGATGATTTTCAAAGTCCCTTCCAATTTAAGCCATTCTATGACTGGGTATTAAATAACAGCTGCTGGAAAGTCTTGGTTACAAACTGCTGAAATTATAATTTCCTGATGTTTCATGGGACCAGCTGGACCTTGTGTCTCACTGCCCCAGATCACAGCATCCATGTAGGGATGTGTGTAGTGAAAATAGGTGGAAATGTGGAAATTTTCAGTGCGAATTGTCGGAATGCCAGGCAGTAGCAGCTTTGTTGTGCTGCCCAGCAGATGTTGGATTTTCCTGTGTTTTACTGACTGTTTTCTTGATTCCTCCCTAAACTCTCCTTTCCTCCCTGCAGCCGTTACCTGAGCAAAGCCTTCCTCATGTGGTCCAAGCAGAACAAGTTCACCTCCACTTTTATCAATAACGTCATGTCCCACGTGGAGACAGAGCATTCCAGGGCAGCTTGGATGCTGCTTGCCAAGGTGGCAGGTTCTTCCCCCAAGCTGGATTATTCCAAGATCATCGAATCCTGGGACAGTGTCAGCAGGTCAGTGTGTGCCTTGAACTCCATTCTGCCAGGGAGCCTTTAGTGCCTTTCCACAGATTGCCTTTGAGCTGCTTCAATCCCAGCTTTTTCTTCCCACTGGGAGTTCTGCAGCTGGAAATCCAGCAGGGGCCTTGAGATCTGTGCAGTAACCAACCCTTTCCTCAAACTCTTTAAGTTTCCATTGGCTTTGACAGGTCTGCCTTAATAATGCATGTCCCAGCTGGGGTTTGGAGTGTGCCTCAGAGCTCTCTGTTGGTTTTCCAGGCAGGAGAAGATGAGCAGTGGCACCGTGGGACACGTCCTGTGTGTCATCGGGCACGTGGCAAAGCACCTCCCCAAGAGCAGCTGTGAGGGGCTGAAGGGTGAGTGGCCCTGGCAGAGGTTTTGTGCCTCAATAAACACTTGAAAAACTTTTAAAATGCTGGGTTTGTGCGTGGTCTCGTCCCCAGAGAACATCCAGAGCTGGCTGAAGGAGTCTCAGTGTCCCCTGGAGGTGATCAGCCCAGCTGTGGAGACTCTGCAGAAGCTCTGCCAGGCCTCTGCAGTTGCACCTGAGGAGGCACAGGTGAGGGCTTAAAATACACCTTTTAAAATAGCCTGTTCCCCACTCAGGGGGTGTCTGCTGCTGTCTCCAGGCTGTGGGATGATGAGTTCTAAAAAAGGGGCTCTGACTCCAGCAGCTCGAGCCTGCTCTGCTCTGCTCTGATTCTTTGCTGCACTTGAGCTGGAGAACATCCTGTGGCTGAGCCTGTAAATCTGCCTTCAAATGCCTTCCCCCACACACCTCTGAAATACCTTGCTTCTGCCTTCTGTCCAAGTTTACAGAACTCCTAAAGGAAATTTCCTAAAGGAAACCTGTTGCTGTGCTTGGTCCTGTTTGAAGCCACAGATTTATGCTGCAATCTGTGACTGTTCTCCATCAGAGCTGCTGGAAATATTTCCTAGACCTTTTCCTTTAGATCAAACAGGGAGTTAATAACTTGCTGGTAACTTTTTTCTGCCTCCATTTGTTTTATGCCATGGCTCTGCTCCCATAGTGGGAAGTTAGGCCATATTTTGTTGGTAAAATAAAGATCTCAGCCTGGACACAGTTGCAAAGAAGCAAAAATTGATGCAGGACTCTGTCCCCAATGATTTCTCTTTGTGTCTGTTTTATATTTCTCTTTCAGTATAGATGACAGCTATTTTGTAATAAGCATCCCAATCAAGTTTAGTAAAAAATGGGCAAACCTGAACCCTCTGTGCCTCAGAAGCCAGGGTGGGGTGATGGTTTCTGGGTTTTTAAATTGACAATCAGAAAATCCTCCCCTGTAGGTACAGCCACCACAGTGTTGGCTTAAAATGAAATGCAGATGTTCCTGTAGTCGGTCACTTCATCAAATCTAACAGCTATTCTTTATATCTGTATTTGGTCATTAAAATTACCTCTTCTAAATGATGGAAAACCAGAAATGATGCTTTATATTCCCTGCAGTGTAGTAGATAATCAACTTTTCCTGTGTTTCCCCTCCTCTCTTTGGAATTCACATCATGTTTTCTTTGTTAATGGAGCTGCTTTTTTCAAGCGACGTCTAAAAATTCCCACAGACACCTCCAATGTGTTGGGTGCACATGAAAGAGTCGCCTAAATCCTTTTTGTTTAAGTCTGTGTGATTTTTTATAATGAAGTAAACTTGGGCCTGTGGATCATTAAAAGCCAAATTTTCCAAGGTGTTTTGACACTTGCACGCATCCTTTGATGTGCAGGGAGAATTTTAAAGCTCTAAGGCACTGTCAGATTGATTTTAATGGGATCCAGATTATTAAAAGCATATAGAGACTTTGATATTAGGGATTCATGTGTGGACAGATATTACAGCTGCCTTTTGTTTAATTAATAAAATGTTGAATTAATTTTGTTTAATTACGGAACAGGAGCTGCTCAACCAGGTGTGTGGAGATTTGGTATCCACCTGTGAGAGCTACATCTCCAATATAGTCCTCAAAGAGGATGGAGCAGGGCAGCTGCAGGAAGACCTTTTGGTAAGTTTGGGGATTATTGTTTTAAGTAATCCCCTTCACAGGTTATTTAAAGGGTGCAGGTGTGCCTGGAGCTGGTGTTCCTCAAACTCCACGCCAAGAGCTGGGATAATGGGAATGTGCATGGCCTGTGTGATGAATTCCTGTATTTAAGGGAGCCCAGAGCAGTTTTACACACCAGCAGTTGCTTTAAGGATATGGCACCCCATGTATTTTTAATAAATGACGTGAGGTTTTTTTTTCCTTGCTTTTCCACTCAAAGTTCTCAGATGAGCTGTTTGGGAGAGAGGTTTGTGAAAGGCAGGAATGCTCTGAGGAGTATTTCAGTCTCATTAGATGTGGGGGGTGTTGGAGCATATTAAACACACCCACCCAGGATTTCTGTTCCAAAACCTCCCCTTCTGTTCTCCAGCCACTGCCTGGAAAGGACTGAGGGAATTTTGAGTTGTTTTCAGAGAAGAACCGAATCCTGCTGGCTTAATTTGCAGCTCAGGCAGTGCCTTTTGACTGCAGTGCTGCTCTCTCTCTGCAGGTGAGACACCTCTTCCTCCTGGGTGAGGCTGCCCAGCTGTGCCCAGCCAAGGTGGGCAAACACATCTTCCTGTTGGTTCAATCCATCCTGGCCTCTTCTGGCAGCAAGGACCAACGTGAGCCACCCTCCTTCTGCCTTCAGCTTTGCATTTGCAGTCACTGCTGTGTGCCAGGCCGTGTTTCCATCCCTGACCTGTTCTTTTCCAGTGTCTGCTTCCACAGACAGCGAGGAAATCCCCGAGTCCCAGCCGCTGTCCCAGTTCAGAGGCTCAGCCATGCCTCCCGTGGTCAGGGCTCACGCTCTCATCACTTTGGGTAAGTGCCACCCTGCCCTAGGAATTGGCTTTTGTGTAGCTCAGCCTTTCTGGTGAGGCTCTGCCCAGAATCCTGGGGACAAGAAAGCTCAGGGGGGACCTTGTCACTCTGCAGCTCCCTGACAGGAGGAGTTCTTAGTGCTAAATCATCTGCTGTACAGCCTTCTTGCCAACCTGTTATCAATCTTTAGAGTCTCAAAACAAAGTGTTGCAGTACTTCAGCAGAAACACCAGGTATTTATCACAGAGATGATTAAAGACCTTGTGGGACAGGGACAGAACAAGAGGAAACGGCCTCCAGCTGGGCCAGGGGAGGTCCAGGTTGGACATGAGGAAGAATTTCTCCATGGAAAGGGTTGTTAAACATTGGAAGGGGTTGCTCAGGGAGGTTTGGAGTCCCCATCCCTGGAGGTGGCACTCAGAGCTCTGAGCTGGGTGACAAAGTTGGGATCTGTCACAGGTTGGACTCAGTGATCCCAGAGGTCTTTTCCAACCCAAATAATTCCATGTGAAGCTCTGGCAGTTGTGACAGCCCCAGTGCTCTGTTGGCATTAGCTCGGCTCAGAGCTTTTAGCATTGCAAATATCCATGGAAACAAGTTGGGCAAAGCAGCAGAACCCTGCCAGCCCTGCTTCTCCAGGTGCTTAATGCATTAATAGTGATCAATAATTAGCATTGTCCCCCCGAGCTGTGCTGTCCTGGTACTCAGAGCTGGGTGCTGAAGGATCATCTCCCTTGCAGTAAGATGCTCCAGAGAGGGGGAAGAAAACTCGGTGCTTTTGATGTAGCTTAGAGCAGAATGACTGCAGTCAAATACTTGCTCTCAACATGAGGGAAATGCTGCTTTCAGAAAAGCCTGGCCAGCTGCATTCCCAGGATTCTGAGGAATATCAAGTGAAAGTTCTGGGTTTAACTCCTTCCATGGTTAGGAACAAGTTTCTTTTGCAGATAGGCAACGTTATTCTTCCCTTAATTGCTTTGGCAAGTTTAATACTTTTGTGCAGAGCTCGGGAACAGGGAGAAATGATGTTAGAACTATTGCAGGCTATTTTATTTTAGGTTGGTTCAGTGATGCTCTCAGAGGTGGGTGTCTCCCTGCTATGCCTATGACAGCTGGGGCTGTTCTTTTTAGCTGCTTTGAATAATACCCTGTACACAGAAATAGTTTGCTGTGAAGGAGGGAATTTGGCATAGAGACCCACTCTGTAGGTCTAAGGGGAGTTTGGAAGAACTCGAAGTACCATCTCCCTGAGAGATCGTGCAGATTGCTCATCAAGTTCCAGCATGAGTTTCTTGTTTATTCCCTTGTTTACTTCCTGATTCCTTCCCTGGCTTGTTTTGGAGGCTGCAAGCTGAGCTGGGCTGGTTGGAAAGGAGAATTTGCTCCCAGCTCTGCTACTCTGATGATGCCTTGGAGTGGCCACCTGGAACAGAGGCCAGAGTTAGAGAATAAAGTGGGTGTTTATTAAAGGCTTTAACAGAGGAACTTGGGCAGTCAGAGCCTCCCAGAGGCTGCACCCAGGATGGACGATGGTCACGAGTTTTTCACACAATTATAAGTTTGGTCTGTTTGCATATCAGGGGTTAATCCTCCAATTACAGCTTCAGGTAATGAAGTCATTTACCCCCAGTTTGCTCCTCCCCAATCCACTTTTGTTTAAACTTTTTGGGGCCTGAGGCTGTTGGGTATCCTTGGACCACAGACCCAGAGGGATTGTTTTGTCTGACCAAAGCATGAAGAGTTAACTACACTTTATATGGACCTTGGAGCCATGCACTAATGCAGTACAGGATCCGAAAAACACAAAATCTCAGGTCCTGAGGTGTTGCTCCCCACAGGGCAGCTGTGCCTGCAGCATGAGGAGCTGGCCAAGAAGTGCATATTCCACATGGAGCTATGCACTTGTGGAGCACAGGGTCTGAAAAACACAGAAGCAAAGATCTTAAGGTGGTGTTCCCACAGGGAAGCTGTGCCTTCGAAGTTTTGATAAGTTTAAGTTTTATAAAATTTAGATAATGTTAAGTCTATAATTTAAGCTGGCCTAGAAGCGCATCTTCCACATGCAGCTATGCACTAATGTAGCACAGGGTCTGAAAACCACAAAAGCTCAGATCCTAAGGTGTTGTTCCCACAGGGAGGTTGTGCTTGCAGCACAGGATCCAAAAACCACAAAAGCTCAGATCCTGAGGCACCACTGCTGTTGCTCCCACAGGGAAGCTGTGCCTGCAGCATGAGGAGCTGGCCAAGAAATGCATCTTCCACACAGAGCCGAGTACTAATGCAGCACAGGGTCTGAAAACTACAAAAGTTCAGATCCTGAGATGTTGCTCCCCACAGGCAAGCTGTGCCTGCAGCACGGGATCCAAAAAACCCAAAAGCTCAGATCCTAAGTTGTTGTTCCCACAGGGAAGCTGCGCCTTTTCAGTTTTGATAAGTTAAAGTTTTATAAAATTTCGATAATATTAAGTCTATATCCTATAAATTTAAACTGGCCAAGAAGTGCATCTTCCACATGCAGTTATGCACTAATGCAGCACAGGGTCTGAAAACCACAAAAGCTCAGATCCTAAGGTGTTGCTCCCCACAGAGAAGCTGTGCTTGCAGCATCTTCCACATAGAGCCATGCACTAATGCAGCACAGGACCCAAAAAGCAGAAAAGTTCAGATCCTAAGGTGTTGTTCCCACAGGGAAGCTGTGCCTGCAGCACGAGGAGCTGGTCAAGAAATGCATCTTCCACATAAAGCTATGCACAGGATCCAAAAACCACAAAAGTTCAGATCCTAAGGAGCTGTTCCCCACAGGGCAGCTGTGCCTTTTCAGTTTTGATAAGTTTAAGTTTTATAAAATTTAGATAATATTATATTAAGTCTATAATTTAAGCTGGCCAAGAAGTGCATCTTCCACATGCAGCTATGCACCAATGCAGCGTAGGGTCTAAAAACCACAAAATCTCAGATCCTAAGGTGTTGTTCTCCACAGGGAGCTTGCAGCACAAGGAGCTGGCCAAGAAGCGCATCTTCCACATGCAGTTATGCACTAATGCAGCACAGGATCAAAAAACCACAAAAGCTCAGATCCTGAGGCACCACTGCTGTTGCTCCCACAGGGAAGCTGTGCCTGCAGCACGAGGAGCTGGCCAAGAAATGCATCTTCCACACAGAGCCGAGTACTAATGCAGCACAGGGTCTGAAAACTACAAAAGTTCAGATCCTGAGATGTTACTCCCCACAGGCAAGCTGTGCCTGCAGCACAGGATCCAAAAAACCCAAAAGCTCAGATCCTAAGGTGTTGTTCCCACAGGGAAGCTGTGCCTTTTCAGTTTTGATAAGTTAAAGTTTTATAAAATTTCGATGATAATATTAAGTCTATATCCTATTAATTTAAACTGGCCAAGAAGTGCATCTTCCACATGCAGTTATCTACTAATGCAGCACAGGATCCAAAAACCACAAAAGCTCAGATCCTAAGGTGGTGTTCCCATAGGGAAACTGTGCTTGCAGCACGAGTAGCTGGCAAAAAAATCCAGCTTCCACATAAAGCCATGCACAGGATCTGAAAACCGCAAAAGCTCAGATCCTAAGGTGTTGCTCCCCACAGGGAAGCTGTGCCTTTTCAGTTTTGATCAGTTTAAGTTGTATAAAATTTAGATAATATTAAGTCTATCATTTAAACTGGCCAAGAGGAGCATCTTCCACATAGACCCAGGCACAGGATCCGAAAAGCACAAAAACTCAGATCTTGAGGTGTTGTTCCCACAGGGAAGCTGTGCCTGCAGCATGAGGAGCTGGCCAAGAAATGCATCTTCCACACAGACCCGAGCACTAATGCAGCACAGGGTCTGAAAACTACAAAAGCTCAGATCCTGAGATGTTACTCCCCACAGGGAAGCTGTGCCTGCAGCACGGGATCCAAAAAACCCAAAAGCTCAGATCCTAAGGTGTTGTTCCCACAGGGAGATTGTGCTTACAGCACAGGGTCTGAGAAATACAAAAGCTCAGATCCTAAGGCACCACTGCTGTTGCTCCCACAGGGAAGCTGTGCCTGCAGCACGAGGAGCTGGCCAAGAAATGCATCGCGGCGGTGGCGCGGGAGCTGCAGGAGTCCCCGGCCGTGGCGGTGCGCAGCAATGCAGCCATGGTGCTGTGTGACCTGTGCGTGCGCTACACCTCGCTGGGGGACAGATACGTCCCCAACATCTCCCTGTGCCTGCGGGACCCCCAGCCCTTCATCCGCAGGCAGACCCTGATCCTGCTCACCAGCCTGCTGCAGGTGAGGTGCGGCCGAGCCTCGGTGCATGGGGCTGGAGTTGTATCAGCCCCACAAATCTGTACCAACCTCTGAGGGCTGCCAGCAGCCTCTCAGGTTTATAAAAATTAGCCAGATGGCTTGATTGGAGGTGTATGGAAAAGCAAAAAGGTTTAATTAAAGAGAAAATAACAGACTATACAAAACAAAAGAGTAAAAGCCGTGCACAGTGCAGGGAGGTCCCTGGCACCTGCTAAGACACCCCAAAAATGCCCTGTGAATCTCCATGCTCTCTCTTAACAATCTAGGAGGGGTTTTTGCCTTGCTGCCCAATAGAAATTAGCAATATTCTTGAGGTACAGCTCAAGGATCCAACAGGTGCCTTTGTCCTGGCACTGAGCCCATTATGGTGAGAAGAGCACTGAAGTTTCTGGTTGATTTTCCTTGTAAGTTCAGGGTGAAGTTTACACTCTTTCCTAAGATGGAAACACCTGTTCAGGTGTGGTGGTGCAGTGCAACACCTGATGGCTCAGTAATTAATCCTGAGTGAAGGGTGTTTAAATCTGGGTTTAGTTACTGCCTTTTCTGCAGTCACATCAACAACACCCTGCTCTGCTGGATAATGAGGTTATTTTTAGTCAATGGTTGCCCCTCTTCTCATCTTGGTTCCTTTGAACTCCCTCCTGTTTCACTCCTCCATCAATGGCTGTAACAAGCACCACAACGCCTTTTTTTCCCTCCTGCTGTCTCTGCTGATTGTTCTGAAGGTGTGAATGTTGAGAGGCTCGAGATGTTTACCCTGCCAAAGTTCACATGAGGGCAGGTTTGGAGTGCATTTGGCTCTGAGAACAGTGTTGAAGAGCACATCTGCCATGGGGTGGGAGTGCAGATTTTTCATTTCTCTACTTTATTCTTCATACCTGGGGTAAACCTTGATGTGCTGCTGTGGCATTTATGCTGCTTAGAGCATCCTCAAAATACTTGGGGTTGTTTTGGGGTTTATTTATGAGCCTCTGGCTGAGTTTTACAGCTTGTTCATTTCCCTGACTACAATTTGCAAGTTCAAACTAAGTTTTCGTGGTTGAGGTTGTTGATTTCTGCTGATTTTCACAGGAGGAGTTTGTGAAATGGAAGGACTGTCTCTTCTTTCGGTTTGTCAGTGTCCTGGTGGATCCAGACCCAGATATTGCCAGGTAAAAATCTCAGCTGTGAAATGATGGAAGGGTTGAAGGTCAGAGATGTCTCAAAACCTGTCTCAGTCTTGGCACCTTCACACTGTGAAGAGAAATTCCAGAGATAAAGCAGATTATCCCACTAACCTCTGTCCTTCCTCTAGGGTCTGCAGTGGTGGCAAAGAGGTGTTGAACCTTTCATTTGAAAGTCCCACAGTGTGTCCTTGGCTGTCCTCAAAACCTGCAGCTCTGCTCTGTTCAGGACTCAGTTATCCAGAAAAAAGGAATTTTTGAGACAGACCCATATGAAATCTTCCTTGTGGTTTTCTGCCAGGCTCTGTCTCAAGTGCTGAGTTTGTTTTAGGACTAGGAATAAATATTTTGTTGGAGTTTCCTTTTTCTTATATTGCATGCCTTGCCTTTTCAGCCTGCTGCCACGTCTTGTAATTGTCAGAGGAGGGACCTGTCAGATGATGTGTCAGAGGAATTATGCACTCTGATTTTAAGTGCATGTTTATGAAGTTTTTGGAGGTTTCAAGGTCTCCAGCTGGTCTGTTATGTGAGAAATGAGTGGGGCAGGTTTCTCTCAGGTTGGGAGGCCATGTAGAAATTAGGGATACAAAGGAGGATTGGACACCTTGCTGCTCATTTCTGCCTGGAACAGTCAATCTGAGATGGATATTTCCAGAACCATCAACCTTTATGTCAGGTTGACCATTCACGTTTCCTTTTCAGTGTGTTTTTAATATCTAAAAATGTCTTTCCAGTAGATGGAGACATTGCAGCATTGTGTTCCTCCCATTTCTTTGGGAGCCTTTTCCTTTGCATCTGCACTTGGAGGCTGCATCCAGACAAAACCACGTTCTTCAAGCCTGGGGTTGCCTTGCAGCTCTTGCAGGACCTTTGGTGATTACCTTGTGTCTCAGCCACAGTGGAGCTCGAGTTATTTAAATAATTAAAATTCTATGCCTGGATTCCAGTTCAGATTTATTTCTGACTCAGATTGCTTTAATGGCCATAAAAATAAGTGATGCTGTGGATGCTGGAAATGTCTGTCCCTCTGAGGAAAGCGTGGAAGTCAGTGAGCTGGGCAAGAATTCAATGTGGTATCGAGGGAGACGTGGCAGAGGAAAACCATCCTGCCTTGAGAGCCCCACACAGCTTCAGGAGTGGCTGTTGGAAATCACCCAGTGATAATTTCTTTCTTCTCCACCTCTCCAGGTTTGCAGAGTTCTGCCTGGTGCATCTCTTGCTGAAGAGGAACCCCGTGATGTTCTCCCAGCACTTCATCGAGTGCATCTTCCATTTCAACAGCTACGAGAAACACCAGAAGTACAACAGGTTCCCCCAGAGCCTGCGGTCAGTTGAGCACATTCCTGCCTGATTTGGGCTAAATTATGGGCTGTCTGCCCATGCAGCTCTCAGTGGCAGCACAGCATTTGTGTCTCTTGATAATTAGCCATGCAGTAGAGTGAAGAGAGCCAGGGGAAGCTGAGCTGTGCCCTGCCTTCCCTGTGACACTGCTGTGTGTAATCTGCAGGGCTGTGTGCTGTCCTAACAGGTTTATGGGTTTAGAAGTGGCATGCAGATATCCCTGGCTGATTTAAGGGCTCGTTGTTCCTGGGAGCTGGCATAATGTGATTTGGGCCTCTGTAAAAATGTCGTGCTCTGCCACAGGGAGAAGCAGCTCTTCTCTCTGAAGGGGAGGGATAACAAGGAGAAGAGGATGAGGATCTACACCTTCCTGCTGGACCATTTCACGGATGAGCAGAGGTTCAGCATCACCACCAAGATCAGCCACAACATCCTGGGTAAGGAGCTGCCTTTAAAAATCTGCCAAACAAAAAACTGGGGTCTATATAAAAGCTCCTGATCCAGCTGTTTTATCTTCCTGGCTTCCCCATCAATGCTGCTTCTGGAAAAATAAATTATTTCTTGCCTCTGTATTCCAGCTTGCTTTGTGGATGAGATCCTTCCTTTGGACCTGGAAGGCAGCGAGCTGCTCTCAGATACATTTGCAGTCCTCAGCTGCAAAGAAATCAAGCTCTCAAGTATGAGGTCCAAACCTGAGGAAGACATTCAGCCTGATGAGGATGAGATGGCCATGGCCAACGCTGTCATGCAGGTGGCCCAGAAAAAGCTCATCTCACAGGTGAGGGGTGCTGGGTCTGCTGTGGGGAGAGGCTGGGCAGCTCTGTGCCTTGTAAAACAAAATAGGGAGGCAGAATTTGTGAGGGATGCTTTGTTGTGGAGCTGCAGGGATCAGAAGTGCATTTCCCCAGGAGCCAGGGGAGCTGTGCTGAGCTGGATTTGTTCCCCACCCCTCTCCTTGGTGAAGCATTTGAGCGGAACAATGATTTTCCTGCACCTCTGGGCAATTTGCCTTCACTGTGAGAACTGAGCGACCCAGTGATGCATCTGAAAAGGCTCCACTTAGGTTAAAAGCCTCTGTGCATGTGTGTGGTGTAAGAGCAGCCTTAATTACAGTGATTCCCTGGCTGTGGAGGGATAACTCCTCTCACTTGGGCCCTCCGTGGAGCCAGAGTGGCTTCTCCTTCGCTGCCTCGCGTAATTGTTCATGCCTTGTTCACAAAAAGGTTCAAAAGAGGAATTTCATCGAAAACATCATCCCAATAATCACATCACTCAAGTCCTTGATGGAGCAGAAGAGGATCCCAGCTCTTAAGGACCTGATGAACTGCCTGCGGGTAAGGGGAAATGTTTTCTTGCTGATCCTGGTGTTTTGATCCTCTCTGGAGCTGATGTGCTGGGTGTGCAACCACTGCCAGAACCACGAGCCTTTTTAGGAGGGAAAAAGAATTCAGAAGAGACGATGTTGTGACACTGCCACTGTGTTAAATAACGTGGGAGGTGGAGGGATTGGAGATAAGGCTCGGTGTGGAACGTGGGCAGGAAAAAAGCTCAAATGCTGGAAAGCTTTTCCATGTTCTGGAGAACAAATTGGAGCTGAAGCTCTTGAGTCTGTTAAAAACACCTCTGCTCTACCAACTGGTGTTTCCTTTTGCTCCCAGGCAGCTGTGATCTGAATGGGGATGTGAATCAGTAGCCGGGGGAGATTTCTGAAAGGGTCCAAACATTCCTTGTTGCTGCAGGAAATGATGCAAGATTACCGAAACGAAATCAAAGACTTCTTTGCTGTGGACAAGCAGCTGGCAGCCGAGCTGGAGTATGACATGAAGAAATATGAAGAGCAGCTGGCCAGGGAGAAGGAGTCAGAGCAGGAGCAGCTCTCAGCAGCCCACGGGGAGGTGGTTGGTGCCATTAACTCTGTCCCTGTCTCCTCTGCTCAAATTTGTGTGCTCCCCTGTCCCAGCGCTTGGAGCAGGGTGGTTATGAAGGGTTTTCATCCCTCTTTGTATTTCCTGACAAAAACTTTGGTTTCAGAGTTTTCCTATTTCCTTTGGTTTCAGAGGTTTCCTTTTTAATAGGCTTAGAACATCAACAAACAAAGCCAAGAGGAGCAGCAAATGATTAGTGGAGAAAGAATTCAATTTAAAGGAAAAACCAAGTCTAATTTGGCTCTGACAGGGCTTAAATGTTGTATTATTTCTGTTCCCAGAATGAGAAACTGGTAACAAAGAAAAGAGTTCACTTTGTCTGACTTCAGATATCTACAAAGTGGCAATTCAAACACATCCTAGTCATGCAGATCCTCCTAAATTCAGTGTAAAGTAATAAATACGTGCCTGAGTCAATTGTCCTGAACTATTTTAGATCCCTACCTTAAGATGAGATGACTTCCAGCCTGGAAGTTCATTTCTCTGCAGGCTTTGAAGAGCACTTATATATAGACCTCTAAACTAGGACATTTGTGTCCCTGTTCCCTTCTTGGTGAAACTTTGGCCAATAAATTATTTCTCCCCAGCACCTTTTACATCCATCAAACAAAGGGCAGCTCTTACACACTCAGGTCCAAGCACCTCGCAGGGTTTTCTACTCTTGTACCCATTGTCAGACGTGACCTTTTCTCCTGTTTCCCACAGCAATCTCCATCTCTGGAGAGAGCTGCATCTCCTGGTGGCCAGAATAATAACAGTGCTCAGCCCTCTGTGGGTGGGAGGCCGTCCACACCTCCCTCTGTCCCTTCTGGGTTTGCCACACCTCGTGCTGATGCTCTGAAACAGCCACTGGTGGGTCGCAGGTATGGGCACCTCTTTGTTCCCTGCTATTTTATATTTATTTTTATTTTTATGGTGTATTTATATCTATTTATAGAATTATAAATAGATATATAATATAATATAATATATAATTTTTTTTTTCTGATCCATTCTTTTGAGCATGGTTTGAAAGTCATGGGTATTGCAGCATAATCCTATTATTTTATATTTTATATTTATATTAACTAGTATTTTATGGTTTTTATTTTTATGATGTATTTTTATCTATTTATAGATTTATAAATAGATCTATAAATATAATATAATATAATATACTTATAAATATATAAATATATATTTTTCCTGATCCATTCTTTTGAGCATGGTTTGAAAGTCACCGGTGTTGCAGCATAATCTTATTACTTTATATAATATTTTATATTTTATATTTACTGGTATTTTATATTTTTATTTTTATGATGTATCTATATCTATTTATAGATTTATAAATAGATATAAAAATACAATATAATATATTTATAAATATATAAATTTTTTTTTTGCCTATCCATTCTTTTGAGTGTGGTTTGAAAGTCACGGGTGTTGCAGCATAATCCTATTATTTTATATTTTATTTATAAATATATATAAATATATAAATTTATATTTTATATTTTATATTAACTGGTATTTTATATTTTTATTTTTATGATGTCTTTATATCTATTTATAGATTTATAAATAGATATATAAATATAATATATTTATAAATATATAAATATATACTTTTTTGCTGATCCATTCTTTTGAGCGTGGTTTGAAAGTCACGGGTGTTGCACCATAATCTTATTATTTTATATTTTATATATTAACTGGTATTTTATATTTTTATTTTTATGATGTATTTATATCTATAGATTTATAAATTGATATATAAATATAATATAATATATTTATAAATATATAAATATATAATTTTTTTTGGCTGATCCATTCTTTTGAGTGTGGTTTGAAAGTCACGGGTGTTGCACCATAATCTTATTACTTTATATAATAGTTTATATTTTATATTTATTGGTATTTTATATTTTTATTTTTATGATGTATTTAGATATATAAATATAATATATTTATAAATTATATATTTTTTTGCTGATCCATTCTTTCGAGCATGGTTTGAAAGTCACGGGTGTTGCACCATAATCTTATTACTTTATATTAACTGGTATTTTATATTTATATTTTTATGATGTATTTATACCTATTTATGGATTTATAAGTCTATATATTTTTTGCTGATCCGTTTTTTTGAGTGTGGTTTAAAAGTCACGGGTGTTGCATCATAATTATTTGGTTTTTAAGATGAGGAAAGACTGGGAGGGGACAGATCTTCCTTCATGCATCTCATCGAGGCTTTTAGAGGAAGATTGCAGCTCCTGTCCTGTTTCTGGCCCTAGGGCAGCATCCCTGAGCACTCTGGCCATCCTGAACTCTGCCAGGAAGGCGTTGGAAGACAGGAGCAAGCAACGCAGCAAGAGTGTGGGGAGGAGTTTGTCAGCTTCCTCTGAGGCACCCAGCTCAGCTGGCAGCCAGCAAGGTGGGAACTGCTGCACGCTGCTCTGGCTCTGCTCTGCATGCATCCAACAAGAGCCTGGAGTGCAGTGCAAATCTGAATTTCTCCCTCCTTGTTTCCAGTGTCCTTCCAGAGCCTGAACCAGCAGTCCAGTGGAGAAAACGTGGCTGTGGTGGGGCGAGCAATCAGCACCCCAGAGCGTGAGTAGGAGCTGATAGTGATGGAGTTTTTATTTATTTAAGTGCTTGTAGTACAGAAGAGCCCTCCTGAAAGCAAGGGGAAGGCACAGCCCAGTGCCTCCACGTGCATCTCACAGGGTCAGTGCAGGAGGGAATTTATTTGGGGATGCTGAGGTGACAGTGCCCTTTCTTCCTCCCTGGACTCTGGGCTGCTGCAGAGGAAGGTTGCTGTGGCTCCTCACCTTGCCCAAAGGTGCAAGGCTGAGCATTTCCTTGGCTCTGCAAGCACAGCTGAGCAGTGTTTGACCTGCAGAACCCTGCTGCACAGGGGAATCCTCAAGGTCGGGTCCTTCCTGCTCCAAGTTGTCCAAGCAGAGTCTGGGGTGAGCTCCAAGCTGCTCCTGGAGCAGGCAGGGGGCTGTGCCAGCTGCAGGAGAGCACAGGGATCAGCTCAGAGGGATTAACAGCCTGCACAGCCACTGGGTGTGAGTGTTCCACACTCAGAACTGCAGGGGGAATGATGTGGTTTGGTTACTGCCCTGGAAATGAGAGTAGAGAGGCACAGAGAGCAGTGCCCAATGCACAAACTGTGAGTCTGCTTGTGCCCACTGCAGCTGAACCTTCCAGGGGCAGCTCTGTTGGAATGATCTCTGACAGCCCTGCAAGCACCAGGGGCAGTTACAAAAACCCAAAAGGAGCTGGGTTCCAGCAGGAGATCCCCTTCCTTCCCATCCATTTGCTGAGCTCCTTTAGAAACAACTCCTTTAGATCCTTTAGATCATCCCTGTTGTGCTGCCAGGTGCAGAGAATTGTGAGAGCTGCAGGTGTGTGGCAGCTCTGCTCTCCTCAGGTTTGGGGGCTGCTTTGGGAAGGGGCTGGGACCCCCAGGGAGCTGTGGCAGTGCCCCTCACACAGGAGAGCCACACTCTGCAATCCCTGACAGCCCTGAGCAGGCACTGGTGTGCATCCACTGGAAAATGTGATCCTGCCCTTCCCGTGTGCTGGGCTGCACTTGTCTGCCTCAATGTTTCTCTTTGCCTGAGCAACAAGCAAAAAAAAAAAAAAAATCAAAAAAAAAGTGGGGTTTTGTGCAAAAAGTGTTTTTAGAGAGCAGGATTCTTTGAGCGCCGTGGTCTCCTGGAAGCTCGCACGGCTGTTGCTCTTCAAGCACCATATGGTGAAAAAGGAGGGAAAATGTTAATCTGCAGTGGTACTAGAGCTGAATTCCTGCTTTGCTTCGAGGCAGCATGTGTCCTTCAGCAGGGAGACAAACTGTACAGAGCAGGATCATCACTTCAGTCAGCGTGTGTCGAGCCATCTGTATGGTGGCACAGGCTGACAGACAATCAGAATAAAACATTTTATTCCTCTGGTGTATCATTCTGAGCCTATTGGAGACACAGTTCTTTGTAAACAGGTTTGTACTTGAGAAGTTGGGAGCAGCTGTCCCCTCTTTCTGCCTTGTTCAGCTGTTCTGGCTGTGTTCTCTCTTCCCTTCTGTCTTCGGGGCTCCTCGGCTCCTGCTGGGTGCTTTGGGAGCAGCTTCAATGGATCTGGGTGAGTGGGGATGGTAAATAAACACGTGCTGTGGAGATACCACCTTCCCATCCTGCATGGGAAGCCCTACTTCTTCCCCATTTTTCCCCCCATTTATCTCCTTTTTTCCCCCATTTCTTTTCCATTTCAACTTTCCCCTCTTTCCCTTCCTTCCCCATCAATGTCTCCTTACCAAGGTAACTTCTTCAGGCACACACTGCACACAGTCACTGGCACAGGTCAGTGCTGAGAGATGCAGGGCAGAGCGAAGGCAGATGGATCAAGTTTGATTTCTGCTCTGAGCTTCAGTGATTCCCTCCCAGAACAGGGCAGGAGTTAAAGAGCAAACCCAGTTCAGCTGTGAAGAGAAGTCCTTTTAGCTGAGTTTCCAACTCCTGCCCTATAAAGCACTTCCTACCTTAATTCCTTGTGAAAGGTTCTGGGAAACATGAGCATAAAACAGAGCGTTGAGTTAAGTAAAATCTGAATATTGTGACATCTCTGCTGAGATAAATGACAGGAAAGAGACAGCTGACAACCAGGGCCTATTCAGGCAAGCTAAATTCTACCTAGCTCCCCTGTCAAGTGATTCCTCTTGTCTGGCTGCAGGCAGCTCCTCACAGAGCAGCTCTGCAGGGCCTTTGGCAGTTTTCAGGGGCCCCAAATTCTGCCTTGAGCAAGCAGAGCAACTGGTCTGGATGGAACTGCTGGGAGAAATGGCAGAGCTTCAGTGCAAGGGGGGCTGTCCCTGCCACAGGGGGCACAGGACCAGGGTCTCACACTGGTTTCCTCCAGCCAGGGAGGCTGTGAGGCTGGAATTGGGAGGTGATGTGGCCCATCAGGCTCAGCACAGGGGTTTGAGGCTGAAATTGGAGGTGATGTGGCCCATCAGACTCAGCACAGGGGTTTGAGGCTGAATTTGGAGGTGTTGTGGCCCATCAGACTCAGCACAGGGGTTTGAGGCTGGATGGGAGGCACTGAGGTCTGGGAAAAAGATAGATATGTGTGTTTGCAATTAACTGGATTTACTTATCTGTGACACTTGAGTGTTGCACAGCAGCATGCTTTGCCTTCTGGCTGTGTCACAGGCTGCTAATATGTGATTTTTAATTTTTTTTTTTTTTTATTTCCAGAGCCCATGAATGACTTGACTTTTGGTGCTGGGGTCAGTTACATCAGCTTGACGCACACACCCGGTTCAGCTCCAGGCAAGTCATCTCTGATTCTTATTGGAGGGGAGGGGAAAGAATAAAAACCAACCCCAAACAAGCAAATCTGTGGCATTTTGTAAAATATGAAAACACATGTGTTGTTTGCAGTGAAGGAAGATGCTGAGGATGGGCCCAGGGATATCATCTGTCTGACATCACCTGAGAGACCGTAAGTTCAGCACGGGTCTGGGACAGCCCCTGCAGGGAGAAAGGGCTGGCCAGGGCCTTGGAAATGCACAGGGTTGTTCTGCTTCCTTCCTGCAGCCCATCCCGGCCTCGGGAGTGGAAGGTGGAGTCCCCAGCCAGGAGGAGCAGCCAGGCAGCGCCCCTGCGACGGTCACAGCGCAAAACCCCTCTGAAAGCAGCCAGCTGAGCCTGCCCTGGGCTGCACAGCCCCACCACAGTGCCTGGAGCTGCCCTACCCTCCGGGGGTAATGCACGTCCTTCCTGACCTGTTCTGAGCTGGTTTTTCCCCAGAATTGTCCTGGAGATGGGCAAAGCCTGTGTTAGCACACGGATGGGTTGTAAGTGCTGCTCTTTCACAGGGCTCAGAGCTGCAGTGTAAAAGGAAAAGTGGCTTTTTACTCTCAGGATGTGTAATTTGTCCATTTGGAAAAGTAAGGGCATAACATTGCCACAAGCTTGGCAATGAATGCATTTATCACAGCTTGCAGGGCAGTGAGTGGCTGGGTTTGCTCACCCAATCCCTCATTGTCCCTCTTGGTTATATAATAGAGTTGCTTTAATTTGAACAAAGGTAAAACAGCTTGTCACTGCCACACCCCTAAATCTGGTAATTGCACGCTACATCACCTCTTATTTGTTGTGCAAACTCCTGTGTGTATGAACAGCCTTAATGTTCTTTTTATATGGAATATTTCCATTCTTGAACTGTGTTATTTCCAACTATTAGCATTTGATGAAAATAAATGGTTGCTGAATTAATTCCACCCACGGCGTCTCCCCTTTTCTTCAGCTGACAGAGAAATGATTTTTTTTTTCCCCTGTAGATTTCTCCAGCCTCTCAGTCTCTTCTAACACATCACTGGTATCTTGGGCCCTCAGTTCAATTAATGTTGGGCCCAGCAGCTTTTAAATAGAGACTTTGACTTGACTGCAAGCAGGGTATGAGTGAGTCAGACAAGTTGGGTAAGTGCTCTGGGCAGGTCCCTTGTTTATCAGAAATATCCTGGGTAAATCTGGCCTTTCCTGAGTCTCCCTGATGGCCACGTGCATCTCACTGAAGTTTTTCTGTTGTTAACTTTTATCACAGAGCTCATGGCCTAGATTTCATTGAAACTTGGAGCTGGGATCTGTTTTATTCCTGCTGGTTTGTCTAGCTCAGACACGAGCCCCAGGCACGGGGCAGGATTTGCTGCAGGAGGGGAAGCAGAGGCACTTGCCTCCTGCACTGGAATCCCATCATTTGCCTGCATTTTCCCTACTCTCCTTTGAAGATCAGAGAGCCCTGCAAGTGAGGTTAAACTTTATTCCCAAAATCAAAATCAGAGAACAGAGGATGTGTGGAATGGCTTTGGCTGAAGCGATGGTCAGCTATGGCCAAACCCTTTATTTTTGTACCTTCTCTCCTGCCTTAAGCTGTTATTTAACCACTCTGAATGGTAAATTGGGATAGTTTATTTCCTACTTTTTGTTTTGTCCTTGAGTAGTGTCTGAGATGAGCCCTGTGAGTTTTAACCTGTCTTCTCCAGAGAAGAACCAGGAACAAATGTCCAAGAATGAACTGATAAACAGCCCTGGACTTTCTGTGACCTCCATCCACTGTGAGTGCTCTGACAAGAGACTTTCCCTTATTTCCCTGAATTGAAAACAGGAGCTTCCCATAATTTGGCTGTTTGAAAACCACCACCAAGCCCAAACAAAAACCCCTACAAGAATGCCTTTACAGCTTGGTATTTATGTAAAACATTCTTGGCAAAGTTAAACGTCATACATTAGTACAAACCTGAATATTATTCACAACGATACAATGAATTCCATCCTTCAGCTCTCACGAGCTGGGTGGGGGGAGGAATCACCTCCCCTTTCTCTCGTTAGAGATGCCACTGTGCATTTTAGAACTGGGAAAAAAAATATATATATATGAAGTTTGGATTCTTAGCTCTGCTGGTTTGTCAGACGAAGGCTGCCTTTGGTGGGACTGCAGATTGTGCTCCCAGAGTGCCCAGGGCTACCCTGGTTCAAGCCTTTCCTCTCTCTCCTTTATTGCAGGTACCCTGAAAGCAGCACAGAGGAGGAGCCCAGGGGTGCAAAGGAATGTCAGAACAATTAGAGGCAGCAATCAGCACTGGGTGGCTGGGGTGAAGAGCTGGCATTACAAAGGTAACCAGGGAGAAGCTGCACAACAGCAGTGTGAGTACACAGAGAACACCGGGCTGGGGCTGCCCCATCCTTGTCTTCACTTCCCCTGGCAAAGGGACAAGTGGCAATGCTTTGTTTGGGCAAAAGAAATGCAGCAATGGCATGTCCAGCGAGGGCTCTTGGAAACAAGAGTAAAGCAGAACACGAAAAAATAACACCAACAGTCCAAATCGTCAAGTATCCAAAATACTGTATACAGGAAAAGTTAAGACAACTCAATTTAAATTGGAAATACAAGAACACTAAATTCTGCTACGTTAAAAAAACTTCCTAAACCACAGCACAGTCCTAGTGTTGCATCCACATCTTGCAGCCTGGTCTCACCCAATGCTGTTCAACACTATCAACTATTTTGGGAAACACATGTTCCCCATCATTCTCTCTAAAGCCAAGAGAACCAAATTTGGTTGGTTTTGTCTTTTTTTTTTTTTTTTTCTTTTTCCTTTACCATCTAGAGAAAAATTTCAGCTGTCACTATAAAAGTGCTTTTGTTTTGCTTTTCCAAGCCCAGAAACAATGGCCTTGGCCATGTGGTTTAAACCTGCCAAGCTGCTGTAGCTGTCACACTGTGTTAGTGCTTTAGGGAACTTGCAGAGGGGCAGCAAACACTGAAGTCACTCTGTCACCTCTTTGGAACCGAGTCCAAAAGCCATCCCTGGGTATTTCTTGCAACGACAAAAACAAAGTGTTGGTCACCGGCAAGAAAAGTTTGTTTGTTTTTCATATAAAAAAAGTTGATAGCTCCTGCCATAAATTTACAAAAACTATCCCTGAGTGACTCTGTTCTGTGTCTGGTAAGACCTTTAGTGACAAGGAAATGGCTGAAGCTGGCTGAAGAGGAAAGAGATGCTGTTCCACCTGCAGCTTTTTGTTACACTTTGCACTAATACTGATATGCTCTGACAGTGCCACACTATAGCAACGTGTGAGCTCCTCTCCTGTAGCTTCAACAGTAAAAAAATAGCTCCGTTACTCAAACACCGCTGGCATCACGTATTTACACTTTTTAAATAGAAATGTTACCTTTTCTGAAGTAATCAAAATAGATCTTTGCAAAAAATTTAGAAGGTGGGGTTTTACAAAATAAACGGAGAAGGTAAAAAAAGCTGGAGGATCTCTCAGTACCTTTTATGGCAATCTTAGCCCAGGAAATTATTTGGCTTTAATTTTCCTGAAAGGGATGTCTTAGCACTGGTTGTCTGCCTCCCCTCTAAGCCTCTTTCCCCACGGAAAGACGCAGGAGCCGAGCCTGCTTTGTGCAGATTAGAAGGAGGGGTTACCTGCGTGCAATGAGCCCTGCCCAGCAGGGAGCAGAGGCAGCGCCTCTGCCCTGGGGGGTCGTGTTAAAGAACAGCATTTGGGGATTTGGGGTTACACAAGGGCTGAGGGCATTAGTGGTGTTTTCACTGACCCCCCCTGTGCACCTGAGCAGTCAGAGCCCAGCACAGACAATCACAGATGTGGGAAAGTCACCAGCCAGGCCTGGGCAATGAGGTGCTGGGAGGAAATCCCCCCAGATCTCACTCTTTGAAGTCCATCTACTGCTGTATCAGCACCTTTTTTTTTGTCCACTAGTAACACATTACCGGTCATGTCTACGACACGTTTACCTAATGCTGTGCCCCTGCTTGGTTTGCACATTGTGGCTGTGTCCCTGCAGCACAAAGAGAAGGCAATTCCACAAACTTCCACAGCCCAGTCTCTTGGGAAGGATTAAAACCTTTCCTCAGTCCAAGGACAGGTTTGGGTGATCCTGTTGGTATCTCCGGAGGCAGGGGAGACGCGAGTTGGGCAGTGAGGAGTTACTTTAAACTTTGGCAAAGAAAAAAAAGATATACAGATAGCTAGCTATCGAGTTCTTGTGTGTTCCAAACTCTTCCAAGCGCACTTAATTAATCTTTTGCTCTTGCTTTGAGTTCCTGGAGGAGGTATTTTCACACTTGCTTTTGCTGGTTTGCAATTTCCTTTTGGCGTCTTAGATGACGAATGAAGACTTGTGTCTGAAGTCACCCTGCAATGAAAGTTTGGGGTGTGGGAAGGATCCAGCAGCTTTCCAGGCAGCTCTCTGTCCCTGCTGCCCCCAAATGAGAGACCCAAGCTGTGTAACCATGAGGATTCTGCCCAGGCAGCTCCCATTTCCCACTGGGAAGGAGAGGGAGGCACCAGTTCCACGGGTGCTCCTCCTCCCATCCTCCTCACACACCAAGGCGTGGCAGGGACTTGCTCATTCCCTCACCAGTATCTCTGCTAATGGGAGAGGCTTTTTCTGGTCTTAAGCTCAGTGATCTACTCAAATCCCAAAATACAAATTCTCTCGTAAAAGCATCACGTCCTGCCCACTTAATCCAATGAAACTCATCCTAAGGGGGTCAGGCCACGAGATAACTGGGAGCAGAGCTGCCTCTGATAGCTGCTGGCATATCAGTCACTTCAGGCAACTTAAACTGTTCATCATTTCTTAAGGAAATGACTCAGCCTTCACCCTTCTGTTTTCCCTCTGTTCCCCAGCCCTGCTGCAGAGTGGAGCCCACTCTCACCAAGTCTGTGGGCCCTGCAAGCGCCTCGTCCTCTGCCCACCCTCTTCCTCTCCCCACAGAGATGGTAAATGCAAATCATTTGTTGTTACCTCATCATCTGTCCGGATATAGTTAACGCCATCAGGCTTTGCTGGAGTCTTGTAGCTGAAAGAAAGGGAAAAAAATCTCATTTCTGGGACAGGAAGACTGCAGGATTTTGGAGGGGAGGCGCTGGGAAAGACGGAAATGAGGAGGAGGAGCTGAGTGAGAAGCAAGCAGAGAGAAACCCAGTTTGTTTCTCAAATGAGAGGTCTGTGTTTATTCCATTATTTACCACGGCTGGGATTTTGTCTAAATTCCCCTTCAGCACGGGGTGAAAAGATTGCTGTGTGTTTCCCTGAGACTCTGCAAAGAGATAAACTGATTCTTTCCTGGGCTCTCCTGCTCTGGTGCCTGTCACTGCCTTTCTGTGCCTGCTGTTATGTTTCTTGTGGCAATTATAAAGTTCATTTTAATCCTTCACTGCCAGAAGCCTTCAGCATTTTTCTTAGTTATATGGAAGCACCACTTGTTTGCAATCCCACAGGAACGCAGGATTTATACACGACTGTCAAGTCCAGTGTATGCCAACCCTCAGCTGCATTTAAATGGGATATTTAGAGCTTTTTCTGAAAAACAAACGAAACCAAAGAGAAAAACAAGACAGGACTTGTACTGAAAAGCAACATTTAGCACAGAACAAATCTATCTGGTGAGAATCTTGGCTTTGCATATATTATCTCCTCTCCAGACTCTGTAAGGACATCGAGGCTTGTCTCTGATGCTAATGCTGTTGTTTTTAACATTTTCATGGGCGCTCCAGAGCGGCTGTTTTTCATCCCAAATTTAGGTCCTCACAACTAGTGAGACTTCCTGTAGGGAGCCTGCTCTGCTGCATCCATTCCCTATGCATGTCCTGATGCTTCAGACTAATTGTGCAGCGAGCTGTGATCATTAAACCATGGCCCTCGTTATGCCAACAGCACAGGAGCTACTGCACCAACACCTGCAGGCACTGAATTGTGCTGGGCCCAAAGGATGAGGGTATCAGAGCACAGCTCTCATCCACACCACAATTTTCCCCTAGGAAAATGGCATCCATTCCTGGAATTGGCCAAGGCCAGGCTGGATGGAGCTCTGAGCAGCCTGGTGTAGTGAAAATGTCCCTGTCCACGGCAGGGATTGGAGCTGGATGATCTGTAATGTCCCAATTCACTCTGGGATTCTGTGATGATTCCATGAAATAAACCTGGATGCTGCAGGGTTTTACAGCAGGGCATTGGGTGCCTCAAGGACTGCCTTGGCCTGTGGACTTTGGTGAGGAATTAGGCATTAAAATTCCTTTTAGCCACCAATTTTTGGTGCCCTACAGACTCCCACGCTACCTGAGGGTGCAGGGATTTACCCAAGCAGCCCAGCTTACCTTTCCCCATTCTCTTTGCCATTTGCAAAGTATCCCCTTCTGTAGGCACAGCAGATCCCAAAAGTGATGAGCACCAGGACTGCCAGGACCACCAGGACTCCCCCAATTATCCCACCAATGTTGAGGTCATCTGGCAAAGAGAGACAGCAGCACTCAGCGTTTCTTTAGGGCAGCAGCAACATTCCAGCTTCACACACACACCAAAATGCCATCTCTCAAATATTTTAAGCAATGGTTCACAGGGAACTAGCGAGTCCCTAACTTGAAGATTAAATCTGTTCAAGATCTGACGTTTCCCTGCATTTTCAGATTATTTTTATCTCCTTATGTTTGGGGCTATGAGAAAGCAGGAAAGACTTAATGCTATAGGATGTCCCCCCTCACCCCTGATGGTGATGGCACTTTATTTATGGTGATATATCAACCAGCACTGATGAAAACTGTACAGAGAGCCACTCACAGACTTCCATCTCCTGCTCCTCACACTTGGCAAAGCCAGCATCGTTTGTTGCTATGCAGGAGTAACGACCTGTGTCACCTTTGTGCACTGCATGGAAAACCTGGGGAGGGAAAAGGGACAGAGGGAAGGGATGTGACATGAGAAACAAGGCGCTGTGAGGGTGTAAAAATGTGTATAAAAAATGCATCTCTGCTAAGATCTTCTTCCATCAATCTTCCCTCTCCCAGCTCGCCCAGACCCTGGCACACTTCACCTTCTTCAAATTATCCCTTCCTTGTGAAAGGCAGGCAATGTTTTTCTGAATTTACAAGTGACCTTAAAGATAACCTGTCCAACCCAACAAGGCTTGATCAGATCTGTCAGGGCATTACCAGAGTGCCTGTGGCGGGGTTCAGGGTGTAGGAGGAGTTGTGGGATTTGGATTTGCTGTCGGGTGGCAGAGGTTCGCTGTTGCGGTACCAGCTGTAGGTGGACTTGGGGAAACCTTCGTTCTCGTGGCAGTGGAGAGAGGCTGACTTGCCAACAGGGACAGCTTTAGGCACAGAGCATCTGGGAGTCATGGGTTTCACTGCAGGAAGACACAAACCAGGTGAGAGGCACTAAATCACTTCTGAACCCTGTGCAGCTTTCTCAGGCAAAACCATCCCAACTTTCCATCATTCCCAGCTGGTTTTAAACCTCCCAGAGTGGCGCTGTGTCAGAACCAGGACATCCCTCTAGATGTCCTGGGTGGTCCGAGACCCCAGGAGGGGGTCCGGAGACCCTGGTACAGTGACAGAAACACCAGTGCCTTTGATTTTACCCCTTGGGAGCGATTGCCAACGTTATATGGAGAATTACAAGTCACAGGTGTGTGATTGGGATAATAGTTAGCTAATTATTGAGTGATAATGTGGGATTTTGGGGATTCACAAAGGAGGCTCAAGGACACAAGATGGAGGGATTTGGGTGTGTCTCTTTCTTCTTCTTGTCCTCCATCTTCTGGTGAGGTGGTGGCATTTTTGGATTGGTTTGGTGTGAAAGTACACTGTTCAATAAAGGTGATGGGTATTGGTATAAAATAATAAACAAGTGGCATGTAACAATTAGTATAAGAGATAACGACCACCCTTGAGCGGGGCAGTCAGCCTGGACAGCGGTGTAGGTACATCCACACTGGGTGAAAAGGAATGTTTATAGATAAGAAAGAATAAACAACTTTGAGAAAGAAACCGACCCATCCTGACTCCCTCTTCTGGCAACGGGGGCTTGGGAAGGACTTTATCCGCAATCTCGGAAGGCTATCAGCCCAGGATACAAGAGCACTGTTTGGACTCTAGAGATGCCCACAGCCCCTTTCTGTTCCCCTTGCAGAGTTGTGGGTTTGATACCTTGGACTGTGAGCTGGATGTTTATCTCGTCGATGGTTTTGGTGTCGGAGGGCGCGGCCACCTCGCAGCGGTACGTGGCCGTGTCCATCCTCGTGGTGTTCTTAATCACCAGGGAGGTCCTGCTCAGAATCTCTGCCCGGGTCACAAAGTCTCCTGACACACAGGAAAGAGAGGAAAAAAGCAGGGGAATCAAGACTAATGACTCAAGACTGAAAACCAGACTCGCTTTGGGTGTGTAAATTAAGTGGTTGATCTCAGATTCTTCTAGAGTCAAAGGAACTCCATGCTTGAAAGCCCCAAAGGAAACCAAAGCTGCCAACCATGTTAAGAGGATGAACTGGAAAGCATCACTCCAAACCTCAAAAACTGTGGCAAAATCGAACTTCCAAGACAGCCTCGGGCCTTGTCTCATTTGGAAGATTCATTTGGATTTGGCTCTTGTTCCCATCTGAAGTGCTGGAGTAATTCCAGATGGAGTCAAACCCTACTGGCACTGGAGTTCTCCTGTCAAGCCAGAGCTGCTTCTAATGCTCCCAGGATGCTGCAAATCCCTGTGCTGCCTCAGCAGAGAGCACTGGACACACAGAGCCCTGCGGAGGTGCAGGTGGAGCCCTCAGATGTTCTATGGAAGGACAGGAGGGGTCAGTGCCTGGGAGCTCAGACACCCAGTGACCACACTGGGACCCACAGAAGGGAAGCTGCATCATTCCTTTCTACCCAAAAAATATCTCCTAGGCAGGATCTCACTCCAACTCCTACTGTGACTTGTCAACAATGAGGCAGGGAGGAAAAAACATCCTGCTCCCTCTCCATCCTGCACTTCAACTGCTGAGCTCTGTTCCAGAAGAAAGCAGCCAAACAGCCAGAGCTCCTGCCTTTAATAGGCTTGTTTGTTCCCTATTGTACTCTTCCTGAAATCTGTTTGGGAAGCTGTTTTGGAAAGCTGAGAACAAAGAAATCTTCATACCCTGCATTTTGTTGTCAAAAAACACGTAAGAGGTTTCTCCATCTCGGATTTTCTTCCACTCGATTCTGGGATCTGGCGTCACCGTGGATTTAATGATGCAGGACAGCTCAACACCTAGCAGGAGAAATGGAGGCAATCCAGATTAATGGGAAGCAGCTGTGTTTGTGCTCTGCTTTGAGCACTCTCGCTCGGTGTTTTATTAGGAGATGCTGCCCACAAAGCAGAGCCTTCTCTTTCATCTGCCTCACAAACAGAAACGCTGCTGGGTTCCAGGAGCTATTGGAAGATGGATTTTGGCCAGCAAAAATAATAGTCCAACAGATATCAGCTATGGAGAGAAATGAACACCCTGTTCTCTGCAGGCTGGGGCTTATGGCAAACAAACCCTTTGGCCAGGGTGAGCCCACAGCCCTGTGCTGCTGAGCAGAGCCACACCGTGGGTCAGGGCTGCAGCATCCCTGGGCACTGCCTGGGATGGGCTGGGACAGGGAGAAACCCAGCAAACCTTGTCCCCTCTGCAGCTGGCACTGATCCCATCTCCCTGCAGAGCCAGGCACCCCAGCAGAGCTGAGGAGCCTTCCCAGTGTCCCAGAGCCCTCTGGGACAAGAGGAAAATAGAAAATTTCTCTCTCTGCATATTAATTGCAAGGCAACTGCTTTTCCTTCTTTTGGGACCCAGTTCAAAAAAGCACTTAGGCAGAGACTTTGCAATGCCAGTGGCTTGCAGAGGACCTCAATAAACCATTTAAAACAGGGAGATAACAAACATATTCTTAGGCACTTCTCTGAATCCCAGGCTCTCGTAGTCCTAAGGAACCAGTGAGCAACGAGCCAAATTTTCCTCCATTGTTTGGCCTGATGCAGCACAGGCAGCACTCACTCTGGAATTCCTGCACCACGGGCTTGGTGTTGCTGGATGTCAGCTCCACAGCCAAGAGTCTGCAGCCTGGAAAAACAAACAGAAGGTAATAAGAAATAGCACAGCTCATAAGTCACCCAGCTAGGAACAGGCTGCCTGCTGAGAAATCATCCTGGCCAGCTCCGAGGGCTGACTTCCCCAGACAAAACCTCTTCCTGGCTACCAGCACAGCTCCAGCACGACTGAGTTTATTTAGGAGTTGTGGTGTAAATACAGGAAAATATAATTGTTAGAAGTAGCAATTAAAGAGGAAGATTAATATAATGGCACGAAGGCAGTGCCAGCACGAGCCATTTCCTTGTGCCTTGTGCTTATTTAGATGGGAAAGGAACTGTGCTAATGCAGGAGTGAAAGTTTTATTCTGAAAATTAACGTGATGGTCAGGAAAGGACAGGAAGCAGAACAAGCTCCAGAGATCCAGTCAGTTCCTGGGAGTGGAATGGGCCAGGCCTGGCCTCTAACAAATGCTGATTACATTGGCAGTACTGCAAGCGTGGTAATGTAAAATGTGAGGCAGTAAATCACAGGAGGACTGTGATTCAAAGAGAGGAGTTCAGCTCTTTGGGTAGAGCCTGACCCACACTGGGGACAAAGCTCAGCCATGCACGGCTGTGAGGCTCCTGACAACACAAACTTGCTTGTTCCCTTCCTGCTCTGAGCACCAAAGTGTTCCAAATTAATCCACTCATCTTCCTTCTTCTGCATATGACTTTAGTTTGAAAAATCTGCCTCCCATGTCCCTTCTGCTGTGCACTCCACCAGAGCAGATATCAACAGCACTCATGCTCTGCTGGATGCCAAAGGGAGCGAGAGGGAAACAAGCAGGGAGTTCCCTGGAAGAGGAAAGTGAAGCAGACAGAAGATATTCCAGAACTGGGTGTTCTGGTTCTCCTTCTCTCTGGCAGAACATGGTGCTGCCAAACCAGGCTGCTCCAAAGCCCATACAGGAGGAGGTTCCATCTACAATCAATGCCAAAACAATCAGCTGCAGGGGCCTGCCATGGCCACACCAGCAGCTCTGCTGTGACAAATCCCATCAGAAGTTTGTGGAAACCTAAGGGTGCCCACTGAGCTTGCTGGGCACTGATCAAACAGCAGGTTAAAAATGATAGAAAACACTGCCTGAGGGACATGAGATGCAGCTAAAGGTTAAGAGTAAAAAGCCATAACAAACATGGATAGAAAGCAGAAAAGGCAGCTGAAGGGAGATCTGGAGAAAGAGATGATCTCCAGCATCATGGCTCAGCTGGAGATTCCTGTGCTGGCTTTTGAGCAGAGACTGACAGTGCAGGGACAACATCCCTCTGGTGGAGTGGCAAGGCAGCAGCCTGAGAAACACCCAGGAGCTGCAGAGTCACTCCCACTGAAAGCTCGAGGGTCTTCAACACCTAAAATCCTTCCAGCAATGTTGAAATGTTCCCTGCTGGTTCCTGTCCCTCGTTGTTTGTTAAATGCTGACACTTTCCTGGGAGCTCCGGTACCCCAAAGACCACCAGGAAGAGCTGGAGTCTGGCAAGGTTTAGAAAGCTGCCCTTGTGTCCATAATCATTGTTTCTCACACAAAAGCCACCAGCTGATGTTAACTAATAGCTGGCCCAGCCAAAACTGCCCCTAGCAGGACTTTCCCACTGTTCCCCCTTCTGCACTGGACACGGTCACGCAGCATTTGGGAGAAATCCAATATTGAACTGAGCTGTCAGAGCTCTGGACTTTGGTCCTCTCCAGCCAGGAACTGGTCTTAAGCAGTAATTTCTGCAAGTCTGTTTTGAGGCAGAGTCCATTTTCATAAGAGTTGCAGCTTCCAGACCTCCCCCCTGAAAGCAGGGGATTGTGCCAGATGATGGCAATGCTTTCCCTTCCCTCTGTTCATCACGGAATCATGGAATGCTTTGGGTTGGAAGGGACCTTAAAGATTCTCCAGTCTCACCCCTGCCATGGGCAGGGACTCCTTCCACTACCCCAGGCTGCTCCTGCCTGGCCTGGGACACTTCCAGGGATCCAGGGGCAGCCACAGCTGCTCTGGGAATTCTGTGCCAGGGCCTCAGCACCCTCACAGGGAGGAATTTGTCCTAATATCCAATCTATTCCTGTTCTCTGCCAGCTGGAATCCATCCCCCCTTGTCCTGTGCTCTTGTAAAAAGTCCCTTGATGCTCCAGGGATGTTCTGTCTGGGGCTCTGATCCTCAGGAGCATGAACACATTCCACTGATCCCAGCAAACCCCCAGAGCATGGGGAGCTGCTAATCCCCAGAAGACAAGGGACAATTTGGGGAAAATCCATTTGAAATCTTCGGACATGTTTCCAACAACAGTGGAACAGGGTATCTGAGTGCCTCTGCTATGGGACTGCTGCTTCTGGAAGCAAGAATTTAACAGAGAGCCCAGGCCTGAGCACTCAGCTGATCTGAGGGGATGCTGGCTGGCCTCCTGCTCTGGAGCAGTTTTAGTTTTGTTACAGATTCTTGCTTGCACAATATCTTTTTCTGGAAAAAATGCTGTCCCATCAAATAGACATGGCAACAGTCCTACATCTGCTGCAGTTAGAATATCTGCTCAGCTGAAGGTGGGGACAGCAAAACCACAGAGTTGTGTGGCTCTGAGGGAGTTATGGCTCTAGAAATATTCACTCCAGGACAGTGGGACTCCGCCAGACTCCAGCCCCATCTCATTTCTCAGAAACTGCTCGCAGCAGGCTTTTTCTCACCCACTAAACACAAGAGATTCAGGTCTATCCCTCAGGCACAAAGGAGGATGACAACAAATTTTAGACAGAAGCTGAGTCCTTGGAGACTGTGTGCGAGGTTCTGACATTATTACGTGTATTGACTGTGGGCAGAGATCAATGTGGCTGCTTAAATCACTGCTAAGGCAGATTTATTCCTCTCTCTGTGCCAGAACACTGCAAGTAGCATGTTCTAAATTAAAAGAAGGTGACAGCAAAGCAAAACAAAAAGCTGAACTGACCATACAGACTGTACAGCAGGAAAGGAATGCCTTTCTAGAACCTTGCTCTGCTGGCAAGGGTTGTCTCTTTGTTTTGTTTTCTGTTAAATCATCATTAGTGCTTAAGCAACCTTCTAAAAGGTGTTCCTTTAGGCTCCTTCCAGCCCAACACAAATAAGCAGCAAAGGGTTTGTGCTATGTAAATCTCACTTCAAAGGCCTCAGCACGCAGGGTTTGGAGAACAGCTGGAATTGCATTCCCTCTCCAGAGCAGCATGTGTGCCACAGCACAGGCACCCACCACAGCCGTATGTTCCACATCCCTGAATTCCCACCAGATCCATATGTGCTGCATCTCCCAGATCCCCATCTACCAGGTCTCCATAGGCTGCAAAATCCCAAATCCTACCAGATCTGTATGTTCTAACCCCCTGAATACCTCCCAGCTCTGTATGTGCTGCAGACTCAGCCAGACATATGGTTGAATCCCAAATGTCATCAGTTCTCCAAAATAGAATCCAGGACAAGGCACTGAAGTCTATAGCATATTCTTATGGCACTTTTTCTTTTTTTTTATTTTTTTTTTTCAGCTAAAAAGATCCAGCCCATGCTTGTTACTGTGACTCATGGTATCTGAATCATTTTAAAATGCTATACTGGAGGGAAAAAAAAAGCAGCTTTATAGGCGACTCTGTGCGTTAAATCTCCTTTCTACTGTTCAAAGCCAAGCCTGACCTTCCATCTCCTTCCATCTCGGTGTCTGTTTGAAAGCTCTGGGCAGCAATTTGAAGAGGAGGTGAGGTAATGTGTTACAGGGAGAGTGAGAGGATGACCAGGAGAGAGTTTGGGAGAAGTTGCTGGCAGCATCCTGCGCTGCAGCCTCGCTCGGTGCCGCGCTCGCAGTTATCTGATACAGTAATTTTAGTTAATGCACTGTCAGGCACAGGCAGTACAAAACCACGCAGCTGTATTTAAACACCTGCCCACCAAAGCAACAAAAATATGCCTTGCTCGAGGTGTCCATCATCACTAAAGCCTCGCTCGATTTGCAATTCAAAGCGCGCCTAAGCCATGTGGGAACGCTGCGATAAACCACATGCCTTGTTAAGCATCCCGGCTCTCTGGGTGGTTACTCGGAGCAGCAGGAGTGAGGGATATGTTGTGGGGTGTTAAAACATGTTAGCTGAACCCTCTGCATGTCAGCACCCTTAGGGCTGTCTGTGTGGAGGTGCCCCTGGAGCATTCATCTATCCATCCATCCATCCATCCATCCATCCATCCATCCATCCATCCATCCTCGGTGCCGGGAGCAGCGGTGACAAGGACAGCACAGAGCAGCCCAGGGGAGCTGGGAAGGGCAGCCAGGCTGACCCCAGGGCTGGCCCTGCCTCTCAGGGGGGGTGTGTGCAGCAGGGAGGGAGCTGACTGTGAAATGTGTGGGAAAGCTCCAGAGGAAGAGCGGAGGAAGCCATGCAGAGCTGGACTGGGTGAGACAAGGAGAGGGGAGGCTGCGTTCCTGCCCTCAGCTTATTCTGAGGAAATCACCATAAGCCCTTTCAGGAACATCTGACCATCTGCCTGGAAACATCCATCCTTTTGTCTCCCCGTGCTGCAGGCTCTTTATCCCCCCTCTTCTCTATTCCCAGCGCGTCTCGTGGCAATTCCACAATCAGACTTGTGCCAGGTGGTACAGGACAGACAGCACAGAGTGGCACAGGAATGAGGGACCAGAGTGTCTTAGGCACTGTTTGGTGAAGCTTTTTTTGGGCTTTCTTTGTCCAACCGTCTCTGTGTGGAACTTCAGCAAATGTACTTGTGACAGATAAAGACTGGATGTATAAAGAGTGAATAAATGTTTTGTAGCACTCAGTCTTAACTTCCACTCCTTTCCTGCAGCCCAAGGAGCTGGTGCTGTGTTTGCTCTGGCCCCAAAGTGTCAGGCTGAAAGCCCCTCGGAGCAGGCATGGATGGGCCGTGTTTGCCCAGTGACCCCAGCGAGCCACGTGCCTTTTTTTAATTCCATTTTTCCATGGCACCTCCCTGAGCTCAGCCTTGGCTCCGGGGTGGGCTGCCCTGCTGGAGAACAATGTAGATGTGCGGCGAGAGATTAGTGAACAAAAGCTTAGGAGTGTCTCCGTTCAAATTAAGTAACAGATGGACCTGGTCTGTGTGGGAGCTGATAACGGTTATAAAAAGGCCATCACCAGACTGTGGCCAGCCCACCCTGGAAAAAACCCACTCAGTCGTAAATCCTCTCTGCTGTTATAGCTGCTTGTGCGAGTAAGGCTTTATTTTTACCAGCTATCATAAACCAGCATGGCTTATTTTAAGATGCATGGCTTGTGCTGCTCAGCTAAAAGGGTGCCAGCTCTCTGATAGACACCTCCCAACAGAGATGTGCCCGCCCGGGCAGGGAACACGAGTCAGAATTAACCCAGAGAAGGCAAATGCAGTGTTGGGCATCCACGTGGCTCTGGGCTTTGCTCTCCTCCTCTCTCAGGGAGCTCACTGGTGGCACTCTTGGAAATGCTGATCATGAGGGGGGCTCTGGTGGTCCCAGCAGGAGCCCAGAGGATGAAGCTGCATGGAAACACCACTGGGTGTTTGCATTCATCTGAATGTGTAAGAACTTGGGATTTTGCCCTTAATTCACTCTCTTCCTGCTCACCAGTACAGAAGGTGAGGAGATGCCTGACTTCAAACAGGGTACGTGCAGTTCTGGAACGAAATCTTAACCTGTTTAAATCTCCTGATTTAAATCTCCTGACTTAAACTGGGACCTTAAAGACCTGACTGCATTTGCTGCAGAGAGGGCTCATTAGCACCCAGGCCACGCACACAGGCTTTTTTTTCTTCCTTTTCTTTTTCTTTTTTAGTTTTTTCTTTCCTCCTCCTTCTTTTCTTCTTTGTTTTCCTTTTTTTTTTTTCTTTTTTTTTTTTCCCCTTTTGGACAGGAGGATTTACTGTTCTACCTCCTAACCAGACAGCAAAGCACACCCACCCTGAGGAGAGGAACAGGTTGCTCTCAAGGAGATATGGAACCCTGTGAGGTCAAAAGCCTCTCTGCAAAGCAGCTCCTTCTGCAGCCAAACATTCCTGCTGTCTCCCAGGCAGGCAGGGAAGGGTAGGTGTTGCCTGGGAAGACCACACAGAGCTTTCTGATGGTTTCCCCCAGCCTGGTTTCGTCACATTGGGGTGCAGCTGCAGACAGACTGAATCAAATCCCCATCTGACCAAGGCTTCTGCAGCTCGGAGTTTCACAACCTTGCCTTGCTGTGGCACTGCAGCGTGGGTAGAGATGAGATGTTAAGGTCCTGAAGGTTGGCACCTTCACAGAAACGTCCCCATTTTATTAAAATGGAGTTTCCTCATCCCAGCAGAGCTGGCTGGAGGTACCAGCCCCACAAAGGGACCCTCACACTGCTGCCATCAAGGAGAAAATCATTGCTACTACATTTAATATCCTGCAGATGTGGCTGCACAAGCCTTGCCCAACATCTTAATCTGGACCTGATCTGGGCCTGGCTCTCCTGTTTTCCCAAGCTGATCCCCTGGGTTCTGGCTCTTCTCCTGGAAAGGACTGACTGTACTGAGTGGGGAAGGAAGCAATATTTGTGTGGATGACTAATACCCAGTACTTAAAAGAGATTAGGATGGAAGCAGCAAGGGCTCCAGAGTTTCCAGCATGTCAGATTGCATCTCTCTCTGGAATATACTTCAGGCCAACTTCAGCTCAGAGAGAAGATGGAAAGAGCTGGAATCTGCCCCTCAAAATCAGGGATGGAGGGGGAACAGAAAGGAAGCATGAACAGGAAAGTTGTTATTACCATTCCCTGCACTCCTGAATTGCTTCTTCCTTCCCAACAAACCCGAGGCTGAATTGAAAGTCTTATTTCCCTTGTGTGAGCAACAGGGAATAGGGCATGGAGCTTCTGCCAGGGGATTAGACCTGCCCAGACCACTTCTTTGCTTTGCTGCTGGCCTCTGGGGTCAAGCCCCTCACTCAGATGCTTGGGGCTTCCAGTGTTAGGCTGAGTCTCCAGGAGGGAAAAACGGGCAGGTGGCCTTGCTGTGTGGTTCTGAGGGAGGAGAGCTTCTCCTTACAGCTGCAACAAGGTCTTGGCAAAAAAAAACAGAGGAGAAATCTGGATCACTTGGCCAGGAACGCATCAAACCAGCCAGGATGTGCTCAGTGCTGGTCCTGCCATTTTCATTAACAAATGGGCAGCCTAATTACACCTTCACACTGGGCTGGCCCGCAGCCAACACCAGGGAAATCAGTGCAAAAAATGGGACAGGAGGGGATCCCAAGAGGGCAGCTCAGCCCCACCTCGGCTTTAGGGCATGAAAACCCCAGGGATGCAGCTGGCAGGGCCCCTGGAACCCTGAGGAAGCTGAGGGTCTCTCTCTGGAGTCCTTCCCCTCATCTGCCCAAGTGCTGTTCACTTCTCAGCTGAGCCTCAGCCCCTCCACGTTCAGCGTCCCCTGGAACTCAGTAAGGTTGTACAGTTCCAGTTCAGTGGAGGAAAAAAATGAGGAATGGAAATCACAGGAAGAGCAGAGGCACACGCTATCTCAGGCAGCAGTGGATATGGCACTCTGTGACCTGTTTACCAGATGAGAATGCCTTGCAGCAGCAAATCCCAGGAACAAAGTTGGTGAGCACTGGAGAGCAGTGGGAACTTTCACACGGGGCAGATTTGAAACCAACCCTTCCTGCCTATTCCCACTTGCCTCCCATTGTTCCCTCAGCCAGCCCTAGGAACTGCCATGCAGGCACATCCTACGTTATTTCTCACTTCAGCAAGTCCCCTTCCTCCCCAAAGTGGCAGATGCTGGTACCAAATTAGTGCAAAGTGGGAGGGAACCAGCAGATAACTATCACAAGAGCCAGGGGCAATGGTGTTCCTGCTGTCCTCTCCCTTCCTCGCTGCAGGACTCTCCTGGCAGCAGACAGACGCTGAGGGATGAAATCCAGGACAGAGTGGGGTCAGATGTGACAGGGATCTGTGGCCAGTGTCAGGGAGAGGGGATGAACTGCAATGAGAAGAGGGGCAAGTTCCTTTATTTTTGGCTCAAGTGGGAATTTGACTCAAGGATTGCTGAGAATCTCAGAAGCCACGGTGACGTTTTCCAGGCTGAGCGCCAGCCGAGGCACAGACTTGATCTCAGCAGGTATCTGACTTCCCTGGGAGCTGGGATGCTCGGTACCTGCCTGACCCTGGCTTCTGATGAGGACACACATCTCAGAAGCTGCCTGCAATGCAAAGACAGGGAATAAGCGGATATGCTATCAGCACCAGGCTTTGCAGTGCTCCTTAGTGTCTGGCTGTGTCCCAACCATCAATACAGAGACTTGCAGGGGTTTAGCCTATAATCCTCTATTCCTCTGTCTGTGACTCTAATCTCCTGATCCTCCCTTCTCCTCCAGCCTAGAGCTTGACCAGCAAAACACGGATCCGAGGTTCTGCTTATTGAAGACCAACCATGTCATCTTCCTGTGGAAAATGGGAGTTGGGAAGAGAGCAGCAGTCATCAGAGCCAAGTGCCGGGAGTAGGCTGGAGAAGGGAACAGGAGAGGGCGTGAGCAAGCACACAGAGAAATCATTTATGACAAGACTGAAAGCAGCTCTCGTTTTAAGAACATTTCCTCCAATTTTACAGGGTAATTTTTTGCCTTTTTTTTTCCCCGCGTGCGTATAATTCCAGCCCCGGGTACAAACCGCGATTGTCCCGCTAACGCGCCGCGCGAAAACACGCACAAATGAGGGCTGCAGGAGCCTGGCTGCAGGCACCCGGGGAACATCCCCAGCTGCCTGTGAGCACAGCAAGAGCTCACAGCGATCCCACTGCCGTCATTCCAGGCGGGAGAGCTGGGGCCAGGCAGCTTTGAAGCTTTGCAGCGAATCCGTCAGAACAAAGGATGCAGCCCCACCACGGAGAGGGGGAAAGGCACTCAGCGAGCCATGTGAGGGCCCAGAGATGTGATTTTAGGGGCAGCCCATGATCACAGGAGCAGATCTGAAAAGACTTCCCTTGTTAACATCAGCCTGAGCAAGCGCAGGCTGCCAACCTGCGCGGGGAGAAGCGCCGCAGGGTTCAGGAGAGATTATTTTCTTAGGAAGTGCACCGGGGAATTAAAGGGAGCCCAAGTGAAGTCACAGACAGATAAAGATGAGAAGCGTGACACACAGAGCTATTAGGAAGATGCCAGCATAAATGAGCACGGGGAGAGGGAAGGGAATAATGCTGTGTCAGAGGAAAGAGGACAAAACCCATCCTGGCTCATCCCAGCCTGGATTCCTGACCAGGGCAAGTCTGTTTAATAGAGCAGAAAGGAGCCTCGGCACGGAGGGGTTAAAAGATTACTTGTCCTGGGGGAGTTGAATTAGCCACATATCTGGGAACCAACTTCTCCCAGACCCTGACTTGTTTTTCTCCTTAAACATCATCTGCTGCTATTTTTAGCAGAGAATTTTCTCAGCCGAATGCTCCCAGTTGAGTGCTGGTCAGAGGCCCTTTTCCCAGGGAGGCACGTGCTGGTCCCTGCTCCAGCTCTGTGCCACCATCCTGCCATCTCTGGCCCTCCTGTGTCACACTGCCAGCTCCCCTGAGGCATGGGGACAGTCCCCACCCCATTTAACATATTAAACGCCCTTAAAAAGCCAGGGGAGGCTACAAAGTCAGAAACAGCTAAAAGGAGTAGACTGGACTTGGTAAGTTGCCTGGAAGCTCTAGCAGCATGAATGGAAAGGTGGGAAGGAGATCTCAAGAAATGATTAGGCTGACATTAAAGCAGGATCTGCTTCTCAGGACTACAATCTATTGGGATTTGTTCCAGCTCCTCCGAGGGAAACCATGGAAGCCTCTATTGTTCATAAAAGTTGCGACTAAATTCGGACTTTATAAAGCTTAAGGAAATACCTCTCAGAGGACAACCCTGCTGGAAACAAATGAGGTAACTCCCTTCCTCTTCTCTGCTTTTCTTGGGGCCTTCATTCTTCCTTGGCCAAAACCCTAAGCTGTCCATCAGCCCATCAGTGCCTGGCTCCTGGCTGCTCAGCCTGCAGCACTGCTATCTGTGCAATTAGCAATGTGTCACTGGGTGTCTGGGCTGCTTCTCAGGGAGGCAACGCTTGTAACTCCTTTTATCTCCAGCTTGATTTAATACCTGCCCGCCAGAGATCAGCACAGAAATCAAAAGGCCAGATCAGGGCCCACAGATGGACAAATTGAGCAAAGCAGGAGCAAACCCCTGGCTTGTTTGTGCTAATGTGCAGCTCAGGCTGGGGGACCCGGGAGGATTGAGCTGTGTGGATGCTGGGGATGAAGCACAGCAGAGCCACAGTCAGGAAGGTCCCTGTAACAATGGCCCCTTCTTGGTCAGTGTATCTGTTCCCTGTGTGTCTTGGAGTCACGTCAGCGAAGCAAACAGATTGGGAACATATTTACACTCCTCACAGCAGCACAGAAGCCAGGCCTGACACAGAGGAGCAAGCTGGGCTCTTGGCTGCTCTGTGCCTCGGTGCCAAGCTTCCAGCTCTGCTCCAAACCTGTGGTGAGCCCTGCTCAGGCAGGGGCAGAGGACAGGCAGGGAAATGTTCATCTCACAGAGCTTGGCAGCTGCCTGCAGAACAGGGGAGCCAGGCTGAGCTCACCTGTGCTCCTCTGAGGCTCCCCAGGTGACACCAAACCTGGCACAGAGTGGCTTTGCCCTCCTCACGGCCACGCTGAAACACCTGGGGCCCAGGGCAGCAGGAGCCCAGACCGCACACAGATGCTGCACAAGGCCCTGTCCCTGTGGCAGGAGCTGCCTACAAAAAGCTTCCCCCAGCCCTGCAGGGATCCCAAGAGCCCCGGATCTCTCTCCTGACCTTCGTGTACTCATTCCAGCACATGGCACTTAACCTTTGAGGCTCCTTTGAAAATCCCAGCGCCAGCATTTCACGGATGAGTGTGCTTCCCCTCACATCTGCCCCCTGTATCAGATGCTGCCAGTGCCTCTCTCTCTCTCCTGGCTCTGCTCCCAGCTGAAGGACAGACAATAGGCATTTGAATCCAGTCTCCACTTCCCCTCCCAAACAGCCCGGGGAGATGGCATATCAGAGACAGCGCTGAGAGCAGCGCTTGCCAGGCAGCGACAACTCTGCCCAGGCCCCAGCCTGCCTTCCCCTTCCCTCCCACAGCCAGAGACCCACCGCTGCAGAGCTCACTGGGCACCCAGGCCAGCTCTGCTGGGCAATTCTGCCACCCTCCAGAGCAAGGGAATCTTCTCTCAGCACTCTGCTGCTGCCAAAATCGACTGGATCGTCCTGGATTCCCAACCCGCCGGCCACAGCACCGGGCAATGGACCTCTCCTGGACCTCTCCTGGACCTCTCCTGATCCCTCTGCCCTGCCAGCTCCCTGGAAACACACTGGCCACCTCCTGGACCTCTCCTGGACCTCTCTGCCTTGCCAGCTCCCTGGAAACACACTGGCCACCTCCTGGACCTCTCCTGCTCACTCTCAGGAGCATCTACCTGTAATTAAGTGATTCGGGTTCCACCTGCAAGAGGTTCAACCAGCAAGAGCTGTCCTGGATTCTCCTGAAGAAGCATTTTCCATCTTTCTAGAACTAGCTCTGCCTCTGGAGCCATTCAGCCTGTTTGGCACCACTCCTGCTGCTTCAGAGATAACAACAGAGAGTGAGAAAAACCTGTCTAGACACCATTGGACTCCCATTGCCACATCAAAGCACCTCTTCAAACCAAACTGCAAACTGGCCAGGTAATACTCCCCAGCCCTCCTGTGCCTGCTCCAGCCAGAGGCAAGCACTCATCCCATCATGCTCCAGAGTTTATCTTTAATCCAGGCCCTTCTGACAACAGGAAGAGAGGGAGGATGAAAAATCTCATTACAGGCACATCAACAGAAGTCACCTGGCTTCCCACTACCCGTGTGGGGGCTGCTGCCCTCCTGCTCAGCTCCCAGATAAAGCTGAGATCTCACCTGTCTCCTCTGGGCAGGCTGCAACCCCCCAGCTCCTCTCGAAAGCTGCCACACACTTGTCACACTTGTCACTTCTGCTCAGCTGCTGGACCCCTTGCCTCCCCAGAGCCATGTGTGTGAACGCTGGGCAAGCTTTGCTGCAAGCTGGGGATGACAAAATATCTTCCTGTGACACCCAAGGAAAGGGAGGTCAGCACCCAGCTTGTCACCAAGCCACCATGTCACTGTCACAGCACACGGGAGCTCAGGTAGATGCTCAGGATACCTTGAAACCAAGGAGAGAATTTCAGGTTCCTCGAGCACAAGTCAGTCCAAGTCCCTGCTGTGGGGAAGCACCTGGCCCTGGCATCGAGCACTGACCCCATGCAGCCACCACGAGAGCAACATCTATCTAATTATTTTAATCAGGGTCCTTTGAAATACCTTCTGTGTGAGAGACAGCTAAGAAAATCCCGTCTGGCTTCATTCTGTCTCAGGCAGAAACAGCCTTTATTTAGCAAACTGCTGCTAACAGCTCTGTCTCATTAGTCAGTGTTTAGGGAACCAGGCTGCAATTGTTCTGAAGTCTGGCATTGCAGAAAGAGCCTTGATAATGAGGTCTACAGGAGACGATTCCTCCTGACAGCCCCACAATGACCTAGAAATCCTACTTAATTCCCTGTCAGGGAAAAGTGCTGAGTAACAGCGAGGTGCAGAGAGGCACTGGGGGCTGATCCGAGAGGGAGCTGCAGCCTCTGCTCACACTTGGGGCTGGGATGCAAGTCCAAGGTGGCAGAGCTGCCCTGCCCAGCTGCAGCAGCTCCCCAGAGGGAGCCTGAGGGGCAGAGACACGGGGCTTGCTGTGGGAAGGTTTGTATCTCATCTGTGAGAGACTTGGCACCACGCAGAGAGCTGGGAGCAGAAGTCCCTGATAACACAGCAGGAGGAGGCGTTTGGAAAATCAACAGCAGCACCTGGATCTGGGCTTCTTCAGGGCACTGCCTCCTCTGGATCGTGCTCGCCTGCAAAGTGTGCCAAACCCCTGCCAAGGAACTCCCTGGCTCAAACAGCTCCACTTTTACCTCTGTTCCTACATCTGGCACAGCCAGGAGCTCCAGCGCTCCCAGCAGAGCCTGTGGGATGTCCAAAGGCTGTGGAGAAGCCTCTGGAGCTGCACAGGTGCCATCCCCAGGACTGGGGATGATGCTCAGTGCGTGTGCCCTGAGGTGCTGGGGAGCTCTGACACCTCCTGCCCCAGCTGCTCCCCCATTCCCTGGGAGCAGCAGGCAGCAGGCTGGGGCAGGCTCAGCACACCGACACCCCACTTTCAAGTGGTTTGTTCTCCACAAAGCAGCGCGTGGACGTGGCCAGCAACCTCTGGGCTGGGTGGCCCAGGGCCAGCTGGGCCAGAAGGTGAGGCTGGGGGGACGTAGCAGGAACGTGGGCTGGGTACAGCTGACCTTGAAGCCCACCCCCCAGCACAGACCCCCACAGGCATGTGCTTGCCACCTGTTTCAGCCAGCAGACGAGGGGCTAAGGCAGGAATTCTGGAGCTGAATGCAGGGTCTGTTCAGGAGGGGTCTGGGGGCTCCCACCCACGTGAGGCTGGGGGTGCTGTGTGGCAGCCCCTGGCACAGGAATGCAAGCTCAGCCCATCACGTGCGAGGCTGCGCCGCTGTTTAAAGCACAGCTCAAATGTGCAAAGGACTGCTGCAAAAAAAAAAAAGAGAGAAAAAAAGAAATGTGGAAATGAAATCACCAGCCGAAACAGTGTCTAGAGACAGCCCCAGCCAAGTCCCTCGAATGTCAGCAGCAGAAGGAGGGCTCAGAAATGGAGAACCCGGCTCAGTCTGTGCCGGCTCTGCTGGCACACACAGAGGATCTGCCTCAGAGACATGAGGAAAAGACATATGCTGAGAAGGGAAGGCCCAGCTTTATTTTACCAGCCTCTGTTCCCACCCAAGATGTGCTTTAGAGACTGCCTTGCAAAGTAGGAATTAACTCCAAAGGTGCCTTATGCATCTTCCTTGCTGTCATCCCCTTATCAGTTATCTCCAGCCTGCTCTGAGCCAGAAGATGAAAGGATCCCAACACCACTTATCTTCCCACTTAAGAACATGCTTAAAAGCTTGGTCTTAAAGAACAGGATGCTCAAACCTGGGGAAGCAGCTGTAAATTCTGCAAATGGGCTTCCTTGCATCTCTTTGAAGGAGCTACTGCTTCTCAAAGAGAAGCACAGATACTAAGAGGAAACCGGGGAGGGAGGAAAGAGGGAAGCCTTTATAGCCAAGAGAGTCTTTGCCTCATGTCCAGGACATGGAGCTGAGTGACAGATGTGAAACTTACGGCAGAGGATGAGTCAGGAATTGAAAAGCTCTGGGGAAATATGGGAGCAGCCAGAATTATGCCATATTTGTCACTCCAAAGCCCCGCTCTCCTCAGGACTGTGCAGTGCCACGGCCAGCAAAGGTTAGGGACCCCCTTGTATGCTGCAGGCAGAGCTGCTGCATCCAGCCCTGCTCCAGGACTAAGCCTCGAGGCCAGGACCTCTCCCACACAGCCCCGTGTCTGAATTTGACCCTCAGCTCCCCTCTTTGTAGAGCTGCTTGTAACCACGGTGAACCTGGGTCCAGCATGCTTCTGTCATTTAATAGCTGAGTCAAACTGTCAAAACAGCCAAACAGGATCTGTTCCAAATGTTTGCAGAAAGAGGAGGATCCGGGAGCCTGCAGCAGAACACCAGGAGCCTGCCCAGGCAGGGAGAACAATCCCTACTGTGGACCAGCAGCAGGATTCTGGTGGGCGATGCTCACGCCTTGGGACGTGGGGAAAGAGCCTCCAAATCCTCCCGTGCCCAGGAATAAACTGGAATCTGCAGTTCCCTCTGCCCCCTGGCAAAGCCCCAGCCCTGCAGGATGATCAGCCCTGATCAGCTGTTGGCTTGCAGGACCCAGCTGGCAGTGGGAGAGGGGGGTACTGGGGTGCCTCAGGAGCTGCTGCCAGCCCCAGCACGGACTTCAAAGGGCTCAGCTCGCCCTGCTGTGTGGGAGAGGACAGCTGTGTGTCAGCCAGCCCTGCCAGAGCATTTCTGATGGCAGCAGAGCGGGGTTGGTACCTGGTGTAAGCTCTGGCAGGCAGAGCTCAGCGCTGCCCTGAGATTTATGGGATGCTGAAAAGTGGCCAAAAAGAAGGGAAAACACCAGCTCCAGAAGGATGTTTACCAACTCAGACAGTTCTGCTTGAGGGAGAGCCCACGAGGCTCAGTAGGCGATTACAAGGCACTCTGCCAGTTCAAAGGCAACTCCATCAGCTCCGAGGGAGATCCGGCATCGCCTCCCTGGGAAACCAGAGCAGCCCCATCCACATGCACTGCTTGCAACCCCAGCAGAGCAGCTAAAAGCAAGGAGGGAGGGAAACCAGCACCTCTAGATCAACAAGATCCGTGGTGGGCAAAGCCAACCTGTTCCATGGCTCATGTGTCCCACCCCAACAGCAAAGCACGGGGCAATCACACTCACAGGGGCTGCATTACTCCTTCCACTTTGCTGGTACTAAACACCTCAACAAGGTGCTGGTACCTAAACACCTCAACACCCTCTTCTTCCAAGGGCTCCCAGAGGAAGGGAGAAGCCAGGCTAGACCAGAAATCCAAAGAACAGAGTTGGGACTTCCCTTTCCAAGATGCCCAGGACCTCCCTAGCACAGAGAGGATGTTTTCCAGGCTCTAAAAATAACCAGCTCCAAACAACGTGGTGGGCATGAAGAAAGATTTATCTTCAAGCTTGTGCTGAAGATCAATACAAAAGAAAAGGATTAAAGCAAAGACTTAAGTGTGTATTAAAAATAGCTGCTGATGAGTTCCCTTTGAGGGGATAAAAGCTATTTGACAGAAGCAGCAAGAGCTGCAGGACTTTGCAACACCTTCCCTGCCGTGTGAGCTGCCGGAAATCATTCAGGAGAGTGTCAGCAGCCAGAGCCCCGGGAGGAAGTCCATTAGCAGGCAGCAATCTCCTTAATGGACCCTGGGGTACACGGGAAAAGCTGCTGTGGACACAGGGGCTCCTTCCAGCACCACGACTCACACAGTTATCATCCCACACTCCCAGGAACGCTCCTCATCTTTATGGCAGCCTGATAGCACCATGAATTAATCTTTTGGGGAGCTTCCAGTGAGCGAGGACACAAATTGGGACAGTGAGTTTTTTGCTTTTTCCTCCTCTTTTTTTTCCCTGTCAGCCCTCAGCAAACAGCCGTGAACGGAAGCTGTTCTGTAACACAGGTAGCAGCAGCAACATCCATCAAACCTCTGTTTTCCAAGGATAACATCCTGCCAAAACAAAAAATGCTGTCTCCACGGGTGATTTGGGGGCTGAAAGATCTTGTCCATTTACACAGAGAAAAATCATTAAGTCCTCTGCTGTGCAGCCACCTCCACTCCAGGTCTGAGAGAACACACAGCCACCCCGGAGGGATGAAAAGTGGCAAGAACCTTTCTGCTGGGAATAAAAAGCAGCACTGCTGTGCAGAGCTCTGTTTTTCTGTTAAAAAGGTAAGCCTGGCTTTCAAAAAAGCTCTCCTCCATGACCTTGCTTGCCAGCCTTATTTCTGTGCAGCTAATGAAACACAACTCCTGACTTCCTTTGGATACGTGGGATTTTCATGGGCTCCTTCAGCAGCAACTGAAGGACCTCATGCTTGTACATCTCAAGATATATTGGGCAAGAGTGTCAAAAATGGCAACTGAATTAGATGTCTCAAGGGGAAAGAGCAGGGAAGTCAGGTGCTTCCAACAGACCCGGAATTTTAGAAGTGTTTTACTCCCATCCCTCAAAACAGAGCCTGAAAGTGTCCTGATTTACATCCTCTCTGTCAAATGCTGGCCACTTATATAAGAAATTGCCCAAAAGTTTATTAAGGCAGGGATTTTCAGAGAAGGTCATGGGCATTAGAAACCCAGCCTAGTAATAGGAACAAATCCCCTTAGATTTCAGTGGATTTCTCCAGCTCAGCAGAAAATCTTACCTAGGCCACCAAAATATATTTTTAATAGCGTGATTAAAAACCTTGAAATACTGCTGAACGTTGTCCACTGCTGCCTTTTAGCCACATGCCAAAGACAGAGTAAGTCCCTGGCACGCTGCAGTTTTAAAGCTCAGTGTCTTCAAACGAGCCAGCTGTGCCCAAACGAATTAAGAGGGCTCTTAAAAACCCCACTGATCTCACATTTGTGCTGCAATAATCAGGTACATTGAAGGGAGGAGGTTCGAGCGTGTTCTGGCTTTAACACTGAAATCCCTAGGATTTATGACTTACAAAAATAAAAGAAAACCTTAAGCATTATCTGAACACAATTTAATTTCATCTACTTCATCCATTGGTGCTCTGAAAAAAACCTTCATTTCCCCTTGTAACTGAGCCTTAAGCCCTGTGCTCCAGCCCAGGAGAGGCATCACAGAGCCCAGGACCTGGGATTACTGATCCTGACAAGCAATTCTTGCATGACAGAACAATTCCCATTAATTTTTCCAGCTTATCTGAAGTACCTGTGGGCTGTCAGGTTACGACACGTACGTGGTTTGGTTTCTCTCTGATTAGCCAAAGCCAGCCCAGAGCTGACTGGACTCTCATCTGACAGGTCTCAGCATTTTACAGGTGAGTTCATGGGAATCTGATCCAACTGTGTGCTCTCAGGTGCTGGAGAAATTTCCAAAATATTTGTTGTTTTGGGGTTCTTTTGTGTTTTTTGGGGTTTGTTTTGGTTTTTTGTTTGTTTTTCTTGTTGGTTGGTTTTTTTTTCCTTTTGTTTTTTTGGTTCAAGGTCTTTTTGCTTTGGTTTTTCTTTTTCTTGTCAACTCCCACTTATAAATTTTCCTCCTGCCTCTGCTGCTCTTTTCTCTGCCTGTTTTCTGGTTTGGAACACCTAAAGCACTTTCCTCCAATCCCCAACACAGCAGAGAAGCCCCTTTGATGAGACACTGAGGAACTCCCTCTCCAAACCTCACTTTTTGCATATTGGGGTTTTTTTTCTCAGACATTTGAAGGCCTGGCCGAGGATGTTGCTGTGAAGAACAGAACTCCAGCCCCGTTTGCAGCTGTCTTGGTGCTGCCCTCCCTGTGCTGGACAGCTGAGGTCCTGCCCAGGAGTCACACAAAGCTTCCCCAGAGTGGCAGCAAGGCCATCAAAGTGATAGCAGGACCTCAGCTGGCTGTCCCTGAGCAGAAATATCTTTAAAATACACCTCCCAAAAAAATACCCATCCCATTTATCTCCCAAAGAAGCTGCCTAACCTCTGAAATGAGAAGTTTGTGAGGAGTTGATTGTCCCTGAGAGCAGCTCCTGGTGAAGCCCAAGGAATGGATTCCATCAACTCCTCACTGTCCTGTTCCCCCCAGATTTATTTTGGTAAATCTCCACAAAAAAGAACTGAAACTCTCCAAACAACACCTCTCCCCTCAGGTTATTCCTGTTGCTGCTCTGAAGGGTCACAAGCAAACAAAGACCTGAACTTTCCAGCCAAAAAAAAGTCCAGTTTTTATGTTATTATTTATTCTTCTGAAAGTGAAACCTCTGATTTCCAGCAGGGAGCTGGAGCAGTGTGACCCAGCAGGTATTTCCTCTGCCCCAAGCACAGCTCTTGCCAGAACTGCACCCAAACAGCAATCCAGGCCCTTTGGGGGGAAATTCAGGCTGTGTCCAGAGCATTCATTAGTGCAATTAAAGCCATTAGGTGGTTCTGAGGCCATGCCCTGACTCAGCCAGGCACTGGGGTTTGCTGCACACGCCCTGAGCTCCTCTCCAGCACACACAAGTGATGTTGAGTGTTCAGCTGGGTTCTGATGCTGTCTCATGAGAACTCGATACTCCCTGGGGGCTCTGAGGGAAGGCAACCAGCCCTTATCGATCGGGAGAAGACGCTGCAGCTCAAATTCCCGTCGATAGAGAAGCCAGATTGAGAATGTAATTATCCTAATTAATTTTATATCTGGAACTCATCTCTTTTCATACAAACAGCACTTTCCAAGCAGGCCATGGGATTTTTTTGTTGTTTTTTTTTTTGCACAGAGCAGTGGTTTTATCTCGTTGAGGGGCATGTTGGCAACACAAGCTCTTGTTGTGCAGACAAGGACTCTTGAGGAGTCAGGATCCTGCTGGCCTGTGGAAATCTTTCCCTTTGCTAACTCCCTCCCACCATTTCAGCCCGGCTCCTAAGGAGTTCACGAACCTTCTCCGGATCATCAGGGCTTGATGCAATCAACTGTGAAGCATTAGCTCTAAATATACAACTGGGAGGCCAGTTCTGCTTCAACACACAAACACCCATGGCAGAGGATGAGCAAGCAGCCAGCCCAATTTGCAAGAGAAACTTAACTAATAATCCAAGCAAGCTGCAAGGAAAGCAGGAGCCAGTGGGGGCTGACCATTGCTTTGCCCTTTGGAGGTGGCTAAAGTTAGGGGCAAGCTGGCAGGAGGTCACCCACAGCTTTTGTCCTTGTTGGTGGAGCTAAATGCAGCAGCTCGTTCCGCTTTATTTACTTGTTTAGGTGATTCTTTGGCAACTCCAAGTGTGTCCCTGGTGCAAATCCTTCGTGTATGGACAGATAATTGAAAAACAACTGCAGCAGGCCAAGAGACCCAGAATTCAACTTTTACAGGGAAAATAAACACTGAGAGAACCCAAGCTCACAAAGCAGAGCAACATCCCAGCCCACAGACTAAAGCAAACACATTTCACTCTTTGAATCTCCTCGTGTTTCAGCAACCAAGAAATTCTCGGAAGCATTCGGGGCAAGAGGGAATGTGCTGGTGTCACGTTCTTTGTCAACAGCTGTACAGGAGATGTGCATCCAACCACTCTTTGGTGGTGATGCCAGACCCTGCTTACCCAAAAAGGAACACCAAGCCCTTCCTAGGAATCTTTTGGAAGATGTTATTAAGCCTCTGATTTTGGCAGGGCTCTCAAAACCGTTTGTCCCGGTTTTTTACTGCCTGTTGAAAAGAAAGCGATACTGCAAATACTTCCCATCAGAAAATACCAACAAGCAACTTATCATCACTGCAAGAGAGCTAACAACATTTCCACCGAGGGGGTTTTTGGCACTGACAGCTGACTCAGAACAGTTGTTGGTGGCTGGGACAGATGGACTTCATATATTAAAAAAAAAAAAGAAAAAAAAAAAGGAAATGAGAACTTCTACTCCATAGATTTTAAAAAGCCTTTTGCGAAATCCAACCTATTACCAAGCCCTCAGAATTAAATCAAAAGGAGATTTGAATATAATGAGCTTTAAAACTGAAATGTGCCTGGGACTTGCTCGTATCTCCCCATTAAGGACTACATGGGATCAGCACGTTCTATTTTCACCAGGAAATACTTGAGAGTTTGGGAGGGTCTCCACAGCTCTGCCCTCAGCCCAGCACGTGAAATCCTCTAAAATCCAAATATTTGTTTCCACGGGGAAGCTGGCAAGGAGAGAGCTGGAGGCAGAGCTGATGTCAGTCCTAAGCCCCACTCTCCATCAGCGCCGCCGAGAGCTTCCTCTGCTTTAATTATGACCATGGCATTTCCCTGATGTGCAGAATCTTTAGAGGCTCTCAGTGCCTAGAGCTGGGAATGCACTGAGCGCTCCATGCTTCACTGGCTCCCGTTCCATGGCGATGTTTTAAGGCCACAATCAAGAACAGGGGCTGCTCTGGCAGCAACACACAGGGGGAGGCAACCCCAGCCCCAGCACTTGGGAGTCAAAGCAGCACCTCAGAGTCTAGAGCAGGTCACACTTGGGATCTCAGCATCTTGTGAGCTTTGTCTCTCTCTTTCCATGCCTTTTATTCTTTTTTTTCTCCCCCCCCCAGTAATCAGTTGGCACAAACACATCCTTCCAGTCACACTCCCATCCCACTACCCAGCACCAGCCCTGCAGGCTTCAGTGCATGTCTAATTTTATGTGCTGACAGCATAACCCTATTTTAGTGGGGTGCCCCCAGTACCTCAAGTCAGGCGTGGTGGAAGAAACCTTTTTATTCTCAGCCTCGCTCTGCCCAATCTTTTGGGCTTATGGCCCCAAATTTAAACATTACTGGAAATCAACACAGGATGAGGCACTTGGAATTTGAATTTAATGGAAAGCAGAGCCTGGTACCACTGGGTTCACTCACCAAGTAAATGTTCCCAGGCAGAGGTGTGAAACCAGTGGGGTTTGGCTGCTTTCAGCAACTATTGTCTGAAGAAACACAGAAATATCTGGAGTTTGTTTCCATTCTTCCCATCTTTTAGGCCAGATTCAACAGGACACTTGGGCTCTACTCACGTAACACAGGAAGGAAATGGGGCACCTTTCCACCCTGCAGCCCCACTGCAAGGGAAAGCCGTGTCAAACCTGTGGTTTTTCCCATTCAAAGGGAGCAGCTGAATCCAGAGCTAGCACAGGACAGATTGTGCCATGCTCTGGGATCAGGCACTCCTGATTTCTCCCACTGAAGTTGTTTCTGCTCCAAGCCACAGCAAAGCGAGTGAACAGCAGAGCGTGGAGCGCGTGACAACCCTCAGCTTGTTGGGGATGAGTGTCAGAGTCATCCTCACACCCCTCCTCTGACTGACTGGGTAAATAGTGCCCAGATCTCACTTGATTTGAGACCCAAAGCGACTCTGTGAGTTCTCTGGAGTCACCAGAGGATTGTTTTTTTCCCTAGATCAACTGTTTGAAATATTTCCATTCACTTCAGCCTTGAGCTGACCCAAAACAGTGACTGGTGAGTGTGTACATGCTCAGCCCGGTGTATTTTGGTACTCAGCTGTAGGCTGGTTGTCAGCCTAACCCCACTCCACCCCATCTTCTCCTCCTGCCATCTGGGCAGAGGGGGGGGACGACACCGCGAGCCCACCGGCTGCTGTCCCCCTCCTCATCCCCCCAGCTATTAATAGCCAGACAACAAATGAGCCCAAATTCATTCCTGAGCGGAATTGGCAAATGTTTTTGCAATTAAAACTGCAAACATTCATGCGGGGCCCCCCGAACAATAGGCGCCTGTGCCTGGTCTTCAATAGGCACTAGTGTCCGCCCTGCCTGCCTGCCGAGCCTGCACATTCCTGGCACCCTCAGCCCTGGACCCGCTCCTTGCTGAGCTGGGTTTTGGGATGTTTCCCCCTGTCCTGTGCTGCGTGTGTGTCCCACACTCCCTGCAGCATCCCGCGGGTCCCGCTGCCGGCCGGCCCTGGAACCCCGTGTGCTGTCCCGGCCCCGTCCCGGCCACTCCCACGCTGTCCCCGCATCCCCCGGCGCTGGGGCCAGGGCATCCCTCCCCTCCCTTCCCCGGGGCGAGGGTCGCGGCAGCGCATCCCTGCCGGGGCAGGGGCAGGGGCAGCGCATCCCTGCCCTTCCCCGGAATCGCGATGGGGGCAGCGCATCTCCCCCTTCTCCTGGGAGAGCAACCGGGGCAGCGCATCCCTCCTCCCTCCCTGCCCCAGGATCCCGACCGGCCAGCGCATCTCTCCCTTTCCCTGGGATCGCAACCGGGGCAGCGCATCCCTCCTCCTTTTCTCTCTCCGGGATAGGGACGGGGGCACAGCATCCCTCCTCCTTCTCTCTCCGGGATCGGGACGGGAGCAGCGCATCCCTCCTCCCTCCCTGACTCCCTCCCTGACTCCGGGATCTGGACGAGAACGGTGCATCCCTCCTCCCTCCCTGACTCCGCGATCGGGACAGGGACACCGCATCCCTCCTCCCTCCCTGGCTCCAGGATCGGGACGGGAGCAGCGCACCCCGGTGCCCGTGTGGCGGGCCCCCGGCGGGCGGTGCGGGGCGGTGCGGGGCGGTGCGGGCGCTGCCGGCCGGTACTCACCGAGCAGGGACAGGAGCAGGAGCCGGAGCAGCTCCGGCCGCCGCAGCGCCATGATGGGGTGTGCGGAGCCGAGCCGAGCCTGCGCACTGCCCGGGCGGCGCCGGCCCGGGGGCGGGGGTGCCGCCGAGCCCGGTCCCGGCTCCGCGGGGGCACCGGCCGGGGGGCGGGCCCGGCACGGCACGGCACGGGAGGGGAGGGGGCAGGCACAGCACCCCCGGGCAGGGTGAGCCCCGGGCCCGCCGCGTGGGACAGGGATGGTCCCGGCAGTGGGACCCCCGTGAATGGGAAGAGGGTGTAATCCCGGCAGGGGATGCTCGTGGGTGGGGAGAAGGGATGATCCCTGCAGTGAGACCCCCGCGGGTGGGGAGAGGGGATGGTCCCAGCGGTGGGACCCCCGCGGGTGGGGAGAGGGGATGGTCCCAGCGGTGGGACCCCCGTGAATAGGGAGAGAGTGTAATCCCGGCAGTGGGATGCTCGTGGGTGGGGAGAGGGGATGGTCCCGGCACTGGGACCCCCGTGAATGGGGAGAGAGGATGGGACCCCCGTGAATGGGGAGAGGGGATAGTCCCAGCGGTGGGATCCCCTCGTGAATGGGGAGAGGGATGGTCCCGGCAGTGGGATATCCACATGGTGAGAAGAACGGCCGTTCCTGCCCGTGGGACCCCCGCCGGATCGGGAGAGAGGGAGATCCCGGTAGTGACACCCCCGGCGAGTGGGGAGAGGGGTCGGTCCCGTTAGTGGAACCCCCAGCCAGTGGGGAGAAAGAGTGATCCCACTCTTGGGATCCCCGTGGATGGGAAAAGAGGGTGATCCTGCCAGTGGGACCCCTGTGTGTGGGGAGAGGGGATGGTCCTGCCAGTGGAACCCTTGCGGGTGGGGAGAGGGATGATCCCACCTGTGGTGCCGGTCCCAACCTCTGGTTAAGTTCTGTGGAGAGAAGGAAACTCACCCCACCAGGAGGACTTTAATGTTTTTGAGCCAGGATATTAGCGACATTTTGATAATTAAACCCATCCAATGTTTGCTCCAAAGTAGGTGTTTCTCCCTTGTATTTAAAAAGAACGCCTAAAAAGAGATTTCTCTGAGAATCGGCCCTAAAAAACCAACTCTCATTGGTCTGTGAATTTTCACTATAAACTTTCAACAACTTAAAGTAAGCGAGAAACATAAAACAAGCAGCTGGACAGAGAATGCTGCTCTTGAGGAACTTCCTGAATCACAGGATCATAGGCTGGTTTGGGTTGGGAGGGACCCTAAAGATCATTTAGTTCCAACCCCCACGGACACAGACACCTTCCCCCAGCCCTCGTGCTGGACCAAATCCTTTCTGACACAGCCAAATATTTGATTTAGTGATTTTGCCCTAAAAAATGGCTTTGCACAGAGACCATCCCGAGCTGCTGTGTGGTCCTCAAAAGTGCCCCAGGAACTTTTTCTTTGATTAATAGAATGCAACAAAAATTATCAGCGTGGGACAGCGGCCCCGAATAGAGCGAGTTCTGTGTTAATGCTGGCTCTTGCGTCACTGCCAGCAGAGCCTGATGAGGATGTAATTAAGAAGCTGTTGAAGATCAAGCAGCTGGAATGAAAGCCAGAGCTCTCCTCTGCTCTGTAAACCAGCTCGGCAGAGCTGGCAGAAGTTAAGGGATGTAAAAATGTATTTAACCTGATAACAGAGCAGATCTAACTCGAGATGCTAATGAGCAGATTTAAAGGGCTGATCTGAGCCCGGTGAAATTAATACGGAGTCTCATCAATTCTAGTGGCCAGATGGGACATTTCCCTGAGGATGAAGGGGAAGGAATCGCCTAATAAGGCTCTATGGCTTAAAACCTGACTCTGGCAGTCTTTGGGCTGGGTCCCTGTCGAGTAAGGAATCATTTTAACACAGTGCATTTGGGCTGCTCTGACAGGAGAAGTAAAATGTGATGACAGCGAATATAATCAGCGATAAAGTGCAATCACTGAAGTGTCAGGATCCTCTTTAGCTTCCAGCAGCAGCTTGATCAGGGCAGAGAGGAGATGAGACAGAAGAGACAAAGAAGGATGGGAGGTCTCTAGCTGGACTGCAGAAAAAAAAAAGAGAATTATTTCAGTTTGGATGGTGCTTGGAACAACTTGATCTGGTGGAAGCTGTCCCTGCCTGTGGCAGGGGGTGGAACTGGATGACTTTTGAGGTCCCTTACAACCCAAACCATTCTGTGCTGCTCTGAGCTGTGCTGGGACAGCCACAGGACTGTGCCGAGGTGTGTCGGCTCCCCCAGGCCATCTGGGCCACTCGAGGGGGAGCTGGATCTGCTTCGAGGAGCTCTCCTAACCCTCAATTTCCCTCTCCAGGCTGCTGGAGCTCAGCCTAGGCATGCCCTGAGAGTGTGCTTGTGAATAATCAATGCAGGCAGAGGCCGGGTTTGGAGTCAACTGGCAGAGCAGATATCACCTTCATGGATAACAGCAGGGTGTGAAACCTCAGGCATCACCTCAGCTCTCCATCCTGCACCGTGGGGATTTGCCAATTGCTTGTCTCAGGCTGATACAGCCGGTGCCAGCTCCTCTCTTTGTGCTGCCTCCGTGCTTTCATTGCAGCCAGGTCCTGCCTTTTCAGCTGCCATGGCCTCTGAGGAGCCCTTTGAAACGTGAAGCTCACCAAGCTCAGGTAGTCACAATAAATATTATACAGGAATTGTAGCGCCCATCAGCCTGGGATGGCAAAGCACTGCTGTGTAAAACATTGATTTTCACACACAGATGGAGCTGCCTTTTCCTTATTTAATGTTCAAACAAGTAACTAGAATAAAATTCGTGCTGAGGGCAGCCCTGTGTGGCTCAGGGATGTATTCAGGAATGAGGAGGGACCTCATCCTAGGATTTCCTTGTTCTCTGAAGGATTTTCCAATCCATGCTCCATGCAAGAAGAGCAATCTGCAGGATGATAGGAAGGGAGCAGAGGATCACAGGAGCCTTCCTGAGCTCTGGGACAGCCTGTGTGGGGAGTGATGGAGAACAAAATGTGGGATAAGGCTGTGGAGCCTCACTCCTTGCACTTGTAAGAACAAAGGGAAGGTGACCAAGGACTAAACCGGGGAAAAAAAAAAACCCTTAGGGATTTCTGAAGGTTGTATGGAGCGTGTTGTACATCAGGTGTTTGGGATCTGAGGGCGACTCAGAGAAAATGGATCCTTTTGATGCTTGCAGTGCCCAGAGGCCCAAACTGAGTTTCAAGCCCTGCTGGGAAGAAGCTGCTCAAACCTGTAATAACAGGCTGTGCCTGTCACCACGGCTTTTCAATAGCAGTCCACATGGCAGGCAGGAATGTGATTATCCCAGGACTCTGCCAGTGAGCCGTGCCATACCTTGTGTGGGGGAGCCTGTCTGAGCCCTCAGGGCTGTCCATCTGGACCCTTCCCAGCCTGCAGCCAAGCTCCAGACCTCTTTAACTTTGATGCTGTGATTGTGGCAGGTCACTGCTGGCCTGGGAAGAGGGAGGTCCTGGCAGACTGCTCCACCAGAGAGGGTTTGGCTGCTCTCAGAGGTGGGAGCTCTCAGGGGGAATCTGTTCTGCTTAAGAAAAACTTAACACAGAATACGAGGGTTCTGGGCTGCTGTGTTTTCTCAGGGGGAAAGTACCAGCAGGTGTGATTTTGTTGGATGATCAGAAGTGTCTCTAGAGCCACCTTTGCGTGTGACAGATGGAAGGTGATGTGCGTAACCGGTGACAGAACGGCCACCAGAGAGGAAAAGTCTCCCCGGAGCTGCACTGGGGTGAGCAGGAGCTGCATCCCACCCTTGGCTGGGCGGGCCTGGTTCCCCTGGGTGGGACAGGACCTCTCAGTCTGACCAGGTAGGATGTTTGGAAGCAAAGTCCTGCCTTGTCCTGGAGGATATCTAGGGTGGGTTTAGGCTCTGCGGGTATGTGTTTATGCTCCTGATCTCAGCAGATCATTCTCAGATCATTCTCAGCAGCTCTGGAAGAGATGCAGGTGTCTGGCCTGTGTCCATCCCTCTTTCACACCACTCCTGCTGCTCGGGCAGCTTTTTACGGATGTCCTCGTGCTACAGTGCCTCTCACTCCTAGCTGAAGACAGCATCTCTTTTTTAGTCTGCTGGAGTCTAGACAAGCTGTTGATTCCCTGGTGTCACAGACCATGACCCCACTCCTACACCAGTCCCATCATTTCCCCCTAGTTCATTGCTCAGGCATATGCTCATCTATTTTGAATCATTTGTATGTGTGAGGCTGAGTGGCTCCTAATCTCGTCTCCCTCCCGGGGCGTCAGTCACACTGGCATGTGCCTTTTCCCTGTCTGCCTCCCTCTCTTTATGGACTGTGGGTATTTTTAACTCTACCCTCTAATTAGAGGCAGTATTCTCGGGATATTTCGTGCGCAGGGGCTCTCACGTCTGTGGTCAGCAGGGCAGGCAGTGAGCACTGGGGACTGGCCATGCCTGGAAACCTTCCTGCTGGATAAACACGGTCCAGCAGCAGAACCTGGGATTGGGGAATGCCTGCATTCCTCGGGGGCTGCCTGCAGCAGCGTGCTGGGGTGACAGCTACACGGAGGAGCCAGCTAACCCCCCGAGACAGGGCCACAGCTGCCTGCTCGTCCTGCAGCACAGCGCAGTGCCTGCTCAGAGCTCCCTGCAGCTGCCTCCAAGCTCCATGCTCATTTCTCCTGACCTGGAGCAGCCCACATCCCTGGGGGCATCCCCGAGCTGAGCTCCCTTACCCTGTGCTGGTCCAGGCATGGAGAAGACAGCGATACTAATTAGAGGTGGCCTTGAACCAGGTGTTCCCAACCAGGATTTTGTCTCCTTGTCCTTCCAGCACTGAGCAGCGCTGCCTGCCTGGCTCCAGCACCCTCCAGAGCCCCAGCCTGCTGGAAGCTGCAGTTCCCCAGTGCAGAGGCACGAGGCAGCTGTGCTGCATGGCTGGTGTGAGCAGGGCTTTCCCTGCCGAGCAAGCAGCATCTGGCTGGCCCAGGGCAGCCCCCGGGCAGCCTGTGGCGTGCTGCACATCTCCTGTTCACAGCCAAGTCCTCACTGCCCTGCCACAGCCCCCAGCAAAGCCAGGCCAGCTGGTCGTGACACGTCACACTGACTGTGCCCTCGCCAAGGCGCGCTGGGGGTGGCACCAGCTCGGGAGTGGCAGGGTGGGTGCTGGGGCTGTGACCCAGCTCAGGTCTCAGCACTGCTGGACACGTCAGTGGGAACAGCAGGCGCTGCTTCCCAGGCTGGGGCTGTGTGGAGAAGGTGGATACAACTCCCTTTCCTCTGCTGGGGTGTGGGAGCAAGGCTGGACTGTCAGTGGGAAGGGGAGGCTTCCTCTCTCCTGATCCCCTGATCCCGTGCAGGCTCTGGTGCACAGGCACGCTAATAACTGCTAGAGATAAGGCTCTGTCGAATTTATCTCTGTTCTTGAAAGACAATGAGGAATATAAAGGGAAAAACACATTTGCTTCAGGAGAGTGAGGATGTTCTGCAAAGCTCAGTCTGTTCTCAGTCTGATCTCAGGCTGTTCATGCCCCGGGGCAGATGGAGCTGCTCTGCTTCCTCAGCACCATGGCAGGAGGGCAGCCTGGCCTTCCAATCCAGCCTGTGCAGGTGAGAGCATCCTCCTTTTGCAGAGCCCCTCTCTGCCTCCCTGCAGAGCCATCTCCCTGTGATCCCTTCCTGAGTCACTGTTTACTCTGGCTCTGAGGGCTCCTTGCTGCTGTGGTGGAGCAGCCTGGCCTGCGAGCTGGATTTTCCAAGCTCTCCAAGGTTGTTTTGACATGCCTGACTAACAGGCCAGTGTCAGCCAAGGGTCTCCCACCACCCAAGCTGCACCTTGCTCGCCAAACAACACACGCCCCGGGGCAGGCAGCTGGCCATGCAAACACCCCCCACGCACACACACACCCCTTGCACTGCTTTATTGTTTAATAAATGCCTTGGGTTTCACCATCCCACCTCTTCTCCATGTGAATCCCTGGCTAAAGCTGGTTTGCGTGGCTCTTGATGGAAACCAGTCGGGTTCTGCATTGGCAATGTGCTCAAGTGCAGGAGTTGCTTTGGAAAGGAGTCAAGGATTTAATTCTTGTTGGTCTCTTGGGTCCCTGCTGGTGTTTATTTCCCTGTCCCATCTACCTTATCCAGGTGATGGCATTCCACATCTTTGGATCTGAAGCAATCACAGAGACTCTGTCTCACAGAGAGCTGCTCAGGCTCCCTTGGAGGAACAGGGATTTCTTGGTGTGAGGCCTGGCTGCTTTAGGACTTTGGGTTTCTGGAGTGCTGTGAGGCTGGGGGGAATTCCTGTGTGCCACTGAGTGCCATCCTTGGTCCCCTCCCTGGGCAGCCTGTGGAAGCAGTGTCCTGCTGCCTTGCAGTGGAGAGCAGTGCTTGGTTTGGAGGAGGAGCAGGGCCTTAATCTCTGCCAGTCGAGTGGTGCTTGCAAAGACGATTAGACATATGCCAGCTAATTCATAGTAAACAGGATGGAGGGAGAATTTGCCACTTATAAATGGCAGATGAGCAAGCCCATCATTGCTGTCACTCCCGGGTAATACATGCTGACATAAGCCCAGTTTAGCTGCAAGTTTATCATTGCTAATCCTGCTGGTCCGTGCCTCTCTGTTCTATCCTCCTGGCATCTTTCTTCCCCTTTCTGTGTTTTGTCTCTTTCTCCCTTGCTCCTGGTATTCCATCTTGGGGGCAGAAAAATTCCTCAGCATCCCCCACCCTCTTCCCAAATGACACTTGTCTGCCAAGGAATGATTTCCTTTCTCCTGTGCAGATTGAAGCTATGGGAAGGTCCTGTTACCCCAAGGTTTTGGATAGATTTCCCAACCCCACTGTACCTCTCATCACCTTCATTTGCCTCTCTGCCCCCGTTGGTGCTACTTCTTCACATGATGCAGCATTGCCCAGGGGTGCTTGTCTTTGATGTCATTGATGCTTCTGCACCACCCACGTGTGGGGCTGGGGCTCAGACAATGGGCTCAGACCCTCCATGGGTTCTGTTCAGTGCTGGATCCCAGCCAGCCTGGAGTTTATCCGACACTTTTCCCCAAACAGACACTCCCGTGGGCTCTGTGTGAGCAGCACCACAGGAAATTTTGTCTTGGAACCACCCTGCTGTTTGCAGAGCCACATGGCCAAGCCAAACACCATCCTCTGCTGCTGGGGGGGTTTGGAGTCTTCGAGGAGGTGGAGGGGAAGGTGAATGTCCATGTGGGACAGCAGTGGCCACAAAGGCTGGCTGTGGGAATACAGAGCTGGGTGGCACCAGCCAGGCATGGAACCAGTGCTCAGTCCAATCTCTGCCCCACTGAAGGACTCTGGGCTCGCTCCAGAGAGTGGCAAGTCCAGCTGGGATGCAAATCCTGCTCCTTCTGTACCTGTGTGGGTGCTGCAGGACAGCAGTGGCAGCCAGACCAGTGACATTTTTCCTGGAAGTCCTGTTGGCTTTCCTTCCCAGGGATGACACAAGTGTCCAGGCTGTCCTTGCTTGACCGAGCCACCCACGCAGAGTATGTGGCCTTTTTTGTGGCACTCTCAGCGATGCCTCAGAAAAATTGCCCTGCTATGCTCCTTCATTCTGTTAAACTCTCCCTCCCTTTGTCAGTCCTTTGTCCTGCCTGGCCTTCATCCCTTGGATTGGATCAGCTGGAGAAAGGAGGTTAGAGACAGGAATTCAATGAACCCAACCCCTCCCCTGGGGCAGGGTGACAGGAGGTGCCTTCAGGTGGTTTGGGGCAAACGAAAGGGTCCGAGGCCCCTTGTGCTGAGCCGGGGCAGAGCATCCTTCCCTGGGGAAGAACCCTCCCTGGGAGGGCTGAGGGTGCAAAGCCGTGCAGCACCTCTGGGATGAATTTCTCCAGCCCAGGAGTTCCCCCTTGTGGCAGGAGGCTCGGGCTGGTGCGGGGATCTGCCGGAGAAGGCTCTGGATGTGCTGGGATCTTCCAGGGGATGATGTCTGTGGGTGTGCGTTTATCACCCGCCAGGCTGCAGAGAACCGGCGCTGAGTTCACTGTGGCCACAGCGGTGCCTGGACGGGCTCGGCAGCGCTCCAGGCTCTGCATCTCCCCCAGTCTGCCCCTCACCTCTGGTTGCTCCAGGATAGCCAGCACTGCGTCCCTCTGTTCCCCGCCCGTGTGGGCAGGCTCGCTGTGAGCAGCCCTCGCTCGCTGTGCCGGCACAGGGATGCCGTGAGGGATGGAGAGCCCGTTCATGGTGGGTAACCCCCAATCCACAGCTGCGCTGCGGCTGCACCAGAGCTGTGTGACACCGCCAGCACCCCAGTCCTGGCCACTCCGTGCCCATCTCCGAGCTGGGCAGAGCCTGGGCTTCCCTCTCACACGGGGAACGGGGAGCGAGGGCTGTGCCGCTGCCGGCTGCCCTTTGCGGCTGCTGCTGCAGCAGCCAGGCTGCGAGGGGAGGCCTCCACAGGCTCCCCTGCTCCAGATCGGGCTCTGAGCAGCCTCTGTGAGCCCCGTGCCCGCCCGGGGAGCCGAGGGGAGCCGGTTCCCGTGATGAATCAGCACCTCTCTGGATGCTGAGCCGGGCTCCTCACGGCGCGGAGGCGACAGCGCCCGGGCGGCATCGATGTTTATTAATGACTGTATTGGGGATGCTGTTTAGTCACTGCTCCCACGGAGCCCGAGAGGCAGCCGCAGGGGGGGGAGCGGCTCCTCTGTCCTCAGGGGACATCTGAGGCACCCAGGCACCCGCGGCGCTTGGCGCGCTGATAGCCGGGTCCCACGGGAGGGCTCCGCGGTGTCCCCGCCGCTGTCGCTGCTGCCGCTCCGGCTGGCGCACGGCTCGCTGCCTCCCCTCCCCGTGTCCCTGTCGAACCTGAGCGAATTTTGTGGGGACACCTGGTTCAAAGGCACCTCTGCTCCGGAGCTGGGGAAACTGAGGCAGGGGTGACAGCAGGACACGGCCTGGCCGTGCTGATGGGCAGCGGGCTGGTGCCTGCATCTGGCACATCCAGGGGGATTTATTCGTGTGAGAGGGCTGCAGATTTAACCGGCGACAACGTGAGCAAAGCCATTAGAGGATGAGGGGGGATGGTCCTTAAGATGCGGGGCAGCGTGGGGTGCGCTTCGGGTGCACAGCGGGGACGTTTTGGCACGGCGAGGAAGCAGTTTAAGGGCTGGGTGCTGTTATTAAACTCTGTGACGGGCGTTTTCCCACTCCGCCATCTGCAGCGCCATGAAACTTGCATGAGGTTTGAGATGAAAAGTCTATTTCTTTGAATGAAGTTTTAATAAGATCAAATTGAAAAAAGAAAATAGTGCCTCTTCCCCCTCCCCTCCTGCTCCCCTTCCCTGATTGCTGTGGGATTTTGGTGGAGACAAAACCCCTCGTGAGCTGGCGGGGGCCTGGGCTGGGATCTGGGTGTTCAGGGGTCTCTGCAGGGAATGGGGGTGGATTTGAGGGCTGTGAAAGCTGTGGGGTTGCGATGGAGGGGCTGTCCTGTGCTCGGGGTGCTGGGGGGTTCACAGCCCAGGGGCTCATGCTGACACAGACTGGGGGCTAAATGACCTTTAAAGGACCCTTCCAACCCAAAAAGGGGGGGCAGACCCTCCTGATTGGTGTGCCAGGTCCCTCAGATGCTGGGAAGAGCTCAGGTGCGAACCCCTTCATTAACCCTCTCCTTGAAATATCTGAATGGGCTTAAGCTGAGTCTCTGCTGGCTGGAGATGGGCTGGGGGGAGGGCGGATGCTGCCGAGGGTGTTCTCGGCTCGGGGCAGCACAGAGAGCAGCTGGTGACCTGGGGGACCCGGGGATGCTGCCGGTGTGGGATGTGGCGGGTGCGGGACGCTGCCGAAAGGGAATGCTGCTGGTGCGGGATGCTGCCGGGAGGGGAAAGCTGCCGATTTGGGGTGCTGCTGGTGCAGGATGCAGTCGGTGAAGGATGCAGCAGGGCAGGGATACAGACGGGGCGGGGACGCTGCTGATGGGGGCCGCTGCTGGTGCGGGATACAGCCGGTGCGGGATGCTGTCGGTGCGGATGCTGCTGACGGCAATGCTGCTGATGGCAAAGCTGCTGATAGGAGACGCCGTCCCTGCCCGTCTCCGGACGGGGCGGGGCCGCCAGGGGGAGCCTGCAGCCGCGCCGGGAGCTTCATCCCCCGCCGAGCATCATCATCATCATCATCATCACCATCATCGTCATCATCAGCACCATTCTCCCCGCCGCCCCGGGGCTGGGAGACGCTGCCGGGCTCCCGCGGGATGCTCCTCCCGCACCGTGCGAGCCCCCCGAGTGCCCGGCTCCCCAAAGCATTTCCAGCGGGGCAGGTCCAGCCCCGGGGCCCCGAGGGCGATTTCAGCCAAGCCGGATGGCGAGCGGAGCTGCGTGGCCCGGTTTGTTCTGCGAGAAGCACGAAGCTCAGCTGGCATCTCCTCATTGCCTGGGGAACGGCTCCGAGCACGGGGCTGTGCCTCAGGTGCTGCCAGAGCCGGGACGGGCTGAACGCCCCGGAGCTGGAGTCTAGCCCCGCAGGAGCCTGCCCGCTGCTCCTCCGGTGATCAGCAATTCCCAGGACTGGCAGATGGGGCAGGAAGGAGGTGGGAAATGGCTTACAGCGAGGGGAAACTGAGGCACAGCCCAGCACTCGTGCTGGGGACAGGGAGAAGAGCAGGTGGCAGCCCAGCATGGCTCGCCTGGAGGTGCCAGCCCCAGGAGCTGTGCCCAAGTGTGCAGTTAGCCCTGAGCCATGCCCAGGTGTGCAGTTAGCTCTGAGCTGTGCCCAGGTGAGCTGTTGGCCCTGAGCCATGCCCAGGTGTGCAGTTAGCCCTGAGCCATGCCCAGGTGTGCTGTTAGCCCTGAGCTGTGTCCAGGTGTGCTGTTAGCCCTGAGCTGTGTCCAGGTGTGCTGTTAGCCCTGAGCTGTGCCCAGGTGAGCTGTTAGCCCTGAGCTGTGCCCAGGTGAGCTGTTAGCCCTGAGCCATGCCCAGGTGAGCTGTTAGCCCTGAGCTGGGCTCAGCTCCGTGCCAGGCAGGCAGGACAGGAGGCTCTGGTGTTTTGCAGTACCTTCTTCCCCTGCAGATCCTCGTGGCCACACGTGCCAGGAGCCAGTGTGTCCCTCTGGCACACGGGCTGTGACACGGCCCTGCTGCAGCCCCACCAGCAGTCAATAAACCTTCTCTCTGGTTTTCCTTCCTCTGCCAGCTCCTGTTCCAATGCCAGAGGGCTGGCACTGCCCCAGCTGGGCACACAGGTATCTCCAGCTTCACCCCTTCCAGCAGCTGGGAAGGCCGAGGGAGAGGTGAGAAGGTACCTGGAGCTCAGGGAGTGTGTTACCATGAGTGGCATTCCTGGAAAAGCAGGCACAGATTGAATTCACTCGGCAGCGTGGGCTGGATCCTGCTGCTGGATCCTCCACCATGGATCCTGAGTGCCTGAAATGTCCGTGGAGGTGGTGCTGCATCCAGTGCCAGCTATTTTGGGCAGGTGTCAGTGCCCTGCCTCCATCCCTCTCTCCCTCCACGTGCCCTGGCTGCCCGTGGCACCATCCCTAAGCAGTGGGTGGCTGGGGGACTGCTGCAGTCCCAAGGAGGAGGCTGAGGGTGCAGCAGTGGGGTGAAAGGCTGGGAGGGACCGGGAGGTGCCCCAGGACCAGCCAAAGGACAGAGCAGGGTGAATGGCCAGCCAGTGGCTGTGTGCCCTTGTCCAGGCATGGCTGTCCCTGCCTGTCCCTGCCCACCGGGGTGGCCCCGCTGGGTTCCCCCTCTCCATATGGCTGTGGATGTCTGGAGACGAGTTTGACATCCTTGGATGGGTAATAAATAGAATCAGGCCCGTTGCCTTTTGTTTTGATTGATTCCATTTGTTCTGCATAAGCAGCTCCTTCCCCTTGCCAAGGCTCAGCTCCCGGGGAAGGAAGATGCTGAGGGATGGAGGAGCCCAGTCTGGCTCTGCTGGGAAGGTCCCTGAGGCTGAACTCTGACACTGAGGCACCCAGCAGTGCCAGCTCTGCCTCTGCAGCAGGTTTTGGTTAAGAAGGGAAACTGAGGCTGGGAAAGGTGGTGTGCTGTGCCCTGGGGACACACAGCGAGGAGGGGGCCCTCTCAGGTCTAGAAGCTCCTTCTCCGGTGCTGGGTGGGGATGAAGTCACCCAGACTGGCAAGCAAAGGGTGATCCAGCGACATCAGCCACCCCGTGGGTAACTGGCACCTCTCTGCCACTGGCACAAAGGGAAAACGACTTTATAAATGAGCGGGTTTGCAAATGAGCACAGGAGCCGGGACTCCTGGCTTCCCCTGCCTGTTTGGTTGGAGGAAACGGCAGCCTCGGGCGAGTCTGGGTGCCTCCCTGCCTCAGTTTCCCCAAGCAGGAGAGGCTGTTTATCCATCGGGAGCTGGGAACTGGCAGGTTTGGGAGCAGGAGGGATGAAAGGTTGGAAGCTCAAAGCAGGGGGGCTGTCCACGGGTTCCCTGTGGGGCAGCACAGCAGAGAGCCTGAGCCGTGGGCGATGGGTGGGGGGCTGGAGGGACCCCAGAGCCATCCCCCTGGTGGTTCCCCAGCCCCACTTGCCTGGAGACCCCGGTCCCCGGCAGAAGGAGGGATGGGGTTAAAATGATCGCCCCACCCCGGTGCTGCCGAGCCCCCCGGGTGAGTCAGAGGGCCGGGGGTGCGGTGTTCCTGCACCGCAGCTGAGCTGCCACGTCAGGGGGAGCGGGTGTAGGCCCGAAGGACACAGCTGCCTCCTCTCCGCGTCCTCTCACTGCTCCTCTCCTCCTTCTGATCTGCCTCATTATCTCCTGAGTCATCATCGCTCCCACCTCCGCTGCAGCCACCGCCGCCCGCAGCCGGCACCGCGCGGGGCTGGAGCTGCCGAGAGGAGAGGGAAGCTGCGCGCTCCGGAGCGCGACCTCTCCAAAGGTCTCCGAAGGTGTCCCGGTGACTGGGGACGGGGGGCATCTCCCCTGCACGTCCTGCTGGGCGCTCAGATGGATACAGGGGAGCGTGGCTGCTCCTGCCCGGCAGGAAAGATCCCTGGGCACGGTGCTTGTCTCGCAGTGATGCTTTTGGGCTGGCAGTCAGGCTCCGGTGTGCCAGGCAAGGCTGCGAGCTTCTTCCCAAGCCCTGCACGTATCAGCAGCCAGGAATAGAGCTGGTCTGCTCGCTGCTGCCCAAATAGGTCCCGGTCCAGCTGCTGGCATCACTGAACACACACTGGCGTGTTGCAGATCCTGGGTTTGGCATGAGCAGGCTGTGGTGGATCCAGGACACGGCTGTGCTCTCCAGAGAGCCCGAGGGATGTTCGGAGATTTTTCCTCCGAAGGTGCTGGGATGAAGCAAGGCCAGGGCTGGCTCCATTTTGCTGCTGGGATGAGAGGCACAGCTCCGAGCTGAGCGGAAATCCGAGGAAGTGCCTCTCTCTCTCTCCCCGTGGCACTTGGCAGCCTCTTCGCAGCATTAATTCCTCTTGCTGCTACCAATTTGTGGCTTATTAATTCTCATTTGAGCTCTCCTGGTTTTCTCTCGCAGCCGCCGCTCCGCTCCTCGTGCTGCCTCTCCCCAAGTGCCCACAGTGGAAGCGCTCCGGGGGGATGGCAGCCCCCATGTCTCCTCTCGGCTGCGTGGGTGCAGCAGTTTAGGTCTCTTGTCAGAAGGTGTCTTCTCCCAGATCTGGGAATGTTTCTGTGGCTCGTCGCTGGCTCGACATGACCGAGGGCTGAGCTGTGGTGGCTCACAGCCAGGCTCTGTCTCGCAGACCGTTCTGGAAGTGCCCTGGGTTAACCTGTCCATCACCCACAGATTTCTGCAGATCTGAGCCTGGGCTCTTCCCCCCATCCCTCTCTGCTTTGTGCTTTGCCTCCGTGGCTGGTAACTAGGTCAGGAGTCCTGCAGGCCAGGGAGCAGCAGCCGGGTGGGTGGGTGGGTGGTCATCTCCCATCTGCTCCCACTCCCTTTCTTCCTTCTCCTCCTGCCTTTTTGGCAGGGAGACCCTCCAGCCCCCTCCTCTTTGTCGGGGCTGCAGAAGGGTGAGAGCTGCCATGTCCAAGGGCTGATGAGCACCTTTCTTCTGAACAGGAAGGTATTTTCAGGCAGTAACTGGATTATGGCCCCACAGCCAACGGAGCCAGCGGCTGTGGAGAGCCTGTCCTGGCAGGAGCATCCCTCGGGTACAGACATCCCTGGGGAGGGCTCCCCACCCCCAGCGCTGCTGTGGCACTGGGGGATCTGCTGGGGCACCTCTGGGGTGGCCATGGCAAGCGGGGAAGTGCTGGAGCAGCGTGGGAGTCACAGAGTCGGTGCAGAAGGTGACAAGCAGCTGAGTGACAGCTACAAGAGCCCCCCGGGGACAGCCACACGCTGCCGGAGGGTCGGGAAATCAAAGGCTTGGGGAAGCTGCTGTCTGCAGGCTCCGAGGAGAAAGGCTGCTCTCGGGAGGAAGGGCTCGGCTGGGGATGATGCAAAGGCCACCTGCTCTCAATGCGCTGTGCCAGCGAGGACCGGGGTGACATTGAAACTGTTTTGTCCCTTGAAGCGCTCAGCTCCCAGTGCCTCAGTTTCCCTCCGAGGGGGCAGAGGTGCAGCCCCCAAGGGTTGTGGGGGTCCCGCGATAGCATCCGGCCGTGCTGGTCATCCCTAGGACGGCGCCGGCATCGCGCCGGGAGCGCGGGTGCCTCCGAACAGGCGGCCCTTGTGCGGCGGGGCCGGCGGGCGGCTCTGAGCCCCCGAGGGGAGCGGGGAACAAGGGCGGCTGTGTGCGCCCATGGCACTGCCTGGCCCTCTGCCCTGACACGCATTCCCGACACGGGCAGCGCTTTCCGGGCTGCCGGCGCTGAGCTGAGCAGGGAGGGGTGCTGGCTACTATAAAGGGGCTTGTTGTGGGGTTGATTTTTTTCTTTTTTTTTTTTTTTTCTCCTTTTCCCTTTTTTTTTTTTTTATTTTATTAGCAGCCTTTGGGTGTCTTTTTGAGCAATTAATCTGGGTCATGACATTCGCAGAGCAGATCGGAGAGCCCGGGGCTCATTAGCACCCGGCCGAACGTCGCTGGAGAGATGCTTTCGGCAGCTCCGCGGCTCCGCCTGCTTGTTATTCCGGGCGAGTCGTGGGCTGCGGCAGCTCAGAGTCCCCTCAGCAGAGACCCCACCGCACTGCCGTGGGCAGGGGGGGCACTGCGGGGTGGTCGGGGTCCCCTCCTGCTGTGGCGGCGTGGCCGGAGCAGCCGGTGATGCTGTGCTGGCGCTGGGGTCCCCGGTAATCAGCAGGCAGCACCGTGCTGCAGGGCTCAAGGACTTTTGGGGGTCTCAGCCTCCCTGCTTCGGCTTTGGATTGAGTTCATTCCCTGTCCATCAGCTGCTGGAGTTCTCAGAAGTGACCTGCAGCTGCTGCAGGCACCAGGAGCAGTGTTTGGTCCTGCCAGCCCTTTGTAGGAGCTGGTGCTGCTCTGCTCCCCTCTCCCAGCTGGGGAAACTGAGGCTGGAGAATTCACCTGGCCCAAATCCCGTCTCCCACCCTGCCTGTTCCTGCCAGCAAGGGAGGAACCATCTCTGCTTGGTCAAATCCAGCCCAGCAGTCATAGGGAATAGGTCTGTGATTCCCCAGCTGGGAGTCACCTCCATCTCATGGCTGCCTCCTCTGTGGCTTTGGCCAGACTTTGCTTTGGGTTTCCACAATGCCCCATGGCCATGAGCTGCACCCGAGCTGCCAGCCCTGGCCTTAGACCTTCCCAGGGTTTTCACCCCAAGCCTCAAACCTTCACCCCATCCTGCTGCCACCTCCAGCACAGCCCAGCCTCATCCCTAGGCCTGGGGAGCAGGAACGGCGAGGAAGCTCCCTGTGCCTGGCTGGCTGCGGCGCAGCATATGTGCTGGGATCTGCTCTCTGCCTGCTGTTTATCCGCTTCCTTCGAGTTAACTTATGTTTCCATTGCTGCCCATCTGTCTCCTTCTCTTCCTCTCTTCTTTCCACTCCTTCCGTGCTGGCAGGCGCCGGCGGAGCGCGGGGTCCCCATCCCCAGCAGTGACCGTGGGGAGTGACAGGCATTCCGTTTCCCTCCACTGCTCCTGTATCCCTGCGGGGCAATATTTGGGGGGATCCCGGTTTGGATGCACCCAAGCCTGAGCTCTGGCAGTTCCCTCCATCCACCATTAAATCCGGTAGGAATTCCGTCTGGAGGATCCCCTTCATCCATTAAACTTGAAGCCGCTGGGACTGTCTCGGTGCCGGCAGCTCCCTCTCAGCCTTCCCTTCCCTCCCTTCCTCCCTCTTCCTCGGCTCTCTTCACTCCTCAGGCTCAGCGACGTCGCTCCCATCCATCCTGTGCCGAATTTCCTCTTCAGATGTCTGTGCCTTCCCAGCCCGCGGGAGGGAAGCCCGGCCCCGCTCCCACCCGGAGCCCCGCTATTAGGGATACCCAGGCTTCTTCGGGAAACACAAAGGCATCGAGAGCCAGAGCCAACATGCACCTGCTTTTCTTGCTGCTTCAGAAAGCCCTTGTGGCTGCTGCCTCCCACTTCTCCAGCTTTTATTTATAGTCTGTCTTGCTCGCGCTGGGGATTTTTTCTTCCTTTCTTTCCCTCTCCCCGGCGCAGCTGAGCTGCTGAACTCGTAGCGCTGCCGAGAGGCTTCTCCCTCGACACAGCCATGGAAAAGGGACTGGGAGAGGAACTGGATCCCTGCAGGAGCCTCCCAGAGCCTCATCACCGTGCTCTTCATCAGCGCTGGTCACCCCTGTGGGTGGCCGTGGGGTTGTGCACGAGGTCACTGCTGGTGGCCGTGACCCACATTTGGGTTTTGCTGGGTGCTGTGGGCATTGAGTGGCATCATCCTCGCTGTGGCACCAGGCTCTGAGGGCCCCTGCAAAGGACAGACCAGGCCCTGAGGAGGGACATCCCTCTGGCTGTCTGTGCTGCTTGTCACATCAGTTTGGTGACACCAGTCTCTTGCCTGCTGGGAACTGGGCTGAGACCCAGCAAACTCGTGCTGCCCATGGCCCTTCAGGGAGATGCCAGGCAGGGATGGGGCTGGTGTTTTTGTCTTTGCCAGCACTGTCCTCTCCCCAGGACACGGCAGGATGTCCCTGTGCCCGGGGATGTGCAGAGGAGCCCTCAGCCAGTGGACATCAGCATCACCTGCCCTGTCTGGCAGTGGTATCAGTGCCATGAGAAGCTTGGGGAATGGCTGGGATCAGTGCACCAGCCAGTGCTGCTCCATGTGGGACACTGCCAGCCTGCCATGTCCCACAGGGAAGCCACCAAGGGCTGTAGAGTCACTGAAAGCTGAGCTCCACTCTGAGCAAAACCAAAACACTCACCACAGCCATCCTCTCTGCTCCTCCCAGGGAGGAGGTGGCCAGGGGACATGGCAGAGAGAAGGGAAGGGAGAGGGGGCTGAGGACCAGAAATAACAGCCAAAAATTACAAAATAAAATCCAATGACAAGGCGAGAGGCTTTCCATCTGCCGTGTGGGTGCCGGAGCAGGAGCCACCCGCCAGCCCCGCACCGCTGTTGCAGCCCGGGTGCTGCCAGTGCTGAGTGACTCAGCACCAGGAGGGAAAGATGCTGGGGGACCCTCGGGGCTTGATCCCCGCACCCCAAAATGTGCCCTGGGGGGAAAGCCAGGGGTGAAACCCCTCACCCCAGTGGCAGCTGCTGGCAGGAGCTTTGGACAACCCATGGCCACTGGGGTCAAACCCTTCACACCTTGGTGTTTCCTCAGGAAGGAGGAAAATCCAGGTAAGAGCAGAGACTCCTTTGTTCCATGGGAGCCACGTTTCCATGGCACCCACTGGGAATGTGCTTCTCCATGGACTTGATACCTCGTGGGGTCCAGCAGCACGGTGAAGGGAGTCCGGGATGCCCCTCCACCATGGCTATGGCAAACCAGGGCAACCAACCAGCAGTGCCCAGGCAGAGAGTGCTGCCCAGGGGTGCTCATATGGGCACAGATGCCATGACATCCTGGGCAGAGGTGGCATTGTGTGAGACCTAAGCAGCGAGTGCCACCCCCGAGGTGTCGCCCCCAGGACACTGCGGCTGTGCCAGGAGCACCATATTCACAGTTTGTGCCGTGTTCCCAGTTAACGCCTATTCCCAGCTAACACCTATTCCCGGCTAACGCCGTGTTCCTGGCTAATGCCTTATTCCCAGTTAACACTGTGTTCCCAGATAACGCTGTGTTCCTGGCTATCGCCGTGTTCCTGGCCAATGCTGTATTCCTGGCTAATGCCTTATTCCCAGTTAACACTGTGTTCCCAGATAACGCTGTGTTCCCAGCTAACGCTGTGTTCCTGGCTAATGCCGTGTTCCCGGCTAATGCCGTGTTCCCAGCTAACACCGTATTCCCAGATAATGCCATGTTCCTGGCTAATGCCATGTTCCCAGCCAATGCCCTATTCCTAGCTAACATCGTATTGCCAGCTAACGCTGTGTTCATGGCTAACGTATTCCTGGCTAATGCCATATTCCCAGCTAACACCGTGTTTCTGGCTAATGCCGTATTCCTGGCTAACACAGTGTTCCTGGTTAACACCGTATTGCCACTTAACACCGTGTTCCTGGCTAACACTGTGTTCCTGGCTAACGCCTATTCCCGGCTAACGCCTATTCCTGGCTAACACCATGTTCCTGGCTAACGCCTATTCCCAGATAACACCGTGTTCCTGACTAACACTATATTGCCAGCTAACATCGCGTTCCTGGCTAACACCGTGTTCCTGGCTAACACTGGGTTCCTGGCTAACACCTATTCCCAGCTAACACCGTGTTCCTGGCTAACACCTATTCCTGGCTAACATTGTGTTCCTGGCTAACGCCCTGTTCCTGGCTAACACCGTGTTACCAGCTAACACCATGTTCCCGGCTAACGCCTATTCCCAGATAACACCGTGTTCCCGGCTAACACCATGTTACCAGCTAACACCATGTTACCAGCTAACACCATGTTACCAGCTAACACCATGTTCCTGGCTAACACCGTGTTACCAGCTAACACCATGTTACCAGCTAACACCATGTTACCAGCTAACACCATGTTCCTGGCTAACACCGTGTTACCAGCTAACACCGTGTTCCCGGCTAACACCTATTCCCAGCTAACACCGTGTTCCTGACTAACACTATTGCCGGCTAACATTGTGTTCCTGGCTAACGCCCTATTCCTGGCTAACACCATGTTCCTGGCTAACACTGTGTTCCTGGCTAACACCGTGTTCCTGGCTAACGCCTATTCCCAGATAACACCGTGTTCCCGGCTAATGTGGTGCCGGCTCGGGAGACAAAAGCGGCATTACTCACTGCCGGGGAGGAGCGGCTCAGAGCATTACTCAGCCCCGCCAGCAACTGGGTCTGTTCTTTGTGCATCAACCTGGGGGACCGGGGGGGGAGGAGGAGGGCAGGGGATGGGGGACTCATTTTTCCTACAGAGCAATGACCGCCCACTCCTCTGCAGCCCCCTCCTTCCCCCGGTGTCACTGGAGGGACGTCAGCCACGGGGGAATGCTCGTGCCGGGGCTCTGCCAATGCTGGTGCCTCCGGTTCTCCATGTGGCGCTTCCTCAGGGCTAATTGGAGATGATTGATCCAAGGAGAAGGTGGAGGAGGCTCATGTGGCTGTAGGTCGTGACCTCCTGCACTCTTCTCCTGCAGGTATCTCCAGGTGGCTGGCAAAGAATGTCCCCAAGCCCCCCAGATGTGGAGCACAGCTGGGGCTGGGGGTTTTGCTGGAGTCTGGTGGATCCGAGCACAGCTCCACGAAGGCACTGGCATCATGCTGGTGTGGAATTTTCTGGAGTGGAATTTTCTGCTGGGCCAAGTGCACACACTGCCCCACTGCTGGGGAGGAGGGCGAACACATTGCCCCCCTCCTTCGGGAGTTTACTCCTGGCTTAGAGGATTTTTTAGGGAGCTCTTGGTGAGGTTGATGCTGGGATGGATGGAGGATGGATGGATGGATGGATGGATGGATGGATGGATGGATGGAGGCACTAATGGAAGAGCACTGGAGAGGGGAGGCAGGGGTGAGGGATGAGCCGCTGGCGGATTTGTAGCCACGGATGCTGCTTCTTAATGGAGGAAAATAATCAATGTGGGTTGAAGGGGGAAGAGGATTTTAAGTGGGGGAGGACATTGCTGTCCTGAGTTGGCATTCCCATGGATGAGAGGAAGGAAGAGGGACAGTGTTCCCAAAGGCATGGCCATGAGCAGAGCAGAATGTGGGGTGGGGAATGATGCAGGGGCAACAACTGCCCTGATAGGAAAGACCTGGAGCCTCCCAAACCCAGGGGAACCCCAGCTGCAGAGCATGAAGCTTTAAATAGGAGAGGGAAGCCCTTCTATCATTCCAACTTCTCTGTCCTGGTTCCTGCCTTTTTTGGTGACCCTGTGGCTCTCCTGGCCAGGTACTGGCAATATGGCTGGGCTGTGTGGTGGGGGTTCTGGTTGCAAGAGGATGTCCCCTCTCCTGGGAAACCAACCTTGGTGTGTGCATTGGGATTGGGTTGGCAGAGCCCTACCCCCGGCAGGACCTGGATTTCTGGTGGGGATTCTGCTTTGAGCTTCAGGGAATGCAGCTTGGAGGGCTCTGGGCATGGAGTGGCTGCTGCTGTCTGTTAGGGGTGTCCTGCTCCTCCATGGCTTTGTTTTGGGCAGGAGAACATGCTGGTGTTGCTCAGTACAAAGGGAAATTGTTTCTTGCTCAGTTCCCAGAACAAAAGGTAATTTCGGGCTGGACCAGACCTTTTCTGACTTGTTCAGCGTTGCAGCTCCGATGTCTGTCCGCAGGGTCCGTGTGGAGCCCTGGCAGCCGTGTGTGTCTCCACATGGCTTTGCAGGCACTAATGAACATCCCCCGTGCTGTGCTCCCCGCTCCCAGGGAGGAAAACCTCGTTATCCAGGGAGATGGATGCGGTGGCGTGTTCCCGGATACCCCATGGCAGAGCCAGGCTCTAGGTCTGGATGCCTGGGTTACAGAGGTGCCTGGGGAGAAGCTTTTGTTCCAAAATCAGTGGTGAATTTAGGGGATTCGAGTCCCACCACCCTCCTGCAGCACCCCTGGGGGTCTCCTTATTCTCTGCATCCCTCATGTTGCTCCTGTAAATGCACCCTCAAGCCTCTATGAAACAATTAAAACTGCAGCTACCCATAAAAATTAATTGTGCCGTGTAATGCTGCTCTCTGGCCAATGAGCTTGTCCCCACCTGACCCTGACGGGGGGACCCCATCCCTATTGGAGCCCCTCCAAGGCGGGGGGGACTGGGTACCTCTGCATGTGGTTGCCCCAGCAACTGTCAGTCTCAGGCAGCATCCATCACACCCAACATTTCGGAGCCGTTATCGCGCCTCGGGTGCAGCGGTGATGGAGCGGGGCTGCGGGATAAGCATCACCCGCCTCACCTCGCTCTTTATCTGGCACTGGTCATAAATATCCTCTGGTTCCTGTGTGTCCCCCCTGCTCTAATCCCCTCCCGGTGCTGCTCATGGGAAGAGCTACCCAAGCAGAGACCTGTGTCCGTAGGAGACTCGACAGAAAACCAATTAGGAGTTTCCGAAGCGCGGTGTTGTTAATTGCCTCTACCCTTGCAAATTAATAAAGCGTCGAGGCCATTGTTTGACTCTGCCTGTGCGTGCGTGGCCTCAGGTGCAGCCTAGGAATGATGCAGGGAGGCTGAGGGATGGGAAGAGTTGTGGGGTGATGGTTAGAGGGGAACTGTGGGTTGTGGAGCCAGGAGAACGGCTCGTGGGTGCCCAGCTGCTCTTCCTGCTCCTTGCCCAGCGTGTCCTTGTAGGGCAGAAAGTGATCTGAAAACTGTCCCAGATCTTTCCTCTACCCATTTTTTCCCCTTGCCTTTATCCTGCTTTTCCTGTTCCTCACCATCTCACCTGGCTCATGCTGGGGGATTCCTGCTCCCTTCCTGAGTCTGCACCATCCTTGATCTGTTGCTTTGCATCATGTAAGGGCTTAATTTTAAAGGCAAAAATATGCTGTTAAAATAGAGTTGGCTTTTTTAGTGCTGCCTAAAACTGAGCAGGTTCTGAGGGTCGGAGCTCAGCTGGGGGGAGCTGCAGGTGTCTGGGGCTGGGCTGGTTTATCCCAGGGACGCTTGGTTCTCCTTAATTAATTCATAAGGCCTTCTCTCATGCTTTTACACAAAACACCACAGTTTTGGCTCACAGCATCCCTCCCGAAGGGAAGCCCAGCGTGGGGCTGTGGAAGACACCCGCCCAGCTTGGAGTGCTGTCCTCATCCAAGGTTTTGCAGGGGAAGCCTGGAATAAGCGTGAATCAGCCATTCTCTGAGCATAAAGCAGAGTGAGCACCAGCAACCTCCCCCCCGGGGGCTGCCTGCGATGGCTCCCTGCCTGCTGCAGGCAGCTTTCCTGCAGGGAATGCATAATTTCCTTGGACCCCCTCAGGCAACCAGCTGGGAATCTCCAGATTTCCCAGTTTCGATGACAGCGTGGGGAATTTGGGAGCAGCGTCTCCTGCCCCGTCTGGCTGCTCTGGTGATAAAAGGCGAGTGACAGTCGTGGATGTTTTGGGGGAGGAAGACATGTAGGGCAGGGCTGCTGCAGGGAGGGGATTGCTCTGCCTCCCCTGTTCCCAAAGGATCCTCAGGCTCTGCCAGGCTTTCCCAGCTGACCGAGGACATGCTGGTCCTTTCCCTGCCGTGGTTTGCTCTCCAGTGGGGCTGACCCCAGGGATCAGAAAGGTGCTGGAGGGTCCCTGCAGGTGTTTTGCTGCATCCTGGGCTTTGGGTTGCAGGGATGCTCTGGCTGTGCCTGGAGCTGCATCTCCTTGTCAGCGCCTCTAAAGAAGCTCATATATTCAAATGCTTCGAGGAGCTGGGGCTCTGCACTTGTTCGCAGGAAAATAAATAAATAAAATCATCTGCCGGGATTTTCTTGCCCCCGTTTTGCTGATGAGGAGTCAGACCCGGGTGGGAGAGGGAAAAGCAGACGGTGGTGGGGGAAGGAGCACATGGGGATGGGGTGGTCAGAGGTGTGTTCCTGCCCTCTGGGCATCTCCTGGTGAGATCCCTGGGCACGGAACGAGAGCCCGGGGGCCGGAGCGACGCCCCTGCAGAGGCTGTGCTGCCTCGCAAGGCCACCGTGTCCTTGTCAGCGGGGGTGACGCAGGTACGTGCCGCTGCTGCTCCCGGCTGCTGTCCCCGTGCCTCCGAGCTCCGTGTCACCTTCCCCGCCGCGGTGCCGGGAGCCGCGGCCGTGCAGCCGCCGAGCGGTGACCGGAGCGGTGCCGGCGGAGCCGCAGCACAGCAGGGAACCGGCATTTATTTGCTGCGACAGCTTTGCAACAGATTCCTTGGCGGAGCTGACTGCAAACTGCAATCCTAAACTGTCGGACGGCTCCTTTTTCCAGCCTGGGAGTGTGAGAAACAAATTTGTTTGGGTTATAAAAACATATTAAAAAGCAACACATTTTGTTTTGCAATATACATAGTTCTTCATGCCAATTTTTTTTTTTTTTCTTTCTTAATGACTGCCATTCTAATCCCTTCCAGACAAAGACGTTTCTTAATAACTTTTTTGTGGAGGTAATTGCTGGGGAGCCGTTTCAAAGTGGCAGGCAGGGAGCTGTGGGTTGCACAGCTGCAAGTGCTGGCTGTGCATTGCTCAGGTATGGAGGGAAGAAGGATCAAAAAAAGCTCTTGGGTGTCTCTAGCTTTGAAAAGCTTCCATACCTGGTGATGCCTCACGCCAGGATGTCTGGAACAGCACAGGGAAGTGGCTTTTGCTGTTCACATGTGCCCAGATGGTTTGGCATCTTGATGTGCATGTGCTCCGTACTTCTCTGGTGGTTCTCTGGCTGCTTGGCTCTTCCCAGATGCTGGGTTTGGAATGTCTGGCTCTGAGGAGCGTCTTATCAGTACCAGCAGATCCTCCCCACCTCGACCAGGGCATAGCAACCTCCTGACTGGCCTCCAGAGAAGGGTCAGGACCTCCAGCAGAGGTTCCCTGGTAGGAACAATGTGTTGGGATCCCTGGCAGCTGCAGGTGGGTTTGGATCCCAAACCATTTGGGGATCCATTAGATCCTCATCCTTGGGCTGATGATTGTGAAACATCTTGGGGTGTCTCCAAATCTCCTTTGCAAATGAGGGGGTCCAGACTTGTTTTTCCAAGTCTGTGTCAGCTGCTCTACAAATTGAGGCAAATGCCTGTGGGTTATTTTTTTTAGAAATGTCACTGTTTGATGTGTAATTAAAGCGCTCCATTTAATTAGACAAATACCAAAGAACCTCCAGAAACATGACTATTTTTCTATATTTACTCCTCTTGTGTTTTTCTTAGTGACTGTAGTTCCAATTAAAACAACCTCCCCTATTAGACTGTTGGCTCTTAAACCCGGGAACTAAAAATACAGCGAGACCACCAAGCTGCCCTCCCTACTCCCACATCTTTACCTTGGACTGCTGCCTCTGCATTGCTTTGCTCCCTGAGAGCTTCTCGAGGCACTTGCTGGAGCTGGTGGTACTTGACTTTGGCTTTGCTCCATCATTTCTCCTACCTTGTGCTAAAAACTTGCTGCCTTTGGGCAGAAATATGCCCAGAGCAGCCCGATTAGGATGGAGGGATGGGTTACTATGGGGATGGGAAGGCATTTGCAGCAGGTTTTCTCCCACCCCATTAATTTGGGGATCCTTTGGAGGTGGTTTTGTCCCCAAAAAGCCTTGCTTGATGTGCCTCCAGCTGGGAGCTGACGCTTGCTGTGGCGGGGCTGGGGGGAACAGCTTGCATCCACTCCAAACATGTCTGTGCCATCCATTCGTTTGCAGTATAGGAACAATAGCCGGCCTGCCAAGCTAAACACGAGCTGTTCCCCAAGTTATTGGCATTTTGCTTTTTGCCAAGGGTCTGGAGAGGAGGCGGATAAGCAGCCATCAGCTCTGAGCTGCAGCTCGGGGTTGGGAGAGGACGCCCCTTCCGATCATCCAGGTTGAGGCAGCATCAGCAACTGTGGCTTTGTGCCTGGGGAAACTGAGGCACGGGCCCTTGGTTTGTGTGCACTGGGCTCCCCCAGGGGCACCTCCCTGCTCTGCTTTGCCCCAGCTGCTGAGCTCAAGCCCCAGGCACTGCGCCTGCTCCTGGCTCTGTTTAACGGGGAGGTAATTTCCCAGAGGTGCCTGAAGTTGCCTTAATGCGAGCTGTCAAAATGATGTACAACTGTGCCGGGCTGCCTCGCTCCCCCTGCCTCTCCGGTGACAATTTTGTCAAAGATCCTTTTTGAGATGCTGTTTTGACGGGGTGCTAATGGCTCCTTCCTCATCAGGCACTCGCCGTGTCCCCGAACGTGCCCAGTGGAAGCTGCTGGTTTCTGTGATAATTAAGAAAAATGATAATAACAGGTTTAAAAGGGAGCAGCCGGGGGTCACTGCTGCTGGGCTGTTGGCAGCTCGGTGATGCTCACAGCCTGCAAAGGCCAGAGGTAGCATCTCTTCCATGGGCTGGGATTAACCAGGTTTTTGGGAGCCTTTGGCATCACAAGATGCATCTCTGAGAGTTTGCTGGGATGGGGCAGCCCCCAGAAATAAGGAGCTGGCTCAGCTCATCTTAATAACATGAGAGCCTAAAAATAAAAATCAACAAATACCAGATTATCGAGATGGGATTAATATCAATTTTAAACACCCCCCAACATCAATAATGACCCAGCGTAGCCCAGCTAATGAGATTGGGAGCCTCAGCAATCAAGGCAGAGGATTAGAGATGATCAGAATAAATCCCAAATGATGAGGGACGTTGCCAAAGTCTATCCTTGGAAGACCCCTCTGGCATGGACTTGATCCTGGGGGATGCTTGGGGCTGACTTTACTCGACCCCAAGGCTGGGTGACCTGACCTGGATGTGGCTTTGGGCACAGGCTGCAGCTCTTGGTGCCTGCTTGGGTGTTGGAGCCCAAAACACTGTGACACCTCACTGCAGCACACCATGCTCAAATCCCACCTGGCTGGCAGCATCCCATGGGTTCCCACCTCCTCCACTGATGCCTCAGACTCCAAGTCCAGATCAGGACACTGGGACACTTGGATATTGCCTAAAACCAGTTTGCCCACAGCCCTTGGATATCCCAAACCATCTTCTCCCACAGCCACCCATGGTCTCCAGCTGTGCTCTCCCTTCCCACTTCCCAGCTTAATCCCCATGCGTGTTTTTAATGCCTCTGCATGTCTCTAAGCTCCTCTATACCCAGAAGCCAAATGCTCCTTGTAGGATTCAGATGTCTCCCCTGTGGATTAGATGGGATGGCTGCAAATTCCTTGTAATTTGCTCACGCGGGGTCTATTATCTGCTCCTGGGAGGCACGGGAGGAGGGGGCTCAGGGTGGCCCCCCTCTGTTTCCCATCTGTGTAACGCTGGCCCAGGGGGATTTTAGCCAGTGATCCCTTGTCCGGGATGTGATTCAATTATTCCCCACTGCAGCCTTGCTGGTGGCTACTGGGCAGCGCTGGAATTTGTTCCTCCTGTGGTGTGGTGGAGGAGGATGGTCCATCCCTGTGCCAGGCAGGGCTGGATCCTGAACTCCCTGTTCTGTGCAGGGCTGGACCAGAGCACAAACAACCTGTTCAGGGCTGGGCCAGAGCATCCCCAACCCATGCAGGAATGGATCATGGCCTCCCTGTTATGTGCAGGGATGGACCAGAGCATCAACAACCTACACAGGGCTGAACCAGAGCATCCCTATCCCATTCAGGGCTGGATCCTGTCCTTCCTGTTCCATGCAGGGCTGGACCAGAGCATCCACCACCTGTTCAGGGCTGGACTAGAGCATCCCCAACCCACACAGGGCTGAATTAGAGCATCCCTATCCCATTCAGGGCTGGATCCTGTCCTTCCTGTTCTGTGCAGGGCTGGACCAGAGCATCCCCAACACACACAGGGATGGTCCACAGCATCCTTGTCCTATTCAGGGCTGGACCAGAGCACCCCCAACCTGCACAGGACTGAACCATGACCTCCCTGTTCCATGCAAGGTTGGTCCACAGCATCCCCATCCAATTCAGGGCTGGACCAGAGCATCCCCAACCCACAGAGGGATAGTCCACAGCATTCCCAACCCACTCAGGGCTGGACTGTGACCTCCCTGTTCCATGCAGGGCTGGACGAGAGCATCCCCAATTCACACAGGGCTGGTCCATGGCATCCTTGTCTTATTCAGGGTTGAACCAGAGCATTCCTGTCCCATTCAGGGCTGGATCATGTCTTCCCTGTCCCATTCAGGGCTGGACCAGAGCATCCCCATCTCATTCAGGGCTGGTCCACAGCATCCTTCTCCTATTCATGGCTGGATCACAGCATCCCCAACCCATTCAGGGCTGCACCAGAGCATCCCCAACCCACACAGGGCTGGTCCATGGCATCCTTGTCCTATTTAGAGCTGAACCAGAGCATCCCTATCCCATTCAGGGCTGGATCATGTCCTCCCTGTCCCATTCAGAGCTGGACCAGAGCATCCCCAGCCCACACAGGACCATGGCACCCCTGTCCCATGCAGGGCTGCCCCACTGAGCTCTGGGTTAGCTGGTTCATCAGCTGCCCCTGTTGATAAATATCACTGCTGCTTAATTCAGGTGACTGGGATGCCGGCCGGATTTGCTGATTCAGCAGGTGAAGGGAAAATCCTTTCTTTTATTGAGAAGGAGTGGGAGCTGGGCAGAAGCAGGGGAGGTTTTGGGAGGGAATTCCTTTCCTGCCAAGGATTTCTGGCTCATCAGGGCTTTGTGCTCCAGGAGTTTGATCCCTGCTGTCGGTTGTCTCATGTCCAGCGGCTGGAGAACAACTGAGTTGGTGCTTTCAGGTCCTCGGAGGTGTTTGCCCTCTCCTTGTGGATGTAGGGATGGGGAGCACCAAGCGAGGGCATCCCTGTGCCTCCCACATCTCGCCACGCGGGGTGGCATCCCCCCACCCCCGAGGCTGCCGCCGCCTTCCCGGGGCGGGGAGCCCGGATTTGTCTTTCTAATGCCTCAGTCAATGGCATCGATTGGGCTGGAGCAAAGGATCGATCGTAATTTGGTCGGAGGGCCCCGGCGCCGGGTGCGAGAGGAGTAATTAGAGCAGCAGAGGCGGCGCGGGCCGCGAGGTCGGGACGGCCGGCGGAGCCCATCGCCTGGGGACGGACAGAGGGACGGACAGGCAGCAGGGAGGGCCAGGGGCTCCCGCTCTTCCAGCAGCCGGGATGCCCTTCCTGGCACCCAGACCCCCACCCCAGGCCGGCAGGAACAGGGGGGTTTGTGCTATCAAGGGATGGATGCTGGAGCTGGGTGTTTTCCAAACGTGCTCTCCCTCTCCACTGGAGCAGCCCCTCCAGCCCCAGAGAGCATTTTTTTTTCCCAAGCTGGGCAGAGGTTGGGTGCTGGGAGGTGCCTGCAAGGGAAGGAACTCACTGCACTACCCAAGGAGAGAGTGATGGGGGATCCTGGTGGGAGCTGGGGCTTGCTACGGTTGTGCAGAAATGGAAGAAATTTCCCTTGAGCCCGAGGGAGCAGCAGCAGAGCCCTGAGCCGGGCTGCAATGCAAATTTCCCGGCTGTACCTTGGCCTTCCAGCCTGCAATTCGCTGGCACATCCCACCCACACGGCTGGAGCCTGCTGCTTTCCACAGCCCTGCCTTCGCAGGGGGCTGCAGTGAAACAGACTTTCTCCTCTTCCCCAACAAGAATTCTGGACCATCTGGATTTCAAAGGCAGCTGCTTTAATTGGAAGCTGTTCCTTGCAGTGGCAAAGGAGGGGGATCCTGCCTGACAGACACCCCCAGCTCTGTCCTCCCGTGCTGTCCGTGGCAATGCTGGAGAACCACATCCCAACGGGGCCCTGGGGGATGTCTGCACACAGCTGGGCTTGGGAGCATCCCAGGGGTGGCTCCCAGAGTTGGGTGGGTGGAAGGGAAGGGAGAGGAGGATGTAAACTTGGGGAAAAGGTCAGGCATGCTATAAATAAGTGGCATCCGGGGAAAGAAATGTCAGCGTGCGGCAGCAGCGACACACCAGGGCCCGAGATGGGGAGGGAAATGTTGTCTGGGGGATCAAATCCATGGAAATCAGGGCTGGAATAACAGGGGAGGGGGCTCCCCCTGAATCTGGGGGGTCAAAGTGTGGCTGTTGTGCTGCCCAGGTTGTTACTGGGAGTGCTGATGCAGCCAGGTGGGATTGGGGCACACATCAGCCACAAGTCCCCCAAGCTCTCAGCACTTGGAAAGTTTTCCTGCCGCTGTCTGACAGGGAAAACAGGCTGGGGCTGAGGCTTTCCTGCTGCTCTGCTCCCAGGACAATTTTCAGTAAAGGCAGATAGATGGGGGAGAGCTTTCCACAGTCCTCCTGCCCGAGCTGGGAGCTTTGTGTGTCAGGAGAATGATGCAGGAGTAGGCGAGCATCATGGAGGATGTTTTTGGGATAGGGGAGCACCAGCAAAGCAAGGTGCTGTGCTACCCATGCCCAGAGTCTCTTCAGGGCATTCCCTGCAGCTCTGCCGGCCTTCCAGGGGAGCGAGGCGTGCTCCTGGGGACTGATTGCACATTTGTCCCAAAGTGGTCTGACTCGCTGCCGAGTCATCTTCCCGCAGCCCTGTGAATGCAGGGCTGATTGCTGCCTGGCAGGGAGGGAGCCTGGGGAGGGGGAAGCTGACTGGGAGCCAAGCCCAGCTGCGGGAAGCGATGCCGACAGCCGCTGCTCCCGGGCCGGGCTGGCTCGCCGGGCTGGTTTCAGCGGCAGCTGAGCACTGGCCAGCTCGTCTCGCTGGTTTGTGCCCGTCTCCATTGAAGGGACGCTTTGGGGAGCTGTGTGTCCCGGTGGTGCAGGACCCCCCCAGGTCCCCAAGAGAGCCCTGAGGGGCTGTCACCTCTCCCTATGTCCCCTGGGAGTGCTGTGGCAGTAAGGGGTGACCTGGGGGTCCCTCAACCTGCAGGCTGGTGCCACTGTGTGACTTCTGGGGGGATTCCCTCCCCATGGCTGGCTGCAGTGTCACCTGCTCATTGCACCTTCATCCCCGAGTCTGTCCTGATCCAGGGAGGGTTTGGGGATGTTGGGGTGATGCCCTGAGCTTGGGGGCACAGGGTGCTGAGCTGGGAGCCTCCAAAGCCACCTGCCCTGAGCACGCTGTCCCCTTCCCCACCCTTCATTGTGGCACCTGGGCTTGCCTGGCTGTGCTCCTGTCACTGTGCCTGGCCTCCTGTGCAGGAGCAGACAGCTTGGAGGGCTGTGGCCTCGGGCAATCCTGTTACAGGTTGTCAGGCTGTTGTTTGTGGGAGCTGAGGATTTGCCCACCTGCTGCGGGGCAGGGAGCAGCAGGAGCAGGAATGGGGTGGAGGGACACAGGGGGGCTCCCTGAGAGGTCGGACTCTGCTCCCCCCATCCATGATGCACCCCGGTTTGGGGTATACCTGGTATGGCCATAGAAAAAGTGATCCAGCAAGGGCTGGGCTCCGGCTGTTGTGTCCTCAGGGCCCACCCTGAGCCCCCCACCCACGATGATCATTTTGAGGGAGGAGAAAAACTGGTTCAGCCCGGGCAGGGAGGTGCGAGGCTGCAGACCCTGCAGCCATCATCTTCTCCTCTTGAACAAAGGCGGCTCTGAGGCTCCACTGCCTCTTGGCACTGCACAAGAGATCCCTTCTCTCCGGCAGCAAAAGCCTTTTCCAAGGCCGGCCCCCCTCCTCGGGAGGGCTGCAATGCTCTTCCCTGCCCTCGGCCAGCCCAGCCTGGCACCTGCCTCCCTGTCCCTTTCTTGGGGTGCTGTGGGGTCTGGCTGTGGAGGGGACCCCGACAGGCTTGTCCCCCCCCTGCAGCAGGGCCAGCACGTGTTGGTTTATTTTGGGGGGGCCATGCTTGGGTTGCAGAGGGTCCCGCACCCCGGTGCTCCCTGCCTGGCCCCAACGAGGCTCCTGGGGGAGCAGGGCTGGGGGTGACCAGCGGCGCCCCCAGTTAGGGTGGGACCGGGCTGGGGTGGGCTCTGGCCGCGGACATCGGGGAGCCCGGCACGGCAGCAGCAGAGAACAGGGAAAGGAGACGAGCTCCTGCGCCGGTAATTACGGACGAGGTTGATGCCACATGATCCGGGGACGTCAGCAGAGTGTGTCACAGCTGATGACACGCTGCATGTGCAGGGGCTGGAAAGGATGCCAGGGTGAGAGGTTGGAGCACCGGGACTCGGCGTGTGCCCCACGGTGCTGAGCCAGCCCGGCCACCCGACCTTCACTGAGTCACCTCCCCTCCCCACCCTGCCGGGGCACCTCTGGAGTGGCCCAGCCTTGTCCCACTCCCTCCGGGAGCTCAGCTGTCCGGCACGGCCGGATCCCCGTGCCTCAGTTTCCCCCGGTGCAGTGAGCTGAGCAGCTGCCGTGGCTCTGTGCCTCTCCCCCCGCTCCCGCAGCAAGGAGAGCGGCACGCTCCTGGCTTTTTGGGGACGTTCTCGGGGAAGCCGAGGCAAAGTGTGGTTACTCATGGCGATGACAGTGCCGATGACAAGTGCCGCAGCCCCCAGGAGCACGTGCTGTGCCTGTGCTCCCGCGCAGGGAGGTGTGTTCCCGGTGCCAGAGAGCCCCAGTGAGTAATGGGGTGGGCGGCAGTGCTGGGTGGTACTGCCGGGCTGGAGGGGGCTGCAGGGAACACTCTGTCCTTTTAGGATGGAGAAGAGACCGCCACCAGCCCCGAGAGGGGCGTGTCCCCCCCTCAACACCGCTGTGGGGACAACGTGCTTTGTGTGAGGAGTGAGAGGGGCCCCGGGGAGGTCGGCAGTGTCCTGCTGCCCCTCGCTTGGGGGAGCAAACGCCAGGTCAGGGTGCTGCCGTGGCTCTGGGGACTCCCACCCACCTCAGGCTGCGTCTGCCCCAGCCAGGATCCCATGGAGCAGCACAACAAGGCTTCCCCTGGCTGGTGTTGGGACAGGGATGCTCCACGCCGTGGAAAGACATATTTAGGCTGGAGGAGCAGGTGATGAGATAAGGATGGGGTATCGCGTTACCACAGTCGGATCTTTCTTTGAGGTTAACGAGACAAGACAGACAATCGCTGCCGCTTGATCCAAGGAGTGCTGTGTGAGTCTATTAGTGGGCTGATGAGTAATTAGCTCTGTTGGAGACCTGCTAACGGGAGGAGAAAGTTGTTACCGTGACTCAACTGACCCCTCTTCGCACAAGTTTAGCGTGTCTTTTCTGAAATACCACAGGTGGATCATTCCACGACTTGGATGTGCAGCCAGGATAGGCATGGCAGGATAGTCCTTGTTTGCCATCTGGAGTCACGCGTGTGCGATGAGCCACCAGCGAGGGGAGAGGGGACGAGAAGGGAACGAGTTTAACCCCAGCTGGGTGTGAGTCGAGCCCATCTGCCTGCTCGTCCTTTGAGGGGGCTTGTTTTGGTCTTTCCAAAGAGCAGGCTCGCTGTGCACGCAGCGACGCTGCAGGCTGGCTCAGCACTTCCAGGCTCAGCTCCCGAGTTCTCAGCGCTCCTGCGGGCCCCTGCCCTGCTGCTCTCCCTCGCCGAGGTGGCAGGGATGGGGTGGGCTCTCCTGGTCCCCGTGCAGAGAGGGGAGGAGGTGACAGCTGGGCCATGTGGGATGCTGTGAGACACCAAGTCCCACTTTTGGAATGTGGGCCGTTCCCTCCGAAGTACAGGAGGCAGCTCTCCCGGGAGATCAGGTGTTGTGAGACTCGTGACTCCACCATGCAAATGCTGGAGGCTGTGAATAATCATGTACTTGTGCAGGGAGACTCAGCCCCGCGTGGGTTGGAGCATCCCTCGGCCAGGTGGGAAGCAGCTGGGTCCAGATTCCTGCTTTCCTGGACTGGTCACCAGCAGTGAGGAGTTAGAGGGAGAGAGGCAGGAATCCATACCCTGGCAAGTCCCATTTTCCTGTCAGCCCCTCTCCAGCGTTGAGTATTTTTGCTGCCCCATACGAAGTCTGATCCAGAACCTTGCTGCTCCAAGTGCTGGAATTCCCTGGGTTTCCAGCCTGAGTTGTAGCTCATTCCCACTTTTCTTGTGCCACTTCCCAACCCAAAACCTCTGTTCCTGATCCTGAGAGCCAAGTCTGAGGGAGAATGCAGCAGGGCTCAGCCAGGGCTGCGTCTCTCCCAGATGAATGTGTGTGATGGGGAGAGCTGCATCCCCCAGGTCTCTGGTGCTAATCTCAGAACTCCTGCCTCATCTGTCAGAGCTGTTTTCTTTGAAAAAAAGCAACGACATTTTTATCCTTCTTGTTAGGCAGAGCGGTGAATTTATCACTGGGCAGTTGTCAGGTGACTCAGCTGGGCATGGTGGGCTCTGCTGGCCATGGCTGTGTGCAGGGCAAGGGGGTCAGTGACACAACACACAGGTGTGGCTCAGGTCAGCAAAACGCTGCTGCCAGAGCAGCTCCAGCTGGGAATGTGGGGCAGGAAGGTGCCAGCTCCAGGGTGACCTGCATCCCATGGCAACTGCAGTGCTGTGCCCTGCAGAGATGGGGACAAGACATTTGTGTGGGGCTGGGGGCTGTGGGGCTGGTTTGGTTCCAGCTCATCCCCTTGGCACGGAGGGCTGCCCGCCTGCCTCCCACGTGCTGGGGTGGCCATGGCAGGAGGTGGCCATGGCAGGAGGTGGCCATGGCCAGGGACAGGGGTGCTCCTTGCCTTGCCACTGATTCCTTCACCCGCTCCCTGCTCTGCCACCACAGACTGACGTGCAAGTACAAGGAGTGCCCTGCTCATGTAAATAAACCCAGCTATAAATAGAGAGGGAGAGAAGTGTGAAAACAGTGGGGAATGGATTTCATGAAACCAGCAAATTAGTCTGGAGAAACAAGGGTGTGAACTGACAGCCATGCTCCAAACCAAGCCCATATTTCCAGTTTCTTGAGGGATGTTGGTGGGGCCGCTGTGCTGGGCTCAGCTTGGGGATGCACACACAGGGATCAGGGCTGGGCCCCCCATCCACCACGGGCTCCTGGTGCCTCCCGGGTTGGGCTGTGTTACCATAGGTGCCATCCATGCCCTTAATTATTCCTCTTTTCCTCTTTGAAATTGTGGCAAAACCCAGGTAAAGGCATGGAGATGATCTGACTGGTGACACGGACTCCAGCTAGACCAGAGTATATTGTCTCTGTCTGGCTGAGCCAGGGCAGATGGAGCCCTGCCAGCCTTGGGCTGGCTGCTTTGCAGGCAGTGAGCGATGGCTGGGACTTTTTGGGTGCTTTGAAGGTGGCAGGACCGGCCTGGGGAGGGTGCTGGCCAAAGGGTTTTTGCTCTCCTGGGCCACTCCAAACCAGATTGTCAGGAAATTGAAGAGTAGCTTGGAGAGCAGAACTGCCCCAGCACAAGGGTCAGTCAGCTGTGCCAACCCCCCATGCAGATCTGCAAGCTTTCACTTCGGGCCTCAGCTCTAGGAGCTGAGTCAGGCTTTTCTGAGGTCTTGGAATTTGCTAGGGAAGCAAAGTGCCCGGGAGCTCGAGTGAGCTGGGGCTGGGCTGGGGGATGCTCCTGCCTCCTGCCCAGGGCAGTGCCAACATCCGATCCTCCAGGAATGTAATTCTGGGCAGAAGCTGTGGGATGTTTCTCCAACTCCCACATCCTCTGCAAGAGTTGGGTTTGGGGTTTTTTTTGCTTTTTCCCTGAACGTGCTTGGGAAGAGGTGGGAAGACCAGCAGCTGCTCAGACCTCTTCCCAGATATTCTCCCAATGGGCAAGGGGAAGACAGTGAGTGCTGGGCACAAAACGATGTGTCCTTCTCTCTGTGCGAGCCTGTCCCCTCCCGGGCTGGCTGTCATTTGGGGAAGTTCAGTGGCCCGTTTTCCATGGCTGGCACGCTCCTGGGGGAGCCAGCCCGGCTGTTTGCCCATCTGGCATGGCCAGGTCTTTGCAGGGAGGGTGGGTGGGCTGAGATGGGGGAGCACTGGGGCACTTCCTGTTTTCTGCCCATTTTCCGTTCAAATGAACCCAAATTCTCTCTCATCAAGTGGGCTGTGCCCAGCAGGGGACAAAGGGGATAGGGTGACGAGGAGCTGTCACAGTGGGCAAATGGTGTGGAGCACGATCAGAGGAGGTGACACAGGTGGTGCAATGACAGGAGGAGGTGGCACAGCTGGTGCTAGAGGTGACACTGGCGCTGAGCTGCTGCCAGGTGAATGTGACACCCAGCTGTGGTGGTGGCAATGAGGTGACTGAGCCGTGCAAGGTCCTGGCAGAGGGACAGCAAGCTGGTGCAGGGGGCAGGTGACATGTCTGTCCCAGGCTGGTGGGGCGATGACCCTGGAGCTCTGCCAGGGCACAGATGGTGGCAGCTGTGTTACCCTGGGGTGATGAGCGGTAAAAGGCTGCAGTGGCACCAAGCAGCTGGCAGGGAGGTGACCCTGAGGTGGTGCAGGGTGGCAGGGACAGATGGCACTGCTGATGTGGAGCTGGTGCAGGGGGCAGGTGGCTCAGCCCGTGCTAGGGAGGTGACCCTGCCTAGTCACAAACTGTCATTGGCAGCAGGGGCAGGTGGCAGCTGGGGACAGGGAGGTGACACTGCATCAGGGGAGGGGGGGCACATCTGGGGGCAGGGAGGTGATGCTGAGCTGGGGTAGGGAGCACATCTGGAGACAGGGAGGTAACACTAAGGCTATGCAGGGGCACAGCTGGGGACAGCAAGGTAATGCTGAGCTGGCACAGAGAATGCATGTGGAGACAGGGAGTGACACTGAGGTGGAAAGTGATGCTGAGCTGGTGTAGGGGACACATCTGGAGACAGGAAAGTGATGTTGCACCAAGGCAGGGACACATCTGGAGACAAGGAGGGAACAGTGAGTAGGTGCAGTGACATTTGGGGATAGGCAGGTGACAGTGAGTTGGTGCAGGGGCACAGCTGTGCACAGGGAGGTGGCACTGAGCCAGTGCTGTGACACATCTGGGGATGGGGAGGTGCCACTGAGCCGGCACGGGGGCACATCTGGACACAGGCAGGTGGCACGGTACCAGTGTAGGGGCTCCTCTGGGGATGGGGAGGTGACACTGGTGTGGGGACACATCTGGGGACAGGGAGGTGGCACAGAGTAGGTGCAGTGACACATCCGTGGACAGGGAGGTGACATTCAAACAGTGCTGTGACACACTTGGGGGTGAGGAGGTGGCACTAAGCTGCTGCAGGGGCACATCTATGGCCGAGGAGGTGGCACTGATCTGGTGCAGTGATGCATCTGGGGTCAGGGAGGTGGCACTGAGTAGGTGCGGTGACACATCTGGACACGGGGAGGTGGCACTGAGCCGGTGCAGGGGTACACCTGGAGGCAGGGAGGTGACATTGTACCGGTGCAGGGGCACATCTGGGGACAGGGAGGTGACAGTGGTCCGGTTCGGTGACACATCCGGGAACGGGGAGGTGGCACCGAGCCGGTGCAGGGGCACACCTAGACGCAGGGAGGTGACACTGCACCGGTACGGGGCACATCTGGGGACAAGGAGGTGACAGTGTTGCGGTTCGGTGACACATCTGGGGTCAGGGAAGTGGCACCGAGCTGGTGAAGGGGCACACCTAGATACAGGCAGGTGACACTGTACCGGTACGGGGCACATCTGGGGACAGGGAGGTGACAGTGATGCGGTTCGGTGACACATCCGAGGACGGCGAGGTGGCACTGAGGCGGTGCGGTGACACATCTGGACACGGGGAGGTGACAGCGAGGCGGCGCGGGGGCCCAGGCGGGAGCGGGGCGGTGCGGGTCCCGGCGGGTGTCCGTGCGGGGAGGTGACCGTCCGGCGGAGGTGACCGCGCCGCTCCCGGCAGTGCGCATGATACTGCGGCGCAGGGGCCCCGTGCGCGCCAACCCACCTTGAACCGGCCCGGGCCGCGGCGGCGGCCAATCACCGCCCACTCCGCCGGGGCGCGGCCAATGGGCGGCGGGCGGGGGCGGTGCCGAGCCGCTAAAGGGCGCAGGCTAGGCTGCACCGCGCGGCGGAGCGCAGGTGCGGCGCGGCGCGGGGATGGGCGCGGGCATGGGCGCAGCGGCGGGCGGCCGGCCCTGAGCCGCCCCTCCGGCCCCGCCAGCCCCGCCGAGCCCTGCCCGGCCACGGCCAGCTCGGCCCGGCCCCGCCCCGCCCCGGCCGGGCCGCCCGGCGGGCGGAAGATGCTGCGCACCGGGGACCGGTAGTACTATGATTTGGTATGTGGCCGCTTTGGTAGCAAGTGTGCTCGGCGCCCGCGGGCTGCCCGTCCAAGGTGAGTGCGGCCGCGGGGTGTTCTCCGCCGGGATGAGCCCGGGAGGGGCGCGCCGGGGTCTGCGGGGCGGCGGCGGGGCCGCCTCTGCGTGTCCCCCCCCCCCCCGCTCTCCCGGTGTAGCGGATGCGGCGGGGGGGATGCGCATGGACCGGGAGGGATGCGCGCACCGGAGGGGGGGGGGGGGCATCACGTCCCGGGGAGAGGGTACCGGGAAGGGGCTGGGGAGGAGGGTAGGAGGGGGTACTGCGGCTGCGAATGGGGTTTGCGGTGTTCGCGTCTTCCCCGCTGCCGGTGCGGGGACCGAGCGCTTCCCGCTGCGGCGGGGCGCTGGCGATTCCTTCATCCCCCGCTGCCGGGGGGAGCCGGGAGCGCCCGGCGCATCCTCCCTCCGCAGGCGCTCGGCGGGGTTGGCCGTGACCTCCCCGAGGGCAGCGGCTGCAGCTGGGGAAGTTCGGGAAGCCGCGGTGCGGCGGAGCCTCTGCCCAGGGGTTGGAAATTCCCTTTGGGAGAAGGGAAGCGGGTGCGGGTCCTGGCGGGGGGGGGGCACGGCTGGCTGAGTGTTCCCCTTGATCAGGGATGGGAAAGCTTTTCTCCGCATTCGGATTTCTTCTCTCATCCTGAGCAAGCGCCTGCGGCAGCTCCGGGAGGTGCGGGCAGCGTTTGCCCTTCCCTGCAAGGGTAGCCCGGCTGGGCAAGGAGAAATGCGGGAGGGATTCGCCTTCCCCTGCAGCGCCCCGGCTGCGGGTTTGGGGGTGACTTTGCTCCCCCCCGCCCAGGAGAGGCTGCCCTCCTTCTCCCCCCACTGCGGGCTGGCTGCTGCGCTGGGGTAAACTGAGGCACAGGGTTGTCCAAGGTCAGGACGGAGACGGCAGCAGGGAATAACCCTCATTTTCCCGCTCCGGCGTCTTTCCTTTCAGCTGCCAGCCCCCTCCCACTCCTCCGAGCCATCCCTGCAGGTAGAGGGGAGCTGCCTGCCGCTGGTGCAGCACCGTCCCCCTTTTCTGCCGCTGGTTCCTCACTGGGCACATGGTTATCCCTGCGTCCCGGTGGTGCTTACCCGGGATGAGACCCTGGAGCCGTGCCCCGGGTGTCACCCACCCTGCCCATAGAGATGCGGTGGCTGCCGGCAGCAAGCCATGCCTGGCTGGCAGCCACCACCATTCCCCTCCCCGTGGTGTGGGGACGCTGCCTCGGGGAGCACGGGTGGGCTGGGAGGGGGCACGCTCCGGGATGCTGCAGCCCCCCAATTCACAGCGCTCCTCGAGCCCGCTGGGTCACATCTGTGCCATGCCACAGTCCCTTGTCCTCCTCGCCTGGCAGGCGGCTCCTGGAGGCAGGGGGGTGTGTGTCAGCACGGGGCTGTTCTCTGGCAGGGGACAGGATGGGGCTGCCCCATTTGGGGCTACGTAGCCCCTCTTACTGAGCCGTGGCTGGCTGCTGCCTGCCCGAACTGCGTGCTGCAGTGTGGTGAGGCAATGTTTGCAGCAGCCGCTTGTACAGGGATGCTCTGCCGGGGAGAGGAGCAGAGCAGCGCGTTCGGCACCTGGGAACTTGGAAATACCCTGGAGCCGCTGGGATGGAGCTCGGGAACTGATGCCGGAGTGGGTGGGTGCCGGGAAGCCCCGGCATGGGGGTGCTGTGCGTGTGGAGCAGCGTGTACGTGATGAATGAGCGTGCCGTGAGTAATGCGTGGGTGGGTGCCGGGGGAGGGGGTGCTGCGGGCCGGCGTGGCCCCCGCAGGGGCAGGGAGCCCACGGGACTCGCCCCAGCTGCTGCAACCCTTTGGTCCCAGCGCTGTCCCATCCTCATGGGGAGCTGTCACCCCTGCATTGCCTGGGGATGGGGCTTTGGAGGAGAGCTGGGGCTCACCCTGTGCCGGTGCCCTCGCTGGGGCTTCTCCTCTTGCCGTGGCCTCCCTCCCACACCACTTCCTCTTTGCTGAGCTGAGGAGCAGCGGTGCTGGCCCTGGGCAGCCTTCTTGCCTGGCTCTCCAAGGGCTTTCCAGGCGTTAATCGGCTCAGAGAGGGAAGGAGGGTGCGTTATCCTCTCTTATGGCATGGGGGAGGAGAGCCAGGACGTGACCGCGCCAGGAGTGGGTGTCAGAGGAGGGATCCGGCCTCCTGGCATTCCCAGCAGTGCCGTCACACCAAGGGGCTTTTCCTCCCTCTCCCACGAGCGTGACGCTGTGGCAGCACACAGTGAGTGGGGATGCTCGTGGATCCAGCAGGAGGGTTTGCAGAAGGGAGGATTCGGCTCTGCCAGCCCCGGGTGAGAGCTCCTTGAAGAGGTTCCCTGGACACGGTGGTGGGCGCTGCTCCTGGCGCTGACCTTGGCCGGTTGGAGTGGCTCGGCGTGGCGGTGCCAGCGCTGCATCCCCTGCTTGCTCCCGGCGCAGAGCTCTTGGGTTTTGCCTCTTTGGCTGTGGAGGAGTCTGGACCGGGAGCCGCTGGATTTGGCACGTGCGGCTTTGGCCCCACTGTCTTCTGGCAAGGGGATGGTTTGGCACCGGGAACAGCCAAGGGCGTTGGCTGGGCTCCCATTTCCATCATTCCCTGGAGGTTCTCTGCTCCTCTGGACCTGTTGGATGGGAGCGCGCGGGGCAGGGAGGGACGCGAGCGTCTCGGTCGATGACTTGGCTTACCGGAGCGTCCTTGCGGCGATGCTTTGCCGGCTCGGTTGCCTTTTGACTTGGAAGATGCAGCTTTGGTGGTGATGGGCGAGCCCTGCAAGTTCCTCTCCGGAGCTGTGGCAGGGTGGCACCACTCCCGTTCACCTCTGGTCCTCCATCCTGGAGGTCGTGCCTTCCATGCTGGATGAGAAGCCCTGCAGATGGGCAGGCAGTGGGTCCAACCCCATGCTGTGCTGATGGAGGAGTCCTTCCCTCTCCTTTTCCCTGCGGTAGGAATCTCCCGAGCCGGGAGCCCTGAGCGACCAGCTGGCCTTTGGAAAAACAACTCCCTTCCTCCCGCTCCTCCATGGAGAGGCTGGCGTTGGTGGGAGGGCTGCCTGAGCCAGGAACAGCGTGATTCAGGAGCTGCTGGCGGGCAGCTCGGAGCGCTGCCTGCATCCCAGTTTCCTGTTGGAAAGGGCTGTGAAGGCATCGGGATGGTACCCACTGCTGCATGGGGAGGGTGATGCCAGCCTGCACGGGGGTACTGGTGTGATGTGGGGCTGGGCTGGGGGCACAGCACCCTGGCAGTGCTCTCCAGCTGCAGGAGGTCTCCTCTGGGATGGGTTTGGTGCTTCAGCTCCCACCACAGCTGCTTGTTCAGCCCTGTGGTACGCAGAGGGAGCTCACGGGGAGCGCACAGGTAGCTGCTGGTCGTTGCTGGGAGATGATGCCTCCCACGAGGCAGCTGCCAACACCGGATGCTCAACACCGGGCTGGCGGCGATTAGAGGGAGGGGGAACGAGGGACACCCAGGTAGGAGTAAGGTGACCTCAGGGCAGTCATTTTCTTTCCTGCTCCATCTCTGTGCCTCTCAGAGCACCAGCCTGTGCTCCTACGTGCTTGCTGAGCCACTGCCCGGCCAGGCACATTCCCACCTGTACCATTCCAGGGAGCAAGGACCCACTGTGGAGCAGCTTCCCATGCATGCATTCCCCTTGGGATACCAGGGCAGCTGCCTGCCTGCCTGGGGAGGGTGGTGGTGGTCCCACAGGACACCCCTTGTGCCCAGGAAGGGGGTTCTGAGTCCCCATCTCAGTGTGAATGGGGCACCAAGCCACCCCTCAGAGCTGCTAATCCTTCTCCTCCCTGGCCCCGTGTGACCTTGAGGCATGTCACTTGACCTGCGCGTCGCCCTCCATCCATCTGGAAAATCGGGTTTAAAACGCAGGAATCGCACTGAAAGCCCAGATGCTGCTTTCCAGCTGGGGGAGGGGGTGAGGGCTGCGCTCCCAGCCCCAGGGCTTCCCCCCACCAGGGGACAGGCGGGTGCTTTTGGGGGGCTCTGGATACCCCAGGATAGGCAAAGGGACTGGATTTGTAATAGGGGGTGCAACCCCCACTGAGATATTTAGGGGGTTCAGAGGTGGGGGACAGGCAATCTCCCAGCACCCCACACCCTGCTCTGGCACCTGGGGTCCCTGCAGCACGGTCCCTGTCCCCCACCCTTGGCTGCAGTCACCCCCCTCTTCATTTCATGGCTATGGCTGCCTGCTCTCCTTCCCTGCTGGCCTCCATATGCCATGCTGGTGGCCTTGTCCTCAGAGATCCCTGCCATATCCCGCCTCCACCGATGGGAGCAGGATGTGTCAGAGCTCATCTCGTCTCGGTTTACCAGGGAGGAGAGGTCTGCAGGCTCCAGGCCTTGTGCCTGCTCCCTCAGCTGCCCCCATGGGGGCACAGGGTGGGGATGAGTGCCAGGGGTGTGGGGCAGCATTGGCAATGGATATGGTGCCTCTGTTAGCAGGCTGCAAGATGATGATGGGTCAGCACAGGATGCTCTCTCTGCCCCAGGGCATGGGTGTCCATTGTGCCGGGCAGGAAACCCTTCCCAGGCATTAATTCCTTTGGAAACCTCTCTGCCATGGCCATGTCCTTCTCACAAAGCACCTGCAGCAAGGGGCCTGCTTCAGCGAGTGCAGCAGAGATGCTGCATGCCTTCAGCCTCACTGAGCCCTGTGGCACCTTCCACCTCTGCCCTGAGGACTGGAGGAGCTGGATGCCCAGATCCAGGTGAGGGTCTCCCCATCCTTGGCATCGCCATGCTGGGGAGCCCCGCGGTGGCAGCGTCTCGGTGGCGGCAGCCTTCCCTCCTCTCCCTTTGGGATGCTGTTCAACTCCACCTCCGCATCTTGTATTCTTGCCTCCTGGCACGCGGTGTGCTTTTATTTTTCCTGGATCTGCTTGGATGACGAAGCCTGTTGATTACTTGTTTTTCTTTACGAGGCATCCCCCAGCTTCACGTGAGCTCCTGCACCGAGGTGGATTTGGGGTTCGCATCCCTGCTGCCTCTCCCTGATGTTGACCCCATTTCCAAACCGCAGATTCAGCCTTGAAACCTCTCTGAACTTGGCTGAGAAAATCAAGTGGGTTTAAAAATACCCTGTCTATTTGTGCTCTGTTTCTTCTGGCGTCTGCGGGTTGTTTTCAAGCGTTTCCCTACAAATGTGGGGGTGAGAAAACACTTTGAATCGAGAGCTGCAGTCTCCATTGCTCGCTTCCTTCATGGTCTGGACTTGGAAGGAAAACATGGTCAGGGCTGGGACCGCAGGGTCGGTGGGTTGGGAAGTTGAGGAGACCCAAAGAGGGTTTGTGAGACATCTCCCCATTGCCTTTCCAGCGCTCTGCAAGTGGGGACAGGAGGGCACGGGGGCCGGTAGCGGGGCGGGTGGCAGCTGGGCAGAGCCGGGGGCCGGTTCTCCGCCGTGGCTGCCAGTCGGCCGTGCGCTGGGGAGGTGATGCTCAGCCGTGCGTGCAATTCCCCACCGGCCTTGCGATCAGACACCGGCGCTGCGAGCTGCCGGGGATGACCTATTTTCCTGCGCCCGGGCAGCCCTGGCCGGGCGTGGGTCCGGCGGAGCGGCTGGCTCGTCCCCTCCCCGGGGACGTCACCCACTGCTCTGCCAGGGAGCCAGTCAGGAGATCCTGGCGTAGTGTGACTCCCTGGCGCCCGTCCCCAGGGTGTCTGGGTGGCCTCTTGGGCAGCGAGCTTGCTCCAGCTGGGCAAACATCAGCATTCCAGGCTCCAGTTGGTGGAGAGGTGCTGGAAACCAAGATTCCGTCTTGGTAGCCCAGGAGCTGGAGCGCTGGGGTAGGTGGGGGGCTTGGGAAAGGGGTTTGGGTGCTGCCACTTCCATCTTCTCCTGCTGGTGGGTAAGAAGGTGTCACTTTGAAGGCGACGAGGTGCCGGGGACCTGCTCGCTCGGGCGAGGCGGCCGGGGAAGCGCGTCCTTGGATGCTCTTGAGCAGCACGTGACAGCGCTGTCCCCGATCAGCGCAGCAGGGCCACGGGCAGCGATGGGGGTTCCAGCCCTGCGGCGCAGCCCCCCTCACCCTCCCGGATGGGCACAGCGGGGTCAGGACGGGTTCTCACAGCTCACTGCCGGGGTGGCAGGGGAGGGCTGACACCGTCCCTGCTGACAGGGTGCGAATGGGAGCTCATCGGCGATGCAGCGCTAACGAGGGATGGAAAGGTGCAAGAGTGTTGTCGAGGCGGTGCAAAGCGTGTGCGGGGGTGTGCGAGCACACCGCACGTGTGTGCTCAGCGATCCCCCCCCGCCCCGCTGGGGTCCGGGCGGATCCGTGGCCGTGCAGGACCCTCAGCTCCGCAGGACCCCCGGTGCCTGCAGTGGGTGTGCAATGCAGCATCTGCTCCTTGCAGATGGCTCACGGCTCTGCGCCCCGGCCTCACCCACCCCGCTGCCACCAGCCAGCCCTCCCAGTGACAGAGCCACGCGTGCCCGCTTTGCTGGTGGCGTGGGGGCTGAGGACGCTTGGGTGACCATCAGGCTGTGACCTTCTGCAGGGACACACCTTGTGCGTGCCGTGTGCGAGCCGCGGCCGGCTCTGCCCGCTGCCCTTCCCGCGGGGACACTCGGCTGGTGGGCCCGTGGGGTGGCACATCACGGGCCTCTCGCCGGTACGCGCTTGTGCCAGAGCCAAAAATAGCCGGTGATGCTCGGTGATGCTCGGCTCCCGCGGCGGGGAAGCGGTGATGTCACTCGCCGCCAATCACCGGCGGCCCCGAGGAGCAGCGCGGAGGAGTGGGAACGTGCTTCCCCGAGCATCCCTCCCCAAGCATCCCCCCCAGAACAGCCAGCGGCCGCGTGTGCCAGGAAAACGGGGGGCCCTTCCTTGATGGGAAGGGCGATGTGGGTCTAAACCTGGTTTTGGGGACCCCCTGTTTGGCTTCCCCCCAGCCCCGGGTTTCCCTCTCTCTCCCTCTCTGAACGCCGTGCTGAGGATGCAGCTTTGCTGCTGCTGGCAGAGCAGGATGACGCCAGGCTGCAGCGAGCAGGGCGGCACAGCCGGGGTGGAGCAGCCTCGGAGCTGAGACCGAAGTCCCCTGTAATTACCCAGCTGGGAGGAGCAGGGTGACAGACCCGACGCGCAGGTCGCAGACGGGTTTCAGGCTTGGAGCTCTCGGGGATGCCCGAGGACATTTGGGCTTGGCTGGGTCATGGCAGCTCCGGGGCTCCAGCTCACCCTGGCACCGGTGGGACAGCTGGCTCCGTGGGCTGGCACAGCAGAGCTGTGGTCAGGGGTCCCTGTGTGCTCAGTCCTGCTCGCTGGAGGATGCAGGGGCACAAGCCAGAGCAGCCTTTTCCCTGCCACAAGGATACAGGGTAGCCCAGATGGTGCTGCTATGTGGGGAGCACTGCTAGGCATGCTCTGTGTCCCTCTACTGAGAGCAGAGATCCCCAAAACCCCTGTGGGGTCACTGGACATCACCCTTGCCCTGGTGCAGAGCTTGGGAAGCTGTCCTGGAACACTGGAGTGCTGATGGCCACTGTCCTGACTCCTGTGGTAGCTCAGGGTGGCCTTGGAGCTGAGTATAAGGGCTTGGGACCCCCTGTTGTTTTTGGGGCAAGGGCAACCCATGGGCTGGACACGGATGTCTGGGGGCAGGCAGTACTACTGCTGTTGCTCTTCTGGGCATCCTGGTTTGATGCTGGGGGCCAGCAGTGGCATCAGCCACAGATTCTTCCTTCGCCCCCTCGCAGGTGCCCTCGGCTCGAGGGAGGAGCCCGAGTTCGTGACCGCTCGCGCTGGCGAGAGCGTGATCCTGGGATGCGACGTGATCCACCCGCTCACGGGACAGCCCCCTCCCTATGTCGTGGAGTGGTTCAAGTTCGGCGTCCCCATCCCCATCTTCATCAAGTTTGGGTTTTACCCTCCCCATGTCGACCCAGAGTATGCCGGTGAGTCCTGGGGGCGCAGGGGGGCGAGGGGAGGGTGCCGGGTCCCGGCTGCGGCGCGGCCCGGGGTGCGCAGCTCCGCTCCATCCGTTCCTCCGTCGGAAACCACGCGGGCTCTGCCTCTCGTTGCTCGCTTTCCACCCAGTTGGTTTTAATTAAGCAGCAGCGTTAGGAAGCCAGCTGGGCTGCGTGGGATGGGAGCAAGCGAGGCAGAGAAACCCAGGGTGACGCGTGGTGGCGGTGGCTGCTGCTGCCGCCGCTGCGCCCCAGAGCAGCTGTGAGCCCAGGGAGGGATGCTGGGGGGACGGTGGGGATGGAGCCAGGGCCACGTGCTGGGTGGAGGTGACAGGTTGGAGCTGCAGAACTCGTGTGGCTGCTTGCCAGTGTGCTGCCTGTGACACGTGGCCGGTGTCCTCTGGTGGGATCTGTGAGCTGGAAACCAGCCCTGAGGAGGTTGGTGTGGCAGGGCTGACCCATTGTGGTATCCTTTCCCCTGTGGAATGCTGTCCTGGGAATCTTCCCTGGGTTTTGTGGGACTCTCTGCCCAAATTGCTCTCTAAGAAATGCCACAGCAGGGAAGATGCACCGGCCCAGCTGAGCCCTGCCAAACTCAGCTCAGCAATGAGCGATCCCACAGACCGGTGGCCACTGCACTAGGGTGGAGGTTTAGGCTGCTTTGCTCCTGACCCAGTTTTTGGGGCTGTGCTCAGGGTCAGCTCAGGGCTGCCCTGCTTTCCGGGAGTCTCCCAGGCAGGGAGAAGCTTTGGGGCACACCTGTGTGCCGGCTGTGCCGCTGCCAGCCCCGGCTGGGAGCAGAAGGCCGGTGTCGCTGCAGGCAGACATTGCTCGAGGCACTTTGCCTGGCCCTGGCAGCTTGGCTCTGCTGTCCCCAGACGGGCGAGTGTGTCACCGGCCTGGCGTAACCGACCTGGCACCACCGGCCTGGCACCACCGGCCTGGCACCACCAGCCTGGCGCTACCGGCTGCAACCGCGCCATGCGGCTCAGCCAGCCCCAAACCAGGACAGTGCCCACACAGGGATGGGGTGTCCCTGTGGTGATGTTCTGGGGGGTTGCTCTGGTGTCAGGATGGGGTGTCCCCTGCAGTGATGCTCTGGGGACTGCACCAGTTTGGGATGGGGTGTCCCCTACAGTGATGCCCTGGGGACTGCACCAGTTTGGGATGGGGTGTCCCCTACAGTGATGCCCTGGCAGCTGCTCCAGTGTAAGGTTGAGGTGGCCTTGTGGCCATGCTCTGGGAGCTGCTGCAGTTTGCGATGGGGTGTCCCCTGCAGTGATGCTCTGGGACCTGCTCCTGTTTGGGATGGTTTGTTCCCCGCACTGGTGCTCTGGGAACTGCACCAGCTTGGGATGGGGTGTCCCCTGTGGCCATGTTCTGGGGTCTGCACCAGTTTGGGATGGACTGTCCCCTTTGACCACGTTCTGAGGGCTGCTTCAGTTTGGGATGAGGTGTCCCCTACAGCGATACTCTGGCAGCTGCTCTGGTGTGGGGTTGGGGTTTCCCTTGCAGTGACACTCCAGGGGCTGCTCCGGTGTTGGGGCCATGATGCCAACGCTGTGCTCTCCCACAGGCCGGGCCAGCCTGCACGACAAAGCCTCCCTGCGCATTGAGCAGGTGCGCTCCGAGGACCAGGGCTGGTACGAGTGCAAAGTGCTCATGCTGGACCAGCAGTACGACACCTTCCACAACGGCAGCTGGGTCCACCTCACGGTCAATGGTGAGCGGGGCGGGGGCTGTGGCATCTGTGTGGTGCCAAAATGGGATTTCTGGTGGATGCTGGATGTCTGGTGGACGCTGGGCCTCGATGGCAGCTGTACCTGCCAGACACGCGAGCCTGAAGCCATCCAGGCTGGCTGCTCCAGCCAGGGTGTGACTTCAAAAGGGACAAAGTTTTATTAGGGATTCCTCAGTTTAATTACGCAGAGCTTGTTTAAAGGAGAGACATCAAGGACCGGGGCTGGGAATGAATCTCCTCTCAACAAACAGATCAGAAAATCAAATCTTTGTTTTCTTGAAATTCAGATTTACTCAAATTACTTTTTCATTTTATTAAGGCTGTATATTAAACTAATTAGCAAATTGTCATTCTCTGCATCAGGAGAGCGATCTTTATTTTTAGCCCAGCAGCAGGGCTGTGCCTCTCCTGCTGCAGTGGGGTGGCTGGAGAGATGTGGCCACTGGCAGCTCCTCGCTGGTCTTGCCTTGACCTTGTGCAATTAATTTAACCTTTGGGGGGATGGCTGGGCTGTGGCACAGAGCAGAGCCACCTAATTGAGCCCAATTAGTGAGCGGGAGCTTTGCAAGCGGGGCCGTGCAGGCCACCAGCCCCATCCCTGCCTGCTGCCCTGCCTGCCGCTTCCTGCTTTCCCCCAGGCTGCTAATGAGCTCCGAGGGCTCGGGAAGGAGGGCAAGAGGAGGAGGAAGGAGGAGGAGGATGGTGGTGCCTGGCTCACCTCTGCCACGTGCAGGGATCCTGCAAACCACCAGCCGGAAGGGCTGGAAAATGGCTCCAGATGCCCTGTCCCTCCTCTTGGCAAAATGGGCCAGTTTTGGGGCTTTTATGCAGCACGGGGCGTGTAGGGGTTTAATAACAATATAATAACCATAATCCTCCCAGCCCGAGGAATTGCTTTCAGGGTGAGGGGCTGTGGCTTTCCCCCAGCGCATTACAACGCATAATTTTCTTAGGGGGAAAATAAAAATCATTTGGGAAGAAACAAAATATAATTCCTTTTCTTTTTTTTTTTTCCCCCTCCAAGCAGATTAAATTGCCAACCTGTCTTCCTCTAAAGTGGGCTTTTACAACCTCGGGTAATTAGGGGCGGGCTGTAATCCTGCCAGCCTCTTTCATCAGGAAGGAGCCTTTCGATCTGCACTGCGGTGTTTTCCCATGTTTTGACAATAGCGAGTTAATGTGCAGCGGGGTGGGGGGAGGACGTGGTGCTGGTGGGGAGGAGAGGGGATGAGCTGGGGTGCGATGTGGCACCTCTTGCTCGGTGTCTCCAGGGACACCCCTGTGCCAAATTTTGCCTTTGGGGTGGTCCCAGCCCCGCCGTGGGGATGTACAGAGTGTTCCCTGTGTGCAGGCAGCAGCTTCCCCTCTGTCCCCGTGTGCCCCCAGACCCGCAGTGGCTGTGGGTGACCCGGGGGGGTGACAGTGGTCTCCTGTGCCCCCAGCTCCCCCCACGTTCACGGAGACCCCGCCGCAGTACGTAGAGGCGAAGGAGGGCAGCAGCGTCACCCTGACCTGCATGGCGTTCGGGAACCCCAAGCCCATCGTCACCTGGCTCAGAGAGGGAGACCTTTTGGGTGCCAATGGCAAGTACCAGGTAGGTGGGGAAGGGCTGCTTTGGGGACTCCAGGGCTGGGAGCTGGCAGGGACATTTGTGACAGCACCACGGTGGCGGCAGCTCCGCCGTGCCTGGAGCCAGCCGTGCTTTCTCAGCACTTCTCCTTGGTGAGATGCCCATTTTCCCCCACCCCAGCCCTGCTGAGCAGCAACCTGTAACGCTGCCAGCCCTTGGGTGCAGGCTGGAGACCCCACACGTGCGTGGGACAGCCCTGCTCCTGCTCCTGACCTGCTCCCTGTGGACTCAGCCCAGAGGCCAAGACCCTGCAGATGGGGTGGGGGCTCCAGCCTGGGGTAGTGTCCCCACCCCGGCAGGGATGGATGCAGCAGGGCTGGGGCAGGGGAGGGATAAGCAGGGAGGATTTCCCCTCCTCCCCTCCCCTTCAGGACCCTTTTTGCATCCCAGAGGCTCCCAGGCAGAGATTCCCCCCTGAGCTGTAATTGGTAAATCAGGCATTGGAATCAGCGCAGGCACTAATGAGAGTAATTAGGAATCATTTGTTACTAATTGAAATAGAAGGATGAGGCAAAATGAGGTGGGGGGGAGCCTGGCTGGGAGGCCTCCCTGTGCATGGGGGTGCTGCTACCCCAAAGGTGACAGCCCCTTGTCCATCCTTCTGCTGTGTCCCCAGGGAGAATCCATCCACTCCTCCTCCAGCTGAGAGGTGGCCCCACAGGGAGGACAGTGGCCAAGCTGGGGTCTCCCCCTTATCCCCCAGCAGGTCCTTGAGGTGCAGGGAATACTCCAGCAAGGCTCCTTGTGAAGCTCCAATAGTGCCAGGGTGCTTGGCAGGAGCGGTTTGGAGCCTGCTGCCTGCCAGTCACTTCTGGGAGATGAATGTGCTGGGATGGTTATTTATTTATTTCATGATTTTTTTTTTTTCCCTTCCCCTTGGCGTCGAGCAGAAACGCGTGTGTTGGTTTATTAATATCCCAAGTCTTGCAGAGCGGGGAAACCCGTCTCTCATCCGGCCCTGAAAAAGCGCCGGCAGTTCTCTGCCGTGGGAAGCAGGGAGGGTCTTCCCCCGTCCCCCTGGGGGTCCCTGCCCACGCTCCAGGGTCTTCCCTTGTTCCCAGGTGAGCGACGGGAGCCTCACGGTGCTCTCGGTCAGCCGGGAGGACAGAGGTGCCTACACCTGCCGGGCCTACAGCATCCAGGGCGAGGCTGTGCACACCACGCGCCTGCTCGTCCAAGGTGAGACCTTCCAGTTCCTCAGCATCCCTGGCAAGCTGGGATGGGGGGATCTCCATGGGCCACAGGGCTGTGGTGTCACCCTGGAGCGACCCCCAAGGCCTCTGTGGCTGGCATGGTGCTGGCTGCCCTGTGGCTCTGCATCCGGTCTGTAGGATGGAGGAATCTGCTTAATTGGGGCACGGTGGTGGCCGTGCTGATGAGCAGCCAGGCCCTGATGGCAGCTCGGTTTTGTTTGGGAAGCGGGGAAAAGATTGAGGCTGTCATGAAGCGCCTCGTCAGACAGCGGTGATGCATGACAGGCATCCTGCTCCTTGCTCCCTCTCTTATTAAATAAATCTTTAATTAGGTCAACAGCTACCAGCAGAGAGAGGAGCACGGGGTGTCCTCTGCTCTGCTTTTGTGGCAGTGGTGAGCTGCTGGCTCCTGGCAGTCTGTTCCCCTGGATTTTTCCTGTGGGTGATACTACCCTCGAGAAGTGCTGGGGATGAAGGGAGGCGTGTCCTTGTGTGCCCTGGGAGAACCACCACGGGCGTGGATCCCCTCCTCAGAGTTGTAGAGATTAGGGGAAGAGTTGATAATAACAGGGTCACTGTGGTTCTCAGTCAGCCCAGAGATTAGGAAAAGGGCTGGGAATAACAGGGTCACTGTGGTTCTCAGAGGATTGGGACCAGCCCTGCCCCAGAGCCCTCCAGCAGCTCCCAGCCAAGATGCTGTGATGGAGCTGAACCCAAGTGACTTTTGTGGGGACACCTGTAGTGGTGGGAGTGACACTTCCCTCTTTCCCCTTCCAGGACCTCCCTTTATCGTTTCCCCTCCGGAGAACATCACAGTCAACATCTCCCAGGATGCGCTGTTCACCTGCCAGGCCGAGGCGTATCCCGGGAACCTCACCTACCTGTGGTACTGGGAGGAGGAGAATGTCTACTTCAAGAAGTGAGTTTATAGCTGGTGGGGCAGTGTGTTCTCCTCCTGCTGCTCCTGGGTTGTGCTGGGAGCTGAGATTGTGTTGGGCTTTGCCCCTGGCTCTCCTTGTGATCCTCCTCTCCTCTTCTCTTGCAGCGACTTGAAGCTGAGGGTGCGGATCCTGATCGATGGCACGCTGATTATTTTCCGTGTCAAACCAGAGGATGCTGGAAAATACACCTGTATCCCCAGCAACAGCCTGGGCCGCTCACCATCAGCCTCAGCCTACCTGACAGTGCAGTGTGAGTGCGGGCATGGGGCTGGGATTGATAACACCTGCCTCCCAGGCAGCCCCAGAGGCTCCCGTGTCCTGGTGTGACACTGGGAGAATCAGGCTGATGTGACAGCAGCCTTTGGATGAACATGGAATCATCCTCAGCAAAAAAGCTTTGAGAGCATCCCACGTGGGTGTGGGAGACAAGAAAGCAAATGGACTGAGCAGCCTGAGTGACACAGCTCAGCTGGGACCGGTGTCCACCTTTGCTACAAGTGTTATTTAATTGCATGAGCATCATCCCATGGCTGCTCCCTCACTGTCCCCACCCTGCACCGGGTCAGGGCTCTCAGTGTATTTTTTGGATTTCATTTCGGGGGCTCATTCCTGTGGCACGGCTGTTCCTCGAGCTGTGGGGCTCGGTGTGTCACATTTTTCAGGCGGTAAGAGATCTAAACAAGCGGAGGAGAAAGGGCTGTAGCAGGAGCGTTGCTTCCCACGCTCGCTCGTTTCTCCCGGGATCCCCGGGCGGTAATGGGTAGTGTGCCACCGGCATCCTGTGGCATTCCACAGTAATGGCCTCAATTGCCGCCGCTCCAATTGCAATATTGCTCTGCTCAAAAGACCGCGGCGCTTTTATTTCATAATGAAAGACAGGCCTGAGCAAAGTGGGCTCTCAGCGTGGGTTATCCAAGGCTGCCTTAAAGCTGTTGCTGCCTTTAGACCTGGTGCTGGTTCGTGGGGAGCCTCTGAGAGAAGGGCTGGCAGGTCCCTGTGGGGACGGATGAAGGGGCAGAGTGGGCAGGGGGACGGTGTGAGCGGTGCTGTGCCCAGGCACAGGCGTGATTTGGGGCTTGGATGTGCCCAGCTGGGTGGCTCTTGGGAAAGCCTGTGGCCTCAGGCCATTAAATCTGCCCTGCCGCTAATCCAGGGCTGCTTGTCAGGGCTGATAGCTGTTAAAAATAGCTCTAATGGCAGCGAGAGCAGCGCCCGGCAATCTGCCGCTCAGCCAGGCACAAGGAAGGGTGCTCGGCTTTTGGTGCCACAAACCCTTTTCCTCCTGGGCAAACCTCGTCCACACCGGGGCTGATGCCACGGGAGGGAGCTTCCCACCCTCCGAAGCAGATGGGGACACAGTTCTGGGTCATTAGTGGGCTGGGCTGGCCCCCGGCCAGTGACCTAGTAGTGAAAGGCTCGATCCCATTACCCTCTCCCGCACTGCTGGAGTCCTTGATTACATTTCCTAAGAGGTGGAGTTAAGCAGAGGGGGGTAAAGCCTGCTCCATATGTGGCACTGGGCAAACTGGGTTATGGTGCCACTGCCGGGGGCATGTGGTTTTGGGGAGTGGTTGGGGTGACGTGCTGGGAGTGGAGCTCCCAAACTCTGCTGGTTTTGCCCCAAGAAAGCAATAAGGAGAGGACACCCCCACATCTTCCATCCCTTCCTATTAAGCACCTTAATGTTTATCCTTGACTTTGCATCATAATGCTGCACCCCAAAACCCCCATATTTATCCCTAAATGCAGCGTAAACCCCATCAGGACTTTCCCATAACCTCGTGCTGCCGGTGTCTAGACGAGATTGTAGAAATACTCACTCTTCTTATTAAAAATAACATTTTTTAAAAAATCTTCTTATTAAAGAAAGTCTAGATTCTCTTCAACCCACTCGCACTTAATTAAAAAGCTCTTAGAAGTGCTGTTAATGACACATTCTAGACTGGAGGATTGCGAGACACCTCTCTGTGTGGGTGGTGCAGCGTGGAGGGGGGGGTTATATCCGTATTTTAAGGTTTTTTGCATCTTGGAAAGGGTGAGGTGGCTGCTGTTCAACATGACCCAGCCTCGATGAGGCACAAATCCAAGCAGATATGAGAGGTAAAGGACTTGTGGCAGCCTGGACATGGATCCCTTTTCCCATCTGGGTGTGTTTTAAGGCTTGGCAGTTGAAATAGCTTTGACTGCTGGTATGTAAAACCAGGCTGTGCTGGGTGTTCATCACACCTGGCACATGCCGTGCTGTAATGGAGCAGCTCAGGCTTTAGCAGGATACAAGTTGGTGTGGAATTGGAAGCAGGCATATCTCGCATTTCTTCTTAAATGCAATCTTTAATGAGCCCCAGGTAGGAACACGCTGGACATGAGCAAAGCCTCAGAAATGCCGGGTATTCCAGTGGATTTGTGTGTAGCAAGCCTGGCTTAACAGCCTGTGTGAGCCAGGGTGGTGCTGGGTCTGGAATTCATTACAAAAGTGAGGTAGATCCTCTGAAGCCAGGCTGGGAGGAGGGATGGGCTCTCTCCTGGTGCTGACGTGGTGCTGCTGCCCTCGCAGATCCTGCCCGTGTGGTGAACATGCCCCCCATCATCTACGTTCCCATCGGGATCCACGGGTACATCCGCTGCCCGGTGGAGGCGGAGCCCCCGGTCACGCTGGTCAAGTGGAACAAGGACGGGCGTCCCCTGCGAATCGAGAAGGTAACGGAGTCCCCGGGGAGGGGAGGTGGGGACACAGGGGAGTTCTGATCCTCATGTCCTCAGCAAACACCAGTGAGCACCACCAGGCACCCTGTGGGTCCCTTTCTGTTCTCATGAATGGCATGACTCTGTTTTTCCTTATCAGCTGTGGGCAGAGTTAATTCCAGTTCTTGTACAGAGCCCACAGTACCTGTGGACATTCTGTGTCTCCCACACCTGATGCCTTCTTCCCCCTAAAGTCACCTCCTGATAGCCCTGGTTTATTTTTCCAATGGCAACTGGTGGTTAAAAGACCCTTTTAACAAATCTACGTCTTCCACTAATCATGGTTTGATAGTCTGAGCAAGGATATTAGCCATTAAATATTTAAAGAAAGCGCTCAATATTTTAAATTTTTTGCTTAAATATTAACGATATGAAGTTTTAATTCCACTTAAAGTTGTTGCTGCTGTGGCCTCCTGTTCCTTGGTGCCCTCAGCCCTCCAGGTGGAGATGTCTTGCCGACTCCAGAACAAGTTTTATTTAGTGTTACATTCTGATCTTAAATCTTTTGGGCTACATGAAGGACTTGCCTGTGTTTGGGCAGGCTGATGTTTCCCAAGTTTCCTCTCTCTGTTGTTGAGGAGATGCTTTGGGTGTTGGGAATGGGATTGAGCATCTCCCGGAGATGTGAGAGCGTGGGTAGGGGGCTTGGCTGAAGGGGAAATAAGGAGCTGTGGTGGGTGTTGGATAAGTGAGCTCCCTGGTTCTCCCTGCTGCAGTATTCTGGCTGGAACCTGCTGGAAGACGGGTCGATCCGGATCGAGGAGGCCACTGAAGATGCTCTCGGCACTTACACCTGTGTGCCTTATAACGCCCTGGGTACGATGGGCCAGTCTCCCCCTGCCCGACTGGTACTGAAGGTAATTCTACTGCCAAAATCCCATGGGTTTGCTGGGAGCAGCGTCCTCCTGTGCCAGGAGCAGCTCCCGGGGCTGTGTGGGGAAGAGCAGAGGCTCCAGGGTTGAGGGTGTGTCTGTGCTGTGCTTGGAGATGTGCTTCCCACCAGCACAGGCAAACCCCTGGGGCACCCTGTCTGGTGTAGCTGGAAATAGCCTGCCAGAGCAGCAGCACGGGTTTTAACACTGGACTGGGGTACTTTGAGGAAACATCTCCCTGGAATGTCCCCTTTGCCAACAAAACACTTAGCCTTGCTGGCCCGGGCTTGGTTTCAGGAGGATTTTAATAAATGGATGATTTGAGCTCCACGTGTTCCGGCTGCGTGCGGCGCCTGGGGCGCGCTGGGCTCCCAGCGCCGTTCCCGGTGCAGCTGGGGTGGGAGCTGCTGCCTCTTCCCTCCCTGAACACGGAGTCCTGTGCCTGGGAGGGAGCCGTGGTGATTCATGGTGTCTCGCCGGGGTTCAGATGATAACGCTTTGTGTACCAGACACACACATCCGCCGGGGCGGCTGCCGGGGCGAGGAAATCAGGTTGATGGCTGATGTGATGTGGGTGGGTTTCTTCCTGTTTCGAGGAGGTAAAAAAGCAAAATGCTGCTAAGCCTGGAGAAGTTGGGTGGAGTTGTCACAGGAGCTTTCCTGTGTCTGAGGGGGCCTGCAAGGACACTGGAGAGGGATTCTTTGTTAGGAACTATAGAGATGTGACAAGGGGTGATGGGATCAACCTGAAAAAGGCAAAATTTAGGTTAGATGTTAGGAGAAAGCTCTTCTGTGTGAGGATGGGGAGGCCCTGGCACAGGTTGACTAGAGAAACTCTGGCTGCCCCATCCCTGGAACTGTCCAAGGCCAGGATGGAGCAATCTGTGATGGTGGAATATGTCCCTGCCCAATGGCAGGGGGTGAAATGGGATGAGCTTTAAGGTACTTTCCAACCCATTCCATGATTCTATGCTCCAGTGTGGTGGCTCTTTGGAGCGAATCTCCCTCCAGGTGTGTGATTTGGTGTGCCATCCTTAGCACAGACTCTCCACACAATTTTCCTTGCAAAGCTTCAAGCTTACCTAGAATGGGGATTGGGTTGGTTTGGGTGATGGGAGTTTGGGCAGGCTGACAGTCCTTGTTTTTCTCTTTGGCTGCAGGACCCCCCCTATTTCACGGTGCTACCAGGCTGGGAGTACAGACAGGAGGCAGGGAGGGAGCTGTTGATTCCTTGCGCTGCTGCCGGAGACCCCTTTCCCATCATCGCCTGGAGAAAGGTACCCGGCCTGCCAGACAAATCTGCAGTGCCTTTGGCTTTTGGTGAATATTGCAGACAGAGAAGCCACACTCTGTCCCGGTAAGAACAAACTGCAGGTACAGCTGCTTCGCTTTGGGCTGAGCCACTGCCGTCCTGTCCCGCAGGTGGGTGGGGGAAGCCCGGCTTGTGGCCACCGAGTAATCCTGGGAAACCGACACGGCAGCATCCGCAAAGCTGAAACACTGCCCCCGCCCCGGGCCCCTCTGCCTCGCCAGCACTGCCCACAGGACACCCTCGTCCCTGCCTGGCTCCCAGGGGGTCACCAGCAGGACGTGGCAGTCGTGGCAATGCCGTTCTCGCAGCTCACACCTCCTGTGGAGGGAGGGGATGTGTCACCACAGCACATCCAGGGGTCTCTTGGCTCTGGACCAGTCAGCAGCTGCTTTACTGTGACTTCAAAGACCCTGGGAAGAAGCTGTTTTTATGATCCTGAACTGGATATGAAGATTTCAAGATGTCCCTTTCCATAGAGAAGGGTGGCATAGCCTGGGAGCAGCGAGGGCTTTCCAGTCCTCCTGCAGCCTTCCCCTTGCTTCCCACCTGTACTGCTCCCATAGGAAAGAGGAGGAGGAGGAGACCTCCTGTGCTCTTTGTCGTGCTGTCAGGAACTTCTCTCCAAGCCTTCCATGCCCTTCTTAGGGCTCTTGAGAGTGAGCTGGGTCCCTCTGTCACCCAGTGGGACCATCCCCAATCCTTGTGTCTTGAGCTGCTGGATCCCTGGGTCCCTTTTGGCAGCACAAGGAGGACCATGACTTGCACACATTGCAAGTGACCTGCCTAGAGGTTGTTGGCTGTTTCATCTTTTTCTCCATCTTATTTTTCGCTCCCTGCCCTCATCAGTCTCAGTCAGGTTTCTTTCAGTCTCAGTCAGGTTTCTTTCCAATCCCACTTGTGCCTTCTGGTGGTCCTCTTCATTTTGTGAGTCTGGGCTTATCTCCTTCAACTCCAGTCAGGGCTGGCTTGGACTGGGTCCGGTTTGCCAGTGGCAGAAGCCAACTCCCTCCCTCCTCATCAGCCCACCAGTGCTGACCGGTCTCTTGAAGGACTCCTGGGTTTGCAGTGGTAACTCCACATGTCCATGAGCTCCTCTGCTCCTCCTTCCTTGCATCAACCTGTTGGTCCTGGTGTTGATCAGCAGAGTCCCCCCATGAAGAACAGCTGAAGAGGACTCAGGACAACTTGAGATTTGCACAACTTTGGCTGATGGGCATAGATGAATTGTTACAAGATCCATCTTTCCGCTTGGCTTGAGAGATTCCAGGCACCTCCATGCACGCCATCCTCTCACATCCCCGTGGGGCCTTTGCTGCCCAGACCTCTGATGTGAAGCCTCCTGCCTCTCATCTGCTGCTGACTTAGGCTGAGGAGCAGTTTGGGCATCTCCTGGGGCAGCCTGTGCCTTCCCCATCCCGGGAGGGGGTTTGCTGGGACGGCCGGTGCCCCCTTCCCGCAGCAGTTTCAGCTTTGGATGCTGGAGGTCGAGCCCTGGCGCGGGGCTCGCTGTCCGTGCGAGTGCCGTGGGGTTTCCCGCTTGTGTGTGAGCGCTGAGCAGCAGCCTCCTGACGCATGCCTCTCGCGTTGCCCCTCAGGTCCTCTCGGAAACGGGGGAACCGTCTGCCTTGCCACGACCGGAGAGACCGGATCCCCTGCCGGTGGCCGGCGGTGTCCCCTGGGCCGCGCAGGTAGCTTAGTGACCCCGCCGCCGCCTCGCCCTGCCCCACAACCCGCTGCTGAGTCATGTTTGTTCTCTCTTTGCCCGGCTCCCCCCACCCCGCTCCTTGCCCAAGGTAGGGAAGCCCAGCAGGAGCAAGCACAACACGCTGCCCGGCGGGACCCTGCAGATCCGCTCCCTCGGCAAGGATGACCACGGCGAGTGGGAGTGCGTCGCCACCAACATCGTCGCAAGCATTACTGCCAGCACCCACCTGACTGTCGTAGGTATGGGCAGCAGGGCAAGGGGCCTGGGGAGAGCCCAGGAGATACAGGAGATGGGGATGCTCCCTGTCATAAAGAGAACTGTGGTGACAGGATGAGGGGGAGTAGCTTTAAGCTGAGAGATGGAAAGTTTAGATGGGATAGTGGGAAGAAATTCCTCCCTTTGAGGGTGGTGAGGCCATGGTGCAGAAGCTGTGGCTGCCCCATCTCTGGAAGTGTTTAAGGTCATGTTGGACAGGGCTTGGAGCAACCTGGTCTAGTGCAAGGTGTCCCTGTGTATTTGCCCTGGTTTAGGGCAAATTTGGGAATCCCAGAACACCATGCCAGGAGGGTTTTAGTAGGTGTCCTTTCAAGTTCCTTGCAACCCAGACCACTCTATGATTCTAACGGCAATGTCTCCCTTAGATGTTATTTGCTGATGGAGTTGCCTTTCTCTGTGCTGTTATTTTGGCCACCTGTCCTGCTGCCATTTCCAGCAGAAATGGCCTTGGCCATTGGCTTGGTGCAAGAGGAGTCCCCTGGGACCGTGGCTTGGGAGAAGACCCCTTGAACCCTGGTGCTGCTCCCCTCTGAGCTGTCCCCTCTCTCTGCAGGGACAAGCCCTCACGCCCCGACCAGCGTGCACGTTGTGGCCGCCATGACCTCAGCCAACGTCTCCTGGGAGCCCGGCTATGACGGTGGATACGAGCAGACTTTCTCAGTTTGGTACGGCCCTCTGTGAGTCATCCTGGCATGCTTTGCTCTCTGCTTCTTTTCCTTCCTAGCCAACCCGAGCTTCGAGCAGCAGGGTGGGAGGAGGGTGGGGAGGGTGGCGTGCCCGGCCCTGTGCCTGTGGGCCTGACAGGGCTGAGCTCCCTCAAGGCTCCTCTGGGTGGTGGTGGTGGTGGGATCGTGTAGTTCCCGTATTTCCTCTCCCTTCTGTGCTGGCCACTGGCTCTGTCTGCCCCAGCAGGTTTTACTCTGCTTGTGGTACATGGGAGATGCTTTGCATTTGTGTAGCTGTGCCTCTGGCATCTAATTTCAAGATAAACTGTTTACGAGGCTTAACAGCCAGGGAGAGGATGGAAAATGCAACCTTTAGAGAGTGTGTCCTGGAAGAGCTGTGACTAAGCAGAAATGTTCTCTCCTTGCTCTGTGGCTCCCTGGAGGAGGTTAAATCCCAGCTGAGATCATGACCAGCCGCTGTGAGATGCTGGCAGTGGGGTTGAGCCCCTGGGGCTTTGCTCCCGTAGCTCCTGTGCTCCCCAGCACCCAAAGCTGGTGGGTGCATCGGGGCCGGGCTCAGCCCTGTGCCTTTACCCTGGGGCAGGGGAGGGAGAAACGTGGCTGCAGCAAAGCTGGGGTTTACTTTGGGCTCTGCTGTTGTCCTTTTCTTCTAAAGAATCATCCTTGGAAACATGGAGGGGTGATGCCTCTCTTTTCCAGGCTTGGGCTGGCATTCTTCAGCCTTTCCTCTTGCTCTCTCATTCTTTCCTTGCCTTAATTTGCCCTGATGGAGGCTGCTGATAGAGAGGAGAGAGGGAGATGCTGCCTGTAATGATTTCTGCTCTGCTCCAGCCTGGGGCTGGGCTGTCTGTCTGGAGATGGGAAGAAGGAATGGATTGAACAGAGGGGGAAAATGAGGGAGCAAGCTGAGCAGTGCAGACCTTGCTTTGATGAAAATGTCCTTGGGAAGGAGTGGTTAAACCTCTCTGCTCTGGAGACGTGGCTGCATCAGCAGCTGCTGCTGCTCTTGCTCTGCAACCTGCTCTCGGATTCCTGCCTCCTCGTGGCTCTTCCAGACTCCACAGGGAGAGAGCAACCAGCAGGGAAGGGTGTTTGCACCAGGCTTGCATTAAGGAATTCAGGGAGCTGTGGGGACTTTGGACAGGGAGACAGTGATCTGGGTTGCCCTGACCCTAGGGTGTGATCCCTGGGGAATGTGCTGTTCCCTGGGACCAGGGATCTGGGACACAGCTGGCTCATGCAGTGCCATCCGTGTGCTTTCCTCCCTGCTGTGGCTGTGGGATGCTGAAGTGAAACATGGCTCCATTTTCTCTGGATTCGTGCTCTCTTCCCACATCTGCATTGTTGAGGCTGGAAATGCAAACCCCCCTCCCCAAGTCTGGCTGGGGCCACCACAGCATTCCAGCTGCACCACGTCCTTCCTCGGCAAGGGGGTTCTGCCAGTTCAGTGCTGCATTTTCCCTCTGCTTTCCCCACCCTCAGCCCCTCTCTGGTGTGTCCCTGCCTGCAGCAGTGCCGGGAGGGAGGGATGTGAGGGCAGTGGGGTTAAACACTGCAGGGAAACCTGCCCGGGAGAGGGGCTGCCCTGCTGCCCTCCTGCCTCCACCACAGTGATGGGGGATCCTGGGATCTGTAGTCCCAGCTGGAGCTGCAGTGATCCAGAGGCTTTCCCTGGGTTTGGCGGAGGCACATGGCACGTGCACAGCTCTCCAGCAACCTGCTCGTTTCCATGGTGTGCTGCTGCTGCTCTGCCTCACCTCCTGCTCCCTGGACAGCAGCGTTATTTCTCTTTGCTCCATCTTTTCCTGCTGGGTGGATTCACCTGGCTGTGTGCTGGTGGCTGCAGATGTGCCCCCTTACCTGTGCAGGACAGACCATCTGCACCAATCCTTCCCAAATCCTCTGTGGACACCACTAAAACCTCCAGCTGAGGGCTCAGGCTCCCTAAAGCATCTTTCTAACACCTATACTTGCCATATTGTAGTAGTGCAGTGGTGCTGCTTTGGGATGTGGGATCCTGGTGGGATCAATGCCTTGTGGAGGTGGCTGCACGCTCCTGGGTGGCACTGGGATGGTTCTGGGAGCGTTTTTTACCCTGGGTTTGTGGTTAGACCCCAGCAGAAAGGTTCTGTCCTGCACTCCCTGCCAGTGCCTCTGCTGCTCTGCCAAACCCTGGGTGGTGCCCCAGGCTGTGCTGGCAGCCCCCAGCTTGTGCAAATGTGGCAGAGCTGGGGATTTAGTTAAATGTCTCTCGTGGGATGACATGTACAGGGCTACAGCTGAGGGAGAACTTGGCTCTGGCTCAGGAGATGTCGAGGTATAAATGGGAACAGGGCCTGTCTCCTGCGTCAGCCGTTCCCTTTGCAGCACTCACCAAAATGCTCCAGCTCCCACTTTATCCCTTGGGAATCTGGTGGAGATCACGTCAGAGCGGGGCTGTTGGCACTGCTGTTATCCCTGACCCAGCTCAGGGCAGAGGGGAGAGCTGGTGGCAGTGCCCTGAGAGCTGGTGGGACACGAGGGGATGGTGTCCTGTGCCAGCTCCTGGGTGGCTGGTGGCTACCCCACGTCCATCCACATCACTGCTGTCAAACCAAACCAAACCATTGCTCAGGAAAGCTCCATTTTTGCATAAGAACTTAATGCTGCCTCTTTGTCCTCCCTGTCAAAGACAACTTCCCTGAGGATGCTCCCTTTTCTCTCGGCAGGATGAAGAGAGCCCAGTTTGGACCCCATGACTGGCTGTCTCTCCCTGTGCCAGCTGGTTCTAGCTGGCTACTGGTGGATACCTTGGAACCAGAGACTGCTTACCAGTTCAGTGTCTTGGCTCAAAACAAGCTGGGCACCAGCTCCTTCAGTGAGGTGGTCACTGTGAACACTCTAGGTAGGTCCTCCTTGGGGCTGGGAAGGGCTGGGAAGGGATCTGGGAGGTCTCTGGGGAGAAGGAGCCCTTTGCCTTGCTCCATGTGTCCTGTCTGCTTGGGATGGAGGTGGAGAGGAACATCATCAGCAACAGCTTCCACCCATGTAGGAGATAGTTTGTGGAGGGTCCTGGATGAAGCTTGCAGACTTTGCTGGATGCATGAGGCTCTGGAAGGCTTGTCCTGAGAGACAGCATGGGAGAGCTGTACTGTGCCAGTCACCTTTCAGATCTTCCTTAAGTTCAGCTGGGATCAGGAGGTATTTATAGAGCACAAGATCACTTGTTACAGCTCAGAGCCTTTGGGCTCCCAGGTGCAGGTGGGAGGAAGCAGGAAGGCCTGGAGTCATGGCCTCATTAGTCCGGTGCCTTTTGAAAATCCACTTTTCTCTTTCCATGATAAGTGACCAGACTCCCAAGACGTGCCCTAAACTCCCAGAATGCGGGAACAGCTCAGTGGTCCCTCTGCTGCTGCTGGGGGCACATGGTGGAAGAGGATCTCCTGTGCTTGCCCTGCCCCATCTCAGAGGTGTCCCTGTCCCTTCTGCTCTGTCCCCAGCATTCCCTGTAACAACTCCAGAGCCTCTGGTGTTGGTTACCCCACCGAGGTGCCTAACAGCCAACCGGACACAGCAAGGCGTCCTCCTGTCGTGGCTCCCTCCCGCCAACCACAGCTTCCCCATCGACCGCTACATCATGGAATTCCGCGTGGCGGAGAAGTGGGAGATCCTGGATGATGGCATCCCGGGCTCCGAGAGCGAGTTCTTTGCCAAGGACTTGTCCCAGGTGAGCAGGGGCTGCCCACACTACACCCAACTCAATGATCTCTCCCAGCCTTCGTGGTTCTGTGATAATATTGCACCATCTGCTGAAGCTCCCGGGAAGTTTTGGAGTGGCTCGATCGCTGTGCTTGATTGAGGAGTTGGGAAAGTATTGGAAAAGACAGAACATTTTAATAATTTTAGTCAATGGTGTTAAGTAATCATAATCAATGTACATATAAATTATAAATAATGTGTTACTCTTCAATTACTCTTAGCCAGCATTTGGCAAAGTTGTTATAAGCTGCTTTTGTACGAACACAGCCTGAGAAAATGACTGAAACTTAAAGTTTTTTTAAAATCACTCTGATATGCTTCAATGAACAAAGCCTGGGAGAGAAGGATGTATTGTTGAGGTTGGAATGTAGGATTTATGGATCACAAGGACATTTTGCAGAAACCAGAAGCTAAAGAGACTAACAAAGTCTCAGTATACATTAGAAAGTCCCTACAGGAGGAAAAAGATACTAAAAAGACTAAAAATAGGCACTAATTAGCATAAGAAGCGAGAAATCAATAACCAATAGAGGATAGAATACTAACTAATGAAAGAGAAGTGTGTAATTTAGAACCAGTGAACAATAATTTTTGTTTGATGAAAACATATAAATAGATGAAAAACTTTTGTATCTGTGTCTGGGCAGAGGCCAGAATTTTACTGGCCACACACCTCTGGGCAAGGATAAGAGCCTGACTTGCTAACATTGAGAAGGTGGTGTTAGAGGGTTTTATTTATCCTGGGGATGTTGGAGGGTCTGGTGAGGAGAGGCTGGAGGCGGTGTGGGGCCCTGACTGCTGTGTTTGGTGTTCCAGGACACGTGGTACGAGTTCCGTGTGCTGGCGGTCATGCAGGATCTCATCAGCGAACCCAGCAACGTTGCTGGCGTGTCCAGCACAGGTGAGGCTCCTCTTCTCCCCCTGGCTGTGGGGCTGTGAGCTGGGCTGCGGGGGCTGCAGGGCTGTGATGGGGATGCTGAACACGGCGCTGACCCCAGGCTGCCTCCCGATGGGAGCAGGCGAGGACAAATCTCCGGAGCACTGCAGAGCCCAGCACGCCCCGGCTCTGCGGTGAGCCTGGAGAACAAAGCTCTGAGCGGGCACTGGCGCAGCCTGGAAACGGCAGTGAAAGGTGGAGAGAGGGAAACGTAGCACTGCAGTGCAGAGTCCGCAGGGAAAAGAGCTTTGCAAGCGGGAGGCTGCAACGTGCTGCAGTTGGTGCGTGTTCCCTGCACACGCAGCTCGGAGGATGCTCCTCCAGCCGAGGGGCAGGCGGAGGAGGGTTGTGATGGCGCTGGGGAAGGCGAGGGCAGCAGGAAGGGATGGGGATGCGGCGAGCCCGGATTTTCTGGCTCTCGTGGAAAACCCGGCTCGGCGGTGCTGCGATGCAGCGGTCTCTCTCTGCCCCCAAGTGGTGCCGCTGTGGTGAGGAGAGTTTGCTGCAGCCTCCCTGCTGGCTGCCCTTGCTCCTCACTCCCAGTGTTTCTGATGGGGTTTGGCAGGTGCCCGGCCCCAGGCAGCTGCTCTCCCAGGCTGAAAGTCCGGGCTCCGTGGGGGAACGCGCTGATCTTGGATATGGAACGAGGCAGGAGCACCGAGGTGTGCAGGGGGCACATCTGCACGTGCCCACAGCTGAGGTCTGCTGGGGCTTCACATGTGCTCCTGTCTAGCAAAGGGGTGTCATAAGGGTTTGGAGCCCAGTTTTCATTGGAAGGCTGAAATGAAGCACTGACAAAGAGGTTGAAATACCTTGTGCTGCTGCAGCACATTATTCAGGCAGGAGGTGACTGCAGGTTTGCTGCAGTTGTGTGTGTTTAGACATAAATATGTATTTGCTTGGTGTGGAGGCTGCTTCCCTGTGTGTCCACCAGCTAACATAGAAAGGTTTATCAAGTAGCTTTGGGTAATCTGTTCTAGTTGAAGATGTCCCTGCTTATTGCAGGGGTGTTGGACTAGATGGCCTTAAACAGCCCTTTCCAACCCAAACTATCCTAAAATTCTGTGATCTGGTGTGAGATCACCAAATCCCTTGGCCCTTAAGCAGCACTGATTGCTCTCCCTGGGTGGGCTGCCTTGGAAGCAGGATCTTTACAGAGATTATCATTCCTGAAGACTATCATTGTGGTAGCTCCCTGGGGAAGGCAGCAGGTGTAACACTGAATTGTGTTTTCTCCCCAGACGTTTTCCCTCAGCCTGACCTGACGGACGAGGGCCTAGCCCGCCCGGTGCTGGCTGGCATCGTTGCCACCATCTGCTTCCTGGCTGCTGCCATCCTCTTCAGCACACTCGCCGCCTGCTTTGTCAACAAGCAACGCAAACGCAAGCTCAAACGCAAGAAAGGTGAGCCCATTCCCGGTGTGCTTCTTCCCTCCTTCCTGTCTCCTCCTCATTTCTCCCCCCTGCTTGTGTTGTGGTCGTAACCTTCTTCCCTGTCTGTCTCTTCTTCGTCCGTGCGCGTCCTCAGGTGAAGCCCTGACTTCCTCCCTCGGCTGTGCCTGAAAGCGCCCGTGGTCGGGAGCGGGAGAGGCAGGGTGGGTGAAGAGGCGCCAGAGAAACTAGCCTGGGAATTCCGAGGGAGCTCTCCCACGTGGTGATAACTCCTAGAGCCGGGGGTTTAGGGCTGGGCTGTCCTCTGGGATGCAGGGGGGGCACCGCTCACCTCCTCCAGGTCCCCCCAGAGCTGGGCTCTCCAGCTGCTCCCAGCCTGGAGTGGGCAGTGCTGGGCTAGAGAAGACCCCAAAGGAGACCCAGCTGCTCTGCTTCCCAAAAGCTGGGACTGCAGCTTCCATGCAGGAGCGGCTGGTAGGGAAAAGGGTGGCTGGGAGCTGGAGAGGGCAGGGAAGCGGCTCCGTCTCCCCAGCCTGCGGGGCTGCGGCAGCAGGACGGGCAGGACCCTGTGACGGGAGCTGTTTGTTGTCAGCAACCATTAAAGCACTGGAGCAATGAAACCTTGGCCTCTTGTTGAGTGTCTTTTGTTGTCTTGATGTTGAGTCTGTCTTGTCTCTGTGGTGTTGCGCCTCCTCAGCGTTCTCTCTTTCCCCTTTTTATTCTCTTCCAGACCCTCCTCTCTCGATAACACACTGCAGGAAGAGTTTGGAGTCCCCGTAAGTATCTGTCTTAGTTGCAGCACCAGGCTGTGGGGTCTTCAAGGTGCCTCCCTCCTACAGTCATTGCAAAGCTCAAAAGGAAATATCTCATCCTTATTTGGTTCCTCCTGATGAGTTGTGTTTGGGTGTTCTCTGAACTTTTGGGAACACAGCAGTTCACAAGAGACAAATGGGCTTTGGAGCAGAAAGCAGCAGGGACAAATGCAGCAAACTGAGCTAAGAGATGACCCCGCCTGGATCTGTGAACGTTTTCCAAAGCTGGAGCTGGCTGATGGAACTCAATACCACACCAGTTGAAAGGGGCTCCTTAGGACAAGGACTAGCCTGCTGCATATGGAGTCCTTCCTGTCAGCTCGGTATAGTTTATGAGTCATTCTCTGTTGGCTCTTTTTTCCCTGGGAAATGCATCTTTTCTCCTGAAGAGTGCCCTGCTGAAGCCTCTTTCCACATGTGCCCAAGGGTGGTGGATCATGGTGCTGCAGAAACTACAGCTCCTTGCAGAGCCCATCATGTGTAGCTGCAAATCTGCAGGAGCATCTTCCCGGTGGGAGTGCAAGAGTCTGGGATGTGGACACCTCATTCTTTGGTTCCTGGACTGTTACAAAATGTCCTAGTGCTGGTGGATCTGAATCTTACTTGTTTTCAGTTCACTGCACTGAAATAACCTTCACTGCCTTTGTTGGATCTGCTGTCTTTTGCCTCTCAATCCTGTTTGTCCAAGGATTTCTGGATAGGGATGAGGGAACTGTCCTGGTGCTCTCTGCCTTTTGAGGTGCTCAGCCTAAAGTCTGAGTGTTGAGAATGGGAGAAAGAGTTGGTCTGAAATGATCCATCAGCATCTCAGAGTGACATGCTGAGTTCTGTGAGAGGGAGCATTAGCCTGATGTCCCTCTTCTCAGGGCCTTTCCTGGGCATGGATAGCTGAGGTGGACAAAAGAAATGTCAGAAGGAGTTGGAAGTGAGCTCTGGATGTGTCTTTTTTCCCTGTAGGGTTGTGGAGCTTGTTGCAAGGTGTTGGTGGAGCTTGTTGCAAGGTGTTGGTGGAGCTTGTTGCTTGGTGTTGGGGTGTTGGTGGAGCTTATTGCAAAGTGTTGGTGTGAGCTTTCTGCCCTGAGTGTTCCGAGCTGCCCTCCCAAGGTGCAGGGATGTTGTGCGCTGCTGCTGGCGAGACTCTGCCATCCTGGTTAGCCCCTGCCAATTTCTCCTAGAGGTTCCTCTTTCGAGAGCTGGTAGTGCTTTGTTTTCTGGATCCAGAGTTGTTCTTCTGGGCGAGAAGGCCTCCTTTCCTCTCCGGGTGACCGTCCCCTCTCTCGGTTTTTCTCCCCTGTGGTCCAGGTTGTCTTCCGGCAAGGTGAGTCCCGAGAGCATCCGCACGCTCCGTCCCCCCTCGGAGTCCTCTGACGACCAAGGCCCGCAGGCCAAGCGGATGCTGAGCCCCACCAAGGAGAAGGAACTCTCCCTTTACAAGAAGACCAAACGAGCCATCAGCAGCAAGAAGTACAGCGTCTCCAAGGCGGAGGCCGAAGCCGAGGCCACCACTCCCATCGAGCTCATCAGCCGCGGGCCGGACGGACGCTTCGTCATGGACCCTGCAGAGATGGAGCCCTCCCTGAAGACACGGCGGATCGAGGGCTTCCCCTTCGTGGAGGAGACGGACATGTACCCCGAGTTCAGGCAGTCGGACGAGGAGAACGATGACCCCGTCGTCCCCGCCTCCGTGACCGCCCTGAAAGCCCAGCTCACCCCTCTCTCCTCCAGCCAGGAGTCCTACCTTCAGCCACCAGCATACAGCCCCCGGTTCCACCGGGCACTGGAGGGTCCCGGCACCCTGCAGGCCACCGGCCAAGCCCGCCCGCCGGCCCCCCGGGCTTTCCACCACCAGTTTTACGGTTACCTCAGCAGCAGCAGCCCCGGGGAGGTGGACCCACCGCCCTTCTACATGCCAGAAGTCAGCCCACTGAGCTCAGTCATGTCCTCCCCACCGCTGCCCCCCGAGGGGCCCTTCGGACACCCCACCATCCCCGAGGAGAACGGGGAGAACGCCTCCAACAGCACGCTGCCCCTGGCCCAGACCCCCACGGGGGGCCGGTCCCCCGAGCCCTGGGGTAGGGCCGAGTTCCCCTTCGGCAGCCTGGAGCTGGCCCCCGCGCCGTTCCCCCACCAGCTCCAGCCCTGCGAGGCGGCCGAGGGCTCCCAGCCCACGGGTTGCCTTCCTCGGGGGCCGCCCCCCTCCTCCCTCCAGGTGGTCCCCGCATCCTACTCGGGCATCCTGCCCCTGGAGGCACCAAAGAGCTGGACCGGCAAGTCACCGGGCAGGGGTCAATCCTCCGTGCCCACTACCACCAAGTGGCAGGACAAACCTATGCAACCCATGGGATGTCAAGGGCAGCTAAGACATACCAGCCAAGGTATGGGCATACCCGTGTTGCCTTACCACGAACCGTCCGAGCCCGTCGGCCCCAGCGGCACAAGCACATTCAGCCTGGACACCAGGTGGTACGAGCCCCAACCCCGACCTCGGCCCAGCCCTCGGCAGGTCAGGAGGGCTGAGCCCAGTTTACATCAGGTGGTGCTACAACCTTCAAGGCTTTCTCCTCTGACCCAAAGTCCCCTGAGCTCCCGCAACAGCTCCCCGGAGCTGACTGCCCGCGCCCGGCCCCGCCCGGGGCTCATCCAGCAGGCGGAGGTGTCGGAGATCACGCTGCAGCCGCCCGCGGCCGTCAGCTTCTCCCGCAAATCCACACCGTCCTCCACGGGATCTCCGGCGCCGAGCAGCCGCGGGGACAGCCCCAGCTTCCGACCGACCACCGCCTTCACCCCCGTGGGCACCGGCTTCTCCAACTCCCAGGGCTCCTCCCTGCCCGTGGACACCATGGATGTTTTCGGAGACATCCCTTCTCCAAGGAGGGCTGGCGAGGAGATTCTCCAACCAGAGCCGACATCCACCACCACGGTAGCCGCCACAGGGTAAGTGTGTGAGCCCCGTGGTGACCCCCTCCCAGCCCCTTCCTGGCTTCCCCCACCCTGCCTTACCCACTCCCTCTGACTCCCTCCCTGCCATCACCATCCCAACTGGTAGGGTCTTTCTGGGCACGCTGCAGCATCCCTTTTGGAGACGGCGTCCCGCGGGCTTTGCTAGGCAGAGGCTGGTGCCACGGGCACGGGTTGCATGGCCGCCGCCCGAGAGCGTTGGGTTTTAGGCAGGCGACCCTCCCGGTCCCTCGGGAATCTGGGAGCGCTGTGACTCGGGCTACGGGCCATCTACCAGGTGTACAAAGACCTGGCTCGCTTAGGTAAGTGTCCTGGTGTCACTGGAGGTTGTTTCCTCTTCTAGCTGCTGGCTCTTGGCTTTCTTCGAACGTTAGGGCCGCCGCCGCCGCGCCTCTGTCTTCCTCCTCTTCCTTCCCGCGGAGTCTAGAGAGCTTTAATGCATGACAGAAACAGCTATCACGGTCACCGCCCCACCTGCAAAAGGGATGCTGCAGCCCCAGGACGCGGGCAGGGAGAGATCAAGGACTTAGCCACACACCAGCAGCATGTCAGGAGAGGAGGAAAAATAAAAATAAACTAAGCCCAGCGGAGATCGGGAGGCTGCCGGCACGCTCAGATCCTGCCCTAAAGAGGGATGTGGCTGCACTAGACAGTAGCGGCTGGTTTTCCAGGTACCAGGGTTGCTCCAGGCAAAAGCGTCTCTCTCTCTCTCTCTTTCTATTTCTCCTCTTTCCTTCCGTCTTTCACAGCACCTTAGACCCCGTAGCCGTGCTTTCGTCCCATCCTTTCGTCTCGCTTCATTCTGGCTTCTTGTCTGGTGGGGTTGAGCCCCCTCCTCCGGCTTGTGGCAGAGAGGAGTCGGGGGCCGGGGCTGCCAGCCCCGCGGAGCCGGCGCGGTCGGAGGCGTTCGGAGAAGAGGCTGTGTTCTGGGGAGGGGGGAGGCAGCGTTTCACCCCGCAGTGCCCTCCGCATTTCACTCCCGCCCTCTGGTACCTGGAAGCGCTATGGCCTTAGCAGATCCCTCCGGCACTGAACGGAAGGAAGGAAGGAAGGAGGGCTCAGGGGAGAGAGGATGGGGAGGGAGAGCAGCTGGACGAGCCTGAAATGACTTCTGTGTGCCTCTGGAAAACCCAGCTACGGAGCGATGCAGTCAGGGACGTAGTCACAGGTCCATGTCTCTAGCAGGGCATGCCAAGGAGAGCCAGCTCCAGGACAGAGCCGTGTTAGAGCAGCACTGTTGTCCGTGCTTTTATGCAGTGTATCCATTCGCTTTGTTGATTATCGTTTTTGTTACTTCTTTTCCTTTCTCTTCTGTTTCTTTCCCCCTTTCTTCTCCAGCCTCGTTTCGTTTGTGTTTCAGTTTGGTTTCTTTCCCTCCTTTTTCCTTTGGAGTTGTTGACGTGCTGATGTGTTGCGGAGCTCGGCTCCTTGCGGGTGTTGATAACTGCTTTGTTTTTGATTAATCTCAGCTATCTGGGCAGTGTTGTCGAGACAAGCTTCTCCTCAGCTCAATAGGTAAGGGTGATCCATGTCCGAAAGGATGGTGTGGGTGCTGTGGAGGGTGGCCGGGAGCGGGGCATGACAGGGGACACGGAAGGGGCTTTTCCAATACCATCTCTTCCTTTAAAGGGGAATAAGGAATGTGAAAACACTAGGAAACACCTCTGGACGCACAGTCTCTGTGGCTTTTGGGTTTCCCCTCCCAGCAGCACACGCTGCTCCCCTGCCTTTGGGGCTGGGGTTTGGGATGAGCCGAGCTGCCGTCTCCCTGGGCCACCCTTCCTTTCTAGGGGGATGGTGACACACGTGGCACTTTTGGCCCTGGCAGGGTGCACGGGGGTTGTGTGGTGTTAGGGAGGTGTGTGTTGAGGTGGGGTTGTCCTGGATAATCCAAACCAGGAGGAGCCCAGAGCCACCCCTGAAGCTAGGAAAAACAGCCACCTCTGGAGCTGCCAGCTGCAGACAGCGTGCTCAGGGTGGGCTCCAAAAATCAGTCTCCAGCTGCAGTCCAGCACATGGAGAATTTTGTTTCCAACAATATCTGGATCTGCTTTCTTTTTCTCGGATCTCCTCAATCACAGAAAATGGGAGAAGTCTTTCTCCCAGGATGGATTGTGTGCTTGGCAGCAGCAGAACTGTGGTGTCAGGCTGCCAGAAAGGTGTTTTTTCCTTCCCATCACAAGTGTAGTCATGGGAAAATCCCTCCATCCCTGAAATTCTCCTTGGAGAAATCTTTGACTTCTTCTGACCCAGCTGTAGTTACACAGCCCTAAGCAGAACTTGAAAGACTCTTCCAAGAAAATTCCTCCTGGGCTGCCTTCATGGGGCCGGTTTCCTAGATAGCCATGGGCATTTCTGGAACTGAGATGGAGTCATCTGGAGATGGTTTTCAGACCTTAGAAGCGGAAGAATATCACTAAAACTGCCAAATCCAGATGGGATAATGCTAATTTGTGACCCAGAGGATTGGCAGCACTGACACTGACCTGTTTGGCCATCAGCCAGGCTGGTTATGAAAGCGGAGATGGGATTGTAGATGGGTCTGTTTCTAAGGGCCTGGCCATACCCAAACTCCCTTAGGACAGGTCTTACAAAAGGTTAAGCTTTACTGCCATGGTTGGGAAGAGGCAAGGTCCTGGCTGATTCTCTCCAAAAGCCTGAGGAGCCTTGGGCAGGGAAAGAGCCTCATGAGAGAGAGGTGAGATGCCTAGAGAAATCAGGGAGATGTTTCCAGGAGAGGGGAATTCCTCCAGCTGACCTAGAGGGTTGTCCTGGAGTGGGGAGGGCAGGATTGGCGAGGAGGGGGTGTTGGATGTGTGTGCTCCATGGAGGAGCCATCCTCTTGGCATGACAAAACCCATCCAAATCTCTTGAGCACTTGGCTGCCTTCCCCTTCTGTTTTTCATTGCTGATCCCAGAGCAGGGCATCCCGTAAGGAGCAAAGCTGGCACCAAGCCTTGGTGAGGCCTGGGCTGTGCCAGGCTTTTTGGGAAATGGGAGAGCCCTCAGAGAGAATGTGGCTGTTTGTTCTTGCTCTGTGGCACTTCCCTGCTCTGGCAGCATTAGGGACACGAGCAGACATGGCTTTAGCACAGCAGAGATGAGTCTAGGCTCGTATCTGAGTTTGGTGTGGCTCTTGCCCGGATCCTGGCTGGCTCCAGTGCTGGCTGCCATGGGCTGATGGATTTGGAGGAGCAGGGTCACACTGCCCAGCAGGATGGGAGCAGCCGTGTGTCCTTCTCCAGGATGCTGCTGGGAGCTGCAGTCACAGGAGCGACTCCAGAGTCATTATCCCCAAAAAAGGGAAACCAGAAGAATAAATCTCACTTCAATAAGTGAGGAATCCCGTAGAGAGCCCAGCCAAGTAATTTCTTGATGATTTGGGGTCATAAAATTGTCAGTGCATGCAGAGCACAGGGATTTTATACTAGACCAGACAGGTTTCTCCATTGCAGCATTAAAAGCTGAGAGGAGAAGGAGAGGCAGCATGTGAGCTCCATGCTGCAGCATGGTGGCTTTTGCTAGGTGGAGCTCAGGTAGTTTTTATGGATGGGCAGGGATGAATGATGAGCCAGCACGAGGAGTTCTCCCACCTTCTTCTCTTAGGATGCAGCGCGCATCTCGGGACAGGGAAAAGGGGGCTGTCGTCTCCCTGCAGAGGGAAACCCAAAAACCACAGACAAGGCACCAAGCTCCCCTGCCCCTCGGCACGGCAGCCTGCCCTGGGTGGCCTCCCCAGGCCCCCCTTGCCAGGGCAGCACTGCCAGTGCTGGAGCTGGGGGGCTTGGCCGTGGCGTAGCGTTGAGTGACGAAGGGACGTCGGCGCCAGGCGTGCGGGAGGAGCAGCAGCCCTCGCTCCCCGCTTGAAAGAAAACAGGTTCCCCTTTAAAGACTGTCCATGTGCTGATCCTCTGCATGTGTTCCATGCCTCCTTCCGCTTGGAGAAGTTGTGAGTCCGCTTGTCTGAGTGCGTTTTTCTTTTCTTTCTTAATTATTATTATTATTATTATTACTATTATTTTATTTTTCTTTTCAGTCTCTTTGATTTCCTTATATATTTTCTCACTCCTGTTTTTCATTTATCTTCCTCTCTCCCCTCCCTTTCCCCGTGACTGTATCCCCCTCTTCCTGTCCAGCCCTGCCCCGTTTCCCTCGCCTTCTCTCCTCTCCGTCAGCATGGTGGTGCAGTCCGTTGTGTAGATGAGTTGTGGTGTCTGCAGACCTGTAGAAGGGCACCCCTTCTCTGGTGTGCTCCCCGCTGTGACCAGCCCCTTCCTCCCTCCCTCCTGGCCGTGCCTTGGCAGCAGCAGCAGCCCTGGCCTGGGGCTGTCACCGCGGTGTTTCTCTGGCACCTCTTGTGCTGAAGCGTTCCGGGATGGAGGCAGCAGCCAGCACTGCCTCGGAGCAGAGTGGGAATTTGGACTTGCAGGAGCCTCGTGTAGGAGAATTGAGCTCATCATGTGAGCAGGATGAAGGGTTGAAGGACACAGTGGGCTCCTTTCAAGTGGATACTCTACCCAAGTGGATACTCTAACATGTCCAAGCTGTTCCTGGATGTTGATGTCTTGGATCAAGGAGAGGAGGAGACAGGGAGGGTGTGTTGAGACCTCTATGAGGTTAAATATATGTAAATATATGTATAGTATATTGAATCTCCAGGACCCTTCCTTTATATGGGTCCCCCTTCTGAGTGGAAAGAGGTCAGTGGGTCTTCTTTCAGGGGTCTTCTCCCTTTTATCTTTGCTTTGTACGTGGAAGGACATTTGAAGAAGCTGAGATGTGTGTTGGGCTGGATACTTCTCCTCTACTTCCTTTTCCTGTCCTGGGACTCTTGAAGGTCCTTCAGTACCTTTGTGGCCTCTCCAGTTCTTCCCAGTCCATGCAGCCTAGGCACTTGCTCATGCAGAAGGGCTTTCCTTTGAAGACTCGAGGAAAACTGCTGCTCCAGGTGTTGGTGGTGCCTTGCAGAAGGTTGGTGCCAGGAGCTCATGTGGGCTCCTCAAAGCTCCTTTGCTTGGCTCTACACTGAAGTTTCCAGAAGTTCGCCCGCCTCCCTGAACATCTCATCTGTTGGTATTCAAGATCTCCCTCGTGTGTGGGCAGCTGCCCAAAATGTGAACTCTGGGGGCAGGAAGAGGCTTTTGGCTGAGCTTAAAATGAAAATTAATTTGGAAGAATCGGCGCCCTTTGAAGAGATAAAGGGTGGGTAGAGCAGATAAAATTTGGCTGCTGAGTAGCATCGTTTTGTCCTCTGTATCTCTTCCTTGCCAGAGGTCAGACAGTATTTATGGTGACACATGGGTTCAGTGCACTCACTGTTTATGTTTGTGTGTATAAATACGAGTTCAATTACGGAGAACTAGTGGAAATGAGCTTCAGGCAATTTCCTCATAATCCCTCATGTAAATCTGTTTAATTTTGTCAGCATGCCACAACAGCTTCTTCTTAGAAAGAAAAAAGAGTGGAAAGAGCAAGAGACTTTTACAGGCTGAGCTTTAATAATAGTGGCAAAGCTGTCTGGGTGGTGGGAAGAGGTGGTAGAAGGAAGGTGCTGGTGGGCAGGATGGTGGCAGGGTCACCGAGCTCGGTGATGTCCAGAGCTTGGCACACGTGAGCTCTGTGGGTGTGGAGCTGGAGCAGCTGAAGTCACCACTAGCCAAGCACCTGCAGGAGTGTAACTCGTGCACCCCACAGAATGGTGGCTGTAAGTGGGAAAAGCCTGTCATTGGCCATTCAAGTAGGAATTGCTGCAGGGAATGCCATGCTGTGACCTGTGGGTCTTACCTTCACGCAGCACATGTGTGTGCCTGGTTGTGTTGGTTCAGCTCAGAGGGTAGAGCTGCTGCTGGCAGCATCTCTCACAAGAGGCTGATTGCACTTGGGAATGTGTCTGAGCTCTGCAAATGTAAACGTCAGCTTCCTGACGAGGAAAAGCTTGGATCCAGCCAGCGGGACTCCCAGCATGTCTAATGAGCTGCTTCATCTTTGGCTGATGTGATGCTCTGCTGGGAGCTGGAACAGAGGCTCTCCAGGAGCTCCCCGCACCTTGACGTCTCTGTTGCGTTGGAAAACATGAAAAGGAGCTTTTCTGTGCCCAGTGTTTGGGTTTCTGTTGCGTCTGCTGCGCCTCAGCTGCGTCTTCACCTCACGCTGCACTTCCCTGGGTGCTCTCCAGTGCTGCCAGCAGAACTGAGCTTTGCAATCACACTCATCTTCAAAAAAAACCCAAAAACCCTTCTGCTCCCCAAGGGGAAAAATCTCCTGGGAGCTCCTTGCCTGTGCGCTCCAGCTGAAATTTCAACGCTGTGGAGACACTTGGGATGTGGGATGGGAAGCGCTGCTGTCACACTGTGCTCTGCAGTGGTGACACCTGCAGGGGAAGGCCTGCAGGGTGTCTTCAGTGCCAGCCAGGCTCTGTCTGGACCCCAGGGGAGATGAGGAGCTCCAAACTCTCCATGGGTGGGTGTAACCACAGCCTGGGAGTGCGGGGTCTGTGCTCCAGCCCACGTCCTCACCCCTTCCTTGCTGCTCCTGCCAGCCACAGTGTTTTCACAATGCTGGATGAGGCACACCTTGCTACAGACAGGGGGACATCACCCTCAGTGGTTCTGTGCCCAAGCAGGAGTCTGAAGGCACTGGTGTTGCCTCCTGCAGCCAGCTGAGGTGGCTCCTCCTGCTGCCCGTGGCTGGCCGGGTTTGCTGATCCCTTCCCCGGTCACAGATGGATGCAGGAGCTGCCATCAGCACTGTCCTTGGTGTGGCTCCTGTGACAAGGTTGGGTTGCTGACCTCTGGTGATCAAGTTGTGAGTGCAGAAGAGAGTCATCTCCTCTGAAGGGTGCTGGCAGGCTGGCTTAAATCTCCTTTCCTCCTTGGAGCCTGGCTTAAAGTGTTGACTTTATCACAGTGAAAGGTGCTTTGTGGAGGCTTCCTGTCTTCTCTGGACACCTTGTCTGCAAGTGGCTTGGGTTCATCCCAGATGGCCTCAGACTTCTTCTGTGGCATTAGGAGTTGGTGACTCTTGGAGGGTTGTGGAAGTGAAATGGAGAGGGGGAAGGAGATGGGAAAGCAGCAAGGAAGGAGGGATGCTGTGATGTGTTGTAGATAAGAGCTGGACTGCCCGCTCTCCTAAGGAAAAGGTTTTCCTCTAATGCTCTGCTCTCTACAGCAGTCGTGCTTTCCAGGCCTTGGATGGGAAAAACAGGTACAGTGAAGGAAATAAATCTCTTTGCAAAGGGGAGGATACTGCACCTTGAGCTGGTTCCTGTAGAAGAGTTCCTCAGGGGGTACAGCTGATAAACTATCCCTTGCACCTGCTGGCTCTCCTGCAGGAAGCACCCCTTTGCAAATGCCCTCCTTGTCCTTGCAGTAAAACCTTGTCAGCGTTTCCATTTCCAGCTCCCAGCCTCTCGCTGTTCCAGGAGCAGATGCTCCTGTGCTGTCGCGTTTCTGTTGTCGCTTCTCACAGGGGCCTGGAAACAAGGCACCTGTCCCAGCTCCGTCGGTGTGTGCCCTTGGTGTCCCTGTCTGTCGTGTGGCCCCTGGTTTTTCTGGCTGTGGGAGCAGGGCCAGCAGGATCCTGCCTCCCTGGTGTTTGTAGCGCCGGTGTTGTCCGCCCTGGGTGGCTCGTGGTGCCCGTCTCGATGCTGCCGTGCCGCTTCTGCCTCTCTCTTTCTCTTCTCTCTCCATCCCAAGGGGTTTCCTACCACTTCCCAGAAATGCCTTATCGGACATAGGATCTGCCCCGTCCTGTTTTGTTTAGCAGTGTTGGCATGGCAGGCAGGTGAGCTGGGGTTGCCCATGTTGGATGTGGCCGGTGGCACCGGCCAGATCGCGGTGCCGCTCCAAAACCTGGAGGAGACGTAGGGGGACAGCGGGGACGCCTCACTTCCTCCATCCCGCGCTCTGGCACGCCTGGCTGGCCCTGCTCCCTCGGCCCCGGGTTTCTCACCTCTTCCTTTTCCACGGCAGAGCCAGCTGGGATCGGCCGATCCCCCACCGGGGACGTCCAGAGGCCCGAGCGTGGCCGGGAGCCGCTGATGGCACATGTCTGCTTTTCCTTCCTAGAAAACGTCCATCTCCGCCCGGGGACGCTGCTGCACCTGAGAGGCTCGAAGCTCTGAAATACCAGCGGATAAAGAAGCCCAAAAAGTCATCCAAGGGCTCCTCGAAATCCAGAAAACAAGCCAGTGAGTGCAAGGACCTCGCGGTCCCCAACAGCGTTCCCTGTGTCCTGCTGTGAGCAGAGCTCGGGCAGATCCCTGCCGGCTCCAGTGCTGGGGGTCTCCAAGCCCATTCCTGGATGTTGCCCTGGTTCCCTGCCTCCCAAAGGGATGTCTCCCCGGGCTGCTTGCCTGCAGGTTGTCCCTTCTTTGCTTCTCCAAATCAAGTCCTTTCCGTGCATCTCCCATATTTAGTCAGTTGTTTGGATTTTGAGTGTTAATTTCATTTTTCCTGATGCCCAGCGTTCTCCCTTCTTGCCACGCTGCGGGTTCAGGGCCAGGCTTGCTGTCACCTCCCTTTCTCAGCAAGCAAAGCGCTCTGCTCTGCTCTGCCTGCTGCTGGCTCCAGTCCCATCTGCCTTCTCTCCCCCCTTCCCAGACGGCTCTGCCTCCCAGGTTCAGCACCCTCCCAGCTCTCAGGTACTGTCGCCTGACGAAGCTGTCTGCCTCCGCAAGAAGAAGAGACACCCTCGTCAGGACCCCTTCGCCCGGCTCTCAGCGCTGAAGGACGACCTCTGCCACCGGCAGCTCCCTGAAGACCAGACAGCCATTCTCAACAGCGTAGACCACGATGACACCAGCGGACACGCCACCCTGCTCTAGCCTAGCGCCGGGCCCAGGAGGTTGAATAGGAGCGGTGGAGGGAGCTGGTGTCACACCACGGGGGGATGGAGGTGATGGGAAGGAGGGGGGGACACCCCTGTGCTGTCACCTCTCTGAGGGGTTCGGCGGGGACGAGCTGGGGGGACCCGGGGGATGCTTTGGGGAGGATGCTTTGGGCTGGGTGTTCCTCAAATCCGCTTCTTCCCCACCCCAAACAGTTTGGGTGGGGTGGGAAGGGGGGTGTTGCACCTCGGTTTTGGAAAAGATCTTTAGGCTTCAAAGGCACGGATGGAGCTTTTGACATCTGTGTCTGCAGCGTGTGTTTGGGGGGAAAGTGTGGGATTGAGCAGCTGGCCCTCAATCGCTGGAAGAAATTGAATGACACAGGGTGTAATTAAGTGACAAGAACCTAACAACCCAGGCAGGAACTGGTAATCCCATGAATCTGATTATGATAAAAACATGACCAAATATTCCCAGGAAAGCTGTAATTGTGAAAATCTCCCTGCCTCCCCCTCCCCAGCCTCCTTTGACGTGAAGGTAAAGCAGCAAAACCATCCGTGACATCTTTCCTTACCTATCTCTGAAAGGGAAAAGCCAGAAAGACCCCGAGCCTTCGAATCAATGTGAGATGTGAGAAGTCACCATTTGTCTGCGTGCAAACGCTCTCGAGCCTCGGTAACGCGCGCTCAGTGCCGTGCGAGCGCGCAGGTACGGGGCTGATGTGATCTGAGGGCGTTTCCCCCTGCAGGTGCGGCGTGTGCCAGCTTTGATGAGGGTGGGTTGGATTAATCCTGCCCGACGCTCTGTGTATCTCAGGCAAATGTTCTCCAGTGCCGCGGGGTGATGTGATTTCTCTCTGTGTGATCGTTTCATCTCTGCCGGTAACCGCGAAGCGGGGAGACGCAGGCGTGTGAGCGAGCGGGGTTTGGCTGCGCGGCCCCCAAAGCCTCCGTCGGCAGGTGCTGAGCCCAGGGGAGAGCATCTGGAAGTGCCCAGCTCTGCGGATGGACGTGGATGGCTCCCTGCAAAGCTAAGCCCAGCGTTTTGTGCCAGCTTAAAATGCGTTGCTGCTGGTTTCACCGTTTTCCCCTTTTTCCTCCTGCTCCAGCCCGGACGTGTCGGCTGTGACACCCGCCGGGGTTGTGTCCCTCCCTTTGTCCCCTGTTCCCCTTGGTAATGCTGTTCTAACTCTTCACCAGAATGTATTTCCTCTTCAGAATAGGGTAGGTTTGGTGGCTGGTGGTTTTCTGGATTGTGTAGGCCTTTTTTTTGGTTTGTTTTTAGCAGGCAAGGTGTAACCCGAGAGCAGCCGGGCTCACTTTCCTGCTCTGCCTCCACTCTCTGACAGCGTGGCCTTGGGCAAGTCACTTGACCTCTCTGTGCCTCAGTTCTCCCATCTGTAAAATGGGGATAAGTCATATTTGAGCACTTTGGACAAGCACTCGTTGGCCTACAGGCTGCAAGTGCTATGTAAATGCTTAGTGCTTATACCAAGCAATCCCTACCTTTAAAATATTTAGAGTTGGTTCTTTTGTTTTTTAGTTTGAAGTGGTAAAATCAACCACTGCATCCAGGTTTGCACAGTTCTTCCTCTGCGGTAAAGTGCTAAACCCTCCAGCCTGCCTGGGAATAAAACACCGAGTGTTTCATGTAGATATCCTTGCTTTGAGTGGATTCAGGCTGTAGAAAAAAGTGTCAGGAGAGCTGGAGAGCCTGCAGGCATGTTTTTAGCCCCAGGCTCTCTATTTGCAAATGAAACTTTTGTTTATTCCCAGGTAGAATTGCCAAGAGATTCTCTGCAATCTCGCCTTTAATTCTGCTTTGCCTTGGTTTTTGCTCTTGCTGCTGGTTGAACCTCCAAGGGCTGGGATGTTTGGAGAAAGACGTGAGCTCTCGGTTGTGATCCGGCTCTCCGACCACGCCACACTTTTAGGTCAGAGCCTGTTGATTGCTCTGCCTCGATGTACCTGGTTTTAGAGGTTGTGCTTCCTTCCCCAGCAGGATGCTCGGGAACCTGTGACCACCAAAAGCAGAGCACCGTGTCTTTTCCAATCTCCAGGCCCTAAGTAAGGTTTGAACCACTGGAAAATGAATCCTCTAAATCGATAACCAGATATTTCTGAGCTTTAACAACTTTGTGTAGGTGGTCTCAAACCATCAGCAGGTTTGTCTTGGGAAGGAGGGAGGGTCTGGCAGAAATGCCCCTCTCTTTCCAGCCTGCACCAGGGCTTTTCATTGACGTGACGAGTGACCTGACGTAAGAACCTCAACTCTCAGAGTGAGAACTCAACCTTGCTAACAGTATGACTGCGAATTTCTTTTCTTTGGGTGTGTCTTTAGGGTTTTTCCCTAGAACCTGCTCGGATCTGAATTGATTTAACACCATTCTCCCGCTCGGCAGCGGGGAAAACTCTGCCTGGCTTGGCCAACTTCAGCTCGCCGGTCACTCCAGCCGGGCTGCTCCTGATGGACAAGTGAGCCTCGGGGCTGGGGGAGGCGTGGAGGCTCTGTGCTGCCTGTGCCATGGCAAACTTGCTCTTCCTTTTGCTCTCATTGCCTCAGCCTCTCGAACAGAGGGTTGCTTTTCCATTTGAGTGCTTTCCAAACGATTTACAACACCCGTTCGGATGGGCCAGACTCTGTCTTCAGGCTCTTGAGGTTGCTACCCCAGGACTATGTCCCATCCCATCTTAAGGAGCTCTAGAGGACTCGGAGTGGAGGGCAGGTTGACAGAGCATGCTGGCTTGCTGGGTCAGTCTTTTGAGAGTTGTTTTCCTTTTGCAGGTGTTTTGAGCCACTGGGCTTTTCATGGTCTTCGACCTTTAGAGGCTGGAGCTGCAGCCCTCTCTCTTTCAGCCGTGTACCTGCCACGCTGCTGGAGTGGGAAATCCCGCCCGGGCGCCTCGTGGAAGCAGCTCCTCCCTAAAACCATCCTTAACTCCTTTTCTGCTAGACCGAGTTACCTTCCGATAGACTCGGGCCGTGCTTTGGCTGACTGGCTCACCTCTTGCTTTGGCAACCTCCTCGCTTCTCCCAGCCCTCTGGTTTCCATGCCCTTCAGGGTTGCTCCTCTCTCCTTCCGTGGACCTGGAAACATCGAAGCCGTGTCAGACGATGCCCAACACTTCCCCCATTCCACCACCCCCGTTTGAACTCCGTGTCGCTTTGGTGGTTTGCAAACACAGCTGCTGTTGCTGCCGCTGCTGCTGCTTCTTCTTCATTTCTTTTTTTTTTTTTTTCTCCTTTCATGCTGCAAAATATATCTTGATTTTTATCTTCCTGGGCCAAACTCTCTTATTTTCTAAGCTGGTCTGAGGTAGACAGCTCTTTCTGTATCAGTAACCGTATGATTCCTCCTTGCACATTGCAAATGTGATGTTCCATTAGGTCCCTTGGCAAATCCTGGCCCACGGTGAAAAAACGCCTCTGAATCACAAGGATATTTGTCCCTGGGCTCTGCTGAGGTGCCAGTGCAGGGGTGCCAGCCCAGTTTTGGGGGGGTCCTTGCTGGTGCTTCCCCCTGTGAGGTGACCATGGTGGGGATGCCCCAGCGCCGGTTTCGTGCTGCCATGGGGGATGTAGAATTGGGGCACTGGGGGAGGTGACATGGAGAGGTGGGTACAGGGTGCCACTGAGATCCTGTGGAAATGGGGTGGTCCTGGGGTGCTGTCCTTTGCAGCCTGTTCAACAATGAGTCCTGGAGCAGGCAGGGAAAAAGGGCAGGGAAAGTGCTTTGCCTGCTTTTCCAGCAGGACTTGCTGAGCTCTCATCCATGTGTTTCTAAGGTGACTTTGCCATGCAGCCCCAGCGGCGTTTTGGTTCTGCAGTGTTGACATGAAGGAAAATGCAAGTGAGTTGTAAGAGGGGGAGAGGGAGCATTCAGGGCTCGTTTGTGGGGCCCCGTTTCTGTGCCTGTCACTAACAGCACCCACAGGCACAGTGAGTTTGTGGGATGGGGGAGCTGGAAGGTGCCAGGGTCTCTTCCCAGTCTGAACCTTGGCGTGGTTTGCAGTCTGCCCCTGAGCTGAGAGGACTCTGTGAGCCCTCAGGGTGTCTGTGTGAGCAGGGGATGCTTTTCCTGGGAGGATTCTCATTCCTGCTGTCCTGTACCTGTCACCTGTGACTTGGAGGCTGCTTTGGGGCACAGGTGGCCTGCAGGCTGTTTGTCACCTTGTCAGCTGGCTCAGTGCCACCTGCTTTGGAGGAAGGCTGGAGGTGATGCTGTTTGGATATATAAACGTAAAGGGAATATAAAGGGAATAACAACTTGCTGTACCTGCCTCTGGGAGCATTGAGGACACTGGATTTGGGCTCAGCAGCCCAGGCACGGTCCTGGCAGGGCTTAGTCATGTCTGGTGGCATCTGGACGTGACATATTCCAGACTCATTGCTGCTCCCACCGTGCTGTCTGTATTAGGACAAAATCCGCCTGGCATTTTGGTTTCTCTTCCTGCTTCAGGCAGTGACGTAGCTTTGGGAGTTTTTGGAGTTTTGGGTTGGTTTCAGCTGTAGCTCTTGTCTGGAGGTATTTTTCCATGAGGCTGGACCTTCAGGGATTTCCACACGTCCCACATGGGCTCGCTGCAGCCCCAGACTGAAGTCAGGGCTTTTTTGGAAGGCAATCCTCTCAAGGAACCGGAGTAAAACCCACTGTACATATGAGATATAAATAGATAGAGAAGCATAGGACAAAGGTAGATAGGTTTGCAGAATTCAGTAGATTTGCATGTCGGGGTATGTGTGTCTCTAGGGGAGAGTTTAGAGCCGTGCTGGAGTGGGGGGGGATCAGGATGGGCAAAGTGGGGAAGGGGCTGGGAGCAGCTGCAGCCTGAGGGGAATTTGGGGATGGAGAGGCCCTGGCGTGACCTGCGCTGCGGCCCTGCTGCACACAACAGATCGCTCTGTTTCATTATTTCATCCCCAGCTTTTAGCTTTGCTTTCTTCATTGTCTGTGACTCACCCCTGGGCCGTGATGTGAGGAGCAGGAGGGACAGCTCCTGTGCTCTGCGTGTCCGGGGCACGTGGGGTGTGACAGAGGACACGGCATGGGACGGGGATGTCACGTTGCCTCATCTCCGGTGCCATTGCTTAAAGAAAATGCTGCACCACACAAAAACCCTTCCCTCAAGTCCCTCTAGATGCTGCTCTCTGGTTACTCATGTGAAAGCATTTTGCTTTGCTTCTGTTCTTCCCAGAAAAGAGTGAGTCAGAAGGGATGAGAGAGGGATACAGCTAAATTTGTCCCCTGAGCTGAGGAACGCAGCACCGGCTGTGCCAGCCAGCCCCGGCAGTGCCTCCTGGGAGGGACAAGATGTTCCTGACAGTGTCTTTTTATTTTAAACCTCATTAGCAGCACTTTGAGGATCTGAGGCAGAGAGGGGATTTGGTCACAGTGATGCCAGAGCTGCTACTGGCCCCAGGCATGGGGGCAGCCAGATCCAGGCTGGATTCCCATTGTGCTGTCTGGGCACAGGGTAGCCCTTGCAGAAAGAATAATATTTACTCTCATTTCCCCCCCTTCAGCTTATTTTTTTTGGTTTTTTTTTCTGAGTATCTTGACTCCTCTCTGCCTGTGTTTGTGGGAAGGAGAGGTGGGAAGTGCAGTTGTTCCTGTTAAGAATTCTGTCAGGGAATGCTTGATCCAGGAACTGAGGGCTGGGAAGCAGCGACCAGATTTGGCAACACCGGTGCCAGCAAAATAAAAAACTTCACATTGCACTTAATTCCCATCAGCTGGCACATTCCCAAGCAGGGAGGACCAGTGTGGTTGTGGGAAGGGCTGGAGATGGGAGCCTGTTCCCCTGCCTGGGTGACTGGCATGAGAGGGAGCCGTGTTTGCCCATTTTCCCCATTTTTAGGTGTTCTGGCACAGCTGGCTGAGCTCTTTTCCTCAGCATTGTGTGGCAGCAGGACGAGCACCCTCAGCCCTGCGGCTCTGGCTGACTTTTGATACGTGCATGGATGGAGGAAGGACCTGGGGAGGGGGTGGGCACAGAAAGGGGGGGCAGAGGGGCTGGTCCAGGCTCGGGGGTGTCGGATGAGGCAAGCATGCGCTGTAGAGGTAGCTAAGGATTTTTATACTGATTGCAGTGGGGTGGGAAATGCAGGATGGAGGGGCTGGAATCCCCCATGGAAGACAGTTTGCCCAGATTTTGGATTTGCCATCAAAATGACACTTTCTCTCCCAGGAGAGCTTTTATTCTTGTTCTCCTGAGGTTGCAGAGCTGCAAAAGAGGGTGCCCATCTTCCCGGGTCTGAAAGCTCCTCAGATTTCCACCCACTCCCCCCCCCAGCACTTAGATTAAAATAAAACACACACACAAAAAAAAAAAAGACTTGAGAGATGAGCCCCAGTATCTCTATCTAAAGAAATGATATTGGTGTATCGAAACTGCATTGTACATAAAATTAAACAAATATATATTTACTCTCTATTTTAGAAGGGGGGGAGACTAAATATTTAAAATAATTCGTTAGTAATAGGTGTCAGAAACTTCTGTGCAGCGTGAGAGAGGCTGTCAGAGGTGGGGAGAGTCTCAACAGCGGGAGCAGAGCGAGTATTTTTACATTATATTGCGCTTCAGCTTCTCTGCTTCTCCATCCACCTATAAATAGACAAAAATATATATACAAATATATATATATATATATAAAAATTATATATATCTAAGTCACATAGCTGTTTTATTTTTGTATCCATGCCTAGTGCTGTTTGAGCAATACGGTGGCGAGGGAGAGGAGGGCTGGGCCAGGCTGGGGGGCTTGCAGTGCTCCAGGGGATCTGCCCGCTCCAGGCCCAGCGTCACTGTTTGCTGTTTCAATAGGGAAAAAAACACTAAAAAGGGAAAAACCCCAGGATGGGGAAGCCTGGACTTGCTGCCAGCTTGCCCAGGACTGTAGTGAGGTGGTGTTTCCACTGGGGGCTGTCTTGGGGGTTTTTTTTCAGAGAAAAAAGACAAATTTCAGCTCTGAGGGTGCTCGGGGAGGATGAGGCAGCTGCAGCCTGGGGGGTGGCACAGGTTGGGGACACGCTGTGGGGACAGGGTCCCCATGCTGCTGTTGTCACCTGTCCTTGCTGCCCTCAGAAATCTCGAGGGTTTCTGAAACCCTCCTGCAGTTGGTGGAGCCCCTCAGAGCCACCCAGGTGGCCACAGTGGGATCCTCCAGGTCCCTGCACCCGGCTGGAGCGGGGAACCTTCTCCGTAGGGAATGTCAGAACCTCTCCAGGAGTGTCCCAGCAGGGCTTACTGGTGCTGTGGGGGCTGCTGGTGTCCACTGGGGCAGGAGATGGGGCTCTCCCTGCCTGGATGGGTGGGATTTGAAGCTCTGGATGGGATGGGAAGCTCTCCCCATCCCTATGGATGGGATGTGAGGCTCTCCCTGTCCCCATGGATGAGATGTGGGTCTCTCCCTGTCTCCCTGGATGGGATTCGAGGCTTTCCCCATCCCCATGGATGGGATGTGAGGCTTTCCCTGTCCCCATGGATGGAATGTGGGGTTCTCCCTGTCCCCATGGATGGGATGTGAGGCTTTCCCTGTCCCTATGGATGTGGGGCTCTCCCTGTCCCCATGGATGGAATTTGGGGCTCTCCCTGTCCCCATGGATGGAATGTGGGGCTCTCCCTGTCCCTGTGGTGAGGTGGTATCGAGCCCTGGCGCAGTGGGAATATTTGAGGCTTTTCCTGCAGGGCAGTACGGACCCGCCAGATCCCTGCCCCCTTGTGGGCTGTGGGGGGACAAGGAGACAGTTTGGGACTGGGCAATGCCAGGGAGCTGCAAACCACCCCTCTGCCTTCGCTGGGGCACGATTTGGGGATTGTCTTTGGGCAGTGGCAACTGGAGCTTCACTCCCCTTGGTCTGTGTCCCACGATCCTGGGCTCTGGGGGGATCCAGGTGATGCTGTTTGGGCTCAGATGTCCCCAAGGGGATGGTGGCACAGCCCCGGAGCGCTTACACCCCTCCAGAGGCAGGCAGAGGTCCCTCAGCGTGGTCACGCCATGTCCCCATGGCTGAGGCACGAATGTAGTCCCGGGAGCTGGCCCCTCGCAGCGGCACCGTGTCCTCGTAGGTGTCACCTGTATTTTCCATGATATTTCTCTCTTCTTCGTCGGGTCGGGGTGGGCTGGGGTGGGGGATGTTTCTAATATCCAGCCGAGATTTGTTCAGCACCAATTCTTGATATCGAAGCAAAGCATGTTTGGTGGGACTAACTTGCATTTATTAGCGGTAAATACATAAGTGAGTATTTTATATGTTTAAAAAAACAAAACAAAACAAACAAACAACAAAAAAAAGGATGTCAGGAGAAAGAGAAGGGATGAGATTTCTCACCCCAGTGTCCGGGCTGGGGGGCTGCCGTGCCCCCCACCGGTGGGGCTTTGGGTATTGTTGGGGGTGGGCAGGGAGGGGGGGGCAGCTTTCTCCTTTTCCCATCTCCCCTGGAATCACTTACAGAAAAAAAAAACAAGGCGCAAAGGAAAGCTAGAAATGTTTACAAAGCACACTTCCCACAGTAGCGTTAACCCTCTGGATGCCAAACAGACACATCAGGAGCTGCTCCCTCCCCGCGCTCCGCGGGGCTCAGGGGCGGCGGCTCCCGCAGCATCGTCCCGCTTCCCGTGGTTTCTTTGGTTTGGTTTTTTTTTTGTTTTGGACGCCATCCCCCGCTGCCTCCATCCGCGCACACCTGCTCGGAGCTTGCTTTCCGGGGTGGGTTTTGCTTCCTGCCCCCCTCGCAGGCTCTTCCCGCTCGGCTGGGAGCTGTGGGAAGCGCCTGCCTCTGCTCGGGGAGGTTCTGGCTCGGTGGGAGATGCTGGCACTCACTCCTTGCCCTCCCAGGTGCACTTTAAGGCCAAACTTCCATTTTTTTCCCTTCTCTGGGGCTGGCAGACAGCAGGCAGGGGATGCTCCCGTGGCCCCAGGGGGTGCAGGACCTTCCACACGGCTGTGCAGGCTCCGTTCCCTTGGCATTTCCCATGTGGGAAAGCCCTTTGGAAATCCTGGAAACGCCCACATCGATGTAAGGCTGATCCTTTGGGCATTTGGGGATCACACCTGCATGCCAGCTCCTTGGGGAGCAGCCCTGGGTCCCTCCGGGAGCATCTCCAGCTCTCCCATGGGAGCATCTCTGGCTCTCCGGGGGAGCCCAGACTTTTTAATCCCCTTTTAATAGGTTTGTAGACTCAGAACCCTCGTAGACCTCCATAGGTAGCTCTTGATTTAATCCCCTCCTAACCCCGTAGTGTTTTCCCCTAAGGCAGGATTTTCTTCCAGACCCAACGCATCTCTGGCTGCGTGTGGGACAACTTTTTCCTCTTTTTAAGAAGAATTTCTTGCCTCTGGATATAAAGACTAGACCATCCAACCTCGTTTCCATCTCTTGACTGTCGAGTATTACAATGTATAATAACACACGTTAGGGTGCTCTTTGGTGCTGTTTCAATGGTAACCAGTGGAACTGACTTTTTTAAATAACAATAACAATAAAAGAAAACTTTAGTGCCGCTGGTTCCATAACGTTCGTTGTCGTGACTTTTTTTTTTCTTTTTTTTTTTTTTTTTTTTTGAGTTTTGTTAGGATTTTGGGTTTGGTTTGATTTTTTTTTTTTAATTCTTTTTTAATTTTTACTAAACAGTGAGTAGCTGCCGGGTTTCTGTGGTGTTGATTTTAGTGACTGGTGGCTGCTGAGAGCCGGGCGGGCTGCGTCTCAACTTAGTGGGATTTGGGATCGAGTTGCTTCCTTTTGGAACTGCATTTGATGGGAGCCCAGACGGCAACTAGAGGGTTAATTTTTGAACTTTCAGGTATGTTCCTCAGAAGAAAATAATAATAATTAAAAAAAAAGAATAAAAAAAAAAGAGAAACAAAACACTATTTTTTCAGTAAGCTTTTTTTTTTTCTGTAAACGATTTACAAATAAATCTGACATGATGGTGCTGTACCAAAGCCTTATACGAAACTTATTCCGCTCTCTCTATAATCTCTCTGTATCTGTATTGTTGCTCTCTCGGCCTCCGCCAAGGCCAAGAAATGCCAGCAGGAGGGACCGGTGGCCGCGCTCGGCATCGGCATCCCTGGAATTCCCCGGGATGGGAATCGGCATTCCCCGGAATTCCCGGCCCCGCGGGGAGGGGAAAGCCAAAATTCAGCATCGCTCCCCAGGCGTGCGATGAGGGGCACAAGTGGGGGGTCCCTCACCCCAAACTCTCCTTCCGACTGGGTGCTACCCTGCCCTGGGCAGGGATCCGAGACCTCGATCCCCGGGATAACGGCCCACCGAGCCCCCTCCTCGGGGGGATTTTACATCTTCCAGCTCAGCCCGACCTCCGCAGTGCTTAGCCAAGGCAGACCCCTGGCTCTTGCCCTGCGAGCCCTCTCCCAGCCCTTCCCCTGGGAGCTGGGGCTGCTTTGATAGCTCTAAGCAATAATCCCACTCTGCCAAGAAAGTTGGGTCCTTTTGGCTCTTGGACTGTTGTCAGTTAATGAGTAAACGCTAATAAGCCAACAAAAAATATATAAAAAATTGGAAGAAACGAGAGTTTGAAGCCCTGCCTTACTGGGAGTAGCTGGTCCCTCGGTCTCTGCCTGTTGGGATTTTAAGGCCTGCTGAGTACTTAATTTATCGCCGGTAACATTGCATGTTCATAGATTGACTTCTTGAGTTGATTTTTTTTCTTATTTTAATGTACCCACTATAAGAAATTCTGGCAGTGTTGCAATGTTACGTACAACTAGCCATGCTGTAGGAGAATGATGGGTTTTGGAATCGATTAACTTGCTCCTCATGTAACATTACCCTGCTTCAGAAATGTTTTGTATTTTGATATAAATAAACATTTGCTAAAAAAAAAATAAATATATCTATAAAAAGGCATGGTTGCTGTCATTGATTTGGTCGGAGGGGCTGTGGGGAGGGGGTGGGCTGCCCCTGAGGTGTTTGTGGGGGATGCTGGGCTGTTCTTTGCCCTGAACATCCCAAGTTGTGTTGTCCCCCTGGGATTGCAGCACGTCCCAGCTGGTGCTCCGGGCTGAGGTGGACACTGGGATGGACACGGACGCTCAGGTCCTGGTTTTGGGCAAGGAGTAGGAGGGGAGACAGCCCCAGCCCCGTCTGACGGGGTGATGATGGACAGCGAGCCCTGTCCCTTGCTGTCACCTCCCAGCGCTTCCCTTTCTCATCCCCCTCCTCCAGGCAGGCTAACCCGCACTCCCCTCCCCTTTACCTGCTGCCTTTGGAGTTTGGGGCCATCTTTTTTGCACTAATTCATCCCACAGGAGCCTCCCCTGACAATGAAATCTCCGTGCAGCCACGGAGCGTGTCCGGGAGTGCGCGATGCCACCACACTGTCCCCAACCTGGCTGGTGGCCGTGCCACGAGGTGGCAGTGCCGGCTCGGCAGCTCCCGGCGCTGCTGATGCGCTCGGAGGGAAGAAAAGGCTGCCTCGGTCTCCTCCAGCATCGCTGTGCTCCGTGTGTCCCCATAGAACCGGGATAGAGGGGATGCTTCTGTCCGTCTGTCTGTCTGTCTGTCTGTCTGTCCTCCCGCTTGCCCTTAAGCTATCCCCCAGCGCCGGGGTCCGCACGAAGTGCCCCCCAGCCTCCCTGCAAGGTTTTTAGGGGTGGAATGTGTGCTGCCCTCACACCCCTCAGCAGGTTGGGGGTATGGCTGAGCCCTTAGGGTCGGTCCCGGGGTTAAACCCCAGCCCCAGCTGAAGCCCCTCAGCGAGCAGGGATGCAGCTCAGGGCACCGCTGCATCTTTTGAGTTTCAGCTCCCAGTTAAATCCCCTCTCCAGGGGGAGCAGGGATGCAGAGAGGCTGTTCTCACATCCCTCCCCAAAACTGGGGGCTGAGGCAGCCCTGGAGCCTGCACACCTCTGCTCTGTCGGTGCAGGGATCCGGGACCGTCCTGCCGTGGTCCCAGCACAGGTGGGAAGGGCTGGGGAGCTGTTCAGGTGCTGCTCTGCAGCTTTGTTCCAGGCTTGGTAAAAAACCCTGCGGGAAGGAGGAGGAATTCTTCCAGCTGGGTCTACAGGAGAATTGATCCATGCTGCTTCAGAGGGAGTGAGGGGGCAAGTACAGAGTGGTCGGGCTGGGACTGAGGACTGCGCAGCTGAGTTGATGCCTTTTGGGCCACCTAAAAACAGAGGCCAGACAGAATTAAGAGAATAAAAAGCAGTTCTGTTTATTGAAGGGCCTTCAGGTACATTTAGGGCAGACAAAGCCCCCCAGGGGCTGCACCCACAATGGACAATGGGCACGGGTTTGCACACTTGGATCAGTTTGGGCCATTTGCACATTGGGGGTTCAGCTTCCAATTCCAGCTCCAGGGAATGAAGTCATTGACCCCAAGTTTGCTGCCCCCAACTCCCTTTTGTTTCCATCTCTCAGGCCTGAGGCAGTGAGGTGTCCTTGACTGCCAGGCCTGGAGAGGAATTGTTGTGTCTGCCCAAACTGGGGAAGCAGCAGCTCCCACTGTGTGTGGAGTTTGGAGTTCTACACTAAAGAACTGCAGGATTACAGAGAGATGAAAAATAGAAAAGCTGAAATCCTAAAGCATCAGAACGAGGCTGCTGGAGCTCATCCAGGCTGTGTGGGTCACAGGGATGCTCCCAGGCCTGGGGGAGGATGGCACTGGTGTGCATGGCTGCTGTGGGCCCCCAGTATCCCCAGTACTCCCAGTGCAGGTGGGCAGCCCAGCTGTGCTGATTGCCTGGGCACGGTTCCCTGGCACTGCTTTGAGCCTCACAAGGACAGCTGACATTTCCTGAGGGCAGTCTGGACTCTCTCCAAGGGTGCAGGAGCTGAGAAAAAGCCTTGAGCTGCCATGATGTGTTCCCAGCACTTTGAACACCTGTCCCCAGGTAACAAATTTATTTCACCCCCCAGAGCCAGGCAGCATTCCCCTCCTATGGAGCCCCAGATCCGGCTCCTGGCTCTTTCCCCTCCCCACTGGGGTCCAAACCTTTGCTCCAGGGTGGGTGGCACTGTCAGGAGGTGGCAGGGAGGTGAGGGGATGCTCCTCCTGCTCCAGGGGGAGGCTCCGTGCCCTCTGCAGTAGGTCTGGCTGCAGGCACCGTTTCTGCTATCAGTGAATTATTGATTGGATTTACCGCCACGGCTCTGACAACACCATTACTGGCTTTGACTTCATGTTTAAATCATCACTCCAATAGCTCTGAAAGATGCGATCTTTTATTTAAAACGCACTCAGTGGCTCTTTTTTGATCCCCTGGCTCGATGTGCTGCTGGCAGGGGGTGGGTGCACGGCTGGGGGAGCACAATCCCTGCACGAGGGGCTGCAGGGACACCCAAGGTCACTGCTGAGGGTGGAAGGAAAGAAACTTTCACCTCGTGCTCCAGATGAAAGGCTGCAGGTAATGGGGAGGGCCAAGAGCTGTGGGGGCCGTGCCATGTCCTCTGCCCCCCTTCAACCCCATCCCTGTGGGAATCACATGAATCCCTGCAGCTCATGGAGCAAGCAGGGAGCTCCTCCAGGGCTCAGTGTCCTCTTCAGCCCCATCCCTGTGGGAATCACACAAATCCTTGAGGCTGATGGAACAAGCAGGGAACACCTCCAGGGCTCTGTGTCCCCTTCAGCCCCATCCCTGTGGGAATCACATGAATCCCTGCAGCTCATGGAGCAAGCAGGGAGCTCCTCCAGGGCTCTGTGTCCCCAGCTCAGCCTGCTGTGCTCTCCCATACATCCCCCGGCCACTGCTGCCACCCCCAGAGCTTCCCCAGCTCCCGGCATGAATCCCAGACGTTGTTCCTGTGTCTCCACAGCTCCTTCCCACCGTGACCTGGCTCTGGGTGTGCAGGGCAGCTGTGCTGCTCTGGGGCTGCAGGTTTGGGGCACAGCAATGGGCGTAGTGGCCCGTGAGGCTGAAATTCCCCCGTGCCCAGCTGTGGGGCTGTTGGGTGCTCCGTGCCATCCCACTGGGAATGCACTGCTCATTCCAGCAGGATGGCAGCGCTGCCTGCATCCCTGCCTGTCTTTTTATCAGCTTTACCATCCAATATTCCCAGGCTGCTTTGTCTTTGCTTTACATTTATCAATATTACCAGCTGATCCCGCAGTCCCACTCGGTGGGTTTATTAATATTGCCCTCTGATCTGTGGGAAGCGGCCGTGCTTTATATTCCTGCCCCATCCCCAGCTCCTCCAAGCCCCCACGCCATGTTTAATTAGATTTTCTCCTTGGCTCAGGCAAACACAAATTGAGCTCCTGGTATCTCTCTGCTGTGCTGGAGCTGGTGCCTGGCTGAGGTGGACAGCATGCTCCAGCACATTAATATTCTAGTGCTGGTGCATGTCTCGAGATGGTGCGGTCTGGGGGGGTTTGCCTGGAAAAGGGATTATTCCTAACCCCCACCCTGTCTTAACTTGGCAGGGAAATAGCTTTTCCTACCAGGTCAGGGTGGCCAGGTCGAGGGTTCATGATTAGGAAGCAGCACAGGATCCCTGGATCAGAAATCAGAGCTGCTGCTTCCCCCTCTCCCATTGCATTCCCCCCATCCCGCTGCTCTGGACCATTAATGTCATTTTTCAAGGAATCCTTCTGGGCTTGGCTTTCCCCAACTCAGTGGGGACCAGCGTCAGCCTCTCCCACTGCTCCATGGCAGCTTTTCCACATCAGAGGGAAAGAAAATTGTTTATGCAAAGTTTGTCAGTCCCTCCAGGCACGGAGGGAAGCGCTGATTGTTCTCCAGCTATCTCAAATCTTTTGCCAGTTTCCAAAATTAAAATTTTTCCCTGTGTCTTGCAGACATATTTGGTGTTCGTGCTTGGGTTTCCAGCTTACTGTCCAGCAGATGCATCATTAATATTATTATTATTATCATCATCATCATCATTATCATTATCATTATTAGTAGTAGTACTACTACAACATTTATTTTATTTTATTTTATTTTATTTTATTTTATTTTATTTTATTTTATTTTATTTTATTTTATTTTATTTTATTTTATTTTATTTTATTTTATTTTATTTTATTCCCCACCTTGAAAATAAAGAAATAATTTTATTTATTGGATTTCTCCCCCTGCCTCACTCTCACCCTTTATATGTTCTTCTTCTCCCAGGAAATACAGGACGGAATTTGCTCCCGGGATGCTCACACGGATGCTCATGCAGGGACCAGAAACCCCTCCTGGGGCTGGATCTGCCTCTCCCAGCTGTGATTCCATGGGGCAAAGAGTTTTCCATCCCTGCAGCCCGTGGTGCTGCTGGGACGCAGGATCTGCTCCCCGGGATGCTGCCTCTCCTTTCCCAGCCCTGCCGGAGGAATGTGCTCACTTGAGTCAATAGGAAGCTAATTAAGCCATTTATCTGGGAAAAGCAGCCACTCCTGGTGAGCTGTGCCGGCGGGATGGAGGAGGAAGGAGCGCAGGGCTGGGGAGAGCAGGAGATGGGTGTGGGCAGCCCCTGGAATGGGAGAATCTCAGCTGGGAGCTGAGCAGGGTGTGCCCCATCCACAGCATTCCCTGCCAGGACACTGCCGACCCCTGGGTCAGATCCTGGTTTTCCATGTGCTGCCTGAAACAAGTCCCTGGTGATGCTGCAGTGCTAAAATCACCAATAAATTGTTTTTCTCTCTGAGAAGTTGGTGCTGAGCTCTATAACACCCCTCATTCCCACCCGTGCTGACGAACAGTGTTTATTCCCAGCTGCCCCTCAGCTCTGTGCTGTCCATGCAGGGGACTCAAATCCCATTTTTTTCCCCCCAAACTCCCCTCTCCGGGAAGACCAGGCTTGCTGTTTGCAGAGCACAGCTCTGCACTGAAGCAGGCTGCACTCGAACTTTAAATTGACTTTTTTAGTGGAGCCCTGGGAGGTTTTTCCGAGGAGTGCAGCCTATTCTTCAGGGCTTTTATAAGCCTTTAGTAGCTTAAGACACAACTAAGTTGGCCCTAATCCCTCATAAAAGCACGTAGGTTTTCTTGCCCTTCTGCTGCATCAAGGTCTTAGCCCGGTGCTTTCCTTCACTGTTGTGTTTGTCTGAAGGATGGGAAGGAAATGCCGATGAAATTTTCCTTTTTAAAGATCTGGATCTTCGGATCAAACCCGTGCAGGGGGAGCTGTGGGCAGGAGATGGGCTCCATGGGACAGAGGGAATATCTCATCTCTGATGTGGTGGCACAAATCCTTTTGGTTCCATGAACACGCAGCACATGGGGAAATCTTGGGCTGGATCATCCCCCACAGTGATCCAGAGTGAGGGAGACACTGTAAAAATATGGGGAAAAGGATTCTTCCAGCAAAATAACAACAACCCTGCAGTGAGAGGGGCTGTGCAGCTCTGCCCCCTCAAGAAGATGCCCGGCCATGGGTGAGTTGGCTGATGTAGCATCAGACACGTGCAGAGGGGGTTTTCCTTCGCTTTGGAGAAGTTTCTTTGGCTCTGGATCTGCCAGATTCTTTCAGGATCTGCCCAGTGTGGGCAGAGCTGTCCCAGTCTGTCCCAGTCTGTCCCGGGCTGTTCCCGCACTGGTGGCCCCCAGCAGCGACACAGGAGGTGGCAGAGCTCCTGTCCCTTCCCAGCCAGCCCCACACTGCCCCGGATCCCAGGATAGCCCATCCTGCCACACCCAGAAATCCTGGGATAACCCCATCCAGCTGCACCCATAAATCCTGGGATAAAAGCCATGTCTCAGAGACATGGCTTTTGTGAGGAGAGATGAAGTGCTGCCTTGAAATTTGGGAATGGGTGGATGCAGAGCTGGAAGAGGTCTGTGCTTGGCCAGGGCTGGGCAGGAATTAATTCCCCAAAAGAATTCTCATGGGCACTTTCAGACTGAGCTGTTCCTCATTCCCCAGCATTTTCCAGACCTGGGGCTGCCCCGGGATCACTCTGTGGTGGGGTGTGTGAGTGTTCTAGACCCCAAAATGAGGATTCCTGCAGCCAGGGCAGCCTGTGGGGGAATGAACCCTGTGCTGGATGTCCTGAGCCAGGGAAGAAAGCATCTTTGAAACCCCAAACCCCCAAGGAGCCTCATGGGGTGACACTGGGGGTCTCAGCAGGGACAGGCTGAATGCAAACAGGAGGAAAAAAAAACCCTGCACCCCAAAACCACACACAATGGGAGCTTGTCTGCCAGTGGAGGAAAATTCGGGTCCCTCTGGGCCAGCCTGGCGGGAGCTGCCCCATTTGCATATTAGGGGTGAGTTTATGAATTATGCAGCCACCACGGCACGTCCAGAGGAATCGGCTGCAACATGGAAAGCATATTTATCTTTGTGTCTTATTGATTTATTTTTCCTCTCCTGTTTTTTCAAGCTCGAGCAGCTGCAGCGAGGAAGGGAAAACAGCTCAGGCAGCCGGGGGGCTGCAGGGGGACACTGTCCCCTCCCTGCAGCCATCAGTCCCATGGGGTTCCTCCTCAAAGCTGGGAGCTGTTTCACAGAGACCAACAGGTTCTGAGCACTCTGATGATTGTTCTGGTGGAGCAGGAGCCTGGGAATATTTCAAAGAGGGAGTGGGATCATTTTTGGTGACAGCAAAGGTGCTCCTGGAGGGTGACATGGACCATGGGGTGATGAGAGGGACAGTGACCAAGAACTGCCCTCTGTGGGCACCATCACAGGTCCCAGACAGGAGCCAGGCTGTGAGGGCATCTCAGAACATTCGTCCTCATCTGGGTAGAAGTGCAACCAGCCATTACCACATTGTCTCCATTGTCTCTTTGTCCATCCATCTACCCTTTCCACTCATTAACTCCACCATCTGCTCCTTCATTCATCTCCCATCCTGGCCACTAAATCATCCCTGTCATGCCTCTCCATCCATGCATGAGAGAAGAACCTCTTGGTCCCCTCCTCATCCCAGACCCCCAGGGCCATGACCCTGCTTTGAGCTTGGAATTCAAGGCTCCATCCAGGAGGGAAGCTCCCAAATCCCTTGGGGCTTTTTTTTATCTTTTAGAAGGCTCCAAAACGCTCAGGGACTGCAGAAGGGAATTGGACTGCTGGAACCCTGGAGGCTGAGAATTTCAGGCTTTCTGAGCTGAGGGGTGCTGACCCTCAGGCAAGCACCACATTTGACCTGAGGCCATGGAACAGGCTTCCAAAACTGAGTGATGGCACTGGGGGTGTAGGTGTGTAGCTTGAACAGAATTGTGTGATCTCACAGGGTGAAAACTTAGATTTAAGATTTTAGTATATAGTAATGTGTGTGAGTCAAGATGGAGGATTTTGGGCATTGTCTGGGTCCTTCTTCTTCACCTTTTCTTCATTCTTTTTCATGGGTTTGGGTGGTTTTCTGTAATTGGGTGAAAAGGGCCCACATTGCAGGCTTTGGGTGGTCATTATTGGGTCAAAAGTATAAATAATATCGGTGTCACCTCACTATTGGGTGATTATCATTTGAATAACCTCAGAAAGAGTTAGAGGCATCCATTTTACCTCATTTCTCTATTTGTTATTAAGAGCTCACGTCTCATTCGTCTGTAAATAGATAAGAAATAACAAACATCCAAGTCCAAACTCTAAACCTGCATTTCCCAGGTATTACTCATCCTGACCTTGGCAGAGAAAAAGAAGCCAGAACAGCGACACCGGACCTGCTCCATCCCCAGCTGTGGGCACCACTCACATCCACCCTCCACCTGCCTTCCCCTGCATCCGTGGAAGCATCCCCAGCTCGCAGCCCTCCCGGCTGTGCCCTTTTCCCCCCTGGCAGCAAAGGTTAGCTGAGATCACAGAGCCAGCCGGCTGCCCAGATTCCCACTCCCCGGGGCTAATTATGGAACAACATTAGATAAAAGTCAACATATGTTGTAAAAGGCACTATGTATCAGCGCCTGACAGCTCCTAACAATGTGCTCATGTAACAGCTGTCAGGCTGCGATGCTGGGAAATGAGGAATATGTTGATTTATGGATATCAGATCTGCCCTCACGTTCGCCGACGGCAGCGCGGAGCGGCGGCAGCGCCCGCCAGGACGGGGCTGCTCCCCACGCCCTGTTCCCCCAACAGCACGGCTGCTCCCCATGCCCTGGCTCGGCCTCCTGCTTTTCCCAGGGATGGTTCGCTTCCAGATGTGCCCACGTTTGTGTCGCTGCTCCTGCAGGGGAGGAAAATCCCCGAATCCTGCTGTTTCTGAGGTAGGAGGAACTGGCCCCTCTCCATGAGCTCGGAGAGCAGAGAGGTTCATCCAGCTCAGGAGGGACACGGAGCTGCTGGAGAGAGGCCAGAGGAGGCACCAGGATGAGCAGAGGGATGGAGCAGCTCTGCTGGGAGGAAAGGATGGGAGAGCTGGGATTGTCCAGCCTGGAGAAGTGGAGCTGAGGGGTAACCGAGTTTCAGCCTCCCAGTACCTGAAGAAGCCAATGAGAAAGATGGAGAGAGATGTTTTACAAGAGCCTGGAGTGACAGGAAAAGGGGGAATGGCTCCAGCCTAACAGAGAGGATTAGATCGGATATTGGGAAGGAATTCTTCCCTGTGAGGGAGGTGAGGCCCTGGCACAGGGTGCCCAGAGCAGCTGTGGCTGCCCCTGCATCCCTGGCAGTGTCCAAGGCCAGGTTGGACAGGCCTTGGAGCAGCCTGGGACAGTGGAAGGTGTCCCTGCCCATGGCAGGGAGAGGAGCAAGGTGATCTTTGTCTCCCAATCCAGGCCATTCTCTGATTCGTTTCTACGTAGGATTGAATTTCACTTCTATGCTAATTGTAATATTTTATTTAAAATGCAATCAATAAATATGTGCTGGCCCCACAAAGCCTTCCCACCTCATCCCTCCCTGTTTCCAGGCTCTGGGTGCTCAGGCATCTTTGCTTTGGTTGCACCAAGCACTGGGTGGTTTCAAAGTCTTGGGGTCACAGAGCAGATTTAGACATCAGCTCACGGCCCCAGATCCCCCCCCTGGAGATGTGGTGCTGTCCCTGCAGCTGGGGTGGCCTGGCAGGATGCAGCCAGGCTCTGACTGTGCTCCCCAAATCCTTGGAGAGCAGAGGCTGCACTGGGATCACTCCCAGTCCCAAGTGTTCTTCACCTCCTGCTTCTCTGTCCCTTTACGAGACCCCAGCACTGTGGCAATACCCCAGGCCACGTTCCTTTACTTGCTGTGGCCCCTAGGGCTCTGTATTTTGGGGTCAACCAAAATGGGCTTGGGGCTTGGGTAGATTGGGGAATGTGGGATCTGTGATGAGCCAGGGGACAAATCCCCAAATCCCTGCTCTCCTCCAGCTTTTAGGGTGAAGCTGTGCTTTTTTCCTGTCCTATCCCCAGCTAGGGTCTGGGGAGAGCCTGAATCACCCTTTGCCAACGCAGCAAAAGGCAGAGGTGCCATCCAGCTGCTGGCAGAGTTCATTAGTGCCTCCCACTAATCAGCTTTGATGGGAACAGGGAGGGAAATTCCTCCTCCTTTATTAGGCTGGGTGCTCCCAGGTACAGCTGTGCCTGAGGGTTCCCTGCTCGTTGTTGCTGCAGTGATTCTGCTCAGATCCGTGGGGCTGGGGGCTCATGTTTGGCAAGGAACAACCTTTTGGGATGAGTTTTATTGGGCAGAGCGTGGCTCAGGTGGGATTGTTGTCGAGGCAGGAGGGGATAAACCAGCCCCAAACTCGTGTAATTTAAAATACAGCTGTGCATTCCCTCTCTCTCCTTGTTTCCAGCAACCCTCAAGGCTCGAGGAGTTTTGTAATGGAGATATTTCTTCCTGGGAATGGGTGGGACTGGGTGTTTTTGGTGCCAGCTGGGTTTGCTCCCCCGTGGGAGGGGGCAGTTGTGGCCAGGGATCCAGCAAGACTCCAAGGCTCCTGTTGGGAAGGCAGTGGATCCAAAATTAATTTGGGGTGGGGATGTTTTTTCAGCTCTTAACGTCAAGAGACATCATTTATCCTTTCCTTTTCCAAACAGTGATCCCTAGCAGGATTTGCATTGCTCTTTAATTTATTCCAGCCATGTTTTCCTCTATGTGCAAGCTGGTTTTCCAACATTTTGTGGGGCTGTTTTCCTGATTTTTTTTTTTTTTGACAAATATGAATAAAGATGTGATCTATAATCGCTCTAACTCCTTTTTTTTTTGGGTGCTGGGGTCTCATCCCCCGTAACAACCCTGCCAAGCTTCCCCTGCTGCGGGGGGAATGTGTAAATCCCAGGAAAAGTGCTCATTCCATTGAAAATTGAAGATATAATAAAGCCGGGTATATCACTTTATAAAAAGTAATAAAAAAAAGAGGTTAATGTCCTTCCTCAACTTGCAGCCTGTGTGTTTTAATCTGCAAAACAATAATGGAAAACTCCATTTATGGAGCTGCGGAGTCGGTTGGGCTGAGCCTTTACAAAACCTCACATAAGACTAAATAAACTCAGGCTCCACTGCAATTTGCTCTTTATAGGCTGATATTTACCAGCCTAGCAACTCCTCTACTCCCTAACTTGAATATATTTCATTTTTTTTAATACATATTCATTATTTACAAACTTGTTTCCACTCTCCAATTTCTGCTGCTTTGTGTGATTTCTCGTGGGAATTCTTTTAATATGCAGATTTCATAGGAAATATTTTTATATATAGGTATTTTGGCTATGTAATTATCTCGGGTCTATTGTGTTTAATTCCAAATATAACTTTGCAGTTCCCCAAAGGATGACTCTATTTTGGGTTTTCCCCTCTTGGGGGAGGTTTTATTAACCATGGGGGTGTGTGTGAGTTTTGGGGGAGAAGGTGGATGGGGGAATCACCCCAAATTCCCTGTGCTGGGTGAATCTGTGAGGAGGAGATGGGAAAGCAGCTCCAGGATGTTTTATTTTGCCCCAGTGGTGGGGAAAAAAATCAAAAAAATCTCTGGGAATCTTTGCCTTTCCCCTCTTTGATGCTCAAATGGGGAACAGGAACTGGTGGCTGCTGGAGGAGCAAGAAGCTCCCACAAACTGTATGAAAAGCAAGTGCACATTAATGGGCCTTTTTTTCTTTTTTTTTTTTTTTTTATGGGGTTTGGACACTGAGCCTGGGATTCATCCAGGCTGGACCAAGAGCTCTGTGGCATTTGGAATGCAAATCACCCGACCATGCCTTAATCATTACCACCGGGAGACAATTAGGGTTAAAATATAGATTTTTCTACAACAAGGCCAAACTGTAGAGACATAAAAAGAAAAAAAAAAGTCTGGCTATGATTCATTTATATCAGCCTGTTGCTTTGAGGAGGTTGTTAGAGGCTGGGAAAGAGCCTAAATCCAGAGATCTGCTCCAAAATAGGGGAGAAAAGTGGGGTTTAGGTGGGTTTCCCCTCTGTGGAATTCAGGGCTGGCTGATCCCACAGAATTCCCCCTCTGGCATGAGAACCCAGCAGAAAAAAAGGTTTGGAAATGGGGAAATGAGCCAGCTGTGCTGGAATCTGATTGAAAGTGCAAAGCAGAGGATGAGGCAGGTGAACAGAAAGGGCCTTTTTTGCATTTTTATAATCTTGTGGGGTTTATGAGCAAGGCAAATTTAATAACGTGGGACAAGAGCCTTGCTGAGCACTGCCCGGGGCTGTGCAGGGAGCGGGGTGAGGAAAGGGGCTGGGAGAGCACATGGGGGGCACACGGGGGCACACGGGGGGCACTGGGGGACCCCCAGGAGCTGGGGGTGAGCACCTGGTGCTGGGCTGGGCTTCCCCTTTGCCCCCTTGGCTTTTCTCCAGGGATTTACCCAACACTGATCCCACTGACGGGCTGAAACTGCAGGGAACATTCTTTTTTCCCCACAATTTCTGGCCTTGGAGGGAGGAAGTGGGGGAAAAAAGGAATGAAAAAGTTTTGATTTCCCAGGTTATTCCCAATCTCAGCTCCCTGGGGTGTCAACTTGCTCACCTGTCCTGCCTCAGCATCACCAATGGGTGGGAGCCAGGCTCCCCATGGACCCCACAAAAATTATCCCTGCTTTTCTCCTTCCTCTTGCTCTCTGCTTCCCCAAAATCAGCCCCGAGGGTGAGGAAAGGGAAGCAGCACGCCCTGCACCTTGGAATGCCCTTTCCAAAGCCAAACCCCACGGCCGGAGCCAGCACACGGCTTTGGATAATCCCTGCCCAGATTGTGGTACTGTCCCTGTGGGGAAAACCCAGCAACAGCCGCGCTCTAATCTTTAATTAGAGAGTTAATTACCCTCGGAGGCCTGTGAGGGGGCGGCTGGACATGGAGGGAAGCTGCTTTGTGGGTGTAATAGAGGGCAAAGGCCTTTGGGGTTGGGGCAGCTGGTGGCTCCTGCTTTTAGGGCACCTGTCCCTAATAGGTGGGCACCTGTCCTGTCCCCTTATCCCTCCTGTCCTGTCCCCAGGGATGGATCCCAGTCTAACTCCAGCTCTCCACTCCCTGTGCCTGGTGGTGTGGGGGTCTGAGCATCACCACCCTGGTGCAGGGGCTCCAGCAAGTGGCTGGGGAGCTGTGGTGGCCCATGGGGACGTGGGCTCTTGGTGGCCTCTCTGTCACCTGCTTGGTCTCTAACACTGAAAGTGAAAAGCAGGAACACACACGGTGTGTGAGAGCCAGTGCTGTGCAGGGCACAGGGGACAGGGCACATGGGGCAGGGAATATAGCACAAGGTACATGGGACGGGGCACAGGGGACAGGGAATATAGCACAAGGTACATGGAATGGGCACATGGGACAGGGCACAGGGGACAGGGCACATGGGGCAGGACACATGGCACAAGGTACATGGGACAGGGCAAACGGGACAGGGCAAACAGGACAGGGCACAGGGGACAGGGAATATGGGGCAGGGAATATAGCACAAGGTACATGGGACAGGGCACAGGGGACAGGGAATATGGCACAAGGTACATGAGACAGGGCACAAGGGACAGGGCACACTGTGCATGGCATATGGAACAGGGCAGATGGAACAGGGCAAAGTCTGCAAAGTCCAGAGCACACGGCACAGGGTATATTGAACATGGCATGTGTCAGCCAGCCCATGGCACACAGCCCATGGCACACTGCACAAGACACATGACATGCAGGCCATGTCACAAAACCCATGTCACCCAGCCCATGGCAGATGTCACCCAGCCCACGGCACATTGCCCATGTCACACGGCCCATGACACATTGTACAGCTCACAGCCTGTGTCACCCAGCCCATGGCACAAAGCCCGTGTCATCTACCCCATGTCACACAGCTCCATGGCACCCAGCCCATGGCACCCAGCCCATGTCATCTACCCCATGTCACACAGCTCCATGGCACTCAGCCCATGGCACCCAGCCCATGTCACCTAGACCATGGCATATATCACCCATCCCATGTCATGTGTCACCCAGCCCCTGCCACCCAGCCCATGTCATACAGCCCCATGTCACCCAGCCCCTGTCACACATCACCCAGCCCATGTCCCCCAGCCCATGTCACCAAGCCCTTGAGATGTGCCACCCAGCCCATGTCACAAAGTCCATGTCACACAACCCACGGCACATGTCACACGTCACACAGCCTATGGCACATATCACACAGCCCGTGTCTCACAACCCCATGGCCCCCAGCCCATGTCACCAAGCCCATGGCACATATGACACAGTCCATTTCACCCAGCCCCTGTCACATGTCCCCCCAGCCCATGTCACCCAGCCCACGTCACCAAGTCCATGTCACCCAGCCCACGGCACATATCACCCAGCCCATGTCACCCAGCCCCTGTCACGTGTCCCCCCAGCCCATGGCACCCAGCCTATGGCACCCAGCCCATGGCACATGTCCCCCAGCCCATGTCACCCAGCCCATGGCACATATGACACAGTTCATGTCACCCAGCCCCATGTCACCCAGCCCATGGCACATATCATGTCACGTGTCACCCAGCCTATGTCCCACAGCCCGTGTCCCCCAGCCCGTGTCCCCAGCCCCCGTCCCAGCCCCAGCCCCGGGGCTCCCCGGGCGGGGCGCAGCGCTGTGCCCAGCGCCAGTGACCAGAGGAGGGCGCTCCCGGCTCAGGATTGCCCCACCCAGCCCCTGCCCCGCCCCCCTGCAGACCCCTCCCAGTCCCCAAAATCCCCCCTACCCCAGGTGCACAACCCCCTCCCCCTGTCCCCCTCCAGCCCTGCAGCCCCCCCGAGCTCCTGACCCCCCCAGCGTTCGGGGTTCGGGCATGGGAAGGTGAGGGTCACCCCAGTGCACCCTGGGGTGGCTCAGTCCCGCCCTGGAGCATTGGGGCCCCCCAAGTGCGGGGCCCAGCCCAGGGAAAAGACAAAACCAGCAAAGGGGACTCGGTGCCAGGGAAGGGGAGTGAGTGTAATGATGGGAAAAAAAGGGGGAAAATCAGGGAAAGTAGGAAATCAGCACAACAAAGTTGACTAAAGCAAATATTTCCATCCCTGCAGGAGGGAGCCGGGCTGACTGGAATGCTAAAACCGCCCCTATTTGCATCTTTTTAAATAGGAGCCGATAAAAGCAAATACTCCGCCGCCAATAATTATAATATTTTAATTGCGTTTCTTCGGGGCTTTTGTTTTTCAGCGAGACACAAAAGCTGTTTGTAAACTGGCAGAAATAAATATCCCTGTTGGTGCGGGTTTGGGTGAGATTTCGGGGTCCTGCATGTGCTCCTCAGGACCTGCAGCACCCCTGGGGTTCATCTGTGACCTGGGGGGTTGCACATCCCCATCCTTGGGGGGGTCAGGGGGTGAATTTTGCTCCCCTCTCCCTCCCAAATTCCTGTTGCAGGGTCCTCCCCATCCCTGTGCTGCTGCTGGCTTTAAAGCACTTTTAGAACAATTTTGGGTTTGGGACCCCCCTCCCAAATCCCAAACCCTCAGGTCTGGGCAGGATAGGGGGCTCAAAAGGATGGAATCAATGACCTAAGAGGCCTTTCCAATGCAAATGATTCCAGAAAACCCCTCCTCAGTCCTATTCTAGTAGGAAAAATGAAGTTTCTCATTAATAAACAGGTGATTTGGGGTTTGGGGGTGGATATATCCACACTTTCTCCCCGTGCTTTTAATTCACAACACATTTTTCACTTTCTATCACAGGCCCCATCCAGAGGCTCCCTTGCTTTGGGGAATTTGGGATGGTTCCCAGCACCCCTGGGAGCTCCCAGCATCCCTGAACCCTCGGAGAGGGAGTTTCATCCTGCACAGTGGGAGAGCTGGAGGCTGTGGAGGAGGCTGAGGGTGAGTCGTGGATGTCTTTATTTTTGGGTTTAATTCCTTAGCTACAACGGAAAGGTTGGAGTTTTTAATAGGTGAATGGAGCTGTTGCTGTGTGCAGCTGCCTCCTCTCACCTCTGCTGGTTCAGGAAAGCGAATTTTGGTGTTTTTCTCCCTCTGAGAGGGGGAGCCACATTGTGCAAAGCACCCCCAAACTCTGCTGTGGGGTGTCCAAGAGCTGCAGTGAAATAAACTCCTCTCATCCACTCTTGACACCCCATGGAAAAATGATTTACAAGGAGCATTCCCCAAAATCACCCCCCTGCAAGGGTAGGGCTTGTGTTTAATGTCACCAAATGTCCCTGAGTGTGCCCAAGTGTCCCCCAGCTCCTAGAGAGCTCTCCAGGGGCTCAGCCTGGGGCACAACAGATGAATACTGAATTATTCCTAGAGGAATTGAAGTTTTTGGGTTCTAAGCAGGACTGTGTTTGGTGGGTTCCACCCTGTGGTGGTGGCCCTGGAGCTGCTCCAGCACCCAAGGGCTGGGTCCTGTTTGTCCTTTGGGGATCCAGGGAGTGTCCTAGGGGAGACAGGGTTCCCCCATCTGCTGGGCACCCCAAACTGCCAGGGAAGGAGGGAGAGTGGAGCTGCTGAGCCCTCAGTTTGGGGTGCACTGAGGTGAAACCTCATTTTTCCAGGGGGATGGTGGGGCTGGATTTGCCCAGGAAGGATTTTTCTCCTGTTTTTTTGGTGGGTCTGGCTGATACTGAGGTATTTGTAGGGTGAAAGGGGGGCTGGATGGCTGGGCAGGGGTCCTGGGGAGGGTGGGCACACTGGGAGGAGTAGGAACAAGGTCACCCCTGTGGGATGGAGGGTCTCAGGCTGGGTTTTGGGATGGGAAGGAGCTGGGCCCAGATGCTTCTGTGGGGAAAGGGAAAGAGGGAGTGAAGTGGAACAGGAGCAGCGGGGTTTGACACAGGTTTAGCTTCCTGCTGTCTTGCAGGATTGAACTGGGATTGGGAGATCCCAAAAGCTCAGATCTTGAGCCCCTCTTTGGGGGAAACTTCCCCCAGCCCCAGCTCCACAGGCTGTTTGCTCTGAGTCATTCAAGCTCCAGGCATAAATCCCGAGGGATGCAGGATTCACTGGCTCTGGTGCTCCTGGGATGACTTGTTTTATTTAGATTTTCATTCCTGGAAAGAGAATAGGACCTTTCTCCCCTCTTTTTTAGTGTCCCACTTTGATATAAATCAGAATTTTTTGCTGTTTTCTCTGTGAATGGCCCCGAAGCAGGGGGAAGTGGGGCTGGAGCAGGAAGAGATTTTTCCTTCTCTTTTCCCAGGTGTCAGAGGGGGACACAGCAACATCCCCTGGCATCCCCCAGAGCTGTTGAAGCCTCTCCTGGCCCTTCCCCATCCCATTTCCAGCCTGTCCAATGGGTGCTGAACGAAGCAACCTCAAATTGGCCTCTGTGCTGGGGGGCATCACCAGAGTTTGTTTCTTTGGAGTTCAAATTAATTTACCTCCCCGTGGGTCCAGGGCTGTGCTCACAAGTGCAAATAAACCCCGGGCACGTCTCGCTTGCGTGCCCCAGGATCCACGTGCAACAAGATATTTGCAGGGTCAGGGACTAATAATTTAAACTGCTGAGCAAAATAAATAAGTGTAAAGCAAAGCCCAAACCCAGAGCGCCACAGGAGCCGGCAATATTGTTTGCTTTTCAAATAGACACACGAAAAATACAAACAGTAGCAGGAGGGATACAGAGATTAAAATTTTTATAAAAACAAAATAGCAGCAATCCCACCAGGAAGCGGTGTTTCCATTTTGTATGTGCATAAGATTAGCAACACTTTGCTGCCTGCTACGAGCATCCCTCTTCTCCTCCTCCTGGGAAACTTTGACCAAAGAAAAAAGAACCTTTTTAGACCAAAAGAAAAAAAAAAACCCAAACAAGAAAAAGATGATTGAGATTTCCTGCAGAAAATATTGACTTTTTAAATTGGACGCTGCCCCTGCTCTGGTTTGGGGAGCAGCCAGGAAACCTCCCCTTTTTACTTTTCCCACACAAACCCTGAAAATTTGGAATTAGACGCCTTCCTTGCAAATCTTGATGTGTCATAAGCCTGAAATCCATATGGAAGGAGGAGAGGGATGTGCTGGCTCTGTGACAGGGAATTCTGAGCCAGGGGAGAGCGAGGTGTGTGTCTGGGTGGACACTGGGCAGCCACAGCTGATGCTCCTGCTGGGCTTTGAGCCTTCCTGCTGTAAATTGTGATTCCTGGAGTGTCACCACAGGGATTTTCAGTGGCAGGCCCCCAGGTAGCTGTGCCTGAGCACCGCAGGGAGCCCTGCCCTGAGCCCACTGCTGTTCCTGCAGTGCTTTCCCTTGGTAAGGGAATGTTTTCTGCCCAATATATTTTAAGGATCTCCGAGTGTTTGACTTTTGCAGTTTCAAAATTGAAAAGAAAAGGATGAAATCAGTGGTTTGGGCAATAAAAAGCTCCAATCTCTTCCCTTTTCCACTTCACTTTTGCCATTTAACGCTTGGACTGGCCCTCAGTGCTCTGGTTTAGTTGACAGGGCAGTGATGGGTTAAACAGACTCCATGACCCTGGGGGAGCTTTCCAGCCTAAATGATTCTGTGATTTAGTCCAGTAGCACCTTGTCCAGGTGCTTGGAGTCACTCCTGAGTCCCCAGGGCTCTTCTCTTGTGCTCTCATGTATCCAAAAGTGAGTTTGGAGCCAGAATTTGGAGTTTTTTTGGACCTGGCATCTCCAGCCAGCCCCAGCTCCCTGCAGCCCCCCAGCTTTGCTCCCCTCAGACACCCCCATCCTCCTGAGATCAAACCTGAGCCAAGGCACGTGGGGGGTGGGAACTACAGGGAGCTGCAGGGGTGGCTTTGACAAGCAGATCCCACCACATCCTCACCTTCCCCACGAGCATTTGTCACCGGCGGCGGCTGCGGGGGGCCGGCAGCGCCCGTGCCCACCCCTCTGCAGAAGGCTGGAGCCAGCATTTGAATAATGAATTCTGCTTAAGACTGAAAGCTCCGAGATCCATCTGTAACAAGACTCGAAATAATTACAGCTGATGATTGCCTGGTACCTCAGCCAGAAAAAACAGAACAGATTTTGGCCGCCAGCAATTACAAGCAGCACCCGCTCGAGCACGGGGAAAACTTTCTGAGCGAATTCATGAATACATTTGTGCCGATCGGGAGCACCGGGGATGGGGTTTGGGGTGCAGGAGTGTGGGGAGGAGGTGTCTGCATTCACATGGATCCCTGAGAACTTTTCTGTGAGAGCAGTGGGTGTCCCCTTGGGTGTGTCTGTCTGCAGCATCGTTTGGAGCTGGAAGGAGCAGAGAATCCACACCCAGACCAGTGCTTGGGGTTGTTACCCACACCAGGATAAGGATTGGTGGGGAGATAGGAGAAAAACAGGGAAAAGTGTGGCCAAAATGAGACCCTTCCCAGGAGCAGAGGGACAAGCGGAGGTGGCAAAAGAGGGCGATGAGTTTTGGATTCTGCCAAACATCTTCCCCCTGTTCCTTTGGCTTCGTGGCTTCACAGGCAGGGGCTGAGCAGAGCAGGGTTGTTTCTCCATCCAACACAACAGCACTGCCCTTGGCTGCCAAAACCGCCCGTGCTGTCCCTGCTCAGATTTGCCTTCCGCATAATGGGGATAATTTATCAAATAGTGAATAATACGCTTCCCTTCTTCCATGTCTCCTCCACGTATCATTTCAACTGACTGAAAATTGTCAAATTAGACTATTTTCCTTGACTGTTCCATTTAGGCACAGGGGGAGCTGAAGGCTCCGATAATTGCGCTGCGTGCTCCGCCAACGTCTTGTAAAAAAACAGCGAATGAAACTGTTACTGCCCGAGCTCCAGGAATGCCCTCCTCAGTGAAATGTGGGCTCCTCTCCTGAAACTGGATGCTGATGATCCTTAAAAGTCTGTTTTCTTTGCCCCCAGAGCGGGGCTGGCTGAGGCTGACTCGGGGGAACCTCGGCTCGGGGACTGTAAGGACGCGGCGCTATCGCGTTTTCCCATCCGCCAAAATTGCGTGTGCTCAGAATTATCCCGGTGTAATGTGCCTGTATTAATCATTGCTCCCTTATCTTGTTCGCCTCCAATCTACAAGGATCTGCTTGGTTCTCCTCTGCACCTTAAATTCTCTTTTATCTCAACTGGTGTCACCGCCGAGCCCGCAGACAGCTGGAGCAGCTCTCCTCTTGCAGCTGGAAAATGCGGGCAGGACTCCCTGCTCTGACCCCATCCCTGGATTTTCCATGGGATGTGGGATTGTTGTGTGGACTGGCTGGAGCAGTGTTGGCATTTGGGAGGGTGTGATGGGTGTCTCTGCTCTGCAGCTGTTCTGGTGGCCGTGTGTGATCCTGGTGGGATGGGTGATCCTGGTGGGACAGGTGATCCTGGTGGGTGGGTGATCCTGGTGGGATGGGTGATCCTGCTGGAGGGATGCTCCCAGCCCTCAGAGTCGTGATTCAAGAGCTCCAAAGAAATCTTGTGATGGGGGAGACACGTGCTCTGTCAAGTTGTTTCCTTTGCCCCTGGCCAGAATGACCTCACTGAGCCCCCATTTCTGGTGATGAGTCCATCTGGAAGGAGACAAGACAGAGCTGGGAGACCTCGTGCATCCCTGGGTATTTCCACGGAGGGTACAGCAAGGGCCTGGGGGACTTTTCCTCAGGGAATCTCTTGCACTTGTATTTCCCACCCAAGCTGAGGTGGATGCCAAACCAGAAGCACTTTATTTTCTGCCAAAGCAGCCTGCCAGCCCAGAGCAGATATGCAGGGGTGGTTTGCTGGTCCTTCCCTAGTCCTGAGCTTATCTTATGTTGCCAGTGGGGTTTTTGTAGGCTCTGTATTTCTGTTGGTATTGGGATATTGGGATTTCTTCTTCGGTGATTCAAATTATTTTCTCCCTTTCCATCTTTATCACTGGAGTGGTTAAATAAAACAGGAGCTACAAAATGCCTACTGAGTCCAGGTGCCTAATTTGAATGATGATGATTCTGTTACAGAATCCCAGAATCTTTAAGGCTGAAAAAGACCTTTAAGATCATTGGGTCCAGCCACCACCATGTTCACCATTAAACCATGTCCTCAAGTGCCACATCCACTTTCCAGGATGGTGATTCCACCACTTCCCTGAGTAGTCTTTTCAAATGTTTCACAGCATTTACCATGAAAAAAATTTCCCAAATATCTAAGCTGGTGAAACTTGAGGCCATTTCCTCTCATCCTGTCCCTCTGCACCACCCTGTTTTGGGATGAAATGCGAGGTGCTGGGTCTGCCACCCCAAACTTCCCACAGCCTCTCCTGAAAATCTCCATTTAAGCCCAGAATGTAGGAGCTGCTTGAGCAATACAGACTGCAGCATGGCTTAATGGGGCCCCAAATAAAGGGAACAGCTGGGTAATCAGTTCGAGTGGCTGGGAACCAGTTTACCGTGCATTAAGTATTCTTTGATTCCGTTTAATTGGGACATTGCAGAGACCCTGACGTCCAGTAATAAGGACAGTGGGAAGCTGATCAGACAGCTCGTTAACACTCAATTAATGTCGCTCTGCACGGCACAGCAGTAACTTTTAAAAAATGTATGTGCTTAGCTGAGGTGCAATGGGATTGCCAAGGCAATTTCCAGAGGGCCTGAGCCCAGGTTGCCGGGCGGGAGCGGCGCTGCCGCGGTGCCCGTGTGCAATTGAAGTGGAATTAAAAGTTGAAGTGCAATTTTTTTAGGTGAATGCAATCACTTTACACAGTGCAGAATCAGTTCATTTTTAATTTATAGGCGCAATTAAAGCGCACTAAGAATAAAATTCATAAATCTTTAGCTAACTGACCGTGATTCTTCTGAAAACTCTTTTTGTTCCTCCTGATGTGGACGATAGGGGCACCTGGCGTGCCTGGAATTATATTAACAGCCAGCTCTTCCCCTTCAGCCTTTCCTTGTCAATCCTCCAGGCTTTATTAATTTTTCCTGGATGTGCCCTGGCCAGGCTGGGGTGTTTGCTTTGCAACCACAGCCTTGCAAAGCCTCAGCAGCAGGTTTAATGTTGGCTTTGGCTGAGGGAGCTGAGCCAGGAGGGTGAATTCCGGCCTTTGGGATTTGTTGAGATGCAGAGATGGAGCAGGGGATGCCAGATGCTATCCTTCACCTTGATCCAGGGCTCTGTCACCTCTGCTAGGCCTGTGCACCACCTGAGAGGCTGAGGGACAAAGGGACATGGCCCTGGGCATCTCAGGGCAGGGAGTGGTGGCTGTAGCTCCACTGGGAGCACTGGAAAGGACTGGGAAGGAGAAGCACAACTTGGCAAAGGAGGGAAGGAGCTCTCAGAAGAGGCATCTCAGTCTGCAATAGCTCTGCAGAGTTTTTCTGTGCCATGGATGGAGGAAGCTCTCAGTGGTCTGGGTTCAGCTTTTCTCTCTCCCAGTCGCTTTCCCATCATTTTCCCTCCGGCCAAAAGGAGTCCACGCTTGGCATAGCATGGCTGGAGGGGTAATTGCCATCTCTGCATTTCCCTAATGAGCTCTGGGTCTGCTAATGAGCCTATTGCTCCTCACAGAAGAGGTCTGACAGAGCCCCTCTGCTCTGAGAAGGGCACAGCTTTGATCAGGGGATGTCTCTCTTGCCCCCTGCGTGGTCAGAGTGGGATAATTCCCCTCTGGCCTCTTTGTAACTTAACTCCTCCAACCATTCCTTGCCATCAATCATAGATTCATTTAAAGGCTTGATTCCCTCCTTCTTTTATTTTCTTCCCTTTTTTTTTTTTTTCTTTTTTTTTATTACATCTGCACACTCAGTCATGCAAAAAATTACACGATTTCAGAGCTTGGGCTGACTCCGGTCTCGAAGCGCGGGGGCTGCTTAGCGCTGCCATCACCCTTCAATTAGCCCCGTGCTCAAAAGGGACACGTGGAATAACACAGCCTTGGGCTGAGAGGGGCCCTGTCCCACGCAGAGCACTCCGTGGGGAGCGCTGGAGCTTTCCTTGTTGGTGCTCAGCGCATCCTCTGCCCTCATCCATTGGGATAACAGTGGGTTCCAGAGGCTGAGTTTAGCCTGAGCATGCCAAGAGATGCAACAGGTGGGGATGTGTTGCATTGTCTCCCACTCTCAGGTTATGCAATCCCTTCTCCCTTCTCCCCGACCCCGGATAGACCTCTGGCCAATCCCAAGGGGCTTGGTTTTAATGTAAGGCGTCTCCCTTTTTGACCCTGCTAAAATTCCAGGGAGCTCCATCGAAGGAATTGGCTGAATAGGAGTAGCCGCCCCCCTCCCCAAAAGGGATTTGACCCCCGGGATGTCTGTTCATCTTGGGTCACCCCCTCTCCACTTCTGGGATTGGCTGCGTCACTGCCCCTTCCCCTTCCCCCTCCCCCGGGTAAGAACCACAGGGATGGAGGTGTTTAGTGCTGCTGACTGCCAAGCAGGTGCTTTGGTGCTGCCTCCTTTTCTGGTTGTGTGTCTGCTGCAAAATCCAGGGTGGATGGAGCCGCTCTGAGCATCTTCCTCCTCCCAGGGGACAGATCAAATTGCTCCTCACAGCAGCAATCCCAGCGTGTCGCGCTGCACAATTCCCGCAGCTCTTTAGAGGATGCTGAGCTGTGGGAAGAGCTCCCAGCCCTGCTGTGGACTCACCCCCCAGCCCGGAGCTGCGTTTTTGTCCTGCCTGTGCAGCACTGGCAGGTGGGCCGCAGAGACGGGGGTGAGATTAAACACATGGCTGGAGCCAGCTCGGGGAGGCGGTGTGAGCTTTTCCTTGCAGTTTATAGACTACAAAAACCCGCCTTTCCAACACTTCCCCTCCTTCTCTCTGGAAAGCCTCAGTTCTGCTGCTAAAATGTGGTTTGCAGGAGAGGCAGGTGAGCACACGTGTCACTCCCAGGACTTCTCCAGCCATCCCTTCCCCAGGGAGATGAAGCACCACATCACCTCTGTCATTCATGATCAAAACCCCTGTATTTTTAGGCTGGTGATGAGTGAAGATAAATCTGTAGCTTTGAAAGGAGGGGCAGAGGGTAAAAGAAAAGTTATTCCTTTCCTTCCACCTCTGCCCTTGAGTAGGAGCTGATAAAATCCAAAGGCTCTGCCAGGAGATCAGACTCCACTCCAGCTTTGCCCAGGAGCCATGTGGATGAAATATTAAGCACTGGGGCTGGAGCAGGTAGAGCAGGAATAATCAGATGAGTAGTTAAAGGTCTGGTATCCTGTAGGGACACATGTGATTGATCAGCCTTGCAAAAATAAATAACCCAGCCCTTTAGATCTATGTAGCAATTTTAAATTTTTAATAAATCTGTGTGTATGGTGAAGGATAAGTCGTCACCCTGCGCTCTGTGCCTCTGACTGTCTGGGTGAATTTATCAAGCTCTCCCTTTTGGAGGCTTCACATCCTGCTGATAAACAGTTTAAAACTCTTGTCCCGTCTTTATCTCTTCGAAGTGCGACAGAGCCTGGCTGGGGATGCTCCGTTTCTGAGCAGGGAGAAGGGAGAGCCCAAAGCTGCTGCCTCTGTCTTTGCCAGCCTATGGTGCCCCAGGTTTGCTGCAGGAGGAGGGAGAAGAGCAGGAATGCAGGGGAGGGGTGTGGGATCCTCCAAAGAGGGGCAGTGCGTGGAGCAGAAGGAGCTGCCGGCTGTGGTGGCAGCAGAGATAACGCAGCAGCCTTCCGGACATGGGGAATGATGGCACGAGGTGAACAGCACCTGCAAACTGATCCTGGCAGGCTCTACAGAGCAGGGTCTGGGCTCTCTCTACCCGCTAGCTTGGAATTGAGGCACTTGGGAATGATGGAGCCTGGCAGAGCTGATCTGTTCCTGCTGGAAAGAGCAACCAGGGGCTTGAGAAGAGTTTGCTCCTCTGGGAGCATGGCAGAAGGATCCAGGTGCAGCTGAATTGCACATCTGAGAAGCACAGGACGTGTCTGAAGGCAAAATGTGCCTTTCCTGTGGTTTGGTGGGAGCCCCTGGGAGGGGCTGTGGGTGGCAGTGCTCTCCAGGCATCACCAGGGCTTTGCAAAAATCTTTTGTCACTTCTGTGCTGTTTTTGTGCTGTGCAGCTGTTCAGTCACATCCCTCTGTGTCCCACCTGAGCTGTGGAGTGAGAGCTGCTGTCCTCCCACCCCTAAATATGCAGGGCTCTGCCATCCTCTCCTAGTTGGGGTTCCAGCAGCCCTGGATGAGGTTTCCCAGGCCCCTGATCTCTGCCAGGCCAGAGATCACACTCTGCAATGCTAGGGCTCCGTCCTTGCCACCAGCTGTCCCCTGTGGCCAGGATGTCCCTGCTCCCCCAGGACAGAGCTGCTGTTGGGGATCACATCCCAGCACGGCAATACAAACTCCATGCTTGGCAGGGAGGCAAATCCCAGCTTGGAATACTTTGGGATTTTATTTTTACCATTGTTGTGGGAAAGCCTGTGAGATCTGCAGAGCCATGGCAACGTGGATGCTGTCGTTCCCCCACGCTCGGTGGGAATGACACGTCTGTGTGTGTCACCTGCGCAGGGCCCGCGCTCCTGCTGGAACCTGGTGGTGGCTGCAATTAATTCCTACTTAAGCCCAGATAATTACTGATTTTAGTGGGGTTTTTGTTGGTGTTTTTTTGTACTCTGTGTCTAACAACCATCAGTATTTTTATAACTTGAGCTGCCAGCAAGTTTCAGTCGTGGTAGAACCTCTGGAGGAGGTGCTGGTGCCTCGCTGATGCTCTCAGTGGCTGCTGTCAAGGAGGAGGCAGGAGGAGGTGAGAGCTGAGCTGCTCCCCTGATAACGTGGCATTGTGTTCTGGCCTTGGTGGTGGATTTGGAAGCTCCAGGAGGAGGCACTGGTGATGCCTGGAGGTCTGGTCTGGCCACTGATTGTCATTGGCAGCGTGAATGTCCCCCCAGCAGTGGGGACAGCGAGCACAGTGCAGTGACAGGCAGAGGGAGCCCCAGGCTAGAGAGCCAAGGGATGAGTGGGGAAAGGTGTCCAAGCCACCCAAGGGATGAGCAGGGAAAGGTGTCCAAACCACCCAAGGGATGAGCAGGGAAAGGTGTCCAAACCACCCAGGGGATGAGCAGGGAAAGGTGTCCCAGCCACCCAAGGAATGATCAGGGAAAGGTGTCCCAGCCACCCAAAGGATGAGCAGGGAAAGGTGTCCCAGCCACCCAGGGGATGAGCAGGGAAAGGTGTCCAAAGCACCCAGGGGATGAGCAGGGAAAGGTGTCCCAGCCACCCAGGGGATGAGCAGGGAAAGGTGTCCAAGCCATCCAGGGGATGAGCAGGGAAAGGTGTCCCAGCCACCCAAAGGATGAGCAGGGAAAGGTGTCCCAGCCACCCAGGGGATGTGCATGGCCCTGGCACAGTGGTGGGAGCTGGAGCTGCCACCTCGGGGTGTCCCAGCCTGGCAGAGCTGTGATATCCACCCCTTTCAAGCACCGCTGCTCTGCTCTTTAGGAAAACTTATTAAAAGCGAACATCTCCTGGCTCTGCAGTAATTGAGAGCTATCACTGGAGCACCGGGATGCTCTTTAAAGCCTTATGGGGGAGGAGAGAAGGTAAAAGCCCGGGGATGAAGGCCAGCCAGGAAGGATGAAATAGCATTTAACAGTGAGCAGGTTTGCTTTGGGCATCCTGGCAGGCATGGCAGCTCTAGGTGGGAGGCTGCTGGCATCCAGGTGTCATTTGCTTTGATTTCCTGATGGTATTTTTAACCTTTCAGGGGCAGGAAAGCCAGCCCTGCTATCAGCACAGATGAAGATGGCTGTGGGGGCTTTGGTACCTTTGATGATCTACAGTAATTTGTTTTCCCTCTTCATCTGAGGCAAACCCTGGTGACATTCTCTGTGCCTCTTCCTCTGCCACAGCCAAATGGGAAACCAGGGACCTTTTTCTGGGGTGAATTTGGCCCTGCGAGCATTGCAAGCCTTCCCACTGGTTTTTAAACACTCTCATCAGCAGAGCCCAGATCTGGCAGCCAGATTCCTCGCTCAGGTTTAAACGAGGGATTGCCTCCCTCCTGTGCTGTTTGTTGTCTCAATTTCTCTGATCACCAGCAAAGATGGTTTTTTTAGACTTTCTGCTTCTTGCAGATAATATTCCTCCTTGAGCAGACCTGCTCGGACTTAAATAGGCAAAGTGTTGGGGGCTGTGTGTGCAGATTTTGCTGAGCTGCTTGGTGGTGAAGATGTGGGGGCCCAAAATGCTGCTCCTGAGAGGAAAAAAGGATTTGCAGGGACAGTGGGTGGAGGTGAGGAGGTGGAGCAGAGCTGCATGAAGATGACGGCTGGGGAGAGCCCTGAGGAGGAAGGCAGTGCCTCCCTGAGGTGGCAACATCAGCCTGGCCCTGTGCAGGAGAAAAGTGATTCCCAAGCATTCCCAGCATGTTGTTCTCCCAGCTTTTTCAGATGCCACAGTGCTTTTGGGCATGGCTTTGCTCTGCTGCAGCCGTTGAAAGCTGTTGTCCAACACGTCTCACTCCTGTATGGCCGAAATAATTGTGTGAGTGGCATCCAATGCTCTCTTCACTCCTTTTTGCATCCTCCCTCTTGTGAACAAAAGCCACTTTCATCTCCTGCCTCCTTTAGCATTTTCCATCCCATTCTTTTCCCCCCTCCCTTCTTTTTCTTCCCCACAAAAAGCAAAATTTTTGAAAATGAAATGAGAGAGAAATAGAGAAAAAGAAAGCTCAGATGCAAGTTTTTTTTTTTTTTGCTCATAAAAAGGAAAGCGTGGAATACAACAAATTAAATAGCCACCCGGTGAGAAAAAAGGGAGTGGAGTGAAAAATGGGCAGGGGGGGATAAAACCCAGATGAAAAAGGCAAGCTGGTGCTGGAAGATGCCAGACAGGTCTGGGAATAGAGGCATAGCATGGCGGTGAAATAATTGTACCCCTTCGGCTGAAGTCCAGCGCTGCTTTCTGCCTCGCTACCCCAAGCCTGCCATCCTCTGTTAGCTCCTGCAATATTTTATCCGCCAGCCCCGGCTCTGTTTCACCAGCGATGGAGAGGACTAGATTAATTAGGAGAGATCTCTCTCCCACAGCCAGCCCGGCTCTGCGGGGGGAAGGCTGGGAACTATTTAAAGGGATGAAGATGTACTGCAGCAGCTGCCATCTCTCTGTCTGGTAATGTGCTCGCTCACCTAGCTGAAAATTCATCTCCTTTTTGCCCTCTGCCAGTAATTCCCAGCAAATAAAAGCTGGTGAGCTCCAGGTTGAGCTCCAAGGCCAGCTGGGCTGGGCTGGGGGTTTGGGGAGAGCCGGGGAGAGCAGGTGTAAGGGAGGAAATGGGAGCGAGATGTGTTTGGATGGAGCTTGGAACCTTGCAGAACGTTCAGAACCTCTTGTTTATGACATCACGGCCCATCACGGGAACGGGGCTGCAGGAATCCCAGGTATCCCCCCGGCCAGGATGGACCCAGCACTGCTCCCCCATTTCTCAGCTCATTAAGGCCCAGCCTTGCCTTCCAGTGACACAGGTAATGAATCCTCTGCAGGGTGCCTGCTGGCTTTAATAAGCTGGAATGAACTGAGGATGAGAATTAACCTGGCAGGATTAGCTCGCTCTGCAGCGGGATGCTGGGGATGTCTCCTCGCGGGCCGTGACGGGAATTTTAACACCTCTGCTGCCCGCACTGGCTCTTTGTGGAGCATCCAGCAGCTTGAAGTCCCTGCGAGGCCGAGGGGGAGCAGGCAGGGGAGCAGCAGCCTGGCTTGAATGCTGCCCTGCTGCCCGTTTCACCCCTGAGCAGGGGGAGAGGAGCGATGCTGAGTTCTGCAGCTGCCAGATGTGCAGCGTCACAGCCCTCCCGCTGCCTGCTGCCACCAGAGCAGGAGAGGAGCAGGGAGGATTGGAGAAGCCGTGTGTGTGTTTGGGAGGTGTTTCAGGCAGCGCATGGGGTGGGTTTTGGCGAGGGCTCCCGGAGCCTGGCTGATCACAGCAGTGTGTGTGGACTCAGAGAGCCTCACGCCTGCAAACCCTGCAATTACCCTGCCTTTGCTTGGAGCTTTGGGCTTTTTTATTTTCACTGAATGGCTTGGTAATGCAGCCCCCCTGCAGGGCACGCTCTGTGGGATACAGTACGTGCTTCATGCCCTAAAAGCCACAGGGATGGCAGTGTGGGGACAAACAGGGGCTGTGCCAGGGATCCTTCACCACATCCAGGCCCTCGCCTGATCCCTGGATCAAGAATCCTGGCAGGATCCAGGAAAGGGGACACTGTGTTCCTGCTTAGTTCAGCACAGATGAGGAGCTTCCCTGCTGTCCTGCTCTCAGCTGGGGTAGAGTTAATTTTGTCCCTAGCCCCTGGTGGTTTGGATTTAGGATGAGTCCTGCTGTGACACCGCTGTGACTGTCCTGCTGCCTGTCACCCTCCCCTCCACCGTGGGCATAGCTGATCCTGGCAGCTGGGTGAGCCCTGGTAGGTGCCCAGTTGCACAAAAGATCTCTCAGGTCTGGAGAAAAGGAGAGGAATGACTAATTGGAACACACTCCTGGCTCCACGGGCACAGGGATGCGGGAAGGTGACGAGGGATGGCACCACTGTCTGCCAGCCTGGCAAAGCCACCATCCAGGGAGCCCTGCTCGGTGCCAGGCTGCTTCCCAGCTGAGCTGGCAGTGCTGGGAGCCTGTGGTCTCCTCTGTGGGCTTGGCACACGCATATTAATGTGCTTTTCCTGCCTTACAGGAGCCTCTAAGAACAGACACGGAGTTTGAGAAGCCCTTGATGGTGCTGCTTGTAATTAAAATGTAATTGGAGTAATGGAGAGCCCAGGGGCCAATTTGTGTGGTTTTGGTTGTATTGAGGCTCGTGGGAGTTATCCATCTCTCCAGGCCTGGTTTGTGGGGTTATCCATCTCTCCAGGCCTGGTTGGTGGGGGTTATCCACCTTGCCAGGCCTGGTTTGTGGGGTTATCCACCTCACCAGGCCTGGTTTGTGGGATTACTCAGCCCCCCAGGCCTGGTTTGTGGGGGTTATCCACCTCTCCAGGCCTGGTTTGTGGGGTTATCCACCTCACCAGGCCTGGTCTGTGGGGTTATCCACCTCTCCAGGCCTGGTTGGTGGGGGTTATTCAGCTCTCCAAGCCTGGTTTTTGGGGGTTATCCACCTCCCCAGGCCTGGTTTTGGGGGGTTATCCACCTCCCCAGGCCTGGTTTTGGGGGGTTATCCACCTCACCAGGCCTGGTTTGTGGGATTATTCAGCTCCCCAGGCCTGGTCTGTGGGGGTTATCCACCCCACCAGGCCTGGTTTGTGGGGCTTTAGTGATGTTTTTTGCCTTGCTATGGGTCCTTCCTCCTGCCTGTCCATGGGGAGCAGGAGGAGGACAAGGATTGCAGGCACGAGCAAACATCTCCTTGTGATACCACAGCCTGGGCTCGAGGCCCACCAGAGCCACTCATAATTGATAACACCCATGCTCTAAGGAGCTCCCAGTCCGGGCTAGGAAACCATTTGGAAGCTGATCTGGATTTCCATGGAATGTCCTTGTCTGCTGAAGGGTTTCTGGCTTTTTCGGCTCTTATTAAGAGTGTGAATGTTTTATCTCTGTGTGGATGGTGTAGCAAGGAGAGAGTGAACACCACATGCCTGGGGGTATTATCCCTAAGGTTCTGGGGTGAGGATGGTGCTCCTGTTCCTTGGCATGGGGACAAATCTGGTGGCAGCCACCAGCTCCAACCCTGGGGCTGCTGGTGGCTTGCAGGAACAAAGCCCAAGTGTGGAGCTGGAAGTGGATGGACCCTGGATAGCCCAAAGCATTTTGAAGAAGACAATTAATGGCCAGAAGAGACAGCTTTCAACCACTTGGATTTTCCAAGGTTAAACCTGGATTTCATGAGGGTATGTTCCAAATTCCATGCAAGGTTGGGCAAGGTGGCTGTGCCTGCCCACCTTTAGCCTTAAATCAAAGGTGCAGTCCTCGATGAGAAAGCAGCCAGGGAGATTTTTATTCCGATGCTGGATTTCAGGGACTTGCAGGTAGGCGTCTGTTTTTCTCTCCCAATCTAGTTTGTGGAAGAAGAAAAACAATCAAAAAAAGCAGAGAGGGTGATGTTCTTAAATCCGCTGGGGCTTTAGGAGGATATTGTTTGTGCTTCTTGAATAATGGCTTTTGATATGTAATAATATTGTGCAGTGGTTTTTTTGATGGCCAATATTACATTTATTTTAAATGATATAATCAGCCCTCAGTGTCTCAGCTGATTTAGTCAATTAAGTTTTTAACCTCATGTCTTCAATCTCGTCTGTGAGTAATTTAAACGCGGTGATTTTAATGAAAGTACATCTACCTGTTCATTTATCCACACACACCATTGCCCTTTGGATCTGTGGTGAGAGGGACAGGAGATGCCTTTTCTCTTCTGCATGGAAATGTTTAGCAGGGCTGGGGAGACAATGCAGTGATAGGCATTAGGGAGCTAAAGGGTTTATTTATTTTTTTTTTCCCAAAGCAATCCAAATATATCAGATGCAGCAATTTCCAAAGTGGCTGCACATTAAGGCTTTCAGAAAGGACAGTGGCATTGCCTCGGATTCTGGGGAGGTGTTTTACCCCAGGAGATGACAGTGATGGACCATCCAAAGCTGGTGGATACACAACATCTCAGATGCTCGTGCAAATGTCGTGGTTTCCCCTGATAATTACAGCAGCTTCAGGGATCAGGCACTGCTGGGGCTGAGATTCAGCCCCAAACCCCTCTGTGCTGTTTGGGAAACTCATGACAGTGATGTCCTCAGGGAGGTGGCACTGGAGATCCCCTTCCTGGCAGGGTGGTGTTCCCTGGGCTGCTGCAGCCCCTGGGGTGACCCTCGCAGTGCTCTTGGTTTTTGTCTCGTGCTGAATTCGAGCCCAGCAAACGCAGCTGATGTTTTCCAGCCTTCACCAACGCTGCAAAGAGAAATCAAGATAAATGACCTGGGGCTGCTCAGAGCCCAGCTTTGAGCTCCTGGACACGCTTGCTCCTGCCCACGGTGTTTTTTGGCTCAAAAGTGAATCTTCAGCAGCACCAGCACAGCCCAGGCTGGGGTGGGTGATGGGGGACCCTGGGCACATGCCCTGGAGAGGTGGCTGCTCCACAGGGGATGTCTGAGGCCAAGTTCTTTGAAACCAAGCCCAGAAGCAGCAGTAACAGCTTTTTGTTCCCATCTCAGAGGCTAACATATCTAAAATCCCTTTTCTTATTTGTTTTTGAAGTAAAAATATTCCAAAGGGGCATTAAATGTGGTTTTCTCACAGAAGGCAACCTGCCTCCCCCTGAAAACACTTGTTTCAAAATTTTCAGTGGAAAATGTGAACAGTTTTTTTGATAAAAGCATTTCTATTCATGAGCAGTAGCTCAGAGAGATTTGCAAGAAATAAATAGGTTTTGGCAGCATAAAAGTCTCTGTTGAACAAGGGGATGGGGAAGGTGTGAAACTTGATTTGGTATCGTTTGCCCATGGAATTTCAGCAAAAGTTCCTCAGCAGAAGTGTCAGGGGATATTTTTCCATCAAGCCCCTGTCCAAACCTCCTGGTGCTGGTGAGAGCTACAGCATTCCTGTGTCAATAATCATCTTCTGGGCTGTTGCAGGGCTCTGCTCCTTGGAGATTTGTCTCCATCTCGCCCTGGGCCATACTTGCTGCTTGCTGGGTGTGTTGGAGAGCTTGGCCCTGAGCTCCCTCCACATTTCAGCCAGTGAAGTTTGTTGTGCTGTGTCTCAGGAAAGCTGATTTTTTTCTCATTCCACCTTATTAGTGCAAGTTTTTAACAAACTCTGTGCATATCATAAAGCAGAGAAGGCAGGGCCAGGGCCTGTGTTTCTCTGAGTTTTTCTATTTTGCAGCCCTTTTGCTGAAGCTCCATCTCCTGCTGCCCTGGGATGAAGGTGCCTGGGACAGGGCAGGTTGGCATTCTCTTGTCTGGCAGAATTGCTCAATAATTCCTAGATGGGGGTAAATGAGTGATTAGCCCGTCAGGAATTCACCAGGATCGGGTTTCCAGCATGCCCCCTGCTTCCATCAAATCCTCTGCTGCCGTAGGGAGCACCTCATCCTGGAGCCAAACCTTGTTCGGGTGTTCTCATACCAGGTTTTGGGCTCTGTCTTGCCCTAACTCTCCCAGCTGAAGTTTGGCTCTCCTCTCCTTGCTCATCTGAGGCTCCTTCCCTCCTTGCTGCCATGGATGGGATAAAACAGGTGATATTTGGGAGTGTGAGCTGGCCCTGCACGTCCACACCGCCTCCCCTCTTTATTCCTTCAGAGCTGCATATAAGGAAGCTCAATTTTCTTGAAAGCTGCCTAAAAAAAAAAAAAAAAAAAAAAAGGTATTTCCATGTCTGGCAAGGCAGCAGGAGGATGCAGGGATGCTTGGAGCTGCCTCTCTACCTCCAGCTCTCCCCCACGTCCACGTGGATGCAGCTCTGCTCCCCTGTGTGGAAGGGAGAGGGGAGGAGAGGCGCCTGCACCGCTTCCCTTTAAGCAGAGATTTGGCTGCAGCTCTGAAAGCAGAATTAGAGGTAGGGTTTAATCATACAAGCTCTGAAATATGGGAGATTAAATCTTTTTAAGGAGGGCAGCTAAGCACTTTATTTTCTGTGCAGGAATCTTCAGGGGGTCGGAGACCAGAGAACTGGATTTAAAGCTTTTAAATTACTTTTTTTTCTTCTTTTCTTTTTTTTTTTAAAAAAAGGAGGTTTTTTTCTTCCCCTCCCACAATACATGGTTGGACAGGAAAGACTTTAAAGTGATGGTTAAAAAAAAGAGAGAGAGAAAAGATGGGTGGAATGGAGACGCTTGTTGAAAATAGACATTAATAATGTTGTGTTGAGTTGTCCAGGCACATTTAATCCTTAAAGTGCACATCTACTCTGGGAAGTGATTTTTGTGGATGGAGGGAAATCTTTCAAGACTTCCTTGTCATTTCTTGCTGCATTTGATGACAGATTTCCTCCGTGGCAAAGGGATTTGCAGCCTCTCTCCTGCTGCAGCCCCCCAAAGCCCTGGAGGCGCCCGTGGGTGCCGGCAGTGCCGGGTGCTGCGGGCCCCCTTTCCTGGGGCTCCAGGGGGGATGTTTAAGCTGAGATTGGCATTCTGGCTGGAATCGGGGTTTGTTTTTCCCAGCCAGGCGCTGCCCCAGCCTCACCCGGGGGAATTGGAGCTGTTTGGTTGCCTCTCACAGAGCCTGCTCGGGGACGTTCTGTGTTTGTCTTGCGTTTTTCTTAATTTCACGGAGCTGAAGAGATCGATGGGAAGGTAGAGCTGGGATTTAAGGCTGCCTATAGCACAACTCTGTGACTGATGATCCCAGCTCTGCTGCTGCTCTCCAGGCTGGGAGTTTGCAGGGCTGCCAGTGCCAGGGCCAGCTGATGGTGACATCCACAGGAGGAACATTGTGTCCTTCCCACGTGTGGGACACCCGAGTGGGCCACGGTGCTGCGACCACCCTGGGAGAGGAGCGCAAAGTTGGTTTTGAAGCCTCTCAAAGGCTGAACTCCACTCTGGCCCCAGCGGGACCTTGCCTGGGGTGTCAGCAGAACGGCGCTGGAATCTCGGTGCCGCCGCTGTATCGGCTGCTGGTTGCCATAGAAACACCCGGTGGCACCGTGCTCGTTTGGAGTGAGGTGGCATTGGCGTGTTGGCAGGACCTGGAGCGAGAGCCTTTGGTCACTGGGAGTTGTGTGTGTGGGGGAAAGAAGGGTTGGCTTGGGTGGCTGTGCTGGAAGGGCTCCAGCAGCCAACGCTGAAGAACTGCAGGCCACGGGAGAAGGTCCCTTGGTGGTGCTCCCTCGTCCTCAGTGGTGCAGGCAGCACCCACGATTTCTCCGCTCCAAAGGCAGCTCCGCAGCGGTGAAATGGTTTGTGCGGCCCCGGATGTCCCCGCGGAGGTGCCGCTGCATCCCTCAAGCAGCCTCTGCAAGCCACCCTTCCTTTAATGGCCCAATTCCACCGAGCAAATGAGGCAGCGCCTCCGATCCCTCCCCTCGGTCTGCCAGCTAATTAGCACTCCATTAACTTAACGAGGCTCTGCCGGCCACCCTGGACATGGATACGGCGTGCGGGGCTGCCAGGAGAGTGGGAGGCGGGAGCCAGGCTTGGCTGGACCTGGGGGCTGCGGCAGAGCCTTTGTGGCTGAGCAGGGAGGGCTTTGCCCTGGGCTCTTGGGGCTGCCGAGGCTTTTCCGGGCCTTTGGGTCCGTGGTGGGAATGGCCAGGACCATGAAGAGTGATGGGAATGGCTGGCGCTGCTGGAAGCTCTGGTCTGTGATGTTGTGTACGCTGTAATGCTCTGGCAGCCTGCACAACCCCGTCTGTGCCATGCCCCATGGCCAAGGGGGACTGAAGGGGGTGCAGTGTCCCTCGGAGGAGATCCCCTCCCTGCTGGAAATGCTCAGACAGCAGGCAGCTCCCTGCCAAAGCTTTGTTTGTTGACAGAGTTAAATTTGCAATTTCATGGTTTGGTTACAATGAGTTTAGTTTATAAAATTCATGAGCTGTTAGGAAGTGTGCAGAGGAGGGGTGAAAAAACACGCCTGGGAGTCAGCGGGGACGTGGCTGCTGGCACATCCAGCAGGGTCCTGCTTTGGGGACAGAAATGGGATGTGAGAGCCTCGTGTAGGACAGAGGGAAGGTTCCCCACGGGAGGAGAGATGCTGATTTCTCCTGGTGACAAGCGCTGTGTCTTTACCTGCACGCTGTGCTGGAAGGTCTGCAGAGCTTTCCTTGGGTGGCCTTCAGAGAGCCACTGGAGAAGCAGGAATCCTTTCAGGGATGGAGCCTGGGTTCTGTGATGAGAGGGGCTTGGAAACAGCAGGGCCCAGCCTGCTCAGGGAGCTTGCTGCTGGTTTGCAGTTTGAATCTGTGGTTCTTTGGAGCTTTGGTTTGGAATCCACAAGATGAGCTCTGTTCCCTGGAATTCAGAAGGACTGGGACACAGAGAGGCAGTTCCCTGGAGTGTCACTGCATGGGCAGTGTGCTCCAGTCCATCTCTTGTGAAATGAGCTGGTTGACACCCTCACATCTGACTTTTCCAAGAGATCTCCTTGCAGCCTGTCCTGTGCCTGGGGGCTGACTTGGAAGCAGAGCAGCCCCCCAGTCCCACCCTCCTCCCTGGCTGGAGCTGTGTTCTCCATCCCCCCAGCAATGGAGGTGTTCCTCCAGGAGCCCGGAGCTGCTGATGCACTGCAGAGGGAATTAAAAGGCAGTGTCAGAAAGGATCTAAAAAAGTATTAGCTGATTAACACGAGGTGCTGAGGAGCCCAGGGGGAGGAAGAAGCTCAGGACTGACCTGGGGATACAAACCCCTGAGGTACCTGTCCAGCATGGCAGTATCCATGAGCAGGAGCCAGCAGCCTGTGTGTGCTGTCACAGCTGGGGCTGATGTTATTGTGGCATCAGCTGGAGGCTGGTGCACTCCCAGCTTCTTTACAGGTCATAAACCACCACTGGATTCCACTGAAAATGCTAAGCTGTTGATTTTTGAGGTTTTCAAAAGAAGCCTGATGTTAGTCACTGCATGGTCTGTCACTCTGTGGGGTTGTTCACAGACACAGGCCATAAATAGACACCAAACCCCTTTTCCTCCAGTGTCTGTTGGGTTGTTGATTCCCCGAGATCAGTGATCTCTAAGGTTGGCAGAATCTGTTTGTGCTGAACAAACAGATGTGCTAAGCAAGGCCTGGAAGTCACTGGTGGAAATGGAACTGAAGTTCAAGGACTAGATCTGACCAGGGCATCCAAAAACTGAAGGGAAGGTGATTCAAACTGACTCCTGGATGTCATTCTTGTGACCTCTCCATGAGGAAATCTTTCAATTGCTCTCTGTGTACTTTAACAGCCTTTGGGCTGTAATTAGTGCATCCTTAGAGAACATCTCTATTTGCAGCCATTCTCTGTGTGAATGTTTCCCTGTGAGGCTGCTGGACTTTCTGGGAATGCTCATGGCTCCATTGAGGGTTTCCCTTTCTCAGCAAGCCCCAGCACATGGGTTATGTTGATATACAAGATGCAGAACCCAGGTGGGGTTCATGGTCCTTGGATTTCTACATGGGGCCTGTCTGGAAGGAAATTCCCCTCTTCCCTTGCTGTTGGAGCACCTCTTTTCCATCCAAAGTGTTTAATCACCTAATTTGTGTTAAGGAGCATCGCTTTTCATTTCCAGCTGTGCCAGCACAGAAGATGCTTCCTTGTTAATGAATTCTGGACTTGAAACATCTCCTGTGTGTGTGTGTGGGGACATGAAAGCCCAGGGAGGGGACGAGACTTGAGGGTTCATCAGGAAATTGGGAGCAAGGGCAGGACGGAGCACAGCGACGAGACCACCCGCAGATCCCGCGGCATTGTGCTCAATCCAGTACCCAAATTTCAGTCTTTTAAGAGGATTATCACGTGTCTGTTTGAATTACTCTGACATGAACAGTCACTCAGAAAATGTACATTCATTTGAAAGGTCAAGCACATCTGATTTCTGCCTTTGGTGTGCGGGGGCTTATCCTTTCAACTCTCCCTTCCTTAATGAGATTCTTGTTTCAAAGAGTCGCGCTGTGCCCAGGATTTGACGGAGTCAAGTGTGCTGGAGATAGTTTTTGTTATCATGTTTACCCTTTTATCTGCCTGTCCTTTGAAAGCTCCCCGGCACACAATAAGGATGCAGCAGGACGGCCACTCGGGGCGGCTCTGCCAGCAAAATCAGCTTTTTGGGGGCGGAGAGATGGAGATGTGCTAGCGGGGAGCTGCAGCACCAGGAATTTTGATTCCTGCATGGCAAAGCATCCAAATGGAGAGAGGGCCTTTGAGAAGACCTCCACTCACTGGGCGGGGGGCTGGGCAGGTATCAGGGTGTCATCAGCTCCCAGGGAAACCTCGGAGGAAATAAAGCCAAGTTGGGCTTGGCATGGCAGAGTTGTGTTTCTTGATTAAATTAATGTGTATTGATATTTCTCCCGTTGTTTTGACTTCACAGGCTGTTTAAATTCAGGCTTGTCACAACAAAATACAAAGGAGGTTGCTCAGAGATTGATTTTTCTTTTTTCCCTTTAATCCTGTCTCTGAAGAAGAAGAAGAAGAGTATTTTAAAATTTTATTTTTTTTTCCCCCTGCTACTTCCAGGTTGACAGCCAGGGAAGGCTGCAAACATTAAAACTGTTGCGCAAATAATTATGTTAAAATGCCGAGCATACATTATGGAGGAGGGCGCTCCTTGATTGTAACGTACGAATCAATTTTCTGCGTCACAAAATTACTGACACCGGAGCTGGCTTTGGTGATTTATTCCCTGGAATGACGATCCTGTGCCTGCCTTTCCCAGGAGAGAGTTTTTTTTTTTTTTCCTGATGGGTGAAGCTTTGGTCTCCTCTTTGCTGTCACTGCTGTCTCCTCCCCGCCTCGGTGACGGTCCCCTCTGCTGCTTAAAAATAGCGGCTTTTATGCAAACTACGTCCCAAAACGCTCCGCCAAGTTAAATAATGTAGTCACAAAACCAAATATTGAATAATGACTGAGGCAAGGATTAAGGGAGACAGGCAAGGAACAAAAGAGAGACTCTCAAGTGTCTTGAACACAAAATTGAGAAGTCACAGATGCGCAGGGGGCTTTTTCTCTCTATAGCCAGAGGACACAGATTAAAGGGGCCCCCAGGACTGTGCACCCCCAGCCAGCTTAAGCTGCCTAAAGACCTTTAAATCCAACCTTTTCGACAAGCCCAGCTGGCTGGAGGAATTTCTGCTGGGAATAAATTCAGAGAATCATGGAGTGGTTTGGTTTGGAAGGGACCTTGGAGGCCATCTCATTCCAATCCTCCGCAGGGACGCTTTCCACTAGAGAACCTCCCACTGGACCTGTTTAAATGGATTTCTGGGGAACATGTCTTGATTTTTTTTCTAGTGGAAAGTTCCCATGGGAGATTTTCTGTGCTCGCTTCTGGAAAGAAAACACAGTTTCTCTTTTTTTTCCCTTGAAAGGCGGCAGCCCAGGCAGCGCCATCAACCCCAATTCTTTACACGACTCTGGTTTTGCGGGAAGATTTAAATAAAAAATGCCAGGGATGGGGAAAAAAAGAATCACAGGCATGTCATTTCTCATGCAACTCGTGGGATTTTTTCAAATCCACCTCAAAGTTGTTGAGTTGCAGTAACTCAGTGGGTTGCTGTTGGCTACTCATATGGTGAGAGAGGAACAGGCTGAAGGAATGTCGCACAAAAACTTATGCAAATGTCTTCTGTACAGCTCAGAGAGAGTCTAGGACTCCTTTAAATCTAAGAGTTGGAAATTCAGCTGGGAAGCCATAAATTCAGTAGATGTCTTTTGCCCAATAAATTCAGAATATTGGCCAGGGAAGAAGCATTCATGTTTCACAGAAGGAGTTACTGGACTTTCTGAGGGTTTCTTTCTTTTTTTTTTTCCTGGTCCAGAAACAGTTGAAATGTAGCTCAGGATAAATTGCAAGGTGATGATTTACATGACAGGTGACACTGGCAAGCACATTATTCTCAGAGGAAGCAGGAGATGGGATGTATTTACTGCCTGTCTGGGCAAATTATCCACTCTTAGATGTCTGGCATGTGCTTGTGTAGGAAATGTGTGTGTCCAAATCAGCTGATAAAGGGGATGTGGGGAACAACAGTTAATAAATGCAACCCCTCCATATTGCTGCATCCTTTGTCTGAGCTCTCTCTGACTCCCTTTTTGGAGACAGATCTGGAGATTCTCTGCAGCTGGGTTGGAGTGAGGGAGCGCACAGAGGAATTTCCTTGCTGCTGCAGGGGTGAGATGGGCATGGCTTTGCTGAGGAAAGGAGAAGGATTTGTGTTTGAGGGGATGTCAGTGCTCACAGCCCAGTGTGTTCTGATTTTGGAGCTGCAGGAGCCAACTCCTTGTCTCCTGTTCCTTCCTGAGGTTGTAACATCCCATCCACCTCATCTGAGATCAAGCAAATGACCCTGCTCTGGCTGCTGCTATTGCTTGGTCTTCTCAGGCTGTGATTTACTCTTAATATTTATCCCTCTTCACCTTAAATTTCCTACTGATGAGTAAAGCAGAATAATGAAGTGGTGGTATTAAGCTCTAAGCTCGTGCTGTCCAAGGGGACTGCAGCTCACAGGCAGGGATGGATTGGGAATTTCAATGCAGTTTGGGAGCCCTGACATCCCCCATGGTTGCTGGTCATGACCCTCCACATGGAGACTGCTTTAGGCCATGTCTATTGTGGATTTTTGTGTTTCCAGAAGGTTTTTTTTCTCCCCCACCCTGAGGGGTGGGGGGGTTGCAGGATGATTTCTTTTTATTTGTGTGTGTGTGCCCACAGAAAGCTTGGGATCTCATCTGGCTTTTAAGGACCTGCTTCTGTTACCTAGCAGGTATTGTAGGTGGATGTGTAAATGAGGATCCTTCTGTTTACAAAGAAATGGATATATAGTATAAAAACAATTTACTTGTAAAAGACTCATCCTGCCTCCGGAATATGTTTGAATCTTAACACAAGACAAAGTAATTTAATCCCTCCCAAACCCATATGTTGTTTGCTTCTCATTTTTTCCAGCAAATTTTACCTTCATCAAAAGATAAATCAATTTGTAGCAGCTATCGGCAGCTCTTTAAGCTACCGAATTGAACAGCTTAATTAGGGAAAATATATTAAAAGATCTGAGAGATGCTAACCCGTTCAGTGCCTCCTCTTGGTAGCTCTGTGTGTTCTTGCACATGTGTGGGGCTCCAGACCCCCTCCAGTTTGCCTTTGCTGCTGCTTTTAAGTGATGCTTTGTGGTGTGGTGATGGCACGAGAGGTTTTACTGCCCTCTGAAGCCTGGCAGGGCTTTTCTAGGTCTGTCCAGTTTGAGGATTTAGAAGTTTATTCTCTTACAATTTTTCTTTTAGATTAAAGCAGTTTTTTTTAAATTGTATTTGATGTTGGAATTCTGGTAACTTAGATTTTTGGGGGTTTAGTATATAGTAATGTGTGTGAAGCAATATGGAGGATTTGAGGCGTTGTCTAAGTCCATCTTCACCTTCTTCATCCTTCTTATTCATGGTTTCAGGTGGTTTTTTCTAATTGGGTGAAAAAGGTCTGCATTGTGAGTCTTGGGTGGTCATTATTGGGTCAAAAGTATAAATAATACAGGTGTCACCTCATTATTGGGTGATTATTGCTTAAATAACCTTGGAAAGAGTTCGAAGCATCCATTTTACCTCATTTCTCTAACTTGCTAGTTAGAGCTTACACCTTGTGATTCTGTAAATAGATAAGAAATAATAAACATCCAAGTCTGAACTCGAGAAACTACATTTCCCGTGTATTATTCATCCTGACCTTGGCAGAGGAAAAGAAGCCAGAACTGAAACTACTACTACTACTACTATTAGTAGTAGTAGTAGTAATTGTATTTATATTATTATTTATACTACTTATATTATTAATTATATTATTGTTTATATTATTATTTATATTATTATTTGAGGGCTCTTCCCAAAGCACCTGGCAGCTGCCCAGAGTCTGTGAGCACCCTGTGCTGACCCCTCCCTGCCTGCAGCATGAGGTGGAGTCACGGTCTCAGAGTTCTCACCCCCAAATAAATAGAATAAGAATGATTTGGAGCACCATTCCCAAGGATCCACTCTCATTCAGCCCCGTTCCTGTGCGTTGTTTGTATTTTTAGAGGAGGGGAGGGGAAAAGGCACCCAATAAAATACAAACTGCGTGAGTCAGCCTGAATCTGCTGTTGTGCCTCGTTCTTCCCATTAGCAAATACCACGGATGAGTGTGTGGGGAGGTGGGGATCCCCTCCTTCCTAAATGACAGCTTGTTTCAGGGCTACAAACTCCTTAGTGATGCTGCTCTGCTGAACATTCCCAGCCTTCACCTTAATTGTTTTATACTATGAAATAGTTATAGTGTGTATATATATATATAAATAAAATTATCTATATAATATATATGATATATATTTATATATATCATATAAATAAATATAAATATATACCCATAATATTTTCATAAATAAATATTAGATATATTTTATATATTTGAATATAAATATTATATATGTATATTAATTTGTATATTTGTATATTTATATATTTATTATCTATATACATATATTTATATGTATATAATAATTATATATTATATAATTGTTTTTATACTATATATCCCAGCCTTCCAGCCTGGCTTAGCCAATGCTGAGCACATCCCTGCCTCTCCCAGATATCCAGGACAGGGAGTGGCTGCTGTTTATCTTTCCCTTGCTAAGATGAGGACAGACCTGTGTTGGTGGGACAAAGCTGCTGTGGTCTCAGTCTCAGCCTTCAAAAACCTGCTGGGAAATGGATTTTGGAAAGGAATTTCCTGCTGCTCCTGTTGGAGAGGATGAGCATCAGCTGAGGGTTTCAGAGCTGTGCTTTGCAGCAAAGCTCCCAAACCTGACCTCTCTTAGGGCTCTTCCCTTGGGTGATGTCTGGGTCCAGGATTCCTAGAGATGAGCAGGCTCTGGACTGGCTTCAGCAAATAAAAAAATTTTCTTTCCAGGGCTGAGAATTCACAGATCTGAACTCCCCGAGGCTTGTGTGATGGGCTACAACAAAAAAAACCAATGTTTGGTTAATTTAGGCTTCAACTTGAGGTGCTGAGATAAAACAGAGCTGATACCAGGGTAGTCTTGCTTCGAAAGCAGAGTATTGTCAGAGCAGAGTGAAGTGTTCTCCATCTGTTCCCGTGGCTGTGAGGAGCCAATATTAGATAGCTCCGCTGCAGCCTGGGAATCTGCGAGTGAGGGCTCGTGGCAAAAGCTTCATGTGGGAAGTTTTCCCCCTCCTTTGCCTCGCCTTAGGTTAACTCACACCCGAACCAGTCAGGCTTTGCAAAACTGAGTGTTCCTGGTGATGTCTAGAACTCGTTTAACATCCTCCACTTCGCCCTGGGAGGACAGGGACAAAAAGGAAGCTGAGACATCAGCTGAAGGATCTCCTTGTCATCATCCTGAAAATCTCCTAATGACCCAAGTAGTGATTTCCTTGCTCTGGGAGCTTGTAACACATGACAGACCTTGAGGTTTTTCTTCTCCCACCTCGTGGGTTTCTTTTTTTTTTTTTTGTGCTCTGCAGCAACAGAGACAAGGTTTGGCTGCTGAGGGAAATGATGAAACTTAGAAAATGAGAGGTCTTGTGACAGGCTAACACCTCAGCTTGCTTTGAACTTGATAGTGAAATATATAGACACAATTTTCATTGCAGGTGGCTTTCTCCATGGCAGCATGTGGGTATCTGTGCCCAGCCCCACACGTGTGTGTACATGCACAGTTATTCTTGCCTCAGCACAACGATTTCCTAACGATCTCTTACCCATCCAAGACAGATTGCTTTTCATGGTTCAGTGGCCGCAGCTCAGGCATCCATTTTAATCAATAAAACAGTCAAAAGAGAGAATAGATTTACTTGTTTCTGGTTTTTTACATTTAATTGAAAATTTTCGAGTGATTACAAACATAGCTATTGTATAGATTGCAGAGTTTAGAAGACAATAAGTGCCAAAAGAAAAATGTCCCCGGAGCCCAACCTCTTCCCCTCGTGATGCACAATAGATGTTGGTGGTTTGTGCCTGGCCTCATCCTTTCTTCTCCTTCCTCAGGGTTTGCAAAAAGCAGGATGGATTTAATGGGGTTTTACCCAGACATCGCAGGGATGTCTGTGATGAGCAGTGTTAAATCCTCTTATTTGTCATGAGGGAGAATCTCCCTTCTCACAGAACGTGGAAGCACGGTGGGAAACCTGGAGATGCATCATCCTGTGAGCTGCTTGGTCACCAAACCAAAAAACACAACAGTGTTCTTTACGTGTGAGGATGGGCCATGAAATCTCTCCAGATCCAACAGAAAGGGTTTGATTTTAAGGAGAGCTGATTGAAAAGCAGCTTCAGCAAAAAGAAGGTTTTGGTCATCAACAGGGAGAAAAATGTATAATTTCTGTTGTGTTTCTATGTCAAAATAGTTGGAGAATAGGAGGGTTTGGGGTATTTCCTGGTGCCCAAAGGTGCTGCTGTGGTATTTATCCCTTATTAGCAGGTACATTAACCTTCCCCACTGGGGATTGCCTTTGATTATTTAATCTGTTCACTGTTGTCCATGTGAGTGTCCAAAGGCAGATATGTTTGTGGGGGTACCACATATATAATAATCCTTTTGAGATTAGAATAAATGTGTGCATGGAGCAATGATTTCTTATGTGGTGTTAGGAAAAGGGGTCTCCTGGACACCCATGGTTTCCGAGCTTGCAGCTTGAATTGACGCCTGATAAACTCTGCCTTTCTTCTGGGAATTCTTTGTGAAAAACAACAAGCCATGCTGTCTCTCTGGCTGTAAATTTAATAAACCTGGAAGCAGCACAGCAGCTGAACATATCAAAGCCATAGACTGTTAACTCCAGTGCAGGAAAACTTTAAAAACAGTCCTCGAGACCCCTGCGCTCTCTGCAAAATGAGATCTGAGTCCTCTTTAAGTTGTTTTTAATAGCTGGAATTACTGAAAATTGGTGTTTACCAGGGAACAGGTTTGTGAGGGAGCTGCCTGGTGGGTGCCCATGGTGATATCATTTCCAGTGTTATTCCTGGGATCACCTCCTGAGCACACAGGTCTCCTCACAAAGTAGCGCTGAACCCTGTGTGCTGCCTGGCTCCAGCTCTCAGACAATTTCCTCAATACTTTTATTTTCATCTCTGAATTCCTCAGCTTCGTTGCCTGCTGGAAGCAGATTTGTTCTGGCATGGGCCAAGATGTGGCTCTGGAGGAGTGGTTGTCCCTCTCCATCTGTCACAGGCAGTGCCACTGTCAGCTTGCAGAGAGCGTGGCTTTGTCCCCAACTGCCCAAACATGGGGAGCAGCTCTTAGGAATCCGAAGATTCCCAGTTTGGAGATTCCATCAGAGAAGAAATATGGCTCACGGGGTGGTTTTGTCCACAAAATGAGGCATTTTTGTCCTTTTTATCCCTGATATGATGTTACAAGCTGGACAACCCCAATGCAAATGTTGGATCGTGTGTGAACACACCGCGAACAGTTTGCAGCAAGACTGATTCTGCTGCCACCAAAAAAGTTTATAGATTAACTTATAGATTCTTGGCAGCATTTTAACTTTTCCTCCCCATCAAATTTTATAGATTTTGTGGGGTTTTCCCCCCTTGCACATCCCTCACTAGAAGGATCTGTTTTGAGGAAGAACAGATCCTTTTCGCGATTCTCTTTTCAAACGCAAAATCCAATTCTCCACCAGGAAAGGCTTCAAATGGAAAACTCTGACCAACCCAAATTAGGGGGGACTCAATTTACTCTGGTAGAATACTTTGAGAGCTGCAGATGAAAACTGCAATTTAAGTGCCTAATATTATAATTATACACCGATGTGTTTTATTAATGGGATTGAATGCTGGTAGCTTTGTAGTAATGAGCTTTTTTGAAGATCCGTGTAATAGAGTTTTCTGATGGTGAGGACCCCGCCACGCTGTTCCCTCTAAAAAGCACCTTGAAACTCACGGAGTAGCCAGGGACAGGGTTAATTCGTTGACTTGAGCAGTAATTAGTTGCCCTTCTCCTGGAGGAGCCCTTCCTGGAGGGGAAGAGGAGCCCAAACCTCCCGCTTGTGGCGCCCTGTGGATGATCTGGAATTTTATTGTGATGGGGTGAGTGATTCTCGAGCAAATGAAACGTTTGGGGAGCCTTGGAGATGAAAGGTTTTGTCTTGACAAATTAGCACTTAGCAGATTGCTGGTATTAAAGAGCTGTGGGTTTGAGCAATGTGTACGATTGGGCCTTTTTAACACAGGAAGAATAAATTTCCCATTTTCTAACAGCGTTTGAATGCACTTCTGTTAATAAATAGGGAGAAAAAATGAAACCCTGGAGTCTTTTCCTGGGCCAGGGCACCCCCTCCCAGCAGGGTTAAGCTGGGTCAGTTAAAAAGATTCATGTTTATGGCTTGCATGTTCCCTGTGGAAAAACCTGGAACAATCCTAACCTGGGTTCTGAAATAAAGGCTTTAAGACAAATTTCAGTTTTAAACAGAATTTTGATATGGGATATTCAGATAGCTGAAATTTTTTTCTTATTTTGAATTTATCACAACTCACTTCCCTCAGAATGAATTTTGGATAAATCAACAGCTTGTATTAATTATATTAATAACCACATTAATTATATAACAGTGCCTAAGAATTCAAGGCTTTCTAAGACTGAATAGGGAGAGCAATGAAAATAAAATGGCAAATTGTAGAGCTGTTATAGTGTGAACTCGATGTTTTTTGGTATCTTTTGACAGGGAAAAGTAACTTTTCAAAACCCACAACAGTGTTCTTTACAAATCCTGCTTTTCTCTAAATGCTTCCCTTCTAGCTAGAGCATAATTAGCTTTTGTCAACTTTTCTATGGGCAGTTTTCATTTTGCACTTTCTTTGAATGATGTGGCTGCTTTTCTAGAATAGCTGAAGTTTTGTTTCTCCCCTGGCATCTTAATCTCCAATTTTTGTGGGGAGAAAACCTCATGTTTGGCCTCCCCTCACTAGTTAGGTGTCCTTGATGCATTTATTTAGGAAATGCAAAGCCAGGCAAGTGTTGTCCCTTCTCCCTTTGTTAATTAACCCAATGTGTACAATCACATTTTATTTGGCAGCTTGACTGGAGGGCCCAGCTGCTGGGAGATGAGCCATGAGAGGGGAAACAGGAGCTTTGTGCTGAGTTAATAAGTGAATTTTTCGAGCTTGTTGATGTTCCCTAGAACATCTGCTCCTTGGCACTTGCCTGTCCAACTCAACCTGGATCCTTCCAGGAATGGTAGAACAAGGAGAGGTGGGAAAATGGGGGTGCAGATGGGGAAATAGGATGGGGAGTGAGGCACTTCCCCTACTGCTGATGGATGCTGCATGTTATAAATGCATAGTGTATAGTTGGCTTTTCGCAAATATTAAAATGAATACTGTGTGTAGAACGTGGGAAGATTGTACTGTATTTTCTTTTATTAATAGAAGTTAGAAATGTGATGAATGTACACTTTTTATGATTGTAACTTAGTGTTAGAAGACTGGGGTCTTTTGTTTTCCTGCATGAAGATTGCTGACCAAAAGCTGTTGAACTTCTGTTATCAAGTATCTTGTCCAAAGGAAAATGACCAAAACCCTGGGAGAAGAATTTATGGCACCTGTGCTATCAGACAGAATGGAGACACCCAAAGATGGGTCTGCTGGATGGAATGGTTGGGGGGGAGTTAGGACTAAACAAAGGAATCCATACTCAAAAGAAATGTTTGAATCATGCATGTGAATTTATAAATATGCAACAGGCTGATACTTTTAAGGAACAAACTCTTTGTTAACGGTGTGCTGGTTGGTTCTGTGCCAGGCACCCTTGGCCGAGAAAATGTATTTTGCTTTTGTCTCTCCTAATTGTCTATATTCTTTTTATTTTTTTATTAAACTTCTAAATTTTCCAAGAAAGTGAACCTCGTTTTTCAAAGTTCAGAACCTTGGGCACTTCTTCAGGGCAAAACCTCGCTCCCAAGGCCAAGGAACCAGGTCTGGCTTTCAGCATCACCCTCAGTGACTTGTGGCACGCTGGGTTTCGTGTGGGAGGGATGGCAGGGGATGGGCAGATCCGTGTCCTGTGCGTTCTCCATCCTGTCCTGCATCCCTCCTGCTCCTCTCACTCATGGCCACTGTCAGTAATGAGGTGGGAAGACTGGGCAAGGAGACAGCTCCGGTGCCACCCTGTCCACCCCCACATTATCCTGCCTTATTACACTGTAATAAATTGAACCATTCCACTTCATTATTTCATATTTGAGGAGATTTATAGATTGTCCTGGTGGCTGAAGAGGCAGTGATTAAAGGAGCAGTGTGCTAATGAATGAGCCTCAGCACAAAGCCTTTTTAATTAATGCACAGCCCAGGGGCTGTAAACGCCTTGCTGATAACAAGCCTGGCCCATTCAGGACATGAACTGACAACTTTGCAGAGAATGAAGGCTTATGTGGAGACATGGGTATGGTATTGAAATGGCAATTAAGGCTAATAAAATGATTCGTCTGCCCATCCATCGCCCTCCTTCCCTGTGCCCAGCCCTGTCTCTGCCTCGGAAGTAATGGCAGGTGGAGATTTCATTTGGCTCCTCCAACCTTTCTTGGTGATTTAATTTACAGGCTGCATCTGTTCCTTCACGAGGCTCTTTCAGTCACATTAGAGATGGATTTTCACTCCAGGCTATTCTGAACTCGCTGGAAATTTCACTGAGTCAGATTATTTTGCCCAGTGTTTACGGCTGCTTTTCTTTTTATTTCTTAAAAACTTTTCTAATGGAGTGTCTCGCTGGGAGGGGAGGCAGTGAACTTGTTGGCAGTGCTGTCCCTCCATCCACCCATTCAGCATTGACTCTGGACTGGTCAGAGCCCTGGGATAAACAGAGTGGACTCATACAGCTCTGGGAAAGAGGGAACCTGCCAGGGTGAATTGTCAGCTTCCTTCAGGATGGCCCCAAACCTATCCTTGATTTTTGATGGGTTTCACATCCCCTTCCTGCACATCCTGTGCTTGGTGGTGTTGGTACATTTCCACATTGTAAAAAGTGACTTTGAAAAAGCGCATTAAGGAAAAAATCAATGCTTAAATAAACAGTGGTGACAAACTGGAGGTACCCGTTGTCCTTGGGAAGTTATGGGCTGATGAACAGCACAGACATCGCTGCTCCACTGAATCCTGAGGAATTGCCCTGGTTTGTGCCACATCCTGTGTGGTGGGGCTGAAAATCTGTGCCCTGGGCCAGCCTTGTGGCAAAACAAAACACCCTTGGTGTGTCCAGCAGCACACAGAGATCAAACCAGGCATCACTGATGCCTGGCAGCTTTGGAGAATTTGGGAATGCTCAACTCCTCTGAGCATCCCCTGTGGGGAATGAGGGCCTCAAAGCCTGGCACCATCCCTTCTTCTCAGGGTTCAGCTTCTGCGTTTTGCCTCACTGAACTCCTGGCAGGTGGAAGCACTATTTTTCAGAAAGGGATGTGGGAAGAGGAGGTGACAAACTTTTGAAACAAAGTTAAAAAAAAAAAAGGACAAAAATATAAATGATGCTGCTTGTGGCCTGCAGATTTAATGATATTTGCCCACTTGATTGATGAAGATGATGAATGAGGCTTAGTGGCCTGTTGAGGGTGAAAAGTCTAAGTACCAGGATGGAGAGTAAATCAATCACTTCCCGCTCCCGTGCCAGATGGGATCATCAGTTACCTGCGGATCCCGGCGGCGCCGTGCATTACCCCTGGCTGAGGGACGGCACATCAGCCACGGCTGCTGCCTCTTCTCCTCACAGATCGATAATCCACGGCCAGGGGAAACAACGCCACCGAAATGAAACCACTGAAACTCCTCGCCAACTTTATTCTCGCGTCAGATTTTGTTTGCTAATAGACACGTTCCGGCAAAATGTCTCACAGGGGTTGGGCTGGACACTGGGCCCTGCAGTGCTGGGGTCTTCGGGGCAAGGTAGTGACGCGTTGAGATTTTAGCCTTTAGTATTTTTCAAATCCTGTGCTGCATTAGTGCAAGTCTCTAAACTCCATATAAAGTGTAGTTTAGTCAGACAAAACAATCCCTCTGGGCCTGGAAACCACAGACACTCGACAGCCTCAGGCCCCCAAAAGTACAAACAGAAGTGGATTAGGGAGGAGCAAACTGTGGGAATGTGACTTCATTACCTGAAGCTGTAATTGGAGGATTAACCCTTGATATGTAAATGGATGAAACTTATATTTGTCTGAAAAACTTGTGACCATCATCCAATTCAGGTATAGCCCTTCTCTTTTGACTTTTGACTGCCCAGGGTGTATCTATTGAAGGTCTTTAATAAATACCCACTCTTATTCTCTTAATCTTGTCTAGCCCCTATTCTAGGTAACCACTCCAAAGCATCAGTAGGACACAGAAGATGGAGCACATGGGGAAAAGTGCTGGTGGTTTGTTGAAGAATAATCTTCTCTGAGTGCTTGCAGTGCCCATGTTCTCTTTTGTTTTTCTTGTTTGTGTGTGTATATTTTTTGATGGCCTTTATTTTGTTTTTGAGCACTTCCTCATCATTTCCATGCTGAAACCCACAGTGTGGGGGTGAAAATGGTTCTGTCCCTGCTTTGGGCAGAGGGATTTGGGTTGCAGGGCTGCATCTCAATGCTGGATTCCTACAGCAGTCAGAGATCTCATTCCTTGTGCAATACGAGCCATGTCCTCCATGTGCCATCCCCATGTTACACCTGCTTTGGGCCAGCACTGTAACTTTATTAATTTGAGTAGTATTTGCCTTACACTTGGCAGAAGCCCGTGAATTATTTGAGGGTGTGTTGGTAAACAGGGTTTGACAAACAGTGGCTCAGAACCGTGTAACAAGCTCAGGACTTGGGATGTTCATCAAAAGTTTTGGGGTTTTATATTTCCTGAGTTCCACCAACCTTGTGAGCAGAGCCAATGTGATTTATGGCTTTGTGTTATGTTCCTGTGAAACTTGCAGGATTTTGATATAAAATTCTCCCAGCTTTAACTATCAGGTTTCACCTGAGCCCTGTTTTGGAGGCCGTTAATTCTTTATGTTGTCATTTCTGAAGACCCTTTTACAGCAGGAGCTCGGCATTATATAGCACTTAATAATGGGCATGTTACACTCCAGAGTAAAGAACATTCTGCTGTGTTCAAACCTCTTACAGTGATCACTGCAGCTGCTGATGGCCAGGACAAATGTGCCCGGTGTTTTGCAGTGTATTTGTGTAGGGAAGCATCATTCTGCTCAGGGAGTTTTTGGGTTGTGATTTATGCTCGGGGTGCTGGAGGACTTTCACACTCTCTGAGTTCTGTTGTCTAACGAAGTCCCAGGTTGGGTCAGTGGAGGAGAGCTGCCCTTGGGAGGAGTCCATCCCTCTTATTGACTCAGTCCATTGACCTCCCCAGTCTATTATCAGAACTCATTGGAGAGCTGACCTTAATTACCTGGCCTTAATATTATGGGTTTAATGTCCTGCTCAGACAGAGGAGCTGTCACATGCAAATGTCCTCACCAACCATGAAGAACAAGGTGGGAAGCAAAGGATGTTGTGGTGATGCAGGGAAGGAGGAGCTGAGATCCCTGCAACGTGCATGTCCTGAGTTTTAAGAGCCTGAAAAGGGAGATGTGGTGGGCCAGGCTTGGTGCTGTCACAGCAGATGCAGAACCAGCACATGAAATTTACAGCCACAGGTGATGTGAGAACAGGAGGATGGGGTGAATTTTGGACAGGGATGGCTCTGCACTGTTTTTTTCCCCTGGATGTGCTGCAGATTCCTTCTGTGACCTTGAGGATGATTTCAAATCTTTCTTTTCTTCTTGTATCTGGACTTTCTAGGGCAGGGACCATCTCTCACAATGTCTACTTAATTGAGGCTTGCCTCTTGTTTGAAGTCTCTGGGTGCTGCTTTTGATATCAATAACAATCATGATAGAGAGAGACCAAAGACAAAGGAACAGTTCCCAGGAAAAATAGAGCAGTGGTGCTCTCCTGTACTGGTAATTCAGGGGTAAGGAATATAGATGAGTTTTGACAGGAAATAAGAAGTACTGGGGAGCTCAGACTGCGGTTCTAGTGTGGACTGAAATCTCATGAACAACAAACAAGCTTTCCAGACCTCCCTGTGCTCTTTTACCTGGGTGGCAGGGTAGGAAGGGAAACACAGATGTTTCCTAAGAGGGTCTGTTTGAATTCATAGTGCTTAGAGCAGGATTGTGAGATGGGCCCTGAATCACAGGCAGGAGCGGAGGATTTGGGGAGAACAGTCTCCCCTCATAAATCCATGCAGCACCTGACTTGCAAATACGTGGAGTAGAGTTTTTCAGGTTGGCATTGCTGGCTAAATCCAGGACTTCTCTCCAGCCCACTGCAGTCATTAGAGAGGGCCTTAAACTCATTCTCTCCTTTTCATTAGCATTGACCATTAGCTCTGGAGAGCCGTGTTATTGATATAAATGTCTTTGAAACCTCCCGAGCTCCAGGCTTTGACGGATTTCATAGGCTGGTTAGGGAAAGTGTTTCTTTTCATCAGTTTTGAATTTGTCACTATTTCAGCGGAATCAAACGGGACTTCTTGTGTTGCAAGGCAGGGAGGGTAGAAATACCAGATGTACTTTGTCTCCCTCACTCATTAATTCATATACATTTATCATCAGACTTCCTATTTGTCTCCTTTTTAAGATAAATAATCTCAGCCCTTCCAATCCCTTGTCATATGCAGACAAGAATGATTTAAGGAGCTGGAAAAGTTCCATATGACAAGGGATACAGAGATCCAAGTGTTGAGTCTGATCCTTTCATTTCTGGAGGACAGAGCAGAAGATGGAGATGGCTGGGCTGAATATCCTGGTTTCTCTGCAGATGTCCTGTGGCTAACACAGGGACAAGTGCATGGAAACACATCTTTCCACCCTATTTTTGATGCTGATAACACATTCTGGGCTGCGATAAGTTTGGATTTTGTAAGGAATAAGCTAAATTTGATAGGAGCTGTCTGTATGGCCTCTTAGCCCCGAACTCAGAAGCTGAACGTGTTTGAATAATTCTCTCCGCAGGAATGTTTTATAACTTGGCTGAAGTTGTAGCTGTGGTATTTGCTTAAGATCTGATCTAGATCTCCTGTAATTGCAAGGTGTCTTCTGGAGGATTTGGAAGAGCTAGGCTGTCTTATTCCCTTCCCCCTAATCTGAAGGTTATGCATCGCTGTTTTCCCCCAGAACACAACAGACTTTCCTGGGATACTCGGGAGGATCAGAGCAGGAATAGCAGCAGCTCTGTTTTAGTGCACTAATCCTCTTGTAAATCCCAGCGTTTTTATATCTCTAATAATAATTCCCAGCACTTTGAATGATGGTTTAAACACACCCATAAGGAAATAAACACTGCTCTAATCCTCTCAGTGCTCGGGGAGCAGCAGGGTGAACAAGTAGTTAATGTTTGTGGGGCGGGTGGGGCTGCTGAGCATGGAGAGGACCCTGAAGCAGCTGAGGCCAGGAGAGGTGCCTGGACAGGAGGCAGAGCTCACCTGAGAGGTGTCTCTGCAGCATCCTCACCGTGCCCCTTGCTGAGGAGCTGCCTGTGAGCTCAGACGGAACCAACTACTTGAGAAATCTCTCCCTGCAGCCCAACCTAATTTGTGCTGTCAATCCCCCGCTCGCCTTCCCGCGCTCGTATTTAGCAGCATTGATTTATTGGATTGCAGGAATATTAAGAACCTCAAACTATTAGTCCTGATTATAACTTTTTGGCGGCTTCATCACTCCATGTGTCTTGCCGTGCTCGGAAGGAGACTGGGCCCTTCACTGGCTCCCAGCAGCTGTTGAGCCTCAATTTACCACTCTCCTCCTCTCTGCCTTTCCCTACCCTCTTAAACTTTCCTAAACATGCTTTTCTTACAGCCACAGGTATTTTTGGGAGGGCATGGAGAAATGGAATAGCTTTGCCAAGCTGAGATGAACTCATCCATAGCACAGCCAGGCAGCTGAGGATGCTTTTGCCCTTGCCCCCAATGTTCCCAGTGCATTGGAGCTTCCCTAATTTCTCCTCTGCTGCTCCCCATCCCTTTGCTCCCTTCAGAGCAGTTAGCACCACCTTTTCTTTCCTACCTTCAATGTCCTCTTTGAAAATCTCGACATCTTTGGCCTCAGAGCAGCCTGCAGACTGTTTTCACTTCTTGTCCCTTTTCTGAGCCCTGGGTGCCTCCAAAAAGAAATGGGGTCATCCTGAGTACGGATGGGAATACATTTAGAGAAGTAAACACCACTTGCAAAGAGATGCTGCAGTGGCCCTGGTTTTGAAGCTGGCCTGGATCAAGAGAAAAACAGCCTCTGGCAGTGAGGGAGGGGGAGAGCAGGGAATTTGGGGCGAGAAAAGTGCTGAAAGGAACAGGCTGTGCTCCACACTGTGCCTGGGGGTGTGGTGTGTGCACATGGACCAGGGCCCCCCGGGCCCCAGCTGGGGTGTGAGTGCAGGGACAGGGCTTGGAGGGGCTCTGTGAGCTTCCCCTGTCACCACCAGGATTTTGGGGTGTGTGAGGGGGCTGCAGCCCCCACCCCACACTGCTGTTGGGCTGGGAGGGATGCAGCAATTTGTGTTTGTTGGCTTTGCAACTGTCCTGTCTTTCTGCTTGGCTTTTCCCTCCAGTGGGAAGGAGTGGGATCATAAAGGGAACCCCTGAGCCTCCAGGCTGGGGTCACTGGGGTTTACTGGTCACTGGTGGGGTCTGGCAGCTTCCACCATCAAAGCTGTGCTTTGCAACAGGGGCCAGGATTTCATAGGGGAAATGGCCTAAGAGGAGTTCATCTGGAGGCAAAAAATAAAGAGAAATGGCTTTTAGCTGGATCTGAGAGTTCCACGTTATCCAGATCAGAGCTGCTCTTACCTCTGCAGTGCCCTCTAAATGATGCTGGCACTGCCAAGGTCTCCCAAAATCTGGCTGCCTGGGAGCTCCCTGCCTGGGGCTGCCAGCTGTGTGATGCTTTGGAGGGGGTGTTGTGTCCCACGGTGACACAACAGGGTGGGGGGAGAGGTAGCAGGACCCCCCCACCCCCATCCCTCCTCATCTGCATCCAGAATAGAGCTGCATCCAAGCTGCTGGGAGTGGTGTCCCCGCTCCTGAGCCTCCTTCCCTGCCCTCCAGAGGCTCCGTGGTGAGAGAAGAGCTCTGTCTGCAGCCCTGTCCATCTTCCATCGCTCAGGGCCTCAGGAATATTTCAGAGAAAGGGTTTCCACTCGGCTGGCTTGAGGCTGGATAACGTCAGGGCGAGCTGCTGCTGAGTGATGGCTGGGGTGTGCTCCACAAGGAGCCTGCCCTTTCCCAGGAAAGGTTTTCCATCACTGCTCCCCAGCCCCGTGGCCATGCTCTGCTTTAGCCTAATTACAGCAGCGCTGCTTAATAGACTTGGGAGCTGCCACCTCATCTCACTGCTTGCACTGCCCCAGGAGCACCAGTCCTCCTGGTGTGCATGGAACCAGGGGGGGCTCAGAGAATCACAGAGTATCCTCAGCTGGAAGGGGCCACAAGGATTGTCCAGTCCAGCTCCTGACCCTGCACACACAGCCCAACAATCCCACCCTGTCTCTGGAAATGTTGTTCAAATACTCCTGGAGTTCTGGCAGCCTCCATTCCCTGGGGAGCCTGGGCAGTGCCCAGCACTCTCTGGAGGAAAACCTTTTCCCAATCATCCTAAAATCCACCCTAACAGGATGGATCCTGTTCCCCCACCCATCACCTCCAGGGTAGGACAGCAGCATCATTTGGGGTTTTAGGTGCTGCTCTCACCTTCAGCAAACAGAAGCCAAGGACACTCCGGGTGGATTTGGATGCTTCAATTAGCACTGAGCAACTCCTCCATCCACTTCCACCCCTCATCCTTCCCTTCTCCAGCCTTGCTCCCTGCTCCTGCTGCCCAGAGCTGGTGCCTGGGATCACAGCAAACACGTTACTCACGGAGCAGCCAGCCTCCTTAAGGACCTAAATTTATTTCATTTTCTAAACTGCAGCTGGGAAAAAATAAGAAGCCATTAGGCTGTCAGTTGTCAGAGCTTTACAGGAGCATCAACACATCATGTTTTTCTTTACTGAGACATTAAATGTGTCAAGACCCAGTGATGGACTGTGTGGATCAGATTCAGAGGGCAGAAGGGATGGTGAGTGAGGGCAGGACAGTTTTCTCTGCTCTCCCAGCGCTGCCAGGCTCCAGAATCGTGGGAATGCTGTGCTTTCCCAGGTGTCAGAGTCCTTCAGCTGCTTCACCTTAATGGAACCGGTCACAGGTGTCTGCAGGGATGTCAGCAGGGAATGCCAAGCTCGGGTGCTGGCCTGTCACTGGATGAAGCAGCACCACGGGTCTCTGGTGCAGCCCTTGTGGGGGGGATTGGGATGCTGCTGGCAGCCAGGAGCGTTTCTCCCCATTTTCTCCCCGTCAGGAGGTTAATGACTGCCTGACCACAGAAATGTGCCAGGGCAGGGAACTGACAGGCAGAGCAATGTGGAAATCGTGACTTAAGCTAAGGAGAATTCAATGTGAATGGAGTTTTATTATTTCCCAAAGTACAGCTGGACCCGGGATTTTTATTTTGCTTTTCCTGAGTTTGTCAGATGCCCAGAAATTTCCCAAAGCCTCCAACATCCCAAGGCTCTCCCAAATGCCGTGTTTGGTCTGCACGTACGCGAGATGTGTGGCAAATATTTTATTTCAGATGCTGGCATATTTGCACTGGCACTGACTGCATTCCATGTGAGTGATGAAAGGCCCTGTATAAATACGGTGTTTCCATTGGTATTGATTGCATTATGATTGCAATTACACTTGCAATGGAGCCGCCTGCATTATGTGTGTTATTAAATTGGCACTCATCATTAGTGCCTGCCTGCGACCACTTTCTTTTTCCCTCGAGTCGTGTCTGCCACAGCAGGAATGGAGCTGTGGAGGCAGAGCCAAGGCTGGGGTTGGGATGTTGGGTTTTCCTGCAGCACTGACCTGCCCAGGGCAGTGCCTGGGTGGTTCTGGACATGAGCAGCTCTTCCCACCCGAGCAGGGGAGTGGCTGATGCTCTCCTGGTTGTCACTGCTTGGAGCCTTCAGCTGGATGTCCCCTCCCACACGGGGTGGCCGAGCAGCTCAGCTCTCCTGGCAGCTCCTGCTGCACTCCCTCCAGTTGTGTTGAGATCCGTAACATTCCAAGATTCCATTTAAAATTCCTCCTTGCTCTCTGTGCTGACCTCCTCATTACAGACCCAAATTTCCTCGGCTATTCTGTGTAGTAAAATATCTCTTCTTCTTTGATTCAACCTCCTTCTTTTTGTTTTTTGTTTTTTTGTTTCGTGAGACGAGGGTGCTGCAGGCTAAGAGGCGGTTTTGATATTTTCCAAGTCAATATCTCTCCCTGCTAGGAACAAGATGTAATCTGTGTGTGTGTGCCTTCACAGGCTCACACAGAGCAGCATCAGGCTCCTGGAACAGGAAGAAAGGGATGTGCACTCCCCAGATGCAGCAGGGGAGCTCTGACATTGCCTCTCCCTGGCCTCTGAAGCTGGTGAGAGGATTGCCCTTTGCTCCCCTGCCCTGGAAATGTCATCCTGGCTGGAGAGGGAGTTCTGTGCCTGCTCCTCGCCCGAGGCTGAGGCAGCTCCGTGGCAAATTGATGAGGAGCAGATGCTTTGAGCTCAGGGAGGGTTTTCCCTGCCTGGGCAGGTGTTAATGGGAAAGGTTACAGGTATGATGGGGAGTGAGGGCCAGAGTGGGAAGGGGCAGATGGATAAGGCAGGAGGTGGGGAGGACGGGGGAAGGAGAGAGAAGCAGGGTGTCTGTGCAGGGCTTTTTTCATCCTCTCACTTAATTAGAGAGGAGACCCCAGCCTGGCCACCCCTGAGCCTTTGAGGAGTGGTGGAGGTTTGCTCTGAGCTCTGCCTCTGGCCTCAGCCACTGCCCCAGGGAATCTGCCTAACACTTGAAGAAAGCCAAAATAATTTTTAAAAATCCATGAAGGGGTGAAAATGGGGAGGGGGAGGCGGACATGAGGAAGGGACACCAAATACACTCCCTCTCTGACAATCCACATGAGTTTGAAGTCAAAACATTCTGTGCATGTCTGTTTTTTCCTTCCCTCACCACCTGGTAGCTATTATCAGATGACAATTTATTCCAGGCATCCTCTTGGGAAGAGATCTCACAAGCATCAAGATTTTAAATCCAGAAAGGGCCATGCTTGGCACGGTGTGTGCCTAAGCCAGAGTGTTTGGCTCCTTTTCCCATCCTGGGCTGTGCCCCTCGCTGGGGTTTTGTGTGTGTTCCCCTGGCAAAACCTCAGGATTTGGCTCTAAATTCTGAAATCCAGGAGCCTCCACTGGCCTCTCCAGGAAGAATCTCCAGCCACAGCTGGGAGAGGGAGGGACTCTTGCAGTTTGTCTGGGAGGAGGTGGGAGAGTTATTCCCGGGATATGCTAAAAAAGGAGTTTTATTTTGTGTAACCTCGGGAGGTTTGCGGTGCAGATGGAGATGGCTGCAGAGGAGCAGGTAGATGGAAGGAGCACCTGTGCTTCTCCAGAAGGAGAGGATTCCCTCAGCAAACCTCAGCAAGCCTCAACACGATTGTCTCTGATTCAGGAGTTTATCACCAGGATAAATTGGTGCATCAGGCAGAGCCTTTTGTCTTTGCATTTCCTTTGCCTTGGAGGCTTATTAGTCAAATTGGTAACTATTAGAATATTACTTTACTGCTAATGACTTAGTAATAGGTTGCACTGGGATGGTGCAACTCCAAAACCTGCTGTATTTTATCGGATAGATTTTCCCTGTGTATTTTGGCTTCCTCAGCCTTCTGTCATCAGAGAATTCTTCCCCTGGTGTAAAATCCCACCCCAGCTCCTCTTGCAGTCACCCTCTGGACACACTGCTTCCCATATTCCCTAAAAGTGCCTTCCTGGTGCCGCAGCCAGGCATGACACACGGGGCTGTGAGCACCTCGGTGCCTTGCCAACGGTGAAAATAGACTTGTCATGTTTCGTTTGGTTTGGTTTCCAGCAGATGTATTCACAAATAACTTCATTTGATGGCAATGATGGGGAAAGAAAAGAAAATCATCCCCATGATTTTCTGAATGTTATCCAATGATCTATAAAGCCAGGCAGAAATTTAAAAAATAAAAAGGGAAAAGAGAAAGGAGGAATTGTGAAGAGTTTGACAAGTGTGTCAGTGTTTCTTGAACACATTACAGCACATAATTCAGTTGGCTTGGGTTCCTAAAGCACTTCAGTGCTGGCTGCTGCATGCTGAGCCAGGCTCTGCTGCCTGTGTTCCCAACACACGAGGAATACAGCAAGCAACAAAATGCAGGAAAAATCAGGGAACCTTTAATACCACCCCTAGGGCTGGAGTGGTGATGTTGGAGGAGGGAGGGGTGTGATCAGATCCCTTTGGTTGTCCCTTCTGCTGCCAGAGCCACAAACCCCGGGGCTTACAGAGCTCAGCACGGTGGGATCTGTAAAATCAAGGGAGTCTCTGTGTGGATTTGCTTCTGGCCTGCTCCCACTGCGAACCCAAATTTCCCAAGTGTGCTGAGCACAGCAGGAGGAGCTGGGCAGGTGTGATGCAGGGGGAGTTCCAGCATCCCACAGCCCCGGTGCCCGGGATGTGCTGGGGCTCCTCTCTCTGCACTGCAGCTGCATTAGAAACCTGCTCAGGTGCTGCTGGTCGCAGGCAGCCTTGGGTGTGCAGATCCAGGATTCTGGGAGGAGCTGGGCCAAGCCTTCCCTGCCTGCAGAGGAGGCACCCTCCACCACTGGAGAGGTGCTGGTGGTGGTTTGTAACCTGTAAAATCAGAGGTGCTTGGTCACTTCAGCCAAGCAGCTGCTGCTCAGCACCTCCATCACACTGGATTTTGGGTTGGTGTTGTTTAAAAGGTGGATTTGTTTCGTTGGCAGGCAGTGAGTGAGGGAGCAGTGCCCAAGCAGAGGGGCTGGGTCACTGCAATTCTGGATAAGGCAGCATGAAGCAAGGAGGGGGGAAAATGCAAGCAAATAATTATAATAATAATGAAAGCAGAATAGAAAATAATGCCACAGGAAGATTTAATGCAAATTCCCTTCCTGTCCCGACTGTGTCTGGTGACCAATTCTGTGGCTCTGGGTTTGGTCACCAGGACTGGGGCTCTGAGATGGGACAAGGGACCTGGAGCTGGGTTGCTCAAGCACCCCAAGGAGCCTGGTGCTCCATCTGAGGGCTCATCTCCAGGTGCCTGGAGGCATAGTGTGAGGCTTTGTCTCTTGTTTAGAGAGCCTTGGCTTTTTATAAGTTCAAAAATGAGATGGCAAATTGAATTTATTCATGAGCATGGAGGCTCTCTGGGGTTTCCTCTTTAATTCAGTAGACTTGCTTTAAGGGACTCTGTTTTAGCAGAGAAAGGATGGAGTTGGTGCTTTCATCTTTCAAGCTCCATTTACTGATGTTCCCTCCTTGCCCTGCAGAGCCTGTCCCAGAGCAGAGCTGTCCCTTTTTGTGGTCCCCATCCCTTTGTGGATGCTGTGCCGGGTTTTTGGGACAAGGCTCTGCTCCCCATGCAGAGGATCCATGGCAGGAGCTGCAGCAAAGCCCACCAAGGTTCTTTCTGCTTCCTCCCCATCCACTTTGGAGCAGGATCTGTCTGTGTGGGGTGATGTCCCCACAGCTGGCTGGCAGCTGGCTCCTGCCACGCTGTCACTGCCATCCCAGTGGCAGCCTAATGGGAGCCATATGGAAGGAGCAGCCAGCCTTGCTCTGCCTCCCACCCCCTCCTCCGTGCTCCCAGGGAGCCCCCAGGGCTTTCCAAGCAGTGACAGGAACAGGCACAGGCACAGGGACCTGTTAGTTGCTCTTTCATGGTTCAGCAGGCTCCATCTCCACCTGGTGCTCTCTGGGGAGTCCCCATGAGCTGCCAGAGGTGCTGTGGGCAGGAAAAACGGGATTTTGTGGGATGTGGGGCATCTTTGCACAGGATGAGGGTGTGCATTGGATTTGGGGGTTAAATATTCCCTCCCCATGTTTTGGTAGGTGCCCGTTTCACTCCCTTTTCATTGGCATTGCTGCTAAAAAAGTGAAGGTGGGTTCAGGGAAGGAGGGGAGACAGAGGCTCCTCCAGCCTGCGAGCACAGCTCAGGGTGGCGGCGCTTTTGTCTCTTGTTTAACCCAACAGAGCACCGTGGGCTGATAACCTTGCAGGGCTCTCGTATAAACCATGGAAATCAGGAGAATTCTGCTGGTGGTTTAAGTTTGTTACGAGCTGAATGTCAGCCTGGGTTTGTCGTCCCTCTGGGAGCACCGGGAGCCGGGAAGGTGCAGCACTAAAATTCATTGCCTGCTGAGCTGGCTGCTGCCGTGTGCGCACACCTCGTGCTCCCTGCGAGTCTCTTGGGCTGTAAAACCCCGAGGAAGGAGGTGATAAACCCCCCGAGACTGCACCTCTGCAGCTGCTCCCAGGCTAATGGGACCTCCTGATGCACAACGAGATCTTGGCTGGGAAGGTGCCACGGAAGGACAAAGTCTGATGATGTTTGGGTCTTAATGTTTTACAGCTCCCCTGCCTTCGAACAATGCCTAAAAATACTAGTGTATGCAAATTATAAACTAATTTAGATGATGGAGCATGGGAATATTGCTCATACTCCCCAAGCATGGCATTTCCAATCATATCTTCGTTTCATTTTTAAGCAAAGAAATCATAATCTTGACATGTTTATCATTCAGTGCCTGCACCAATTATCTCTTTGGGTTCATTCTATAGTTCATAGAACTGATAGATTATGATCATGTTGTTAGGAGAATTGTGCAGTCATTATTCCTCCAGCTGGAGGAGAAGTTGAAAAACAATTATAAAGAATGATTCTCCTTTGGATTGCTTCTGGAGTTCGTGGAATAGGCAAGTTCCCATTACCAGGGGCCAGGAGTTGCAAGGTTCCTGCCATGGGTGGGTTTGACCTCCTGCGATCCAAACCCCGCGACTCGCGACGCTCATTTCCTCCAGCAAGCTCCAGTTGTAGTTATTATTTTTTTATGGGTTGATATCAGAGAGATGAATGCCATTGGCTGCACGAGGGCTGTGACTTGGAATGATAATTTCCAGTTTAATTACAGCGCAGGGCGCTGGGGATGCACCAGTGGATACCTTTTGGGTTAGAAATTGAGACTCCAGGCTTTGCATCCAAATAACCCAACGCGTGCACCCATGTGGAATTTTGACTTAAAACCCGATCAAGTGTGGTTCCCTCAAATTAATAATTGTTTTCTTTTGAGGTCCTTAATGAGACTCATGGGATTGTGACCCTCCCAAAGAAAATATTTGCGGGAGATGCCGCTAAAGGAGTCCTCTGGGAATTTGGGAGTGGAAGGCAGCGCGCTCCTGGGGGAGAGCTTTTCTTTGATCCCCAGAAGGAGCTCTCTAATCTCTTCCATAAACACACTTGGGCAGCTCCAGGGTGATTTGGCAGCCTTGCCTCCGTGATGGATGGTCCCCAGAGGACCGCGCTGCCTCCGCGCTCCTCCCTTGCCCCAGTTCTCCACTCACACTATCGAATTTTCAAGTTACTTGACCAGAAGGCAGCAGAACCATAAAAACAAATGTCTCGTCGAGACATCATTCCCATGCAAGGATTTTGCCTCCTTGTCTCTCCAGGGCTTTTTTTTCCCTCCTTGTGCCCCAGCTGGTGTCAGGACACAAACAAAGGCCCGTCCCCAGTGCCTCGGCTGCATCCGTGCTTACCCAGTTTGGGACTGGATGAAACCCCCTGTCCCCCAGGCCTTTTTGCTTTGCCTTCTCCGAGTGGTCAATATCGACTACTGGAGCAGAGCTATTTATTTAAGAATGCACCTTGTCAATATTTATGTAGCCTGCAGCTGGCTGAGTGTTCCAGAGCAGGGTGGGGAGTGAGGGACGGGCAGGGGGAACTCTCCAGCTGGGGAGGGCTCTGTGCTGGGGAAGGAGGGAGCAGCCTTTGAGGGGCTCTGATTTTGCTGTGCCTTGGAGTAGCAGTTTCCTCCCTGTGCTGGTCACACTTCCCTCCTCCTTCTCTGAAATTCTTCCTTTCCCTCTTCATCTCCTCTCTGAAATTTTTCCTTTCCCTCTTCATTCCCTCTCTGAAATTCTTCCTTTCCCTCTTCATCCCCTCTCTGGAGGGCTCAGATTTTCCTTTGGGGAAGGGAGAGGATGATCACATGCTTGCCACGAGACCCTCAGCTCCTTTTGGGAGCAGAACTTGCTCCTGCTGTTAATTACCTGTTTAAATGACGTGGCCTCTAACAGAGAACCTTCAATTAGGTTATTCAGGTGTTGCACACCCAGGGAAAAAAAGGTGAATGTCCTTAATCCAAGCTCGTGTTTTAATTCGAAACCTGTTTTTATATGCTGGGTAGAGGTGCCAAGAGTCCTTAAACTTTAGAGGAAAGATGTAGAAACTGGCATTATTATTTATTATTTTCCAACACCTCCCACCCGAGCTCCTGGAGCTAACAGGCTCCCTGTAGCTCTCCACTGGCTGGGATGTGGTAGCTGGATAAACACATTTTATTCCTTTAGAAAGGGGAAAGGTTGTTTACAAGTTTTAAACCAGAATGGAAATGTTGTTTTCTGTCAGGACCATTTCATGAACAATAGCAAAATAATGTTTAAAAAGCCTTTTGAAAGTGTCCCTTTCAAAAGCAAAACTGAAGTGCTGGGGGGAATATTAAATGCCACAAACACGAGGTATTAATGCTTATTAATGAGCTAAGAGAATAATAAAATGCAACTGAAAGCAGAAATTCATGCCTGACACCAAAACCTTTGTGAAGGCTCTGCCACATCTCCACAGGAGAGGGTCACATCTCTATTTAAAAACAAATAAAGCCACAAAATTGCCTTTGGGGGAAAATCAGCCGTGAGGACTGCAGATTTACATTGATGTTATATTACTGGTGGTCAGGGGAAAACCCTTCTGGAATTGTCTCTGAGGTTCTCACATCTTCCTTAAGCGATGGGACGTGGATGTGCTTAAGTGCTGCTAATTCTGCTTGACAGTGCTTTTCTCAAAGTGTGTTTGACTTTTTTAATATTAGACAGTGGCAAGGGTATTATTTTTGGTCAATTCTCATTTTCCCTTTAATTATTGTAGCAAGGATACAAAAAGCTTTTAAAAACAGGTCCTCACATAAGTCAGAGCAAGATTTGCTTGTCCTGAAGAGCAGCTCCGAGGAGAACACAGGACACATTTCCAATTACTTCATGGCCAAATCCATTACAAAATAAAAATATTTCCAAGTGCCAGAGGAGGGAGCCAGCAAAACACAGGAAATCAGAACATTTCTGCCTTTTTAATGCCTCTTTTCCTAATGAAATCAGAAGAAATTGAGTGGAGCAGCACCAAACTTTGCTGTCAGTTGAGAAAGAGTTGATAAAGTGGTGTCAGTGTGTGATGGATGAGTTGGGAGCACTCACTTTAAAAATTTTAAAAATAAAAAGAAGTTTGTGGCTCTGGGAGGACAGGGATTTCTCCTTTCTGCTCTGCCCACCTGCTCCAGTCTAATTTTTGCAATAAGCTCAGGGGTTATTTTTGGCCTTTTCCCTGCTCTTGCAGCACAGAGCTATCCATGGGGATAGCTTGGGAATTTATGCTTGTCCAGGCTCGTCACTGCTCTCCCCACAAAGCAGAGATGATTTTTGCTGGTGGGCTCTTGGATGGTCCAAGGCACACAATAAATAATTCATGGCCTCACAGAATGGATTGGGTTGGAAGGGACCTGAAATCTCCTCTCATTCCAACCCTCTGCCATGGGCAGGGACACCTCCACTAGCCCAGGTTGCTCTAAATCCCATTCAACCTGGCCTTGGACACTTCCAAAGGTTGGCATACACATTCTCCCTGGAAGAAGGAATAAAGGCAGGGATAGTCCCAGCATGGAGCTGCAGCATCCCTTCCTGACAGAATGAGAGGACACAGCCTTAAGCTGTACCAAGGGAAATATAATTTGGATATTAAGGAAAAAGTTTTTTACAGAAAGGGTGATAAAGGACTGGAATGGTCTGCCCAGGGAGGTGGTGGAGTCACCATCCCTGGATGTGTTTAAGGAAAACCTGGATGTGGCACTGGGTGCCAGGGTTTAGTTGAGGTGTCAGGGCTCGGTTGGACTCGATGATCCTGGAGGTCTCTTCCAACCTGGTCATTCTGTGAGTCTGTGATTCCCAGGAGGACACTGGGCTTGCATGGGAGATGTGCTGGAGTGCAGCTCATCGCTTCCATGGGGAATGTGGGGACCATGGTGCCGCCTGGAAAAGCTGGGGGAGGCAGGGAAAAGGACATCTGCGAGATGCCGGAGGCGTCTCTCCACCCCGCAGCGTTGCTGTCGGAGGCAGGGAGGAAGCGGGAGGGATGGAGGGAGCCGCGCTCTGCCCTGGGCAACGCAGGCGAGCTGGGTGACCCCAAACATCCCCGTGCAGCCCCAAAACTCCTCTCTGTTCCCTGGGACGGGCGGGAGCTGCCTGTGCCTCTCAGGTTTGGGCCTTGCCTTTCGGTTTGCGTGCGCGCCGTCACTTCACAAATCCCCGTTCCCCGGCGCCTTGCAAAATGCCTGCGCCGCATATGAAATGGAGGAGATAAAATTACAGGATCCGAGAATTGGCCGGGCTCTGTGCAATATATAACATACCAGATGGTCCTACAGGATGCCTCTGAAATATCTGTGCAATAGCATTTTAAGAAACTGATATAACTGATCAGGCAGCATATGGAAAAGACTTTCTGTGCTGTGTGAGGGTGCAGTGCCCCCTCTCCCAACACCTGCTCTGCCTCCCCAAATTAGGGGTGCCACGCAACAATGAGCATCCCCCGTCTTTAATGGGAGATGTTCCTATCACACATCTGGGACAGGGCCCTGCAGCTGGGAAAGCACCATTCCAGCATGATCAGAAAAAGAAAAAAAAAAGAAATAAAGTAGTTGTCATTAAAGGGCAGAGTGAGAACACGGTGGTTTGGTAGCTTCTTCACAACAACAACCTCCAGGATGGCTTTTTCCTGGGAGCATCTCAAGGATGGGGCTGTTTGCACAGAGTTTGTGGCCACCCAGCCTCCCTCCTGCTGCTCTGCTGTAAACGGGGTTTTGGTCATATTATTTCCCACCTCCCCTTGTCTTAAGCAGAGGGCAGTGGGTTTGTGGGAGCAGACAGACCCCCAGAATGCTCCTGCTGGCAGGTAAGGAGCTCCTCCCTCATCCCTGGGCAGCAGCACAAGCCCTGGGTCTCCAGCTGGAGTTTTGTTCCTGCTCTCCATCCTCTAAGGCCCCCACAGTCCATCCAATTTTGGATGCACCTCGTGTGCTCCTCTTGCCTGTGGTGTCCCTGGGCTGCCTCTCGCCCTGTGCACATCCAAAGCCTCTCCTGCCTGTTTGTTATTCCCTGCTCCTCCTGCTGCCCGTCTGCCTGGCCTCACACGTTGGCTGACCCCTCTGTCAAACAGAGAGGACAATATTTCCTCTCCACAAGGCTCAGCTCATATTCTTTGAGGTACTTCGGGGTCACGGGATGAAAGGCTCCTTGCTGCTTCTGCAATGAGTCCAAGTCGAGCTAAGAATAGATCTATAAACAAGCCAGTAGGGAAGGCTTCCCTGGGGAACCTCTCGGGACTCTCGGAGAATGTCATTGCTGGAGTCATTGTCACAGGAGATGTGGGCCCTGCTGAGCCCTTGCTCTGGGGGGTGCCTGCCTTTCCTTTGTGGGGGATGGCTCTGAGCAAATCCTCTCCCATGCTGCAGACTGTTTCTGGTCCCAAGGAGAAGCACTGGGGCTGGGCACCCCCAAGCTGAGGCAGGAGAGGGAATATCGCATCCTGTGGCTGCAGGAGCTGTGGTGGGTGACATTGCAGGATGCACCTTGTGGGCTCTTGCTGGGGTCTGGAGTGATGGAACCAATTTTCCTCCCAAATCTGTATCCCTGGGTGCCCTGGGAGAGGGGTGAGGGCTGGGATGAACTGCAGGGCTGGGTTTTTCGCCGGCACGTGAGATGATCTGGCAGGAGGCTCCACGCTTGGTTGCTACCCACGCTCGTGCAGAGAGGTATTTCGAGCTGTCAGTCTGGCGTGCTGTCTGTCTGTCCACCCACCCAGGCATCTATAAAAATCCAGGCTGCATTAAATGTCTGTCAGAGCCCTGCTGCTGAGGCCAGGGCTCCTGATGCTGATGGCTGTCCTGGAACCCCACGGCCAGGTGAAGAGGGTCAGGATTGGAGTCTGAAACGTGCAGCTTGATCAGCTTGATCCCTGTTTCTGGAATAATCTACATAAAAGCTGAGAGTGGGAATCTTGCAGAAAGCAGACTTCCCTCCTTTGTCTTTCCTGATTCTGTCCTCTCTGTTATCTTGACGGCTTCTGCTTGGCTGCCGTGTTGCTCTTTAATCTGGAGCCCTCTGTTCTTACCTGAGCTACAGAGGCTTGACGAGGAAAGCCACTGAACTCGGAGAAAAATGAAAAGAAGCAAAGCTTAAAAATATGTTTTCTTTCTCTCTCATTCTTAAAAAAAAAATAAAAAAGAAGAAGAGAAAAACCCAACCCCCAGAAGTGCACAGCCAGTGAGCGATGCCTGGATTCATCCTTGAACCTGCTTATGGATCGGGGATGCATCATTTCTGCCTTGTTTTCTTTTTTTTCCCCCCGCTCTCTCCCTGACATTCAGTCATTTTTGATCAAAGCCAGGCAAACAAAAAACTCTTTGCTTTCAACCTATTGACTGAGAGAAGGGAATCCTGCTCCGGTCCTGGCGAGAGCATCTTTGGAGAGGGTGGGACGGGGAGCCCGGAGCAGCAGGGCGTGAGGGAATGGGGGTGGCACAGAAGGAATTGATGCCTGCGTGGAGATAATGTTTTGTACATGACAACAATGGATAATTACTGTGATCAAAGATCTGTGTGAGGGTATCTTGTGTTTCATTGCTCCTGGCACTGGCCCATCCTCCTGACGGCTGAGGAGGGGAGCAAACTCCCTCGCTGGCTTTTCCCACCATCCTCCTTTCCATGAGGATTCCTCCCAGGGGATGGGGTGCTCTGGAGGGTGGTGGTGTTTTGGGAGCACCTGGGAGTGCACAGGGGCCAGGCTCTTCTCAGGAGTGCCCAGAGACGGCAACGAGCACAATCAAAGTGCAGGAAATTCTCTTTAAATGTGAGAAAAGCTGTTTCAGGGAAGTGGTGCTCCAGCACTGGGATGGGTTGTCCAGGGACACTGTGGGGTCCTGACCTCCTGGTGCTGCCACGTTTCCCAGTGCTCACAGCACATCTTTGGAGGTGCCTCATCCAGCATGCGGCGGGTAATGATTCTTGACGGGAATTAGGACCCTGTCCATCTGGCCCCGTTCTGCCATTTAACAAGAGGAGATAAGTGCACTTAACAACACACCAGCTCTTGTTCAGGCCCCTTCTTCAGAATCAATACCAGGTCTCTACAGCTTTTAGAGACTTAGATCCCATCTTTTCATCTCTCTCTCACTCATTTTTCCCAAGCAGCGTGCGCATGATTTCTCTTTTTTTTCACGCTGCGGAAATTTTCCCGTTCCACCTTTCATCTGCACCCGCGTGGCACCGGCCCAGCCGGGGCTGCAGCTTGCACACCTGATAAGAAACCACCCCACACCTGGGTTCCCTGATCCCCGCCTCCCCCTCTCTCATGGTTAGGAGCTCTCCCACCGCCTCATTTATCTTCAAAGTGCTTTACAAACACTAATTAATCCCCCCAGCAACCCGCTAGGGGAAGTGATGCGTTGCTGTTTGCCCTCAGCACTGATGCCAGCACCCTCATTTCTCCCCCTCGGTTCCTTCCCTGCTTGCTTGTTGCGTTCCTCTGAGGAAAGGTTTCTCCCCTCAGAGTCCCCCTGAAGCCTGTGCATGTAGTTGGACCCTCCTCCCTATCTTACCTACTCCTGACCCTATTGGCTCAGGGCCAATATCTTTCCTTGGCCCTAAACTAGACAAACCCCTGTCTCTTCCTGTTCTCTCTCTCCTCGCTCCCTTGGAACACCTCATCAAGAATAAAGATTGCACTGAAGCTGAGGGGTGAGCGCCACCCTTTTGAGATCTTTTCTGTCTCTATGAAATATATCTCCCTAAAACCCCTGAGAAACTGAGCTAGCTAGAGCCTGGGGGGTGGCTAGAGGGGAGATTATTTCAGTTGGCGCTCGCTGGGTGTGCTTGCCCTGGTTTGGAGGAGTGGAACCCATGGAAGGGTTGGAGGACAGTCGGTGTCTGTGTCACCATGGTTGGGGACCTGCGTGAAGGAGCCTGACCGATGGCACTGCAGCCAGGGCCTTCAAGAGGTGAGCAGTGCTGCTCGTCCATCTCCTCTGAGCCCCAGCCGGCTTTCCCTGGCTTTCCTGCTCATTTAGTTGCCTTGTGTCCAGATTAATTGTTCTGTTTGCCTTTCCCCCGGGGCTGGGTGAATGCTGCTGGCCCAGCCTGGGGTAACTCGCAGTGTTTGCCCTTGGCAGGGGCTGCAGGGATGAAAAGGCACATGGGGAGGATGGTCAGGTGGGTCCTTGTGCTCCCCTTGCAGAGCTTGGGCTGGCTGATGCTCAATTCATAGGACATGGGATGGTCTGGGTTGGTATCACATCATTCCAACCCCCTGCTGTGGGCAGGGACACTTCCAGCTAGACCAGGTTGCTCCAGCCATCCAGGTTGTTTATTTCTGCAGGAGCTCTTGAGTTCAGAGAGTCTTTTTCTGAAAAAAAAAAAAAAAAAAAAAAGAAAAAAGCAAAAAGCGAGGGTTTTTTCTCTCTCTCTCCTTGCACGAAATGCAAATCAATAGCTGTTGTATTCACATTCTAACAAGATGTCAAGGAGAAAAGGGTAGCCTTTCATTCAGCAGAGCACACACACACCCCCGAGGGAGGGGACAGGAAGGAGGGAGAGGGCGGGAGGGGGTTGCGGGGGCTGCCTGGGGCGGGCCCTGCGGAGAGGGCACGGGGTGAAACCCACAGGCACAGCTGGTTTGGGCGGCTTTCTGTTTCCCTGGAGCCCTCTGCTCCCGTTCCTGCCCATCCCAGAGCTCCTGCTCCCCATCCTGCCCACCTCAGCATCCCTTTCATCCCAACCCTTGTGCTCCCCTGCTGCCCATCCAAACCCTTCTGCATCCCATCCTGTCAACCAAACCCTTCTGCATCCCATCCTGTCAACCAAACCCTTCTGCATCTCATCCTGCCCATCCAGGCTCTCCTGCTCCCCTTCCTGCCCATCCAAACCCTTCTGCATCCCATCCTGCCCATCCAGACTCTCCTGCTCCCCTTCTTCCCATCCCAACACTTCTGCTCCCCATCCTCCCCATCCAAACCCTTCTGCATCCCATCCTCCCCATCCAGACTCTCCTGCTCTTCTTCCTGCCCATCCCAGAGCTCCTGCTCCCCTTCCTGCCCACCTCAGCATCCCTTTCATCCAGATCCTTCTGCTCCCCTTCCTGCCCATCCCAACCCTTTTGCATCCCATCCTGCCCATCCCAACCCTTGTGCTCCCCTTCCTGCCCATCCCAGTGCTCCCACTTTGCTCCCCTGCACCTCGCAGTGTGAGCAGACAGCCGTCAAGGCCCCACTTGGGCTCCTTGCAGGGTCCCAGCCCTGCAGAGAGGCGCCATCCAGTTCCCTGGGACTGGTCAGGGTGGGTGATCCCTGGGGGTGTGTGCACGGCCTGTGGGATGCTGGGGTTGGGAAGGTTGGGAGGTGGCCAGGGTGAGGATGGTGCTCAGGACATGGAGGAGCAGGGAGACAGCTCCTCTGATCTGTGGCATGTGATCCTCAGGGATCCTCAGGGATCACCTCTAGCAGATGGATCAGCCCAGGGGAGCTGCTCTGGTGCTGGAGCATCCCGTGATGGGAGCAGGGATGCTCCTGACCCTGCTCCCCTGTGCTGCTCTGCCCCCTCTCCCCGGCTGTGCGAGCAGAGGGCGAGGAAACCTCTGCCTCACTGAAAACGTGTTATTTCCCCCAGAGACTACTCTGGTCCCAGATGTGAATATGCATTGAGACAGCTGGGGAAAAAAACCTCTGGAAATACACACAAAAAATCATGTCTAAATGTGCCCAGCGGACCAGAATGTCTCCTCTCCAATCGGGGGCTGCCTGTCAAATTTAAATATGCATTTTAGATTCTCTGCTTGATATCGGAAAGCAAACAAACCCAAATATCCCAGAAAAGCTCCACCAGCTAAATACATATTTATACACCTTTTTATTATGTGTCTTGGAAATCAAACAAATGAAACAGGCCAGTGCCTGCTCGGTCCTGCAGAGCTGGTGAGCAGTGATGGATTTGTTTGGTGATCAAAGCACATTTGTTCCCATTTTGCAGATGGGAAGGTAAAGGCAGCAAGGTACCAAAGGTCTGCTCCGAGGTCAGCCTCAGAGCTGTGTTTGGCAATTCGGGTGCCAGCCTAATTGGCCAAAATATATGCAAAGAGAGCAGCTCAGTGTGTGCTGGGTTTGGGTAATAATCACTGCCAGGTGAAAAAAAAAAATGGCAAATGGGAGAAGTGTGGTGGTGGTGGGAGAAAAAAAAAAAAAAAAGTAAGAATGTGTTGTTTTGAAACTTACCCAAATATAGCTTTTCAACTCAGGGTTTGAAAGCAGAGCAACATGTTTGTTCTGAGTCCATCAAACATTTCTGTTAATTAGAAATGATTTCTTTGTTCATTTCCTTTAGTTCCTCCAAGATAACTTTATTTCTTTTTGCCTTGGGCAGATTCAGAGCTCACTGTGTGGATTTGGAGAATCAGCTGCAGCCACAGGGTTCAGCTGAGCCCCAGAGCAGCTCAGTGTCCCCTGGGGACAGATGTCCCTGTCCTGGGCTGGCCAGGAAGGATGCAGCCACATGCCTGGCAGCCCTGGGAAATCCCAAATGTCTCTTTGCAGTTGTTTTCCCAAAATACAAAGGATAAATTTGCTTTGTGTCATCTGTTGGGGTGTCATTTAGAGGGAAATTCAGGACAGAAATATCCCTGTCCTCATCCCAGGCTGAGGGAGACTCTCTGCTCACTGGTTATTGCTCCATGTGATGGTTTAGCTCTTTCAGAGGTTAAACAACATAACTTTACTCCTATTAAAGGAATTAAATCCTTTGTCACGTTTTGTTTGGTGCTTTCCTGAGGATGCAGGTGATGGGATGCCTTCAGCAGATAATGTGGGAATATAGTTGAGTTAACAGCTTTTAAAAACTTGTGGTTTATTCATGCAGAGTAGAAAATGAAGTAGGATTAATGATTAAAAGCCAGAGGAAGTTTGTCCTGGCAGTGTGTGCTTGGCTCCCATCCCTCTCTGGTGAGGATATCCCTTCCAGAGCACAGTGGGTATGGCTTTGTGCACCAAACCCACAATTCCTGTTCCTCCCAGTGCTGCTGTGTATGGAATTAATGCCAGATGAGAGGGATGTGCACACCAGGGGTGTGGTGGTATCGAGTTGTAACAGGTGAGTGAGAGAAATGGGGAAAAAGACTCGAGGGGCGGGAATGCTCAGGGGTTTGTGGTTGGATTGGGATGCCAGGAGAGCTCTGGCCCCAGCTCTATGGCAGGTTGGGGGAATTGGTGTTTGTGGATCCATCATTCTTCCAGGATTCCCATACCCCCAGGGCAGAGTGTCTCTTAGCCAGGTGCTCCCTGAGATGATGGTTTAATGCAAAAAGGGAAAATAATCCAGGAAAATGAAGATCCAGGGATGGTGAGAGCAAGCTCAGGTAGATGAGAAGAGACCCAGGTGAGGAGCTGGTGAAACCCTGGGATGTGGAGGAGAGTGTGGCCACTGGTGCCAGTAAACTGTGGTGAATTAGCTGGAAATCCAAAGTGTTGGGCTGAAAGTTCTCTTGGGCTGGCCTGGAACTCAAAAAGACACTTTTAACCCTGAGTTAGTGGGGAAAGAGATTGTTCTGAGAGAAACTGAAAGTTAAGATTTTTCCTGAAGCATTAAAAAACCCCACCACTTACAGTCTGTTTACAACAAAGCTGCAATTGATGAGAAATAATAAACATCTTTTTGTTTAGAAAATGTCAAAAATAAGTACTACTTGTTTTGGAAACTAACCTTTGCAACCTCTTCTTTTTTTTTTTTTCCTTTTTTTTCTTTTTTTTTCCTTTTTTTTTTTTTTTCCTTTTTTTTTTCTTTTTTTTTTCTTTTTTTTTTTTTGGCAATGCAGCAAACTCAAACCCTGACTGGTGAATGCCTTGATCTGGAGGTGGCTGTGGGAGGGGGACGTGGCAGGGATGTGGGAGGGGGACATGGCAGGGACAGCTGCCCAGGCCCTGCACTGATGCCCAGGGCTCAGCAGAGGTGTGAAAATGTGCCAGGGAGGGGGGTCTGGGGGTAAGGAGGGAAATTGTGGCATCCTGGAAGGAAAGGAGAGCCTGGGGAAAACTCCTTGGTGTGGGGTGGTATTGGGTAGGGGGTCTGCAGGAGCAGGCACCCTGAGCTCAGTGTCTTTTGGGGGCTCTGTGAGCTGCTGAAGGGGAAAAACATGTCTCCATTTGGGATGCACAGGGAAGATTGCTGCTTGGTTTCAGAGATTTTGTGTGAAAAACACCCACTCATGCTAAAAAGCTTGGATTGCTCCCTGGTTTGCCTCAGCAGCAGGAAGAGCGGCTGCTGCCTTCCCATCGAGGGGAGCAGAAGGCAGCGTGAGCCAAGGGGCTGAACCCGGGGCTGCCCCACCGGCCGGCTCCTGTCTGGGGAGGAAAAAATTCCCCTTTGCAGGCGGCTGGTGCACGAGGAGCCGCTGTGGCCGTGGCCGTGGCCGTGGCCGTGGCCGTGCAGGGCTGGTCCTTGCATCCCAGAGCTGCTCCCTGCATCCCAGAGCTGCTCCCTGCATCCCGGGGCTGCTCCCTGCGCCCTGGGGCTTCTCCCTCCATCCTGGGGCTGCTGTATCCATACCAGAGCTGCTCCCTCCATCCTGGGACTGCTCCCTGCATCCTGGGTTTGCTCCTGTATCCCAGAGCTGCTCCCTCCATCCCAGAGCTGCTCCTTCCATCCCGGGGCTGCTTCCTGCATCCCAGAGCTGCTCTCTCCATCCCAGAGCTGCTCCTTGCATCCCAGAGCTGCTCCCTGCATCCCAGAGCTGCTCCCTCCATCCCAGAGCTGCTCCCTCCATCCCAGAGCTGCTCCCGGCATCCCGGGCACCAGCTGGTGCCGGGAGGGACGCTCGGGGGGTCGATGCCTGCATTTAACTCCCTGGCTGCGGAGTGAAACCCGCAGGAGAGCGAGTGTGCGTGTGTCAGTCAGCGTCCTGAACCAATGGGTGCCCGGTAGGAGGTCTGCGCTCCCGGTGCACGCACGGAGCCCGGCGCTCCTTCTGCCAGTTGTGTGCGAGTGTGTGTGCGTGTGCAAGGGGAGCTCAGACACGCTGACTGCCTGCTCCCGTCTCTCCCCCTCTCTCCAGCTCGCTAACTCCGTCTCCCTCCCTCTGCAAACATTGGATTTAACCCTGCTCAGAATTCAGCGCAGACGGAAAGCAGCGGCGGCAGCAGCAAGCAGCAAGCGGAGCAGCCGCTCGCCTACCGCAGCTCCAAGATGTACCATCCTGCCTGCTGGATCGTCTTCACGGCCACCACTGCCCTGCTCTTCATCCCAGGTAGCGCAGACAGCTTTTTCTCCGGCGGATGGGAGGGCAGGGGCTGCCAGGGTGGGAGAGCCGAGCGGGCTCTGCGCGCAGCGGACCCGGGCTCCGCGCACATTGCGCACGAACGCGCACATGCAGGCAGGCGGCGAGTTACTCTGCAGCGGGGATTGCCCAGTGCTCCCAGTGAGGGGCTCCGGAGCTGTGCTGGACCTCCGGGTGGGCACCGAGCCGCCGGTACCTGAGCGGTGCCCGCACCTGCAGTGGGGCTGGCCGGGATCCCGCAGCAGCCCCCGAGCTGGGCAGGGTCTGACCCCTCGGGCAACCTCGGAATGATGGGCTCATGTAGTTTTTCCCTTCCGAGTTGGGCACCTGCCGTGCCCTCCCTCTTCTGAGAGCTGTCATGCTATTCCCGGGGCTCCCCTCATCCGTGCTTCCCTGATTCCTGCCAGGCAAACTCGGTGCCTTCCCCTCGCTCCCTTTTACAAAGTGAACACGAACCCCCCGCCTCAATCCAGGCGCTCGGGGAGGCCGTGCCGGTGCCGCAGCCCCCGTGAACTGAGCGGGTGGCTCCCGAAATGTGCGCTGGCCTCGTCCCCACGGCTGGCCAGGGGGAGATGCCGGCTCTGGATCCAGCGCTGGCTCCGCGCTGATGCTCGCGGGGCAGCGAGCGCTGCAGGCAGCGAGGGCGATGGGGGTGGACAGCGGAGCCGAGCGCCGGGGGGAGGGAGTCACCGGCGGATTTCTGATGATGATGTGCACTTTTAGCAGCTGGAAAGATTATCATCCCTGTGCGAGCAGATGGGGACTGGGTGTCGAGGCTGGGATCGGATCTTAACCCAACCCGCGTTTTTCGTGACTGCCAGGGAGGATTCTGTTGGGCTCGGGAGGGCAGAGAGAGGCACGGCTGTGATTTCAGCAGCTGCCCGTGGTTCAGGTGCAGCGCTTTGCTGTGCAGGGCTGGGGTGTGTGGCAAGAGGGTGAGGCTGGGGAGAGGTCACTCGTGTCACAGCTGGCCAACAGCTCTGCCCACAGCAGCACTGAACACCAGGGGTGTTGGGTTAAAACTTGCTTGTGGAGGCTTGTGCCATGGGACCAGCCACATCCCGGGGTCCTGTGCAGCTGTCACAGTGCAAACTGAGCAGAGCTGTGGGTACAAGACCCCTTGGAATGGGCTGGGAACACCTCTGTGGGATGGCAGAGGGTTGGGATGTGCATCAGCACTGGGGTCAGCGCTGTCCCCTGGGCTGAGCTTTGGCTGTTGGGGAGCAGTGGTGGAGAACCCTCCACAGCAGAGCCTCGAGCTCCTCAGCAACACCAGAAACCAAAATGGTGCATCTGTGGTTTGGCACGTGAGCACGAGGGAGCCGTGGCTGTGTGAGCTGCCCGACTCTGTGCATGTAAAGGGGTTTTTTTGAAAACAGATCTTCATGAGGACAGGGTGGGTGTGCCTGGTGTGGGGGCAGGCGTGCCTCAGCAGGGCGGTGCTGAGCAGAGCATTGGCTCTGTCACCTTCCTGCTGGATGAGGTTCTGTGGGCTGGAATTGCAGAGAAATGCATGGAAGCAGCTGTGCGGGCCAAATGGGAGGACGTGTGACACTTGATGGGCTGTCATGGAGATGTCCTGAAGCTGCAGGAGCTGGCAGGAACCTGACAGGGCGCATTTGCTGTGTGCCAGTGCCCTGCTGCAGTTTCCTCAGGATGTGGCTGTTTGGGCCAAGGCCAAGCCAAGGCCTGGGCTGGCTCTGGCCTCTGTGAGTGCCAGGGAAGGGAAAACCCCCTGCATTTAAGCCCCTGAAAACTTGGGAGAGGCTTCTTGATCCACACTTATGCAGTTGTAGCTTTCCCTTCTTATTTCCACTAAGCAGCAATATCTGCTTTGGCTTTGGATGTCCCCGGAGCTAAACCAGCCCAGGACTTTGCCTGGCTGGGCTCAACCCTTAATCCATCAATCCAAACCCTTCTGCCTGCATTAGAGGAAGGGAAATACTCTGGGCTGCTCGGTGCTTTGCCTTCCTGCCCTGGATTTGAACATCTCCAATCTTTTCTATTTGTGCCTGGCTCGTAGAGGTTTGGATGTTTTCCCTCCCTGCCCAACCTGTCCCAGCAGTGATTTCAGTCATGGTTTCACTGCCGTGGGCTGGAACACGAGTCCTGTTGGCAAAGTCATGGATGGCAGAGGGAAAGTGAATGGTCCCTGCTGTCCTTTGGAGCCTGCACCTTCCCAAAGTGTTTTTTTTTTTTTTTGAGCTGTTTATTATTTTCAGGCGTAATCCCAAGAGTTTTATGCAGGTGACGCTCCCCTGGGATATGCAGAGGCTGTTTCTGAAGTGCCAACTCCTTCCCTTTCCGTTTTTATCTGAATCCTGCGGGAGTTTCACACGGGGTGGTTAAAGTGAGAAGGGAACCTGCTTTTAGAAGGTGTAATTAGAGTGAAGGGAAACATCACAACTTGAAGGCTCCTGCAGAAAATAGCATCGCAAAGTTATTATTAGCTGTAATAGCTTATTTGCCAGTTTTTCCTCTTTCTCCTGCTCCCACCTCTGTCCTACCCCCCTTCTCTTATTTTTTGTTAGGAAAGATGCATTTTTCCCATTGGGTCTCGTGTCATCTCGTTACCAGTTTACTCTCGTGGAATCTAAAGACACCAAAGGTTAATGCAATAATGAAACCCTGACCCCTCTGGTCATGGAGAGCGTCTTACTCTGCAGCTTTTTATTTCTTTGTGAGACAAGTTTCTATCTAAAATAATTTCGAAGGCTTAATGTTGTTGTCATCTGGAGCCTTGGGGGAGGCGGGTTCCTGGACACGGGTTGCTCTCTGAGGTGGGAAGGATGCTGAGGGTTTTTAATGAGCCCAGCACTGCAGGATGGGGAGGTGAGTGGGTAATTTAATTGTCAAGCTGTTGGCAAATGCTTTGAACTGCTGGGCAGTGTGGGTGCTGCTGTTTTGAGATGAGGGTGGGCTGTGATGGAGAATGGATTTGGGGCAGGGGGGAATCTATTTGAGCTGCAGTTACAGGGTGACATCATGGCTCTACAGGTGGCAAAAATCAATGTTCATCAGCCTCTTTAGACATTAATTTCGCTGCCTTTGCAGGCTGGGGGAAATTACTTGTCATGGCGGTGGTCAGAAAATCTGGCAGTGCAGGGGGAGATGGACAATCTGGTTTTTCACTGCTCCAGGGCATCGGGATCAAGGTGAAGTTTGTAGAGTTTGGGGTGTCCCTCAGTGCTCCACAGTCACCCTTGCACCCAGGACCTGCTTTCTGCATCCTCCCAGAGACTCTGATTTCGTCCTTGCTGGGGCAGCCTGGCTTTGGTGGTGGTTGTAAAACCCATCTAAATTTACCAAACAGACATTGCAGGCATTAAAAACACCTTCCCATCCCTTCCTAAAGGGGTCCCTGCTGCAGGAGCATGCTTTTCCCACTGCCTGTGACATGACTGTCACCTCTCTCCGGTGGGGGATGCCGGGCTGGTGGAGGGCTGCTGATCCCTGCAACTAAGCCTGAGAATAAGTACCTGGAGCACATTAGTTCTGCTTTAGTGTCATTTCAATATGAGCAAGAGGGGCTTAAAGGGATTTTCTGTGCTCTCCCGAAGGCTGGGGATAGGTGTGGATAAGGCACTGCAGCCATCAGTCTTCCAGGAGTCAGGGAGGCTGGGGAAGGTGTCCCAGCAGGATGGGATGTGAGCTCAAAAACTCTGCCTGGTCTTCCTCTGCCTCTCCCTGAGGCCTGGCCTGTAGTTTCCCTGTCAGAGGGTGATTTCTCCATTTCTCGGCTCCCAGTACAGGGAGAAGGTTGATGCCAGCCTCTTGGAGGATGTTTTAACTCTGCTGGGGAGGAGCAGCACTCGCTGTCATTCCCAAACGATGCGGGGAGGGAGCGTGACGGGAGAGGAGGCACACACACAGCTCTTGCTCCGTGCAAACCCCCCCAGCGCGAGTCCTCAGAACAATTTGCCCTGGGGGCTGTGGGTTCCGGGGGCCGGTGGCTCTGGCAGCTGCCTTTCAGGATGCCCCAAAGTGCTGAACCTTGCTTTGCATTTTCCAGCAGCTTCTCTTTGACAGCGTCTCCTTTGTGCATTCCGTGGCTGCAGACGGCCGGGTGGAGGAGCTTTTGCTGGTGCGAATCCCTGTGAAAAACTGAAAAGGGAGAGATGTTTCAAAGGCACCGATGGGAGCTCTGTGCCTTAACTGGCGCCTTTGAAAATCTTCTCCAAAGGCTTGAATATTTGGTTATGGCGAATTTTGAGCTGCATAAACAGCTGCGTTCATATTTTGCACTTGAATATGAAATTTGGAGTCTGTGCTTTGCTTGGTAAGGAACCAAACTCACCAAGTGGGGCTGTTGGGGTGCTGCAATGAACCCCAACATGTTTGGGGGGGAACAGGGTACCCAGGGAGATCCCTCTGCTGCAGTCAGGTGGGGATAGAGGAAAACTTGTTGGGTTTTATCTGTAATTCTCTTCATGACCCTGGGGTCACCCTCAGCTTTGCAGCCCTGCCTTTCCCCTCCCCAGCTTGGCAAAGCTGGGCACTGATCCTGAACCCTTCTTACCTTCTGAGCATCCCCTGAGATGCTCTTGACTCCTGGCATGTGCACGATGGGGAGTGATTTCAGCTGTCACACTCATCCTTTTTTGTTTAAACTTAAAAATAATAACAGCTTTTCTGCAAATCTCCTTGCCTCCCAGTCATCTTTCCCTAATGAAGGCATGGTACTTATAATTACCAATGCAGCAACAGCACATAACAGAGGTGGCTTTGACACTTGCTGCTCCGTGGGTGGGTTTTTCCAGGGAGCTCCTCTTCGTTTCATGCTTAGAGGGAAAAAACACTTTGCTGCCTGCTTCTCCAAAGCTCTGGGGTTGTGTTTTCACCCTCAAGGGTGACCAGGCGAGGTGGCTTGTCCCGTGGGAGTGGCAGGGGATGTGTCACCCCTGTGAACAGACACATGAGCCCAGGTGTTGTGGGGTCTGGCTGAGTGGGAGCTGGGGGATTCCCCCTCTAGTCCCAGCTTAGGTTCAGGCAGCCTGGGGTGGCTGAGGGCAGTGGTTTGGGATGCTCAGGCACTGCAGGGACCCATCAGTGTCGAGAGGCACCCCCTTGGGAGGAGCTGCTTTTGGGAAGTCGAACCTGTTGCCTGTGCGGCAGAGTCATGTGCGCCAGGGACACGTGTGAGATGAGGCAAGGAAAGGGGGAAAAAGAGGAGATATTTTTAGGTTTACTTTTCTGTGAATTCAGCGCTAGTGAAAAGTGCTGGATTGACTTCTCTGGAGACTGAAGCAGGCTGCAAAGTGCAGGGAAGGGCGAGCCCAGGAAAGCTTCCCTGTGAGCTCTGCACTTCAGGGTGGGATGCTGGGACTGGACCTCATCAGCTCAGGCTGCCTGGACAGCAAAGCCATGGGGGATGTCTGTAGTGTTGAGCTGAGCTGGTGCACTCATGGGGTTTTCCAGTGGATATGGGATTCCCAGGAGGGCAGCTGGGGCTACCTGTGCTCCACATGGCTTTGTCCTACGTGGGTTGCTCCTCCTGCCTCCTCAGCCACACGAGGACCAGCTGACCCTGCAGCAGGAGGGTTTGGGCTCCCTTCTGGTACTGCATTTTTTGCTAACCAAGCTTCCCAGGCATGTGTATTCCCATGCTTCTTGAAGAGGATGGAAGGTGGGGTCTTCACATGGGGCTTTGGCCCTCAGAGCAGCTCCAAACTGGTGAGACTGGGCTGAACCAGGCTGTGCCTGATGTGTTTTCCAAGCAGTGTCCCCCTGCTGTCCCCCTGCCTGCCCTTTGCCTCCTCTCTCTCAACTGTTTACTTCTGCCTTTTGTTTCCTGGACTTGTTGCTATGCATGCAGCATGTGGAAGGAGCTCCAGCGAATATAGGCCACACTTTGATTGTTCAGCAAGCTGGAAAATGATGATTATAATTTTTGACAGAAGGGAAGGAGGGGGAAGGAGATCTCTGGGCTTTCAAATCTGCTCTGTCATAAGCAGGATCTTGCAAGGGCCTTCTGATGACTTCTCCCGCCCCAAAGGAAATGGCGTTTGCATAGCAAGAGGGGTTGGAGGAAAAATTCCTCTCTCTACAAGGACAAAGTGGCACTTCTTTCACCAAGCCTTCCACCTCGTGTGGCAGTCCTGTCACAGAGCATCAGCCAAATGCAGTTGGTGTTGGCCAGTAATTGACTGGGATGTGTCCGAAAGAAACCTGGATGCTGCTAAAAAAACCCTCCTTCCTGTTAGAGCAGCACACGGGGTGCATCCCTCGGGATGCAGCAGGGCCTGCAGCACCAGCCCTGGGGCACATGGGCATTGGGGTCCTTAAAGCCAACCTGGAACTGCCTGGAAGCTCCAAAGACCCCATAGACTCAGACCCCATAGACTTCTCCCAGAGGGGCAGCTCCATTTGGGGCCACACCAGCAGTGGACTTGTCACAGTCCAGGGTGGCAGCAGAGCCCATGGAGGTGTTGGCTGCTCCCACTGTGCCCCTTCCTGACTCACAGCTCCATTGGCATCGGCTGCACACTCCTTGAAGGATCTCCCCATTTATTTATTTTGTTTAATGACTGTTCTGGGGTGACTTTTTGATGCTTGTATCCCCCATTGTCTGCTCTGTTTATGCTTATGCTGTGTGTTAAGTTCCGTACCTTTAAGACCAAGTAACCCCTGATAAGTAGCAGCTGTGCTAATTAACGAACACAGCCTTGCCCCTGATGAGTTACAGCTGTATCCAATAAGGATGGGTGAGTTAGAAGAGGGAGAGCTGGTGAGGAGAGGATGGTCATGGAGGAGCAACCTTGAGGAGTACAAAGCAGGATCATGGAGAGGGAGAATCACTGCAGTGAGACTGGTTCTAAGAGTGAAAGGGGAGAAAGAGGACACATGGAGCTTGTTTTGAAAACAGCATTCCCTCCTCTGCATTCCTGCTCCTGGACTGAAAACCCCAGGGAGGGACCTGGATCTTGCACCTGTAGCCCATCGGGGACTGGTAAGAGACTGAGTGAGCTGAGCTAACTATGGCAAGGGTTTTCTGAATTCACTATCTCAGTTCAGAACAACAAAATGTTTTATTGTTTCATATTATTCATTCTTTATGCTCATGTGCACTTTGTTTGTTAAACAAGTTGTTTTTTCCACTTTTCTCTGAGGAAGTTCTTTTTTCCCAGAACAGTTGAGGGGAGGGGACATTTGGGTTTTCTTCCCAAGGGACCCCATTCAGAGGTTCTCTCGCAAATTTGCCCTAAACCAGGACAAATACATTAATTGGCACCCAGTGTGAGACTTGAGAAAGTGAAAAAAACTTGTACTGATTGCATTTTGGTTGTACTTTGTGTGAGGATAAAACAGTCAGTAGTGATGTTGCTGCTTGAATTCATAATGTCTCTTGGATGGAGACCTTCCTGTGTTTCTGCTCTCTAGGCTTTTTTGAGATTTTAATGCCTTTCTGGTCCTTAGGTTTATTTTCTTATTCAGAGATAGCTCCAGTGTTGTCTCTAGCATGTAGATTTTACAGTAGAGCAGCAAAGATTAGAATCACTGTTGTGCTGTGCTTGGTAATAATGATTTATAGGAAGTTTGTAAAGGTACTGGAGTTTGTGCCAGCTGTGTTTGGTTTATAGTTTCTTCATCCTACCCTGTGTTGTAGTTCCAGCAGCATGTTTTAGGGATTTATTAGTAATTGCATCCAGTTTGTTAGAGGAGGAACAGGAGATGAGGTTTTTCAACCTTTTCTTTCCCTCTTCTCTCTTGAATCTGTTACATCACTTTTTGAGAATGCTCAGTATCCCCTGAATGTTAAAGACAACAATTTCCTGGTATTTCATCTGGTCAGCTTCCTCTGTATGATTTGCAGTTTGTCTGGAATGAGGGCTGAGATTTCCAGAGGAGTGGATGAGTCCCCTGTTGGCTGCTCCCACTGTGCCCCTTCCCGACTCACAGCTCCATTGGCATCAGCTGCCCAGTCCTCGAAGGATCTCCCCATTTATTTATTTTATTTAATGGCATTGGCTAATTTCCACTTTATTTTTTTTTCCCCCTTTTGTTTGTTTATTTTAATGCGATCACTTCTAATGAGGCTAATGACATTTAGTCTCTGTGGTGGTGCATTTTAATTTGGTCACCGAAATGTCAGCGCACGGCAGCCTCCTCCTATCTCCCGGTGACAAAAGGCACCTCAGACAAAGGGGCTCTGTCCCCGGCTGTCCCTCACCCTTCTTATCTCCTTCCTCCCAGGGATGGGCCAGGACTTTTGGCAAAGCCATCCCCTCCTCTGATGGCACCAGGGGAGTGAGTGTGGCCGCCGAGGGCTGCCGGAAACTCGGGATTTTCAGGCGAGCCAGCACCACGTAATTAATCAGATGTCAAAAGCTCTCAGCAGAGTTAGCTTTGATTGGCAGGGAAATCTGTCAAATAGGTCGTTCTGCTGCCCCCGGTGCTTTTCTGTCTCACTCTGCCCATAACTCTACTTTGGCACTTCTTCTTTACCTGGCAGAGGAGGGAACTTCCTACAGCGAGGTGGGACCTTCCTGCTTGGAGAACTGGACCAGGGCTGGTGCCATGGGCATTGCAGGGCTGGGAATGGGAAAAGGGGAGAGAGGTGGGGTGGGACTCATTGATATTTGGAGAGGTTGAGGTGTTCAGATACTGTGTGTGAATATGGAAAGGGCTCTGGTTGGAGTTATTGATATTTGGAGAGGCTGAGGTGTTCAGATGCTGTATGTGAATATGGAAAGAGCTCTGGTTGGAGTCATTGATGTTTGGAGACATGGAGGTGCTCAGATGCTGTGTGTGAATATGGAAAGGGCTCTGGTTGGAGTCACTGATGTTTGGAGAGGTTGAGGTGCTCAGATGCTGTGTGTGAGTATGGAAACTGCTCCGGTCCAAGCTGGGGGGTCAGGAGCAGCCTAAACCCTGTGGGAGGTGGCACTGGGGTCACAGGTGGCTGCAATGGAGAAGTGGAAACTTCTCTGCCTTGTGTTGTCTCTGAAGGTGCTGAACCTCAGAAGCCCGAGCCATTTTGCTTAAGAATGAGTCCTTTTTTCTGCAATCAGGGTCCAAATGCAGCTGAATTTGATCTGTTCTCCTTTGATCTGTTCCTCCCTCGCTATTCTATGTACCAGGAATGGATGAAGATTAAAGTTTGCAGTTTCTGAGCAAACTAGGTTACTCATCACTGCACGATACCCAATTACCTGCTGATACCTCAGGAGTGAGAAGGTATTGATCCTGCTTGGATTTGAACTTGTTGAACCAAAGACTCAGGATATTTCAAATCCGTTGCTGAGGACGTGCCGTTTCCTTCAGGAATCAAAGTGGGATGCAGGCTGTGTTTCTGCACCACATGGGCTCTGGGAGGTGGGTCTTTCCTCTCTGCCACAAAGGAGATGACCAATAGGTGATAAATAAAATTATCTGTACTCTCCATAACATAGGAGGGATGTGGATGTAATGATTTTTGTGATGTGCCTGAGAATATCTCAATTTTACTGGGAAGAAGTCCTCAGAAGTTGATTTTTTACCCCACATGGGTGGGTTTTCTGTGCCCTCTCTGCTCACCACTCCTTTGTGAGCACTGCAGGCTGCAGAATTGCCTTTGATGGCATCCCCTGCGTCTGCCTTCCTCCTGTCTGTCGTGTTCCCAACCAGAAATAGCCCATCAATTCAAAATAAACCCGAAAATTCTTCCAAAATTACCTGGTGAGACAAGGCCGGGGGGCCTGGATCAAAACGTTTATTACTGAAACTCAGTGATACCAGGTCTCACTCTTACACAGTGGTTGTTTCCAGTAGATCTTAAAATACTTCACGGAGAAGAGAAATTTCATTGTACCTGTTTTTTTGTAGACAGGGGAGCCAAGGAATAAAGAGGGAAAATGACTTGCCCAAGGCATGTGCAGAGACACATGTTTCAGAGACGTGTTCTTGCTGTAGCTCCAAATCTGAGGTACGTTTTTCCTTGTGAAACAGTGGAGTTCAGCTTCCTGCTTTGAGAAACACAGGGGAAAGAGTGCAGGATCAATACATTGGGTGCTAAAATCCCCATACTGGGCTGGCAGAGGGAGGTGGAGCCATCACCAGGCTCCTGGGCCTGCACTTGGATGCCCCAGTTTGTGTCCTGGCAGGAGGGTCTGTACCACAGCTCAGGCAGCGATGTCTTGAAGTAGGAAAATGTGAATTCATGATCTGCCTTGTTGTTGTTAGGGTGGTCATGACACACAGAGTGACATCATAAAAGTTCAGAAAGCTCTTTATTATGGGCCCATGCTGTCTTTTATACAGTTTTTACGAACCTCTAGGGCAACTTTTAATTGGTTAATAGTTTCTTGTTAATTATTCTATTGGTTAGTAAAAGGTATTTTACTTGTCCGTGGAATCTATCTATTCTTGGACTGTTTATGTATTTTCTTTACTGATTCTCATGGGACAAATCCCTTGTTATTACAGGTGCACTTATTTTTCACCCTCAGAATAGATTGTTGTGTTAAAGGAACTTCTCATTCTCAAAATAGCTTCAAATGGGAACTTACAGATTGCTTGTTAGCTGCACGTAGAAGAAATGACAGACTAGCTTTTTACCCTGTTCCTACACAGCCTGACTTTGTGAGTTGAGGGGCACCCTCTGCTCCTCTCCAGGCTGGCAGGAGGGCAGCGTGTGATTGATCCCCCTGCCCTTTCACGTTGCATCTTTGCCTGTCTTTCCCCTGAGGTTTGAGAGTGATGATCCCAGAGCTGAAAGGAGATGAACAGAGGAGAAATTCTCAAGCACGCTCTTCACTCAGCCCTCGGTCTCCAGATGGAAATACTCTTTGGAATTTCAGGGCGAGCACACATTTGTCCTGTCAATGCCTGCTTTACCTCAGCTGTGTGTGCTGCAGCATCCGCCGGCCGCTCCGAGGCCGGGAGCCGCTGCCTTTGCCAGCCTCTCCGAATCCTCGGGACACTTTATCTTTATAAAGTCGCAATGAGTGGACAGTATAATATATTTCACTTTTAATAAGGTGTTGCCAGTTGCACACACTCCGCAGAGCAATTAGTGTCAAAGGCAGCTAAGCAATGGCGGGGCGCCGTAATTCCGCTGTTTACCGGGCCGCAGGATTTATGGGCAGTGCTGGAGGAGCCGCGGTCACAGCTTGGCTGGAGGCGCAGGAGGAGCTGTGCTCTGGCTTGGAAACCACTGGATGGGCTCTGAGGTCCCTTCCAAACCAAACCATTCCATGATTTTGTTCTCCCATCCATCTGTGGGTGCTGCAGGAACAGCTTTGGATACTGGGAATCTGCTAGGCTGACGGGACACAGGGAATGGCTTCAAACTGACAAAGGGCAGGAATGGACAGGATATTCAGAAAGAGTTCCTCCCTGTGAGGGTGGAGAAGGGCAGAGGTGGAATTCCCAGCGAAGCTGTGGCTGCCTCTGGAATTGTCCAAGGCCAGGCTGGAGCACCCTGGGATAATGCAAGGTGTCCCAGCCCATGGCAGGGGTGGGATGGGATGGACTTTGAGGTCCCTTCCAACCCAAACCATTCCAGGATTCTGTTTTTTGCATCTGTCAGTGGATGCTATAGGAACACCCCTGAACTCTGGGAATATGCTGGCCAGGAAGGCCTAGAGGGACAGGACACAGGGAATGGCTTCCCACTGCCAGAGGGGAGGGATAGATGGGATATTGGGAATAAACTCTTCCCTGGGACAGGGAGCTGCTCTGAGTCCTGGAACTCTTGGGAGAGAGGCAGGAATGAGCCACTGCTTTGTTTTGGTGCCCCTCCCCAGTTCCAGGATTCTGAAGGAGATGCTGAGCCTGCTCAGATGTGCCAGCCAGATGGGCAGTTGCTCGAGATTCAGACTGAGAGGACTCCCTTGCTCTTTGTGTGTTGACCTGGGAGGCAGAGCTTTGCCATGTGAGGTTTTCCTCGTCAAGGAAGGGAATGATAGAATCACAGAATGGATTGGGTTGGAAGGGACCTTAAAGATCATCTCATCCCACCTCCTCGCCGTGGGCAGGCTTTCACCAGGCCAGGTTGCCTGGATTTGAACATTTCCAGGAATGGGGAGGAGTCTGGAGAAGTCTCCAGTGTCTGGATTAAAGGGAGCCTCTGGGCTTGGTTGGCACATGGGCATTGTGCTGACAGTCTGACCAGCTGGGTGGAGACAGGACTGGAGAGTGGAATTTTCAGGTCTAGGGGAGGCTTTTTTGCCTCCTTGCAGCCCATGAGGTACCTGGAAGCATCCAGAGAGGGTGGGGGGCCCTATTTAGTGCTTCTGCTTCCTATAAGAGTAACCCCATTTTCTCTCCTGGGCATCTAGGACTTCTTACTTCAGCTTTTTAAATTTTTTTTTTAGCATCAGGGCATGTTGGGCAAAGAACTTCAGTGAGCTCAGCTGAGGGAAGTGCTTATCCCTTCCTCCTTCCTATGAGCTGAACATCCCTGCTTTTGTCTGGGGACTCTCTGATCATCACAGGCTGTACTGTGCAGTTTTTATAGAGTCAGTCCATGTGCTGATCACGCTGCTGAGGCTGTCAGGCAGCTCCACCACCCTGCCAGAGCCCTCCTACCCAGATCTGACCAGGCTCACGCTGCCACTTGTGTTTCCAGAGGCTTGGCCCACAGTCCTTGGCTTTGTGGAGGACAGAAAGTGGTGTCACACCAAGGGTGGTGCAGAGGGAAGTGCTGCTGTGCCTACTGCTGGATTGGGCTGCAGGTGCTGCAGGGTCAATCCAGCCAGGATCTGCTGTGGGGAAGCAAAGTCAGTTTGTGTCAGATGTGTGGTATCTGACTCCGAGGGTCTGGGATCAGCCTGGTGGGGAATGCAGGCACACACAGCTGCTAACAGGCGAGGCAGCGTGCCAGGGATGCAGCTCTGAGTCCCACACCCCTCACCTCCATGTACCATCAGCTCTGCACACCTGAACCCCTCTCCTGCCATTTGTCTCCCCAGCCCCTGGGGATGCCTTCACTCGTAGAGGGATCTGCCCCAGGATTTGGTTTTTAGAGCAAGCACAGGTGATATTGCTGAGCCCGTGCCCCTGCCTGCTTCCCCCTTCCCCGCCCCCTGATTCTCAGTTCAATAAAGTCACAGTTTCTTGGGTTTGTTCTCCGAATTGAAAGCCTTCCATTTTCACACCTCTGTAATTGGTGCTATCTGTTGAGAGAAACTCTGCAACTCCAGCCAGCCAGGGTCAGGAGGAGCTGAATTGAATTAAAAGGAGCAGAAATTGGTTCGAGGTGGGCAGAGGGCCGCAGGGAGAACTATGCAATTTCTCTCCTCGGGGCTCCTGATGAGCAGAGCAAGCGGCAGCTTCCCATCTCTGCCCGTGGGGGGCTAACACTGGCCCACCCACACCTTAATCTGCACACCGAGGTGGGCACCTCTCAATTGAAAACAAGGAAATGAAACCCAGCATCTCCTCCTTTTATCTGGCCAGCAGGCCAGGGCTCTGCTCCTCTGGCTCCTTGGCCAGGATGCTGACAACTGTCACTGAAATGACCTTGCCGTGATTAAATACAGCAAGAAGTGATGTTCTCAATGAAAAACTAACTCTGTGATACAAGCTGATGGCTGGGAGATTTGAGGTGCTGTGTGTTAATCCTACCTGCATCTCAACCCCAGGTTGAAAACTCCTCGTGCTGTTGGACTGAGTTAAGGGCGAGCATCCCAGCCTTTGGATCGTGGCTCCCCAGCTCAGTCTCTGCTGGCTTAGGCTGGTGTAAAACCACAGCAACTTCAGCCAAAGCCAGTGGATTTATAGCCCTGTGGTAAAGCTACGGATGGAGAGTGTGCTGGGAAGTGTCAGGTGTGGAGTTGTCTTAGGGGAATAGATGTGATGCTTACAGCTCTTAAGGAGCTGCTTTGGAAATTTTCCCACATTTTTTTTTCCCCGTGAAAAATGTTTTTTTTGTTATCTTCACTCGCAGAGTGTAGGAGCTCTCTTTGCTTGGCTCTGGGAAGCTTGCTTATCTTGAGGATGCTGTTTCTAGGAGCAGGAGGAGACCCATCTGAGGAAGGGAGTGCTGTGACCTCTGATCCCCAGGCTGCCCTTATCCCTCAGCCCACACAGAGTTCTTCTTCCCCAGGCCAGGCTGGGCTGGTTTTCTCTTTTGTAGCTCTTCTAGTGGGTGTATAATTAGTTTTTATAAGGGATTTGGCCCCGGGTCTTCCCCAGCCCAGCTAAATGTCCTTGGCTGTTCAGAACCAGAGCTGCTCTTGCTTTGGTGCTGGCGTGGTGAGCACTCAGAGTAGAGTGGCTCCAACAGGACAGCGCAGAAAGGGGGAGATATTTCAAATGGTGAAATTTCAGGCAACAAGGGAGCAATTTTCCACCCACTTCTGAGCTGGAGCAAAGCCCTCCCAGTCTCCCTTTCTGTCGCTCCCCAGCTGGGCTGGCACCAGGGATGTGCTATTTATTAGAGGCAGTAAGAAGGCACGTGGCCAAGGTAGCCTTGGAGGATGCCAAGTGCGGTGCCCTGCCTGCCCAGCTGTTTGGAGGAGCTCCCCAGCCCCATTTTTCCCCCCAGGGGACTCGGTGCTCCTGTCCCCAGGCTGGTGAGGGGGCAGTGGCATGGCTGTAGCTGGCAGAGTGCCCTGCCAGCACCCCGGGCCCCTGCCCTGCCTCTCTGGTAATTTATACAAGCGCAAGCCGATGTTCCCTTTTAAATTGACAAAGGCAGAGACTGGAGCCCGGGAAGCCCTCTGACCTCAGAGCCCTGGTCCATGAAAATTACAGGCGCTGTACAGCGCGTTTCCTCTTGATGTACTTGCAGTGGGGAGATGCTGGTTAATTTGCCAGGACTCAGAGGTGACCCGGGTTTAATAAAGAGGATTAATGGATTTGAGCTAAAGGTCTCGGCTGTTTGGAGCTGATAGCCTTCTCCTTCGAAGACGCTCTGGCGAGGCACGGCTCAGCCTGCTGCCGGGAGAGGTGGGGGCAGCTCTGTTGGAGGAGCGCTGCGGTGTGGGCAGGGCATTGCCTCGGGGTTAATTAACAAACCCGGGTACCCCAGCCCATCTCCCCGGGCCGGGCAGTGCTGCTGTGAGGCTGCCAGCCTGCCCTGTGTCCTGCCTGGCATTCCTGCAGTGGAGCAGGGAGGCTGGTGCTGCCCTGGGATGTCCCATTCCCACCTCCTGGAACAGCCCTTGGGGGGACAAAGGGCATGACAGCTGGGACACAGAGCTTGTGCAATGCCTTCTGCTCCAGTTTTGGGGTTTGATGCTGAATTTGGGCTCAGACCCCTGGTTTCAGCTGTGCCTGGTTTAGGATGGCTGTGCCCTCCAGCCAGCAGATCCCTATGGCAGTGCTGATCTTACTGAGAGGAGTTTGTGCTTTGTACCAAGTCCAGAGATTTACACTCTTCCCTGGAGAAGGCAGGCAGGGTTTTAGGGATGGACATGGTCACACCAGCAGACCCTGCAGTGGTGGGCAGCTGGAGAGCAGCAGAGGAGGTGGTTTGGCTCAGGGCTGGACCCCTGAGCAGTGTCACAGCTGGGTGTAGGGATCGAGAGGGGATGGAGAGGGAGTTTCTCATCTGTGAGGGGTGAGTGGTGTCAGGGCTGTGGGGGACAGGAGCAGCCTGGGGGCAGTTTGTCTCAGCACATCCACGCTGCTCTGCCCCCTGGAGCCCTCCTGTTGTCACAAGGGTTAAGGACAGTCCTGTGGGAAGGATCCCGCGGGGCTGGCAGGAGTGATTGTCTGCCAGGGGCTGCGATGGGGAAGAGGCTGAGCTGAGCCGCTGCCGTACCCCCCTGCTCTGCCTTCCCACTTAACGTTCCCAGCACGCAGAGAACAATGAATTCCCCGTAGCGTCCCGCTCCCTGGCCCTCGAGTCTCTGGCGATATTCCCATAATAAGTAAGTGGAGTACTTTGGACAGGAGCAGCCAGGGACTGGGCCAGTTTCCCTGCCGGGAAAATGCATGCACGATCAATGCAATCAACTCACCCTTCAGGTCCTTTTTGGGTTGGATGGAAGAGATGCTCTGACTGAAACCCATTTATTGAGTAGAGAAGGTGCGATGGAATTACAAGCTGTGGCTTTTATCAGCTCCTGGCTCCTGCCTTGTCTTTTCCTTATCCAACAGAATGCCAAGTGTTATGAAGCATTATTCTCTTAAAACCCCATTCCTCCTCATTTCAGAGGGGTGGGTAATCACTCAGTGATTCATCCTTTGCCAACTGCAGGTGGAAGTGTTCAACAGGAGGTCCTGGCGTGGAGCTGGAGTATTATTTATCCCTCTAGGGGTGGGCACTGACCTCTCTGAGCTCTCTTGCTCATCAGGGAATTCCCGGTGAACAATTCTCTTGCAGAGCTGAGCCTCAAGTCAGAGCCAAAACCACTTGTGCTTCTCCCGGTGCATCTCACAGCTCTTTAGGACAGGAAGGGAATGTATTTAATGTGTCACGGAGAAATTAAATCCTGGAGCTGGAATGGATGATTCAGCAAATGCACTTAAGGGTGATGCCCTGTTATAATGGATCCTGATGTGCTGCTGGATCCCAGGTGGAAACCCTGGAGGGAGTTTGTAGGGATGTCCATGGCTGCACAAACTCTGAACATCATGAGGAATGAGGTCAAATTTTGTCCATCTGTGCGTGTGCTTTGGTCACTTCGGGCTGATGCTGGCAGTATTTTTAGGTCTGGATAGTGTGTGACCCGTGGGGAATTTCTCCCTCTATAAACAAGCCTATTTTGAGTAGCTGCTGAAATGGAAAAAAGAAGAAAAAAACCAGAAATTGTGAGTTTGCTCTTATTTAATCTCTTTAAACCTGAGGTCAGGGCAAGAGCCTGTCTGGCAAATAATCTTTAATGCTCATAGGCGGCCAGGACTCGGGATTTGTTTCACTCCTGCTTCCTCCCGCAAGGAGCATCACCTGCGTGCCATCCTCTTCCTCGGAGCCGTGCGAGCCGGCTCCTGGCACGCCGTGTCCCTGCCTGCCGCGGTGAAGGGTTCCTGATGTGACACGAGCGATCTGCCTGCGCCGCTTCCCTGGATCCGGGGGGGCTGGGCACCAAATTTAGCCGAGCGGGAGCCGGGCAAAGAATCTATTTCGGTCAGTGCCGGGCACTCCGCCGGCGTGCGGAGAGCAGCGCTCCGGTCCCGCAGCCCCTTCCCGAGGCTGCATCCCAGGAACGCCCTGCCGCTGGATGCAGGGAGAGCGGCTCTGGATGCAAAGAGCCACTTTGCAGTCAGGTCAGGCTCTTTCCGCGCTGCTCAGCCCTCGCCGAGGACCTGGGGGTGCCGCAGCGGGGACCCCCCCTCTGCAGCGGGGCCTGGCAAATGAGCGCGGCTGCAGCGGGGCTGCTGCCTTAATGCATTCAGCCGGCATTGTCTTTTTAATTCCTTGCGCTCCGCCTGGAATTCATCCCCGGGATCGCCATGTATTATTTAGCTCGGCGCTGGAGGTGCGAGATGCTGTTCTCGGGAAGGAGCCGGGCAGAGCATCCCCAGCTCCGGGTGTTGCCTGGCAAGCGAGCGGAGCATCTCCGCCGTCCGACCCTCCGGCCCTGCGCTGCTGCCGTGGCTTTTCCCGGGAGAGCTCTCATCCCGGGCAGCAGACCTAGCGCGAAATTGCTGTTCACCCCTGCAGCAGGAGATTTAATTATCATTAGCTGAGCTTGCACAGCTCCACGTGCTGCCGTGCAGCTGCAAGTTTAGCTGGGCCTTTTAAAAATCCAGCTGCAATATATTTATTTTTTTCCCCTTCCCTTTTTTTTTTTTCCCTCCCCTCTGTGTTTTTATTCTTTGCCTCACACAAAAGCTTTGCTTTTATGTTTTGGGTCAATTTGGCAGCCTCTGAGCACGGTGCATGCTCAGAAAGGGCAGAAAAATGAGTATTTCAAGGATTGCAGCCAGGCAGAGCAACCTGTGGGCATGTTTAAAATATGCAAGTCCCATTGCCAGGGCTTGGGAATTTATTTTATACTTTATCAATTTACACTGGGGGGATAAAAAATAAGAGTTCTAAAAAGTCCTTTCTTGAGAGCAGGAGTCAGGGTCATGGTGGGTGTGGGAGAAGGGGTGAGAACCCTGGGGAATTTCCCCATCTGGGCTAGAAAAGTCAAACTCATTGAATTGCCCAAGATTTCAGTTTTTTTTTAAAAAAAATCTGCCTACCTATACAACGAGCTAACAAAACCCAGCCCAATGTTCCACAAAACTGCTGCTTTTTAGGAGAACTTTGTTTCCATCAGCATTTCCTGCAAAACTCTTTTAATGCCAAATTGGGGGATTTTTTCCACCAAAAATCCTCCTTTTCTGGGAAGTCCTGGGAAATTCCCCATTCTGTGGGCCAAATTCCTGGCGTGGTGACCTCTCCCCATGACTTTTCCCATCCCTGCCCTACCCAGCCCTGGAAGCCACTTTCCCCCCCATTGCCAATAAAGGCAAACAAAAATTAAATCTATAATTATCATTACTAATTCCACTTAATTAGTCACAAGCCAGCAGCCAAATTGGCTTTCTCATAATTATCAGATAAGCAGTAAGCACATCTCATAGATTATAATTAACACTGCTTAATTAAAATCTAATATACATACACCCTTTCCTCAACATATGCCTAATTGGGTTCACAAACAGAGGGGGTGTGAAGCCCCCATCCCTGTTGCTCCCCCAAAGATTTGTTGGATGCCACTTTTGTGTGAAGTTGGTGGCACGTGGGATGTTCTTCCTGTGCTTTCCAACACCATGGCTCCAAAAGAAGTGAGTCCCTGCTGCACAGAAAACTCACACGAGATGCTCTCCCGACTTCACTATTTTTTCTTATTATTGTTATTGCTCCAGCTGTGACCTCTCCATAATCCCCCGTCGATGCTGGGCTCTGCAATAATAAAGCAGCTTGAATAAATTACGCTTTCAAAGGCGAAGGCCGGATTTTGGAGCAGAGCTCTGGAAATTGATGTCTCTCTTACTCCTTCTTTCCCTGAGCGGGGTCGGGAGATGCTCCGAGGCTGCAGTGAGGCTTTTTGTACAGAGGGAAACTCTCAGACTTGTTTGTACCCTCACTGCTCATTGATATCTCACTTAAATCTCATTGATACCTCATTGAAATCTCACTTAAACCTCATTGATACCTCACTGCAATCTCATTGATACCTCACTGCAATCTCATTGATATCTCACTGAAATTACATTGATATCTCACTGAAATCTCACTTAAACTTCATTGATACCTCACTGAAATCTCATTGATATCTAACTGAAATCTCATTGGTATCTTAGTGAAATCACATTGATATGCCACTGATATCTCATTGATTCCTCACTGAAATTGGATTGATATCTCACTGAAATCTCACAGAAATCTCATTATACCTCCCTGAAATCTCATTGATGTCTTACTGAACTCTTATTGATTCCTTACTGAAATTACATTGATATCTCACTGAAATCTAATTGATACCTCACTGCAATCTCACTGAAATCTCATTGATATCTCATTGATACCTCACTGAAACTACATTGATATCTCACTGAAATCTCATTGATATCTCACTGAAATCACCTTGATTCCTCACTACAATTTCATTGATACACTGAAATCTCACTTAAACCTCACTGATATCTCACTGAAATCTCATTGATTCCTCTCTGCAATCTCATTGATACTTCACTGAAATCTCATTGGTACCTCACTGAAATGCTCTGGGTGTCACAGCAGGGATGCCCTTGATCCCCTCCAGGGCTTGGTGGAGGGGTTGATGCTCACGGGTGAGAGCCCACACTATGGTTTATGTGCTGGGGGGGCTTTTAGCTCCTCTTTCCCTGGATTTGGTGGAGGGGCCACTCCTGTGGATGAGGAACCTGAGACAGAACCAGGACAGGCATCATAAGGGGCCACCAAAGCTTTGTGTCCCCTTTGCAGGTGGCCTGACTCGTGAGCAGGGCAGCGCCTGCCAGCACGGCTGCCACTGTCTGACCTTGGGGCAATAATTACATTGTGTTCCAGGTAGCTGTGCTCCCATTCCCAGATAAATTCTCGCCTGTTTGGCTGCCTGAGAGAAGCAGAAACTCCTGATAGTGCTGATTATTAATGAGATCATTTGCCTGCCAGTTTTTGCTGAGCTCATATCTGACTGGGGAGTTGATTCACTGTGGGAGATTTACAAAATGTGATTTCCATCTCAGAGATGCTGAGCCGAGCTCCTTTAGCCAGGATGGAAGGGGGCTCCTTCCCTGGGATTTAGTCCTGGCGAGGGCTCCTGGCTGCAGTGCCAGGCCTGGAAACCCTCTCTTTTAGGCAGGGCAGGGATGGGGCATTTTTAACACCAATCCTTGGGGATCAGAGGCTTCCATGTCTGAAGAATTGTGGCTGTGGGTGATGCCAGGGCATCCCGGCATTCCGTGATGTCAGCTCGTCTCCAAAGGCTTTTAATGCGGCGGCCGTGGAAAGGGAAGGCTTGGCACGTGTTCCAGCATCGGGGGAGGATTTGCGGATTAGGGATGTGTAATTGTATGTAGTGCATGACAAAACAAAATAAGTGGCAAAAAGAACTCGGTCGTATTAGGGATTCAAAGCGAGCGTTAAGCTTTTCTACATTAAGGGAGGGGAAAAAAAAAAAATAGCCAGGAAAACGCGTGAGGAAAAATCCCCTTTGCTGGGCGCTCCCGCTCCACGCTGAGGCACAGCCTGGCTGCAGGAGCTGCGGGATGAGGGACGCTCGCCATCCGCGGGGGACAGGGGCCAACCCCTCCTGAAAACTTTTCCCTCCCAGCTGCCAGCCTTGGATGGGTTTGCTGGCCCGGGAGAGATGTGCATTGGAAAACGAAGGCGGAACACGGCTGGGGCTTCCTGGCTGGTGTTCCTGGTGATGCTGGGATGCCATGCAAGGGCCAGGTGCATTGGGCTGTTGTTGGGGAAGATGAAACAGGAAAGCCTTATAAATATGACTGCTTAGATTTTGAGAATATGAAACTTATAAGTGAAATAGAGTTGAAGACAAGTTTCAATGTCTAAGATGCCGAGCTTTAGTTACTGAACAACTGGAAAACAATGGTATGGCCGGCTGAAGGTTAAACAATTAAATTAATTAATTAAACAATGCCCTTCTCCTTACCAAGAGTCCCAGGGTCAGAGCAGACCCTGCTGGCTTGGCAGGAAGGGTCCAAAGAGTCGTTTTTAGGGTTTAAAATATAACACAGTATGGTAATGTAATGATTCTTATAGGCTGTGTGTAAATGCTGTAGGATTTGTATCTTGTACTGGATTGGTTGGTGTAAATTAGAATATTCAGTATAGAGGAAGATTTAATGGATTGTAACAGGAACTTTGCTCTCTTGCTCTTCTTCTTCTTCGCTCTCTCCTTTCTCCTCTTCCTCCTCACTCTCTCTCTGCTCTGAGCTGTGGCTGGCAGTTCGTAGCAGGGCCCCTTAACCCACACCCTGTGCAATAAACTGCACACTCCAAACTAAGCTTGACTCCAGAGATCTCTCGTCTCCATTCACCCCATCACCATCCCGACCGACCTCATTCCCACAGTCTGTGCTGGTGGCTGAGCCCCCTCTCCTCACTGTCCCCGTGCCCCTGTGGCCGAGCACCTCCACGGCCTCTGCTGGCAAGGTTCTCGCCCGCCCGTGCGAGGCAGCTGGAAGCTTTTGTCCATGGGGATTTCTCGCCATCATAAGATCTTCCCAGATTAAGTAAATAATTTCACATTAGCTTAATTAAGTCTAATAGACTCATTAGTTCACTCTTTGCGCGTGTTCCCCAGGGAGGATGGCCGGGAACCGTGAAGAGTTTCTGTGGAGGAATCCCATGGCATCTTAAAGGCAGGAGCCAGCAGTGGGAATGCTGCTGCTGGGTCAGGGTTGGCTCCGTGAGGTTCAGAAATTAAAAATTTACATCTTTGTGGTGGCTGGAATCATGGGCAGGTCTTTCCTGTCCAAAATGCTGCTGAGTTTTGTTCTGGCTGGTGGCTCAAGTGTGGCTGTGTGGGTGGGTGCAGTGTCCCAAGCAGGATCATGGTCCAGTCCTTCCCCTGGTGCCACAAAAGCCTCTGTGTGCTTGGGAGTGTCTTGCCCTGCTTGGAACAGCGTGGCTCCATCAGACCAGTCTGGCAATGCCACGAGGGCACAGTTGGGAATGAGTTTTTTGGTGGGTTTGCAGCATTTTTCTTCCTTCTCCCGCTACCAAGAGGTCTCTAGGCCCACCATGCTCAGAAGGGTGGAGAAGAACAGACTCCTGATCCACTGGCAGGGTTGGGATGATCCCTTTGGCTGTGGCACGGGATGGCAGGAGTGGCTCCTGGATGGTGATGTGGGATGTGGAGAGACGGATAGGGGACAGATATTGAGCAGAGAAGCAGATGTGTGGGGAAAAGCCTGTGGCTGCCCTAAACAGAAGGTGTTGGGGAAGAGCTGATGGAAGTTGAAATCTGTGTGTGTGCAGGTGCTGCCAGGGTGGGAATGTGTCTGTTTGCAGCAGGGGGAGGTTTTGGCTTTTCTCTTACCTGCTGGCGTGTGGTACTGAATTATACTGCGGTGTACAGGGCATTTTTATGATGCATTTTAAAGTTACATCAAGGGCATTGAGAGCATATGGGTAGGTGACCTCTTTTTTGCATTTGCATAAATCTAAATAAATAAAGTAAAAATTGAGAGTGGGAGGCAGGGACCTGCAGATCTCTTCATTCCGGTGGCGTGTTCCCATCTCCCGCACACAATGCTGAGGAGCAGAAAGCACAGAAGCCCGAGGTAGACATCTGGTTTCCTTTTCACAAGTGTTGCCTGTTCTTTATTTATAAAGAAATTATTGTATTTAAAGCCAATACTCATCTCTTGTACCAGCAGAGAGCACAGATAGATGGATAGATTAGAGGGAAATGGGTTGTGCATATAAATGGAGGTTAATTTGCTGACTCTTTGGAGAAGTGAAACCTGGCTGAGAGCTCCGGGGTTTGGAGGTTCCTGGGGGTGTTTTTGATTTCAAAAGCAGCGTGAAAGGAGCCAGTCCTGGCCAGGGGGATGCTGAATCATGGCATGCTGGGTACCATCCTCATTCCTGCATGGCAGAGGGGCAGGAGGGAGGGAGAAGGGACAACATCTCCTCTCCTCGTGGCTTTGGGATTTATCCCTCCACATCCCACCCACAGCATTTCTCTTGCCTCACTCCATCTGGGCAGCAGGGTTTGGTGCTGGCCGTGCAACAGCTCCAGGAGGGATGGGAATGGGAAGAGAATAGATTGAAACGCTAAATATACCCAGCAGGAACCAGCTGGAGCCGGTGGAAACCTCAAACGTGTGCATAGAGAGGAAGAACACAATGTTTCATTTGTTTTGTTTTATTTCACAAGAAAAATCTTCACAGCCCAAACTGTCACTTTGGAAGTAATTTGTGGCTGAGGATTTCAACACCCACTCCAATGATATTTTATTCTGACCCTAAACAAAATCAATAGCTTTTTTTTTTCCCTCCTCCTTTTCCTTCTTCCTTGAGAAAACAGTATTTTTCAGCTCAGTGGAAGAAGAAAATAGATTCTGCCCAGTGTTGTTAAAAAGATATTATAACCAGTGTCTCTGGAAGTGTAAAAAGTACATGATCTAATATGTCTGAAGCAATTTTGAAAGGCTGCTTTATTTAGGATAATGGAGAAGCAGCAGTAAACCTCATAATCTTCCCGGATAAGGAGTCCAGCAGGAGGGATCTGAGCTGCAGCGTTGTGCCCTGGCTGCTTTTTTTCACCTGTCAGAGGCAGGGTTGAACGCTGGATGAAGCCCAGTGAGGTGATGGAACCCAGCAGCAGCCAGGGAGGGTGAGGGGCTCCTATCCTAAATCTGTAAAGCCCCTGAATAGGAGAGAGAGGCTCTGAGATGCAGGAGCATCCCTGGGAGGGGTTAGGTCAGCAGGGGAGCTGGTCAGGGGTGTCTCTGGCACTGCTGCTCTGTCTTTTCATGTTCCCAACCTCTGAAAGCAGAGAAGCCTTCAGCAATATTGTCCCCATCGGTTGCCCTCCTCGGGAATTGCAGAAAATCTTGTTTGTCAGGAGGGAGGCAGAAAGGGGAAAAAAAAAAAAAAAAAAAAAAAAGGAGTCTGATGAATTTTAAAATAAATTATAAATTATTTTTTTAATAAATTATGAATACATTTTCTCTGTCAGGATTTGAGGCTCTCTGCTCTGATCAAAAAGTTTCCAAGTGTGTTCTCTCCCCACTTAGTCAAATGTAGATGTGTGCATTTCTGCTCCTGACTTTATTTTATTTTATTTTGATGAATTTTTTACTCCAACAACAACAAATATTTTGTTTGTTCTTGACGGGCATTGAGGGAGAAAACTTTTGAAGCGCTGCTCAAACACTTCACTTGCAATCAGGGTGAGCGCTCTGAGGATGCTCTGAGCCTCCACAGCCCCTCCGGCTCTTGGCCAGGGAGAGGGAGAGGCAGCAGGAAAAGGGTCTGGAGGACCAGGGAGGGTGGATGGAGCTGGAGCAAGGTGGGCTTGGTGTGCATCACCAGCCCCAATGACACAGCGGCTGCTTGGGGTGTGAAAACAGTTCCTGGAGGGCTTTCCAAAGGTCCAAATCCTCTGGAGGAATGAGGTGCAGCGAGTGATGCACTTCCCTGGGTAGTGCATCCTCCTGTCTCCACATCCAAGCTTCCACATGTTCAGGTTTTGTGTCCATGCCAGGTTCTGGCTCTGCTCAGGTGCAGGTGAGGACTTGGCTCCTTACAGATGCTTCTGCTGCCACCCAAAACTTCTGCCCAGCATCACGTCCTTGGGCCACTTGTTGGACTGGATAAGAGGGCTGTGATTAGCCTTCCCTTCAGAGGATGACAGGGCAATCACTCTTGTAGATTTTAATTAAAATGTTTAATTACACACCGTTCCAGCAGGCAGAAAAGTTAACACCGATCCTGGCTTGTCCCCAGAGTTGGGGTTAGTGGGAGCAGGGAAGAGGAAGAGATGGGCATGGAGGAGATGGTTTGAGCTTCAGTAACACCATGGACTCTCTTCAGAGCTCAGAAGGGCAGGAGGTGAACCTGGTCACAGGGACAGAGAGACAAAACCACAGGGAGCAGCTGTGTGCTGCTTATTCATTTCTCCCTGCTCCAGCTAGAGGGGAATGGCAGCTTCCTTGGACCCCCTGCAGTTGGAGGCTGATTCTTCACTTTTCTTATAGCAGTGGCTCACCTTCTTCATCCTGCACACAACCCTCAGGTCCTTCTCAGCAGCTCTGCTGCTCAGCTCATCCGCTCCCAGCCTGTTCCAGGGAGTGGGATTATCCTGCTCCAGGTGCTCAGCTTGGCACTCTGCTTGATGTCATAGATACTCTTCAATATTTTGAAGAAAACAGCTGCTCCTGTAAAAACAAATCCCTGAAGTCTGTTGAGGTGTTTAAAACTCATTTTCCATATGGAGGTCCCTGGGATGACAGTGCCTGAAGAGGCAGAAGAGCCAAGGCAATGGCTGGACTAATTGGCTCGTGTTAATTGTGCTAGGACAAACAGATCAGCAAGGCAAGACCTGTCTGTGCTGGGTCTGGAGCCTTTTTGTCCATTGCCTTGGAAGCATGGGTCTTCCATGCAGGTACGTCCCAAAAAGCATCAGAAATCAGTTCCTGAAATAATCTGTGAGGGAGGAAGGAAGGAGTGGAAAAAATAAATTGGTGCACTGTACAGCCTTTCTCCAGGGAGCAATTACCAGCCTGAGAAAAAGCTCTTGGTGCTGCACTCCCTGAAACACCTTTCCATCTGTGCATCCTCTTCCTGCTGGTCCCACAGCAGCAGGGACAGGAGGAGCCACCAGCCTGGGAAGGGGCACCCAGCTCCTGCAGAACCAGCCCCTGGAGAGTGTGGAGCTCCTCCCTAAAGCATCACCCTATTCTCCTTAGCCTGAAGGGGAAGGAAAGCCAGGAGATCCCCAGGAGTACAGGGAGCTGTTGGAGGTCTCCAACCTTGGCTTGCTCTGCTTTTATCCCAGGATTTTGCTGAAGCTCTCCTGCTGCCCAGGCTGGGGGGACTTCAACCCCCTTCACTCCTTGTACTGCATTTCCTCCCACCACAGAATTCCATTTTGTCTGAGCTGTGTGAGGCAGCAGAGATACCCCTGACTCCTGGCCCCTTCCTGTCCTGCTGCAGCATGGGACAAACCTTCTCTCATTGCTGAGATATTTCCTCCATGGTGCACCACTCTTGTCTCACTATGCGTGTCCAGGAAGCCACACATCTCAACTTCACTAATGCCTATTAGGATTCAAGCAATTTTTCTTTATTTCTAAGCGTTTTCCCTTAACAGACACTCTGTGTCCTGACATAACATTGAAGGTGCTGTGTTAAAGCTCCATTTTTCCAAGATTTGGAGAAAGGATGTGCTGGGAGGGCTGGGCTTTAGGTCTCCTCTTCATTTGAGGGTGACTGTCGTCACTTCAGAGGTGGTGGCCAGGTTTATTGAGAAGCTGAGGAGCTTTTCAGCAATGAAGTCCCCACACATGAGCAGCTGAGATTGCAGGGGAGTAGCAGGACTGAGAGGACTGGGCTTACCAGCTGGAGAGCGACGTGGTCTTGTTATCCAGTTAACACCTCGAGGAGCTGGGGAATATTTAGCTCCGGTTAGCAGGAGCCCCGGGGTGAGCAGCCAAGGGTTTCACAGCTCGTGGTTAGTGTGAAAAGCCAGGGCTCACCCCAAGTCGAGGAGGCAAACCCCATCCCCAACCCCCGGCGAGCCCCGGTGCTGAGGTCGGCCTTCTCCATCTCCAAGGCAGGCTCCTCTGCTTCCCCTCTCCGTGGCGATCGCTGACGTGTTTATTTCTCTGATTAATGAACTCTGCAAATTAACCTCCTCGCTGCTCTATAATTGCCATTAAGGCTTCAAAAATCACTTAAGCGTTTCCGGCGCTGGCGAGCCCATTCCGTTCGGCCGGCCAGCGCCTCCCGCTGATTGCAGGGAGATAGAGCCCGGCTCCTGACCTCCACGTTTACAATTAATTATTGCATTCAGCACCCAAATTACCCCCGCTCTCCACGTGCTCAGCTTTATCTCTCTGCACACACAGGCTTGGCTTTTAATTAAAGGTCCTTCAAATTAAATGAAAACAAATTCAATTATTGCCTCTCATTGGAACAGCTCACCGCAGACTCCTGACTATACTTCTTCTATGGAGAACCTGGAGACTGCTGGCCTCCCATAATCCAGTCTGACTAAATTTGCCTGATCTGCTGTTTTCCTTATCATCACTTGAGCTGTTCTCTCACTGCCAGGTCAGACGTGGGCTTGACTTGCAGAGAAAGCAGAGTTTTAAATGGGCTCGTTCTCTCTTTGTGTTGTTGCCCTTCAAGGAGAAGATGCTCTTGTACGGTGTGGACGGGTGAGACAATTATCATTAGTCTTCATTTTGGCAGCAGTGGAAGGGAGAGCACCCCAGAAATGAGGGTTTGGCCTCTCTGGCGCTGGATACCTGAATGCCAGGTGGTGGGATGGGCTCTCACCCAAGGGCACTGTTGTGTTTAGAGCTCTTTGTTCGAGCACGGAGCCCTCCAAGCCCCAGGTCCTCTCAAAAGGGGACACACCTCGTGTGAACAGGGGCAGATCTTTTCCAGAAGTGTGACTTGCACTATTATCATTGGGAAAGCATCACAAGTCAGTGTTATTTCTGATGGCCTTTGATTTGGCCAAATTGGTTGAGAAGGTTTCACAGCAGGTGGATAGCTTGGGAGAGCTTGGCTCAAATAGGAGCTCTTGGCTGGAGATGAGCTTCATTTCACCCAAATCGTGCCCTCTAATGCCCAGGTGCCTCTTCAAGTGATGTCCTTTCCTCCCTCCAGGCAGGATTTCTTAGCCAGAAAGCATCTCCTTGTCCCATACACTGAGTGATCTCCTAAAAGGTCCTTGTTCATCTCTCATGTGAAGGACAGAGACAGAATATGCCTCTGGCACTGCTCTGCCAAGTGGTTTGGTCCTGGTTACTATTTTTCCTCCCTTTGTGCAGTTTGTGCCATCATCTGTGCTGGCACGAGCCGGCAGGAGGGACCAGCTCCAGCCTCGCTGATGCAGAGGGGGAAACAGTCCAGCGTGAGGAGCAGGGGGAACCAAAATCAGCAAGCATGCCCAAACCCCAGAATGATCATGAATGTCTGGGGTAGGACTCTCTGGTGGTGCAAATCAGCAAAATATCCGCAGCGTTTTGCCAAGCAGCATCAGCCGATGATCGGCCTCATTAGCTTCACCTATGGAAAGCCTTCCCCGGCTCTCCGGGGCTGCGTGTGCCCGGAGAGGGCAGCGGGCAGCGATGCCAGGCGCGGTGAGCCGGGGGGATGCTCTGCCAGCGCGGCTCAAAAAGCACCAGGCTGCGCTTTGCGGAGCAGCCAAACTCCTCATGAGCCTCCCGCTGCGCCGAGCTCTCTCCGTGCCGCTCTGTATGGTAATCACCCCAGATTATATTGCTCTTTAAAAGGCCGCAGCGATCGCTTTTATTTTGCTGGCAGCCAAGCGCGGCTGCCTGGCGGTGATTGAAGGTTAGGCTGCTGTGACCGCCCGCTCCCCCGGCCCGGGGCTCGCCTTTCCCCTTCATCCCGTCCCTGCTGGGAGCTTTCCCCGTGTCCTCTGCTTGCAGCCGGGCTCTCTGCTCGCTTGGGATGTGCTAATCCTGTGACATCTCTTTTCAGGGCGAGGATGGAGGGTGGCAGTGCGTTGGGAGGTGGGATGGACGCTTCCCAGTGCCCAGCCTCAGCCTGGGCTCGGGAGCATCCTGCAGCACCTCCCTAAAGGCATTTTTGCTTTTCCTGCCCGGCCTCTGAGCAGTACAAGGACACCGCGGTGACACCAGCAGCCTGGCTGCTTTTCCAGTCCGGGGTGGGCTCCGGCTGGCTTTGCTCCTTTGGAATTCTGAGAGAGAGAGGGAGAAGCGCCTGTAAATAACCACGATGCACACGGGGGCTGTGTCCCTCTGTATCTCTGTCCCTCTGTCCCTCTGTCCCTCTGCCCCTCTGTCCCTCTGCGCTGCTGCTGCAGCGGGGGAGATGAAGGCAGAGCCCCAGGGAAGGGCGAGATTCAAAAGCCGGGAGGGAAGAGAGGCAAAGGCGGCAGGGATGAGAGGAGAGGCGGTGCGGATGGATGTTCGGGAGGGGACTGGAGAGGAGCAAACACCGGAGAGCCGGAGCGAGCTCATCTCTGCTGCCCGCGGGGTGCCCGGGCTGAGCGAGGCGGCTCTGTCGGCGCTTAATTTGTTGCTGGACACCGTGTCCCGCGGCTCACTCGCCCTCTCGGGGCGCCAGCACAGCCGCTGCCTCCGGGTCGAGGAGTAGGGCTCGTTTCAAAGCCAGGCATCGCTTTGTGGGTTGGTTTTTTTTTTGCCACCACCCGGCGTTTGGGCAATTATTAGTCTAGAGCAGTCGTGGAGGATTTTCTGCTTCAGTTCACGAGTTCCCTCTTGCTGCACAAACACTCTGGTGGGGAACCGATTTTCTCTGTGATGTTCCCGCAGCCGCTGAGATGTCAGCTTGGTGTCTGGGGTATCGCAATGAATGTCTCTTCCCCATCAAAACCATCTGGAGTGCTTTAATAACACGGGGTGAGATCCCAGGGTAGCTCTCCTGTTGCAGCTGAGGATTAAGATAGGATGTCAGAGTTTGTGTCCGAGGGAATCGCATGTTTCCCTTTACCTGCAGCATCTTTCTGTCAGTGCATCTCGAGATGTGTTAATCCTGCAAGGCACAGCAGGGTCAGCATCCTGGGGCTGGGGGAAATCAGGCATAAGGGGAGACCTCACAGCAGCCTACAACCTCCTCGTGATGGGCAGGGGATGGGCAGGCAGGGGTCTCTTCTCTCTGGAGACCAGGGACAGAACCCAGGGAACAGCTGGAGCTGTGCCAGGGGAGGGTCAGGTTGGGTATCAGGGAAAAGTTCTTTTTCCAGAGGGTGCTGGCACTACCTAGGCTCCCCAGGGAATGGAGGCTGCCAGAGCTCCAGGAGCATTTTGACAACACTCTCAGGGGCAGGGTGGGATTGTTGGGGTGTCTGCAGGGCCAGGAGTTGGACTTGGTGATCCTTGTGGGTCCCTTCCCACTCAGGTCCCTTCCATGGTTCCCTGAAATCATTTCTCTGGAGATGGGCAGTTGGAGAGGAATCCTGGCTCTCATCACCCCGTGGTGACCCTTTGCTTTTCCTTAAAAAAACGCAGCAGAGGAAAGAAAATTCTTTGTGCTGAGCATCAGAGGGCTGCACTGTGAGCTGGTACAGCCCAGGAATGCAGCTGAGGGTCTTATCAGGTTTGTTGGTTTTTGTTTTCTTTTTCTGGAGGTTTGAAGCGTGTGGCAGAAACAGCAGGGTCAGAGTTCAGGTTTGACTGCAGTCAGGTGGAACAAAAAAGTTATGAGGCGTTTAGAAAAGTGTTTGTTTTGGGCTTGCATTTGCCTTGTGGGGCCCATTACTGAGCGCAAGCCGTTCTCTGCAGCATGGTGATGGCAAAGTGTGTTTTAGAGGCCTAATGGAGCAGATTTGTCACTGGAGCAAGGAGGTGTGACTCTGCTCGAGCCTGCAAACTGCCCCCCTGTTTCTGCACACTGCTGGTTTTTCTTTCCTTTCCCCCCTTTTCCTGCTGCATCCATCACCATTCCGCGCTCGCCACAGTGATTTCCCCAAAGTCATCTATCCCCAGGCTGTGCCATTAACGCTCAGGCTTCGGCGTGATGGCTTTGTTTGTTCTTGGAAAACTATAAATATTGCTGGAGTAATGGCTTAGAGGATGAAGCTGGGCCATTTTGGGGTGTCTGGGTTCCGGAGGGCTGAAATGTATTTTAAAAATATGAAAAATCTCACTGATGCTGTGAAAGGAGTGAAGGAATTGGGTGGGGTTTTGCTTTGGTCTCCATCAGACACTTTGTCCTTCCAGCTCCAAGTGTTTGCCACTGCTGCAACATCCAATCCTATCCAGGATCCTCCTCCTGACCCATGTCCTGAGCATGCCCTGCCCTCAGCAAAGCAGGGAAGGGCTAGAAGTATCCTAAGGAGAAGAGTTCAGTAGTTGTAAAACATAATTTGGCTGCCATTTGGAATTTTCCCAGAAGAGAGCCTCTTTTTCTGGTGGGCTGTTTGGCTTTGTTGTTTTTTGCTTGTCTGTGCCTGTATGTATGTCCATAAAAAGTGCTATTTGGGATGAGGGCATAGCTTGTTTTAAGCCAGCTCAGCTTCTGTGACTGCAATGTAGATACAATTTTAGTAATTAGACTTGGTGCCTCTGTCTCCTGGCAGAGGGATGTTTACGTGGTGCAATGTTCCAGCTGTGGCGTTTCTGCAGCTTTCTGGGCTTTAGAAGTGACGGGTCAAAATATTAAACAGGGTTTTTTTTAATTAAAAATGAGGAATTACTGGTCTGTGTGTGCTGGGGTTCCCACAGAGAGGCTGGAGGGATGGGAGATGCTGGAGGGAAGCCTGTCCTTATCCCAGCAGTACCAAAACATCCTGTTAAATATTAAGATGTCCTTACAGGAGTTAGAAACAAAGATCATTTGACTTATGAACATTCCACTAGAGGCAGGACAAGGTATTTCCTGGGATTTAACTGTGTGGGATGGTTTGGCTGGACTCAAAGGTTGGGCTGGATGATCTTGGAGATCTTTCCCCACCTAAACAATTCTATGACTCTGCAGTGAAAGCTGATAATGGATGTGTAAGAAATAGGAAATGAGGATTGGGTGATGACCTATTTTCAAATGGGAAAGAATCTGACTTCCCTGGATAATTTTCAATTGGTTTGGGACGGTTTTGTTGCCTGGGGCGTGGGTTTTCCCAGCCAGTGAGGTCAGGAGAGGATGAGTGTCAGTGTTCTTGTGAAATACTGCTCTTCTCAGCCTCCCCGAGACCTCACAGCTCTTTTTGCTGAGGGCAGAGCAGCCTGTGAGGAGCGAGAAACGCAAGAACCAGAGGATGGCACTGCCACTGCTGCTGGAAAAGGAGAACTAGGGTGGAAAAAGGCAGGATTTGGCTCCTCTTGGCTGATCCACTTTTTCCCAGCAGAGAGCAGAGGTTAATTGTTATTTGCAGCCATGCCCACCCCTGGTTTCATCAGCACCATGGAGCAGGTGGACACAGGATGGATGGGGCTGTGCTGCACCTTGGCAGAGGCGCAGCTCCGAGGGCATTTCTGCCATCAGAGATGGGATTACACACAGGGAGCTTTGCTTTTCCCATCCTCCCAAGAAGCTCCAGAGCCCACAGCCGTGTAGTGAAGCAGGGAACAAAGGGAGATAAGATGGAAGGAGATTGGTGACCAGGAATGAGTTAGACCTGTGATGGAGCATTTTCCTTAAGAGAGGCTCTTACTGAAAATTGTTGGCTGTTACAATGCACGGAGAGGAGGAATGAGGCAGGGGGATGGAATAGTTTTGCATGGGGGAACATCATGGAGCAAAGCCTTTAAAAACCTGGTTTTTAGGCCCTGGTGATGCCTGGGAGTGTGAGCCCTTGTGGCAGGGATGCACACACAAGGATTTACATCACACTAAATAAAAACAAAGCTAGGAAAATCTTCCCACTGAGGCCAAAGTGTTTTTCTTCCCAACCTAAATTTTGCCCAAGGCATGGCTAAGGTTAAATCTTTCCTTTTCATCCCTGTTCTTCTGTGAAGACTGGACGACTTCGCTAAGTGTGATTGGAGCAGTTTGTTTTTAAGCTGCACATAAGCACTATGCTGGATTTATAGCGTTTTCATTCTTTTGGAATCGACCCACTGGGAGCCATTAAACTTTTATTGCTCTCTGCAGTTGCCTGGCCGGAGCGGGATAGAGCAGCCCTGCTGCTGGAAACGCTCCGTCTTCAGCTGCCAGGGCTGTGTTGGAGAGGAGGGACAGCAGGGAGAGGCCTCCCAGGGCCACCCAAGGATTTGCTCATCAGCTGGAAGATGCTCTGGATGTGATGATGGTTGTCATAATCCTCTGCAAGGCAGAGAAGATCTACGAATACATCCTCCCCTGGGTCATGCTGTTTCCCCACCTCTCTTGGCTGGCAATATCCCTGCTCATCCTTAAAAGCTGAGAGTGCAGGAGGCTTAAGGCTCTTATTTTTGTTGCATCCTGGGACTATCGAGGTTTTTAAGTACCTGCTGGGCACCTTGCCTGGGCAGATGAGGACTTGGAAGCGTGTCCTCCCAAGGATTCATGTGGAAATCTTGGGTGGTGATGTTTTTCCTGTTTCATCCACAAGCCCCACACCTAAATATTAACAAAAGCATCCTGGTTGTTTAGGGTTAAACAACCAGGGAAAAATTGATCATGTGTGATAATGTGAGGGAGACAGAACATGGATGTTGCAGCCTGAGCTGCCTGACTTGACACTCTCTTGGCACAGGGAGAGAGAAGAGCTGCCTGCTCTGCTGAGGGTGTTTTTCATGGAATAGAATTTCAGGACAGGTGAGCTGAGCACCTTGCCCAGGTGCTGGTCCCTCTCCAACCATGCTGAGGCTAAAGCCGGGGGAGATGTTTCCTACCCAGGAGAGAGGGGCCAGGCTGGGAGCAAGGTTAGATCACACCCAGAAGATGGTCCCTGACGTGGGTCTACTGTTGTTCATCCTGTGGGTGAACCTCAAATGCAGCAGCTGAAAGAATTTCTGGAGGGGCATTGCAACCTGTGGCTCTTATCCCACTCATCCCAGACCTTCACCACCATGGCCTTTCCCTTCTTCCCTTTAAGGGTTTGTCTTTCTGGATGAACTTTCTGCAACCCTTTCCTTGCATTCCCATGGGAGCCCTCCATCAGCCAGGGCTCAACCACCCCCGAGGCTGCAATATTCAACCCAAAACATTGGGCAACTGGAATACTGCAAACAAAAACTGAACATCCCAGCATGGCCACTTTTCCCTCCTGAAGGGAGGTTTGCATTATCTCCTTGTAGCTCCAGAAGGCCAGGCTGGGCTACTTCTGTCGGCATGTTTTCTAATTTAATTACTTATCCATGTCTCAAATTGTTTATGGTACACTAGGCTATTAAATGTGCCATAAGCAAATGGCTCTTGAAAGAGGAAGAGGATTTATTTGTTTTAGCAAGCACTCCAACAAAAGTCTATTTCCTCAGCTAATTAAGATTCTATTCGCTAATTTAAATGTTATGCTAATTAAAGCATAATTCTGAAACTGTAAAAAGGAACTTAAAAAAAAAAGGGGGGGGGCTGAAAAAAGAAGCAGCAAGTAAGAAAGAAGACTGGTTGGCCTTTAGAAATTGCATTAAATTTATTGTGTTGTTGTAACAATGGTGAATGGAGTAATTATTTCATTTGCCTCTCATGTGCTATTCATGCTGTTGCTTTTATTCATTTTCCCCCCATTCTCACACTTCATCTCATTAACACCCCTTCTCTCCCCTCTAATGGGCATCATCTTGCGATGGTTTAAGATGAATTGCGAGCGTGATCCCTGTGCCTCCCAGAAAAGGGCCACACTGAGAGTATTTGAGCCTGTTTATCTTCCAGCCGGAGCTGAGGCAACGCTCAGCGGCCAAACTCACGGAGTTACGTTGTGCTCACTTTAATTAAAATATAAATAACCTACTTTTGGGGAGGAATAGAGAGAAAGAACAAAAGGAGCAAGGTCTGTTTTGGTTTGTGCTTTCTAAATGTGGGTGTGCGTGCAGGGGACTGGCTCCTTTTCTCAGTTCACCCATCAGATTCTGGCCTCGTAACTTGGGAAATGGAATCACTGAGCACTTCAAGAGGAGATTAATTCACCGGAGACTTTACTAAGATAAAGTCTGGTACTTTCAAGGTACTTTCTGGTACTTTTCAATGGTGCTCTGGTTTCATTGAAGGTGTCCCTGCCCATGGCAGGGGGTGGAACTAAATGTTCTTTAAGGTCCCTTCCAACCCACACCATTCTGGGACTCTGTGATCGTTGAACTGAAACAAATATATCAGGGAAAAACTTCACCAGAAGTAGGGAAACTGGACTTGCTGCTGTAGTTTTGGCTCTCAGCTGAATGCCAGGTCTTGGAGTTCCACTGCCCACCTTCCATCTGCTTGATCCCACCAAGATTCCTCACCTGCAGGAGCTGGCGTGGCCTTGGGACAGCCTGGGAGGGGCATCAGAAGCCCAGCCTGAGCACCAGCTCCTTGCTTTGATGTTTGCTTTTCCTGGACCAGGGGGAGACTTTGAGCTTTGCTGGAGCCTCTGGAGGCGGGGATGAAAGGGCAGAGCCATCCTCAATGTGGAGAGAAACCGAGTTCTTGAGAGCAAGTGCCTGCCCTGGAGAGGAAATAAAAGGAGAGAGGGAGATGAAAGATGCGCATAAAGAGACCTGGCTGGCAGGAGCAAGACATGAACCCCAAATAAAAAGGGGTTGTAGCAGCCCCAGGATGTTGTCCCAGCAGTCAGGATCCTCTCCTTTCACCAGGTCCGTCTTTGCCCTGGGAAGCCAGAGCCTTTCCCCACTCCTGGCTGCTCCATCTTGGGAGAGAGAATTTGGAAAAAGTTTCTTTGCAGTGTTGTCTTGCTGTGTTTGTATTATTCATAACGAGAAACAGGCAGGAGTTTATTATATTGCTTTAATTTATGCATTTGGAGTTTTTTAAGAGAAAACCAATTAAGATTCTCTGATGAGCCCTCCAGCTCCCAGTGGCTTTGGGGAACCCTTGCCATGAGCTGCATTCAATCTGCAGCCAATACCTTTGTGTGTGGTCCTGATAAACACTTTTGGGTGATGCTGAAAGAAATGCAATATCTCCTCCTGCCTCCTCTGCTGCCTCCCCAGCCCTAATCCTGCCCACTGCCATCACTGTGCCTGGCAGGCTGAGTCCTCGGGTGGTAGAGATTCAAAGCAGAGTTTGTGGAAAAGCCAGTGTGACATTCCAGGCAGGGCTAGCTGACTTTCTGCCCTGCTCACACTGTGGATTGTGAGTTTTTAGTTGATGCCTTGGGAAGGCTGACCTGGAACAGAGACGGGACAGGGCTAGAGAATAAAGTAGGGATTTATTGAAAGGCCTTTAGGGTAAACCTTGGGCAGGACAGGGCCTGACCAGGACTACACCCAGGGTGGACCCAAAATGGTCACAAAATGGCAGACTGGTCATGAGATCTTACGTTTTTAAAAGTTTTGGTCCATTTTCATATTGGGGTTTAATTGTCCAATTCCACCTTCAGGTTGTGAGCTCCCATCCTTCTTGTTCCTCCCTCCAGCCACCCTTGTTTGTGCTGTTGGGCTGAAAGTTGTCCTTGGTGTGCAGCAGGACAAGGATTTGTTTTGTGTCCCTGCTGTGTGCAGAGAGCTGAGTGACCCTGACTGTGAGCTCAGAGCTGCACCCCTGGGCAGCACAGAGCCTGAAAAACAGGAAAGCTCAGACTTAAGGCATCATAGTTGTTTCAGAGCTGGGAAATGTTGTCTGCATCAGCTGCTCTGGATGCTCCAGTTGGATGAAGGAATTTTGGGGTGTTGTGCCATATCTGTGGAGGGATAGGGAATGAGGGATGTGCACTCCTGGCTCAACCTCCTTCCCAAACCCCAATCTCTCTATCCATCCCTAGTTTCTCCCTATTCACAGCTGTGCTCCAGCTGTGGCTCATCCCCTCCCCATCCCATCCCAGCCCCTCACTCTGGACCCACAAGCAGCACCTGCTTTGCCCGTCCTGGTCCGCAGATATATTTAAACTTTGATCCTGATGGGAAGTGACTGGTGCTACATTAAAGCCATATGTTTTAGAGGGAACGGCGGGGACGTGTAAGCTCAGTGATATTCACATCTAGAGAGAGCTGGGAACTTGTAGTGCCACCCACGCTTGGTATTTCTGCCGGCTCTGCGAGGCTTACACAGCTGGGGAAGGCAGAGTGGGAGCGAGATCTTCTGCTTAAGGGATTTTGTAGAGAGAGATGGATTAGATAGATTTGATGGAAACTGATAGTTTATGAAAATGAATTCACCTGCATCTCAATTTGGTTCTTGATGCCAAGAGACAGAGAAGAAAAGGAATAAAAAAAGGCGAGAGGGGGAGAGGGAAAACAATCCCAAGTTAATTAAAGTGCAGTTTTGATGTGCTGGGCTGGGCTGTTTTCTTTTTAACTGTTTGGCAAGTGGGATGGATCCCTTCATGTCAGCTTCCCAAAGAGGAGTGAGCAGAGGGATGCTGCACCTTGGGATTTCTCTTGGTCTCCTCTCACTGTCCCATCAGTGGATTGGGGGAATGAAGTGGGACTGTCAGAAGAAGTGAAGAGAACCATGTTGGCCAAAGGTACTTGGCAGCATGAAAAAAAACTGCTTGTGATGGCTGTGTTTGTCTCTGAATTTATCAGAAGCATCCTGGCAGGAGGGGAATTAGCAGTGCTCATTCAGCACCCAGCTGGAGCAGGCTGCCATCCCCGCAGGCTGTCACACCAGTCCCTCATGTTTGGCCACTGGAAGCTTCGGGAGAAGCCAGATGTTGGGTGGGAATAAACAAAAAAATTTACAAATCTCTTTTTCAACTTCCCTGTCACCAGGAAGGTGACAAGCCATAACATGGTGTTTCTTCTGGAGGTAAGGGAGCCAGGGAGCATCTTTCCAACCCAAATCACGGAGTTATGGAAAGCTGAGGAGGAGATAGGACTGCCCCTGTTCTGCAGAGTGCAGGAGGAGTCACAACCTGCTTTTCACAGGCTTTGGATACGCAAAGGTGCCCCTGTCTTCAGTCAGACAGGGCACAGGCAAGAATTTGCAGAGAGCCCAGTTGGAGTGGGGGCTGAGCTGGATCTTGGACCTTGGTTTGAGTATTTCCAGCTGACGGAGCTTTTGGGGTAACTGGCTGAGGGTCCTTTGGGATATCTGGCTTTTTCTTTGGGCTGGATGCTCAAACAGAGCTTTTCTTTTCTTCCCAGTGATGGAAAAGTCTGAGCAGCCTCCCACCCTGAGGAGTTTGTGCTCCTCTGTGCTGAAATCCTGTTGTCAGGGCAGTGAAGGTCAGAGAGGTCCTTGGAGTACCGTCAGAGCAGCAAGGTCCAGGATCTGAACCGTGTTCCTCTTGCTATCTGTTGTCACTCTGATTGCTAAATAATTATTGGCATTGGTGAGCACAGGCAGCTCCTCAACTCCCCATGGCCGTGGGCAAATCTCTTCATCTCCCTGCTTTGATTCCTTCCTCTAGACAACAGGGATAATAATCCTTATTTTCTCTCAGTTTGTGCCACTCTTTCAATGTAAACATGAACTCCTTTGGGCGAGAAGTGTCTCTGGGAACACGTGAGGAGTAACCAGTGTTTGGAGGTGGCATTACATGTACGAGCAGGACCTTTTAAACAGAGCTCTGTGCAGCTCCAAGGGAGCTTTTTTCAAAAGAAGACGGGAAAAAAGCCAACACAGAAAGCTGGAAACAGAACATGTGGGTAAATTAAGGCATGCAAGGCTTGCTTTGGAATGTGAGGGAAGCATCTCTTCCTGGTTAGTTTATCAAAGGGAGGTTAAGAGGTGATTTTGTTGTGGTCTACATAATTCTCTGTGGGGGAGAAGCTGCCGAAAACAGACAGGTTTTTAATCTAGCAGCAAAGAGTGTGTCAGGATCCAGTGCTGGAAGGTGAAGCTGGACTCATTTACAATAGTAGCCGTGTCCGATTTTTGAAGGGAGGGTAATTAATCATTGCAACAACTTACTCTGAGCCACAGCAGGGCTGCCACAACCCCTGAGCTCTCCACTTAAGGGAGACGTTCCTGAGGGGCTTTCAGGAGCCACAAGGAAAGCTGGGAGCTTGTGCAGGACCCACTGGCAGCAGGACCCTGCCATCCATGGGATGGGGACAGTCCCAGGCTGGCCTCTCACCTCCAGAAAGGTGTTTTTTATCCCAGTTTGGATGTCTGCACGGTGCTGGGGTGTCCCCAGGTGCAGGGAGGAACCACAGATGCATTAAGCACTAATCACTGCCAGGCCTCCAGGGATCAGCAGAGTCGTTGTGCCTTTTTGTTTGGTTTTTTTTTCCTTTCAAAAGCGTTTTTAAAAATCAATACAAATAAATAAAGAGGCCATAAATCTAGGAAGACACCCTCAGCTCCCTTCGGAGCCCTCTGTTTTGTGGGGATGGGTTGAAGGGTGACAGAGCATTGACCTGCCTGAGACAGATGGGAGGATGCTGGAGCCAATGCACCCTCTGAGGAGGCAGGAGAGGAGGCTTGAGGGGGTTGCAGGGGTGCAGGATGTATATTTTAAGGTATAGGACATCCCCAGCTGGCCACTCACCAAGGGAAAAGCCTGGCTTCAGGAACGTTTTGTTGACTCTGAGGCAGAGGCCAAGGACTGTTTGAAAAACAAGACCAAGCCGAGGCAGAGCCAGGAGCAGCCCCTTGGCTCCCCTGACCTCATCTGGTCAGCCTTGATTTCCTCGTGCCTGTTTCAGCTCTGGGAGCAGGGGTCACTCTCAGCCTGAGTTATTTGTGCTGAGCAGCATTCCCTGCCTCTGGCACAGTCAGGGGGAAGTGATGGGCTCATTTCTGCAGGGGAACCCATCCCAGCTCCCTCTCTTTTCATCTCAGCAGGAGGGGTGTTTTCCTGAGAATGGTTTGGGAAACATTCTGCATCACCCTGGGAACTTGAGGTGGATAGTGGAGCTCCTGCTGAAAGCTGACCAGGAAATCTCAGCTGGATTGTGCAGTGGGTCATTTCCAGTGCTCATCCATGCTTGGAGGTACAAGCTGGTAAAAGCCCTTCCCAAGGGACAATATATCCTTATAAAACACAAGATTCTGCGTGTATCCCCTCCCACCCAGGCCAAACAAATTGTGTCTTGAGCAAATAAAGCACAGAAGGGTGGCAAAGGCACTGTCCTTTACCTGAATGCTGCTGTCATCCCTGCGGTGTGCAGCAGGGAAACAGCTCTGCCTTGGCAAGGATCCTGCTGAGGGGGAAAATTTATGCATGGCACCTCCAAATTTGCGTTTGTGGGTGCAAGATGGGAGCAGCAGCAGCTCAGGGGATCCTTGCTGGGTCTCTGGGTGTAAAATTCATCTCTGTGTGCCTGGTGTGATCTCAGCAGGTTCTGTGGCTCTGTTGTCCCCCTTCCCCTCATTCTCCCTCGAGGGGGGCTGGTTGTTTTTGGCACAGGGGGTTTTCCTTGGGCAGGTTGTGCAGGAATTGCTGCACTCCTTGGTAATCATGGACTGTCAGCAGCCTAAGGAGGGGAGTTCAGCTCAACACCGGTGCTGCAAGGAGAGATAATGGTAAATAACCAGCAGCTATTGGGGAAGGTTGAAGTAAAATAAATGGATCCAATTTTCAGTCTTTCTCCTGGGTTTTTAATTTTTTTTTCTTTCTTTTTCTTGCTCTATCCTTTCTTCCTGTTTGACTCTAGAGCAGCTCAGGTTGGCACAGCCCCAGCAGGGCTGAAGAGCCCTGCACCTAAAACTGAGGGGGCCCTGGTCTTTTGCTTTGGGCTACACCCAGGTCCAAAGTTTTTAGGTGTTGAAGGGGGGAAGCAAAAAAGCAATTCGACTTCTTGCCAAGGGATAAGCTGGGAAGGAAAACTCCTGGTCGCTGCTAAGTGGATGGAGGAGAGAAAAAGGGGCTCAAAACCCCTCCCAACACCTTAAATAAACCTTTTCCCTAGTCTAGCTGCCCACACATAAACAAAATGCATTTTCAACCTGTTCTTTCTCTCTCCTTGACAGCACAGTGGCAGTTTTTGCCAGAAGTCCTCGTGGGCTGTTGGTGGAAACATGGTGGTGGAAGCACAGGGTGCCCGTGCCCCGCGGGGGCTGCGGGAACCGCTCCAATTGCTGCTCGCTGACCTTGCTTGAGGCTTTGAAATCCGTGTGAGAAAACCATAATAGCTCCCCACCTTGCACATCCTCCTTGTCAAAACAGAAACATTTCTTGCAGGACCTCATTCAGGGCTTAAATACCTCCAGAAATTCCTCTGCAGCAACTCGCTTTTCTGTCTTGCATTCAGGAGCTCCACTGTCAAGCCGCTTTTCTTCCTTTCCAGCATCTCTTTCTCAACGCTGCCTGCTGGCTTTGGGGACTGGGAGGATGCAATCCTAATTATCCTCGTGGTGTTTTCAGTCAGTTCTTGGGATTACATCTTCCCATCAGGGAAGAGCAGGTGCAGTAAGTGGCCCTGCTGTTGGCACAGAGCAGGGGAACATTGGGCCCTCCTTTGCAAAGTGTTTTTGGGGGCCACACTGAGGTGCTGACAACAATTTGGGTGCTTGAGCTGGGTGCACCTTCTGGAGCTCTGGGTGCCTGCAGGTCACGCCAGCCCCTTCTGGCTCTGCTGAGTTTTCTGGGATTCAGGAATGACAAACATGCAAAGCACGGTGTAATTAAACACGAGGTGCGCTGGCTCATTAAGTGATTGCTGGGAGTAAAGCGAAAGCCTCGCTGACAGCCCGGCCTGGCAGGAGCAGGGGCCGTGGGGATGACTCAAGGCCAAGCACAGCTTGATGGCGAGCGTGTTTCCGACCCCGTGCCACCAGGTGCCGAGGGATCCAGAGCATCCGCAGCCTCTCCCCTGCCGCATCCCGCTCAGCTGTCCGGGGCTGCAGAAGAGAAATAAAATAAACAGCAATTTCCCAGCCGTGCAGGCTCTTTAAGCCCTGATTGCAAGCAGTGCGCTGTCTGCTTTTTCAAGTTCTCCTGCAAAAGCATGTCAGGTTTCCTTGGAAACTTCGGAAACTTCCTGTCCTTGGCGTGAATCCTGGGTGGTGTTGAGGACATCGCGTGCAGCAGAGTGGGTTGAGCTGTCGAGCCATGGTGTTGCCCTCCCTGCGCTTGGGTGTTACTCAGGGGGAACTTCCAGGGCTTTTTGGGACATCATTCCCATTGCAGGAGCTTTACCTGGATTTACCTGCCAAGGCTGTGGGGTGGTGTCTGCTTTTGAACCCTCCAGAAAGATAGGGGCAATCAGTAAATCAAATATCATCGGGGAATCTTCTCAAACAGCAAGGTCACCTCCAAAAATAGGGAAGATAGAGAGGCTCTTGGGCAGCATTTTACAGCTAAAATTGTTCCCCAACTCAGAGCAGGCAGCCTTGCCAACCTTCCCACCCTCCATTCCGAGGGAAAAGCCCTGGTGGTTCTCACAGCTGCAGGGAGTGATGCCCCAACCCTTTTCTTCTCCCCTTTTTGAAATCTGAATTTTCCACAAAGCTAAGCCCAGCCCTCTGGTGAAAGGTGTCTTCTGCTGCACAGTCGTGGGGAGATGAGAAATAAAAAGGGTCCTCTCTCTCTTCTTTAAGGCTCTTCTCTCGCCTTTTCATTTACCTTGAGCCTTGGAGTGAAATTCCATAAGGGCTCTGTGAAAGAGCGCTGACACAAGACTCTAATTTCAGGTGTGAATATGGAGACGTTTTTCATTAGGAAGCATATGGTGTTAAGGTTAAAAAAAAAAAAGAGATGAAGTTTGACAGCCAGGAACAAAGCAATGAAATAATAACTACAGGTGGGCAAAGCCTCCAGCAGCGTTTGCAAACAACAAAACCAAGCCAGGGGCGGTTCAGATCCAAGTGTTATTGTTACTTATTAGAGTTAGTGGAAAATTTTTCAGGGGAATCAGGGTGGTTTTTGACAGAAACTTGGGTTTTCATCAAAAGTGAAATTTCCTTGGGAAGTGTTCACCTTCTGAGGGAAATTTGGGCGTGTGGTAGGAGACAAAGAAAGAAAGAGAAAAGCGAAGAAAGATGTCAGAAAGCAGCTGAGGAGTTTTTATGCTGAGTGATGGATGAATTGTCCCCCCATTCCCAGTGCCAGGCAAATACAGACTGGGAAGGTGCCTGCTGGGTAGCTGGGTGTTGGTTACCTTCAGCTCAGGGGGTGCAGGCAGCTGGCTCCATGCCTGCTATCAAACACTGGCCTCATCTCCCCATTAAAGCAACCTCATAAACACACAGCAGCTTCCCCATCCATAAGAAAATGTTTCCTTGATTCCTTCCTTTGGGACTTCATGGAAGTTTTCTGTCTCCTCATCTCCTGATTTATCCTTATCTCTTGGAAGTGTTGCCTAAATGGCTGGACATCCAGATTGGGCTGTGTAAGAGGCAGCTGTTCTCTAAAACATCTTTTATTTCTCTTTCTGCCTTGTAAAACGGGGTTAAAGGTATTAATACTCCTGGTGAAATACCGTGGGAGATGCTGATTAAAAGTCTGGGATGGGAGGTGGATCTTTGCTGCTGGAGTGTTGTGTCCAGCCTCTCATCTCCCCTCAGGGCTCTGGGAGAAAGTTGAGCTCGGGAGCCAAATGTCATTGCTGAGGCTCCGCTTTCCTCTCTGCTCTTTGAATGCCGGGTCCCAAGCGGCCTCACAATTTATGATGAATATTTTATACCTCTAAATGATGTTTTGTGGGATTCCGCCAGTGGTGGAGGATGGAGCCTTTGTTTTATGTGTCAAGCTTGACGAGGCACCGTTTTTCCAAATGGATAATTCTGTTCCTCTGCCATCGAGGAAATTGTTTCCTTCTTGGAAAGACTGATCTAAACGAGGCTTTGGCTGCCAGGGAGACCCCTGAGTAAAAGATGTAATGTGGCTGCAGGTGACCTTGTGGTAAGGCATGGAGGGGGCATTCCTTATATTTTTTCCTGGTCCCATTTTGGAGCTTGTTTGTACTGGGAAAAACTTCAATGTGGGGGAAAGTGGGGTTTACTGAACCCCCTCCTCACTGACCACTTTCCATTAGTAGTGCAGAGAACAAGAGTCTGAGGGGGGAACAGTTTTCTCTACAAAAGAGAAAAAGAGCACTTAGAAAAACTGGGAAGTGGGAAGATAAATGGCACAAGAAACAAGCCACGAAAGAACCCAAGTCAGGAGATCAGATTGGAAATACGCTGCTCGTTTTCCAGTTCCAGCCATTACCTTCTGCTTTGAGCTGGCTCAGACAGGCTCGGTGCTGCGTGTCAGCCCAGGGATAATGGAGCAGGTCCCACCACGTATCCCTGCAAAGCAGGACCAGGATGGAGCCTGGCCAGCCTTGCTGGCTGCCTTGGACGCTGGAAGCTGGGGTGGCTGCATCCCAATACCCTCGGCGGACAGGCTCCCACCACGTCCGCACGGGGCTGTGACTTTGGGGACCTGGGGGAGGAAAGGTGCCACAGAACCACCGGTTTTATTAACGCCGTGGAAGGTTGCCAGCCATAATTAAAGCCGTGAGAAGCTTGGCGGTCTCACTTCACAGAGCCTGGTACAAATATTTCTGTTGGGTTTGATCCATGCTGCTTCGGAGCCTCTCGGTTTCACCCCGTGCTGCCGAGCCGCGTGAGGTCTCTGCAAAGAACGTGGTGAGCCCTTGCCGAGGTGAAGCCAGGCAAGGCTGACGTGATGTGAACGCTGATGAGGCAACCAAGTTTCCTCTCAGCAGGCCACAGTTTGCCTGCAAAGTTTGGATAAATTGGATGGGAGTGAAGTTAACTTGGAGAAGTCAGTTCGGTAGCGCCTTGTGTGGGATTCACCGGCATATTTCCCGCATCTTCTCTGTCTCGGGGAGGAGGAGTGTGGGGAAGGAGGTGGGGAAGAGCAGACTAAGAAGAGGAGGCAACCTTTCGTAACTGCGTAGAGATGTCTCTCCTCCTTCCCCACTCTTGCAGGAGCCATCTGCTGCAGCTCAGCAGGCTTGAGCCCAGTCAAACTGTTTTCCCCCCTGCCTCATAAATTTCTTTTTGCAACTTCAGGCAGGTGTCAAAGTCTTGGTTATAAATGCACCCTTTGGAGAACCTCTTCACAAACATGGTTTCTCTGGGGACAGGGAGTTACCTCATGGCATCTGTTGTTAACTCCATAAAAATCCAGCTGTGGTAGGTGCCCGAGTTTCTCCATAGTCACTAAGGACATATGGGGGACCTGAGAGTTTCTGCTCACTCTTTGCAACTCTCTGGTGTGGTGGAGGAAACTTGGAGGATTTGCTTGTCTGGCAACCTTTTAAAAGGCAAGAATTTCCTGAGGTGATGCTTGCTGGGCTTTTAGGAGAAGATCTTCCCATTTGAGCAAAATCTGAACAGAAGGACCAACTTAGAGCTCTCTTCAGGCTCTTACCCTTAAACACTGAAGGTGACTTTAATCAGTTCCTGAAGGAATTGTCCCATCCTGGGACAATGATGATTTAACCTCTGTACAACAGAAACATTTGGTACAGGACACAGTAACTGTGATATCATCCTTGTGACAACAGATGACTCATCCCCAAGATGACGAGAACCTCCCCTGAATTCTGAAAAGTCCTCTCTCATCCACACTATCGAGCCCAGGCTGCTGGATCCAGCCTACAGACACAGTTCTGCTCTCCTGTTCTGTGAATCAAACCCACCCCAGAGTGCCACAACCACAGCTCGAGGGTGGCTTTCTTGAAAGCACCAGAGTTTTCCTCAACAGCTGCGTGTAGTCAGGTTAAAAATGGAGAAAGGGATGGAGAGCCCCTTCCATCTGTTGCCCACCTCTCCTTGCAAACCCGAGGGGAGGGCGGCGGTGACCGCCGGCATTGCGGCACCTCCCTGAGCCAGGGGGCACAGCCGGACGGGCACAGGGAGGCTGCGGGCACGGGGAGGCGGCGGGCACGGGGAGGATGCGGACACGGGGAGGATGCGGACACGGGGAGGGTGCGGGCACGAGGAAGGTGCGGGCACGGGGTGGGTGCGGGCTCGGGGAGGCTGCGGGCACGGGGAGGATGCGGACACGAGAAGGCTGCGGGCTCGCAGGGTATTTTTAACGCCGCTCCTCCCCGAACGTGCAGCCGGCACGGGCAGAAAGTGCCAGATTGCCAGCCCAGCCAAGAATTCCGGGCTTTGCGAGCTGTCGGGGAGGGAGGCGAGGCGTGAATTCAGCGTGCCGCGATTTTTTTTTTTTTTCCCAGAGGGTGCGCGGGGAAGGCTGGAGCGTCCCTCCATAAATGGGTGCTCCTGCACCGTGCAGGGACATCCCTGTTGGCCCCAGGTGTGGGCTTTGAGTCATCCCCTCCAAAATGTCCCCTGGTCACCAATCTCCTCCTCGTGGCCACGCAGCGGGGTGGCCTCAGCCCATCTCGGGTCCCTGAGGGTGTTTATGTGCCAGCCCAGCTCGCGTTTGTCCCCCACCAGGGGACAGCTGACAGCCGGGAGATGAAGCCAAGCTGGCCACTTCATCTGCTGCAGCAGGAACAGGTTTTGTGCTCGTTCCTGACCTAGAAACGGGGCCAGCCACCTCGAGGTGAAGGCTCTGCATCCTCTTACCCACCCCTGGAGCCTTTTAATCTTCTGAGCTGAAGATCTTTTGATCTGAGCAGCTCTGTAGTGCAGGCCAGGCTGGCCAGGAAGTGTTGAATGTTTAAAGACCTTGGGCTGCTCTCGCTACAGGGGGGTGATGCAGGCTTAAAAACAGGTCTGGTTCCTCCTGTGTCTGGTCAGGGGGAGGACAAGGACACCTGGCAAACCCTGGGGTGCAGGAAGCAGTGCAATGTCCGAAAGTTTTTCCTGCGGTGTCACTTGGAGAGGTGCCTCAGGCTAGAGCAGCATCCCTGGGGCTTGGGGCTGCTCTGCAGCAATGGAACAGGAGCCAGGACAGAATTCATCCCTGCTAAACCTTTGATTTCCTTAGGAAACCCCTGCCTGGTTCCCAAACTGGTCAGCATTGCCTAAATATCCCCAAAGGCAGGGATAAAAGCTTGGAAAGATCACCAAGGATCAGGAGCTGCTGTCCTTGAGGTGCTGCAAAGCACTTTCCCCGAATTGTGCTGATAAGGGGAGAGTCTGGCAACTGATGCCACGACCTTACAGTCACCACTGAATGCTCCATTTCCAGCCTCCAAAGCTGCACATCGCAGTCACCTCTTCAGCAGCCAGGAGGGCATTTTGGAGAGCTGTTATCCTCCTGCTCCTGGTGCACTGGATTTGAGCATTCAGTGGTGACTGTAAGGTCGTGGCACCAGTTGCCAGACTCTCCCCCAAGCAGCACAATTCGGGGAAAGTGCTTTGCAGCACCTCAAGGACAGCAGCTCCTGATCCTTGGTGATCTTTCCAAGCTTTTATCCCTGCCCCTGGGAGTACTCAGGCACTGCTGACCAGTTTGAGAAGCAGGTTGTGCAATTCTTCTCCTCCTGGCTGCAAATAGGCCCCATTTCCTGGCAATTCAGTGGTTTTAGGGGACGCTGCTGTGGCTCGAGGAGGAGCCGTGGTCTGGCAGGGCACAACCTTGGACTCTGACCTCACAGAGCCTCTGCACAGCATTTGCTGCCTAATGAGGCTTAGGCAGCAGCCTGCGAGCTGTGTGGCAGATCATTGCAGGAAGATCAGCTATTATTGGAGTTGGTGCAGATGATCTGAGCGATGATTTGCTTCTCTCTCAAAATACAATTAGTCACTTCCACCAGCTCAAAGGAGAGCAAGGGCCTGAACTATTTGTGGCTTTGTGCTGAGGGAGCAGAAGAGCAAGTTCTTCAGGTCTGGACAGCTCCAGATGCCTCGTGGTGCCTTTTGTTAGCGATGCTCAAATCGAGCTCTGTGTTATGTGTCTACATTTTTAGCACCCTCAGATTCGCAGCTGTGCCCTGGGTGTGGGGTGAGGTGCTGGAGGCAGAGGATGGGCACTGATGGAGCCAATTGGGTCCATCCACAACATGAGAGCAGCAGAGAAGGGGGAAAAAAGCCTGACTTACCAGAATCCAGAACAGTTTGTTGTTTTGTTCACCAGAGTGGGAGAAAGGCTGTGCACAGCTGTATTTCTTCCCTTCTCTCTGGCTGGTGGTGATGTGATGGTTTGGGCTCTGCCCCCAGGACTGTTTCTGTGCCCAGCAGGAGCTAAGCAGCAGGTTTGTCAGCTGGCAGGCTGCCTCCTGGCCTCGCAGAGGTATGCTGGCTGCAGCCTTGCTCCTTTGCAGGTGAGCTCTGCCTCATCAGGAGCTAGCACCATGCCAAGAAGATGCTTGTGTGAGATTATTCCCAGTTTGGTACCCAGCCCCGGCTGCCTTAAAGGAGATTTCCTCTCTCTGCACTGCACTTTGCCTTTAAACACTCCTGCTTGGTAGTTGCTGGAAGTGTGAAAGCACCTCGGGTCAATTGGTGTTTCTGAGCACCTTAATTAAGTGCTTTTTGCTTCTACTGAGCCCCTGCCCTTAAAAACCAGCCTTGAAATTGCCACATACAACCAACACCTTAAGGCTGCTTTATCATCTTAACTTTCTGCTTACAGGTTCTTTCTTGCTGGAGCAGTCAGTGCTCCCTGTTCTTCCCTGCCTGCCAACCACTGCTTCTACCGGGATCTCCCTGGGCCCTGTCTGGAAGGGCTGCCCCACATCCCAGCCCTGCTGAAACCTTCCTGCCCCTCCTTCCTGCCAGGCTGTCTGTAAAAACAGGATCAGGGGAGAGTTTTGAGGCTGGTGGGGCGTGCTTTGGGCTCCTGGGGCTTTGGTGTGGGCAGCACCTTTGGGCTGTTTGGTGTTGTGGTGAGATCTGGATCCAGGGAATATTTTTAGGGTTCCCACTTTTCCCTTCCATGGGTTGGACCCCACGCCAGTGCCACGATGCACAACGCTGTCCCTGCTGCCCTCCCTCTCCCTTCCTCTCTGCTGCTCAGAGCAGAGCTGTGTTTTAGGCTGTAAGCGCCGTGCATTGTGCATTTCCATAAAGGCCGTGTTGTGGAAGGGAATTGTATTGTATATGCCGGCTGCGTGCTTCCTTTTAAACTATACCCCTGTCACCAGGCAGCTTTCTACAGGTTGGTTGCAGAGTGAACAGCTGAGAACCTGTGGGAAGACCCAAATGGCACTTAAATTATATTTGCTCTTTGATTTCGAAGACATTTAGTACCATTTAATAGAATCAGAATGCAATTTAACTCTGCCAAGTGGGGGAGGCCGCCTCGGGAGAAGTGACACTGCCATAGCTGGGGAAACAAAAAAATTTAAGTGAGCAAAACAGCAGGGTCGCATTTACTATCCGGGTAATTATTATTAAATAAAGTGCGGAGTGGGACTGTGTCTATCAGCCTCCCCGAGCACTCCAAGTGGCATTAACCACTTCAGGGCCGTGGGATGCTCCGGGCTGGGAGCACTCCGGGGGACACCCGAGGCGTGGCAGCTGAAGAGGCTGTTGATCCGGAATTAACCCGGGAGCGTTTAAGCGGAGGCTGATTTTAGCGCTAATGGTCCCGTTAGCCCGGCTGGGCTCCCTCCCCCGAGCCGGCAGCAGCACTTCAGTGCCAATATTGTTTTCTCCACCAGGAGCTGGTTATTAAAAAAAAAAAATAATAATGCAGGGAAAGGGACAGGAGCTGTGCTGTGCTGAGCACATCTTGGAGACAGCTCCACAGGGAGGTCTGGCTTTCCTGCCTCCCTGTCTGGCTAAAAGGATGATGAAGACTTCTTGTCTGAGTTTAAGCATCCTTTTATTTTTTTTTCCCCATTTATTTATTTTCCCCCCGTTATTTATTTATTTTTTCCAACGTTTTCTGGTGGCATTTGTTTATTTGATTGGTTGTTTTTTCCTCCTTGTTGCTGGGGGTTTTGCTTGCCTTTTTTGATTTTATTTTTAACCTCCAACTGTCCATTTCAGCCACCAGGATGCCTTAGGTTTGGCAGCACTAAGTTCTCTGCAGTGAGGAGCAGTTAAGCCTGGCCTGGCAGTGCCCGGTTTAATTTAAGGTTTTTGGACAGGTCTCCAATGCAGTGAGACAACGCCGTGGGCGGCCGATTCGCAGCCGTTGTTCCGTGCCTGTGTAAAGGAGATAATAGCACATCCCAGCCTCACCGGGGGTTTGCCGAGGACGAGTCTATTAAAGATTGCGAGGTGCTAAAGATGCTTTGCTGATTGGGGCCATACAAGGAGCTGAGGTATCTGGTTTAGGGAAAGCTTTGCAGTTGTGAAATCAGAAGATTGTCGTTTTTATTGCCCGGCACCTGGAAATCAGATTGAGTTGTTAGGATTTTATTTTTGCCTGAAAAAAGAATTACAGTGAACTGGGAGATAAGTTATGTTTGGTGATGATCCGTCGCATTCCTCAAGCATGTTTTGGCTGAGGCTTCTCACACAGCAGGGAAACACTCCCAAATTGCAGATGTGGAAACTGAGACTCTGAGGATCGAGGGGATGGGGATCACCTTGACCAAAGGGATGTTGGAGCAGTCTTGCCCTCATTTTCCTGCCATCCAGCTGGGGACCAGCAGGTCAGCAGATCCCAGGATGTGCTGGATGGTTGGGAATTGTGGGGAGGAAATGACCTAGAATGGTCAGCCGACATTTCTGCTTCACCCAAGCCCTCCAAAATCCCTGCTCACAGCAGCCCTGGGTGTCAGTAGGGATGTGCAGGCAGAGGCTGCTGCTCCAAGATGAGTTTCCCCTGGAAAAGCTGGAGCCCTTGTAGAGCACTGTGACAGATGCAGGTTCCCATCCCTCCACTAGTATTAGCTGTGAATTTATGTCTGCATCTCTCAAAGAGCTTGATATATCCAATCCTCCTGGATAAAGGCAAAGGATTGAATTATTTCCAAAGGACAATATTTCATTTCCTATAAGTGCCTTAATCTCGTGAGTAAATATTACAGCTTTGTGCTATAATCCCTAAGCTGGTATATCTCTTCCCTTCCCAGTTACCTTTTGTGTTGATTTACATTTAATATGTTGCCATTAAATCTCTTTCTCTCCCTGAGGCCTATTATAAGTGCAGTATTTATTCTGTTGAGTCTTTTTTAGTCACATTTCTATTGTATTCTAATGTGCTCACACAAAAGACTGCCGGGCACATTCCTGGGATATTTGCATCTCTTTCTTCCCTAATTTTGTCTGGGCTTCTGAAAACACGTGCTGGTTTTGCCCTGTACCCAAGGATTCCTCACACAGATGAGATTCTTTCAGGAAATCTCTCCTAACTCCTGGGCTTTCCTGGTCTGCCAGTCCTGCTCCCAGGGGGAGCATCTCACCTGGTAGAACTGAGCATCCTGATCTGTGGAAAAAAATCCCTGAATCAGCCAGGGAGATCTCTGTCTCATTTCATCCTTGGGCTGGGGCTTTGCATGGACCCGCCTCACTCATTAGGCTGCTCAAGGAGAGGTTTTCTGGAATTTGCAGGCAGGAGGGGCTGGTTTGAGAACGGGCTGGGGGTGTTTAGGGGCAGGACAGAGCAGGGGGTGCAAAGACTGCAGTTAAATTTTCGGAGAGAGTGGGGGAGATTTTGGGATCCTTGATATAATGATGGGTCTTTCTAACCCTCTCCTGGGATATCTGAGGGTCTCTGCAGCCCAGTGGCAGTTTGAGGAGGTTCACAAAAGTTTTCCTGAGCTGGGGAACCTCCCCTGGGTGGTGTTTTGGGGGTGGGTGACGTAGGGGTTGGGCTCCAGGAGGATCAGAGGCTGTGGGAGGTGAGGGAAAGGGACAACTCCACACCCTTCTAGGGGTGGGGACACTGGGGGAGGTCACCCCCCTTTCTCTTGGGAAAGGGACTGCTCATCACCCCTGAGAGCAGCTTTCTCAGGGGCCCAGGGGACAGCAGAGAGCATTCCAGCTGGAAAGGGAATCCCTTCCCTCCCCTGCTCTCAGCACCTGCCCTCAGTGGGCACTGCTGACCTGCTCATTCCTTTCTCCTGCCTGATTTTGGGGGGCTGTGTCTCTGTTTCCCAGGCTCTGGGGGGAGGTGTGGGAGACTGGGGGGGGGGTCTGTGCTGCCTGAGTTGCTGATTTCCCTGTGCAAATCCCCATATTTTCCATGTCCCTGTTCTTTTCTCTGCTGTCCCCTTGATATAATAGCTTTGCTCCTCTCTAAAGTGCCTGGATCTCTACAGATTAAGGGTGCTCAGCAGAAGCTATTATTATTGTGATGCTTTTATTGCATAGAGAGACTGAGACATTAAAGGACTCCTTCAGCTGAGGCTTTTAGAGGTAGAGAAGATTGGCCAGAGCAGATTTGGGTGCAAACATCCACCCCAAGAGACAACCTGAAACAGCAAAGAGCTGAGCTCATCTGCCTGGGTTGGAGGAGAGGCTCATGCTCAGACTGCAGATTTCCAGCAGCACTCTGAATGTCAGCTCTCCTCTGGAGCATCCTTGCCCACGGGAAGCAGGGATAAGCTTCCCTCGCTCCCTGCCTTTGCAGAGGGCGGTGTTGAAAAGCAGGAGGTCCCACAGACTCTGTTCACAGGGCTGTAGGTAAAGCCTGTCCCTCCTGGCTGGGGAAAAATCATGCAGTTATTGACTAATGGTCTTAATCAGGTTAAAAGTGTGCTCGAGCCCCTGGGTGTCTCCTGTCACCTCACCACCATCACCTCTGCTAGGGACAGAGCCACTGCCAGGTCCTTTCTGGGACCCTCAGCATGGATTAAACATCCCAGAGGAGCCAGCCTTTCCCTACGAGACTCGAGTCTGGGATTAGGGTTCTGCAAGATGCAAAAGCACAGGAGCACGTACAAATATCCAGGGGTAGTGACAAAATGGCTGCATTTGAGCTGTGCCAACGAGATGAACAGCAAAGGAAGGAAAAACAAATGTTGGCTGTTGGGGGACACGGGGAAACTATGCTTTTATCTCCTTCAAAATCACTCTGCTCTGTTTGGTTTTTAAATCTTCTTTCCACGCTGGAGTCATTCTGCTGCTACGTGCAAAGCTACCAGGGGAGCTGGGGGAAAAGGGAAAAAAAATTAATTGAATCCTTAGGTTTGAGTGATGGCTACTCTGAGAGCTTGTCAACCTGATGGTAAATCTTGGGGGTGTTAATTGCTTTGAAATCCCTTTCCTCTCGTCAGCAGTTCCCCACCTTCCCCGCAGTCCCGTCTCGCTTGTTTGCAGCCCACAGTGAGCTGCCCGTGCACAGCCCTGAGCGTCCAGGGGAGGCTCGGGGTGAGAGGGAGGGATGCCTTCTCCTTATTCCCTTTCCAATGGCTCCTGTTTGCTGATAAGGTTAATTGATTTCTTTTGCTTTAATTAACGAAATTCAATTTCCGCTTAATGAGAAAGATTTTGGTGTGACACGTGTAAATGGCCAAGTGAGGAGTGCCAGGCGAGAGGGGAGGGAGGGAGCAGCCTGTGTGTGGGCAGGCGGCTGGGGGAGGTGGGGTCCCTCATCCTGGGCATCCTCCTGGTGTCCCCAGAGTGAGGAGCAGCCCGTTGCTGTGTCCTCTGTGGTACCCAGGAACATCACCAAACCTCCTCCACAGTTTGGTGCAGCTTTGAGCTGTTCAGAGAGAATTGATCCTGGGATAGAATCATGGAATGGGTTGGGTTGGAAGGGACTTTAAAATTCATGTCATTCCAACCCCTGCCATGCACAGGGACCCCTTCCACTATCCCAGGTTGTTCCAAGCTGTGTCCAACCTTGGACATTTCCAGGGATGGAGCAGCCACAGCTGCTCTGGGCCCCCTGTGCCAGCACCTCAGCTCCCTCACAGGGGAGAACTTCTTCCATATATGTGACCCAGCCAGCAGCACCTGGGCTCCTTTTTGGGCCCTTGGCTCCCTTATTTGTGCTGAAATTGGGATCAACAGGATAGGAGGGTGGGGGGAAGGAGGACGGCAGACAGAGAGAGTCACTTCTCATCAACTTGATCAATCTCTCTGCTGTTGAAGCCTCTCAATGAGTTGAATGTGATTTTCTCTGCCTTACACACGAGGTGGAAGTTGATCGCTTTCAATTTTCAGCATGCAGAACTGGCACTCTGTCAAGCTCCTGCCTTGCATAACCATGATTGCTGCTGGCGAGGGCTTCCAGCACTCCCAGAGCCGTGCTGGGAGTGGGGCTGGCTGTGGGGCTGGGAGTGGGGCTGGGAGTGGGGCTGGCTGTGGGGCTGGGAGTGGGGCTGGGAGTGGGGCTGGGAGTGGGGCTGGGAGTGGGGTTGGCTGTGGGGCTGGAAGTGCGGCTGGCTGTGGGGCTGGCGGTGAGGCAGGCAGTGGGGCTGGCAGTGGGGCAGGCAGTGGGGCTGGCAGTGGGGCAGGCAGTGGGGCTGGCGGTGAGGCAGGCAGTGGGGCTGGCAGTGGGGCAGGCAGTGGGGCTGGCAGTGGGGCTGGCTATGGGGTTGGCAGTGGGGCTGAGTCTGGGGCTATGGGAGCTCTGGCCAGGCTGATCCCTCTGGTGACAGTGTGGGGCACGCTGCTGGGAAGAGGAGGGTGAAATCTCTGCACGGGGCTGAAAAATGCTGGGCTGGGCTGTGAGGGGACAGCTGTGACAGCACGATGGGCTTGGTCACCCCAGGATTCCAAGCCCAGAGCCCTGAGACCGTTAAGCTCATTGCACATCAGCCAAGGGCTCTGCAGCTCCGTGGTCATGGAATGGGGTAGGACTGAGTGACATTAACCTGCACGGGAATGTGGAGCAGTTCTTGCTGCCTCACAAATTCCCGTTTCCCATGAATGAATCCCGAAGGAGGATGCAACAAGTGCTGGCAGGGAGTTTGGGACATTGTGTGGGGGCTGCTGTCAGCAGCTTGGGGCGTGAGCGTGGCCCCGGAGCATCCTGCCTGCCACGGGGGCCAGAGGCTGCAGATAAGAGAAAGTGATTTCTGGTTTTAATTAACTGAGCTTTCATTTCAGGATAAACAAAGGCCGTGTTTGTGTGCTGACAGCTGGCTGTCCTTCTGGGTCAGATAAGAAGGCAAGTTACTGCCTCCAAGCTCTGGGAGGGACCAGGAGAGAGTCCAAGGAGCGGGGAAACGTGAACAAATGCCGGGTGAACCTACACGGGCAGCCGGGCTGGGCTATTGTGTGTGTTAAATAGCGATTCTTGTGCCTATTCATCCTCCTGCCCCTGGGTAGGAGCTGCTGTCCTGCCATTGTCCCAGCAAATCCCTAAAGCAGTGGCAAGCGTGTTGTGGCGGGCATCCAAGGTTTCCTCTGCAAAGCTGGAGTGTTCCCGGGGGCTTTGCTGGCTTTGGGAAGGATGGTTGCCCATCCCTGCATGAGCTCTGTGATTTCTGAGTCTTCTGGTACCCTGAGGATGAGAAAGTCCCCGGGATGTGTTCCAGGGAGAGGAGGGAATTGCCCTGAGGCCAGGCACTGGTTTGCTTTGGCAGCCCCGGGCTTGGCTGGAGCAGAGGCTCCTTGGGGAGGATCAGTGCCAGGGTAAATGCCAGGCTCCCCAGTTCAGGATCCCCTGTGAGGTGAATAAAGCGTTCAGAGGCCTGAGAAATGCCAGCAGTCGTGGCCTGAACAACACATTCCATGGGTGAACCACAGAATTCCATGGGTGCTCCCAGCACCTGCTGCTGCAGGGAGGGAGGAGCAGTTAAAGCCTGGGAGGAGTGAAAACGCCTCTCCATGGCCGATGATTCAGAGATTCGGCCAACCTCTGGGGCACCTCTCCCCAGTCTGGTAGGGAGAGGGTGTCCCAGCTTGGGCTGCTGTTCCCTGCTGTGTTCGGGCTGAGCAGAGCCTGGGGAGAGCTGAGTTTTGGTGAGGATGGGTGACGCTGTTTTACACCACAACAACACGGACTCCAGTGATTCAGAAGGCTAAAAATGACTTTATTTTACGGATAGGTCTCCCTTTTATACTATTTTACACAGACCATTTTAATTGGTGACAGAAGGGCAAACCTCTGCAATCACATTGGTCAAACCAGAGGGACATCAAGAGGAAGCCCCTCCTGTGGGAAAGAATGAATAACACAGGTACAGCTACAAAAACATTTCTCTTGTTTATAGAAATTGGCTTGGGAAAAGAATTCCAGAAACCAAAACATCTCAGGCATGAAATCAGGGCTACAGATGGGCCCTGCTCCCTGCAGGTGCTGTACCCACGTGTCGGGGCCTGTGCGTGCTCCTGGTGGATCCCAGCAAGGGGGCAGCACCTCCGGCTCTCCGGAGCTCTGCACGGCAGGAAGCAAACAGCTGGTTTGGCAGGTCAGCAGATGTGCTGCACATCTGGGCAGGGGACAGGGAGCTGAGAGCCACCTGCACTGCCTTAGAGCTCTGCAGGTGAGTTCAGCTCCTGTCTGAGACGTTGAAAGGAAGATGGTGCTGGATGTTTTCTCATTTAGAACATTTGAAGGAGGTCATTTGGTAAGGTCAAAGTTCTCCATTACCTTTGTGAAAAATCCCAAAGTAAAACCTGAGGTTTCAAGGCTGTGGCTCTTGTACATCATCCATTCAAAAGTAAAGTAGGAGTATGTTCATTTCTTAGCTAATTTTTTACTGAACTTCTTCCTTGTTCTTTTTCACTGGAGAGACAAAAGTGAAAAAATCTTAAATGGCTTTGTGGGATGTGGAGGGAAAAAGTTTGGTTTTCCTTTAATCTTCAGCAATACAAGTTGGCAGTTTCAGTCCAGTTCCAGCCTTGGCACATTCTCTCTTTGTGCCTGATTTGAGGTGACCGCTCTAAGATCTGCTCTGGTTTCACATTCCTCAGCCTTGTGTTTTTGCATTTCCAAGACTGTGTGATGGATCTTAAGGAGTCTGCATTATACAGCCCCGTATCCATCTGTTGTCCTTACAAGTTAAACAGCCTGAAAAAAAAATATGGATTAGAGCCTCAGCTCCTGTAATGAAGCAGCAATTTGTCTCCAGATCCTGATCCAGGTGTAGCAGAGCTAACGAGCCCGCTGGCCTTGAGCATCAGAGAATGTTAAATACATTTTTTTTGGTGGAGAAAAAGCTGGAGTGAGGAGAAGAAAGCAGCATTGGGAAGAAGGATGGAGGGAAGGACAACAAAGCTGGGAGAAATTGGAAATGGGATGAGGTTATCCCTGCTGAGCACTGGTCACGAAGCCAAGGCAGGTCTCTGGTCAGGTTGGATGAGCAGATTGTGCCTGATGTCATCTCCAAGGTGTCTTTGAAGCAGTTGTTGACCATCCAGTGGTGCCACAGGTTACTGGAAACCTGGAGGGGAGGGGAAAGCCCTGCTAAAGCCATCTGTCTGCCTCTCCTACAAGAGGATTGCCAAGGCTTGCGTGGGCTGAGCCGCTCAGCGTCTCTGGCAGGGTGTGGATTAATGGGAGGGTCCCCCCAGCCCCTTCCTGCTGCTTTCCAGGGGAGCTGCAGGATTATTAAGGCAGGTAAAAAACGCCGGGAGAAAATGAGAGGAGAAGGTCTCATTCCATTATGTGGGAGAAAATACTTCCCAATTAAAGAGAATGAGCTGAAAGTGGGATGTGTGGGGGGAGAGGGCAGCGGGGGAATCGTGCAGCTCCTGGCAGGAACAGTCGCCTTCAGTGAGGCTGATTTCCTGGAGCAGCAAGAGGAGAGGATGAGGAGGATGGATGGATGGTTGGGTAATTTTTTTTTTTTTTTCTTATGGTGAGGAAGGTCTGGTTCTGAAAGCGAGAGGAGAGGGAGGGGAGGCCAGGTTGATGGAGCTCACGTTTCATTCAATTTGGAGAAAAGCAGAGGGAGAAAAGAAGATGAGCCTGAAATGAGGCTTAATTTTAATGAAGAAAAATTCTCTGCTAAGTAAGGAGAGTTGAAAGGGAGGGGAGAGGAGGGTTTGAAAATGATAGGAGCCTGACACACTATTGTGGTGGAGAGATTTCCTTTTCTTCCTTTTCCCTTTGGTTGAGAAAAAAAAAAAAGATAATAAAGGCAGTGAAAGGTGGAGGAGAAAAGAGAGGAGAGATCTAATAAATGAGTTGCAACACCTGAGAAGAGGTGGCCTCACTGCTGGAGAGGTGGCTCAGGGGTCCTGCTCAGCGCTCCATGGATGCAGATGGCTTTTTTCCCTGTTTTACCCCCCATGGTGTGCCAGGACTGCAGGGGCAGAGCAGGGCTCAACCCGAGCCTTTTAATTGATTTTTAACTCAGAACTGACTCCTTTAATGGGTACCAGAGGGGTTTGAAGCACCCCAGGGGCCACCTGATGGATGGGGCACAGAGAATGGTGAACATGAACCCTCTGCTGCTGCTTTGGGTGTTCTGTCTCTGCTGGGGGAGGATTTGGGGACTTGCTGCCAGCACCGTGGTGGGAAGGACAGATCCAACCCTGGGATGGATTCATGTCATGTATTGCAGCTGGCACAGTAAATTAAATCCCTTCCTGGCACCCAGGATGGATTCCTGGGCTCCTGGGACTTCACTGCCCTTAGGATGTGCATCCCTGCTCATCCCTAGCTACGGATTTTCATTAGAAGAAGTTAAAAATACATGAAAATGGTGTCATTTACATTATTTTTATTTTTGCCTTCTAATTGCAGCACCTTGCACACAACTGAGGCCCAGTCACCATTGAGGGGAGGTTCAAGAGGAGACTGGTGCCAACTGCTGCCTCAGTGGGGTGGTTGGCTGTGAAATCCCTTTTGCAGAGGAATTTTCTTGCTCTGGGTGCTGGTTTGAATACACCAGGAACCTCTGTGGTGGCACAAGCCCTTCAGATAGGCTGGAAATACTTGGCTGGGCATTTCTTGCCGTTGTCATTCTGGCTGCCCTTGGTTTGGTGGGAATTACTGGATATTTCATAGATTCTTTTTCCATCTGTTTCCCGGATTTCTGCTCATTCCCCAGAACTCCTGCCTGGCGTGTAGCTGGTGGGTACGCAGGCTGAGAGCACCCAGGGAACCGCAGTTAAAAGCTCATCTCATCTTCTGCACGACTCACGCTGCACAACTCACTTGGTTTAAGGCTTATTAAAAGAACAACACATCCTCTAGGGACAAAGAAATCCATCTTGTTTCCAAATGCTTTTGTGGGGACAAATCCAAACGTCTGGCAATAGCAGGCCCGGGTGAAGCTCACATTCGCTCATTTATTTCTTGCTCAGGTGACTTTGGCTTCATGCAGGCTTCTTGTTCTTGGTGAATAACACTTAGGTCTTAAAGTAGTATTTGTGTAAAGCTGCTGGAGAAATAGGAGGCAAATTGCCTGCAATTGCTGGATCCTAATCAACAAGCAAACAAAAGAATTGCTCCCTCCCCTGTCCAAGCTGTCACCCTTCCTCTCCACAAAAGTGTTCGATGCTGCTCCCAGAAGCAGTGAAATGGTGACAATTCCATCATTTTTCCCCTTGCCAGGATGAAGCTGAGTGTGCAGTGCCAGCCTATTCTGGAGCAATTTCTGGAAGGATGTGGGGAGGCTGGGACACTCTGGAAATCTCTGGTTCTGTTCTGGGAAAATGTTCCCTCTGATGGGGCCTGGAAAGGCGTTAGGAGAGTAACCAGTCTGGGAGGCGGCTCTGAAATGGGCTCTGTAATCTCAGACTTTGGACCTTTTTTCTCCATAATCCGAGGCTTAGATCCTTGATTTGGTGTGGATGAGTCCCTCCTGCTCCCCTCTTCCCCCCAAATCCCTTCCCTTTGAAATAACACCTGTTCATATCCTTGTGTCTGTCATGGGGAGGCAGGAAGATCTTCTCATCACAAGGAGACGTGGTTTGCTTCAATCCCCCCCACTGCCACACATCCTCTTCCAAAATGCTGCATAATGTCAGACTAAATCCTTATCAGAAATTTTAATGAGCAAAATAAAACCTGAAATCTGGGTGATTAAAATCAAATCTTCCCTCTTCTGCTCTGCTGGAGCTGGCTGCCAAAACAGAGGCACAACGCTGACAATGGGAGGCCCCTCGTATTTAATTACCTCCAGCTTCATTGGAGCTTTAGAGCGAAGTCCTCTGGTCCCTGCTGGGGCTCTGGAGAACCTCAAAGAAGAAACAGAGGGTGGTTAAAATGGGATCCACTAAAATGTGCCCAGAGAAGCCGTGGCTGCCCCATCCCTGGAGTTGTTCTTTCCAGTGGAAGATGGCCCTGCCCATGGGGATTCGAACAAGATGATCTTTAAGGTCCTTCCCAACCAAAACCATTCTGGGTTTCTGTGTTTGGTTGCTGGTCTGTGCTGTTAGAGGTGACCCAGTTCTGGCTCCAGGGAGAGTCTGGTATCTCCAGAGATCTCAAGGGGACAGAAGTTGGCCAGTGTTGCTCCCAGGTGTTGCTGTTTCCTTCCCCCAGTGATGGTCTTAATACCTGTGGAGGACTTGTCCGTGGTTGGTGGTTGCTCCTGGCTGCCCTGAGGACACTCCATCTGTCCACTCACCTCTCTGCCAAATTCCTTCTGCCTTCCTCTGTCAGCCCTGCATCACCTGTGCTGCTCAGTGCCCAGCTGTCCTTTCCTACCTCCCAGAGATCCCTTTTTTCTGCTCTGTCTGTCCTTGAAGTCACAAGACATTCCCTTGTGGTTGCTGTTAGGCACACAGTGCTGTCAAACACCATCCTCCAAGGCACCTCCCTTCAGAGCCAAGGTGGGGCTCACCAAAGGGAGGAGAAAAGGTGAGTCCTGGTAGCTCTTGCTCTTACCCACCTCCTTAGTGCTGTTCCAGCTGCACATCCTCTCTCTGTGCATGAAAAATCACCTTTCAGCCTTTTTTTTATAAAATACAGTGTCTGTAGTGCCTTTCAGCCTCCCTGGGCACTCCTTGCAGCTGACTTCCAGTCAGAGGTCCACGCAGTGCTGCAGTGAATTAATTGACTTCCTTCTCTGTTTCTTTCATTCCTGGATTAATTCCTTGAGTACCTTTCAAAATCACCACCCGACTTTCCCAAAGTCTCTTGAATTATGTCTTCACCCGTATCCTCTGTCGTTTGTCTCCTTCCGAGAGGCTGTTTCATTTCATTTGTCCTTCGAAGGAAGCGGGAGCATATTTCATGAGCCGGAGAATTGAATCAAATAGAAGAGAGCAGGGAGCACTCACCTGAGCTCAGACCTTTCCCCACCAGAAAGAGAAAGAGATAATTAAGAGATACTCAGGAGGTGCAGCCAGCCTGTGTTTCTGGCAGGAATCCTGACTGAGTATCTCTGTCTGCTTTGCCCAGAACGCAAGATGCTTAAATTATCATAATTTAATGGCAATAATATTGGTATCCAGATAGGAATGACTAGAACAAATTCTGGGAAGTGAACGGGAGAACTTTGGTAGCAATGACCTTGCTGCGTCTTAAAACCCGATAAGCCGTGGTGACTTGAGCTGGAGAGACAGTAATGAGGGGAATATATGCAGATGGCCAGTGTCCTCCTCAGCTCCTGTGACATTGTTCCCAAGCAGGTGGACAGCGCTGCTGTCGTGACTTGTCTCGCGGACAGCTGGCTCTGAAACGGCGGCGTGACAGTGGGACATCGACTCCTCAGCGCTCCTCCCCTTTCTCTTTCTTTTTTTGGTGTGGTTTGAGAGGCAGGAGCAATTATGCCAAGATTAGAGTGTTAATCATCGTTTGCAAATGGGGGAGTTGTTCCGAGGAAGCAATAATGTATTGAGGGAAAGTATGGATTGACTGACTTTGAGTCTGAGAGGAGCCATGCAATGCCATCCTTCAAGCATACGTCTCCTTGACCTCGCCAATGTGCTGTGCAATGCTGGGTCAGAAATCTGTAAAACTCCTTTGAGAAATCCTGGTTTGATTAATGTCAGCCTGGCCAGACATTTCCCCCCTTCCTCTCCATAACCAGCCATGCAGTTTGCTGAACGTGCTGGGAGAAAAATACTCAGCAACTGGTTTGTGGCACAGGTTGCTGTGTGCTGCACTTGATGTTCTCCAAGATGTGTCTAGGGAAGCTGGGCTGGAATAAAGCAGCTCCTCTCCAAAGAGCATTATGAAACTGGGAAGGAGAGCACAGTTCCATGCCTGCAGTCCCCTCAGTTTTGTGGGTTTTTGCAGGAAGCATTTTTTAATGAAAAAAGAGCAGAAAAGAGATGTTTTATTGACATTTATTGTCTGTTTTCCCTCTTCCAGAAGTTAAAGCTCTCTGGGACTGGAAATACAGATGCTCCCTGGAGGACCAGCATCTCTGTCCTCCTAATTTCATTTCTGTTGACAGTAATAAGATATAAACCCACAATTAAATCCATATTAATAGATACAGCTCCACAAAGTCATGGGGGCTGTTGAATTAAGGTCCAGCCCTGCCTGGTCCTGAGTGCCTTTCCTTTCTGCTCAGCTGCAGTGGAGACTCAAGAGTTTGCAGGCTCTCACATGGGATCCTCAGCATCTTGCAGAGTTGGGGCTTTTAATTTTGCAGATCATCAAAGGCAAACCAATCCATCAATTATCAACGCTCCAGCTTGCTGCTGAGTAAATGAGAGTATTACGGTGTATCAATTAGCAGCATCGGATGCCCTGAAATGATAACAGAGGAGCTCTCCAGACTTGCCTGCCATCCCAGGCTGCAAACTGAGAGAGCAGGTGGCAGGATGTGGCAAAAATTGGTGGGATTTTGGCTGTTGGGGAAGGGAGGGGGCTGGACTCGGGATCTGGACTTCCCGGGGAAAAAAGAAAGGGATGCTCCTGGGCTGGTCTAAATCCCATCTCCTGTTCAAGGGCTGTAGCTCTTGTGTGTGGTAGGTGGTGGAAGTGGCTGAGTGCTGACAATTCAATTGGAATGCAGAGAGATTTGGGATATTTGGGCGTTTTTTAAGGTATTTACTTCAGTAATTCCAGATCAGTAGAAAATCCAGCTAAAGGAGCAGCACTCCTGACTTCTTGTTCTTCAGTCTGTGCCCTCTTCCCTCTCTTTTCCTCCATGTTCAGGATGTGACATGAACGGGCTCATTGGAAATGTTCCTCTGGATTTGTCCACAGCTGCAGGAGCCATCCCTGATTCCTCAGCATCCATTGGGGAGTGCGTGTATGGCACAACAATGAGTCCTGGTCCCCACACAATTCTCAGTGATGGTTTGTCCTGCATCCCTCAAGTTCGTCACCACCAGGCTCTCATTATCTGTTCAGATGATGCACTTGTATTCCTTTTATTTATTTATAATTTTTTATTCAGCACATTAAGTAGAGCTCAGTGAATAACACATTTTTCTGCTCATTTGCTGGATGACAAAATTCTTTAAAAAAAAAAAAAAGCAGGGGTGGAAAGCTCAGCCTCACTCCCTGCAAACACCACTGTTTTGTTTAGATTTCATTTATTTAAATATATTCCCCAAGGGTTTGAATAAAACAGAAGGAAACCCTGTGACGGGCCTTTGAACCGAGTGCTCTGCATGTTTTTGTGTTTCTGCATCTTTTGAAGTTGTTCAATTCTTCTCCTTTCTGAAACAATCCAGTGGGCTCAACCCAAGAATTTTTTGGGGTCACCAAACTTTCAGTTTCTAGAGAAAGATTTTTGATAGTTTAGGTTTGTCTTCCTCCTAGTTAAGAAAATGAGTCTTGCAGCCTTTCATGGTGTGAGAATGGAAGGATTTTGCCATTTTAGGTTTGTGTTGCTGCTGCAACAAAATGTGGAATGGAACCAAAGTTAGTAGGGAAGGGTCTGGAGATCCTGTAAGGGGCAGCTGAGGGAGCTGGGGGGGCTCAGCCTGGAGCAAAGGAGGCTCAGGGGGGCCCTTGTGGCTCTGCACAACTCCTTGCCAGGAGGGGACAGCCGGGGGGGTTGGGCTCTGGGAACAGGGAACAAGGACAGGAGGAGAGGGAACGGCCTCAGGTTGTGCCAGGGGAGGCTCAACTTGGACAGCAGCAGGAATTTCCCCATGGAAAGGGTGCTCAGGCTTTGGAACAGCCCAGGGAGGTTTGGAGTGCCCATCCCTGGAGATGTCCAAGGAATGCCTGGATGTGACACTCAGAGCTCTGCACCAGGGACAAGGTGGGGATCAGGCACAGGTTGGACCTGATGATCTTGGAGCGCTTTTCCAACGATCCCAAGAGTGACAATGCAGATATTAATTTAGCAGCTGATGTCTTAATTCCTCAGATACATTTTGCAAACAATTCCCCCTTGTGTTCCTCTCACCAGTAGCTCTCAACATCTCCATTTCCATGGGGGAAACAGAGTCACAGAGGTTGAGCTCCCCAGCCTCAGACCATGACTTGCTGGGATAAGATTGCTTTGGTTTACATCCAGCTGTTTGCATCTGGCCAGCTGTGTGTGAGGAGGGATGTGCTGAAAGCCTGGGAGGATGTTTTGGGACATTTTCGGTGACCTGTGCTGGGGTGGCAGGAGCTGATGCTCCCTCCTGCATGTCTAAAGGCACCTGGCAGATTGTCCCAGACCTGCTACTTTGTGCCTAATATGTGCAATAGCCTTAAATTTTCCCGGCGTGTGATATTTTTAAGGAGTATTCATACAGCACTTCTCTTAACAGCTACAGCAGTGCACCTGAGGGATTAGAGCTGATCTTTGTCACAAGTGTTTAGTGCTTGATACACATGTTTATTATATATTTCAACTAAATTGGAGTCAATAAACTCTCTGCATAAATATAATGTCTCTGAACAAAACACACATCCCCTCCCCAAATAGGCCATTTGCTGTGCAGGAGCTCTAAAGGGTTGCAGGGATGTCTGATTCTTACTTCTGTTGTAATTGGCATTAAAATATAATACTCTCCCTTCAAAGACAGGCTCCCATACTGTGAAAATGCCTTTTCTGTCCAGTCAGGGGCCAAATAATAGCAAATTATAAGCATGGAAAATATTTAGAACAAAAAAAAAAAAAAAAAAAAGGAAAAAAAAAAAGAGGAAAGAGGACTCTGAATTATCAGAGCTGATCCATAGCTTGCAGTCTCGTACAATTTGTCTTTTGAATACACCATACGAACCAGCTATGAATAAAATCAGTCAATTTAACCCAAAATCAATGTTCTTTTGTAGAAGTGCTTAAAATCTAAGTGGAAGGGAAAGCTTTGAAGCTGCCTATCCCTTGGTAAACGCCGCACTTACTCCCCGTTTGATTTTTAGCAGAAAATCCTTCCGTTTCCCAGTGCCCAGCACAGCACCTTCATTAGAAAATCTGATGAGTAATTAGCAAATGTGTGGAAAATGGCTACTTTTTTTTTTTTTTTTTTTAAAAAGACAATATTTCTTCTTGCCATGGTTGGCACACATGGCTTCCATGAGGAGCCTTGTTGCAATGAGGTTTTGCCACAGCTCCTATGGAGTCATGTGGCACCTTCATTAGAAATCTGAGGAGTAATCAGCAAATGTGTGGAAAATGGCTACTTTTTTTTTTTTTTTCTTTTTTTTTAAGTAAACAATGTTTCTTCTTGCCATAGTTGGCACAAATGGCTTCTATGAGGAGCCTTGTTGCAAAACCTTGTTGAGGTTTTGTCACAGCCTCTTTGTAGTCAGGTGGCACCTTCATTAGAAAATCTCATGCCTAATTACCAAATGTGTGGAAAATGGCTACTTTTCTTTTTCTTTTTTTAAAGAAACAATGTTTTTTCTTGCCATGGTTGGCGCACATGGATTCTGTGAGGAGCCTTGTTGCAGTGAAGTTTTGTCTCACCTCCCTTGGAGTCATGTGGCACCTTCATTAGAAAACCTGATAAGTAATTACCAAATGTGTGGAAAATGGCTACTTTTTTTTTTTTTTTTTTTTTTTAAGAAAAAAATACTATTCTTGCCATGGTTGGCACACATGGCTTCCATGAGGAGGAATGTTGCAATGAGGTTTTGTCCCAGCTCCCTTGGAGTTGTGTGGCACCTCCATTAGAAAATCTGATGACTAATTAGCAAATGTGTGAAAAAGGGCTACTTTTTGTTCTTTTTTTAACAGAAAACGATGCTTTTCTTGCCATAGTTGGCGCACATGGCTTCCATGAGGAGCCTTGTTGCAATGAGGTTTTGCCACAGCTCCCTTGGAGTCGTGTGGCCTGACAGGGAATTGCTGGGGATGCGTGTCCCCTGGCAAGGGCCACGCATGCCTTGTAGGCAGCACGGAGCTTGCTCTGTGTGCCTGGTGCCTCCAGGGAAAGCCCATTGCTTCTCCACCTTGGGAGAGCTGCCAAGGCTGGGAGCGCTGGCAGCCGTTTCCTTCTCAGCAGGTTGGCAGCCTCGTATCTCCCCACGAGGGATCCGGGCAAGCCAGGTTGGCTCCCGGTGCCGGATTAGAGGCTGTGGCGTGATAAAGACGTGCAAAGTGTTTCCCTCCTCTCCTCTGGGGAGGGAAGTGCCCAGTCCCTGGGATAACGGCACCGTGGAGGTGCTGCTTGTGCTGGTGTGGCACTCCTGGCTCCAGGCCATTGTCCCCTTGGCTTCACTCCTTGGCTCCAGCCAGTTTTATCCAAGCCAAATTTGCAGCCTGGGCTGGAGAGAAGTCCCTGTGCAGTGCAGATGGTTGAAACCCCACTGAATGAGATGTTTAGAAATGGATGGGATGTCACAGCCAAGGAACTGAGCCTGACACATCACCATGGAGGTGCCCAGTGACCCCAAACTCTCTCTTTTGAATCCCAGTCAAGAGCGCTGTGATTCAGCAGCTGTGATCTGCAGCTTGGAGGATTAAGAGGCTGTTTGGGTCTCACTGAAAGGGTTTTGCCCATTTTGCTGTCATATCTTGGCACCCCAGACTTGCAAATGTGCTTTCTTTCCCCTAGAAGAGAAACCAACCCCACTGGGGATGAGGCCAGGGAGCCTGGGTGACGTGTCAGGCCTCCCTGGGAGGCTGTGGCAGAGCAGAGAGTGATCACTCTTATCCAGAATCCCAGACCCTGTTTCCATCAGTAACATCTCTGGTCTTCCAACCTCTTCCAGCTACTTCTTACACTGAGGTCATCAGGGGTCTTGCATGATTGAATTACAGGGTCAAAGGTGGAGCTTGAGCAGGTCCATGAAATGTTTTTTTTTCCTTCTGTGGTGTTGGGTCTCCTGAAGGTCCACATTTGGTGAGGTGCTTTAATAGAATAATGTCTTGGGGGTCAACTAAGCAATCTACAGTCAGGAGGGGGAGGTGGTGGACCTGCTCTTGTCAGTCCTTAGGTATCAATTACTGCAGTGAAAGGTTTTGTTCTCCCTCTTTGTTTTGATCAATTGTTGATAAATAGCTCAGTGCTTGTGATGGATGTTGTGATCAGAAGTTTGAACTTGCCCCAGGCCTGTCAAATTTGATGTATCTCAGATGTCTGCACTAATTTATACAAATGCTTTGCAGTGCTAGGAGAAACCAAAACCTTGGAAGCACAAGAGTTTGCCCAAAAAAGGAGCAACTTTTCTTTCTTGTCCCCAAAGACCTTGTGTTATTTCAGGTAAATGTGAAGTTAATGCCTCGGGACCCCAGCCCCAGTCGGGGTCCTGCAGCCCAGCTGTTGTATCCAAGTCAGATTCTTTCTTTCAGGAAGCTGATTTCAAAATAAACACAGCTCTTGAAGAGGAAAAAGGGAAATATCACAGTACCATGACTTGCAGAAGGACGTGCAGGTGGTTGATAGTGTGGCCATGAGTGTAACCTGGTCACCTGCGGCTTTGTCTTCACTAATCTGCTGCTTTCATTTCCCAGGCTGGCATTTCAAGCAGGTTAAACACAGAAATCAAAAAAGCAGCTCTTGCTAAATTCCCTAAATAAAAACATTTTGTGGCTTAGCCTATTTATAGCTGGCTGAGTGAAGGCAGCACTGAGTGAGAGGGACATCAGGAGGTTAATATGCGTGCAGCTGGTTTGGCCAATTGATTTTTGTGACCATTAAATTCCACTTCTGAGAGCCTTGCATACACATTTCAGTTGATCCATCTTGGACAGTGGAGTGCTCCAAAGAGTGCTCGAAGCTTTGTTTTGCCTGGTTTACAGGAAATAAGGTGTTGCTGGTGGAAGGTGCTGCAGATAAACTCACAATGGTTTGGTGGTTTGGTTTGCTTTTTTCCTCGTTGTTTTCGTGTTTTAATTGGCTGGCAGCTCTCCCCATGTCTCCCCCCACCCAGCCCTTATTTAGTTCAGTGTGTAATTCTGCACACAATGCGCACACGCTGAGGTGTGGTTTCAAGGTCTTCGCGTGTTTAGCAAATATTTCAGCCGAAACGATCTGTTCAGCTGTTACATTGATTGCCAAGATTACAGCACGACAACAAACATTATTTGGGGGATCGGAGACGAAATTACAGCCCACTCTCGGCGCTGTCTGCAGCGAGGAGCAGATGCACCGTTAATTTGGTGCTGCAATGGCCATTACCCGGCGCAGCGGTGTGGGATGCAGCAGCATCCAGGCAGCTGTGCCCGCCGGCGCTGCCACGGAGCTGCAAACCCCGCAAGGATCCATGCCATGCCAGGGCCTTTTCTGGCTGTGGTGGTGCAGGCCAAAGTAGAACAGGTGGTAGAGGTTGGCAGGGTTGTGTTGGGAGGTTGGGATGCAGAAAGTGGCTCTTGAAACGGTGACAGACCCGCAGCCGGTCAGTGGCGGTGCTGGCCACGGCGCAGGCGAGGTTTTGCCATGAGAGTCTTGGACTGATGGAATGATGGCGTGACCATAAACCTGTTTGTTTTGGAAGGAGTAGTGATGGGCAAATGGGGCGTTTGCTCCGTAAGCTGGCGTAAGGCCCCCTTTGGACAGGATGGGGCACAGTTGTGTTCGTTTGGGACTCAAACTTTTGTTGGAACCCAAATCCATTGGTTTGCAGCTTGCCTCAAGTTGGTGGAGGAATTGGGCTTTGGCTTGTGAATTCCATCCCTGCAGGATGTGAGAGGGCTGCTGGCACATTGACCTTGGGAGATGAGCTGGAAGCAGCACCGAGACAGCAGCAGGAACCCATCTGCTGCGACCCAGCCTGCCTCAGTTTCCCCATCTGTGTGGTGGGGAGTGTGATGCAGGTGTGCAAGGGGAGCACCATGGAATGTTAGCACATTGTGACACGTGACGTTAGGGCTTGGGGATCTGCTGGCACCCACAGCACCAGGGAGGGACCATCTGTGAGGACGAGGAGAAGGCAGCAGGGTTCTACCCCTGTGAGCACTCCCCATGCAGCCGAGCACGTGGAAAAAGGAGGCTGCTTCCTTCATGGAAAGAAAATGTGACTTCTGTGCTGTCCTTCCCCACGGCTCTCACTGTGGTGCCTCCCCTCAACACACGCTTTTCACCTCACATCTGCAAAGAGTAAAATATCTGCTCTAACATGGGAAGCTGGTGCATGCAGAATGAGGTCACTGCGCTTGATCTCATCATGAACATGGTTTTTTATGGTTGAAAGATGAATATCAGCTGTGTAGTGGCCACCGAGGAGCTCAAAGGAAGGACGTGCAGCCTGATACATGGCACTGCCTTGAAGTTCAGGGCTGGGGCTCTGCAGTCCCAAGGACAAGGCTGGTTGAGGACTCTCTGACCTTGAACGTGCTGCTCTGTCCTGCCTGATGCTCCTGGGAGATTTCTGGCAGAGGAAAACAGCCCAGCCAGAAAAGTTGATTGAATGACATTTCTGTCCTGATGCTGGCTGCGGGGTCACCCTTCTTATTAAAGTTAGGGTTATTGATAGCTCTTCAGGAGTCTGTATAGAGTTAATAAGTGGTTAGCAGATGTTAGAAGCATATTGCAGTTATTAGTGGTAGATTGGGATAAATCCATCAGTGGATGATGCTGCTGGTGGCTATGGACATGAGCTGAGCACTGCCTCATCGGCTGAATATTCAGCAATCCATTACCTGCTAACTATTTGCCTTGTTTAACTCTCTGCTAACCAGCCAGAGTCCCTCTCTGGGAAATTTGGCCTGAAATAGCACCAAGTACACAAATCTCTTGACACCTCTGCCAAAATCTTGGCTAGCGAGTAATTTGTACATCTGATTTCTGCCTTTGCTTTGAATCCCTCTCAGAGCAGCCTCCTCAGCCCGTTTCTCCAATTTATTAAGCCACTTTGTCCTTGGAGTGGTAGAGGCACAAAAAGGTGATCAAAGAGGAGGTGGAAGATCAAATATCAAATTTCTGAATGTTTTCTGCTAAGTGACAGCGAGGGAGCCAGGAATTGAGCGTCCAATATTGCCACTTTCAATGGCTCTCTCTTCCAAATGTCACCACGTAAAAATAAAACTGAAGGGAAAGGGAAAAGCCAAACAGCAAGAGGGACACATCACAGCTAAATGACACACGCCCCGAATGCTGGAGTGGTTTCAGTGGCTTTTATGGGAGCTGCTCCCATCTCGGCAAAGTTAATGAGTAGCCAGTTTTCACTGCCTGCTGGGTAATGTCAGGTCTAAAATACAGCAAAGCCTGTCTGAGGCAGCCACTCAAGGGAGCAACAAATACAGGTTGCAGGCAGAGACGGCTCAGAATTGCTCTCCACGGCCCTGGTCCTCTGCAGTGACCAAGGAGCTTGTGTGCTGAATGGGGAAAGATGACAAAAGTGGTGTGGAGCCCTGTCCTTTGCTAGCCAGGGAGGTGTTCCTGCTTTTCTCTGGTTGCCTCTGGCTCCTGGTGGCCCTGTCCCTCCATCTTAGTGGAGATCAGTGTGAGGATGTCCTTTCTTGGTTTTGTTCTGCATTGTCAAAATCTTCAGGCATTTGAACCCCTCTGCTTAGCCTTGATTTGGGATTTGCACAGGGTAGGAAGCCAGGGAAAAAATTCTGCTATAAAATTATTATCTGAAATTGTCATGCAATTATTATAGACCTGCTACTGACATTTCTGATTTTCTTTGTCTCCTACCAAGCCGGCCTGTGTGACCTGGTCTGCAGCTCAAATTTCTGCTCTATTGTCAGTCTTATCTCTGATTAAGCCAATCACGAGCAGATGAACCAGCATGACCCACATGGTCCCATCATTTCCCAGGGCACTCCTGGATCCCACGCCGTGGCTCAGTTCTAACCCTCCTGAACCACTGCTGGCTGTGGGCTCTAATTACCTGTGGTGTGGCCAGTTGGGATGTATTTGGGAAATTGATAGCTTGGCACAGTGATGAATAATTCTTGTAGCTTGGTGACGGTGGGATGAGTTACAGGTCAGTCCCTCTCCCTGCTGGGGGAGGGCAGTGGAGGAGTCTGTACATGGATGGGATTGGAGTCAGCTTTCAGGAGAGGAACATCTTTGTTCCACAGACATTTTGGTAATCCTGCCTGGGGTTTTTAGCATCTCTGTGCAATGTGGGAGTCCTTTGCACCTTGGGGATGTGCTCCCTTGCACCTGCATGCAGGATTTTGGGTCCCAGCAGAGAAGAATATCTAGAGGAGAGCCCACAGGTGGCATTCAGCGATGTGTCCTTGTGGGATGGCATGGGCTGGGAAATGTTTCCAGGGGGCAAAACCCAGACAGTGGCTGCTGACACCCCAGTGCTCATAAAATGGAGTTGGGAGCAGAGGTTTGCCAAATGTTGCCCGTCCATCACCCAGGAGGAGGAGGAGGTTTCCTCTGGGCCAGCTGCTGGTCCATCTGCATTTCTGCTGAATACCAGAGCCGGCATGGGGGAGCGTGGGTGGTGGAATGTCGCCCGTTTCCATGGCACCTAAGTGCTTCTGCAACGCTCCAGCTCAGGAAATGGGTCCGTGCTATTATTCCCATTAGAGAGATGGGAAACTGAGGCGTGAGGAAGTTGGAAACCAAGTTGGGCTTAGTGATGCTGTCGCTCTTTTGGGGATACACATCTCTAAATGAGGGACTTGGTGCTTTGCAGTGGGGGGTCTGAAAAGCCAGGGACGTAATTTCCCATTTGAAACAGGTACTGAAGTTCAGATAGGAACTTTCAGAAATGTTTTTAGGACTGCAGTTGTTTGTAATAACTGCACTGGCCTTCTTTGGCTTCTTAAGCCATGCTGTGCCTCTTGTGTTTGCTTTCATTTGTTTATTTATTTATTTTGATAATCCCCACTTCACAGAAAGGATCTGCAGTAAAAGAATTAGTGGCCTGTCAAGGCAATTTCTCACCCTCTTCACCCAGGACATCTGGTTAGTTTACATTAGGGATACTTCAAAAATAATTGTTTAGAGCCCATAATTCATTTATTATTCACTTCAAAACATTTGTGTATGACTTTGCCTCTTCTGAGTTTTCTCAAGTCTTAGGCAGTTGACATTTACTGGAATTATTTTGTCCCTAATTACCTCTATTTTTGATGAAAGAGAATTAAAAGCATAATCAACATCCCCAAAGTATCTTAGTCAGACAATTGCAGAATGGGTTCACTCTCAGCAATCCTATGTATCATAAAGACAGCTTTTTTTTTTAATCTTCTTATTTCTTTATTGTTTATTTATACAAAGCTCATTGTATATTTTACTTTAGCATTTTGTATACATATTTCATCTGCTTCTCTGCCACATTCAGGATGTTTATATTGAATTTCATGCTCATTTATGCCCAAGCATAGTTTTTGCTTAACTGACTGACACAGCTTTAAGAACCATGGATGGTTCCATATTGTGTTTCAAATTTCACTTGTTTTTTTTTATTATTATTTTGAGCCATTTCCAGTCATTGTAGCGTGCCACCAGTGTATTGCGCAGACACTGTTTAAAATACCCGTGTCTTGTTAAAAATAATAAAGGTTTAAAGTGTTATTCTTGCAGTATCTTTAGCTGGTAATGACCTTTCTATTGCTGAGCGCTGAGGTAAAGGAAAGACACGGTGGTTCTTTATTACCAGAGGAGCCTAACTAAGCTGCAATTGCCAATGTCAAATTGCTTGCGAGCTGTTTGACCTCCTATTTACTTCTAATTTCTGCAAGCTGTTAGTAAGAGCTGCACTAAATCAACCTGTCATTTGATTTCGCCTTTTGCAACCATCACTGAAAGATTTTATACTTATGAGCATTGCAGAGGAACTGCCTGGAACGGCTTAAGAGAGAGTGTTGGAGTTTACAGTGAATGTGGGAATGTTTGAGGATATAAAAGTTAGAAATAATAGGGTAAGGGCTATGGGAGGGGAGAGGAGCTGGTGCTTCTTTCACAGGAGAGATGTGGGGAAAACACGGACCTAAAGCAAGATGTCACCTGATGGAATTCCACATTTATTCTTACTCCGTGGTTCCGATTACGGATTTACACAATTTGTTCTTTCCCCCAAGTGCTGGAGCTGCAAAATCAAGCTGCATTCACCCTGCCTCATAGCTCATCACTAATAATAAAGATCCTTCAACGGGAGTGGAGTTGACAGTTGTGCTGAGGACAGTCATCGCGGGGGCCGCGCTGCGAGCGAGGACACGTTATTGTTTGGCGTGAACCACTGTTCCCACATTGTACAGCTCCTTCAAAGGCTCTCAGAATGCTGCTCAGTTGTTCAGCTTCTCAATACCTCTGGTAGGGAGCCAGCGTTCAAGGTTTCCTGCAGCGGGGGAAACGGAGGCAAAGGGAGGATGAAAAGGGAGATGGGAAACAAAGAGGTGATCGTGATTCCTGTCTCCCAGCAGGGTGTTGGGACTTGCTCTATAGGACACTTAGTCCCGAGCTCTGCTGTTGAAAGTGTCTTGATTCCCCTCTTTTCCTGCAGAAATGTGAGTCTGAGGCGTGCTCGTGTGTTCTGGTGTGTGGGTGCTGGGTAATGGCACCAGCAGCTTCTCCTGAGCAGCTTTTCCTGAGCATTTTTAAGAGCCTGATGCTGCACTGATGTATCTGTGCTTGCAAAACAGCAGCAAAAGGTGTTGTACAGAAAACTGCTTCTATTACAGTATTTACTGATCTATGTATGTATAAAACCACTGCAGAAGGCAAAGCCATAACAGGCCACTTTAACAGGTATTTATGGCTGGGTCCTGCTGTAGCATTGTTCCCATTCCTCTTCCTGTCTCCCAGGAGTGTTTTGCAGACACAGTTCTCCTTGCAGAAACAACCCAGGGAGCAGCGTGCTTCATCTTGGCGTGGTCACTTGGCTGGATTTTGGGTGCAGGGTTTGCCTGCTCCCATAGGAGGAAAATAAGTACTTTTGGGAAACCTCTGTGTGCAAGGTCTGCTTCTTTCACAGCATCAAAAGAAGGAGACCAACAAAAGGCAGAGCTGAATAGCAGATAAATCTGGGAAGAATAATTCCTGACCTGTTCCATTGTGAAGATAAGTGATGTATAAAACTGGGTCCGTATTTAAGTCTGAGGGAGAATTGGTTTCCAAGGATAAGGCCATGCTCTGGCCAGCACCTACTGAAGTGTTGCTGTCTCCCCTAATTGGGCTGTTAAACCCTGGGGGAGCAAAAATGTGGTAATGACCTTCCTGGAAACAAAGCTGGAGAGAGGAGGAAAGATTGGGAAACGTCTCAGCAATCTGTGACCGAGTGCTTAGCACCAGGTGCTTGGATGTGGAGAAGCTGAGGGTGAGATCTGTCTCCGAAGAGGTGGCAGCGTTGTGAAAACACACCGAAGTAAATCACTGCTCCCTAAGCAGAGCCAACCCCCATAAATCAACAATAATATCTCAGCCCTCGCTGAGTGCACGTCTGAGACACTGCACTCAGCTCCAGTCACTGCGTTACGAAGGAGGAAATTACAGAATAAGAGAAGGTGAGAATTAGGGCAATAGGACCAGAGCTCTGCGAATATCAGATTTTTTTTTTTTTTCATAGTACTTCTGGACAATTGGGGTCAGATTGGTTTTGATTTTTTCTATAAAATCAAAGTAACACCCAAAATGAAATATCTGACAGTAGGGGGGAAAAAAGACAAAATTGTTTGAAAAAAAATCTCGCCCTTCTCCAGGCATGCTTTTTATTTTTCTAAAGTCAGAACCCATTCAGTGAGCTTGGCATAATTTCACTCAGAGTTTCAGCAGAGCCAGGGTCAGATTTCTGGTGGTGCCAGTTGTCCCTGGCTTGGACTCCAAAGTACACTGGAAAAAGGGCAGTGGATGGAGGAACAGACAAATCTGAACCTTCTCCTCTGTGTAAGATGAAAAGGGAGAGAACAGCTGCTGGATGCTGTGGCAGAGGAGAGCAGGGCTGGCTGCTGCTTTGGTGGGAGTATCTTCACAAGAAGAGCTGGTTTGGACTGCAAGGGGGTCACACAAGGCAAGGGGGAAGGAGAATATTAAAAGTTGATTTGATATACGTAGCTGGTCATGACTTTCAAGAAAGATACGAAGACATTAACTGTGACATGAAGTGCTGGAGTTTGTCCAAAGAAGAACAACAGAGCTGGGGAAAGGTCTGGAACACAAGTCCTGTGAGGAGTGGCTGAAGGAGCTGGGAAGACTCAGGGGAAACTTCCTTACTCTCAACAACCACCCAAGGGAGGTTGGAGCCAGGTGGGGATTGATCTATTTTCCCAAGTAATGAAGGACAGAGCAAGAGTAGATGGCCTTGAGAGGAGATTTGGATTGGGTATTAGGGAAGATGTCTTCACCAAAAGGGCTGTCAAAGCATTTGTCAAAAATCATTGAACAGTCTGCCCAGGGAGTTGGTGGAGTCCCATCCCTGGAGGGATTTAAGAGACGTGGATGTGGCACTTGGGGACATGATTTAGTGGTGGCCCTGGCAGTGCTGGGTTAACAGTTGGACTCAGTGATCTCAGAGGTCTTTTCCAACCTCAATGGTTCAATGATGAGCATTTCTTAGGAAGACAGACTTGCCCCAGGACTTTTTCCATGGGGCAGCTTGACTCCCTTGGCCATATTTAGCCCGGGTGAGTGGCAGCAAAACCCAAACCCTGCTGCTCTGGGGCCTGGGGTGCTGCGGCTTTCTTAGCAGCGAAGGTGGGAAAGGCTCTACCATTGAGTGATCTGCTCATAATAAGGTTCTGTTATTAATGCTCCGTAATGACCTTGCTGGGGCACAGTTGAGTGCCTTGTCATCTGTCCTGATCTTATTAGAGGCGTCGGCGGGATTCGGTGTGCACCGGGTTCCTCTTTATCTCGCCGCCATCGATACCGCGGGCGGTTGTGAGGGCCCCGTTCCCAAGGGCCTCCAATATGTCTAAAACCCTCTTCGTGACTTGCTATTTTAAGAGTCACATTTATAAGGAAAAAAATAGACAGTTGCAGTAGACCAACAATGTCTTTCACCAGCAGATATATCAGAGATAAAGTACCCTGGCTCCTTCCTCTTGCTGGTGCCACGCAAGGGAAGAAATCCTGGTGATTCATAGGCTGGTGGTGGCTGTTGGCTCCAAGGCCTACTAATCACAGGTATTAATGGAGCCAACTGGAGAAGTGGGTCAGTGCTCGGCCTGAGTTAGGAGCAGTGCGTGTCACCAGGAAGAAAAACGAGGAGAAAGCTCAGAGATGATGTTAGCAGAAGGATTTCTGCAGTCAGAGCTTGGGAGAGCACTGAGAGGAGAAAAGACTCTGGTATCTCCAGGGCAGATATGAGCAAACATCTTGTGCTGTTGTAAATGGGAGAGAGTGAATTGCTTGCTTGATTGTAAATTTAAAAAGATAGTGTGTTTCTATCAATAACCAGAGGCTTAAATAATAGACTTTGGTCTGACTACCAATCTCCTTTCCCCATTCAGGGAGAAAGTCTCTTAGAGCAGCGGGGAGAGTCTCCACGCAACATCTTGTAGCTCTATCTATCACCTACCTTATCAGTGGGTGTACTACAACTTCTTGTTCCAAGTCAGCTTTTTCTTTGTCTCTTCAACCTCTTCTCAACTTCTATTTGTGGTTTTTAAAATGTTATTTCCAGGCAGGCAGCACGATGGCTCAGCCCAAAGCATTGCTCAGATCCAGCCATTGCAAAGGAGCTGGAAGCAATGCCGTGGGTGTTTGTGTGTGTGGTGAACAGGATCCACACCTGTGTCCATCCCAGCGTGGCTTTGGGAGGCTCTGGGGGATCTAACAAAGCTGAGTCTTTCTCCTTTTAGCCACTCCTTTGTCTAAAAGGGCTTGGTAGCATTCCCAGCATTTTACCTGCGGAATGTCTTGTGTCCCATCACCGGCTTTGCGCTGAATTTGTTGAAGTGAGGGAAACCCATATGGCAGGGCCTTGCTGCACACTTGGAAAATGGGATTCCAACCAGGAGCCCTCCCGTTGCTGCCTCAGCCGAGCCATTTTGTGCCCCGCTGCCGCACTATTAAAATAAGCACGAATTGAGAATTAGTGCAGCACAGTGGAAGGGACAGGCAAAACAAGTCCGAGGCTCCAAACAACAAATTATTCTTGAATCAAACATCTCATTAATGGCTGCAGTGTCGCCACTCTGCTTTGCATAATTAAGTTTCATGGGGCGTTACAATTAACAGTTGTGCCGCAATGTAGGTAGGAACAATCTCCCGTTTATTTACCCTGGCTGTATCTGAAAGTGCTGTGTGGTGAATAAGATGCATTTACAAGTAGATTAGGGTGCATTCTGGGTCATAAATTGAGTAAGGCTGTAATTGCTTTCCAACAAAGGAGAGCTGCAAATAAGACAGGCCGCTTCTCTCTTTTTTTTTTTTTTTCCCTCCTGAAACCCCTTTTTTCCTGTTGATGTGTCTGAAAATTCTCATCCCCAGCTAAATAACACAGTTATGGCATTGAAAACCTTGTAGAAGCTTTTTCAACTTGACAGCTCCTACTCTGTAATATTTCAAGGCATATTTCCCCCCTTCTTCTTCTCCCTTCTTGAGTCTCTGCTGCAGAGACTTGTTTTAAACCCACATATTCTGGCTTTGTATATTATCAGTCAAATATCCGCATGTGCATCCACGATGGGGAGGGAGAGAGGGGAGATGCTTGGGTTTCAGGCACTTGGAATTAACTGGGAAAGAAGCCAAAATGTCATTAGAAGCACTCGGATACGGCAGAATGCGAAGCACCTCCAGTCTATATTCAGATACGAAGGCAGGCCCAGGAATTAAACATTTATCAAGGCTGAGGGATTAAAGCCTGACCACAAATACTCTTCTTGGTGAAGGGCTTTCCCTGCAAGGAAGGAAGGATCCGGAGCGTTAGCAATGCCAATTGCAGGCTGTTGAGGAGCAGGAGAAGCTCCTCGCCGCCTAGAAACTCTCTAGGCCAAATGAGCTTTTCTTGCTTCAAATATTTCTTAATCGTACTTTCTTATAGGATTATGAAGAGGCTGGTGGAGAATGTTAAAAAAAAAAGAAAAAAAATTGGTTTTTTTTCAGCCTCACGAGTATTTCTCGGGTGGTTGGTAAGACTTGGAGCCGGAGTAGCTCAGAAAAGGGAGAGAAAGATTCAGTTCCCAACCAGATCTGTTCATCGTTATACACTTAAGGAAAAGCTGCCATTTCCTGCTAAAAACCCATTTGTCTTGCAAATTTCTATAATGAGCAGATTTTGGAATAAATACCATGTAATCTGCAGTGACAGTTCTCTCATTTCTTTTTTATTAGTTCAATCTTCTCAGCATCTGAAACACGTAGCAGCAGAGTCTCAGAAGAGGTTTAGGCAGCTCTGTGGGAGTTTTTTTAACACCTTGGCACACAACTCTGCCACTTGCTCTCCCATGGCATCGCTCCCCTCTCCGTTACCTTCCATTTATTTATTCAATTGCGTGTTTTAGCAGCATCTGTCCATAGCCCCAGGCACCCTTTAAGTCATTTAGAGTACACACAGCCATGCATTAGCCAGACATGCCCCATCCCATCATCCTCAATTCCTACAACAGCCTATGGAGCAACAGCTGGATGGGCACAGCCTCCTTGCTTGGTTTTCCATGCTTCCAGATGCCTGTGGAAAAAAGGGAAAGGCTTCTCATTTATCTCCAATTAATATTTATCGTATCCATGAGGCAGATTTTTTGATTGGGGCTGGCAAAGATGGAATTTCTTTGTCCTAGAGAAGGTCAAACTGTTTTTTCTGGAAGGAAAGGGTGAATAGTTGTGTTTGTCCCGTGTCTGTGGTCTTGCCTGGTGGGCTGGATATCAGGTAGGGCATCCCCACCTGGAGGGATGAATTGCTGCAGCTAGAGCTTGGGAAAGATGGATCCTGAGCAGGAGCATGGAATGGAGGCTGCTGTTGGAAATATTTGGTGGCATTGCCTGTTTGGAACTGCAGAGATGGAAAGGTTGGGGTCATAACTCAACCAAGGATGGGTAATGTTGCTGTTGGGAATAAAACAATGTAAGAAAGAGCAGGAAGCACCTCTCTGTAGGGATTCAAAATCCAGCTCTTGTCTCTGGATCTGAGGCCTGTTCTACAGGGTTGAGTGGGAGGATTGGAAAAAACTGAGACTGTGAGAAGGAAATAAGAAAACAAACAGCTCATAGGACGGCCTTGTGACCCTGTGCCATTCAAGCTGACCTTTTTAAAAGTGTATTAAACCCCAGAGTTTTCCCCGTTGTGTTTCCTCCAGCCTAGAAGTGAATTACAAATTCCATCACTTTTAAAATGTGTCGCGTTAAAATACTTGCTGAACTTTAACTTCTTCTTCTTTTTCCTCCTAGGTAAGTGGCATTTACTTAATGTTGAAGTACTTGAAGGTCCCAAGCGGGGATGTAAAACAACCTTGCCCAGTTGAAGGTGACTTGTCAGGTAAACCCAAATCTTTTCCTTCCTTTTTTCACCCCATGTCCAACCCAAGCTGTTTCCTCTCTCTTTTGATGTTACTGAGGCAGGCTGATAAGCAGGGGAAGGGCGTGAAGGTGCGTGAGCTTCATTTCCAGTTCACTGCTTTGAGGAGCCGAGCTGCAGTTTGGATTGGCAGCTCTGACTGTCTCCCTCAGGGCTGAGCATCGCAGTGCAGCAAGGTGTGAGGTTCAGCACCCCCCGTAAAGGTGATGCTGAGCCACGCTGTGCTCGATCCAGCCGAGTATTTCAGCGGCGCTGCAAACTGTCACAGAGCCTGTTGCCATCACACAGTTTTGGAAAGCTTCAGAGCCGTGTTTCCAGGAAAATGATGCTTGTGCTTGCTCTCACCTCCCCCTGACCTTTCAAAGCATGGTGCCTGCCTCTGCAAAAAAACCTGTCACGTGCCTGACTTTGAAATATTTCTCTTGTACGGCGATTTTCACACTCAATAGCAATTCAGAGCGATTTTCTCCCTCAAACCCTTTCAGCCCCAAACCCTCTGCGAGCTGGTATTTTCTTTGCTCAAAGTGCACCCCTTGTTTCCTACAGAGCCCCAAAAAGCCTGGGTGAGCCACAGCAGGAGCCACCCAGGGTTGGAAGCGATGTGCTGAGCCAGGTCTCGTGGTGTCGTATAACTCCCGGCAGCTCATTCCCTGTGTGTCACTTTTCCTCAGGTCGCTGTATTATCTCACCCTGGCAGATGCAGCGAGGTAGAAATACAAGGCTATTTGCAATGCAGTTTATTAAGACATGTTTTAGAGGTGGTTTGAGGGAGCACTGGCTGGAAATGTTAATCATCATCTCTGACAATGTATTGACCTGCCTTCTGCCTTACCCCAGTGCCTCGGGAGCCCGGGGGGGAGTGCGGGCTGGGATATCGGTGTGCTCCAGCCGTGCCTGCCCTCACCCCCTCCCGTGCCGCCTCTCCTGTGCCGAGCACGGAACATCACTGCTGGCACACGGAGGAGAAACTTTTTTGCCTGTTTAAAAGCAGCCCGTGGGTGGGGAAGGCAAAGGAAAACAAGCACTTATTTTATTTATTTTTTTCTTTCAGTCTTGCTTTTTTTTTTTTTTTTTTTTTTTTTTGGTTTTGTTTTTGGGAGTTTTTTTGGAGCCAGTAGTTTTCTTGCTGGGAAGAGGGAGTAATCTGGCTTCTGTGGAAACAAATGATATTGCACGACTGCCTTGCTGCCTTCTCCTGCTCCAGCAGAAAAGGTGTCATTATTTTTCCCCTTTTGTTTTAGACTTCTGTGAACCAAAAGGGCTTGAGGATTTTAATGGTCTATCTCAAAGATTGAGAGGCCCTTTATGTGTCAAGCCACAATCCCATCCTAGGCTGTACTGGCCTCTGTTTGATTTTATGAAGCTTATTTTGGATAGATGGTATTTTTATAGCTCCTGCCTTGCTTCACCGATGGCCATATTGATGTAGCGCTACAGGACAGGGCTAATAAATAGTTTATAAAACTGTAGGTTCATTCTCCCAAGTGATGTAGGGCTGTGTCTGAGCAGACTGCAAATCACCGTCCCGGCCATGCTGAGCCTCTGCACGGCGCGGCCCTGGGCACACCGTGGGGAGGGAGGGCTTAAAGCAAAGCACAGCTTGCTCCAGCTGAAACTGCTCCAAACTTCCCCCTGCAGTGATGCTCTGCCCCAGCAGTGGATGGTGGAGGAGCCAGCTCGGTGTTGGGTTCAGCAACAGGAGCATCCCTACCTTCATCCTGCCTGTGGGCCCTGTGGGGATGCCATCACTTCGGGAAGATTTTGGGAAACTTTTCCTTAGGCTCCCTAGAGCCAATTGCATGATGTGACATTCCTGTTAACAAAATTGGGCTGGAAGTACCTTCCCTCCTGTGTGGACATTCCTAAGTCTTGGGTGAAATGCCCTGAGTGATGCCAGTCTGAAGTACAAGGTCACATCAATGACCTGTCTGTGACCATGGTGTCAGTGAGAGTAGGAGCTGCCTCAGACCCAAGTGGAGCCCTTGGGAAACTCCTGCCCTGTTGTTTTATTCCTAAATGCTCATTTAAACAGTTGCCTTTGAGTCTGCTTTAAGTGCTGAGGCCTGGTGTCTGCTTGGCCTGTTCTTCCTTCTCCAGAGCTGTCTTTTCCCTTATTTCAGGGAGCAGTGTGTGTGTGAAAATCCTCAGCTGGCTGCTGGCATCAAAGCCTTTCTCCTGTTGCTTCCTTTTGGTATTAGAAATATGAGCCTCCCTCATTTCTCCCACTTTGCCAGTCTTACAATGCTTAGGATGAAAAGTCGATGAGGTTTACTCTGCGTGGATGTTGGCATACTCAGTAATGGGATCCTAAAATGGATATGAGGCATCATCATTAATAGCCCATGTGGAAGCTAAGTTTGGTTTTTAGAAACACAGGAATTGATTCAAAAAAAGGGAAGGGAAGCAGTGAGGGTGAGAGATGTACCCACACACTTATACATCTTATATATTGATTTTTGCCACGCATCCTCTTCATTGTCTTGCTTTGCAGGGGTCTCTGGGCAGTAACTATCCAAAAGAGCTCTCCTGGCACTATTAAGGACTTTATTCACTTGCAGATATAGCTCAGAAGAAGGAAAAAAGCAAATCCAACCCACAGCCTTCCCTGCACCCACTGTCCACACCCCGCCAGCATTTGGCAAATGAGAAAATATTAAAGCCATATATTTTCCTGCTGTGCTCAGTTACCACGTTGTCCTTTTCTTTGGAAAGGAGATGCAGTTGGGAAGACATATGGAGGAGCTTGTTCTTCTTGTTGCCATGGGTATGTCTGTGGTGTCTCCAGACATGTGGCTTTGGGTGCCCAGTTTTGGCTTGGTCCCCTCAGCTCCACCACTGCCAGATGCTTGTCAGGGGGTTTAGGTCCCCGTTGCCAATTCCCTCCTTCTCTAAGATGCCTCCTGTACTATTTTAGGATAATTTTCCCTGTCAGCTCTATAATTTGAAGGTTAATTTGGATATTACTATTCTATTACTACTGCTCTGAGGCTCCTGTGCGGACTACTATGATCACTCCAGCAGCTCGTATGTCTTTAGGTGCCACAAGCCTGGCTTAGGGACACTCAAGCTGCTTTCTCCAGAGTGATCTTAAAGCACCCAAAATCTCTAAAAATGTGAGAGAATGGCTAGGCAAGAACCAGAGCATCTCTGCAGAGGGGATCCAAAATTGAGATCTCCTGAAGGACCTCTTGGAGTGAGTTTTGGATTTTTGAGGAATAACTGGATGAGTGGGTGATAGAGATACAGCCACATGCAAGGATGTATTGTGTTTGATGCCAGCTTGCACAAGGAAAGCTGCAAAAAGACCCATGGGGCTGTCGTGTCTTTTAATTTGTTCCTTGAACCAGTCTAGGACAAATTGTCGTGTTGGTGTAGGAAACCTTAGGCTGTCCCTGCTTGTTTTGTTCCTCATTATAAGTACCTTACAGTTAACTTTAAAAGACTTCATTCTCCAGATAGCTCAGCTGAATGGGTTTTTTTTTTCCTTTTTCCTTTAGTACTGAGCATAAAAGAGAAGTGCAGCCCTTCAAGCTCCACAGTGGAGTTCAATGAGAGAGAGAGATTGGGAGTTGATGCATTTATTAGAACCATTAGGGCAGAGGAATGTGCACAGATACATCGCCAGCTCCACATTTTCCCCTGGATTTAGATTGTTCTCAGTCTTCCTGCGCTGACACAGGAAAGTCCCAGCATGGGATGATGAGATCAAGTGCGCATTGGTAGCAAATGCAATTTGTAAAGCATTGGTTGGATAAATGACATTGTGTATAAAAGAAATGTTGCAACACAGCCGTACTAATGCAGCCATGTGACACCAATTTAATGCATTTTCCCCATTAAGCTGCTTGTTCAAGACATCTTTCGACCATTTCGAGTGCAGCAGTGGTGTGTAAGGCCTCTATTTTCTGAGTATTACTCATTTTGCTGCTAACAGATGTCAGTGTCTATTTGTCCCTTATGGAAAAGTCCCTTTAAAGTTCAATAGGGATTAAATTTGTCAGGCTCTATAGAAACATAACAGGATTCTATGGAAATTACTCTGCAATCCTATAGAACGTAATAGATAATCTCCTCGTCTCTGGAGGTATTTTAACTCTTGCATAATTGCAGACCAGAATAGAAAATCTCTATTAAATTCAACAAGATGGTTCACAAAAATCCTATAGGAAAATGTAATTTTCTATTAAAATCAGTAGGACTTTTTCATCAGCACGTTGGTATTCATAGGGAGGTTTTATTCATTTGCCAATCCTACTAAAAAGTGTTTTGTCAGGAGGCTGATACTTGCTTTGTTCTAGGGAACAGTGATTTGTGCATAAACGATGCTTATGTCCAATGCTCACATAATTTATGGCAAGGCACTAAATTCCCTTTCAGAATAACTGGAGCAGGATGAGGCTTTAAGCCCTGCAGGGAGGGGAAAAAAAGAGATGTTGCTGGGGATTTGGAGAAGGGGTCTGCCTGTGAGGACCATCCTGCTGTTGTGTTACACAGGTCGCCAGAGCCCACAGCGGATCCAGGCAGGGTGTTGTGATCACGCACAGATGTGCCACAGTCACAAGCTTGTCCCTGTCATCTCCCTGGCTCCCGTGCTCCTTATCTAAAGTGTTCAGCCCAGGATGCTGCAAATTAATGTTGGATTGAAGCTCTGTTTCTGTGAAACTGCCTGTGGCTGGTTTGAATGGCTCTGCTGCCTCCCGCATCCGCAGGCTGGCTTTTCATGGCGCGGCCTGGGTGGTGGGGAGCAGCGGCTCCGCCAAAATCCAGGGCTTTGCTCTTGGAGGTCACTGCCTCTGCTGTGTTGCTGGTGGAGCTCAGCCAAGACACGGCTGGAGCAGTTAATTATGGAGAGAAAGCTCTGCTTTGCTGCGGGGGGTGCGAAAAGCCACCCCTTGAAAGGATCAGCCTCCTTTCCTCCAGCCTTGGAAGGTGCTGCCGTGCATGTTGATGAAGGCGAAGCACCCAGGTCAGCAGCAAAATGCTGCCTGCACATGGATCATCCCCTCTGTCCAGGTGGCACTGCTTGAGACACTCACAGAAGCCACCCCACGAGGGAGTTTGCTCAGAGGAGGGGACACGGGGGTGGGCGATGCTGTGGGGAGCAGGCAGGGCTGTGCCCATCGCCTCTCTCGGGGCGATGCAGGGAGGCAGCGCCGGTTCTGCAGCGCTGACAGGGCAGCGTGATTGCTCTTCTCGCCGTCCCTTGTGTAGGAGGATGAGTCATCTTGGAGAAGGGAATTGCGAACTCCTTGGGGGGTATTTACAAATGATAATTCTTCCAGGAAGGTAGCTTTGTTTTGGCAAGACGTGCTTAGAAGGACTTTCTTAAAAGGATGGTGAATTAACTCCTCAGCTGAACATCAGCTCCCTTGGTGGCATTGTGGGGGGGACAGTGTCCTGCCCTGTGGTTGTGGTGGCCTCAGCAAAGCACAACCAGCCCTGGGTTGTGCTTTAAGGGTTAGTGCAGGTCTGAGTTTCATTCTGAGGATTTGCACTCAGTATGCACCCAGCAAAACTTTGGGGCAGATCCCGAGGTTTTGGTCCATGGGTGAAACACGGCACAGGTGCCTCCCTCCCTGCAGTGGGGAGCAGCTCAGGGAGAAAGACTGCATACCAGGATGGGATCAGCTGATAGAGCTGAGAAACTCCATGGCCAGGGGAAATTTAATGTCACAGGGTAAAGATCAGGATGTGCCTCAGCACGAGGCAATGCCAGGAGAAACCAGGAACCAGCTCCAACTTCCAGTGCCTGGGTTCCTTTGCACTTCCCCTGTGCCAACGCTCACAGCTCAGACTATAAAAATCAATTGACACAACATATGTAATGGTCTCATTTACTGGCGAATAGAAATGTGTGTAAATCTGGCATTAAACATGAGTTTACACTGCTCCCCTTCTTGGGAGAGCAGTGATTGACGGCGCTGTGTAAATGACAGGAGTATGCCGGTAGAAGCTGGGAAACATTTACCCTTCGGAGAGCCATGTGTACATTGGAGGATTGCCTCGCCTCGCCGGGCGTCAAACACATCTGGAGGGATCACTTCTTGCACGGTTCCTTGCAGTTGCTTACAGTTAATACATTTTTGTGGTAAGAAGCAGTGTGTGGAGAAGCAATCCTGTCTTCCATAAATTATTCCTGGTGTTTTCGTCCCTCCTGAGCAATGCTGTTCCCTCCTAGAAGGTGCTGGAGCAAAAGCTCCTGCAAACCCCTCGTGTAGCAGCAGGTATTCCAGCTCCAGAGGCTGGGAGGCTGCCCAGGTACGTAGGGGCTGGCTTCTCTTGCTGTGCCCGTCAGCCAGCTAGTCCGAGAGAAAATTCAATAACAGCCATTTGAGATTAAATTCTGAGCACTTGAGCAATCTAAAGCCAGCGAGGAGTCGGTGTCTCAGCAGTCAGTCAAATGGTCTGGGCTGTCATCTTATTAGAGGGAAAGAGAAACTTTGATTTAACCCCAGACCCTTAATTTTCAATAATGCTTCCCGATTCCCACTAGCTGTTACCATTTCACAAAATCTTTGGGTTCTAAAATTTGTGACTTGTCTTCAGGGTTTGGACTTCCCAGGCAATTTTCTTTGACAGGAGGATCCGTACAAATCAATTAATGGAAGTAGGGGTGGAGAGCAGTGGTTGTGTGGGCGTTGGAAGGGGATACTGAAGCAAACTCCCTGGGATGAAAGACAAAGGAGTTGCCATTTGCAGTGTCTGTGGATAACGGTGTAGAAGGGGAAAAAAACAACGTAAACCTCAGAACTTGATAAAAAAGCCTGACTAAAGTTTTTCCCAGCTCCATGGGTTTTATAGCTTTGAGTCCTGGTGTGGATTTAACTTCCTGGAGGTCCCTGTCCCTTCCTGCTCCTCCTGTGCTGTGTTCAACTGCCGCCATCTGATCACAGCCTTCCAAAATGCTTGCAAATTAATTGCAAGCTTAAATACTGCCTTGGCCTTTAACTCTGCTCCAGACTGAGTGAAGTAAAGGTTTTATCTCATCAGCAAGACATCTTCCTGAAGAAGGGGAAGTTGTTCTTTTTCCGCTGGGATCCATTTTCCTTTTAATTGCGCAAAGCCCCGGCCCCTTGCCAAACGTGAGAATCAGCCACGAGCCTTTTATTTACTACAAATGTAACTATACATTTATTTATATTATTGCAACTTCCCACCTTCTGGCTGAGGATGGTTTTTTATCCTTGGAGCTGAGCTCAAAAAGTAATCCTGGGTGCTCTCTCCACGTTCCTCCCGTGCTTAGGAGCCGCACGGGCAGGCAGCGCAGAGGTGCGAATTAGATTTCAGTGTCGCGGCGCAGGAGCTCTGGTTATGCCACATTCCCCCTTAAATGCAATCCCTCCCCAGCTCCTCTCACCTCCTTCCCTGCTATTCCTCCTGCATTTATTGCCTTCATTTCCATAGCTTGTCCGGGGCTGCATTCTCCCAGCCTGCTCCCCTGTAATGTGTGACCCAGATAGTGCTTTCTTTTCGGACAAAGCCATAAACAATGGCTGCCCTGACAATGTGCTCAGCTGCTGCTCCACGCTGAGTGGGGCTTGGACTCAGCATTAGGGAAATATTCTCTTGAAGCCAGGTTATCTCAGGTACTCCATGCCCCCTATTACTGTAGCATCTGAGCGCCTTGTGGCTTTTGAAGATGCTTGTTTTCCCGTTAACCCTGTGGCGTTATCCTTTTTTATAAAAGGCTGGGGGCTGAATCATCAGGAGCGTAAGGAAAGCTCTGGGCACAGGGCCTGGAGTGGCTTTTTTTGGTAGGATTGCATTGATTTTTGGATACTTAAGCTGAGATGAATTACAGAGGTGGCTGGGCTGAGCGAGGTGCTGTGGAGTACTAACATCAGGCCTATTTCGTGCTGCGCCCCTGCCATCATTTTCCCTTCACTAGGAGAAGCTGATATTCCCTCTCCAGCTGGTGGAAATCAATGGAGCCCAGCTCCATTGCCATCCATACAATTGCCCCGTGTCTGTGAAAATCTGAGACCTTTTAGAAGCTCCAGAGTCCCTTAAAACACGTTCTCCTTCCTGATGGGAAATGACCATCCCCTCGTTGAACCCATGCACTGGAGATGTGCTTCCCCACCTTTACAGGGACAATAATTTACAGTGCCACGCTGCTTCCTTTATCTCCATTTATACTCTCTTAATATGGTTGGGAATCCACAAATTCCCTTTTACGCTGTTCTGAACGTAACCTACTAAACCTTAATCATGGTTTGGGGAGTAGTAATTCTTTCTTTTATATGGCTCTCTTTTATTTTCCCTTATATAATTTTTTCCTTTAAGAAAAGATCATTAATCCATGTTTCTGAGCCTTCCCATCAATCTATAATTGAATCGTATAAAAAAAGACTTGATTTTACATCCCTTATAAGAAAGAATTCAATTCTCCCTAATGCCTGTAGATTTATAGGTCTAAATTTCCAGATTTCTCTTAATTTTATTTTACTTTTAATAACCCAGCCTGTCTGGACTTATCTAAATTATTAGTGAACCTGAATGTGCTGTGATCTGAGATCAGTTATCTTTTCTGCAGAGGAAGAGCCAAAAGCTGAACAGGCCCATCTCTCCGGGAAAACAAAACCACTTCTGAGAGCTGTCTAACCTTGGTGTGTCGGGAAGCCCCTCTCACCGGCGCCTTCAAAAGGTGCTCGCTTAATTGTTGCATTTTTAACATCGTATTGCCCTGCAGGGCTTTCCCTTCTCAAGTCTCTTCTCTGCTATCACCTCTCCCTTTAAAGCACAAAGGGAGCAGCACAAAGGGAGCTCCTCACTGGCTTGTGGGGCTGGGAGGAGAAACTCTGCCTTTCCAGCTCTGTCTCTGACACCAGAGTGGCTTTTAAACCTGGCTGAGTTATTGCTGTTGCCTCGTTCAAGGCATCTTCTCTGTTTAATGCAGCCTTTGGCTTGTCTTGAATGGGTTTTACCTGCTAGGGGTGGGTACCTGGTGCTGCTCCCAGCCCAGATTTTGGGTGAATGCAGCTTTCAGCAGAGTTTTAGCACATTCAGAGGGGTTTGTTTTGTGCCTGCACTGATGGGAAAAGAAGAGACTGATCAGCTAACTTCACTTTGAGTCTTGGAATGCTGTGCCAGACTCCTCTGAGCTGCAAAACACCACTGGGCTTTTATTGTGAGGTTGGGGTCCAGCTGGAGTGTCGGGGAGTGTAAGGCCTGCAGGGAGGCAACGGCTTTTGCTAATTTAATAATGCTCCTAAAAATATGGGGCTTGGACTGATGGAAAACTTCCAGTGCTGTCAGGTACCCTGATAGCTCAGGTGGCCCTGATTTTAAAGCTGAATGGTGTCAGCTAAAATGTGATGGACTTTGATGGTCCTCGGGGGTGCTGTCCATCTCAGGATATTCTGTGATTCCAAAGCAGCTTTGCCCTCGCTGAGATCCCATCTTGGAGTGCTCAGGCATCCCATGGATCTGGCTGCTTCACCTTCTCCTTCCTCCTCCTCTCTGCAGCAGAGGAGAAGACAAAGGCAGGTAATTGTGCTGTCTCTGCACACAGCAAATTCCAGCTGGGGTGTCCATTTTAAGCACTGCTTGCAGCCTTGACAGTGACATGTGTGTGGGAAATTGCTCTGAATTCCTCCAGCCTCCACTGTGTTTAACTCCTGGAAAAGGTGTTTGGAAAAGCAACACGCCTGATATTTGCTCTGAGTTTCTTGTGCTGGGAAGAGCAGCAAATCCCAGCTTTTGCTGTCCGTGCGTTTACCAGCCTCCATCCCTGCCTTTCCTTGCAGGCTCCCAGTCCCATCTGTTCGAGCTTTCTTGCACTGATGTGCTTTTTCTCTATTTTCCTGCCATGCCTGTGCTGCAGATTCCCCCTCTTTAAATGAGGCTCGGGATCTGTTCTCTGCTCTCCTGCTGCTTCTCCTCACCGTCCGTCTCCCCTCCCAGACATCCCCGCTCCCTTTCCCTCCCTTCCCTCCTTGGCTAGCAAGAGAGGGCTGGTGTTGAAAGAAGGGATCTTGGGGTGCTCAAGAGATAGGAGGGAGCATCATTTTTGGGGTAGGTCAGCCCTCTGGAACCTCCTTAAAATGAAGCTCTGAAGAAGGATTAAAATCCTGGGCAAAGTTCCCCTCAGCCTGACCCCTCCCGGTGCTGGTGTGCAGGTTATGTGATTTCCAAAATATCCTAAGGATCCCCTGGCTCCCAATATTGTGTTACTAGGAAATCTCCTGAGTCTGTTGGAGCACTTAGAGGTAAAACTGCTGCTTGGAACGGCTGCAGACAGATTTGTGCTCCTTTTCATTTTATTCATTACTTTTTCTTCCTCCATTCTCCTCGTTGCTTTCTGAGTTTCAGATGGATGATCCAGATTGCAGAGCCCAAACCCTGCCTGCCTGCCAGGCCCTTCTGTTCCCTTCCAGTTCATTTCTTACAGCCAATGTTGCAACCCCTTCTTTTCGTGGGGGTTTGAGGGTGCAGGAGCAGCTCTGTACACCCAGGTACCAGTGGGTCAGGGCTGTGGTCACCCCCAGGACACCAGTTTGTCCCATCGAGGTCTCTGCTGATGGGGAAGGATTTGTTTGGCTGCAGGAAGAGGCCAAGGCTTTGCTGGAACCACTGGGGTGGTTTTGCGGGAGGCTCCTTGGGAAGCAGGGGCAGAATGTTTGCCTGTTCTGCTTTCTTGGGAATTGTGTCTGGTGCAGGGATGTCTGTGCTGCTTCCCCCAGCAGGTCTCAGGGTTTCTCCTTCCTGCTGGGCCCTTCCAGGGTTATCCTTGGAATGTTTCTGCCTGCAGCCATTCCTCCTCAGCTTGCTTTCCACATGCCCACATTTTCTTTGGAGAGCTCCAGGGAACAAGGTAGCTTTGGATGGTGTCTGTAAAGGTAGAAAAGGAAGGGAATAAAGGGGTAAATCTATCCCAAAGTAACTTCATTGTAACTTTCTTGTCAATCCAGATGGCAAACTGCTCCTGCCAGAGGCTGTCAGGGCACCCCTGGGACATGGGAGCCTCATCAGGGCTGGGGTCAGGCTCTCCCCATGAGTAATTTCTCCTGGATGTCACTGAAAATTACAGGCTGGGAGACACTGAGTGATGTAGCAGTGAGGGGAAAAAAAAAAAAAAAAAGAAAAGAGTATTTTCCCCTCCTTCATTTTGGAGGTAGGCTCAGGAGTCTGGGAACATGATTCCTCCCTTGAGGAGTTCACTCTCCAGCTCTCTCCTTTGACTTAGCACACAGGGGATGTTTTCTTTCCTTGGAAGGGAACAGACATAACCATTTTCTTTCTGTATTGATTAAACCCAACAAACATCCTTGAGTGATTTTGTGCTTCCTTAGGTGGAGGGAGAGAACAAAACCCAGGTCTTTGTTTGCTCATCAGCATCGTGAGGCTTTGCTCTGGCTGCCTGCAGCTCTGGGAAGGAAGAGCATTTCATCACTGCTGCCACTGGGGCCCACCAGAAAGGACCAAAGAGGTCTGCTCTGGGTTATAAAAAAATAAAATTGCTTTCCTGAATGGGATCAGAGGGGTCAAAAAGGCAATGATTGTGGTCAGTCTGGGGGTATAGGATTTGGTTTTCAGTCCCAGAACACTGGGCAGGTCTCTTTGCTCTTGGCCTGCCTCAGTTTCCCCTTCAGCAAGCCTTGGTGTGCTCCTCTCAACACTTAACCTTGTTCTGTGTGCAGTGCTTTGTACCTGGGGATGAATCTGCTTTATAAATAAGGATCAATAAGGTTCATAAATATGAATCTGCATATAAAATGCACCCGAAATGCGTAATAGGCAGGTGGATGTGAATTAGAGAACAACAGCTTTTCACTCTCTGCATCTTCAACTCAAGGTGGTGTCCCTGGGGACTCTACCATGGCTGTGAGCCAGGTTTGTGGTCCCAGCCCACGAGATGCCCTTTGGGACCCCGAGTAGATGAACACAGGTGTTAAATACTCCCTGTGATCCCACAGCCCTGGCTCGCTGGTGTTCCTGGGCATGATGGATGACTCCTGGACAGCTGAGACCCTTTGAAACGTTCTGCTGGCTGTCAAGGCTGTCTCTTTCCCTGTCTATCCATCTCCTCAGAATAACTGTGTTCTGCAGCCCTGCGCACACGTGTTCTGCTGCTCCGTGGGGAGATCCTGGAGCGGGATAACTGCAGGACTGCACGGATTAAGTTATTAAAAGCGGCGTTTGTGATGTTTTTTCCTCCTGAGCGTCTCAGAGCAATTTGCTGAGGTCTCTTTTACACATGGGGAAAGCAACGCAGAGCCCGGAATTGTGCAGCGAGTCAGGAGCAATTTGGAAATGGAACCCAACCGTTCTGCCATCCAGGGTTATGCTCCTTTCTAGGGCTCAGAAGAGCAAAATGTGCTTCAGAGTTCAGTAAAGAGGCGTGTGGTGGGCCCTGGGGGGAGGCTGGAAGCTGCAAGATGACAGAATCAGTCATCATGTCTAAGCACTGATTCTGGCTCCATCCTCCTCCTCTTGCTGCATTTCTCTCGTTTGTGCTGCCCCTCTGGGAGTCCAGCTAAGGATGGAAGAAATTGCCTGGAAAAGCCATCAGCCCACATCTAATTCCCTTCTGAATTGATGTTTCAGGCTCTGAGAGTTTGTATTAAGTGTGCAACTTTTGAATAACAATTTTGTTTTCCATCAGGAGTTGGTTCTCCCAGCTCAAAAGGCTCTCGTGGCACACCTAGGAACATATCCCAGATTTGGGCTTGGTTTCCCTGCTCTGGTTGTCTGGAGAAAATTTCTTAGGCATTGGGATGTGGGGTTGTCCTCTCCTGCCAGCCTCTGCATTCCTGGCACTTCCCAGAATCAGCTCCTGGTGGGCAGCAGCTTTGTCTGCTGCTGAGGTGAAAGCACAAAAAGGACGAGTGCTCCTCATATCTGCTCCACACAAGCCCCTCAAGACATTCACCTGCCCCAAAAAAGAAACAAATCAACAGGAAGTGTTAATATTAAACAACCTAAGGGAAGTACCAACCTTGGTTTTTACAAACCACTGGGTAAATATATTTTAATTACAGGGTGAGTGCTTTGGTTTGTGTCTTATTTAGGCAAGTCCGCATGAGCAAAGTTGGGCAAGAGAGTTTCTCTGTGCTGTGGTTTATTTGCCAAAAATCCTGGATATGTGGAGCTTGTGGAAATCGTTATTCTCCCTTTGAAATCTTGTTTTTTAATGGTCGGGAATAGCTGGGGTTACAGCCAGGACAGAGCTGGGGATCTGCAGCATTCTCCATCACCTTTTCTTGCTCTTTCAACTGGAGGTGTTGAGCCTCCCCTTCCTGGCTCAGGGTGACGTCTGCACTTTAATTAGCAACTGCCACTTCCCTTGCAGGAAAGTCCTGGAGAGTTTCATGGCAATGATACTAATGAACGTCTGTGGAAGTTGTTCCCGAAGCATATGGCAATGAATATTTCTGTTGGGTTTGTGTTGCTGTCCCATCGAATTGCTGTGCCGGGGAGATGCTTCCCCGGTTTGCTTTGAAAGTCAAACACTTGTGCAGTCTGTAATGTCTGCAGGATTTTTCCATAAAGATGAAAGGTGTGAAGGAAAAGGAAAATGATTATCAATGCTTAATTACTGTATGGTTTTAATGACAGAAGTCTTGGGCACCAAGGAACAAAGTTTTTGCTTTCAGCTCCCTCCCTACCCCCTCATACAAGAATTTGACGTCCTTTGTCATTGCCAGAGCTCCCATGAACCCCACGGATTATCCCAAACCCAGGGATACCCCAAACCAGCACGGGTTTGGCCCTATTGTGGGGTAACTTTTGGGGTGAATTGTTCCCTGTCCCATCTGTTCTTCCCTTTCCCTCCAGACCTCAGTGCAGAGCAGAGGTCCCAGCGCAGCAAGATTTTCCCTGTGGTGGTGGCACAGGAAGAGCTCTTTCCATGAAAACAGCTGCTGTCTCCTGGCATTGCTGCTGTGGTCTTTTGTCCAGGAGTTAAACTGCAGGGCTTTGCTGCATCATAGTCAGGGTCTGACCCAAACCTTGGGGACACCAAGGGGTCCTGCAGTGGCAGTGCCTGGGAGGAATACCTGGGAGCCAGGACATGTCCCACACATTTGCACTGCCCCAAGTCTCACTGCGGGTAGAGGCACATCCCAGGTGATCTTGTGTTGCAAATGCAAAGGAAATGGATTTTCTGTCCCTTTTTGGGCTGGTGAGCAGTGGAGAGCCTCATTTGGAAACACTGTGATGGGAAGCTTGTTCCAGAGGCTTGAATTTCTTCTGAGCTGCTGTGAAACACTTGGGTTCCAGGAGCACAAGCACGAGTCCGTGTGACACTAACCAGGCTGCCGGCCTGTAGATCCCAAATATTTAACTTTTCGCAGCCCCACAGGACTTCTCTGCAAGTCAAAAACTTCTTTAACCATGCTTTAAGGTTCATCATCTGTTGGCTGATGAGCCCTGTGTGCATCACAGGATGCAGTGGACTCCCCATAATTGCAGCCTCTTGTGGGATCCTCTCACTCCTCCTTTATCTGGGATCTCTCTGTGCTGACGTCCCCAGCCTGCACAAAAATTTAGCAGGGAGAAAGCTGTTCCCTGTGCACCAAGCCCACTTCTGAAAGATGTTGTGTAAGCGACTTGGCGAGCAAGTAACTTTTGCATTTAGACTGTAATTGGCTTTAAATTCCAAAGGTCCATTGCTAATGATATTCAGAGCGCTTTAATTAAAGGGACACTGTCAAGTACTTCCTTTATAGTTTTCCTTTTGCGCGTGCTCTCGGTTGCAATATGAATTTTTTTTCCCCTGTAAGCTTGAAGGTAATAATTAAAGTAATTCTCTGCTGATTTTGTCCTTTTCTATTTGGCAAACTTTGATCCATTATTATTTTTCAATGGAGATGAGATTAGCATGGCTACTTTTGTTCCACGATCGTTCCGGTTCAATGCGGCACCGGATTGCGCTGGGATCTCGCCACCCTCGTGTCGGTGGCATCGCTTGGTGGTGACATTGATGCTGCTTTGGGGAGGGCAGTGACATTGATGCAGCTTTGAGGAGCTGCTGAGGCAGCTGCAGGAGCTCGTGCTCCACCTTAAAGAGTCTCTGAGCTGTCTGATCCACTGTCGGGAAGAACCCGAATCTTCGGTGGAAGGTGGGGTTTAGAACTGCTCAAAGTGAAATGAAGATAACCCTCTCCCTCTCTAGAAAAGCCCATCTTTTGTATATGGAACAGCATTTCCTGATGGAAAATAATGTATTTGCAAGGTGTCGGCTCATAAAAGAAGCCATATCATGATCTAAGTTAGAAAGACGCTCAGCTCTAAGCTGTCTCTTCAGTTTTCAACTCCAGACTTAAATTGGGGATGAATAATTTGTCTAGGACTTCAAACTCCCCAGCTTCCCTGCTTGTTAAAGGGGAATAAACAGGGCTGAGGGATGGCAGCTGCCTGGCCTGCAGTCAGATGTGCTGCAGCAGCTCCTCCTGCTCCGTGCTCTTCCCTCTGCACACATCTCCTCTGGCACAGGGTGGGGGATGCTCCTCCTGTCCGTGGCCTTTTCCACAAAAGTGCTGCCTTGAGCAAAACTGTGTTTGTGGTGTGAACATGAACCCACTCCGGGCGTGGGTGGGATGGAGCAGGGATGTTTTGCCTGTTCCAGGCAGTGATGTGCCTCTCATTAGCCTTGGGACGCCGTGAGATGGGTCAGGAGGGAAACACTGACCGACCAAAAATTCTCTGCATTCACCAGCCTCTCTTTAGTCTTCCCTGGAGCAGCCAAGTGTGGAGAGGGCTATTTAGATCTGAGAGGATAAGGCAATAACCATTTTAAGAAAGATATTCGCAGTGGGTCAAATTTTAAACAATGAGAGTGTTTCCACATGGCAGCCTCTGCCAATTATTGCTTGTAATTGCTTTCCCTCCAGCGCTGCCTTTGCCCTTTCTCTTTTACAGGAGCTGCCATCCCCTGACCACTCCACGTAGCTTTCTCCCACCTCCTGATGGGCTGGAGCATGTTTGCAAGTTTTTTCAGACACTGTAAATGGCTTGATTGCATCTAGAGGGACAAAGGGTTCCTGCTTTTCCTGCATCCTCAGTAATTTTTCAGCTGGTTACTGCAGCAGCAGTGAATTCACTCGAGGTTCACATTGAGGTGTAGCTGAGGTGTGAGTTGAGGGAACCAGCAGCTTGTGTTCTCCAGGCAGGGACTGGAGGTGCCAGCTGATGTGTCTGAGGGGGCTCAGGGCTTTCTGAAGAGCCCAGAGGCACCATGGATAGGGAAGAATGCTGGGAGTTCTGTTGTGGGTGAGCACACAGATCCTCCCTGTGGTCATGCCACAGGAGTAATGACAGACAAGGAGACCACACGAACCTCCACCAGGACAAACCAGCTGGGCTTTGGATTGGGCTGTAAATACCCACAGCATCCTCTCTGAATCCAGCACGATGAGTTCTGGGAATGCTTCCCGTGGTGGGTGAAGTGACAACCTGCCTCTGTCCTCTGCTGAGCCACCAGCCCTCGAGGCCACGGTCCCATTTAGCCTATTAAAACTGGCTCTCGTTTTCCCTGCTGAATCAATTTCTAAGTCTTTAAATGGTACCTTCCTTGTGCTAATCATACAATAGGACTACTAATGAATGTCTCAATTATTTAATGTTTGAATCGAGCAATTATTTTCTTGAGGTAGCAAATTGAAGTTTTCAGGAGGAAAAATACCATCTCGCCCCCCCTTTTTTTTTACTGCTACATAATTAAGTAATTGTATAGCCAGTGATTTAATAGCTACAAGATCAGGAGTGACATATTTTATTCATTTTAAGCAGGACTGTTTCTCATTTCTCCTCTTTCAGCCTCAGAGCAGCCCTTGTGAGCCCCTGGGAAGGCTGGGGAAAAGCTGCAAAGCTTTACCCTTGCCTCTGTCGCATTTCTTTCTGTGTTTAAAGATTTTTCTCTTCTGTGCTGAGCTGCCTCAGCCGTTGGCTGCCAGTTAGTGCTTCCTTGGGAGTCTGTGGAGGGTTGTTTTGGAGGATGGATTTGCTGCCTGTCACCACCATCAGCTCACGTCCCACCCTGCCCGTGCGCTGTGTCTGATGCACTTGGGTGCTCCCATGTTTTTCAGGGCATATTTGGAGGGAGGAAAAGAGCTGAGGCAGTGAGTATTGTTTAACTGGGAGCTGTTGCTGCACCAGTGATGGCAGGAGCCCCCCAGGGAGCGCCCTGGCCAGGGGATTTATCTCCCTTCAGAGCAGACACCCAGCCCTGGCGCAGAGCGTTTGTCACACATCATCCCCGTCGCGCTGTCGGAGAGACACGCCGAGTGACAGTCGCGCTGGTGGAAACCTCTCTGCTTGTTTTAAATAAATAAAGAAGTTAATCACTAGGGAATTACCGTGCTCAGATGTTGAGACATCCTGGGGATGAAAAGAAGTGTCTAAGGAACAAGAATATTTAGTGTCGACTGAGCGTCTACCTGAATTTCCCTTATTAGTGTGCGCGTCAGCTGTACAGGGGGATCTGTGCTGGAGAGCAGAAGGGCTGGGTGGTTGTCTGGACAAATAATTCACCTTCCCTGCTTGTTCTTCATCCACTGGTGGACAGACTGTGGTTCCTTCAGAGCCAGTAGCTGTAGATGGGTAATTTCTGCTAGTGAGACTCATCTGTACCTTGTTTGTAGGTACCTGCTTGGGAGTAGAGACTTTTGTAGCTGTAAAATGTCCTGATAAAAAATGGATGATGTGTGATATCCTTGTTCTCCTGCCAGAGCCAGAATCACGGGCAGGCTGTGATTGCTCCCTCCTTGGATGAATGCAGCGTTAAGCTGTGCTCCTGGCGTGAGCGTTCATGACCATGGAGCTGAAATGGGCCTTCCTTGGCAGCATCCCCCAGATTTCAGACAAGTTCCCAACAGCACGGGTGTGTGAGAGCGCTGGCAGAGAGGGAGCACAAATGTGCTGTGAATAGGCATCGGCGGGAATTCATTAACAGGACCTAATTAGCAAATTCTAAGCGGCAGCGCTTGGCTGAGAAGCGGGGCAGGACCGATCCAGTCACGGTGAGCGTCCGGGTGGGTGTGCGGTAGGGATGTGCACCCAGGGACACGCTCCGTGCCCTCTGGGAAAAGCCACTTTCAGAGGAATGAGGTGTGACCTGCGGCGACACATCCCCCGCCCGGCCGTGCCGCTGCCGGCAGTGACAGAGCCGCTGTCTCCCGTGACAGGGTTAAACTCCTGTGACGGTGAGTGATTGCTCGCCAGATGACAAACGAGCCGAGGGCTGCCGTGGCATTGCAAGTGGTTTTTCAAGGGCTCGGTCTTTTGTTAAAGAAGTAGCGACTTGTAATTATTTAGCTAAAACTTTGTGTCAGGGGCCCCTGCTTCTGCAGCATCAGGTGTCTCTCTCCAGCGTCACCTTTCCCACTCCGAAACCCCCTTAGATCAACCTTGGTGGCCTCACCACCAACCCCCGGGAGTGACACAGCCCTGAGGGGTGGTGGCCACCCTTAAACCCAAGCAGGAGTGGTGGTGATGTCTCCACCACCTCTCCCAGGTAGTTTCAACTGCTGCTTTCTGGTGTCCTTACTTAACACGCACGTTGTAATTAAGAAGAATTTCCTGTACTCCTCTGGGGCTCGCGAGAAATTTGAGAGCTGGAGGGTTTTGTGTGTTATGTTAACACGCTTGTTAAAAAGGAGAGGTCTCCTCAATGAAGCTGAATGGAGCCCAGATACCAACTGGGACAGCTGTAGTGTTGGAGGACCTTTGGGAAGCACAAATGTGGGATGCATTCCTGTGTGCAGGAGCGGCTGCCGGTGGGAAAGGGGGTAGGGAGGTCAGGATCCTTCACGTTGGGTTTGATGAATGAGCTCAGGGGCCACATTCAGCATGTGGGCTGCCTTTACCCCATGTCATCCGGCAGGGTGGCTCACCTTCATGGTTGGCACTGAATTTGGTGGATGCTAAATGTCCTGGCTCTCCATTCCTGGTTATCCTAGACCTCTGGGCCACATGCACAGCAAACTTTCCCATAAAAACCACTGAAACCATTCTGCAGCCTGGGCGTGGCTCTGTGTTCCTCCACCTGAAGGAGTTTAGCTGCTCAGTTTGGTGGCTGTGGGCATGGCCACAGCACCACACTGCTGGCCTTTGCTTCCCAAAGCCTCCTGAGAGGTCTGGCTGGAGATTCAGCCCATGCAGGAGCTTGTTGGGCTCCCTGGCCCCGGGGACTCCTGAGCTGTGGAATTTTGGGCCTTGGCCAGGAGGTGCAAATGTCTGGCTGGACCAGGAGTTGTGCTGGTGGTCTGGGGCCTTTTTTAGCTTGACATTTTTAGAGTCAGTCACCACAGGCAGATGTGGAATCACAGAATTGTTCAGATTGGAACAGACCTTTGAAGTCATCAAGTCCAGCCACCACCAAGTTCACCATTAAACCATGTCCTCAAGTGCCACATCCATATGGGGTTTTTTAACACTTCCAGGGATGTTGACTCCACCACCTCCCTGGGCAACCTGTTCCAACTTTACAACCCTTTCTGTGGAGAAGTTTTCCAATGTAAGCTTCTCTTGATGCAACTTGAGGCATTTCCTATTGTCTGCCACTTGTTACCTGGGAGCAGAGCCGGACACCACCTGGCTCCACCCTCCTTTCAGGAAGTTGTAGAGAGCAATAAGGTTTCCCCTGATCCTCCTTGTGTCCAGGCTAAGTTTCAGCTGAAATCTCAGCACAATGCTGATGTTTGGGCAGAGGAAGGAGCTGTTTTCTCCCTTAAGTATCAACTTGCTTGGGTTTTATTTTCCCTTTGTTTTTAGTTCAGCTTTCCACAGCAGTTATTGACAGTGTTAGGAGCTACCCAGGGACCAGGCAGGAAAGAGAACTGTGCTGAGGCTTCACCTGGGACCAGTCTGCCCTTCCCCTCGTGGTTCTGCTGCTGCACTTGTGTGCAGCTGTGTGCAGCTGTGCTTCTGCACCGCAGCCCCAAGACCCCGCTGTGCTCCCAGCAGGAACTTCTCCCACAGCTGCGCTGCGGTGGTGACAAAGCCTGGATTTATGTGTTGTGACTTCCCCCGACCTCCTCTGTAACTGGTTCTTGCCTTTTGGCTACGAGTGACCCCGTCCCCGACACCTCCCTGAGCGCCTCCGCTGCCGCCAGCGCCGGGCGGGCTCTGCAGTGTCCCCAGCCATAACTGTTACCAGATGTTTACACATCTGGAGGTGCCATGGCCAGGGTTCCTCTGTCTCTCGTGCCTCATTTCGTAAGGCACAGTTGTGTTTTGCAAAGTTCACTCCCCTCCCTGAATCTCTCTGTGGCCTCACTGCGCTGTGCGCTCGCGTATTCCAGCAGCTGCTTCCTGCTGCGGGGCACTGGGAGCATCCAGCTGTGCTGGGAGCATCCTGTTGCCTTGGGAAGGCTAATGTGAAACAGAGGCTAGACAAAGCTAGAGAATAAAGTCAGTATTTATTAAGAGGTCTCCAGGATCCACTCTGGCCATTACAGAAGCCTAAGCAAGGCTGCACCTAGGGTGGGCTGAGAGTGGTTACAAAAATGGCTGAGCGGTCACGAGATTTTACCATTTTATAAGTTTAGGTCTATTTGCATATTGGGGTCCAGTTGTCCAATTACAGCCCCAGGCTGTGAGGTCCCATCCTTCTTGTCCCACCCCTCAGTCCATCTCTGTGTTCTTGGGGTGAAAGTTGTCCTTGGTCTTCCAGCAGAAATGGATTTGTTTTGTCTACCTGCTCCGTAGAGGGAGCTTAATATGGCACCTAATATGAGGCTACATCGCTAGGCAGCACAGAATCTGAAAATATAAAAGCTAAGGCATCAATCCAGCTGTGCTCACTGGCTCTGTTTTGGGCGGCTGGGCGGTGCTTTAGTGCTGGGGACTCTCAGGGGGAGGCTGTTATCAACCCTCACCCCCTGCAGTGACTTTGCCCCCAGCTGAGCTCCATGGGGAGCACGTCTGTGGTGACAGCACTGGGCACAACCAGCAGTGCCCAGCAGGACAGAGGTGACCTGTTTGCAGGGAAAGGACAGCCTGGAAATCCACTGTGGTGCCAAAGAAAAAAGCAAGACACTGTGTTTTTAAATATTCCCCACATGCAAGGCTTTTGCTTGTCTGTGTCGCAGTGATCTCAATTTAAACCCTAAATAGATGTGAGTTAAATAACTTCTTGGAGTTGTCATTAAGGCTCCTTCTCAGGTTTGTTTCTGTTTCTCCCTGAAGGTTGAAGCTGCAGGAGTCCCCAGTTGTCTTAATTTCACCTTGAGTGTTTTTGGCTGCAAACTTGTGGTGTTTAGCTTCGCAGGGATGATAAAATCTAAGATTTCACTTGTGAAGGCTTCACTCTGCTGAAAATCCCTGCTGAATGAGGAGTGTGGGATCAGACCCCTCATTTAGATCAATGGTTCAGGAAGAGAGAAAAAAAAGAGAGATGAACTTGGAGCCTGTGAAGAAAACCTGGCTGGGGAAGAAGGGAGGAGGGGGAGAGCTGAGTTAATGGAAGAGAGATATCTCCAGTCTGGAAATGGATGAAGGGAAAGGGAATGTATCTCGCTTCGTCCTCCTGGGATTAATTTTGAATATCAAACGCTTGATCTCGAGCCGTTCCTCAGGCAGCCGGTCATGTTTCTGTGAAAGCTGTATTTTGAAAAGAATTTTTCTGATGCTTTAAAACAGAGGAAAGCAAAGCAAATGACCTTATCCTGCTTTGCATTATGTCACACTCGATGATATTCTTTTGCAGTACTTGCAGATAGCTTGACACATCGAGGCAGACAGCCCCTTATTATTAAATCTGTTTGCAAATGTGCTCAGATTGCCCTTCACATCCACCCCTGGTTATGAGCGGTGGCAGCCCGTGGCTGCAAATCCCAGGTCCCCACAAACACCCACCTTCTCCCCGCCTCCCCACCGAGCTTGTCAACACTTTAGGAATTAATAAAGTGTCCTATGAGGAAAGGAAAGGGCTTTTCTTCCCCTGCCTGGCAGGGATGAAGGGTAATGCCTCCTTCCTGCGGGCTCTCTGTGCTCCACACGGAGCTGCCCACCTTAGGGATGCTCCTGCGAGTGGCACGGAGGGTCCCAGTCCCCGTTCAGCTGTGTCATGTCTCCCCCCGGGTCACATCAGGCCAGCGCCGCTGCTTTCTGCGGCGGGTGAAAGCTGAATCAATAGTGCCTCACGCTGCTGAGCCGGGCTATTGCTGCAGCACATCCTCCGCATGCTGCAAGGATCCTGCTTCCCGCCAAAGGCCGCGCTGTCGGTCCTGATTTCCAGCCTTTCCCCCGTAAATCCTCTGTGCAAAGCGCCCCCGTGGTAGCATCGTCTGATATCTTCCAAGGGAAATATAGGCTGGATGTTAGGAAAAAGTTTTTCACGGAAAGAATAAATAAAGTACTGGAATGCCCTTCCTGGGGAGGTGGAGTCACCATCCCTGGGTGTGTTTAAGGAAAGCCTGGATGTGGCACTGGGTGCCAGGGTTTAGTTGAGGTGTCAGGGCTGGGTTGGACTCGATGATCCTGGAGGTCTCTTCCAACCTGGTGATTCTGGGATTCTGGGATTCTGGGATTCTGTGATTTGCCTCCAGCAGCAGCTGTGGCAGGGGTATGGGGATACAGGGATAAAGGGATACAGGGATATGGGGATACAGGGATATGGGATACAGGGATATGGGGATACAGGGATATGGGGATACAGGGGTATAGGGATATGGCAATACAGGGATACAGGGATATGGAGATACAGGGATAAAAGGATACAGGGATGCTTGGCTTCCTCAGGAGCTAAGGGGGAAAAGTTCTCCCAAGAGAAACCTGAGAGAAAATTTTCTTTTCTCAATACAAGCCATTGGTAATTGGCCTCAAACCTCTGCAAGGACCTGTCATTAAATAAATACCAGGCTGGCCAAAGCCACAAAAGGGTCAGGCTCCCACAAGTTTTTATTTAGCCTCCATTCAGATCCTAATGGATTTTTGTCCTACAAAGAGGTCTTTGGGATTTGACACTTGTGTTCACATCTGATGCTATTGCAACCCAGCTGATAATCCCTGGGATCAGGGGAATTGCTCCCTGCACCACTGGGAGCTCGTGGATGAGGCTCCCAGGGCAGTTTGGGCATTTCTGCTGAGGCACCCACTGTCTGCCTTTTCCAGATTTGTTGGCTTTCAGTGTCAGTGAATTTGTGATTTTCCTTATGGGAGGATAAATAAAAGGCACCACGTAATCTCAGGTTTTTTTGTTTTGAAATGTTTTTCTCCTTTCTCATCCTGCTCTTGAATGATCCACCCACGACTTTTTCATTAGGTATGGAAATGTGTTTAGGACCACATTTTTTCATTATTATTTTCCTATTCTCCTTGCATACCTCTGTCTTTCCAAGGCTGAAGGTGATATTGCAAGTTGAGAATGTTGTTTTCTTCCATGAAAGTACCACAATATTTTCATTTACTGTTCTCTCTCCCTTTCTCTCCATGTCCTGCTTTCTTGGCCAGCATTGGCTGTTGATCAGATGTTTTTTGTTAAGTTGTCCAGAGTGATGTGTGGGTTTTTTTTCCTTCCCCTGAGTGGCTACAATTAAGTTAGAATCCATCAATGTGTATGAGTTGTTGGCAATGTTGCTTTTGATAGGCATTACCTTGTACTTGTCTGTATTAAATTTCAGCTGTCATTGTTTTCTTAATTGCCTGTGTTAGATAATGTTGAATTTCCCACAGTCCTCTCCTCCTGACTAAAATGAATAGCATTTGTATCACAAATGCTTCAAACTTGACAACTTTTTTTTCCCCATGCCATTTAAAACTTCACCTTGGCTTGGCTGATTTAATTTGCTATCAATTCCTCATATTTTGAGGCATTCCTTTCTTTTCTTTCCCTCTCTCTGTCCCTCTGCTGCCCTGTCAGATTTGAGGGGGTTTCCTCCATGGTAGGAGCTGCACACCTTGGATTTTTAGCCAGGATGAGTAAGGAAAACTCCATTTTCCTAAAGGTGAAAGGGTAAAGACGTGGCACAGGTGGTATAAACCCTTTAGGAGCTCTGGAATATTGGTTTGGGTTGTTAAATCAGGATTTTTTCAGCCATGGTGACTCAAATCCAGCTAATCTCTGTCCTCCTGGCCATATCAATATAATTTTTGGGATCTGTCTGAGTGGGAGAGCCATGGTTCAGGAGATCTGACTTTTATTTCTCACTCTCCCACATCCCTGCTTTGTATGGATCTTGACAAGCTGCTGTTCTTCTCCAGCTGCTGCTCACTTTGTGTACTTTCCTTGTTCAAATGACATCCCTTCACAAGGCATCTGCAGGAAGATGGTTTTCATCTTCGGAGCCTGCTGCTTCTTCAGGGGTACTGGTTATTATTAATTAAGGCATTTTTGAAGGTCTAATAAATAATAACAGCTTTTCTTGAAAGTACTGTTGCCTCAAAGGACTCTAATGGATTAGAGAGCGGACACTTTATTTTCTAAAAGCCACACTGTGCCACATCACGTTCATCCAGATAGTTTATTATAACTTTCAAACCCCTAATTTAACAAGTTTACTTACTGCTGAAGTGAGCCTTTCAAGTCTGGAATTATCTGTTCGCTTCGAAAGCATGCAATGATCATTTCCATGCCAGCAAAAATTACTGAGTGAAATTGGGTGATAATTTTAGTCTTAATTTGGTTTTCAATCTATGAAAGTTTCTCGATATTTTTAAATGATGTGAAAGGATCTCCTCTATTCAGTGTTGCCCAAAATAGTCTACTGCAGCAAATGAAAGCATTTGCTAACTTGGCCTTTATGAGAACCCTGCGTGGCTTTTCTCCCTTTGTGACACCTCTTTGAGGAAGAACTGGATGCCACATTAACAGGTTGGCAGGCCAGACCTTCAGAAGGGGCTGGAGCACCATAAAGAGGTGGAGAGACCTCTGGCATGGCTCCCGAGGCAGATGAAAGGCACAGAGAGAGTTTATGAACCCATCTGCAGGAGCAAGGCAGCAAACTTGCCAGTTCAGCGAGCTCAGTTGAATCCTTCCCAGTCAGGGTAGATCCAAAGTTAATCGCTCAGAGGTCTGTTGGTATTTTTATCCCTGCATTTATATTTTATGGAACCATCTGGTCCCATTAAAGCTTTCAAAGTCAGCTTAGATTGAATTGAGTTTCCCGGGAACTGAGAAGAGGAGGAGTAAGAGTAGGTGAGGTGTGGGGATGGAGGTCTCCTTGCAAAGCCAGCACTGACAAACAGACAGCAGGGGGAGAGGGATGAGAGCAATTTGGCATTTAAACCCTGCGTGGTGCCGGGGCTCCTTGCTGTGCCTGCCCTGGAGGTGCCTGCTTTTCCAGCTGGAACCTTCCTGTCCACTGAAACGCCACCACCAGCTTTTCCTCTGGGGTTACTCAGGGAGAAGGAGACTTTGTGACTCTTTGTGAAAGCGGTGGTGACAACTTGAAAAATGGCTTCACCAGCAGTGAGTGCCCTTCTCTGGCAGGAGCTGTGGAGAGTTGCTCCAGGACATTCGAGTCTGAATGACCTGACCACCCCAGCCCGGTGCTGTGGAGAGTGGTCCAGGGCCTCATTCCCACATTTCCACCCCTCTCTCAACAGCTCTGCAGAGGTGCGGAGTGAACTGCCCTGGGGAGAGGAGCTGCAGCCTGGCAGGGACTGCTCCCTGCTCGGGCCATCGCTCCTGTGCTCCAGCAGTGCCAATCCTGACAGCAGAGCAGCTGCCCCATCATCCAGACTTGGAGCTCTCCCCTCCTCATTTCGGTGCTTGCTCCCTTGGAGCCTGCCTGTCTCTTTTCCATCCTGCATGTTTCCTTTCCAGGGCTATGGCCTGGAAAAATGGGAGCAGAGGGGCGTGCATGGAATCATTTTCCTTCTGTCCATTGGCACTGGTGCCTTTCCCAGCTCACACCGAGCCTCGGTGGCACCCCTGGAGGGTTTGGCTGGGACACAGTTCTGCTGTGCCCACTTGGGATGTGAATGGTTACCATGCAGATCATCTGCTTTTCAATGCATTCTCAACTGTTTGGAGATGGGAAAGGAATTTGTGTGGGTGTTCTGGTTTTTAGGAGCACCTCATGTGTCACAGCAGTTTGGGAGTAGAAACCTTTTCCTTTCAGCTGCAAACAAAACTGGCTCTCATTAGATGAATTTGTCTGATGGTTCCCTACACATCTGAAAGGCACGAGCCACCACTTTTATTGATTTCCTCCAGACAATAACTTGCATTTGCTCTGTAAACACTCCTGCAACCCCTCGTGTTTTTTTTTCAAACACCCCTAACCTGAATCCATCTCACAGCACCACCTGATGGCAGCTTCTGGCTCTCCAAAGGACTGGAATGAGTGTCTGAAAATCCCCTTGAGATGCAGAAAAAGGTGCTTGCAAAGGAAGCTGCTGTTTCTTGGGCACAGGGAGATATTTGCAAACCCAGGGCACCTCCTGTTTGCAGTAAGGGATATTTCATGGTGATAATTTAGCCCGGCCTATCGTGGTCACAATTTTTCCTCTTGCCCCCAAGTACCTCAGAGCTGCTGATAATGCCGTGGCGTTGGGACAGCTGCTCTTGAGCGTGTTAGATTTCAGCGAAAAATTCATGGAAGCAATTTATTCATTGAATTTACCAGTCTGAGGCTTGGGTTATGTCTGCTGGGCAAGCTGTTATTTCCTTCAATTTATTAGTCTTGGAGTAATATGCCAATATACATTGAGGTTTCTGTGTCAGAAAGCATTTGTAATTCAGAAATCAGGGCTGGCTGGTGAGCCCAGAGGGGCAGATGAGAGACGAGGTCCTCAGCTGGGAGGCTGCCCTGAGTTTTTAGGGAAAACATCCTTCGGAAAACTCTGTGCTGATGCACCCTGCTCTCACCGCCCTGCTCTGTTGGGTGTGAGGGGCTCTGGGTTTGGGAGGAAGAGGGGCTGAAGCTGTTAATAGCCTTAAACCAGTGTGTGCACAGGGCTTTTCATTCACCCTCTGCCCCTCAAGGACTGGGGGAATTAAAGCTCCTGCTCTTATTTAAGTGGCTCTCCAGCTGCTCCTTCTCATCCTGTTGTCTCCTTGCCTGTCTTTGATTAATGACTGGACCATCTATTCCATTGCTTCCCTCTCTCCTTCACTTAATTCCCTATTTTTTCCCTCCTTTCCCCTCCACTTCTATTTTTTTCCTCACACAAACTGCTGATCTAAATGTTCAAAATAAATTATGCTGAATAATGGATGAAGGCAGCTGCATAATTTATGGTGCCACAGGGCGAGGCAAAGCCCTGTGTGCTCCTCCTCTGCTTCTTGCCCCCTGTGCCATCCCGTGCCCTTTCTCCGAGCAAACTGAGGAGGTGCTGGCACCAGGCTTGCTGGTGGCTGCTCTTCAGATCCCACTTTCAGTCAGAGAAGGGATTTAATATCTCAGGATTACGCACCCAGGGGTGTTGTGACCACGGGAGATGAGAGGTGCTGACGTTCAGCCCATCAAAGGTCGTCCCTGCCTGCTGGGGCAGAGATAATGGGTTTAATTAGTCACCCCATGACGTTCCTCTCCTGCCTTCCTGCAGCAGGATGGTGCTGCTGGAAAAGGCTTTAAAATCAGGTGGAAAGGGTGGGTTTCTTCCTTCTGGGGTCTTGCTTTGCCCCAAGTGTAAGTATATGAGAAAGTCTGGTGTTGGTTAGCGTGATTCATTCTGGCAGGCTGAGGCAATTTCTTCTGACTTTTATATTATATTCAGAATTTCTCTCCATAAGGATATCAGATATAATTATAATATGTTGAAATGAAGTACTTCAACCTTATCAAAAATAACATTTTGATAATTTTTCGCTGAAAATGTCAACACAATCAATAGGTTCTTGCAAATGTTTTCATTTCATTAAACTCAGCAGATTGTTCTGCTGGCATGTTTTAACCCACACTAAATATCCTTTTTTCCATATTGGGATGAACTTAGATAATAAGGTTACCTTTACAAAGCCCCATGGTGATGAAGTAGAGCTTTTTAGCAGCAGCCCTCCATGTTTCTTATAAAAGGATGAAAGAGTGGCAGAGACGACTGAGACAGTGAGGGAAAGAAAAAAGGAGAGATGCAGAGACATAATTTTTCCCTCTCCAAGTTTATTATCCCATCTGTTTGCCTCTGTCTTTCTCTGATGTCTTGTCCGTCAGCCGCTAAAACCTAATTTTGTAAGAAATAAATACAACTTGAGTAAATTAAGTGAAAAGGCTGCACAGAACCCAATTACTCTCTGTCCCCCAGACGCTCGGGAACAGAGTTCATTTCCCTGTAATGAACAATGTGCTGAGTGACAGCCTGGCAAAATGAGCCACGGCTTCATCCAGGGGCAAATGTGGGGATGTGGAGTAGTTAGGGAGGGTTCTGTCTGTGGAGATGGAGATGTGGGGATGCAGGAGCCTTCCCCTGGGAGATTCCAACTCCTCAGTCTGGCTTCCCAAGAGAGATCACCTTTGTGGAAACCATTTGTTGCTAAAACTGGGAGCAGCAGAGGTGGTTAAAGGTGCCCCAGTGTTTCTTTCAGTGTCTCCTGGTTTCATTTGCTTGAAAATCTCAGTGCTGTGCAGGCAGAGCCATCCCCTGCCAGGAGAGAAGTTCAGGAATACCACAGCAGGCACGGAGCGCAGCCTTGCAGCCCCTGGAAGGAGTTCAAAAAGAGGTAAACCCAAATGTCTGTGGGATCTGCAAAGTGGTGAGGCTGAGGAATTAACCTGGGACTCAGGACTCAGCCCTGCTCTGTCGCAGCCCTGACTGCGTGACCTTCAGCAAATGGCTTTACAGCCTGCCTCTCTCTTCCCCAGCAGCACATCATTTTGTTCACTCCTCTCGTCTGATTGCAGGCAGCTTTGGTAAAAGATTTTGTTCCTCTCTGTGTGTATTGAGCTTGGCACAAAAGCTGCTCATTCCAGCTGTTGCTGTAATACATGTGGGGAGCTTGTGAGGAGTGCTGGAGCAGGGCAGGAGGGAGCCTGGGCTGCAACCTCCGCTTGGTTTTTCTTCTGCGCTTGTAGGACTAAACCCAAGAGCTTAAGTCAAGCCGAGGTGGGAGTGTGTGCTGGCATTAAGATTTTATAGGGCAGTGGACGGGGTGCCAGTCTCGTGTAACACAGGGATCAATGCGGTTGCTGTGACACTGCTGATGCACTGCTGACGGCGTCTGTTGTAACCATAAATGAGGATGAGCGAATTTTTCCTGTTCCATTTACCTCTTTGCATGCACAGACTCCTTCATACAGCTCCCTGAACGCTCCTGTGGCTCCACAGGGATCACCCAGGACACTGGACTGGAAGGGCTATCGCTCTGCCCGGCCCTGCTGAGTGCTTGTTTCATGCTGGGCCTGCCTGGGGCGAGGCTGAGCCAGCACAGCTCGTTTGTGGTGCAGCAGGTAATGACTGCTCGGGAGAGGGAACTTGCAGTGCTTTATTATGCGGAATATCCAGGCGGTGAAAGACAGCTGCTGCTGCTCTGTGCAGTGTTATACCCCCATAATCAATATCGGGGAGGAGGAACGGCTGGGCAACCTGTTCCCTATTATGGGCACTTAAGCAATGCTTGGGTTGACAAAGAACCTTGTACCAACTGCAGGCAGCACATGTTCAACATGCTCCTCATATATCAGAGAGCGATCCAGCCAAAAGCCCAGATGCTCTTGACAGCTAACTTTGGAGAGGAGCTGGTGACAGAGCAGCCTTTCAACCACAGGAACCTCCTTTTCCTCTGGATACTCGGGGATCAGCTTTGCCTGAGCCTCGAAACCCAGAGCATGGCTCATACCACTGATGGTGGGGTGGAATTAAGTCCCTAAATATCACCCAAGCAGGTGGCTGGAGAGCTGAGATCTGATGTCAGGTGTGAAGGACCCAGAGCCAGGACCACTGGGCTGTTTCTCTGGTGCTGCCACTGATGCATTTTGACTTTGAGCAAGTCATTTAATCGCTCAGTAATTAATGCTATTCATACAGCTAAATTGAGTACTGCTAGGTACGTGAGCTCTCGCTGCAGGCACACGGTGGCCATTCAAAAAAATCACAGCAACACCTAGAATAGAAGAGAAGGTGTTTGATTTCAAAGCGTCCTGGGCTGCCACTTGAATCCTTCTCATCATGTACCTAAAAAGGGCCTGTGGCAGATCTCTGAAAGGCTCCACATCCTTTCTGCAGGAAGGAGTGCTACCCACGGGCCAGAGCTGGGAAATCCATCACCTACCTCAGCAAATAAGTGTTAATGAAGTTCATGGGGAGTCTGGGAGGGATGGTAGTAGGAAACAGCAGATGATTCCTGCCATTTTAGCATTGATCTCCTCCCTGACCCGTTGGTTTGAAGCTGGCACGGCAGCCCCATAACCTTGGAGCCTGTGCTGACGTGACCTCCTGCTCTCGTGGTCCGTGCCTGTTTAACCAAGGAGCTGCTGGAGTCAATCAGAGCCAAGTGTTTGCCAGCAGGGCCAGTGCCCAGTGCTGAGTGTTTTTATTAGCTCAGCACAAACTGCAGCAGAGCACTTATTGATTCCCGTGATCCACTGCCATCAGTGACATCATTTGTAAACTTTTGGGGAAGCAGGAGTGGTAGCAAATGCTGCTGCATGATCCCAGTCACTGGGGCATTCAAATTACCTCTACTGAGTGGAGTATTTGCTGTCTGAGACTCGACTCCAGGCTTGGCTGGTGGGTCAGGAAGGGCTTGGAAAGCAGTGAGTGAGTACAAAGAGCTGCAAACTCTGCCTTTGCCCACAGCCCAAGACACGTGGCTTTGCCCAGGGGCTGGAGGCCATGTGCATGCTGCTTAACCTCTGTGTTACAAGGCAAAATGAGAGACCTCTTGTGTTTTTATCTGCCCTGCCTTGAACTAGAGCTGCCTGGAGAGGCTTTCTTGTGCTCACAAGAAGTAAAATGAAAGATCTTTGGACCTTTAGCTGCAGGGCTTTGCTCAAATTCCCCGGTACTTATTCTTGCTCCTGGCAGACCCCTGTAATTGCACTACGTCTCTCTGTATTTATGCAGATATATCATATATCAATCTGCTACCAAGTGCATCAATTTCTTGACTAAACCTGCTGTTTGGGAGTCCATTAAGGATGTTTTGTTGACCAGATGTGGCCCCGAAAGGGAAGAGATTCCCCCTGTTCAGCTCCTGTGGGTGTGGGATGTGAGTGAGCAGGGATGGAAATATCTGCGGTTCTGCATGCACACAAAATGACTTCTGGGAAGCTGGGATAAGCATCTTGTTCCTTCAGCTTTTGAAAATGACAGATCTCTATCACTCAGAGGAGTTTTTCACCTAAATAGTGGCAGTAGATCCACGGGGTCCTCTGGGGGAGCAGCGGACTTACTGTAAAGTCAGGACAGTTTAACTGGAATTTACAAACCCACCCGGGATTTTGGGTCTGTGCTTCATTTGAATGGGAATTTAATATCTCGCATTCCCCAGATGGCTTAGAAAGTCTTGCTATGTATTTTCCAAAAGGACGTTTTACAGAAACGTGGAGAACCACCAGTAAAATGTGTTTTTTACAAAAAAAAACCCAGTGAATTTTGGATGGCTGACTTTTAACTTATTAGCAGCTATGGGATGTTGTGGCCCAACAGAGGAAATAAAGCTCCAGTTATCCCCTTCAATGCAACTTTTACCTTCTAAAGAGATGTCAAGTTGTCCAGTACAATTTAAGAACACATCAATCCATGTGTATTTTTTTTCCTTTCTACATCTATAGTAAAAGTGTTTAGATGGTGGGACAATATGTACTTTTAGACATGCTAAGTTGCATTTAGAGGGAGGAGTTAGGGAAAGGAAGAAGGGGAAAAGTGGTAGCAGAGATAGAGCCTGTGAATTAGCCAGGCTGGAGGGAATGATCCGGGCTGCTGACTCATCCTTATAACCCACACATCAACTTTCTGTCCCCAAGGCTACTCTGCCAGGCCATTTCCATAGGGTTTTCTTTAAATATCCCTTCCTGTGCCTCCAATCTCTGCCCTGGCTGGAGGTGTTGATGTCTGGAGCAGTAATTACTCCGGGGATAACGCCGGACTCCGAGATGGACTGGGAGCCACCTGACACTGTCTCGCCTCTGGTCCTGCCCTCCATGGGGAAATTTTAAGCGTGTCGGAGTGCTGGCTGTGCACAAATTCCCAGCTGACAGGATTCGTGTTTGGGCTGCCCGGCTGGTCGGGAATTCATTAGGAACTTTTGTGTTTGCAGCTGTCTCTCGGATTACATCTTTATTGATCCTGCCTGCCCATGGCCAATGGGAAATATGTGGAAATGATGAAGCCCTTCTGAAGGGGAGTTCATAATCTTGCTCAAACAAAGCCAGGCCCCCAGAGAGAGGCATGAATGGCCTGTGTGTAGCCTATTTTGAGATGATACGGCTATCACATCTTGTTCCCCTTGTTTTACTGGGATAACATTCAATTACCCCTGCCAACAACAGCTTCCCATAAGGGTTCTTGAGACAGCTAATTGCTTGCCCCACTTACTCCAGATGAGAAGTACCAGGCAGCTCTGGGGCTGTGTGGGGCCAAGAGGATCACTGGCAATGGCACAGTTTTAGGACTGCACAGGTCCCCTAAAGACCTGCTGTCCTGAGGGGGTTGTGGAGCTGGAGGTCAGCCCTGAGCCCAGCTCTGCCATGGCTTTGCTGCTGACCACAGGAAAATCACTTCATTTTGTGGCAGGATACAAAATAAAGATAGTTTGACTCCAGTTCACCATGAGAACAACAGAAGGCTTTATTCACAATCTTTTTGCTTCTTATATAGCATGCTTCATTAAAAAAAGTATTCATCGGTCAGTAGGACTGACACCTCTTTCCATTGGTTAAGTAATAGGAACAACAGCTGGGGAAGATTGTTATGAGAAAAAACCACTGCCCACTTAGAAATATTTTGGGGAAAGGAGAAAGATGTTTTGGGAAAGGAAAACTGTTGAAAGTTTTCCCTTGGGAAAGGAGCCTGCAAGCTAGCAAGCTGAAAATTCTCTCAGGCTCAGAAATACTGAGCCCACAGCAGGGTCTGTGAGAAAGGCCATGGATGCTGTCTGGGAGATCAGGGAAATGCCAAGTTAGGCTGGAGTTTGTGCTCCCTATGCAAGCAGTGAGTGGCTTTTCCTGGGTCTTGCTCTGGGGACACACAGGAGGGTGAGATGGTGGCTCTGTGGAGTGCAGAGGATTATTTGGGCTCTGCTGCCCCTCCCTGCCAGGGCTGCACAGCTGGTGCCAGCATCAGCAGCTTCAGCAGGGAAGCTTCTCGGCAGCCCACGTTGTTCTGAGCGAGCCTGGGCAGAGCTGTCAGCAGGTAACTGCCTTCACTTGCTGTTTTGTGCAGCACCCCAGAGAGGCAGAGCCCGAGCAGCCCTGTATCAGTGCCTGACAGCACCTTCCTGCTTGTACACCCGAGCGAGGAGACAACTTGTGAGACAACTGCACTTAGCCCCTGCCAAAGCCAAGCGCCGGAGAAGTCCCTGATGTATTTAGAGAAACACACTGTCTTGCTGTGTCTGCTTTGGAGAAACCTTGCTAATCCTTCCTGAAAAGCCCAAAGGGAGATCCAAAGCAGCTTTTCATTAGCCAGACAAGCCCTACAAGTTCCCCAGCAAAATACATACAAGGCAGGGATGCTGCCGCAGGTGGAGTGATGGAGGGGAGGGGAGGGATGTGCTGGGAAGGGAGAGGAATGTGCTGGGCAGGGAGAGGGATGTGCTGGGCAGGGAGAGGGATGTGAGTGCCAGCATTACGTTGGGAAAGGACTGGGAGCTTTGGAAGAGGCTTGGAGGTTTTAGGAAGGACGGAGAGCTTTGAATTGCAGGGAAGGGTGAGAAAAATTTGGGTTCCTCCCTGGGATTGAAACACATTTTGGGTATCCCCTGGGGCTGTGAACCTCGGCCAGAGGTTCCTGCTCTTTTCCCACTGGAGGAAGGCTCATTCCAAGGCTCTCTCATAATGGATAGCCCTCGCTGCTGCCCTGCAGTTTCTCTATGCATGTGCAAACAAGCTATCCCTGACACAGCGCCTTTATGGCAGAATAACTCCATCCCTCACATTGGGCTGTGCTGTTTCTTGCTGAGCCAGTACAGCTCGTACAGGAACTGCGTGTAAACAAGCCCAGAATGTGTGGAAAGCACTTATTTAGACTTCCTGCTGCATTAGAGAAGGGACGGGAGTGCATTTCTCAGTGGGGCTGGCTGCTCCAGCAGCGATGGGGGTCTGCAGTCAGGACCTGGGACGAGTGCAAACTGCAAGGTCATTAACGCTGCTGTGCACATGTAAATATTCTGCTCTGCTTTGCCTCGTTCCTGCTGAGCATCCATCCCTGAGCTGCTGTCTCTGCTTTTCCCTGTCTCTCACAGGCGACAGAGCCCTGAGCTGCGGCGGGTTGGATCCCACTCGGGATCAGGCTCCTACGTGGTGCTAACAGGTTGTCAGCTCTGGGGCTGTAAGAGGATGCATTTCCCAGGCTGTGGGAGCTAAATCCGGGTGGACGTGACTTGCATGTCCACAGCTCCCCTCTTGAGTTGCAAGACTTGCAGGAGCTGAGAGTGCTCTGGTGGTATCTGCAGGCATGGCAGAAAATCGTTTTCGGTGGTGGAAAGTGACTTTGCTGTATGGATAAAATCTTGTGAAATTACTCTGGGCTAAGAACAATTTGTTTCAGTCCCCATCTCCCAAGATACTGACGTTGGAAATGTCCAGATTTACCAGACCTTCTGTCTGTGCACCCATTTTGAACGCTGGGGTTGGGTGTTTCTCTGTTGTTTTTGTGCTTGTGGCCTCAGGGGCAGAAGTTCCACTAAAGCAGATAAAGGACTTTAAATAATAAAGACCTGCTAAGGTGTCAGGAAAACACCTGGGTGAAATTAAACTCCTGCTGAAGAACTGGGTGCATAAGTGTATGCATGAGAGCATATGGATATATAGGTGTCATTTTGGTAACAGGGTGCAAGTGTTCAGAGCTGCTCTTCATATGCAGAGGGGCCTGCTGAGAGTCCCCACTGACACAGGCAGAGGAATTGAGGAGCAATATTAATTTAGATGGCTCTCCTTCCCATTCCAGGCCTGTTGTTACGGTGCTCTTGGTGTGTAATAAAAGACCTTTCAGTGCTGGGGGAAATCAAATAATCCCACGCAAATGTGAAGGCGTTTGGACAGCGATTGTCCTAATGAAATTGGTGATTCAAGCTCTGGCTCTGTGTCCCCCCTTTCCTCCTCTTGAGGTGCTTTTTGCCAGCCTGTGGATTGGTAGATTAATGCCTGAGTGCCTTTGTTATCAGGAGCTTGTCATTAAGGGTTTGTGCATTGCTTAGAATTGAGTCTAACTTGGACTTTTCTGGCTGGGGGATATTTTGGGAAAGATTTATGAATTTTATGAGATGGACTTAAGTAGTAAATAGTGAAGGCTTTGGGATGGTGAAAGAGTATTTCTCTTTTAAAACAGGAAAATATTATGAACCTTGACATCTCTTTCACTCCAGAGGCAGCCTGTGAACTCTTAGAGCTGGAAAATTACTTGGAGAATGTGCCACAGGGCAGTGTTTTCTATACTCTGTCGTGCCTCCTCCTGTCTTACCCCCTCTCCTGGCTTGACAGGGCAGAAAAGACGGTGAAGGAGAGCAAAATGAATTTTCTGGGCTAAGGGAGTTCCAGCTCTCCTTACTCCTTTCCCACCAGCCCTGCCTGTGTCAGTGTCCTTGGCCAGGCAGTGGGAGGGGGGATGCTCTGGCAGCCCTGGGCACTGGGATACTGGTCCAGTCAGGTGCACCTGATGGTTCCCAGTCCCAGATTCTTGGCAGACAGGTGCCCAGGACCTGGGATGATCTCTTGCCTGGGAAGGGTTTTGTCTGCACATTGCAGTCAGTCACTGATTGACTCGTGTGCCAAAGCAGAAGGGTTTAGAGCCCCGCCGTGTTTTGATCTCTCCTAATATAGTGAGGAGCCTCCTCGTGGGTCTCCTCCACCTCTGATTTCTGTGAAGCCCCATTTCAGCTCCTCCATCATTGCAGAGCTCAAACCAGCCTTGTCAGAGGCAAGGGGGATAAAAAGCCACAGACCTCTCTTGTCAGAGACATGCTTCCCTGGCTTTCCTGAGGGCTCGGAAGTGAACACTCTCCGAGAAGCAAATGCACTTTGTACAAACCGTTTAACCTCCCCGTGCCTCTGTTTACCCTTTTAAAAAGGTGTAATACCCGCAGAGATGCCGTGAGGATCAATTACTCTTTCTGTATTCTGAGATCCCTGGATAAAAGGGTAGAGAATTATCCTTGCCAGTCTGCCTCAAATATTGTTTTCATTAAGATTAACACTCTTCAGTAAACAGAACTGTTAAAGCCGTATTAGGTGTTTAATAAGTAATATGGAGTTGTTATCCATCACCGTGTCTGTTCGGAGGGAGCTGCTGGGGAATGCACAGTAGCAGGGCTGTGGAAGTGAAGCATCCTGCTCTAATTGCTCCTTTGATTAGCAGCACTTAGGGTTATGGGAGCATGATTGGCTGGACCTCATCAAAATTCCTCGTCTCAAGGGCACAGAAGCAACAGGAGACAGAGGAACAACATCAGCAAGTCTGGGGATTGTTGAGACAAAGATACAGAAACTTCGCTCTGCCTTACAGACAGCCCCTAAAATCTGGGGAGAAGCAGCTCAGGCAGCTCTGCCTCTAAAATCTGGTCCCAGGGCAGGTGGGGGATGAGAGGAGGGGCAGAAGGCTGCAAATCCTCCTAAATCTTGGCAAATGTAAAAAAAAATTAAATAATTTAATCAGGTGGTTTCCCATTGCCAATAGGCAGTACCTGGCATCCTTGGCATGTGGTTATGGAATCAGGGCTGCTTTACATGGACCACTTTGGCCCCACCAGAAATGGGGAGTCTTGGGAGCTGCACTCCCACTCCCCATCCCCAAACTCTGTGGGGTTAGCAGAATTCACAAAAGGAAGATTTCCTGACCTGATGTATCAACTACTCTTTAAATTCTCCTTTTTATCTGTTTTACATGCTCCCAGACCCTTCCAGGCTAGGACCACTCAAACTTCCTCCTCACTTCTGGTCACTATCCCTGCAGCCCTGATGATGGAAACAGGTCTCTGTCTCTCCGCGTAGTTTTGGCTTTTTTTTTCCCAGATGTGGCTGGCAGGAGCTACAAAGCTAAAGAAAAATAGAGTTTTAAAAGCCAACAGCCAGAACTGGGTCCTCAGCTGGGTCAAGTGCTGCTCTGATTTACACTGGCTGAGGTTCTGGCCCATAATCTTTTGTGCTCTACCATAAATATTACATTGACTTAAAATGAACAGATCTGTCTCAAACTTGGCTGAGCCTTCAGTGTAAATAATGCAACCTTTGGATGTCCACTTCCATGTTGTCCTTGCTGCCTGTGAGGACATAACTCTGTCTTAACAGTTTGGTGACAGAAGGGATTTTCCTTGCCTGTAATTTCACTCGAATTTGGAGGAATTTCTTTCCAGTGGGCTGGACTGGGAGGCCAGCAGACCCCGTGCATCCAGCTTATGGATGCTCTTATTCCCTCACCTCTGGGAAAAGCAGAGCTAGAGCTTCATGGTCAGTTGTGCTAGGGCTGTTCACAGTTGCTGCTGGCAAATGTTGGGTGCTGGTTTGGTTGTGTGCAAGCCTGGAAGTGACGGGGACATCACAGCCTGTGATTCCCAGAGTGCATGGAAATATCCGCCTTGGGAACTCGGACAGCTTTTAGCCAAGACTGACACGTGAATAATACATATGAAAACCAGTTGAGTTTGTGAGGAATTACTTTAGTCTGAAAGCATGCCCTGACCCAGTTTGGGTGCAGCAGGCCTGTCTGTGGCTTGAATAGCGGATGGCATTCCCAATCCGTTCAGAGCCATCTCTGCTGTGCTCCAAGGCAGGCGTGAAATGACAGTGCCTGTAAGCCCTTGGCTTCGTGTCTCTTCCCCGGGGAGGTGCGTTCTGAGTTATCAGTGCCTCGGAGTGCTGCTCCCTGCTAAGTCCCGAGGAAATCCCATTCTGCCCACCAGCCAGAAAAGGAGTCTGCAGGATTTCTACCAGCCTGGAAATAATGGGAGAGTAACACCAATTAAGAGGACAGGCTCAGCCCGTCTCCCGCTGCTTCGCCGAGGAGATCAAGGCGGGTTTGTCGCCGTTTGAAGAGTGGCCTTTGAGGAAATTGTCAGTGAAGATGTTCTGAAACTGCTCCAAATGTTTAAGTTGCTGCAGCTCGGATGCATAGCGGGAGAGTGGAGTCTCCTCTGAAGAGGAGCCTGCGGGGAGTCTGGGGAAGAGCGGCAGAGCCAGATCCCCATGGGAGGCCAGTGGGAACCCACTCCCAGGATGATGTGCCACGATGAGAGGGTTGAAGCTGGTGAGAGAAGGGGTGAAGAGGAAAGAGGCTGAAGCAGGAGTTTGTTGGACCAGAGCAGGAAGAGCAAGGCTGCTCTTTGCCTTGAGCTGGGGGTGAAAAGGGCAGCATTTTCCCCTAGAATTGTCTCCTTCCTTATAAACCCCATCTTCCGGAGCAGGGTGAAGGATGAGGAAGGACAATGGGATGCTACAGGTGCTCAGACAGATTTGCCCCAGGCTGGTAGTCCAGTAGAGAGCCAGAATTTATCTGGGGCATTGCATGGTGAAAGCCCTTTGGGAAGAGAGGTGTAGGAACATTTCCATCACACAACCCTCCTCAGTGAGGGTCCCTGAGCAGTTTTTGGCATTTGGGCTGACAGCAGCCTGGCACAATGTCCTCAGCTGGGCCTCTCCAGCACTGTGTTGAGGGATGGAGCATGTGAGTGAAACCGCAGGGTTTTGTCCGTGACACAGAGACCCAGCAGGCACAGCTGTCCCTGGGCCACCAAGCCATCTTCCCACCCTCTCCATCACTCAAGCTGGGAGGTTCCAACAAGGAGCTGCTCGGGCAGAGTGTCAACCTGCAGCCCCTGTGGTTTGCAACCTTCTGGCTTGGATGGGGCTGCCCAGAGCTCCTCGGGTTCAGCAGGTTTTTAACAGTCTGTTTTCTGCCTCTGCAGTGCCAGAGCAGCTTGATCTTCCAGTGCTCCAGCAAACTCTTGCCAGCCCCTGGGGAGCAAAGAGCCCGAGTCCTCCAGCCCAGGAGCTGGCACTGATCCCCACCAGGATTTGGCTGCTCTGAACAAAGCTGTGCATCTCACAGGCAGCTTTATCTGAGCTCCCTTTGATGCTAACCAGGCTGCACCAGGTTAAGCTACAGAACTGCCTGTGTCAACTCCTGGCCCTGGGATCTGGCAGAGGGAATGCTCATGGAGGACAAGAGCAATGGCCATTGCCTGCGGTCCCTGTGCATCAGTGTCTGCACCTCTGACCCAGTGATTTATTTAAACCCTTGTTACAGAGGAGGCCAAGCCCAAAATACAGCTCCAGCCCTCTGCAGGACTGAATTAAACACGTGCCATTGCTTCTCGCAGGCTCTTGCTAATTTTTGTGCAGGGGGGGAGGAGGGAGAGCTCAAACAGATGGCCCAAGCATCACTCTTGCTGTCTCCTACCTCCTTCCTAAATAAATGAGTGGCTCACAGAGAAGTTTGGAGGGTGTAATGTGCTTTCAGGGAGGACACTTTCCAGGCAAGGCTGAGGCTGCTGGGGTCAGTATGGATGCTGCTCTTACACCCTCTTGTCTTGAGACACCAGCTAATTTATGCAGCACTTGATCAGACTCTCATTACTGGAGATTCAGCAGGGACAGCTAGCAAGGGTATTATTTTATTTCCTTGCTCCATGTTCATTTAGTTCAGTAATTTCTTTCCCCCAGGAAAGTGTGGCTCAGATGAAGCATCTGGATTTTCAATAAGGTCCATCTTTATTTTAAGGTGGCAACAGACATTTGGTTTTCTTGTGAAAAACAACCCCATCAGGTTGGGTGTTTTTCCCAGCCCGATGGGGTTGTTTTTCACCCAAAGGACAGGGAGTTTTTATATAGTGATGCTGGATTCTGTTGCTGAGAGCAATACGTAGGAAAAGACCAGGATCAGAGGGAGGCTCCACCATGTTGGGGAGGTGTTTGAAAGTGTCTTCCATCAAACAGGTCCATGACCCAAGAACATCGGTGGCCCTGCCCTGGGGTGGCAGATGGGTGTAACCACCATATCCAGGGGTTTTGGCAGAGGACAGGAGGTCAGGCTTGCTCAAGTCCCACTGAGATCTCTTTGGATGGGACCTGGCTGTGTCCCCTGCTGGCCATTCCTCCTGCCTGGAGCCTGCTGGATTGTCCAGAGGAGTGTGGAGGCAGAGGCGATGCAGGGAGGGACAGCAGCTGCCGGTGGAAGAGAAAACGCTGACATAAATTAATCAAACGAGGCATCTCACAAGATTGAATTAGATCCTGATTTATGACTGCAGTGCTGCTGCTTCTGCAGTTCCAATGCTCCACGCTTATTCCTCACCCCCTGATTTATGGGGAGGCTCCTGCTGGGAAGGGGCCCCTGTGGAAGGGATGGATGGATGGATGGATGGATGGATGGATGGATGGATGGATGGATGGATGGATGGTGTTACCAGCTGGGCTAATACCAGCCATCACATCCTGCTGCTCTTCAGGACTTGACCTATTCCGCTGCTGTATCAGCTCATTTTTGAGGTGTTTTGAATGTGTCACGTAGGTGTTGGAAGGATGATGCCAGCAGGAGCAGGAGGGAGCCTTTGATCCTGCATCTCATTCATCCTCCACCTCCTCCACACACCAAGAAAACCCCTACCTGCATCTTCCTGCCTGAAACATCTTTCCAGCCCCTTCAGGTTGGGTTGGCTTGTGAGTGAGGCTGGTTTATCATCCGAGAGATGTTTCTACTGCCTGGGATGCCAATCCCTTCATTTCTGTTCCACTCGGAGAGCTCCTGTAGCTGCTGGCTCCCTTGTCGAGCCTGTCGAGGGGAGCCTGATTGGTCTGGACGTGTCCAATACGTTCCCACAGTGTACAGGCAGCAGGCTGGCAGAGCATGAAGTGGCTGAGCACAAGTGACTCCTCAGCTCGTGCAGAGGAGCCAGAGTTGCTTTGAGGAAGCCAAGGCACCTTCAGGGAGACTTCTGGGGAACTCACCCCAATGTGGAGGGAGCAAGAGAAGATAAAGGGAATCGGTGATAATTGAGGGTGTTGACAATGAGCAGCTCCGAACAGAAAGTCGGGGTGAGATGAGCAGGGAAGGGGAATCCCATGGACAGCATGGAAAACAGGAATGTGTAGGTTGTCAGAGATGAGTTAAAGGAGGAGTCAGAGGAGAGAAATTTGGAGGATTTGGAGAGATAAATACAGTCCTCCCTTCCTTAGGGTTGGGGGGTTTTTTGCCCACCACCCATATAGGACTCATTCAACCTCATCCATGTAGGGAAAGCATTTTCCAAAGAGCCAGCCCCTTCCCTGGCAGCGAGCTGTCCCTCTCTGCAATGGCTGGGGTGGGGAATCGGAGGACTTGGCTGGAGCAGGAGGGCAGCAGCCCCCAGCCTTGTTTGCAGTGATGTTCCCTGGGTACCCGGCATCAGAGATGAAGAACAGAAACAGATCTTCTGTCTTCCTGCAGTGTATTGATTTTTTGCTCCCTGCTCTGGCCTTTTGCTCATCCTTTTCAGCAGCTGGCGGTGAAATGAAATATAAGGTTTGAAAAACTAAAAATACAAAATGTGACAGCTTCATTGCTCCGAGTGATGGTATTTCGAGGGGACTCGTGACCTGAAAAAATGGAGGCGATGCCGTCCCAGCCTCCCTCCACTCTCGTGGTGAGGAAGAGAGCAGCGGAAAGGAAGGATTTGGGGCTTGGCTGTGCAGTTGTGTCATTGCTGTGCTTGGGAGCGACCCTGCCCTTCTGCAGAGGCACCTCTGGCTGGCTGTGGAGGTTTGGGAACGGGAAGGGATGCCTGCAGTGCCAGGACACGGAATGTGCCACTTTTGTCCCAGCCACACTTTTACACGGGGCACCTGCTGTACCCGCGTCCCTGCCTGAGCAGCGAAGGCGGCTGTGGGACCCTGAGGTGATGGGAGCAGGGATAAACCTGGGAGCAGGGATAAACACAACAGCCCGTCGCTGCCGGTACTCGGAGCGTGTTTTAGGGCTATTTACAGGCTTTTGAGTGGTTACTAATTAGCGAGTGCCGCAGCTCGCTGCGACACGGCAGCCGCCTTCGTCGGAGAGTGCCCAGCAGGGTTTAAATTACTTGTCATTTGCCTTGTTTTGCTTGGCCATTTGAATGCTTGACTCTCTCCTAATTGGCATCGTAACCGCTGGGCTGACACGCTCAGAGGCTCTTGATTGGATTCCTTATTTTTTTGGAGGGGTGGGAAGCCTGGCAGATGCCGCAGAAATTAAGCAATGGGGTTTAATTCCTCGGTGTTGTTCGAGAGACACGCGATGCAGAAGGGAGAAATCCCTTGGGTTTGCCATGTTAGGGTGAACTCAGTCTGGGGTTTGGATGGGGCAGGTAGAGTTTAAGCAAGGGGAGTTCATACCTTCCCTTCTCCCGTCGTGCTGTGGGCTTTGAGAAGGTTCTGCAAAGGTGGAGGGCTGGAGGCACAGTTTGCAGGCTTGGGTTGTGCCAGCAGAGATGGATAGTTCTGGAAAGTGTTCCAGGGCTGTGAATGGTTTAATCTGTGTGTGCCTATAGAGAATTACACAGCCCAAAACCCAGGGTAAGCATAAAAACTGCCCCAGTACCCAGTGAACATCACAAGGGCCGTGGGGTTGGAAGTACAGTGAAGAACCCCAGAATGGTTTGGGTTGGAAGGGACCCTAAAGACCATTGAATTCCAGCCTCTCTACCATGATCTTTAAGGTCCCTTCCAACCCATTCTGTGACTCTGTGACTGTAGGGGATGACTGGGTGAATCCCTGGTGCACATCTCCATCCTCTGACTTTGCTGTGAGCTCACAAACCCTAGGGCTTTGGGATCCCTGTGCTCCTGGGCAGTTTCTGTGCCCATCTCCTTCCTCTGGCTTTGCTGTGAGCTCACAAACCCCAGGGCTTTGGGATCCCTGTGCTCCTGGGCAGTTTCTGTGCCCACTGCAGAGCCGAGCTCAGCGGTGCACTGTTGTGGTTATTAAATCCGATGGCGATGAATGGGACATGACACCTGTGTATATGATTCAAATCGAGTCATCCCATTACACGGTGTAAATCAATAAACAAAATGTAGCCGCTGACAGCATTTACAGTTCCCCCTATTACTGCCAACCAGCCCATTTTCTGTGCATGAAAGAGGCATTTACACCCCATTTAACTGTGCTTTGATGCGGGATCCTGTTCCCGGCAAGAGGGGAGGCTTTGACAGGTGGCATTAGGAGAAGGGGAGATCTACAGCGCTCATTTGCAGAGACCTGAGCCGAGGGTTGTGAAACACATCTTCACCTGTTTGTGCTGTCCATCACCCTAATTGATGATGTGCAGGGTTGGCAAATAGAGCTCGGACAGGGGAGAGGTGATGCTGGTGGTGTCAGAGTACAGCAGTGCTGGCCTTTCCCGATGGATCAGGAGAGAGGGAATGTTGTTTTCCCTTCTGTCCTGGCTGGGGAATGGTCTTTCTCTCCAGCTGAATGTCAGGGAGAGAAAGGATGAGGGAGAAGCAGGCTGGGACACGCTCCGAGGGACATCGCTCTTGGAACACCTCAACTGTCCAACTTGATTTTATTTAATGGGCTTTGCAATCTGGTGATTAATCTGGTAATCAGAACAAATGTTACAGTCACGGCTGGCAATAAAAATATAACCTAAAGTAGATAAAACCCCTCTTTTTCTTCTCTTTTCCTTTTTTTTCCCCACTGGGAAATTGTCAGATGACATCTCTCCCCTTTATGAGAGGCGGCAGGAGGGAGAGGGAGATGCATGTGATGGGAAAACCTGATCCCTGCTGCATCTCTGCAGGGCTCAGAAAACTTCCAGCTCCTCGCTGGTGCAGAGGAGCTCAGCAATTCCCCCACCCCGAATTTAGGCAAAGTGATTTTTGGGAGAGGCACGGGCAGGGATCAGACCGGCTGCCCTTGGAACTGCAAATTGATAGTTTTGTCTCGTTTCCTGGAACTCCACCAAATCGCTGGATTACTCCAAAAAGCACAAGAAAGGCCTGTCTTTCCCTCTGCTTGCCTTTGTTGTTGCTTGATTTTGTTGGTGTTTTGCCACTGCAATTGGCTACGTGGATGAAAAGGGCAGTTCTGTGACCAAGAGGCAGAGACGTGGTTAGAAAACAGCAAACGGGAGCAGGGATTTTACAAAATGTGCTGCTTGAACATCCTTTTGTCAGCACGGAGACATAAATCCAGGCACATTTTTCACATTCCTCATCACGTTTTCCTGCAGATTTCCACCAAAAATGTCCCTTAAGCCCCAAAACGCAGCTTGGCAGGAGACAGCGCTGGTGTTGATTCTGGAGAAACAGCATTCCCATATGCTTTGCTTAGTCCAGATCTGCTTCCAGTAAATATCCTCAGCAGCCAGGATTGAAGATCGATTCTCTGCCAGTCACCCTCATCTAAGACTTGCATTTATTTATCCTTTATCATTCCCTTGGCCAGTGTCCGGCGTGACTTCAGCCCTTTTTTCCCCAGCTCCTCGAGCTTTTATCGTAACTTCCATGGGAATGGTGAGGTGAGGAGCCTGTGTTCCCTGGTGCTGAGGGAGGCAAGAGATGGGGATGGCATTTCCAGACTGACTCAATGCCAGACCTGCAGGCTGGAGCGTGTGGAGATGACAGGGAGAGGGCTGGCTGATAAGGGAACGGCTCTGGAGCTCTGGAAGAAATGGGAAAGGGGACGTTTCAATGCAACTTCTCATTAGAAAAGGTTAAATATATCAACCCAGGATGTTTCTTCCTATTAAAAGGGTTGGGTTTGATGCTTCTTTCCTAATTAGGAACAAGTCAAGAAAGATTTTGAAACCTTTTGTGTGATTGTGTTTGAGCTGTTTCCCCGCGGACTCGGGAGCAGTTGGCGTTAGTGTGGAAGGGCCCTGGGGCTCTGGGTGGGAGCGGTGCCATGTCCTGTCCTGGGGAGAAAAAATAGCCTTGGACTTGATGAATTTCAAGCCAAAAAAGCTTCCTGAGGGCCAGACAGCACCTCCAGACTCATTAAAGCTCCGGGAAGGTGACCTGCCTCTCCTGCAGCCAGCAGGGAGGGGAGCTGCAGGTGTATTTACCTGCAGGCACAGGGAGTTTGCACCCCCTGGCACCAGGCTGCATCATTAGTGTTGCCTGATTTCTCTTTGCCACCTTGGGAAAACTGGTTTTTAATGCCTCAGTGTCCTGTGTGCCCTCCTGTGCCCTTCCCCGGGCTGCTGAGCACCGTCTTTTAACTTTGAAGGAATTGTCACCCTTCTTACGCATCTTCCCCATCTTTCCTTGGCTGTCTGTCACCTTTCGCTGCCAAATTTTCTGGACTGTGAAATGAAGCTTTTATTATCTTCCGAGAAGGGAGGGGGGCAGAAATTAAATTAGTGAAATTAAAAAGATGATGATGATGACGACTGTAACCTGACTTCAACCCTTTTCATTCCGCCTCACATAGCGAGGCAGCCGGCTCTGTTCTGGGGCTTCTGCTTGGATTGCTGGAAAGAACCGAACTTTTGCTTTCAAATTAACCTGTCAAATCATATATTTATAAGGGAATTGAAGGCAGGAGAATGAGGGTCCCGGATATTCCCACGCATCAATTAGGGGGAAAATTAATTACAATTTACTGGCATTACCACATTAGAGCTCCCTTGATTAGAGAGCAACTTGCTCTGTGCTCTGGAAAAAGTTAAATCAAGGAGTTTGGAGGGAGGGGGTCCCGGGCTGGTTCTGTGGGCAGAACCTCCAAGAGCAGATACTTGGATTTGGTATCTCCTCAGAAAAGCTGTTTTGGGATATGAATGCATTTGATACCCCAAAAATTGTTTGTTTGACCTTGACACAACACTTGGTTTGGGGCTGGGTGATCTCCAGTTGAAGCAGAGAAAAGCTGATTCTCCTTGTCCTTGTCAGCACATTTCACCCCATCCTGGTGCTGCATCCTTGGGTTGATGAGATCCCTGCTTGATCCCATTGCCAGGGAGTCCCAGAGAGCCCATCACATCATCTGTGGGGTTGTTCTGGGGGTTGTTGAATATTTCATGAGTCTAAATTAGCGCTGGAAGGAGCCCCCGGGCCGTGGTTCCCCCTTGTCCCTTGTGTGGCTGCTAAATGGAGAGACCTGGAGAAATAGGACCTGGGGGAACAGCTGCAAAGCTGCTTTTCCATGGGAAAGCCAAGCTCATTCCTGCTCCAAACAGCCAGGCCATTAACAATTTGCTGCTGCTATAAAAGGTTGTGGCACAGGCAGAAGCCACAGGATGAGGCGGGGCACAACCGGGGCCCTGCCACGGGAATTCCCTCCAATCCCACTTTTTTCTGCACCCGAGGGCAGCTTTGTGCCTTGGAGGCAGCAGCTGTGCAGGGGGAAGGTCAGAGAAGGCTTTGGTGGGGTCGGGGGAGGAGGGGAGGCAGATTGTGTGCTGCAGGGAGAGGGAGGGATTTCACGAAACTTTGAGGAGTTTGGGAACAGATGAAGCTGGCACGCAGCCACCTTCCAAAGCCTGTTGTGGGTTGTGGTTTTCTTAATATTCCTGGCATCACCCACCAGCAGGGATGAAGTTCATAGGCTCAGACAGGCCAAATTCAGAGGTTGAAACTCAGGCAGTGATCTGTCAAATCCAGAGTGGGAATGGAATTGTGGTACTGGAAATCATCCTGGGACAGAGTTAGCACCCCTGGGACAGAGTTAGCACCCCTGGGACAGAGTTAGCACCCCTGGGAGCTGGGAGCAATGTGCCTGCAGGGAAAAGCAGCTTTGCAGCCTTTGCCCCAGGTCCCATTTCTCCTGGGACCTGGGAGCAGTGTGCCTGTAGGGCTTTGTCCCATGTGGGAGTGCCTCTTTCTGGGCAACTGGGACAGGGATATTCAATATTTGTCCTGGGAAGGTGAGACTGGGTGCTTGGAGCAATGGCCCAGCTCCTGGGAGCAGTGGTTGTAGATGTCCCAGGAGAGGGAAAAAAGCCATCAGGAGAGCAGAAGTTATCCCAGCTGCAGGAAATTTGCTGTCCAGGTGGAACTTTGCCCATCTGCAGCAGAAATGGGACCAAGCAGAGGACATGGGTGGGAAGAAGGGATCTGAGGCAAGATGGTCCAAGAGTTTCCCAGGAGGTCACGTCCCTGCTGCCACCCCCAGCTCCAGGCAGAGTGACACGGGGAGCAGGAGCAAGATGAAAAGCTGTGGGAGCATCCTTTGCCTCTTCTGGCACAAAGGAAGAACGCAATCCCTTGCAGAACAAGGCTGGTTTATGGCTGGGGTGTGGCACCTCTTATCAAGGACACTGCAGCTGTGGCACGAGGTGCCAGGGATGGTGTGGGAGGGAGGGAGAGCCCAGGGCTGTGTTCTCATTCCCTGTGTGCCCGTGCCAGGCAGAGCAGCATCCAGCCTCGGAGCTGCTGCTGTGCCTGAGGCCGTGCAGGCTGGGGAGGCTTGGGGTGGATACACTGCAGGAGGGGGCCGTGCCATCCCTGTGGGCTGTCTTGGCCAAATCAAGTGTTTGGTCCTGGTGTTTCTGGGGTTGTCCCCTCTGTGGATCTGTCCCCACATTGGTGACTGGCACTTGCTGCTGCCAGTGAAACCGGCCCTGAGCCTGCCTGAGCTGTCAGGAGAGCTCCTGGCAGCAGCTCCAGGTGGATTTACACCAGGGAAGGATCCAGCCCTCCTCGGGAGCTGAGGGTGGGAGAGACACCGGGGTTAGGGACCCCGAAAGTACAAACATCCCTGTGACAAGCTGTTTGAAGCCGAGCTGATCAGAGAAGGTGACAGCCCTGCCACATCTGGGAACAGTTTCTGTGTCCTCCTTGCTGACAGGAGGAGTTTGATTCCTTTAATATTTGATGCGTTCTGTCTTTTGCAATGTTTGTTTTTGGTGTTGTGGGTTTTGACTTGTTTTATTTTTATTTTTTTTTTAAACTATGCTGCTCCTCAGAACCAGCTGCCCATTTGCCATGGGGATGGGAGCTCTGCAGGAGCCAGGGGAAGGGCAGGCAGTGTGACAGCAAATGTGACACTTGGGGGCCTGGAAACTCTGCCTGACCTGAGAGATTCCTCCTTGTCCCCATCCACCTTTCCAGCTGGAGTTAGGGGTTGCATTCTTCCTGTGCCAGAAGAGGCAAAGGATGCTCCCACAGCTTTTCATCCTCCTCCTGCTCCCCGTGTCACTCTGCCTGGAGCTGGGGGTTGCAGCAGGGATGTGACCTCCTGGGAAACTCTTGGACTGTCTTGCCTCAGATCCCTTCTTCCCATCCATGTCCTCTGCTTGGTCCCATTTCTGCTGCAGATGGGCAAAGTTCCCACCTGGACAGCAAATTTCCTGCAGCTGGGATAACTTCTGCTCTCCTGATGGCTTTTTTCCCTCTCCTGGGACATCCCTGCAGAGGAAAACCTTGGAAAACCTTCACATGTCTTGAAATGCTGAGCTGAGGGTCTGGGAGGAGAGGGCAAGGAGTGTGTGCTGAAGTCACCTAGGGGGATTTTGGGAGTCTCTGTCACAGAGACAATCGTGGAGGGTCTGGAGAAGCTCTGCAGGCTGTGGGACAGGGGGGCTGTGCATTTTGGGTGGGCTCCTGGAGCAGGACAGAGCTGGGGAACAGAGCTCTGACAGGGAGCTTTGCCAGGTGACATGCTGCCCACATTCCCGGTGGGAAGGCAGGAGCAAGGCCCCGGAGAGGACGAGCAGAGGCTGTCCCGGGCTCGGTGCTGGCAGGGCGAGCTCCCTGACACACAAAGGCTTCCCCCATTGACATAAATATAAGTGGGTGCCACAATTACCGCAGGCTCTGACATCTGAAAGGAGCAGAGCCACCCTTGCTGTAATTCACTGCCACTCTGATTGCAGGGCAGAGAGGGGAAAGTCAAATTATCCAACAAAGCAGAAAGAGGAGGCGAGGCAGCCGTGCCTCAGTGATGGGGGTCAGGGTGGTGTGGGGCAGGGCAGGAGGCAGAGCTGCTCCTCTGCCCTTGCCGTGCCCAGGCAATGTTGTCCAAGCTCCGGTTTGAAGGTCTTGCCTTGGGCATGGTGGGATAGGGAGGTTCATCTCTGCAGGATTTGGAGGTGTGGGTGTTGGTGTGAGCCAGGCCAGAACAGAACAAATCCAGGACGTTCGCTCGCGGGCATTTGTTTGGGCAAATTTCTTCTGAGTGGTTTGTGGAGGAGTGGGGCTGACACGGGAGTTAGCTGGGCTGGGTGGAGATTACTGCTGCTTGGCTCGGGGTCAGGCAGACAAATCCTGCTTGCTGCTGGCTTTCCAAAAGCCCAGCGTGACATGCCTGACAGCAGAGCTGTGGCTTGAGCCTCCTAAGCTGAGGAGCATGAATTTCCCCATTTCCAAGTGTTGGCCATCTCTGCCCGAGGGTGCTGGACAGCTCCAGCTCCAACTCGCTATCAGTGCCTTTGAGACTCTCTGCCTGCGTTTTCATAGGGATTTTGCTCCTGCCCAACAGCTAGGAGGAGGAGGGAAGCATTGCCACACATTTGACTGCTCCTTTGCAGCCACTGCATTTCCCCAAATCCCCCCCAAGTGCGTGGGGAGGGACCCGGGTAGGCATCGCTGCTCTCCTGCTTTTTCCTCCCTCCTCCTTTTCCTCCTTTCAAGGTGCATTTCTGCATCTGTCGGATGCAGCTTCGTGCCAGCTCGGTTAATTACAGTCTGCTTACCTGAATTCCCCTGTGGAATTCCAGCTGGATAACGCTATCCTTCACTGGTGAGCCTTAAAGAATCACGGACAGCCAGACCCCTCTGTCTTTGGGTGTAAATGTGGGTTTGTGATGCTCACAGCTCCCCCAGGGCAGCAGCAGGGCTGTCATGGTGGTTATCCCTAAATGCTTGTGAGCTGGTGCCTTGCCTGATCACTCTGGGATGGGGCTGGCATCTGTCTGTCCAGGACAGCAGCCAGCAGGGATGGTGGGAAATATGGTCCATGGGAACAGAGCTGGAAGCCATGAGGCTCACAGGAGGTGGATGAAAACACTTCGAGCTGCTCTAATGCATAAGTGGACAAGATAATAGGATACTTTTTTTCCCTTATTGGCCCACCAGATAAGCTATTAATGAAGGCGATTTCCAGCGGCGCCTGTGATTTGCATGGATACAAAAGAGCGAGATTTCCATTATTTGGTGGGGCGCTGCTTGATCAAGGGCTGCAGAGAGGAACTCGGGGCTGATTTGGTGCACTATTTATGGTTCTCCATTAGCAGCTGGCCAGCAGCTTTGTCCCGCCTCAGCTCCCTGTGTCTACAGCATATTGTTAGCACAAGAGAAAGGTTTCACGTGAGTCTTGTTGGATGATGAAGTTATCAGCATTCAGCAACTTTGCTGCAGTTGTGGGCCCCAGATCAGATGTTTTTGGAGGCGATGAGTGTGATTTTTGTTTAAAAATGCGCTCATCTACCACAAAATGAGGTTGATGTCTTGAGAAGAGCAGGTTAGGAGGTGCTGGCATGGGAGTTCCTCTCTCCATCACTCCCTGCTCCATCTCTGGCTCATTTCAGGCCAGCCAGGCAGAGGAAGGACACCCTGAACCCCCCAAATCTCTCACTCATTCCTTGCTGGCCTCCAGCTCAGCAATCCCTGGGGAAGCAGCATGCTCCCGCAGACCCTGCTTAGCTCATGCTCTAAAGCAGCTTTTCTTTGCTCTGACTGATTTTTCCACACTCTCTCTCGGGAAGACGATGTAATCTCTCTCCTTATTGACACTCTCAGCTGATCCTTATGGAGAATACAGTCTGGGGGTGATGCTGCAGCTCAGGAGCTGGGCAGTCAGGTCACTGAAACCCCATTATTTGGGATTGCAATTGCTGCCTCCTCAGACGGGTGAGAGCAGTGTCCTGGGACCTGGTCCTTGGTAATGCAAATCACTCAGGAAGGGTTTCCCATGCTCCAGCACCCCAAATCTATAGAGCAGAGGCTTTGGTGAGGGTCTGTTAGGGGAATCCATCCTTTCCACCCCACTCACCAAAGCTTTGGGGTTCAGGGCTGCTGGCAAGAGGGAGGATTTGCTATTCAAGGCACAGGGGCAGCAAAGCAAAGCCTGAAAGGTGTCAGTGCAATCTCACTGGCCTTTGTGCCTTTATTTATCTGAAATCCCACAGAGCTGTCCTTCACTGTGGCTTGGATAAAAATTCATCTGATTGTGGTGTGGCTTTTGCAAGGTGTTTTTTTTTTTCCTTAAAGCCCCAGTTCCTGCGACAGTGCAGGAATCTGTGTCTGCCTTCTCCTTCTAATGAGAAAGTTTGTCTGCGTATTTGGAGGTGAAGCAGAGCTTTCCTAGGAAAGGGAGGCTGTGCTTCCAGGCAGGGGTTTATTGCCCATAAGCAGCTGGCTTTCTCCTGTGCCACTGAGCTTGTCCGTGAGCTGCTCTGAGCCAAATCCAGCCCTGGTTATTGTGCAGAGTAATCATAGAGGTGTCTCATCTAAACTAGGAGTGAACTGGGGCCAAGAAATAACTCTCCAAAGAATCAGCCTCATCTTTTCCACCTGCCTCTCCTCACCCCGTAACCTGCCTTGGAAAGCTTGAGGGAGTGGAGAACTTGATCCTTCAACCCGTGGGAGGCTGGACCTGCAGTGCAAAGGGTGCAGGCTGGAGGAGCCCCAACCTCCTTCTGGCCACTTTGCCTTGGGCAGAGACAAGGTGGGCTCTGGAAAGGCTTGCAAGCTCTCGGCAGGTGAGGGAGCACACCAGGGTCTGGGCAGGGCCCAGCCAAGGAGGGAGGGAGGGAGGAGGGAGGGTCGTGTGGCAGCTCTCAGGGCTGGCCGGCCCTTCGGCATATGGAGCCGTTGTGCTCGGGTGCTTCGTTTTAAAGAATTTTCAAAGAGCCCGTCCATCTGGGCCCCCTCGCTGCCGCCGGCACGGTGGGGCGCCGAGCAGATGGTTTGCAAACAAAACAGCTTCGGCTCAGGAGGGGAAGGAGACCTGTCCAAAGGGGCTGGAGCTCAGCCCCAGCACCACGAGCAGGGCTCTGGCAGCAGCATTTCCCCGGGACAGGCAGGTGTGTGGCCATGGGCAGGCAGGCTCTGTGGCTCTTGGGGATGTCGGTGCCCCTGCAAACCACCTGGTGGCTGCACCATGAGGGCTTTGATCCCAAATCCTGCTCTGGAGAGCCGGCTGGGAGCTGCTTGTTCCCTCTGCCTCGCATCCCTGTCTTCACACACAAACACTCCACACGCGCTCCTGAATGTGGGATCACTTCGCAGAGGTCGGTGCTGAGCAGTTTAGGGAATGGCTGATCTGCTGCTCGCATTACCTGAGCTTTCCTTGAAAATCCTTCAGCCATCCAGCCGCTGACCCTGGGATGTGACAAGCTCACAGCTCTTGCCAATAAAGCAGCGACTCGGTTTGAATAATATCTGACAATTACGTGCTGAGCCCCGGCATTATGCAATATTTATGCATGTGTCTGGACTGTAAAACAGTGATTATCTAAAAGGAGTAATTGTTTGCAGTTCTTACACTGAATTTCTTTTCTTCTTTGGCCTTGGAGAGCCACACTGTTAATCAGCAGCACACACGCCACTCGTTAAACGCTTCCACTGAATCCAGCCCCACCATTAGCCCAGCGGGGCTCTGAGCAGTGTCTTGGTGCAGTGGCACGGGGTTCTGTGCACAGAGCTTTATTTTAGTGCCTCAGCTAGGTGGATTGCTCATGCCTGGGGAGCCAAGTGGGTGAAGAGGGTCCAGCACCCACCCCTGCTGGCTGAGCCAGGCTTTGATGTGCTGAACAGAGAGCTGCCCGGGCAGAAGGGCTGAGCCCAGGCACCAGCGAGGCTTTTCACCCTCCCTTTCCCTCCCGGACACTCAACCGCGCTCCCGTGCCCTTGGAGTGGAGCAGTGATTGAAATCTCTCTTTGTTCCTCACTCTCTCTGCCACAGCAGCTGCCCTTTAGGTTTGTGGGTTTTGGTTTTTTTTTTTCTCCTCTTCTCTTCTTTTTCCAAGTGCTGTTGGCTGTCAACCTGGGCCGAGGAGGAAGTCAAAGCTGAAGAGACAAATGCGGGCTGTCACATCGCAGGGGTGGGGTGGGACAGAGAGGGCAGCCCGGCCTCCTGCCCCGTGCCCAGCGGGAGGAGGGACTGCGGGCACACGGGAGCCCCTGGCACGCTGGGGCCACGGGGGTGATGCTTGTTTCTGCAGCACAGAAGAAAAGCCTCTATTTTGAGGAGAAAAAAATTAGCTTTTCCATCTTTTTGGTGCTCTGCAGAGGTGGCAGCGGGGCAGCAGAATGTTTTCCAACTCGCACTCCGGTGACAGCGTGGTCACAGCGTGTGGCACGGGATAAATCCAGCGTAATTCCTGCAGGAGGCTGGGATTCGGGGTGGAGAAAGGCCCAGGGGAGCAGGCAGTGGAGACAAACAATGTGCCTGGTCAGCAGAACAGGCAGTGGAGCTGGAGAGGCCGGGATTACTGCTGCCACAGCTTGTTAACATAAACTAATACAGGCTGCTGCGTTGGACGCAGGGAGATAGGAGGGAGAAAAATGGGAAGCGTGTGCAGGAATAAGGGCCCAGATAATGAACCTGGCAATGAGAATGCAAAGCAAAACAAAACAGGAAGAAATGCTGTTGTTGCAGAGTCCAGGCTCTATCTGCTCCAGCTTCTTGCTGCTTCTCAAAGACTTTATTTGTGGCTGGGATGGTGCTTCCCACAATGCTGGAGCCGCTGCTTCACCCCCAGAGCTGTGGGAAGAGAGGATGAATGTCCTGTCTAAGGCCTCAATGGCACTAACATTGACTCAGCCAGGGTGTCCCAGTACCATAGAGGGGTGTGAGCAGGGTGATGCTTCCCAGCTCCTTCTGGGACAGGATCTTACAGCAGCAGACACATTATCCATGACCAGGATGGGCTGAGTGCCCTTCCCAGCCCATGCAGGAGTAGTTCCCTGCTGCTGAAGTGGAAGAGCCAGCAGTGAAATGGCTTTTGCCAGTGGCTTTTTGGGCTTCTGCAGCAAAAAGCAAAGCGAGGGCTGTAGTTATTCCTGAGGAATTTGGGATGAGAGGGCTCCTTGCACATCTGGCAAGGGAGGGATAAGGCAATATGACATGCAGGCATCACCCTGGGATGTGCTGTGGCAGAGATCACCACACTGAGCTGCTGCAAGAGGGCAGGGGATCTCCACCCCTCTTGGTTGTGTATGAAAATCATGGAGAGGAGTTTGCTGCAGCGTGTGGGACCAGACACCCACCCTGGCAGCAAGGGGCCAGCCCTGCTGAAAGGCAGCACTGGTTTTATGGGGTGTGCTGCCTTCTTGCCTAGAGGGTCCTGCCTTCTCACAGGTCCCTGAGCCGTGGACAATTCATCTGGTTTTATGGTGATGACGGAAGAATCCAATCTGCAGCCTGTAGATGGAAAGTTCAGAGCCACGCAAGGCTGGCTGGGGAGGAGAGCAGGTTTTATTGATGGCCTGGGCTCCTGGATGTTGTGTGGGAGGAATCCTGTTAATGGGTCCCTCAGGCCGTTGCCTCCTGACTCTGCCATATCTCCTTATTCACCTGCCTTGGCTCCGATGGTGTCTTTTTTTATTTTGCCTTTTTTAATTCTTTTTTGCCTTTTCCCTGCTCTCTTTTGGTTTTGCAAAGGCTTTTAAAAATGCAGCAGGAAGGGAGGATGTGGGGCTGACCAAGGCACCTGCCAATCCTTCCCCATCCCTCATGGTGCATCCTTCAGCATCAGAGATCACCACAAAAGATGTTCTGGGCTTCGTGATGTGGCTCTGACAACACAGAGCGATGGCCTTGGCTCCAAGGTGACCAGGGAGCTGCTGATGGGCTGCAGCCCCATCAGTCTCTTGTGTCGGTTAAAGGGGTGAAAGGATGATCACTCACTGCTCACCTTCCTGAAATCATCCCACGGCCGGAATTGTGCATCCTCACGGGAACAGCGGTGCCTCCTGATTGGTGTCATGGGCTGTACGGATCAGGCTCCACTTTCTGGCCCAGTTTTGATAATTAATTGATAGTTGAAAATGTTTGACAAACAAACAGCAAACAGGAATCAAACCCGCTCACGTGTGCATTAACATTTCATGGAGCCTTTCTTGTTTGTTTGCTTTTAAATCACAAAACGCTGTGATACATTTTTAATCGAAAGCACTATTGGCTGTTGCCGTCACTGTTCCAATAACTTCCCGTGATGAAAAAGAAGTTCAATGCAGAAATGTAATGGGATCTTTTAGGAGGTGGGCGATGGGTTCATGACAACCGTTTTCACTTCTACAAAGAGCATTTTTGTCAGGGAGAAATATATTTAAAAACATTCTTATTTGAAGAAACTCTCAGAGCTCTCTGGATGCTTTATGATGGCTCTCTGGCATGGCAGAGCAGCACATGATGGGCTGTGTGTGGTGGGAAGGTGGGGGGTGATGAGTGATTGTGTTCAGTGTCCCCAGGGCAGGGTCCTCAGCCCCTCAAGGGGTTGTTTCCTTGCAATCATGTTTTTAAACCCTCCTTAAGGTGCTCTCAGAAGAAAATCTTCCCTCCTGGCTAAACCCAGTGACTTGCAGACAACAGCCTTATCTTGAAAGCTTAACTAAGGTTTTTTCCCCCCTCCTGTGAAGGCAGGAGATGAAAGGCATTTGTTTGTGTGCGGCTGTGTGGGAATGCAGCACAGTAAATAGTGGGTAGGGAATATTAATACAGGACTAAACCCATCCCTGGCATGAATCACAGGGAGGACATATGTTGTGACAACTTTCCTAAGGGGGTTCTGGCCAAGGTAGATACCGAGTGTTCCCCAGAGGGAAGGAGGAGGGAATGACAGCTCTTTTTTTCCCAAGACTGATGTAATTAAAGAGTTATAATGTCCTTTAACTTCGCTGCCCTTGGCACTCTTCTGCACTGGCGTATTTATTTATTATTTTTTTAGCACTGATGAGTGACTAATAGGGTTTATGTGAAGAGGCAGGAGGCCTCTGAAACTGAAATACAGTTCAGCATTGTGTAGAGAGACTGTTGTTTTATTTCCCTGGGATTGAACATCCATCCATCCATCCATCCATCCATCCATCCATCCATCCATCTTCCCTGAGCATGAGGTTAAACCCTCCGTCCTTCCCACTGTCGCTTAACGCACCAAACTTTGTCAAGAGAAGCTTATTTTAATTTAATAGAAAAATACATTATACATAATGCTCCCCATAATTTTCACTCTGATCTGAAGGAGAATCTGCTGGTCTGCCCAACCCAGCCCAATACCTGCGGATTTGTCGCTGCATGGTTTAAATAATAACAATAACAATAACAATACCAGTAGCAATAATATCCTTTGCTGCTGCCCTTGAGTGACAAAGATGATGGAAAATTAAGCTGTAGATAGCTGGAGATGACAATGTGAGTATGCTCTACCCATCTTCCAGGTTATTAGCAGGTGTCAGTCACTGGAAGGAATCTAATCATTTCCAGACGCAGTGGTGTCTCCAAACGTCAGCCCTGCTGCTGTGGCTGCAGAAAGCAAATGGTTTTATGGGCTCAATTCCTATTTCTGCTCGGTCTTGTTGTTAGAGAGGCTGGAATGGTGCAGCATCCGTGGCCACGTGGCATTGTCTGCTGCAGCGGGGTCCTGACGTGCCACTCGTGGGTGTCACCGTGTCACACAGACAGCACTCGCTACCTGTTGCTGCTGTGGAGCCCCACCACCCATCCTTTCCCACCTTGCCCTGCTAATGGCCCTTACCCAGTTATCCATCCTTGAATGATCTGGGACGGGTGGTGACGGTGAGGCTGTCACTGCCGAGAAAGGGGCAGCACAAGAGGTTGGTTTGCCCCTCTCTCATGGATGTGTTGTGCATTTCCTGAGCTCTTGTGGAGCAAGCCACGAGGGGACAAATTGCTCCCTCGGACAAATTGCTCCCTTGGAATCAGCATCCTGATGGGAGTGCCACAAACACGCACTAATAATCCCTTTTTGAGCGAACACAGCACGCACCATGGGTGTCAGGGCTTGCTGCCCTGGGGAGGGCTGCTCCCACATGCCTTTCCTGGAGGGTCCGGCCAGTCGGGAGGAGACAGGGAGCCACAGGAGTTCATTGTTTCCCAAGCAGGTGGTGCTTTGCGAGCTTGAAGTGAGCACCAGATGGGCAGAGATGATGAAAGAGGCATCGGCGTGAAAGGCTTCCCTCTAGGGTGTTAAATATTACATTCCCCGAGCCCGCCGAACTGTTGAAACCAATAGAACTAATTAGGGAGCCGGTGCCGGGGAAGGACGCGCCGTGGCTGGCGGCTGGAAGCGGTGCCAGATCCCACAAAACCCTCCCTTTGTCTATCCCGGCGCCTCGCCTGAGTGTTGCACACAGGGCACACCGTCCTTTAGGGGACAGCCCTGGACAGGGAGCGTGTCCCCTGTCCCAGGGCCACCTTCTAGCCTGACTGCGGAGCAGAGGGCACAGCTGACTCCTGTGCAGCAGGGTTGTTTTCCCCCCATTTTCATATGCTGAGCAGACTGAGAAGGTCTCAGCGGTGTTTGCACACCGTCCTTTTAGGGGACAGCCCTGGAAAGGGAGCATGTCCCCTGTCCCAGAGCCACCTTCTAGCCTAGATGAGGGCTGGGAAGCAGAGGGCACAGCTGACTCCTGTGCAGCAGAGTTGGTTTCCCCCCATTTTCATATGCTGAGCAGACTGAGAAGGTCTCAGGGGTGTTTGCACAGCTTTGGAGAGCTGTCCTGTGGTCATGGTGAGCTCTGCCAGGAGTTTCCAGGGGAAGGGAGCAGAGCAGGGCTGGCTGGGTTATAGGGGCTCTGGAGAGAGGGTTAAAGTCACGGTCATTGTGTGCCTGCTCCCTTTTCCAGTGACAAGCCAGGCTCTGCAAGCAGAGCACCCCAGTGACCCCATCAGCACAGGCTGACCACGGGGGTTTGGCTGGATGTGAGCCCTTGACCCCTGACTGTCACGTGCTGCTCCCCAGCACTGCCCTCCCCTCAACAGCAGTGCACCTCACTCCCCAAAACCCATCTTTGCCTGCATTTCTCTTTCTGCTGGAGGAGCTCCTGCCCCGCTGTGTGGGAGAGCCATGAGTGAGGGCAAATCCATCGCTGTGCCCTTGTCAGTGTGGGGTCCTGTTCTCTTAATGGGTTTGTTCAGCCCGTGTGCCAGCAGCTGCCCTGGAAGAGGGCAGGATTATCCAAGCCAGCCCTTGCCATCTGTGCCCTCAGCCAGAGCTGCTTCATCTCTGTGCTGCACGTGCCCCTCTGCCTCTCCCTCCCTGGCAGCCCTTGCACTGGAAATAATAATAATAATAATAATAGCAATAATAACAACAGTAAAAGAAAAGGAATTAAGACAAGCAAACATAAAGATGAGTTGTTGCATGGCTCCTGTGCCGATTCTGATCTCAATGTCAAGGGAGCATCATTCCAGCCTAATGGCATCTTCCCGTGGAAGTGCTTTGTAGCAGTCATAAATAAACATGCCGGGTGAAAGGCACGATAACAAAAAAATGGAAACTGAGGCGCCCGGGATCTTTATTATTGAGCAGACAAAGCATCTGTGATTAGCAGGAACAGGGGAGAGGAGAGGGTAAAAATAAAAGGCGGCCGATTGTGTTGCTGCCTTGTCCGTGTCAAGAGAGGATCTGGCTGTGGTAGGTTGACAGGTTGTCTGGATAAATAGTTTGGGGGCAGAACACACATTTCTGATGGAACTTTCTTTTTTACAGCCGAGATCAGGAGCTCCAGAGGTACTGTCAAGGACGGACGAAGCTCTATAAATCAGGACAGGCTTTTTTGTCTGTCTGAAAAGTCTTATCTCGGAGTTCGTCCAGGCAATTTTTTGAGGTCTCTCTGGCTTCCTCCCTTCTCCTTATCAGAGCGCCACAGCTTTAAATGCAGATAGATACCCTCTAATGGAAGCACAAGGCAGAGCCCTCACTCCTTGTAAGTGCCAGCTCGTAATTTAGTTGTGTGCCCTTTGGCACCGGCGCATCCATCACGGGAAGCGGAGGCAGCGTCACCTCCCGGTGCTGCACCAGGGACCGTGGGGGCTCAGCAAGGAAGGGACCCCAGCTCCCGCTCTCCTTGCTCAACGTGGGATGAGCCACCTGTAAAATGGGCCGAGACCAGTGGGTTTTTCACTCTGTGGTTGTGTTGAGGGGATTAAGGGACGATTAAGAAATCCTGCCCGGTGTCTGAGGCAGCAGGGTGGAGATGGGCAGGGTGGAGGGCAGCCGTTCCTCTGAATTTTTTAGTTCTTCTCTTGCCGTGTCTTTCCCCCCTCACACGCTTTTGTATTTAAACCAAATGGGTTGGGAAGGAAGGGTTGATTCTTGGCTGGCCGTGATCCAGAGGGATGTCATGCACCCGGAATCAGAGCTCAGCGGGATGAAAACCGACATGGGGTTTGATGGGGAAAGCTGTCAAGCCACCCCTCGGCTGTGGAGCCCTACCCAAACCTCCTCGAACCTTTTGAAAATCACTTGTCACCTTCTCTAACAAACAGTGCACAGCTAATGGCGACACTTCACCATTCCCGACAGCTCCAGATTGTTAATTCCCCCTGTTTTTCCCCCTGAATGGCGTTTTGCCTTCTGGCTAAAGCAGCGTGGCTGCATCAGCCCGTGAGCTCCTCACCTGTGGACATGTGAAGGGGGTTTAATAGGTTTTTTCTCTTTGCCCCACTGGGCTGTGACCGGGAGGGGAGACAGAGCTGCCTGAGTCACTAATTGCTTTGGCCCTGCAACTCCCGAATGATGGAAAAGATTAAGAGGGAAGGAAAACAGCCATTCTATCTCTTTCTTGAAAAAACTTGCAGCATGAAAGGCTCATTAACATCATTAATGTTTCATTAACCTCTAGCCAGACAAATAAGCTGGAGGTAATTTAACAGTACGGGGGGGAAAAAAAAAAAAAGGAAAGAAAATTAAAAATTACCCAGGTGTAGGTGACATTCTCCCGTTTACCTTGGCTGTGGGTTTTTGGGGAGGTGTGGGCTCCTCTGCCTCCCCGCCCGGCGCTTGGAGCTCTGCCAGCGGCGCCGCCGGCTCCGGAGGGCTGCAGGTAATAACGAGCGGGGAAAGTCATTGATTGTGACAAAATGGGATTCATTTGAACACAGCAACATCTGAAATCTTGCAGAGGAACAGTGCTCCGCACAATGCCGGCTTTAGAAAAAAAAAAGCTGAAAAAAAAAAAAAAGAAGGGGGGGAAAAATCGGTGGCTGCAAAATGACTTTCTTTGTTTGAGTAAAAGGCTTTCTCCCCTTGTTAATTTTGGTTGGGTTTTATTTGATTTTTATCTCTGCCCAAGTTTACACGCTCCACCTCCACCCTGCTCATCCCAAGTCCATGTGGGTGTGTACACACGGGACAGATGTATTTATGCACATGCAAACATTGGTGCTTCGAGAGCCCACTTGTAACTCATTGCTTCCCTCTCAATTGCTTTCCCTTGAGCAAGATCCCTGGTAGGAAAGAAACACTGTTAGTTCCTCTCCAAAATCTGAAGATGGGTTAGAAATGTTTAAAAAATGCAGTATTTTTTTGCTTTTTGCTGTGGTATAGTCTGGGAGCTTTCAGAACTGTCTAATTAATCTGGGTCCTCCATGAGCAAGTGATAAGAGAGAGTTTCTGCTTGTAAGAGAGTGGTGAATAAGGAAAATCAGCCAAAGGGAGAGGTTTGTCCCCATTCCCAGTTCAGAGGGATGAAGGAGATTGGTTTAAGGTGACCTTGAGGAGATCCTGTTGGAACTGAGAGTTGAACGTGCTCCTCATGGATTGTTATTCCCTGAGTTCCACTTGTTCTCCTGTCCCACAGATCAGACCCTGCACAACTTTGTAAGATTTACCTGTTCCTGGGTGATTTTTGCTTTGTGCAGTTTGGACCAGCCACTTTCCTGCTGTGATCTGTGGAACAGGAGGAGGAGATCTTTGCTGCTCCATTCGCTCCAAACTTGGATCTTCTATTTGCTCTGCTGGGGCTTTGGATAAGATTTCCATGGCTCTGTTTTCCTTAGCTGTAAAATGTGAATAACTCTCCCAGAGTTCAAATCAGTCCTCATAAAGAGCATTAAGTGTGAAGTACAACATTAATGTCAATTTTCCTGTCTTTGCCCGCTCCTGTCCTGGGACAGGAGGTCTCAGCCAGGTGAGTGGATGTTTCCTGAGCTGAGGTTGGGATCAGGCTGTTGCCCAGCACAAGGAAGGGATGGGAGGTGCTCAGTAACATTGAACCCCCTGCTCTAGCTGCTCACACTCGCTTTCAGCTGCCCCTGCACTGCTCAGGGACTTCAAAAAGCTGCAGTCTTTAGCGTTACCGGAATTTTCTGTCTAGTGCCAGCCCTCGGTATTTCACAGGTTCCCCAAGCAGCCCGCAGGCACAAATAACCTTTACGTCCTGCTCTCCACTGTTTATGTAAACTTGGCTTCTGCTTGTCCCTGTGACACCGTGCCTGTGCTCTTACTACTCGGCGGGTGGAGAGGGAGACAGAGCAGGGAAAAACTCCCGTGTGAACATTTCCTGGTGAAAAAGGGTCTCTCCTATGGGGGCTTCAAGGGAAAACAGCAGTGCAGGTAGGAGAGGAAGTGAGAGCTGGATGTTTCTGTGCCTTCTGCCAGGTTTCAGTTTTGTGTCTGTGATGGCAAGGACGGTGTCAGCACTGGCTCCCTGCAGGCACCAGCACACCTGTCCTGGGGGTGGTGGCTGCTGTGGTGGTGGGAAAGGTGCTTTCCTTGTGTTAGGAAAATTAATCCACAAACGCCAGGGGTTTGTGTCCAAAAAAGAGACAGAGGAGTCCTGGAACTTTATTCCAATAAAGGGAGAGGCCATGGGGCATTTCCCCTGGGGTCTCTCCAATTTTTGGAGGATGCAGCCTCCTTTTTATCCCAATTTCCTGGCCACATTTCCCTCTCTCTTTCCCCACTGGCTGAGGCACTTGAGAGGTGCAGACTTCCTGGAATGCCTAAGGCCTAAGATTCCCCTTTTAATATATAACTCCCCTAATTTTTAATTCTGATAGGATTTACGGGTTTTCCCCATTGTTTCTTTGATCTCTCAATATCCAATTTCATTGATCAGCAAACCCACAGTTTGTTTGTAAAGGCAAATCTCTTCTTTTCCACTCATCCATCAGTGGGATCCTTCCCATTGCTTCTCTTATCCCCCAGTGCTGGTTTTACCCACCAGCAGACCCACGGCTGTTTGTAAAGACAAATCTGTCATTGCTCTCACTTGGGATGCAGCCTCCAACCTTGGCTCGACACCGGCTGCAGGCCAGTCCCTGGGGCTGACCAGCACAGCCTGCAGCTGCACGTACAGATGTGGACCCCACCTAGCCAGATGTGCAGGCAGCAGGTCTGATTCTCTCTTTAGGCAGGGCAGGGAAGCTGAGGAATGTTTTTAAGGCTCTCCAAAATAGTCTGTGTGGTAGAAAACTCTGCTGAATTTCCTGGGTGACCCTTCCTGGGTGACCCCATCTCAAGGAGTTAAACTGAGACTTCTCCTAAGACGTGACAATTTGGGAGACCTGTCTGTGTATGAGCAGTCATGAAGGGCTTTATGAAAATTTGGGACCTTTTTTTGCTGGATGAGCCCTTTAAACAAGGAGACATTAAAAAATCGCTTGGAGAAATCTTGGTCTAGTTTTGCCACAGTGAAACAGCATAAACTGAACCACTATAAAGATCTTTTTTATTGCCATCTATCAGTGTTTGTATCTGTGTCTCCATCCCATCCTTTTGACAACAGTATATGAGCAGCCAGGATTTATCCTTCCCAGCTAAATCTCTTTCAACCCATGCTAGAAGCCCAGGAAATGATTTCACAAAAATATATAGTTCACCAAAATTATTCAACCCTGAAGCATTCAGGTTTAGGTCAGTGTAAATTTAGAATAAGTATTTGTTCTGGTTCTTATCTTAGCCAAGCTGATTTACCCAGGAGCAGCTGATAACTCCTTTTAAATTCACCACAGAATCATCTTCCAAATGTTCATTCCCCACGTCTCCCCCCACGTCCCTGCCTGGGTTTGTTATCCTGGGGTTGCACACATGGGTGTTGGATTGCTGATGAGCTCTGCTGGATCCTCAGCTCCGTGTTTTTCCAAAAGAAAAAACATGCATGGCCTGTGCCTTGTGTAGTAGAATTTCATTAAAAAAAAAAACTAGGAACAGCTTCCCAAACTTTTCTTTAGAAGTCCAAGTTGGGAACAAATATTTGACTTGCACAGAAAAAAGAAAAGTGTTTATGTGGTTTATGATGTCTTTTCACTTGTTCAACTTTTAAACAGACTTTTTTTTCTCTCTGAACCTCAGCATTTCCTTCTTCGAGAGCAAATCTCTTGAGGTGGAGAGTGCTTTGGAATAGAGTTATTTACCCATCTCTCTCTCCTTCTATGAACAGACTCTAAATGAGCTGAAAACCAGGAGCTGCAGGAACTTGTACTGGCTCCTGCCAGCTCTTCCCATCTGCATTTCCCTCATCTGCTCCTTGCTGGGTGTGGTGCAAGAGCGTGAGGGGCTGCAAAGAGAGAGGCCCTGGAGCATCCCTGCTCCAGCCACTCTCATCCCTGCTCTGTCTGCTCTCCTCCCCGCATTCCTGCTGCCCTGCATTCCTGCTGCCCTGCATTCCTGCCGCCCTGCATTCCTGCCGCCCTGCATTCCTGCCCATGCACCAGGATGCTCTGCATCCCTGTGCCAGGAGCTGCATCCCTGCCTGGGCAACTGAATCCCTGCCCAGGCAGCCACATCCCTGCCCTGGCCACTCTCATCCCTGCCCCAGCTCCCCTGCATTCCTGCATTCCTGCATTCCTGCCCATGCAACCACACCTCTGCCCTTCTGCTCTGCATCTCTGTGCCAGCAACCCCATCCCTGCCTGGTCAGTCGCATCCTTGGCTACACAACAGCATCCCTGCCCTTCATCCCTGTCCTGTGTCCTGCATCCTGCCTGATCACCTGCATTCCTGCCCTGCATCCCTGCCCTGCATCCCTGCCCAGTCACCTGCATCCTGCCCGGTCACCTGCATTCCTGCCCTGCATCCCTGCCGGGTCACCTGCATCCCTTCCCTGACATCCCCATCCCTGCCCCGCCGGCCGCATCCCCGCCCCACATCCCTGCCCGGACAGCCGCATCCCCGTCCCAGCCCGCCGCTCGCATCCCGGCCGTGCCTGGGGAAGCAGCACCATCTCGCGTCGGTCTGGAGCCGGCACAGCCCGGCCCTGCGCGACCGCACCTCCTGGAGGAGCCGGGGAAATGCCGACACTCCCCAGCACCAGCTCATCCCAGCTGCCTTATTCCGCCCTCTCAGAACGTGCAGCCTACTTTCCTCCTTTTATTCCTCTCCTGTTTTTCAAGGACAGGGAATTCTGAAGCCTTCTGCTTACTGAGGGGCTGTTGAGTGGTTCAAACGTGCATCATTGCTTTTTCCTCATCTTTCAGGACGTGCAGAAGTGCCGAGGTTTATTTGCTGCTGCTCAGATTCCATTTATACCACCCTATTTATGCCTGTCGGAAATAGCAGCAGAATAGAATGTACTTAGGGGTGCTGTTCCTTTGAGGTGTGGTTTTCAAGGGCATGCAGGACCCAGGTTTTAGAGCAAGGAGTTGCTGCATCTCCTAAAGTAGTTTTATCCTCTCTAAGGCTGCTGACACCCAGAGATGGTGAGTTAAAAGGGTTTCTGATGAAAAGGGGACTGGGGACAGCATCAGGCCAAAAAAAGCTCTTTCTGAGAGGTCTATTTCCAGCACCGAGAGATGCTGAAAGGCAAAGCTGGTGCGTCACGGCTCCCGCTGGTCAGGAGTTGTGTGTGTCGAGGTGGGGAGAGGCTGCAGAGAGCAGGACTTGCAGCCCAAGGCCTGGAGGTGGCAGATCTGAGACTCAGCTGGGTAATTCCTTTCTTAGAGCTGGCATAAGGATTTTCCTGTGTTGGAAACAGCCGAGTTCAATCCGACACTGAGATGCTGCTGTCTAGAAATGATCAGCTCAGTCCCTGCTTGGGAATAATTTCATTTTAGAGGAAATTGACGCTGTCTTTAAAACAGCAGGAGCAGCAGCTCTCTCCTCTGTGAAGCAAAGGGTGTTTGGTGTGTCCCCAGAAGTTCTTGAAGCAGAAAGCTTGGATCATGCAAGGTAAGCGAGGCTGCCTGCAGCACTGGGGACTGGAGAGAGTTTTTCCAGGCAAGCCTTTCTGCTGAAAAGCTGTGAAAAAAAATATAAATAAAAAACTCAAAGAAAACATTTGGAGAAACAAAATAATGCAGTCTCCTTCCACCAGCAAGTGAGTTTTCCTTGGCTTGTTCAAATTGAGATATTTGCATTTGAAACACACCTACATGTATATATATTTATAGATAGAGCCCTAGAAGGTGAAACTTGTAGTTTCAGCAAAAAGACTAAAATAGCCTCATGTTTTTGCCTTTTTTTTCCCCCATTCTGGTTAGTAAAGAGTCTGTGATTGGCATAAGGCTACTTGGAAAATGCCAGGCTGGATCAGGATCATCCTTATGGCAGCCAGCTTGGCTTGATGGAGAATAAATAAAATTCCCTCTGTGATCACCCTCTTTTCTTCATCGTGGCATTGTTGGAGAGCAGTGGGGTGGAGGTACTTTAAGGTGGATTTGGGGAGCCCTTTGTAACTATCCAGCAGCAGCTTTACTAAGGCAGCAGGGAAAGGAACTGTCCATGGGGTGCAGGGATGTCCATGGGATACAGGGACTGTCCATTTGGTGCAGAGACTCTTCATGGGATACAGGAACTCTCCATGGGATGCAGGGACTGTCCATTTGGTGCAGAGACTCTCCATGGGGTGCAGAGACTCTCCATGGGATACAGGAACTCTCCATGGGGTGCAGGGACTGTCCATGGGGTGCAGAGACTCTCCATGGGATACAAGGACTCTCCATGGGGTGCAGGGACTGTCCATTTGGTGCAGAGACTCTCCATGGAATGCAGGGACTCTCCATGGGATACAGGGACTCTCCATGGGATGCAAGGACTGTCCATGGGATGCAGGGACTGTCTATGGGGTGCAGGGACTGTCTATGGGGTGCAGGGACTCTCCATGGGCTGCAGGAACTCTCCATGGGGTACAGGAACTCTCCATGGGATACAGGGACTGTCCATGGGATACAAGGACTCTCCATGGGATGCAAGGACTCTCCATGGGGTGCAAGGACTGTCCATGGGATGCAGGCACTATTTGTGCCATGCAGAAACTCTGTACAATGAGGTTTTCTGGCCCAAACCCTTCCCTAGGAGCTCTCCAGTGCCTCCCAACATCCATGGGATGAGGCAGGACCTCCCTGGATCCCACCAGGCACCGGTACCAGGGATATGGCAGTGGCTGAGGGGTTTCACTGCCGGAGGGCCCGAGGGCAGCAGCCAAATTGGGGCTGGATATTGACATTGAAAGTTGGCTTTTTGAAAGGCACAACAGCCTTTGCTTGCTGCAGAGCTAATTATTATGCAAATTCATGCTAATAAACTCTGCCTTGCATGTTGTGGAGAGGCTGCCTTTCCCGGTTAACATACCAGTAATGAGAGGTAGATTTGTAATTCAGATGCTGGTGGTAATATCCTAAATTACTCCGCGCTGTAATGGACTTTATTTCTTTCTCCCCTCGGCTCTCCCCCCAGTCCAAATGTCAATGCAAATCAGTTACAACTTTGCATATTTATTGCAGATGTATTTATTGTTGATACAGGGGTGAGACCCTCAGCTAAACAGCTCCTGCTGGCATTGCTGCGCTGCCCAAGGTGTGGTTTTACCTATCACGGTGCTTCGAGGAGCTCCTTCCGTCTCTTTTTTTTTTTTTTCCTTTCCCAAGGAACAGCCTCAGAGTGGGGAAAACATATGTTTATTTTTTTATTCATTAATTCCTTGGCATCTTTCTGTGTGTGGTTTTACATGACTGCTTATTCTGCGAGTTGGTGGAGATAACCAAGGAAGCACAGATCATTTGCAGACTAAGCTGGGATTTAGGCCTAAAGCTACTGAACCAAGGCTTAGATTAGATGGCATCAGGCCTCTCTAATCGGTCTCTGTAAGCTTTTGGCCCAAGTTTGTCATCTTAATCAATGGAAAATCATGCAAATCAGCTGTGCTTGACATTTCAGCTGCTGTTGGGCCACTGCTGAGCCAGAAATGCCCTTCTGTTACTCAGGGTCCCATGGCACACAAATATAAAGCAGATTTCTTTCTGCAGTCATGAACCTGTGCTCAGAAAATCCTGACTTGAACCATCTGACGGGAAAGGAAAAGCAAAACCATTCCCACACAGCCCTCAGGCTGCCAGGGAAGCAGGGAGTTTGTGCCCTGGCTGGGCACAGGGAATGGGAAAGGACAGAGTTATGTCCTGCTGGGTTTAAACCTGGTGTAGGCTTTGATCTTACTGGTCTTGTCTTTCTGCTTGCTCTGAGGCATGTTTTCATTTTCTTTACCTTCCTACAGAAGAGAGAGCCCCACAGCTTGGGAGTACCCATGGCTCTCCAAATCCTTTGCATCAGTATGGACAAACTGATGGATTAAAATTTGGCTTTTGGGGGAATATGCTCTGCTCCTGGGGGCTCTGGGGGTGATGGTCTGGGGAAGGCTCAGTGATCTGAGCTGGAGCTCACTGAGCCGTTGCAGACACCATGTGTGTGCACAAGGTTGTGCCTCCCTCGGGGGCCATGGATTTCCTTCCCTGGGTTTGCTCCAGTCTGCAGGCAGAGCATGTGCCAGTGTTCAAACAGCACAAGGGACTGGGGAGGCTGCTCTGGCCAAGACCTGGAGCAAGAGTGTGAGTGGAGAGAGAAGCAGGAGCGCCTCTGGGCCTGCCCAAACCTAACGCAGAGGGTTTTGAAGCCTTTGAACATTTTTACTTTGCTTCCATTTGCATTCAGGCTTCTGCACAGAGAGAAACCACCTGGGCTGGGGGGAGAGGCTTTGAAAGGGGCTGGGGGATGTTCTGCAGCCCTGCTCCCCCTCATCTCCTTGGACTCCCTGCACGGACCAATGGACACCCGGAGTTTGCTCTGAATCACTGTTTGCCATTTATTCCAAAGCCAGGCTAAAAATTGTCAGAACCATCTCTCCCAGCCTCAAAATATCGATGAGTCACTGAGGAGCAAAGGGCTGCAGAGGCAGAGCACAGCGTGCAGCCTGTGGTGGGTAATTTTAGACCGAGAGTAGTAGCCTTGAGGGCTGTTCAGCATTCGCAGCCTCTCTCTTCTCTGTGCCCCCCTCTGATGAGCCCTGGCCTCACGTCTGTGCCTGGCAGGTAGCTGTGCATCTTTGCGGGTCCTGGAGCATCCTCCCTGCCCGCGGGCATGTGCGAGGCATCCCGCGGGATGGGACACCTTGCAGGTGTACCACAGCAGGAGCCCCGCGGACGCGCGGATCCGTGCGGATCCGTGCGGATCCGTGCGGGTGAGGAGCTGCGAGCAGCGTGCAGTGCTGCGGCTCTTCCACACGGTGCTGACAAAACTCCACACAAGACGCAGAAGGCTCTGGATCCTCGCTCCACAGGCCACGCTTCCCACCGCCCTCCGTAGTGCTTGTAGCTTTCCCCATCCCACAGGTGGTGAAAGGCTGACAGTGCCCTGTGAGCCCTGGAGGAGAGTTAGCTCGACTGCAGGGATGAGAGGAGAGGAGAGGAGAGGAGAGGAGAGGAGAGGAGAGGAGAGGAGAGGAGAGGAGAGGAGAGGAGAGGAGAGGAGAGGAGAGGAGAGGAGAGGAGAGGAGAGGAGAGGAGAGGAGAGGAGAGGAGAGGAGAGGAGAGGAGAGGAGAGGAGAGGAGAGGAGAGGAGAGGAGAGGAGAGGAGAGGAGAGGAGAGGAGAGGAGAGGAGAGGAGAGGAGAGGAGAGGAGAGGAGAGAAGAGAAGAGAAGAGAAGAGAAGAGAAGAGAAGAGAAGAGAAGAGAAGAGAAGAGAAGAGAAGAGAAGAGAAGAGAAGAGAAGAGAAGAGAAGAGAAGAGAAGAGAAGAGAGAATGCTTGGTTGAATGTTTAGGATTTAACTCTCAGCTCCCTGATTGTGGCAGGGTCTGGAGAGCCCGGAGAGTGCCCTGCTCCTCCTGCTCCAGCTGCTCTCCAAGCTGTGGGGTCAGGGTGGGCAAGGTGTGCTTCCTCCCATTTCCAGGCCAGCAGCTGAGACTGAAAGGGCACATCCATGCTCAAGAGGAGCAGGACAATGCCCAAGCACGGCTTATGTGCTGCAGGCTTTGGGTGGGCTCAGAGCCAGTCAGTTCCTGGGTTTGTGGGGTGGCAGAAGCAGGGCTGCAATCTCCTCTCATCACTGTGCATGCTGCGCTTCACTCAGGAGCAGCCAGCCTCCCACCGAGTGTCTGCAGCAGTTTCTTAATTGCTTTCTTAACTTCGTTACTCCTCTTCTGTTGGCAGTGCCCTGAAGCAAGGAGTCCCCCAGGTGCACTTGCTCTTGCATGCCAAAATTAGCTTCTTTTATTTAATTTTAAACAAACGTAGCGTCCTTTGAGCGCTCCCAGCATCTGCCGTGAAGGGGCAGCGGGAGCAGGCGGTGAATTTTGCATGTGCTGCTCCTCAAAGGCCTGCCTGTTACTCGGCCTTTGCAAAGTTTTTCATGTTTCCTGCAGCTGTCCTTGGTGACCCTGAGTGAGTCAGGCTCCGTGGCTACAAAACGAGGAGATGAATTCTTCATCTCTCCGACACGTGTCTGTCTGCACTGCTTAGAGCCAACACTTCTCAGCGAGGCCGTGGGGGCTCTGGTGGATGCCAGTGTCACATAGAGCTCTCAGCAGGGTTTAGAGGTGTTAGGCTGAGCCCCAGGCTGGGTTTTACCTGGGCAGAAGTGTGAGTTAGGACATCAAGGTGCCTGCAGAGCCCTTCTCTGCCGCGCTGTCCCTGTATGACCTTGGGTATGTCACAGCTTCTCCCTGTTTGGGGTCGTGATAGGATGGGATTAGGTTGGTAATGGGAATGGTCCAGCATGGAGGGGGCAAGGAAAGCTCTCAGAACAGCGTGAACCAGGAGGGAGAAGGGCTGGAGGTCTCCTCACAAAGTTTGCTGAGCTGAGGGCGGCACGCACGTGCATGTTTTACATAGGGCGCTGAAATAATTTATGGAGAGCTTCTCCCTTTCAGCAGAGGAGGTGGTCAAGATGAGCGAATAAATCTTTAAAAGAATAATGTTTTCAAAATCAGGCTCCTTGTCCTCGAACCCTTTGATGTATGAGAGCAATAGTAGGTAGGACACATAGTGAAATAAACATGAGATCTCCGTGGAAGAGAATAGCGGAGTGGAGAAAATATTAGTGTTTACATCAAAACTCAATTGGCGCACTCGTTTCAAGATGATAGTTTATTATATTGAATCCAATTTAGTCCCAGAAGGATGTTTCTTCTGCGGGTGACACTCAGGCTCCCTCCGTGTCTCCTCCTCCCCACCGTACCTGGGCACTGCCATCCCCACTGGGTGATTCATCCTCTCCCTCTCGCTGCCATCTCGGGATGGTTGGAAAAGCAAAAGGGAGGAATTAATCAGCTTTTGGCCAATTTTCTGCTTTTTTCTGGGCTGCTGTCAGCTCAGCATGTCCTGACCCCAGGCTGGGAGAGATGTGCTGGGAGATGAGGGGATGCAGAGGGAAGGAATTGTGATGTGGTGATGTGGAGAGAGGGTGCTCAGGTCATCAGTCCCTCCTCTATGCCCTGAAGTGTTCAAAATCAAGCCATGATTAATGCATGGGAGAGGTTTGTTCCTGCTCCCAAGCACTTTTAGGAGCTTCACATCTCTTTGCTGAGCCTAGAGCAGGTCACCAATGGGTTTGCCAGTCTCATTGATATTGCACCATGGGAGGGTTGGGAGAAGGAAGGTGTGAAGGGCTTGGCACCTCTCCAGAGCCCTGATAGATGGGGCTGGGAAGGTGACTGAGGGAGACCTGTCCCTTCTGCTCCAGCTGCAGCAGATGTGGAGGCCTGCAGTCCTTCCAGGTGCATTTAATGTGAATTTATTAGCACTGGGTGCACAATGGGGCTTTAAATGGCTCCTGTACCTGGTGAGGGGTATCTTTGGGCAGATACTCCCAGAGGGATTGCCTGAATATTTCCTCCACCCCAGGCAGCTGAGGTGACATGGGACAGCCTGGCTGTGTGGGGTGCCTCACATCACCCCACAGCTGTATGGGAGCACCCACAGCAGCACAGCTGGGCCAGGAGCCACTCTCTGTCCAGCTTATTCAGAATAATGAATGGAGAATATTTTAGTGCCTCCAGGGCAGGTGGTGCAGAAAGTCTATCAGTTTGTTTACTCTTCTTTTTCTCGGTGCATTTTCCTCCTGGTTATGAAGAGCTTTGTCAGAACTCCCTCCTGCCAAGTGCATTTTTCACCGGTCTATTCACTGGCCGGGTAGTGTTTGGGATCTCATTTGCTCATGAATAATATTGGCTGTGATCCATGCACAGTGCCTGGGTCTGGTTGATGTGATTCCCCGGGGCTGGGGCTGTGGGGGCTTGCAGGTGTGATTTGCTTTGCAGGCAGAGGATGGATGCCCTCAGCAGAGTTGCTGGCCCCGTGCATGCCGAGTAGGAAGGGCTGTCCCTGGGACAGGTGCCCATCCAACCTGGATTGCAGGAGATCTGAGCTCTCATCTCTCCTCCCCTCCTTTGTTTCCTAATGTGCAATTAGTTATATGTATGTAAATTAGAGAGCAAGCAGAATCAAAGGAAGATGAGTGAAAAGAGAAAAAAAAAAACAACCCGACCCAATAATTTATTCTGGTGCAAATGTTGTTTTTTGTGACCCTGGTTCTCTTGGCAGCGCTGGGGTGGAAGGAAGGAGGCGGCCGTGTAGGTGCTGGGTAGGAAACGAGGAGCGAGGATGAGATTTTAAAAGTCACTTGGGAGATTGGCATGCTCAGTTCCCGTTAATTTTAATAAGAAGAGGACATCTGTCTCAGAGCTGACTTAGAAAATATCAGCCCAAACTTTGTCTAACCCTTAGTTATTCCTCCACCTGTCACTCTCTTGTAACAATGCTTTGATGGCATTTAGCAGCAAAAGCAGCTCTTAAACATGTAGGCGCTTTCTAAGCAGCTGCTAGGATGGATTTACAGAGACCTTGTTAGAGGCAGGACTCAGCTTTTTCATGTTCAGAGCTGCTGAAGGCCTCAGAGAGAAAACCTCTTGTTTGTTGTGATGATCAAGAGATCAGCCAGCATCTCCCTAATAAAGGGTCAAAAATATTTCATGCAGATCTTTAATTCATTCTCAAAATTTCCAAGAAGAGGATAACTCCCATTCTCCCAATTCAACTCATTCCTGCTAGGGATGTGGCTTTCCTTGGGAACTACTATCCCAAACTGGGCCCTGCTGCTCCTCTCAGCCCTGGTCGTGTTTACCTGGTGATTGAGTGTCTGTTTGCACACCCTGCGCCACAGCACCGCCGTCTACCTGGCCTTTGATTTCTTCATCCTCACTGTATTACTCTGCAGTTGTCTTTATTGAATTTCATCTCACTGATTTTTTTTTATTGTTAGTCTAATTTACCACCAATATTTTGAATTCTGATGCTCATTTTTGGAGCTTTCTCCTTTATTATCCCCAGCACCTCTGAAATATAAAGCAAAGACACTCTGGCCCGTGGCAGACGAGGGGAAGCCATTTGAAATGCCCTCCTCAGTGGTGGGAAATGCTTGGCAGCTGCTCCCTGTGTCAGTTCAGCTGATGACATTTCCACCCCTGGTGCTGCCTGAGTTTTCTTCCCAGCTTCCCTCGTAGGGGATGTCACATGGGACGATGTCAAGCACTTTAATGAAGTCAAGGTATATCACATCTGCTGCCTCCTCCCCTCCGATCCAGGAGACCAATTACACCGTCAAAAAAGGAAATTAAGTTGGTTTGACATGATTTGCTATTGACAAATCCGCAGTGGCTGTTCCTTATCACTCCATTATCTCCTCAGTGCTCCCAAAATTGATTGCTGTGTAATTGGGCCACGCGTCTCACGGAGTATAGGGCAAAATGTGCTCAACCCCTCGGGCAGCCAGGAAAGTGGAAGCAAAAAATACTCTTCCTCCTCGGTTTTTATGTTCCCAGATCCATGTGTGCTGCCTTGGACAAGCTGCCAGCACTGGGGAGGATGTGGGGGCACCAGGTTGGCTCCTGCCCTCATCTTTGGGCACCTTTGGTAGGCATCTCACTCATTCCCGTCTTGGTGCTGTCCAAAAAGGGCTGTGCACTTGGTTATTTAGGGATTTATGGGTTCTCAGGGGAAGCTCAGCATTGATCCAATTTATCCCGTGGACTCCCAAATCCCTGGAGCCCTTAAGCAGACATGGAGGCAGCTGCTTCTGCAGCTCTGCCCTCACTGCGGTCTCCCTCCACCAACTCCTGTGTTTACTCTTCTTATGAGCACCACAATTTAGTTTTATGACCCAGCGATCAATTCTCCATCAGGAGCTCTGGAAAAGCTACTGATGTGTTTCCAATAAATGGTACGTCAAGGAAAATATATATGATCCTGTCCTGTCCCTGTCTCGTTTCCTTCTGCGCGGCGTGCAGCCTTTACAAACATCTCGAGGAGGCAGAGGAAGGGGGCTTGTTGTTTGTTTGAGGCATTGGGAATGAGGGGATATCGATTCCCCGGGGATGGGGGGATTGGTGGACAGGGAAATTCATACAGCACTCACCGGCGAGGCTCAGACAGGGAGCGTGTGCCATGGGTCTGCAAAGAGCAATTGCTCTGGAGGCAGAAATGAAGCAAGTGTCAGGGAGAATAACTGGAGGCTGATGTTAATAATTAAGCTTTCTAATGAGAGCATTCGTTTTTCTCCAGTAGATGGATTCAGCCTTTCCCATCCTGGTGTTGTTGTGCACAAACCCAGCTCGTTTTTCACCTGCTCAGGACAAAAACCACAGCACAGGCAGAGATTGCTCCTGGTGTGTTTTGGGATGGACAGGCCAGATGAGGATGGGGACTGTTATATGGGAATGGGAACTGAGGGAGGTTTCATGGCCATCTGCAGCTTCCTGCAGAGGGACAGCACTGATCTCTCCTCTCTGGTGACAGGAGGGAATGGCTGGAGCTGTGCCAGGGGAGGGTTAGGTTGGATTTTAGGAGAAGGTTCTTCCCCCAGAAGCTGGTGGAGCACTGCCCAGGCTCCCCAGGGAATGGGCACAGTCTCAAGGCTGCCAGAGCTCCAGGAACCTTTGGAAAGCACAGCACAGGGTGGGATTTGGGGGTGTCAGTGCAGGGCCAGGAGCTGGAATTAAATGATCCTTGTGGGATCCTTCAAACTCAATGTATGTTATGATTCTGTAGTGTACTCCTGCTCTGTGGGGGCTTAGTCCCACATCTGCAGCTTTCTGGTTTCCTTGTCTGGAAAAGGAGCTTTAGGAATCCTGGAGCTGGGTGAATTTTAATGAAAAAAAAAAATTCTATAAAGAAACAGAGTTTTGCTGAGATCCACATCTGTGGTGATAGGAATGGGTTGGAAACAGGAACATCTATTATGCCGCAGGTTTTTTTATTTCCTGGAGAAAATCCAGCTCAGACTTTTTTGTTTGAAACTGGTACATCAAAACATTGCAAATGCAGTTTGGTACAACGCCCTGGTTTGATGAAACAAAGAGAAAAGTCCCCATTTCTGAATTTCAGTGTTGCGGAACTGATGATTCCAGAAAAACCTTTCAACTTCTCACCCTATCTCAAGATGAAAACAAATGTTGAACTACAGAGATTTCCCAGAGGAAGGAAATTCTGCTTTCCTACCACCTCTAACACTTACTTTTTGTTGTAAATCATTTTGAGCTCTACAGATGAAAAGCTCTTGGTAGATGCAAAATATTGCTGCTTTTTATTTTATTTATTATTCATCATGATAGTTCATGCCCAAAGAGGAATTCGTATTCTTTCTTTCTTAGCTGCTGGGTCTCATGAAAATTGCCCAGTTACAGAGCATGGCTGCCAACATTTATGGAAGACATGGGAAATTCATTAAAATTTCATCATTTCTGGCTTCAGTTGTTTACTTTTTTGACCAGCTCTGCTGGGAGATATCATCTGGCTGCCCAAGACGTGGTGGGCTTTGCTTTGCCAGGCTGGGCCACCTCGGCCGCGCTCTTGGCACGCCGCAGGAGGGAGCGTGGGAAAAGGGAGGATCCTGTGGGAGCTGGGGCGGGAAAGGAGGAGGCAACTGATGAGCTTTGCTAATTGCCAAGGCTTGCAGATGGCTGGTCCACATCTCTCCTGACGTTGTGCCTGCTGGGTTTGCTCTGGCACGAGGCAGACACAGCACCTGCTCCCCACGAGCCCCGGGGGCACAGGTAGCCGGGGAGGGGGATATTAAAAGGACATCTGGCAAAGCACCCGTGTGGCACAGGAGGGGAGGGAGCCTTCAGTGAAGTTTCCCCAAATACGCAATTAATTTTGGCTTAATAAGACATTTATTGTATAATAAACAACAACTGATTCTATGAAAAAATATTTATCGAGGATTTACGGCGGAGTAATGAATTTGTAGCTCAGTTTGCCTCGACGAGATTTATTTACATAGCAGTTAAACCCCAATCAATAATATGCTTTTAATAATCACTGTATTTAAGTAGTATTTCAACAATACACTGTAATTAGGCCATGAATTCTTCTGTAATTCTTTAGATTTAGTATACTTTGGGGTTCCGAATCTCTCCTGGATCGTGATGCGAGTGCTCCATTAACGTTAATTAAGTGCGTGCCAATCAAGCAGTGCATAAACCTCGCTGTGAGTGAATAGCAATGGGGTGGTGGGAGGGAAGCAGTTCAGGCTTCCCGGGATGGAGAGACACGGTTTCACTTCAGCATTCTTCACTTTGGATCAGTCATCATCAGGATCAGCTCCTGGGAGAAGAAGGAGGGCAGAGACCGACGCTGCTGATGGGAACACTCCCGTCCCTTCTGCCACACTGTCGTCTGATCTGTGCAAAGAGCTCCCAAACAAGCTTGTATCTGCCTTTGAGACTAAAATACTGTTTTGTAGATATGTAGCTGTGAGTCTGTGGAGCTGCTGGAGTCCCCAGGAGCTGTGTTTGCTGGGCACATTGGCTCTGTCTCTGGGAGAACAGCTCCTCAGTGGTACAGAGGGTGCAGGAGGGGGGTGCTCATCCTGGTGCTGATGGGTGCAGGGAATGGATCCTGATTTTGTGAGCTGCTGCTGAAAGGTGAGCGGCCACAAGGAAGTCTGGCACTTTGCTGCCCTCCTACCCATGGGAATTTTAACTTGGATTTTTGGCAGTTTGATATTCCACTGGATGCGCTGAAAATCGTGAGTGTGGAGTGGGTGTACTTCGGAGCATGATGCTGCAAAGTTTTACCCTACTCACAAGGCGCTTGGAAGTCTCTCTAGATCAATCACCCTTTAAATGCACATTTTTCTCTGCTCTTGGTCTGTCTAATCTCTCTTTGTCTCAGCAATTGTACCTCCTGTCTCTGTCTGCAGCCGACGATATTGCTCCTGAGAAAGATACGGGCGTGTATATTTAGAAAACGTCTCCTGCATTCTTCTCCCACAAGGGACACTTGAAATGGCTTTGGGGGGAAAAAAGGAAAAGCCCAAAATATGGCCCTTCACTGTCTTGCTTCTTTCTGCCTTGTAAGAACAGGGCCCGAGGCAGGAGAGTTGCCACAGAGCAGGGCTGGCAGTGCAGGAGGGGATGCACTGAGGAATAATTACTGCACCAGAGAAAAGAGTTGGAGCTAAAGACTTTTTCTATTTAATTTGGTAAATCATCCTGTGCTGTGGTTCAAGTGTGGCTGGCAGAGGGGTGAGGGAGGCAAGGAGAAAATGAGGGATGGCAGCAGCAGAGGAGATGGGGGAAAAACCTCCTTGGCAGGTTAAAACCTCCACGTGAGCTTTCCCAGAAAAGGCACTAAGTTGGGAAATTAAGCAAGACAGCAGGCAGGGAAGAAGGATGCACCGTGTTATGGTAATCACTCTTCTTAATTGCTTTGACTCCGATGACCACTCATTTCTTATCCTAACAAAGACATGAGAGACGTCCGCTCCGGACTGCAAAAGCAAATCCCGAGTGGGATTTGTGGTCTGTCAGGGGCTCAAAGTTCTCTGTGACTGCCAGCCCAAAGGTGCAGCCCTGCTGGGACATCGTGGTGGCCGGTCTGGTGGTCATGGTCCCACAGGAGGCTGAGCCCAGTGAGCCCAGAGGGATTTTTTGGAGCAAGGGGTCATGCCAGGCATCAGTCCAGCACCTCCACACCTGCTCAGCTGAGGTGCAGAAAACCAGGCAGAGCTGCTGCTATCAGTGTTTTACCAACCTTCTCTGAGCTGAATGGAATCCTGTTGCTCAGCTGTACAATTTGCACTGATTCCTCTGCAAATTCATGGTCTAAACTCACGAGGAGCAGGCAGAAAGGTGCCTGCTGCTTTTCGCCTGGGCTTGATCCAGCACAGAATAATTGCCTTGACTGTTTCACTCTGTGCTTGGCAGTTCAGGCCTTAGAAATCCCCCACAAAAGAGCCCAGCACACAGAAACTTGATTCGGAGTCTAAAGCAAAGCTGTAACTGGCAGAGGTGCAGATCTTCAGGCTCAATCAGATGCATAAAGACAGGCAGGCCAAGCTGAGATGGGAATATGTTGCTTCAGCTGTGCGCTGAAAGCCGCTGAAATTTTCCATATCAGAGGCTTCCTTTACAAAAAGGGACGGTCTGGCCTGGGGTTTGCAGGGAGGAAAACAGCAGTGGTGACGACAGCAGCAATAAAAAACTCTCACTGCTTTCCACACTGGTGGGAATTGCTTTTCTATGCTCCTCCTGTGACTTTCCAAGCCAGTTTTCCCTGTGTACAAATCAAAAGGATCTGCCTGTTTGCCCTTGGTGTGTCCCAGGCTCCAGCAGCCCTGCACCAGTGTCACTGGTCACGGTGGAGCTGTGTGCCCATCCCGGCTGTGTTGCTGGTGTCAGAGCTGGGCTGGGCTTTGTTTGAGCTCAGAGAGGCTGGAGAGCAGCTGTGTTGTGGAGAAGGGTTGGTAGAAGCTGTTGTGGGTATTCATTTATTTTAATTTTTTTTTAATGTGGAATGGTGATTTTTTGCATTTTAGTAGAATCCCAGACTGGTTTGGATAGGAGGGGACCTTAAAACTCATCTCTTCTCACCCCCTGCCATGGGCAAGTTCACTTTTCACTATCCCAGGTTGCTCCAAGCTCCATCCACCCTGCCTTGAACACTTCCACAGCAACACTCTGGGGAACATGTGCCAGGACCTCCCCACCCTCACAGGGAGGAATTTTTCCTCATTCCCTTCAAAGTGCCTCTTGATGATTAAACAAGCATCTCAGCTACAGGGGAAAAATATTGCCCGTGCTCTGAGTTGTTCTGGAGTTGTTAAAAATGAGTCTTAGGAGGAGAGAAATGCCCACTGGTGCACTGCTGGAGATTTTTAACCAGTCTGAGATACTCAGTCTGAGTGAGAGCCGTCATGTTTTTGGGAGGGAAAGCTTTGCTGATACCAGCAACACCTTTTCCTCTGGTGAGGAATAACTGGCCTGGTTTGGGAGCGCAACTGGGCAGCCCAGCTGGCCCAGGGATGGCCACGAGAGGACTTTGGCCTCCCTGCTGCATTTCAATTCCCCCAGCACTGCGGCAGCGATGGACACTCGGACACCGGTTGCATTAAACATGGGGTCAGTCATTTCCCTGCCTTCATTCTTTGTCTGTAATTCTGCATCTAATGGCAGCAATTAGTCACTGTCCAAGAAGGGATGAGCAAGCTCCTGGCTCATCCCTGCTCTCTGACGGATCTGCTCCTCCAGAGGGATGGAAAGGTCATTAGCAGAGGGTTAGTTATTGATCGGCTTGGGGGAGAGAGAGGGTCCAGAGGTGAAGCTCAGCACCAGGCTTAAACGATGGGCCAGAGAAAGGAAAGAAAAATAGGCTGGCAGCAGCCCCAGGGAGCCCCCAGCCACCGTGCCACAGATGCAAAGGACAAATTCTTATTGATTGGAGAGGTGTTTTTGGAGGTAGGTTATTTCTTTTCCCTCCCTAAAGCGGGGACCAATTATGACTGTTGACTGGCAGAGACAAATGCCACAAGTACCAAGCCTGGATTTCCTGAGGCCATCCTGCTTCTCCTTATTGTGGGGTTGTAAAATCCCAGCGTGCTAAAAGAGCACCCTTGAACAGGCTGGGAGAGAGAACCATGCCCCAAAAAGGGGGACGGGGATGGTTTTTGTACACACTCCTCTGCCAGGTGGGCAGGAACAGCTCTGCAAAATGGCACAGAAGGAAACAAGTAAGGAATAGGTGGCTGTTGTGTAAGAAATAGTGCAGGGTAGGGAAGTCATGGCGTGTTTGGGCAGTGGCTGAGATGGAGGGAGGACAGAAGGATTTGGGGCAGACTCAATGATTCGCTCAGCTCGTTTCGGGCACTGACTACAATTAAGTTGTTCAGCAGATAAATTAAGGCCATTGCCAAGTTCTAGGAGGAAAGGACCTTTACTGTGGATGAGGGCCAGGCTGTTCTCGGGGCGGGGAGCTGGGGGGAGTCTGGCTCTTCCCGACCATCAGTCACACCTCAGGGCCTGTTGAACACCCTCCGACCTCCTCTTCCATCACGGCCGTGTCAAAAAGAGGGATGAGGTTATTGGCCGTGTCAACAGGGCTGATAAATCACAGCCTCCAAGCCTGGCAGTGCAGGATACCCTCGGTCTGCTTGGGTTGGGATCATCCTCTGCCCAGCTCTGAGTGTCCCTCCATGGATGTGGGGATGGTATTTCTTAAGAGACATCAGCAGTGATGCTTCCTGCTGCCAGAGCTCTTCCTTATAGTCTCAGAAATGTGTCCTCTAACATCTTACTTCTCCTCTCCTCTCCTCTCCTCTCCTCTCCTCTCCTCTCCTCTCCTCTCCTCTCCTCTCCTCTCCTCTCCTCTCCTCTCCTCTCCTCTCCTCTCCTCTCCTCTCCTCTCCTCTCCTCTCCTCTCCTCTCCTCTCCTCTCCTCTCCTCTCCTCTCCTCTCCTCTCCTCTCCTCTCCTCTCCTCTCCTCTCCTCTCCTCTCCTCTCCTCTCCTCTCCTCTCCTCTCCTCTCCTCTCCTCTCCTCTCCTCTCCTCTCCTCTCCTCTCCTCTCCTCTCCTCTCCTCTCCTCTCCTCTCCTCTCCTCTCCTCTCCTCTCCTCTCCTCTCCTCTCCTCTCCTCTCCTCTCCTCTCCTCTCCTCTCCTCTCCTCTCCCCTGTCTAGCTGTGTTTCCCAGGTGGAAACCGGCTCTATTCCCCGAGTTGTCTCGCTCCTGGAGGCTCCTTTCTCTGGAAAAGAGGCATGAAACCATTTCTGCTCCTCCAGGACAAGCGCTTCACACCAAGACAGGGGTGCAGTGAAAAGCTGACAAGCCCACCCAGCCCTTGCAGGCAGCACTGCTGAGAACCTCTTGATGCTCCCACAACCAAGCTCAGCCCGGGAGGAAGCAGGGGTGGGAGGAAGGGAGAGCAGCAAGGCAGGATACCTGCACCCTTCCCATGCTCGTCCTGTCTCCACCCTGCGAGTGATGGAGTGTCACCCTCTCCTCTGTAGTGATTATCCTGTTCTTGGAGGCTTCTTTGACCTTCAGCAGCAGATGGATAATGCTGCGGGCAGGCAGGAGGAAGGCTCGGGAGCGTTGCCTTCAATACGGCTTCGCCCTCCTGATTTATACAGGGGAGCGAGCAGTGCTGATGCTCGCTGCTGCTCATAGATTATCTTCATTCCAGCAGCACTCAGGCAGACAGCAGAGGTAACGGAGAGCCATCCGCCACCCTATCCGTCACCTTCCCTCCGGCGCTGGCGGTGGCTGCTGCAGAGCCGTCTCTTCCCAGGGAAACTTTCCCTCTCCATCAAACGCCGCAGCAAAAAGTCATATTCTGCAAACAGCTCCATGCATCTCTGGGGAGCTTGTCATGGCTGTGTCTCTCCCGAGCCTCTCTGGAGGACAGGGAAGCAGGGATGGAATAATGCTGGAGAGGAGCTGATGGGCTCGGGGGAGCGGGAGGGTTGAGGTCTCTGTTCAGCCCAGGGATTCATGGCTGTTTCAATGTCTGGGCATCTCAGTTCAACCAGTGGAAGGTAAATCGAAGGCATTGGGGACCCACTGTGATTTCTTGCTTTGCTTTTATTTTATTTTCCCTCTTCTCACCTCTCAGGCCTTCATTTCCTGAGCTGGGATTAATCTTAATCTTACTTAGCCTCCTCCTAGGGGAGTGGGGAGGCTTGTTCTGTTCATGTCTGGAAAATGCTCTGAAATCCTCCGATGAAAGGTGCTGACAGAGCACTGAGGACTTCCAGGATTCAGGGTTTTAGATGAATGGAGAGGTGGAAAGCACAAGGGGCTGAGGAGGTGGTTCTGTCAGCGTGGTGGGGCTCGGTGTGCGGGGGGGAGCTGGCAGTGGGATTCCTGGGAGACGCCCCCTACAAAGGACATTGAGAATCACATTTTTTGAGCTGAAAGTAGAAAGTCTTGGCAGCCACACCAGCCAGGAGTATCTCGGGAGGAGGGGTGGGAAGCCTGAAGGCAAGTTATACCTTTCTTCTCCCGCTGCCTCTGAGAACACATGAATTATCCAGCCTTCCTTTGCTGCCTGGAGACCAGGATCAAACCCAGGTATGCAGAGTACCGGTGTTTGTGCCGAGGCGGGGCAGACGGGGGGTAGGTAAGGGGCCTGCAGTGCTCCCTCTTGGAGAGCATCGTGTGCTTTGGCTCTGAATTGAATTTTAATTCCCCCTTCTCTTTTCTTTTTTTTTTTAATATTGTAAAATAGTCAGGCTTTAGATCTCTGCACCTCTCTTTTTTTATTATCAGCTGTATGTAAAATGTGTCCAGTAGCCCAAACATAATGAGTGCACTCAGCGTGGAGCCAGAGGAGCGTTATGTGCAGGGAGTGCAAAGCCCAGCTCTGCAGGTTCCCCGTGCTGCACCTCCTCCTTGGATAGCTCCAAACAAAGTCCTTCCACTGAAACCTCCAAAGGCTTCAGGGCAGGTGGGAAACTGCACATCCCAATCCTCCTTCTGCTCAAGAGAACCCTGTTTCTAACAGCAATTGGATCAGCATCCCGTGGCTGAGTAACCTGGGCTTGGTGCATTCAAAATTGCCCTGCGGCACAAGATGAACAAAATCTGAATGCCTGGTGAGCAGCAGTCCATCGAGCAGGAGGATATATTACTCCAAATGGAAATAATTTCTATTGCTAGGTAAGAGAGTGGCCTGTTCTGAGCTATTGCACTGGGCTGCTCAGTAATTTGTGCAGTGCAGATGGGAGCGCAGAGCCTTTACTGCTGGAGAAAGCTCGAGTCAAGTTGTTAAGGAAGAAATATAATCAGAAAGAGCCAGGAAACATAAAGATCAAAGTTGAGAATAATTTACATTTCATCAAGAACTTGTGGGAAAAGGACAAGGAAAAAAAAAGCAAGCCCCATCGGTTATGCGAGGTTTTCAGCAGAAGGAGTAGGATTCAGGAGCAAAACACACAGAAATTGACTTTCCCCTGTATTTTCAAAGTGAGAATTGACTGCCGAGCCACAAGTGTTACTTGAAGTGACATTTGTGGGTGCGCTGTGAAAATCCTCAGACAGCACAGAGCCTTGTTCAGCAGCAGCCATGTGTCACTTTGAGCCGTGTGGAGCTGTCACGGGCACTCTGACAGCAGGGACACGGGATCCAGGAGCTTGGAGTAGATAGCATTGGGGTTATCCATAAAGTTTGTGATTTTCTCCCAGCCTTTCACCTCCATTTTTGGGGGAGGACCATCATGCAGAGGGAGAAGTGGACACATTGATGGGATGCAATTTGTCCTCTTGCCCAGCTCCTTGGAATGTTCATGTATCATTCCTCTATCTGTAGCATTTTAATGCCTTTATAAAACGTTTCCTAACGACAGAAAGATAATTTGGCTAATGCAGCTCTGCACAATTAGGTTCCTCAGTTAACATCATGTTCCTGCATCAGATGCCCTTTCCTCTCGTAGCCTATTTTTCATACCCTGGGTAAATATGTTTAATAATCAATTGGCATGTTATTAACGCACAATAACGATCTCACTAAATCGAAGCTCAGGCTTTATTTGAGACACTTACAGTAAATATTGACTGTTCTGCAGAATTATGGCAGAGCCCTGAGCAGTCTGTTCCAATGGGAACTGGATCCATTTTTTAATACCAGTTATTGATTTTCAGCGAGCAAAGTGCCTTGAGATGTCTGTGGTTTTCCTCCTCCTCCCTATGAGCTGTTGGGAGGTGATGAACACGAACCAGGGAGACGATTTCCCATTGCTCCATCAGTAGTGGCCGGAGATGGGCAGAGCTGGTGGGTATTTCTCCCTCTCCCTTTGGGTTTTGGCCAAGGCCAAGGTCACTCCCATCCAGCAGAGTTGGCTGGGGACAGGTCCCTGTCACCCGCCAGGGTGACAACTGCTTGTTGCAAATGTTCTGGTTTAATCTTCTGCCCTTAATTGCTGCTAAGGAAAAAAAAAAAAAATAGGCTTGTTTGGACATTTGGTGAAGCTTCCTGCCAGCTCCCATTTTCCTGCTGTCCTGTGACCTGTCCACTCAAAGGCTGATGAGAATCGACGCTCAGTACTCCCAGCACATCCCTGGATGACATGCCCCTGGCACATCCGTATGGATGAACCAGCTGATGTGGGGGTGACATGTTTACAGCCCTGCTAAGATCCACTCTCTCTTCCTCCGTGCTCCTTGTGTCCCACCATTGCATCCTTTCAATCAGGGCCACCCTTAGGAGGATTTTTATCCCTGCTCATTCACGTCCCTGTGGGTGAGGTCAGTCATCCTGCTCATGCTGGTATGTGATGATGATGGTCCCACCAGCCCGATGTGTTAGGCAGCTTTTCCTAGAGGAATGGGGCTGGCTTTCCCCCAGTGCTTACAAAAGCCACAGGAATAGCAGATATCTCCAGCAGATATCTCCATTTTACACTCCTGTGGGAGAGGAGCGAGATGGAAATGAGTCACATCCCATGCAAGGTCTGTTAGTGAACGAGCAGGTAGGATAATTTTTCCCTGCTATCACCTCGTAGGAGCCCTGTTTTCTTCCACAGAGGAAGGTTTGAAGGGCAGGATGACTCTCAGGGCTGTGAGTGATGTACAACACATGGAATTCCTCAGGAATGACTTTGCAGACCATTCTCCTGGTGGGCAAATTCATTTGTTGGAGGTAGAGAGGGACAAGGAGCATGTCTGCGCTAGGTGTGTGTGCAGGGACAGCTGTGCACGCTCTGAAGCCAGAGGAGCTTCCAGATGTGCACGAGCTCTTGTAAATGGCTGTGATGCCCTGTCAAGGCAGGAGCTGCTCCCCGAGCCAGGAGCTGGGGAAAGGGCTGTGCCTTGGCCATAGCTCACGGAGATTTGAAGTCCATTGGCGTGGCTGACTGTCTGTGTATATTTATGTAGAAGACTTTGCGTCCCTGGAAGGTGCTGCTGCTTGTTATTTTGACTGATTACAGGAGAGTGACTGTACTACAATAGCAGGAGCCACTCATTAGCTTTGGCACAGCACAGAGAAATTGGCAACTTGTTCCAGCCACATCTGCCCCTGGAGGTGAATATTAAACAGGAATTGATCCCGGGTAATGAGAACACAGCCCGGGCTGCTGTGATTAGCACTGGTTGAATTTTAAATAGTTAATTATTTCAACAGGCAAAGGGAGCTGTTTGGGGGTGGGTGAGTGCGTTGTGTTTGGGGTGGTGGCTGTGTGTGAAGGGGTGAGTGTTGGTGTGGTGGCAGTGAGTGTTTTGGGGCTGTAGGTGGTTCAGATTTGGAAGGTTTGTGTGCATGTGGTGTACTATGTGACTATGAGTAGGTACACCTGGAATTCTGCCTGGGGAGTATTTGGGGGGCCTTTATGCAGGTGAGAAGGTAGATGGGTGGCTCCATGACTTCTGGAAGTGCGTATCTTGGAGGAAACAAGTTTTGGGCAGAGTTCAAAGATGTGTGGAGATGAGGGTCTGAGGCCACTTGTGTGTGTGTCTGTGTGTCTGTGTGTGTGCGTGTGTGTGCTACCCCAGCTGAGTGTGCAGGGTCCATTTCCAGTGTCTCCAGCTTCACAACAGAAAAAACCTGGGGAAGCAGGTCTGGAAAGATGGGAATGCATTGAATCCTGTTTTTCTTGCATTCCCCTGTCTCTGCTCCCTTCTTCTCTGGAGTGCTGCAGAAACAAAGGGAAGGCGAGAGAAGTTGGCGGGTGCCAGGGGAAGGCGTGCTGTCTGCCTGGAGACAGGGGAATTATCCAGCTTCAATAAATACCTTTTAAAAAGAGAGGAAAGAAAGAGAATTTCAACCTTCTCCTCACCCCACGCCTCCCAAAATACCAAATCACCATGATTAAAAATTGACTCAAATGGACAAGCAGGCCCGGTAATTGATTGTGGCCTTTCATTCTTGCAGCCACACTTAATTAACCTTTAGACTCAAATACCAAGCACTGGTTAGACAGAAAGGTGCAGGCAGGGAGGAAGACGACAGTGCCTGTTGGGAGGATCCTGGGCTCTGAGAAGTCCTTTGGGGTGAAGATGCCTGCATGATGCTCTGAGGAAGAGCAGGCTGTGCAATAACACCAGGCTTGGATTTGGAGGTTTAGTTCCCTTTACCAGACTGCAGAAGGAAGAATAACCCCTTCCCAGATTATTTTCCCCCAGTGCGCTCCTCCTCAGCTCCCTTTCATGTGCTGTTGCTGATATTTATTGCTTAGAACCATTGACAGGAGCTGACACCAAGTTGTGCTCAGCTGTAGGAAACCACCAGGCTGAAAACTGCTCAGATGGGTTTGTCTTTGTGTGTTGAGTGCGACCTTGCAGTGGTGAGGGGGAAAAATGCAAAATGGGAGGTAAGGAGTGCTGTAAATGGACTCTCAGGTAGTAAAAAACTCTTAGTTGAAGGATGGTTTTGTTTTTTTTCCTCAGTGTGTTTATTGTTAAAGCAGTCTCCAGAACTAAAACAAAAACGCGGCAAGCAGGGATTCCTGTGGCCTTTTCCTTAGGGAAGGGTTCAAAGCCCATTGTTTGCTATGAGGATCTGAGACAGTCAAGGATAAAGATCCTGTCCCGGGGACTGTGTGGGGCTTGGTCCTCCCACAGTATTATCTCCTTGTTGGACTTCCCAGGGCCACTCCATAAGGATTTGTGGAAGACCGAGTTGGGGTGCAAAATAGATATTTTTATCTGTTTCAAGAGCTGCCTGTCTCCCACACATCCCTGTTTCCTTTCAGCCGTGGATGCTGTGGTTTTATGCTCGGGAGCATTAACACAGATCTCCTCTGGCCTCCTTACAGCGTGAATTGTCTCTGCTCTGCGCAGTGCAAACGTGCTTTGACCTGGAAAGCCGCTGCCAGCAGCAGATGGAGCAGACCTGCAGGCCCAGCTGCTCCGTGCCCTGCCAGGTGCTGGAGATGCTTTGGTTTTTAAATGCTTTGGTTGAAAGAAACTTCGAGTCTGCTCTCGAATTGGGGATGTATCAGAGGAAACTTGGGGCGAGGCATCAAAAGGTGTGCTCTAAATGAGGTGACTCATTTCAGAGGAGACAACATGAATGAAGAGGAGGCTCCGAGTGGTGGAACTAACAAAGGCAATGTGGTTTCTTTGGTGTAATGGCAGTTCTGGTTTTTGCATCAAGCCCTGGTTCAGCACAAAAACAGGAGGGCTGATTTGGAGAGCACAGCTGAAAGCCAGAAGCGTGAATACGAAATAAACGGCATGATAAACAGGGAAGGTTCCTATAGGAACAATAGCAGCTCTCGAATGTCCATGGGAAATCGTTTGCTTCCAGATATGTAAATGTCTGAGCTTGTCCAGCAAGCTTGGTCCCAAATTTTTGGATAGGGCAGCGATGGCTGAGCTTGGCTTGTACTCCAGGCTCTGTGGCAGGACTTGGGCTGGGTCCTACCCACAGCTCTTTCTGTATTCATCTCCCTTCGACCAGGGGCCTCGGGAGGCTTGGAGACAAATTGCATTTGTGCATATCAGATGGAGACTTTGGGGGTTTGAGCAGGAATTCTCTGCCTTTTGTCTTTTATCATTAGGAGTCAGGGATGGAGGTGACAACAGAGTCATGTATGAATGCAGAGTAAACAAAGCTGCGTGTGGGTGTGATGACATGTTTCTTTTGTCCTTTAATGTATTCATCCTCTGAGTGCTCCAGGGTTATGCATTTAATTTGTTGTGCAATTGGCAGCTTTAGAAGTACTTAAGCATCCAGCCATCCTTGCCTAAAAATAACTGGAAAGCAACTGTTGGGGTTGTTTTTGTTTCTGTTTTGTTTTTTTGAGGAGGAGGTGGGCCAAGGAGAAAAATGTGTTCTGCAAACCAGGAATGCAGCCCAATCCTGACAGGCCCACCATGGTTTTCTGGTTATTTGGGTCTTTTCTTCATCCCTTCCCCAGTTCGAAGCAGCCCTGGCCACAAGCAGCTCTGAGGGAGGAAGTGCAGGCTGGTGGTTACAGCACCAGCTCAGGATTTAGATGATTTAGGCTGAACCTCTCATTTTGCTGCTGTCTTTCTGTGTCATCTTAGTCTCTCTGCAGTTGTAATATCATCATTTCTGCACAGGGGGGTTGCAAGAGTAAATATATTAAAGATTGGGAGGCATTAAGGTGCTGTGGGAAGGCTCCTGCAGAGCAGGAGAGCGTGCACCTGCAAATCTCAGCGGCTCAGAGGGTCGGCAAAAGCAGCCTCAAATATATTATTTTTAATATCTCATTATTTCTGAGTCAGCTGGAGGATTTTGAACCGTCCTTGGCAGGAAAGGAGACCTTCCTTGTCCAGGTCATAGAATCACAGAATTTAGGTAGGAAAGGACCTCCAGGATCATCGAGTCCAACCTGTGACTGATCCCCACCTTCTCAACCAGCCCAGAGCACTGAGTGCCACATCCAGTCACACCTCCAGGAGTGGTGACTCCACCACCTCCTTGGCAGCCCATTCCAATGCCTGACAATCCTTTCAGGGATGAAATTCTTCCTGATGTCCAACCTAAGGTCCTGAGCAGTGGCTTTGATTTCCCTCCCTTTGTGCTGTTGGGTGCTGGCTCTGTCTTTCATCAGAAACAGGCCCAAGGTGGACAGTGCTGGCAGTCTGGGCTCTCTGTGGCACTCTTGACTGGGAAATTGAAGATTTTGAGCTAGTCTGGCTGCTTGGCAGTCCTCAAAGTCGGGCTCAAGGTGGTGCTGCCCATCATCACCTGCAGGTTGGTTCAGCTCAGGGTTGGGGTGGGTTCTGCTGTGGAAGGGACTCAGCAGCGATCCATGCCTTGATAGTCGCTGCCAGAGCTGCTCCTGCTCCGTGTTGAGCAGCAGCGTCGCTCAGGAGCAGTTTCTGAACCCTCACGGATGTGTTTGGCAGCTGATAACGGGGCTGAACTTTTTGTTTCAGATCCTACACAAGTTTGGAGCTGAAAAACCTTGTGAGCCTAGGGCTTGAACCCCTAGGAAGATTAAAATTCCCTACCCCTACTTCGAAAGGCGCTGAGAGTCTGTCTGGCAAGACAGGTTCATTAACAAATTAATAGAATAATCAGCAGGGCTTTGTGTGCGTTTTGCAGATAAAAAACTGGTAACAGCGTTCTTTGGCTCTTTAATGGGCTGATAAGAGCCAACTATCTGCTCCATGGCGGGGCTAATCACAGAGATAACAGAGGTTAAATCAACTGCGGGGCGCTGGCGAGGGGCCACGCAGAGGCGGGGATGGATGGAGGTGGGAGCCCAGGGGTTTTAAACACGATAAAAGGGAATAGCAGCAAAGTGAGGGGAGGGAGAAAACCAGCAGCCAGCTTCGTGGATATTTTTAGGAGCACTGTGCAAAGACCACGAGGGCTGAGCGACTGGGAGGCTGATGCAGTCCCAAAGGGGCTGGGTGGGGTGCAGGGAGCTCCGCCTGCTCTCGGGTCTTTCCCTGGGGGTTTGGACAAGGAACAGGTTGCCTAGAGAACTTGTGGCTGTCCCATCCCTGGAAGTGTCCAAGGGCAGTTTGGGCACGGCTTGGAGCAGCTGCTCCAATGGAAGGTGTCCCCGCCCATGGCACGGGGTGCAGTGAGATGATCTTTAATGTCCCTCCCAACTCAAACCATCCCATGACTCCACAATTCTATGAGACTGGTTGCCAGAACCTTCTCCCTAAGGTAAGAAGCTGGGGGCAGTGGGGGATGTATTTTTTAGGAGTCCAGTAGGAAAGAGGCGGAATGTGCTGTGTGCAGGTTCCCAGGCTGGTGCAGAAACGCCAAGGCACCTCATGGCCAAGGGTCCCACAGCCAAAACTGTGCAGAGCCAGGTGTGAGGAGAGCCTCTCTAAGAGGATTTCAGGCTCCATCATAACACCAAACCACCCCCGGCCAGGCTCAGCAGCTCTCCTGCCTGGCACCCCCGCCCAGCACCCTGGGAGCCAAACACAGCAGCAATGAGTGGCAGGTGGAGGAGACCAGGTTGGAGAGCGCTTCCAACGCCTTTCAAATCCAGGAGTCTCCTGTTTTTTCTGAACAAAGCCCAGAGCCTATCTCCTCTCTGCAGGCCTTCTGCACCTGCGACTTGCAGCGAGTGGGAGCAGCCCTGGGGTTTGCAGGCGGCAGAGCTGCGAACGCGCGATGGCTTTCGCAGAGGCGTCGCTTTACCTTCATAAATTACAAACGTGTGCGCTGAAATATTGATGGGGATACGAGAGGGATCCTTGGGCTTGCCTCAGGAATGCAGCAGCAGAGAGCAATCAGGATTCAGGGCGTGTTTTGCTTTCTGCAGCCTCCTCCGTGGAGGTTTTGAGGTGTACCTGGCATCCAGGGACCTCAGCTGTGCCGTGTCCTCGAGTCACCTCCCCAGGACAAGAGCAGGCTGTGGAAAGTGGCCGCCGGGCCTGCCATGGGAAGCGCTTGGCTCTGTCTTCCCCTGAAGGACTATTAATTTATACAGTATTTGCTTTGTTAAAGGAAGGACGTTGTCGGGCGGCTTTCAAGTGATGTGTGAAAGTGACTCTAATGAGATGTTCTGGGGAAGCCTGCAGGCAGCCCCGCCTCTCCGCCAAACTTCTCCAGGCCTCCTTTGAAAGGAGTAGCAGCAGAAACCTTGATCTTCCTCTCCTCCTCCTCCTCCTCCTCCTCCTTCCCCACTAGTGGAGGCAGTTGCTGCAAACTCCTCTGGCGCGGGGAGCCGGGCGCGGAGGGTCGGGAGCCGGGCTGGGCGGATAATTTGCCCGTGTCTGACTGCCGGGAAGAGAAGCAGGGAGGAGATGTCACGGAGGGGTGGGATTTTCTTTGGAGAAGCAGCTGCAGCTCTGCGCTGGTGCTTGGCTAATCAGTGCAGTGTGGAAGAGACTGTAAATGAGACCTGGATCATCCTCTCCAAAGCCTTGAGGGCATCCTCCAAAGGGATTGTGCTCTCAGCACCCTTGGGATGGAGAAGGAACCCCAGGACACCATCACCACCAGCTTGTCCTGCTCAGGCTCTGGATCATTGAGGGATTTGGGTCTCCCTGAGGTCTGCCTGCTGTCCGTGGTGCAATGTGCAATTAAACAGAGGTAACTACTGTTGTACCTCACATTTCTCCATAGGACAGCACTTCATGTGTGGCTCTCCCCTTCCATATCCACAGTACTGCCTGCCACGTGTTCTCCATCTCCTCCAACACCAGGATGAAGTGTTGGGATTATTTAAGGTGCTTCTTGCCGGGCTATGCCCTTTTGTTATAGGAGAAAGCCAGAAAAAGCATCCCCAAATGAAAAGCAGTTTCTGGGCAACGAAGTGGATAACTCTGAGGTGTAAATCTGGGTGTGTAAAGCTTCCCGGCTTTCAGGGGTTTTTTAGTGTTTTTGCAAATATTGAAGGAATTAGGTATTGATTGACTCACTAATGCTGTGCGCTGCTATCCCACCTTTCATCCCAGAAGCTCCAACCCCATTACAGATGTTAACGAAGCGTGATCACAGCGGATTTGTGTGGTGAAGGGGTAAACTGAGGCAGGGGTCCAAGCTCAGCTGAGCTTTTCTCCTCCTTCTCCTCCTTCTCCTCTTTCTCCTCCTTCTCCTCCTCTTTCTCCTCCTTCTCCTCCTCTTTCTCCTCCTCCTCCAGGCCCCAGCTGCCTGTAGCAGAGAGGAGCTGTTGATAAACCATCCAAACCATTAGAACCTAACCAGAGACCAGAAATGGGAGTTAGACTATCCCTCGGCCTCCCTCCATCGCCAGAGGGATCGCTGCACCCCTGGGAGGTGTGAACTTGTGGGAAGGACTTTTAGGTAGTTCTGGCAAATGGGAGGGAAAAAAAAGGAATAAATAACTACAGCTAAAAGGCACAAGAAGGTAAGAAGGGAGATCAGATCCTGCATGGACCAGTGGTGTGAAGGCACCATGTGGAAGCCCAGAGCAGTGTCTTAATTTGGGGTAAGGGGCCTTGACACAAACTCTGGCAGTGACAAAATGCCTTTTTTCCCCTTTTCTTTTTTTTTTTTTTTTTTTTTTAATTTATAAGGATTCTGGAGCTGTTGGGAGGCTTAATTAATTAGTTAAGATGTTTTCCACTGTTATTGTGCCTCCTCTCAAAGGCTTCTGACAGTAAATTGTCATCAAGTGGAAGATCTAATAAGTGCCAATTATCGAAGTTTGCTAATTGCCAGCTAATAATAATGCTGATTAATAATGCTTTTAACACCACTGTTGATTTCAAATGTGGGTACATGTGCTGCAGCACCATTGATTTAAATTGTCATTTCTTCTGCTTTGCGGCTAATTGGGGTAAAAATCAGGTCGGTGGCATTTTTTTTGTCCAAAGAGCACATTGTTCTAACCCTGGCAAAACCGGCAAAGTTTTTAAGGGCGATATTTAAAAATAAAGGCATAAGCTCGGGAGGATAATGCATTGCAGAGAAGCGGTTCGTTCATTTCCTTGACAAGTGTAATTTAATTTTAATTATTTATGATCCTTCATAGCCCGCTAGAAAATGTTCTGTAGGATATTTTGTAAAACTAATGAAGTCTTAGTAATAGGAGACCTAACTGGAGCCCTGCGCGGAGCCGCGGGAAGTTGCAGCTTGTCTCCCTCCGTCTGATTAATCCGTATCATAGCAGGGATGTTTTGCATGATTATCCTTTAGGAATCCCGCCCAGGCGGGAACGCTGCTGCTCCAGTTGCGTGGGAAGTGCATCCCAAAGTTTTATTCTGGTTGTGCTGGAAAACTTTTTCCTTTTGGAGCTGTAGTGATGGGACACTGCAGTGAGAGGGAAGGCTTGCCCTCATTAGAGCATCCCATGGGATCTGTGATCCCTCTGGAGATTGATTATAAAATGGGTTTTCTCTCTTAATTATTCCTATTTTGATTTCTGCCCCTAAGTGCCCCAGGGGCTGAGGAATCGTGGAGCAAGGAGGGGAAGTGCCTTGGTTTGAAATTCCCCAAAGGAGAGCAACGGGTGTTCCTGCTGTGGCATCAGCATTGATTGGGGTTTGGGATGTGCAGGGATGCTGGAATTCCTGGCCCCTACAAATGGACCAGGGTTTGGGATGGACAGGGATGCTGGAATTCCTGGCCCCTACAAATGGACCAGGGTGTGGGATGGACAGGGATGCTGGAATTCCTGGCCCCTATAAATGGATCAGGGTTTGGGATGGAGAGGGATGCTGGATTTTCCGGCCTGTGGATGGATCAGGGTTTGGGATGGACAGGGATGCCAGAATTCCTGGCCTGTGGATGGATCAGGGTTTGGGATGGACAGGGATGCCAGAATTCCCGGCCCCTGAATATGGATCATGGTTTGGGATGGACAGGGATGCTGGAATTCCTGGTCTGGGCAGGGCAGGTGTGCCCACAACAGCACAGGGCCTTGAGCGGAAACCTAAATTTAAATGTTAAAAAGCTTTTGTTCATTACTGGTGGCATTTCCTCCCCCTCCCCATTTGTCACTTGGAGCGGAGCTGTGACTCTTTTAATATCAAACAAATAATAAGCTCCCTCTAAAGTGATTTTTCTGACAAGGAGCTCAATATATTAAACTTTATCTATATTTTAATAGCCAATTTCACACCAAACTGCCTTCTTAATAATGTATTTACCACCTGGGGATATTATTCCAACCCATCTGGAAAGAATTGGAAATTAACTGTCCCTAAACTGAGTCTGTGTGTGCTTTAGATGCAGTGCAGATAACAGCGGTGTCATTCCTAGGGGAAGTGGGGGAGGAAGCTCATCGTGCACCGAGCAAAATGTCAGCAGCAAAGGCAATAGCTGGCGGGGAAACGAGTGCTCTCCTTCCTGCACCCGAGAGCCCAGCCCCAGCCCATCTCTGAGATATTCAGCCTCTCCTAGGAAGAGCTGAGAGCACCTCAAGAGCCTCTTCTGGGTTGTAAGAGAGGAGGGTTTTGGTTTCCAAGGATGCAGCATGGCTGCAGGGCTCTGGGAACGTCAGCGTCGTGCCCAAGCTGCTGCTGGTCACCTGCCACCGTGGTGTCAGTGGGCACCCAAAGGAAGGGGAAAAGTTGTGGTTTCTAAGCTGGAGCCTCTAATGGCAATTTTTGTGGTCAGGCAGTGTGTTTAACTTGCTCTGTTTAATGTTCTCTCTGGATCACTCTGATCCCATCTGAATCGATGCTGAAGCCTGGGCAGATTGCAGCCTCCCCCTCTCTGTGTGTAGGTGTGTATTTGGAAAATATCCCTTTGTTTAGTCTAAGATGCATTTATAATTACTGTTACTATTTGCTTCCTTCCCACTGTTTAAAGGGGTTGGACAATTCAGCTCCCCTGGCACTGAGTTCTGTGTGAATAAAACCTTTGGATGATCCAAGCCCCATCCAGCTGGGCCTTGAACAGGGATGGGGCAGCCACAGCTGCTCTGGGCACCCTGTGCCAGGGCATCACCACTCTCACAGGGAAGAATTCCTTCCCAATATCCCAATAGAAACCTCTCTCTGTCAGTTTGATCCATTTCCCTTGTCCTGACACTGCAGTTCTTGATAGAGACCCTCTTCAACTTCCTTGGATACTCTCTCCAGATACAGGAAGGAATTTTGACTTTATTTCTTACCAAATTAAAGCCTATCAAGGTCTGTCTAGGTGATGTTACTCATTCCTGGCTGTACAGAGCGTCCCTTGCAGTGAAGGGACAGCAGGGATGGCATTGCTGGGACATCCAGTCCAAGCCAGAACTGAGCTTTCCTATTTACCCTCAGCAAAAATTCCTTCCTGAGCTTCCCAGGTGTGTTTGCTGGGAAAGTCTGGCTGTGAGGTCAGGGCTCCTGGTCTTATGCCACTTGGTCATAGCTGACAAAAGGCTCACAGAGCACAGATATTGCTTCCAGCATCCCCACAGATGCACAGACCCCCCTCACACCGCTCTCCTCAGCAGAAAAATCCTGATGAATTCCGTTGTTTTAAAGTTTTTCTTGAATGTGACTGTGTTGGGACGTTTGTTTTTATTATTCATAAATTTCCACGAGACGTCACCTGCACCAAAGCAGATTAATCCTTGCAGTGTTTCCTTTTCTTTTTAAAATAATTAAGGGCAGCTTTAAGCTGCTACTTAAAGTCAGCTAAAACATGCCGGTTTTAGATAAAAGTGCCTCATGTTTGTTGTTGTAATGAAGTAGTTTGACACGGAGATGAAAGTCTTTCCTGTTTGTGTTGTAAAAACTGGCTTTGACGCCATTTTTGAACAATGTCAAAATGTTTCCTTACATTTTGAACAAGACACGCTTTGATCTTGGAAAAAAAAAAAAAAACCAAGATGTTTCAATCAGAATGGAAAAGCAGCAGCCCTTAATGATTTTAAAATAGGATCAAATGTTTCAATCATTATGTTATGTCACATAATGACACCCTCATAGATGTGCTGTGTGATGCTCAGCATTGCATTTAGCATCGGGAAATGTTGTAGAAATAATTCAAAATAATCTAAAATGCTGAAATGAAATAGTGAAATTGCAAAGTGGCTCCTTAAAGCGTCAAAGGAAAATTCTGGTTTCTGGCAGTTTCAGAGTTGCTGAGCTCATCGGAAGAAAGTGTGCCGATGCTTTTGGGTTTTTTCATTCCAAATCCGAGCGAAAACAAAGCGTGGAAGAGTTGAAAGCACCTTGTGAAATGGAAATTGTGCAAATCGACCCATTTTAGCTGTGATCCCCTATCTGTGTCGAGAGGGGAACAACTGGGGAGGAGGAGGAGAAAAAGGAGTGGGACTCTGCAGTGTTCAGCAGTGCCCAGCCCTGTGGATCGGGGCTGAATTGGTTTTGGAAAGGGTTGGGAAGCAGGGAGGTGTTTGTGCATCCCTCTGCTAAACCAGGTGGGTTTGGGCCCCTTTGCTTTTTGCCCCTTTTGCGTTTCCCAGCGGAGTTGCCGGGAGTGAGGGATGGGATGGAGGCAACAGCGTGCAGGGTTCTTCCTGAGTGGTCCAAAGGGCTTGATCCTGTGTGTGAAAAACAAGGTTCACTTTCTTAGAAAAAATTATAAGTTTAATTAAAAAAATATAACAATATATATGCACAGTTAAGAGACAATAAAGCAAATATACGGCCGGGTGGTTTGGCATTCAGCCAAGGGCACACCCAATAACGAAAAAGCTCATTCCTTAAAAGTATCAGCCTGTTGCATATTTATAAATTCACATGCATGATTCAAACATTTCTTTTGAGTATGAATTTCTTTGTTCAGTTCCAACTCCCTCCCAATCATTTTATCTGGTAGATCCATCTGTGGGTGGCTATTTATTTAGTTCCCATAAATTCTTCTCCTGAGGTTTTGGTCATCTTCATTTGGATAAAATACTGATAACAGGGGTTCAATAAGTTCATTTTTTGTAGTTTTTGGTCAGCAATCTTCATTTGGTTAATGCAGAATGCAGGAAGACTCCCCCTACCTTCTGGTTTGGCCAGTTTAGGTGTTAGAAAAAAAAAACAAAAAACAGTCTTTTAACACTGTTACAACCAAACAAAATATACATTAATCACATTTCTAAACTCTACTAATAAAAGAAAATACAGTAAAATCTTCCTACATTATACATACGGTATTCATTTTAATATTAGCAAAAAGCCAACTTTATTACGCGTCTGTAACACTGTGGTACCTGGCTTTTTGGATGTTGGGAGCAGGCAGGTGACAGCCACCTCTGCTGTCCCCAAAGCATTGTCTGTGTGTGACAGCCGGGTCAAGGGGAGAGGGGCACAAAGGCTGCAGAGATCCTGCCAGGGGGAGGAGATGAGTGCTGACAGTCACCCGGGGACCCCGAGATACCAGAATCCCAAACTTAATCAGACAGATAACGGGAGCAGCCGGAGATGAGGCAGGAGCAGGAACCGCCGAACAATAGGAGCCAGCCCCCCCGGGCCCTCGTGCTGCGGCTGAGATAATAAACTATATAAAAATCTGTCACTGCGCGATAAGTGATGAATTAGAATCAATTATATGTTTAAAATAATAGACCTCCCCATGGTGTTAGCCTCCAGAACGATGATGGCTCCTGCCTGGGCTTGGCAGTGCTGGTGGCACTTGTTGGCACTGTCACCACCGGGCCTGGGACACCTCGTGCAAGGCACCAGGGAGCTCGGTGTAGTGGCAGCCGAAATCAAAAGTGGCAGCTGAGATTTTGGTGGTTAGTTTTGCATCTCCTCCTGGTCCCAGCAGAGCCACGCGTGGTGTGTGGATGCAGCCAGCAGATGCCGTGCCTGGTGCAGAGATCTCCAGCGCGCTCCTCGTTATTTGGGATTTTTAGATTTACCGTTTTTCTGCATTATCGGCCTCTCCACGTGCGTGGCCTCGATGCTGCCTCCCCTGCCTGGAGCAGCGATTTCCAGGCAGCTGAGTGCTGTTGTGCTACATAACACCGCTTGAGTGCGGTTTTCCTCTCCCTCAAATGCCAGGAGGAGAGACAAAGGTGTGAAAATGCGAGATTAACCCCGTGAATCAGCCGTCAAGTGATGCCTGTGTTTGTGAGGCAGGAGGCAGAGGATCGCGGCTGGATTGCCCTGTTAATGCATGGTGAATGTGATGGTTGGTAAATATTCCCAACCCAGCTCTTGTGGGATGGGGGGATGGCTGTGCCTGTCCAGCCCAGTACTAAATTTGGGTTGAAAGCAGAGCCATTGTCCAGAGCAGATGTGGCTGTCCCATCCCTGGAAGTGTACCAGGCCAGGTTGGATGGAGCTTGGAGCAACCTGGAATTATGGAAAGTGTCCCTGCCCATGACAGGGGATGGGATGAGCTTTAAGGTCCCTTTCACCCAAACCATTCTGGAATTCAGTGATATTTGATTTTCTGACCGTGCTTCTTCCAAAGGTGCTCAGGAGGAGGATTGGGACAGGGAGGAACATCCCGCCTGGAGGTGGTGGGTGTGTCTGTGAGCTGGTTGGGAGATGGACCAGATGACCTTGAAATATCCCTTCCAACTTAAGGTCACACTTGATGATCTTGGGTATCTTTTCCAACCTTAGTGATTCTGTGACTCTAAACCATAATTCTGTGGTCATTTTGGTGAGGATCAGAGCTGTCCCCACTTTTCCTGCAGGAATTGCAGTTCTGTGATATGTCACAGATGTGCTGCGAAGGCTTTTAAGACACTGGGCTTAGTCTGGGTCCTTCCTTCCTCAGCACATTTCCAAACCCAGTCTTTCCAAACAAACCCAGGACCCTGCTCAGGTGTCCTCAGGGGTTTGCAAAGTTCTATATTGCTCTAATTGATTTGAGGTTTCTCCTACTGAAGGCAAAGGCTTTTTGCTGCCCTGCTCCATCCACATCCTGCTCCTTCTGCAAGCTGGGGAGTTTCCCAGCTCCCTGCGCTGACAAGAGGGAAAATATTCTTTGTCCATCAGAAGTCGTATTGGAAACCTGTGCCTGGGCTGGTTTGCTTTATTATTTTGTTAAATAGCACAACTTGCAGCCATAAAGCCCTGGAAGGCTGTGCTAAGCAGGGGCGCTGGGACCAGTGCTAATGGATTGAAGCGAGCGGCTCACCAGCCACAGGGGTGCCCTGGGATTTCCCTTTTGAATCTTATTTACATTCGGACTAACTATAGCTCCCAAGCTTGGCTATAAATAATTTCTGGGAAAGAGTTGTCTAATTAAACGTACAGCAGCAAAGAAAGTACTTTTAACCACAACACTGGTGTCCTAATGAACGTAATCACTGGATGGGGACAGCTTAGGAAACAGAACTTGACATCTCCCGGTGGAGGCAGAGAGATGGAGGGGGAAACCTACTTGGGGAGAATTCCCAATCAATATTTAATTGTGTAGCATGTAATCTGCCTTGGTATTTTTTAAAATAAAATTAAAGCCCCACAGAAACTGGAGAACCTTTAAAGCAGATTTGAAGAGGGGGAGTCTTTCCACTTTTTACAGCTGTTTGGGGAGGGAACAGCATCTAACTGCCCCCACAGGCATGCAAATTGTTCTGTGCTTGGCAAAACAGCCTGGATTCAGGCTTTGGCCAGGGATTTACAGCCTTGCCCCATCCATCACAGTCTTCCTCCCTTCCTGGGGCCTCAGTTTTGTTGTCTGTAAACAACGAATACAGGAATTCCCCCAAACCTCACAGCTGTAGCTGTAGCTTGCACCTGGAATGCATTTTGAGAATGAAAAGTCATCAAATCATTCACAGTAAGGGTGTCCATAAAATTCACACTGGCACGGAGTGACAGGACAAGGGGGAATGGCTTTAAGGTGTCAGAGGCCAGTTTTAGATTGGGAAGAAAACCTTTACAAGCCTTTACAATGAGGGTGCTGAAGCCCTGGCACAGGTTGCCCAGCAAAGCTGGGGCTGTCCCCTCCCTAGAAGTGCCCAAGGCCAGGCTGGAAGGGGCTTGGAGCAACCTGGGATAGTGGAATGGGTCCCTGCCTGTAGCAACGCACCCCACACCCCAGTAAGTGTTTCCATATAGGGAAAGGTTTGGGACTCACCCTTTGTACTTCTTATAAGGTAAAGAGCCCAGAAAGTTCTTTACTGTTCTGACAGTGATTGGCTCAGTGCCAGCACAGAGGCAGTGATTGGGTTTGGAAAGTGTAAGTCACAGCCTGGTGCTGATTTCATTGGGCCAAGGGCCAAACAGCCCACCTGAACCATCAAATACTTAAGAAAGAGCACAAAGGAACCAAGGAGCTTTTAAAGGGTGTCTTAGCAAGGTGCCAGAAGCTTCTCGAGCACCTGTGCACAGTTTTCCTTTACTTCTGTAACATTTTATTATTTTTCATTAATTAAACCTTTTGCTTTTACAAAACACACCTGAAGAGCAGCCTCGCTAATTATTTTAAGCCATTTCTCTGCAAAGGCTGGACCCTCAGAGATACAGGAAAAATTCCTATACCTGCCCATGGCGGGGGTTGGTCTGGATGATTTTCAGTCCTTTCCAGCCCAAACCATTCCAGGAGTCTGTCTCAGCCCTGTGCCACGGTGTGTGGAGGTAAAGCAGCATGTGGAGGTGGGTGTGTGATGGGCAGAGCTCTGCTGTGGGCAGATAGGAAAGTAAATCCAGGTCGAGGAGTTGCTCCATCCATCTGAGGCAGCAGAGAGGCTCCTGGGCAGGGCCTGATGCTCAGCTGGGAGGTTTTGGCTCCACGTGGGAGTAGGAAAGGTGTAAATACCTGAGGAGAGGCTGCCCACTGGCAGGATGGATCTGTGTTTAGCAAGATGTGTGCCCACCTCCTTGGGATGTTGTAGCAGGTGCTGGGGAGCCACTGGGAAAAATCCAGTGTTAATGGTTGGACTTGGCTGTCTTAGAGGGCTTTCCCAACATGAATGATTCTGGGAAAATTTGTAGAAAATGGGTTTTAGAGAATTCTCAGAGCCTGACAGAAGGCTCACACAGTTTTGTGCATCTGTGTGCAAACTCTGAGATAAAAAATGCTGACTTAAAAATGCCATGGGATGGACATTGTTGAGAGGGAAATGGAACTGGAAACAAATTTCAAAGGATGGCCTTGCAAATAAGATCAGATACTTTAGAGAAATAGAACTGTGAGAGGTGCATTGTAGTAAGATCCATGAGGGGTAATTTTAGATGATTGGCTTTAAGGCATTAACACCGTTGTGTGGCAAAAGCTGATAGGCCAAGAAACGCTTATAATGTATTGTAATTAGGAAATAGTTAACTTCTAATTGTAATAGCATAAATCATAACGTCTGCATTATCTCTCCCTTCACATAAAACTAAAATAAAAGTTTGTAAAACGCCTCTCAGTTGCCCCATCTCTAAGTAAAAAATAATTACAATCCAGCAAAATTGGATTCTGTGAAATAAAGCAGGGCAGCTCTGGCTTGCACCCCGCAGTGTTTGTGCTTCTCACAGCACTGGGATGCAGAATTAGGGTCACCCCCAGCACAAACTCACACACCTCCAGCTGCAGCAGCGATGCTGATCCGTGCTGCTGGACCCGCAGCCCCCTCCAGCGTGGGGAAGATTTGGGAATAACATCCTGGAATGCCAATCCCGCTGGTTTGTGTGGCCGTGGCCCTGGCAGGGACATGCAGCAGGGGGATGCCGCTGTTCTCTGCCTGCTGCAGCTCAGGCAGCGCCGCCAGCCCCCGCCGAGCGCCCGCTCCATCCCTCGGGAATTCGCTCCGGCTTGGCTGCGATTAATCTCATCGGCCACTGGATGTCAATGTTGCCTCATCCAATTACTAGTGGGAAAGTCGTGGATCTTCAGAAAGGGGGAGAAAATGCTGCTGTCAGAACATCGCAGGTTGGATGTTGTTTTCTTCGGCGAAGTTGGTTATTAAACACCGTAGAGCCGCGTACGAAGGGGAGGAATCAGTCAGTGCTCTTGTTTGGCTCAGCCGGGGTGGGATTTGATCCCACCTGCATAAAGATTAAACCTTGATTTGGGATGAAAAGCTTCAGCAGAATGAAAAGCTGGATTAAAAAAGTGTATCCCCTCCCTTGAGGCACAGCTGAGGTGTTGGTGGCTGGCACTGCACCCTTGGGTGGTGCTCAGCAGGGCAGGGATGTGTTCCTTGGAGCTGGGTGCAAGGGAGCTTGGAGGATGTGTGTTCAGAAAACCCAGCTCTGGAAGGGGAGGACTCTCAGGAAGCAGATCTGGATTGAAACACTGCAGCTTGGCCTCCTCCCCACTATCCATCTCCCAGCCAGCCGTGGGGAAGCAGCCGTATCCTGCCAAGATTCATGATCAAGAACGCCTCCCCCCCACCTCCTTCCTGCTCTCCACAAATATTTTAAAGCCAAGCCCTTGGATGGGAAACAGGTGCCTCACCCGGATGGGACATCTGTGGTGAGAGCGAGATTCCTTGGGAAGTGGAAGCCAGGAGTTGGGATGGAGGTCTGTGGGTGAGGTCTGGTGGGTTGAGGTGCACCTCCATCCTCTCCTGTGGTGTGGAACCACTCAATATGGATCCTCCCATAGAGAACCTGGAGATGCAGAAGCTCTGGGTGTGTCCTCTGCTTGGATAGAACATCCCTGGCAGCAGGATCTGGGGAGAGTTCCCTGCCCTCCCTCACCCCTCTGCAGCAATTAAAGTCAGGACATTGCTCCTCAGAGCTGCCAGCCCGCTGCCTTTCTTTCCCAGCTGCAAAATAGAAGGAAAATGGATTTGTGTTTTCCATCCCTTTGGAATTATCACACCCTCCCCCCCTTTCACATTGAGTTCATTTGAGCACGTTAATATCTCAAGTTTAATGATAAGTCTAACGGAATTCATTTATAAGATAAATAAGATGTTATTAGTACATTAGTAGCAAAAAATGTGCAAGGACACTGCTAATCTAAGGTGAAAATGCCTTCCTGCGTGAAATTTAATTAGCAGATTGTGTTCTATTAGTGACTTTTATGGGGATTTCATGAAAATGAATACAAATACGATCTGGGCAGCCTCTCCTGTGAAATGAGAGCCTCAGTAACCTACCCTCCCTCTCCCCACCAGGAAAACAAGGATGTGTGTCCTATTCCTTTTCCAAATGGAACTTTGTGGAGGCAGAAGGGCGGCCTGTGGCCACCTTGGAGCATGGGGACGTGGTTGAAGGGTGTCACAGGAGCTGAGTGTGCTCACACTGAGTGAAACAGGCTGGGGGACTCAGAAATATCCCAGCTTTTCCCTCAGCCTGAGCAAGCAGCTGGTCCATGCTTTTCCATGGAAAAAAAAAAAAAAGCAGCGATGGTTATGGAGCTCTCCTTCGTGCTCGGAATTTTCTCCCTAGCCAGATGTCCTGCAGCAGGCAGCAGCGGTGGCAGAGGATGCCAGGTCCTGCCCAGGGTCCGTGGTGGGGACGCGGTGTCACAGTGCCATGTGCTGGCGTCCCTGCGCGCCCCGCCGGCCTGCTGGCGTGGGGGAGCTGCAGGGAATGGAGCCCATCCAAGAACATCATACATATTTTAAAGACTTCTGGTCCCCCAGCAAGCCCGAGGGGGTTGTGCAGCTGTCACTGCCAGGCTGGGCTGGAGTCACAGGCTGCAGAAATGCGCTGGTGTCCCTTTCCTTGCGGCTCAGCTTGCAAAGCCAGCACAGCAGGGACCCTGAAGGAGCCGTGGAGGTGACACTGATGCATCTTCCTTGGTTTCGTGCTGAACACCAGCATTTGGTTGTGTTTCTGGAGCTGGAAAACATTCCCATGCTGTGGTTTCAGGAGCTTATAGATGACTTGGAAAGGAAAAGCGTCTTGGCATCAGCAACAAGGAAAGAAATAAATGGAAGGCTTTTCTGTTCTCAGGCTTTCCTGGGAAGGCTGTCTTGCATACCCTGCTTTGGGAAGAGTTGTCCCTGGCATCATCTCCTCCACCTGATCTGGGACCTTCTGGTTCCAGTCCCTGTGTGTGATCAAGGGAGATACCATGGATGCTTTGGGTTGGAAGGGACCTTAAAGTTGATAAGGTGGTGTTGGGTCATAGGTTGGAATTGATGATCTCAAAGGTCTTTTCCAACCTGGTTAATTCTGTGATTCGGTGTTTCTGTAAAAACCATCCCATTCCACCCCCTGCCATGGGCAGGGAGGACACCTTCCACTATCCCAGGTTACTCCAAGCCTGTCCAACCTGGCCTTGGACACTTCCAGGGATGGGGCAGCCACAGCTGTTCCTCAGTGATGCTGTGCTGGCTCTTTGCTCTTGGGACCAAAACCCAGGCTGAGATTCTGCCTCATCCAGAGTCGTGGCAAAGCTGCCAATGGCTCTGGAGTGGCCAGGAGGGTCAGACAGAGTCATGGGTTCTCCATGTGATCTTTGCTTGAAGGACTTGGGAAGGTGTTGGAGCTCCAGAGGAGCAGAGAGATCCTTTGTGCCCTGAGAAGCAGCACAGGTGACAGGAGGGTCACCTCCCCTTAGCAGACCTGTCCCACCCCTTGTGTTCATGCAGAATGAATCTGGTGGCCCAGCCAGGATTTTGAAGCTGGGGAGAGGCCATGAGTTACTGCAGGAGGCATCTGGTGGTGGTTCCAAAGCTCCTTCCCAGCCATCTGCGGGTGCAGGATCCGGCTCTTGCCGATTCCTGTGCTGAACAGTGAAGCAAATGCACGGGGAATCATTATTCATGCAGATGATCCTCACAATTCAATAGAGGTAATTAGGAGAATGATGGAGGAAATTAGCACTTTCTGCGGGTTTATTAATATTAATAAAATGATTCCACGGTTAAAAATAATAATAATAATATTCATAAAATAAATACATAACTGCCGAAGAGCTCTGCCCAGCTACTACTAAACACCAGGCTGCTCCAGGCAGGAATCAACAAGCAGCTGGCATCAGTCTGCTGGTTTTTTGCCCCCTCTAAAGACAGAATCATAGAAGTCAGAATCAATTGAGGCATATTTGGGGTCATTTCTTGTTTCCCACATTTATCTTCCACGTTAGGGAGAGGAGCTGAAGTTCAGCAAATCCTTAAGGCTTTGCAAAGTTGAGGGACTTGTCTTTAGTGTGCCAATGGTTTCAAAAATAGGACATTTTCTGAGAACTGCTGATAGAACAAGGGTGAGGGCTTCAGCCTGACAAAGGGCAGGGTTAGATGGGATATTGGGAAGGAATTCCTCCCTGTGAGGGTGGTGAGGCCCTGGCACAGGGTGCCCAGAGCAGCTGTGGCTGCCTCTGGATCCTTGGGAGTGTCCAAGGCCAGGTTGGACAGGGCTTGGACAACCTGGGACAGTGGAAGGTGTCCCTGCCCATGGCAGGTGTTGGAATAAAATGAGCTTTAAGGTCCCTCTCAACCCAACCCATTCTGTGATGATGCTGTGATTCTGTGACTGAGGCATGTTTGGGGTCATTTCTTGTTTCCCACTTTTATCTTCCACACTGGGGAGAAGAGCTGAAGCTCAGAAGCTCTTCAAGGCTTTGAAAAATTGAATGATTTGTCTTTAATGTGCCAATGCTCTTAAAACCAGGATGTTTTCTGAGAGCTGCCTCTGAGTCCTGTTGTCCTCTTGCATCTTCACTTGCTGTGTACTGGTCCTAGCAGGAAAAGCATTCTCACACCTCCACTTGCCACAGAGCTGGTGTAACGTGGCTGTGGGTAACCATTCCCAGATTGCTCCCTCTGTTGGGTTTCCCGTTCATGCTGATCCCATGGATGCTCCCTCTGTTGGGTTTCCCGTTCCCATTCACGCTGATCCCATGGATGCTCCCTCTGTTGGGTTTCCCGTTCCCATTCATGTTGATCCCATGGGTGCTCCCTCTGTTGGGTTTCCTGTTCCCATTCATGTTGATCCCATGGGTGCTCCCTCTGTTGGGTTTCCCGTTCCCATTCACTCTGATCCCATGGATCTCTGCCCCCCATGTGCTGTGCACCCTTGGAATGTTCTCCAGCTCCCCGTGCTGCTGGTGTGCCAGAAGTGCCGCAGGATTTGGAGGAGGTTATTTGCACAGGGTGAGGAGATTATCAAATTAAAGACAGCACAGAATGCTATTAATGAAAATACATGACAAATGTATTTAAACATGTAAAAATTTAATTAGAATTTTTATTATTAAAGTCTTGCTACAAGTGCTTTCTGAAACCCTCTTCTTTCTGTGAAGAGCAAGGCTGCTTCATTTTCTTGCATGCTAAAGGAGGATTTGGGGTACAGAAGGGAATAATTGTACCAAATGTCTTCTGAAGAAGGCAACAGGAGTTTTCCTTCGGATGCTGGGTGTGGGATGAGGCCTGGCTGGACCCATGGGAATGCCTGTCTAGGCTTGAGTCTTTTAGAAAGGCATTAATGGGGTTTTGCAGGATCAAAACACTTCATGGGCCAGGAGAGACACCTGAGGAGCTTCAGTGTCAGACTGAGGATGTTGCTGCACTCTGAGGATGGCAGCAGGCTGTCAGGAAGGGCAGGAAAAATCCCAGATGGGATGATGGACTTGTGACTCCTTCATCCACGGCAGATGCACAAACGCAAAAAAACTTACAGGGGGAGCAAAGAGAAGGAGCTCAGAGCGCCATGGAGCTCCCAGGCTGTGCTCCCTGACCTTTCCTCCTCTGATCTCCCTGCTTGGAGCACTGGGGAGCAGCTCTGCTTGTTTTGTCTCCACAGGGAGCTGGGATTCTCCAGGAACAGCTCTCCTGGCTGACCCAATTGTGCTCCCGAGGTGGAGATGCCAGTCTGGTGGGTGGTGCCAATTCCCACAGCCTTCTCCCGCTGTCTTTATTAAATGGGAAAAGATCAGAGTGGTTGAACCCTTTGCTTTAATGAGAGATTGCATTATATTAAACGGTAATTGCAAAAAAAAATCTGTTTCTGTAATTAGGAGGAGACCTCACAGCCAGGCATGGAGGCTTTCTGCAGCTCCAAAGATCTCTATCTTCAGCATCTTAGTGCTGGGGATCCTCATGTTCTCTGAGTTCCTGGGTTGCTTATGGTCAGCAAGAGCCAGGATGGGGACTGGGATGGGATTCCCTGTCCCATCCACTCAGGAGCCATGCCCAGGGCTGTATATCCTGCACTCCAATGGCAGAGCTGGTGAGGGGAGGCAATTATTTCCATTCCGGAGGAATTTGCAGGGCTGGCAGTTTTAAGGAGGGGGGAAAGGAACCCTATCTCCCAACTTGTAAATTAAGCAGATCTGGTTGGGAACTGTCACTGCAGGAGAAGAAATATGAAACCTCTGGGGTCATGTATGCAGAGTAATTTTTCTGACTGTAACTCTACTTAAAAGTAAGGATATGATGGAAATGCTTAGAGCATTTTAAATGGACCCAGCAGAGACCTGCTTCAGCTCCAGCGAAGTCTGTGCAGACTTTATTGGGTGTTGGCTTACTCTAAACTTGCTAACACCAGAGTTTAGTGCGTGACTGAGAAATAAATTGGTTCCTTCTCCTTATTAACTGAAAATACTCTCAGATGAAGGAGAAAGAACGGTCTTATTTTAATATTTTGGTGGGATTTAAGGCATGAGTTCGGTAATGTTGAGGTGAGGCACTGGGGTGCTTGCTCCCCTCCTTGGGTCAGGGTTCTCCACACAAGACCCAGGATGGATCAGGTCTCCAAGTGATGGAAACCTCCCAGGGGTGAAGCTGACCTTGAAAGGCACCAAGGATGTCTGTGTGCTTGTCAGCCTCACTGGGGAAATACACAAGGCTCGTTTGAAGGAGTGTAGAAAGAAACCCTCCACAAAAACTCAGAATGTGAGCCAGCCTCCCTTGGGGGTCAGTGAAGGCACTTCCAGTCCCAATTCTGCTCCCAAGGTTTTCCCTCTCTCTCTCTAAAGTGGCTGAGCAAAGCCAGCCTGGTGAACCCTGTCAGAGAAGCCCTGTGAAAGGAGCTGTGACCCTGAAGCTGTCCATGGTGTGTTGGATTCCAGGACACGCTGAATTCAGGGAGTTCATTCAGGGGGAAGAGCAGGAGAGATGCATCCTGACCTCTCCCTGGCATGCGAGCCTGGAGAATGGCAGGCTTTTCCTCCCAATTCTGAATTTGAATTCCCAGTTCTAAAGACCCCACTTGGCTCTGCTCTGCTCCAGCCCCATCAGTGAGACGTTTGAAGGCTGGTGCGTGTTGTTTTCTGGCAGGTGGAAAAATGAGTGTGCCAAGGCAGAGGCAGGATGATCCCAGAGGATGGTGAGCAGAGTGATGGGTGCTTTGCTCCTTGGTGCACTCTTTGTGAAGTTTTTGGAGCCATTTGGGACACCAGAGTGTTCCAGAATGTGTTGTCCGAGGTGCAAACGAAGGGAGAAGGAAGGATTTGGGGCTCTCCTGAGAGCAATGAGCTCCCCTCTCTGAGGAAGCTCCCACCTGCCCTGGCCATTCCCTGAGGAGCAGCAGGGCTGAACCAGACACAACAACCCCGGCAGAAAATGCAGTTTTCTTGGGTTTGATTGGAAGGATGCAGACAGGGCAGGGGGTGCTTTGTGGAGAGCCTGGCTGGCCAGGCAGCCTCGGGGCAGCCTCCCCCTGCTCCGGGGTCAGGCATCCCACCCCAATTTTAAACACCCAGATTGCAGCAGGAGATACAGGGAATGTGCTGCTTTTCTGCTTACTTGAGTCTAATTATTGCATGTCTTACTTATGTTTACTTATGTCTAATTATTAACCTTACTTATTGTCTAAATTTTATTAAACTTCTAAAATTCTAACAAAAGTGAACCATGTTTTTCACACTTAGGAGCATAAGGAACGCTCCCGATTATCACCCCATAAGGAATTAATAAAGCTGATTGAAGACTGGGCAGCTGTGAGTGCATTCCTGTAGGTATCCATGAAATGCAGCCTTTAGATGTTCAGGGTTGAGGGGTGATAGGAAGAAATCTGGGTGGAGAGGAGAGTGACAGCCAGCCCAGTTTTTCTTTCTCCTCCCCCATCTCCCTTCCTTCCTCCCCTGGATATCCGTGGTGTGAGATTCTTCACCCAGTGCATTGGAAACAATATCTCGGAGCAGCTTTGGAGCCATTTGTTTTCCCTTTAATTGGCTAGTGGGGAGAAAATAACGAAGGGAAGTCATGCAGGGGAAGTTCTCATCGGTGCCATTTTTGGCAACAGAGTCACAACATCCTAAATTTATTTATTTAATTGCATTATTAAAAGTATAAATAAAAATAAATCCAGGAGAGCAGCCGGATCTATGCTTTGCATCTCTAAAATAGAACCATAAATGCCACGGAGCACTGGGGGAATGATTTATTAGCCTGTTATCGTGAGTGACTGGGACGCTTTCAATGGAGTCCTTGCTAATTTCTAACAGCTGCATTAAATCACAGATGCTATCAGCTATTATAAAATAATCACCCAGCGCTCTGCGAACCAGCACGAGCCCAGGGTCAGTGCTGGAGCCCTGGATTTGTTTCACATCTCAGCCCCTCCATTTCCTGCGAGGGTGGGAAATAAATAGGGCTTGTAGCGGCCTCATTTTATCATCCAGGAGTTGACAATAAATAAAAACCTCTATAAAACTTTTTTTTCTAAAAGGAGTTTCGACCAGAATTTGCAATGAGAGGAAACCTGATTTTGTGTTGTGTGATGTCAGGACTCCTGGGTCCTGTTTCTTGTTGAGAAAGGGAGCTGAGTTTGCTGATTTATGGGGCGGAGGGAGGATTTCAGGGGTTTGGCTGCAGACAGGGCTGGAAGGAAAGGCGCAGGTCCTGTGGCAGTAAGAAACGTCTGGCAGCTCCTCTGCCTTCGCAGCTCCTCGCTGCTCTTTCAGACAAGTCACTTAAATTTCCCTGCAGCTCGACTGCCTTCCTCTCCTTTGACAAATAACGTGTGTGTTTATGTGCCTGGGCTCCGGAGGGGGTTAATACTTGGCCTGGAAATCTCTTTAGAAGTGCCAATTTGTAGCGACAGAGAAACAACAATGAATAGAAGAGCCTGCGAAAACCAGAAGAAGCGAGCGAGCGGCTGCTTATCAGGATGGTGGCTCACAGAGGCAGCTGCAATAGCAGGGGTAGTTGTAAAGGGTGAAGGAGATGGGAAGGGAAAAGAGAAGGGAAAAAAAAAAAAAGCAACCACAAATAAATAAAAATAAAGCAGTTAGGAAGAAAATGCCGCCCATCTGCAACACTCATATTTTTCTTGACGGTTTTGCTTTATGTTGGAACAGCTGCTTAACATGACAAATGCCAGCTTTAATAACAAGGAGCGGGAGGAGATGCAGGGATGGAGCTCCCCGGCTCATCCTGCTCCCTCATGCTCTTCCCTGGGGGTGAACAGCTCAGGGCAGGGTCACCCTGGCGTCCTGCACCACCTTGTCCAGCTTGGAAGATCAGTTTGGACCCAGTGGCTGCTGTTTTGGGAGCAGTCATGATTTTGAAGCGCTGTGTCCTTGTTTGAATTGTTGGGGTCAAAGGGGTTTTAAGCAAGAAGGAGCCTCAGGGTTGGTTGTTTGTGGAGCAGCAGCTCCTGCTGACAGCCTAGGCTGCTCCATGCCATGTATCCATGGGGAACAATGCTTTGGAGGGGCTTCCAGGGTAGCTGTGGGCAGCTGTGGGCAGCTGTCGTATTTCCTCAGAGGTTCCTTTGTCTTTTCCTACCTTGTCATTCTCTCTGTAAAACGGGATGGTGGCTTTGCAGCTTGCAGGTTGTTTCCTTCCTGCGGTATCGGGGATTGTCGGGTTGTCAGCAGCCTGGAGATAGCAGGGATTGCTGACAGCAAGCAGAACTCGGGCAGAGCTGTGCACAGAAACCTTGCTCAGCCTTTGAAACCGCAGTCAAACCCTCCCCCAAGGTTACTCTTCCTCATAAAACACTCTTAGTTTTGTTTGCTGCAAACCTAGATTTTAATCCCAGCATCCAGGCAGAGCCGGGCTTTGAAGAGAATTGGGTTGGAGTCAGAAGTGAATGGCTGAGGCCAGGCTGACTGAAACAGATGAATTGAAGCTGACCTAGGAAGATGGAGATGTTCCCATCCACACCCCGGCTGTGCCACTTGCATATTTATCTCATTGTGCCCGATACCACTGGGAATAAATCAGCAGTGAGACATGCAGGGAGCAGCTCTGCTGCCTCTGAGAGCAGAGAGTTGCACCAGCATTTACCCACAGCTCCCATCAAACTCCCAGGGAAGTTTTCCAAAGCCTGCAGGAACCAAGAGCCTTCCCTCACCTAATGGTTTTCTCCTCCTCGCTTCAGCCCTTAGAAGCAGGAATTTCAAAGGTGAAAAAACATCACCTGCACTGGCCACAGAAGGGAAGACTGAAAATACGGAGAATTTTTATTTCTCCTGGGACCTGCAGCATGAGCAGCCCGGGTAGTTCAGACAGGCTGAGAACAAGTGTTCAGACCTTTACCTGCATAACACGACTGCCAAACCTGCCCGGCAGCGCCTGGAGACAAGGAGAGCGTGGAGGGGTGAGGAGTGGGAACAGGGCAATTTCCTCCCCAGTTCTGCAGAGATCCCACACAGCTCCCTTCTGCTCCCAGCCCTCCTCCTCTGCCCCTTCCAGCAGCAGCACAGGCAGGATCTGGGAGCTCCCACGAGCTGCCCCAGAAGTGAGATGTTCTGGAGGCTGGTTGGTGTTGGTTGGTTTGGGACAGCAGGGGGGTGTGCAGGTGTGAAAATCCCAGAATGGTTTGGGATGGAAGGGACCCTCAAGATAACACAGTCCCACCCCCTGCCATGGGCAGGGACACCTTCCACTGCCCCAGGGTGCTCCAAGCCCTGTCCAACCTGGCCTGGAGCACCTCCAGGGACGGGGCAGCCACAGCTGCTCTGGGCAGCATTAAAAATGACTGGCAGGGCAGGGCTGCCCCAGGTGGTGGTGACAGCCACGGGGACATTTGGGACCGTGTTGGAGAGGATGAGGGTACGTGGTGGGCAGAGGAACACAAGTGCTGCAGGGGCAAGCCGTTCCTTCAGGGGAATACAAGTTTTCAAGGCAATACAAGTTTTTAAGTCACCCTTTATCTCTATGGAATCAGTCAGGCATGTTTTTCTCTTCCCTCCCTCTTCATCTTGAAATCTTGGCGGTTTGGCTGCTCTGCTGACACAAAAGGTTTGGTTTGGGCAGGCAAATCCTGATGCCCAGGGCTCCAGGGTGCATCACCTGTGCATCACACGGGGATGGATTGGCTGGAGAGACACCTGGCCCTGCAGCCCCCAACCAGGGGAGTTGGTGGTGCCAGCCCAGCCAGCTCCATGAGCAGAGAGGCTCTGGTATCATCCAGGTGTGAAAAAGAGCAGCACACACCGAGGAGGATGGGAAGATGGGATTTCCCTTTCTCTCACCTGTGCTGGGGACGCCGTTTGGAGCCTCCCAGGACAGCCCAGAGCGTGGTGTTTCCCTCTTCCAGCACGGAGTGTAGGTGGCACAGCTGCTCTCTGATCATTCCTGCATCTCTGTATTTTGTAAATAAGCCCCGAGGCTACGCGATGGTTTCGTGTTTAGAAACAGGAAAAACAGGGCAATGTGATATCTATTTATTTGTTCTTTTATTAGTTCAGCGCAGAGCTCACAAAACACTTTGTGAGTGCCTATGAAATGAGCCTTGTAATGTTCCCAGGAGAGGAGAGAAGAATTCCTGCTCCACTTGGGGGGAAGCTGAGGGCTCCAACACCCTCCCTGTGTATCCATGGCCAGGGTGAGACCGTGGTAGATGCAGGGGTGGATCCCAGATCCTGCTTTCCATTTCCAGTCTGTGATGGCTGGTAGGGTTCAAATGCATATTTCACGCCCAGGCTCAGCATCTGTGGTCCAGATCCCCTTTTCTGGTGTTTCTCCTGCTCCTGGACTAATTTGGGAATGTGATTGTGCCTCCACACCTTGTCCCAGGGAGAGGTCACTAGGTACTAAAGATGGGAAAACCTGTTAAACACAGGCTGCCCCAAGAAGCTGTGGATGCCCCCGGATCACTGGGAATGTTCAAAGCCAGGTTGGATGGGGCTTGAAGCACCCTGGGATAGTGGAAGGTGTCCCTGCCCATGGCAGGAGTGAGACTGGATGTTCTTTAAGGTCCTTTATAAAGATGGGCCATCCACATCTTCTCTGGAAAAGGCCAGTGCCTCTCACCCTCACAGTGAGGAATTTCTTCCCAATTTCCATTTTAAACCTGCCCTCTGTCAGGTCAAAGTCATTCCCCCTTTTCCTGTCACTGTCTGCATCCCAGAGATGTGGGAAATTTGGGACAGGGCTCCTGGAAGCATCTCTTTGGCAGAGACTGTGCACTGCGATGGGGTTTTTGTTGTGCTGTTTGGTTTTGTTTTTTTCTAAGACAAGGTCCTTGGTGAAGCAGCCTGAACTTTGGCTGTTTTGATATGGAAATGTTTTGGCAATGAAGCAAAATGTCACATGTCTGTAATGGCCCCCCCATCCCTTCCCTCTAGAGTTGGGTTTTCAAGGAAAGGGACCACACAGGAGCTGAAAAATTGCCCAAATGCATTAAATACCATCAGAAATGGCAACAACAAAAAAATCTTGGCATAGCAGAGAAAATCTTAACATTTTGTTTTCCTTAGGAAAAAAAATAAAACAAACCCTAAACCATCCTGGTTGTCAGAAATGCTGCAGGAAAATTAAATCCGTGTTTTTCAAGCTTTTAGGGTGGTGTTGTGATGGATCTGCTGCCCCTGGGTGTCCCAGCCCCTCCGAGCTTTGCTCGAGCAGCACCGGCTGTTCTCAGAGCTGGTGGTTTTTATTCCTTTAATGTTTGGTGTAAGGACAAGGCTGCTTTAACTGCTCCAGGTGGGTGTCTGTGGAGCTGCCTGGGTTTGGATTTCACTTGTCAGGTTTACACACGCTTTAAAGGTGCCATATGCCGGGGTTCATCCGGGGATTGCAGCTGAGCATTGAGTGTGGAGTAATCCCATTAAAATCCCCAGGGATCCCCGTGCTGTGGGTCCTGCTCAACCACGACCTGCCTTCCCATGCTGTAATCCTGACTCCAGGCTGGGTTTGTGTGGCCTTGGGGGGATTTTATGGAAGAGGGAAGGATTTGTGTGTGAGTTTAGGGCACAAGGATGGTGTTGGAGGGGCTACCTGGGCACTGACTGCTAAACCAGCCCTGAGCCAGGTGTAAGTGAGGAGCTTGAACCTCCAGTCTGGATTTTCTGCCCTTGGAGCTCAAGCACCACGATCAATGTGAAGAACAAGCTGCATTTTTTTCCCCACAATTACCTTAGCAGGCTGGTTTTGGTTTTTTTTTTTTTTTTTTCCTTTTGCTAAATTCATGCAATAAAACGCATTAAATGTAACAGCATGGAAAATAAAAGTTCCGTTTGCGGAGAGAGCCTGATTTAGTGTGAAGATAAAACAAGATAAAACAACTGGAAAAATTAAGTGGGATAAATAAATTCTGCTGGGAAGAGGCCAAGGTGAGAGAGGGGGAGGTGTGAGTGTGGCAGTGGTCAGTGCAGCTGTGAATCCCATCCCTAAGTTTTTCCAGCTGGAAAAGGGCTGATGCTTTGTGTGTACCCCCTCCCACAAACTGCTGGGTGCTCAGATTTGTCCCAGGACAGTGGGATGTGATTCTCCCTGCATGGGGAGGGTGGATATTCCTCCTGCCTTTGCTCATGCCACCTCTTTTGGGTGAAGAAATGAGAATATTCGGCAGCGAGCAGGAAAAGCACGAAGTGGGGCGGAGGGGTGTGGGGGAAGAGGTGTCGGGATGGATTGCCAAATATGCCGGGGAAAAATTAGCAGCTGCAAGTGTGCAAGAGAAAGGTGGAGAAGAAAAGAAGTAGGGGACAGATGGAGAGAAGGAGGGAGAGAAAGAGGAGGTGGGAGGAAAGGGAGGAGGGGATAATAGTGTGGAAAGAAATTAGTTACAAATCTTATAGCCCCGAGCCCAGACACCATCTGGATTGTGCAGGGTACCAAGACACAGCTCCACATTTACCACGGAGGTGTCACACACGTCTTGGCCAGGTAGGGTGGCCAAGATGCTCAGGATTCCCCATGCCCCAGGAGAGAGATGCCTTAAATGAGCCCAGTTTGAGGAAAAAGTGCCGGCGGCTGTCTGCCAGCTGGGGACCAGAGAGGAGCTGCTGTTGTTGAAAAAGCTTGTCTGGGGTTTCCAGAGGGAGATCTGGAGAACTTCCACTTCCACCGGTGCTGGAGGGCGAATCCCTGGGAGCAAAGATTACTCTTTGATTAAACAAGCACAAGGCCTCCAAGGACTTCTCTTCCCTACAGCTCTGCTGGGTTTTTGCTTTCCTGGGTGCAGCATTAACCCCTTCTGTTTTGAACAAGGCTGAATGGCTGAGAGACAGCAAAGTTCATCTCAGAGAAAGGGAAAAAATAGAAAAAAAATGTTCTTTCCCATTATCTTTGCCTTAAGATTTAATTTTCTTTGCCTGCTGAGGACTGTGACAAGCACATGGTTTGTTGTGCCCACTGAGGGAAAAGCTGCTGTCCTAGGGTGAAGCACATGTCGATGGTGCAGCTGTGTCCCTGTTTCCTACATTTCCCTACCCATGCAGGTTTAAAAGGAGTGAGAAATGCTCCTTGGATTTCTTTTGGAAGAGGCAATGTCCCAGAGGAGGAGGTGGCACCTGCTGGCCAAGTGTGCAGTGCCCCAGTGGTACTGCAGTCACTCCATCCCTCACTGCACTCACCCCAAGGGAGCTGGACTCACTCCCTGCTGCTGTGAGCATTTCAGTGTGCCCTGAGCTGTGTGGAGAAAGGGGAAATAATCTGGAAGCAGGAATGAGGCTGGGGAATGAAACTCAGGGTGGCCATCCGTAGGTCCTGGTGGCTGCAGGCTGCTCCCGGACTGATGCTGGAGCAGCGCTGTGGCTGAGCTGAGCTGCTCACCCCAGGCTCTGGGCCCTCACTAATTACTTCCGGGCCTGTACTCCTGACATTTGCAGGCTCCTGATTAGAGCAACGAGGGAGAAATCTCGGAGGAAGAGGGAGGCCGAACTGCACCGCTAATAAAAGCCGAGATTGACAATCGGCTGCGAGGCGAGAGCCGGGGAGGTGCGGGGACTCGTCCTTGCCGGCTCGGTTTCTCTCCGAGCCTCTGGGATGGTGAGAGAAGGTCAGGGCTTGTTAACGTCACCGTGAGGAGCAGATCCGCCACTGCCATATGCCTGGTGCCCCCAGGGCCTGTGCCAGCCTCGAGTCTCTCGCAGCCAGGCGATATTTTTAGCCATGGACCTGAACTGAAGCCACCCTGTACAACCTCAGGTCTGCAACTGTCTGGTGCAAGAGTCCCTCTGCCTCTGTGTCTGCTGACTTTGTGCTTCATGCAAATTTTGCAGCCTCCTGGATTTCGAGTGTTTTTCCCTTGCCCTTTTCTCTCCCACGTCCCATCTTGCTCCCTTCATTTGATGGCACTGCAGTCACTGGGGAGGTTCTGTTAACCCCAGCAGTGGGACTGGGACATATTTGTGATGGGGTGGCCCAGAACACCAAGCCAGGAGAGGCTGCTCTGGCTGCCAGCAGCACTGTGGGGTGCCCAAAGTGGCCCCTGGGATGAGCATGGTTGAGCCATGTCTCCTGCAGTCTCTTGCACAGCCATTCCAGGTTGTTGGGTCCCTACCCAGTCACATAAATATGGATCACAATAATTTTCCAGCCCTCTCTCTCTCCCCTCCCTGATGCCCCATAGCCTCTTACCTGTCTGTAGCAGCCAGTTTAGTTCTCTGTCTGTCCATTTATTCCCTGCCTTTGTATCCGTTCATGGATCCATGGCTCTCCAGCCTCCTCAGAGTCTCTTTGTGAGGCAGACAGGCTTTTTTCCCCTATAAATCTTCCCTCTCCTGGACTGCTCTGGCTCTGGCAGGCTTTGTGCTACATGCACTCTACATCTACAGCTTCTATCCCAAGGGGTAAACACCATTTTACCCAGCAGAGCTTGTGGTCCCTGCAGCGTCCTTGTCCCCTGGAGCCAATCCTGCTGCTGGGTGAGGCTCAGCAGCGCCTCTGGTCTCACTGCTGGGGGCTGCCATGGGTTTGTGCTGGCTCCTGCTGCTCCCTCCCTTCCAGCAGACACGGCTCCTCCATGCCAGAGTGGAGCAGCTCAGGAAGGAGACGGAGTGTCCTTCCTCTCCCATCCTCCCACCTCCCCAAAGAACCCCAGGCATGGAAGCAGCCAACCTGCACGTTCGGGGTTAAGCCAACTTTCCAGCAGCTGAAGAGCTTCCTGATGGAACGCTCAGCTCTGCTTTTCTCCGTGCCTCCCTGGGCTCCCAGGCTGTCCTATTTATCCAAGCTGCAGTGAGCACCCCTCTGGTGCTGGAGCTGGTGCTGGGTGCCAACACCCATCTCTGCAGTGCCAGCCCGTGGCTAGGGGGTATTTGGGGTCACTGAGTCCCACTGCCACCTACAAAGGACCTGCTCTGCTGAAAACTGGGCTTGGGATCACTGAAAACCCCTTGCAAAACCCCTTTATCTGTTCTAACAGCTGTGTTTGGATCTCTGGGTGAGGTCGGGGTCCTGAATTTGCTAAAACTCCTTTTCTGGTGGTTATTTTCCCCCTGGAAGGGGCAGGTTCCCTGGAATGCATCAGTAGAGGAGGCAGATGTCCTTTGGAGGAAGCCACCCAGCCAAGGTCCAGCCTGGCTGGGAATGAAGAATTGTGTGAGGAGCACTGGCAGCGTGGGGTTAGTTTTCTTCTGCGGGCACACACAGATGTGTCTGGATGGCCACCAAGGTCTTGGTGCCCTGAGTTGCTCTTTGAGGAGATAAATGGTGGTCTGTGGGTGTCTCCAAAGGAGGAAATTTGTTGTTGATGCTCTGTTGTGAGTGGCAGGGTGGAAAGCCCTTGGGCTTCCTAATTCAAGGATCTCAGTGTCAGGGAGCTGGGACAGACAGGCAGAAGCTTTGGTGTTTTACACCATCCTGTGGAGCAGGGACATGGGGACAGGACCCCGTTTCTCACAGGGAGAGAAAAGTGGCGCCTGTCCCCCACAGGGATACGCATCAACAAGTGGATGCAGGGAAAGCTGCTGGGGCTGGCGAGGGTGTGGGCAGCCTGCTGCTCTTGAGGGTCCCTGGGGAAGGCTCGGGGTGCGTGGTGTGAGAAAAGCCCTCTCTGCAGCGGGGCTGAAGCCGGTGAAGGGTTGGGGGGTCCCTCGGCTGGCGGCAGCCCCGGTCCCTGTGCGGGAGCGCGGCGCGGCGGGGGTTAATGTGCGTGTCCTCCTGCGCATCCCGCCCCGCTGCCGCCCGCCCGCCCGCCCGTGTGCGGGGCTCGGGCCGTGCGGGAGCCGAGGCGCCGGTCAGCGCTGGAGCCGCTGCCATGACAACCCCGGGGATGCTGCCGGCCGGGGCCGGGGTGCTGCCGCCGCCCCCCCGCGCCCCTCTGCGCGCCTGAGCCGCAGGCGGAGCAGCCACCGGCCCCGCGGGGACTCCGGGACCCTCTGGGCACAGCCGAGGAGCGTCGGGGACATCGCCTGCAGCTCCGCGGGGAAGTTTCGATCTTGCGACAGAACCGGGATTTTGGGGAGCTTTACTGGGGTTTTTTTGTATTTTTTTGTATTTTTTTTAAATTCTCCTTTCCCTCTGTGATTTAAACAAAAGCTCAAGAGCCGGAGAACAGCCCAGCCCCGGCTGTGCCTCCCCCGGTGCCGATGCCGCCCTCCCCTTCCTTTCACAGACACTCACGTTTCCTCCGTGGGTTATAAACTTTTGATGCCAGATCTCCGCAGCGCCTGCCCAGCTGCAGCTGAAAGTAGCGTCTCCAGCAGCCGCACATCTGTGACCTTCATCTCGTGCTCCGCACCTTCTCTCCTCCTCTTCCTCCTCCTCCCCTCGGCCCTCCCGTCCTCCTCCCTCGCCCGAGGACAGCGGGACTCCCTCCGATGCCGCTCGGCAGGCTCAGCGCTCGCAGCCAGCCTTGCCGGGGGCTCTCCTGATCTCCGTGGAGCTCCGCAGCGCTCGCCCCGGTGGTTTTGCTCCCCCCCATCCCTCCTCTCCACCCACCCCCTTCCCCCTTTTCGCCTTGTCGGGTGTGTTTTTTGCCTGTTGGAAAAGTCCCCGCTGCCCAGGATGGGGGTCGGTGGGTGCTTGGCCCTGCCCTGGAGGTGCCTGGTCGTCCTCTGTCTCAGGCTGCTCTTCCTTGTGCCCGCAGGAGTGCCCGTGCGCAGCGGAGATGCCACCTTCCCCAAAGCCATGGACAACGTGACAGTGCGGCAAGGGGAGAGCGCCACGCTCAGGTAGGAGCAGCTGGGCTGGGGCCTCGGGGGGCTCGGGGGTCCTGCTTGCGCCTTTTGGGGGATGCTCCGTGCCCGGCGGGGCTGCCGGAGGGTCCTGGGACCAACCGGAGACTTTGCACGTGTCCCAGGGGCTTGTCCCCGCGGTGGCAGGGGACACTCTGGATGGCAGCTTGTCCCGGTCGTGGTGGGGTCACCCCGTTGGAGCGGTTTTGGAGGGACGGATGCGCCGGTGCTTTTCGGGCTGCAGCGCGGGGCTGGCAACGTCCTGGGGGGGCTGCGGGTGCCAGACAGGAGCCGACACAGGGGTTTAGGTGGCAGACAGTGAGTTAGTGCTGCCTGACACTCCCGAAGTTGTGCCTGCGTGGGAGGGGAGAGGGGTCCGTGCTCCTGGCACCGATGCCAGCCCGCACTGCCAGCAGCTTTCCAGGGCTGCGATGCCTCCGAGGTGTCAGTGTTTGCCTCGATCACTTTATAGTCTCTGCACGAATCCGTTAATATCAAATCAATCTTTTACTCCAGGGGTGCATCTTATGAATTCTGATGGATGCTTTCCCGTGCGTTGTTTGCTGTAGGAGAAACACAGGCGGCTGATATGCAGATGGGTCACTCCTGTGCCGCACAGCACAGCCCAGCAGCCCTTTCATGCCCGGAATGAGTTACAGGTGTACGCGGTGCATTGCCCAGGTAGCACAGCAGCCCTCCGCAGGCATTGCAGCAGCGGGGCCAGGCGAGCAGGGAGCAGCCCAGCCTTTTTTGGGAGGGCAGTGGGGAGGCAGCGCCTGGCTGGGGCTTTGGGTCGTGCTGTGCGTGCTTCAGGCAGCCCCAGGTGGACCTGAGCCGGTTAATCCGGGAGCCGTGGGACTTGGGGAAGCAGCTGGGGGATGCTGAGACGTGAGCGTGGGGCAGGAGAGCCCGCAGGAGTTTGTCTGCTTTCCCTGCACCAGCGAGCAGCGTGTGCCCCTCACCCGAGGCTGGCTCAGACCCGGAGGAACGGGGCTGCAGCAGAGAGCAGCTGCTCTTCCCGAAGCCAGGCATGGGGATGGCACAGGCAGAGCCTGTCACGCTCTCCGTGAGCAGCTCCACAGGGCTGAGGAGCTGGAGCTGCTTTGAGCAGAGGGTGCTGTGCTCGCCGGGGCCGGGCAGGGTTTCCGTGCCTGAGGTGGGCTTTGTTGGGGGAAGCGTTTGGTGGTTATGGGAATGGGCTCTGGCTGGAGGCTCTGTGGGTTCCGTGCTGTTGCCTGTCTGCCCTCTTCCCGCCACGGCCACTGCCAGACTTCGGGATGCTGTCCCTTTTCTTTGGTCCCTGCCAGGGACCCGCTGGGACGCGTTTGTCACGGCTCTGTGTGCCTGGGGGCTGTGGCACAGCTGGAGAGCAGAGGGCTCTGTCTCCTTGTGCTCTTCCTAATTGAACTGCAATGATGATTAACCTGAGCTGTGCGAGCAAGGCAGTTAAAAGAAGGACAATCCCCCAGAGAGGTGCCTTTGGCCCTGGCGCTTTCCCTCGCTGTCGGAATTTGTCTCCGTAGTGAAGTTGGGCTTCGGGGCTGTCGGAGGCGATGCTGGTGGCAGCCAGAGCAGGATGGGTGCCTGTGCCTGCTCCCTGGGGAGCCCCTGCAAGTCCATCCGAGCCTGCTGCCAGCAGAGGGCTGACTTGGATCTCCTTTTTTCTTTTTTTTTTCCCCTTTCCTTTTTTTTTTTTTTTTTAATTTCTAAGCTTCTGTCCCCTTTTCTGTGCTGTTTGCAGGAGGGGATGTTTGTGAAGCAGCCCTGGAGTGGTGGGAGATTTTAGCCTTTCCATAAGAAACTCTGCATCCTCCAAGTGCTGACACTTATGGGAAGCCCCTGCCCCAAATGCACCTGGTTTTATCCATTTCCCCCCTTGGCATCTGCTCCTGCCCAGGCTCTCCAGTGCATCTTTTCCATGCTCCTACCCCCTCCCTCTCCTCCTCAAGGCCAGTTTTCCCCTGCTGCAGGCAGGGTTCTGCCTCCAGCTCCCACCTGCTCCCAGTCTGCTCCATCTTTTCTGCTGCTTCCCAGTGGTCCTTCTCTTCTCTCCCTGTTTCCCTCCTGCTGCCCCTCTGCAGCCTCTGGGTGGCAAGCAGATTTCCATCTCCCCTTGGGATCTGGAGATGGGCAGGGAATTGCAGACAGCAAGCCAAAGAGGTGGCATTAGTGGGGAGTTGAAGGCAGGAGGACAAATGTGGAGCATCTTGAGGATGGGGTTGATGTTTATTGGCAGGCTGTGCTTTCCTATGAAGAGCCAGGCAGGGAAAAGTGCCCCAGGAAGCCTTTCCCAGTGAGTGGTGTTATTGCTAAATGGTGTTTTCTCCTCCACAGGAGGAGGTGGTGGTGTCCTCTGCTGTCCTCCCTGCAAATGACACTTTTCTTGGGGCTCAAACCAAGGAGTTGAGCTTGGAAGAACAGAGAGCTGTATTTGCAGTGTGTAGCTCCTGCAGGATTAGCCCCAGCCCTGCAAGGTCTGGATGGCCAGGGCCTCTCCCTCATCCTGGTGGTGAGATGGGCTGAGCCTGTGTGTCTCCCTGGCTCCTGCAGGGTTGGTGGAAGCTTTGCTGTCCAAGATCAGCCCTTTAACCACCCCTGGAATTGCAGAAAGGAGCAGGGAGAGCGAGCAGACCTGTGTGAAAGTGGTGGAGGAAACCTGGAGGTTTTCAGGCTGCTTGTGGGTTTCCTGTATTGGATTTTGGGCACTTCCATTTCCAGCTCTCCACCCTTTTTCTGAGGGAGGCTCAGCATAATCCTTGCAGAAACTCAGGCTCCACCTACAGGCAACTTGCAGGTCATCTTAGATCAGCAACAAATAATTTCTGTTTTAAGCAGAGATTGTTGGTAATTCACTGCTTTTTATTGTAAGAACAAACAATTCCCATAACACTCAGGCACCTTTCCTCTCCTGGGAACTAAAGGCAGTATGGAAATTCTCTGTGTACTGTTAAAAATAAAACCAAACTGCCTCTTCCCTGACTCAGGAACACAAAACTCAGGTGTAACTCATGAGTAACGTGAGTTACTCGTGGCAAAATCTCATGGCAAGGAGCAACTTGTGTTACCCACCAGTCTGGGACATGAAACAGAGCAAAGAGCACACTGGGAACCACCAGGGATGTTGGAGATGGTCACTTTTTAATCTGCCAGCTGGGATTTGATGTGGAAACAAGGATTAAGTTCCTACTTTTGGGAAGAATGCCATTGAGTCTTGGCTTTCTCCACATGCTGCTCGTTGGATGCACACCCCACGGTTGCTGTGCTGGCATCACTGGCAGGTCATGGTTGGCCAATCCCAATGGGTTGATCCTACCTGGAAACCTTGGTTGGGTTTTATCCCAGTGGTGGAAGCATCTCCATGAGCCGAAGGGGAAACTGTGGCAAATATTCCTACAGTGTTAAAACGGGGATGGGAACGGGATCGTCCCACTGTGCCGCTGGCAAACCGACCTTTACGGCAGCCATCAGTACAGTTCATAAAGACATAAACCACCAGCTGCTCAAAATTTCAAGGCTTTATAGTTTTATCTGTATTTAAGAAATATTGTTGGGTTTTTTTTTTAAGGGAGAGAGTGCATTTTAGAGGTTGGAGGGATTAGCTGGGAGATGAGGTGTGCTGAGTTTTCTCTGTGGCTGTCACTGCAGAGACACCAGGACTAAAGGAGGCCCCTCTCATCCTCAGTTTCCCAATCTGTAAAATGACCCAAGAGCAGTGGTTTATCAGTGGTGATTAGAGGGATGAGTACTCATAGGCAATGCTAAGGCAGGTATAACTAGGCTTTTTTCCAAACTAAATAATACAGAGCTGCTTTATCTCTGTATATAAGGGCAAATTTTCAAGTCAGATCCTCTGGGCTTGTCTGTTTCTGGTGAACCCGTGGCCTCTCCCACTGCCTGTCCATGAAGGAGACCAAGAAGTCAGGATAGCTTTGCTCATTCGCATCCAAGACTCCGTGCCTGGCTGTATTCTGTCAATTAGCCAGTGTGAGAACAATTCCAATTAAAAATAAAAAGCCCGAATAAAACATCATGAGATGCTGTTCTTCCATTTATTTTTGCAATTATGGTTTTAATTATTTCTGACAATGCTGCTTTGATTCTTCTTTTTTTTTCTTTTGGTGTAATAACCTACCGCAGTCTATTTTCCAGCACACGACGAGACCTCAGTAAAATACAACCAGCAGGAGCAGGCAGCAGGACCATAGTCTCCAGGCATAGGTCTGGGAAGTCAGGAAACCATATTTTTTTTTGCCTCTTTTTCAGTCAAACCGCTGCTATTCCGTGTACCTGCCTGTTAATGGGGGTTGTGACACTCACCTGCCGCCCTGCAACAGCAGCCACGGACCCGGCAGAGAAAAGAGGCGTTAATGCAGCCACGTCTCTGCTGTTAAATCCTTGCTGGGGAGCGGGAAGAGAGTCACCGCTCTTTGTGTGCAAATGCTAAAAGCGTGGGGATTAGCGCAGAGCAGATTAGTGAGGACTTGCTCCATTGCTGCCCCTTCCTTCCCTCCCTCTCCTCCCCAAAAACTTTTCTGGAGCAGCTAAATATATACCTGCCGTTTCCAAGGTAGAGCTCGCTGCGTGGCAGAGCTGTAATTGGCGACTCAGGGAAATTACAGCCACGGATTCTGGCATTTGGATCCTCCTGGCTGGCATAATAATTTCTCCCTAGGTAGCTGGTATTTAACTTGTCTTATCTGCTCCTGATAGTTGTAATTACAGTGCCCGCTAATTTCACTGAATATTGCAGCCCGCTGGAAGGGTGGTTGGAGAAAGGTCAGGGGGTTGCAGGAGGGCTCCTGCACCAATGATGCTGCCAAAATGCAGATGCTGAGCCCATGGAGCTGGTACCCAATGTCCCTGGATGTGCCCCTTCCCACCTTGGTGGGGCTGGAGCAGCCTCACACCCCCCACCACGCTGTTGTCCTTGTTGGCACCAGGGAGGGACGTGCTGAAGGGAGGTTGAAGTACTGGTGTCCTTCCCTGTGGGGTGAATGTTGGTCTCCAGCTCATGTCAGGGCTGGCTGGTTTGTGTGAGGTCACTTCTTGGGCTGTGCAGTGAGAGGCTGGTTGGCACTGGTGTTGGTTGTCCCTGAGGCTGCTTGTCCCTGAGGCTGGTGTTCCTTGTGGTTCGTTGTCACTGATGTTGGTTGTCACTGATGGTGTTCCTTGTGGTTCATTGTCCCTAAGGTTGGTTGTCACTGGTGTTGGTTGTCCCTAAGGTTGGTTGTTCCTGTGTTGGTTTTCTCTGATAATGGTGTTCCCTGCAGTTTGTTGTCCTTGTGGCTGATTGTCCCTGAGATTGGTTGTTCCGGGGTAATTGTCCCTGAGAATGGCATTCCCTGTGGTTCATTGTCCCTGAGGCTGGTTGTCCCTGAGGTTGTTGTTCCCTGTGGTTCATTGTCCCTGAGATTGGTTGTCCCTGAGGTTGGTGGTCCCTGTGGTTCATTGTCTCTGAGGTTGGTGTTTGCTGAGGTTGGTGTTCCCTGTGGTTCACTGTCTCTGCAGTTGGTTGTCTCCAAGATTGGCATTCCCTGTGGCTCATTTTCCCTGAGGTTGGTTGTCTCTGAGGCTGGTTTTCCCTGTGGTTCCTTGTCCCTGCAGTTGGTTGTCCCTGAGGCTGGTGTTCCCTGCAGTTTGTTGTCCCCAGCACTGGTTGCCCCTGCTCCAAGAGCAAGCTTCCAAGGGGAAGATTCGAGTCTGGCTTTGAGGAGATTCAGGGCTGGTTTTGGGGAATTCACCTTCTGCCAGCACGGCTTGGGCTGCTGCCTGTGCCAGCCCTTCTCCTGCTGAGCCAGCACCAGGCAGGTTTTATGTGGGTGTCGGGCTGGACTCAGTGTCAGAGAGCTGGGGAGTCCTGCTGACACAGGCTGGAACTACAACACTGGGGGTTTGTGCAGAAAATGCTGGTTTTGAGAGCACAGCGAGCTGCTGGGGCTCTGCAGAGGGAGGAGGAGGAGACCCTCACTGTCACATCTCCCAGGGCCACGATTCAAGCCCTGGGAAGGTCCTCTTGTCTAGCAAAAAACCCCCACCCCTCCCATGAAGTTTTTAAGCTCCACTAAGCAGAAATAGTTCCAAGTGGTGATATTTACCTCCCGGGGATGAGTCTGAACTGTTGGTAATCCTTGCGCTATAGGGTACAGAGATCTTTTTGCAAGGATAATAAACTCCCCGGTAATAGCTGTCCTTCCCCTGGATCACGCACACTCCTCCAGGAGCTCAGGGCTTTGTTTCTGGAACAGGATTAGGTGTTAACGCTGCAAAATGAAACGGGGGCACAGTAGCTGTCTTTCACATTCCTGCTTTCCGAAGGGTTTCTCTGTTCCCTTGACTGTTCTCACAGTTTGCCTCCTCCTTGCATTCCTCAGCCCTAAACCACGGATGCTTTTTACAACAGCTGGACATATTGTTTTAAGTGATAATCTTTAGATACTGCAGCCTAGCAGACAGTTCATAAGAAATATCTGATTCTGTGACTATCACTTCTTCCTCTGTCCTTGTGAGCAGCCTTTGAGGGTTAGGATGTGCTGTTTTTTCTCCTTTTTTTTTTTTTTTAATGAGAAAAATAATTTCCCCACAGCCCCTGTCAACAGTTTTTAGCCTGTAATGGGTTGTTTACTCCAAGCTGGATTTGATATGTAGGTCTTGTCTTTCCTGACAGAACCCTTCAAGGTTGGCTCTTGAGTGCAAAACACTCACATTTTATATTTCTGTTTTCCTATGAATATTTCCCAAGATTTGCTTAAAATGAGTTGTTTCCATGACTATGCTCACTTGATGGACTTGTTCCTTGGGATACAAATGGGTCTCCAAGTCTGTTTCTCTGTGGAGGGGGAGGATAATGAGAACAACATCTGTTGTGGTGTAAGCTGTAAATTTAAGATTTTTTTTCTCATCCTGTAAAAGATCAGCAAATTGTGCTGATGCTGATGAGGTACTTTGTGCCATCCCCAGTGCTGGTGGGTTCAGAGTGGGGACACTTGAGGACATGTCACACATCTTGCTTTTTCTTCTCTTGGTGTGCCAAGGCTGGTGTGTGGTGCCGCCTCCAGGTTGGAGCTGGAGAGAGGAGCAATGGGAGTCCAGAAGGGAGAATGTGGAAGAAAAGAAAGAAAGAAAAGTTGGGAAGGGGGAAAGAAAAATGTCAGATGGAAGAAGGGAGCAAGTAAAATAAAACCAGGGCGTTGCAAAGGGTGCACCAAAGAAAAATCCATGACTGGTAACTCTCAGTGTGTGAAGTTCAGCATTGAGGGGTGAGCTCCTAAATTAAAACCCTCCAGCCAGCACAGAAATGTGGGGGGTTTGGGTTCAGCCAGTTGGTACCCGAGTTCCAATGGGATAGTGCATCCCCTCACTGGGTTTTTTATATTTTCACTCTGTGTGTGCATGTGTATGTGTATATATATATATTTATTTATATAAAAATCTAACAAATTTCTAACCCATATAAATCCAATTACCCATGTTTTGCCTGCAGGGAGCGAGGGAGATTAATGTTTGGTATTTTGGCAGGAATGTAAAAAGAAATAGGTGGTAATAACAATGAAGGCTCATAAAAAGGAGCCGATAGTCGTGTCTGCGCCCGGAACCCGGCTGTAATTCTCCTGGGGATTTGTCGGCAGAGTGCCCTGCTCCCGTGGAGGGGCAGGAAAGAGCAACGAGTGCTTCCTGGGCACTTGAGCATCCATCCTTCCAGTGAAGGCTCCATTAATGTGATAATAATAGAGGCTGATAAAGAGAAATGGTTTATGCTCCCAGGGCACCTTCTTGTGACAGATCCTGCTCTGTGTCGGGGCTCGTAGGAGCCACAGGAGCGTGCTCCTCTTTATCCCTGTTTCACGGAGAGGAAAGTCCCAGGAAAGGAGGATGAACATGGAAGGAGAGGGGGAAGCTGAGCTCTTCACCCTCTGTGATAAGTCCGTGGTGGTGCTGGTCCCTGCAGGTCTGGCTTGGAGTGACCTGGCCCCGGAGGGTTTCAGGCAGGAGTTGGGAGTGCCAGAGTTGTGCTCTCATCAGTTTTTCTCCACTCAGAGACCTTTCCTGCAGTGTCTCTTCCCTTCCCTCTCACAAAGCCAGGAACCTGAGGTGCCTTTTCCTGCAGCTCTCACTCACAGGCCAGTAGCTTTGTTGGAGGATCAGGAGTCACTGCGAGGCTGTTCCCGTCTCATCACATCACTGCTTGGCCTTGTCCCCTCGAGCCTGTGGCTGTCCCATGTGGTGCCACAGTCAAAGAGGCTGTTGTGGCAGAATGCTACCAAGTACAGCTTTCTCTGCATGCTGCTCATTGGGGTTGCTGTGGGGGCATCCCTGGCAGGCCATGGTTGGCCATCCCGGTGGGTTGATCCTGCCTGCAAACCTTGGTTGGGTTTTATCCCAGCTGCAGTGGTGGAAACATCTCCACTGACAGGCTGCAGGTGCTTGAGCCAGAGGTGCCTACCAGGCACCTCCACTCCCTCAGCTTGGGAGCCAGTCACTCATCATCGTCCCCTGACACCCTCCCTCTGCTGTCTGGGTGACTTCCCTCTGCTGTTGTTGTCCCCTGTGTGGCGGGTGACACCTGCTGTGCTCCTGAGCTGCCACCCGTGGTCACATATTAATCATGGTTCAGATATTGTGTCCCTACAGCTGGTTCTGCCTTCTCTGCAGGCTTTGCATCAGGCTCCTTGCTCTCCTTTTATTACCACTGCCAGTTTTATAACCCACTTTATCAGATGACTTTTTTTTTTTGCCTTTCTTAAAGAGCATAACCCATGAGCAACTCATCATTTCCGAGAGAGGGAGAGCGCCGTTAGCGGGAGAGCAAGGGCTCCATGCTCGCACCTGAAATGAAGAGCCTGCTTTACCGTGGTGTTGCATTTAATTCAATCAAGGCAGTTAAAGCCGAGATTTAAAGTCCTTTGTGTGATCACAGGAGTTGCTCTGATGCGGCAGCAGGTAGAAGGAAAGATTGAACCCGTTTCTGAGGAGACTCGGAGTAACTGTTGGAAGCAGCCAGGCCTGGGGCTGACTGCGGCAGCGGCCACGGTGGGAAGCTCTTAGCATTCACTGCGCGTCCCATCTCTGTCTCCGTCACCCTCCCTGCTCCTTCTCCTCATCCCCGTATTCCTTTAAGTAGAATTGATTAGTTTGCCTTTTTTTTTTAACTGGGGGGAGGGCTGCTTTTAATTAATATTCTTAACTGTATGATAATTGCACTGACTGGTCCCATCGCTGTCTGAGTCACCCTCTCCTCCCTTGTTCTTGCGGGAAGGCTCTTTGGACTTAATTAAAGTTAGGGATCCAGGGCTAGTGGGAACAGCGGGAGTCTTGCAGGGTTTTTGATGAAATGATTGCTGTGGGGGAAGCGGCTATTTCCTACCCAGAGCCATAGATTGTGATGCTGAGACCGTATTACGACCGTCTGGTTTGGCCACCTGCTTTACACGGGCTGCTGCATCTCATCCTGCATTCCCCACCCTGTGCCCACAGATCCTTCCTGGACACCCCAGCCCTTGTTTTGGGGTGAGAGGAGCCCAATTTCACAGTGTTGCTCCTGCTTAGAGACATTCCCTCCTTGAGGGAGCATATCTTGGAGCAACACTGTCTGAGCTCCCCGTGCCCACCACCGGTGGGGTGTTGCAGGTTGTAGTGGGGAATTTTGGAGGGATGATGGAAAAGCTGCATGAACTCAGCAGATCTTTTTCATCTCTGGTTTCAGCACTGGTGCTCGCAGACAGCGCTGCCACCAGAGCTCAAATGCAGACCAAGCGAGAGCTTAACAAGCTCCGAGAGCTGTCCAGAAAGTTATCCTGACACCAAGTGACAGACTCTCAATTGATATCCTCTGGAGACTTTAAACTCACTTCTGCGAGGTTTCCAAAGCTGGTTTTGTCTCATACCTGAAGAATCCTTTATCTGCTACGACGCCTCCCCTGCCTCGTCTCATTGCTCTTGACGTTTCTTTGTTGCCTGCTGCAGCTCGGGTAAACTCCACTGCAAAACTATTTAAGAGGGGTTTCTCACAGCCTTTGCTCAGCTCTCTTGCTGGAGTCCTGCTATAAATCACCTGGGCTGATGCTGTTCCTGCCTGGCTCTGCAGGGAGTGATATCAGGACTGCTGTTGCTCATCCCAGAGGGCAGGGAATGCTCCAGACCCTTGGGGAAGGACAAATAACAAATATAGTGGTTGGTGTAGAAAAGGGAGAGAAACTCTTGTAGGAGATCGCTCACCTTCCATCCTGGCAAAGCTCTGGAGCAAACAAGCAAAATTATTTGTGATCAGCTAGAACAGACAAGAAGCTGTGCCACAGCCAGCAGAGATTTGTCAAGGAGAAATTGTGTCAGATGAATCGAATCTCGTCTGTACCATGAAGTAAGGAGCCTGGTGGGCAGGGGGGAAGCAGGAGGTGCCTCAGACAGTGATCCAGGCAAGGCTGGAGCTGCTGCCCTGTGAGTGAGTGGGAAACCTGAGGTGGGAATCGCTGTCTGGGATGGCTGTGAGGAAGCAGGCTGGGAGTTCTAAGGTGCTTCCCTTCTTCTGAGACCCAGCCCAGTCTAAAATCCATTCCCAGCTGGTAGGAAAAACCACTTTTGCAGTAGTTTCAGGCTGCAGCTGTGGCTGGTAACGCCCTGCTGAATGGCACAGAGTGCTTGGGGAACTGGCTTTATGTCCTGAATCTGCCTGTGCAGGAGAGTGCCTGTTCACAGCATCATTGTGCTCCAGACCTGGCGTTTTGGGGTTCCTCCAAGGGCTCTGGAGGTTTCTGAAGTAGAGGTGTGCAGTTGCTGATGTCTCATTCTAGACCCCATCCTGTGGTGTCCCGACTGGGAAGGTCCATGATGGAGTGTATTGATTTTCCTTCCATGCAATGGGGTTTTCCAGCCCGCTGCAGGATGGTTGCTGGCCTCATCCTGCTGCCTCCTGCTGCCTTTTCCTGTGGTGTTCCCAAGCAGCAGCACTTTTCCCCCTCTCCCTGCTGTGGGTGTCATGCTGCAGCACCCATGGCAGAGCCAGCCATCTCTGGACCCCTTCCCCAGTCACGTCAGACCCACTGTGTACAAGACAAGCTTTTAAGAGGCAGCTGTGGCCTGCCCAGACTCTATAACTGGGGTTGGACACTCTCAGGGGTGCAGTTGAGGCATTTTCCTTGATTTTGCTTTTATTGCCTGGTAAATCAGTGATGGGGCCAGCCTGCCTGCAGGAAACAGCTCAGTGCACTGAAAGGTGTTCTCCCTGCTCCATCTCTCTCCTAGCCCACCTCCCCAAGCTGGGAACCATCTGGGGTGGCCAAAACCAGATGGTCCTGGGCCTTGGGCTCACTCTGGGGAAGAAGCCCTGGCATCTGCTGGGCCTCACTCGCCGAATCCTGTGCTTTGTCCTGCGATTGCTGAGCTTGCAGCAGCAAGTGGTTTTCAAGACTGATGCTGCACTTAGCAGGGTGCTGCCAAACCCATGGAGTCCAGCAGGTTATTTCCCTTTAGAAGCCATTTATCTTCTCCCTTTCAGATGCCGGGCTTCTGTCTCTCATCTCTGGTTTTATCTCTGGTGTGGGAAGGACCTCAATTTTCCCAACCCTCCCAAATCACTGGTGCTGGGCATGGGGTCAGACCCCATCCTGGGGAGGAGAGGCAGCTCTGGGGGCAGGGACTGTGAGAGAGGGGGTGGCAAAGCTCTACTGATTTTTTCCCTTTATTAATTAGGGCAGTTTGTTCCAAACTTCAGCTTCTTAAGCATGTCTTTCAGTTGGACGAGGCTGCCCTGTGGGCTGGTGGAATTCCAGAAGGTTCTGGGCTGGGGTTTGAAAGTTTTATTCCAGCAGGGAATTGACAACTTGTCTTTCTTTCTGGGTGAGGGTTGCACAGATTGAGGGGAAAGGTGAGGTGCAAAATGTCAGATAGGAGGTTTAGGAGTGCCTTGGGCTCTGCCACCACCTCTTGCTTGACCTCACTTCACCTGAGGCTCCAAATTTCCTGACTTTTTGTTCCTTTGAGAGACTCTGAACCTTACACGCTGCCAAACATTTTGGACACTCCCATCCCAAAGTATCCTACACTAACAACACTCTTTCTCATTAAACACTAACTTAATAGAACAAGAGAATGCCGTGTGATGGATATTAAACTTTAACAACTGTGTATATCTATTACCTTGCTGCTAAATCTTTATATGCCTTAAATAATCAATTGATATTTAATTAGCATACAGTACTATTACTGCCTTCCTAAATCTATAATGATAAACCAAGTTACAAGTTATTGGACGTTAATTACTATCTGATGATTAGAAACAGCAAGACATTTACCAGCCTCATCCCGGATATAATCCAGCGTGTCCGTGCACACTGCTGAGCCGAGCCACGCTCCCTGTCTCTTAATAATCAATGGCTGTTCAACATGCAATATTTGTCTAATTAGCACTAAATTAAATCCTCATTGACAACACTTCAGGGTAAGAGATCTGCATCGAATATGATGGATTAGACACGGAAGGGCTGTTATTGTAAGCAGGAGATGTGTGTGTCACTTGCTTTGCTTGTCATGGCTGGCACATGGCTCCCTGTGACTGTCAGCCCGCTCCTGGGGGGACGGTGATGGAGCGGTGCCTGGATGTTGGATTGACAGTCCTGGAGACCCTGGGTCTCTCTTTAATCGAGCTGTAGATATGAGCAGCTCTTCCCAGCACCCTCCTCTGCTTCCAACCTGCTCTCACCCATGGATGTACAAGCGTCTCCACCAGCAGGGTGGGTTTAGGTGGGAAAAGGGCTTTTTGTGCCGGGGCTTCCTCTGCTGGCAGAGGGCAGATCAGCTGCTGTGGGCAGATGTTTCTTCTGCATTTTGTGCATCTAGCAAACTTTTTTGGGAGTCTGTGTAGCCTCTGTTTGGGCAATGAGGGTCAGGGAGATCAGGTTTGGGTTGGAAGAGATTTTGAAGCTCGTTTCATGCCCCATGGACAGGGACACCTTCCACTATCCCAGTTTGCTCCAGCCTGGCCTTGGACACTTCCAGGACAGTTGGACATCCCCAACACAAGGGATGCAAAACACAAGTTTGCAGCCACAGGTCTGAGCTCACAGCAGGGACACTGGGGGAATTCAGAGGGGTGTGGGGACAAGAGCAATCCCAAATCCTGGCATTGCAGGGAGGAGTTCCCTCGGGAGCTGCCGTCTCGCACATGGCAGCCCCGCGCCGCAGTTTGTCAGCATCCATGGAAGCTGTTTTGCGGGAGCAGCGGGAAGGATTGCACAGCCGCCGGCTCCTTGTGAGACTCAGCCTGTCCTTCACACTCAGCGTGGATGTAATTAACTGTGCTGATGGGATGTTATGCCAACAGCAAAGCAGAAAACACCAGAAAATGAGTCAGGAGCGATAGCGGGGCTGTTGAGCGCAGAGAGGCGGGAAGCGGCAGCCAGGCGTGCGGCTGGGCTCGTGTCCTGCCACATGGCAGCGGGATCATCCTCCTGCAGCCTCCCTGCCTCCGACCGAGGGCAGGGTCTGGCTCTGGAGAGGAGCAGCAGAGCACAGAGAGCCTCACTCAGCACCTGCCATGGCTTTGCTGTGGCATTCAGGGGAGATACACGGTCCCTGCGAGGTGTTTTTCTCCCTGGATGTGTGATGGATGTGTAACTTCAGCTCTTCGTTCCCTCCCTTCAATCCTTTGCAAGGAATCACTCTCCTTGCTGTGTCAGGGACATTTCTCAGCACTGGTTTTCCTGTCTCTTCAGGGTTTTACAGGTGGTAAAACCTCCTGAAGCCTGAGCAGCTCCTTGGCTCCTCTCTGCCCCCCAAAAGTGCAGAACCTCACTGGCTGGTAGGTCTCCTGCACTTGGCAGGAGCAAGGATAAGAAAGAGGAATTTTTTTTTAAAAAAAGGAGACTTTCAATTAGCAGCTGAAATTGTTCTTAAAAGAATTTGCCTATTCTGCAAGGAATGTTTAGTAATTGATAGCAATTCCTAGCAATTAAATACAAATTAATTCATGCTACTGAGAAGCAGTTTATTTATGGTTCTGTATTTATGGGCACTCCTTCTCTTTAAAACTATCATCGTCGCTTTTGATAAGTAATTAGAGTTTACTGAATAATTTCCCAATGTAGGTATGAATTTTAAATAATTTTTAATACCGTGCAAGTGTTTCATTGTATTGCTGAGTGAGGGATTATCATTATTTATATTGTAGTAGGGCCTGGAGGCTGGGACAGGCACTGTACGAGTGTATAGCACAGAGACAGTCCCTGCCCAGAACAGCTTGCAGGGAGTTTTATGGCAGCAGCAGGATCATGAACGTGCTTTTCCAAGAGATAAAAGATATTTGGAGTGTTTTGCACCTGTGTAGCACAGGCTGTAAACGTGTTTCTCCTTCCTCTTGATTAGGGGGAAATAGTTATTCCCTGATAGTGATAATAATGGTTAATCACTCTGAAGAGGAGGGGCAAAGTCCAGACCATGGTGGGGGGGAACAAAACCAATGTATTTTGATTAGTTAAATTATAGATTATTTGAGCAGCTTGGGATAGTGGAAGGTACACGGCCCATGGCAGGGCTTGTAACAAGATGAGCTTTAAGGTCCCTTCCCAACCCAAATCCTTCTGGGATTCTGTGTTTTGAAGTGACTTTTATTTGCTTTGTGGCTTTTCTAAGATGATCTCAGATTGTGGTTGCAAACTTTTAACTGTGTTCCTACAGCTCCACACATGCACTTCAGCTCTGTACAAGGTGAGATCTTCATGCAATCCCATTTCCAGGACTGGCAGATTTGAGCAGAGAGGGAAAAGCAACAAGTGGTGGGAGTTCACAGTGTGACACCAGCCATGGAGAGAGCTCTGGCCAGAGGAGCTGGTTTTAGGAAAACTGTGTCTTTCATCCCCAACACCTTCCATCAGGTGTGTGACTCCCCTCAAAGCACCCGATGGCTGCTCAGCAGGGCAGAACTCATGTCAGGGATGCTGTGGGAGGGAGAGATGTCTTCTGATGCCTGATTTACAGATGGGGAAGTCATCTTACAAATGCTGGAAGCAGGAGTTGGCCAGGCTGAAGGGAAGTGCTAATTAAAGCACATGGTGACAGCATCCATGCGAGGAGGATCCTGGAGAGAGGGAGAAAGCCAAGCCCGGAGAGCAGGCACCACGTTCAGAAGTGAGCCTGGGAGCTGGCAGCAGCATCTGGGCTTGCAGTGCCAGGCAGGAGCACACTCCAAAGCACAGACTTTGTGCCCTAAATATCTTCTAGGGGTCCTGAGGCAAATGTTGCTTTTGTGGAGGGTTAAACCCAAGCCTGGGAACCTTGGAGAATTAAGTATCCCACAGTGTCAATGTGTGGGGACAGCTTTGGGATTTACCACATGCACTTGTGTTATAGCTCCCATGGGCTGCTTGGTACTTGGAGGCTGCCTGGATCCTTTGGAACATCACGGAGGTGCCCGACCCCATTGCTGCTCCTGTCCCCTTTGTCACCTGTGGGTAGCAGGGTTGGCCCCCACCTCTGATTCAAAGTCTGTGCTGATCCTGCCTGTGGCAGCACAGCCTGTTCTGGCTCATTTCTGCCTTCATTACTGAGCTTGATTAAACGGTACTTGTACAACCAAGGGTTGGGAAAACACACAAAGGGACTCTTCTACTCATCTGAGGCACTTGGATACCGTGGAGACAGATGCTGAAGGGAGAGGGAGACGTGGTTTGACATTGCGGTGGCGGTAATGAGATGTAGCCCATTAGGGCAGCGTCCTTCTGGGATCCAGGTGCCTCCAAGGGAGGGAGAGGGTTCAGACAGAGCCCCAGGACCTGGAAAAGGCTCCCTCTGAAGAAGGAAAGAATGAACTGAGGAGTTGTGCTGTCTGAGGGACAGGGTTTTCTGGTTTTTGCAGAGGATGGGGTTGGGAGAAAATGATGGTGAGGCTGTTTTGGCCTCAGGTTCTCACGTCTGTATCTTGTTTTATAGAGTCTGTGTGTGCAGCCAGCGATATTATTGGCACTGTTAGAGCACACAGAGCTGCATTTAACCAGCACCTCCTGGGCTCTGCAGCTGCTGTAGCATCACAGGACGTGAGCAGAGCATGGGGTGATGCTAAGAAAGGAGATGACTCTTGTCACCGTTCCATGATTCCTAAAGCAGGATGTGGTCTCCCAGATCGGATCAAGCTTGTCTTTGGGAGCTGGGAGAAGCTGTAGCAGAAGGGGGCAGCTCTTATAACAGGGCAGCAATGGGTGAGTTTGGCCAGGCCTGAGGAGGCCAGGTCAGGGACTGTCCATGGGGTCCACCCTGAGTGCTTGTGTGAGGCACATGGCTCAGCAGAGACAGGCCTGGGAGTTCTGAAGATGAGGAGCAACTTCAAACCAGCAGGCTCGTGGTCTTGAACTCTCCTGCTCTGGGCAGTCTTCCCTTAGATTTTTCAGCCCAATTATTTTTGTGCTGTCCTTCCCATGCTGGAAGAGTGTGGAGCTTTCCTCCCTGCCCGTCTGCAAACCTCATCGTGTGCTTCATTTAAACATTTTCCTTTTCCCCATTCCCTGCTGCTGCGAGGGTCTGGGGCACGGTGGTGCCTTTCATCCCTCCTTCCCTGTGATGATTCAGAGCTGGTGGCTTTTGGCCTCTGCACCACGGGTCTCTGGTTTGTTATAAGCTGTTGTGAGGTTGTTCATGGTGCTCTGGTACACAGAGGAGAGATGCTGGGGACTCTTCTGAGTTAATGAACTGCCAGATTGCAAGGGATGACCCTCAGTGACACCCCGGGTCTCTGTGGGAGGTGTGTGTGTCACCCCCTGCTCTCACCCTGTGATCTGAGTGCGCTGGCACCGGGTTCATGTGTGGACTCAGGGATCTTAGGAGATGCTCGAGGCTTTTAACTGCGGGCTCTGATGGCCCTGCTCTCCCTTCCCAAACTCCCAGAGCTCCCATAATTAACTGCACATCCCCAAGTCACTGCCTCTCTGAAGCTGCAGGACCTGCCAGTGCTTCTGACTGCTCCAGTGCCCTGTGAGTCTCCAGTCAGGGTCAGAGGAGCTCAAAGGCTCCAGGATGGAGAGGCAGGAGCACTTCCCCACCCTTGGACTGAGGACTGAAACACCCCGGACTCCCAGGGGTGTAAACAGGGGTTGGGCTCTCAGCAGCCACAAGGTTACTGGATGTTTGTGCTCAGCTGAGCAGGGCAGGGCTGTGGTAGGTGCCAAAATCACCGGATGATAGAAGAGACAAGAGACGATGATGGCTTTGCTGAGGATGTGAGGAGGACAATGCCCTTGCGGGAGGAGGGTGCGGGGAAGGAGCTGAGCCATCCTAATCCCTTCTGGAACGATCAGAGTTAAACTCCCGCAGCAGGATTGCTCACCAGTGATTCATCAGCCTGAGCATTAGGGCGGTTCTCCCTTGCTGTCTGCAGAAATAACACTGGGGAACAGGGGAGGGGGATGTGTCACCCCCCAGGGAGATTTGGATGGCTCTGAAGTGTCTCCACATGGACAACCGACCAAAGCTGGGGGGTTGAGAGAAGGAGATTTGCAGACTGGAGGCAGGGGTGCTGCTGGCACGGTGCATCTCTGGTGTCTCACTGACCATGTGTGGACAAGGGATGCTCCAGCCATGGGTGGACACTCAGGTTTGGGGTGCAGAGGTGCCTGCCTGTGGCTAAATTTTGCATTTTAGAGCAGAGAGTTTGAACTTTCTCCTGTTGCTCCACCACAAGCAGCACCTGAACCATGCAAAGCCCAGACAGAGTTTGGCAGGTCAGAGCCTTCCTGCCTTTATTGCCTCTTCCTGACAGCAACTCAACCCTCTGCCAAATAAAAATTCCACGCACGGAGCCGGTTAAAAACATCAATTAGTTCTAAAACAATTATTATTTTTTTTGAAATGCCATTTTATATATGCAATAACACAACACAATAATCCTGGGTTATTTAACAGAGCATTTACCATGAAAACAGTCATTACTCTTTAAACGCTGCTGACTGTACAAGCCTCTTAACATTAAACGGCAAGCGAGGCAGAAGTCTTGCCATCAGAAATGCCACATTCTCCTGAATATATTAAAAACACTGGCACTGGGAAGCTTGCTGCCTGGCTGAGTGGCTGTTCCTGTGCTGGGAAAAGCTTTAAAGTGGAAATGAGAGGTTCTGGGGCAGCCCATGGAACATGGCAGTAATGTCCAAATTTTGGTTTGTTTAGGTGTGGGTGTTTGTTGGAGGGGATTAGATGCGTTCAACCCAATTTCAGTGTATCCCCATGCCTTCCCTGTGCCCCCATTCCTCTCTTTTTCAGCCTCAGTTGCACCAGAGGAGGTTCAGACTGGACATCAGAAGGATTTTTTTTCACAGAAAGGATTGTTAGACATTGGAATGGGCTGCTCAAAGAGGTGGTGGAGTCTCCATCCCTGGAGGTGTTCAAGGAAGGACTGGAGGCGGCACCCAGTGCTCTGGGCTGGGTGATAAGGTGGGGATCAGTCACAGGTTGGACTCAACCTCAGAGGTTTTTTCCAGCCTCAGTGGTTCTGTGGTCCTGCAACATCCTCATCTCCAAGGGTAGCAGCCAGGTTCATTATCCAGCCTAAACCCAGTGGATTTAGCAGGTTTAATAGTCTCGATAGGGCCTATCATAATGCACTGATAAAGATGTTTTTTGCAGCTAAGTCAATAATGAATTTAGCAGTAAATTCTGCGTTTCCCCCTTTTGAGGTTCAAGGGAATTGTGCTGGATGTATATTATTTGCTTATTTATTAGACCTCTTCTAGCTACCTGGCACGAGCCCGAGGGAGCAGATGGAAATACCATTCTCAGGCTACCAAAAGCCTTTGGTTTAAGCAAAATAGTTGTGTTTAAAGATTAATTTAAGATGCTTTAAAAATTGAGCAGGCCATTCATTTTTAATATTGATTGATATTATTATAAAAGATTCAGCTGCAACTCTTCTCACCAGGACCTCTCTTGGCGCGCAGACAGTGCGTTTGTCTGTGAGGGACGTGGCTTAGTTATTTTTAATCTTTGATACTTGTTCTTGTGAAATTTATGGGAAGCATCGTCTCGTATCTGGCACATCAGAGCATCCCAGGCGGGAGCTGGGAGGGCCTGGGGAGGAGGTGAAGTTGGATGAATGGCTGGTGAGGGTTGGAGCCCGTGTCTGCTGGATGAAGGGAAAAGCTTGGCACATCTTATTCCAGCAGCATCGTAGGACTGGGAGCAAATCTTCCATTAAACTGGAAGGAGCTGTGGTACAGTAAATGCTGGGGACCTGAACAGGCAGAAAATAAAATCTGCCCAAACAGCCAGAACATTTGATTGTGCTTCTTGCAAGACTCCTACAGTTGGTTTTTTGGGGTTTTTTTTTGTTTTATTTTTTTAATTAAACATTTTTTTTTAAAGTGGAAATGAAATATTGGCAGAGCGCCCAAGCCTGGGCACCCCCTTTGCATTGGCATCCTTTGATAGTGTTCTGTTGGCAAGGCTGGTGACACAAGGCAGGCACCCCAGCCCTGGAGGAGCTGTGTTTGATGCTGAGGAATAATTCTCCAAATTGCATTTATTTCACAGGCGTGAAAGGTCACAAAGTGAAGGGAAACAAGAACTGTATTCAATTAGACAATTCGATCAAAATAAATCTGTCAAGATGGCATTCCTGCTGAGGAATCAATTGACTTGGAAAATGAAGGCAGCTGCTGCTGCTGCTGCTGCTGCCATTATTGTTGTTATTATTATTATTATTTTAAATTAGCTCCTGTACCTGCCATGAGTACCTGAGCTAGAGTGCCCGAGTGGCTGAGCTCATCTGTCACTCTTATTAGATATTAATACATCCTCCTCCGCCTTGCATTTAGTGCCCTGTTAATGGTCAAGTGGCCCCAGAGTGCTTCCTGGGAGGCTGATGGGAATGATTAGTAATGAGAAGGGATGGCAAGGTGCTTTTTTTTTTTTTTTTTTTTAATTTTTTTTTTTCAGCCAGAAAGTTCAAAGGGATTGAAAAACCTGGTAAGATGGAGAAGAAGCAAGGACACACATGTGCTTGGTCACACACGGTTCTGGGTGGCTCTAAATCAACCTCAGTAATATCCCTGCGTGTTCCTTTCTGTTCCAGCAGAGAAGCACCCAAATAATGCAATTTATGGCTGGGAATTGATAGAAAAGAGGTTTTTCTCCCCATGTTGGTGTTGCTCTTGCTTCTCTGGGTGTGCTGGCTCTGACTGGCTTGGTAGCACTGGGGTTGTCCCCATGCCTTGATGGGCAAAGGAGTTTGCCAAGAGACACCGTGGGAGGATGGGGTAGAGGGACACGATCCATCAGGTTGGAAGCTGAGGAGAGGCTGGAGCGGGCAAAATCTAGCATGAGATATTCCCTTAGGGAATACTTTATTTTGCAGAGGAAGAAATCCTCCCATTGGAGAGACCTTGAAGCCTCCACAGTCCTCTCCATCATCTGAGCTATTTAAAACTTGACTTGATAGAGCACTGGAGAATTACAGCAAAGCAACAGGCCTGCCCCAGCTGGATGAGAGCCTGGAGAACTCTGACAGATCCCTCCCAGCTTTGGCACTTCCCTTTCTGCTGCCGTCAGCCCTTGGCGGCTGCTCCGGCGTCGCCTCCCAGGGATGTCCCATCTTTGAACAGGGAAATCAGATGTGAAGGTTCCCAGGGCTGCCAGGTAGCAGAAGTGTCTCGGAGTGCCTGAGCTGCCTGTGATGGGAAAGGTGATGAGAGAAGTTTCATTCATCTTTTACCAGCTGGGGTGTTCTCCTTTGTATCAGGCAGCATTAAAAAAAACCCACAGAAAAGAAAGAAAAGGCACCAAGCTCCTTTAAAGACAGATTTTATCACAGCAGTGGATTGCTCTGCTTGCCAACTGCCTTCAGCTTGGTGCAGCTCATTGAAGAGCCTCTTCCCATGCCTTGGGCAGCTCTGCCTGGATACAGCTTGTGGCCAGGAGGTTTCACCCTGGATGGGTAACCTGAGTTGGCAGCAGGTCGTCCTCTCTCTGTCTCAGAAGGTGGCTGAAGTGGTAGCAGTAGGTGGCAGAGAGAACCAGGGTCCTTCTGGATCTCTGACAGGTACCAGCACTTGGGTTTGGTGCTGACACCATGCCCCAGATGGCTTTTGTGGGTGTGACCCATCCTTCTCCCTTAAATAACAGAATCTTTTCTGTTGGAAAAGCCCTCTAAAATCATCAAGTTCAACCACTGCCAAACCCACCACTAACCCATGTCACCAAGGGCCACATTTTTTAAATCCCACCACTGCCCTGTGCCAGTGCTTGAAAACCCTTTCCATGAAGAGCTCCTTCCTAATATCCAACCTAACACCTCCCCTGCTGGAACGTGAGGCTGTTCTCTCCTGTTCTGGTCCTGCTGCCCTGGTGCTGCCTGGCCATCAGACCCTGCTCTGTGCACTGGGTGGGTGTAACTGTGCCCACCTTGAGGCTCTGGGGCAGGGCACGTGCATTTGGAGCCAGGCTGAGGATGGACTGGCCTTTGCACACCTGTGTGTGCAGGTGATCCAGCTGGGATCACGCAGGGGCAGCATGGCAGGAGAGGGACCTCAGCTATTGCCTCCTCCTCCCATTGCTTGAATTTTTATTGACTGGTGATGACAAACTGGTTTATGGACAGATCTTTTATACCCGCTAGGACTCGGCAGTTATTTTTGAGATGATGCTTTGCCTCAGAATCTTCCTTCCTTCATCCTTCATAAATCTTGAGCGAGGCTGCTGCATTCAGACCAAGCTTAATATTCTTCTTGCAGATCTCTGCACCAAAATGGCTGTATCCAAGCAGGGAGGGGTTGGCAGATTCCCCTCCACCCCTTTGCTCTGCTCTAAGGCCACCTCAGTGTTAGGGTCTGTAAAAGGCTGTGGGGTCCTTGGAGGGGGCAGGACAGTGCTGCCTTGGGGGTGTTGGTGTGAGGGTCCAGGGCATGGATATGAACCTCTTCTTTTCTATCAGGGTGTAGCTTGTGAGGAACAGGTTGGAGTATGGAGGTGGTGGTACCACCTCGGGAAGAGCAATGAGGGCAGTAATGGGAACAAAAGGATAAGGAAGGGATGGAAAGAGAGACTTACTTTGCAGCTGTGTTGCTGTTGTTGGCTTTTTTCGAGTGAAAAGCAGAGGAGAAGGAGTTCAGCCCCCTCATTTCACCTCTCATTCACTAACGCCTTCGGTTGCAAAGGACAGATCCCATTCACTTGGCCTTTCTCCTCTCCTCATTAACTCCCATGACCTTGAGGCTGTGGCAAGAGCAAAGCGTTTATCCCAACAAAAGGATTATCAAAATAAATAACAGAGTTTTCAGAAAGGTCGCGTCCCTCGCAAGCCCAGGCTGAGGCAAAACCTCTGTGCTCAGCTGAGTTTGGACTGGCTTTTCTTCCCAGTGTGTCGGGTGATAAATCCCACTTGTGTGACCTCGCCTGTGAGCAGCGTCCTTCTCCAGAGCTGGAGAGCATTTTCCTGGGAGCTGCAGGAGGGGGAGTGGAGCAATACCCTGTCCCCCAGGGATGTCTGAAAAGCCCCCTGGGACCCTGGTGTTGAGCTGTTGTTGTTGCTGCCCTTCCCAGACCATTCCAAGGATGCCCCGGTGGGGTGTGACCAGCAGAATGAGCCCCCGGGCTCCCTGTTAGCAGGTCACAGGAGGAATCCTCCTTTACAATGAAATGGACCCTGAGGGGTTCAAAATCAGGGCAAAAGATGCTGATTATTAAGAAAGTGTCGGATATAGAGAAATTAAGGACACAGTGTGATATGGAAACAAAGTGCAGGTGTTTTTGGAAGTGCTTCCTACAGATACACCTGTGTGTAGGTGTATGCACGCATAGGTGGTTCCCAGATAAGCCCTAAAAGTTGTTACTGCTAATCTTGGAGTTAAAAATAACAATATTCCCTGTAATTTTCACATCCTTTGGGATTTCCCTGTGTACTGCACTACTCTGGTTTAGTTCAGGCTGGGCTCAAGGGACAGGGCTTGCCCTCAGCTTATCACCTCTAGCAGGTGGGCTTTTTTCCATGTTTCCTACAGCAAACTTGTCTCTGACCTTCTTCCACTCTCAGTCTCTCTGCAAAGAAGTTAAATTCATGTTTGGTGATGCAAATGAACCCGGCTGCTTCCAGGGAGCCCTTGGGAGGCTGTCAGGAGCAGGCAGGCGTTGCGCACCCAAGTCAGGAAACGCGGGAGCTGAGCTGCTGGGAGTGCAATACCTGTGTGGAGGAAGAACAGAGCTGCCTCGCTGCGGGAGGTTCTCACATCCAGGGTGAGATCCTGCCTGGGATCTGAGCTGGCTCGGCTGCTCCACGCTTCCCTTCTGCTCCTCTTGGTTCATGCAGCTGGGGAATAAAAAGCACCTGCCTTTGCTGCCGCTGCCTGAGTGAAGTGTTATCAGGTTTTATTCTCCCGCCTGTCTCCCTTTTTCACACCTGTGTATCACAAAAACGTCTCCTATCATCACATGCCCCGCGAAACTCTCCTGGAGCGTTTATCTATTCGAGAGCAATAGCGGAGGATGTGATTTTTGAGGCTGGCGTCCTCCCTCTGCCTTTCATCCCCTCTCTTTGACATGATAGAGCATCTCCGAAGTTGTAAAGAGCATCTCTCTTTGTGTGGGTGCACCTGCTCCGCGCGCGCCGTGGGCGGGGGTGCTGTTAGCAGGGGGAAATCGGTGAATAATTTACCACGCAACCAAAAGGGCCCCTAAAGCTTTAAATTATTAACACCGAGTTCAGTTCAGAGCAGAGATGTTGGAGCTGTTTGCTTTGGCTGCGGGCTCTGCCTCTGAGCTGGGGTGGCAGGAGTAGGAGTGGCTCTGGAAGGATTCTGACGCTGTGGTCATGTTCAGGCTGAAGGAGCATGAGCCAAAGAAATAAATAATTTAAAGGATTCAGACACGTGTAAGGACAATCCCAACAGCTTTAATTATGTGGACTGGTGCTGCCCTTCCCTGGGAAAGAGATTAAAAAGTAATGACCTTTTGTTGCATTGCCAGAGAAACAGCATTTTCTTTCATTGCCTCCCTTAATTCTTTAGGAGGCAGAGGAGCAGGTGATCCCTCTCACTTTCCAGGAAGCTGGCGTGGGGCAGCTCCTTCCCAGCGCAATCCAGAGATGTTCCCACACACATTTAACCTGCTGATTCTTTACCCGCATCTTTGCACCTCTGTGTGATTCCTCTTGAATTAGGTACCACAAACCCAGCCAGGAGCTGCACCTGGAGCCCGGGCTGGGATGTTCACACAAATCACCAAAATTCCAGCTGTTCTTGGCAGCTGAAGGTGCTGCCCAGCAGGTCAGATGCTGCTCCCCATCCAGGCAGCGTTTGATGGGATAAGAGCCGAGTGTGAACTGGTGCTGAACCCAAATCAAGAGCTGCCATTGAAGGGGCTTTGCCTGCTTCTCTACTTTTTTTTTTTTCCAAGCACACCAAGAGCTGGGAGTTAATTCTGGAATCGTCACTTGCACAAGGATGTTTCTGGCAGGCTCGGGGTTGCTAAGTGTAGTTAAGTGCCTCGAGCATCCCCAACTATTCTGCTCCTTGGGTGTTTTTTTTTTTTCCTCCATGAAGAGAAACTTTCTGAAGAGGGAAGCGAGTGCAATCAGCCGTGCTAAATAATCCTGTAGGGTGCTGCAGGAGGTGCCATCAGCACTGATGTGTGGGCTGACTGGGCTGGCTCCTTCCCCAATTTCACCCCCTCCATCTCTCATTTCCTCTGGATCCTTTTGCTGGCATCTGTGGAGTAGGGAAATGCCTGGAGCTGGGTGTTGCTAGACCCTCAGAAAGGCAGCAAGGAAGGTGCTCTTGGTGCCTCTGAGATGCTGCTGGACTCAGAATCCTCTTGCCTCCTGATCCCACCATGCACAGATGGGTTGGACTGGGATGTGGCAGGATGGAGAGCTCCAGATGTCCGTGGCACCAAACAAACCTAAACCCACTCCTGCTCTGTAATTCCCCCATGCTCTGGGACACTGGGAGTGCATTGAGGCAGCTATGGGGTGGGCTCTGCCCTGTTCCTTCTCTGGAATGAGGTGGTTGGTGCCTCTGAGGGCTCTGGAGGAAAGAGCTGATTTCTGAAGTGATGTGATTTGCCTCTGGTGTTCTCAGGGAGGATTTTTGTAACTGTTTAAACCTGGTAAATTGCTAATTACTTAACAGTGTGTTTCTGAGAGGAGCATAAAGAGGAGGCTCCAAAGCTTCTAAGTGGTTTTTAACAAACACAAATTTCATTTCCTATTAGGATCTTGGAATTGGTTTCTGAGGTGGTTAATGCTGCTTTTTGTAGTTGTTTTGGGTCCTGTTTCTGCAAGGACCTGTATAATGCAGGTTGAACCCCAGAGCTGATTCACTTTGGTGGCTGCTCTCACTCCTGGCTCCTGGTGTGGTCCAGGGGGCCCCAGTTTGACATGAGCTGGGCTGAAAAGCCTTTCTGGTGAAGGATTATCCCTGTCCTAAAGCCGCACTCATTTTCAACTAATTCAGCACAGCAAATTCCCTCTTTTTCCTCTCTTTTTTCACCCTCTAGTCACATTTCCAGGGGTCCAAGAGGGAGCGAAAGACCCGAAGCCTCTTCTCCTTGCCTGCCTCTCATGCTGCAAAAATTAATAACAAGCTTCAGCTCCCGAGCCCGTGTTCCCAGCAGCTTATTTATACCTGTGCTTAGTGTTGATTCAGCTGCCTCACATGCATCACTCAAATTCACAAGAGCTCTCATAGAAAGGAGATGAAAACCACCCTATCCTGCTTCTGCCTCTCTTTCTTTTCTATTTTCTCTCTCCTGCACGCTCGCAGCACTTGCCTCCGAAGTTTTGAGCACCAGGAAAAAGAAGTTGTCACCGCACGTGTTTCAGAGCCCCTGGGTGAGCTCCCAGCCTCTCTCCTGCTTAGGCCTGGCTTTGCAAAGCGAGGAGCCGTGCTTAGCAGACCCCTGCCCACGTCAGAAGAGAGGAGAAAAGGCCCGACAGGTGCCTCCTCAGCCATTCCAAATCTCCCACTGTCGGCACATTTGTGTTAGATATTGATTTCTGTTTAATAGAATAAGCCAGGAGAAATCACACTCTTTGTTGGCGTTCAAAGGATAAACCATAAAAGCCATTAAGAAGTACTGTAAGCGGCGGGATGATTAATGAGACTTTAGGTGCATTCCACTGACTGCTCCCAGATAATGTCTTTGAAAGATCCCGTTGCTTCTGGCTGCAATTCAGAGCTATTTATTTGCAAGGTGAAGCTCTGAGGAGCAGCGCTTCCAGCCCTGCCTGATACTGTTACGGAGACAAACTGGATGACCCCGATTTCCCATCTCCAGAGGGATCTTTTTGCATTGTGGTTTTGCTCGTCAGCCTTGTTGAGATACTGGGGAGGACAAGTGAAAGATGCAGTGTCTGCCCTCAAATCTCTGCTCTGTGCCTGTGGTGAGAGGCTGCCTTAGGGAGAGAGAGCCATGGGCTCAAAGATGATAGGAAGGAAGCCCTTTTTGGGACATCCTGATCCTGTTTGGGTTGTTTTTCCCGGTGCTTTCATGTCTTCCTGTGAATCTGTGTCTCTGTCCAGGGGAGCTCTCTGGGATATCTATGATCCTGGCAATGCTTGTACCCCATAAATGCCTCTGGTTTCAGTCTGGGCAGAGCTCCCAGCAGTGTGCTCCTGCCTCCAGGGCTGAAATCCCCCAAAACTTCCCTGTTGGGTCTCTGTGTGGGTCAGCATCCCACTGTGAGCCCCAAAACATGTGCATCAGCATCCCACAGCCACCCCAAATCTCTGCAGGTCAGCATCCCACTGTGAGCTCCAGCAAACCTGGGCATGAATACTTCTTTCAGTCCTTTTCATGACATCTCTGTGGACTTTTGCTTCCTGGAGTTCCTAAACTGGGTTTTTCAGGACCCCCATTTTCCAGCAGATGGACTCTCCAGGACAAGCTAAGGAATGGTTTCTCTTACTAGATAAAACCAGAGGGGCAAAGGGAGTCTCAGACCCAAGGTCTAATCCATTCTTTCTGCTTTGTTTTTCCAGCTGCACAACTTGCAGACTTCAGGGTGTGATGTGCAGAGTAGGGTGGAGGTTCAGAGCTGCTCTCCAGACGGGGGCTATGCAACCCCACATCCCAAATTCCCACCTGCTCTGCCAGGTTTCTCTTTTCCCTGGGGAGGTGGAAGTTGTTGGTGTCACAGCCAGTGCTGTTTGTTGCTAAACCAAGCCCATCTGCAGTGAAATAACAAACAGAACACAAGGAAAGAGATAAGCTCAGTTACAAAAAAAATCCTGCACTTGAAATGGTTTTTGTTTTTTTTTTAATCCATAGGAAACAAAAGCCCTTCCCTGTGGCAGGGCAGGATACAGGAGGCAAGAATTTTCTGTCAAGGGAGCCAGAGCTGCCAGAGTTCGTCATCAAGAATAATAACAACCAAATTATGATTGGCAAACTGTCGTTGAGGGGGTAATGAGGATATAATCCAGTGCAGCAGAGGAGCCGGGGGGGAGCAGGCAATATCCCATCTTTAATGAACAGCAGCGCTGCCGGTAGGAGGGGAAGGACCCAATTCTGCTCTTCCCTTCCTCGGTGGTCACGCTGCAGCGACAGCCAGAGACAGAACCCACCTTCCTTGCAGTGGATTGGTTTCTCCCGTTAAACTTGAAGATAAAAGTCGGCTGCTAAATTGCTGTTACTGTTTTAATTCTCCCTGTCTCGCCACCTCCCCTCTTCCCCCACTGCCTCCTCCTCCTGCTTTTCTCCTTTATTTTTGTCTCCTTCTTTCTCCTTTCTGTGCCTCTCCTCCATCTTTGTTTTGCTCTGTCAATCTCTTCCTTTATTCTAAAGCTTCTTTCCCTTCCTCCGCTCTCCTATCTCCTTTATTCCCTTTAAATTCATCTCTGCTTCTCTCTCCCAAGCCCTCCTCCTCTCTCAGCATCCTCTCCATCGCCGCCAGGCTTTGCAGCCTCTCCTGGGGGCCCTCCGCTCCTCCATCTCTTCCCACAACTGATTTATTGGTTCACTTGGAGAAAATTTGGGCTGGTATTTGCGCCTCCAAGATACTGCCAGCAGCTGGGAGGGCACTAAAAAGGGCACTGGGTTTGTTTTCAGGGTCACAGTCAAGTGCTGTGGTTGGGGCTGGGTGAGCTCCCCTGCGGGTCGTGTTTTTGGAGATGTTTGAGGGTCTTTTGGCTTTCAGCGTTCTCTTCCTTTCATACCTGCCCTCCAGACACGAGCTCTCGAGCAAGGTGCTCCCCAGGCTTTGCTTCTTGCATACACTCAGTACTTAATAAGCAAAAGTTTGTAGTAAAAACAGCGAGTGGAGGGGGATGTGGGGGGTTGGGAGCCCTGGAGTGGGGGATTTATAATGTTTATGAGCTCGGGGTTTGCCTCTGCCACTGACTGCTGCCGGAGATTTAGCAAATCCTTTAATCTCTCTCCTTCCTCAGTTTCTCCAGTCGGTTAAGTGAGGATAATGAGCCATAACTAACTTGCAAGCTGTCGTGGGAACGATTTAATTAGCGGCTGATCTTGCTAGGTGCTGTGGGGCTTGGTTCCCTGGTACAGGAGTGTGGATTGAGGCATGAGAAGGCTCCAAGGGGCTCAGGACCTGCAAGATATTTGCCTGCCTAAATACTTTGGGTGATCTAAGCCCTGGCTCATACAGCAGCTCCTTCAGAGTTGTCCTCCTTGGGAGGTGATGTCCCCGGTCCCCTGTCCAGCTGTGCCCCACAGCAGGGATGCAGGGACATCAGGGCACGCAGGGACATCAGGGGATGCAGGGACATCAGCTCCTGTGTCCTTTGCCGTGTGTTTTGCAGGCAGCCCCTCTCCATCCCCTCCTGCTTGCACAGGGGTTAATTGCCTCGTGCATCTGCCAGCCGCAGGGCTTCCCAGCCAGCACCGCTCTTCCAGGAATAGAGGCTCTTGGTTTGCAGCTCTCTGTCATAAATCCAAAAAAAAAGGAGAGAGAAAGAAGGGAGGAAATCTATTCCTTCCAGCTGTCTCTGGCTTATGTGGCTGATAAGATGTGCTGGTTTCATTTGGAGTGGGCGGGAGGAGAAGCAAAGGTGGTGGAGGAAGAGAGGTAAATACCGGCACAGAAACACTCCTTGGTTCCGGGGATCAGCTGTGGATCCTCACATGAGTATCTTCCACCCTTCCTTCTCATTAGCCAGTGAAAAATTCCTGTTTCCCTTATCATGACGCTTGTTGCTTCGTTTGGATGCTCTCTGGAGCTTGGCTGCCTTTCTATCCCAGGGTGCAGAAAATGCTGCACTTGTGAGATCCAATCTGACTTGCTTAGGGAGTGTGTGTGTCCTATTATGCCCGGTGGTTTTTGGTTGTAACCACATGCCAAAGAGGCATGACAGGGATTTGTTCCTGCCCCCTTCCCCGTGCTGGGGCTGCACGTGCTCCATTCCAGAGGATTAGCTGACACTGAAGCAAAGCACATCCACTGTCTTCCTTCTGCCTGTCTGCTTTAGTCCCTTAACAAATGCAATTATATTTGTCTTGCATCATCTTTTTTCTTGAGATGAGCCCATGCTGATCAGTGTTTACAATCCCATTCTCTCTTCCCTGGCCAGAAAAGCAGGGGAATGGTGTTCACATAAAAGCCTTTGAAAAGCAAAGAAGCTCTTGAAATCTCACCCTGGAGTGACCTTTTTTCCCCTTCCCTTGAGCAGGCAAAGGGCATCGTGTAACCCATCCACTGAATCCCATAAATCATTTTTACAGACATGTAAAATAACGGTGAAAAATACTTCATCCCTTTAAAGAGAAAAATAAACAGCTTCTCTCATCATTATACAGTTTCTAGGAAGAAAAACACAGTTGGTATTGACAAAGCTTAAAAAGGCGGGGGGGGAGATGGGAGAAAAAAGAAAACCCAAACTTAGGATGCTGAACTTCTCACAAAACAACCTGCCTTTGATATTTACAGATGTGTAATTTGCTCCTTGTCGGATTTGGTGTGAACTTGTCAGCGGAGCTGCGTGCGGGCGCAGGGAGGCAAAGACCTCCTGTTTGCTGGCTGAAATTGCAGTGGGAGCTGTTCAACATCTTGGTGGCCATTGGGTCTGTCAAGCGAGAGCTTCACTGCACCCTAAAAAGCTGCTTAAAGGGCGTTCATTTCAAGAATCACAGAATTTAGGTTGGAAAAGACCTCCAAGATCATTGAGGCCAATCTGTGACTGATTCCCACATTGTCACCCAGACCAGAGCTCTGAGTGCCAAGCCCAGGCGTTCCTTGGGCACCTACAGGAATGGTGACTCCACCACCTCCCTGTGAAGCCCCTTCCAATGTTTAAAAACCTTTTCAGTGGAGAAATTCCTCCAGATGTCCAACCTGACCTTTCCCTGGTGCAGCTTGAGGCCACATCCTCTTCAACTGTCCCTAAAAAATGCTTTCAACGTCCTCCCAATCCAAACCTGTGGTGGTTAACGATGAGACTTGATGAGCTGAGAAGTCTTTTCCAACCTCCACAGTTCTCTGATTGGGGTTGGCCATCATTCTTTGAAGAGCTTTGAAGGTGAACCTGCACAAGGTATGCGACTTCCAGAGTGCTGTATTTAGCTGAGCTCACTACCCTGAGTGCTCAATGCAAGGTGCTCACCTGGAGTTTGCACCACCAGTAGTCTTTTATCGCTCCAAAATTCACTTTCCATCAGCTGGGCTTGATTTCAAGGTGAGAACTTGACTTCTCTCGTGACCTGCAGTTGGCTGTGTGCTCTGTTACGTTTCAAAGTACTCTGAGAGCCGTAGAAATGTGAAGCCTTGTCTTTTGCCATTGAAATATTTTTATTCTTTCCCCTTCCTGGGTTTATTGCCATTGAGTTACGCAGGTGCCTTTGAAGTAGGGATGAATTTTAGCCATGGAGTTTCATCTCGAGGTGTAGATCCACGCTCAAAGGAGGGAAGCATTCACTACATTTTCTTTCCCATTCAGCCTATTACTGAGTTGGAACCAAGCTGTGAAATTCAGATGTAAATTCCTCCTAAGCCACCACCAGACACGGTTTGATTGCCCAGCTTTTTAGGCTGGTGAGCTCTGATAGTCAGGATGGAAACTTGGGAATGGCTTCCGTGGAGATAGGAGTGACCACTGACTGTCATCCATCTACATCCAGAATGCAAGCTGGGAGTGGCGTTGCTGGGAATCCATATTTTTTCCCACTTTCAGCTTCTGAAAGCGAGGCTGTTGCTGTGTTTGCCTCCAAAATTTGTCTGTGATGGAAAAGAAATGAAGGTCAGAAAACCATGGGACCCAGCTAGGATTCTGGTGGGGAAAAAATCCATACGATGCCCCACTACTGTCGCTGTTGTATTAGGGACGGTGATAATAATGACATACAACTCAGGCTCGTAGCAAAATGAGAGCAACTTTATTCTTCCAGACCGTCTTTTATAGACAGTTCTGACAGAGTAAAGTTTCACTGGTCAGCAAACCACCACAAGACCATCATTGGACAGTTGGGAACAACATCCCTCAATGGTCTCTTGCAAGTAAACAACAGGAAGACAAACAACACCTGCAAAGATTGTTTTCTTTCTCCAAGGACTGTTTGGGGTTCCTCCTCACAGCTTCCCAAGCCACACTTTCTTAGCCCAGCGTAAGAAAGTTCTGTGACTTAGTTTCACACAGACACTGTGCTGCTGCTGCCTGATTCTCTTCCATCCAGCATCCACATTCTATCACTCTGAAAGCACCTGAGGTTCTTTGTCCATGGCATCCCCCTCGTTGTGTTTGTGTGAGCGGGGTTTCCTGGCGGCCTTGCCGGCACAGCCGCCCTTGGTGTCTAATTGGCCGTGGTCGCAGCTCCCGGCTCGCTCCATTTATATCCACAAACGGGGATTACTGGGAGCCGACCAACTTCAATGCCAGCTGCGGAGGAACAGAGAGGGAGAGGGGAGAGCAGGAAATGAGCCGTGCAGATGTTGGGGAGTGAATTAGCCTTTCAGAGTGTTTTCTGTGGCAAGGCACACGCGGCAGCCGAGGTAAGAGGGAGCAGGATGCTGACAGCATCCCTCCAGCAATCCCTCATATTTACTGAGGGATTGAGATGAGTTTGTTCTCTTCTAGCAGATTGAAGGCTGCGGAGACCTCAGAGCCTCCTAAGGGTGCATGGCAGGGCTTAATAATAAAGAATGAGTCACATCTTCAATATTTTACATGAAGATACCGGGCTTAAATAATAAATGAAGCAAAATTAATCAAGGTGTATCCGAAGGGGGAGGAATGGATGTTCCAGTGCAGGGAGCTCGGGAGCAGCTCAGCAACTGTCAACACAGAACAGAAATGAAGTTGTACCTAAAAACCAGCCAGAGAAGAGTCTCCAGATGATGTTCCTCTTCCTTAAAATGCTGTGATTTGTTCTGGGATTTTGTGCTAAAGGATTCACTGCTGCCCAGAAAGAGTTGTCCATGACCAAGAACAGGACTTCTCATTGAAAAGTGGTGGTGCTTCAGTTCCAGTCTTGTCAGGTGGGTGGAAAAGGTGAGGAAAGGCAGAAGTAAAAGTGGAATGGAGTTGAACATCTCTAGTGATGCTGGGTGGATGCAAATTCAAGCTGGGCTCTGGAAAAGGGCAGCTGTCTGAGGCACAGAGCTTCCTTTCTCTGCCCCCCTTTTTCATCCCTTTCCTTCCCATCCATGCTGGAGTTCCTCCTCCTGATCCCTGCCAGCCTTGCATCATATGGAGGGCAGGACAGACCCCATCACAACTCCCTCTGCCTTTGGTACTTCTCTGGAGCAGACAAGCCCAGGCATGAAAGCACCTGGACTTATTTCCATTTAGATGGTTCAGAACAGCCTTGTGTGCTTAGATGTTCATCGTCCTTTGACTTTCAGTGGGCTTTGGCTCTCAGATTCCTTTGCAGATCTCAGCTTTTAGCCTTGCGGCTTTCCTCCCCGACAGGGCTCCGTTTAACCTTTCCTCTTGTCTGAGGGAAGCACATCACATTAGCCCATGCACACAGATGGAAAATTGAAGAGGACCTTTGACCTTTTCCTTCTTCAAACGTAACAGCTCAGGGATCCCCCATAAAGGCTGGATTTCCCTTATGAGGCTGTTGTTGGCAAAAGACTACGAGGTAATTGGAAAAGTAGCCAGGTTTGAGATTAAAGTTGTTCCATCAGCTGAGACATTCGTCAAAAGCTTCCCCTCTGGCTGATTTACATAATGCTCCGAACCATTTCGGGAGGAGTGTTGGGAATCCCATAATGCAAATAACCCCTGAGCCTCTATAATCAAACGCTTTCACCTGATCCAAGATGAGCCCAGAAAGAAATTTGCCACATGTTTTACCCAGCTCAGCAATGTCTCCTCTGCAGACGGAATTGTTAACAATATTCCGACCTGTTGGAGCACAACATTGAAATGTATAGAAACAAGACCTGCAGCCACGTTCTGCAATTCAATCTTGTCTTTATTGCGGTGGTAGAGGTGTGCTGCATATTAGCGACGAGTTTTTTCCCCTGACTAACCTTGGCCAGGTTTCATTACCCACTCCTGGCTCTGCTGGGCTGTCCGTCTGTGCGGGTCCGTGTCCTATCCATGGGAAGGTGACCGGCTTCCATCCTGCTGGGGATGGGGTAGTGACCAACAACAGCCTCCATTTGCTTTCTCCTGCTAATTTATAGAATCATTTAGGTTGGAAAAAAACCTCTAAAATCGTCGAGTTTGAAAGGCTGAGAGTATTGGGATTGTTCATCCTGGAAAAGGAAAGGCTTCAGAGCGACATACTTGTGGCCTTTCTGTACCTGAAGGGAGCTGATAAGAAAGATGGAGAGACACTCTTTACAAGGGTCTGGAGTGACAGAATGAGGGGCAATGGCTTCACACTGAGAGTAGGTTTGGACTGGATATTGGTGTTGGAACTCTGAAAGCTGAAAACTTTGAGCTTTCTGAATTTAAAGGTGCCAGCCCTCAAGTAAACACTTCATTTGACCTGAGACCTTGGAAAAGGTTTCAAAAATTGAGTGGGGAAATTCTTGGCTGTAAGGGTGGTGAGGCCCTGGCACACCAGGCCTCAGAGATGCCCAGAGAAGCCGTGGCTGCCCCTGGATCCCTGGGAGTGTCCAAGGCCAGGTTGGATGGAGCTCTGAGCACCCTGGTCTAGTGGAAGGTGTCCCTGCCCATGGCAGGGGGTTGGAACTATAATATCTTCAAGGCCCTTCCAACCCAAACCATTCCATGATTTTATGATTCATTAAACAAAATGCTGAACTTGAATTCCCACCAATGGTCAAATGGGGCCAGGGATGGTGGGAGAGGATGTGCTCTTCTCTGGATTACGGTGATGCTGAATCAACCTCTGTATCTCCACACAGAATTCCCACTGCTGAGGATCCCTGCTCTAATCCTCTCTTCTTTTTTTCCCCACTTTTATCTTCTGGAGAAGAACATTATATCTCTTACCCGCTTGGTAGTTTCTGTTCCTCGATTGAATTATACAGAGGGTGCACTCGAGTGATTTTTAAATCTAAATGAAAATGTAAAGAACCCTTTGCCGGAGTGCTGAATCCTGCAATAAGGCAAATTGTTTGACTTCTTCACACCCCCCATCTGGCCCTAATTGATTCTTGTAACCCAACTGTGATTTCTAACATGTTCTAGGCAGAGAAATCTACCGGCACTAATTCAACACGGTGAGCACTGGTTCGGTGTTTAATGCGACGATGAGATCAATGTCCCTTCCGAGGGAGCCAGCGAGTGCACATCACCCGCCCAGCCACAACCAAGCAGCAGCTCCAGGGCAGGCTTTTCCCCAAAACTTTGTTTTCAAAGACAGGAAAATATTTTTTTTCCCCCTTTGAACACCTGCAGCTCTTTCTTTTCCCATAGAAATCCCATGGGAGGAGGCTGCTCTTTCGGGAGCAAAGATTAAAAGCATTTTAGATGTGCCTGTGTCCGCTATACCCCTGCTTGTGAACCCTGGGATGTTTTGGCATTTGGATTCAGCCTGTGGCTTGGGCAGAGGTTGAATCCCGTTTCTCGGCAGCGGCTTTCCTGAGCCTCATCCCTGCCGTGCACAGCAGGGATCCAGGGGCTGTCATCCAAGGATGCCTTCACTCAGAATTACAACTTGGATCCTCTGGAGCCGTGCTATGAATAGAAGGGTGCTTTTGCTTTTATTATTATTTTTTTTTTTAGACTATGCTGAAATTATTGGCTTTCTGGATACCCTTGGCTTCTTAATAAATGAGCTGAGAGCATGGACCTCTGGGCCTCATCCAGCTCTTGTGTTGATCTCTGCTGGGAATAGCAGGAGGCCCCAGAAGGAGTTCAGCCAGGTCTTTGGAGCCACAGAGGAGCCAGCCATAATTTCTCTATCTCTACAGCTTTCTGGAAGTGTTAACGTTTATCTCTTTGCTCTGGGCTTTCAATGTCAGGGAATTGGAAGCCGCTTACCCTGATCATCATATTTTAAATGAGGAGTAAGGGCTGTGTTGGTGGCAATATATAGCCACCAGGCTTTTCCACTGGAGTAGGATGAGTCACAGGAGAAATCCTTGTGGAAGGGGGTTTTTGTGGAGAGGAGGTGGATGTCCCTGCTGCCTCCTACAAGTGTGTAAGAAACCCTCTGTGGTGTGGTGATGGATGAGGGACAACACTCCCCCACCTTAGGCTTGGCATCATGCAAGGGTATTGCTGTCATTGTCTTGGTCCCTCATTGCTCTGTTTTCCCCTTCCCACCTCCTCCCCGAGGCGTTTCTGGCTGCCAGTGCTCGGTTAGAACAATGTGGCATTTTAGGGCTGAGTGTGACGAGACTGGCAGGCGACAGGCAGCTCGATGGCAGTGAGTGACGGGAAGCTGGGCTCCCAGTTGGAGATGACAGGTCCAGCTGACACCTCGCCATGCATGTGGGCTGCTCCTCAGCTGTGCTGGGGGGGAACAAACAGCTTTGGAACGTGCTTTTCACTTGTCCAGCAGTTGTTGTCTCTTCTGTGTTGCTACACTTGCGTCTCCAGATGCCATAAGATTAATCTTCCCTGGCAAGGTGATGGTTGGAAGCTCCTTTTTGAGTGAAATGGATGAGTTGACACCAGGAAGGCAGCGTGGGCCATGGCACATTGTGTTGGCCACGGACAGCACTTGGCTTGTCCAGGCAAAATCCGAGCTCACCTTCCCAAAAATTGGGCTCACAGGGATTTATTTGTGTGCTGGTAGCTGTGTGTGATGGTGGGTATGGCATGGATGAGGGGCAAGCTCATCCTCTCCCAAAGCAGACGTTGTAGCTCGGGAGTTGTTTGCTGTAGTTTCTCTTACGTAGCTATGCTGAGATTTAAAAAAAAAAGGAAAAAACAGATGTTGGAATCAGTGAGATGAGATTTACATATATAGAAGGGCTAAAAAGCTTCATTTTTGTTTGGTTTTGTTCCTCTTTGTTTGCTTTCTTACTTTTCGGAGTGTTTTCACATTAAAAATTCAAGATATGTCTGTCTTCTATTTTCTGGGAGGCTCAGAGGACATCTGGAGAACTTGTTAGGATTTTGTTGTTTGAGACATGATTTCTTTGGAGGCTGAGGGGTAGCTCTGGCTGTTTGAAACCCCACTTTCGGTGGTGGATCATGTTGTCACCTCCTTTTGGAATGCTTATTTTGGAGAAAAGCTCGTGAGAGAAATGTCCTTGTTAAACCCTGCGCCGTGAAATAATGGCTCCGAAAACCTCCAGTTTGGGGGAACCTCTAATGAGCCGCCCCAGGAGGCACAGCTCTGTATTCCTGTTTTGTCTGAGGTAATGGGAAAAAAAGGAGAGGCAAGTCAAGTACTGAAAACATTTTTTCTGTTTAAAAAATAAGAGAATGGGCAACCTCAGACCCCGCCTGTCTGTATGCGCTGCTTGTAAGTCGGGGAAAAAAAAGGCAGCACCCTGCTTTTTTCCATTAAGCTTCTTCTATAATGTATTAATAGAGAATTATATCCTCGCTATAGGATTATTAAAAAAGAAGGGAGATAAAAATGATAGAAATGAATCCGTGTGCTATTATGTGGATGACAATAGATACACTTAAGCCTTCCAGCCCTGACCTTGGCACATGTTTCATCTCAACTCGCGCAGAGGCTGAAATTGATACGCTGACACTTATCATTAATATGAAGAACCATCATCTTCCCCCAAGAGCATGAGGGGATGGGAAGCATTTTGCCAATGCTCTGAGGGGCAGAGAAGGGCCCCTTCTTGTCCCAGAGCAAATCCTTATGTCCCCCTCCCTGATTTTTCTTTATTTTTTAAAAATTAAAACTGCTACCTAAGCTTCTGTGCAAGGTTTTCAGCCGTGTGTCCTCCTCTCTCCCTGCCCTGTGCTTCCCATTTGATCATGGACTGGTTTGACAAGGAAAAGCCCATTCAGACCTGTCCCAAATGCCACCTCAGCAATGCAAGGGAACCTTCACTCCATATTCCTTCAGTTTGGGACACATAGATCGGTGCTAGAAAAAAGACTGCAGGAATTAATGAGACCAAAACTGAGTTGATTTTTTTTCCCAGATACTTTTGCGATGGAGTCTCCCCACATCTGGAGACAGCTGTGAACTTATCCCCAGTGCTGTGCAGGCCTTGCAGAACACAGCAGAGGCAATATCCATAGTCCCCCATCCTCTCCTGCAGCATCTCTTCCCATCACTACTGGGGGAGCTTGGCTAGGGAAATTTGTTTTCCATGATTTCCTCTGTCTCTGCAGTTGGAAGGAGGGCAGGTTGCTGCTGTAGATTTTTGCCCACCAGGAGCAGGAGCAGGTCCTCCATCCTGGCTGGTGCCTCTGCCTCCCAAATATCCCGACCCGGGATGCTTTCCCCAAACTCAAACTGCCAGACATTGCTGCCATTTCCCACATTCCATGTGGTGGAGGCAAAAGATTTCCCCTCTCTCTCCCTTTCTCAAATGAAGTTTGTTTAGCCCTCAAGCTCCTGTGACTATTGAGAGGGAGACAGAGCTGTGTAATGCAGTGACAGTTGTGCTGTGTTCCTGCTAATGCAGATATCATTTGATCAGCGTGATCCTCCACAACCTCTTCCAAGGATTAATAATGAAGAGCGTTTCACTGGAAGGAAACCGGAGGAGCAGCAGATTCGGTTATCCTTGCACTCCAGGTGGGAGCCAGCTGCCAGCAGAACTTCCAGGGAGAGGGGCTTGTGGTGGGTGTCTCTGAGGGAGCTGTGCTGCTGAGGAGGGGGAGGATGCAGCAAATGCAAGGACACAATGGGAGGGAGGGCAAGGCTGGCTTTCCTTCCACTTGAGCACAGAGCCTCCCCATCACCTCAAAAACGAGGGACTGGCCATGGCACCTCCCCATCCCTGCACTTTCAGCAGCACCATGGGATGCTCTTGTGCTGCTGGTGGTGGCTGTAGTACTGAGTGACCAGCTGGGGATACAGCATCCAATTTGGCCACAAAGGGATAAAGCAGGACAGCTGGGCGGGCACGCAGGAGGAATTCTCTCCAAAGCCCTTGGCATGGCAGCTCCGCTGCCTCTAAACACTGCGTGTGCCTCTTCCTTTCTTTCTTTGTCTCGTTTTATTTATAACTCTGGTTGGATTTTTTTAATTATTACTATGATTTCTCCTGCTGAGCTGTAAAGGCGGTGAGGAAAAAAGGAAAAAAAAAATACTAGGGCAACCGTATCAGGCAAATTGAACTGGTTTGTTATAATCAACTGCTGCTGCTGTATCCTTGGCTTTCCATGGCTCTCTCTCCATAGTCCCCATGTACATATAGATGCTCTCCCTCCTCTCTATTTCAGTGTCAAGAACTTTATTGGCATGACAAGATATAGTGTGTTTCTGGAGTTAATACAGTCTCAAGTGTGTATGTCTGAGAGAGGTTTTCACAGTAGTAATTGGGTTTTATACAGTGTGTCCAGTTCTATATTCGGTGGCTGAGGCGCAGCTATATCAGGAAGCCATTTCTGCCACCTCTGCTTGAATTATGCAGAGGATTTTTTTTCCCCTCACTTTTAAGGGTGAAATAGAGGTGGTTGTGCAGCCAGTTTGCTCCTTGCCCCCACTGCTGCGTGGCTGGAGGGGATCCCTCGGCTCAGCCTCGTAGGATGAGGCTGTTTTGGCATTGCTGTCGTGCTCATTTCTACTCCATCCTCCCCACGGAATCAGATCAAGTGTGACCAGTGGGGCTGTGCCTCCAGAGTGGACTGAGGGTGTATTTATCCTCTGTGCTCAGGTTTGGCTTGGTCTGGGTTCTGCTCTGGGAGAAGAGACTCGCATTGATCATGGAATTCCAGAGTGGTTTGGCTTGGAAAGGGCCTTGAAATTCATCTTGTTCCAACCCCCCTGCTGTGAGCAGGGACACCTGCCACTAGACCAGGTTGCTCCAAGTCCCATCCAGCCTGGCCTTGGACATCCATACGGCCAGAGCTTGCTCCCTTCTTCCCTGGCTGTGTCCTCTCCTCCCCCTCCCCTGCCTCCTCCATACCTCCCCTTGCCATCCTCTGCTTTTTCCTCACTTTGCTCCCTATTTATTTCAAGATTTCCCTTATTCCTCCATGTCCCTACTTTGCCCCCTGGGGATATATCCTGGCCCCACATCTGGAAACACCCCAGCAGAGAGCAGGGTGACACATGGGGACAGGGTGGCAGAGCTAAGGGACAAATGGAACTGAGAGCAGCCAGTCCGTGCGACAAGGAACCTTTGCTCCAAGAGGCGATGAAAGGCAGCAGAATTGGAAATTATTTTATTTCAATTAGATTTTAATTAGCTGCTGTCTCCCAGCCGCTGGATCAGTCAGCAAATAATTGAAAAGCAAAAATATTTGCATGTGGCGCCTGGAAGAAAAGCTGTGTCTGATCTGTGGCAGGGAGGCTTTGGGGAGATAATTCCCAAGGTCAGCTGCTCCTCAGTGGTAGTTCAGCGTGGACAAGTTTCTTGAAAATAACCCACTGTAGCCTCACACTAATTTTACAGTAAATTAATGCCAAGCCGGCATTTGTATGGATTTAATTAGCAGGCAACACAAACTTTTATAAACCTTTTGCAGTGGCAATTTAAACCTGATTGCAAAGTTATTAAAGGCAGCCATGGCAGGCTGCTTCCAGGAGTCTGCAGGGACCTAAGGCAGGGGGGCTGCACGCTGTGTTGGTGCTGCTGGAGCTTTTCATGCCATGGAAAAATAGAAGAAACCCTGCTGACTTGCTGGAGATGTGCAAGGCTCAACCAGGTGTCAGTGTGCACCACCTACCTGGCGTTTGCTCTGTGGTCAGAGCAGAGCCTTGCTGGTCATTCCTCCTGCATTCCCCGGCAGGTTGCATCCTTCTAGGAGACCTGCTGGCTCCCAAATCTCCCCCAAGTTGCTGTTCTGCACTTTTCCAGACAGTTGCTGCATGGTTTTTACAGTAGCTACAAATAAAAAAGCCACCGCTGTCCCCTCAGCACCAGCAGAGCCGTTCCTGAGCAGGGCTGTGGCAGTAACGTGTGGTGTGGTCCCTGAAGAGAGCTGCTGGAAATCACAAGATCATGAGTTTCACAGTACAAATCTAGAGCTGGTGTCACAGATAATTAAAATGAGCGGGCTGGGAGCCTTGCTTGGGCACGTGGATTACAGCTCCCGTATTTCAGGGTGGGCACGGGTGGCTTGAAGCACAGAAGAAATAGCCCTGCAGCAGTTGGACTGGCTGGACGGCCGTGCTAAAGATATTAAAAATATTTATACAGCCTGGAATGATGGGAGTTCTTTTAAAACGCCTGCAGAATGAGGTCATTTCTTATTTTGCGAATGATTGCATTTAAAATTTACCTGCATCTCTATATGTATGTGTATATATATATAAGGGAAGGCACAATTCTTGGCAGAGCAGGTTTAATTGCCAGCCTGCCCTAATAAGAAATGGGCAATAGCAGCTTTTAATTACAACTGTGGCGAGTGCAGGACACCTCAGCAATCAGGCCCATCCTGTCCTCCATGCTTCCCTCCTCACACGTTGGAGGACAATGGCAAGTCATTAACGAGCTATAATGGGAAAAGCCGTATCTAATGATTACATTCTCTTAGCGAGGCCGGGCGGGTGAATAACCACCGGGGTACTTTTTCTTCCCTTTTCTCCTCGCTAATAGCCTTGCTGCAGCCGCTGAAGCCTGGCCCAGCTGCCGGGCCACTGACTGCTCTGCTTGGCTCCCGGTGCCGGTGATTGAGTGCCCAGCCCTGTTCTGCTGTCTGTTGCACCGTGTAGATCTGGAGTTGCTCCACGGGCTTGCATTTGTCTGACATAAATGGGAGCAGAGCCTGGCCTGCTTCAGCTCCCTTCCCTGGTAGCTGGAGGAGAGCTCTGATTAATGATTGATTGCCGGTATTAATTTGCTGCGTGTAAGAGGTGTCCAAGGACAAGGCTGAAATGGCTCTTGCGTATCCAAGGGGAGTCAAGAAGAGCTGACGGCTTCAAGGGGAGCTGTGTGCTGGCAGACACCCTCCTTAGAGTGGCTGAGAAACAGGAACCCCTTTGGGAAGGTTTGGAAGTGGCTGGTTAGTCTCTGTGAAGTTATTCTCTCCTTAGCTGCTCTGTGCCTGTACCTGCCACAGGTCCCTGGAGACACAGCCTGGTTTCCAGAGGTGCTGTGCTGGTATTTTTCCATACAGGTAGAAACTACTGGGTGTCCAGCATCTTTAATGTGGGAATGAGATGTTCAAGGGAAGATCTGAAACTCCAGGAATGCTGGCACACATCCTGTGGGTCGTGCATGTGATGAAGATGGAATGCTGGCATTGTTGGAGAAGCAGTTTTTGAGGTTTTGATCAGAAAGGGCCCAGCTTTTAGGCTCTCTGGGCTTTGAAAAAGTGGCTGCAGAGACCCACACCCTTCCCATTCTGGATTCCCTGGCCCTTGCTACAGACTTGGATCAGGGCAAGGCAGGAAAGTGAAGAGTGGAGCGCTAAAAAAGTCATGGACGCAAAAGTAGACGATCTAAGAGATATTTCTAGATGGACGTGGGTAGAAAAATGCCAGGAGAATGCTATTTGCATCTTGCAATTAAAATAAATCTGAACAGGAGAGGGGATGGCAGTGCTGAGTCTGTTGATGTGTCTGATGAAGCAAAGCTGATTCACCTGGAAGCTGACACAGCTGTGTTAATGTGGCTGCACACAGCAGCTCCTGCCTGCCTGTGAGTCAGCCCCGGTGGGGCCCGGCCTCACCTGGGAGTTAGAAAAGCTGCTGCCTCCCCTTTGACAGGAGATGTTCCTTGCTGGGCTCCCACGCACGCACCCAGCCCTGGCTGCCAGGCAAAGGAGCAGCACCCAACGTGGGCTCCATTAACTGTGTAAGCATTTCAATTGCCACTCTTTACTTTGTTTTGTGGGACTGGGGCGTGTGTGCGGAAAAGCAGGAGAAAGGAAGGTCAGGGATGTGACTTTTTGAGTGTAATTGCAGTGATTTGCCCATTTGCAGTTGGGAGCACAAGTGAGTTGGCGGGCAGGGGTCGAATGCTGGGGAGCAGCAGCGGTGCTGCCATTTGGGATCAAAAGGGGGAATGAAAACCCTCAGCCTTGGGAGCAGAGAATTCTCCTGCACCCCCCACCTGCTCTAAAAATACCCACTGGTAATCAAGCTCCCGCCGCTCGCTTTTGTGTCTCCCTTGTTGCTGGTGCTCATCAGGCCCTCAGGTATAAATAGCAGAGCTCTTGACGAAGCCACTCTCTGTTGTTTTGATGTCCCAAATGCTGTGGTGGTGCTTGGTGTGGTCACACAGACCCTGGGGTGGCACACACCAGGGAACCAGCTCTGCCACAGACCCTCCTGGGAGGGTGATGCTTGGGCATCCACTCACAGGGCACTCCACTGGAAAAATGTAGGGCTGGAAGGAGATGCAGCTGTGTGTGCATGCAGGGAGACAGGCTGGATGCTGTTTTTTGGTTTTCCTATTGCCCAAGCTAGAAATGACTGCTTGGTCTGTTGGTTATTACAGAATCATGGAATAGTTTGTGTTGGATGAGACTGAATCATTTTCTTCCACCCCCTACCATGGACAGGGACATCTTCCACTATCCCAGGATGTCCCAAGCTCCATCTAACCTGGCCTTGAACATTTCCAGGGATGGGGAAACCGGTGCCAGGGCCTCACCACCCTGACAAGGAAAAAATTCTTCTTAGCAACTAATCTAAACCTTCCCTCTTTCAGTTTAAAGCCATTAGTTCCTGTATCTTTCCCCACCCCATATCCTTCAGGCTTGGGGGCTTGAGCCCCTTGTTTACTCTCAGAGTGGCAGGAGAGGGAAGGGGCAGACCTGCAGATCAGCTCCTCTCCCTGTGCAGCAGGGCTGGGTGTTTGTGGAGCCAAGCAGAGCTCCTGGAAAACCTCCGAGTGCCGCCTGTGGGACCCGAAGGAAGAGCGGGAGATGCGATCTCGTTTTTTCCAATATGTCAGAAGTTGTTATAGAAAAGAGACCGATCGATTGCTCTCCGTGTCCACTGCTAGACAGAACAGGAAGGAATCAGATTAATTTGCAGTAGGGAAGATCAAGGTTAGATATCTGGGAGCAGCAGTCTGGTGCAAGCATTGGAAAACGCTGGGAGGGGATGGGGAGATCGCTGACTCGCGTCTGGGGGCTCTAAGAGCAAATCGATGCTGGGGATGGGATGGGGACAGCTGCTGCTGCTCCGTGGTGGAGTCTGGGACAATCTGTACGTGGTGGCTTCCCTGTGTGATGCTGTCCCTCCCCGCCAGATGTGGGCACAGTGACGGAGGCTGCAGGGATACGATGCTTATTAAGCAATTACGGGGGGAAGCAGAGAGGTGTCTCCAAGCTGGCTGCTCTGCAGCCTTCCTGTGCAAACTGTCTCGCTGAAATCCAAATGTCATCCGTCATCAGCAGCTGAACAGCCTCTCCGAAACCTCCGAGTGGGACGTATGCACTGGTTCATTACAGCTGTCATCCTGCTGGTGCTTGGGTTTATTTGTGGTGGTGTTGTTCACAGAGAGCCTCTGCTGTGCTTTCTGGACATGAACGTTAGCTCTGGGGGCTGGGAGCTGCAAGAACTTCCATCTGCCCATTCCAAAGGCAAAGGTTGTGTCAGCATCCACCATGGTTTCCTGAAACTATGTGGGGATGGAGTCAGTGAATTGATTTAGGTTGGAAATAATCTTTTAAGGCCATTGAGTCCAACTGTTAGCCCAGGAGTGCAAAGCCCACCAGTAACCCATGTCCCTAAATGCCACATCTCCGCACCTTTAAGTCCTTATGGGGCATGGTGACTCCACAGCTGCCCTGGGCAGCCTGTGCCAGGGCTTGACATCCCTTTTGATGAAGAAATTTTTCCTAATATCTAATCTAACCCCCTTAGGTGTTGCCCTTGCCCCTCTCTGTAATCAAAGGCAGCAGCCTTCATTGCATTCTCCCTGTTCACGTTTTTGCAAGGCCTTGGAAAAATGGGACCTTGATGGAAAGATTTGAAGGGGATGGGTTGAGGAGGAACAGGGTGGGTTTCTAAAGCTGAAGTCCTTATGGGAGATGTGGCTTGACTTTCTCCTGTGCCCAGTGGTGGTTTGGAACATGTTGGCATCCCAACTGTGTCCCCTGGGGTAGGTGTCCAGCTTACAGCTTCCTCCACTGAACCAGAAGCTCTTTTGCTTCCAGGAAGGAATTTCTTGAGACCCTCCTGGGGAACACAGAGCTCAGCATCCCCCTGGAGCAAGAAACTTGCCCCAAATCTTCTCCCACGGTCTGTTGCAGGGTTAAAACATAGTCCCCAGTGCAGTCAGAGAGGGGCTCAAATGTGGAGCCAGGAAAGAGGAAGCCTAATGGGTAGGTAATTAAAGGACATGCCAGGGATAGATGGATGAATGGAGTGGAGGGAGGATGTGGAGGGGCTATAGAAACACATTAATACATGCATGAGGAAGAGAGAGACGGATGACAAGATTAATTTACGATCGTTCCTGTCTATTATTATCCTGAGTCAGACACTCAGATCACATTTGGAAAGTCTCCAAACCTGTCCCAGTGCCATAAGGTTAATACAAGGCCAGTGGCTTCGCGAGATCCCCTGGGCTCAGAGCCGGATTAGGGAAACGCCAGCTGAAACCTAAGGTGGGCAGATAGGGGGCTGAGAGATAAGAGGGTGAACAGAGGGGTTAGAGGGCTGCGTGGCTGGGATTAGTGAGTGATGATATGGGCTGGCACTGGCTCAGGGTCACCAGAGGAGCGTTATCATCTGGGATGGCGGCAGCGCAGAAGCCCAGACTTATTTTAGGAGAGAGAAAGTGGTGCCTTGTTGTTTGTTTGATGGGATGAGGTGAGCTTGTAGGTGGTTGTACTCCCTGCTTTGTGGGCTGGCTGGATTTAACCATTGCATTTCAAATCTCTCTCTATCCCAGAGGTGCTTCAGGAGCTGGTGGCAAGTCAGAGGTTTGGCAATCTTTGCTGTCCAGGCTTTGCTGACCTCCTGCTTGGGATTTTTATAGGTCTTGGCTAATTCTTATGCAGTGGGGAGCAGTGAAGGACTTTGTAGGGTGTGGATCCTGAGTTCAGACCCCTGGGAGAGGTTGCTTTGCTGTTTGCTGTAGGTGAGGGGCAGAAGCTGCAGTAATGCCCAAGTTTGCAATACAGCACATTCCACATCCCAGTGTGTGTGGGCTCGGTATTTTTGGGCTTCAGGAATTCTGCTGCTAACTATTGCACACTGATTCCCACGGGAAACAAGTTTCCCGTTCTCAAAACACTTTCACTGTTACTGTAAATATTTATGTGGCCTCCACTCTTCTCAAGATTTTCTCATAACATTTTCTTTCACCTGGTGATTACCAAAGAGGAAGAGAATCAGTCCTTCTTTGACCAATCACTGTCCTTTTAGTGAAACATTTTACAAAAGAGGCAGAGGAAAATGTAAGAAATGCCTTCTGACCACCAAGAACTGTCTCCCTGTGTCTTCTACTGTGACACCTGTGTGCAGGTTCCGTGCCATGGAATGGCTGTTTCTCCTTGCCTGGGTTAAACAAGGCTCTCACTGGCAGCTTCATGCCTTGCCCATATGGCTCACGGGGGGTCTGCAGCCGTGTGATCCACAGAGGGAGTTCAGCAGCTCAGGAAAGAGGAGCAGGACTTCACAACAAGGGGTGAGCCAGGAGACTTGTTAAAAAACTGAAATCATTAGATGTGCTCCTCCTTGGAAACCTTCTGAGTGTTCTCTTTGCCTCACTCCTCATCTGAAGTTCAGCTCTTTGCTTCAGCTCCACAGGCTGGGTGGGCTGAGATGGATTTCCCTTTCAAATGATACAGATGGGGTAAAGACAACCCCAGCTGGAGCGAGGGTGCACAGCCAGGGAAGGGAGTTGAGAGGGACGAGGGTGCTCCGCCTTTTGTTTATCCCTTGCTTTAATAATCGGCTGATTAAGTCGCATTTTTATTTGGTTTCAGTGGCAATCAGATTGAGAGCTGTAATATCCACTCACACCTCATAATTGCCATTAATTTTTCTCTCCTCTTGCGAGGCAGGGCGGGGGTTGGCAGAGGCAGCCGGGAGCAGGGTGAATCGGAGCCCAGCATTTGGCATATTGATGAGCCGAGGTAGTGCCCGCTCCTTGGCCAGGGGCCGAGACGGAGGAACTGGAGAGGGGGGAGAAGGGGTGAGGAATGGGGGAAAATCCACCTTAAATCCCAGACAAAGGCAAACCCGGCAAAGTGTCGGAGTCAGCACAACAGGCTGTGTGAGTCTAATTACCATAACGATGTGAAAGAGCCCAATCAGCAATCTGGGGCTAATCTTTCATGTATTACAGGTCTCTCTTTTCTGAGCGCTCCACAGCTAAATGCATTTTTAATGAAGATATTCCTAGACTTGCAGATAATTTCCCACTCTTTACAAAGAGGGTATCAGAGCTCATTAAGTGGGTTGTTCTTCTTTATATATATATATATGTATGTGTATCTGTGTGTGTGTATATATATATGTATATATATATCTCCCATTTACTCAGAAGGCCAACGTCAGTGCAGCGGGAAAGGGAAGACATTCCCTGTCTCAGGGAGGGAGGGATGTGGTGGGAGGACCAAGTCTCACTAAAAAAGTTTGCTCTCTGCCTCTCCCGTGTGTTTGTATGTTTCCCCCCCCCCCCGGTGCAGCCAGATAATCAAATATCATAAAAAAATAGTGGGAGTGGAGATTGGGCTGCTCGGAGCAGGATGGGTTGAGGTGAGGCCAAAGCCTCCGCAGTTATTGCAGCCTCAGCTATGGCTGTTGAGGGACTGTAATCGTATTATTGCTCCGATGGTGATTTCTCCTATCGCTTCCTAAAGTGCTGTCAGATGAAATCTGGCTGGAAATTAAGGGAGAAGCTGTGCCTGGCCTGCAGAGGATGAGATATTTGGGGAGGGAGAGGGGCTGTCTCCTGCTGCTCCCCAGGATCTCAGCAGACGCTTTCGTAGGGAGCAGGAAAAGGAAAACAGGGAGATTGCCTTCAAAGCCTCAGACAGCTGGCTCCTGACAGGAGGAGAATGCAGAGGGTGTGTTTCCAATTATCTCTGTAGATGGGGCCAAATCCCTAGAGGGGACGAGGAACCGTAAGTCAAAATGAGATCGAGGAATTGCTGGAGAGAAACCGGAGCGATGATGGGTCTCGTCCGAGAGCGGCCGTGTGGGGAACGTCACGGTGCTCAATTATAACTTGCCCGAAGGGAAAAGACTTTGAACTCGAGGGAAGAAACACTTGCTGTGAGCCTGCAAGCAGGAGGGTGTCTGAAGTGTCTCTGATGCTGTTGGATCGTTGGGTTTTCTCCTGGGCTGTGCATTGCCAAGTCTCTATTTGAGCCTCAGCGGTAGTGCTGGGGGCTCCTTCCCGCTTGGGATTTAGCTTGTAAACCAGAAAACTGAAAGGCCTCTGGAGCACAGGAATCTTTGAATGCACTCTGGAGTTGGGCTGGAGCAGCAATGTGTTAGGTCTGATCCTCGCTTTCGGGTATGAGCCCTGCAGGAGCTCCCTTTGTGGCTGAGCCAAGCTTGCCTCTTAGGTCTGGATGCTTGCTTTTGGTGGCCCAATTTCCTGCTCCTCTGGCACCTCCTTCCAACCTGTAGGCAAGTTTGGTTTCTACTTGGACTCATTTCTGGCCTTGTTCCTCCTTGCTGTTGGGATTACAACCATGTTGAGGAGACTGGGGAAGATGAGGGATAAATGGCTTAATTTAAAGGCAGGACCAGAGATTTCTGCAGAAAATGCCCTGCTGAGGGTGCAGGGAGCAGCTCCTTGTACATCCTGGGGAATTGCTTCCTTCCTCAGCCTGTCCCAAGGGCATCCAGCAGGAGACTGAGGGTGGCAAGGGTTAAAGAGGCAGAAGAGAGAGAGAGGAGGACAGCAGAACTTTGCAGGGATGATAAACACCACCGAGGATGATTTTCTCTCCACAGAACAGGCCATTGATCTGTGATTAGAGGAGCTGAAGCTTTTAGAGTCCATCAGGTCGGAAATCACATCATTGTGGGTTCAGAGGTCAGAGAAACTGGGGAGAACGTGAGGAGAGAGAAGAGCTGACAGAGCCTCTTGGGGGGCTTGGAAAGGCAAGGAGGATGTGTGGATGCAAAGCTTTGAGGGCCCTCACAACAGCCAAGGATCTTCAGCTTGGTTTGGCTGCCCAGGTTGGGACAATTCAGACTTTCCTGACTTGGGCACTGAGTATTGGTCTGGTGTGTTTTGTGCTCTGGGCAGCTTGGGATGGCCAGACCAGGCCTGAAGTCAGAGCTGTGACCTCGGGATGGTTTCTCCCATTGGTCCTAGAGATGCTGCTGCTGGACTGGATGTTAAAAACTGTGCAAGGCTGAAGTTTATCCTGAGAGCAGCCACGTGAAAACAGAGGAAACCCCAGTTTCCTTGCTGATAAGGCTGTGCTCTCTGGCCCCAGAAACACCCACTTCACGCAACCCTTCTAAGTTCATTCCTCCACTTGGAGATGCTCCTCGAGCTGGAGTCCTTCAAGCACTGAAATTTCACTGGGCCTGGACTAAAAATAGCTTGTGGAGCTGGTGCTCATAGTGCTGCACTTTGATATTGCGCTGAGGAGTGAATAGATTATGTGTGTGCCTTGGTGCCTGCTGTAAATAACTGGCTGCTGGGGCCAGGTGGGTATTATGGATTAATTCAGTAATTGGTCCATCTGGAGCATCTACTTACAATATCAATTTTTCCATGTACCTCTTAATATCTTGAAAGGAGCTTTAGGAAGATGCGCACTCATAATGAGGAAAGGAAAACTAGGAAGAGCTCGTTTAGCAAGAGGATGGAGGGGAAGGTCAGGAGATGAGCCATCAGGTAGGCTGGTAAAGGGTTACTCTCAAGCAGATCGATCACGTGTAATTTGGCCTTGCTCTGAGAGAAAAAGGAATAACAAAGGTAGGGTAGATTAAATAGAAGACAAAGGGAGAGCGTGTGATTACAGCCTCTCCTGTCCTGCTTTTCCCCAGCCCTGTGACGGCAGCTGTACCACTCATTTTCTGCCTGTTATTTTGCCTCTGGCCTCAGCCCCGTGGCTTCTCAGCGGGGTGTTTTAAAAATGTGATATGATTCCTTTGCTTTCTGTGTTTGGAGACCCATAGCAGGCACTGACCTTTCAAGTCTCTTTGTGATTAAAGCTCTTATTAATTTCCTGTGGGGCTGCAGACACTCTGAGGCAGTAAAGTGTTGGGAGTTCATTAACATGTGGGGCTTTAATTAGTCGGCAAGAAATCCCTCTCTGTCCTGATTTGACCAAGGAAAAAAGAGGAAGGATGGTTTCTAAAAAAAAATAAAAAATAGAGAAAACGATATTGAAGTAAAAATAGTTGCAGCAAACATCTTCACAGTAGGAACAGATTTCAAGGCTCACGATCTATTTATCAGGCACTTTAGACCTGTGTGCATGCTCCCCATACAAACCATCAGCCATGGCTCTTTGCAGACAGACGTGGGGACAATCGTCCCACTGGCACCCAGAGCAGTAAATAATAGTGGCAGGAAGGGAATGAGCAGAAGGGTTTGAAAAACAAGCCAAGTGAGCCTGTGCAGCAGTTTCTGCTGATGCTGCCATGGGCAGTGCTGCCTGTTCCACTCTCCCAGATTTCACTGGAGGTACACGAGGATTGCTGGAAAACCAGGTGCAATGAGCTTTGGTGTGATGGGGCTCGATTCTTCTACCTCCTGCCTTTTCAGTAGTTCCACTGTGTGGGCAGCACCCCTGTTAGAGGAGCTGTAGGTGGAGCAGAGCCCGGTGTCGGGCAGGGCAGCAGTCCAGAGGTGCTCCAGCCGTGGGAATGCACCATCAACACGTGGTCCTGGTATTTATTTAAACCTCGGGTGGAATGATGTATGTTTGATTGCCCGGCTGATCTATTTGTGACAAGTGTTAAAACACATGTGCATTGATTTTCTTTGAGGAGCGTATTTCTAAGGGTAATTTAATAGTGGTGTTGAGCATAGCTCTTACTGGCCAGGGAAGAGGCAGAGGAGGGGGAAGGGGGGATTAGATGAAGAAGAGAGAGACGCTAATGGCGTTTTCACAATGCAATTGCTTAGGTCAGTGAAAAGCTGTCACAGTTTAATGCACTTGCTTGTTGGGGATGTTATCATATACAGGATTAAGCCATTCCAAAACATGAAAACAAGAGCAGCTTGTTAGCGAGGGAAGCTGTTAAAGAGCTGCTGTTGCAAAGTTATGATCTCTGGGTGGAGGGAGTTGTGCTGTGCCTCTCCTGCTGCCGAGGCTGCAGGGATGCTCTTGTCTTCTGGGACCAGCTGATCCTCATCTCCCCTTTTCCTGGAGGACCTGCTCCTTGGCATTTGGTCCTGGATCCTGAGAGGTCATTAGGGGATAAGCACAGGAAGGCCAGAGCCTGGGTGAGGGTAAATCCATGTGGCTCCAGGCTGAGATGTTTGGACATACCATGGTGTTGTGACCAACAGCAGCAATTCAGTCTGGGGCTCTCTGGGTGTGTTCCCCATCTGCCAGGGACACTGAGTCCAATATGCACGTGCAATCTTCTCAGAGCCTTAGTAGATTTGCTTCTTGACTCCTAATGAGGAGTAGAAGATTTTCTACTGGCTCAGACTGGGATCTAAAAGTCAAGCTGGGCTTTTGCAGGTGAAATGCTGTCCTTGTTCATATCCATGCAGCCTCCTTGTCTCTCGAGGGGTTGCAGAACCAGTGCTTGGATGGCAATAACACCGCTCATCACACAGCAGTCGGGGGAGGCTCCGTTCCCTCTTTCCTGGCACAGCTGCCAGGAGCAGAAAGCATAGCAAACTTGTCTGTGTCACCCAAAATCAGCAGCTCCAGCTCTGGATAAGTGCAGGGAGCTTCTTTGTGGAAAAGGATGGAAAGGCTCTGCCATCTCCCCATTGCCACTTTTCACAGCGGGTTGTATTTTAGTCTCTCCTCATGCTAGCACGTGAGCTCCTCTCCACCATATGTAATATTTAGTTCTCCATCCAGTCTACTTTCGAATGTTGAAAATGCTGGAGCATCTCCTCCTTCCTCCTGGGAGATGGTAGCACTGCCCTGCAGATCTTGGCATCAAGAACTTTTCTCATATATGTACTTGACCTAAATTTTCTCTCTCACACAAATAGCCACAGTTTTTCCCCTCTGGCAATATCCCCTCTCCCAATATCCCTCTTCTTTAGAGTGTTCACATTTGAAATACTTATGTTTGCAATAATACAGGTACCTTTCTCTGTATTTTAACCAGGCTATAAATCCTGCTGGTTGACAAGGTTATTGTTATCTGGCTTCTGCCATGACCCACTGTTAAAATACATGACATAAATTACACAGAACATATCATACAAGCCATTTTTCCTCGTATGAAGCTTGATAAATATTAATGGCCCATTGCTTTAGCTTTGTACTGTGGTAGGATTGGAGTCAATGAGGTTGATCTGAGGCATGATAATTGCTGGTGGACATGGACCCCAGGCAGCACAGAATTAGCTGTCTCTCCGAGCACTATGCACTTCTGGAGCTCTGAGTTGTGTCTCAAGGGGGTTAATTTTGGCCTCTGCTTTCTCAAATTCTGTATTATAGAGGGAAGACTCAGGTTGGATGAAATAAGTCTACCCAAAAGTCTTCCTGTGCTGATTTGTCCTCACTTGGGACATCTATAATATTAAATACTTGCATTCATCTTTGCCACAGATGGCAAGGCAGCAGTGCGGATGTCACATCTGTCCCCAGGCCCATGTCACTGCCCATCCCTCATGCCCTTGGGACCCGTTGCCCACACCTCCCCTTATCTCCCCTATCTGAATTTTCAGTGCCTGCCAACTGCAAATGGCATTTTATCCGCTGGAAATGTGAATCTGGTCAGTGGCGTCGGCTCCGTCACGCTTATCAGAAATGCATTATCAGGTGGGGATTAGACAGAACCTCGTGCTCCTGTTGCTATCCATGCCAGGCGAATAATGAATAATGAAAATTCCCAGGACTAGAGACAAACACACTTGACAGGCAGGGAAGCGCCTGCACTGCCTTTCACTCACTTTAATGTGACAAACGTGGCTCCTTCAGAAATCTTTCCACTCCATTCACCATGGCTTCTTTTTCCCATTTTTTTCCTCTCCTCCTGCTGCCTCCCCACACTAACAGCCCCTTAGCCCCTGTGCCATGGAGGAGGATTCAGCAGGTCACTCCCACCCTGACTTCCACCCAGCCCCACGGAGACTGCTTTGTGTTCACACACGGATGCTGTGTGCTTTGGGTCCTCACCTGCTCTGAACTTTGCTGTTGCAGCGTCTCTCCCCTGTTGTCAGTGAAGCTTTCACAGGAGGGCAGAGTGTGGCAGAGATGTTGCTGTGCTCACACAGCCCTCGCTTCCATGCCTGCAGTGAGTTTGGTGGGGATGAGAGCGAAGGGACTGTGTCTCCATGGATATCAGTGCTGCATCCTTCAGTGCTGACCTTCTCCAACCCTTATGGTTTTGCTCTGTGCTCCTCTGCCAGGCACTTCTGTCCAAGCCTCATCCTGCAGCACAGATACTCCTGTTAACTCGAGTCCTTGCCCTTTTCTCAGGGTCAGTGGATGCTTGGTTTTATTGTGTCTCGTACCTGCCCTTCCGGAGCTGTGGAGAGAACGTGCACTTCCCCGGGGCTAACCAGCCACTCTTGGATTTTGAAGGGTGTAATGCAGGAGGACTGAACTCCTTGTCACAGTCAGTGTAGGAAGAGGAGCAGCAGGTCCTGCTGCAACATTCCTGGACTCAGAGAGAGCTCTCCTGCCATGGCTGTCCTCTCTGTGCCTTCTATCTGCCTGTTCTGTACGTTGCCCCCACAGGGGCAGCAGGATGTGGGTTCCATAGTGATGCACACGCTGGTGCAGGTGGCTGAGTGAGCTCCAGTTCTCCCAAGTCCCTGGATGCACTGGAGCTTTCTCCAGGATGCTGTGGCTGACCTGTGGAGCAGGGCACAGCTCAAAGAGGATGGGGCCAAGGAGAAGGTGTTTGTTGCTGACCAGGTATAGGATTTTTCCCAGGACTCAGGTCTGGCCTGCCTCTTGTCTCACGTAAATCAGCCGTGGTGATGCCATCTGTAAAGGCTGTCTACACGAGACACGACTACAGCATGGGGTTTTTTTCCTGCAGTTGTCATCTAGAAGCAGGCAATAAATTTTATGGACCAGGGTTTATTGAGCACAGAAGATGAGGAATTGAGCTGCCTGGCTCGAATCTGAAGCTGATGCTCTGGAGGGAACAAGCGCTTTCAGACGAATGCTTCGATCACTCACTGCCCACTTTCTGCAGGAAGTCAAATGACCGTGTCCCATGTCGGCATTTCCTGGGGAGCGCAGCCACGGTGCCAGCCATTCCCTGCCTTTGCCCTGTCTATCAGGGGTGACATCTGTCTCTTTCCCAGCCTGCCTCTTTAAAAAGCATCCAGGCTGCTGCTGGGAGGACGTCTTGGCTTGGCACCGGCGGTGACAGTCCCTCTTGACGCAGTCTTCTTGGCCGCGTTACACCAACTCCGTGACTCCAGCTCTGCCTCCCATCCACCCGGCAGGGAGGGAAGGAGCTGTGAGCCCGCGTCACATCTGCTGCACAGTGTGAGCCTTTGCCAGTGAGACTCCTGCTCATTAATGTCAAACTTATTTTAGCAAATAATGCACATTATCTCATCCTGGGGAAGGGGCTGGTGCCAGCAGCGATCGTGGCAAATCCGGAGGAGATGCAGCTCCAAAGCTCTGGGATTTGGGCATAGGGTGGGAAGGTGCTGGGGAGTGTGGGCATGGGGTTTGCTCCATGCATGAAAATGTTCCTGGAGTTTCATGTCTGGGTGTCTTGGCCAAACATGGAGTCATAAAATCATAGAATAGCCTGGATTGGAAAGGATATTACAGGTCAAGTTCCAACCCCCTGCAATGGGCAGAGACATCTTCCTCCATCCCAGGTTGCTGCAAGCCGTGTCCAACCTGGCCTTGAACACTTCCAGGGATGGCACATCCATAACTTCTCTGGGCAACCTGTGCCAGGGCCTCACCATCCTCACAGGGAATAATTTTTTTCCCTATCTAATCTAAACCTGCTCTCTGTCAGTGTGAAGCTGTTTCCATTTGTCCTGTCACTCCATGCTCTTGTAAAAGTCCCTCTCCATCTTTCCTGTAGACTCCCTTCAGTCCTGGCCATATTTCCACACTTGTGAAGTCAGTTTGTGCCACTGGCTCAAGCAAGAACAGATGGAAGTTTTGAAGGCCCCACATACACACAGGTTGTACTTCTTTGGCCTTTTTCTGCAGCAAGAGGTTTATTTGCCTTTCTCTTCAAGCACATGGTTCTCTTCACATAGGGAAGCTGGAGGAAGAGGCAGAGTGATTCCTGGTCCTTTCCTCTCTCTGCCAGTGCTGCAATATTCAGTACCTGATGCTTGTGGGGGATTTGCCTAAGCACACCTTGTTGACCGCTACCCCGATTCCCTGACTACCCCAGAGCAGAGATGAGCTGGTGATTTATTGTTCACGCTAGGAAAAGAGAACTCCATCTCTGGTGATGCTCACAGGGTCGCTTCTGTAAGCTGAGACAGCTCATCTGTTTTAGCAGAGCCAGTATTTCAAAGATTGCCACTGTTAGCTGGCCATTATCACCCCCATTTTTCATACAAATCAATTGAGGCACAGTCAGAAAACAAGAACAGCAGATAACAAGGAGCCAAAAAATAGCCAGAGGTCCTGGCACCAAGCCCTGGGATTGAACTGTTTTGACTGTGTTGCCTTTTTGAAGGCATCTGAGGGGACCTCTTTTCTCTTTGTCCCGTGTCAAGGCTGTTGGTGCTGCTTGGTGCTTCACTGCAGTCTAGATGTGGTTTTATGCACTGGCTTTTAGGTGAGCGAGTTCCTCCTACAGTGCTAATACCACATTATAGAATCAGAATGGTTTGGGTTGCAAGGGACTTTAAAGTACATCCCTTCCATGGGCAGGGACACCTCCCACTATCCCAGGTTGCTTCCAGCCCCATCCAACCTGGCCTTGGACATTTCCAGGGATCCAGGGGCAGCCACAGCTGCTCTGGGCACCCTGTGCCAGGGCCTGCCCACCCTCACTGTAAAGAGTATTTTTCCATCTATCAAACCTAAATTTCTGAAACATCTTTAATTAAATACCTTTAATTCTGGACTCCTTTTCCCTCATGGGACAGTTGCAGTTGACGTTAATGAAAGTTATTTATTCCCGTTAATGGCGGTTTCCGTTATTGTGCTATTTTTGTATAAGCTGCCTTGAAGATCGTGAGCAAGGTTGGGTGACTGCTCCAGGCAGTCTGGTGTGCTGGGATAACCCAGAGGACACGCTCAGTCTTGTGCTCTAGCTGGAGCCACAGGAAGAGCCCTGGGAAACCTGAAAAAAATTTTGGGAGTAGAGCTTGGAGGAAAATTTCCTTTGGAGTATCTTTTTCCCACCAGAAAAAGACTGCCTTTGTCAAGAGAGACACTGACGTGGGAAACATCTGTTCTGTGCTAAAAAAAGGGGGAAAGGCGGATAGAAGGAAAAACTCGAGAATGTGATTTCCCCCTCCCCTCTGCTTGTTAAGCAGCAAAATGGAAACAAGAATAATTGTGAGCATATGGGGTGAAAAATAATAAACAGGCAAATAAAGTAAAATGATGTTCTGGCTGGGCAGCTGATTTTTTTTGGGTTTTGTTTCATTTGTGGTTGTTGGAATTGGCATTGTGGGGGGATATGTTGTCAGTAAAGCAGGCAAACAGAGATCAGTCAGATGAAATTAACTGTGAGGCTGAACACACAGGAGGATGAACGTGGAAATAACGTTGTGTTCATGGGAGCCCGGAGCCTGGGCTGAAAGAGGGGCACTCGTGACCTGCAGGCTCAGAGTTTGTCCATGGAACCCAAAATCATCCTGTTTATGTTAATGGAGCCTCTCTTAACTGTGTGGGTCCTTTGGGAGGAGGGGGGGATCAGGGAGCAACATTGGTTGGAGGTTATCCATGATAGCCAAAATCATCCTGTTTATACTAATGGAGCCTCTCCTAACCCACTCAAGTCCTGTGAGAGGAGAGGATGATCAGGGAGCAGCCTTGTTGGCTTAGAGGTTGCTCATGGTACCCCAAATCATCCTGTTTATGTTAACAGAGCCTCTCCTAACCCGCTCAAGTCCTGTGAGAGGAGGGGGGGATCAGGGAGCAACAGTGGTTGGAGGTTATCCATGATAGCCAAAATCATCCTGTTTATACTAATGGAGCCTCTCCTAACCCGCTCAAGTCCTGTGAGAGAAGGGGGGGATCAGGGAGCAGCAGTGGTTGGAGGTTTGCGTGAGAGATGAGCACTAGACTGGAGTACTCTTAGCAGATGCCAGTGCTGAACTTTCTGCCTCACTTGAAGCGAGCCGTGCTATTTCTCTGCAGCTGCAGAGGAGGGGGCTGAGGGAAGGCAGGAGCAGAGCTGCGATCCCGCGTAAGCCACAGCACGTCAGGCAGAAACGAAATCCTGCTTCCACTTCTCCCAGCCTGATGCCTGAGCAGTGCCTGGGGATCATCTCCCCCTCGCTTTGCTGAACTTGTCTTTCCTCAGGGTTGATGCCACGCTATGTGTACCCAGCCAGGGACACGAGTGGTGGTGGCAGTGAGGACAAAGTGTGGTGTTTGGTCTGAGGTTTGGTGGGAGTGCTTCCTGCACCTGTTTGTCACTGTCCCTTCTGCTCCTTGCAAAGTGGGGCTATGTTTCAGTCGGAGGACGAATCTGTCTTCACAGCTAGAGAGGACAGAGGGAAAGGGAAACAGCTTAAATCCTGCAGGAACCAGGTATAACATGATAGGCCTCCTGAATTGCAGCATGACAGTGACAGCCATTAGAAAAATGGCCTTTGCCAGCCAGGAGCTGAAGCTCTGCCACCTCTAACCTATGTGCCAATCCTGCAGCCCATCTGTCTTGTCACAGGGTGTGCCTGATGATGGCCATTCCTCAGGTCTCCTTGGAGGAGCAGAAGGCACCAGGGGCGTTAGGAGGTGCAGGACACTGCCTGTGTGAAGGATGGCCACGTTGCCCTGCGTGCACCGAGGGCACACGGGCACTGTGGTTGCCAGCACCAGGTGACCTGCAGGGTGCAAGCATAGCTGGTCTACAGAGCCCATGAAGGTGGGGTGCAGGGCACTGCCCAGCCCTTTGCTCTTTGTCCAGGTCTCCAAAAACCAAGGAGCAGGATCAGTTTCCCCTCATGCCTTGCCATCCTCAGGTGAGCTCTCCTCCCCAAAACCTCCATGTTCAAATTCCCAGCTCCAGTCCCAGCTTTGCAAAGCTTCTTGTTGGGATCATGGGTTGGGATTCTCTCCCTTCCTGAGGACTGGAAACTTGCCGCTGGCCACCTGGTGTGCTTGCCTTTGGATTTGCAGCTTCTCCTGCTCATTAGCTCAGAAATAATATGGACCAGCGGCGTTCAGTGCTAATTAATTTTGTGAACTGAACCAGGGTGAATGGGGTAATTGCCTGTGGCGTGTGCAGGCCGCCAGGTGAGCCCTCCCACTTTTGCCCTCCTTGTTTACCAGCTCCTCTCTGTATATTTTAAGAAGCATTTGGTCCCTTCTCCATGTACAGAGGAAAAGCCATGTGATCCAGCCCAGAGAGAGCGCAGCAGGCACTGAATATTAAATTAAAACACATCGCTTATACACAAAAAAAACCCCAAGCTGGAAAGGTTAAGAGCTAACAGAGATCCTCAGAACAGTCTCTGTCTGTTTGGAATGAATTAATCAGACCATTAAACAAATCTTTTAATCTAAAGTATCCCTTTCATTTCAGTACTCTGTAAAACAAAGTGACTAGAGTATTGAGGGAAGAGTTTGCCATCACTGTGCTTTATTTGTACTAGAGAGGCGGGTGGTGTGATGATTTTTTTCCCTCCCCGTCTTCCTCTTTCAGAAACAAAAGCAGGATTAGAAAAAGCACATGAGCTGGGACTGAATGGGCATGGAAAAGGCTGAATTCCCATGGTTCACGAGGTGTTACATCATGAGCAGAGAGCATTTTTTTTTATCTTGGGAGGCAGAGCAAGCACGGGAAGAGACAACATCTCAACTGGAGATGAACAATACATGGAAAATGCAGGGTGTTGAAGGCTTGGGATAGCAAGGCTGGAGCAGGGAAGGCAGAGAGCATTACTGAGGTCTTGGAGCCCAGAATAGACAGGAAAGTTGCTTCTGCAAAGGCTTAGTGGAGTTTATCAGAGATGGGAGTCACAGAGGCACTGGTAGATGCTCAGAGATCTCAGCTGCAAACTGTGCCACAGGCTTTCCTCAGCCCGAGCATCCTCTGTCCAGGGAAGGGTCTGGGAGGATTGTACGTGTGGCAAAGAGCTCAGAAACTCTCTGTGCTGCCTTGGACAACTCATTTCTGCAAGGCAGTCACTTTCTGCAGTGCTGAGCAGCGCTGGGGCCTCTCGAGTTGTGCTTTTAAAGGCATTTGTGAAGTTGGTGGTGCTTTAGGGTTCCCATTCCTTTTGGCTCAACTGGGAACCACTGCCTTAATGTCCAGGTTTTTGGGGTGGCACTAAGAGAATGTCAGAACTCTTCCCCTGTTCTTTACCCTTCAAATGGTGCTTGATGGCATTTTTAAAGCCATTCCTGTTTTCTTTTTCCCAGCTGAATATATGCAGGAAGACCTGACCTAGGAAAGAACCCTCTGACATGGGCACAATTTGTGTGGGTGTTCCCCTTGCTTCCCCATTTTGGTATTTACACCCAAATGTTTGAGAAAATGCTACTATCACCTTCACATGTGCAGAATGGGGAGAGGCAGAGAGAAAGGGAAAGATAAAGCCAGGTAAAATCAGGCAATCCTGTTGCAAAATCAAATGTATCCTTTTTTTTTTTCACCCTTATTATTTTTTTCTCCGTTTTTAATACACTCTTCAAAGCTTGCTAAGATTAAGTGCGCGATTTATCTTCGCCAAGTTTGAATTTTAAAAGGAACAGCCAACTGTGTGATCGTATTATTAATATTTATACCTCGTCACAGAATGTTGACAGATTAATTATGCAATATGGTATAAAAATCAGCAGGCAGCGTGGGAGGGCGGTGGCAAAGTTCATGTATTAATAACACAGCGGGGTGGCTCGCACGCTCCCTGTGTGGCTCCCTGTTATCAGCACCTCATCCCGTGCCTGGCGGAGGCACCTTCATCCCACTGAAGGGATGAGGATGCTGACAGCAAGAGGGGAAAGACAAATGGAAAAGGCTGAGGAGTCCCAGCTCGTTTGTGCTGCTTCAGGAGCCTTTGTTGGGTCAGAGAGCGGGTGTGAGGAGTTTCACAACCCTTCTTGGCCTGGAGAACACCAAGAGGTGGCTTTGTCAGTGGAGATGCTGGATCGAATTGTAATAAACGAGGCTAGGACTTGGATGGAACAAAAAAAAAACCCAAAAGAAAAGGCACCTCGTTTATTTTTATACAACCACTAAGGATGGGAGCCCAAGATAAGCTCAGGCTCCACCTGACAAGCCAGACAAATATACCGAAAACCTGAACAGTGTAAAAACACTGGGTACTCCTTAGGACACAGAGTTCCACCAGAGACCCTCAGTAAAGTCCCAAAGTCCTTTTTATCCTCCCTGCTCTCTTCTGATTGGGGTGCTCAGGATCCTCTCCCTGATTGGCTCATTGTCAGGGTCCTCTCCCTGATTGGCTGGTTTTCAGGGTCCTGATTCGTCTTTACTGAGGGTCATCCTGGACCAATCATTTTCCCAGGACGTCGAATGATTGGTCCATCCCATCCACCAATCAGGGCTGGAAGTTCTGATGCTGCTCACGTGGTGTTGTCCTTTGAACGGCCACCACTGCCCCACCCTCAGTGTGCCCCGAACCACCAACTCACCCACAACCAACTCACAACCTCTATTCCCCAACATGCAACCCTCAGAAACATTATTTACTTACTGATAACAAAAGCTGTCTCTTTCGTGCTGTCTCTTACCTCCATCCCACCAATTAGCCCTTCTCTTAACAAGTGGTGTCAGCCTGTATTGCCAAAATTGCTTCTCTCTCACCTGTCTGTGGTGGCTGGTGCTGTGCCTCTTCTGAGGTCCAGACCAGCACCAGGCATGTTGAAGAAAGGTTTAAATCATCTTTAGTGGACAAATGTGAGATGGATGGTTGTACAGGGAGAGGCTTTTCCTTCCCTGGGAAGTCAGCTGGGGTTGTTGGGCACAGCATCTGAGAGATTTATGTAAGGAAAAATAGGAAATGAAAATTGTGTGAGCCCCAGGGGTGGGAGCAAAGACATCTGAGAGCACCCTGGTGTTGTTTGCTGCCCAGCCCTGACTGGAGAACTGACGTTTGTAGATGTTGTGAGGAGCATCTGTGGAGTGTTACCTCTCAGGATCTTCTCTGCTGGGCTTCTCTTAGAGATGTGCATCCCATGAGCCTGATCCTGCCCTGGGGCCTCCATCCACCGGCATGCACTTCAGTGAGATGGATGGACGGATGCTAAATTTAGGTCGGGTGTGTGGATGATTCATGCCAGCCAGCCTGGCTGGACAGCAGAAGTCTGTGGCTGGGAATAAATCCTTCAGCGTGGAGCTGATAATGTTTGCCATGGGCAGAGCTGCCTGTGCAGCTGGCACAGCTCAGCTGTCCCCTCCGGTCACCCTCCGTGTGAAGGAAAGCTTGCCCTCCCAAAGCCCTTTGGGGTTTCTATTTCCATCCCAGCCTCTCTCTGCCTAAGTGCTGCTCGTTTGGATTTTTTTTTTTTTTATTAATGAATCTTTTTCCTCAGTGTGTCTCAGGGGGATGGTTGATATGAAACGATTTGCCTGATCCTTCTCAAATAATCTCAAGCAGTGTCTGGGTCAGGCTGTGGGGATGTACTTGGGCTGTTAGAGGGTTTTTTGTCAGAGAAGCCCTGGATTTTAGAGAGGCAGCACAGTACATCTCTCCCTCCTGCTCTCCTCTTGCATCCCACTCCTGTTTGGCCCTGGCACAAGCTCTTTCCTAAAAAAGCCCATCCATGTGCAGCCAAGCTATGGAGAACAGCCTCTGCGGAGATGTGCAGAGGCATTTCAAGACAGATATCCCAGTTCCAGTGAGGTGTTTAACCTGCCAGAGAACAAAGAAAGTCGTTTAAGGTGGCTTTTGAAAGCCTTCCCAAGGATTTGGCTTCTCAATTTCCATTCAAATGAACTTTCCCTGTTCCCTTGCTGTAGCTTCCCGATGCCTCTTTTTACAGCCTTGGCCTTTCAATCTTAATTAAAAAAATGGAAAGAACGAAGGCACAATTTAGCGAAGCACTTCAACAAATGGTTGAAATGACAGATTTTCCTGGCTTTCAGTGCAGGCTTAGAGATGTTTTGGGACTTTGCTCCATGAAATTGGGGTCCTAAGGCTACTGGTGCAAATCCCTCCATCTTTTTCACCCCAGAGGCAAGTCCACGTTGGTGGGAAATGTTTTGATCCATCTAGAGCAGGTCCTCATCACAGAAACTTGAGTTATAAAGGTTGTTTTCCCTCATTCTTGTGGGTTTCTTTTCTGATTGAGATGGAAACAAAGGCAGAAGCCTCTGAGTTGTTTAGAAAATGTTTTTTTTCTGCTAATGGCAAAGTTGATCTCCTTCCGGATGGCCAGGCAAGATTTGTCTGCATTATCTGTCAGTGGCCCTTAAGTAGATGTGAATCTGGAAATGCAAAGGATGGGCTGTTAGTGAATGGAGATTGGGAGCGCAGGGTGAGGGGAATGGCGAGGAAAGCCCAAAACGCCAGCGGATAGAGCCGTCCCCTGCAGCTTCCCAATCGGAATTGGAGCTTCCTCCGAGTCTCCTCCTGCCTTTCCAGATGATAAACATTGGATAATTGATTTATTCCGGCCGTGCCCCACCTGGCTGTCAGCTGTCCCGTTTCCCCCGAGTGCCTGCAGCCGCTTTCCTGCCCCGCTCGACCGCTCTCCCTCCACGTGAGGACACAGCGCCTTGGCAGGGAGCAGATGGCCAGCCCATCCTGTAGGCATCAAGGGCAGGAGGCTCAGTGCTGAGCTCTTTGGAGGCTGATGGCTCCCAAGACCCCGGACTGTTGCGAGGAGCAGTCAAGAGAGGGCTGGTTGTCAGTGGGAAGGCGACTTTTGCTGGTTGAAGGTCCTTTCCAAGTAGCCCTCAAGGTTAAAGTTGGATGCTCCTTCCAGATGGTCTCCATCTGATGCATCTCATTAAGGGCTTGAGCTGCTTCGCATTCCCAGCCTCCTAGTGCCAAGAATAACAAGGAATGGAAGCCAGCAACAGCGATGGCTGCTGTTAGAAGGGCATAAGATGATTTAAGGGTCAAGACAAGACCATATGGCCCATCAAGGTCCCGTCATAACAACCCAAAGGAATATAAAACACCTTGTGTTAGTTCACCCTTCCTGCTTCCTCTCAAGGCTGTTTGCTGTGACCTTTGTGAGAGCAGTTCCTCAGCTCCACCATGCTCTGATTTATGCCCTGAGCTGCTTTCCAGAGCTTGGTGGGTCCCCTCATGGGGTGTCCTCCCTGGCAGGCAGGCAGGAGGAACAGAGGAATCCTGGGATCTGTGGCTTCAGGCTCAGCCTTCAGTCACCCTGCCTGGTTTAGGGAAAGCCAGGAGACCCTGTGTGTGCAGAGACCCCACAGGTGCACACCTGTGTGTGAAACTGGGTGTCATTTGTGAGCCCTTTTAGCACCCAAGGGTGTGCTGGAGCATTTAGCACTCCTGCCAGCATTTCTCATCCCTGGATCAGTGTGAAGTGGCCTCTTGGTGTCACTGATGGCTCACCCCTCCACTGCCTCCAGCCCCCTCGGCCCTCAGCCAGCCCAGCTGCTAAGCTGGATAAGCCACATCTGGTTGGTCTTTCCTTGAGATTTAGATGCATCTGGAGCATGCTCAGCTTGTTGTCTTCCCAAATAGTCTTGGCTTTTCCTTGGTTCCCCTGTGGACTCACAGCCTTCCTTTACCAAATCCTGCTAAAATAACACTCCTTTCCATGGAGAGAGCACTGTCAGAGCAGGAGGGACCCCCGCCCTCAGTTGGGAAGAGGGTCTGTCTGTGTCCCATCACTTTAATTCCAAGGTGAAGTGCAGCACCTTGGCACAACCAATCCAAATGCTGTGGCTGCACAGATAAATCTGCATTTCTGAGAGGGACTCGATGCTTCCTTAGTGTCAGCACAGGGCTTGGCAGGCAGCGGGCTGGAGGCAGTGATGCTCCTGTTCCCAAGGCTGCTCCCAAAATGGCAGTGTGCGTGGGTGTCTGGGATCGTGTGGGCAGCCACACCTCAGGGCTGTGGCTCCTCGCCCTGGTGCTGTGTCTCTGCCCTGCTTTGGTGACAGGACAGCCACCATTCCCTGCTCGGCTCTTGTCCTGCTGTCCACTTCCTGAGGGAACACTCACAGCGCTGACCTTAAAGAGCAATTTTGGGCAAGCAAGGAGCAGCTCAATTGTTCATAAACCTGACATTTATGTCTCAGAGATTCTTCTTCTGCAGGATGCACTGCTCTTTATGATTTTTATCAAATAAAATGCCCCTTCGTCCCCAACCAAGCTCTTTCTCCTTCCCTGATGTTTTTGTAGGGCGATCATTGTGAAAGGAGAGCTTGAAGGCATCTGCTTGTCCTTAATGTCGTGGCACGGCGAGGGTTAGGGAAATGCTCGTGCAGGCATTAGCGAGCACGGATGGGTAGGACTGAGCTCTGGTCCTCTAATGTTGGTAATTACTGAGCAGGGATTAGGGACTTGCACTGAGCGCATGAAGAGAAACTGAGTATTAAATGCAAACAGATCAAACCACCTGACGGACCCGCAAAGTTTATTTCTGTGGTTTTCGCTGCTCTGCTGAAATGCTTCCTGGACTTACAGATCATTTCCCTGCTCATCACGGGGGTGGCATGGCGGGTTTGGGAGCAGCAATGCGGTGTCATCCCAAAATAGCTGCTAACTGGGGGCTAGGGTAACTAGCCAGGATGCAGGAGTGCATCTTCAGCTTCAGACTTCCCATAAAAAGCTGGTGCAAAGGCAGCAGCTGTGACCAGAGGTACCTGTGTGAGAGCAGCTTTTGGTCCTGTTCCAGCTCCCTGGAGACAGCAATGACCTGAGACAGGGTTCTCTGCTGCTCTGTGTTGTCAGGTTGCCCAGAGAAGTTGTGGGTGCCCCATACCCAGAGCTGTTCAAGGCTGGGTTGCACTGAGCTCTTGTCAACCTGGCCTAGTGAAAGGTGTCCCTGCCCACAGCAGGAAGGTTGGAACGAGATGAGCTTTAAAGTCATTGCCAGCCCAAACCATTCTGGGATTCTGTGATTTCTGTGTTTTCTGGGACTCTGTGATCTCCTCTTTATTAGTGCTGGTCCTGTCTCCCAGCTCCTTCCCAGTCACCACACAAGGAAACACTGGATGAACAAACACCGCTTACTCTGACCAGGGCATCTTCTATCCAGTCTATTAATACCAGCTCCACATGGAGGGCTTGCTACCCTGGAAGTGTTAATTAGCTTCCCCCCTCCTCCCTCCCATTATTTTTCTGCCTTGCTCTTTAGAAGGTCTCTGAACCAGGAGATCAATGCCTCCCGCTAATCCGCTCTTCAGCAGCTTAGAGAGGCACCACAGAATACTCCGTTTAATTCTCCTCTAACACCTTTGCTAATCATCCTTTGCAGCCCCAGAGCCCCAGGCAGGCGGGGAGGGGAGAGTTGGGATGGGAAGCCCAGCAGGTGCTCATTTACACCCGGCACGGAGACACGGCAGGGCCTGCACAGCGCAGCGGAAAGAGCTGGGGAGCAGGGGGGAAAAGTGATGGGAGAGGAAGGAGGCGAAGATCCCTTGGGATGAGGAGCATGGCATCAGTGTGCAAACCATTTAAATGCTCTTGGAGTCATAGGATCATTTAGGAAAAGACCTCCCAGTGATGTTGCTGCCTGTCTTGTCCTCTCACTCCGTGCTATAGGTAAGGGTTGTGTTGTGAACCTGTGCAGGTATTAAGGATAACTGCTCCCCTTGGCCTCTCCACACAGCGCCCTGGAGCCTGTAAAAGCTTGTCAGGGTGTGTCAAACCCCTGAATGCTGGGATTGGGATTGGGCTGTCTCTCTGAGCAGTGTTCCCTGTCAGCAGGGACATGAGGGAGGTGCCAGGACCGAGCAGTCACATCCTGCATGCTGCCACTGCCTTCTGCAGCAGGACATCATGGAATCATGGAGTCATTATGGTTGGAAAAGATCTCTAAGATCAAGTCCAACCATCCTCAGGCTTTTTGGCCGACCTGAGCAGGGGCTGTGGGCACTGGAGCTCTGCCACTGCCTCTCCAGCGGCTCAGCTCCCTGTGCTTGGCCATCCTCCCCTCCGTGGGAGCAGGACTTCTCTAGGGTCACTTTGGCTTTCACAACAGATAAATAGCCTGGGGATCACTCTGAGAGTCAGAGTCACCCGTGGGTGACAATTGTTGTGCTTTGACTCCTTGGCTCTTGCTGCACAAGTTTACCAGAGGCTGTGTCTCCTCTGTGGAGAAGACAGTGACCTGGATTTAACTGTGAGGACCTTGCTAAGCTTTTCCACCTCCAACTGCTGTGATCCAGCTAAAGGGCTGCGAGCAAAAACCCACGTGGAAGTGCAAGTGCATGCTAATGAGTCGTGTTGCCAAAACCAGAAGGAACCAACTCTACAGGGATTTGGTACTTTTATTTTTTATTTTTCCCTGCTACCCAAGTTCAATAGCAGCGAATTGCATATTTCTCTGAGGCTTCTCAACAAACAATTTACAGTGTAAATATATTTGTTGGCATGCAAATCACTCTGCATTATGAGTCTTGATTAATATTATAATGTGTTGATGAAAGCCTCTAAGTGGTTCTTGGAACTAAGGTTCCTGACAAAGATCAGATGTTTGGGTGCCCAGTGTTTGCAAAATATTAGATTAGGGTGGTTTTTTTCCTTTGTTTTGGTTTCTTTCCCCCATGTGTGTTGTTTAATGGGTTGGTTTTTTCCCCCCTCCCTCTGTTTAAGATGCTGAGTGCAAAGTGGCAGTGGCTCTTCAAACCAGGCAATTAATTAACACAATCAAGCTCTTCCCCAAGCTGCTGCCACCCCTTTCTGCTCCTTGTCCCCTATGAAAGAGGGATGCTGCTGTGGGGGTGGTCGTCAGCCCCTGCTCCTGGAGCTGCTGGGGAGGGACAGGATAAAGGATACAGAGCTATCAGCAATTTCTGTGTGTGCCAGTAGCCAGGCTGGGACATGGAGCAGCAAATCCATGAGTGGATGAAGCTGTTCACTGAGCAGCAGAGTAATGAGGTTTGATTGCCTATGGAGCCATCCCAGGGGCTTTGTTCCTCTGGAGCCTCTCTGGTGTGGAGGAAAATTCATGGTCCTGCTAATGCGACACCACGAGGCTCCTTCCCTAGAGATTCCCAGCACTTTCCAGGATGGAAGAGTTTTGATCTTGTGCCTTCCCTGCTGGGACAGTGCCATGAAGAACTGCAGGATTCATCAGAGTGACCCCCATCCCACCTTCACTGCTCTTCCCCCTGACTGCATTCCCAGCTCCATCCTTTGTGACAGCTCCTGGAAAACCTTTCCCTCTTCCACCCCGTTCCCCTCAGCCAGAGCAGGCTGCTCTGGGTGCTGGGTTGTCCCTGGGGAGGAGGATGTGCTTCCAGCCCCTCTCTGGCATGTGCTTATGGAGACATGAGAGTGGCAATGACAGGCTCTGAGCACCAACCTCCCCACCCCAGCTTTAGTGACGGCTGCTCTCATTGCTGTTTCCTTCTACTGAGCTCCCAAAGGTGTCAGGACAAATGCCACACTCATCAGCGTGGCTCTGCCCAGGCAGGCAGGAGCAGGGAGAAAAAGCAAGAAAGGAAAAATAACCCTGTTTAGCAGGCGGCAGAGCAGGGTTTAGTGACAGCCTCAAGTCTTGATCTTTGTTAAACTGCTGTTTTGCTCAGAGACTGACAGGGAGCACCATGAAATACGGAGTGTTCAGCTTGTAGCACTCGGTAGAGCTGTGCAGGTCGTGTGTGGCTCTGCTGTGACGTGCCTGGCAGGGAGCACACGGGGGGGGCACACTGAGCTCCCCTGCCCCAGCAGCGGGCTGGTTTGGGACAGCATCTCCCCTTTCAGCAGCTCCCCATGGTGAGCTCACTCCTGGGTGTGCTCCCCTCCATTTCTCTGCAGTCCCAGGTGGTTTCCTGCAGTGGCTCGTGGTTCATTTGGCCATCCCCAGGGAGAGCAGGATGGCAGAGCCATCCCCACCCTGCTCATTGCCCTCTGAGTGTGGCAACTCGTGCTGAGGTCTCAGACTTGGAGCCGAGCTGGGCAGAGAAAACACAGACACTTAAAGGAGAGACAGAGAGAGAGGGGGAAAAGAGTGACGAGCACACGTGCTTTAAAAGAACACATTGCCTTTTTTTTCTTCTTCCTTTTCTTTTTTCTGAAAGCAGCTGTGCCTTTTTCCAGCACTTTTAACTGGTTGCCAGGGAAACAGAGCAAGGGAGAGTGGAAAGGTTAGATGGATATTGGACGAGGCTAATGCACTTGTTTCAACCAAGAATTGACAGGTGCTTAGGACACTGAAGGTCCTGATAACTCCTCATTTGTACAGCTCCTTTGCAGAGCCTGGAGTACCTCCCTACCACCGTTAATTGTGTTTTAATCATTTGCAAATTATAATTCATCTCCATCAGGGGATCTCTAATGGTGGCTTTATGGAGCGCGTCCACATGTTCCTCAGCCCTTCTGGGATACTGGGGATGAAATATTGGGTACCTTGGGCCTTGTTGGTGTGGGTGGTCTGGCTTGAAGGGACTTTGACTCCAGCAGACGTCCTGATGGAAAAGGTGGGAATTGCAGCTGGGTGATCCAAACATGCTGGGAAAAGCACTGGAGGGAGGCCACGTGTTTGTGGCTGTCTGGTTTTCCCAGAAAAGGGGCTGGCATGGGAGAGGTGGTGATGCACGAGTCCAGTGAGTGAATCCCCTTGTCCACAGGGTCATCCCCAACCCTGGTCTCAGTGTTGGCAGAGTCCTTGGCACCTCCCTGCTCGCCAGCAGCTCCCTTCCAGCCCCACAGGGCTGCTGGGACACAGTCCCTGCATATTTACAGCTTCACTTGGCTTTTCACCTTCCTCTGGGTTAAAAACCAAAGACAAATGCCTCACTATGGATTTTTGTCACCATTGTGATGCTCAGAGGGCTTTTTCCCTCTGCTTCTGCTTTAGGTTTTGTTTTTGTTTTGCGTCTGTCGTGTCTAAAATAGCTGCTCCATCTAAGGAATAACCAAGGGGCCTGAAATTTGGCTGTTCAGGATGAGCGTCACATCTGGTCTGTGCAAAACACAGCGTGGCTACAGAGTCATAAACCTCAGGCTCTGGAGAGGCAGGGGTGGCTGCTGAGGCTCGTACTGCATTTGGGGTTTGTAGTGTTCTCCTGGGGAGGGCAGAAGGGCAGTGATTAAAAAACCCAAGCTAAACCCCATTTGTGTCTGTGGTGAGAAGGTAAAGGAGTGATGGGGTGAGGGTGCTGAGAGCTGGGGAACCCTGAGCCTCATCCTGCAGCTCTGGGTGCAGGGAATGCTGATGGATAACAGGGCTCCCTCCTCCCTGGGGTGACCTCAGAGGACTCTGCCTCATCCTGCCCACCCTCCAAAATGCCTGGCTGAGTCCTCCCAGGCCAGCTCACAGCCAGGCCGTGGAAGATGGCAATCCACCTTTTTCTGAGCTGGGGAGGGAACAGAATGCAGTCCTTGTCCAGGGCTGCAAACAGAACTGCTCACTGCTCCTTCTTGTCAGCAGCTTCCCGAGCCTGCCGCCTCTCCATCATCCCTGAGTGATGGGTACCAGGCCAGCACAGAGATGCACAGCACTCATATCCCTATTATGACATTGTCAGTGTCACAGCTGAGCGTGAGGGACTCGGAAAATGTCACTTCAGGTATTAGAAAATGACTGTGCTTTTGCCACACTGTGGTTCCTCATCCAAAGTGCTTTTCCTCCCATCAGATCCAGCTGGAGGAGCCTCTGCCTTTAAGGTATCTCTGCTCTGGGGTTTTTAGTGAAAAGTGTGATTTTAGTCATGGTGCAAGGAGCCAGGCTGACAGCCCTGGGCCCTGCAGCCACTCCAGCTACAGCACAAATGCTGAATGAGTTCCACATCTCCTCCATGCAGGGCTTTCTTCTCCTCAGCTTTCCTTTTCTCCCTCTTCTCCAAACGCCTGGTGGCACACTGCCCTGCCAGGTCCTTCACCAGCCTGTCTCCTGCTTTGAGGGGGACCTGTGCTAGTGACAAGAGAGGAGCTCAGTCCTAACCAGCTCCATCAGGGGTGATGTTTAAGCATCCAAGACATAAATGCAACCACTTTTCCCATCCCTTCCCAGCAGTACATGGAATTGTGACCACTACAGGCTGCTGTGGGGCTGCTTTGCACCCAGGTGGGTTCCAGAACTGATTTCTGCTCTCTAGAGACCTGAGCAGCTTGAGTGGCTCCAGTCTGTCCCAGTCTTGTGGTCTTACCCCTCGACAGCAGGAATGGCTCTGGTGGCTCTCGGCAGTGCCCAGGGTGCCAGGGCAGTGGGCTCCCCACCAGGCTGGCATTATACTGCCTGAAAGAGAGATCAGGAATAGGAAAGGGAGTGGAAGAAGAGGAATGATTTATGAGGCTTCGCTTGGCCAAGCAGGGCATTCTCAGCATATTCCAAAATAATTTAGCATCATCTATTGTGCCTGCAGCGGGAGCTTGTTGCGGAAAACGAAAGAGAGCAAAAAAAAAATCCGCCACATAAAGAAGGCAGAAAGCCCCTTGATGGGATGGTTAGAGCTTGAAGTTTCTTTTTTCCTGAGGGCTGCTGTCTCCTCTCCCCAGTTCTCTCTGTAAATCAAACTGCCAGTGTCGGATCGGCGGCTCCGTCTTTCCTGCAGCCGCTTCCCCGAGGCCTCCCCGTGCACCGAGGGGACGTAATCACCACCTAGAACAGCTTGAAGGACACAAGCGCGGGAGCCGAGAGGACGATTTGTAGTGAATAATTTAGTAGATGAATTTAAAGCTTTTGTTCTCGTCGCAAATTACCTGCGAACTGTACGGGAAGGTTTTGATCATACAAATTCATTTTACATCGCCTCTCTCTGCCAACAGACCCACCTACCTGCTTCGCTGGGGTTTGAACCAATGCATTTTTCCCTGCACGTCAGTGTGTTTTGGGGGTGGGTTGGACCTTTAATTAACCCATCATTTTGGTGCCTGTGGTTTTAATTACCAGCATAGGATTGCCTGTCTGAGTTGTGTTGGAGATTGGAGAGCGATGTTTGTAAATAGTAATAATTTGTGAAGTTTGTTTGTGTACCATGGGGTGTTTGCACAGCTTTCAAAGTGTTTCAATTTTAGGTGGCAGGAGATGAGATGGGCACAGGGCTGAGATGCCCGGGCAGGGATGAGTGCCAGTGTCAGCATCCTGGGATGCAATGCCTGGATGCTGTGCAGCTGGGGTGGGACCCTTTATGAAGTGAGGCTTTTTTATAAGGGTGTTGTAGTGACAGAACAAGGAGGGATGGCTTTAAACTGACAGAGGACAGGATTGGATGGGATATCGGGGAGGAATTCCTCCCGTGAAGATGGGGAGGCCCTGGCACAGGGTGCCCAGAGCAGCTGTGGCTGCCCCTGGATCTCTGGAAGTGTCCAAGGCCAGGTTGGACATGGCTTGGAGCAGCCTGGGACAATGGAAGGTGTCCCTGCCCATGGCAGGGGTTGAAAGGAGATGATCTTTAAATCCCTTCCAACACAAACTGTTCTGTGATTCCCTTTTCTCACCCCGGCATCTCTTTCACACCCTTGAGAGGCTTTTCCCTGTCTTTGTGCTTGGTGTGGACGGTTGGAGCCAAAGCTCTCTTCTTCCCCTGCGCTCACTGCCGAGTTTGTTTGGGACTAGGGAATTCAGCAAAGTGCATGTGAAGGAGGCTGCAGCCTGCCCAGAGACAGCCACGTGAAATGAAGTTGTATCACTCTCTGAGATCAAATTATCCTTCTCAGCTTTCAGGGAGAGGACTCCGGCAGCCCCATGCGAGAGCTCACTGCCTCCTCCTCAGCTCAGTTTATATCCTGGTCCCCCGGCAGACTGCAAATGCTCCCTCATCAGGGCCTGCTCTCTGTGCTAATGGCCCTCTATAAATAAGCCCCAGGAACAGCGATAGAGAACAATCATAAAAGGCAGGCGCATAAATTAAAGCCGATGTTATAATAAACTAGACAAGCCCTTCATCGAGGGTTTTATGTTTCTCCTTGAGTCGGCAGCTTTGCCAGCAGAAAATGATTTCCGTGCGCCTTGGCCCAGTCCTCTGTCTCTCTCTGCTCTGTAGGTGCACACGAGTGGGTGGCAGAAATAGCTGGCATCACCATGTCCCTTTTTTTTTTGGCATTCCGGGTATTAAAGCTGCAGGGATTTCTCGGAACAGCTCTCAGCACGTCCTTAGAGTGGCAACAAGACCATGGATTTACTGATGGTGGCTCTGGCCATTCCTTGTGGCCATAAATGAAATGCATTGGCTCTGGGTGGCTGGAATTCCTGAGAGCTCAGCCCTGCACCTTTGGAGCAAGGTGGAAATTGTTACACTCGCCCGGTGAGCTGCAGTCAAACCTCCTGGAGGGAGATGCTGGTACATAAAACAGCAGCATCCTGGAACGCGTGGTACCTCTGAAAGGCTGCTCCTTGCCCTTTGCCCCAGAGCATCTCCCCGGTTGGGAAAGCACGCACGGGTGGCTGGCGCGCAGGCTCCGTGCCGCGGCTCCGGAGCGCCTCGGGAGTGCTGGATACACTGCACCGAAACTCCTGCCTCTCCCACGGAGTTCAGAGCTGTCTCTCCAAATTACATCCTGGATGACTGAAACTTGGCAGGGCGAGTGGGAGCAGCAGGCAGAGAGAGCTGCGTGCTCACAAAGTGCAACTTCCCTGTACTGGAGTCATCCGGGAGATGCAGCAAGTTGTGCCCAGGGCATGGAGTCGGTGAGGAGGGAGTCCATCTCCAGTTCTGTGACACGCTGTGATGCTGTGCAGGGGTCTCTGGTAAAGTTCGTGTCTTGGTCACCAGATCATCTTGCTTCCAAGCCCCTTTTGGACACTTTTAATCTAAGCTGGTGACCCCGCAAGTAAAGTGAAAACTGCTGCTCCGGGCTCTGAGCTTGCTTTCATCCTGCCCACCCATCCTTTATGGTCTGTGCAGTGAAATCCAGAGGCAGACAGATGTGTGTTGACAGGGAAGTGTCACCCTGTGCCTCTTGCAGGAGACTCTGTGGACAAGGAGGAGAATTCCAGACATCCATCTCCCCTTTTGAAGTTCAGAACAATTTGCAGGCACATTTTCAGCTCTGATTTGGATGCATGTCCAGCTCTGTGCAAGGGGTTCCCCCCTTGCTGTGCAGAGTCACATCTGTCTGGGGCAGCTCAGACACATCCCCTGGGTGCTTGATCAGCTTCTTCCTCTGGAAGTTTGACAGAGCTGCAGCACATCTCTTGCTGGTGTGGGAAGGTGATAACCAGGCAGATTATGTACATGGTGGGGTGGGATGGATAGAGAAGGAGAAGAAGAAGAGGAGTCAAAAAGGGGAGGGATGGAGAGAGAGGGTGAGCTCTAGGCTCTGCTTTCTGCTCTGTGCTTCCCTGCACACTCTGGCCTGAGCTCCCCCTCGTGTTCAGCCACACATATTTCTCTATTACTCTCCTGACTCTCCTCTCCCAGTTATTGCAGGGATGTTCCATCCTTCTGGCCATGTTTCCATTGGAGGACCTGGAGCCCCACTGGGCAGTCCACTGACTGTCGGCTTAATTTCCCCACAACCAAGGCATCCCCTTTCTCCCCAGCATGATTGCAGCACCTCCAGCCTTACTGAATACTCAGCCCAGAGCCAGATGCTCACACAAGCTGCATCAAGAGCCAGAGATCCATAGTTTTGATCCTGCAAGGAGAGGCATGTGCCACAGACATGCCCCGGAGTGTCTCGCCGGGTTCCCTCGAGGGAGAGAGGAGCTGTGCTGTGCCAGTGCAGCGTCGGTTCCCTCCAGAGGCTGCCAGGCACTCCCTGCCACTGCCGCCACTCATCAGCCCCTCGCTGGTCTCTCACAGGGTCATTTTCTGCTCCATTTCCTCCCCCAGCCTCCGGATTCCCCCTCCAAGCTCTCTGTTTTCTTCTTCATCATCCCGGCTGGGATACAATATGACTGCAGCCACAAAGAGCTGAGATCGCAGCTGCCCTCAGGGCTTGTTTGCCCACATCACCTGTCGGATCAGGAGCCCGCATGTCCTTGGAAAAATATGTATTTCAGGCCGCTGGGGTGCTAATTTGCAAGGCCCATTACTCAAATGAAACATTAAAATGGCCGTCCATAAAGCAGAGCCTTTATCCGTGCCTCCCCCTCGGTCTGTACTCCCCGCGCCAGGTATAGGCTTCCTGTCAAGCCCAAGAGCCAAAAGCAAAGATTTATCGGAAGGTTCCTTGACTCCGACCTGCATTTTAATTATGTCGCCACCAGCCTGTGCCGAGAATAAACTCGGTGGCTATTGTGTTACCCTCGCTTCTCGTCTCCGGATGAATGCACCGGGAGAGACGCGGGTTTGTGGTGTCCCCAGTGGGGACCCTCTTGTGTTCCCACGTCCTTTCCTCCCCGCTCGCCTGCACGGATCAGCAGAGCGGCTGCCTGGTGCTGAAACACTGATCCACACGTGAGGCTGGGAGAGGAGGATGCAGGGAATGAGTCTTGTGCATGACCGTGCCTCGGTTTCCCTTCACGTGGGAGCTCTGTCCAGCTTCATCCAACCCACTGCGTGTGCAGGGAGGGTGAGAGCTCATCCTGCCACAGCCACCTCGGTGCTGCCGGGGCAGGAGGCACCGAACAGGGCTTGGAGCGGTGCCGGAGCCCAATTTGCTTTTTTGAGAGCTCAATTTCACACCGGGAGCGGAGCCGTGGCACCGTGGGGAATTGAGGAGCCACGCTTGTCAGGGAGGAGATGCGCTGAACTTCGGAGCCGGCTTGTTTATTTTGCCTGTGTATTTATGAGCGGGGGTGTGGATAAATATTGCTCGCCCGTGCCAGACGGTGCTGGTGTCGCGCTTCGTGCGGGTGCAAAGCTTGACCTGGCACTTCCCGGCGGGAACAATGCATATTTATTAGCGAGGCGATTGGTGGGAACGGCTCCCTTGCTCGCTGACATGGCAGACACTGGCTCAGCAGAACAGGGGTTGTTATTATTATTAAAATAAATAAAAGCAAAATCAGCTTGGCCACCACTGTGTCCCCTGTGCTGACTCCATGAAGGACCCAACTTCTCCTAGAGTAGGAGAGGGGTTCCTGAGGGGATTCTCTTGGGAAGCTCCTGGTTGCTTAGGGATTGATACTGTAAACTCCAGGTGCCACAGCACATCCCCTGCCTCAGTTTCCCTGTTGATGGCAGTGACATATTGAAGTGACGTAAGTCTCAGCCTGGCAGGGGAGTGCGAAGTGCTCCCTTCATTAATAAGCACAAAGTGCTTTGGTATTTTTAGATGGAAGTGCCACGTATTGATATAATATTACTGTACCTCGTTTGACTTCTTTTTCGATTGCAAGCCCCCTCTTGATCCCGTTACCTGCAGTAACAGTTATCTGGCTATATTTTATCATCTGAATATTTCAATTAAATTACTTTAAGCGGAAAAAAAAAGCAGTAGCCTAGGCAGAAGTTGGAAATGATCACTGTATCACTCCAACTTCCCTCCATTCCCAGAAGGTTAATTGAAAGGCAGCCATCTTGGTGACGTTTAGACAAATGAGGATAATTATGTGTTCTCCAGCTCTTTGAGAGGTTAATTGCTTAGATGTACGAAGACTTGAAGAACAAAGAAGGAATAAATCAGAAGCAGGACTATGATCTGATAATGTAATTTGGGATATTCACGTGCAACTCAAACAAATAAACCCCCTAATTGCATGCGGTTGTTCGGCCCCTGGGGTTACGGAGATCGAGCTCCTGGTTCTCAGGGATGCTCAGAGAAGGGGTTACCAGTAGGAGAGGTCTTCATCTGGCTGGTGCCCAGGAGTGTCTGTTGTCATCTCACACTGATGACGACTTCTTTATCTGGCACTGGAGATGATTTCTTCATCTTCACGGAGCTGTCACCTGGCTCCTCAGTGCCTGCAGCATCCAACCCTCATCCCGGCAGAGCAGCAGTGGGTGGAAATCAGATGGGTCAGGGAGGCACGGGAGCAGCGAGCAAAGGATTTCCTCTGGTGGGTTATTTTATTTTGCCTAATTGCTGGTGAAATTCCTGCAAATTGGCAATTATATTCCTGAGCTGATGGCTCACCCAGGTCGTTTACAGATCTCGCGTTTGGCAGGAGTGCTTTATGGTGTTCGCCATGAAATACAGCTTCACTCTTCAGCGGCAGAATTTCCCTCTTTTTAGAGGTTATTAATTCCGTCTGCAAGGATTTTGCACCCAAGTCTTGTGGCAGCACAATCATGAAGGTACCTGATTTTTCCTTTTAATTCATGCTGGTGGACCAGTCTGGGAGTTGGTTTGTCCGTCTGTCAGCCCCTTCATCCTCTTGGGATGGGATACATTAAGCACTGGGAGTGATTTCCAGGTGTGAGGGGTGGGGATGGAGTGAGCTGGTTTGCTCCTCAGCTTTCCCTGCCCCCTGGCACCACAGTGAATGGTGCAGTGTGGAGCCAAGACCTTGGAATGCTGGAGATTTTATGGAAGTCTCAGGGTTGTGTGGAACATCAAGCTGTCCAGCCTGGATCAAATATTACTTCATTTTCCAGCCATGAGGGTCAGGAAAATGGAGCTTTTTTCCTTTGCTGAAAGCTTGAAGGTAAAACATCTTCATCCAGCATCTCTTTCCCCCCTCCGTTCTGTCTCTGGGGAAGTTGGAATTGATTTCAAATGAGCAAATGCCTCCCCACCCCTAACGTGTGAGAAGCCCTGAGCCTCGGCCTCTGAAACACCTGCGAGAGGTTTTTCCGTCGATCTGTCTGGAATTGCAGTTTAATTCCCTGCATTTGCTCCCGTATTGTGCATTAAGATACAGTGAGTTTATCCAGCAGTCCAGCTGTTTTGAAGATAATTACTACAGAACTCAACCTGATGTAAAATAATCCTCCCGGGCAAGCAGCCAAGAGCTTGAGACTTATCCTCCAAAGACTGAAACCTCTCCATTACCCTTAAGAGCCACAGAGATAGCGGTGGGCATCTCATGACAAATATATTTTTGGTGGTAATCAAAGGCAGGATGTGAGAAGAGGTTTGCTTTCTGCCCGACTCCTGGGGAGGGTGGTGTGGCCAGATAGACCGGCCAAGAGCATGAGGCCCACGCTGGAGACATGGATGGCTTTGCTATTAAAGGGCCCCACATGCTTTTGTTTCCCCCAGGAACCCCTTTTGGGGTGACAACACCACCCCCTCACTGCAATGCCACCCTTTCCTACACTGGGGTGGCTTCAGACCAATTTCCCTTCCTTGCAGTGCAGGGACAAGTGTCTGATGGTTTTCCTCCAGCTCCTTCTCCGGTGGATGTGCTTTGGTTCAGGTTTTTATCAGCCTGCCAACATCCTTTCTTCTTTTGCAACCGTGGCATGGTGCCGGTGCCATGGCCACATCCTCCTGGGTTGAAAGTGTCCCCCTTATCCAGCTGAGATGGAGACGGCCACCAGTCCCATCAGGATGGCTGAATCAGAGCAGTCAGAGCCTCGTGTTGCCACACGCTAATTACCGCCACTTAACTGCGTGTCCAGCTGTGACAGCCAAAGTTATTCCTCTCTCCCTGCCTGGGCAGATGAATGAAAAAGCCTGGCAAAAAAAAAAAAAAAAAGCAATAGCGAGGAAAAAATCCAACCCTGCAACCCCAACGCGGGCATGGAGGACTTGAGGTTCTCAACTGCTCAGCTCTGCTAGCGATGAACTCAGTGTTTTCTTTGCTGCTTTTGATTGAAGAACACTGGAAATCAGGCGGTTGCAGGTGCTGTATTGTGTGAGATTAGCACTGATTTAGGCTGGGTGCAGGTGCTGATTGAGCGGGGGCTCTGCCGATGCCAGCACAGAACAGGGGACTCTCCGGATTTTGTCCCATAATCAGCACCCTTGAAGGGTGCTGATAGCATTGGCAGGTGTCTCTCATTGGGATTTTCCCTGCTGGGATTTAGGGTGGGGTTTGGTGTAAGGACAGGGGAATTCGGCTTTCCTGGTGAGAAAACAGCTGTCCACCCGTGTTTCCTAGGACAGGTACAGATGCCTTGATGGTAAATGCTGCTGGATGGTGACTGTCTCTTTGGAGGGGAGCTGGGAAGATGTCCCAGCCTTCTTCAAACCACAGGATGGCCAAGTGACCATGGAGAAGTTTGAAATCAGTGCCTGGCTGTGTTAGGGAGAAAGTGCAATCATTCAGGTACCATTTTGGGTAAGGAAAGATGCTCCTCTGTACTGCTTCTAATTCCTGTGGTTTTCCTGGCCTGGCTGCCCTGCATTTTCATCTCTGTCTTTGGGAGATGAGGTGTGGCCGCCAGCATCGACTGACTCTGATGGAAGCATTTACGTGCCACCTGCTCTATAAACATTCCCATTGATTTGCTCTATCCGAAGGCCTTCCGCTTTATTTCTTTTGCTGCCACCTCATATTTCCTTAGGAAGATTTCTCCTGAGCTAATAACAACTGTTGGCTGTTGGGGTTTAGGCTAATGCCTTCCGACCTTCCCTACCACACAGGGGGAGCATCCTGGCATGTGGACACTGGTGCATTATTGTGGATATTGCTGCATTATTGTGTCAGAAACAAGGGAAATTCAAGTGGGAGCTGGGAGAAATGTACCTGAGCACCTGAACTCATCCAGCCCCCCTTCCCCTTGCCTCAGGGTGAGGTATGTCCCCACAAGCTGGAAGTAAAAGCAATGAGGAGTGAAAGAAGGGCTTTAGGAACTGGAGGGAAAACCTGGCTCGCTTTAGCAGAGCTGACTGTTTCTGGATTTGCTCGATGTGGAGCATTAATTCAGAAAATCCCATGAATGGCTTTGGGGAGAAGATGTGATCCGTCAGTGGGGTGTGCACCGTGCAGCAGCTCACCTCACTGGGCATCCCTTCCTTCTTCAAACTGTGATTGCTTTTTAAGCCTCCTGCAGCACAGCTCTGCCTGTATCAGCTGTAGCATCACTGTGCCACCTGCAATGGTACCCAGGCCCACCCCTGACTCCAGGGGGCTCAGACCTCCCTCGCTGAATTAATGTCAGCTCAAGCTTGGCAGCGACCCGGCAGCAGGCTCAGCCTTTGCATGCCCTGGGTTGTCACAGAGGCCACCCAAAGCCCTGTGAATGCTGGATGCAGAGGAGCCAGTGTTTTGTGTGACATGGGCCCCTCAGGGACTGCGTAGTGAGCATTGTCTTGACTTCTGATGCCTCGCACAGACGGCTCCCGCCCTCCTCATCATCTTGTTATCATTCTAATGTCTGGGAGCTGCAGTCATGGACCAAAACACCATTAAACTATCTGAAATGGAGCAACTCGACAGCCTCTGCCCTCACAGGCTTATTATCTTTGCAGATGGATATTTTATATTTAGCAGTCGCTAATGTATCAATTTGGGCTTTGATTTTTCACGGGGAGCAGCTTCTATTCTGGTGCCTGCTGGTGGGCAAACTGCCACCGCAGGGGAACCACCAGGGACAAAACCCCCCTGGCAAGCCCAGAGCCTCTGGAGAGGACAGAAGGGGTCCCATAGCCCATGAAGGGCTTCAGGCAGGGGGTTGTGGGCAGGGAACAGTTTTTCCAGTGGCCTGGAGTGTGTTTGAACAGCACTGGGAGCACTTGGGGAATCGGAGCAGTAGCAGAGGGGCCAGGCAATTAATTAAACTTGCAGAGTGAGAGGCAGTTTGTGTGTGGCTTTGCAGGAGGCAGTGGCTGAGTGGCGTACAGTGGGGAGGGAGGAATGTTATGGAGAAAAGGAGAACTGTTTGGGCTGGCCAAGCTCTTGTACATCCCGTGCTACTTGTTTTCCCACAGGCGGTATGGGTGTGGTGATGGACTGGGATGTGCTGAGTGTTGGTGAAGGCTGGATGGGAGGTGGTGGTGCTGGGTGACACCACACGGTGCACCCTCTGTCCTTGGGGTGCTGGGATGGTGCAAGGATTCTGTGGAGCTGTGCTCTCTGTTCTCAGGGTGCTGGGATGGTGTGGGGATGGCGTGGAGCTGTGCTCTCTGTCCTCAGGGTGCTGGGATGGTGTGGGAATGGTGTGGAGCTGTGCTTCCTGTTTTGTGGGTGCTGGGATGGCACGAAGCTGTGCCCTCTGTTCTCAGGGTGCTGGGATTGTGCAGGGATTCTGTGGAGCTGTGCTCTCTGTTCTCAGGGTGCTGGGATTGTGCAGGGATTCTGTGGAGCTGTGCTCTCTGTTCTCAAGGTGCTGGGATGGTGCAGGGTTTCTGTGGAGCTATGCTTTCTGTCCTCAGGGTGCTGGGATGGCCTGGAGCTGTGCTCTCTGTCCTCAGGATGCTGGGATTGTGTGGGGATGGTGTGGAGCCGTGCCCTCTGTTCTCAGGGTGCTGGGATGGTGCAGGGATTCTGTGGAGCTGTGCTCTCTGTTCTCAGGGTGCTGGGATAGTGCAGGGATTTTGTGGAGCTGTGCTCTCTGTCCTCAGGGTGCTGGGATGGTGTGGAGCTGTGCTCTATCTTCTGTGGGTGCTGGGATGCTGTGGGGATTCTGTGGAGCTGTGCACCCCACATCCAGCCACCAGGATGGACAGGAGAGAGGGTTCCTCAGAGAGGAGACAGAGTGCCAGTGGACAGGACCATGAAGAAAGACAAAGTGCCTTGTGCCCTCCACCCCCAGAATAAGCAGCATGGATGGCAGTGAGGGAAGGTTGGGTGGCTCAGTCCTGCCCTCGGGGGCTGCCGTGTGAGACCCGCCTTCACACGGCGCAGATGCCATTGTCCCTGCAGATAATGAGGTGGGTTGAATTGTTGGGAGAGGATTAGAGGAGCCGCTGTGTTTTGATGGCCTGCTTCTCATTTGCATCTTGAACGAAGTGGGAGCACAGCCAGGTTCTGTTCTTTTGTGTTTACTTCTGAGGAAATGTGTTTATTTCCGATGATTACAAATAAATCTCTTCTGCCTTTGCTCCAGCCGCCCAGAATAAAAAACATCCGGTGCCCCTTAACTGTGTAGCCGGGGCGAATATTGGAAGTGCAGGAGAAATCCCATTAGGAGCCCCCGGCAAATGTAATTAACAATTCCTTCTCAAAGACAAGGGTGTTTGTTCTGCCCCAACAGGTATTCTTGGTTGGAGGCTTCCCAGGGTGAAGCATCACCTGGTCACTGTCAAGGGGCTTCGCTCCCAATCTGGGTGAGCTATTTTAGCTGCTGAAAACTGGGTCAGCCAGCAAGTTTGCAACTGGTTTTGGCATCTCCATTTGTCATCCTGACGAGACATGTTACCTACAGGAGAGAGAAGCAGTTTGGGGTTGAAGGGCTATAGAGGAGTTTAAAAGTAGAGCATTTTTGGTTTGAACAAGGAAACAGGAGATGTTTGAATCCTAGAATCTTCAAATATCCTCGGCCGGAAGGGACACACGAGGATCATTAAGTCCATGTCCTGGCTCTGTATTGGACAACCCCAAAAATCCCACCACGTGTCCAAACAAAACAGGTTCGGACAACAAATTTGGGTTGATCCATCCCCCCAACCTCTAGACATGGACAGGGACAGGTGGTCTTGGCTCTTCAGTAACAAACATGTCCCCTGGATTTCTTAGGATGTGCATCAACGTTTGGGAGTCCCATGGATCCCATTCCTCACAATATTTTGCACCCATGCAGAGGGTTTTGTAAGACCTCCTGTATGCTTCTAACTCTTTGTGCGCTGTTTATCCCTCTGAATTACTGCCAGAAATCTTGTGCTGACCCTGGACACAGTATTTCCCTCACCATGGGGGAGGCGTTGAGGGCAGCCCCAGGCTTCTCCCTCACATTCAGCGGAGTCAGCAGTGCAGGAAAGGTCTGTGACGTGGCTGGAGAAGGCAGGGGATGAAGGTGGAGGGTGTCATGGCTCAACCCACACGTAGGAGAGGCACTGTCAGTGTCATTGATGGGGCTGGGAAGGAGCCTGCTGTGGGAGCGATGTGGGGTCTCTCCTAATAGGGGGAGGAGGAGGGGGACGGGCGCTGCGTGCCACCAAACACAAAGAGCACGTCAGCAGAGCTATCCGTATTGTTGACACTAAGTGAAATAATTCCACGGCAAACTTCAAAATTAGCATTTAAGAATGAGGAATGGGGGCAATTAGAGGGGAAGCAGCGCAGCGCTGGTGCCCCCAGCTCCCACCCTCATGCATCTTCTCACGCTGCCGCGTTCAGGTTCATCGCCCCCGTCTCTGGTGGAGCACTGGGATCCCTACGGCAGCTCTCGCCCTCCCGCAGGGCGAGGGGATCAATGAGGGTCTCAGGAGATGAAGTTGTCAAGAGTGCACATGTATCATTGTGAGCGCTGTGGGGGCCGCAGCTCCAGCAAAGCCTGGCATCCAAAGCTCCCCAGCCACTCTGGAGGAGAGCAGCAGTGGCTGGAGGCAGCTGAAAGGTGAAAAGTCTCTGCTCAAAGGCGATGAGGGTGTAAGTGGGATGCAGGGATGGAGGAGCTGATGGGACAGGTCACGTTGCACAAAGAAGGGATGTGTGGGGGAGCTGGGATGCAGCGTATGCTGGGGACTGATGATATCATTCCTAAGATATTCCCCCTGCCTTGCTGATGGGCTTTCTCCAGGTGAACTGCAGAGCCAGGATAAGTTTATTTCCCTCCCATGTGACAGGCCCTTTATTGTCTTTTGTCCCTTCTGGACTCGTAAGGCAGTTTCTGGAGAGGGATACGGTGCCTTCAGGAAACTGTTAATGGGGGTTTGTCTTTGGTTTTAATTAGATCCCTTCAAGGGAAAACCTCCTGGCCTGCTTTATTATCCAGCTTTGTCAGAGCTTGTCTGCTTTATCTAAACACTTTGCAGAAGTCTCTTTACCTGTTTGCTTACTGGAGACATTATCATAATCCTGGTCAATTGGAAACAGGGAGCAAAGACGGCTCAGCAGACAAGCGAGTGCCATCAGCTTAGCAGCTAATGGAGATCACTTTCCCAGACAGGTAAAGAAGCTGATGAGGTGCTCCTTGTGCCAGGGTATCCATCAGTATTCTTTGCAGTGCCAATTGCCAGGCACAGGAAAACTGGCAGTGGGAGGGTAAGGTCAGCTGAGGAGATGCCTCCAGGATTGCCATGTGCTCTGTGCCAGCTGATGGACGGGGCTTTTCTGCTGGTGGTGGTTCTGATACATTCCCACGAGGAGTAGGAAGGCTGGTTTTTTGAAGGAGGGTGGTTTGTCTGGTCATCTGTAGCTGCAGGGGACAGCCTGGGCTCTGGTGGAGATGAGCATGATGCTGTACAAAGCTGGAGGGACTCAGTCCTGAATTAGCTGTTGAGCGGCAGTGACTGAAGAGTGGGCTGGAGGGATGGGAAGCAGGAGCCTTTGCCTCCTTGCTCTTGGCATGGGTTTGTCCCAGAGGTCTCCAAGTTGCTGCTGCCTGCTCATTCTAAGTGGTTTTGAGGGCAGTGGCAGTCACCAGCACCATGGACAAGGGGAGGGTGATGCTGTCCTTTCCCTCCCTCCTGTGAGTGTCCACACGGGGCATCCCTGGGTGCTAGTGTGCGTACAGCTCTGAGGTGTAAATGTGAGCTGTAAGTGCAGAACGAACCACCCCAGCTCTCAGGTGTCCCAGAGCAGCCCCAGATCTCCTCGGGAAGCACATCCCATATGCACCAGCCGAAGCTGGGCAGACACAGTGGAACGTACTCAGCGCCAGCACGAGCGTCTCATCCCTGTCACTTCAAACCCGAGTCCTTGTGCTTCACCCCTAATGAGGGGACCCGAGAGTACCTCGCAGGGCTGTAGTCTGGATATTTATATGAGTGCAGACATGCAAGTTGTCTGTTTTACATATTGCTGCCCTGATTTTTCAGTGCACGCAATGAATAATTTACAGAAGCCGTGTGTAAGTATCTCTTTATTATTCATTATAATGAAGTGAGACAGCAGTAATAGTCCACTAGACTGGAATCCCCCAGGGCCGAACTTAACTCGGCTGTGCTTAGCTCTCCCCCAGTTAATTTGAAGGAAGAGAAGGGCTCGGCTTCCCGACAAGGACAATGCCGTCTGCCGGCACAAGGCTGCCTTGGTCCGGCAGAGCCGAGCTGGCGCCGGGGCATGTCTGACACCAGGCAGGCTCCCCTCGTGCCGCCGGTGCCGCGGCAGGCGTGGAGGGCCATCCGTCTTTCCCGGCGTCCCTCCGTGATGTGGCTGGCAGAGACGTACAGCTCCTGCAAGGGGAAAATTACTTGTTTGCAGGAGAATATATGGCTCGTTCCTCTGAACTGAGCACCCGGGGGGACCCTCAAACATGCCAAGTATCGCCCCTTCCCTGCGCCCGATTAATAATCTCGATCGAGGTGGCGTTCTGCAATCTCAGCAGGGGAGGCATATAACACCCCCAGAGCCTGGGCAGGAGAGGCGCTGCAGTGGGGACAAGGACAGGAACAACCTCCCAGCCCCTGTCTGAATTTACAGGCATGTGGAGAGGGACTTGCAGGAGTTTCTTGATTGACTGCAGGTGCCTTTTCCTACGATCTTGGCTGCACAAAGCTGCAGCAGGTCTGCCACTGCCGGCACTAGCTCACGTCTAGCTTGAATTTCCTGGTTTTTTTCATGCCAAGAGAAAACATCCCTTGCCTGGTCCTCAAGTGGCAAAGGTGAAGCTCCCAAGAGATGCTGGGCTCTCAATTTCACCAAACGCTCAGAGCTTTTGCTGCAGATACCATGGCGGCGGCAGAGAAGGCCACAAGTAAATAGATGGAGAAGAATCTGTCAAAGAGCACGAAAAAGCCATGTTTTCCAGGAACATTTTAATTCCCTTCCCCCTCATCCCATTCTTTGCCAAGTGTAACTCACTGCCGTGGACTGGAGCTGCTGAGCTCCCGCGCGTCTCAGAGCGGGGAGGGTGGGAGCCAGGCAGGAAATAAATAATGGAAACGACCGCGTTGTGTTTTCAAGGCACTTGTAGGATTTACAGCTGCTTATCCAAATGTTCCCTTCCCTTCCCTGCGTGCTGGCTTGGCCATCTCCAGCTGTTTCTGTTCTTCCCCACTCCCCGTGCGTGTGCCGTGGCCCCTGTCCCCAGCAGTGGGGGTGTTTATCACCCCGGGGATGGCTCGAGGGCCGTGCTGACAAGCTGAACTGTCAGCACATTTTACAGCTTCATCTGGAATTCTCAGTGCACAGCGAAGGCGAGGGGGGATGTGGAGGTGGGTGAGAAGGGAGATAGAGATGGTCTGCCTGGCTTGTGGAGGTCAAACAATGGGAATTTTGTCTGTGGTTCCCCAGCTGAGTGTAAAAGAAAAAGGGAGGTTTTATTTCTGGCGAGTCCACTGTTTATGTGAAATCTCACATGATGTGGGGAGCACAGCCACGGTGTGCAGCACCTTCATGCTGGCAGAGCTGGGGAGCCGCACTCCCACCCTGCTCCCATCCCATTTTGGGACCCGGGGTGCTCTGTGTGTGTCCTGTCCCAGGTGTGTGACCCTCTGTGTGTCCCCTGCAGGTGTACTGTGGATGACCGGGTGACGCGGGTAGCGTGGCTGAACCGCAGCACCATCCTGTATGCCGGCAATGACAAGTGGTCTATAGACAACCGTGTGGTCATCCTGTCCAACACCAAGACCCAGTACAGCATCAAGATACACAACGTGGACATATACGATGAGGGCCCTTACACCTGCTCAGTGCAGACAGACAATCACCCCAAGACTTCACGCGTCCATCTCATCGTGCAAGGTAGGTCTGAACATGCCTTGTGCTGTTGATTCATGGTTTGATCTGGAGGGCTGCCTGGATTTGGGAAGGGTTTGGAGGCCTTCTTGGTGGTGGAGTTGGAGCCAGGATTAGTTGCTTCAGTGATTGCATGGCATGGGAACAGTGGTGTGGACAAGTGCCCACCATGCCAGGGAGGAGATGAACGTGCATTGTCTCAGCCTTGCTGTGTTGTACAGTTGTCACATGGGGCAAAGGGCACCTGAGAACTGGCAGTGGGCTGCTGAGCTCTTTTTTATTCCCGCTTTGCCTGTGCCCTGCTGTGAATTTCACCTGTCTCTACTGCTTGGAACCATGTTGCTCAGCTTGCACCATCAGGGATTCGTTAGGAAGGTGCTCAAGCACACATTCAGAGATGCTCCAGGAGAGCCAAAAACAACGTGCTGCCAGGCACAGAGGAGAAGCAGATCCCAATAAGGCTCCATGGTTTTGGGAGAGAGGTTGAAGTCACTGTGGGGCCATGAAGGGCTCTTGGCACAGGGCTTCCTAGGCAGATACAGCATATACCAATATTCAATATAGCAGATGGTGTTGGGCTGCAAAGCAGGGTCCTGAGGCTGTTGTGATGGGGGGATCCGAGTGCTGGCAGATCAGAGGGGCCAGTAGCACTCTGATGGATGCCGCCTCCGGATTCTTGTGGCTTTGCACCAGCTCCTGGCTTTTGTCCGGTCTCTAGATTAATTTTTCAGAGTTAGTGTTAGTTCAGGTTAGATAAAGATAATGAAAGTTTCCTAATCCTCTTAAAGAAGATTTATTTGGCTGAGTAGAAAGCTCTCAGAATACAATAAAGCGTGTATAAAACCAGGACCTAATCTTTCCTTTAATTTCAAACAGCTGATGGGTATTGATTTTGCAATGAGCAAATCTGAAAACTTTCTCAGCCTCGACATCTCTGAGAAGCCCCCAACAGAGTTATGTATGTATTTATGTACCCTTCTCATTGGCTAAAGGCAGGGGTTGATTGTGGTCACCTATCCAACAGGTTTTCCTGCCTGGTGGTTGTGGGAGTGTGTTGGGGAACCCCAGATTGTGTGCACCAGGCTGTGGTGAAGAAGGGGAGTGCTCACCTTGGGAAGAGGGGAGTGGAGATCCCCTGGAAGCATCCCTCCATCCCCTTGTTCGGAGCTGTCTCTCTGCTCCTTTTTGAGTTGTGTGCGAGCTGTCCATCTGTGAGCTTTAATCTGTTTATCCTGTCTGCTCTCTAATCGTCCTAATCCATCCAGTCAACACCGTGAAGTATCCGAGTGCTTTGCACCTAATGAAATCAGGTGAACTGGCGGCGATGCTCAGCACCCGCTGCCCTCACCCCTTTTTCAGGGTGATGCAGGCACTTGCCAGGCATGGGCAGGTGAAGGTGAGAGAGAGTTTGTGTCCAGTGTGACAGTCTGGTGGTGAGCCATTCCTAACTGTGCTGGGGAGAGTTTTTTTTCCCTGGTGTGAGCAAGTCCTGTTGAATTGCTCCCACCACAGCGATGACTGTGGTTCTCAGCAGTGTCGCTTCTGCACAGCTGGAGGGAAGTGTGTGAGGAACTGGGGGTGCAGGCACAGGTCAAGTGATCCATGCTGAGCAGGGTCTGTACTTCCCTTTCAATGTGTTAAGCTCAAACCACATGGTTTGCCCAGCTGAGAAAATCCATCTGTAGGTGCCTTTGATGGTGGTGATGAGAGAGGCAAATCCTCCTGTGCTCTGCTCCCAGTTCAGCCTGAGGAAGAGAAGTTTGTATGGATGTGCCATAGCAGCCATCCAGTGTCTACAGGAGCCTACAAGGAAAGTCGATAGGCACTCTTCATCAGGAATTGTAGTTAAAAGGAATAATGGGTTCAAACTGAAAGAGAGGAAATTTAGGCTTGATGTAAAGAAGAAATTCTTTCCTGTGAGGGTGCTGAGGCCCTGGCACAGGTTTCCCAGTGCAGCTGTGGCTGCCTCACCCCTGGAAGTGATCATGGTCAGGTCAGACAGGGGTTGGAGCAACCTGGGATGGTGGAAGGTGTCCCTGCCCATGGCAGGGGGGTGGAACGAGATGATCTTTAAGGTCACTTCTAACCCAAGCCATTCTATCCTTCAGCTCCACTGCAGTTCCTTGGTGGCTAAATTGTGCTTTCTGTGAGGGTGAGCAACACACAGTGCTCTGCTCAGGGCTGAGAGGAAAGGAGTGATTTTCCAAAGATGGATTTGGTCCTGGCTGTTACTGCAAGCAGAGCACACACTTCACAGGGATGGGAGCAAAGCCCTGTTTCTGGCCTCAAAATTGAGGTTTGGGTCTGTCCTCTGTTTGTTGCCCTCACTGTGCCAGCAGGATGGCAAACAAGCAGTAATGACCAGTTAGCAACTATATTCAGGTCAATTAATTTCTATTTGTATTTTGCAAAACTATAAGTTGGCCGGAGAGAGTATTGATTCTTTGTGCCTGTGTTCAATTGGGTTTTAATTGTGCTACTGAGGGGCCCAGCCTTCCCTCCCAGCAACCCAGCAATAAATCTGCCAGGGAATCGCCGTCAACAGTAAATGTGTCTCTTAGTAGCACTATTAATATGTCTCTTGCATTGGTTCATTGCAACAGCCGTTAACAGGGTTTATAAGAGCATAGATGGCAGGAAGCCAGAGGGTTTTTTTCATCTCCCTTTTCCTCTTTTTGTCAGGAGCTGCCTTCTGACGAAGGGATGGATGCTTTCAGACATACGTGGTGCTTAGGGCACACTGGTGTGTGCTGGGGAGAGTTTGGGATGCAGAGAGAACAGGCATTTAAGCTCACATAAGCAGAAGATGAGCCAGCCCATCCTCCTCTTGTAATAAAGCTGGAGTGGAGCTGAAGTGGCGTGAACCCTCCTGCCTCTGGGGTGGGCGCTGTGAGGGCCACCTCCCAAAAACGGGGAGAGGGAGAGCTCCTGGGAGGTGCAGCCTCACAAGGAGGAGCTGGCACAGCTTAATGGCATCGTGCTACAGGATGGTTTTGGTGTGAGGAGTGTGGCAGAGTGTAGGCAGGACACAGCCCTGCTTCAGGGCTTGGGCTGCTTCGGGGTGTGCTTCAGTCTGAAACGTGGAGCTCAGGGTCCGTGCTTTGGTGGAGGCTGTGAGCTTGGGATCTCTTCTGATGGAGATTTTGGTGGTGAGCGTTGGTACTGGCCATCCTTACCTAACAATGGTCTTTGGTATTTCTCAGATGTCCTCTGTTTCTGATTCATTTAGAGAACCCTTCTCTGTACTGCCTTAATCCCACACACCATACTGAAGCCTCTCCCAGCTGTTGGCATTGTTTCTCTTGTTTCTGGTTGGCACAATCCATTTCCCATCTGGGTGTTTGCTGCTTTCCTCGCCCTGGGAACCAGGGCAGGTTTTGAAGGGCCACGGCCTTTGTTTACAGGGTGTGGTTGTGTGGTGTGTTATCCAAATGCACCTGGGGGTGCTCTCCTGGAGCTGCTGCTGTGCCTCACTCACTGCCTCTCAAAGCAGCACCAGTGCAGATGTAGCTTCTCCATGAGTGTTTCAAAACCAAACAGTCTTCTATTTCTCCCTTGTGATAACAACTGGCTCCTTAAGGCTCTCAAAGGGCCACCCTCCCCACCAAGCCATCCCCATTGAGATCTCTTTCTCCACAAGGAAGAGGTTGGATGAAAAGTTGCAGCTAGACCCCTATCTCAACCTTCCTTCCTCCCTGAAGAAGCAGAGGATGGGGAAGAGAGTGAAAACAGCCAAATGATGGTGACGCAGGAGCAATGTGGCAGTGAATTTAAAGACAAAGCAGCCCAGAGAAAATCTGGAAGGAATAGCAAAGTTTGAAGAAGAAAGCAACTAGAGGGGGGGAAAAAAAACAAAAACAAAAAAAAGGGAAGAAAAGCTCAGAGACCCTAGAACAAAGGAAAGAGAGAAGGAAATGTGCACACACAGAAAAGCACCAGAACATCAAAAGGGCAGGAGGCAGCAAAGGGGAGAAATGAAAGAGTAATGAAGGAATGAAGGCAGGGAGGGGGGGAAGGTCTGGAAGGAGGAAGAGTCAGACTGGCAGGCAGAAAACAGCATACACTGCCCGGGGGGAACAGCCACTGTCCCTAAAGTGCCTGCCATGGTGTGCTAACCCAAAATCCGGATGGGAGAACAGGAATGGGACAGGATGGGGTGCACCCTACAGCATCCTTGGGCTCCCAGTCTTAAAGCTGCCTGAAACTGGTGAAAAGGAGCCATCAGATGTGCCACAGGGACCTGCAGCAACAGATGATTAATTACTGCAAAAAAACAAAACTGGGGAAGAGGAGGGAGAACTGGTGAAGTTGTTTCCCCATTATATTTCCGAACAGAAAGAACGTTTTAGCTCGCGCACAAATAGCTCCCTGGGAAGCACTCTCACTTCCTAATTGTTCATAAATTTACTGACAGGTGGTTACACAGTAGGTATAACACTGTGAGTTTTGGTTTTATTGCTTTCCCCATCTCAACGTGAAAACTCGGAGAAAAAGGATGCACTGCGAGCAGTCAGGCAACTCCGCCTGGCAGAGGGTGCTCAGTGCCTGTATTTCATTTTTGCCATGTTCCTTCCTGTAAAAGGATCCCACAGAGAGTGTTTTACTGGGGGAAGGCTGTGAAAAGAGGGTGTTCAAGACCTCAAGCAAAGGGAAAAGGAAGATATTACTGAAGTGGAGTGCCTGTAGAAAAAGTGAGGGCGTGACATGCAGTTTGCTTGTCAGGGAAATTTGACAAAAATAATTTTGTTGACCAAACTGTAGCTTTTAGAAGTGCTTAATCCATTGTCTCAATAAAATCAGCTCTGATGAGCCTCTCAGGCTGGTCTGTCACCAGAACAGTTCGATCAGAGATGATCATCATCGCTGCCGAGAAGCAACATTTTGTTAAAACTCTGGGTGTCACCTCCTTGCCGCAGTCACTTCCCCCGTGGGAACACTGAGGTGCATTTGCACAGAGTTACTCTGTGTGTCCTCACAGGTGTCTCCTGCACCCCAAAAGCAATGAGCTGGAGAGAGGGAAAACATCCATTTCCATCTGCCAGGCAGGAGCTGGCCCTCAGGTGCCCCATTTAAGGGCATCAGCCCCAAACAGGAGCTGTGCTAGGGAAGGTCTCGTATCGCTGGTGCCTTCAGCAGACACACAGGGACAGGAGGAGGCCCCCGTGCCACCCCGCTGTGCTTCTCATCAGTGAAGGAGATGGAAAGCGCAGGCAAAATGTGAGCTTTCAGCATATTTGCCTCCTTTGTGCTGACTTTCTGTACGCTAATGAGACCTTGCACAGTGACACCTCTGACAGCCCCATCCTGCCTGTGCTGGGGAGGTTTCTGCAGAGCTGGAGATGCCTGGGGCTATCGGCAGCCGGGGTGCTGGGAAGGGAGGCAGTGTCATCTCCTGCAGGCATCCCTCCCCTGCTAGGGTGGCAGTCCCTCTCCCTGCTGGTGACAGCATCACCTGTCACAGGACACAGCTGGACACTGCAGCTGGAGAGGTGAGGGAGCTGCATGAACGCTGCATCTCCCCAAAACAGGAGGTGTGTGAGAGGGGATGGAAAGTGAGGTGCCAGGGCAGAAGCGCAATGTGCTGTAGGTGTGACAGTGTCCATGGAGGCTTCAGAGCTCTGAAGATGAGCTGTCCCCCGCTGCTGCCCCTATGGGGACCTGTCCCCCAGGTAGCGGTGGACAAGTGGCTGTTGCCTGGTGGTTTGAAGAGCCCATAGTTATCTATCTGTCACCTCCCCTTATCAGCGGTGTAGGAAGAGATCTCTTTTAATGGATTAGGAGCTAATGATGTGGAGGAGGGACATCAGTTGCATGTGTCAGCCACTGTGCTCATGCAGGCTCTCCGCTCCGAGGCGTGCAGCAGTAATGATCTGGCAGCTAAAAATAATCCAGGGCCACGGCGGCGGCGAGTGGCTCCGGTAGGGATCGGCGCTCCGGAGCGGCCGGGGGATGAGTCAGCCTGCACACGGTCCTGTGCGTCACCGTCATGTGCAGTCACTGATCACGCAGCCATTCCCGAGGTGCTGATTTCCCCGCACGGTTTAGCAGGGAAGAGGCGTCCCTGCCAGCAGTGACCATCCCTCCTCACACTTGGGTGTCTGGTCTGAGCTTTCCCGCTGCTTTTGCCCCCAGATGGGACAATAAGTGCAAAGCCATCACTGGTGCCCAGAGTGGGATGGAGCACATTGGGGAGAGTCCCACAGATATCCCAAGTGTTGCACATAGTATCACAAGATATAGCAGTGTCACCAAGGTGTGATCCCATTGATGCCTTGGGAAGGCTGACCTGGAACAGAGACTGGACAGAGCTAGAGAATAAAGTCAGTATTTATTGAAAATCATCTAGGATACACCTTGGGCAGGACAGGGCCTGACCAGGGCTACACCCAAGGTGGACTGAGAATCGTCACAAAATGGCAGACTGGTCACAAGTCATGACATTTTTATAAGTTTTGGTCCATGTGCATCTTGGGGTTTAATTGTCCAATTTCAGCTTCAGGTTGTGAGGTCCCATCCTTCTTGTTCCTCCCTCCAGCCACCCTTGTTTGTGCTTTTGGGCCTGAAAGTTGTCCTTGGTGTGCAGCAGGACAAGGATTTGTTTTGTGTCCCTGCTGTGTGCAGAGAGCTGAGTGACACTGACTGTGAGCTCAGAGCTGCACCCTGGGCAGCACAGAATCTGAAATACAGGAAAGCTCAAACTTAAGGCACCAGCATGGCCAGCCCCACAGGGCCCAGTCTGGGAGGTGAGGGCAGGGATGGCACCTCACAGTCCCCACGGATGGTGGCAGACACTGGAACACACCCAGGCCCCACGGAGAGTGTGGATCGGCGCATCAGGCGGTGCAGGTCTCGAGTGGTAAAGGAGGGAGATAAATCACGGCTTATTGTTATTGAATTTAGTGGCATTGCTTTCACATTCAATTTCTCTCGCCGGCTTTCCGAACAAACACGAAATTACAGTGTAAATGTATTTTTTGGCTTACCAAACCTTATGCATTAACTTCCCAGTGATTAATATTACGCAGGGCTGACGAAACCCTCTGCGCGCCGCTTGCCGCTCCGGTGAGACCGTGCTGCTCATCGCTTCCTCGGGATTTATTCTTTATTCAATTTGCTTATAGTTGTAGACTTCTGGAAGGAAGGACTGTGGATAAAAGGGGATAGAGATGGTGTTTTGCCCAATTTTTCTCACTGCAGCTGTGTAGGGTGGAGGGAGGGAAATGTAGAGAACCAAGGGTAATTCACGGATGCTGTCAGCAGATGAAGGACTAGGAACAGCACCCACAGTCATGCTGGAGGGCTGCAAGGAATTAGCAGGGCTGCCTGACCTGGGAGGGGACCAAGAGGGATCTATGGGGCATGGGACAGCCCTTGGACTCCATGTCCAGCACCGATCCCGAGCTGTCACCACTTTGAGACAAGGCAGCTTCAGTGGGATGTGCTTGTCAGGGCAGCCATGCCTTGGCCATCCCTGTCTCATGGTATTGACAGGGCATGACTTCAGGCTGGTTTTATCCACACAGTCATGTTTGTCACCAAACTCGCCCTGCCTGCATCCCCAAGTGGCCCCAGTTTCCATCCCCTCCTCCCATAGGGTTAAATCCTCCCATGGCAAACCAGTGTGTCCTTGAGACACCATCCTTGACAACCCAGTCAGTGGGATCTATAAAAATGTAATCAAGGTCCTTCAGTGTCCTTCTCCAAGTCCTGGTAACCTCATAGACAATGATCTCAGTCGTGGGTATTGAGCTGCCTGGTGGGGTCCCCGTGATGTCCATGGGTGTCCCTGCTGGCTCGCAGGGGCATTCCTGATTGGATTAGGGCAGGCAGTGGAAGCACAGCCGTGCTTCCCTGGCCTCTGGATGTTCAAAAAATGCAGTTCCCCACTGTGAGACCTGCTGGCATGTCTGTGTCAGCATCCTTTGCTAAAGGAAGGGCACTCAGGCTGATGTGTGGGTTTGTGTGGCTTGGGGTTTTCTGAATGGGAGCACTGGGACTGTAGTGGTTATGGGTAGTGGTAATTTTTTCCATAGGAGTGAAAGTGTTTCTGTGCCCAGGAGGGGGACAGGCTCACATCTGTGCCCAGAGCACCAATTTCTGCATCTCATTTTGTACTTGTGGTTTGGGACTCAGGGGACAGGAACGGGATGCCAGCCTTGAACTGGAGGTGGCTGGGAGGGCAAGGGTAGAATGATGACCATGATTTTGCTGATGCTCTGCATCAGACACCATCACTCTAGTCCAGCATCTGCAGGCAAAAGCACACAAGGAAGAGACAGGTTGCTGTCTGGAGCAAGGGTGGCATCCCAAGGTCTCAGCATTGCCTAATGATGGTGATGCCACCTTGGACCAAAACTGCTCATGAGGAGGGCTGGTTTGCAGGCTCAGGAGCAGATGAAAAATGCCCAGTTGTGGGAAGCCTTAACCTGGATGTTCTTGTAGTTTTCAGACGTTCCTGGTACTAGTTTGAGGTGCTGTTACTGGAGGGGAGAGGTGCAAGGATGCTGGTAATATGGATTAGTGTCATCTTGTCTGAGTGAGGAAGGGCCATTTGCAGCCTTCCCAGAGCTCATTGTGGCTGTGCTGTCGGAGTTGGCCAGTTCTGCTCCGAGCGTTAACTACATTTTCCAGCAGTTGCCGGCACACACTTTTCATTTTTGGATTGCTGCTTTCCCCTGAAGGACTCAGACAATCTCCCTCTGCTATAACAGACTGTACTTCTATATTAATGTGTCAAGTTGCTGGGAAATTTACTGCTTTGCAGAACCCATAGGGCTGCAGAGCCCACGTCGCATCTTTGCCATGGCTCATCCTGCTGTGCTGCCTCTCCCGCGCCAGGAGAGAGGAGAACCTCCCTGGGAGTGTGTGGAGAGCTTTCCTGGGGGTGTAAGGAGAGCCAGGCAGCCCCACTTTCCCTTGCAGGCAGTGCTGTGTTGGCCACAGTGATTTTCAGGAGATAATCCTGGAATCCCAGCACTGTGGAAGATCCCTGGGTGCAAAGGTTGGGCATCTGATGCCACTTGGGCTCTCAGCATGTTCTGTGTTTGGGAGGGGGCACAGGGCCTTTCTGGCATTGTAGGTGTGCTGTTTCATTTGGGGAGGGTTGTTAAATATGGCCTCATTTACTCCCTGGGGACCAAACCCTTTAGGGGGTTGTGTCCGACAGCCCAGAGCGCCAGGAAGCAGCATCGGCAAGCGAGCTTTAATTGCTTTTTGCCATGGCCAGGGATATTTATGGGTACGGAGATTGCCAAGTTATTTATTAGATGGAGTATCTGGGGATAGAGTAATATAAATCACCCTGGCCAGTATTGAAGGAGCAGACGCTCAGTAATTTAAACAGCTTTAATAAATATGCTAAAATATGAGCCTTGTCGCAGGCCATAACGAGAGCTGGTTATCGGGGTCTCAGCCATGGAATGGGGGAGCTGGCACAGTGAATGGACCCCTCCACACCCCAGATCCACGTCTGGCTCCAGTCCAAGATACTGGTTTGGAGACATGGAATTGCTGACTGGACAGGGCAATGGAGTGGGCACCAGCATCACACAACAGGACAGGTCTCATGGCTGAGGCCTCCAGCTGCACCTGGCAAGCTGGTGTGTTGATGGTGTCTTTGGTGGCTTTTATGTCTTGCAGTGCCCCCCCAGATTGTCAACATCTCATCGGACATCACCGTGAACGAGGGCAGCAGCGTGACCCTCATGTGCCTGGCCTTTGGGAGACCGGAGCCCACCGTCACGTGGCGGCACCTCTCTGGGAAAGGTGAGCCCTTGCTTGGTGGATCAATTTTCTGGGTCTGAGGAGGGATCATCCTGGCCTGTATGGGATGCATGGTTGTCTCCATAGAGACGGTCAGGGTGGCATTACAGTGACTCACAGTCGGAAGTGCTGATGTTTTGGTGTGGCTTGGGATGGGGTTGAGGAAGATTGTCAAGTGCTTCCTGGGTGAAGGGGATGCCAGATGCCCAGGCAGGGGGTGTTGGGGCGGGGAAGGGAAGTTCCTGGTGTTGGTGTCCATGGGTGACGGTGCCACACGTTCAGTACATCCCCCAGGGCAGGCCTTTGTGAGTGAGGACGAGTACCTGGAGATCACAGGCATCACACGGGAGCAGTCCGGGGAGTACGAATGCAGCGCCGTCAACGACGTGGCCGTCCCGGACGTGCGGAAAGTCAAAGTTACCGTCAACTGTGAGTGAAGGGCACAGGGAAATGGTGAGGGGGTGGGTGCCTGTGTGACACAGTGTGACACAGTGTGACACAATGTGACACAATATGACACAGCATGACCATGTCTCTGCAGACCCGCCGTATATCTCCAATGCCAAGAACACAGGTGCCTCGGTGGGCCAGAAGGGCATCCTGCAGTGCGAGGCTTCGGCCGTCCCTGTGGCGGAGTTCCAGTGGTTCAAGGAGGACACCAGGTGAGGGGCTGTAGGGGTGGTGGAGGATGAGGGGGACAGCCACAGCCTTGGGGTGACAAGGTGAGGAGGTAGAGGCGGGTGACAGTGCCTGAGGGCATTGTGTGGAAAAAGGCTGGGATCAACTCATTTCGGTGGGTGCTTAGCTAAGGTGGGCTGAGGAAATCCCAGAGTTGTTTCTCCCAAGGATGGTGGCTGTGGGACGCATGGATCAGGCTGGGTTATGGGATCAGAGTGGGAAACTCTGATGTTTGAAATCCTCAAAACTGTGATGCGCAAGTCCAGTGGGGGAATGTGTGGGTGTGTAGTGATGTTGGCTAGTGGGAAGCAAAGAGGGTAGCCAGGGAGGGGCAAGGTCCATCCCAGAGACCCAGTCCCGTTCTCCCAGCACTGCTATCCATGTTTCCTTGCAGGTTAGCGAACGGGCTGGAGGGTGTGCGGATCGAGAGCAAGGGCCGCCTGTCCACACTGACCTTCTTCAACGTCTCGGAGAAGGATTATGGCAACTACACGTGCGTGGCCACGAACAAGCTGGGCAACACCAACGCCAGCATCATCCTCTATGGTAGGTGCCGGGTTTTTTGCGGTAAGGTGAGGTGACAAGGAGGAATAAGAGAAGGAGAGTGAAGAGGAGGCATTTGGAGAGGAGGAGGATGAAGAAGAGGAGGAGGAGGAGGATGAAGAGGAGTTTGAAGAGCACAATGAAGAGGAGGAGGATGAAGAGAAGGAGGCTGGCAGACAGCCAGCAGTGGAGCCATAGAGAAGAGCTGGCTGTATTTGGTGTTCCTGGTCCATCGAGGTGCCAAACAGCACAAACCCCAAGCGGTGAGGTCCTGGCAGAGGATGCTGAGAGGATGAAATCATGAATTCTGTATCAGCCCCACACTGGGTGCACAGCACAGCTGGCCAGCAATCAGCTCAGCCCTGGTGTTTCTGGAGCACAGGGGAGAGGAGGGAGCCTGGCACAGGTGAGAAGGTGCTCCGGGTGCACGGTGTGGGGCTTTTCCCTGGTTTGCTGCTGGCAGCCCGGCCAGCGGGGATCACTGGCAATAGCAGGATGGGTGACGTCAGCCTGGGTGATTCAGGTGGCCAGGGCAGGAAGGTGTTTGAGGAATGGTGTCATCAAGGACAGCTGTCATTGAGGAAGGCGGTGTGTACCTGTGGCATGTCCCTTTGCCATTCTGACAAGCTGAGAGGGCTGTCACGATCCAAGGGTGGACAGCAGGAGCTGCCTTCCCCCAGCAGGGGTCCAGCAGGAGGGAGAGGATGAAAGTCAGGTAGCAGGCTCAAGGACATGTTGAGAGGGAGGAGTTTCCACACCAGCTTGGACTTTGGCAGCATCAGGGTGGGCAGTGGGAGCAAAGCTTGGCACTGTGGAGTGGCCTGGGGGTGCTTGGTGATTTGGGGTGGTGGGAGGGGCGCATCTTTGGCTTTGGTTGTGGGGCTGGCTGGCCCATTCAGGTGTGTTCTGCTGCACTCTGTTCCCTTGTGTTCTGTAGGGTTGCGTTTGGGTCTGGTGAGTGCCAGTCTGAGGTGTTTGGGCAGGGGCTGGTCCAGGCTTTTCTATTGTAACCAGTTCTCCTCTGCCCTGGCCTGATTTCTTCTCTTTGGGTCAAAAAGCTCTGGGTTCTGTTCCCTCTCCTCTGTTCTGGTCTGTTCTCTTGTATTTTACCTTTTTGGTGAAGAAATTTTTCCCAATACCCAGCATAATGCAGTAGAGTATGATAGACTACATATAATGTAATATAATACAAATATAATGTAGTATAGATTATTAATAATAATATATCAATAATACAAATATATAGATATGAAAACAAATAATATTCATATATTATATTTAATAATAGTGTCTTGTTGACACATATCATTACATATGAACATATTGTTCTTTATTATATATTATATATTATACTCATAATATATAAATTATAGAATATCCAGTATTCATTGTTAGTTTTTATATAGTACAGTATATAACTTACAATATATGTGAGGTATTTTATATATATAAGGTTTAGGGGTTTAGGAGTTACAGTGGCAGTGCTGAATTGATGGTTGGATTTGATGCTCTTAAAGGTCTCTTCCAACCTTGATGATTCTTTGACTCTATGTAGTAAATATTGTATTTATGATATTTAGTACATAAATAAGTACATGAAGTTTCCAATCCAGTTTTCCCAATATCCTTTTTTTTTCTGTTTCCCTGTCCTGTTGGCACTCTTACATTTGTTCTTTCTCTGATGTGAGACAAAATAATATCACCTAAGTCTCTTTTTTCCATGACTTTAAACCAGACTAAAGAAAAAGTTGCAGTGTTGGTAACTCCCTCTACTAGAAGGGGACTGGATTAGGGATTTTTGGTTTTGTTCCAAGCTATCTCATGGTTATCTTTTATTTGACAGCATCTGTTCTCAGGCATTTTTCCTTCTCTCAGCAGTTACTGTTGCTCTTTACACACCCCTCCCGTGACAGCACAGCAATCCTCTCACACCAGTTATTAATTGATGCCAACATGCAGAGAAAACAAAATTTCACCTTGTTTTAATAAATTAATCCCCCAAACACGTCCAGCAGGCTGAAGTGAAGTACATTAGAGGTGATTCCACTGATGGCAAAACAGGGATATTAAAAATCACCCATAAAAAGTGAGATATAAGAGCCCAATCCTGTGGCCGAGTTTACCAAACTCTCCCTGCCTTGTAGCAACTCCTGTTAGTAATGGTCTGTTCAGTGGAATACTAATATTCCTCTAATCCTTATTTTATATAAGGAAGACTAGGAAAATATTTACTTGTGAGACAGCAAGAAAAAAGCCTTAGGAAGAAGAAGTTAAAACTTAAAATGTTCCCTTTGTTTTCATGTGGGTATTTACCTGCACCAACACTGAAGCTTAAATTTGTGTTTGAAAGGATGTTGGCACATCCTTTGGATATTGCTGTGTGAACACTCAGGGATACCTAAAGCTATTTTAATTTCATAACTTTTAATGGAGAAAAAGGCAAACATTCATATTCTGTTTTCCCCCCCATCTTTCAAGTGTGCATTGAGTGAAACACACTGGAGCAGTGAGGAGCAGGCCATGGAGTGAGCTCAAAAAGGAATCCAAGCAGGTGGGATTCCATCCCTCCTCGAGGATTGCGCTTTTTTCATTTTGTGAACATGTTGTGAAATTCAACAGCTTGTCAGTCAAAACTGCAGCTTCTTGGAAACACAGGGGAGAGTGGAAAAGATGGGCTCTGTGGAGAGCTTCTATTTGGGTATGTGCGTGGTGTTTCTTGGACAGTCTCTACCAGCCTTTGCCAAAGGGGAGAGGAGCACAAGTGGTTGGAAATCTGCTAATTCTTTTATTTCAAAATTTAATGTCTGGGTTCACTTTTTGATGAGCACATTGCATTTTGAACTTGCTATTTATATGTGGAGATGAGGGGAGAAATAACCCAAACCTGGATTTTTACATCTCTTTCAAGTGCAGCGTGTCCCTCCCCAAGGGAAATTCCCCCAAGCCCCCATTCCAAACTGGGAGCTCTGGGACCTTTTATTGGCCCTTTCCATTGAAGAGCTATTGGAATAAAGAGAGATGTAGATGTTTTATGAAAGATGCCATCTGCATTTTTCCGATGTTCAGGGTCTCATTTCTAGTATGTAATCTTTGTGATTGATGATTGGGTGAGTTAACTGAATATAAGTTAAAATACCAAGTGTTAGATGTGATTTAAACCAATTATTCTATGGAGAGATAAAATCTTTTCATGCTTTATTGTGCACTCTCTTAAGAATCAGCAGCTTCAGACTAAATACATAAAAGCAAGGGAAAGCAATTATGTCTTTAAGAATAAGAGCTCTGATTCAATATTTAAAGACTGCTTGACTTAAAACACTTAAAACACAAGCCATAGAATCACAAAATAGTTTGGGCTGGAAGGAACTTTAAAGCTCATCCAGTTCCATCCCCAGGGTGCTCCAAGCCCAAATGTCCAACCTGCCCTTGGACATTTCCAGGGATCCAGGGGCAGCCACAGCTTCTCTGGGCAACCTGAGTTGCCAGAGCCCCACCACAAATATTTGAATTTTGCAAGAAGAGAATCAATGCAAAACATATGCAAAAAAAAAAAAAAAAAAGGTATGAAATAGCATCTTTGCCCTGTTTACCTATTGCTGTGGAGTGTCTGTGATTGCAGTGATTTTCTGTGTTTATTTGTGCACACAAACCAGTAATCTGACAAACCTAGGCGGTATTAGGAGTGGAAATTAGTAAGGAGAGAAGAAGGAGGCAGTGTGGTATTCAGGGAGTATAAATCTGAACCAGGTCTTTTGTACAGGAGAGAAAGTAATTACCCCACATCTATTTTTGTGCATTACAGGAACTTCGAAGGGCAGGTGAGTCTGTCCAAATGCTCTTTTGTGTCTGCCACCAGCACTGCTTTTCAGGTCAAGGGAGCAGCTCACACCTCATTTCATCATTCCTCAAGTTGCCACCTGCCATTATTAATACCCCACAAAAGGCTGAGATGTGTAAGCTCCGAAGTTGCTGCCAAAGAGTCTGGGGAATTGCAATCCCCAGCTTTATTTTGCTGCAGGAATCTGCTGGTGGACAGCTCAGGAACTGGTTTTCACACCTTGTTGTGCCATGGTGCCACAGCCAGCCTGGCTGGAAGCATGGAGGGGACACAACACTTCTGGGTGGGGAATTACAAAGGCTTCTATTCTCTCTGGTCAACAATAAAATGATTTTTTTTTCCTTTTAGTTAAGTGGGTTATGCTGTGTGGAGGTTCTGGGTGGGAGCTGGGCAGGTGTCCACCAGGTGGCTGATGCTGGGGGCTGGCTGTGCTGGTGCTTGGGGTTTCGTGACTCTGGGCTGAGCCATCCATCCCCCCCAGCATCTTCTGCTCCAAACAGCCTTCAGGAAATGGCAGCTCTCCTCTGGAGCCAGGCTGGGAGAGCTGGGAGTGTTCACTCAGAGGAGAGAAGGCTCTGGGGAGACTTTAGAATCACTTCCAGTGCCCAAAGGGGCTCCAGGAGAGCTGGAAAGGACTAACTCTTGGGGTTAATTGGGATTGTTTTGTCAACTAATTAGCATTTGAGGTTATCTGGGACAAACTCACTTTCTGTAGAGTACTTTATGGTTACCTTAGATCACTGGATTACTTTGGCTCAATCAATTTACATTTTGGGTTACTGAAGATCTTTGGGATTGCTAGAGGTCAATTTTGTTTTGGGCAGAGGACTGTGAGGTTATTTGAGGTCAACCAGTTCATACTTGGGGTTACTTGAGGTCATTGGGGGGTTACTTGAGGTCAACCAGTTCACATTTGGGGTTACTATAGGTCATTGGGTTACTAGAGGTCAAACTTGTTCTGTGCAGAGCACTTTGAGGTTAGTTGAGGTAATTTTCTGAGGACAACCCGTTCATATTTGGGGTTACTATAGGTCAGTGGGGTTACCTGAGGTCAGCCAATTAACATGGAGTTACTTGAGGTCACATTCCATCTCTGGGGACCATGCTGGGCTTCACTGAGCCCAACCATTTCTCTTGTTCCAATATTTGAGGTCACTTTAACTCCAGCAGTGACACCAGAGTTTGAACCTGAGTTTGTGTCCCTGTCACGACTCCTTCTGTTCCATTTCACACCAAGGAGCCCCTGTGTGCTGTTGCTGTGTCACGCCTGCCTGCCACAGTGCCAGTGTTGTGTCAGTCCCACCCTCACCCCAGCTTGCCTGGTGACTTTGAGTTCCCTTGTCACCATGAGTTCCCTTGTCACCATGAGTTGCTCATGACTCCTCTGTCCCCTGGCCCCGGCTGTGCCTCCAAATTCCATCCCACCCCTGCACCTCTTGGCCTGTCTGCACATGAGCTCCTGCTGCCATCAGTTTTACTGGGAGAAGATGCAGATCCCAAGGATCTGGAGCAGGGTGAAGCTCTCCAGCTCCATCTCTTCTGGCTGGTGCCCCTGGATTTCTGTGTCCCTCTGTCCATACCAACCTTTATCTTTTGCAGCTGCAAATCTGGTGAGATGTTTCAAAGACACCAACACAGCTTGAAACCTTAAACCAGGCTTTATTAATCATTAACGTGGCATGTCACCCAGAGTTAGGCTTTAATCATCATCAACACACAGGTAAATAATTAGTCTTTAATAAACTTGGCCTAAATTAGCTGTGAGTCTCAGGAGCACTTTTATGGGCGGGCAGAGGTTGTGCCCTGGCACTGTGGGTTGGGCAGCTTTGGGGGTGAGGGGGAAGAGCTTCCTTCATGTCTTGGTGTATGAAGCCAGAGCTGAAGTGGGATCTCTTCTTTTTCCTCAGTATTTATTGATGTTCTCTTCTTCTCCATCTTCCTCTGAAGGGACAAGGGAAAACTCCCTCTTCTTCACTGAGTTGTTTTGCTTTGTAGGGTTTTTCCCGGCACATTCCCTGTTATCCTGTGGGGTTACTATGCCTCCACCTATTATCTTCTCTCCTTACTATGGTTTTTTTCTTCTCTTTCACACTTTCATTTCCACTTGCTCCCTGAATTTCACATGTGCAGTTGTCTTCCTGTGTTTGGTGCTTACTCTGTGTTTTCTCTTAACTATTTCATGAAATGCCAATTGCAAACTTTTTCATTAGATGCTATGAATAACCCATAAATTATACTATGCTATAAAATGCCTACCTACAGTCACTGCTCACATTACCATGGTGTTCCAGGCTCTGTGTTTGTGACAAGCCTTAGATCTTGCTCAGCTCGTGTCTCTTATTAATTTGCAAGAAGCCACCACTTTTTCTTCCTTGCTCTGAGCTGGGTGGCTGTTCAGTCATGGGGGTGAACATCCCTGTTGGAGTCTTCTTAGAATCATAATCTGAATTGGAAGGGACCTTTTAAAGGTCATTTAGTCCAACCCCCCTTCAATGAGCAGGGACATGCCTTGAAGGACCATGCAGTTACCTGAGGGAAAATATCAGGAAAAATCTCATCCTGGGGAGGTTGCCAAGAATTACTCTGGATTCCTCTGCTCTCAGACATGAGTCACTGGGCAGGCTTCCCCCCAGCAGGGCCCCAGGACTTCCTCAGACATGAAGAATTGGACAGACTCTCCCCCACTAGCTGCTGTTGCAGACCATGAGAAGCAGAGAGGAACTGTTGCCTTTTCCTGAGCTCTCTAGGAAAGAGAGGCTCCAGCAGCACCCTGAGCATGGGCACATTCCCTTCCCATTTCTCCTGAGTCCTGAAAATGGAAAACAGCAAGCGACACATTCTAAATTCTTCATCTCCACATGTCTGTATTGCACCTGGAGAAAGGTCAATGCTGCAACAAATTGAGAGGGGTGAAGTGGAAGGCATGGGACTTTTGTGCTGGACAGAAAGAAGGCAGGAATAGAAAGGAAAAGCTATTTTTTGGTGCATGTGAAGGGACTGCTTAGTTCTGTAAACATTTGTGCTATTCCCATGGCTCACACTGGAGTTGAGAGTAACTCCAACACAGGCTGAGAAAACCCATTCACCATAGACACACATTCCTTCTGACCTTTGTATTCAAGATCTTAAGAGAGAAACAAAATCCCAACCTTGCCATCTGTACTCAGATCAAAGTCTCAAAAAATCTAAGGTTGCCTCATGGAGAAGGAAGGAAATAGCCAGGAAAGGAAGAAAACAGCCAGAAAAGTGGACACAAAATAAATCAAGAGGAAAAAACTAAAAGCAAGCAATAACAAATAACTGCAATAATAAATAAGCTGAGTAGGGGCAGCCAGAGTCCAGGTGCAGTCACACCTCAATACCCAAGCACTGGGGTTTGAGCAAAGCAGAGCCCAAATATTTGCTGGGATGACAGGGCTGGGGAGCCTCAGTTGAGTTCTGTCCCTGTCCTGGTGGGAGCTGTCCTTTTCCCACAGAATGACAGTTCAGAGAACACACAGGAGTCACAGGCAGCCTGAGATGAAACGAGCCATCTGCCCTGATTCCGTGATCGTATCTAATTACTACTTTATTTTGTCCCTGTATCTTTATTCTTGTCTCTTCTGTGGAGTATCTTTACAATCTTTACAAGGCCAAGCTGTCTGATACAAGAAGTCATTCTTCCACAGAAAAGAATAAAGAATAAATTTAAGAGAAAATATTTGTTTTCTTTTTTTCTAGTAATGACCCAGCATTTTTAGTTTTATTTCCTCTCTGTATTAGGTGACTTATCTATTTGGGAGCTCTCCAACTCAACCACAATGCAATTGCTTTAGGATAGATTATGAAATTTCTAAAAGTGTCATTAAATCAAAGCCAATAACCAGTGCAGAGCTGTGAACTAGAAAATAGTGATAAGAATTAGTCACACATTAAAATCCACATCTATAGAGATGCTAGAGAAAGGCACTGATTTAGCAGTGTTTGGGCAGGTGTAAATACATAAAAGTTTTGGGCTAATCAGCATTTAGTATTAAATCTGCAGAAATTTTCACTATTTTTGTGGGTTTGGGTGATGTGCTGAGCTGCTGCCATTGGTTTGAGGGGTCAAAACCAAAGAAGAGGGAGCAGTAACAGGTCTGAGGGAAACCAAGCTACGAGGCCCTTTCCATTCTACCTGCAAAGGCTCCACCTGCCCCTAACAAATGTGGCTTTCCACCTTTCATATCACACGGTCTATTCAGCAAGGAAATGTCTGATTATGGCATAGCAGTTCTACCCCCCCTTAGATGATCGCGTGCTCTTATAATCAATTTTGTTTGAGCATGGGCATGACACAGCTTCTTGCTCATCACTCAATCTTCCCATCATTTCCTTCACCTTCTGGCAGTGCTTGGATTTAACATCTCAGACTCTCCTTTGCCTCTTCCTGAATTAAGATGAATGTTCACAAAAAATCAGTAGATAAAAAGACAAGGAATGACACCATCCTGAGGAAATTATTGTAACTGGATATGATTTCATAGAATCACAGAATGATTTGGGTTGGAAGGGGCTCCAGGAGAGCTGGGGAAGCACTTTTGATAAGGGCATGGACAAGGGGAAATGGATTTAAACTGAAAGAGGATGAGTTTAGATTAGATACTGGGGAAAAAAAATCTTTCACTTTGAGAGTGGTGAGGCCCTGGCACAGGTTGCCCAGAGAAGCTGGGGCTGCTCCATCCCTGGAAGTGTCCAAGGACAGGCTGGACAGGGCTTGAAGCAATCTGAGATAATGGAAGGGTTCCTGGCCAGTGGCAGGGGGTGGAACAAGATGGTTTTTAAGATCCTTTCCAACCCAAACCATTCTGGGATTCTCTGATGAGCCCATTCCAGGTGACTGCAGGCCTGAGAGCATATCCACAAATGCATAAGAATTCCATTAACTTCACACTTCATCCATGCCCTGAGTTTTGATGCTAAGACAGCTGAGCATTTATCTCTCTATTTCTTCCCTTTCAGAACGCCAGTACTGGGACTCAGAGCTGTGACTTCCCCAAATGCCTCTCCATGGCCAGAGGGAGTGCAGACAGACCCATGGCCCTGTGGCAGTGTGTGGTGGCTGCCTGTTTCCCTCACTCTGCCCAGCTGTCTCATCCCATCCTCACTGCCCCCCTGTGTGCCCTGCAGCCCAAATAACAACCCTAACACACAAAAAAAGCAACAAATCTCCACTCCAGTGGTGTACCCAGGTGACCAGCTCCTCTCTGCCTGATCTGCCTGCCAAGAACCCCTCAGTGACCCCAGAATGATCCTGCATACCTGAGAATCCACATCTGGACAATGGCATTTCCTGAGCCAACAATCCTTTGTTACCAGCCATGAGTTGTGCCACTCTGGAGCACCAAGGTCTCTGGTCCCGGTGGTTCTCACGTGGTGGTTTGCATCAGGACTCTCCAAGGAGGGCAACTCCCAAGCATAGTGGGGCTGGACTGACACCTGCCCAGGGCATCCTCCTCCTCCTCCAACAAGGACTGTGCCTCCCCTCAGTGTTCCTCAAGCTCTCTGCAAACCTCCTCAATGCTGACAATGCTCTCCAAATGATGGACAAAGCCACCACCCCTCCAAGGGGGAACACAACACCCTGGTCAGCTTAGGGGTGGGATGGGAAGGGGAACTGCAGGGACAACAGGGTGTGGGTTCCCTTCACACTATTGCAGCGCTGGCCCTAACGCTGTCCTTTGTCTTTCTCTCCTCCACGCAGGGCCTGGAGCGGTGCACGACGGCGGCAATGCTGCATCCCGGGTGGCTGCTGGCCTCTGCCTCTGGGCCACCCTCCTCGCTCGCCTCCTCCTCGACTTTTGATAAGGGAGCGGAGGGTCCCGGGAGGCCTCGCCGCACCTCTCCCCCGCCGTGGGCTCGGCCGCCGCGCCGCCCGGGGACTCCTCTCCACCGGACGGGCGATGCACCGGAGGACGGGCGGCGGCGCCGAGCGTCCGAGGATGGCCCCGTCTCCCACGTGCCAGGATCGTTCTCGCCGCCGGTTACGCTGTACAGACCCCACCACGTGCCACCAGACTGTCACCCGCCACCACCGCCCCGGGGATGTGGCCCGGCACGGACGGTGCCCCCTGTGGCTGCCCCATGGCCAGCGCTGGGGGCACGGAGCCGTCGGGGCGGGTGCCGCCCAGAGCCTTCACCGGGATGTCCGTCTCGCCGTCTCACTAAGCCGCCTAGGCCCAAAAAGACCCCAAGGTTGAAGCCTCCTGGCTCTGCCTTCAGCCCTCTCGGTCCTGAATGTCAGTTCTCGTCACCAAAGCTCCTCCCTAAGCACCCCGATGTCGCCAGGCCCCCCTCAGCTGCCTCTGCTCCTGACAGGATGCTCTCTGGCCCTTTGGGACAGGGTCATCCAACACAACCAGTTGTCCTTCAAGGGTCACGCACATCTCACTTCTCTTTATTCCAACTGGCATCGTATCCCTGTGCTTCCCACTAAAACCCCCTCACCTTCCTGAGGACACGAGGCTGCTCTCCCAGGAATGTGACCCTAGGGACTGCCACCAGCCCTCCTAGAGACTAGAGCCTTGTTGCTGCACTGGACAGCCGGGCCCTCACTCCTTGCTCCAGATCCCTGCCCACCCTGCTGCTGCCCCCCCTGACGGCAGGGGCTGCCCCACAGCTCTCACCTTGATGCTCTGCCAGCACTTTTTGGGGAGGTTTCTTTGGGCTTCTTTTCCAAGCACTTTCCAACCTGCACATCAAAAGCACAGCATCACCAGCGTGGGGCTGAGGCTCTGAACAACAAATCAAAACACCAGCTGACAAGGCCCTTTTGCTATGGCTCTGACACTCATGACCCTCTGTATCTCTGCCCCTCTGAGGGCCCTGAGCTGCAATGTCTTCACTCTGCCTTGTCTCATGCCCATCACATGCCCCTGCCTGAGGAAAGTCTGATGTGTCTGACCCTGTGGAGGAGGCCTGGGCTCTGTTGGTTTGCTATGCTGGCACAGCAGGGACAAGGATGGCTCCAATGCTCCCTGCTGCAACCTGCCTGTGACACCAAAACAGACACACCCAGACTCTGCCCTCTCTGCTTCTTCCAGCTGCCCTGGGAGCTGCCACCCATGGTGACGGTAGCCATGACATCTCCCTGCATATGGAATTGTGCTCCTGATAGCTTCATGCACCATGGACCCCCTTGCCTGGCACATTGTGGCAGCCCTGAGCCTTCTTGTCACTCCATGGCCACCCAGGAATGCTCTGGGGCTACAGTCTGGAGATGGACACTCCCATCCTGCTCCTGAAAAGTCACGTGTGGCACCGGACCCTATTGCCGTGACAGGGAGACTCGACTACAGCAAGGCACTGAGCAAGCACACAGAGTGTCCCCTGTCCCAACCCGGCGCCTCCCCGTGCCTTGTCCCTTCCTGCTCCCTCCATAAGTGAGATGATCTAAGAACAACGGCCACGCACACGCTGTCTTCCCCATGCAAGCTCTGCTGCTGCCCAAACCTGCTTTCTGTGGCTGGAAGGAAGCTGGGGTGCCACCCTCAGCACACAAGATGGAAGAAACCACCCTGAGCCAGAGGCCATGATGGGCCACCACCCTGTTCTCTATGCAGCCGTGCCGTCCTCATCCCTGCTCTCCATGGGCCCAGGACCTGCTACAAAATCTCAATGGATGCTCCTGCCCCCCCAACCCTGGATGTGCAACATGTACCGTGGCTGATTGACAAAAAATGCCTGGCCCCAGGCAGGGGCTGCCCCAGTGCTGGCCTGAGGCGCTGGCTTACCTGGTGGACGGGGATCCGGCACTGACTGGGTGAGTCCGCGTCCTGCGGTCCCTGCGGTGCTGCTCTGCTTCTCCACTGGCATCCAGGAAAGGTGGCACTGTCAGCGGTCTGGGTCCTGTCCCATGGCCCCGGGCATGTTTATGGCGTGGGGATGGCACTGTCTTCAGACAGCACGGCAACGCGCACATCCTTCCCCACATGCTCCAGAAGTACCGTGGGTGCAGGACACACCTTGCCCCGATGCCTTTATTGGTTTGCACTGCCCCACAGCTGTCCCCCGCTGTCACCCCACGCCCTTTCCTTGGTCAGCCCCAAATTTCTCTGCCCCCACAGCAGAAATGCTGCAGAATCACAGGGCCAGAGGCCATGGAAAATCAGAGAGCGGCGGCGACGAGATGCCACGACGCACACTGAGGCTGGCGGGCCTGGTGCCAGGGCTGCCCCCATCCCATCCTTGTCCCGGGGTCAGGTGGGCTCCCCTGTCCCCTGCCGGGACGGCATTCAACTTTCTCGTGCCATGTAACGTGCCATTGTGAGGAACGTGTTGGCTGTCTGAGGCCGGCCCCGCCGCGGCTCTGCCGGGTGGCAGACCCATTTGTGACCACTGCTCTCCACGTCTGGATGCCCGGGGGGTGGCCGGGTGCCCAGGGCGGGGGCAGCGTGGCTCTCGGGTCTCTCCTGCTGACAGCCGCGATGGCCGGTCTTGAGTTTCTGTCGATCATTGTATTCCAAGGGTGGCTATACTACCTGAGATTTGTGCATGTTACATTGTAGTTGTAACCTTTTCTAATTCGGCAAGAATAAGAGATGGTTGTGATTGTGCAGTGTATCAATAAAGTTTGACGAACTTTGTACCTTCGGGGCTTTGCTTCACGGGCCCCGCGCACCCCAGGGAGGGGATGCGGTGCTGGGCCCTGCTGAGCTGAGCTGGGAGGGGTCCCGAGTGCTTGGGACCTCTGCCACTCCTGGGGTCTCACCCAGCTCTTGGCTGGACCCTCTTTTGATCGTCCCCTGTGATAGTGATGCTTCAAGCCCCACAGCTGGGGGGCCTGCTGCTGTTTGGGCCATCCTTCACTCCATCCATGCATCTCCCCTGGGAATGCACCAGCGAGCCCCGGGTCCTGCCCACCTCTGTCTGCTGTGAGCAATGAGCACACACCTGTTGGTGGAGTCCCTGCAGGGTAAGGACTGTCTTAGATCTCATCACTCACCTACGTTCAGTGGAAGCAGCAGGATCGGGGGCCTCTTTTCCACGACTGAGACATTCCCAGCATCTCCTCCATCATCCTGCGACAACGCTCACTCTGACAGCTAAACCTGCCCCCATGAAGGGATGCCTCTGCAGACAATGCACTCCCACGGTTTGCTCCTGTCGTGATCTGGCAGTGCGTGACGCAGACCAAATGTCTTTGTCAAAGGACAAAAACCTTGAGGACCAGGAGCAGAAGAGCCGTGACCCTCAGCGTCTCTCCCTGACGTGGCTGTAATCTCACAGCAGGCTGTGCCCTCTGCTCCCAGGGGATGCTTCACCCTTCCACACCACAACAACCAGGAGAAAACATTCAACAAGCTCCTCTAATATGAGACCTGCTGCCAGGAGACTGGGGGCAGTGGGACTGTGACAGACCCATCAGTCTTCTCACTTTGAGACCTCCCTTCGACTTCCCCAACATGGGAATGAAAAGCCCAGTCCCAAGAGATTTTCCCTCAACTGCACAACAAGCAAGCAGCTCCAACCCAGCACTGCTGTGAGCTGCTGTGACCTTGCACATGAGGAACACCTCTGCTATCCCCCTCGAGTGACCCCAGCAGAAAGGTAAGTGCTTCCCAAAATCCAACAGCCTCCTCAGGGAAGGGATCTGGGAGGGATGTGTCACCTCGCCCACTTTCCTTACTGTCACCTGCAGTGAATCAAACATTGATGACCTCTATGGGAGACTCCCTGCTTTGAGCCTCTTCCAAAAACCCCAGTCCATCAGGGAGCCAGGGCTGATTTGCTGTAATTACTGGTGCCACAAAACAACAATCACCCCTTTCATGAGGCCCCTGGGGATGCCACCATGATCCAAGCCTCCCTAATGCTTCCCATCTTCCCATGCCAGTTCTGCTGGATACCCAGGGCTGGACCTGCCTCCAGTGGAGTGAACGCCTACAGATGCCCAAACGCTCCTGCTCATGGCACATCCTGATGCCTCACCTGCACTGTCCCCATCACAGAGCACGGGGAGCCGATGCAGCCCCTCTCTGGCCGTGGGATACCCTCCATCTCCCTTTCCTGGCCTGAGAGGGATGTTTCTTCATGGCCCTCAGTAACGCCCAACCTGTGCCTAAGGACAAGGACCTCAGCTGCTACATCCAGGGGGAGGGAGGGCATTTTTCAGACCATGACCTCCATCCCTCCCCAGCACCAAGAGACACCCTTACCTATGTCAATAAATTATTACATAAACGCATCCATTGAGCCGCCTCTCTCTCTTTAACTTCCTCTTTGTCTGCTACTTTGGCACTGAACACTCCTTGATCTCTCACCTAGAACTGTAACAAAAGAGTTACAGTTACAGAGAGGAGGTGAGGGAGAGAGCCCTGTGACCTCCATACCTATCCCTGGATCCCTCCCCATTACCCCCAAGCAGCCAAGCATTGCCTCTCCTACCAGGTTTGCTCTGCTGTGGCTGGCTGGTCCAACCTAGGAGTTGCAAGACCTGCATAAAGACCAACACCATTGTCTCTGCCATCCTGGCCTTGCTACCTGTGCCCAGCTGTCCTGTCCCCTCAGCCTCAGTATCCTGTCCCTTACTTGGGATGTGCCACAAAGCCTGAGCATGGTTCTTCCCTTACCCCACATCGGTATCACTTGGACACTGCATGTCACACCCCAAAGCAACACCTTCCCATCCCTCTTCTCCATGCTCATCTCTTGGGTGACATCATAGGGTCAAGAAATAAAAAAAACACTCACACAAAACTGTCATGCCATCAAATAGCAACCAACTTCTGATCCTGCAAATGTGTCAGGTGACCTGAAGAACCCGGCACCCAGGAGGCTGCAGATGAGGCTGAGGACCAAACTCACTAAGCAACCTTCCAGCATCACCAGGAACCAAGACACTGACCAAGACAAGGCTCCATGGACAGCAAAAGGCACCTACACCCAAACAATCCTGCTGTGCTTCGCCTGTACGCAGCATTGCATGGGGAACCTTGTTCCCTGCACCCACCTCACCTCTCTGTCTCTCCTTCCCAAGCAGGATTTGCTTCAGCTGCTCCACAAGCATTCCCTGCAACGCTGTGCAGCTGGGCTAGAGAGCCACACAGTGAGCTTACGGGTGCTCAGCAGGGTTCTGAGCAGGGAAATAGGGCACAGCTGTGTCTCACACTCTCTCCATCTACTCACCAAAGCCTTACCTGTGACAGCATTCCTGCTGGGCTCACTGATGAAGTCCAGGGGCCGTCTTTCCAATGCTCTCCTGGCCCATTGGGATGACTTGGTGCTCCCATCTGCCAGCCCCACTCCAGCAATCCCTCCCCACACCCCTCCCCGTTCCTGGTGGCGCAAGGGGACAGCGCGGGGTGGCCCTGGCCCCCACAGCAATGAGCACCACAACCAGACGGAGCGGCCACATGGAACAATCGTTTTAATGGATAGGCAGAGAGAGCCCCCTCGCCGCCCGCCTGCCCGCGCCCGGGCCCCCCGCGTGCCCCCCGCCGCCGGCTGCAGGGAAGGAAAGGAAATTGAAGGAGGAAAACCAATTGCAGGAGAAGCCCCTGCTGAAATGGACGGCGAGGCAACAGGTCCTGCGCCTCGGCAGGGGCCGGTTGCTTCGTCTTCTTTTTCTTCTTTTGTGATTTTTTTTTTATATATATATATATATACATACACACATACGCACACGCATACACACACATATACATACACATATATATATATATATAAAAAAATATAAAACTGAGCTATATAGATCTCCCTCCGTCCCTCGGCTCGCTTTATTCCACCATGAAAAGGCCAGGGCCACGTGGCAAAAAGCGACGGAGAGGGGCCCTGGTCCCCCGTGACCCTTTGTCCCCGGTGGCCCGAGGGTGGAAAGGCGAGGGGGTTCAGGGATGTGTGGACTGAGACGCTCGTCTCGTTGAGAACCGATACACACCTAACTCCATATACAGCATGCAGTAATGGCAGCGGAAAGACCCTGCTGGGAACCGTGGCTAGAACTCTAACAAAAAAAAGAATTATATATATATATATATGTATATTTATATATACTGTATATATATATCCCATAAAAAGATTCAGTATCTCCCTCCACCTCAACGCGCGGCGAGTGTCGTCTGTGCCCTCGGCAGGAACTGTCCAGACGACCGCTTTTGGGCCGTTTTGGGGGGGTTTCAGCACAGGACTCCTCCTCCTCCTCCTCGCCGGGCTCACAAACCTCCTTGGCTGGTCGCCTCCTTGGCAAACAGACTTCTCTCCGCTTGCTCCCCCTCTCCTGGATTGTTTTTTTTTTTTCCTCTTTTTTCTTTTCTTTTTTTCCCCTCTTTTTTTTTTTTGCATTTCTGTTTTTTAGGAACTAAGAGTTCTAGGCTCGTATCAGAAAATACAATTAATAAAATTAACCATGACTCAGAATCCCTTATCATTCACGATGTCCGCGGATGGTATGATGAAAGCGTGGCTCGACGCCGGTCTCCTTCCTCCCTTTCCTTTTGTGGTGGTGTGGTAACTGTTGAAGATCTATATATCTATACATATATATATATGTGGAGATATATATATATATATATTCTGAAACACAAATGGCAGCACAGTCCATGAGAAGACGGGGAAATCTTGGCAAAGGAGAAAACCGATGTGTCTGGATGGAGGGTCCCACGGGAGGGAGCAGGCGGGCAGGGACGGTGAAGAAGGACAGGGCAGGGGACAAGTGCCACACTCTGATGGCCCCATCCGTCCTCCACGCTGGCCCGTGGCAGAGAACGGCGAAAACGGGGAAAAAGTGGCCGGGGACAAAACCAAAAAAATCGGGTGAAAAGAAAAAGACTCAGTCGCATTGCATCTTCAGCAGGAAGCCTTGGATTATTAATTTTTTCCCTTCTCCATTCCAAATTCCCATTGTGTGGGTTTGTAGGGTGGTGGTTTTTTTGCGTGTTTTTCCTCTCTCCCCCTCCCCCAGGTGGCCTGGCCGGATACTCTCTCAATTCTTATGATTATTTTCGGAAACGGTGAACACTTCTTCTTCATCATCTTCTTCTTCTCTTCCTCTCCTTTCCGCTTGCGCTCGCTGGCCGTGGTCGTCGCCGCCGCTACTCCGCGGGCCGGCTCTCGGGTCAAAACTGGCGGGCGAGGTGGGCGAGCGGGAGGAGCAGCAGCCACGCGCAGCCGCTCCGCCGCCACGCGCCGTTGTTGCCGTCGTGCACTGCGCCGGGGCCTGCGGGAAGGGACAGGAACGCCCTCATGGTTGGTCACAAAGTCAACAGATAGCAGAAACCGTGAAATAAAGGTTCAAACCAACCAAAAAAAAGTCATCGTGCTATCTGGGGCCCCGGTGGTGTCGCACACGGTGGGGTTGCTCTGTGGTAGAGCTCTGCGGGTGTTCCCCGCCATCAGTGCTGGCTCAAGAATGTGGGAACAGCCATCCCTGTCCCCACAAATGCTGGTCTTTGGGACAAGATCCTCTGCTGTCCCTTTTGAGCCCTAAGTCCATCCCAAGCCTGCTCCCTGTGCATCCCATCCGACCTCCCTCAGCCCCCTTCACCCTCCTCCAAACTGGTCCCAATTTTCTATCCACACTCATAGGGGAGATGACAGTTTTTGCCCAGCACATTGTGCCCACCCCAGGGCAACCACCCTGTTCCCCACTGGTGTCCCTTGGGAGGGACAGTCACCACCTGCCCACCCTGCAGAGACACCACCAGCAGCACTACATTGAGGACTTGGTGCTTTGCACCTCTTCAGAGTCTCTGTGGTGCTCAGTATGGGCCCAGACAACCTCAAGGAGATGGGATGAGGAGGGTGGTCAAGAAGAGCCAAGCCCACCCATCTTTGGGGACCACAGGGGGTGAGGAGTTCAAAGCTGACTGTGGGAAAGGATGTGGAGGGTGTCTTAGCCAATGGCTTTCACCAAAACACCCATTTTATCACCAAACAGTTGGCCCAGGAGATAGCTAAGGTGGAAAAAGACCTCAGGAAGGCATCCACACTGGTGTCCTGTGGAAGCAGGGCTGACCACAAGGTCTGATCACAACTGCTTTTGAAAACCCAGGACATGTCTCCTCACTTCAAAACCTGACCAGGGCACTGAGCATCAGTAACAGTCTGGTTTCCCACCAGCAAACTCTCCAGCACACTCAGACACCTCACAGATGCAGGCACCATATTCAGGTCTCACACACTACCTCCACAGACATCTACAAGTCATCCCAAGGACTGACTACTCGATTCGTCACAAATAAAGCCACCCCAAAATCAAGATTGACACCAAGCCAGCTGGCCGGACAGTAAGATTGCACAGCAGAGAGCTGGCTGTCCTGGCTAGCAATAACACCAGGAATGGGACCAAATGCCTGTCCACCCCTATCTTATCCCATAAAAAAGGCACTAGAAGCATCCCAGAGGAGGAAGGACCTGCCACAAGACCCACTTACACAGTAGCACTGGGAAAGCAGCCCAAAGACATCCCTGCTTTGTCTTGGCAATGGGGAGGGAGCGGGACACCATGGGATGGGGACAGGCATGCAGAGGGCACAGACCACCACCAGACAGGCACAGTAGGCTGGCAGGGAGGGGGCAGGATAGGAGGGCAGCTAAGAAAGCCCTAATTCATCCCTACACCAGTGAAGGCAGTGGGGTTGTGGGGCAGGAGATCCAGGCAGTGGGTGCTGCGGCTCCCACTGAGATGAGTTGTGGTGGGAGCTAGAGGGGCCCAAGGGGAACAGCAGGGGAAGCACTGGCATTGTGAGGGACCCCCAAATTACTGACCTTTCCAGGGTGTCAGAGCGGTAGTTGTCTCTTCTAAAAATTAAAGAACAAGTGAAAGTTAAGGCAAAAGGGCAATGGAAAGCGCAGGCTCGAGACACCTCCCTCAGCCTGCCCTCGACCTGGGCTGGGAAAACCAGTGGATGGGGCAGAAATGGGATGTGTTGCCCAAATCACACCCCATGGACAGTGGGGTCATGATCCTCTCATCTCGGAGGGAACCTGAGATGAGCAGAATATGGGACCTCAGACCTGGCAAAGCCTGCAGTTGCACCCTGTGCAAAAGGCAAAGCACAGGGGCTGGGATATGGGGATGCAGGGGGTTCACCTCTCCCCCATGAGTTCAGGGCCCATCCCTCTGCTAATCCTGCAACATCCCAAAAAGATTTATGGCCTGACAGCCGCCTCTGGGAGCAACATGGACTGTGTGATGGGTGAGAAGCAGAGGGTTGGTTTTCCCCCAACTCCACAGGATGATGTGGTTTCCCTGAGCACTCTATCACAGCCCAGACAGCACCAAATGAGCCGCTGAATGAGGCGGCAGGTCTGGAATAACGAGTGCTACATGTTAAATAAAGCACTAGTTGACCTCCATGAAAAATTAGATTAAAAAAAGGATTAGAAGATGAACGCTACATTAGCCTCTCGCACAACCCCAAAAAAGGCTCATGTCACGGTACCTGCACAGATTAAACCTCCATTTGTGGGGGAAAAACTCCAAAACAATTAGCTTCAGGGAAAAGGGGGCACTCATAAAATTGTCCCCCAAAACCTCAGAGAAGAGACATTTCTCATGCACAGCTAATGCAGCCACCGCATCCACTTCCCTCTTATCTTGCATTGAATAAATAAATATGTCAATAAATAAAGACACATTAATCCCCAGATTGAAGACACTGGTTGCTTAGGGACGGGTGAGTTCGGCCTTATGATGCTTGGGGCCATCACATGGTTGATAATTAGGGAAGGATTGTTCCTGGGGGTGCTGGGGAGCCCTGCACCAGGAGATGGGGGACCCCTGCATGTCACAGTCTCCTCAGGGATCTGTCACCCCCCCCAAGGGAACTCAATTACTCAAGACTGAATAGATCATTCAATCAATGCAGCCTTTGTGGACATTATGGGTGGTCAAAGGACTCTGATTTCGCTCCCTAATGGGTTTCACAGTCAGACCACAAATCTAAGGGGGGGATCATAAAATAAGCTTAGACTTTTGTGGGATGCTTCCCTGCCTCCCACCTGACACTGCCATCACAGCACGAGTCCCACAGGTGGGTGAGAACCCAAGGAACCAAAAGCTCATCAGCAGGGAGACGTAACCTTTACTTTTAGGCTGTTCATCCAGCCTGGATCTGCAGATGCCAAACTGAAGGCCCCCACTAATTAATATTTTAACCTCATAAACACACTGGAAGGCTGCAACAGCCAAGGATGTGGCTCAGGCTATGTTGGGCACCTGGCACGGCCACCCTACGCCTGCAGCACAGGTGAAGCCAGGTCTGGGTGGCCAGAGGATATTTTAGGATGACCCTAAAATATGGGGTTATTGGATTACCAGGAAGGCTGGTGGGGAAGAGAACTGAGATAGTTCCTAAGCAACACTAATGATGGCTTAGAACCTTCATCACATATGGCTTGGACTTTACTGGGGGAGCAAACGGATCTGAACATCTGGATGGATGAACTCCTCTGCCACAGCTCAGGGGAACCTGGCACAGCTGCCAACACCACTGGCAGGGGAGGATAAGCCTGGCCTGTGATGCCACCCCGACCCCACGGCTGTGGTGTGGCCCCTGGCAAAGCCCAACATCCCCTACGGTCCTTAAACAAACTGCTCCCTTGGAACCCATCCAGCCCCTCCCCGAGACTGGACAGCACTTCCAGGGTCTCCACATACCTCCCACTGCCCTGGCACACAACAGAACCCAGCATACACTGTGGGACTGCTCCCTATGCCAAGGCACTTTGCATGGCTGGGGCACAGACTGCCCTGAGCCATCCCCAAGGGACTGGGGACAAGGAAGGCTCATCTTCACTCTGCTCTGCTCCCTCTGACCGTACAGTAACAAGAGACAAGGAGATGACCAGGCACAACCAGGTAGCAAGGACAAGGACAATGTTGGGGAGAGGCTGGAGGTCCCCAGTTCCCACTTCTCCTGTATGACTCAGCTGCAAGAACCACACACCCCATACCCCAGCAGGGAAACATCCCCAAGCAGTGCCAGGGATGAGATCTGTCATCCATTTCTGGCTCCTGGACAGCACAGCCCCTGCTCTGGTTTTGCTGCCACCTGAACAGGCTCGACAAATGTGTCAATCAATCACAGCCCTTCCCATCCATGAGCAGTGCCAGAGGGATGTGTTGCTCTCATCCCAGCTCCAGCATGCAGGGAGAACAGTCCTGGGACAAGGGTACAAACCCTCTCCTGCTCCCTGCCCTCCACACCTTCCCATCTCCCTCGGCACCTCCAACAAGGATATGTCTGCTTGGCAGGAGAAGAGAACACGAGCTGGAAGGTGATGGAGCAAGGAGCCTGTCTGTTCTCACGTGGGAGTGGGGCAGCAATGATGCTGAGCAGCATCTCTCCCCCCACCCATCGGCACGGGGATGCCTTCACACAGAGACTCTCCTAGGTACTCATCAGAACAAGAAGATGGAAACCAGCAGCCAGCTCCTAACTGTGCATTCACGGCAGATCCCAAGCACAGTGCCAAACACCCCTGAATGGTGGGAGACACTGGGCCTGAATCAGGAGGCAGCTTTAGAGACTCTCCTCTTTCCCTGCAACCTCTAGCCCACATGCCAAGGGCAGAAAAGATCAGCAGCAAATACACATCTCCCCCCAAAAACATGAGAGACCCTTCCCACATCTCTCCCATGGGTGGTGTCAGTGTGAAGCCTTTCCCCCTTCCTGGCTGATTCCCTCAGCCCTGCTCACCGTAGAGGATCATGCTGGCGTTGGTGTTCCCTAGCTGGTTGGAGGCTACGCAGGTGTAGTTGCCGTAGTCCTGCTCGGAGACGTTGAAGAAGGTCAGTCTGGAGAAGAAGGGTTTGTTCTCCACTTTCAGCCCTTTCTGTCCTTCAGCCAGTCTGGGAGAAAAGAGGAATGGGAGGTCACAGGGGTGGCATCAGGAAGGGCAGTGCCCGCTATTTTCCATGCCCGGTTATCCTCTGGTTGTGCATGTGAGTGGGGACACAGAGCTTGGGAGAAGGGAAGGTATTGGGAAAGATAAGGGAGATCTGCTGGGTCTCAGCTCCCAGCCCATGCCATCCCTGTGCTGCCCAGAGCCATCCTCAGTGCTGCAGGGTCATGGGATGGTGCTGGGACTGGCCAAATGCTGTGCAGAGAGAAGGATGCTCCTGTGCCTGGGGAGGAAATCTGGGAAAGGCTCATTCCTACCCTACAGAAGAGCCTGGACTCCCTCTCATGTCCTCAGTCCTCTCTGTTCTGCAGAATGCCTCTGTGACCTTCCTCTCCTCTCACCCTTGTGCATCCCCAGTGAGTGATGCAACAGTCACCCACCACAGCCCGGAGGCTTCTCAGCCAGCACAGATGCTGAGGCATTATCCAAGTGCTTGGACTTCCCTGCAGTGGTGCCCCCATCCTGCTTAGCTCCTGCAGCTCTTCCTTGCTAATTCCTCACGGGAAGTGCTGGATTCCCATTGTGATCCGTGCTGGGTGCTGATCAGGCGGGCTGAGCCCGCTCCTGCCGCTGCTCCGCAGGCCCTCGTGATCTGACCTAGTTCTGAGCAGCGCCTTTCATCTGCCACACAAACATCCGCAGCTTTGTACACCCTGCTGCTCCTTTCCTCTCAAACCTGGGTGAGGCAGGCAGACCCAGATTCCCCTCTGGAGCACCTTTTTCGGCCAAAACATCCCCCCTTATCAGTGCCCGGGGTGGCCTGTCCTGTGTTTGGCCACACTATGGCCCCTCTGGGCTTTCCAGAGATAATCAACACAAAAATTGGTTAAAACCACTTTGCCTGGGGTCAGAGAGAGGTAATTTCTCCAGACTGGGACCTACCCTGAGCTGTGCTGCTCCGCTCCTCATTCCCCAGTTGTGTCCCTGTGCTGCAGAAGCTGCTGGTTTACCTAAAGCAGGTTTCACCCCAAAGCAGGGCAGGCTGTCTCTGGAGCACAGCAAACCTCATCTCTTGACTGACACCACATTTCTTTTGCTTTTCCAAGAGCTGCCTTCTGGCCAAAGCATTTAAAGAGATGACAGAGGTTTCATCCACTCTTAAGTGCCTGGATTTGTGCTGCCAATATCCATTTTGGACATTATGCTTCACCCAAGCCGGGATTTACCACAACACCTTCAAACAAAGGCACGGGCAGCAACGATCCTGCCCCAGCGGGGGCTGAAAGAGGTTCCTGGGAAAATTCCTCTCCACAAATTCAATGAGTTAAATATAAAGCCTTTAAAAGATCCTGGGTAATGGCAGTTCTAGCTGGGGATGTTGGAATGCCTGGATTTGCCCCAGACAACACAACCCTGCTGCCGTCAGGGGGATCTGCCTCAGTATCCAGACTTGTGCCAAGGGTTATGAGCTGAAGCTGCTGGCCCTGGGTGCAGCCCACGTGGGGTTGGTGCCTCCCCCCTGTTGTGCCCCCCAGGCTCTTACCTCTTGTCATCTTTGTACCACTGGAAGTCGGCGGAGGGGACAGCAGAGGCCTCGCACAGCAGAATTCCCTTCTGCCCCACGGGCACCCCGGTGCTCTTCGCATCCGAGATGTACGGAGGGTCTGTGGGAAGAGGGGAAACCTGGGCTGAACACGCGGCAGCCTCTGGGACTCCTATCCCCTCCCCTTGCTCCTCAAGATCTCCTTTCTGTCCCTGCACCAAAATCATCCTGAGCCCATGCTCAGCTCCTGCCACTCTGGTGCTGCTGTCCAGAGGTTTTCAGGTTCGTGGGGGTTCTCTTCCAAAAATAAAAGACCTCCAACTCATGGTCATTACATGTCCAGCTAATGGAGTGACCAGAGAGGGGTTTGGGAGGTCTTCATGTATGCCTAAACATGAAATATGCTGTTTTCTTCCTCTCTCATTTTTTTTAACAGAAAAAATTCTATTTACTGCTCACTTCTCTCTTCTCCTCAGAGGTTATCAGCACAGCATCTCTCCATGGGCAGAAAACCCAGGTTGACAGAGACAGCTGAGGAGGAGGTGGTGGAAAAAAATGGAGCTCGAAAAGAAGGGGAAAATAGGGCAAAACACCACCTGCTCAGAAAAACTGCTGCCGCCTGTCTCACTCTGGGGCTTTTGTGTGCCTCACTTCTGAGTGCCACTCCCTTGTGGGGCAGCGTGGTGACCCTGTCCAGCCCCACCCTGTCCCCTGATGGCCCCAGGGACTCACAGTTGACGGTGACTTTGACTCGCTGCACGACAGGCGCTGAGACATCGTTGGAGGCGCTGCACTCGTACTCTCCCGACTGCTCCCGCGTGATTCCCGTGATCTCCAGGTACTCATCCTCGCTGATGAAGCCCACGGCTGCAGGGGCAGAGACAGAGGGCCCTGAGTGATGGGGAGGCACAACAAACCCGTGCCCACCGGCTGCTCACCATCTGTGAGCATGTCACTCTGCACTAGGACACCCAGCCTGCAGGTCCCAGCCCAGAATGCCCTTGTGCCCCTCCATTCCCAGAAAAATCCTGGCCAGAAATGTTTCTGCAAATGCTGGAGTGCTCCAGAAGCTCTGGCCTCATTGAGAGCATCATTTGCTGGAGATAATGTTCCTGAGGTGCTCAGGGTGGGCAAACCTGCACCCTGCAAAATGACCTGAGCTCACCTCTGCACATCCCCCCTGATGGGAGGCACTTCCAGGCTCACATAAACACCCTTCTCTAACTTTTCAGCTTCAATTAACTCACAGCAAGTCTATTCCCATTAGTGGTGGTGCCAACACCTCCCTTTAGGTGAAACACCTCATCCCTGTGCCACCCCAGGCTCGCTTTGGGGGGGCTGCACTCTTCCCCATCCAGGCTTCAGTGCAGCTTCTTGTTTCACTCAAAGCCAGAAAGGTGCAATCAGTGGCATTTCCTTCACTCTGGTATCTTTCAGCCCCTATTTCTTGCAGGAGCTCTCTTTATTTTGACACACTCCTGAAAACTCACAGTGCTTGGCTGGCCCGGAGCAGGTTGGGGCACAAGACTCCCCAGGTTCTTCCCCCAAACAAGCAGCAAAAATTACTTTTTGCAGGCCCCAAAACAGGGACAACTTCTCCCTTTCCTGTTGTTTACATCTCCCCACTGGATCTCCTGCAGCCAGGATGCTGTAATTACTCCACAGAGCATCTCCGAGCCCTGTGTCACACTTAATATTCCTATAAATTTTAAACGGTAGTCCTTGGTACATATGTGTGGCAATTGGTGTCATATTTTAATTAGGCTTGCCCTACACCATCTGAAATTAATAATAGCTCGAATTACCAGTGTAATTTATAAATTAACATTGCAGCAGCATTAGGAAATAAATTAGCTCTGGACAGCTGTTTCTGGGAGTGAGTGCCAATGGCAGAGAGGCCAAGCACAGGTCCCTGGTCCCCAGGGGGATGCCATGAGCTCGGCCAGCCTCACTTCCCACCCGGACACTGCTGTCTGTGCTAGCGTGACCTGCTGGGCCACAGCTCGCTGCGCTTGACCGGCCAACCGTGTGCATGCTGCTCCTAACAAATGCATGCAAAATCCACACGTGGGAGGCTCCCAGCGGGGCACACACCGCCTGCATCCCGCCAGGCTGATGCTTTTATGGCATCTCTTCCCGTGCTGTGGTCAGACTCCACCACCCACCATGGAAAGGCCCGAGCCAGCACTGATGGTGTTCCTGTAGTGCCCTGGAACAGCTCGACACAGTGGCACCCCAGGCATCTGCCAGGATCCTGCTGCTGCAATCCCAGGTGCCACTATTGTCAACTCAAACTAGTGCAAACACTCTCAGCCGTGATGAAATCCACTTTGGCTCTCTCTCCCTGCACCAGACCTCACAGCTGCCACCTCCACACAGGGACTTTGCATGTCCACTGCCCCCTGAACTGAGGATCCCATGCACACACGTGTACATCCCACCTTCCCAGGCTGACCTAACTGAGAAGGCAGCCCTGTGAGCTTTGCAAAGGAGTGAAGTGAATTTTCCTGTTGATGAATTGCTGACATCCACCAGTGTCCTCAGCCCTGTGCTGAAATTCTCACCCGAGTGGCTCGTGGTGCAAACCGCTGAGCTCATCACTACTTAGTGCAACTGAAGGGTGAGATATGAAGGCGTTACCCCAAAATCAATATCCTTTAGAGACACACAAATTACAGCCTTACATCCAGCGGCCCTGCAGCACTGCAAAAAGAAAAGGAGAGGGGGGGAAAAGAAAATTCCTTTTTGTGGCTGACCTAGAATCAGCTTCTCTGTAGCACAGCGCTGCCTGCTGATAAAGGAACGACACAGCCGGTGGCCTTCAGATGCTCTGCACACAAATCTGACTCTGGGTTGTGCAAAAGCTCAGATAACACTGCTTCCCCACTCACCAAAGGCCCTTTCCCAAGTTCCAGAGTTTCCTCACACACGGCAAGAATTAGCTCCTGCCATAGTCAAGCAATAATTTGTGTGCCTGGTTTGATCAGGGAGCAAAGCAGCTCAAGTGCATTTTGTTCCCCAGCAAAAGACTTCATTAAAGTAACTGCAAGGGTCAGATTTCCACCTGTAAAAGCTCAGGAAGTTGAGGGATGAAGGTTTCCTCTGTGCCTGTGTGGCACTGAAGTCTGAGATACGTGCATGGTAATCAGCTGATGAAGAGGCAGAGCTCAAAGTTCTGGGACTCAGGGTCTGGCATCCTGGGAATTTGGCTGCAGCCAAACAGAGCCTGCCCTGGACTGAGACAGGATGCTCTGAGCTGGAGCTGACTCCTGTTTCTGCCCAACCTGATGTAAGTCATGCTCAGATGACAACAGCATTAGGAACACCATCCCTGCAAGAGGCTCTGGCCCATGGATGTCTCCTTAGTGCCAGCTACAGGATCTCAAATATTTAGGTGACATAAAGAGTCCGTGCCCACTGGTGAAGCAGGTGGCACCAGGTGACTGAGACAACATTCCCCTGTCCTCTCCTATACAAGTGGCTTTGCAGAAAAACCAGATCTGTAAAGCTGCTTCACTCTGTGGAAAAAATCCCAGATCCATAAAGCTGCTTTACTCTGTGGGATCACATTCTGGAAGCACCTGGAACTTGGAAATGCTCAGGGCAAGGCTTGACCAGAGCCCTGCAGCTCCAGGAGCTCTGCCAGACATACCAGTTCTCCTCCTCTGCCTGAATTGATGGTGGGAACTTTCAAGGCTGTCTCTGCTTGAGCACAATTAGGAGCTGAAATATTGCAGGAATTAATGGAGAGCTCTCTCATCTCCTCAGGAGCTAGAAAACCAGCACAGCCAGCACCCATCATTATTATTATTAATACTAATAATATAATACAGGCCAGAAATGGAATGGCCATGGACAAAGCACAGCGTAATCCTTGCTCATCAGCCAAGGATGATGAACTAACCCAGTGCGAGCTGGGGAGATGGAAAAGCAGAGCCTGAATCCTTGTGCTCAGTGAGCAGGAGGCTGCACACAGACCACCACACACTATTTAGAGATTGCTCTGCAGATCTCTGTTAAAAGCCTCAGGGAAGGGGAAGTTTGACCATCACAGCAATGGAGGAGCCGCAGAGGCGAGGTCCTGGTGTGGCACAGAGCACCAAGGCAAACCCAACAGATGGCCAAGCTGTGCTTGGGGTCCCACACAGCATGGATGCAGTGGGGTGTGGGCAGATGCCTCCTGCATCCATATTCCTCCCTCCACGCCTTTCTCTTTCCCTCGCTTTCCCCGTTTTCCCATCCGACTCATCCCGACTCATCTCCCTTCTGACTCCTCCTCCCCATTTGCTTCCATTGAGCCTCTGACAAGATAATAACTCACCAGAAAGTGAACACATGTTCCCAAATTAATTACATGCCACTGTCCCCTGGCTCACTGTTGCAGCCATGTTCAGGTCTCTAGGACACTGCTCACAGCTTTCCCTGGCTGAAGGCTGCCTGTGATGCCATTGAAAAATCTTCCTTGGAGATCTTTCCTGTGTCCATACCAACTCCCTGCACCTCAGATCAAGCTGAGCCAGCCCAGCCACCCAGGGCTGCAAGATTTTCACCTCTTAAAGCCCAAAGGCACAACCTCAACAGTGGTCCTGCAACAGGTTTGGTCTCTGGGTGCTCAAAGTCCCACCAGTGATCCTGAAGCACTGCCCTGCCCTCTACACCGTGCTGCTGCATTTTCCAGGCACTGATCCCACTGGCCAAGATCAGCCAAAGAAAGAGAATATTTTATGGAGATAATTTTATTAAAATGTTTACAACAATGCAGATATTGACATCTTGCTTCAATCAATAGCACAATTTATTGTCCTTCAAGGTGAACATTAAGCCAAGCTGCCCATTAGTCAATATTTACCTCCAAGGTCTATAAATCTTTATACGGGCTTCAGCGGATGTTGACAGCAGCTGATTCCAGATAAGTAAAAGTAAGAGCGTGAAACATTGCTCCTTTTGGAGGTGAAATAGTAACTAGTTAATTACAGTCCCTACAGCAATTCTCAACTATCAATTTATGGCTACTTCTGGCAATAAAAATTAACATCGCGCAGACTCCCGGCTCCGAGTGACGCACTAAACCCGAGAGCCATATATTTCAAACGTCACCCCGATGCGGTGCTGATGGCCATCCTATAACAGTTTATGGTAAATAAATAAAACACACAAAGGTAATAAGAGAATTGTTGGCACCTGAGACCCACTTCACCTCTCCTTCGTGCAGCAGCGAGAGGAAAAGAGCAGGATGGGAGATTTAGTAGAATCAGAGCAGCTGGGGAAGCAGGTGGGGAAAGGAACCACCCCAAATCACCCCAAATCCCTCTCAAAGGAGACAGGACACAGCCCCAGGTAGGTGGGTAAACAAGAGCTAAGGCTGCCTCCAGTACATGCCCCAGCCAAACTGGGGGATGCAACTGCTTCACCTCTTATTAACCACTATTACCCTCTCCCGATGGCTCAATTAACACACAAGGAACAAAGTTCAGGCATTTCTGAAATTCCCTTCCCCATTTTTATGTGATCAGGTGAATGACCTCAGCTAGGGCAGCTTCTCCTCCGTGCACCCCCTCTTTTCAGCCCCCCTTGTGCCAGCTTAAAGCTGCCACGCTCCAGTGGACAAAGATTAGGGGTAATTAACCTGCTGGAAACCATCCAGCGCAATCATTCAAAAAATGATTTTTTTTAAGATTACACTATCGACCCAGACAAACTCCTCTCCTCCTCTTGTGAATATCGCATCCCTGAACCACAGGCTGCAGCCCATTTCCATCTGTGACCCCCCTTAGCCGAGCAATCCCTTTAGGAAGCACACCTACATGAGGTACGGGGTACGAACCTCCTGCTCTTCATGTTCACAAGCCTTCAGAAGCAGCACCGTCACCCCAGAAACGGGCACACAGCACATCAGAGTCTGCGTCGTGCTTACACGGGGCCAAGCCACTGTTTTTGAAGTTTCTCGATGACAAGGAGGGAAATCTCTCCTCTGACATGCTTTTCCGTGTTAATTAGCATGTTTCCATGGCCTGATGTTGTGCGAAGCCCCAGGGGATGGTGCACTCGCTGCCTGATGCAGTGCTCAGGGATGTGGGAGCTTGGCAGGCGCTCACTCCACTGCTGCAGTCTGAGGTCCCTCCTAATCCTCACACCCCAGGGGTGGTGACCATCACCAGCTGGGCCTGGTGTCACCAACCAGATGGAAAACATCATGTTTTCCTTACTTGGGCCCTTTCTTACATTGGATTTGGGGAACTCTCACAAAATCTCTCTGATTTTGCTCCTTGTGCGCAGCAGCACAGGATTTGAAGGAGAGGGTGGCCATAAAATCCTCGACATAAAGGCCTTTTCCTCCACTGGTATCAGTGTGCCCTTCTCCCTGGGGCTGTGGGAGCCTCTCCTTGCCTGTGGCCATGCAGTGCTGTGGCTTTTCCTCCCCATCCAACTCTTTGGGGCATAGGTGAGCTGAGGGTGCCTTGAGTTTTGCTCCAAAATACAATGGAGGACCTGCCCAGGCCTGATTTTGTGCTGACGTGAGCACAGGTGACTACTTCTGAAGGTCCCACCTCTGGCTGCCCACGACCACAGGATCAGGACATGGGGATTTTGACAGGCACATTCCAACACTGAGCTGTCAAGAAAGCAGGAAAGACACATGCTTCAACTTCTTGCTCAATGCAGAGCAAGAACTGAGACAGGACCCACATTTGTGGCTCCATTTGCTCAGTGCATCACTGAGATTACTGAGCTTGGGGCTCACATCTCATACAACAACTCTGATATTTAACTGTTCAGTGGGCACATGCCACTCATCTCACTAATCACTGGGACAGGTGACCTTCCAGATGCCACCACATCTCCTGGTCACTCAGCCTGCGGTCACATATGGTCAATATATTGGCATTAACTCCAGAGACAGTGAAAGCAAGGCACTGGGGCCCTGAGCAACCTGGTCAAGTGGAAGGTGACCCTGTCCATGGCAGGGTGTTGGAATGACATGGTTTTCAAGGTCCCTTCCAACCCAGACCAGTCTCTGAGTCCCTGCCGTGCCCTCCGCGGTGCCGGGGACGCTGCCCGCTCGCTCACCCCACCGATGCTACTCAGCGCAGCCAAGTTGCCTGAGCCATCCATTATAGCACCATTGTGAAGAGTTTTTAGCTTAAAAGTCCTTGAAAGTTTCCCACTGTGACTCGTTAAACAAGATCTTTTTCACTTTCCCTCTATTCTCCGCTAACAATATTTATACTCATTTCTTTTATTGAAATCTATCTGCCGCCTGTTCTATTAAAGCCACCTGAGTGGCAGCTCCTATTCTCCGGGAGCCTGCAGCCCATCTATTCTCCAGACAATGAGGTACAAGCAGTCTATCTTCTATTGTGCTTCCCGGCCTTCGGCTCTCAAATCTTCCATCTCAAAAAGGCATGTCAGAGACGCCTCCATGCAAAAGATTGGAATCCCGGGTTGTGGGGGCTTCCCAGTGTTGGCCGGGCTTGCTGTCTTCCCTCTCTGGGCGAGCATCTCCAGGGAGATGCTGCTGTGGCACCTGTGATCCCTCAGGGATGCATCTCCCCCATCCCTGCACATCCTCAGCTCGGTTTGTGGCATCACACGGCGCACGGCTTGCTGCTGCCGGGATGTTTGCACGTCTCAGACAACTTATTTGTTACCGGGAATAAAAGAGGAGCATTAAACCTTTTGTTTGCAAGAAGTAGTTCCTTGGGAAATAAATGGATTATGGAAATTAATATTTAAAGAAACAAAACAAAACAACTCGGGGACCAACCACCCTTGAACGAGGCTCTAACTCAGGAGTAAATGAGTCGAATAAAGAATGAGCCCTTTTATTTCCGTGAGAGGGAGAGCTCAGAGGCAGCTCAAGGCTCGGCAAAGTGGCAGCCACTGTCTTCAGCCTCTCCCAGACTCTGCCCCCTCCTGGGGTGCTGGTAAGGCCACTGGACCCCAGGAAAAGGTGCAGAGGGTACCTGTCACCCTGTTGGAGCAAATTAGCCATGGGTACAGTTCACAAAGAACTTAAGTGGCCTCAGATCTGCAGCAAAGATGGGTGTAGGGCTCATTAGAGGTCTGCTGTTCTTAGTGATACCCACCCACTATCACCAGCATGGGCTGGATACCTTCTCCTTGGCCCTCGGGAAAGGCAGGGACCCTTGTGGTGACACTGGGAGGGGACTGATGCTCAGCAGAGGCTGTGACTGGCATGGAGCCACTCCCACGGAGCTTTTCTGCCTCCTTGCAGAAGCAAAGGTACATGAAAATCAATGTCGAGGCTCCCACAGAGCCAAGCCCTCTCCAGAGAGCTCCTGAGGAGACAGCACCTCCCAGCAGCTCCGTGATCCTGCCCAGGCACCAACACTGCTCCTGGCACCACCCTTCCCCCCATGCTCTCTCCCACAGCCCAGAGCATCCAATCAGATGCCCCACACAAAGTCCTCTCTCTTCCTTTCCTCAATTCTCCGTCCTCCCGGGTTTTTCCCCGTAGCTGCTTCCAGGTGAGAGGACAGCGTTGCTGGAATGAAGATTCTCCTGCGTGCCTCTCCCAGCAGCGGCCCTAATTCATTTCATGGCCCTGCAGTGACAAAAGCCGCTGCTTCTCTCTGTAAAGCGTGCGCATGCAATAAGTCAAAGCTGATGGCATTTCCCCCTGGGGCCGAAGCTGTGCTTTTGATTTAATTTGTCCTGTGTTTTGGCGCCTCAGCCTTTGCCGTGTGAGCTCCTCTGAAAGGTGGGAAGTAGGGCCCATCCATGTGGAGGGGCTGCCAACAGATGGGGTACAGTGGGTAGTGGTTAAATAATTGTTGCAATGGCACCAAGATGCTGGAGAGCGACAGATGCTGCTGGAGAAAATCGCTCAAAACGCATCCTGTTTGTGGGAACGCTGCTCCTCCATTAAATGTTGTCGCAATTGGCTCCTCTGGAGCTCATCCCATTCTGGCAGCCTCCTCGTTGGCTCTAGGAGAAGCTTGGTGCCAGGGGCTTGGCTAGGAGAGCAAGAACCAAGTTGCTCCTGCCTGTTATCTGCAGGTGCTTTGCAAAGAACCCAAAAAGATTCCAGAGGAGATCATCACATCTCTTCCCAACCACTCCATGCAATGGCATTGCCGTTGCAGGAGAAAGCACTCCCAACCCTGCCAAACTCCAGGCACCTGCTTTCCTCTGGATTTGTGTGAAAAAAAGAGCTGCTGGCAGCCAGGACGGAAGGGTCCTCAGGCTGGGAATTTAAAACCCCAAGGCTTCTCACAGGACAAGCTTAAGAAGCAATTGCGATGCAAAGCGTAAATGGCTGTAACCCGGTTAAGCCGCATTCAGCCGCATTAGGGAAATATCCCTCAGATGGGAAGAAGTGGCATAATGGCATTAGAGTAAAAAAATAAGCATCAAGTGCCGGCTAAATCATCCCCCAGTGCTGGCAGAAGTCATGGGGATCTGGGAAAACTTTCCCTTCTCCACGCATATCCCTGCAGGCAGCTCATGGCAAGCCTGGACTCTGTCACTGCACAACTTCCTGGAAATGTGGGATGTTTCCCATCCCTCTTTCCCTCTGGGACCCCTGACACCATCACCCCCCAGAGCCATCTGAATCATGGCAGGGTGAGACTCGCTGTCGCCTCTCCATCATCTTTATCCCGTCTTTATTTTTTCAGACACGCTATTTTCCAGCCCAGTGGCCTTGCTCTGTCCCTCGTGTTTTATGGCACTGATGTCTCCATTTCTGCAGGATCACTCGCAATATTGTGGCTTATTGAGAGAAGCCAGGGAAATGCAGGGGTGATGAGCTGGATGGGGTTGGGGCTCTGTGGGGCTGGTGAGGATGCCCTGAGCCTGGGGAGGGAGGATGGAGTGGTTGTGACAGGAATTTCAGGGATGTTTGATGCTGGGTGGATGGAGACTGGGCTGGGCCCCATTTCTTGAGCCCATCCTCCCCTCCTCAGGCCTCTGTGTAGGTATTGGCCCTGCTACAGGAGCTGGGAGGGCAGTGAGAGGCATTGCTCTGCAAGGGAAAAGCCATTTTAAATAACAGCAGTGTGTCACAGGAAGGGGAAAAACCCACGGGCTACAGCATTGCTCTGGCTTTAAATTATACCGTAGGAGAATAAAAATAAAAGAGAGGAAGACAGAGAGAGAGGCCAGGAGGAAAAAGAATTGCCATTGTTTTACCAAGCAGATGGGAAAGTTCAGGGGATCAGAAAAAGACTATTATTATCTTGACTCGACCGAGAGAAGATGGGAAAGGAAGAGGCATTTTTTTCCCCTGCAGAGAGGAATGCTGTGCCTGAAGTAATTTCAGCAAAAAGAAAGAAGGAAACGGTGCCATGGGCTCGGGGCAGTGCCCAAGTTACCCCCACAGCCTGGGCATGCCATCATGATTTGTCTTTTTGTCCCCTTTCCCAGCAGTGACACCACATCCCCTGCTACTATGGCAGGCTGGGGAGGGGCAACCAGGGGTAACCACATCCCTCACCACCTCCAGCTGCAGTAACGTGCCAGATGTGCTGCCAGATGTGCCCACTGCCAGTGGCACTGCAGCTGTGGGCACCCCTCCATGGCACTGCTGGTCCCACCACCTTCCCAGCCTCGGGGCATGACCACCTGCCCCAACTACCCAAATTTCTGCTTCCTTGTCCCAGAAACCTGTTGCTTGGCTACAAGTCATTAAATACCCTAAATATACAACAATTTTCCTGCTGGCTGTTTAACATGAGCAGCACATGATTTTTTTTCTCCCCAAATTCATGTGAAAAGCCCTTTCTCTGTGTCTGCAAAGGTGCTACAGCTCTGTGGCTGCTCACTGCTGTTCTCCAGCTTGGTACGGGGCAGCTGAGCCGCTCCAGCTCGCCAGCACGTTCCAGCTCCTTGCCCTTACAAGCACAGCAGCATTTCTCAGCCTCACCAGAGACAAGGAGACTCTTTTTCTACCCATATTCAGGCCAGGGGAAGGGCACAGCCCTGAGGCCCATGGCAGTGACCGAGCACAGACATCAACAACTGATTTACAAACTGGGGCAAACACTGGCGCAACATCTTCCCTGACAAGTGCCAAGGTCATGGGACAGGGAAACGAGGAGGTGAATGTAGGTCAGTTCTGTCAGAACATCCTTCACCCACCACATCCCTTCCTGAAGCCTCTTTGCCACTCAATTTCCTCCTTTTCCCTCAATCCTCACTTTCTCCTCTCCTCTTTTCTATCTTCCTCCCTCTGCCACATGGTCGTTCCCTCAGTCCCTAAACTTTGCCTTGCCACTTTTCCTTCTCCACACCCACTTCTCTCCTGCACCTCTGGGACACAGAGAGGGGCTGGCAACCTGCCCTGCCTTATCCCGGGGCCACCGACTCCTGGGGCACTTAATATTCACGACAGAGAGAAACATTTCACGGCGAATTGGACGCACATTCGACTGGAAATGGAAATTTTATGACTCTTCTCACTCTGCGCAGCAGATTACACCAGCTGAGAAAACATGGAAGCAAATGAACAACCTGTGAACTGTAAAGTATATTAATAATGAAATCACAGCCCGGGAAATGAAGGCTTTATTCTGTTTATATTCTGCTCCATTAATGGAGAGTGCTCGCAATAGCTCCGCCCCATTAGCTGGCAATCAGCTCCCCAGGAAGAGTGCAAGGATGGGGGTGGGAATGGTGGCACAGGGCAAAAACCTCCTTCCCATTGGGAAGTTTGGCTCAAAACATTTCCTTGTGCTGCCTCCATCAATGGACAGTGGGGCTGGGTGAACATGGGGTTATCCTTGGTGCCCTGCCCTGTGCAAGTTTGGGAACAAAGTTATAGGGCAAGGAATGGAGCAAATGGTGATGCCAGGAAAAAGAAAGAATAAATTTGGGTGGAAATCAGCTCCAACACCACAAGGAACCACCCAGAAAATGGCACTGGGGAAACCATCCATGTAGAGCTTTCTCCTTGTGCTGCTTATTCCCATCTCCTGCCTGCTGTGTTTGAGCATCCCCACCTCTCCAGAATCCTTCCCACCCCTCATCACCACATCCCATTTCTTCAGGGATGGAAATACTTGTGCACCCAGAGCCCCAAAGCCACGCTGATAGCCACAAACTGAGCCAGGCCGGCAGGGCTTGTGCAAATAAATATTTCAGTGCTATTACCCGGCACACAGCCCTGTCCTTGGCTCAGCAGACCTGGGCCATGTGTGACACAGCCCAGCCAGGCTCTCTCCTTCCTGAAAACAACAGCAGCAGCTTATGCAAAGCACATCACGGGAGCTAAAAGGAGCCAGAGCAGGGTTTTCTATAGCTGGAGCGACCTGGTGTTGACAGAATGGGGACGCATTTCCACAGCTCAGATTTTTATAATAATACCTCAGGGGAGTCGCTGGCAAAGTTTGGCCCAAATATAATTAGTTTGCACAGCTATTAGGCACTGATAAAAGGTTTTAATTTGCGTGGAGATCTCTGGAATCTAAGACACTCCTGTCCCTTGCTCTTCCCCAGGCCAGCTGAATGAAAGGAGAGTCCCAGACAGGGAGCGACACAAAGCCGAGCATTTATCAGGGAAATTGGGAGTTGTGTTCAGCAGCAAAGGAGAGATGGAAAATCCAACAAGCTGACATTGCCTGTGTGTTGGGGTTTGTCCGCTTTGTCCCACCGTGCCACTAACAAACCCCGTTCTTCCCGCAGGGAGCTGCCATGCAGAGCACGGATCAGGGCATTTGCAGCTCCTCAGAGGGTCTCACCTTTGTGGGAAAGGTGGTCAGGGATCAAGGGGATAAAGCACAGGATAAAATTTGGAGGTGCAAGCAGTGCTTCCTGGTTTTGCCCCCTATTAGGGCAGCAGGCAGCTGCTTCCCCAAATTGTGATGAGGAGCAGATCCCTCTCTGGCTAACTGGGAAAGTGTGACACTGCAAAGCTGCATTTAGGGAATGTCTTGAAACTAAGAGGGTTTTTTTTCTTAAGGGAAAGACATTGCCTCATTTGTAGCTGGAAGGGGTCTTGTTATTTTTGTACCAAGATGCATATTTTAGAGGTAGCTATGCCAAATATGCAAAATCAGCTCCAAGAGTTCATTTCCACCATGCAGGGAACCAAAAATATTACTTTTATACACATAAAAGTACATAATCTCCCATTGCTTTGAAAAAGCAGGAGGAACTAGAGTGCATCAGGAAGGGAAATGCTAAAACAAGCTCCCCACATGGCACGCTAACCAAGTTTTAGTCATTCCTTGGAGAAAGAACAACCTGGAGCCCATGACGTGATTCCACCAGATTCTGTCTCCTGCTGGGCCAAATCCTGCTCCCATGGGAGCTGATGGGGAAGCTGCTGGCACTCAACAGGCTAAATATCCCCCCTGATCCCTGTCAGGATCTTGCTGTGTCAACACTCTTCTCAAGCAACCCATGGTAATGCCAGCTGCCTCCTTCACCACAACCACGCAAAAAAACCCCCAATGTCCATCCCAAAGTCCTGCTTCTCCATGGCCACTTCACCCTATTTATTCTTCCTGTTTGTATACTCTACCTGATACAAGCAGAGCTGGACCACAGCTGACCCTTTGCCCGGCTGCTCTGTCTGGCACAGGTTGATTAAACGAGTATCAAAAGTGGTGGCAGATTTACAGGTTAACAATGATTTAGTGGAGAGCACCACAGCCAAATTAATGCCGGCTATAATGTAGTTTACCTCATTAAACAATGCACACCAAGATCCTGTCTGTTGTAAAACAATTGGTCTCTGAAGCCTAGTGTTCATCTTCCAGGGTTGCTGGGAGATAATAAATGGGTAATATTCCGGCGATAATGGTAATGGAGTCACGGCTCAGAGCTAATATTATGGCAAAGCAGTAATTATTTCAACAGTAAACAAGGGGACGGTTGAGCTGCCGACAGGATTGGAGCCAGTTGAAATGCTCCAGTTAATACAGTGGGGCCCAGGCCCTCAACTGCCTCTTGGAAGGAGGACAAGGTGCTTGGTCAGCAAGTGGGTCACAGCTGAACCTCTGTTGGGTCACCCAGACACCAAAAGACAGGAGAGACAGATGCAATAACGTGAGGAGGGATAGCACATACCACATGGTGGCCATCCAAACCCAACCCATCCAAACCCTACCCATCCAAAGCCAACCATCCAAAGCCAACCCATCCAAATCCATCCCAACCCAACCCATCCAAACCCAACCCATCCAAAGCCAACCCATCCAAAGCCAACCCATCCAAATCCATCCCAACCCAACCCATCCAAACCCTACCTATCCAAACCCTACCCATCCAAACCCAACCCATCCAAACCCATCCCATCCCATTCCAACCCATCCAAACCCAACCCGTCCAAACCCAATCCATCCAAACCCAACCATCCAAACCCAACCCATCCCATTCCAACCCAAGCCATCCCAACCCAAACAGAGCTGGCAGCTCAGGCTGTGCTTTGTGCTCCATCACACAGCACGATCATTCGCTTCTCTCCTTTGACACACCACTCGTGTTGGCTCAAAGCAAATCTCCGAAGCAGAAAAGAGGCAGAGCAGAGACACAAGACCCAGGATGAACACAGAAGGAGCCTTACACGAACCATCTGCTCCCTCTGAGAGGTATTTCCCTGCTAAAAGGGCCAGCAGAGGACACGGCTCTCTGGTCTCCCATTAATGAGGCTGGGCTAACGGGAGCAATCTCACAGCACGTGCAGCTCATCAGGGAGGAACAAGGCAGCACAGAAGCAGGCAGAGATTTTCCCACCCAAGTGGATCTCCCTACTCCCTGTGCCTCCCAGGTGGACTCCAGATCTGATTTCCAACCTCTAAGTATCCTCTGCCTCCTCTCCAGGGAGGATGAAGATGGCAGGCAATGTGCTTAATGGACAATGCTTAATGGACAAAATAAAACTTAAAATAACATAATTTAACTGAGTAATGCTTAACTTTAACTTGACTGTACAGAAATTATTCCTAACTTTAACAGAATGCTAAAATATAATTTAACTCAGACTTGAATATTGTAAATGACTTAAATTAAAACTTATTTCTATTTTATTCCCTGTTGTGATAGGAGGATGTGTCCCCTTCCCAGGGACAAGCACCTATTCAAGCTGGGTATTTTTTGCAGATGTTTGTCCTCTTGTTTTAAGCCTTGCCAAGAGCCAGGGAGAATCAATATATCCAAATATACCAGACTTCTCCCAGAGTCCCTTTGCTGGTTTGCTGCTGATGTATAGACAGATGATCTCATGAGACCTCTGCCACATCAGGCCACCGTGTCTCATCTATCTTAAGTGCATATACGAGCTGTGATTACTGCTGCGTCTGAGTGCCTCACGTCTGGAATGTGTTTATCCTCCCGCAGCTCTGTGAGGCAAGGGACTGCAATTGTACCTCTTCCAGGGAGGCTGCAGAGGTTAAACGGGCTGATCATGGGGGATATCCTGGATGTGGCCACGTCAGGATCATCTGAGCATCTCCCCAGTCTCTGCCTTGGAGCATTGAGGCATCACCTGCCCCACAAATGACAGCTGGGCCTCAGCTCAGGGCTCTGGCTCTGCGTGGGATCCAGATTTCAGCACCCAGCTTAATCCTGAGATTAATGAGGGATTCCCGCCACAGAGACCTCTCGATCAGACCTCTTACAAGTAAATACACCATCGGCCAAACCATAATGTTTTCCTACCCTGGCAGCCACTGTCTTAAGCCTCACACCAGAATCCATCATACTACAGCAATAATCAAAAAGCAATTAGATAAAACCATGGCAGAAAAGTCCATCAAGGGTCATTAAGGATGCCGACTTGGATGCAGCCTCTGGCTCAGGATGTCTGTGTGTGGCAGAGTGGTGCTGGATAAGCCAGTGGAGGGATCTGCATGCACACACTCAGTTTTACCCTTTCCTTGTGCCCCTGGCCCTGTCATGGCACAATAACCCCACTTGTCTGCCCACAGAGCCCTCCTCATCATTACTGCTCAACTGTGCCTGCTCTTCCTGAGACAGAGGCTGCTGAGCCTTCATCCCTCCTGGAAGATCCCTCACTTCAATTCCTTGGCACACTTCCTGAGCTTAATGCGAGGCATGACAAGTTTTGTGCCTGCAGCATAGATAAATATCCCCTGGATAGCTCAACGTGGTGCCACTCTCTGTGCTGGTGCCACTCTCTGTGCCTGTGCCACTCTCTGTGCCAGTGCCTTGGCGTCACCCTGAGCCCGGTGGCCCGGGATGCTGGGCTTCTTCCCAGCCAAGAAACCCCAGCCCTCATCCACCGAGAGATGAAAACTGGCCTGACAACATGACAATCGCCATGACAACATCAGTTACCCCCTAAAAATAAATAAAAAGCCCCGTAACTATGGAAACCCCTGAGTGACCAAAACCAGGCTATTAACTAGAAGACTTCGCCGCGGTTTACAGACAGCGTCGGCACGGCAAGGCTGGGGACTGTGATCCAGCCAAGGCCTTGGAAACACGGGCGTGCTCAGCACCTAAGGGTGCAAAATGGATGTTTACAGGCATACAGCACTGCCTTTCAGACCCCTGAGTCCAAGTCTATGCAACTTCTACCTCTTCTGAGCACATGCTGCTGCCTTATACCCAGGCCACTGTTATCTACATCATTCTCTCCCTCTTTGCCTCTTTTGCTCCCTCCTTTACCCTCAAGATGCCTCTTTTAATTGCCATCCCAAGGGTCTGAGCCCCACAGGGGGGCCAAGAAGGGATGGAGCTGCCCCATCCCATAGCAGATCTTGGCATCTCACAGTAGTTTCAGAGCTGAGTTTTGAACCCCAGTGCCTGGCAGCTCCGCTGGTACTTGTGATGCCAGGACAGAGCCTCAAAGCTGTTAAGCCTCCTCTGCTGAGGCAGAAGAAGCTGTGACTCCAGCAGCTTCACTCCTTTTCCACCTCAGTCTGTTCAGCTGCATTAACAGGAGTTGCTGTGAGTTAATACAGCACTAGTGGGAGGAGAAATAAAATAAGACAGAGACAAGTGAGGCAGAGGGACAGAAGACAAGCTTTGTCACACCTTATTTGGACTGGCCACAGGCTCACAAAACACTTCTCCAGAGCCAGCAGCCTGCTTTTGTTCATGCAGGAGGATGAGGATGAGGTAGGACCGAGGTCTGAGAACTGATGGAGACACCAACAGGGCCAGCACGCCTGCATTTCACAAAATCAGAAGCAGAAAACTTTCTTGCTCAGGTTCACTGAGCTCTTGAGTTATACCAGGAACACATTCTCCTCATCCCAGCTGCAGGAACTGCTCCAGCCCACAAACTGAACAGAGCTTCCAAAATGGGCTTAACAGCTCCTAGAACATGGCAACAGCTGCAGGCAGGAAAATTCAGCAGAGTTTACCAGCCCAAGCCACTGAATGCAAATTCATTGGAGCAGAGACAGAACAGCCAAGCAGTCAGAGGAGCCTGGAGTGGCTGGCAAAGGGATTTGAGTGAGATCAGTCACTGGGGAGCTGGGCTGCTCTCAGTGTACATCCTCTGAAAGGCCTGTCCATGCACTCCCTGGTGAGCAAACACTTTTATTTGCTCCATTTCCCACCAAGAGAGGTGCACTGTGTGCTCACAGGTGCCAAGGAAATCATAAAACCTGTGAAGTGCCTTTGCACAGAGCTGCACTCAGCAGTGTCAGCACGGGGACAGGTCCTTCAGCTCCCTGTGCCTGGCACACACAGCGCTGGCACAGCCTGTCCCAAGCTGAGAGCCACTTCCCCACCCGCTGTGTAAACCCTTAAATTATGCACCAGCATTCCCTCAAACAATTCTCCCTCGTCCCTTTTCTCCACCACTTCAAGCAAGATGGAGGAAGATGGTTAGAAGGAACAGGAGGTGGCTCACTCAAGACTTCCCATGGGATGAGCAGCAGAACAACAAAACCAAGAGGGGCCAGCAGCAAGCTTTGGGTTTTGCTTGCCCCTGGTGCTCTGAATTAGATTGTGTCCTATTAGGAAAAGGGATACCATCCTGGCATCTGCTTTAGCACCTCTATGAATTTTCTCTGGCTCTCATTTCAGTCCTCACACTTCTGATCTTCATCTTTGCTGTGTGTGGTGAATGCAAAATGGAGAAGCAGAGGTTTGGCAGACCTAGAAACAGAGGAGCTGCCCACGGAGATGGGCAACCATGGAAGTTGTCCTGGGCCACCTCTGGGCTCATCACCCTCCATCAGCAGGAGACCAGACTCTGGTAAATCTCTGTGATCATTTGTTCCCTTTGAGTTTTGAAAGCAGAATACCTAATCATGGCCAAAATCAGGAAAGAGCTGCTGCTGCAAATTACACAGCGCCACAGGTAATTTCTGATTAGCTCACTCTTCCTCTCCTGGTGCATCCTCAGTTTCCATAGCAGCTAAGTCCTAAGTAAAATGGAAACATCTGGTTCAAGCGCATGTAAAGATTCCCTGGGGAAAAAAACCTGCTGGATGGCAGCAAACATAGAAAATAGCCCTTGTGAAAAGCAGGGGCATCAGGAGCTGGGGGCCTGGTTAGGAGAGAATGGATGGCATGTGGGAGAAGGCAGCAAGGGGCACATGTGGGAGACGAGGGCTCTGGGGAGCAGGAGGGGATGTAGGAAGGAGAGTGGGGATGTGGGAAAACAAGATGCTTGTGAAAAACAGGTGCTGAGGAGGCTGAGCAAAACAAAAACATGTTGTCAGGGTAGGCAAGGGGAAGAGTAGGAAGAAAAGGCTTCAAGGTGGGAACACATGGACTGCCTCGACCGTAAATGCTGCCTGATGGTGACACACAGTGACAGCAACTTTGATTCCATAGAGAGACGCTCAGGGATGGGGAGAAGCACATGGATCCATGCACAGACCCTGACCAAAGCCACCAGCTCAGAAGCAAGGCCACCTACAATGGATAAGCCAACAGGTGCTCTGGGAGAACGGTTTGTAGAGGCTCCCAACAAGGGAAGGGCTGAGATGCCGCCGACTCAGCTCGCTCTGCCTGGGCTTTGCAGAGTGATGGATCTGGCCCAGCACAGACAAACAGCAAAAAAAAAATCAATGGAGCTGCAGCGAGACACCGCAGCCCTCGTCAGGAGCTGTGCAGGGAGAGCAGCCACAGCGCCATCCGTCACTGCCGCCCCTGCCTCGGCTCCTTCGGCTGCCGGACAGCCCGGCCGGGCATCCCCGAGGACAGCTTGAGGCACTTGTCTGGAACAGCAGCCCACGTTGGTAAAACCTCAGGGGAAGCACGACTCTGAGGTGGAACTGAAGCGCTCAGACAGGATCAGAGGATCAGAGGCAGGCGTTGCCGCTTGGCCGCACGGCTCATCCCGCCCGGAGCCTCTGGATCTCACCCCTGGCTCACCCATGAGAACCTCGCAGCCACCCGGGAATAACAGGGCAGCAAAACGCAAAGCAAATGCCAAAAAGCAGCTGGGAAAGGGGGTTGAAATTATACAGTCCTGCACGCCTGGGAATTTGCTTCCCAGCAGTCACACCCACACAGTTCTGCTGAGGGTTTGCTTACCAATTAACAAGGCCACCAATTAATGCTTCCTGTGTTTTCCTGCTCATTTGCACTATTTACAATCTCTCTTTGAAGCAACCTGTAAGAATTGCCTGAAAAATTTTCAAAACATGGCCAGACAAGCACGTTCAATGTGCAGTGCGAGTGCCCCATGCAGGAACTCCACGTGTCCCTTCCAACGGAGAGTATTCCCTGATTCTATAAACCTCCAAGCACAACAACCCCAACCTGGCACCTACAACCAGTCCTCCACAGGACCAAAACTACCAGCTCCTCTTCCAGACCACCAGGATGGATGTTCCTCCACCAAAGTCACCAAGTCCTGTGTTGAGTCACATCTTTTTGGTGCATTTCACCTTCTCCTGGCAACAGAACGAGCCACCAACCCCTCCCCAGCCACTCACAAAGAGTGCTGTGCCCCTCCCAAAATATTTCTGGTAGTGTTCTGTTCTTACCTTTTGGTGAGATGTGTCTCCAGGTGATTGTTGGGTCTGGCCTGCCCGTGGCTATGCAGGTGAGGCTGACGTTGCCGCCCTCATTGATGGAGATGTCAGAAGAAATCTCGACAATTTTTGGAGACACTGCAACAACGCAAAGAGGAGAAGGAAAATGTAACTGGTTCTGCCTCAACTCAAATCTTAAACTGTGGGTGAAGGAGGCTGAATTTCCATCCTCCCTCTGCTTTGACAATCTATGCAGTGGCCCATCAGTCTCATCAGACTTGGCAGGAACAAACAGGGAAAAGAGGGGGCAGAGCAAACACAGCTGAAGTGGGAAGAAACTGTAGCCAGAGGGGATTCAGTCATTTTAGGGAGGCTCGAGAAGCTCCTCCGCGGTGTGAGACAGTACTTCTTCCTACCCCACTTCCAGCATTCCTTGCATCCTCCTAGCCATGACAAACCCTTCCCAGCAGAGCTGCATCTTCCTGAGAAAACACAAATCACCCCCTCCAAACTCCTGCAGCTTTTCCTGCAGCTGTGCAGCTTCTCTGCCCATCACCTGTAAGCACAGGAGCACCAAGAGGAGCTGGGCATGGAGACAGAGCCTGCTGAGGAGCCTCTAGGGTCGACCACCATCTGAAGGAAGGGAAATTCTGTGGGGATGAAAGCAAATCCTGCACTGGCACTGCCAGGAACACTCAGGAGCAACTCAGACACAGGGGCCCAGGTGCCAGGAGGGGACACGGGTACAGGACATGATCAATAAAGCCATCAAAGGAGTTTGTATGGCTCAAAGAGAGGGGGGAGATGTTGGGGTACGAATCCCCCTGTGCCCCATTCACACAGGAATGTCCAAAGAGGTGAGGACTGAGTTAAAACCCTCTGAAAAATTAAGATACATAAATCCACCCAGACATGAGGTAGAAATGCAAGCTTAGTTTTAAATAAATGAGGATTTTTAAGTGCCTTAAAAATAAGAGCCTGTGTTAGTAAGTAATAAAGAGACCTAGTACCTAGTTTATGGCTCAGTTATATTGTCGTTTGCAAAGTTAGTTAAATTCTGGTCATAACAAAAACAATTTAACCCTGCTATGATCAATACAGGAGGGCCTGGGAAGGGATGAGGAGCAAGCAGGGAGCACTCAGCTCCTGCTGCTGCATGAGCAGAGGACACAACGTGGCTGCTGGGGAGGGATGAGGTTTCAGGGAGATCTACATTCGGGATTTATGAGGGAAAACCATCAGCTGCTGCTATCTGCCTGCACCTGCAGAATATAATAAAGCCCATCACCTTCCTGGGTTTATTTCCAGGCTTTCTTTGGAGCAGAAGAAATTTCCTCTCTACAGGAGAGCCACAAATCACCTTCACCTTCCACCCTGGCTGGGAGACCCCAGATTATCCCCCTGGGGCCCAACACCCCAATTCCAGCCTCAGACCCCACTCCCAAGCCTCCCTTCCCTGCCTCTCCCCAGCTCCCACACCTTCCCAGGCTGCGCCAAGCCGGAATGACTGCAATGGCCTTGCACGCAATGCCTCTGCTGCGCAGGTAAGTAATTTATTGATCCGTAAAGCACTCCAAGACGCTCTGGAAGGGATTATGTCATGCCAGTGCCGTGCAATAAAATAAAAAATGATGGATTTTTTGTGAACATGATGGTGATTTAGGGTTTGTAGTTGGAAGTGTAGTTAAAGTACATTTTAAGTGGAAATCAAGGTGGGTAATGAATTATTCTCTGTTTTGAAGGGCTTCTGGGAGTTCATTTTTTTTGCTGCTCTGGGCATGATGGCTAATCTGCTAATCATGCACTGGAGAACAACTCTGGATCAGCTGCTCCCAAACAGAGGGGGCTGTGGGGCAGGACACTGGAGGGCACAAAGACAACACCTAAAGAAATATTAATATGCTTCAGTGTCACTAAGGGGACAGCACACTCCTCGTGGGACCACTCAGAGCTGGGAATGCTCTGCCCATGGCCAGGTCCATTGAGGAGATGCAATTAATTACAACATCGTTATGATTGCCCCGCTGTGTTCCTGGTGAGGCTGGGACTGCCAGACAGAAAAATCCATGTGTGCCCTAAAAACAGAGTGTAGGTCTGGACAGCAAAAATAGGCCAAGGGGGTGTTGCCACTGTCGTTTTGGAGAGGTGGGAAGAGCCAAGCGGAGGCGCAGTCATTGCCCACCTTTGCCTGGGAAGCAACAAGAGCTTCCAGCTCTAAGTCCCAAGAAAAATAAAGCAGTATCCATCATCTTTAATGCGCTGTTTGCTGCATCACAGAGGAACCTTTCTGATGTTTTTAACTGCTGAATCCACATCGACCCAATTCAGATTGTTTTGCAGAGGCTTTAAAAAAAAACAAGCCAGACTTTACACTGCCACTCTGGGACTGCACAGACCCATTTGCACCCACCCAGGCGAGAGACAAAAATCAACTGACCAGGTTATAAAACATAATTAAAACAACTTAAACTTGGGTTTGATGGATAGGACAAAGGGGAATGCCTTTAACCTGAGGAGGGTTGATTTAGAACAGGTATAAGAAGTTTTTTACAGTAAGTGTGGTGAGGCCCTGGAACAGGGTGCCCAGAGCAGCTGTGGCTGCCCCATCCCTGGAACTGTTCAAGGCCAGGTTGGACAGGGCTTGGAGCAGCCTGGAATAGTGGAAAGTGTCCCTGCCCATGGGAGGGGATGGAACTAGAGGGTCTTTACAGTCCCTTTAAACTCAGACCTTTCCATAACTCTATAAAAAGCAGCTTGAGCTGCTCATGCAACAGGGAAAAAGTTCACCATGCTCTGGCAAGCTCAGGACACTTTGAGGGAGATGCAATTTACTGTGTCCCATCTGGAATGAGAGGAGGCAAGAACATCTGGGAAGCAAACCAGAGAAACGTCACTGAGGCTGTTAACTAAGTCTGGAATTGTCTATGCAGTGGTAGGATTTAACACGGTGCTTACTGTATGCTAATTAAATATCTGAATATTTAACTGCACAAACTATTCCAAATGCCTTTCTAGAGACACAACAGGTGTGTTGTAAGGCTTTTACCAGACTGGGGAGGGAAATCTTAATAAATAAATGATCCAAGTATATATTTAATATTATTTAACAGTCACTGGCGCTTCCATTCCCTCTGCATTAAAGGACTTCCACTAGCACTTGGCATTTCTGCAGCAGTGGGGCAGGGGAGACATTTCCTCTGCCGAAAGCAGGACGCAGATGGAGCTGTGCCCCTTTGGGAATGAATAAATAAATAAAGCTAAGTAAATGCAGGCTTCCCAGGCGGGAACCCTCTCCTTGCGGGCAGTCCTTTTGTGTTCAGCATCTCTCGTGCTCAGAAGTGATTAAACATGGCAGTGTTGGCCAAGCTGCTCCGGTGACACTGCACAGATTTCCCCAGAGGCAGGCTGGTGCTTTACTGATCCAACTCCTGCTTTCTTCCCCCTCCATCCTCACCACGGTTTTGGGGAAGGTCTCTGGGTGCTCCCAGCCCCCCGTAGGCACCCAGGGGATGCCCCCAGATTGCCCCGCACACGAGGAGTCCCCAGGACAGAAAGCAGCTTGCTTAAATATTTAACCAAAGCATATGGTGAGCTGCACGTTGGAGGGTGTTCAGGCAGGTGATAGATGTCTTTCCGGATCCAAGCATATGTGCTTGCCGACACACATCTATTCCCTGGCGCACAGACGCCCTCCTGCCACTGGCACAGGCGACATCCCCGCTCTGCTTTCACCTCCAAACACCCGCCCCGAGCCAGCACAGGTGCACAGCTCACAGATCTCACACCTGTACCCCACACAGTGCTGCTTCACATCCTGGGAATGTGCTGGGGCTCCCCCGGCATTTCTGCCACCTCCTCTGCTGCCTCTTCTGTGGCACCCACTGCAGGGCTGAGCCTTCCCTGATTATTCCTCCAGCTGCCTTTTATAGCTCATCCCCAACTGCGTGAACATCAGCAGCTTTGCCTCCTTGCTTAGGCCCTGCCACCTCCATTTCCACCTCCATCTCCATCATCATCACCTCCCCACCCACCTTGCTGGCATGTGCTGATTGTGCTGCTTGCCTTGGCTGTCCTCTCCCTGACCCCGTGTCCCCACCTCTGTCTCCTGACACCCCAGCACCCCAGATTTCAGCCACACATCAGGCTGAGTGGAAGGGGCATCTGGAACCACCTCTCCACCTCAGACCAGCATGGGGACTCCAAATGAGCCTCACCAAGTTGCCTATTCCTTCTTCAAGGAGGAATTGCATTTTTTTGCCTTAACCACCCCATTTCTACTCACTTTTAGGAGCCAAGCAAGTAGTGCAGAAATACACCTGGAAACCCCTTCTGGTGTGGGAGTGAGGCAGAGCAGGGGCTTGTCCCAGCCAAGGGGTCTCAGCCCCTGGCACAGCCTGGGAGAGAGTGGCTGTCCTGGTAAGCCCAGCCCTGCCTCCCCTTCATAAAACATGCAAACCTCCATCTTTCAGCACGAGCAACATCTGCTCCAGATCAAAGGAAACCACAAAGAACAACTATAAAAGTGTCTGGAAGAAAGAAAAAGAGGGAGAGTCAGACTTGCGTTCTGCAGGCGATCTGTGATGTGCACTGGCAGCTTCCTGAGCATCATCCTGACACTGCTCCTGCTTTTTGAAACAGCTTCTTATACACGCTGTCACACTCAGACTTCCCTGTTTTACAGAGTTTGCTGCCGCTGGGATTTGGTGAGGGGGAATCCTGGGTGTTCAATGCTGAGTCAAACCCAGCCCACCCTCCGGTAACTGAGAGTCTGCCAAAGCCAGCCAGGGTCTGCCAAAGCCAGCCAGGGTCTGCCAAAGCCAGCCAGGGTCTGCCAAAGGCAGGAACCCCAACACCCAGCTCCAGGGCTCCTCCAGGCTGTAACCAGAGCACTTTGTGGCTGCCAGGTCAGGAGAAGGTGCAGTGCTGGCTGCCACAGTGCCATGGTGCCTCCTCCTTCTTTTGTTTTCCAAAGCTTTCTGCCTTTAGGGAGCAAATTGAGAGCCCTGTGCCTTCAATTACAGGTGTATTATAATGGGCTTTTAAATCAGTTTGTGCTGCTCTAACACAATTATGGTTAAGAGAAAAGCAGAGAGGGCTTTGTCTTTCTGTCATATCATCCTTCCGTCATATCATCCTTCCTTCATATCATCCTTCCATCATATCAGGACCTGTTTTGAGCCTGTCCAAAGGTGTGAGGGAGGGCAACCACAGCCTCAGAGCCTGCTCAGTCACAAAGGTTTGTACACAAACCCCTTGTGGGTGCCCATCCTGCTCCTCAGGGCTGCCTGCACCCTGGCTTGGCACCACCACCCCCTTCCCAGGCTCAGCAGAGCTTCCCTGAGGGATTGATCCCCCTCTTCACAAACCTGGCAGCAGCCAAAGCCGTGAAGAAAGAAGGCTGGAAACAAAGAGGACATACATAACGACCTTAATAAGCAATTAATAAATAACTAATGACAATTGCTCGTTCTAAAGCGAGGCGTAATGAGATGTGTCATACGGCGCCGGAATGTGTCTAAATGATTTCCCAAACAGGTAACGGCTCCTGTTGCAGGGAAGCTTGGAGGACACGAGATTTTTTACGCCCGTCTCTGCAGCAGGTTATACAGCACAGCATCATCATAACTCAGAGGAGGAGGGGGGAAAAACAAGACGTTCCCAATCATTCATTAGTAAAGTATTTGTGAACGCGGGTATAATTCACCGCATAAACAGCAGGGTTTCTGCAGACAAACTTTATAGCTAAGTGCCAAAAGGGAGCCCAATCTGATTCCACTTACGACAGCATAAATCAGCACTACTACTGCAGTCAACAAGGGATACACCACAATAAACGTGGCACAATAGGAGAGCCAGGGCTCGAGAACAAGGATTTCTCCCTGATTTCTGGATGGGTCCGGGTCACCAGCCTGGATCAAGCACAGCTCCCTAAGGAGTCAGGGTGCTGCCTCAGTAGATTCACTCCCCTGCTTTCAAGATTCTGAAGGGATCTGCATCATTTTTCCTTGCAAAGAAATGAAGAAAACACCTGACAGCATGCCCCACACCTGTGGGGAATCAAACCAGAGTTTCTTTGCACAGCTACTAATAAGCAGCTTTAAGAGGAGGCAGAATCCCTCCCTCTGGTTTGGGAGAATTCTGTGTTCACGTTACAATGCCTGAAGGAAGATGTGGTACTGCTCTGGACTTCACTGACTCCTTTAAAATGAGTCTAATGATGCTGAGTGAAAAGAGAACAAGAAGAAAGATATAAAAGCAAAGTTTTTCCATTATTATCCATGAAGAAATGCAGCCAAACAAGGAGTGTTTGGCAGTTCAGCTCCCTGTCTAGACAGATCTCATTTTCAACTCCACACACGCTGCACGGATCTAGTTTCCAGTTTTTGCACCCCGAGCCACCTGGGATTCCCCCTGCAAGCCAAGCAACGCCTCATGAAAGGCAGAAAATTGAAGGATCTCGAATCCTTAAGACACCTGCATCATTTTTCTAGCATTATTGACACCTCTCCTCAAGGCACGACAGCCTCTCTCACCACTGCCTCCACGGTGACCATCAAAGTGACAGTGACTCTGTCACATCCTGCTCAGGGGACAGAGGGTCCCCAGCTCCTCTCATTCCACTGGGTACCAGTGAAGTCTCCATCAGACCCTTGGGAAAATCCCCGTGTGGGGCCGAGCCAGAGCGTGCCGACAGCACCCCAGAAAGTTTGAACACGACTTGTGGTTAATACAAAGCTTGTCAAACCCATCACCTCGAAATGCTGGATGTCTTTATTAGATTCCTTTATCTCCCCCCGAGATCGGAGGGACACGACGAGATGATTCTCGGCGGAGATGTCATCATCCAGAAACTAATTAAAGGCTGCGCGGGAAGTCGGGCCACGCACACTCTGGAGAACAAAACGCATTAGCAACCCGAGCCAGGGAAAATATTACAAGTGAACTTCAGATCAGAGAGGGCGAGCGAGGGATTTCACAGCAGCTCTCCTCTCCCCATCTCTCCTCACACTCATCCCTGCACTCACCCTCGTCCTCGATAGGTGACCCCAGCTTGGGGCTGGTTAGGACCAGCCTGGGACCTGGGGGATGCAGGCCAACAGGATCCTTTCCTCCATCCAGGGAGAAAATCATGATTTGTGGAATTTCCTGTATTTTTAATGATAGAAAAGCCTCCTTGCTGCAAGTCAATAAGTGCAGAGAAGGATGGATGGATGCCGGCTCCGCCAGAGCGCTCCTGGCAAAACCCTCAGTCTTGTTGGGTCTCATCTCTCCATCAACATAATGACAAGAATTTCTCATCCTTGCAGGCTCATTAGAAAGACAACAACATATGAAATTATAAGATTCCCAGAGCCTATGGCCACAGGAACTGGATGTGGGGGCATTTCTCCATGGGGACGGATGCACAGATGAAGTTTAGGATGTGTCTCAGGTGGATGTACCTGCAAATAGCCCCTCCCAGCCAACCTGGAGTCTCCTGCTCCTACAGACAGAAAATATCCACAATACTGCTCATCTGATCCATCAACCCATGCTGTCCTGCTGAATTCTGCTCAATCCCCCAGCTCCCATCCCCACAACCAGCCAGAGTGGCTGTGCCCCACCCTCCTGCCCCCCACTCTGCCCCTGGAGAGCAGGGGGACTCTCCCTGCCCCCTGCAGCTCCCTGTCCATGCAGAGTGGCCATCACGCCAAGGGCTGAGCTCACTGAACTGCCCCAGTGCCACTTTACTCCTCAAAAGGGACCTGACAGGAACAAAGGAGCTCAAACATCCTTTCCAAAGATAAATCAGATGCTCTAATGCAGCCTGCATCTCCAATGAATATAGGGCAGGTGTCTCTGAAGTGAAGTATTAGTTAAAATGATGCTCTTTAAATTACATTTCGGCTATTTCAGGCAGACAGGTTGTGTGTGGGTTGGGCTGGGTTTTTTTTATGATCTATCTAGAGGCTTAAAAAGACACAGAGAGAAATAAATCTCCCTTCCATTAAAAACACACTATGCTCTTGCATATTTGTTCTTATTTCGGCGCTCTCACTCTCGTGCTCCCTCTCCCCGGGCTGGGAGCACAAAGTAAGTGTTTGTGATTACACTTCCACTCTGACACTCAGCTAATTCGAGGAGCTGCCAGCCCGTGCCCAGGCGCAGCGCGCGGCTCGCCCGCCCTCGCAGGAGGACGAGCTGTGCTTCCCCAAATGCCTTTCCTTCAAAAACCATTGAGGTTCGTGGTGTTAATGTGGAACTGTGCAAACGCCACAGGTTTTGATTGAGTTTGTTTGGATCTTCTGAGTCTATCCATGCCCTTTTTGCCTCATTTATGTATTTACATCACTCCACTGCCAGAGCTGCCTGTCCCCAGACAGGCCCTTTCCTCCATCCCTCCTGAGCTCCAGCTCTTCCAGGTGCCCCTGATGCTCCAGACAGGGCTTTTACTTCTGCTTGGGCTTCTTCCCATCTTTGCCTTTGACTCCAGTTAAAAATTAATGGATCAGGCAGGGAGCACAGCCCTGTTATTGTCTGATTAGGTGGTCTGGAGGCTGCTGCTTATGCCCAGACTGTTTGTCTGGGAGAACAGAGTGGGAGAACAAAGCTTTTGAAGTGGGAGAACAAAGCTCGGTAAGTGGGAGGTCAGCAAGGTCCAGCAGTTCAAAATAAACCACAGGTGAGGTGATCCGTGCCTCCATGTGCTGCCACTCCTTCTATCCCCATGGGAACACATTTCTTGTGACTCATCCATCACTCCAACAGAGGCAGCTCTACCTTCCCAAAGATGCCCTGATCCATTCCTTACTCCTCTTAGTCATTTCTTTACATCCCTGCTTCTTCAGGCTCTCCTTCTTGGGCTCCAAGAGCCTCCCAGCCTTCCTCACCCCTCCCATGGAATAGTTCTGGTCCCTCACCCTATCCCAAGGCACATTTCTAGGCCAACTCACAGCTGCCCCATGCCCAGGGACCAACCGAAAGCTTGACCAAAGGTGCCAGGAACAAGCAGGAGTGCAAATCCCAGTGACCTAGAGTCTGTGGGATGATGCTCACTGTCCTTCCCAAGACTTCAAATGTGGCTTATCCCTATCGTCAAAACACCCTGGGAGATAAGGGAGCATTATTATTCCCACTTCACGGATGGAGAAACGAGACCCAAAGATCAGATGGGCCAGAAGTGCCTGTTCGGATCAATGCTCTGCAGCACCTGCCTCTCAGGCTCTTTGGAGCTTGGGAAACCACGTTAAAAAGGCACAGGGAGAGTGAGGGTGGCTGACAGGGCAGGTATTTCCATTGGGCTGCACGGAATGAGAGCTCCACAGTTAAGAATCAGTCCTCAGGCCACCAAGTACAGCTGTGTATCCCTGTACACAGAGGGGCAATTAAAATTCCAATCCCCAATTTCAACCCAACCAAGCGACATTTGAGAGAGCTCAAAGCAAAGGGAAAGGAGGGAGCGGTGGTCCCACAAGGGAAGGATCTCGATGCGCCTGGAGAACGCGGGGGCTGTTCTCCTTCCCCGTTAGGACTACTCCTTCATTTCCTGTTTCTCCTCAACAAAGCCCTCGAGCCTTCTTCTCGGCCACACTCGTGCCTCCGAGAATGCCAGAAAAGCCACAGGGAATTATCCCCGCCAGAGCATCCTTAATTTCCCTATTTGTCTTCTTAATGCCCAGCCTCATCACCAGCACCGTCTATTCCCCATGTGCTCCTGCTTTACATGGAAAGACTATTTTTACCCCATTCTTCCTATCCCTCTTTTTCCTCCCATTTAATCATTTGGAGGCTTTTTATCCACACTTTCCTTTCCTTTCTTTCCTCATTCCCTTTCATTTTTAATACCTGTGGTTCTCCGATTCAAAATCATTACTGTTTTTAACTTGACTCGAGCCTCTTAATTAAGTTACTTTCCATTATTTTTTATCTAGTCCATTTGTCTACATCCCCCGCACCCTCCCTAATTCTCCCTTTCCTCCCCAAGGCAGGCTGGGTATGAAATCTTACATTTCCATTTGGCTAACAATCACTTTGAATTTTTAAATGCTATTAAATTGGATCACACCAGTCACTGGACTGGAGTTGTCGAGCTGTGATATTTACTCGCGCCAGTCAAAGGGAAATGAAATTGTGGCAGCGCAGGGGGGAGGCGATGGGGGAGCCCGGATTTATTCTGCCCGCGGTCCTCGCAAACAGGCGCAATCCCCTCGGATTTCTGAGCCAGTTCAAAGGAAACTCCTAACGCTCAACCATGAACGTATTGTAATGTCTTTAATAAATCAATTACTTGTTGGCAGGGAAGTGTCACTGCATCTCCAAGCCTTGTAATCACCTCAGCCTTGCTGTGTTTTTAAGTGCAGAAAGCCCACGGAGGTAGACGGGGAGCCAGGAGCGTCGTCGGCGTTGGGGCAAAGCACAGAAAGCACCACTTTGTCTTGCCAGGAAAGGCCAAAGTGTGCAGGAAGGATTTGCATGGTGTAAAATCACAGCCACAGCCCCACAGAGTGACCCCCAGCCCCAAGGTAAGGACACCAGGGTGCTGCATGGGGCTCGTCCTTGCCAGGGCAGCTCCTGGGATGCAGAAGCTTGGAAGGAATGACCACAGCAGGTTCACTGGGAAAGGTGGTGTGGTAATAACTGCCCATCCCAGGAAATCAGCCTCGGGTGATGGGAGCAGCCCCTGCTCCTTCCTGCCCAATGCTGAGCAGGGGTACATTGTAAAGCAGCATTTCCCCATTGCCACAAGAGCCAGACAACCTTTTGCTGCACTAATTCAGACCCTGAGTTTTGTGTTCCTGCTTCAGGAAGGCACCATATTTCAATTTTACTAAAAGAGGCCTTTTCCACTTGAAAATTCGCTAAAGGGAGAGGGATTTGATTACAAAGCAGCCCTGGCCAAATCCAACCCCTCCTCCTCTCTCTGTGCCGACAACATCCTCCCCTCCACAACAACAATCATCTGAGCACAAACAGACAACAGAGCTTTTCAGAAAGTAATGAACTCCAGTTGGAGCCAAGGCAGGAAGGGTTTAATGTTCAGCGCAGAAAGCTTGGCGAGGCCATCAATTATATAGCCCTGCTGCTGAAGGAGCAAAAAAAAAAGAGAATATTTCAGACAGACTCGGCCAAAAAGAAAAGATAGGGAAGGAAATCACTGTGAGAGAGATTTAATTTCACAAGCAGAGAGAAGTGTTTGCAAAAGAGGAGGAGGATCAAAGGCTGAAGCTCTCGGGCTGGCTGCGAGGAGGAGGGATTACAAGGAGGGCAAACCATGGAGGAGACATCTCTGTTGATGCCTTGTGTCAGTGCTGGGCCAGGCAAGGAGAGCCCGGGCACAAACTGGGGAGGCTCTTGGCTGTGGGGGCCCAGTGGGCAGGTGAGTTGGGCAGACAGGAGGGTGGGGTCTGTGGCCTCTCCTGCCTCACCCCGAATCCTACCCAGGAAATCATACAAGATGCCACCAAAAAGGAGAGCTGAAATCTTTTGGACATCTCTACTACTGCGACCAGTAACCCAGAAATGAAAAAATCAGAGAATCCCAGAATGGTTTGGGTTGAAAGGGACCTTAAAGCTCATCTCATTCCACCCCCTGCCATGGGCAGGGACACCTTCCACTGTCCCAGGGTGCTCCAAGGCCTGTCCAAGCTGGCCTTGGACACTGCCAGGGATGCAGGGGCAGCCACAGCTGCTCTGGGCACCCTGTGCCAGGGCCTCACCTCCCTCACAGGGAAGAATTCCTTTTGGATGAGGATATGGATCCACCTAAAACAAGAAGACCTCCCCACCCTGTCCCCTGCACCCAGTGGGGCTGTGCTGATCCCTTCCAGGGATCCAGTCATGGATTAAGGAACAAATTCACCTCCATTCTGAGGGGCAGGACAAAGGGGTTTCACTGCTGTCTCACAGCAGGCATGGAAAACCCAAACCAGAAATATTTCAAGACCAAATTTCAATATCTTGTTTGAAGAATTGCATTTCCACATCTTTTACAAAGATCCTTGCCTTTTTGTTTTCCATTTCCTGCTTCTCCTTGTCTTCCTAAATCTTTTTCTTCTCCAATGCATCACCAGAACAGAAAGGAAAACAAAATCACAACTCTCCCCATGTTTCAGTGCAGCTCTTTCTTCCCAGATTCCCCCTCTCCTTCAAAACCCAAGCAAGAACAGAGTGAAAAAACCACATTTTCACCCAGTTTCCTCCCTTATTCTCCCAGAGACCTCTCCCCAGCCTGTCCTCAAGCCTGGGGATATTTGCTGGAGGTTCTCTAGCCCTCGGAGGCAGCAGGGCCGGGCAGCTTTTCGGCAGCTGTTCCCTTGGCCTCTCCTTTATCTCCAGCATTGTGTTCACATCTGCTTCCCCCTCTGCCTCTTTCCCTGCTGCTGGGAGTCTGCTTTTAAATCACTGCTCAGCACAGCAGCTGCCAGGCACAGGTTCCATGCCCTGTTTGGATGGGGGATCCAAAAGCCGTTTGCAAACCTGCCTCTGCCTTTTTTCTTCTCTAATTTTCTTAATTTTTTTTCATTTTTTTTTTTAATCCTCCTGAACCTGCTGGTGCTGCCACACTGCTTTTTCCCCTCCTCCCTTTTGGCTGAGGAGCTCTCTTGGCTCTGGAAGCATGTTCAGACACCTGGTTGCTGGCAGCATGGGGTTTGGCAGCAGCTGGCAGAGTGCAGCTCTCCGATAGGGAATGGGAGGAGAGCAGGGATCACGGTGGGGGTCACAGCTACCCACCGTGGCTATCAAGGATGTGCTGGTGGCCACTTGCACTTGGCTTTCTACCACCCACATTCCTCTGGCTTTGCTGCAGCTTTGGCCAAGGCCATTTCTGGTTTTGCTGAGGATTTGTAGGGTAAAAAAAGCAGAGATTTGTGCAGCATCACTCAGGAGCTGGGAATGCATTTCGGACATGGCATTGCCATCTGCAGCTCCATTCCTCGGCACAGTCCTGCTCCCAGGCAGGGCAATTTTGGCAGAGCAAGGCAGCAAACCCTAGGGAGCAGAGCCAGGCACGTGGAGGGCTGGATGCCTCACTGCCACCCTGCCCACGAAGCGGCTCCAGGCTAAATTTCCATTCCAGATTGCAATCTCTCCGTGCTACCAAAAAAAGAGAGGGCTACATCCTTCCGGCAGTAATGTACAAAATCCCCTGAAAAAACTTGGCTGATTCCTCCCCAGCCTCCTTTCACTCAAGGTCTGTGCAGGATTGCAGGCCAGGATCCCCATGGATGCCACCTTCATGGCAAAGACTACACCAAACAGACAAAAATCCCTTGGGAAGAGCCCTTTGCTTCATCCTCTGACTGCCCAAGCCTCTGCAACAGGTTTTTGCTTCTGGACTCGCCTCCGGAGAGACTGGCCAGAAAAATCAGTTCTAAAGGCCAAAAAGAAGAGCCAGATTAAAGTATCAACTCTGAATTTATGCTCAGGACTTAAGGTTTAATAATGCAACAGAAAATCAATATTTAATAAAGCAAATGATGGAGAAAAACAGTGAATGGGAGATGAGCTGCTGCTCGTGTTTTCAAACATGTAACCCCCGGAGGAGCAGGGTTGGCAGGATGGATGTGGAACCAGATTGCCACAAAGAGCTGGCACACAGGACACCCCAGGTCCCCGTGATTCCAGCTCCGGTGTCAAGGGGAGCTCACGGGTCTTTTATTAAAGGACAAACAAGGAATTACTGCGGTGATCAGGATCCAAACACTCATGGAGAGAGATCAAATGCTGAGGCACGAGGGGAGCCGAGCAGCTGCTGCACTGAGCAGGCCCAGATTGGGGCTGGGCTGGAGGAATGCAGGCAGGCTCAGCACCCCCAGATTCAGGGGCCAAAGAGCTGTCTGGGGATGGAGAGCTGAGAAGCTGGGAGGGAGCACAAGGGCTCAAAGCAGAGGGAAAATTCCTGCCTGCTGAGCAGGAGAGGAGGTGGCGAGGGTAGTTCAGGTGGGCAAGTGGGCAACTGGGGCTGGCAGGTGTGGTGGCACAGCAAATGTGCATCCCTGGGAATGGCAAACCTGCATCCCTGAGCACAAACCACACATCCCTGGGTATGACAAACCTGCATCCCTGGGCAAAGCAAACCTGCATCCCTGAGCATGGCAGGAGTGCATTCCTGGGCAAAGCAAACCTGCATCCCTGGGCACAAACCACACATCCCTGGGCAAAGCAAACCTGCATCCCTGAGCATGGCAGGAGTGCATCTCTGGGCACAGCAAGCAGACCTCCCTGGGGACAACACGAGTGCATCCCTAACTGTGGCAAACCTGCATCCCTGGGCACAACAAACCTGCATCTCTTGGCACAAGATGCACATCCCTGAGCACAGTAAGAGCTCATACCTGGGCAAAACAGTCATGAATCACCGGACACAGAAAGAGTGCACCCTGGGCATGGCAAGCATAAATCCCTGGGCACATCCCATGGCCAAAAGCACAGATCCCTGGGCACGGTAGGTGTGCATCCCCAGGAGCGCTGGGCCTGGGCAGGGTGAGGGAAGCTCTTCCATGCTCGAGACAGATCAGCAGCTCTGCCTCCCTCCCCTGGAGGCTGAAGAAAACTGCAGCGAGCCCCTGCATGGCACAGAGATGTCACCTGCACCTTGTCCCCTCACTGCCTTTCCAGCCCTGACACAACACTGCCAGCCAGGACAGGAGTAATTCTGCCCATACCCATGCCTGTGATGGCAGGTGCTTCTTGAGGTACGTGCCTTAGGGTGCACAAAGATATGTGCCCCACCTCACAAAGTCTGTGGGACTCTGGATAAATCCTCTAGGCAAAGGAGACTCTCAATTGCACAGGAATCAGTGCCCTTGGATGAAACCCCTCCTCTGGCATGCTGCGTGTGCTGGGTTGTCTGCCTGGCCCTGCAGCACGGCAGTAATTTGTAGCTTGTGCCGGGATCCTTCACATTGAAAGATGACATATAAATATAAAACGTTATCACTCCATAACAGCCACATGCTATAAAACGCCAGCCAGAAGGATCTGGAACTAGATGGAGGCAGTGCTTTAAATCCTTCCCTGCAGAGTTACTGCCACTAAAACAACAGACCTGCTCCAAAGAGCCCCAGCAACGGAGGGAGAAGAGAGGACAGACCCCGATAAAAACACCACAATTGAGGAATTAGATGAATAAGTGATGGGATTACAGCATGACCTCCCCATGCTGACAGCCCCAGGGTAGCAGTAGCACCGGCGCATCGGATGACGTCTCCTCCCATTCATCCCCTGCTGTGATTTTGTTCCTGTAGTAACAACAAAGCGCCGGTACCAATGTTACACTACAGCGGGCTGACTCCGCTCCCGCGGTTACGATAACAATGCTGTTACTGTAGTAACATTACCGAGCCGAGGTCTCACTGTTCTACCCTTAATTTTATTGTCGTAAGATTAAATTGCAATAATGTTATTGAGCTGCCATTAGTGTTGCCATGGCAACAATAACATTAAGGTAGCGATATCACATTACAGTGGTCCAACCGTTCCACCACAAATATTTTAATGTAGTAAAACAAAAGAGATTACTGCAGTAACATTAAACTGCAGTGACCTCATTAAACCCCCACCGGCTTTATCACAGCGCTCCTCTGGAAACCGCAGGCGGCAGCGGGAGATGCCCGGCGCGCATCCTGGGTGCTGCTGGAAAATCCACGGGGAAGAAAAAGGGGACTTGCGCACATCTGGAGAGCCACACACAGCTCCAGTCCTCCCTGCCGGCCGCCCGGGTTCGCCCGCTCCGCAGAAGGGATTAGCGGAGTCACTCTTGAATGGCTCTGGGTGAGGCGGGTGACCCTTCCATGAAAGCCTTTGGAGAGGTTGGGTGAACGGGGCTGCTGGGAGCTTGCGTGCTCAGAAAGGCTCAAAGAGGAGCAGACTCTTGTTTGCTAGGAGAGGGGTGATCTGCGCCTGACCTCCGCAGCTCGGAGGGAGTAGCAGGGAGAGTTCCGCTGAGCTCTCCTTGTTGCCACAGAAGTGCACACAGCTGAGCCGGCGAAGATGGAAATAATGGAGCCTCGGGGATGTCAGAGGTGGGAATGCCCCCAGCACTGAGGCACGGGACACCTGGAGGGGACCACAAAGAACTCTGCCAGCGCTGCCTGAGGGACCCCAGTGACACACAGGACTACGGCATTAGCACTTCACTGGGGACACAAACAGGAACCAGCCACAGCCTGGTGTACGCAAGCAAGAAAAACAGGAAGGAAATGAAACCGGTCTGTGTGTCCTGTGAATCACTGGATCTTCCTTCTCCTCTGCTCACTCTCCTGCCAATTATTTCTCCTTGGGAACAGGATACATCCTCCCATGACTCTGGCGGTGCCTGGCCTGCTTCATCGCTAGGGTGCCAGGCAAGCCCAGAGGACGCCTTGAGGGAATGGTTTGAAATTGAAAAAGGTTCATGAAGAGTAGATATAAAGAAGGCATTTTTTGCAATGAGGGTGGGGAGGCCCTGGCACAGGGTGTCCAGAGAAGCTGTGGCTGCCCTGGATCCCTGAAAGTGTCCAAGGCCAGGTTGGATGGGGCTTGGAGCAGCCTAGGACAGTGGGAGGTGTCCCTGCCCATGGATGGGATGGAACTAGGGGGTCTTTAAAGTCCCTTCCTACCCAAACCACTCTATGCCTTCCCTTCATCCCAACCTCCCTATTACCAAGTTGCCCTCCTTCTAACAGTGTTAACTCACCCGAGCACTGTTCACCTCCCCATCCCTCCCACTCTTTACATCAGCAGCTCATCCACAAGCTCCAGGAAGGAGCAGCATGGTGGGATACACCCTCAGTGGGATGCAGCGTGCCTGGCTCCCTCCAGCAGCAGCACGGACATGAAACTGGGGCAGCCTGAAGCTGCAGCAAGGGCAGAATGTGAGCCCAGAGCAAACTCTTCCACAGCACGGACCCTGGAGTCTCTTTTCTCTCCCTGCTCCCACCCCACGATATAATTGCTAATTAATAATAACGTTTAGCTCTCAGATAGCGCGTTCCATCTTCAAAGACCTCTGTCGACATTAATGAATTAATCCTCATCAACCCCCCTGTGAAGTAGGTGACAATTATTATCTCTGCCTCACAGATGTTAAACTGATTTGCAAAGAGGTCAAGTGACTTTGGGGAGGCTGGAGGGAGCCTGGCCGGCTACGAGGCCACTCCACAGGGGAACATGGACGAGCACATCCCAGAGTAACAAGGGTTTGGACCCGAAAGTGTAGGGGAGATGGAGAGAGATCCAGGGGCAGTAATGGATGTGGGACCTGCAGAGATGCTCCCCGAGGGCAGAGCAAAACGAGGATAAAGAGCCAAAAAAACTAGGGCAGTGCGTGAGAGCGTGTGGGAGACCTTCAGTCCTCCACAGCAGCCCCGATACAAAAGGCAAGGATGCTTTGACAGAGGGACGGTGATTAGCAACAAAAGAGAGACGGGGAAGGAGCACATCAGTCAAAGGAGCCGAGAGCGCAGGCGAGGCGAGGGAGGATTTCCATTTCGTGCCGCTGGTTTCCTCCCCTCCACCGCTTTGGGGAGGCTCTCCCAGCTCCCCCACGCCTTTTAGGAGTTATTATCTAAACCTGCTTTTGCTTCTAGAAGGAATAGCTGCTCCCACGGGGGGAAATATGTGGAGACACCACTAAATCTGTGCTGAAAGAAGGGGGAGCATCTTACCCGGTGTGAAACTCCAGCCCATGGCTTCAAAAACGTGCCCAAGGTCCCCACATCCTCTGCCACTGGTGGGCAAATCCCTTTTCTCTCCTTGCTCCCAGAACCGGTGGCATTGGTGGCACAGGCTCAGCCCCGCAGGTGAGATGATGATGACTACAGGGACTGAGCCTTCCTCCAAGCAAAGGCATTTCCCAGTCACCCAGGCAGCAAAACAGCAACAAAAAGTTCTCCTTGCTGTCCCACGAGTGCAAGGGGCTTGTGGCATCAAAGGAAAATTAATTGGGCAGAGTTTGGCTGTTGAAACAAAGCCGGCTCGGGCACCGCAGCCCCACCGGTGGCTTTATCTCTCCGGCACAGACCTTGGCAGTGCTGCTCCCTGTGCGGGGACAATGCCACCGGCACTGCCACCTCTGCCCCCCCCCACCCCCTGCCACCCCCTGCCACCTGTGTCCGCAGCCCCCCGACTCCGCCGAGCAGGTAATTAACTCCCAGACAAAGGCAGGGATTTGAAGATTAACCTGGGCTCCGGAAGGAGTGGGGAAAACTCATTTACACCAAACAAAAGGGGAGGGGTGATTAGTTGCTCCAGTGACAACAGCAAGAGCCAGATAGGACCAGGGAAAGTGATAAAGAAGCGGGGAAAGCGCTAATATCCCCCAGTTGCCTGCTTTTGCCTTTTTTTTTTTTTTTTCCCCTTCCTTCTTTCTTTCTTTTTAAGCACTAAAATTCCACCATTTTCTATCATGCAAATTCGTGTGCCTAAGTGAGATTAAACTCTGGCAGGCTCCGTGCCTCCTTCCCCAAGTCCATTTCCCGCACTGAGATAAGGCCAACTTCCCTTAATGCATCTTACAAGGCAGTGGGAGTGTTTTGCAGGCACGCATTGGAGACGGCTTATTATCAATACAAATAACAGCTTTTCAGATATCGTCCTTCTCCTCCTACCTCCCCTCTCTCCTTTAAACCCAGGAACCCGGAGAATGGCTTAAAGAGCTGAAAGGTCCTGCAGGGAGCAGGGAGAAGGGGGAGGCTGTGCCTGAGATGCTGCTGCAAGAAGTAGGACTTGCTAAAGAGATCAGAGTGGGATACAGCAGAGGAGAAAAAGGAAAAGCATCGCTCCTCGGAGGTCAGTAGGACCTAAATCCTCTTTCTCACTCTGGGATTCTGCCCCACTCCAAGTTCACAGCTTGTGTATTACAAGTGGGGCTCCCTTGGATTTTGTTTCTTTGGGATTTACTCCCAAAAACATCTCACTCTCTCCAAGGTCCGAGGTCCGTTTGCAGATTCCTGCAAACACAGCAGTGCTGCTTTTCGATGCTTTGTCTGGTCTTATGTCAACATTTCCTAGGAAGGAAAGAGTACAGAAGGAGTGGGAGCACCTTCCAGACCCTTCAGACGACAGGGATGCTCCCTGAGCTGCTCATTTTAACTCTGCAATCTGAGTTCATTTTTCCAAGAGAGATCCAGGTGCTAAGAACCTCCTTGTCCCCTTGGCAGCTCTGTTGTTGGCTGACATCAGCTTGGCACCACCAGCCTGACCCCATTTAGAGCAGTCCCCAAAAATGCAGGTCTGAACTTTGATGCATTTGGTGCCAAGGGTCTGTTGTCTCGTTCCTGAGCTCATTTTGTCCCACATTAGCACAGAGGCACCGACCTGCTATTCCTGGATCAGCAGCAATCACCTTTTCCCTTTTGTACCAGGATTTCAAGACTGACAAGGTTTCTGAAAGCCTGGCCAATGAGGAAAGGTGGGAAAAGCAGAGCTTGGATGGTTTCAGAAAGAAGGCAGCTAAGGGGCACCGGGATAACAACCTTCCCAAAAGCAAAAGGTTATTACAGAGGACACTGATCAATTGTTCCCCACATCCACTGGGAATAGGCTGAGAAAAACTCCACTTCATTTGCAACAAAGAAGGTTTAAGTTAGATATTAGCTATACATTTTCTAATTAAAAAGGTAGCAAAGCAGTAGAATAGATTGTCTGGGGAGACTGAAGAACCTGCTTTGTTAAAGATTTTCAAGAATAGCTTTCACATGTGCTTGGCAGCGAGGTCTCTGCCTGGTTGCAGGGGGACGGGATAAATTAGCTCTTGAGGTGCCTTCTCCCCACCTATTTTGGGATCTCGGCCATCCAACAGAGCCAGCCTAGAAATAAACGTGCAGCTCACCCCTTGCTGCACTGTGGGCATCCTCAGTTCCGGGGGTTCCTACCTGATTCTCTCCTTGAGAATCATTCCTGACCCTCGTATACACCCTGAAGGAATATCCTTCTTCCACCCCTGTCCCTCTCCTTTTTTTTTGCTCTCCCCCTCTCCCATAGCTCTGCTTCCCTCCAGCAGCCCTTGGCCAAAACCACAGCTGCCCTCCCTCCGTGGCTGTTTCCCAGCGATGTCCCCCAAACCTGGGGAGGAGGAGGAGGAGGAGGCTCAGAGTGCCTGGGCCTGGCTGATATGCACCCATCCTGCCTGCCTGGGGGAACAGCAGGCTGCTGCAGTGCTGGCTGGAAGGGGAAGAGCTCCTTGCCCCCCGGCAGCCAGTCCCTTTGGAGAGCACAGCCTGCCCCGGGGCACGATTTAATTGCATCCTGAGAGGCTGGAGTGCTCCTGCCTCCAGAGCCGTGCCCCCAGGCCCTTTCCGGTGCAGCAAGGGGAAACTCAGGACCTGCTTAGAGCGACCTGCACACCTCCCTCTTCCTGGCTAAACCTGTTAAAATGGAGACACCCCCTTTCCCACCTCTTCCCATCACCTTTCCTTTCCTATCAGGCTGCAGGAAGGGGTAAAATGTACCAGGGCCATGTGCTGAACTTGGCACATCCCTGAAATCCGGTGCTGAGCCACCCTGCTTTCCTAGGAGCGGGAATAAGCCCCACTTCCCATAAACTGAATGTCATTTTGGACAGGATTAATCCAGAATACATATTTATAGGGCCCATTTTCCAAGGCAGGAGAGTTAATCCTGGCACCCCAGTCCAATTTTCACCGAGGTCATTAAGGCAGGTTTCCCTTTAATTGGACATGATAATTCACTTTCATGTCCTGCTCTGAGAAAGAGCTGGGTGAGCCAAGGAGCAGCACTTCAAATTAGGGGGCTCGCTCTCCAGAGCTGGAATTTCTGCCGGCAGCACGAGGATCTCCAGCACATTACAGGACTGAGCCCATCACTGAATCATCCCGTACTTAACTGCTGCAAGGAGTTAAGCTCTGACCTTTTCCCGCAGTACCCAAATATCTCTTCCTAATGATACAGCAAGACACGGGAGGGATGGGCCTGGATGTCTGGTGATACAGGAAATTTAGGTCAGGAAACGGGAATCAGAAGAGAACAGATAGAAATTGTCCTGCAGCAGCCCAGCATCTGATAGCGACTTCAGAACTTGCTGGTGATCGACTTTGGCTTAAGAAACTCAGGCAGGTAATAAGAGATTGCAAGATAAACAGCCAGAACCGGGGCTGGCAATGCATCCGCTTCCCCTCCGCGCTTAATGGAGATGGAGAAAGTCCGGCTCTGGTTAGTCAGCTTGATTGCTTGAAGAGGAAAAGGAAAATGAAAAGCGAGGGAAGAGGAAAAATAAAGGCCCTGAGTCTGGGTTTTCTCCCCACTTCTATTCATTAGGCTGTCAATAGTGCTCAGGCCTGGAATATCGACGGCGGATTAGCTCAACCCGACTCTGTGTACAAGACCAATGCCTTTTTAACCCAGCTTGTTTCCAAATCAATACACCCATCAGCATTCGAAAATTAGCCCGAGACGAGATTCCAATACTCAAGCTGGTGTGTCATGTTAAGAGGGCTCCCAGCCAAATCACAGGAGAAGCAGCAGGGAAAAAAAAACGGTTGCTAGCAAGGGATTAGAAATTTTCCATTAATCTTCCCCCAGGCTCATCAGGCTCCATGTATCCCTCCACGAGGCTCCCCCTTGTCCTGCCACATGGACACAGGATCTATCTTCCATGAATGTCCATCTGCTTGACCATCACATGTGGCCACACCAGTCTGTCCCCTCTCCAGAAGTCGTGTGTGCTCCCACACTTGCTGAAGAGCACATGTAGGCACCCACTTAGCCACCAAAAGCTCTCCAGCACCCTGTGCTGGTCTTTCTCCTCCTCTTCCTCCTCCAAAAGTATGGAATTTCAACACACAAACACATATTGTTGCTAGGCATACACACACCCCCACAGAGCACACAAATCTGCCAGCTCTCTCTTTTCCCCCAACACAAGTTTTACTTCAAGCACTGCCTCCAGCCTGGAAAACAAAAAAACATCAAACAACAACAACAACGACAACAACAAACAGCACCGCGGGTCTGCCAGTGACTGTGTCAGGAAGCAGAGCTGCCTGTATCAGAGCCCTGGGATTATGTCAGCAAAGTTGGATAAAACCAAGCCTGAGAGAGCTCAAGAAGCATTTGGAGAATACTCTTGGACCCGTGGTGTGACTCGTGGGATGGTGCTGTGCAGGGCCAGGAGTTGGACTCAGTGATCTTTGTGGGTCCCTTCCAACTCAGTAAGTTCTCTGATTCTGTGAAATTCATTACCCAGCTTGGGATGATCCAAGCTTTTGGAAAAGCCTCTACTCCTGCAGCAAGCTGTGTCACATGCTCAACATGGGAGCAACAGGAGGAGAAGACACCAGGGCAAAAGGAACAGAAAGAAAATTCCCAACCCCTGTACAAACTCCCTTCTTCTTACCTTGCACGATGAGATGGACACGCGCGGTCTTGGGGTGATTGTCTGTCTGCACGGAGCAGGTGTAGGGGCCCTCATCGTACACATCCACATCCTGGATCTGGATGCTGTACTGGGTTTTGGTGTTGGCCAGGAGCACCACCCGAGGGTCCAAGCACCACTTGTCATTGCCGGCATAGAGGATGCTGCTGCGGTTCAGCCAGGCCACTCGGGTCACCCGGTTGTCCACGGAGCACCTGAGGAGAGGCACAGAGGTGACCCATCAGTGTGCAGCTCTTGGGCGCTCTCCCTCCCTCCCTTCCAGCCCTCCTGGTCCTCCCGGCACTATTTTTAGCTTTGCTGTCAGCAGCACTTTGAGAGACCAAGTGCTTTCAGTGTCCAAAGAGGACAAGGTCAGCACTTTCCCTGCGGTGCTCAGGGCACCGATATCCATCTAAACCAGCGGCTCCAGAGATTTGCCCAAGAGCTTCACAGAGTTTTCACATGCAGGGAGGTCAGAGCCACCCAGCACCAGCCTTGCACTCCTCCACTCCAATTTATTCTTTTGCCAGCTCCCAGACAAACAGAGCTGAGCCCAAACATCCATCTCGAGTCCACACTTTTTTTGGAGGGTGCAGGTTGTTACACCCTGCCCAAATCCATCACCTGTCATTCCCTCCCCAGACCTTCACATCCCTGCAGCCACACAGAGAAATGCAAAGTGGTGCTGGGAAAGCTTGTGGTGCTTCACAAAGGAGCGAGGAAAATTTATCTTTGAAGAAAGCCAGCTCTGACACACACCTCTAAAGTGAAACCTTGAGCATCCGACCATTTGTCCCCTCTGTCAACTTTTCCTTCTGTACCCATCACCTGCACCACTGCACCTCCCTCACTTGTGCACTCACCCCAGCTGGGCATTTCACTAATCCAGGGATGCTTTGGAGGTGGAAATCCTCTATAGTCAGCCTCAATAAACACCTGAGTTCCCCCCCAGAGACAACACAATGCAAAAATAGAAATTATTTTGATCCTGAAGGAGATTATTTTCCTGTCAGCATTAGCTGGGATCAGTCTTGCTTCTCCCAAAGGTTTCTGCCAGCTCCCATACCCGTGTCCCCAAGCCAGTTTTGAATCCTCCCATTGCCACCAACCATCTCCAGACAAGCATCAAGATCTTCTCTAAAGAGCAGAAACCTGCAGCCCCCACAGCCAGCTAAACCCCTGCTTCTTCTCTCTGATAAATTTTGGGATTACGGAGCCATCGGGATTTAGGCACACTTTGCTGGATGCTGGCTCCAGAGCAGAATGTCCCTGCATAAAACCACTCAGCCCGAGATCCACTGTTTGTATTCTCCCCCAAACTACTGCATTCCTTGTGCAGTGGCTGGGATGCAAATTAACTTCAGAGGCACCGAGAGGGAGCCCGGCAGCTCCTGGGACATCTCACTGGGGGTGACTTCAAGGAATGTAAAGGACTTAATGGGCTCCAGGTGCCAGACTGCACTAACAGGGCACATAAGGGCAAGGATGGGTTAATCTGTGGCACGTGGACCTGTCCTGGACACTTTAAAGTGTGTCCTTCCTCTGGGTGAGCTGTCTCTTTACTGGGGGTCCTTACAGCCTCCTTTGGGTGGGGATTCACCTTTTCTCCAAGGTAACAAGTGATAGGACAAGAGGAAACGGCCTCAAGTTGCACGAGGGACGGTTTAGATTGAATATTAGGGAATATTTCTACACTGAAAGGGTGGTCAAGCCCTGCCACAGGCTGCCCAGGGCAGTGCTGGTGTCACTGGAGGGATCTAAAAGCCACATAGATGTGGCACTTGGGGACCTGGGTTAGCAGAGGACCTGGCAGTAAGGGGGAATGGTTGGACTGATCTTAGAGCCTTTTCCAACCCTAATGATTCTGTGACGGTGTCCTAGGTTACACTGTCAGCTGTGCCCACAGTCTGTATTCCATCCCCATCCCCAGGAGCTGCTGGAACCAGCTGGGGCAGTGTTTCCCTTCTCTCCTGTCCATGGCCCAGCAATGCCGTGCCCATGGCTCATGGGGAACTCCCTGCGGGAGCTGTCTCTGGTTCATGGGCCAGCAAGGAGCCACTGCAGGGCTCAGAGAATGAGATCAGCCCAGGGGGAGATGCTCCGCCCAGGGGGAGGAGCCAAGCATTCCCACCTGGATAGAATCTGGGATTTGGGACAGCACAGGGAGCCCTGACCCACTGGACTCCCAGAGGACAAGAGCTCCCAGACCTTTCTACAGGATCACTGCTTGGACAAGAGCATTTCATCTGCACTGCTGCCACCACCCTGACTAACAGGGTGTCAGGTTGTGTTCTGACTCTTGTCAGTGCTCTTTTGTACTATTGGATTTATTTTATTTTACTTTATTTTACTTATTTTCTTTTCCTCTTATTAAATTGTATTTCTGACTTGGAGTCTCTCACTGGTTGTGCTTTCAAACCAGCACAGACGGGAGACTTCTATTCCTGTGTCCATTACTGATGCCAGGGAAGACACTGGTAACCACGTGGGGACAAGTTGTCTCATCTCATTCACCTTCTTTTTGGAACCTCTTTGGCCTCAGACATTACATGAGAAGCCAAAATAACCCACCCAGCCTCAACACACAACTCCTGGGGGTTTGGGGTGACAGAGGAGACGTGCCCAAGGTGAGATGTGCTGTCTGCAGCACAAGACACCCCTGATTTGCCAGTACCCAACTCCTGCTCCATGCTCCCTCTCTGGTGTGAAAAACAGCCAATAAATGAAACAATTTTACTACTGTTCCATAATGATATTACGATAATAATAAATTAAATGTGAGCAGATTTTTATGATCTACATTAAAAAAAGCAATAGATTCAGTATGGGCTGAACACCAAGAACTTGGCTCTTGCTCTCAGCTGCATTACAACTTGAGTAAAAGGCCTGAGAGTTTAGTTGCAGAAGTTGAATTAAACTGGAGATTTCTTCCCAGAGGATGGGTTCAGTCTATTGAACTCCAAATCTCAGCTCTGCTGGTAGCTCAGACCTATGGGGCACGAATAAAATGAAGTGGTTATTTGGTGTTTGGCTCTGGTACCATGAAATAGGCTCCTGTGGTGGTTCTACACAAACACAGGGGTGTCCAGGGCTGGGTGATGAGAAACCAGATGTGACTTGAATTTCTTCACCAGCCCCCTCTGCAGACATTACCTTGAGGAACCGTAAGCAGGCTGAACTAAAAATATATATTTCCTCTCTCCTCCTCCACGCCACATTTCTTTACGAAATGCATCAGCTTGGAGATCCTTGGATAATAATGGAGCCAGACAGTGTGCAATCCAAGCATTCCCTCTATCATATGGGCATTTAAGTGCTTTTGAAAAGCAACGGGGCTCAGGTAACGCATGAGGCAGCAGTGAAATAAGTGCTTTCGCCCTTCACAGCACCTGGGCACAATCTCTCCTTATCACCCAGACACGCTTCCCTGTCCCTGGGATCGGCAAGCTTCAAGCTGTTACTTTATATTCTTCCCTGCCTCTTAAAGCTCCTGAGCCAACATATATATATATATATATAAAATAAAGCACAGCAGCAGCTCCTGGGAAAGAGGTGCCTTGACCTCTGGATGCGCTGGGCTATTTAGGGATTGGCAGTTCTGCTCCTTCCTGAGCTGCTTCCAAGCACTCTGCTCCTCCTGCTCCTCCTGGCACAGGCGCCAGCCGGGGTCCCCGCGGCCGAGGCTGGTCACAGCCACCCGATGCTCTTCCAGCCCCTCCATCTGCTCCTCCTTCCCTCCTCCAGCAGCTCCTCTCCCCAGCAGCCCGGGCAGGGATGGGAGGTCTCCTCTCCCACACACGGGCAGCCGAGCGGAAAGCCTTTGGCTCTGGCCAGGAGGCCACGCTCCAGGCACAGGTGGAGAGCAAAGCCACCGCCGAGCCCGCAGCCTCCCCTCTTCCCACCCCGCTCCTGGCAAAGTGCAAAGGCCTGGGATGCCTCCTCCACCTCGCTGGAAGCTCTCACTTTCCCTCTCAGCCCATGATGTGCCAGGGAAGGAGGGGAAGGAGAGGTCCTTGGGGTGCCGGAAAGCAGTGCTTGCCTCCAAAAAGATGATCTAAAAACAATTATGCACAGATGAGGTAATTTTCTCTCTCAAGATCCTTAATCCTTGTTCCAGCCCTGCTCAGGCAGCAAGGACTTCTCCTCCAGGAAGATGATAAAGCTGCTGTGTGCCAGCACAAGGTGGAGATGATCCTGCTCTGGATACTGCTGCCTCTCTCTGCTGCTTCTTCCTCAATAAACCCAGAGTCCCAAGCCTCATGGTTTCTCCTCTGGGAGATGGGAACACTGCCTAACTCACCACTGCTGCATCATCCTGGGGCAGGCAGGGGTGGTTTGTAGGGAGATGCAGCTCCTCAGCTCCCTGAGGCCTCTGAGGGCACCTCAAAGTGACCACGAATTTGGGCATTTTAAGGCAGTTACACGCACTGAGCAAAGGTGAGAGCTGCGAATCTCCATCCTCCCACCTGTCCCAACCCACCTGCTCATCCCTTGCCCTGCACTCCCCAATCAATGACGTGTGGTGGGTGCAAAGGGACACAGGCTGGTGCTGCCCCTTCCAGATCTGTCAACATCTCCCACAACCAAAACTCCTGGGCTTTGTTTTCCACCCTCTTCTATCCAGTTGATCCATGAGGGACTGGCCACTCTCCCCCAAACTGGTGTTCCCAAACATTTCCACAGCCTGAGGGTTGAGCTCATGCAGCCAAGTCAGCTCACCTGGCTGCAAGGACAGCACTCAAAGACAAATTGGAAGAGGGAAAACAGCGCCACAAGGATTCTGCCAGCGAGTACAAAGATGAGCCAGGCTGAAAATGCCAACAAAGCCATCAGTGGGGACAAAAGAGCCTCACAAACAAGGACCAGGAATAAACAAGCAGCAGGGTGCTGGTGCTGAGTTCCCTGACCACTGATCCCACCTGTGCTGCATCCAGGCCCCAGCACCTCCCCGTGACTCCAGAGCAGACACAGATGGCACACGCCAGCAGTGACGTGCCCTCCTGAAATTCTCTCCTTGCTTTCTTGAGTTTGCACACAAAAAAATGACAGGAGAGGAGGTGGGCAGGCAGTGGGGGGAAGGAGGTTTTTAATTACTGAAGTGTAGTAATTGGCACACAACACTTTTTTGTTGCCTCTTATGCAGATTGCTGGTGTTCCAGAGGGCTGGGCTGGAGAGCACAGATTGTCTCAACCCAGCAGGACACACAAGAAATGAATAATGTTAATTAGAACTGAAAAGAGCTCAGCAAAATTACCAACCTGATTGCTGCTTTCATTGCAATTATCAGGGTACAAGCTCCATCATGGGGAGACAGGGATGGGGCTAAGCCTGGCTCACCCCAGCAGATGTGGAGGCCCAACCTGGGCTGTGACCAAACTGACCCTCCCCAAGCTCATTTCACCTTCCACCACCCCCTAATTTTCACGGCATGCCCACCCTAAAGAAGCCACCTTCCTAAATCCTGGCTACTTGATGGAATTTCACAATGGCACTGACCTGAATTCTTAAAGTTGGGAAAAACCTTTAAGACCATTGAGTCCAAGCATTAACCCAGCACTGCCAAGCCCACCCCAAACCATGTCCCCAAGTGCCACACCCACCATCAAGCATCCCCAGATGTGTTTTTCATTTTCTTTCCAGTCTAACTCAGCCATTCCCACACACTTCCAGATTCCAGTCAATCCCACACCACCAATGTTTTGTCTCTGCCGTCATCTAAAGAGATCAGAAATAAGTTCGGGGTTTATCTTAAAATTGGGTGCAAATCCTCCCACTGAGGCTGGGTAAGATGACAGGATGCTCTGGCCCTGCCTTGTCCTCAGCTTCTCATGTCCCAGACATCACCTTCCTGCCTCAGCCAAGCTATAAATGATCAACTAAACCAGCCCGCCGCCGGAGGCAGAGCTCCACATCTCAGATTTATTTCTGTGATTATCACATTTTATTGTTATTTATTAGGATTAATTAAAGGCCGGGCTGTGAACAACTCAATCCCAGTCAGGCACAGTCTCACAGACTTTCCTGTGATGTTTAGAAGAGAATTTTGGCCATCAATTCCTGAGCAAAGGGAAAGCTGGAGCCAGATTGTGCCACGCTCCTTGGGACAGACACTGATCAAAATCCTGCAAGGCTGGGATGCCCACACCATGGACAGCCTGAGGTGTGGGTATCACACAGAACATGGTCTGAAAGCTTTTTAACTAATAAATATCAAACCTAACCTCTCATTGTTACAACCCAGCCTGGTTTCGCTCTCTTTGCTGCATTGGGCTAAGTCACGCACCAGCAATTTCTCCCAGTCCAGCCCTTCTCCAGCAGGATTTACAGCATCTGCTCCCTTTCCGTGCACACCCAGCCTGCGTTTGCTCACACTGCCTCCCTGCAGCACCATCTGCTCACATCCACAGGGCTGCCCAGTGCTGCCCTGCACACCAAGCCTGCACAGCACACACTGAGTGTGCACCCACACACGTGGCACCAGCGTGTGCTCCTCCAGCAATAATCCATTCTGCTGGAGCAGGGACAGCCAGCTCAGGCCAGGGAGCTTGGATGTGCTGGTCACAGGCTCCTTGCAGGAGACATTCCCAGTGGAAGTTGGACCATTGGATTAAAACATTTGTTTTAAGCCCCCAGTGCTCAGTCAGGGACTCTCATGGGGGCTGGAGGCTCAGCCCTGCTGGGGTGAGTGGCTGTGATCAGGTTCTTGGCATTTCCATCCTCACCATCTCCCCAGGACCAGCCCAGTCATCCTCACCCTCACTGTGAGTTTGGCTGGAGGGGATCCCTGGAGCTCCCACCGATGTGACACCACCAAAGACACAGCCCGAGGAGGTTTCACAGCAGAGTGGCTCACAGGACCAAGAAACCTCTTCCCTGCATCGGGAGCCTGGTTCCTGACAGGCAGGAGTTGACCCAAGGATTAACTCAGCAGCGGGGTCCGGCAGGAAAGGGGGGTCCCTGCTGGGGCTGGCGCCTTCCTCCTGCCCCCCCTGCAGCAGCCAGAGCATCTCCAAAGGCTGTGGGGTGAGGAGATACCCTTGGCTCAGCTGCCACCCCAGGGCCTCTTCAAAATAACACTGAGCTGGTCAAAAGAAACGCTCAGAAGTGAAAAATAAAACCCCATTGTGTTTCCCCCTCTCTTCCCTGCCCAGACAGTTCCATGTTGGTTGTTGCAGAGGGAGTCAGGGCCCTGGACTGGGAGGTCCTGCCTTTCCCACCGGCTCATGCAAGTTCCTGCCCTTCATTCCTGCCCTCTGCGAGGCTTTAGAGATATCTGGCACCTCCTTGCCAGGGAGTGTGATTTAACTCATGTTTATAAAGTACCTGATCTCCTCAATTGAAAGTTTATACATGCAAATGATTCACACTAATTACATTAATAATAATACTGGGCTCAAAAAGATCCGCCTTGGTTCACTGCCCGGGATTCACAGAGCTGCAAACAACTCCCAGTGTGCTGCCTCAGACACGGTTATTGGCAAATGCCAAGGAAACAGGAGGAAACCGGGCTGGGAAGGGAAGGAGAGCTGCAGAAAGAGCTGGAGCTCCTGCTGACAGTGCATCAGGCAGGGTAGGGAGCAGGCACGGATTCCATGAACACCTCTGTGTGCATCCTGACCGTGCCGGGAGACCCCTGAGCCGGCCCCCAGGGCTGCTGCAGGGCGGGCAGATCGCGATGCAGCCGGCAGGGATGGCTCGCCTGGAAAAGCCTTTATATCTCTCTGCAATGCAGCAGTGCACCAGCACCTTTCCAAGTCCCGTGCTCGGCTCATCCAGCCTTTCTATTTATCCTCCTATTGTCTCTGCTAACAACAGGGCTCTGCACATCTATAGCATCTTCCATCTCGGCATCTCGGAGCGTGCCACAAAACATCAATGAGGGCAGCGGCTCACGGCAGGAAGCGTGTCCCCAACCCCGGCTGTGGCTGCCTCCCTGGGCCACCACCGGAGCTTGGGTGCCCTCCAGAAGTGCTAATGGCACCGGGGACACGGTGACACCAGCACTAAAATGCCTGTGGGCAGCTCTGTGGGGATATGGGTGGTTTACAAATGACATGGATCCCACCAGGGTACTCCTGTGCTGAGCTGTGGGACAGTTATTCCTCAGGGCTTTCTCCTTTCTCGAATTCCCAAAGCCCAAGTAGTGAACAGGAGGCTCCTGGATGCCAGCAGGCAAACAGCCCTCGCTGAAAGCCACCCCTTCCCTGGCAGCCTTCCAGGGTTGCCTACGGAAGGATCCTCACTCCTGCAGGGAGGGCACCAGCCCAGTCCAGGACCAGGCTCTGGCAGCTTCAAAAAGAGGTGTGGAAAATGCCATAAGGAAAAAATAACTCCCTGATGATCTCATCCTCTCCCCTCAAGCGTTACGGAGCAGTGTAAACCCTGGAAAACAAGGTCTGCTCATCTGAGGAGGTGAGGAGAAGTCGATTTCTCTCTCTGCCTCCAAAAGAACAGGGATCTCTCTCTTTGCTTTGTACTTCTCTCTAGAAAAAATGCTCCTCTGCCACCTCCTAGGGCCGGGCTGAGCCCCTCAAGTCACCCCAGCTCCCCATCCTGCAGCCCCCCGGCAGCTCCCGCTCTCCTGCTGCCGGCTGTGCTCCCAGCAGCCAGCGCCGATCCCCGGCGCTGAACTCGCTCAATTACCAACTGTGCCCCGGAATAAATCCTGGTTCTGCTTTGCCAAGTGACACTAATAGCCCTGGAATAAAGCGATGCCATCCACCCCAACAGGGCTGCAAAGGAGTTGCGTTTAACTACGCACACAGGCAAGGGACTGCTGAGCTTAACTGCACTGAAAATGTATTCCAAAGGAAGCGATGCACTTAACTTATCACAAGTGGGAAATTATCACTGAAGTGGCTTTTCCTCAGAAGTTGAGGCACAAAACAGGAATAGTGAGGGGTGAATGCTTTCTGCCAGGACTGCAGAGAGAGAGAGATGGAGGAGGGAACTGGAGGCTGCTGAAGGATGGTGCCAGTCTGGGGCTCAGTGAGGAGGAGCAGGGGATGAGAGGAAGGGAGAGGTGCTGCAAACACCCTGAGCTGCAGGGCACTGATGGGGACAGCTCAGGGAATCCAGCCCAGGGAAGGGCACAAGATCAGGAATCAGGTTTTCAAGGCTCTGGCAGACACTGGGGAGCTGGGGGAGCTTGCAGTGTCACTGCCTTCTGCTGACCAGCTGGGCCCACACAGATCATGGAATGGTTTGGGTTGGAGAGGACCTTAAAGATCATCCTGTTCTATCCCCTGCCATGGGCTGGGACATCTTCCACTTGAGCAGGTTGCTCCAAGCCCCGTCCAACCTGGCCTTGGACACTGCTAGGGATGGGGCAGCCACAACTTTATATGGCAAAAATATGCTGCTACTATACATATATATACCATATCTATATTTATCCATCTATCTATTCTCCAGCTATCTATTCTCCAGCTATATATAATATATCTATATATACCATGCCACCTCTATAATTCTAGCCTGGAATAATTGCAGGTTACTACACCACCTTCCTACACCAGCTCTCCCTCACACTCCTAATTGCATCCTCACCACAACGCCCGAGCTCATCATGCCTCTGCTGCCAGATGGGGAGAGATGGGGAGAGACAGAACAAGGACAAGCAGCAAAGCCTTAAAATTAAGATAGAGAGGTGGTCCAGGCTACTCAAGGCTGAATAGGAGGAGTGGGGCATCCCAAGCCTTTGCAGATGATTCCTGAAGCCTTGCAGTGCTGTGCTGCATCGTTGGGTGATTCTTCTTTGGCAGAAGAGCACAAGTAGCTGAGAGAAGAAGATAATTTGTGCCTCGTGCTCTGACAGAGAACCCAGCTCCCTAACAGGAACGTGCACAGCTTCTCACAGACACACAAACACCACCACAGAGCCAGATCTTCTCCCACCACCCAACCAGAAGGTGGCTTGCTACATAAACAAAGTTCAAGTGCTCTTCTCATGACTCCCATGTGACACATCACAATGGGATGGGGACTTGTGCCTGATAGGAGGGGCTGGAGAGGCATTGACACAGCAAGTGGAGAACCAGAGGAAGTGGAAGAGAGGGACAGGAGGGATGTCAAGGAAGGAAACATGATGGAGCCAAAGCAATGGGACCTTCTCCAGCCAAGCCATGGCACCAAAGGCCTTTCCTCATTTATAAGATAGCACTAATGAGACCAGAAACAAAAAAGGGACTGAGGAAAGGACCCTTCCCAGTAAAGACCCCCCCATCCTTCCCTCTCCCCTTGAGGACATCATCCTTAAAATATATTTCATTTCACAGCTGCATTATGGTACCACAAAATCCTGCGAATCCAATTTAAGAACAGATTACCTCCTCACTTACTTCATTTGAAGCAATTACATGTTAATTTTCATTGAGACCAGCCTAATGCATACCAATCTGATGCTGCAATCTCATTTGAATACTTGAGGGAAAGCTAGTTGGGCTCTGGGCTCTAGAGGCTCATATTTAAAGGGCCACTTCACATTTCCTTTCCCTTTTCCCCTGGTTATTTACGTTCTCATCACACTCGTGGTGCTCCCTCCCTCCCTTCTGGGCGTTCCCAACAGCTGCTGCCACTCCTGAGACCAAATAAAAATGCCCAATAAGTTTTGCAGTGATGCTGCTGTGTCCATCACCAGTCCAACCCCCAAGGCACGACCTTCCCCAGGCCAAGATCCAACATCAACCAATATCAATCAATATCTCTCCATCAGTAACTAACATCCCTGCCTCAAAGTCACCGGGAAACACGTGCTGGTCTCTGCAGAGAGGCTCCTCCTCCTCCTGCCAGGCCAGGAACAGCCTCCACCACGTTTGTGGCTGATGGTTATCTCCAGCTCCCTCAGTCTCCCATCTCTGCAGAGCCGCGGTATCGATCGGTGTCTCGGACACCAAGCTTGGAGTAATTAATAATGCCAGGGGAGTGTGGATCCTGCTCGGGGTTGAGGCGGGGAGGCAGCTGCCCCCGGCTGGCTGCACGCATCCCGGCGATAAGCATTCATGTTGGAGGCTGCACCTTAATTAGATTTTTCAGATTGCAGAAGCCCTGAGACACTTGTGCAGACACCATATAAATGTATATTGCATTGTACTGTAATTAATCCAAGGTGATGGAGCAGGAGCCAGGGATTCACAGGGAGAAAATCAAGCCCCAAAACTTCAGCACATCACCGGGCTCCAGCCCACCCCGTGGCCCAAACCAGCTGCAAACCAAGAAATCTCCCTCTTCACTCCACCAGAAACACCCAAAGCCAAAGGTTTCCTGGTGCCCCCTCCCCACACACGGCTCCCACCATTAGGTGGACATCTTTCCTTCCACAGAAACAGTTTAACAGCCAGCAAGATGACAAAAAGCACTAAAGACAAGCAGAGATTAATTGCAGCTCCTCCTCCCCAAAAGAAATAATCGATTGCATCAGGCAGGTGTCTGTGCTGTCGCTGAGAGCACGTGGATGTCACAGCCACGGGCTCCAGACGTTTGTATTCTACATTAGACAGCCAGGATGCTCCGTGAGCACTGAGGGAAGGGATGGGGTGAGAGAGTTTTGCTGGAGAAAATCTTTGGAAAAGGAGTTTGCGCTGAGGGTAACTCAGGGAAGGTGCAGGAGGAGATGAAGTGACAGATGAAAAATTGCTGTCTGAAACATCACTCAACCTCCTAAAGCCTCCTGTGCCTCTGCAAGGCACCTGCCTGGAGCAGGGGGGAGCTTGCTGGGAGCTGTGGGACTTTTTCCTGGCTGTTCTGAGCTTCCCCAGAAAACAGAGATGCACAGTCCAGGTTGGGATAGCGTGGGGCTGATCCCTGTGCCCACAGATATTTGCCTGCAGCAGAGATGCTCTGCTGACCTTGAATACACCCAAACCTGGAGCTGAGCTGGGTTTGCACCCAACCGCCTCACCCTGACCCTGCTCCCTCCATCCTGGGGCAGCCAAGGGGTTTCCCACGTATTTGGGAACTCCTTTAATTTCTATTAATGTAATCAAACTGCTGCTGCTCGAGTCCAACAGCCTCTGCCTGCAGGAAACAACCACCAGCACATTGGACCCTTTATCTACACAGACCCCTGGGGACACCCTGGCTGCTCCAAGCCCCACAATGGCTCGTTCAGAGGGTCCCAGGACATGAAGGCTCAGCCTCCACTGTGCCCACAGGGTAAAAATCCCTTTGGAGAGGGAGGGAGCTGAGCTGGGAACCGGCTCTGCCACAGCACCGGCAGCTTTGGGAAGGATGGAACGAGTCTCAGGGCCCCACGGCGTATGGTGAGAAACCAAATAATCAGGATTCAGGGGAGGAAAGGCAGTTACCTGGGCAACAGCGAGCTGCTAATCCATCTGCCACCCCGCAGGACTGCCCAGCTGCTCCTCTGCTGCCAGGGGGAGCCCCCAGACCAGACTGCAGCTCCACAGCACCACGGGGCTCTTCCCAACCCCATTCCAGGCTGGGTGGGAAACCAGAGGTGACCCCACCCTCAGCCCCTCCCCAGCCACGGGCAGCTCCCAGCAGAGTCAGCAGCTCTTGCTGCCCATCCCTGCGGCCCAAATTTTGGTGGCCAGCACCAAGACACAGAAGGAGGTGATGTCCCCCAGCTCTGTCCTGCCCTGGGGACCGTCCCTTCCCAAGGTCCATCCCATCACACCCAAATCTCTGCAGTGAGCACAAAGGAGATGCCTCTGCTGGCAGATGTGGATGCAGGTGCCAAGGTGACACAAGGACACGGCGGATGCAGGATGTCAGCACCCAGCCACGGTGTCACTCTCCTGTCCCAAGCACACCCCCACCCCTCTGTGGTGACGTGGGGCCTGCAGCAGCCTCTGCTCCCCATCCAGTGCTTTGGTGGAGAAACACCAGCACTCCAGCTAAAACAACAGTGTTGGTGGCTTGGGGATGGGATTTCAAAGCACCCGGAGAGACTTTGCCTGTTTCCTACTGATCCAACTCAGTCCCTCTTCAAGCCTTTGAAAACATGTCCTTTATAGTTTTCCATTTTGATGTCACATCTGTAAGAATATATGGTGGAGCTTTTTTCCTTCTTCTTCCCCTCTTCTTCTTAAGAGGAGATATCACACTTTGAACTCTAATTTTTATTTATTTTCGTTTCCTAGGAAAGGACTGATTCCCCACTGAGCAGGGATGGAGGAAGAGAAAAGGGGGTGGGGAGGAAGCCTTCAAAAAGTGCCCAGATTTAATTTTTTATCAGAGGAACAGAAAGAGAAATTTGTTGATGATCAAACAGATTCAAGTACCTTAAAAGAAAGCGACCGCCAGTAAATGGAAACTAGTTAAGGAATTACATGAAAGGCACGGGAGACGCTCGAGAAGCAGAAGAAATGCTGTAACCAAGTGGAAAACCAAACCCATCAGTCCCAAACCACTGGAGCAGCGAGGAGCAGGAGGTGAAGTGTTTGCTCTGCAGCAGCAGATGATGGGAGAGCTGGAGGTTTGCAGAGGTGCTGAGCCAGCCCAGAGCCAGGAACCAGCACCCTGCCAGGCTTTTACCTTCTTGCCTCCCTGCACAGCTAAAACAAGTGGAGGCAGGCAAATAAAGGGCTGCATCACTTTGAAATACAGCACCCCGGGGGCTCTGTGTTTTCCTTTTCCTCCTCGGCACATTCCAGCTCCGGTGAGCTGGGTTTATAAATTCGGAGGGAGTGGGATTGTTTGGGTTGGGTGGTTTTTTTTCTCCCTTCGCTTTGGTTTTAATCCGATGGCAGCACTTTAGCACTCAGGCTGGGAGCCTAAAAGCCGGCCAGAGCCGGGCAATGGGATGTGGACAGAGTGATTTAGGGAAGGGAGGGGCAAGCAGAGGAGGAGGAGGAGGAGGGGTTGAAGCCAGAGGCAGACAGAGCTTGAGAGATGGAGCGGGACCCATCTCAACCCTACCCAGCCTTCCCAAGCCCTGAAGAGACCAGATCCTGTTGCTTCCTGAACTGTGACCCTCCTGGCTTAGCTCGGAAATCCTTTAAATAGGAAAACAGAGCCGGCATTTGCTTTCATGCAGAGTCAGTGGTGAGCAAAGCCCAAGGGTTGCATTAGATTAGCAGCGGGCTCCTCCGAAGGCATGGAAACTTTGATCATTTAATATGTATGCACCGTGTCAGAGCGCACAGGTCTCCAAACCCCAGTAAATGTTTTATTAGGGCAGCTCTGGCTTTTATGCCCAAGCCTCGCTCCTCTTGGACTCTGGGGACCTTGTTGTGATTGGAAAGACACTGCTCATCATCTCCCTCTCTCCCAGGAAGGGCTGTGCAGCTCCTGCCTCGCTTTTCCCTCGGATCTCACTTAAAATGCATTGGAGCTGGGAGCCTGGGTGGTGGCAGGAATATCCCAAAATGACCCCTTGCCTTCCTCAAAGATTCTTCTTGCAGCAAACCCCAAGACACAAGCCCTGCTCTTCCTCCTCCATCACCACCTTAGGGATTTAGGGACATGGCAGTGCTGGCTTAATCCTTGGACACAATGACCTTAGAAGTGTTTTCCAACCTTTCTGATTCCATGGAAGTGACCACCAGGCCTGCCCAGAGCTCCCAATCCCACTAGGACATGGCAGAGCAAGAGATCCTCACTGTAAAACCACCAGGCAGGAGAGGAGATTTCTGACTGAAGCATTGCTTCAGCTCCTCTGAGTACAGAACATCTCAGTGTTATCAGAAGCACTCTGATTTAATTCTTTTAATTTGCAAATGACTCGTAGCTGCCAAAATTTGGAAACAATTCACTGCCAAAGTGATTATTTGTTGTTGAAAATGTCATTTTTGTTGGAAACGTAGAAGAAAATCCCCACCAAACAGCAGAGTTTGCCCTCCACGCTGCCACACACAACTCAAAATTGATATAACCCTGCACAGTACTGGATTTCCAGCTTCCCAAGAGCTGGGATTCAGATTAGGAACCAGTGCATGAAGAGAGAACAGGGCAGATACAATCTGGGTGTACAAAAACTCTGCTTCAAAGGACACTGGGCCAGGACCACAAATCTGAGTGCACAGTCCTACAGGAGACAATCTAGGGGGAAATCACACCGCTTGTAGAATTAAAGCAGCACCCTTTTTTTTTTCCCCCGATTGTAAAAAATATTTACATCACAAATAGACAAGAAAAGCCTAGTGCCAAGAAAATAGGGGATTTTTATAGATCCTGTTTCTGCAAGAAATTACCAAGACAACAAGTCACTAAGTTCTGAGAAAGGATTTGACATTTTCCTGAATAAAAATAGCACCTGAAGTGGCATCATTTAGGATTACACCTTATGGGCAAGTGCTGCTGAAAGCAGCCGGAGAATAAAACCCTTCCCATGGGTGGAAAAATTCACCTGTGGGATCCCACCAGAGATGTTTCATTGCCCCCCCTTTTCTATAGGATTTCACACTAATTTCCACAGGATCCTATTGCTTTTGTCACTATGAAGTTTGACTGGACATTTTTTTTTTCCATAAAGGAATTACAAGGAGCAGGAATTTTCTTGCTTCAAGGCACGGACACACCATCAGCTCGGCATGACAGTGACCCCACGGTGCCATGCGGGGTTTTAGGGGATTTCTGGATCAAGCAGAAAGCCAGGCTCTCTCTCCCAGGTGCAGCCACTTGTGCTGTGAGATCCAAAATTCCAACCCACTGGGCTATTGCTGCCAAACACAAGAGCAAGAGGGGTGGGGTGGACAGGTACCCGGTGGGAAAGGGAGCACCTGGTCCAGGCAAGGATGCATCTCCTAAAACACAATCCCTGGCTGTTCCACCTGTCATGTGCTCTCTCAAAAGCACAAAGCCACCCATGTGCACGTGGTAGCACGCCATGACAAAGGGAGGCCGGAGCCAAGAAACCCAGGAGAAAGCTTGGACATGGAATGACTGAATGAGGACACTGGGATTTTGGATAAGCATTATGACCATGACAGCTTTCTGCATTTTCTGCCTCCAGCAACAGAAAGCCCTGAGGTGTGTGGACAAAGGCAGAAGAGGGAAGGGGAAGGGGAAGGGGAAGGGGAAGGGGAAGGGGAAGGGGAAGGGGAAGGGGAAGGGGAAGGGGAAGGGGAAGGGAAGGGAAGGGAAGGGAAGGGAAAAGGGATAGGGATAGGGATAGGGATAGGGATAGGGATAGGGATAGGGATAGGGATAGGGAAAAGGAAAGGGAGGGGAAGGGAGAAGGGGGAAGGGTTGAGCCTTCTGCCAGAGGCTCTGAGCGTTGCTCTGTGCTCTCCACAGCTCCTCTGGCGAGGCTGAGCTGTCCCGCTGCACCCGCTGCCTCATCCCTGCCAAAGCCAAGCTTGACCCTCTTTATCCAGATGGCCCAAATCTTCCAAGCCCTGAGGCTCCTGCAGTTTTCCAGGAAAATGCCCAGTGGTCTCATTATATCCAAACCCTCCTCCTCCACCAGCCCAGATAATTCACTCCCTCCTCACTGCCTGTGTGAAAATCAGGGAGAGGAGGGACCAGGAGGGAAAGGTGGGGGATTTCATCTATCCAGGGGCTTGATTTCTTCAAGTTTTGAAACCTAGAATATGAATGTGTTTATTTTTAAATCGAAACTCAAACTAATTATTAGCAGGAGGCTTTCAAGTCAAATGTAGGTCATGCAATGTGATGGGGCTTAATAGCAATTGTTTCAGCTTCAGGAAGCACAGAAGTAATGGATACTCAGGAGTTGTCCCGTTTGGTTAAGCACTTTTAACACAAAATTGGGCACCTTTTTGACTTCAGCCTGGCCACCCTCTTCTCTGGCACCCAAGGAGTGCCAGACTGGAGTCATGGGGTGCCCACTCCATCAGCCAGCAAGGGTTTTGCAGAGGCCTCAGAGCTGAGTGGTGAAACACAGCCCACTGCACCCCCAATTCACCTCAAAAGGATGAGCTGGACCTGATAATTGAAATATTTAAAGATAATAATTAAAATTATTTAAATGGAAATGTCAAAACCAGGAGTTGGGGGTGTACATTTCATGCTATTCCTTCAAACAGAGGTGGGGGGATAGTGAGACCTTCCCCTTCCTGCATCTCAGCCATCAGAACTGACTTAACCCACTGCACAAATGAACCAATCTTTTCACCCTTTTCTGCTCTAAGAAAAGCCTTGAAAATAAGAAAAATTCTGGGATGTCAAGAGCTGTGAATCCTCAGCAGCTTTTCCCCAGTGCCAGGTGCTTGTGGGCAGCAAATATCAAAGCCAAAGCCTGGGAAAGCAAAAACGTGGCGTTTACACATAAGAAAATGTTTGGCAGCAAGAAAATCTTTGTGCTACACCCGGTGGAAGGAGCAGGATCAGGAGGGAACTTCTCCACGCCAGCCCAAGGTGCCTGAGACAGCTCAGAGCAAATGTAACCTACTTGCAGTCAACCACGATCAAGGCGAAACAGAAAAGCTGCCAATTAAAAACACAGAATGATTTCCGACAACAAAGAAATCCGTGGACATTGTTTGATCACTCACATTCTGCACGAGAAGAAAGAAACACAAAAAAAAAATAGAGGCTAAAAATAGGCTGGGTGCTGTGAGCCAGATCCCCAGCCCAGCGAAGGCAGCGGCTCCAGGGAGTTATGCGGCTTTACCCGTGCAGCCGTCATTGTTGCTAAGTTCTGAGCTCTATTCAAACTTGCAAAACGTTTTCTTTCCCTGCAAAAATACAAGAATCTCCCCCCACCCTCCCCATCTTGCAGCTCATCTCTCCTAAAGCAGCTCACATGATGATGATCAAAAAATAAGCCCTCCAAGCCTAAGCTCACTAACATTCATTTCTCTCCTGCTAATGCTGGTCTTCTTACTGTTAATCCTTAAATATATCCTTAAATAAGAATGACAGTACCTGAAGCACCTAACAACCCTGTATCATAAACAGAGACAGCCTCTGCATTCCTAATTTAGTTTGCCACAGAAGAGCTGACACTAATCCCAGATCCTGAGTCCCGGCTATCTCACACGTAAATGCCATCGCCTTGCTCACCTTGACATTACAGAGCAGCCTGAACTTTTCTTGTCCTGCTCAACTTTCAGCTGCTTGTTTGTTTGTTTCCCTTGTTTTGTACAAAAGCTGACCCGTGTCAAGCTCAGCCTCTGGGGCTGGGGATTAAGGGGAAGTGTCACCTTCACCCCGTGTGGCTCATTGCTGCAGGGACACCGGCCACAAGTGACACGAGACTGCGGATGGAATCTGCATCAGGCACAACCTGCAGTGAAAGTGCCCAAATCTCCTATCGAGAGCTCACAGTGACAGAAAAGAGAGCAGGGGGGAAAAGGCAGGGGAATGGAGATGGCCACGCTGGCTCATCTCAGCCACTGCACCAAAAATCACCAGGTTTTGCAATTTCTCCATCTAAGGCTCCAGTTTTCAAAGTGCTCCAGACCAGCACTGAGAATCAGGCACAGAATCACAGAATCCCAAAATGCTTTGGGTTGGAAGGGACGTGAAGGCTCAGCTCATTTCAACCCCCTCAACACCTTCCACCAGCCCAGGTTTCTCCAAGCCCTGTCCAGCGTGGCCTTGAGCAGCTCCAGGTATGGTGCAGTCACAGCTCCTCTGGACAGCCTCTGCCAGTGCCTCCCACACAGCCTGTGAGTAAATGGGATTGCTCCCAAAATACCAGGGGCCTGGGTAAATGTGTGCACTTAGGAGGCAGGAAAAAAAGCATTTGACATTTTGCAGGGACTCCAGAAAGAAAGGAGAGCGAAGCTTTACAAAGCAGAGCTCGCCCATCATTCCTCAGTGGATTTTCGTATCTCTCCAAAAAGGCAATCTGAAAACAAAAGGCTACGAGGGACTGCAGCTGGCTCCCACAGAGCAGGCACCAAACCCAGCCACTCCATGTGATCTTTAACAGCGAGAGCACAGAGGAGGGAGGATTTTAGCAAATTGCAGCAAGGAATTAACTCTGCATCAATTTGGGGGCTTGTAGAGTAATTTCCCCCCTCAGCATGAGGGCGAGCACGCTGCAGCTGCAAGCCAGCCACGAGCCAGGGACAAGAAATACCACCAGAGCAGCAAGGAGAAGCATCAAGTGCCAACAATAAGCCAGGCACAAGCCCTAAAGTTTATTGCAAGCCCCTGTGGACCCAGGAGGGCACCGTGGGCCAGCTCCAAGCCGGTGATGGGAAGGTGCCAAAGCCCATCATCCTGTCAGAGCCATCAGCTGGCAGGGCTGCTGTGGCATGCCGGGGCTGGTGGCCCCGTGCCACGGCCAGGGGACAGGCAGTGTCCCTCTGCAAAGCATCTGCTGTGGTCGGGATAATGAGTCAGAGCAAGGGCTTCGCTGCAGCTTTCTGCAGATTTGCATTGCATGAGCTCTGGGTGTCCCAGAGGCAGGAGGAGGGACGGGGCTTTGCAGCCCAAACTGGCTCTGCTGTGCTTCAGTGCCCTGGCCCACACTGCTGGGAGCACCTGGGGGGTGGGTGCCTGCCAGGGGCTGGGCAGTCACACACCCAGAGGGCAGTGGGGCACTGAACAGGCTCCCCAGGGATGTGGTCACAGCCCCAAGCCTGACAGAGCTCAGGAAGTGTTTGGACAATTCTCCCAGGCACAGGGTTTGAAGGTTTCAAGGTGACTCTTGTGGATGATCCTGAGCAGGGACACGAGTTGGACTCAGTGATCCTCATGGGCCCCTTCCAGCTGAGCAGATTCTGTGATCCTGCATGCTGAGTGCTGGGGAGCACCCTGGATCCGTGCTGGCCTCAGAGCTCTCCCCACCAACTGCTCACAAAATGGGGCTAACACTGGCACGTCTCAAATGACAAAACAGGGCTGGGCTCTGCTTTTCCTCAAAGCCTTGCTTTGATTTTCATGCCATGGCAAAACCGAAAGGATAACGCCTGCCTTGCCCCCAGGTCACTGGAGGGGCTGGGGGTTACACAGAGCTCAGTGCAGAGCGTGGAGTCCTCCAGCCCAGAAATGCTCAGGTTTAGGGACAGATGGATGCCCCCGAGGCTTACACACCTCTGCAGGACAGGACAAGCATGCTCCAAAGGGCAGGTGCAGCCACAGAGCAGAGCCACAGGCTCCCAGGTTTGATTCCTATCGCTGAGATAAGCAGCAGCTGCAGGCTGGGAGCAGGTTCAGCTTTCAGGCTTTTGCTCAGAGCTGGGATTTTGCTTTGGGCCCATCCTCAGCCAAGAGTGAAGTGGAACAAAATCACTACAAGAAAGCATTTGGCGTCTCTGTTTCTCTGGACAAGGTCTGGTTCCCCCCCTCGCACACTCCGGTGGCTTTGGAAAACAAAATCCTGCTCCTTCTGTGTGCCAGATCCCACATGAAAATGGGAACTGCAAACGGCTCCAGCTCTCACCAGCAATTTCTGCTGGAGGAAGGAGGCTCAGATCTAAGTGTGTCTGTGCTCTGGACAATTTACATCACATTTAAAGGCTCCGAGGAGGAACTGGGGGACCGTGTTTGGCTTCTGCTGGCCCTGCTTTCATCCTTGGATGGAGCCTGAGGGGCTTTGTTCTGTGCAATAGCACATGAGGATATTTCCTGGTGCTGCCAAACTTAACAATATGACCAAGTATTCCATAACCTTTCTTATTTTCCTTTTAAGCCCCAGCCCTCACTCATATATCATTATGTAAGAAACCCTTGGCGCTCCTCATTCTTCCCATTCAAAAATAACTAAATCCGCAGGGAAAAAAACAACCCAAATCAAACAAAAACGACCCAACAAAGCAACAATGAAATGCTTCAGAAATCATCTCCTCTTGTCAAGCACACGGTTTGAAAAGCAAGGCTCTGGATTTGGAATCCTTAAGCTCTGCCATGCTTACTCTGCACTGCACAGGAGCCCCTAAGAACAACTCTGTGGCTCCTTCCTGTCTTTAATCTGCCTCAGCAGGCACAATAAACAACTACAAATGGAACAACAGTATTGGAAAAGGGGGCTGGGAGGACAGGAGAGGAGATGCTGTAATGTAGAGAAGACCTGAGAATACTGGCAAAGGCTTTTAAGAGCCATACATGCTAATTATGGTGTTAAAAACCCGTCAGTCGAAGGGCTGGATATTAAATGGAATTGGCTTGAGATGACAGGGCTGAACTGGATTTTAAAAAATTATTTATTAAAATGCTCTGGATACAAATGAATGTTCTTAGTTCAAAATGTATTATTGTCTCTCTGGCTTTGATCTGCAGAGCACTTTGAGCGATGAATGGGAGAGGTTGTCAAATTTCCCTCTGCACCGCTCTCCGAGTGACTCCCCAGCCCTCTCTGAGAGGCTGCTTTACAATTTCCTCCAGCATTATCTTTCCTTACAACCTCAGGAAGATCTGCACCAGCAAGGCCATGCCCATTGTTCTGGGGTGAATTGTCTGGGAGAAAGCACCAGCACCTGGGTGGGGCAGCTGGCCGAGGTGTGGGATGGATGGAAAGCTTGGAAGTCAGGGATGAGGCTGCTGGCAAACTTGGGATCTAAGAGCCAGGAATGAGGCTTGCCCAGAGAAAAGTATCCTTGGGAAGGACTCAGCTCTCCCCTCCCTTTGACTGTAAGTGGCCACTTGGCCTATGCACTCCGGTCTGATGGGAAATAACCGCCCTATTTGGTCATTTGGGATCTATCTGTCCTTGTCAATAGGGCAAGGGGGAAATGGGTGCAAATTGAAAGAGAGTAAGTTTAGATTGGATATTACAAAGAAATTCTTTCCTGTGAGGGTGGTGAGGCTCCAGCACAGGGTGCCCAGAGCAGCTGTGGCTGCCCCTGCATCCCTGAAAATGTCCAAGTGCAGGTTGGACAAGGCTTGGAGCACCCTGGAATAGTGGGAGGTGTCCCTGCCCATGGCAGGGGGTGGAAGGAGATAATCTTTAAGATCCCTCCCAACTCAAACCATTCTGAGATTCTATGATTAGGAAATCAGAGGCTGAGGGGTGTGTCCCATCCCCAGTTCCATGGGATGGAGAGACCAGGAGCAGCAGTGCTGCACTCATCCTTCCAGCAGCCTGGAGGAGGAGGAGGGCACCCCGTGCTGATGTGCAGGGTGCCCACAGGGCTCCAGCTGTGCACAGTGATCCCTTCCTAATGACAAACCCCCTCCAGTGCAAACCCAGGTATGCAGTTCTGGGCAAGTCCATCCCACACCATGCCTGAGAATTCCTTTCCTTGTGGCCAGGGAATCACTCTCCCCTCTCCAGTTCATCCACCACATGCAAATTCACCATTGCCTCCAGCAGCCACCGCTGGCCATGCGCTCAGACTCCCTACAGAGTTCACTCCTCTTGGCTCCCAGGTCACCTCCTTCCCTCCTCACTTTATCTCTCCTTAGCTTTTTATTTTCTAATATTATTTTTTTTTAAACAATGTCTGTACAATTTCGCTCTCGATAACACGCGAGTTAATTAAGCCGTGATCTCCTGGAGACAGGTTGCTACAAGGAGATAAGCAGCGGCTTCTGTTCGCCATAAACAGCTGTGCTCCTCTCCAGCTTCTGGGGATTTGCTGCTTTTGTACAGGAGACAAAACAATCATTGCCAATTAAACCTGGACATCGTTTTCCCCCCATCACCGGTGAGTCTCTTGACGTCACCCTTCCCCATGATCCTGGCAGAGGAGTGAGGGTGCAGCGCTGTAAAGGGAGGCTTAGGGGAAATTGATACCTGAAGTTGTAATAGACCAGATAACGGCGTGAATGCAGCACAGGGCACGGCTTGAAGGACAAAAATCACTGCAGTTCCAGCAGAGTTGGGCTGATGTGGCCTTGGTGGGTGGGTGACACCAGGCCCATGGGTTTGCCAGGGTGTGGAGGGACGGGTCTGGAGTTTAAAAGGTCTCAACACACTTTAAGGTATGGTCTCGTGTGAAAAAAAGGGAATTCAACAAATGAGATTGTGAAGCAGGATGCTGAAGAAAGGAAGTCTAAGCAAATTAAAGCAAGACTGAACAATATTGCTCTGCTCAGTGGGGGAGGTTTTTGCTCAGCTCTTTACCTGTCACCCCTTGCCCCCTGCAGAACCTGTGATTTTTACCACTTTGCACTGATTTTGGCAAGAGAGGAACACCAAACTCCGGTATAGGACCAGAACCATAAAATGGAGACAACCACTTTGACATCCCTCTGCACCAAGGCTGGAGGACACTGAGATGCAGCAGTAAGGAGGGACCTGGAGATGCACAGAGCTGGACTCCTGGCTTCCACTGCCGCGGCAGGGCTGGATGCCAGACCAGAAAAATCATCAAAATGGCACAACCTGAGACTTTTTGACTTCTGGATGCTCAGTGACCTCTTCTAGGTCTGCTTGTTGTCACCACTGATGTGCTGCCTCCAGAATTATCTTGGAGCCTGATTTCATTCCTTTACCCCTTCAAATCTGATTTAAATCTCTGCTGATTCCTGCACAGATTCTCTGAGGCAGGGGTACTCCATTGTGGGGATCAAAACACCCCAAATTCTGCCCATGACACCAGGCTCAGCGCCAGGTATTGATCTGCTGGCTCTTTCCCTTTCTTCTTTCAGCATTCCCTGTGATTGGAAGGACACAGGAGAGCTCTGCTTGTGCTCCTGATTCCTTAACCAGTCATCCCAAGGCCACAAAGTCTCTCTTGATTGCCCTTGGACTTCTTGCTGGAACTTCATTGCTGCCTATTACGAGTGACATGCCAGGAGTTGCTCATTAAACACAGTCACTCAGTCTTGGGGGGGAAAGGAGGTGGGGGAGTTCCTTTTTTATTCCCCTTGAATGTGGCTTTAATGATTTTAAATCCCTTCAACCCAATTACAGCTCTGTATCCTGATTAGGAACTGAGCTATTGTGCACTGGAACCATTATCTGGCGGCCCATAGAAAAATTAGTACCTGGAGAGGCTGCACTGGGAAATAAATCTTTTCCTGACATTTTAGGACCAATTCTTGGCCAATTAGAGTACACTTTGCCATGTAGGTAATGTGTATCCAAACTGCTCTCCCTGCTGAAAAGGGCAAGCAGAGAACAAGTGTAATCCATGCAAAAGAGGAGGAAAAATCACCGGCTGCCAACAAACTCTCCAGTGCTTCCCGACAAGTTGTGTGCCCTCTGCAGAGCTCCATCTGACCCCAAAGCCGTGGGGCATGCAGCAAGAGGAGCTGCTGCTCTTTGTGCCACCAGCCCCATCCCACTCTTGTTTCCTGTCCCATCTCAGAGCCCTGGGCTTGAACTGCAGACCCTGAGCTGCAGATGTGGGTGGGTGCAGAGGGATGGATGCAAAGCCAAAGAAGAGGTCCTGGTTTGGGATGGACATGTCCCAGTGTGGCCCTGAGGCATTTCGCTCCCCAATGGTCCAGGTTTTGACCATCCTGACAATGAGGGCATGGCCAATGGAGCTGAGAGACTTTTCACAAGCTGTACAGAGGCTGCTGATGGCTCCAGGACATCCCAGAGGGGACAGGACAGACCTCAGGTGGATCTGAGGAGGTTTATGTCCAAGCTAGGGTGGCATGGACCACAAACCTGCTTCACCAGCCCCAGCCCTGCGGCAAGAAATGCAGCTCCCATTGCACAAAGGACTTGGACAAAATGAGCAGACAAGGAGGACATTGAGGGAAATGCAACTGCCCTGGAGGAAGCTCCTTCTAAGCCATTTCTCCTTTGCTAGCACCTGTTCAGTTGGTTTGGCACCTCTCTGTCCCCTCCTCCTCCACTCCTCGGCTGGAGCTGTTCTAACAGAGATTCCCTAATTGCTAAAAGTTGCAAAGAACTCGCTCAGGTGTCCCAGTCCATAACCAGGGCTGTGGACAACCCTCCCAGCTGTCCCCATGCACAGCATGAGATGCTCCCATTGTCCCCTGTGCACTGGAAGCACCAGGTCACCCGGCTCTCCTTTCTCCCATCCCTCTCCTCTGCAGTGTTTCCAGGGCAACAGGCAAACCAAGGATTTAAACAAAAGTGAACCCAAAAAAGTAGAAGATGCCAAACCTACCCCCTCTCAGCTGAACAGAGAGATGTGCCCAGTCCAAACACCTCCCAAGGGAGCCCAGACCAGTGCCAGAGGGCAGGTGACCATCAGGGACAGCACTGCAGGAGGCTTTGAGGATGGATGTTTGCTTCTGGAGTCAGAAATCCCAACTACATGGTTGTTACAAGATTCCCAGAGCAGGTCTGGGAACCTCTCAGCCATGAGTTGGATGCACCCTCTGAGCCAGATCCTTGTCTTGGCAAGGTGGGAAAAGCCTGGCTCTACCTTACAGATGAACTTGGAATAACCATTAGTCCTGATCACCCCTCCAGAAGAAAAGAACAGAACGAAGAGCTGAGAGCACAGCAGAGATCTGGTTACGCCATGATGGTGGTTCCCACCTCCCCCACCCCAAAAACTGAGCTCAGCAAAGACCCAAACCCCCAAAGTTCCAATCACCTCCAACCACGAGGCAGAACCTCAGAATCACAGAATCACCAGGTTGGAAGAGACCTCCAGGATCATCCAAGTCCAACCCAGCCCTGACACCTCAACTAAACCCTGGCACCCAGTGCCACATCCAGGCTTTTCTTAAACACATCCAGGGATGGTGACTCCACCACCTCCCCAGGCAGACCATTCCAGTCCTTTATCACCCTTTCTGTAAAAAACTTTTCCCCGATATCCAGCCTGGATTTCCATTGGCACAGCTTGAGGCTGTGTCCTCTGGTTCTGTCAGTGCAGCCTGGAGAAAGAGCCCAAGCCCAGCTGAGCACAGGCACCTTTCAGGGAGCTGTGGGGAGTGATGAGGGCACCCCTGAGTCTCCTTTTCTCCAGGCTGAACAAGCCCAGCTCCCTCAGCCGTTCCTCACAGGGTTTGTGTTCCCAGCCCCTCCCCAGCCTCGCTGCCTCCCCTGGACACGAGCTACAAAAGGCAGCTGAGCATTTGTGATGAATTTGCTCTCTGTTCTCCAGTGAGATCTCAGTGGGCAGCCCTGGCTGCCACCAGCACGGCAGTCCAGCTGTGCAGGCACTAATGGCACAGCTGGACTGAGCCAGTCACTTGGCAAATTAAACTGGTGCCTCGTGTTGCCTTTTAACACCTTCCCCGCTCTCCCTCACGGGGAGGCAGCGGGAGAAGGGATGGAAGGTCTGTGGGATCGTGGTGCACCCAGGGAATGGGAACATCCAGGATGGATCACACCATCCCCGCCCTGGGGTCGGGTTAATGGTGCGTGGGCCTCTCGACACAACTTTTTGTCTATAAAAATACTAATGGCGAGCAGTTAAATTCATCCCTGGTGAGAAGATGATCATAGTTAATGGAATTAATGCAAGGTTTTAATTTGCCTCTCGCTGCTCGGTCCTAGCAACTCCCCAGCCTCCAGCACAGGCGCCAAGAAGGCGATGTTTGATCTTCCCTCCCCTGGTACTCGTGTACTTCTCATCCTTTTCACCATCTGGAGGTGGGAAAACCCATCAGGGCTCCCTGCTCTGCTGCAGGACTGACAATCAGGAGGCCTGGAGCTGCAAACCCCAGCTCAGTCTCACCTCTGGAGGTGCAGCAGAGGCTCAATTTGTGATCCTCAACACGTGGTCCAGCAGCTTTTGGGAAAGGACTGGGGTAAGGAGAGGTCAGCAGTGAAGGGTTCCCATGGCCACAGCAGTCACCAGCACCTTGTCTTTGTGCAGGAGCACCCATGGGTGCCACCAGCCCTTGTGGAGATATAGACCAACATAGTCCAAATTTTGGGGTGCAAACTCAAACACAGGGGCTCCTGGGATGGCTGGGACACCAGGGAGCACACACAGCATGGCAAAAAAAATCATGGAAAAGCTGCAAAACCAAGTGATGAAGCAGCCAGGAACAGCCTGATCCAAATAGACTGGAACAGCAGAGATGGGGGGAAAGGAAAACAGTATTAAAAAAGCAGCGGTGTGTTGCTGAAATGAGATTAGAACAGTAACAGGTTCCCTCCCGTGCCAGCTAAATCCCCATTAAATCAGATTAATGCAGATGGTCTTTATGTAACTGACCAAGACGATAGATCAATATTGTTGTTTCAGTCGGGGAAGGAAAAAAATTGTCCTGTCTGACAAAAACACATCATTGCTACCTACAGCACCCTGCACCTTGCTCAGGACTGCCCGAACCAGGCTGGGTCAGTCTGGAGAGGACAAACCATCACAGATGGATCATACCAGTAACTACCACCACCCTGGGGGAAAAAAAAAAAAACCAAACTAAATCAAGTTTTTCCTCTCTTGGAGGGAGAAAATTTGGGGTTCTCTCCTTGCCAGGGCTGTGAAGTTCCATGTCCCACAGCAGGACCTTGCTGGGAAGTCCCCAGCAGCCACAATTGTAATCCATCCAGACATTTCCTTGTGTCAGCAACACTGAAGAGCTGCATCCCACCCAAGTTCCATCTGCAGTGACATTTTCTATTATTCCCCACTCCTACTAAACCTGCTCCCACTTTTGCTGTGGTCAGAATTCTCGCTGCTTGCAGGGCACCCCTCCCAGCCCTCAGATCCACCAAGTGAATAAAAATGGAAAAAAAAAGAGGCTGGAGAGCAGGGCAGCCTGGGATTATTTTCTCCTGGAGCCACTATCCAGGGGCCTGTAGCACAATTAGCACCTGGAGAGGCTGCACAGAGATATAAATCTTTGTGACATTTCAGGACCGATTCCCCACCAATTAGAGCACCCCGGCTCTCGCCGTCAGCAGCCTCGCCACTGCAAAGGCCAAGCCCAGAGGATGGAAAAATCCATCAGGAGAGAAGACAGAGAGTGCAGGGAGGGCTGAAACTGGGGTCCTCCCTTGCCAGCCTGGTCCATGAACCACCCATGGTTCTCCTGTATCACACTGAGTGGTGGGAATCATTCCCCCTGCTTGCCCAGAGCTCAAAATCCCATCCAAAATCCCATCCAAAATCCCATCCCAAGCTCTTCCCACAGTTTGGAGAAGCACCTGGGAGCTCTGGCTCCCTCCCTCCACCTCATCATTAGAGATGGATGAGATGCTCTGCAGGAAATGCTATTTTTGTTACAGGTTTGCAAAGGGAGAAGCACCATGGACACGCCAATTCACCCACTTTTTGTTCTGGTTTTTATCTCCAAACTCTTCCGTTTGAAACAGTCTTTCCCTGCAACCTTTCCTTTACATTTGCTTTATATCAGCCACAAATCTGAAAGCTCAAAAGCAAACACCAGACTACTTGGATTTTGCTGAGGCAAAAGAGTGAAATCCAGTCAGAATATTTTCCAAGATTTTAAATCCACTGACATTTTGAAATGTTTCGTTTGTGATCTGAGCCTGAATGATTTTTTTTTGATACCATCAATCCAAGCACCACTTCCAACCTCAACTGCCTTTTCCAAGCTTTTGCTCTGCCCTCTACAAGAGCAACATTCCTCCATCCCTCTCCTGCTCTGAATTGCTGCCTCCAAGTGCTCTCTAGGGGGGATTTCTTTTGGATCACGGCTGCTTAGCCTTGAATCCCAGAATCCCAGAATATTTGGGGTTGGAAGGGACATTAAAGCCTATCTCATTCCACCCTCTGCCATGGGCAGGGACACTTTCCTCTAGACCAGGTGGCTCCAAGCCCTGTCCAACCTGGCCTTGGACACTCCCAGGGATGGGGCAGCCACAATTTCTCTGTGCCAGTGCATGAGGAGCTGTAAGGATTCACAAATTTTATAGCAGTAATTCTGCTTTCTTAGCTTTGACACCCTCCCACCAACCCCACAGCACCAGGCAAGGGCTGGGAGAGGTTCAGGCATGCAGAGCTCAGCCTTGCTGTGGAATCTCCTTCGGTGCTCACAGAGCTAAAAATAGTCATAAATTCCTTCCCCAGGTAGAGTTCTCTCATCCCTGGGGGAAATCAATCACAGCATCAAAGGGAAGGCAGCTCCAAAGGGCTCCGGCAGAGCCGCACGCACTCAGAGAGAGGCACCAGGGGGTGGATAACAGCAGCAAACCCTGTAGTCAGCAAGCCCTCCCCACCTGGTTGTTTTTCTCCTTTTCTGGTTTAACTTTTAATTATTTTTAAAGGTTGTTTGGGTTTTTTTCAGGCTTGCTAAGGATTGAGTGGCAGAAATCTCAAATTTAATTTAATTAGCACCTCCTCCCTGCCTGGAAATGGCTTTTCTTCATGTCTGACAGTTCCACCCTTTGACTGCCATCGCCTCCTTCCCTCTGTGTTTCCAAAGGACCTGAAAAAAATCTTGTCCCCTGCTTTATTTGTGCTCAAGCCCAAGCAAAGACATACTGAAAGCTGCTGGGATGGAGATGGGATGCAGCAAACCCAGCAAGAGTGGAAAGAAGCAGCACACACATTATTTTTTCCTTTTCTCTATCCTAAGGAGATGCTGATTTAATTGCATTTATTCCTTGGCAATTGGTGGCAGACGTGGAAGTGACAGTGACATTAGATGGAAGGCCGATAATAAATACCAGCATTAAAAACAAACCCATGTGTGGGTGCAGGCACTGTAAATTGGCATCTGTGCAGGACAAGAGCCGCTGTGAAAAACATCCCATGGCAAGGCTCTCCACGTACAGTGTTAATAGAGCAGGAAAGGCACATAAAATCCAAAGATTCCCACTGCTTTTACAAGCCCTGTGTGTTGAGGGTACAGGTAAAGCTCCCAGAGCAGCAGTTCAATGTGCAAATCCACTTGAACGAGCAGAAAAGGAATAACCTCCCTGCTCAGGTGTCCTTTTTTCCCAGGAAAAGGCATCCACGCAACAAGGGGCAGAATTGGCCCTGACTACATCCCTCCTGCAAGCCAGGAATTTGTTATTCTAAATATACACTAATTACACATCAGTGGGGAGGGCAAGAAGACCCCGCACGGTCGCATGAATGTGCCTTGATTGGCATGGCAGGCTGGGCTGCACTGTGTCCTAACAAGTGTGGAGTGTTTGCTGATGGGGAGAGATGGGCTGGCTTTGGGGGGGCTCTCTGGGAGCACCAGGCTCAGGATTTGAGTGCCTCGAGGCTCCCTGGGAAATCAGCACGGACCTCACCCGCAATCAGGAGCGCCGAGGTTACGCTCGTGATTAGCTGGGAAAGAACTGGTCTGGGGAGGGGAGCGCTGCCTGCATGCCTGGGCTTCACGGAGTTATGCAAAGTGGGTTTTGGAAACAGGACTTGATTTCTCGCTGAGAAAAGTCCTTCTGCCTCAGTGTTGAACCGGTTTGGGGAGCTTCATGTTGTGCTGGGGGAGGAGGGTTTGGAGTATCTGTTGATAAACCCACATTTCTATGGGGAAATGGAGTATTTAAAATTGTCTGCTTCCAGAGAGACAGGGAAAAGAAAAACCAGACCCACTCGAGCATGCCCTTGGCCTCAGCAGGCGCTGTTTAACCCCTTTGCCACCCAGAGTGTTTTACTCTGGGGCAGCAGAGTCCCTTGTAAGTGTTATGGTCACTAATAAGTGTTACAATCACATATCACAGTGACTTTTATCTGGTAACCACCAAGCTGGGCCTGGATCTCTGGGAAGCAGGACAGCACCCGGATCAGGGACTGAACCTCATCACAGCACAACAGAGGGAAGGGACAGCAAGTGGAGACAGAGCCTGCATCTCCTCATTTCCAGGCAGTCTCCTCCACCAGACACTCTGTGCCTCCCCATCCAGCACCAAAAATTAAGAGAGGGACAGGGGATACCTTCATGGGTACAACAAGGAGTGACAGATCTGAGGCTGATGGAAACCTGTAATGTGGGAAAGATCTTCCTGACTCTGCAGGCGACCACACATTGGAACAGGCTGCCCAGAGGGGAGCGGAGTCTCCATCACTGGAGATATCCCAGAACCATCCACAGTGCAGTGCCACATGTTCTGGGATGACCCTGGGAGGTTGGAGAGGGTGATTCCTCCCAACCTGACCAGTTCTGGGACATTCAAAGGCAGAGGCTCCCAGACATTCCCAGCAGGAGCAAAGGGGACACAACCACGTCTCATCTCTTCCTCGAACAACCTGGAAATGAGGTTCCCTCGCTTGCCCCCTTCTCCCTCTGCACTCCAACACCCCACCGAGTCCTGACCCTGCTCTTCTCCTGCTGCTGACCCTCCCATCTCCTGTTGGTCGGGCACACACAGAGCATTGTCCTTTTTAAACAGGATCTACTACCCTGCAATTACCGAGCGTGGAGAGGAGGACGGGAGTTGTATTGACTTACAAAGCCCACACGGTTGGAATGCAGCCCAAACAAATCAATGGCATATTTAGCCAAATAAACTGCTCTAGCAAGCTGATGACTCCAGACCTCCACTGGTCTGGAGGATATTTTACTGGAATGCCTGGTGGTTCGCAGGTGGAGCAGTTTTAAAAGCAGGAAGCAAATGAATGCAGTGGCAGACAAGGGGGAATGGATTGATGCTCAAAGAGAGCAGGTTTAGATTAGATATAGGGAAAAAATTCTTCCCTGTGAGGGAGGTGAGGCCCTGGCACAGGGTGCCCAGAGCAGCTGTGGCTGCCCCATCCCTGGGAGTGTTCAAGGCCAGGTTGGACAGGGCTTGGAGCACCCTGGGATAGTGGAAGGTGTCCCTGCTCATGGCAGGGGCTGGATGAGATGAGCTTTAAGGTCCCCTCCATCCCAAACCATTCTGGGCTTCTGTGATAACATCGGTGCTACGCGCATGATTTCCACATTCAGCAGAAGGTTCAACCCTCAGGTGATGTCCTAGAAGTTTCATCAGAGTTAAATTATTACATGAATCTGTCCATGTTGGCAACCACCCACAGTTATTTCCTCTTTTCCATGAAAATCTGATCATGAGAAAGGATTGGCGACACTGATCGGGGGTCACAGCTCTTGGATAAGCACAGATGGGAAACCAAGAGTGTTGAAGAAGAGAAGCTACCAGGGAAGAGAGACACGAAAGGGAAAGTGGGAACACAAGTAGGTGTAGCTCCGCTCTTCCAGAAAAGCCAACTCTCTATGAAACAGCAAACCTGGTCACTTTTACACCCCATGGCTCCCACATTCAATCTTTAACAGCCAGAGGAGATGCTGGATGTTTGCACCCCAAACCTGCCACCCTTCCCCAGAAAAGTCAATCCCACCACACAGACTTGTACACCAGTCCCTGAATGAGGCCAGGTCGCAATAATCACTGTACAAGCACCAAACAGGTCCTTGGGCAGACTGGATTTGCTCTTCCCATAGCTTTGTGTCCAGGGAGCAAAAACATGTCCCACACAGAAGCCACAAATTAAATAAGCAGAGTACTTGAGGTCACCTTCTCCAAACCTTTGAAAAAAGTATATATTATTAAACAGACACATGTCAACAGGGAAGGTAATTTGGACAGAAAGACCTGAAATGTTTGTTTTGCAAAGTGCTTTTGGAAATGGACACTTTCCAGCTTTTTTAATTTTTCCTTTTCTTTCACTCTTGGCTGAAACTCTTCACCATGTTTGGCAGGGCTTCACAGATGGCGCTGGCCGACCCACAACTGAATTTTTCAGAGAATAAGCTATTTGTCCAAAAGAAGAAAACATGCCCAGATTTTCTAGGTTCCAACCCTCTCCCACGCTGCTCTTCCTGCCGCTGCAGCCGTCAGCTCGCCCACCCCGCGGCAGAGGCTCCGGCAGGGCGGCTGCACGCAGGGAGGCTCCTCGGGGAGCTGACCGGTGATTCCCTCCTCAGGAGAGGGATGCAGAGGGCCAGGAGCATCCCTGGCCACGAGCATCCCCTCCCTTACAATGAGCATCTCCTGCCGTGAGCGGTGGATGGCACAGCAGCACCCAACGCCTCCCTGTGGGAATGAGGAGGGATTTTTGCACCCAAGGGCGCTGTTCCCTGGCTGAGCAAGTTCTCTCGGTCTCTGCTGCCCGCAGACAGGATGCAAAGCTCAGCCTGGGTGCACGGGAATGGTTGTGGTTTGCAAGTAAACAAATGTGCTGGGTAAGATTTGCTCTATGGCCGGGCAAATCCGCTTTGAGTCTGAGCCTCTGGAAGCGGAGCCAGGGGAGGAGATTAATCCCCAGAGCCCCAGTTCAGCAAGCTCAGCACTGAGTCAGCCGGGGGGGTGCCCAGGAGATGTGGGTGCTGATCCATCGGGATACACCCCGATCCCTGAGCACCTCCGGGAGGGCTGGGAGAGGCTTTTAAGGACACTTCAAAACCTCTTCGCAGCACCCAGCCGGAAAAGGGAGACAAAGCGCTGTCACTCAGCCCGTGTGCAGGCAAGGAAGGCACCAACATCTCGTGTTTCTGCAGGGGATTGCAGCTCCCTTCCCTGCTGCAATCCCAAAGGCAGCCCAGCTCCCTCCTCATCCCGCAACACCCCAAAAGCTGTGATGCCACAGCCCCAAAAGGACGATGAGGATGGCTGGCACAGGGGAGTAGGGGGACAGTGCTCTGCCCTCCAGCTCTCCTCAGCTCCAAGACTCTCTGATGGACAAAACAGACCCCAAAACTAATCCCAGTCTCTTTACTGAGATAACATTCAGCCCCTAAACCCCAGCTAAGGAACAAGGAGTGTTTATCCAGGCTGCAGATGGGAAATCTGGGTCCTGCACACACAGTGAAATCCCTGCTTAACCTAAACTCCCTGCAGCTTTGGGGGCAAGACCAAGAAAGGAGACAGAGATTTAAGGCCCTGGAAAAGCAGGCAGGCCCCCTGTGGGATTTTCAAAAACATGGGAGTCAGAGGAGAGGGGAAAGTCTTTCAGGAGCTGACCCTGAGCTCCACCAGCACCCCACAAACACAGCCCTGCCTCGATCACAGAATTCACAGAGTGACCAGGTTGGAAGAGACCTTCAGGATCATCCAAGTCCAACCCAGCCCCAACACCTCAACTAAACCCTGGCACCCAGTGCCACATCCAGGCTTTCCTTAAACACACCCAGGGATGGTGACTCCACCACCTCCCCGGGCAGACCATTCCAATACTTTATAACCTTCTGTGAAAAACTTTTCCCTAATATCCAGCCTGGATTTCCCTTGGCACAGTTTGAGGCTGTGTCCTCTGGTTCTGTCAGTGCTGCCTGGAGAAAGAGCCCAAGCCCAGCTGAGCACAGGCACCTTTCAGGGAGCTGTGGAGAGTGATGAGGGCACCCCTGAGTCTCCTTTTCTCCAGGCTGAACAAGCCCAGCTCCCTCAGCCGTTCCTCACAGGGTTTGTGTTCCCAGCCCCTCTCCAGCCTCGCTGCCTCCCCTGGATGCTCTTGGGTGATCCGCACCGGCACCGTTGGGAGCAACGCGCTCCTGGTGATAACACAGACAGGAGCAGGGATCTGCCGGAGCTGGGGGGAAGTCGCCACATGGCCGTGTCTGCAGCAGCTGAGGAGCGAGCTGTCGGTGTTTGCTCACAAACAATATGCTCGTCAGGATCTGGCCTCGTCTCTCAACTAGAAGATTTCCTTATGGAAGTTTCTCCGCGGGGAGCAACGCTACAGAACGCGCGCGGTGGGATCGGTCTGGCAGCCAAAGCTCCCATGGAAAAGGCATGGCCGGCGTTCCAAACGCCTGCTGTCCATCAGATCTGTCTTCCATCAACTAAATATTGCTAATATCATTAAAATATCTTCCCCTCTTTGCCTGTAGTGCTGTTACCCTGCTGGTTTTGTTCTAGCAAGGACCCAAAAGAAGTTTTCTATTTTTTTTTCACACTTTCACTTACCAAAAAAGTTGAAAAACAAACAAAAAATCTATTTCTGTTATTTGTGGCTTTTCTTCCTGACAAGTTCACACCTCTGCTGTCCCTTCAGAGGATGCATCGAACACTTGTGAGGTACAAGTGACCTGGCAGAGGCCCCAGCTGGAGCTGTGACATGATACCCAGTGCTGGAGAAGCAGATGCTGCCTCATTTTCCCAGGAAGCCCAACAGAGCCTCAGTCACCACCTGGAGAGGAGAGCTCCCAGTGATTTTATAACTGTCAAAGCCTGAGGAATCAGAATGGTCACCAAGCAAATTCATGTATTTTTTAAACCTAAAGGAAAACTTGGCTGTGGAGTGTGAGCACAGCTGGGAACTCAGCCTGGAGCTGAGCCCCCCAGTCCTACCTGCAAAGTCAATTTACTGCTTGGGTTTATTTGTTGGGGAGGAAATTCCCCATCCATGGAGGCATGTAGGGAGAAGGGTCACAAATCTGCCAAGCTGCTGCTCCCAAAACTTCCCCAGGGCTGCTCACAGGCAGAGGGGTCGGTGCTGCCCAGGGAGCCCCACGCAGCTCCTCGAGTGTCTGATCAGCTGTGCAGAGTTTGCACAGCTTGGGAGGAAATGAGCTCTTCCAGCTCATCCCTGCCACTGCCAGCTCTTCCTTTTAGCCCCCTGCCTGTGCTCCTTGGAAGACCTTTGCCCATAAAGGCAGTGGAGCAGTTATTGTAATACCCAGGGATCCCAAATGTTGCTATTTCCAGCAATATCAATAAAAAAGGGAAAAAAAGACACTCCCGTGGGTGCTGCAAAATTCACCCCTTGGGGCTGCCCACAATTCATCTGAATTTCTGAAGTTCCCAACTCTCCAATCACCTTCAATCCAGCCTGTAGCTTGTTCAGTAAAAGAGGAATGGTGATGCCTCTCAAGCAGCAACACTTCTGCTGTGAACCACAGCAATCCACACAGGATGGGTTTTCCTCCAAGATACGGACTGGGAAGCCAAGGGGACCTGGGGAACCCAAGGCCATGTGCTGATCCCCCCCCGCTGCTGTTGTTCAGCATCCCATAATGTCATGTCCATTTGCAGATTGCACTTTATTGGTTTTTATTTGGCAGCCTCGCCTGACTCTGCCCTTTAATTTATCCATTATACATCCTGATTAATTGGCCGATAAAGCCCGGTCCAGTTTTTTAAAACAAATTCCCAGTCCATTTGCTTTTAGTGGAACTGTGAACAAGGCGTTTAACTCATTACAGCACCGCGCTCGTGCCTGGGGTTCGCTCTGTAAGCAGAGATTGCAGGATCATACATATGGAACACAGCTCTGAGCTGCAGAAATTATCCCTCCGAGCCCGGGGCTGCTTCAGGAGAGATCCCACAGCTCTCCTGGAGCGCTGCACAGGGACAGCCCCTTCCTCCTGGTGGTTCTTCTCCCAGGAGAGCAGGAGCCTTTCTCTCCATGCATTGATGCTGGGTTGATTAGTTCCCACAAAACCAACTTTTGCACTTCTCTTATTTTCGGCTTCATTGCCCAGCTGCCCTGTTTCATAAGGAGCCACCTCCAGACTCCCTTTCTTCCCATATACCCTCTTTTAGGGCTGTGAAAAAAATCTCCCTAACCCAAAACATCTCCAAAGCCATTACTGCAGCCTCTTTCCATCCCTTTGCCATGGTGCAGCCCTCCATCTGCAAATTCCTGGCTGCTATCCCTCATATCTTTTAGGGTTGGGAAAAAAATCTCCCTAACCCAAAACATCTCCAAAGCCATTACTGGAGCCTCTTTCTATCTCTCTTCCATGATGCAGCCCTCCATCAGCAAATTCCTGGCGGCAATCCCTCATCCCCATACACCCAGCACAAACACCTCCTCCTGAGCCGTGCTTCTGGAGGAGGATTCACGTCACCCGTGGCAGATGCCTCCTTGGGCATTCCTTGCTCCCACACCGCTCCTTGTTTTGCCTGCAAACCCCCCAATCCCTCTTTTTCTCAGCACCCAAAACCCCCAAAATAAATCTACCAGAGCCTGTTCCAGGTGCAAATGAGGAATGACACATGCAGAGATGGGAGCAGGGGAGAAGGGAATTAATTCTGCTGGGCTGACTCTTCAAAAGCACAAAAGGAGGAAAGAAAACTAAGGGGAGAGCAATTCCATTCTCCTGATTATGAAACCAGGAGTGAATAAGCGATGGACTTCCACAGGGCGCCTTAATTCCTGCCCGTCAGCCTGGCTGCCTTTTCTCCCCTCCAAATGTTATTATCTCACTCTCCTGGCGTGAACAGGACTGGGTGCATCTCTCCGTCTCACCAGCTCAGCTGATAAGCTTGACAGACCTGGCCACTGGTGACAGCATTCACATTTCCACTGGATAAAGTGCCATTTACATGAGGCAAGTGCTGGTGATTTTCCATCAGCCGGGACAGAATGAGGATGGGAACAGCTTGTAAGCTTCCCTTTTTTTTTTCCTCCCTGGTTTGCTTTTTTTGTTGTTGTTGTTGTTTTCTTGGTGGGTTTTTTTTAAGGGCAAAATCTGGACTTTCTCCTCCGCTCACATTTATAAACATCACCACGAACAAGGCCCTGGCCCTGATTAAAATTCCCAACATGCCAGAGTTTGTAAAAATCTCCGGCCCAAAGCAAAACAAGCTCAGGGAAAAGTCTGGCAACCCATTATATCTGGCTGTTGTCGAGGGGATTAGAGGGGAATTTGGCACGCTCCCCTTTTCCTTCCTTCGGACTCATGCCTTATATTTTTCAGGGACCCTTCTTTAGCCCACACTGCTTTCTTCTGGATGGTTTTAAATGTTCCCTTTTGTCTTCCCATCACAGCCGTTTTCTTTGCCTTTTACTTGACAAATCGTTGCCTCCTTTAGGCAGGAAAACCAGGGGCCAGTTCCCACAAGGAAAAGTGTGGGGCTGGGAAAAATGTGAGGCTGAGACACATTCCTTTGCTATCAGTCTCCTCCCAGCAAAGCCTCCCTTCCTTCTGCCCCTCCTCAGCCCTTAAGGGGGACACTGGTCCAGCTGACCTCATCTTGTCCCCTTCCCTCACCAATGAAGGGAAGAGGCTCTGCCAGCACGGAGCTATCCCCAGGGATTGCCTGGGGGATTGGGGGGATGCAGCTGCAGCTCCAGGCTGTGTGGAAGAGCTGCAAACCTCACTCTGAAATCCCTGCTCGGTGCTTTGCCCCCTTCTCCAGACATGTCACGTCCCAGCAGCCACGGCACCAACACGAGGAAAACTCCATCCCTGGGGAGCGGGATGGAAGCAATAAAGATCTCTGAGAGTGCTGATAACACCAAGGTCACCAGCTAAGGGCATGCTCTGCTGTGACAACAATTTTTTTAATTAAAAAAATAAAATATATCTCTCTCTCACTCCTTTTTTTTTTTTTTTTTTTTTTTTTTAATTTTAGTTGATCCACAAACTTCTTGCTGGCTTATTTCAGACCAGCAATCCCAAAGCCATGAAGGTGGATCCCCATCCAACAGCTCTGGCAGTTCATCACTGCCAGGTTTAGAGGACACCACAGCCTTGCCATGGATGGGGCTCCATGGAGGTGACAACTGGGCTGAACTCAACAGCACCAGCCTTGGAAGTTCATGCATGGGAATGCTGGAGATAAGGATGGTGCAAGGACAAAAAAACCCTGGCAAATGTACATTATGCCTGGTGAAAATATGGGAAATCCTCCTAGAATCTTCTCCTTGCATTATATTTGCAGGAAGATTCTACTTTTAGGTGTTTTAACAGCAGAATTCTGAATCTACCTATTGCTCTACGTCTCCATCTGCCTTCCTGATAGGAAAAAATATCCAGATAAGGGAAAATTCACACAATTTTACGATTGGTACATTCTTCTTAACTGCCCACAAGCAGCAGCCAAGCATTTACATGAAGGACAACAGGACACAGGCACAGGGTGGTGAATTGTGGAAATGGAAAACAACCTCGGGATCAGGGGAGGGAAAACAAGAGAGATTTCACCTTGTTTCTGCCCCATTTTATTTAGGGACCAGCAAAGTCCCTAAATAAATATATGATATTTGGGCACCTGCCCAGTGCTGGGGGCAGCATGGAAACTCCAAGAAATTTTCTGAGGTGTTCACCCCCAGCTCCAGCCTTTGCCCTGACACCACCTGCAGGGACTGCCCTGGTTTCACACCTAAATCCCTGCTAGGAAGGGCAATCCCCAGCCATCCAAGGGATGCTGTTGGGTTTCCAAGGATATGACAAGCCCAGGTCCCTTATCCAAGCACAGGCTGCCGTCCCCAGGGCCGGGCACAGCTTGGGTGGGAGGCTGAGCACAGGAGCTGATGGGGTCTTTGTGCCTCTGTCATTAATCATAAGGACACAGGGAAGGGTTACAGCTCCTCCAAGCAGGCAGCGAGCCAGGCATGGAGGAGGAGGAGGAGGAGGGAAATATGAGACCCCTTTTGCCTTCAGGAATAATCCTGGAAATGCCAGAAGCCAGAAGTCTTTGACTCCACCCCAGGCTCCATCCCCTCCCTTGAACTGCTCCAACAGAGCCCAGGAACTGCAGCTACCCAACCAAAAGTGGGAGAAATCTTCCTCCTTTCTTCGTGCCTGCAAAACTCATCCCAGCACGGCAGCTCCAGCCTGGTAGGAGCTGCACAGAGAGGAGGAGCCCATGTGCCTGCACATCCTCCTCTCCTAAAACCTTCCCGGGCCAGCCCCTCACATCTGCCGTGCTGCTCCCCCTGCCCCTCACCTGCTGTTCACACAGACATTCCCACCCGGCTCAGGCCACCAGCTGCACTGGATTTTTCCAGCCCCTCCTCCTCCATCCAACCCCACAGACCATCTCCATCCCCACGTCCTCCCGCTGCTGGACACAGCAAGAGCTGGAGGCACTGCAGCAACCCCAACCCTCTTATCCAGCTGGAAACTCAGTCTTGGCTCTCGGGCTGATAACCCTCTGAGAATGCTGTCTAAAAGTCCTTCTCCCAAGCCCCGGTGCCAGAAGAGAGAGTCAGGATGCGTCCGTATCGTTCTCAGAGGTTGTTTATTGTCTCTTATCTAAGTACATTCCGTTCTCACCTGGCTTGGGTGCTGGCTACAAACCTGATCATCATTGACTGACCACCTCGAAGGCGGTCGTAATCTTTTATACCAAATATTACATGATTTATGTTTATAGTAAGATACCAACACCCATCACCTATGTTAGACAGTGCACTTCTGTGCTAAACCAATCCAAAAGTGCCACCACCACGGCAGGAGATGGAGGACAAGAAGGAGAAGGACAGGGGCACACCCAGATCCCTCCATCTTGCCTGCTTGAACCTCCTTTATGAACCCCAAAATTCTACATTAACACCCTAATTAATCCCACACTTGTGGTTTGTAATTCTTCATACAAGGTTGGTAACCGCTCCCATGGGCTAAAATCGAAGGCACTTTGGTATTTTGGACTTTGTGCCAGGGTCTCTGCACCCCTTGCCAGGGTCTCAGATCACCCAGGGCAGATAGAGAGATGTCCTGGGTTCCGATAACTCAGGATTTGGATTCAGGATGCTCAAGCTCCTATTTAATTCATCCCAAGATCTGCACAAAGCCCCTGCCTGGCAGAGGGAGGGTGCCCTAATATCCCAGATCCTGGGAGAAAAAGCTCATTTACTACTATTTTTATTAATTCATACAAACCTGCTCCTCAAATCCTAGCCTATGGAAAGGAGACCTTGGGAATTCACAAACCTTTAGGGATATAAATATTGCACGGAGCACGACAGCCTCGCAAACTGTGCATGATAGGTGAGCAAATCAACTCTAGCCTCATCAGAAAAGACTCCAGAGCCCAAGTCAGCTCCAAAGCTCCAGTTTTCCTTGGATTGCACTGCAAAAAATAACTCCCCAGAGTTCAAATTCACAGCCATGCCCCCAACTATCTCCCCAGCCATTCCCTTGTGAAGTCTTTCTTCCTGTCCTGGTGCTAAGGAGGGTTATTACTCCTTCCTCCCAGCATGCGACAGAAATGTTTGTGCAGAGAAAAAAAAATCCCCCAAGTCAGTACATTAATGTCCTGCAATGAAAAATAGATCTGTCTAAATATGCTCAAGGTAATTCAGAATACATTTGAGGTGATTTCAGGCTCTAAAGTCTGCCTGTAACAGCATTTCAGGCTGTGTTTATCAGTGCTTTCCCCCTGCACTTGCATTTTTTTTCCCTCCCTAGTTATTTTTAAAACATTTGCACAACAACAGAACCTAATGATCATGGCTAAGGGTAGAAATCAGCTTCCCAGCAGCCTCTCCCAGCTCTGGAAATTTTACCTTCCCATTTCCCCAGCCCAAAGCCTTGCAGCCTGGGGTTGAGCTAAGGTCAAGGCGAAGAGCCCGATCCCCATCCTAGAGCTGCAAATCTGCAGTGAGAGTCCTGAATCCTGCCAGATTTCAGCCTGGGCAGCGTGCAGTGATTCAGAGTGACAGCAAAGGTCGGGTGGGAGCTTTGCCTTTACAGCCCTGGCACAAACAACAGGGAACACCTCTCCCAGCAGCTAAAGCTGAGGATGCTCCCTGGGTTTCTCTAGGACCAAACCCTGCTCTGGTTTCAACCCCTCAGCCTCACAGCTGCTGTAGGATGAACTTTCCCAAGCCAAAGGGTGCACAGGGTTAGGGTGAGCCCTGATATTTGCTGAAACAAATATTTCTGCCCTGAAACATCCCATGGGACCCTTTGGAGGGACAGCTCTGGAAACTCCTCCCGGCCCTCCCTGCTGATTCCCCACGAGGAGATGGGAGCTGGACAGCTCACCCAGGGTGAGCAGCCCTCTGTCCTAGATGTGACCCACCAAACCACTGCTCCCAGGAGCACATCCCACTGTGGAGGCCCATTTCTCCTGTTGGAGCTTTGGGGAACAGCTCCGTGGTCCCCCCTAGCCTGCTGAATCTCATTGTTTGTGAAGTTTGGCTGCAGGGCAAGGAAGCCCAAGCAGAAGCAGGGATGGAGATGGATGAGGGGGGATTGTCCCTGCAGGACAAAGAGGAATCAGGAGCCTTGGAGCCAGTTCAGATGTTTTACCTGGGGCAAACGCCCCCACTGCAGATCCCGCCCCGAGAACGCTGCGGCAGGGAGAGCTCGGTGTGCCGGGCACGCTCCAACACCGCTCTGAAGCACCAGTTTGGAAAAGGAACAAAGAGAGATGGCTTTGGGCTCAAGAGGACCCATCTGTTTTCGAGGAGTATTTATTTATTTATCAATTAATGTATCTATTTTACCTTGTGCTTTTGCGCCATCTTGAAAACAAGGAGTCATAATATCCCTCGAGCAATTCTGCCCCTTTTCCATCTGGTAAACAGCCATTCTCTTTTATTTCCCTGGCTTTTTTTTTTTTAAAGCTTTTCAGTTTCTAACAGAGCTGAAATCCACAATTCCATGACAAGGACATCACCATTAATGATGATAGCAGAAATAATGACACTGCACTCGCCTCGTGCCTCCGCTGGCAGATTTCAACCCATTTCACAGTCACCTGCGAGCACCCATCTCAGGAGCCAAACACGGGGCTAATTTTAGGAGTACAAACCTGCAGAGAGATGCTGAGCTCTTCTTCCAGTCCCAAGACAAGCCTTTAGCAGGGTTATAAATAGGAGGCAGGGTTGCCAGCACCTTTTCTCCCGATAAATACAGGATGTCACATGTGTGTACACGCCGTGACATTTTCCCAAGCATCTTGCAATTAAACCCTTTCCCTGGCTTCGCGCTGGCTCGGTGTAATCACCCAGAGCGTTTCCAGGGCCAGTCTGGCGTTTGCCAGCAGAGGGAACCTTCCCATTGCTGGCTGGGAGACGGAGGGACCCTTCAGAGCTTCTCTGCAGCAGCCATCATCATCATCGCTGTGCTTCGCCCAGCTTTGGGATCACAGCACACACAGAGATCGCTCGTGACCCCCCCAGACACCCCAGGGCAGATTCAATGGGTGCACAGTGTCTGCCCCCCTGCAAATATTCCATTTTCTGGGGTGTGCACCGGTGACAAATCCACCCCCTGTGCCCAAATCTCACAAAACTCCATTTGCATCTCCCTGGGACACATCCTTGCAGATCTCACCTACTGCTGAACAGGAACTGGTACCAAGACCCCCCAAAAGTCCCCAAAATCAAATTCAACCTCTCCCCTGGCTCAGGCAGAAGCTCAGACCCCATGGACAGGGGGTCTCTGCCCCTTGGGGGAGAGGGAGCTGCTGCTCAACCCCAAATGGATGCACCCAAAGCATCTCCCACATCCATTATTCACACTGCTCACCCCAGGCTATAAAACATTCCTCCTGAAAAGTTTTCAAATAAAATAGACCCTCTAACCAAATGACGCACGGGGTTAAACTAGATCTATTTCCCAGCCAAAAAAAAAAAAAAATTAAATTATAACATATCTCTATTCCCTACTGGATGACGGAGCTGGTGCTGCAGCTGGAGGCAGGGCCTGAGCTGGAGACACGCAGGATTTATCACCACAAACCCTCCAACAGCATCAGCTCCCTGCACATGAGAAACCCTTCCCATCCCCATCCCCTGCATGGATTGCACTTTGCAGTTATGAAGTTGTTTCCACTTTCTCCTCCTCCTCCCCCCACTCCCCGCTCCCTCCTTCCCTACTATAATATTTAGTCTGCAGCTCTGCTTATTTACATACTTAATTTCAGTTCTGTTTGCAAACACAAATTAGTTTTGTGCAATTACTTTGTGCACGGACACGGAGTTTATCCGCTTCAGCAGTTTAACAACGCGGGAAGTGACTGCACAGGACCATATGGCTCCCGATATATAATCACAATATTACCTGCAGATTAGTTACATAAGGGCTGCCCCAGCAGCAGCGCAGGGCAAGGGGTGCAGGGGGGAAAAAGGGGGAAAGGGGATGGGAAAGAGGGAGAGAAGGAGGGGAGAAGGGAAAAAGAGGGGGGAAATGGGAAGAGAAAGGGAAAAGAGGGGAAAAAGGGGGATGGGAAAGATGGGAGGAAGGGGAAGGGGTGAAAGGGAAGAGAAGGGAAAAAGAGGGGGGAAAGGAGGAAAAGGGGGATGGGAAAGAGGAGGGAAAGGAGGGGAGAAGGGAAAAAGGGGGGAAGGGGAGGAGAAGGAAGAAAGAGGAGGGAAAGGAGGAAAAGGGGGATGGGAAAAAAGGGGAAAGGAGGGGAGAAGGGAAAAAGAGGGAGGAAAGGGGAAGAGAAGGAAAAAAGAGGGAGGAAAGGGGAAGAGAGGGAAAAGAGGGGAAAAGGGAGAAAAGGGGGCTGGGAAGAGAGGGGGAAGAAGGGGAGAAGGGAAAAGGAGGGAGGAAAGGGGAAGAGAAAGGAAGAAGAGGGGGGAAGGGGGAAAAGGGGGATGGGAAAGAGGAGGGAAAAGAGGGGAGAAGGGAAAAAGAGGGAGGAAAGGAGGAAGGGGGGTTGGGAAAAAGGGAGGAAAGGAGGGGAGAAGGGAAAAGCTGGGGAAGGGGAAGAGAAGGAAGAAAGAGGGAGGAAAGGGGAAGAGAGGAAAAAGAGGGGGGGAAAAGGGGCTGGGAAGAGAGGAGGAAGAAGGGGAGAAGGGAAAAAGAGGGGGGAAAGGAGGAAAAGGGAGATGGGAAAGAGGAGGGAAAGCATGGGAGAAAGGAAAAAAAGGGGGAAAGGGGGGAAAGGAGGATGGGAAAGAGAGGGGAAGGGAAAGAGAAGGGAAAACCAGGGAGGAAGGGGGAAGAGAAAGGAAAAAGAGGGGGAAAGGGGGAAAAGGGGGATGGGAAAGAGGGGGGAAGGGGAAGAGAAGGGAAAAAGAAAGGAGGAAGGAGGAAAAGGGAGGAAAGGAGGGGAGAAGAAAAAAAGGGGGAGGAAAGGGGAAGAGAGGAAAAAGAGGGGGAAGGGGGAAAATGGGGCTGGGAAGAGAGGAGGAAGAAGGGGGAAGGGGGAAAAGAGGAGGGAAGGGGGAAAAGGGGGATGGGAAAGAGGGGGGAAGAAGGGGAAAAGGAAAAAAGAGGGGGAAGGGAAGGGAAGGGAAGGGAAGGGAAGGGAAGGGAAGGGAAGGGAAGGGAAGGGAAGGGAAGGGAAGGGAAGGGAAGGGAAGGGAAGGGAAGGGAAGGGAAGGGAAGGGAAGGGAAGGGAAGGGAAGGGAAGGGAAGGGAAGGGAAGGGAAGGGAAGGGAAGGGAAGGGAAGGGAAGGGAAGGGAAGGGAAGGGAAGGGAAGAAAGGGAAGAGGAAAGAAAGAAATGGAAGGGAAATAAGGGCAAGAGGAGGAGAAAGGGCAGGGAAGGGGGAGAAGAGGAAACAAAGGTGGGAAGAAGAGAGGAAAGGTGGAGAAGGGGAAGAAAGCTGGGGAGAGGGAAAGAAAGGGGAGAAGGGAAAGAAAAAAGGCAAGAAAAAGAAGGAGGAAAGAAAAGGTCAGACAAAAGGAGAAGAGAATAAATCAAGCAAAAAGGAAAAATAGAAAAGGAAAAAAAAAGAGAGAAGAAAAGCAAGAAAGGGAGGTAAAGGAGAAAATAATACAAAGAAAGGAAAGGAAAAAGATTCCCTGACTCCACAATGCCGGCAGTGTGGGAGAACAGAGCTATGCAGGAAATTGATTTTATGACAAAAGTGAAAAATCAGGTGAAAAATTGTTTGAGTCAAATTAAATATTTTGTTCAACCAGAAAATAAAGGTTTTGTTTCATTGTCAGGTGTTCTGTGGTTTAGGTAGCAGGTTTCTCTGACCTTCATAACCACAGTTTGTTACATTTAACAAAAAAAAACCCAGCCCAAAACAGTAATTGAAACAAAAATCCAAATATTTTTCTGGAAAATGAAACAAGTTTTCTAGATGGATTTTTTCCTCTCCCTGACCCAAAATTGGTGGTTTGAGCTCTGTTCAGTAATAATTCCAGTCAACCCAGACCTCCCTTTTCCAGGGAAATTATTATGACCATGAAAACCTGTGATGGGATGCAGCAGAAGGAATTTTTTAAGCTCAGCTGTGAGACACGCAGGGGAGGGGTTTGCAACTATTTCCATTTTTCTTTTTCAGTTTTTTTTTCCATGGGTTTCTTTTAAAGTCAAATTGTGAGTCAGCAGAGTTCGCTGGGAAGGATTTTAACCACTTGTAGACATCAGTGACCCCAAATGCAGGGGAGGGGTTTGCAACTATTTCCCCTTTTGTTTTTTTTCAGTTTTTTTCCATGGGTTTCTTTTAAAGTCAAATTGTGAGTCGGCAGAGTTTGCTGGGTATTAGCATTTGACAATGCCAATGGCAAAACTAAAAAAAATTAAATTGTAGTACTATTGAGAAATGGGATTAAGAACAACATTATTTCTTCATGGTTGTGGTGGCACAAAATCAGACTCTGAACGACTGCTGGGAAGGATTTTAACCACCTGTAGACATAAGTGACCCCAAATGCCTCCCAAAAGGGGTCAGTCAAGGCCGGGTTGGATGGGGTTTGGAGCAGCTTGGACCTGTGGGAGGTTCCCATGGCAGAGGATGAACAAGGTGTGACGCTGTTTCACACCACAGACACGATCTCCAATGATTCAGAAGGCTAAAAATGATTCTTTATTTTAGGGATGTGTCTCCCTTTTATACTATTTTACACAGACCAATTTGACTGGTGAAACAAAGGCAAACCTCTTCAATCACATTGGTCAAACCAGAGGGACATCAAGAAGAAGCCCCTCCTGTGGGAAAGAATGAATAACACAGGTACAGCTCCAAAAACATTTCTCTTGTTTATAGAAATTGGCTTGGGGAAAAGAATTCCAGAAACCAAAACATCTCAGGCATGGAATCAGAGCTACACAAGGCGGGCTTTAAATCCATTCCAACCCAAACCATTGTGGGATTCTGATATAAAAAAATTTCCTGGGGCTGGTAACCCCGCAAGGGCTGTGGGAATTGTCACCTGGGATGCTCCTGTGCAGGTCAGGGGCTCCCAGTGCTCCAGGCTCATCCGAGCTGCTCAGTGCACGTGGAATGAATTTGTGTTCTCACACCGGCTCCCAGTAGAGCAGGAAATGCCCTGAACTGGCAGGAGCTTTGAGAAATATTGGGACTATCTGTATGGAAATACTGGGGATTAAATGGGCTGTGGGGATGGAGCCGTGGGATTCTCTCCCTCATCACTCCTGGGGCCATCAGGACAATCTGAGCTGAGAAATGGACAGATTTCCTGGGGACAGCAGGGTCCACATCCCTGTCACTGAGTCTGAGGGGTGCTGGCTCCTCCAGAGTCCCTCCCCTGCCCCTCTGCAGCCTGGAGGAATGAGGGATGGGGACAAGGACAGGAGCACCCAGGTGGTGGCAGTCCCCTTGCAGCAGGACCTCTACCACGGCTCCATCCCCACAGCCCATTTAATCCCCAGCACTTCCATACTGATATTCCCCAAATTTCTCAAAGCTCCTGCCAGTTCAGGGCATTTCCTGCTCTGCTGGGAGCCAGTGTGAGAACACAAATTCATTCCACGTGCACTGAGCAGCTCGGATGAGCCTGGAGCACTGGGAGCCCCTGACCTGCACAGGAGCATCCCAGGTGACAATTCCCACAGCCCTTTTGGGGCTGGGCATCCTGAATCCCTTCCCAGCTTCACCTTTTCCCACATACATAGAAGAAAGCTGTTTTTTTATTTAATTCCCCTCTTCCCCCGCTGCTTGCAAGACGGTCTTTATTTATATAATACATTTCACATCCAAGACATCGCTGAGAGCTCTACACAAATATTAATTACCAAGCCCTAGGTGGTAAATTATAAATATCCGTTCTCTCCAGATTAAAAAAAAAAAAAAAAACAACGTTTAATAATAATAATAATAAAAAAGACTGCACTGTAGCACATAAAGTGCTACATGAAGGAGCACTCCTTTGCTCCAGGGCTTCAATAAAACACACCAGAGCCCAGAAAAGTTAAAATAGGGGATGGCTGAGGGTCAGGCCACCAAGCTGGTGATGCACAGGCAGCTGGGTATTTGCAGCCTTGGAAACACAGCGAGAGGATGCAGGGAATAACCATGGAGGGGAGCAACCACTGGCAAACGTCTGGTGAGGAGGGGGCTCACAGCCCCTGAGCATCTCTGCCCTGCCTGGTCTGTCTGCAGCAGCTGGGAAAGGCTGCCCTGTGCCATCTCTGCTGATCCCAGCTCGTGGGCAGAGCAGGGCAGCATCCCCTGCTGTCGCCCTGATTTTTCAGCCTTCTGATGTTTTCATAGTTTCTGAACTCTTTCTCACACGAATGTTATAAATAGAAGTAACGTTTCTATTAACACAAGTATGTTTTTCGTTCCTCTCTTGAGGCGGGAACAATTGATGGACTTTTGGTTTGACCAATGTGGTTGGAGAGGTGGCAACCTTATCCTCCACTCCATGGTCTGAGTGTAAATACGACATAATTAGAGTCACACAGAATAAAAGTCAGAAAGTTTTGCCCCGTTAACTAGAGCAGAGTCCATGTGTTCTTTTGTGTCCTATTGCACCACCCAGCTTGTCTAACACAGATTATACCCAGCAGGATTTCTGTGCTACACCAAGTGTCACAGCCCGACAAGGCGATGATGGACGCCGGGTACCAGGCCAGGTGTAATAAGGCAGCAGCTGCTTTTGGATCCTGCTCTGGGATCTCTCGTCCTTCAGAGCACATTTTGGGGGTGTATTTGACACTCCTGTGTCACAATAGGACACAAAATGAACATGCACTCACACGCTGAGATGTCTAAGGCAAAAAGAGAGAGAGTTTATTTACAGACTGCGAATTTATAGGATTCCAACAGTGACAGTGGATTGGAGGGTGAAATCGTCTCCTCTCAACCACACTGGTCAAACTAACAGTCCATCAATTCTCTCCTCCTCCAGAAAGGAATGCAAAACAATCCATTATTTACATGAAAGTGCGTGAGAAACTCCATTACAAAAATGTAAACATCGGAAGGCTTAGAAGAACTTTAGAAGAACAGGGCGACACTCCTGCCTCATGCAGGAGCAGCCACAGCTGACAGCAATGAGCAGCAGGGCAGAGAAAAGACCCTGGCATGGTAAGAGACCCGGGGTCGGTTGTGCTTGGCCATAGAATGAGGCAATCCCTGGTCTAAACACAGAATCACAGAATTGGAGCTGGAAGAGCCCACAGGGATCACCACATCCAACTCCTGGCCCTGCACAGGCACCCCAACAATCCCACCCCGTGCATCCCTGGGTATCCAACCTCTCCTGGAGCTCTGGCAGCCTCGGGGCCGTGCCCATTCCCTGAGGAGCCTGGGCAGTGCCCAGCACCCTCTGGGGAAAACCTTTCCCTGATCTCCAGCCTAAAAACCCTTGGACAACGTAAAACCACAACCAAGAAAAATGCCACACACATCCAACCCCTGAATCCTTCTGGCTGCCCTGCTGTGATGGAGCAGGGCTCTGGGAAGCTGCTGGATGTATCCACCTTGCACCAGATAAGGAGGAAGAGGTGAAATTTCCCCTCTCAGTCTTTTAGCTCCTGCCACAAACGCCCACCAGGCCATGCTGATGCTGCCAAACCCCCGACATCTCTGTTCTCCCTAGCAGCTCTTGGGGCCTTGGCAAGACTCACCAGATCTCCCCCAACAACTAAAACAAATGCTCCGGGCACAGTTCACCTCCCAAATCCCAGAACAGGAGCAGTTCTCTGCAATTCTTGCTCTTTGCATCCTCCCCAGCCCTGCTCAGCGTCAGATCAAGCGCTCAAACACTTCACTTCCAAGCTGCAAATGGCACAAACAGGGCAGACCATTCAGGGCTTGGGAGTATTTATTTATAAATACTTTTTCTCTTTAATTTTGATTTTCTTCATTGCTGCCTGCTGGCCTCCCCCCATTTTTATTTTTTTTTGGTGTGTGTTGTATAGATCAAAGCAATCACGGAAAAGGACAAAACTCAGCTTCCCAGAGTGGGAGAGGCAGCAATCAGAGCCAGTGGAAAGGACACGCCGGGAAGTCAATGAAGATGGGAAATAACATTTACCAACGCGGGGCTCAGCAGGCCCAGGGTACTTTGCCTGGCTCTTTGAACAGTGTGTGCTCCTCTTTCCCTTTGAGTGCAGCTGCTCCCTGAGGAAGGGAACCTGAGGATAATAACACTGGGATGATCCCTGCAGCAGCCTCGCTGCGCTGTCATTTCTGCTCGCTCGGCTGGCAAAGTCCAACTTTAAACACAGGGAGTGTTTAATGACTTTGTCTGGCCACTGCCTCCCTCCACACCAAACCCCAGCCATGCTTTAATCCTTGGGAGAAGCTCCCTGGCCACAGCTGGCAGCAGGGCCAAGCGCTTTGCAAGGGGCAGGCAGGAGGCTGGACACAGCGCTCTCCTCCTGCTGCCCTCATCTTGCACAAAATATCAAGCAGAAAGAGACAGTGGCTCCGTTTGCCACCTAATTTCAAAGGCTGGTGCCTCCAGCTGCCTCTTCAAACCACCCTCCAAGAGGAAGGTGGCTTCATTTGGCATTTGTTTAGCAAGGAAAAGCACAAGTCCTAGGAAAAGCCATGAGCAAGATGTCATAACTATTTACTGCTCACCCACACTGGACTGCTGCTGCAGCGTTATCCTCCCCAGCACACACATCCCTTTCCCAAGGAATCAGTGAAGCACAACACACCTTCAGAGGAATGAAATGGAGAGACACAAAGAGAAGGACGGGGGGGAAATATCTCCAGCTTAGGAGACTTTTTGATTTTAAAAGACACCTCTCATCCATGCACACAAAGGGTAACCATTAATTCTCCAAAATATTGGAGGTTGGACATGGAAAAACCTCAATTGTCCCCCTCTTTCTGCCTCAGCTCAATGCCTTGGAGGAAAGATTTTGTTCATTCTGGCTACCACCACCACGGGAGAGGAGATGGAGCACTCTGGGCTGCCAAAGTGCCACCTCTCCTTCTACTCATCCGTGGTCCAGGACCTGGACAGCTCCTGAACTCCCGAGGAGCACAGCAGGCTGTCCTATAGACTATGGTATAAGATCACCTACAGCCATAATGGTTTTCTCCCAGTCCTGATTTCTCTCCTCCTCCAGCCCCAGCTGTGGCCAGTGGGCCCAATTTCACAGCTCAGTTCCAAATTGGACTGTGCTGCCCAGCTGCCCTCCCACTCCCACATTCGTTTGCCATCAGCTTTAATTAGGAGAGGTTTCATTGCCTGACACATCCAAGCCTCTGCTCCAGCTCCTCCAAGGCCATCTTCCTCACCCACTCCATGCTGAGGGGTCTGAAGGTTTGCAGCTGCTGCCTTGGATCCATCTCCTTGTCCCCTGCCCTGCCAGCCAGGAATCAGTGTGGAGTGAAGGGACACAAACCCCCAGCTCAGCCACGGGCACCTCGGCCAGGTCTCTCCTGCCTGCTCTTGCAGAACTGAGCTGGAGAAATCAAAGCTGATTCCAATCTTATTATCCAACACGGCCCTATCAGCTGAGACAGCGACATTTATCACATTAATAGGAATGATAGAAGAAAACTGGGATCCTGTCCAACAAGAGCACTTTATCACATGTTGCACTGTCTTACAAATCCAATTATCACCAGCCGAAGGTCTTAACGGCCCTCCAAGAGTGGCTCTGGAAATCTTAAAAGACTATAAAAGCACTTGTCCAGAGCCCTCAGCATCACCTCGGCCAGGGCTGGGGAAGAGGCATCACGTCCTGTTCAGCAGACTGGAGCAGTCTGCTGAAAGGGAGGAAAGGGAGACAGGTCCCAGGAGGACATTGCCACCACGGCTTGGGAGGAGGAAGGGGACAGCCAGCCCAGCTACAGGACTCAGGGAAGGGAACCCCAGCACCAGCAGAGTAGGGATGGAAGCAGTGCCTGCCAAAGCACATCCCAGGGGAGGGGGATCCCTCAGGATGCTGCCCCAAACCTCTGGGATTTATCCATGCAAAGCTGGAAGTGCCATCCAAAGCAGAGGCAAGAAGAGTTTGCTCTTCTCTTCTCTCTGGTTTTCCAGGCCAAGAACAGCAGCAGGAACAGATCTCTCCAGGCACAATCCCAAAGCATTCTGCTGCTCCCTGGGCCTTCTGGCCTGTCTCACTATGAAAAGACTTCAGCAAAGCTTTTCTCCATTTTCACTGAATGAGGAATTCTCAACCCAGCATCAATTCCCGTATTTCCCTTCAGCCGTCAGTTACTAAGGTTGAATTCTAGCTTGATCCCAAATGATTTTTTTTCCCAACGTTTTCAATACTGCAAGCAAAGCAAAAGGCAATAAAATTTACTTTTTCCTCCCACCCGTTGCTCTAATGATCGTATCTTAAATAATTTATCCACTCCTCTTCCACACTCACGCCCTTCCCTCCCCATTTCCTGAGCATGCTTCATCATCCCTCCTCCTGCCCCATTTCAGCAAGTCAGGAATGATGACCAGGGGAATTTGTCACAGCTGGACAGCTTTTCCATGTCATTCTACTCCACTGAGCAGCCACAAACAGCTTCTTGTTGCCACCTCCAGCCCTGTGCAGTCACTCCACAATTCCCCAGGCATGTGTGGCATGGAGACACCTCCAAAGCCATCCCAAATTAGGCACGCAGGCACCATCCCTGTGTTCCAGAGGCTCCTCTGAATTGCAGCAGGATGCTGGGACCAAGCGAGTATGATGACAGCAGAGGGACAGACGAGGTGCAGGGCAGCAGAAAATCCCAGAGCTGGCTGCATCCACGTGAGGAGCAGCAGAGAGGAACAAATTCTGCTCGTGTTTGTGCTGGTGTGGGCACAACGGGGAGTGTTTGATTCCTTCTGGACTGCCTTCTATGAGGGGTGCAGGGAGCTTGCACAGGGTTTGGAGGCTCCTCATCCCTGATGGGGAGATGGGGATGGCAGCCAAAGCATCCAGGGTAAGAAGGAACAGGACATGTGTTCCCCTCGGCTGCTGGAACCTTGGAGGGGTCTTGACAGCTCTGCCAAAATCTGTCCCTCATCCTGTTGTCAATACAGGCAGATTTGTGGGATGAAGGCAAAATACCAGATAAAGGCAGAGACCAATTTCACTGGAGCAGAGGCAACACAGACTCAGGGAGCCAGGGCTAAAGCATCCCTTGGATCCTGCCAGAGGGGACAGTCCAGCATCAGGGCAGCAGGTGGGGACATGGAAGGGACAATTCCGTATCTCTGTATCTCTATTATCTCTGGACAGATGTAACACAGCCCCTCATCAGACACCAAGTTCATGGGCACAGAGGCTCTCCTGGCTGGCTGTTCAGCACAGCAGGTCCCTCTAATCTGGATTATTTCTGCCTGCAGGAATCAAGCTGCCACAGAAGCAGCTTTACCCCGGTGAAGCCCACGGAGGCAGAGCAGCTGCCGCCGCCCGTAATCTCTGCCGCGCCACCATGAACTGATGGCCCCGGAGCCGACGTGGGAATGCCTCTCCTGATCCCATTTCCAGGCATTTTTATTGCTGAATAAAGCAACAACCAGGCAAATTACCCCGGTTCTCTACAGGGTCCCCCCTTTTGTGGCCGTGGCACAGGAGAGCAACGTGCTTATCCACACCTGACTGGCATTACCAGTGCTGGGAAACAAGGGTCTCCATCGTGCTGCTCGTACATATTTAAAGTGATTTAATGGTTGTCATTCATTATTAACCACGGTTATTAGAAGGATGCCTAGGAACACACGGAGAACGGGATCTTTGCCTGGCTAGACACTGCACAAACACTGAGCAGAATAAAAAGATCTCTTCTAGGAAAAGCCCTGTGCCGATAAAACAGCAGCGCTTGCAGGAAATATTTGGATTTTGGGGGCAGGGTAAAAAGAAAGAGGCACATATATTTCATAAAAGCTTTTCCAGTTTTTTAATCCTGGTGCATCTCATGGCTGCATTGTCCCAGCAGGACTTGCTGCCCTCTACTTACTCACGCTGAGGTGGCCTGGGAGCCCCTGTGAGGGGCACAAGCTTCACTGAACAGGATGAGATAAAAAAGATTCTCCCTCCCCGTGAGCATCACCCTCCAAAAGACTCCTGGCAGGGATAAATCCAGTCAATTCACAAGGCAGTGGGGAAAAAAACCACACTTTGCAAAGCGCTGTCGATGTTCTGGGCATTAAAGAGACATTTTAATAAGCACCATAATGGAAATTTATGTCAGGGTCCACAAAATAATACAGATGGCGGTTTATGCAGCCCTTGTATTTAAAACAAAGTAAATTATATGATCCTAAAACAATAGAAGAAATTGTAAAGCACACAAAGAAATGGAACATATCCAGCTCCTTCTCCAGCAGGACTCAGCACCCCACAGCCGGATGTTGCCCCTTACAAATCACTTTGTTGCCTTCACTCATTCCTAATTAAAATAAAAATAAGCTCCCAAGGCTTGGATAACAGAAAGGACCCTCTCCATGTGTGTGCAGTGAGGAGATGGATGACAGCAAGGAGCGGTGGATGAGCGAGGGGATGGAGGGGAGAGAAAACAGGAAGGGAAGTGGGGGGCGGAAGCAAAGAAACTATCAAAAAATAGGATTTCTGAAAGCGCAGCTTTAATCTTCTCAGAAATGATGGGGATTTGGTAAAGCTGAGATGCTCACCAGGAATCCTGGAGGCAACAGCCGGAACTGAACACGAGTGCCTTGTCCTGGCACAGCATCTGTGCCTGTGCCAAGAGCACGAGGGGCTCCCAGCTCCCCCGCCCCTTTCCCTGCTCTGGAAGGGCTGAGGGAGGTGGGGATGGACTGAGGAACAAACCCCAGCAGAGGCCTTTGCACTTCCCTGCTACCTGATTTCCTCTTGGGAAAATATCTCCCACATCTTCATTTTTCACAACTGCAGAGGAAAATAAGAGGAAAATCCCAACGTTCAGCCACTGCTCATTTTTAAGCCCCTCGAGGTTTTGCTTGGCTTTGGGAATTGCAGAAGTTGCCTGGGCTGGGTGTTCAGTGCAGTTTGTTTGCAGCCCATGGAAGCATTTACCAGGTGGATTTTCTTCCATTTCCACAGAGCCCTGCACGCCGAGGCTGAAAGCTCTGATAAGAGGAGCTGTCAGGGCACATTATCCAGAGGGGCTGATGCCTCTGGAGAAAGGAAAGTTGAAACTAGGAGTGAGAACGAGGAGAGGTGACCAATGGATGAGATGTGCATTAGGAGGAAGAAGGACACAATCAAGAAGGGTACAATCAAGAATTTTAAAATCCATTTGCTGCTCATTTTACGATGGACTGAGAGCTCCCAGGCTGCTCCTTTAGCAGGCAGGGCACTGAGCTTTTCACCTATCCTGCATCCAGTGGCATCCATTGCCTCCTGAATTTGTCTTTCCCATGGGATTGTCAGTCTAAGCTTGCCCTGTAGCACGAGTTCTCCTCATTCTCTTGAGCATCAGGCACAGGCTGGGATAAATTCCTCTTGGAGATTCTCTCTGCTGATCCCTGATGGGGTTGAGGATCTCTGTACCCATCACTTACAGCTCCACGTCTCAATTAAATTAATTTGAATAAATTGAAATCTGATCCAAGCAGCAACTCAACAACATTCTTCAAAACTCCAAGCCAGGTTGGACATGCCCTGAACAACCTGATCTAGCAGGTGGATCCCTGCACATGGCAGGAGGGTTGGAGATAAAAGATCCACAATGTCTTTTCCAACCCAAACCATTGTAGGATTCTGTGAAAATTCCCAGTGCATCCTGCTCATTCCATCACTCCATCAGAAAAGCAACAAAACCAGAGCTGCTGCTGCACCTTGTGTGCTGTGTAAAACACCCTGAGCTACCTGCCCTGATGCCACATTCCAACAGCCCAGACAAGAATGTGGGGACACAAAACTGGCCACCCAAAACAGGGTGATTGTTACAGCCACTGCCACCCAGGCAGGGCACAGTGAGAAGAACAAACCAACCACTTCTGGGGACATTTGTTCCAAACCTTCACAGCTGAAAAACCAGCCTGTGGCTTTAAACAGATTTCAGAGCCCTTTTGCATTTGTTTTTCCAATTTTCACGAGCCTAATGTAATCATGGAGAGTCTCATTCCCTATGTTAAGTGCCCAATCCCTGCAGACTGAGGGAAGGCATGAGACAGAAGCAGCCAGGAGGGAGCACGGCAGCTTGTCAGGGGAAAAAAAGTTAGCAGAGCACTTGGCTGGGGGAGGAGGAGGAGGAAGGCAGCAGAGATGGCTCCAGGGCTCAGCTCAATCCTGCAAGTCACTGTGTCTTCCCCCCTGAGGCTCCTGTCATCCCACAGCTCATTGCAGGGATCAGCAGCAGTTGCAAGTTTGGGTTTTTAATGCCTGCAGCCTCAGCTTCCCCCTGGCAGAGTTCAGAGGAGCTCTGAAAACCTTCTCAAAAGGCGCTGAAGGGTCCCTAATTACACAGTGCAGAAGGAGCAGGCTGAGGCTCGGGGCAGGTGTAAGAAGCTCGTTTGGGCACCAGAAGTGATGAGCATGGCAGGACAAAGCCCTGTCCTGGCTAATTAACCCCTGCAATCAATAGGGGGTGGTAAAAAGATGAGCAGGGCACAAATCCCAAGGCTGGTTAGTGAGCAAACCAATCGTCCTTGGCACAGCTGTGGCTGCCCCAAGTGTCCAAGGCCAGGTTGGATGGGGCTTGGGGCACCCTGGTCCAGGGGAAGGTGCCCCTGCCCATGGCTGGGGATGGGACTGAACCTCAAGGTCCCCCCTGACACAAACCACTCTGAGATTCTGTGAATTACCACCCAAAGCAGCCATTCACCCTCTGCTCCTCCCTCCCTCATTCCCTCCTTGCATCCATCCATGTCACGGGACATCCCCAGAGGCAGCAAGAACTGGAAAATCTCTTTGACAAGAAGTGAGGAGATAATATTGGCAGCACGGAGTGGCCAGAGCGACTGGGCTGCCTTTGCTATAATCCATTTATTTTCCTACTTTTAGAGCTTTTGATCTCTTCGACCTATTGGATACGTATGGATCAACCTGAGCAGGCACAGACCTCGGAGGGAAACCACACACCAGGATGAATTTCCACACCACGCTGCAAATGAGGGGGAAGACAAACAGCTCTGAGGAGCTTGATTTGGGGAGATAATAAATTAGAGCTCGCAGGCAAGGCAGTATTGAAACCTCAGGGTCTAAAGACCGTCGATGGTGATGATCCAACAAAGGAGTATTCATCTCCTCCGTGCTGGAGCTGGCTGAGCATCCTTCACAGTAAAATCCCCCAGAAGTGAGTAGCAGGGACAGCATTACCCTGACAATGTAAACACATTAAGGAAGCAAAGAGTTACAAGCTCGGATGCCGAGTGGCGCAATCACGTCCGAGCTATTTAGCAAATAACGTGGAAAGAAGACATGATGGATAAAGACGAAATTAATGACTGAACTGGTGCTCAGTGATTATCAAGAAACTAGTGATGAGGACCTGATTACATTCACAATGGATAATAAAGGCTTGCCCCAATCAGTAATATATATACTTAGGGCTTCAAAAGGACTCATTTCCAACGCGGGGGAAAATTATGGGAGAAATTGGCTGGAAGGAAAAATGTCAACAGAGAAATGTGGGCTCGTAACACAAAACTTATTAGAGAGCCAAAAAGTCAGGACTCCACGATCCAAAAAAGACAATTTTGGCTAAAAGCCCTATTCTTATTGCTAGAGCAGCAATCAAGCATAACACAAAAATAAAAGAGGAATAGACAGCAATCAATGTACATTAGGAGTTATGAAGTGCATTGATAAGGAGAGCTAAAAACACCACGGGGGAGGCAATTGCTGCCTGCCTGAAGCACAGAGGGGATTGAACAGCACTACCCCAGCCCAAGGCAGCTGGGTTAGCTCAATTGGTGAGAGCGTGCTGCTAATATCATTGAGGCTCTCACAGCTAAAAGGCATCAGCAGGAATAAATCACCTTCGAGGCTGCTGGAGACCCTCTGCAAATCCAGCCATGCCATTCTGCCCTCTGCAGCTCCGTTCCCAGCTGGGAATGGGTACAAGGACAGCTCCTGTCCCCGCTGCTGCTGTGACCTTTGTGCAAAGCCACCGGAGCACCCACACCCTTGTCAGGGGGGACAGAGCCAGACCCCCACCCCACCAACAAATTCCCAGCCAGCCCCAGCAGCCTGAACACAATGCCCCCACTCTGACCCCTATTCTGAGCAAAAGCTCTTCCCCCAGTTATCAACTCAAGCCTTTTCTTGTGCAAGGAGTGAATTTGTGACTAACCAGCACCAGGGTACAAATCATTTCGGCTGCTGTCGATACCACAGCGCTGATACTGGGGAGGAAGCAGCTTCCCAGGACATTTTGTCTTAGGAACTCCAATCCCAGCTCAGTTTTAGCCCAGGTAATTACATCTAATCTCCCTAGTTGCTCAAGCAGAGGAAAATACCCTCCTCCTACCCGTCCCTGAGCGGCTGAGTTGGAAGAGCTTCGCACTGACAAACAGATGTGCCAAGCCTGGATATTATTGTAACGTCTTTCAAACAATTTGTATCCCCAGAACGGTGGTAAAGAGATATTGTATGGCAAATAAATTAAAGCATTTGGCCATAAAGCCAATAACAGAGAGAAAGAGAAAGGAGTACTGACACTGGAGGAGAGGGAGGTTTTAAATGAGATTAAAGAAAGACGGAAAGTCAACAAGAAAAGAAGGAATCCTAAAAAAAAAAATAATACCATTAAAGCAGCAGCAAGGATGCGCTCTCTGGGATTTGTGGATATGGCTCGGACAAAAGGTCAGCCCAATCGTGCCAGTCTCACGAAAAACTCTGAGACGAGAGGTTAAAGCCTCACAAACACCTGAAGAAACAATAATGGCAGAACACAGAAAACCAGGAGGGGTGAGGAGCGAGGGGAGCTGCTCTGGGCGCTCTCCTGCCTGCCCGAACAACCTCAGTCCCGGCTCCCACCTCTGCCAGAACACGAGGCCCAGGTAGATTGAGCACTTGCACGACTGCTGCTGCTCCAGAGTCCCTGGGATGGCTTAAAAAACATTTTTATTAAGCCAGATGGAGAGAGGGGGAAGGGGAAGGGGAGGAGGGGAGGGAGATACATCTATGTGCCAGGTGCCAACAAGGGGGAAGGAAGAAAAAAAGAGAAATCAAGCGTGGAAAATAAGAGAAAATGTAGTCAGAGATATAAAGCCTGTCAAATTGGCTGCAAACAGTAACAAAAGCAAAGGAGAGATAGTTTTCTCTTTAACAAATGCTTTGATCAGCTGTAGTTGATATAATTACTATATAAAGCTACAGCAAGACAGAAATAAGACACATTTATCTTCCCAGAGCAAAGAGAACCTTTCTGATCGCTTCTTTTCTTTCCCAAGCTGTGACAAGCAGATTCCAGGCTGGAAGGTCACACAGCTGAGATTTGGCCAGTCCCTTCCTGAGGGGCAGTGGGACCTGAGCTGGGTCCCTTGGGCTTGGCTTTGCTTGTGTGAGCCCCGGGAGGGAGCACAGCTCCCCCGGGTCCCACCAGGCACCATGGGCAGCGCCCCGGCACAGAGCCAGGGCAAAGGGGAGCTCACAGCAATGGAGGAGGCACCGACGGGGAGTTTTCCTCCCTGTGGTGAGGACTGGCTCTGGGGAAGGATAGAAATATCCCAGCAGAAAAGCAGATGCCCACAGGAATGAGTGGCAGGGAAGGGCTCAGGGAGAGCAGCCCAGTGCACACCCAACCACCAAAACCTGCCCTCACCATTCCCAGCCCGGGGCAGAGGGCAGGACAGCAGCCAAGGGGATTTCCATTACAGACCCTGACACTCCCCTTGCTGCTGCAACCATTCCACAACGCCTGCTTTGCCTCCTTCCTCCCATGGCACTGACCTTCACCACATCCCTGTCACCTTCACTACTGCCCAGGTGAGACTGTCAGAACCAAGAAATATTCCCCTGCCCCAGGCAGAGAGGGAACTCATCCCAAGCACTCCCATTTTCAGGCCACACCATGTCGGAACTCAGGACATCCCTCTGGCTGCCCTGGGTGATCCCAGACCCTGGCAAGGGCTCCAGAGACAAGCCACAAGAGTTTGATTAGAACAGTATTAATTTATCCCCGGGTGTAGATGTAGAATTTTGGGGTTCATAAAGGAGGTTCAAGGAGGCAAGATGGAGGAATCTGGGTGTGTCCCTGTACTTCTGCTTCTTCTTCTTGCCCTCCATCTTCTGCTGTGGTGGTGGCACTTTTGGATTGGTTTAGCACAGGTGATAGGTGTTGGTATTTTACTATAAACATAGGTCACATAATATTTGGTATAAAAGATTACAACTGCCCTCAGGGTGGGCAGTTGGCAACAACCAGCACGGTAACAAGCACCCAAGCTGGGTGAGAACAGAATGTACCAGATAAGAAACAATAAACAACCCTGAGAACCTGAACCAACACATCCCGACTCTCTCTGCTGGCACCAAGGCTTGGGAGGAAGACCTTGAACAAACATCTCGGGGGTTATCAGCCCAAAGAACCGAGAACACCACACCCAGAGGTCTGATTCTGCAGTTCCCAAGCATCGCATTTGAATTTCAACCACTCTTATTTATTTTCAGTCTAGCTAGGTAACGTTAAAAATAAACACCACAACAAGCTATTTCCATGAAATATTTCCCTCTTGACAAACTGACATTGCTCACTAGAAATACAATGCAGCCCAAAAACGCTGCCAAACCTCTCCAGTCACAACCACTGCCATGCACAGTGGGCTGTCCCTGCCTTGGTGACAGCCAGCAGAGCATCTGTTTGGGCACAAAAAGCAGGGACAGCCCTGCAGTGCCACCGGGGCCATGAATCACTCTGGAAGGACAGGACAGTTTGGGTTGGAAGGGAGCAGAAGGGTTACAGGGCAGGGTTTGGCGGGAGCAGGGAAGGTGGAACGGGGCTGGCGCGTGCGTGTGCATAATGCAGGGTGAGTGATGCAGCACAGCAGCGAGCCCAGGGGAGGCCAGTGCAGCACAGGGCTCACCGTGTCCCCTAACAGGACAGCCAGGATGTGTCCCTAAGGACACCAGAGCACACCGGGGTGGTGCCCACCAGGGCCACACACGTGTCTGTGCACACATGAAGGGGGAGCGGGGCTCCTCTCCCACATTCCATGCAAACCCCTGATTTATTTAGACTGGAACAATTTGTCGTCGGCTGTAATTTTAACTACCTCCGTGCTGAGGAGCCAATCAGGGCTTGTGCTCATCGAAGCTTTTATGAGTTCCCATAAAAGCAGCAAAATGAAAACTCAGGGGCCCTTAAAATATACTCCACGGGTTTGTGCAGTGCAATTGGAGGCTTTTATGACTCCTGTCAGGGCTTTTATGACCCTGTAAAACTGTGCAGCGGCCCAGCCTGCGATGAAAAGTGACCTCAGATGTCTTAAAAGCCTAAATGGTCCTGTACATTTACAAGATCTGCCGGCTGAACCCAGGGAAGCCCTGGGGGACGTCACCCTGGCTCAGCTCCGCTGCCGGGGAGGACGCGGCGTGAGGGGCAGCACCAGAGCATCATCACCGCCCTTAAAAACACAAACCCCATATTTTTTCCTATAATATAGGGGGGAAATAAGCAGTTTCCCTGCTGTCAGGACAGGGCACAGCCATGGGAGCTGCTCTGCCAAGCCTTGAGCTCCCTGGCTCCACATAACGTGATTTGCAGGCAGCCGGGATGCAATCCTAGCGGAGCTCTGGAATAAGTGAGTTTGATGGCATCACACTCTCTCATTTCCCAACACAAACACCACTTGATTTAGCAGAAGCAGCAGGGTTTTGATTCCCCCCCTTAAATGAAGGCAAGACTGGAAGATTAGGGATGCGGCAGGGAGGCAGAAAGAAAACCCATCAGGCAGGCAGCGACAAAGAAGCATTAATAAACTGCACGAGGTACCAAATGCCACGCAGAAACAGGGGAAAGAAGGGCAAAAAGGATAATACAAGATCCAGGAATGTGGCCAGAGCTTGCAGGATGCTCAGGATTGGTGCTGGGAGCCAGGGCAGAAGCACATCGGGTCACTAAGCCCCAGAATGACAGTAAATGATGCAAATAAAACCAGTAGCACATCGCAGAGGGCATTAACAAAACACATGCCTGATCCCATAAAAAAATAAGCCATCTCCCCATGCTCCCCTGAGCAGGAAAATACGCCACAGTCTCTTAAAACAAGAAGAGTTGCTTCATGCATGAGAAAAATGTGAGTATATCAGCAGAGGAAAACACCCAGTCTCCTCCAGGCCACATCCAAATATCTGTTTTATTGCACTGGGAAGGGGAATAAAGAATCCCATCCCCGGCTGGGTCACATATTCAGCCCTGTCCAACCTGGCCTTGGACACTGCCAGGGATCCAGGGGCAGCCACAGCTGCTCTGGACAGCTTGTGCCAGGGTCTCCCCATCCTCACAGGGAAGATTTTGTTCCTAATACCCCATCTAACCCTGCCCTCTGTCAATATGAAGCCATTCCCCCTCATCCTGTCCCTCCAGCCCATGTAAATAATCTCTCTCTGTATCAGGTTTCCCTCTGGGTGATGGTAGGACAGCTGAATTAACCATTTCTCTCCCAAAAATCTCATTTTTGAATATAACCCAAGCTCAGATGGCAGAAACCAGGTCCTGATTAATACCAACTCTCCAACCAACCCAACTTTTGATGGATATTTTATGTTGTCTCCACCTCCTCCCACCCGTTCGGCAGCCTTACAGCTTCAGCACGGCGCAGGAAGATGCAGTGAGGTATTAATTCCACAAAACAAGGGTCAAAACGAAAATGCCAACAGATCGGTAACATGCCAGACTTGCCAAAATTCTGCAATCCATCTGGAAGTATTCCTAAGGAACTCTGCACACCCAGCAAAACACAAATCCCACGGTAAAGCCGGCGTTGAGCGCGCAGGTTATTGGCAATTAACATTCAGGGCCAACGCATGCAAAATCAGGGCAAAGTGAAAAAAGAGAAACTGTCTTTATTTTCCTTTCCATCTCCCCTCTTCCCCCTCCGTGGTTTCTTTTTTTTTTTTTAGGAACAGAGCATGGATGTGGAAAATAGCCTATTGAGCCCACTTCCCCGCCTCAGAGGAGCTGCAAATGTGATCCTTTGCTAGCTCAGACAAAATCTGCCATGCTACATTAGGCTTGATAGCAAATTTGCTACTTGCAAGCTTTTATCAAAACTGTATATCTTAAAAATCTTAATAACACCGAGCTTTTGGTTGGCCTTCCCCGCTGCCTCCTTCCACCCCTCCGCATCCTCTCCCCGCCGGGCGCGCGGGGCTCTGCTCGGAACCAATTCCCAATTTGGAGCTCAGCATTTTCAGCCGTGGAAAAGGAGGAAAAAAAAAAAAAATAGCAGAGAGTGCTGGGGTGGGGGAAGAAATCAGCCAGATCTCCACGGCTGGAATTTATTCTGGTGTGGAGACGCCTGAACGAGGCCGGAACGCTCGCTCTCCATCCCGCTCGTGACCTATTTCGAGGACTTACAAGTTCATTTCTGAATGAACAACCATCCACAGGCAGCGGAACAAATGTAACACGGCTTTCAAGGGTTCTCCAGCCATGTTCCCTGGCGGCTCTGAAGGTGCAAGGGCTGGTCAAAGATGATTTTTTCCTCCCTGAAATTGCTTATATAGAAAAATGTCCTCAGCCACTGTCTGCTGTCTAACAAAGGCTCTGCATATGCTGGAGCCCCCAGTCTCATGGGGCTGCTGTAATAGCTGGGCTCCTTTACCCAGCCACCTCTTTTAATGAAATTTATAGAAATTTAATATCTCTGAGACCTCTTTCCTTCTGTCAAATTGGGTAGAAATTGGCCAGGAATTGGCCAAAGGGCTCAGAAGCTACAGAGGGGTAGGAGTGGGTAAGGCAGACAGACAGGGACCGATGATTGCACAGACTCCTCTGGAAGGATCCAAACTAAAAATCAATATCTTTTTCTTTTGTCTCTATGGGTTTGTATTTCTTTTTTGGTTTTGCTGTTAGGAGGGTGGTTTTTTACGCAGCAAAGTTCCACACGGAATGCTTTCTGTGGCAAATTCACGATGGGAAGCTTTCAGCCAGCATTGCTGGGGGCTGCAGGACACCCTTTGGAAAAGGGATGCTGTGATTCATTCTCTCCCATCCTCAACACTCAATACTTGGAGTTTTTCCCAAATCCCATTCCCACAATGTCTAAATCCACAAGATGGAAAAGCCGGAGGTTTTGTGCCCAAGAGAGGCACAGAGCCCCTACACATTGATCCAGCTGGAGGATCAACTCCACAAACTGGAAAAAGACACTTTGGCTCCCTAAATCTCTCCACAAAACACCAGTGTCCTCAGTGAACAAGCTCATTCAGCCTCAAAATTGAGTGAAAATGGGAAAAACTTTGGTGGAGCTGTTTAACCCCCTCTCCCAGAATCATCTGCAACTGCAGGCGCTCCATCTGGAGCCACATTGACCAGGTTTTTTGTTTCTGGAGCGAATTCTATCACCCAGCAACTGCCTGAGCCAGCTGGGAGCTGAGGGGTTTCCTTGAATTATATTAGAGGGATAATCTCCTCACCCTGGCTCGGGAGGGGGGGTCTTAACTCCATTACTAAAGTCGGCAGAGCAGATGGGCGCAAAGCTTTCTAGGAAAATGGATGCTCTGCAGAATTCCACGAGCTAAGCAGGGCAAACACGAAGGAAACCATCCCAGATTGCTGAAATGCAGAGGACTCTGTTTAATTCCTAATGGAAGTTTGTTCAGGCTTCAGCGAAGGGCAAAGCTTTGCCCCCTGCAAGGGGCAAGACGCCCTTGCCAGGTACAACATCTGGATTTTGTAGCTCGCCCAGCTCCAGCCAGCCAAATCCTCAAATAATACTTAAAGATATTCTCCGAGGCTGGTCTGGACATGGAGAGCTCCTCCTGGAGCTCTTCAACGCTTCCCATCCGAGGGGCGATGGAACTTTGGCAGGCTCGCCTCAATTAAGCTTCCAAAGGATGGCTAATGAGATTCCTTCCTCTCCTTTCAGCCCCTTCAGAAATGCCTGGTTTAGGAGGAGACCTCATGGACTGGAGGATTTTTTTTTTTGGTTCTCCTTATAACCCTAAGGAGGGGAAAAGTGCTGAGGATCTCCTTGTTCTGTGACAGGGTTTATTTCAGGTATTCAAATGCCCAAATCCGCCCACCCTGATGTTCTCCTCAGCACAGACAGGCAGAGCTGCCAGTGTCTCCTTCCACTGCTCAGATTGATAACTGAGCATGAAGCTGTCGAGTCTCTCCCAGACAAGGCACCGAGAGGAGTATTTTTCCTGCATTAACCATCTTACTCCTCCGCTTGACTGATTAGTTACTACGCAGGATCCTCTGGATTTCCATTAGGAAAGGAAAGTGATGACAGAAGCCTGTACTTCTGGCTAATTTTGCAATTTGTCACTTTTCTTACGAAGCAAACAAAGGAACCATCTGTAAACACACTGCACCCCTCTGGGAAAGGCAAAGGTAGCTACAGCAGGCAATTCCCAAATTCCACACAGAAAGGGATTCACCCCAAACTCCATTTCCTTATGCTATCACTCTTGGTCACCTCAGCACGGCTGTCACCCCACGCTGTTGGGGTCACTCAGTGCCCTCCATCCCCAGCCATCCACACCCTGCTGAGCTCGTGGAATTCTGCAGAATTCTGCGTTCCCAACCAGGCTCTGGTCACAGCCACGCTCCTCCTCCAGCTGCACCGATTCCCTCAAGCACAGTGACCAGATAAGACCTTTATCAGTCAATTCTATTCCACAACAGGAAGAACACGGGGTGAAATTCAAAGAGGTTGGAGTCAGACTTCATAAAAAGGGCTGATTACCCACTTCACCAACCGGAGCAGCAGCTCCCTGTGCCTCTCCAGGTTCTCCGTGTCGGCTCAGGGAAGGGATGCTCAGCCCTGCTCCCTTCTCCCTCTTTCCCAGCCAAGTGACATCTCTATCAGAGCTGTGGAGGCTCCCCAAACCTGTTGCTCATTGCCTGGAGATCCTCAGTACAGTTCAGAGTGAGGTGAAATACAGCATCTGTGTATTCCAACCACTACCAGAACTCCAGCAGGGAAGGAAAATCCTTGAGGAGTTGAGATCCCCTCGAGTACCTCCCGTGGGAGCTATTTCCTTGCCTGGCTGCACTGCTGTGCACGTGTCACAGGGAGCTGAGGCCGTGGTGTGGCACGGAGCCGCATGTCAGCTGCGAGGCTGGCTGAGGAATGAATGGTTTCTGCTATTTCCCCGAGGAGAGAGGAGCGAGCGCTCCCCGCACACACACAAAATCAATAAGTCGTTGGGTCTCGGGGAACAGCTCTTTTAATTACAGCTCTCCCCTGAGCTGGGAGCAGGCTTTGCAGGTTGGCAGTGAGGTGGAAAACAGGGAAGGACAATCCCTGGGGGTGTGCGGGGACCATTGGTGATGCTGGAGGTGAAAAAGGGGAATTAACCCTTTCTCCCAGTACATCCCCAGTCCCGCCTTGGCGCTGTCCTGATGCAGCACAGCCTCGCCTCACCCCGGTGTCAAATTCCAACCAGACAGACACGAGCTGCTATTTATCATACAGGGACTTAATCCAAAGAACCTTTTGCTGCTGGCTTTATCCATCGCATTTATCTGCTGATCTCTCCCATCTCATCTCGCATTCCGTGCAGCCTCCCCGGAGCTGCAGCTGGTTTGTGAGCAGCAGCATAAAGCCTGATTTAATACCTGCGAATGGGGAGCAGTGCCCTTTTCTAGGGAGCAGCAGCCGGGGCCATCCCTTTGCAAGGGACATCGGGATGCTGCCAGTCCTGTCATGGTTCCCCATGAAAACAGGCACTTGATCCCAAAAAAACACAGGCAGGAAAAAGGTGAGACCTTAGCCCTGAGTCTCCCCTGGATTCAGCAGCTCCCCCATCCCTCCTCCCTCTCGCCTGCTCCTGCTTTAACTCCGTTTCCAAGTGCTGAGTTACTATCAAGGAAGGTTTAATAGGATCCTGGATTTTAAAGCCACTGGCAACACAGTCTGGGCCTTTTATGGTTAGTAATGAATAAAAGAACTCAAATCACCTTTTTTTTTCTCTCTCTTAACAGTCTCTGCCTACAAATTAAAGTCATTGTGCTTCTCGCTCTGTCTCACTCCTTTTGTCTTCCTCCAGAAGCATCCGAGTCCATGCAGGACTAGTCCAAGATGTGCCCTGCTTCCCTCCCCACCTTTTAGTTATTCTGCAATATTTACCCCTTCCAAATCTCCCCATTACTTACTCTCACCTCCATTCCATCCTTTTGTCTTCCTAGCCTTTTCTCTTTTTTTTCCATTACCCCACATTATCATGGGAGCAATGACATTTTGGAACCCCACTGCAGAATGAAACCCTTGACTCCTTTCCCTAGAGCTGGCAACCAGCCCTTCACGGTAGAAAAAGCCAAAATTGCTACTATCTTGTCACCAATTCTGGTTATTTTTAGCACTCTCTCCCTTAAAGCGCCAGCTCCTCGGATCATGTGATTACGACATGAATCTTATCTCTGATCTAAAAAAGTTTCATGCCCTCACAGCTGCCAGAGAAGTGCTGGGAAAGATGAGTCAGATTTTTAAAAACAGGCAAAAAAGCTGGGCTTAACTGCATCTTGCTGAAACCGTAACTCGGGGGGCACCTAACCCTGCTTATTAAATGTTCCTAATTTTTTAATGCAATGCTGGAGAGAATTAGCCATTCAAGCACTGCCGGGTGGCCTCAGAAGTCTCCCCGTTACCTCACTTAATTAAGACAGCACAGAAGATCTTCATATCCTTTGGGTGAAGCGCTGGCTCTGCTGGACATTTTTTCATTAGCGTCACCATAAATAAGATTTCAAGCCTTGGCATTTACCACGGGAGCGGGATGAAGAAATCAACGCGGAGACAAAGCCTTTTGGTAACCACAAGTGGATTTCAAGGCAAAACCCGACTCTCTTATCTTCGCATTTATCTTTATCCCATTGATACGGCGCTATCGATGGCCGGCAGCTATCTGATGGCACGCTAACAGCTCTATTTGCAGCTCGCACGGCGATAGCCCCGCGCCCTCCCGCATCACCAGCAGATTTTGTATGACAGGAACGTTACGCGACCTTTCCTTCTTCCACTTTTTCACCCGGCCCGGATTCATCGTGCGTGCAGAAATGGCCAGCTAGCCCGAAAGAGAACCTGGGTAACTGGGAATTGGATCATTATAATATATAAGCCAAAAAAAAACCCCCAAAAAAACCCCAAAAACCAAGAAGAGGAAAAAGCTCCCGATCTCCACCTTATCTCCCTCCCTGTCTCGTATTTACCCTTCTCACACGTGCCTACAATTTTCCCTTGTTTGGCACAGAGAGATGCACTGAATGACACAGGATATTTAAGTAAACATTTTACTGTCCTACTGTTATTTATTATTAATAATATACTGCTAACTCTGCCCTTGCAGGCACCTCCAGGAGGGAAATACAATTTGCAGGTGTCCATAGGCAGATTTCCCTGCTGTGCCCCTGCCCCGTTTGTCTCCTCTGGTCTTCGTGACTTTCTCCATCTTTTTTTTCCATGGAGAATATAAGCTGGATAAATTCTTCCCTCACCCCCACACAAAAGAAAATTCAATCTCCTCGCACAAGCCCCAAAATATATTTTCCCACCTTGTGACTGATCTTGAACCTCCTCCACTTCACACGCCTTCCAAAATAACCCCGAGTCAAGCAGTTCAAATTAAAGCGACAAGAGCTGAGTGTTTGGCCCCCCTCACTTCAAATGACACACTCGAAAATAAAGAGCCATTTTTGGTTTATTTTTCCATGCTTTCCCTTTCCCCCGGACAACTTGAGAGCTCTTGTATGAATGGGGAAATGATTTCAGATGGCTAAAAAGGCATTATTATTTCTACAGGAAAAATGCATGTGGAATTTGGTCCAGCTGTCCATGGGAAAAGTGATCCCATGTTTGACTGACTGTAAAGGCTGATCCATGTAGGATATGAACTTCAAGGAAACCAGAGCAGCACAAGGGATTCCTCCAAGCTCCATCTGGCTCATGGGGACATCACCACCAAGGCCACCACGGCAGCTCTCGGTGCAGGGGACACTTCAGGTCCCTCTTTTGGGGCAAAAATCTTTCCACATAAAGTCTCCAGGATTTTCTATCTGGGCTCCACAAATATCCCCATTCCAGCATAAGAATTTGTTGAAAGCAGAATATGGTTGTACACAAGGACAGCTGATGCCTGACATTTATCTTCATGACTGAAGACGGCAGACCACAGAACATGAGAGGCAGAGTTAGTTATCTTCTCCTTAGCCATGACTGACAGTAAATGTCAGCAAAGATTAGTTATTCTGTATCATATCCATGCCACGCATGTTTTTAATTCTCCTACTGCTCCAGTACTGTTTCCACTTCCAGTTGTAATAAATCAAATGCACTCGCTCTGCCTGAAGAAGAGTTTCTGCAGTTGGAGAAGACCTGCTGGTCACCCACTGTACCCACCTCACATGTGCTCAGCCCAGACAGAGTTCCCTGCTCTGTGTCTCTGATCACAATGGTTTAAATTTGGTTAAAATCATAATTAAATCCATTTGCTATTTGTGCATCGCCTTCCCTCGCGATGGATCCGGCAGCACAAGGTAATTAACGAGCTGCTTCACTCAGCAGTGAAACTCAGCCATGTATGGGGTGAAAGTCTCAGAGTTTAACAACCCAGTGCCACCTGTGGCAATTCCGGACAGGCACAGAAAGCCACTAAGGAAGAATTTGGAAAGAAACAATGGTGAGGTCTGGAGGACACTAAAAGTACTGCCTTTGCCAGCAGAAATAAACTCCAGCTCTCTGGAACACGGTCAGCATGCCAATGCTTTGGGTTCAGCTCTTTGCAGTGGGGTGAGCTGTCATGAGGACAACAAACCCACCATGCTCTGGGGAGAACACAGAATATCCAGTTTAAATCCCAGCTCTGTGACAGCTCCAGAGAGCCAGCTCTGCCAGGGCAGGCAGCCTGCCTCAGACTCCCCAGGCATCAGAGCCTTTCCTTGTGCCCAAGCCACCCTCAGACCCACGGTACAGAGGGGCTGGAAGGATTCCATCCCACCTGCTCATCCACGCTCCTCACTGTGCGTCATCACTGCCCCTGGACATCGAGTCCCACCTCTACTCAAGGTACAACAAACACAAGTGACAGCACACCCTGACCTTTCACACCCTGCTGCCTGATCTCCTCTTTGTTTCACCCCACCTTGCACAGGCTTTGCTGTTCTCCTTTTGGGGTCCACCTCAAGCATGCCCACATTGCACCCAGCCAATGATTCCAACCCAACCCCAACTCCAACTTTATTCCAAGGTGGTTTTTATCTGTTCTTCACTTCATCCCCTGATTCAGTGCTGGGGTTTGCAGCCAGTGCTGCAAGCTGGAGGAGAAGGCAGCAACATCTCCTGAGGGCACCGGGTCCCCTCCTAATGGCTTTCATGTCTTCCTGTACCTTTAAATAATTGAAATCTCTTTGTTGCTAAGTACATCCAAGCGAGCGGGCACTAAAAGTTTTACACCTCTCTGGGGACACCAGGACCAGGAAATTCTACACAACTTACAAGATGTCCTGGCACCAAAGTACCTTGTCTCCTGAAACCAGACCGACTTTGCTGCTCCTCAGAGCCACGCTCGTAGTGGTTTTTCCCTCAGGGTGTTTGTCACTACTACGGGAAAGGCATCCTCCTTGATTCCTAACAGCCTCCTCAGATCTGGTTTAAAAAACCATTTTAGCGTAGAGCATGATGCCTGCAGAGTGCTCCTCCAGAGAGAAGTGGCAGCAGGGTGACACGAGGTTCCTGTCAGCCCTACAAAAGCACAGCACGTAACTACATGGACGTGGCTGGCCCTTGTAGCAACTGGGTTACATTCCTAAAGCTTGAGGAGCATGGAGAGGTGAGCCAGATCTTTCTGCCCCATGAATTCCTCAAGGGAAAGAACACCTAAAAGTCATTTTTTTTGTTCCATAAGAGGAAGGCAGCTCTACAACTGCAAGGAGTGAGGACCTTGCAAGCTGGAGTAAGGCACAGGTCAGCTCAGCAGTGGGGCAGCTCTGGGTGCTGCTCACCATCAGCCCACCCTGAGCTGCTGAGCAGCAGGAGCCAGCAAGGCATGGCTCAGGAATCAGATCTAACAGCTCGCCCTCAAAGTCCGTGTGCCTTCAGAGACGTGCCTAATTAAATAATCTTTTAGTTTCATTTGAAGACAGCAGAGCATTCTTAGAGACCCTGACAGCTTGCTGATGATCCCCAGGTGGTGGGCACGCAGCCCCTGGGTTGCAGAGGGAGAGGATCAACACCAGGCAGGCGCCTGGGCACTGCAAGATCTTGGACCAGTGACCCCAGACAACTGCCCTGTGCTTCAACCACCAATTGCCATTTCTGATAACTAAATCCCCGTGCATCACTCCTGATGTAAATAACCATCCATTTATAACTCCTTGTAATTACCTGCCTATTTCTGCGGCCCGCCTTCACAAGGTAGTCTCTCTGCAATTATAGTTAATTGCCTTGATTGCTACTGCATATTTGAAGAAAGTTCAGAAAAGAAATGTATCAGACAGGGTAGTTTAACAAAGAGCCATATGGGGACCAGAACAAAAAGAGTTAACATTTGAAGCTTCTAATTTATTTCTTATTCCTGTCAAAATAAACCCTGAGGATGTGAAAGCCCTTCCAGAACCACTTGACACAAGCCTTGACCGTTTCTGTAAAAACTTGTGAAACTTACTTTGAGCACAAGTCCCAAGCTGCAGCCGCTGCCAGCCCTGTCCAGGTGTTCTCAGCATCACAGGGATGATGCAGCTTTCTGTCCCATTACCTACAGTAACTGCAAATATCCTTTAACCCATAATCATGCGACTCATCTGTGCCCAGGCTCTAAATTTCTGAGCTCCATCATTTAGCAAATTAGGCAAACTCCAGAGACAACTCCACCCCTCCAAATCTGAGCAACCACTCCCCGTGCCAGAATGTTCCCTGCTGTGCTGTGGGACTTGAGCCCAGGCTTCCACACCGGACCAAATGTCCACCAGGAGCCATGGGTGTCCCTGTTTAGGAGCCATGGGTGTCCCCGCTTGCCCTCAGCTCCTTCTCTGCCATCCCGACCCTCCCAAGCTTCACGGATCCTGCCCAGTGCCCCATGCCCTGCTCCCAGAGCTGCACCACTGGTGTTACAGCCCTCAGCCAACGGGAAGGTCAAGCAGAGCAAAAGCTCCCACCGAGTCACAAATCCTCTGCTCACCTTCCTTCTGAAGGGACATCAATTACTCGGGGCTGTCAGGATGATAAGGCAGCCCGGCCTCCACAATAAGGAGGATATTCCGGCTAATAACTTCCCATTAAGCTCCTCGGAGCTGGATGTTTTCCATGCTTTTCTGCAGGGCTGCTGCCAGGGCTTGTTTGCTCTCCTTACCCTGCTAACTCTTGAAGGGATATGGCTTGAGGCACTGTTGTAAAATCAGCTCTCTACCACCAGTCCGGCTGGAAATCCCTGGCAGAGCTGGGCAGAGAAACCACAACCTCTGAGTTTTTGCTCTGATCCCAGCTTAGCTTTTCTCTTCCAAAGGAAGATGACAGCATTCAACACAGAAAATATAAACAAAATTTAAAAAAAATGAATGGAAGAATCCTCTTATCCATCACTTCTGACCAGTTTATTGCCTGCAAGCACATTCCTAGCACGCTGAAGGGATACCAGGAGAGGATGGCTGGGATGTTGTATTTCACTTTTTCTCCCCTTGATGTTCACTAACCTTCAAATGCCCTTCCCCACAAACTGAGAGGTGAATCTCAAGTTCAGGGTCAGTTTATGATGCTGATCTGAAGATCCACGTTTGCATCCCTTCACTTTTTCAACACTTCCTGTGCCTCCTCCTCCTCCTTCCCAGCAGCTTTTCCTTTTCCACATCCCCACACACACCAGGATGAGAATGGACCCTTCCTTCCCTTCCCATTGCCAGGTGGGAAGCACATCAGGGATGTTCTGGGAACTACCCCAGAGCACTCCTTGTCCTGCATTTTCTCAAGAGTGCAGAACTGGGCTGGTCTTGTGGGGGTTACCTTCACCTCAGAAAATTTGTTTGAGGTAAAAGAAATCTCTGTTCCATTAATGCTTCATAAAAATTTTACAAGGTTTCTGCTAAAGGAAGGAAAACAAACAGAGATGGTGTCGGCACCCAGGCACTCCTGAAATCAAACATTCTTTCTCTAATGCATTTTTTTAAAATGGTACCAATCAGGAAAGCAATCAAGCACGAAGCCCACGGCTCCCAGTGCCTCCATTTCCAGCATGTGAATTTCTTCCAGCTCAGGACATTCACTCCCAGTGCCTCCACACAACCACATGTCCCACCAAGTCTCTGGAGCAGCTGGTGAGATGAACACCAAAAAACCACCCAGAAAGCCAAGGACATCCTTGACAGGATCCTGCTTTTGATGGAATTCATTAACTTCACTCCACCAGCACGCAGGACTGGAATGGGATCGATGTGCACAGGTACTGTGAGCATTTTCCAGGCACATGGGGATGGGTAAGGGAGGGAGCTCCTGCCTTGCCCTAATAAAGCAGGAAGCTTTCCATGCACCACAGCATTAACAACTCCTTCATTAAAATCCAGAGCCTAGGCTGTTTTTCCAGCGGGGAATGGTGCAGCACAGCCAGGATAGTAACGAGAGGTTTGCCATTAAATCTGCAGCTGAGCTCTGGTCCAGGCAGAGACATTTGGAAAGCGGGTACCTGAGTCAGCTCAGACCTGTCTAATCAGTCTGGGAAAATGTCAAAGGTATTTCTGCAGTGTTCACTGGCCAAAAAGACCCAATAATCTCTTTTTTTCCCCTTGTTTCTTTGTTTTTCCGAGACCTTCCCTTTCTCTGCAGAAATATTCTGCTGTAAACATACACGGCTCCCAAAAATCAGGCTTCTTCATAAACTGTATATTAAAACCCAACCCCCCAAAGAAAACTCTGCAACTGAATACGAAACACAGTTATTGGAGAGCTGCACAGTGACAGTGATGAGGAACAAACCCACCCAAAGTAAGGGGAAAAAGAACTAAATAAGGAAAATACCAAGCAAAAAAAATCTGCTGAGAACTCAGGAGACATTAATTGTCTAAGATCAAATATGTATAGATAAAATATACATAAGACTCATAAACCTACATCATATAGACAGACACAAGGCTAAATATAGATTGGTTATTTTGCAAAACTTGAAATTAAAAGCTCTATTTTCATCCATAAATGGCTTTTGCCCTCTTCACCTGCCACAGGTTCTGAGAAAGGAATACGTCTTTTCCCCTGAAACACGGCACAGTGATCTGGGATAACCCCCAGGAGCTGGGAAGGGTGCAGATGATGAAGCCACCAGCACCCCACCTCTGCAGCGAGATCCTGGCTCTTGCTGCCTCCAGCCCCTCAGCTCTCACCTCCAGCCTCTATTCAACAAATGTTCATTCCAAGCAGAGGAATGTAGCCCTTTAGACTGGAGGAGAATCCCATTTCCCAGAGCCTGACAACACCCCAAAAATCCACACTGCACCCCACTGTTCACAGCCTGGCTGTGCTCCATTCCCAGGGGAGCAAAAAGCATCCAAGCTGCCAAATAAAGCCAGAGGAGATGGTTGCTCCCATCCATCTCACCCCAGAAATTTCACAGAGCTCGCTGTGGATGTCTGAGATGGTTCAATACATGGGGGGTCTCCCAAAACACACTGGGGATAAATCAGATTTGGGGAGCTGCATTTCTACCTCATGTTTCTCAAACCCTTCTGCATCCCCCAGGCTGCAGCCGGAGCCGCTGGGCATTAGCAAGGAGCAATAGGAGAGAAACCCACAAGCTAAGAGAAATGGAAAAAAATAAATAGCAATAAAGGCTTTGCTGCCTCCATGGCTGGCTCTGGAGAGGCCGGGAGGCTGGTTAATGGATGTCAGTTCTGTTTCCATTGAAGAAAAGAAAAATCAATGAAGCCTCTAAGGCAGGCAGGGCACAGCCACGGCCCTCGCGCTGCTTTGCCTTCTCCTCACCCACCAACGGAGCTTGGATCCACATTTCCCAGCCCTGGCAGCAGAGCCAAGCAGCCCTCTGGGTTCTCACAGAGGCAGGAGAAACAGGAACATCTGTAACCTAATCCTCCGTGCTGCCTCTTTACCTGCAGATGTTCCCTCCCGTGGATTTCTGCAGCGATGGCTGTGCTGGGGCGGGAAGAGCCTCGGCTCAAACTGCCACGTTGGCAGAGACCCCACTCCAGATGCAATTATAAAGCTAAAATTCTCTTCCCAACTACTTTTGGGGTTGGGTTTTTTATTGCACTCCTGTGGTTTTGCCACACTGAGGCGAGCAGCGCTTCGCTGGCAGAAGGGACCCGCTCTGGGTGGTCTCCGTAGAGCTGGAGTCGGGTTTTTCCCTTTACTGCCTCTGTTCCAGCCTCTCATGCAGAAAAGATGCAGCTCAGACATTTCGTTAGCACTAAAAAGAATACTAATGAACTTGCAGGTTGCTGGGTGAGGCACCTAATGACAAGCCACATGCAGAATTGCTTTGCTGAGTCTCCTGGAAGTTACGGGGATGAGATTTAAACAGACTCAGGATGTAAAAACTCACCCAAAAAAGCCATTTCTTCCCCTGTTTCTGCTTAGTGCAGTGCCAGGTGTTTTCTTGCTGCTCCACACCCTCACGAGGCTCTAATACACCTGATCAATGTTAGATCTTTTCTATTCTAACATTGATCCTACGACTTCCTCTAAATGCTGGGGCTGGGACTTTTTCTTCTCACCAGCCACGTTCAGCCATTTGGACCCCGTTCCACAGCAAATGGAGAGAAAGAGGCACTGCTAGGACACAATCTGTCCGACCTATTTTAGACACCTGCCTTGGACTGGGATGGACTGCACCCCAAAAAGGCCCACTGCTCCCCAGTGACTGCAAAGGGAGACCGGATAAACACACTCAGACACAGCCATCCATCACCTCAGACACCTGCAGTCACAGGAGCAGGTATCCCACACTGCTCCTGCCTTTCTGGGCTCCTGTGGAAATGCTCCTGGATCAAGCTTTTGACAGAATTTTTGCCAGTTCCTTTGCTTTTGCTTTTTTTTTTTCCTTTGGTGGTTGTTTTTGTTGTCTTTGCTTTTTTTTTTTTTTTGTAGATGTTCAGGGTCAACATCTACAATAAATACTTAAACAAATACATGAGGTTTAATTACTTCAGCTGATACTAGTAGTATTAATGCCTTTTCAAGCCAGAGGTAACCCTTTGATCATGTATATTTACTTCACACATAAAATACACTGCACCAGTTTGGCCAGTTCTCTGGTGCCAAATCCAGTAGCTTGTACATCCTTAATATCTCCAAATATGATAAATTCGTGGTATAAATTTTGCACAGCCCTTCCAGGATTGCAAATCTTTATCAAAGGCAAGAGGAGTTATCTGAGGAATAAGGATTTCTCGACTCAATAAGTGCACACTTTTCCCCCTTAGCCCATGTCCTCCTGTAGTCAACAAGAGACTCTGGGAGCTGGGCTGGTTCCTTTCTCTTCCCAACCTGTTTGGATCAGATACCTAATTTCTGGATGCCAAAATTTCTGGATGGATCCATGGGAGCACAGAATCACAACATCCATGGCAGAATCAAAGCATCCTGGTTTAAGGCACGGATGAAGCAGTCTACAACAGGAGCATGCTGCTCTCCAAAGTTAATGTCTCACTCAGGCTGAGAGAGCCCTCCCAGCCCTTGAGGGAGGAGCTCTCCAGCTCACAGCTGCCTGAAAACACGGCTGCTGCACCTTGGGGTATGGATCAGTGCTTTGGAAAAGCATGGGTGGGGTTCATTTTGGACAGGAAGCCATGCAGTACCAGAAATAAAAGATAAAGCACCACATCCCACCCAAGGCAAAGTCCATCTTCACCAAGCAGCTTTCTACAGCACCAAAAAATAGACTCAAATCTAATATCTCCAGTGCTGGGGAAAGGTTGGATATGGATACCATTTTCCAAGCTGCCTGGTCTCCAAATAACATTCCCCGATACATTTTTAGCCTTGAGTCCTACTGGGATGAGCTTATTCAATCGTGCTTTTCACCTGCACACCTCTGTCTAGCAATCTTCCCCAATAATTCGTGAAGCCTTTGGCCAATTTTAACTAAATTTGACAGAGGAACAGATGGCTCAAAGACATTAAGTACCTGCAAGCCTGGTGCAGATAGGCAGCCAGGTACAGGAGAGGGACGCTGCGAGTGCCCCACGGAGGGAAAGGCCACAGGAAAATGAGATTCATCCTCATCTGAACCTCAGAGAATCCACTCAGCACAAAGCCTTTCCAAACGTCCTCACCACAGGCAGCAAATCATTGACTCCTACTTGGACTAAAATGAAGTAAACTTATAAGAATCCCGGCTTTATCGGCCTCCGTGCCAGTCAGAGGATGGATTTTGCATATGAAATCAGAGCCTGTGTGACAACTCAGACAAAGGAGGAAAACCAACACACAGGGAAAGTCAAGTTGCTGCTGGCACTGAGGAACTGCAGGAAATCTTGCACCAAACCTTCCCACATCTATCCAAGGGCCTTGGATGCTGCGGGCGGGGTGAGGGGATGCCTGATGCAGCAAATTTTGGGTGGTTCCTGCACCAAATTTTTCTTGGCTCCATTCAAGACGTTTCTTGCATCAAGGGAGGGCACAAAACACACGATCTCAGCGGCCCCGGGCTCGCCCAGCACACCAGACGCCAGTAATAGAGCCGCTCATCTATTTCCCATCAATGTATCTTCTTAATGAAGGAAGATGGCTTTTTAATAAATAAAAGCTTTCACCAAAAATAGCTGCATGGTCATCTATAATCCCCTGAAAACTTCTAAAGGTCTAAAGTTGAGACGCAGAGCGCAGAGCAGGAGTTAGTGGGGGGTGGTGAGGAAATAGGGCAGCCACTCCCAAACTTCTACAGCCAGAAGGAAATGCAGAACACCTTTTCTGCACACACCTGCACATACCTCACCCTCCCGGCACTAAAGCCGCGTCAAAAACATTTTGCAAACTAATATTCCCAAATTCCCAGGGCTTAGGCAAGTACTTTTGTTTCTATTTCAGTACAGGGCGGGGAAGAAGCAAAGAACAGCAAAATGAGTTCATCAGAAAGGGTGAGCTGGTGGCACAGCGAGGACGGAGGAGGCAGCAGCCCCCAGAGCCAAAAGCAGGGAGGGATTAGGCACTGAGCCTCTCGTGGCTATCAGCACCATCTCCCCTCTCCTCCAAGCGAAGCAGATTTGTCCACAAAATCAGCTCGGGGTGGCGCAGCCTCGCCCAGCAGGTACAGATGGGCTCGCTGATCAAGATGAATCATTTGGCACGTCCCGATGACCCGGGCGCAACCGCAGAACGGGCTCCTCGCTCAGGGCCCTCTCCAGGGCCGGGGCATCGGGGACAAACAACCAGAGGAGCCTCCAAAACAAGCAGGGCCCCCACATCTGGCCCCTCCAGCTCATCTCCCCCCTCCCCACCGAGGTCTGGCTTGTTTGCCTCACCGAAGCCCCCTCCCCGCTCTCAGACAAGGTTAATAGGGTAGAGAGGGAGCATCTGTTTATGAGGAGGTTATCAAGTGAAAGGCAGTAACGCAGCCTCCAAACCAGCTTTTCATAGCCTCTTACTTATTATTTAATTTGGCTCCAGTACGTGAAATTAGGCTAATGGCTGTTAAGTGGTTAAGGCACGCACATTGTCCATCTGCCGAGAAGGCTCCAGGCCGTTGTTCTGTTTCAAAGGCTAAGGAGGAAAAATAATATGAGAGTTGCATGCTGTTAGTTTGAGAGCTCATAAATGCATTTTTTTTCCTCTTTCCCTCGCTTTTATATTTCTTTTATCTCCTGTGCTTTGCCTGTTGCAGCATTAGGAACTTCTGGAAAGCGAGTTACCGGCTTTTTTTTTGTCAGTGCTCTTAAGCCTTTTTTTTTGCCTTTATTTTTTTTTCTAAGTGGAGAGAAGGGTGAGCCAGACCGTTCCAGCAATGCCACAGCCACCAGCTGTTGCAGTCTTCCCATTCAGCCGAGCTCAGTGCAGCATCCCCCCATTTGAGAGCAGGAGAATTAAGCACAAAGCCCCGAGCTTTTGTCTCTTCTCCTTGACACCAGGACTGGCAGCTTCTCTCCACCAACACAACATCAGCTCTGCAGCTTTCCTTACGCGCAATCTGGAGCGCTCAACCCCTCCCCACCTGCACTCCTTGCTGCATTTAATGAGCAGTTCCACACATGGCATGGAAGACGTGTGGTTTCCTACACATTTTAAACCTTAAATGATGCAAGCTCAGGCTGGAGCTCCCTCTTCCCCTGAGTTTTGCACACAACCAGCGCCCACGCGGATTCTCGGGTGTCTCGTACAAGAGTTGAGCTCGTTCTGTCATTACTTCAGAGAATAATGAGGTCTCTCAAGCTTTGCTGTTTTCATGGGAGTTGTAGGAACGTAACCTCCCTGTAAAACCTGACCAAAACCAGGCAGCTGATTCACTAAAGCCAGCAGGAATGGTGAAGAGGGAAAGGGACACCTGACCTTTCTTCCATGAATCCACACAGAAGGTGTGGGTGACTTTTAGGCAGATGAGCTAACTGAATGTAAAACCTAGCCAAAAATCCTTGGAATCATGGGATCACAGAATGGTTTGGGTTGGAAGTTTAAAGATCATCCAGTCCCACCCCCTGCCATGGGCAGGGACACTTTCTACTATCCCAGGTCATTCCAAGTCCCATCCAACCTAGCCTGGAACATTTTCAGGGATGGGGCAGCCACAGCTTCTCTGGGCAGCCAGGGCCTCAGCACCCTCACAGGGAACAATTCCTGCCCAATATCCCTTCTAACGCTGCCCTCTGGCAGTGGGAAGGCATTTCCCCTTTGTTCCACCAGGCAAGGGGAACTGCTTTACCTGACAGCAGCCCTGGGAAGGAGTGGGCACTGAGGAGGGGAACTGCAGGCAGGAAAGGGAAGGGAAGGAACCCTCCAGCCACTGCCAAAAAAAAAATAAAAGGCCAAAGCCATCTCTGTCCCCTGTGTAGGAACTGAGCTGCCTGCGAGTGAGGAGGGTTATTTATGGGGACACGAGGAAGGAGAAGGCAGCTGATGAGCAGATCTCATTTCCCTCTGTTACTGCAACAACCCCACTTGAAATCCAACTTTATCTCTTCCTTTCTAAGCCAGGAAAAAAAATAAATAACTGAATGCCACAAACAAAGTCAGCCTTCCATCCTTGTTATCCCCTGATTTTGCCAGAGGTTAGTGGGGTGGTTTCAGACTCACAGCAGGGGAAACAAGCGGCAGTTGGCAGCACCAGGAGAAAAGATTGGAGCATTTACCAACAGCCTTGTCCCCTCACCTCTCCCAAAAGGAGCCCCCAGTGTTGCTTTTCCACAGAAACACTTTTCCAGGTTATAGCCGTGGCATCCAGGCTTGCCATCTGTTCCATCTCTCCTGGCTTTATCCCTGTGTCCTGCCTCTCTCACCAGGTATCTGCATGAATTACTCCTCCCCACTTGCACCTTTGTTCAGTGTATATCAATATAAATACACTTATCCTTAAAAAAAGTCTTTATATATTTTACATTTTTTTACATATAAATATAGGTATTTATGTACATATTGAGGATTGGCACTAGATTATTTTAAAGGCCCCTTCCAGCCTGAGCATTTCTATGATCCCGTGATAAACACACACAAATTTGGTCTCTGCATGTGCCGATGGCTGACACGTGCACAACGAATTGTGCTCAGGGGGTGCTTTGATACAACACTCAGCCCCTAAATTCCCAGCCCTACACTCATTTTGACACTGCTCTCCTGCTGAACCTGACCAAAATGCACCATCCAGACCGTGTTTTTTGGGGAAAGATATGAGGCAAACAGGAAATTAAGCTGCTGGTGCTGCCTGACGGGAGGATAAAGCGGCTGTGTGCTGGAAAAACCACCAAAGCAAGATGCTCAGCCCATGTCCTGCAGCTCTGCACCTGCTTGTGCTGACAAATAACTGCCCAGAGTGCAGAGCTGTCTGGGGTTATGGAAGGGAGCAGGATTCACAGAAAACTGCCCAGATTGGGCCGACCAGTGCGGGGAAACTCATGCTGGTGCAGCAATTTCTGAGGGGGGGGAAGTGAGCTTGTGCAATATTTTAGTTTGACACTGGCAGAAGCCCTGTGCTCCAGCATTTCTCCCTGTTCTGCTGCCAGCACTGCTTAATTCCCATGGCAGGCTGGCGGGAGCGGTGAAGCGATCCTAGCAGAAGTCTGACACCAGGAGAGTTCTGTGTGAATAGCATATCCTGCAAATCTGCAGGATAGAGAACATCTGAAAACCAGGTTAAGGGATAAATACTGACAAGCCCTGACTGGAGAAAAGAGCGTTCATTCAAACACCTGCATGAACTGGAGGATTGTCACGGTTTTCCCTCTAAACGCTGCTGAACAAGGTGATAGAGCCACATGGAAAACCAGAAGGAGGAGGTGATTGTGAACTTCCAAACTGCTCCTGGAGCGTGGGGGGTTTCCATCTGAATTGGAGGGACTTCCATCTGAATTTGGGGGAAGCTGGCAGGGCAGGGTTTGCAGGAAGCATCCTTCAAGGAGTCCTTCCTGTTACCACACTGCCAGGGAGCATTTGCAAGGAAGAGATGGATTACAGCACTTTGCTTCTGATCATCCCTGTTTTGAAGGGGTTTTTTGGCCTTAGTTGCCAGCAATTTTGGCAAGAGGTTTCCCAAGCACTGAGCTGGCAGTTGTAGGGAAGAGGGTGGCTTTATCCAAGACATAAAAATCCAGGGAGGTGGCTTTGAACTAAAGCTGATGCAGGAGAAAGACAAAAAGGAAATATCCTCGTGGGCACAGCAGCTGCTTCAGAGACAGCAGGGAAAATTTGTGGAGAGGAGGCTGAGCTCTGAGAGGAGTTTTTCCCAGACTGCAGGATCACAGTGTGGAAGGAGGAGACTTGAGGAGGATAGGCTCCATTTTTTTCCCTCTGATTTCTTTAAGAAAGGGAAGCTCTAACCCCCTCCTCTCGTCTCAGGGGAGCAGGGAAGGAAGACACACTGCTCACAGCCTGCAGCCTCGCTGGTGGGACGGGAAATTGCTCTGCTCCTGCTGGGATCTGCAGCCCTGGCCGCGATGGGGAGTGATGGATGAAAGGGAGGGAGAGGAGGAGGAAGCTGTGTCTTAAGGCTCTGCAGCAGCAAATGGCCTCAGCGATTAGAACTGAGTGGGCAGCTGTGTATCACTCTGGATTTTCTGCCTGTTTCATCACTAGCAGTGACTCAGGAATATTCTTCATCGCCCTCAAGCGAGGATATGATCATTTTCTGCCACTTGAGATGAAGCTAATTTTACAGCAGCTTAGAGGGAGAGAGATGTCATGTGCTGATTTCTGTACTGTCTGCATCGCCCAGCGCTGCAGCACGGCCAGGCCATAGGTGCTGACAGCTGGAAGTTCAACCACCCCACACCAGGACAGAAAATCCAGGGAAAGGGGGTTTGGAGCTGCAGGTCCCAGAAAGATGAGAGGAGAAAAGCAGCACAGAATCAAGAATTCCCAGCAAGGAGAAACCTCACGGCATCCCTTCTCCAGGCTCATAAAATCCCCATGTGGTTTGGCATGGATGGGACCTTAAAGCTCCTCTCAATCCAGCTCCCTGCCATGGGCAGGGATACCTTCCACTTTCCCAGGTTGCTCCAAGCCCCATCAAACCTTCCTTGGACACTGCCAGGGCTGGAGCAGCCACAACTTTTCTGGGTAACGTGTGCCAGTCCCATTCATTAGTAGAATCTGCTCCTGACAGGACAAGTGTGCTGAGCAAGATCGATGAGCAGAGAGCAAATCTCAAAGGGCTGATCTCACCACTCAAATCCCACCAGTCCCAGAGACTCCAAATTCACCAAAACCAAATCCTGATGAGTGAGTAGCCAGCTTTTCACAGAATCCCAGAGTGGTTTGGGTTGGAAGCCAGATGATGAGAGGAGAAAAGCAGCATAGAATCAAGAATTGCCAGCAAGGAGAAACCTCACAGCATCCCTTTTCCAGGCTCATATCCATCCCCACGTTGTTTGAGATGGATGGGACCTTAAAGTTCATCTCAATCCAACTCCCTGCCATGGGCAGGGACACTTTCCACTAGACCAGGTTGCTCAAAGTGAAAAACATCTGCAATGCCAGTGCCAAATCACTGCCTTGGCACATCAAACCCTGGCTCTGGCTGAGCTCCCCCTCTCCTCCTCCCAGTGCTTCCCACAGAGCTGGGATGAGATGGCAGCAGGACCAAGTGCCACCACCACCACCGCAGCTGGAACCAGCTGGGAACCAGCCTTACGGCCACATTCTGATGGGTTTTCTTGCTCACTGCTCAGGCCATTTATTTATTTTCGAGATGCAAAAGCTGCCTTCACACCAAGCCCTGGCCGCGCCTGGCCAGGCTCCCTGTGCGAAGCCGCGGTGTCCCAGCCACCGCCCGGCGTGCGATTCCTTGACAGCCCTGGATCCGGGAGCTAACTGGCAGTGGTGGCTGCATTTGCAGGGGAAACGGAGCAGCGCTGCCAGCTTTTAGTGACAAAGGGAGTGTTTATAACAGGCGCGGTGACAGCTGTCCGAATGCCACATTTATTTACAAAACGTTAGTTAAATTACTGACAGTTGGCGCTGCGGAGGGAAGCTGAGAGGAAGAGCTGACACGTCCCCGGCGCGCTCATTCGGCAGCCCCACGGTGCCTCTCAACAGCCTCCCCTCCCAGCGTGGGGGGCACAGCCCCTTTAGGGCACCCCCTGCACCTTTTGTCCTTCCCTTCCCACCAAACCTGCAAGGGGATCACCCTGCAGCTCCCACCGACCCCAGAGGGTCACACACATCAAGGTGGGTGAGTTCCTCCAAACAATGCCTGGCCACCAAGCCCACAGTCTTTTCTAGAAGGACTAAGAGGGTGCTGATCACCCTGTGATCCTTTCAGTAGTTCAGATTATTTCAGGCAGTGCCACTTGAATGAATGGAGGTCAGCAGGAGCACTTCTGGATGGCCAAAAATGCCTGTGTTGTTTTCAGACTCATTTCAGACTCCCTTTCCAGCTTGAGTGGCACAGCCCCTTCCTCAGGCCACCCCCTGCACCTTCTGTCCTTCCCTTCCCACCAAACCTGCAAGGGGATCACCCTGCAGCTCCCACTGACCCCAGAGGGTCACACACATCAAGGTGGGTGAGTTTCTCCAAACAATGCACGGCCACCAAGCCCACAGTCTTTTCCAGAAGGACCAAGAGGGTGCTGATCACCCTGTGATCCCTTCAGCAGTTCAGATTATTTCAGGCAGTGCCACTCGAATGGATGGAGGTCAGCAGGAGCACCTCTGGATGGCCAAAAATGTCTGTGTTGTTTTCAGACTCACAGAGGTGTCTGAGGTGAAGGCCCCGTGTCTGCTGAGCAATGTCAACAGTCTGCAAGCTGCTGGCTTGGAACCAGCAAGGAAATTGCAGCTGCCATCCTCCAGGAGACAAGGACAACAGGAGAAATTTAGGAGCCCAGCTGACATGCACCACTGAAAGCGCCTCCCTGACCAACCCCCTCCATGACGAAGCAATAACAACCCAAGATGGGATTTTGACTTTCCGACAGCAGAACTGTTCAGGGTGGAAAAAACCTCTAAGACCATCAACTCCAACCATTCCCCCAGGCCACCACTCACCAGTGTCCCTAAGTGCCACATGCACGTGGCTTTTAAATCCCTCCAAGGATGAGGACTCTGCCACCGCCCTGGGCAGCCATTCCAGTGCTTCTCAGACCTTTTGGTACAGAAATATTCCCTAATATCCAAACTAAACCTCCCCTGGTGCAATCTGTTCCCTCTTGTCCTACCACTTATTACTCATGAGAGCAACCCCACATCCTGCCCTGCCACAGACTGCAAGAGAGGAAGGAGATATTTTAATTCCACCAGTCAAGGCCAACAAGATACCTTTGGCTCCTCGTGTTTGTAGAGGAGTAAATCACATCACTTGGACACACACACCACGAGGAACCTCCAAACTGCTCCCTCCCAACGCTGCCACGTTTTGCCCTGACTCCCACAGCCTGGAAGTTTGCAGAGCAAACAGGGTCCTGATGTGCCTCGGCCAGATAGAAATTTGGCCTTGGAAAACATCACTCAATCTAAATTTTGTCTGATTCAAAACAGAGCAGCTCTTCCAAATAGTGGTAAGTAATGATTGACCCAAAATGTAAAGCAGTTTGGAGGTGAGTAGGAAAAGATTTATTTTCAGCTATAGGGAAACTCTGGGTGTTCAGAAAGCCTTCCCTGCTGAGACTAAAATCAGAATCTCACTGTTTCCCCTGAAACACTTTTAAACCCCAAATCTTGCTTTAGCTTCATCAGAGAACTTCCTGTAACATTTGAGAAGATGCTTCACTGAACTCACAAACTCAGATAAAAAGGAAAGAAATACTATTTTTCCAAGCAAACTCAAACCTGCCCTCTTCCCCACAAGAGAATTCTAAGTCAAATTCTTTCCAGTCAAGGTACGCAAGAAAGAAATGGATTGTTTAATAAAAATATCTGGGTTTGAATTAAAAATAGAAAAAGTATTTTCTTACTTAACAAATGATAAAAGTCTGAAATTTTTGAATGAAAGTAGAAGCAGGTGCTCTCCCAGCTCCTGCTGAATAGTAATGGAAGAAAAAGGACTTGGAAAATAATTCCTTGAATTTTCACCTCATTCACCCTTCCTTTGAGCTCATCAAGAGCTTTCTACTGGACTGTAAGAGAGGAAAAGAGGTGCGAGATAATTAAAAGTTATCTTTATGTTTTTAAAGGTTATTTAAGGAATAAAGCCCCACACATATAATTGACTGAATTTGAAGGACTGAAGGATAAGAACCCAAATATGCCTTCAAATAATAGTGCTGTGCCTATCTGTAGGTCCAAAGTATCTTGAGATTTGGAAGTGTCTCCGAGCCTGGAGCTGCCCTGCTCTCCTTTCATACCTTTGAGAATTTGCTTTTCTCAACAGCTTCCTCTCCTGCTTCTTATTAGAGATGTGTAAAAACCACGAGGCTGAAAAACACTCTGGTTTTGCTGAACTGAGGATGTGAAGCTTCGAAAATAATGATCCCACCATGACAAAAAAAGGGAAGAAGAGACTCAAAAATCCCAAGTAATGAATGTTTGGATCATGGCCGGGGCTCTGCATGTGTCTGATAAAACAGACACAGGTGTCAGAGCCATTTATGGTTGCAGGCACAGAGCCGGTCAAAATCTCCCATCTCTGGGAAAAAAATCCTGTGATATTTCACCAGCTGCTCATGTTGGAAGGTGGCTTTATCCCTTATTTACTCTGTCCTCATTGACATGCAGAGCTGGACTCACTCATCTCCTGTTTGACCCTTGGTGTCCTTTCCTATTCAGCACTGTCCCCAGAGGTGTCCCCACCTTTGGACCAGGCTCAGCTCTCCACACCACATCTCAATTCTCTCCCTGGTTTTTCCAGGGGAGAATCCAGCTGCAAAGCCAAGTTTGCCTGCAGATTCCCCATACCCACCCATCTGCCTCCTCACTTTGCACACAAACTAAGGATGCTTCCCAGCGTGACTGCGGCGGTGACAGCCAACACCACTCCCCAGCAGCTGAGGAATCCTTATTTAAACCAGGATTTTTAATATCCTCACGATGGAGATGCTGTTGGCGGTTCCACAGGCGCTGCAGCAACCAGACAGCCAAGCCTGAGCCTCAGACTTGGCTCCTTCACAGCCTTGCACCTCGGAGAACCGAACCCAAGGAGAGCAGAAGGAATTTCCCACTTGCTTTGCAAAGGTGCCACATGCAACAACGAGCAAACCCCGAGGAGAAGGAATTCCACATTGCTATTCCACACACAGCCCGCTAACAGCCTGCATATTGTAGCAAGACTGAAATGCTGTCTTCCAACCTGATCCCCAGTCCATTACAGTTGGGATAAAGACTCGTGGTGACATTAATGAGCACTGGATCAGCCCCTTTGCTGGCATAAATCTCTCTTGTCGCATCGGTGGGATTGCATTTTCCCCATTTGCCTGTTTGTTTGGCTCTGGATTCTCATTACAATTTCTATTAGCCCAGGCTCCCACTGATGTGGTTGTAGATTAGTTCCTTCCTGATTTTTTTCCTCTGAAGGAAAATAAGGGTGTCTGAGTTCAAAGTGGCAGGTTTTGGCAGGTCTGGGGGGAAGAAAACAACTCTGTCTGATCAGGGAGAGGATTTTTCCAACAGCATAAATTGGAGTAACTCCAGTGAAGCCAACAGAAGTGACAAAGACTTGGGCAAGCTGGAGATGACCCATGTCCCCAACCCACCTCTGTTAATAAACCTGTGGAACTGCCAGCTCAGGACTGCAGTGCCAGCAGCAGCGTGGCCCAAAGGGCTCTGCCAGGGTGGCACTGGGACAGCACCTCAGGACAGCCAAAGGCTAGAGGTGAGGCCAGGTGCCACCCCTTGGACTGGCACCCTCAAGTGCTCGGGTCCAAGGCTTACCTCAGCTCATGGCTCTGGTGAGGCACCTCTGGGGCTGTGAGCAGCCCCACAGAGGCATTGCTTTCCCAGGTCCCAACATTCCCGATTTTACTTCAGCTCCCACCTAATCAGCCACCCTCCCAGCAGCTCCACACACCAGGTACCCCCAAAATGACAATTCCCTGGCATATCCACCCAAATGAAGCTCCCAGTCCCTTCTTCAAACCCCAAGCAAGGGCAGGGCATGGGTGGACACCTCTGGTGCCCTCCAGTAGGACACTCCTGGCATTTTCCTTGCAGAGGGATGAATCCTGCCACAAAGAGACTGCAACGCAAGCAGATGACTCACGGAGCAGAGAAAGGAAGCGCTGCAATTGCTGTGCACGAATCAAGACATTTATAGGACCTGGGAGGGCACCTAACGTCACACCAGGAGCTGAGGGCAGGGCTGGCAACTGAAAATCCATTTCCTAAACCTGCCTTAAACATTAGAAACACCACACCAGCACCCCTCCTCTGTGGGGCTGCTCTGTCCTCCCTTCCCCATCCCAAGTAAAGCCTGTTTGACTTCAGCCTTTCCAGATGTGAGGTGCTTGAGCCAGGATGGAGATGACAGCTCCACAAAAGCCCACTTGTCCCCTAGGAGACCCCAGCTCCAGTGAACCAGAGGCAGCAGCTTTACCAGGAAAGCTATAAAGGGAAACCCTCCTCTGGCACAGCAATCAGGAGCTTGTCTCATCTCGGATGGAAATTGCACTCAGGAAAAAAAAAAAAAAAAGAGAATAATCCATGCATATGACAATTTTTTTTTTTTCACCACTTTAAGCTGATTCCATCTCTGAGATGGGAGAGAGGTGGCAGAGATTTGCTGACATGTCACTTTAGTAATAAACTCCCCTTTCAGAAACGCGCCATCGCCAGCAAAGCAATCGTGAGCTACAAACCCTGCACGTGGGGCTCCTGCAGCCTCTGCCACGGGGCATCCCCGGGACAGAACCCACACCAGAAAGGAGGGCCCAGCAACAAGGGGGAGAGGAGAGGCAAGGGTGAAGCAGCACAACATGTTCTGCTCCTTCCTCACTTTAATACAGTCAGGGTCACCACAGCCCTGAATTTATTCCCTCAACCTCAGGATGAAAAGGAGAGAGGTTTGAAGGAGAAGGGCAAAGGTGGTGGATTCTGGAGATCTGGGGGAATTAACTTGGGTTAAGACATGAGTGTGCAGCTTAGCTCCATCCTCACCCCATCCCCACAGGACTGCTGGAAGCTGCTCCCAGCCCATCCCAAGTGCTCAGAATTCCTTTACTGCTCAGGAACTGAGAAAAGCAAAGGTCTTGGCCCCTGCAAGCTCCAGCTATATCCCCCACTTTGGGCTTGGGAAGTGGGCAGGAAGAAATCAGGAGTCTCTGAAATAAATAACTGCAGCAGGATGAAAACTACCAGGTACTGGGCTTGGAGAGCATCAGAATGGGATGAGTTTTCCACAGGTCTGAGCCCTGGAGAGGCAGATGAGCACTGATCTGGAAATAAGGAATGTGGTGGTAGTGCAGGGAAGGGAGGAGTTGGCAGGGCAGGGGATGGGAATACCTAACTCAGGGTGTTCTCAGCTGGTGGGACAGGGTGGACAAGCAACCCTCCCTCAGTGGGGTTTTGCAGCTCAGAGAGGGAGTGGGAGCCTGGAGCAAAACGGACCAGAGGAGGTTTAGCAATCAGGGCTGGCCCCTTTCATCACCATCATCATCCTCTGCCCTGTCTGGCGTGTGTTACTCACACCGGGAGCCCAGCCCGGTGCTGGGCACTGCTCTTTGAGCCCCCTGACTCAGCCGAGGCTTTCCCAGGCACAGACAGCCTGGAATGGGTTCCCCTGCCCTCCCCCCGCAGGATTTCTGCACTCATTGACTGCAAACCACAAAGGCAGCTGCCCAAAACCTCAATGAGAATCACCCTCGCTCACACCCTGGCAGGAACAGCACTGGGGGAGACACAGAGGCTCCCCCAGGACCTGGGTGCTGGAACACGCCACATTTACCCATTGGAGACCATTCCTCTATTTTTCTGTTACACAATAAAAACACAGCAAGGCAAATTCCTGTGAATAAAGGGGAAAAGATGGGGCAGCAAAGAGTCACAGAAAACAGACCCATCTCTGAAAAATAGTCTTTTCTGCTTAGCAAACAAGCACTTTCTGTTTGCACCCATCAAACAAACATGCTTGATTTTGTTTTGTTCCACAGCCAAGTCATCATTTCTCCAAAATTATTTCAAGAGCACAACAGGGGCCAAATAAATTTGCAAAACAGGCTTAGGTAAAGAATGACAGAGCTCAGTGGCAAAGCTCACAGCCCTTTTCAAAGCCTGAGTGGAAACCACGGGAAACATCAGGGTTAAAAAAAGCTTTGCCTCCTGTTTAACTCAGATTTGACTTTTAGTGTTGGAATCAAAGAGGGGAACAAATGCAGGCTTTGCATCGCCCTGCCAAGGAAACCAGAGGAGATGGAGAGAGGAGCACAGGCTGATTCGGGGGGACACCATGCAGGCGCCTGTGCTGCTGATGGGAACGTCAGAGCCTCGCCATGGAAAGCGCTGACTGATGCCAATTAAAGTGAAATCATAATCAAGCCATTTGTTTTGGTGCCCAGAGAGCTGCTCCAAAGGTCTCAGCAGTGCCTGGACTCGGTTCAAGCCCTGCATGGAAGTTTGGGATGGGTCCTCTCCAGCATGAGCCGCTTGTACTGGTGAGGACAGAGCTGTCTGGACATGGTGGGAGGGGATGAAGGTCGGCCTCATCCTCACAATCTGTGCTTGGGGACACAAGGAAGGACAGAAAACTCTGACCTTCACCTGCACGCAATTCCTCAGCATAACCCGAAAGGCAGGACCAACACATCTGTCAGTAAAAACACTGCACTGTTGGACACAACACCCTCAAACCTATCCCAAAGGCTTTGCTGCATCCAGGAGTGAATCCTACCCCTCCTATCCCAGGCAGCAGCTCTAACCCAACATGTAAAGCTTGATTTAAATTTAATACAGTGCTCTGAAGTGCTGGTACCCACGACATGCCTGTACCCTCCAGCAGGAACATCATGAAATGAAAATATCTGAACATCTGCAATGTCTCTGCTCCTAAACTGATTCCCTACAGTGGATTGTACAGAGCAAAGCCTTTACAAGAGAGAAGCCTCCTTGCAGCTTTCAATCCAGCTTTTCTTCCAGCACTGAATTCACTCTGCTTGGAGGGACAGAGCTGAAAAGAGCCTCTTGGCAGGGCACTGCTGCTCCACAGCTTCTCGGGCTCCTCAGCACCTGCCACCCCAATAAAATAACCTATTTCCAACAGCCAAGGCCTCTCCCTTGGGAAGACTGGGGGACAGAACTTTCCAAGCACTCCAGAGAAACAGCAACTTCTGCTGCAGAGTTTTCAGCTTGCTCTTCCCTTTTGGCATCTGTGAAACACCAAGAAGGCACCTCTAGAAACATCTCTCCTTCCAAATCCTTGGCTGCAGCTCCCTATCCTCCCACCTTGCATGGAAATGAGTGGGATTGGATTAGACCTGGTTTTTTTTTCCCTTCCCTGCCTGCCACCCATGCAGGGCTGGGCAGGAGGTGGCCGGGAGCATCGCTGGGGTCTGCCAGAGCCTTTGTAGCAGCATTGCTATTCTGCACAAGTTAACTCCTCCACAACAGATCGATGGGCACGCCGGGCTGGGAGGGGAGCAGGCAGGAAGATTCATGCTTCCTTGATTTCCTCTGGTTTTCACATGCTCTGCTCCTCCTGGCTCCTGCCACAGCACAGCACGACACGACTGGGACTGACCAGGGATGCAGCAATGTCCCACTGCCTGCTGGGCCAACTGCTCCCACCTCAAACCAGCAGCAAAACACCTCCAAATGTCCAGGAAAACCACACTCCTGCACCTTTCTGTCACCACAGCAGAGCACCCGTGGTGGCAGCAAGCCATTAATTCCAAGAGCAATCCCTGCTCCAGGGGCAGGACAGCAGGAATGTCACCAGCACGGTGGGAATGGCATCCACACAGGCTGCACACCCCAAAGCACACGTGCCACTCTCCTGGGGCACACCTGTATTTATGAGGCACCTATCAAGGGACACAGACATCCCCTGCCACCACACTGGCTCCCAGCTCTGCTGGGATGCACCTATGGCAGCTCTGGGATGGTGACACATTGCTGTCCTCCCTGCCTCCCCAGAGCCACTTCCCAGGAGCAGGATTTGTACCCCTGCCCATGAAGCCTCCCTGACAGAAGAATCCCTCCTGCTGACTCACCCAAGCCTCCCTTTGTTCTCCTCCAGCACCAGCGACCACCCAGTGCCAGGGCAGAGCGCCTCGATCCGTGGTGTGGATGAGGATCCCTGATCTATGCCCCAAACCCTGTGCAGGCCCTCACCAGAGCCTCTTCCCAGAAGTTTGCAGAGCACCCACCCAGCTCCTGTTGTGTTTCACTGCCCAGACCCCCAGTGACCCACACCCCTCCCCTTTCATAGCAGGGTCTGTAGGATTTTTGGCACTTGAGAGAACACAGATTCAAAAAAGAAACGGAGCTACTACTTTTTTAAGCCAAGCTCAAATTCCTGAGCGAGACACTCTGTCCTCCACCCTCTGCCACCCGTTCTCCAGCCTCTCTGCCCAGCCGTGCCATGACGCAAGACAAACCCAGAGGAACGGCCACGACAGCTCCCACCCTCCCAGGAGCGCTCAGGGGCTGCGGGGGGACACAAAATTCGGCTGCAAACAACCGAGTGGCAGGAAAATTCCTGCTGAAATTCCTCCCGGGGCTCGTTTTTTTTCCTGCCCCGGCTCGGCCCCTCTCCGCTGGCTGGCGTAAAGCAGGAGTGCGCTGTCACCGCACACACCCAGGCGGCCCCGCAGATGTTGGTGTCACCTATGCAACGCTCCGGAGGAGCAAAGTCGCTCCCGAGCATGCTGGAGTTGCAGGCGCCGCTTCCCAGCGCTGCAATTAAAACCTGGCTTTTGATTTTTAATGTCCCTATCAAACATCCTCTGGGATGACTGCGCCCATCTGCTGCGAGGACAGGGAGGAGTGTCTGGGCATAAGATGTCCCAAAAATTATGCTGAGCAAAATTACGGATTTCTTTTAGCAGCCCCTGAACCCCTCGGATCGCTGCTGCAGGGGACAGGACCCTGGTGCAACGCCCAGCCCCCATCTCTCCCCTGCCCAGGGAGGGAATGCTGCCAGGGAGCAGCAACCCCTTGCCTCTGGAGCAAGGGGATTTTTAAGGATCCACCTGTCCGGAGCCAGCCCCGTCCTGCACTTCCCTGTTCCAGCAGGTCTGGGCACGAGAAAAAGACACAAAGCCACACCAGGAGGTCAAAAGCTCCCTCTTTCCCCAGGCTGGGGCAGCCTGACACGGATGAAGACACCCCGGGCACCGCGCTCCGGGGGCAGAGCGGGATTTACCCGCACCGAACGCGGCCGAAGTGCCCGAGCCACGGCACCGACAGCAGCAACAGAGCCCGTGCCTCGCACTGCTGTGGGGCAGGGCGCCGAAAGGGAACCACATTCCCTTCTTTTCCATCCCCCAGTAACTTTCCCGAAGACAACTGGGAGGGCTGAGCCCGTTCCCCTGGCACTCCAATCTCTCAGCTCGCTGCCCGGTACCATCCTACACCAACAACCGGCACGGCGCATCCCCCGCGGGGAAACTGAGTCACGTCCCCAAAAAGCCACCAGGCAAGCAGGACCCCCCGAGCCCCCCGAGGCCCCAGCCCAGCTGCTCCTACCTGAGCGTGGCGCTCTCCCCTTGCCGCACTGTCACGTTGTCCATGGCTTTGGGGAAGGTGGCATCTCCGCTGCGCACGGGCACTCCTGCGGGCACAAGGAAGAGCAGCCTGAGACAGAGGACGACCAGGCACCTCCAGGGCAGGGCCAAGCACCCACCGACCCCCATCCTGGGCAGCGGGGACTTTTCCAACAGGCAAAAAACACACCCGACAAGGCGAAAAGGGGGAAGGGGGTGGGTGGAGAGGAGGGATGGGGGGGAGCAAAACCACCGGGGCGAGCGCTGCGGAGCTCCACGGAGATCAGGAGAGCCCCCGGCAAGGCTGGCTGCGAGCGCTGAGCCTGCCGAGCGGCATCGGAGGGAGTCCCGCTGTCCTCGGGCGAGGGAGGAGGACGGGAGGGCCGAGGGGAGGAGGAGGAAGAGGAGGAGGAGAAGTGGCAAAGGTGCTGGGCGAGCCGGTTCTTCGGGCAGCAGTCCGAGGCTCACTTGGGCGAGGAGGCGCCGGGGGGGGCCCGGCTGTACCCCGCTCCCGCACGCTTGTCCCGAGGCGGGGGCAGTCCAAAAACCAGTAAAAACCCCAAAAAACACCCCCGAGGCCAGCTAGCAAAGGTGTCCAGGCGCAAGAAGGCACAGCGGGCAAAAGCCTTCGGGATGCCCTGCAGCTCCTCTCCTCCCGCCCCGCTGCCGGCGGGCTGGTCCAGGCGGGATGCAGGATGCCGGGATGCAGGATGGGGATGAGAGGACGGCGGGATGCAGAATGCGGGGATGTCAGGCTGCCGGAGCCCCTGGCTGGCCTCAGCGGCGGGCGGGAGGGGCGCGGGGGGGCGGCGGCAGCACCCCGGCCCCGGCCGGCAGCATCCCCGGGGTTGTCATGGCAGCGGCTCCAGCGCTGCCCGGCGCCTCGGCTCCCGCACGGCCCGAGCCCCGCACACGGGCGGGCGGGCGGGCGGCAGCGGGGCGGGATGCGCAGGAGGACACGCACATTAACCCCCGCCGCGCCGCGCTCTGCGGGGGGGATGGCAGGACCCCCCCTCTCCTTTCTCCTCTCTCTCTCCCCCTGCGCTTACCTGCGTCCCGCAGCCAGCACCGCACAACTCTCCCCTCTGCCCTCCTCTACCTCGGCACCTTCCCCATCCCAGGCGGCAAAGTCACTGTGCAGGAGGGGAAACTGAGGCACGGGTAACATCCCCCCCTTCCCCCCGCAGCCAGGTGATGATGAGGAGCGGCAGGAGTATGTCCTCCTGGTCCCCTGCACCTCACAGACACAGCGTGAGCTTAAGTGGCAAATTCCTCCCCAGCCGCAAGCACGGTCCCCGCGTACTTTTTATCAGCTCATAATTTAACAAATATCACATTTGCTTATGCCGAGTAATTCCTCCTTCCCTCCGCTAGTGGCTAAACACATTAATATTTCCAGGCACAGTTCCATGCTGGTGAAAAGGTGCTGGGGAGCATCCTCAGAGCAGAGAGTCCTGGAGGCAGCAGTCAAATCCCAGCTTTTGGGGTGCTGCACCCCTCAGCCTCAGGGAAAACCAGGTCTCCCCTCTCGCTGTGCCCAATGACTTCCCTGCTTTGCCTTATCCAAAAATCCTCCCTCCATTCCCCCACCGGCAGCTTTTGCGCGGCACAAACGTGGGGTGAGTTGGGCTTTTTTTTGTTGTTGTTTTTGAGTTCGCTGCTGGCAACCTGAGCTGGATTCAAACCGGTGACCTAGATGTGAAAGGATCCGTAGCCCGTTACTAATCCCTGGAGTCTCCGAATCCCCTGTAAACTACTGCTTAATTCACTAACTGTGCTATTTAATCTCTAAAACATTATGAGCTGTGCCGGGCAGAGGAAACACTCCATCAAATAAAGCTTTAGTATTATTGTGCATGCTGACTGGCCATACGAGAAGGGGATTGCTCTGCGAGTCTCTCCACTTTTTCCTTGTCTGAAGGTTCTCTGCTCCTTGAATTTAGCGCTGGTGGGACGTGCTGCCTCGAGTCCTGGGTTTTCCCAGAGGAAACGGCAGCTTTCCCCAGCTCTTGGCAGAGGGACTTTAATCCCTGCAGTGAACTCGGCTGTCAGAGCTGGCAGGGGAGGGGGAAGGCTGCACTCAGCCGATCTCTGGGGCCACAAATTACATGGGAGGGGTCTCTGAAACATCACAGCATAAGGAGAGACCGTCAGAGGCAGGGGAAATACTCTGCCCAGGGTTGTGTCATTGCACCGGGGTGCACAAGAGAGCAAAGAATAAAAGACACCAACCCTGCTGATTGCTGCGGCATCCAGGCACCCCCGGCAGGACGGGGACCCCGCTGGGATACCTGCAGGACCGTCACACAGGAGCTCGCTCTTTGTGGGGCCGCTCCTTTGAATGGGCAGAGACCAACTCCTGTGTCAGCAAAACCAGAGGGATTCCAATAACCACAGCCAGTTAACCTCTGAACACAGAATTCAGCCCCGGATCGCCAGGAGCATCTTAAATTACGAGCAAAAAATAACCCCACCTCCCTGCACTGAAAACACGCGAGGCTGGGGCAGATGTGACCTGCAGAGCTGTTCCAAGCCCTTGCCAGGGCTGAATTTGGCCCACTGTTAGGAGATCATCAGCAGCATTGTTTGAAAATCCCAAGGAATTTACATCCAATATGCTCCTGCATACTAAAGCGCGGCAGAATCCCTGGTCTCCCTCCCTCTCTTGCATACATACAATGTACATATAAATCAGCCTGTCACAGCTCGTCTCTTTTCTGACAGCTGTAATTGCTTCGGACTATAAAAATATCTATAGACAATAAACACAACGCGGGAAAAACAGCAAAGAGAAAACCAAATCAAGGTTCCTTTAAATAATTCAGTTGCTCCAGCAGCAGTGGAGCCAGCAACTGAGTCCAGCTGTGAAGGTTCAGCAGCGAGAGAAAGAGAGCTTTGTAGCCTCCTCTGGGGATGAGAGAGTCTTTTTTCCTTCATTGGGTTTTGACCACAGCAGCAGCAGAGTTTGCTGCACACGGGCTGAGCCCATCTGAGCACCGAGCAGCCTCTCGCTTTCAACTTCTTCCCTTTCTTCCTACTTAGGTGAAAGTCTTTTTTTTTTTTTTTCTCCCTCATTGCGAGCAACAGGCAGGAGACAAGCAGAACGAGGCAGGCACGGCACGCTCGAGGTGTACCTGTATCTCCGCATCCATCTCGCTGCTCTCCTCTCCAGCAAGGCTAAAGGCCCCCCTCTCCTGGCAGAGACCACAAACAGGGCAGAGAAGCAGCGAGGCCTGCACCAGGAGGGAAGGGATGCGGCGGCAAGGATGGGGACAGGGGAAGGATTTTCTCCGGGAAGGATTTTCCCCGTGGGAGATGGCAGCTGGAGGGGAGGATGCTGAAAACCTGGATGGAGCAGGGGTTAGAAGGAGCAAGACCCTGTGGGTTTGCTTCCCAAAGGAGCATCTTTAGCTAGGGAGGAGGAGGTTCAGAGGCAGAGCAGGGAGCAAGGCCCCAAAATTGTCCCACGGGGAAGAACGATGGCGTTTGGATTGCTGCAAGGGACCCCGACTCCTTCTGCAAGGACCCTCCCAGCAAACTCTGCCCCAGTCTCGGCCCTTTCGTGCCAAACGAGCCTCAAGCAGCTAATCTGCAGATCTGAGCTGTCCCAAAGGCCGATAATCAGATGTAAATTCGCAGTTCAAGTTCCTCTATCAAGGGAAACAACATTGCTGCATTTTTTTCCTGCTTCATCCGAAGTACCCAGCACGGATCTATCTTCTATTTTATTGTAGCTGCTTGCAGGTCCATGTTAAAGATCCTCCCATCCTACAGACCTGCCCGCAAACCTAAATCTATACAATCCTGCACCTCCCCACACCAATGGATTTCGTTCCTGGAGAACAAAAAACTACTTTCAATAAGTAGGTCATAGCAAGGCAATTCGTACAGCCAGATTTTCCTTTTAATTCCTTTTCTCCCTTTTCAGGGAGTTGATAGATGGCAATCTATAGCCCCAAAGTGGAAATTTATTTTTAATCTAAAACGGCCAAATATGATCAGAAACATAATTTATGCTCGAGACATTCTCGTTCCTTCCAAATGAAAACACGATTTTACAACGCCAGCCGTGCTATCGCACATACCACATTATTCTCCAACAAGCCTCGAGTTGCACAAAAAGTGCTTAATTTCCTTGGCGTTAGTCAGGTGAATGACACACGGGTCCGGGAGAGTTTTTCCTGAATAACTGCGGAGCCCTCCGTGCCTGCAGCCATTCACCGGAGCCACAAAGGACGCGGGCTCCGCTGCTGCCTCATTTATCCGCTCGTTAACGGTGGCCCCAATTAAAGAACAATGATTGGGAGCCTTACTTGGCCGGAGCCCTTCTCGCCCCAAAGGCATTCCCGCTCCGAGTGGAGAAATCTCCTGCTCAGGGCTGTTTCTAGGGCAGATTTTGGAATGCAAGCAGCATCCTCATGGGCGCTCAATCCCTCTCAGGCAGGGACTCCCAGCACCCTCTTCACGGTGTTTAAAAACAACGCAGGAGACCCCATTAATCCCTGCTAGAGATGCTGTTAATATTTAACTGCACTTTAGATAAACTTACAGTAACCATCCTATTAAATTTAAATAAAATGTGCTTTTGGGAGCCTTCCCCTAAAGCCACGCTGCCCTGCTCTGCCTGCACTTTGCACCAAGAGCCTCGCAGTAAAAAAAGGAACATTTTGTTTGCCCTTTAAAAAACTGCTAGGCTCGGGTTTGTCGCTCGCTCTCATCGTGCTCAGGGAGTTCGGAATTTTCAAGCACGAATTAACTCCTTCCAGGGCACCCCCGGCCGAGCTGCAAAGCCTCAGCCAGGGGCTGGAGGAGGAGCAGGTGCCCTGGAAAAGGCTGCAGATCCGTCCCAAACTCAGCACAGGGCTGGTGACAGCACAGGGTGAGAGCTCCCTGCACCATCTCACCAGGTAACCCGGAGGAAAAGGAAAGCCAAAATGCCCCACAGAGCCCTGATACACAGCAGCATCCCCAAGGACACTCAATATCTCATCACTGGCAATGTTCAAAGCCAGGCTGGACAGGGCTTGGAGCAACCCGGGCTGGGGGAAGGTGTCCTCATGGCACTGGATGGGCTTTAAGGTTCCTTCCAACCCAACCCATGCTGGGATTCTTTGTCCAGAGGGGCCAGCCAGGGCTGCAGCTGGGATATAAAATCCAGAGGATGCAAAGCAGCCCTCAAGGCCTCACTTTCGCTTTGGGTCAGTCCTTGATCCCACAGCCCTCAGTGCCTGGGCCTTTTCCAGCAGCCCAGCCAGGCACACACATTTATGAAGTGACACCTCTGCAGCTCCAGACTCCATATTTAACATCTACACAGAGAGTTAAAAAACTGATCAAAGAGCTACCAAGCCATGCTGGCACAGGGAGAATTATGAACTGGGATTGATCCCTGGTACAAATCAATATTGATTTTACATAAATCTGTTTCTCATGGCTTTCTTGTGAGGTTACAGTGCTGTATGAACACCCCAAAAGACTTCTTTGTTATAGACTCTGCATCCCCAGCAGTGTATGTTTTTTTTTTTTGGCTCAGGTGCCAGGGACAATGATGATGTGGGATAAAGCCATGCCATTATCCATCTAATGGCATTTGATGAGTGTGTGACATTAACCCCGAGCTCTACAACTCAATCCCTGCAGTCAGTGAAAAGGGGAAAAAGCTGAATAAGCTGAAAAGCAAAGCCAGACACTCCTCAGGGCTCACCATGGATATTTGGGAGCTGCAGCACAGCTCCCTGAAATGTGAAAACACAAGGTTCTACCCCCTCTGAGGCTCTGCCCACAGTCTGGGGGCTCTGTGCTGGATAACTGTTTGGAAAAGCAGCTCCAAGAGCTGCTGTGCCTTCTCCTGGGATGGTCCCAAGGCAAACACACTGAGCCAAGCCTTCCCCAGCCCATCTGGATATCACACACAGCCTCAGCTGCAGGGAGCAGCAAAAAGCCTGCCTGGTTCACCCCCTCCAGCTCAGTTTCCCCCCAAACCCTTTCTGAACAGAAAATTGCTCAGTCCCCACAAACCCAGGGGAAGCAGAAAACAGGAGAGGAGCACATACCTCAGCTTAGACAACCACGTGCAACAAAAAGCCAACACTGAGAGCAGAGCCCCTAAAATCCCTCGTTTAAAAGCACTGAGTGTGCTCAGCTGTGCTGGGTGGAAGCCCAGCCCACTGCCAGGTGTTCTGCATCCTTGGATTCAGCCTCTCCTGGAGCCACTGATCTCCTTATTGCCTGCACCTGCCTCCAGACTGGGATCAGTAACCTCCAAGCCAAGCTTTCCTTTCTGAGTCCCTACCAGCCACTGCCAAAAATGGCTTTTTCCCATTTTCACCTCAAACCAGCCCCTTTGTAGCACCAATCTTTTGCCAGCCTGCTTCCCTGAAGTTGCCAAATTGCTTGAGTACATTCCTTGGGAAAAAAGTCCAGGCTCGTTGCTGTCTGCCTGTATCAATTTGAGTTTTGCCACTGGTCCTCTGACCCTCACGGCTCTCTGCATCCAAGAATAATATTAATAATAGTCATGCCATTAAGCAAGATGCTTGGTTTGAATCTGAAGATTTTGAGAAATGATCTCATAAATTTAATTCCCGGGGTACCATCTTTGAGCGTTAACAGGCACAGTCGCCTCTGAATTCTGGGAAATGAGCATAATTACATGGAGATCGACAAGGCACAAATGCCAAGAATTCTGTTAACCTTTAATACTGCAAAAAAACTCTCCCCTTGTAATTATCTCTTTCCTTTGTCTTAAATGTTACTGATGAATATTTAGTGGGATAAGCAAATAAAAGGAGGCTGAGGGGTGCAAGGAGGTGCAGTTCCCTGTGGGATAGGTCTGAAAACCTCACAGAATCATTGTGGGTCAGGGTGGGATGGGAGCCTGGGTCACAAAACTGCTCCATGGGACAATGACACCCCCGTGGTGACACAGCCATGACAGAGCCAGCAGAGGGGAATCTGAGTTACACCAAAATTAATTCCCAGCAGTGCTGCAAATGCACCTCCGTGCAGGTCCATGAAGAGTGATCCCACAGCCCCCGGTGGGATGGGTTCAGGTGCCCTTTCCCTAAACAGAAGTTTGTCTGGGAATAAAACTTCCCGGGTGAAAAACACATCACCTTTCAAACACGTCCTCCCTAGGGCTGCAAATGGCACTGCCCTCTTGCTGCACATGGAGCCTGATGGAAAGAAGATTTTCTCCCGGTGTGAACTGCATTAATATCTGTCAGAGCTCTGGCATTTCTGCCTATAATGATGAAAAATATGTGCCGAGAATGCGGGGTGCTCTCAGCATCGCCTCCCTCCCCATGAAGCGAAATTAGAAGCAGCTGCTCCTGTTCCCGTCCTCTTCACAGCCCTACAACATTTTCTGGGGAAGCTGATTGTTTGGGAGATGGTGTTTGGGGATGAGGAGCCCCGTGACCTATCCGTGTTCCAGCGGTGCCGTGCTGCAGACAGCGCTCAGCTCTCCCCTCCCCGGAGCTGGAGGCCGCTGGAAAGGTCACTCTCCTCTCTTAATGTCGTGTCAGAGCCACCGCTGAGGGAACAAGGGAAAGAAAAAGGCACATCTCCCCCACTGGATGGAGAAAATGCAGCTCTGTCCTGGGAGGAGCGTGCCAGCGCAGGAGGAGGTGGTTGGCCTCTGACCACCTGCCATGCCAAATGTTTTTGGAGAGCTGTCCAGGAGCTCTGGAAGAGGTGGAAGGAGCTTCCTGTGGATTTGAAGATGCTGCTCTCAAACACAGCCAGCAGCTGGACCTGCTGGTTTGGCTGGGCAAGGAGGCAGAGAATCCTGTGCCATGGAGGGGAGGGATTGCAGCACACCCCTGTGCTCATCCCAAAATACTGAAGGTATCAGCGGGACAGAGGATATTGTTGGAACCCTGGAGACTGAAAATTTCAGGCTCTCTGTGCTAACAGGCACTGACCCTCAGGCAAGCACCACATCTGACCTGAGGCTGTGGAACAGGCTTCCAAAATCGAGTGATGGCAGTGGGGTTGTGGGTGTGTAATTTGAATAGAATTGTGTGATCTCATAGGGTGCAAAATTTAGAATTAAGGTTTTAGTATATAATGTTATATATGGGACAATATGGAGGATTTGGGGCATTGTCCAAGTCCTTCTTCTTCACCTTCTTCTTCTTGGTTTCAGGTGGTTTTGCCTAATTAGGTGACAAAGGTCGGCATTGCAGACCTTGGGTGGTCATTATTGGGTCAAAAGTGTAAATAATATCAGTGTCATCTCATTATTGGGTAAATAGCACTTAAAACTCCTTGGGAAGAGTTAGAGACAGCTCCATTTTCTACCTTGCTAGTTAGAGCTCACAACTAATGAGACTGTGCTATAGATAAGAGTTAATAAACACTGAGTCCAAACACGAAAACTTCAACTCCCATGCGTTAATCCCGACTCTAAGAAAGACACGAAGAGAAGAAGATAAGGAACACACAGGATATCCCACCCATGAGTGTGCCAGCCCCAGATCCCAAATTAACCAATACTTTCCAGGCCACTGAGGTTTGGGAGCTGTTCCACCCAGAGGCCCCAGAGTGCCACCAGAGAGGCTGAGTGTTGCAGGAGAGGCTGGAGCAGTCACAGAGCAAACTTTCCTTCCAGCCTCAAGGCCAGACCTTTACACATTCCCTCCTCCCTCACTCCAGGAGGAACGAAGCCAAAGCACTATTTATTCACAGAAGACTGGGGAGAAAAATGAGAGGAAAGAGGTGATTTCATTAAGTCCAACACCTCCCCCTCCCGGGAGGGCTCTGCACATGTAGAGGGGAGGAACACGGTCCCAGCCCAGGGCTGTGAGCAGCAGCGAGGGCTGCAAACCTCCCCGAGAGGAGAAACCACAGCCACCTCGGACCTGGGGTCTCAGGAGCTCCAGCCAGCCCCCCCAGCTACTCCTGACCTCAGAACATGGCAGATGTTTGCTCTCCTCCTTTCCCTTTCCCTTCCCCTTCCCCTTTCCCTCTCCCTTCCCCTTCCCCTACCTTCCACTGCAGAAAGGTTTCTGGTCTCCAAGCTGCTTTTATGCCCCTTTAAAAGGTTATAAAAGCTTTCTTTATATTCCAATAAAGGGATATAAAAACAACCTTTTTCGCAGTTCAATAAACGTGGTTAACTTTTCCCCCCATTAATACTTTTTTTGCCTCAATGCCATGTGCATGTGTGGGCTGCTCCAGGATGAGGAGGAGGATGGGGCTTTGGGCATCACATCCTGAGGCAGGAGAAGGGAGAAGGGAGAAGGGAGAAGGGAGAAGGGAGAAGGGAGAAGGGAGAAGGGAGAAGGGAGAAGGGAGCTCCTCATCCAAAGGGAGAAGGAACAAGAGGCCTTCTCTTATTTATGGACTCACATCTGGTGATGTGCCTGGGGCCACCAGGCTGCAAGGACTGGCATCATAATCCGAGCTGCTGCCCAAAAAGGAGAGAGATGAGCATACAACCTCACTGGATGCTGTGCTGGTGCATTTACTCCATACAAAACACCTCCTGGCAGCAGGTGTGAGCACAGGGAAGGGCTGTGCTGTGGCATGAGAAAAAATTCAAGGGATGAACTATAAATCAGGGGGTAAAGAGTTGCCCAGCAGGGTTTTGCCTCTCCTGGTAAAGGCCTGTGGATGTAAGGGATGATGAACTGCTGCCAGCCTGGTCCCCACCCCTGCACGAACCATCCCTGCAGCAGCCAGGGCTGTGCCACCTCTCTCCTGGGTGACAAGGGACAGTCACTTCACCCCGCACTGCCAACCCTCTGCTCTTGGTGACGTCGTTTAGACCTTACAGGCCGTGGGTCAGGAATTGTCCTGTCGGGAGCAACAGTGTCACACGAGGCCTGACAGGTCCCTGCTCCCCGTGCAGCCTCCAGACACGGCTCTAATTATTATTTACCGTTTGTGCAGCCATCCCGTGGCTCGCAATCCGTCTTTCTCAAAAGCGTCCTTTTCCTTGGAAGAGGATCTAAACCTGTCCTGCTGCTCGTCCAACAGCCTCTCCAGGCATTAAAACAAGGAGGTTTATTATTTTTGGTGACAGCCTGTTCTGCAAGGTGAACACAACTCGTATGAATCAAACCGGCCTGGATTTCATACATCATCCCCCGGCAGCACCAACGTGAAGGGCAGGAGGGGTTTGGCTGCCGGATGCAGAGCAGAGCAGGGAGTTTATTGGTGCTGATCTGTCGGTGATGGGCAGCCTGTGGGGTGCTGGAGGGAGAAGAGTGGGGGAGATGTGAGTCCATAAATAAGGCAAGCTGGAGAGAGCAGCGACCAGGAGCTGGAGCTGAAGCTCAGCACCAAGGCAGTGAGAACCTTTCCAGCCGTGCTCCCACTCTCGGGGCTTGTTCCTCCCCTTCCTGCCCCAGCACAGGAGCTGTGGGATGGGGACCAAACTCTGACTGAGGCAGGAGCAGGGCAGAGCAGAGGATCTTATCATAGAATCCCAGAATGGTTTGGGTTGGAAGGCTCCGCCCACCATGAGCACCTTCCACCATCCCAAGGTGCTCCAAGCCCCCCATCCAACCTGGCCTTGGACACTGCCAGGGAAGGGGCAGCCATGGCTTCCCTGGGAAACCTGTGCCACCACACCCACAGTCAGGAATTTCTTCCTAATATCCAATCTAACCCTGCCCTTGGCCGAGGGCACCCACGCACCCTGTCCCAGCTCACCCCATCCCACCCAGGCTGAGCCCTCCCTGCCACCTCCAGCTAATTAACCCAGCTAATTGCCTTTGCCAGGTTCCTTCTTAAGGCAGCAGGAGAATGATGAGGGTGAAGGGAGAGGGTGAGCATCCAGGACTCCCTGGGGAGCTCAGAAGCATTCGCAGTCCCTGGCACAAGAAAATCCATACTCATCTTGGCTCTGGGAGGCAGGGCTGCCCTCCCACACTCCTATTAGCAATTCCCAATCATCTTTTATTAGGCCTGCATTGATTTGCTGCTCATTTCGGTGGGAAGGAGGAACTAAGAGCCTCAGCCTGGCCCCAGCCAAGGAATCCAGGCACGGAGCCGACAGAGCTGGAGGAGATCTTGGGGGATGCTGACCCGGGTTCAGCTGTGCCATTACACAGCAGAAGCAGAGCTGTCCTTCCAAAACAGCCTGTCACATCCCACAAAGCTGGGAAGCATGTGAGGAAGAGGGATCAAGGGCAGGAGGGGCTGAGGCTTCTCCTGGTCTGTATTTAGGGTGTTCCTTTCAAACTGGGGAGGGGAATATTGTCTAGCAGGGATTCCTGGGAGAATTCACCCAGATCCCACTCTCCAATTCCAAACCCTGCAGAGCAGCTCGGGCCAGTTATTACCCCCTGGGAGAAACAGTCTCCTAACACTACTCCAGTTTCCAAGCCAACATTTCCATGTAGCTTGTGAAACACAAATTCTGTTAGGAATCATCTGAATATTTTGTTCTAATAATGCCATAACACCAGCGTACCCATTAGCACATACACGGAAAGGAGTATTTGAATATCAAAACAAAGCGAATTTACAGTCGTTTTTTTTCCCCTCCTGGCAAAGGCATCACTGCTAGTTATCAGTTTCCAACTGTTTGCACCACAGCTTTTCCATGCGTGTCCCTGCTGTCATCAAACCTGCTGCTCCCTGCACCCCGTGTCCTGAGGTAACCCGAGATGTGCAGCCGTGGTGACAAAAGGGCCTCACAGCCCCGGGGGAGGAGAAGGGCTGGGAATGACAGGGTGGCATGGCAGAGGAGATGGTGGGAGATGCAAATCTCTGGCTGTGTGAGCCACAGATAAACCCCTCTGCACCCAGCAGCTCCACCTCATCCTCAGAGTACATCACAACAACACCCACTTCATCCCGTTACAGCACCCACCTCACTCAGTCAAGGCATCCACCTCATCCCATCATACACCCACCTCATCCCATCCCAATGCCTATCTCATCCCATCACAGCATCCACCTCATCCCATCACAGCACCCACCTCATCCCATCCCAATGCCCACCTCATCCTATCCTAGCACCCACCTCATTCAATCACAGCACCCACCTCATCCCACCCCAGTGCCCACCTCATCCCATCACAGCATCCACCTCATCCCATCATACACCCACCTCATCCTATCCTAGCACCCACCTCATCCTATTATTGCTCTCAGCTCATCCCATCACGCACCCACCTCACTCAGTCATGGCATCCACCTCATCCTATCATGGCAACACCTCATCCCATCCCAATGGCCTCCTCATCCCATCACAGAACCCATCTCATCCCATTATAGCTCTCACCTCATTCCATCACAACACCCACCTCATCCCATTATTGCTCTCAGCTCATACCATCCTAGCACCCACCTCATTCAATCACAGCACCCACCTCATCCCGTCATACACCCACCTCATCCTATCCTAGCACCCATCTCATCCCATTATTGCTCTCAGCTCATCCCATCATGCACCCACCTCACTCAGTCATGGCATCCACCTCATCCCATCATGCACTCACCTTACCCCATCAAAACACCCACTTCATCCCATCCCAGCAACCACCTCATCCCAACAAAACACCCATCTCATCCCATCCTAGCACCCAACTCACCCCATCCCAGCACCCACCTTATCCCATCCCAGCATCCACCTTATCCCATCACAGAGCCAACCCCATCCCACCACACTGAGGTGGGGAGGTGCACTAAAAGCCACGATTTTGTTGCATTTAGAGTTAATTATATGTATTTTCTTTTAGAATGCCCCTGCATTTAGAAAGCCAGAGCCACTCTCTAAAACACCCCAGGAAATGCAAAGCTGGGAGAGCGGATTCAGAGGAGAAGAGCTCACAATGCCTGCGGTGAGGCGGATGAAAGCCCAGGGCTGCATCTTTGGATGTGCCTCACTTCAGATGGAGCGGGAGGAAATTCAGACACACTTAAAATTCTGCCCCAGATCTGCCAGCACAGAAACTTTCCCTCTGCTTTGAACCAGGCAAGTGAATTCTCTCCCCGGGAAGCGGCCGCCTCGGGGCAGTGTGCAGGAGGTGATGGAAGAGGATTTTGGGTACGGGCAGGGTCCAGCACTGCCCGGGGGGGAGGCTGAGGTGAGGCTGCAGGCGTGACTGTCACCCACCTGGACAATGCTGGGGCTGTGGTACCCAGGATCCTGAGTAAACCAGGAGTAAACTTTGCTACCAGGAAACAAGGGTTTGTTTCTATTCACATGTTCTGAGTTACAAGCATGTAAGGAGCAAATTGGGTCTGACCCAGAGGGTCTGAGAGCAGCAGCTCTTCAGCGTTGAGTCAGACCTCGCATTATTTAAGAATCCACTGCCCATTTTTCCCCTCTTCTTGCTTTTTTTTCCTCCCTGTCTCCCTCCAGGCAGCCAGGGAACAAGACAGAGAGATGAAACCTGGAACCCCATGAGACATGAAGTCCTGTAAGGACTGTGCTGTTGGATTCCCCTTTCCCTACCCATCGTGGATGCTGGTGTCCCAGAGCAGACAGAGGTGCAGGAATTCCATCCCACGCTGGAATGGGGCTGCCCCAGCCCTGGCTGGCACCGCTGTGCCTCTCGCCTGGCATCAGCGCAGGGCTCACAGACAGAGCAGGCCAAATTCCTCCCCGGGGTAGCTTAATTAAAGTCAATGATGGTACACCAGGGATGAACCTGGCCCACTGGCCTGAGCTGGAGTCCACAACGAGTCCAGCTGGCAACTCAGAGGCAACAGGAAGGATCCCTGGCACTGGGAGCAGCGCTGGGAGCTGTGGTCGGCATTTGCGAGTGGGAGACAGGCTCAATAAACCCAGGGCTAAGTAAACCAGCTCTGTAATAAATAACAACCAGCCTTCCACCTCTTCCAAATGCTGTGGAGATCTGCCCAAATTGTCCTCCCAAGCCCCATGAGCAGTGGGGACATTTCATTAGCCCTGTTACACTGACAGGGAAACAGGCACTGGGAGCCTAATAATAATAAAAATCCATAATGTCACAGTGCTTGTTGTCTGTGTATCCCAACCAGCAGCTCCAAAAGGAAGGGAAATGGCTGGGCTGGTTTTACTGGAGTCAGGGGGATGGAAATGTGCAAGGAGGGTGGTAATTAGCTTCGGGTCACTCATCAAGATGAAGTTTGCTGAGTGATGCCACCAGGCCACATCCAGGCTGGGCTGAGGGGCTCGAAGATGCAAGCAGGATGGATCAGGGAAAACGCTGTTCCACAGCCGCTAACTGAAGGAGAATCTGAGAATTCACAGAATCCCAGAATCACTAAGGTTGGAAAAACCCTCCAAGGTCATCGAGTCCAACCTGAGACCAATCCCCACCCAACCCACCCCAGAGCTCTGAGTGCCACATCCAGGTGTTCCCGGGATGGAACAGAGGAACTCCAACACCTCCCTGGGCAGCCCCTTCCAATGCTTGACAACCCTTTCCATGAAGGAATTCCACCTGATGTCCAACCTGAACCTCTCTGGCACAGCCTGAGGCCGTGTCCTCTTGTCCTGTCCCTTGTTCCCTGGGAGAAGAGGCAGACCCCCACAGGGCTGCACCTCCTGTCAGGGAGTTGTAGAGAGTGAGAAGTCCAACCTGTCTGCTCCTGGACAGAGGGATCTGCAGCAGCTCAGATCCCTCTGCTCATCCAAACCCGTGCCAACAGACCCCAGGGAGGAACCACCAAAACTTTAATGTGGCTTTCTGCTGAGCTCGAGGGGCGTGATTGCCCAGAAATTGTGGTGTGATTACACCACAACTCTGCTTCCCACACCTGCAATTTTCACTCTACTCCTACAACTCCAAGGCTCCATGGCTGCAAATTAATTAAAGTGTAAGTGCAAAATCAGTGGTGCCACTGAATGTTAAAAATACCCTTCCATGGTGACCGGGAAGCCAAAGCCACAATTTTGGAGATGGAGGTAATGTTAAGAGCTGCAATGTAGTGAAATTCCAGTTATGGGGACAAGTGGGAGGTGGTGAGGTTATCCAAAAGCTTTGCCACGGTGTAATTACACCGCATTCGTCAGGTAATTACAGCCCTGCTATTATATGCTACAACTCCTTAGGCTTCCATGCCTAATCCCATGAGGTAGATTCAGAGGGATAAAAGGCAGCAGCAACAGACACCTGACTGCTGCAAGAAGGAATGATGGACGTGGGCTGACAGGCACAGCAAAAGGAGAGGAGGCAGGAATGGAGATGCTCCAGGTACCCAGAGCAGTCGCTCACACCCAGGGCAGCCCCACGTGCATTCCCAGCCTCCGGTGCTCCAGGGATTCACACCACGCCACAGGGAAGGGCCAGGCTCGGCTGCTTGGGATCTATTGAGGAGGTAAAAGCATCCATCAAAAGTCAATCTGCTTTTGGAAAGCAGAGAAAGAGGTGACTCCGGTTTAATTTTTCACTTCCAAAGCTTTATGGGGGAGTTCTGAAAGTGTCAGGTCGCGACGCTTCAATATTTTCTGAACGAGAAGCTCGAGCGCTGGTTCCAAACTCCTCTGTTTGGATTGTCAGGTAATTTGTACCCAAACATTTCAATTAAAAATTTCTGTTGGCTCATCTGTTTGGGTTTCTCCTCTGGGGAGAGAGATGAAGGACTTGGAGGGTTTGCTTATTTCCCAATTTCTGTCATTTTGATGCTTCATAAGCTACTTCAGGGTTGATAGGGAGGGGGAAACCTAAGAGCCCGTTGCAGGGAGAGCACTCAGCCCTGGCTGAGGGGTGGGTTCATCCCTACAGCCCTTCCCCTGCCCTGTGGCACATCTGAGTGTCCCAGGGTCCACAGGGTATTTTTTTCTGGCAGCAGAGCACTGGTGGAATCTCATCCCTGGAGGAATTTAAAAGCTGTGTAAAGCTGATTATGTGGTGGGTGTGGCAGCACTGAGGAAATGGGTGGACTCAGAGATCTTACAGGGCTTTTCCAACCTAAATTATTCTATTCTATTCTATTCTATTCTATTCTATTCTATTCTATTCTATTCTATTCTATTCTATTCTATTCTATTCTATTCTATTCTATTTTCTATTCCACCTCTATTTGATTCCACCTCCTCTCCTCTCCTCTCCTCTCCTCTCCTCTCCTCTCCTCTCCTCTCCTCTCCTCTCCTCTCCTCTCCTCTCCTCTCCTCTCCTCTCCTCTCCTCTCCTCTCCTCTCCTCTCCTCTCCTCTCCTCTCCTCTCCTCTCCTCTCCTCTCCTCTCCTCTCCTCTCCTCTCCTCTCCTCTCCTCTCCTCTCCTCTCCTCTCCTCTCCTCTCCTCTCCTCTCCTCTCCTCTCCTCTCCTCTCTCTATTCCATTCCAACCTATTCCATGATTTTCAGGGCTTGCCTCCACCCAGACCAGCCCAGGGTTCCTGTTCCACACGGCTGGGTAAACATTCAATGGAACAAATCCCAGCCTGATCCATGGGGTCCCATTTGGAGCTCCAGTGCTCCCTGACCTTATTTGACACTATTCCATCCCCAAGGCAGCCCAGCCCAGCCCTGATGTTCCCCACAGGTCTCCTACTGCTCCCTGCTTCCACCTGACCCTGTTTTCCTGGTGCTGTTTGCATTCAAATTTCCACAGCAGGAGGGCACAGGAGGGGATATACAGAACATATCCATGATGGAATTCAGCAGGGTCTGGAATAACCCCAACCCCTCCTGTTGCACAGCACAGAAAATGAAGAGAATTCCCCTTTGGTGCTCCCAAAACATTTATGCAGAGCAGACGTGGGCATGGAAATACAATCAGCTGGGACACAAACCGTGGTTTTGCCGGTTTTTTTTTTCTTTGTTGTTTGGGTTTGTTTTTTTATTCTTTTTCTTTGTTTTAAGTCAAGCTGGACCAAATTCTTTATCATCTGCTCCTGCAGAAGCTGCACAGGATTTGTGGAACCACAACGACAGGGAAGGAGCAAATCCCTGCGGGATGCCAGAACGCATCCCAAGGGAGCAACTCACGGAGTTGCATCCACGTGGAGTGGCTCTGATCCCTCTGGGTGCAGTTTCCTGCACTGAAATCCATCCTTTGCAAGGTGCCAGCACAGCTGCCATGGGAAATGAGGGCCGAGCCATTGTCGGAATGATCTTACAGGAATGATCCCCACCTCCATTAGGGGCTCAGCTAAGCCATGAAGCCTGAAAGTTGATTATACCTTTCGTTAGGAGTGACTGAATGATGTTTTAAAGCTGGAAAATGAACTCACAGCTAAGAGGAAACACTTTCTTGGCGAGGCCGTAGAGTAGGTTCCCTGCGGAATAGATGCAGCTGTGAGAGTCAAAATTAAATTGATATTAGAAAATTTCCTGAGGGGGAAAAAAGTCATCTGGTGCCTGCAGAAATGGCATCGTGCAGAGAGCTGACTAGGAAATGGAAAGCTGCTGAAACTCAAATATATATGTGTATGTACATATATATATATGTTTAAATAAAAAAGAAAATATCCTCTAACTTCCCCGTCTCAGCAGAAATTTACGAAAAGTAGAATTTTCATGGAATGGATTCTTTCTCACCCCTGTTCACCTAATGCAAGGACATTCCAGCTAGCTCCCAGCTCCTGGAAGAGTCATCTGTGTCCTGCAGATGGGACGCAGCATGGCAAACTGCTTTCCAGTGGATTTCAGGCTTTGGGGTTTTGGGGTTTGGTGCTTCCTACTGCCTCCCAGCAGGTCTCCCTAGCCAGCAGGAACAACTCCTGGCTCAGCCATCAGACAACCAAACCACTGAGCTCCTTCCAGGCAATCACCTAGATTTAGATTTGCCCAGTGGAAAATCAATTTCTCTGGACAAAAAAATAAAAGCGTCCCAGGAATTTTGCAATAAAGGCATTTTCTGAGCAGAAATGTACAATGATGGAAGACCAATGGGCTCTGACCAATCTGGCCTAGTTGAAGATGTCTCTGATCACTGCAGGAGGTTGGATTAGGTGAGCTTTAAGATCCCTTCCAACCCAAACCATTCCAGGATTCACAGCCAGAATTCCAAAGGAGGCTCTCTCCATGCCCTGATGTGCATTTGGGAACGGGCAAACGGAGCAAAGCAAAAAGATGCAGATGCCAAAGCACAAGTGGAGACAGGAAAATCCCTCTTGCATTGGCCTCCCCTGTCTCCCTCCATGCAGACAGAGGCATCAGGAGCCTGCACATTTCCATGTGCACTGGGAGGGAGAGCAGGGACGGCTCCAGCCACATCCACTGCGGGAACCTTCGGATCGGATTAACAAAAAGCCGCTGACAGTGACAGTTCCTCTGCTGCTCACAATTTAACAGCCTCCAGGAAGGGACACACGTTCCTTCGGCATTTATCCAAGGAAAGGTGGAGGCTCCATGGGGAGCACAGCCTGGGGGCAGCTGGAAGGACGCTGCCAGCACCCACTCGTGCCCACCCTGCGGCGCCGCTCCCGGACACGGCTCAGCCCAGCCCAGGGACACAGCCACAGCCTCGGCTCTGCCTCACACATCATCTCTGCCTCACTTCCTTAAATAAAAGCTTCCAGCACAGCTGGGTCCCTCCAGGATAGAGTCAAAGCTCCCTACAGCACAGGGCCACCCCTCCATCACCACACCCAGCACAGCCCAGCACTGGACTCACTCAAAATTCCCATTGGGAGCACCTCCATACCTTCACTGCTCCAAATTGGACACCCCCCAACCTTCATTTTGACCTCTAAAATAAAAGCAGTCGTAATCAAGATGAGCTGGGTTTATTAGCTGGCAGATTCCAGACACATTTCCATACTTTTTTGTGCAACCCCAGCATCTCAAAGCTGCTGCTCACACAAAGCCTGGACTCCTCTGCAATTGCACGGTGCCAGTAACATTAAAAAAAACATCAACTCTGATGAGACCACTGAGACCTGCAATAAAAACAGGAGGGCTGGTTGCACCACGCACATCTGCTGCCAGCATCCTCCTCCACACCTGACTCCTACCCTCCAGGCTGGAATCCAAGGGGGTCACAACACCCTCGAGGAGCCCCTTACCACCCACCCATCTCCCAATGAATAGAACCATTGCCAAATCAGAACTCAGAGGATGGAAACTCCAAGTACATTCACCCAAAGGCAGCTCATGAGAATCTGCAAGGCAGCAGGGAGGGAACGAGGTCAGAAAGGGAAAAATCAGTGGCAAAGAGGAGCCAGGACCTCGAGTCCAGGCTCTGAGAGGGAAGATAATAAAAAGGCATCATCCCTTCGCAGGCAGTGAATTGTTGCCTAAGCCCCAGGATCACAGACAGCCCTCTCGTCTGAACGGAGCAGTCAAGTGAAGACATTTCCCAGCCATTAAGTCGAGCGATAAAGCGCCTGCAGTAAAGTCAGGCAAGTGGAATTTATCATGGCACCGTACAGATTGTAGGGCCAGCAGAGAGCTGGCTGGGGTCAACAGGTTGACCTCTTGTGTTTGTCTAAAGACCCTTCCCTTCATCCCCTCCATTAACATCTCATCTCTGCGCTGTGGCCGGCGCCAGCGCTCCCTCCCTGGGGACTCTCCCCCTTCCCTCCCAACTGGGGGCACTTTCTGAACAGCCAAGCAGAAAAACTTCCCCTTCCTTAGCTCCAAGCCACTGCTCCTTGTCCTACCACCTTCAGAGACCAGGAGTAATTCCCTTTCTTAATTTCCAACAATGCCCAGATCTTTAGAGATTGTGATCCCTTCCCACCTCCTCAGGAGGCTTCTCCTCCTTTGCTAGGATAATTTATGCTGCAGCCCAGCCTTGTGATGTGCCTGCTCTGAGAAGCCACCTCCACCTTCCAGGGAAGGAGTTTTATCCTGACAATGACATTTTTTTCTCAAATATGCACAGGGATCATCCCGCTCCTCCCAGCCAGCACTGCAGCTTTAAATTCTCTGTTGCCCACAAAAGCTGTGGCTGCCTCATCCCTGGAATTGTTCAAGGCCAGGTTGGATGAGGCTTGGAGCAACCTGGCCCAATGGAAGGAGTCCCTTACCTGTGTCAGGGGCTGGAATGAGATGAGCTTTAAGGTCCCTTCCCACCCAAACCATTCTGTGATTCTTTGAATCTACAAAACCCTCTTTGGTTATGGTGTTCAATAAGGAAATAAATGAATTTTGAACAACGACATGCAGCCAGTAAGGGCAATTTGGGGCAGCCAAGGAGGGCAAAAGTTCCTCCAAATCCCTGTGATCTGAGATCTCAGCCATTCAACTCACATCAGGCAGGTTTTTGTTTGGGATCAATGACCTTGTTTAGACCAAACCCATCCAAGCCCAGCAACCTGCAGCACAGAGGATGTTTTCTTGCTGTTGGTTGGCTGAAGTTATTCTCATTTCTGCCTTTTTCCATTCCCTAGCAGAGACAGCAGAATAACCATCGGGAAGACAATTCCCAGGATGATTCCTGCCTTGTATCAGAGGAGCCAAAACGCGCAGATGAAAACTCTGCAAATGTTTTGCAAGGGAGCAGGAGCCCTTTTGAAGATGGCTGATTTCCCAGCATAAACATTTCATCCAGCCCCGAGAGTTCTTTGCAAAACAGTTTGAGCCCCACAAAAAAACAACCAACAAGAAAACCCAAAAAACTGTCAAAACATTGTGAAGGAGACTGAATTTTTCTGTTCGTTTCAAAAGGAACCGTCGGCGCCCAGGACCAACAGACTGGTGGGTGAATAACAGTACACGGAATTCAGGTATTTGGCTTTTTTGCCTTCTCCATGCAAAAGCCAAGTGGTTGCAGTGCTCCTTGTTGGAGGGGCAGTACAGGATCACCTCACCAAAGCTCCAAAATTAAACAACCAACCTCTTTGTACCCAAAAAATGCAACCCCAAAAAAATGCTGAACCTCAAAAATCACAGAAATCCAGAATCGTTTGGGATGGGAGGGACTTGAAAGCTCATCCCATTGCACCCCTGCCATGGGCAGGGACACCTTCCACTGTCCCAGGGTGCTCCAAGACCCACCCAACCTGGCCTTGGATGCTTCTAGGGATCCAGGGGCAGCCACAGCTGTGCCAGGGCCTCCTCACCCTCACAGGGAGGAATTTCTCCCCAGTCTCCCATCCATCCCTGCCCTCTGGCAGTGTCAAACCATCACCCCTGGTCCTGTCCCTCCATCCCTTGTCCCCAGTCCCTCTCCAGCTCTCCTGGAGCCCCTTTAGGCCCTGGCAGGGGCTCTGAGCTCTCCCTGGAGCTTCTCCTCTCCAGGTGAGCACCCCCAGCTCTCCCAGCCTGGCTCCAGAGCAGAGGGGCTCCAGCCCTTGGAGCATCTCTGTGACCTCCTCTGGACTCTGTCCAGCAGCTCCAGGTCCTTTTGCTGTTGTGTGCCAAAAAAAAAAAAAAAAAAACAAACTAGACAAAGATTTGGTGCTATGCTGCTTTTTCCTCCCTACCTGGCTGCTTCCCACCCTCTGCCCTTCCCTTCTGCAGCCCCTCCTGCTGTCCCCAGGCACCGCTGATGCCCCAGCCCCTCCCGGGCAGCCCTCGGCCGCTGCCCGTCCATGCGGATGGCTGCCGGCAGCACGGGGGAGGCTGTGCCGGCGTCTCGCCCCGTTTCCTCCTCTCCACCTGGCTGCTCGGCCGGCCGGCTCCTGCCAGGAGCAGCGAGGCGATGGCAGCGGGCGGGAGCGCCGGATGGATGGGCAGCGACTGTCAGCGCTGCACAGCCGCTCCCAGCGAGCTCCCGGGGTGCCTGCCAGCCCCGGGCCCGTGTGCTCCCGGCTGTTCCTGCAGCCCCATCCCCTCGCCCGGCTTGCTCGAGCACCAGTGTAGCGCTGGGGCATCATCCTTCTTGAGGAGAGACAAAACCAAACCACCAAACCACGCTCAGCAGGAGGAAAATGGATGTTTCCACACACTCTCATCTCACTTGCCAAAAAACCAGGCTAAAACCAGGCTGATGTGGCCCCAAGCCTGCAGTCCCTCCTAGGACATGACCTGTCCTTGTGCTGGCAGGGGTTTAACATCCAAAACAGGCTGCAGGCACACAGGAACCCCTCTTGCATCCAAACCTCAAGAGACATCCACCCCAAGCTGTTGCCCATCCCTCGTTTCTCTGCATTCCAGCTCTGGTTATAAAAGCCAGCTGGGAGGGAGGGATGCAGGGAGCTGCAGCTTTCCAGCCCAGCCAGAAGGCAGCTCTGGTGCTTACGAGCATCCCCTCCCCGTGGGAGGATCGGTACCCTGGGTGCAGCAGGCTGGGGGATGATGGGATGCAGCAGATAATTTGCACTAATGGTCCCAGAAAGGCAGGGAGAGCTCTCCAGAGGAGAACACACTTGAGCAATAACCTAAATAGCTCCACGTTTCCAAGCAAAAAGTCCTTGAGGAGGGAAGAGAGGCCCTACAGTTGAATGTCTCTCCCCCACCTGCACTGAAACTTGGCTGGGGATGCTGGAAAAGAGCTGCCCAGGCAGGGGAAAACATCAGAGCTGAAATGTGAGCAGCGGCTCTTGGAAGAAGCTGGAGCATGGCTGGATGTCCAGCACTGCTTTCCGTGCCTGCTTGGACAGACTGATGGCAGTCCTGGGAAGAGCCCAGCCCGGAGCACGTTTGGCTCCGTCGCCAGCCCAAGGCAAAAAAGTCAGCCCATCTGTGCTGAGACAGGTTGATATAGAGGGCGAAATGCCTAAGTAAAATTCCACAACAGGGCATTAAAAAGATGTAATAAAATATACACGAGTTATTAAATATTGTCATCAAGATGAATCATAAATCAGGGATTTTATGGTTTCTGATTATAAATTCCATTTATTCTGTAAGCGTTTAAAGAAAGAAAAATGGAGATTCAGTAAAGATTTAAACCCAGCCATGATGCAGCTGATATTTCACTGTTGCTTGTGGATGACACGGCTGTGGGAGCCCAATGTTGGGTGCACAGAATTGTCTGGAAGGATCCTCTTGTGCCATGAAAAATTCCAACATCCTTATAGACACCACTACAGAGTTCCTGTACTGCAGACTCTCCTCCTCACCCTGTTTATGGGTTGTAAGATGCAGCTGACTTTCACAAAGAGAGAAATCATCATTTCGGGGAAGGGAAGGCTAAAACCAGCAAGTGTATGTGGGAAATACCTTTTCCCCTCTTCAAATGCCAAGAGAAATATCAAAGAAATTGCTTTCTTGGAAAGACTCAAGGGTTCAAATAAACTGTCAAGTGGCGGGTGCCAGCACTTCCCTCCTCCTGCCTCAGCAGGACCGTGAGATGCCTGTAGAGATACCACCACAAAGAAATCTCAGGAGATACAAGCCTGGAAAAGATTTCCACAGGAAAACAAGCAAAGGGGCAGCCCCTGCCATCCCACTGTGAGGAGGATCTTGGCCCAAGCCAGCCTGAAGCTGATGCCTTAGCTTTTATATTTTCAGATTCTGTGCTACCTAGGGATGCAGCCTCATATTAGGTGCCATATTAAGCTCCCTCTACGGAGCAGGTAGACAAAACAAATCCATTTCTGCTAGAAGACCAAAAACAACTTTCACCCCAAGAACACAAATAACAATGGACTGAGGGGTGCAACAAGAAGGATGGGACCTCATGGCCTGGGGCAGTTATCGGACAACTGGACCCCAATATGCAAATAGACCTAAACTTATAAAATGGTGAAATCTCGTGACCGCTCAGCCATTTTTGTAACCACTCTCAGCCCACCCTGGGTGCAGCCTTGCTTAGGCTCCTGTAATGCCCAGGGTGGATCCTGAAGACCTCTTAATAAATACCGACTTAATTCTCTAGTTTTGCCTAGCCTCTGTTTCAGGTTAGCCTTCCCGAGGCAACAAAGCTACCAAAACCTTCTGCTCTGCCCTGGTATTCTACAGGCACAACCCAGGCGTGTCGACAGCCCTGGCGCTCCCTCAGCAATGAGCATTTCCTATATTTAATGCCCATTCCCGTTTTTCAGCATCACAAAACAGCGCTGGATTGTTCCTTGTCCAGCTCTCAAACAGGTTGACTCAGTCCCCAGCCAGCATTTTTCAGCTAAGACAAAGCACACACCTGATGTACAGCATTGCACGGGCTGTTTCCGTTCACCTTAATCCATTCACCATCCTGCTGCAGTTCATTTCCAGGGGAACCAAAGCCCACGGACACAGATCCATAACCCCAACCATTAAATCCCATCTCTCAGATAGGCTGGGTGGAAGCTGGACCACAGGGCAGATCCTGTTTAATTAGGGCTCATAAAACCAGCTCAGTGCTGCACCGGGGAGTGGGGCTGATTTGCAGCTGCCTTTAAAACGGAGCAGGGTTACTGCTTCAGCAGTTTTCCCAGCCAGTTTTATGGATGCAACAATAAAGCCAAAAAAAAAAAAAAAAAAAAATAGAAGTTTGCGTGCCAGGAGTTTTAGTGCCGAAGCATCTGATAACGTCACGGCAGCTTGTCATGGGATGGAGGGAAGGAGAGCACTGGGATGGGAGGGGAGATGTGGATGAGCTGCGGGAGGGAGGCAAAGCCAGCCCTGCTCAGCCACAGCAGCTCCTCAGCGGGGAGATAAGACACGTTTAAAATGAGCTGTGCCGTATTTCCAAACAGCCCGAGTGAAGGTTTATGTCTGGCCAGATGAAGCAGTGATGGGCTGCCAGGCTGGGGTTTATGAGGTGCAGCAAGGAGGGGATGCTGTGAACCTTGGCGGGGGGGAAACGCTGGGATGTGCAGAATCCCAGAATCCCAGAATTGTTTAGGATGGGAAGGATTTTCAAGCTCATCCCATTCCACCCCTTGCCGTGGGCAGAGACACCTTCCACTGTCCCAGAGTGCTCCAAGGCCTGTCCAACCTGGCCTTGAACACTTCCAGAGATCCAGGGGCAGCCACAGCTGCTCTGGGCACCCTATGCCAGGGCCTTCTAAAGCTACTCTCTTTCATCAAAACAAATTAAATAAAGCTTCTTTAAATTTTTTTTCAATTTCTGAGCAAAAATTCCACCATCCCCCCACTGCCAACCCCTTCTGAGCTTCTCAGGCTGCACCTGGATTGCTGTGCTGGGGTTTTACAGCCTAGTGCACATCTCTGGACAAGCTCTCCCAGCTGTTTGCACATGGAACCCACCAGAGAAGGAGCCAGGCTGTGGGGAAGGAGCAGGGATGGGCTTATTCCTGCTGCTGAGCCTCCAACATGCAGCCTGGCCCTGCACAAGGTGAGCTGGTTGTTTGTGTGAGCCTCCATGACAGCCCCGGGCACAGGCACAACAATCCAGGTGGGCATTTGGAAAGCTGAACTGGCAGATCAGAGAAAAAAAGTGGGGCAAAAAGCAGCACATGAGGTTTCTGGGATAGGAAAAAAAGAGGATGAAATCCTCCCTCAATGCCAGCCAGGGCAAATCAGCACTTCCCTTCCTGCCTCGCCGGCTGCAGCTTTGGGCAAAAATGTGATGAAGCAGCTTTATGCATGAAAGAGGCCAATTTAAAAGAAAAAAAAACAGGGCAAGTGTAAGGAAAAAGAAGAACAGAGCGAGACTGATGGGGTCAGGGCGCTGTTAAGGATGTCAATACCCATCACTCACCAGCAACCTTTCTGTAACTCCTGACCCCACGGTGGCTGTCGCGAAACCGCAGCAAAATTAAAACAGAAATGAAGCAGCATCAGGTCCCGGCGAGAGGAGGCAGCGCCTGACAGGCAAGGTAAGGGCCTGACGTGGAGACAAGGAGGGGGCACGGCGCTGGGCCATGGCATCCCCCGCGCTCTGGGAACAGTGCGAGGGATGCGGGATGCGGGATGAGGAGCCAAGGGGAGCGGGTGGGACACGCGCTGCCGGCACAGCGGGGCACGGAGCAGGGGGGCAAGGCTCGCTGACAGCAGTGGGCTGGAGGAGGTGAGGATCAACCCAGGGAGAGAGGAAGGACGAGGCTGATGCACCCCAAGAGCTGAGGGTGGAGGGGGGACAGCAGATCGCTACAGCCGGTGGGGTTACGACAACACCACTCTGCGCTTTGGGTGATTTCTGCTAAGAAAAGGCGATTTCCTCAGGTTCAGGTGGGTTTTCATGCAGTCCTGCATCCCATCCATCCATAAAAGTAGTGAAATAAGCAGCAAACCTCCCTCTGAGAGGGCTGGAGCTGCAGCAGCACGACGCTCCCCTCTCCTCCTGCCCCCGGCTCTCTGTGCAAATTTAAAGCATGTTCCAGATATGGGCTGACCTTTCCAGAACACATGAAAAGGCAAGAGGAGAGGTGGAAATGCACAGAAAGGAAAATGTGCCTTGCAATGGAAAACAAACCATGCACATCCCACCCAGCAAAATGGGGGAGGAAGGGGATCTGGCCTGGGATCAGTCCCAACCAAAACCAGGTGTCCTTGATGCTGTCCCAACACCAAAAGGTCGGTCCCAAGGCAGACCCTGAGCAGATTTAGCCCAAAAGCACACGGGACCAGCTTTTCTGGTGAGGGTTGCCCTTGCTGGGAAGCATCCCTAAGGCTCATCCACAGTGATCTCCCAGCTATTTAACTACAGATTTTGAGGGAGATAAATTCCCCAGATCAGCTTAGGGAGCAAGCAGACCACGGCAAAGCCTCTCCAGCGCTGTTTCACCCATCCATGCAGCTTGCAGAGCATCCTTCTCCCTCCCCATCACACAGATACCTGCCTTTCTCCTTTGCCAGCCTCTCCCTCAGCCTGCTGTGGTGAGGAAAGGAGGACAAGCTCATCCCCGGGTGCCAGCGGCTCCGCGCCGCACCGGGCACAGCCCTCGCCAAGAACAAGCGCACAGAGGGGAGGCAATCAGGAGAACCACGGGAGATGCTGTCACACACAAACAGCACTGAACCTGCTGGGACCCCGTGGATGCGTGTGGATGGCAAGGACACAGATTCCTGGGGCCCTGCCTTCCCCGTCACGGCTCTTTCAGCTTTAAGCTGGGCCAAGGTGAGGGTTCCTGCGTTCGTGGGCACGGCCCTCCCTCCGCCTCCCAGCCCGGCACAGCGTGCAGGATCAGCTCAGGCTCCTCTCTGCAAGACATCCAGAAGCTGAGACATAGCTGATCCATCTTCCCCGCTGAAAGAGTGTAAACAACTCAGCTGCAGGCTTGGAGTGCAAGAGAGGACACGCAGTTGGAAATTTTAAGGGCCAATTTACTAGGTAATTTACTAAACACGCTAATAATTGACATTGCAAGCACCATCCCGCTGTCCCCAGCTCCTGCCTAATATCCGTAGCAAGAGGGAGAAAACAGCTTTCCCTGTCCTCGTCGCTCCACAAAGCCTCCTCTGCCAGCCAGATCCTGGATGCCATCTGGGCAGCTCCGCTCCGCTCAATCCCGACCAACACAACAGCAACCCTGGCAAAACCCCGGCTCCTGATTAGTATGCATATTTCTGAGCGCTGATTCCACCTGAGGATCTGTGCGAGGGAAAGGTGTGTTGTAATTACCACCTCTTCCCTAGCTGTAATTAAAGACAAACTGAAGGGAGTTATGCCCAGGCTTTTGGTTTCCCTGAAGCTTTTCCCCGTGCCAAAAGAAAAGCTCTGCAAGAAAATTCCCAGCAGCTTCTTGGAAAAAAAGCAGTGGCTCAGCCTGGAGTTGCAGCCTGGTTTAGATTATGGTGCTTAGGCTGGGCTTTTCATCCAGACACAAGGAGAGGGCTGGAATCCAGATATCCCACATCCTTCAGCCACATGCTGCAGGATGGGATGAACTGTCTTTGAGGAACACAGGGCATGGAAGGGTTTGGGATGGAAAGGACCTTAAAGACCATCTCTGCCACCCTTGCCACGGGCAGGGACACCTCCCACTGTCCCAGGCTGCTCCAAGTCCTGTCCAGCCTGGTCTTGGACACTGCCAGGGATCCAAGGGCAGCCACAGCTGCTCTGGGCACTCTGTGCCAGGGCCTCTCCACACTCATAGCTAAGAATTTCTTCCCAGTATCCCATCTAATCCTGCCCTCTGGGAATGGGAATACATTCTCTCTTGTCCTGTCACTCCAGGCCCTTTTCCAAAGTCCCTCTCCAGCTCTCTTGAAGCCTCCTTAGGCACTGGAAGGTCTTCCCTGGCTGGTAGATGACCAAGTTAAACCAGATCTCTGTGATTTAAGTGACTAAGCCTGGGTGTGGTGAAGCCCAGCACACCCAGTGGTGGCATCTCTGCACCAGTGGAAGTTACACGTTCAGTCCTGTTCAACAAACCATTCCAGGCCATTAAATCCCTGCACAAATGGGAGGGATTGGGCTGTTTGTTTGGTCAGAAACGCTGTTTTGTTGAAATTTAAAACTTCCCATGGGAACGTGTTGACTTTGACAAAGTCACGTTTGTGCTTTTATTGCCTTGATTTGCTTCATTTTAATTCCAAGCACCTCTGCTGGTTCTTAATGGTTTCTATTCCTACCAAGCAAATCTTTTGGAGAGATGCTTTGCTTGCCCCACTTCTCCCCATTGAGAAACTCCACTTGCAGGACAGGAAATGAAATTCTAAATTCAAAATCCAGTTAATATTTAATATAACCTCTGCATTATTGACAGGGATTCCAAACCAATCCTGGGCACTGTGGGGAGCACCCACAGCTGGGTGCCCAAAGGACCAGGGAACATCTTTGAATTTATTTCTGTCCTGCACCTGGATCTACACGTTAGAAATGAGGATGCAAATCTGATGAGCAGTAAATAACTCTGTGCCCTCAAAGGCACAGGGGTTTCAAGAGCCCTCTCAGCACTCTCTCAAGAAAAAAACCAACCAAAAAAACCTCTCAGGGTCCACAAAGGCCTTTCACATTGAGCATCTTCAGCCTGAAAAGCCCTTCTAAGTTGTCACTCTCAGCAAGCTGGGTCACAGTTTGCAATTAATCATTCACTTGATTAATTTTGCCTCCTTTAGCCTGTGAGTCCCTGCAGGCACAAAAACGCTGCCGGGGTGAGGAAGCCGTGGGTGGGCTGTGAGTGCACCTGAGTCAGAGCCAACGTGGAAGTGCCTTGGGAGCACGAAGCCAAACAACCCTGCAAGAGGTGCCAGGCACGGACACAGGGTCAAAGCTCTTGCCCAAATGCCTGGGCAAGCAAATTCCTTAAAAAAATTCCTCTGGTGGTGTGATGACCTCGCTGAGACATCGCATCACACATCCCTCCTCCTCCTCTTCACTTTACACTCAGCCTTACTCTACTCTGTCCAATGGACTAAAAAAGCATTCCTTTCAAATTGCTGCAAGTTTTGCTTTTTTTTTTTTTGGTGTTGGTTTTCTTTCTTTTCTTTCCATTAGGAGACATGTTCATTAGGAAAATATCAGAAACCTCTGGGGCAGCTTGTGCTTCTAAGTCATTTTCCAAATGTATAATGAGCCAGGAGTAAATTTTTTAGGGTGAATTTAATTGACCTTTGCAGTGGCATTAGGCAGATTGGCTTAAAGTCTATTAGAGCATAATGTAACCTGGTGAGATTTTAGGGAAGGGTGAAGGAAAAAGCGATGGAGTTGGACCGCTCTCCTCGCTTCCTTCCCAAGCTTTCTTCACAGAGGAAAAGAAGGATGGCTCAAGAATAGAGAGGGATGAACAGAAGGGGAGAGAGATGAACAGACGGGGAGAGAATTAAAAGGGAGAAGTGAGGAAAAGAGTGGGAGGCAGAGAGAGGGGAGCAGCTCCAACTGGCCCTCAGCTGCTGCAGGTTGGGCTGCTCAGGGACGGGCACAGCAGCCAGCGACCAACCAGCTGGGCCATTTGCTGGGTGACACGGTGCCAGCTTACACCAGCTGAGGATTGGGCCCTCCGGGGATGGAAGACATCCCAGCTTTGCAGGGATGGCTGGCGAGCCGCTGGTCTCGCAGGGAACGGCAGATCCACGGCGTTGGCAGATGCTGGGCTCAGAGCTGCTCCAGGTGCCACGGCTGGGGACACGCTCATGGGACCTGCACCTGCCCAGGGACACCCCTGGGGTCACGGTGAGCTGTCCCTGCTCAGGCTGGGGGGGGCTGGTCAGCTCCACGTCCTGGCTCATATCCAGGGGGAGATGTCAGACCTCCAGCAGTGCTAACAGGGGCTCTCCAGAGGCTGCTGAGAAGCAAAAAAAGGTGAAAACTACGGAATTTCACTCCAGTGCAGAGAAACAGCACAGCAAGAAGACACCAACCTCCAACTAGACCAGGCTGCTCCAGCCTGGCCTGGAACACTTCCAGGGTGAGGAGCCAACAGCCTCCCTGGGCATGTATCTGTATATACATACATATACACCAACCCAAAAAGCCATGTCCTGCACACACCTGTGACTCCAGTCTTGGGCTCTCAGGGCATATTTGGGACCCAAATGATACTCTGGTGTCACCCCATAAGGCACAGGGAGGCTCCAAGCACCTCCACAACCCCACATATATAAATAAATAGAAAATTAGAGTCCCAGAATCCTGGAATGGTTTGGACTGGAAGGGACCTTAAAGCTCATCTTGTTCCACCCCCTGCAGGAACATCTCCAGCTAGACCAGGCTGCTCTAGCCTGGCCTGGAGCACTTCCAGGGTGAGGAGTCAACAACCTCTGTGGGCATATATATCCATATATGCACACACATATATATACATACATACATACATATACATACATATATGCACATACATACATACATATACATACATACATATATATATGCACATACATACATACATACACATGCATACACATATATATGCACATATATACATACATACATATATACACACATATATAACATACATACATTTTATTTATTTATTTATTTATTTTTATAAGGAGTTGAAAACCACCCAGCCCTTACACCAGTAACAAGTTTCCATCCCCAGACTGCAATTCCTGTCCCCTACTAGCAGCTGTGGACGGGGGGTTCCCATTCAGGGTCAGCACCCCCAGCCCAAGCCCCACCTGCAGCAGCACCACGGCACAAGGGAATGGGAACAGCACCTCCGCCCTGGGCACATCTCTTGGAATTACATGAATAAAATTGGAGCAATCAAAGGCCCCGGGGCAAAGCTGGGTGCCAGGAAGCTGGCAGGGCACTGCCCATCCCTCCCTTCTCCATTTCACAACTCCGGCACACCAGTCCCAGGTTGTGTTTACAAGAAAGTCGAAACCTCGGCCCATTGGACCCCAGGATTGCAGCAGCGGGGTCAGACCCCATGGAAAGGGCTCTGGCTCCCCAAACCCTGCTTTGCCTCTGGAAGCCCTGCTGGACCCATCCCCACTATCCGAGCCCTGACCGGCACAGGGGTGCCCCCGGGGAGATCACCCAGGAACACCCACCTCTAACCTGTCAGCACCAAAGAACTGCCTTTCCTTCGGTGTTTTTGCACCAGCCCATAAAGGAGGGCCGGCCAATCAGCCTGGGAAAATCTCGAGGCCGTGTTTTGAAACATCCCTTGTTTTGCTTTTACACTCCCCCACCCAGCCCTGATAATCTCAGGCACTCCCTGTCCGTGCAGGGGTGGGGTATGAAATGCCAGGCTCATTCCAGCCCACACCATTCCCACTCGGCGTGGAGCAATCCTCCCTGAACTCATTCCCGGCTCTGATAACGAGTTGGGGTGCAACCCCTGGAGACGGGTGAGCAACGTGACACTGAGAGCCCGAGGCTGAACCCGGCTGCCCCCGGGCTCGGGCTGGTGCCCTGATGTTGAAACCATCCTCCCTCCCCCGCCCTACAGCCAAACCAGCTCCGCCGGGATGCTCCGCTCCGTGCCAGAGAGGCAGCTCTCACTTGCTGTCCCCCTACTGCGACATAAATGAGATTCCAGCATCCCAATTTCCAGTTACAAATCCTCCTCCGTGCACTGACCGCTGCTAAACGCGCCCGTGGTGCCGGCGGGGCTTTGGTCCCGCACAGGCTGAGGCACAAATGGGATGTGGGGAGCCTCAGGATGCCCTCCCTGCACCGAACCGGCCACACAAGGGTTACCGACCTGCTCTCCTTTCCTAACTCTGCTGCTTCATCCCCTGAGAGGCGGCAGCGAGGGAGAAGAGAGTTTCAAAAGCGAGCCGGAAAATGAGAGAGAAAAGGGGAAGGTTTCAGCTGGATGCAGTGAAATGGAAGGCTTTGTGTTTTCGGAAATTAAGGGTGCAAGGGGTCTCTTTGTGCTAAATGCTCTGCCTGGGATGAAAGTAAATAGAGCTCAGCTGGGCAGGGGAGTTCGGGCGACACCGAGAACAATTTTTAGCCCCGTTAGATATTAATTTCCCATACATCATCCCCCGGTCCTCTGCCCCTTTGAAGTGCTCGAGGTTTCAGGCTTCAAAGCGCACCAGGCCGGCCGCTCGCACAAAGCTCAGGATCCGTGGGGAGCCGCATCAGCAGCTTCCAGCCCCGTGTCCCAGCAGGACCCCTCCCCACACCGACACCCCCCACGGGCCAGCCCGGGAGGTGGCAGCTTGTGCCACCGCGCGGTGACATCCTCGGGTCGCTGGGTAGGGACCAGGCCGAGCAGATGAAAGTGCTGACCCACTTCGTGTCCCCGAGTGCTCATTAAAACCCGGCCGCGTGTCCGTGCGCGCCGGGAAAAGCCGGTGGGGTCACAAAGCCCATCCCCGGCTGCTGTCACTGATGAGGCACCTACCAAAATCAATGGCGCTTTGTTGGCTTGCGTCAGCTAACGAGGAAAAGGCCATTTATTGTTTCAGCGGGGAAAGGCTGACGCACCACAAAGAGGGCCCTTTGCCTGACTCAGAGCAAATATCTGCGCCTTTTCCAGGGTGATTTGCCTTTGACAAGAGGCTTCTGTCCTCCGGCAAGACGCCTGGGCTGGCGGTGGTCCCCGCTGGGAGAAGCAGCGATGCTTCCCTGGATTCCCAGCGCATCCCGCATCGCTGATGTCGGGGTTTGCAATTTCTGCACAGAGCAAGGCAGGCAGAGCTGTTCCAAATTTTCTCCTGGGCAAAGCGAGGCACGGCTGACCGGAGAGCAGGAGGCAGAGCCCAAGCTGAACCAGAGCCAGGCCAGGCAAAGCCCAACCATCTGCCTGCTGCAAAGCCAAACGAGCTGAGGTTACTTGATTGAAACAGCAAGTGCATAAATATCCAATAAAATAAACAACAGCCATAATTAATAATAAAATAAAAATAGCCTTTCCTTTCTGCTCCTGCACTTTGCAGCCGCAGAGCTCAGGGCACATCACACGCCAGAGTAACAACTAATTATAAGCACCAATTACGATGATAATGAAATAATCTACCTTCCAAACCTGCCTGCCATTAATTTTCCCTGGCTGTAAAGAAGGTTGAGAGCTCACACTGGACAGAGGGAGTGATGTGGGTGCGCCCTGCTCTGTGCCACAAACCGGCCTGGCAGCAGGAGAGGGGACAGGGACATCCTCACACCCTGGGACCCTCCTGCAGCAGTGACTTCCCCAGGTCATTGCCCAGAGAAGCTGTGGCTGCCACATCCCAAGACAGGTTGGACAGGGCTTGGAGCAACCTGGGACAGTGGAAGATGTCCCTGCCCATGGCGGGGGGTGAAATGGGATGAGCTTTGAGGTCCCTTCCAACCCAAAGCATTCTGTGATTCTATGAAAGCCACACACTCTTTGGGGTAAAACAGAAACAAAGCAGCACAGCAAAGATTTGATTTATCTCCTCTCTCAGTAAATTGGAGCTTTTCTTTCACAACACCATCAGCAGACAAAAATAAAGGGGCTGAAGGAGGACAATTTGGATGAGACGCTGAGAAGTGGTGTTTATCCCTTTCTAGACAGTGACTCAGGGAATCCTGTGGGCACGAACTCATTCATAAGCCAGCAGTTAAACAAGAGCCTGAGTGATGAAGTACTCGAGGTTTGCACTCCATTGCTCTCCTGAGTCAGAGCCAGCACCTTGCTCCCGATCCTGGTGCATCCCAGTAAGGCTTGGATGTCATTGTCCACCCCATATCCCCAATCCCGTGTCAGGCTTGGATGTCATTGTCCACCCCATATCCCCAATCCCGTGTCAGGCTTGGATGTCATTGCCCACCCCATATCTCCAATCCCGTGTCAGGCTGTGGATGTCATTGTCCACCCCATATCTCCAATCCCATGTCAGGCTTGGATGTCATTGTCCACCCCATATCTCCAATCCCGTGTCAGGCTGTGTCACTGCCCACTCTGTATCTCCAATCCTGGCTCATCCTGTGTCAGGCTGTAGATGTCATTGCCCATCCTATATCTCCAATCCCGTGTCAGGCTGTGGATGTCACTGCCCATCCCATATCTCCAGTCCTGGCTCATCCCATGTCAGGCTGTGTCATTGCCTGCCCCGTGTCCCCGTTACCCCCGGGGCAGATGGGCACTCATGGTGCTGATGCTGAGCTCTGCTCTGTGTGACAAGGACACTCTGTGTCCCAGCTCAGACCTGACCTGACCTGGGAATGTGTGCTGTCAGCCCAGAAAGCCCAGCCTTGTCCCGGGCTGCATTCCCAGCACCATCAGCACCAGGTGCAGGGAGGGGATTGTCCCCTCCTCTCCACTCTGGTGAGACCCCCCTGCAGCACTGTGTGCAGCTCTGGGACCCCAGCATCAGCAGGACGTGGAGCTGCTGGACAAAGTGCAAAGGAGGCCATGGAGATGCTACAAAAAGGCTGGAGCATCTTTCCTATGGAGACAGACTGGGCAAGCTGGAGATGTTCAGCCCGTAGAGGAAAAGGCTCTGGGGAGAGCTCAGAGCCCCTGACAGGGCCCAAAGGGGCTCCAGGAGAGCTGGAGAAGGACTTTGGAGCAGGGCCTGGAGTGCCAGGACAAGGGGAATGGTTTCCCACTGCCAGAGGGCAGGGTTAGATGGGATATTGGGAAGGAATTTCTCCCTGTGAGGGTGGTGAGGCCCTGGAACAGGGTGTCCAGAGCAGCTGTGGTTGCCCCTGGATCCCTGGGAGTGTCCAAGGCCAGGTTAGATGGGGCTTGGAGCACTCTGGGATAGTGGAAGGTGTCCCTGCCCTTGGCATGGGCCTGAAACAAGATGATCCTTAAGGTCTCTCCCAGCCCAAACCATTCTGGGATTCCCTGATCTTGTTTTTGATTACAGAGGATCCGGTTGGTGCATTTCATCAGCAAGGATGGTGACCAAGCCCCAATATGCTCCTCTCCAACCTTGCAGAGAGCCACCAAAGCACAGCATTTGATCCAAAATGGAAAATTCCTGGGCTGCAAAATGGGAAAAGCAAAAGCTCTGCATGTCAGAGGGGGTCAGAAGACCCTCATGTCCCAGCCCCAGTGGTTCTGAGCAGCACAATGTGCTGTAAAGCCCAGGGCTGGCTCTGGCACCAAGGGTGAGCAGAGACTGTAAGATTGATTTCTTTTTGTTTTCGATTGACGGCGTGTTTGCTAGAAAATGTCATTTTCAGGAACCGAAACTATCTGTGGATTCAAGTCAGGTTTAGCGAACAGTTTTCGCAGAAAATAAATAGAACGGGGAGAGGAGGGAGCTGCAGAGAAGTCAAAACATCTCCTGGATGATGTTTCTTGTGTGTTACATTTCAATCTCTCACTTGAAATGTCATTGTCATTCCAAGAAATTGACATTTATCTAAAAGGTTAAAAAAAGGCTACGCTGAGTGAAGCATATGGGTCGGTTTCCACGTTTGCATAAACTGTTTCATTAGGATTTGACAGAAACACTGGGCTGACGTCACGGAAAGAAACCCAGCTCCCCACTTTTCTCCGAGGTGACCTCCAGGCAATGTTGTTTCTTTGCCCTGGCCACCAACTAAGCTGTGAAAAGGAATTTTAAAAGGCATTATTCACCCAACATCGGCAGTGCTGGGGTTGGGAGAGTGCGTGGAGCCATTCCCACACCAGGGAATCTTCCACACCACTGCAGGTGTCCAAATCCCCTTGGAAAGCTGTCACAGGTTTTAGCAGCTAAACCAACACGAGTCCATATTGAACTACTGGAGGATCTTAAAATCCAGGAATGTGGAGAAAACAGGACTGAAAAATGACACAACCTGAACATGCAGGGAATATAAATTGCCCCATTCATCCCGAATTTGACCCCAGATCCCAGGAAGCCCATGGAAGTGTAATGACCAGCCACCACCAATTTAATCCTTCAGATTAATCCCATGATAATTATAAGGCCGTGCTTCCAGGCTGGAACAAACAGCTCCTCCCCGAGGCAGAAAAGGCCTTTTCATTCGCCCTCTGAAAGAAATGGTCAAAGTCCTGATTTTCTGAATTTTCCCCCAGACTGATGTAATGCAAATAAAAATTACAGGGCCTGGGGGGGAATGACTGACTGGAAAAGAGAGGGAAAATGTCTCTGGGAAATGGTCGGTCAATGGGGGTTTGTGATGGAGCAATCTGAGATTTCCTGTGGCAGGACCACTGGAGGGGAAGTGTTGAGCCCAGTTTTGGGAGGATGCTTGCTCTCCCATGTCTCTCAGGATGGGAATGTGGATCCCCCCAAGAGAAGTGTGAGAACAAGGTCGGACATGATGGTGATGAGACAAATGGAGACGGGAGATCTCTGGAGTCAGGGCTGGGTTTGGAGTTTATTGCACAGGGCGTGGGTGAAGGGGCCCTGCCATGAACTGCCAGACACAGCTCAGAGCAGAGAGAGGGTGAGGAGGAAGAGGAGAAAGGAGAGAGCGAAGAAGAAGAGGAGGAAGAGAAAGAGGAGAAAAAAGAGGGCGAAGTTCCCATTACAATACATTAAACCTTCTTCTATACTGAATATTCTAATTTACACCAACCAATCCAGTACAAGATACAAATCCTACAGCATTTACACACAGCCTATAAGAATCATTACATTACCATACTCTGTTATATTTTAAACCCTAAAAACGACTCTTGGGACCTCTCCTGCCAAGCCAGCAGGGTCTGCTCTGACCTTGGACTCTTGGTAAGGAGAAGGGCATTGTTTCATCAAGGGGGATTTACTTTCAGCTGACCATACCATTGTTTTCCAGTTGTTCAGTAACTAAAGCTTGGCACCTTAGACACAGAAACTTGCCTTCCACTCCATTTCACTTATAGATTTCATATTCTCTAAAAATAAGCAGTCATATTTATAAGGCTTTCCTGTTTCATCTTCCCCAACATGAAGGATTGAGATGCCCAACTCCTCCCAGCCTCATGCCTGATGGATCTCAAATTCCCACAAAAGCACAACTGAGGATCCCATCCTGCCCTCTCAGCTCCCTCCTGCCATGGCACCTGAGAGGGAAATATTTTTACAACCTAATTCAAACAGGCTCTGCTTATAAACTAATGGCTTTAACAACTTGAAGTCTTCCCCACAGCAGCCAAAATTAATAGAATTCCAGAATGGATTGGAGGGAAGGGAATCAAGGAATGGTCCAGGCTGGAAGGGACCTTAAAAATCATCTTGTTCCACCCCTGCCATGGGCAGGGACACCTTCCACTGTCCCAAGGCCTGTCCAAGCTGGCCTTGGACACTGCCAGGGATGCAGGGGCAGCCACAGCTGCTCTGGGCACCCTGTGCCAGCACCTCACTACCCTCACAGGAACAATTTCTTCACAATATCCCATCTAACCCTGCTCTCTGTCAGTTTGAAATAAACCCAGAGCAAAGGTTTTAGCAGTCAGAGTGCTGGCAATACTTCTGATCTGGATGTCAACTCTGTAGCAGCTCCTTTTCCTTTTTAATTATTTAGTTGTTTTTATTTTTAATATTTATTCATTCCTTTTTTAAAAAAAGCTCCAAGCTCCTTAGAAAAAGGCTGCGTGTTTTTCTAGTCTGTGCTTGGATGACTCTCAGCCCCCTGACAGAGAATCTATAGGTGCTAACAAAATACAAACGGATAATTAATCACCATAATTGGGGATTGGGTGGCTTTTATTCACTTCCATCTCCTCTGTGGTGTTTCTTCAAAAGAAAAGAGGGGGAAAAAAAATCTACTAGAGAAGGGAAGAAAAGAAATCCCGTAAGTCTAAATGGGCTGCACAGATTTATGGAGAATTAGTTTAGTCCTTGGGACCTTGTGACACAAGAGTCCAACCAAACTCCATTCTTGGCTTTATGATGTTTTCAAGCCCCCTCAATGCAATTATTTCCTTGTCTCCCTACAGCCCATCCATTATTCTCTATAATAATATGTTTTCTGAAACTCCTTTCCATAAACAACGAGAGCAGGCAGCGAGAAACCTCATTGTTATTGATATCATGTCACATCACCAGTAAAACGGCTCCTGCAAAATGGGCTGAGAATGGAGATGGTTTCAATTGAAAACATCCCCACCTTTTACATCCTCCCAAGATAAATGAAGCCGAGGCACTGTGACGTCACACGGGGAAATTTAACCCCCATGGTTGTTATAGGGACAAGGCTGAGACAATCAAACAAATTGCTGGTAGGAAACTGGCAGAGATTTTTTGCTCTTTCCACTGGATCTGGCCCCACACCATCGCTCACATAATTTTTAAAAGCAAAAATTCCAGGCTTATTTGCCCCTTGAAAACAAAATTATGCAATGAAATCAATAAAATGCTGTTTTCACCCAACATATGATGTCAAAAGCATTAGCACCACCAAGGTCCTGTTAAAATAGCAACAATCCTCAGCCTCCAAATCATTATCTTGGGGGGTTCAAGACCACAATTCTCATTATAACTGATAAAATCACAGCAACTGCAGAGTATAACTGGCAGTTTCAGTGGCAATATCACAAATAAAGGTTTGAGATGAGCTTAAATAGCTAAAAGTGATGCTTGTAGCAGTGATTATCCAATGTAGGGCTGGATTCTGGATTTGTAAGGCTGGGAGACAGAGCTCAAGCCACACCAATGCTGTCTTTGCACTCAGACACCTGGATCGTGTTCATTCAATTAATTAGAACAGTCCAGTTATGATCCTGACAACATCAAACAAGGATTAATAAACTTCTTACATTTTCTAGCTAGACCCAAGTGTATATCTGACCCCCCACATGCCCCAAAGATCATCCATGTCCCTAAAAATATCAGGTATAGCTTGAATCACCCTAAATCTTAAAAATAGATCCATGGGGTGAGGACAATGGGATCAGCCTACTCAGCGACTCAAGAACAAAGATTTCACATTAAAAGATCAGGAGGGAAAATCACTCATTTGCCACAAAACAAAAGCAAGAACACAGCTGGAAGCAGCCCCGTGGGGTGAGATAACTGATCCCAGGGCCCTGCATCCTTCCTCACCCTCCTGGTTGTTTTGACATTTCAGCAATAGGAGCATCCAGGCAGTGCATTTTCTCAGGGTGCAGATTTTTATCATCCTAATCATAGTCCGGGACCAATACATGGAAGCATTTACTGGTCCAGAAAGCATTTGTACTGTTCCAGTAACTAAGCACTTTTGAAAGACTCCTTTTCCACCTGATTGTAAGAGCTGATAGCTCAGGAGCCGCTAGCGGGAGATTGATGCTTCATATGTTTGAAAGCTCCAACTCCAAGCAGAGAATATTGCACTGGTTTCTGGCTCTAGTGGTTTTCATAACACCCGGCAGCAATATCATGTCAGAACAGCAGCTGCCAAATCTGGTCTTCAATTATTGCCAGCTTCAAGTTCAAGGAGAGCTAAATCCAGGGGTTTGGTGCAACCTGATGTAAAATGCAGCTCTAACAGGACTCCCTTTGTCTTTTCCCCTCTCCCATACATATTTCAGGAGCTGCCGGGTGTCTGCACCGAATTAGAGCGTGTGGAGTTCAAAGGTGTGGATGGCTGGAGGCACCCGGGCCATGCACTGCTGGAATAGGTGGGGTAAATGGTTTTGGCAGACAAAACCTTGATGCTTTCAACCTCAGTCCAAGGGGACCTTCAACCCTTCTCCTCACCCTTTTCCAGCCTGCAAAGTGTAACAGCGGAAAATGGGAAGTTTGGACTTGCTTTTCTTCTTGAGCTTATTTGGCCCAGAAAAATAAACAAAGGAGATTTAAGATGTCTTTAGGGGAGGGCAAACTTGTTGTCCAGAGCAGCTGTGGCTGCCCCTGCATCCCTGGAAGTGTCCAAGGCCAGGCTGGACAGGGCTTGGAGCAAACTGGGATAGCGGAAGTTGTCCCACGGCAGAAAGTGGAAGTATATTATCTTTAAGGATCCTTCCAACCCAAACTATTCCATGATTCTGTGACCTCATGGCCTGAATTTGCATATACAACAGCACTGGAAATTACAGAGCAGGATTCTGTGTCTGTGGAGAGGTGGGGCTGTACTAACTCTGCTGTCCCCTCACTTTTAAACCTTGTCTTCCCAACAAGAAGATTTTAGCAGATAAAATCCACCAGATTACACACATTCCTGCAGCACGGAGAAATTCCAAGAGCAAGGCAGCAGAGCTTTCCCCATGCAATGACATGTGCAAACGTGTTCTGAGCAATTTTGGGAATTCAATGACATCCCACGTGGGTTTTACAAAATCTCCCAGCAAGAAGTTTCATTTCGTGTCACACAAGCGACCTGTGCAAAAGCAGGGAGTGGGGATATGCTAATATCCCTAATGCTATCACTTCTGCAAACAAAATTAATGATTTTCAAGCCCTGGAGCCATCAGATTCCACTTCCACAGGGACTTGTGTTGGGTGAGCACCAAGTTCTCTAAACCACGTGGGAATTTCATACTCCAGCAATATAAAAGATGAAGGTTAAGCACATGGGGGAGCTACGTGAGGACACAAAAGAAAGGCCATGATGAGTTTCCATCAATCCACCATGTCTCAGGCATTCTAAGACAATCAAAGCTGACAGGCTGGAGAAGCCAAGCCATGCAATTTCACCCTGTGGGCCCTGGAGCAAACACAGGGATTGCTCCCTTGCACTCGGACAAACACCAGCAAACCCCGGCACTTCCTGCTGATGCACCGGCCGGGTTTCAGCAGGACAATCAGTCTTGCTTAAAAGACTTCAAGTGATGATGAATTCGCCATTTCCCCCACATAATCAAGGGATAGCTTGGTTTGCATCTGGCTCCTGTTTTACCCGAGTTCCAAAGATGTATTACACAAACCAGCCTGGATTTAGGTCATGTATCACTGACATCTCCATCCGAAGGGAGAGGCTTTGCCAGCACCTACAAGAAAAACTCCTCTTCCTCCAAACGGGTCCCTCAGTGCCTGGGAAGCCATCCCAGCTTAGGGCTGGTGAAGGTGACATGTCCCCATGCTGCCTTAACACCAGTCTCCAGCCTGAGCTGCTGTGGAGAACCTCCACATGCCTCTTGACACCTCCATACCAGTAAGAAATCCCAGAATCCCTGGATGGTTTGGGTTGGAAAAGACAGGAAGGATCATCTATAACCTCCACACACCTCTTGACACCTCCATACCAGTAAGAAATCCCAGAATCCCTGGATGGTTTGGGTTGGAAAAGACAGGAAGGATCATCTATAACTTCCACACACCTCTTGAGACCTCCATACCAGTAAGAAATCCCAGAATCCCTGGATGGTTTGGGTTGGAAGTGACATTAAGGATCATCTATAACCTCCACACACCTCTTGACACCTCCATACCAGTAAATCCCAGAATAGCTGAATGGTTTGGGTTGGAAATGACATTAAGGATCATCTATAACCTCCACACACCTCTTGACACCTCCATACCAGTAAGAAATCCCAGAATCGCTGAATGGGTTGGGTTGGAAATGACGTTAAGGATCATCTATTTCCAACCCCCCTACCATGGGCAGGGAACCTCCTGCCTGACTGGAAATGGGTAAAAGACCCAAAAACCTGCTGGAATGGTCAAGTCAGACCCAAAGCAGCCTCTGGGTCTGATCTGGGGAAGGGAATAAACCATGGGCAAAATAAATAAATAAAAAAACAATCTCCATTTGGAGGCACTAAATCCCCACTCCTTTCCAGATGGCTGGGAGATTTCTCCCAGGTGGTAAATATATTATTAAGAACTCATTTCACCGTGAAATTGACTATTCAAAACACAGACAGAAGTTAATATATTAGGACAACCTGTCTGAAAAGCTCACGTTAGAGGGAATTTATTTTTGTTTAATATAAAACGTGGCACTACACACATGGCCGTCCTCGAGCTGCTCCTCAGCAGAAACACACATTCAGACATTGGGCAAACAAGAGGACAAATGGCACTGGATAAAGTCACTGCCACCTTTGGGGCAGCCCAGCCACCAGGGACATCAGCACTGGGACACGGAACCTGTGCCATGGCTGGGAGGCATCTCCAGCTCTCACTGACCATCTCAATGTCGTTATTCTGGCACTCCCCAGGAGTCCAGTGCTTAGAGAAAATCAGAGCAAGGTAATCATAAAGATTTACTGCTCAGGGACATCCTTCCACTGACTCTGAAGGGAAAATCCAAGCAACATGACAAGGACATGAAGAACTTCTTTCACGGGGAGCCATCAGGCCAGATGAGCCCTCTGGACACCCCTGATTTAGTCCTCCATTCAAAGCAGGAGCAGGTTTCAACCTGAAGTTGAGCCTAAACTTCCTCCAGGTTTAGATTAAACCTACACCTTGAAACTGTTTTCATTTACAAACCAAATCCACAGCCTTAGGGAGGCTGGAACCACCCATTACTAACTGCACACTTAATGCCTTATTCCTTATTAACCACTAGTTAATAAGATGCCTAAATAACCAATAGTTAAGAAGATGCCTAAAGTAACAGGTTTTTTCTAAAGCATTTCCTAGTTGAGTCAGTTGTTTTGATTGTGTAATTATTTAAAGTATCCCAGATACTTTTTAGCGAGGTGGAGCAGCATAATTTTGCAAATCAGTAATGAAGAAGCCTCAGAGGGTCGACAAACACTTTGTATTGTTTAATTTGCTTCCCAGCCTTTCTGTCAAGGAGCTGCAGCTCTGCTTTGGCATAAGATCTGCCTGGGGGAGGTCAAGGAAGGTGACCTTTTTCTTCCCACTCAATAGCAGAGGATGAGAGTCTGAACTGCTGGAGACTTCAGAGCGTGTCTTCATTAGTGGCCACACGACGTCTCTGAAGTCTCAGCCCTTCTGGAAGAGCATGGATGGGAGAAACTTCTGCAAGCGTGGGTCTATTAGACTATAACTTTCACTTTATATTTCACTTTAATTCAGCTGCTAATTAACTGACTTTAAGCTAAATGCCATGTCTTGAGTCAAGTGACCTCCTTGCTGACCTTTGGTCTAGGACAGACATGGTGCCTCAACAGCCACTTCAGCTGAATGTTGAGCTCTTCAAAGAGATGTCCCTGGGTCCCTGCACTAAACAGCTCCTCTTGTGCAGTGTTCCTTGGGAAGGGATGGATGACAGCCTGGACAAAATCCAGGCTGGATAACTTGTCCTTTGAGAAGGGAAACTGGTGGAAGGTGTCCAAGGAAGAAGAGAGCATACAGGTCCAATGGAAAACATGTGAAGGGAAAGAGTTATCCCATCCTGGAAAAAGCTGAACATTTCAAAGAGCCATCATCTTTTCCTAGACCTTGGAAAATTTCCACCTAGAAAAGTACAACGCCCCTACCATTCCCCCCATTCCAACCCAATTTATCAGGAGCGATCTTTAAAATCCAGTCTAATCCTTCCTGCTCAGACCTAGAGCAGCAAAGCCACTTGAACCCTAAAGAAGCCACTTATCTGCAGGGATAAAATTCATGGCCTCCCTTGGCAACCCCAGCGATGAGGCTGCAGACTCGGCCTCTGGCTCTTTGTCTCAGCCTCTCTCAGCCGTTCTGCTGCAGATAAATAATTAACCACACGTTGGAACAGGGACCTGAGCACACGTCTCCTCCATCCCGGCTGAGTGCCCGAGCTGATGGGCTATAAAATCCCTGCTGGCCCAACAAATATTTATTCATGCAAAATGGAGCAGCTTCGATGAAAGAGAGTCAGAGTCGTGCTCTCTCCTTGTGCTCTTCAGAGATTTCACCCCGGAGCAAACATTGATGAGGTGGAGATGTGGGTTTGTTGGCCAAACTCAAATGTTTTCATCTCTTGGCTGAACTCCTCATTCTTCCAAACTCCACCATACCAGGAAAAATAGCTGTAATCATTCAGGAGCAATCTTGGTTAATAAAATGGGGAGGGCATTATTATTATTAATAATAAATACTCATAAAACTTGGACAAGGAAAGCATCCCCATCAGAGATCTTCAAACTTGGCTGTTTGGAGAGCTGAGTTAGAACACACAGTGGGATTCCTGGGGCTCTCCTGTGCAGGGCCAGGAGGTGGTCTTGGATAATCCTTGTTGGTGCCTTTCAACTCAGGATATTCCATGATTCTATGAGTATTTAACATGAATGGCCATGGTGGCTTCTTCCAATGGTATTCAGGGCCACCAACAGATTGCCAACTCCACCAGTCCTTGAGGATGCCATGAGACACTTTCAGGTTCTTTAGGAATCCCTCTAATTAAAGCCATCCTTCCTCAATTTTCTAGTCCATGTCAGCAAATCAAATTTCTAGACAGAATTCCTCATTCTGTGGCCTTTCAGCTTTGATTCTCTTCCATCTCCCTTCTCCAGTAGAATAAGGGATCATTAACCTCATCCAAGGAAAAGAGACTTTTGCACATACACAGGAACACACCTGACGTTCCTGCAAGAAGTCACACCTGAAGTTCCTGTAAGAAGTCACACCTTGGTACCTGACATGGTGAGAAATGGTCCTGGGAAAAGGTCCTGCTTTGATTTTTTTATCAGTAATTCATTCCAGGCACCAAACCCAGCTATTAGGGATGGCTGGCGTTGGCTTTACAAAGAAAGCAAGGCTAAAATGAACTAAAATACAAAACCCTTCCTCTGTGCATACATTGCTTCCACAAATCTCAGTGCTAATAGTATTTGACATGTTGGTAATCTGCGTTTTTTTACCATAATTCATTTAGAGTGGTTCTGCTTGATTATTGTACATTTTACACCGTGATGCACAGAAAATGTTGTTGCTTTTTTTTGCCTTTTTAACTGGTTTTATTCCTTCTAGAAATCACTCATTCATACTACCCACATCTGAGGCTAGAGAGGGAGGGAAGAAACAAAGCAAAAATCAAAGAGAAAATAGGCAGCAAGAGAATAGGAAACAAATGAAGAGAAACGAAAGGAGAAAAAACAATGAGAAGGGAAAACAAGCCGAGAAATTATGCAAATAGAAGGAAACAAAGCCAAGAGCCAGAAGGGCAGAGAGAGGAGCCAGTCCCCTGTGTTTTGGGAGAGCACATCCTGTTTCTTCCCAGAGATTGGAGCAAAGGACAATCTAACAAGTGAGGACCCAATTGTATTTATTTTCAAAGTCCTCTTTAACAACCCAATGTCTTCTCAACGCTCAGTGTTTGTGTGGCATTAGACATGATGTTCTTATGGAAATCTCTGCAGTTGGGAAAAAGCTGGGAAGAAAATAACTCTTCCTGCTCTATAAAAATTTTGCCCTTTCCCATGCAGGGAAGGAGGAGGGAAGAAGCCATAAACCAAAATTCTCAAATTAGTCAAACTTGAGGAAAGTTGGGCCAAAGTCAACATGACCTTTAGATTTCACATTTTTTCGCTTATTAATTATAAGAAAAATTTATCTATGCTTCAATCTTATATATTGAGCCAGAAAATCACTTGTTTTGCTCAATGAAAATAAATACATTTTAAAATCTTGCAAAATTTTCTTTGCATTTTTTAGTTCTGTTCAAACACTCCTTTGAAACTGGCCTGTTCTCCTGGAAAGCCACATTTCCTAAATCTGCATGTCCCAGCTCAAGAAGAACCAGCCACCTCCCATCATCTCATTCAAGGCTGTTCTCTCTTGTAGTGACAGAGCAAAGGGGAATGGCCTTAAGGTGAGGGAGGACAGGTTTGGATGGGATATTGGGGAAAAATTCTTCCCTGTGAGGGTGGGCAGGCCTTGGCACAGGGTGCCCAGAGCAGCTGTGGCTGCCCCTGGATCCCTGGCAGTGTCCAAAGCCAGGTTGGACAGGGCTTGGAGCAGCCAGGGATGGTGGAAGGTATCCCTGCCCATGGCAGGGGTGGCACTGGATGGAGCCTTAATCTCCTTTCCAACCCAAACCATTCCATGATTCTGTTCCCATGAAGAGAACCATGGAATGACTGAAAGCTCAATCAGCCACGGCAGAAGGGAATTCCATGCCAGTGCCATGAATCTCAGGATCAGGATCCTGAGTGCTTGGGAAAGCCAGCTGTCCCTGTCACCAGAGGTTAAACCATCTCATCTTCAGTGCAACCTGCAAAATGCAGCCTCACAGGGCTGAGCAAATCCCACCCTCAGCTGCTCACATGCAGAGCAGGAAGGATTTGCTCCCTCAGCTCCCAGCACCTTGGGATACATGGATGGACAGCAGACAGGAAGAGTCCACTTAGGTTCATGACCAACAACACAGACCTGGATAATCCACCCACCCTCTTGGCAGCAGGAGGGAGCTGCTTTGCTCCCAATCCATCACTGAGGTTATTACGTCTCTCCGAGGGCTTCGAGCTGCCTGGAATCCCCAGTTAGTTAATAAAGAAAAGGAGAGATTCAACAATTGTTTGTGCTTGGGCTGCCGTGTAAAGGCCTCATCTCTCAGCAATGAAACAAAAGGGGACTAATAACACCCCGTGCTGCAAAAGCAAGTGCCAAGGAAGAGACAGAAATCAATTATCCGGGTGAAATTCAAAGGGAGAGGCAGTGGTGAGCACGTCCACATCAGCAAACAGCACACATAATCCCATTAACACGGACGCTGTCTCCCTCGCGGGAGCGCCGAGCCACGGAGAAAGATGATAATTAAAATAAACAAACAAAAAAGTAGCCTCAGCTTCCCACAGAAGGGATGGTGGGATGGAGGGATGGATGGATGGGTGCCATTGGGACGTGGCAGAGGGCAAAAGGGGAGCTGAGGGGAAGCTGGGGGGATCAGGACCCTGAGTGCTTGGGAAAACCACCTGTCTCTGTCACCAGATGTTGGAAAAGGCAGCTGCACCCAGTGGATGGTTAAACCATCACATCTTCAGTGCAACCTGCAAAATGCAGCCTGACAAGGCTGAACAAATCCCAGGGAGGGATGAGGAGGCCCTGAGGATGCACTGCTGCTCCCCATGGTAGGGAGAACCCTCCCAGCATCCTCCTCATCCCACTCTGCAGGAACGGGGGTGCTGGAATGATACCCTGGAACTCACAGAGCCCAAAATCAGCTGTGCCAGTCTCCCCAAAAATGCCTCACCTCTTTTGGCTGACTCACCAAAACCCCTCAGACTCCATCTCTCACTGTTTTCTATCAGGCTGTCCCATCCCTGGAAGTGTTCAAGGCCAGGCTGGACAGGGATTGAGGTAATCTCATGGAAAATGTTCCTGCCTATGGCAGGGGGTGGAACAAGGTGAGGTCTAAGGTCCCTTCCCACCCAAACCATGCAGGGATTCCATAATAAACTGAGGCAGTCTTACTGGGTTGCACAAAATCATCATTCAAACCCCTTCAGTCTCTTTTTTTAACAAAGGTTGCTCTGGCAGGAAATGTGGCACAAGTCAAGGAGAAACCCAGCCCTTCCTGGGAGAGCCCAGTGGAAAAGCTGAGCCACCTGGGCTCTCTGTCTGCCATAAGCTGCCCTGCAGAGAGGCCCAGGTGGCTCTCGGGGACACAGCTCTGTGCCCCAGTGACACAAACTGGGCAGTTGTCACCATAAATCCATGTTTCCCACATTAGAGCCAAAGTGATCTGGGCACAATTAGACCCTCTAAAAATGGGTAAATTGATGCTGTAGTACCAGTGTGTCTATTGAGATTAGGGCAACCCCAAGTGCATCTGGGTTTTGTGCTGCATGGATCCCCAAAGAGGTGAGGGGATGGTTACAGTGCTCCTGCAAGCAACAATGTATGAAACTCTCCCCTGCAGCCCCAAATCCATAAAAACCCATCAGTTTTTCAGGAATGATGCTCTGTGAGGCACTTCCCAATGTTCTTGCCCTGGGGATGGATTCAAGGAGCTGCAGAGAGGAACTGCAAGAAGATAAATCAGCATCAACCCTTCTCTATCCTGTTGCCATTTCTTAAACTTTGGGAACGCAGATGATCCCTGAATCCTGATAAAACCATCCCAAAATGGGTCTGCAACCTCTTGGATGCCTGCACCCCTTCCAGGCTCTCCATTTGCCCCCTTGCTTCTCCTCACAACCTTCCCCTTCAACCCTTCTCTATTCTCTTGTCATCTCTTAACACTCAGGGGGCTCCATGGGAACACCGATGACCCTTCCAGTTCTCCCATATCCAACATCTCAAATCCTTGTGACCCTTGGGTTTTATCTCAGGAACCCATCTGGGCAAGGACAGGTTAAGAATAATTGTTTGTGCAGCCCCCAGCCAAGTTCCCACATGAAATTTATTGCTCCAGCATAACTCTCTTGTACTTTTTTTCCCTGAGCATCTGCTGCTGGCAGCTTTTGGAGATAGGACACTGCACTGATCTGGCATTGCAATCCCAATTTCTGCTCAGAAAAAGGCTTTCTGAAGTCTGTGAGAGTTAATGGGAAATGGAATACACAACATCTTCCAAGGATTTGGGATCAGAATCAAAATGAGCTCAGGAAGTAAAAAAAATCTAAAAAAGTCTAAATCCTTTTCCCCTTGCCCCCACAGCTGCTCTCCCTGACAGAGCCCCTTTGCCTCCAACTCTAGCTCAGATATATGGCTGCTCTATAATTTATAATTGTCTCCAAAGGCCACAGAGCAGTTCATAAATTTAAGGGGGGAAAAAAGAAAAAGCCCTTTTCAAGGATAATTTTAATATCAGGCTTTTAATTTAGGGAAAGAGCAACTCAAATTAATTCCTGGAAATACTGTCTTTTGCCTGCTCCACTTGGTCCATCTGTCCCAGGAGCATCTGCAGCCAGGGACAGGGATGGAGAGCAACTCCACAGCCCCAGGCAGAGCCACGACACATCCCCACAACGAATTAAAATACAAGATTAAAATACTGTCACTTAATCCCCTGCAAAGCCTCTTAAGTGTTTCTGTCAGGGTCAGCTCACTTGGTTCTTAGTCAACCCACCTCTGAAAATGCCCCAGTTCAGGTCCTTCCATGACTGTCCAGAGGGTGGGAATGAGGGATGGGATCAAAGGCAGCAGGGACCAAGTGGATGGAGGTGAATGCCATGTACAGAACCCTCATTAGGGAGCAAGGGGCCCTCATTCCCCTCCTTGGGCTGCTCCTGCATCCTTCCCCAAATCAGCTTTTCCCTTCCCTTGCTTACCCCTCACAGATTATCCATGATACAACAAGGATGAGTTATCCTGGGGGTGAGCCCATCAGCTTCACTGGAGGCATTTTGTCCAGAACAGGAACTCTGTGCTGGGGGACAGCAGAATGGCTTTTGGCTGGAGTGGGTGTTGGAGAGTTTAATCCTGATAAAACCATCCCAAAATGGGTCTGCAACCTCTTGGATGCCTGCACCCATTCCAGGCTTTCCCTTTGCTCCCTTGCTTCTCCTCATGACCTTCCCCAGGCTCCTGCCAGCTCAGCAATTCCCAGTGGTGTTATCCTGGAGAAATTTGCTTCCTGGAGGATGGTGTTACAGAGCACAGCCAGGAATTGGAAGGGCTTGCAGCAGGCATAATGAAAACAAAACTTCCTTGGACAGTTTATTCAGGCCAGGCTCTCTGCCCCGCCGCATTCACTTTGTATCATCTCACTGCCCCAAATTCCCTTCTTTTCTTCCCCTCCTCACTTAACCAGAATTAGAAGGGAGATGCTGAGCTACAAAGGCAGATCCTGCACTAGTCCTGCTCCTGATACGTTTAGGCGACAAAAGGAATCTGCACTAATGGAGCACTGAAGCTGGCAAACCAGCCTTGTGCCATGGGCCGTGCTGAGTCCCCAGCTACCAGCCTGAGCTTTCTGGAGAAAGCTCTTCCCAGCTCAGCTGCCAGGATGAACCCACCTTCCTCTGCTCTGCAACACTGCCCCAAAAAGCATTGTTGGGACCAAGGCTCCTGCAAAGCTAGGAAATAACTGGATTCGTCCCCCTGAGAGTGCAAGAGCAGCACAAACTCTCCTCGCCTGAATCAAGGGCTGGTGACAGCACCCGGAGCTGTTCTGCCCTGCCCAGGCCCCTGTGCACACAATTCCAACCACAAGCACCCACGAATTTACGTGTTCACACACACCCAGACATGCAGTCACTCTGCAAAGTCCAGATGATCCTACAGCTGTATTTTAATATTTCAGTATCAGGGTCAGAGTGAATCTCCCTGTCTCTCTCTTATCTTCCCTCCGCATACCAGTGCTGTCAATGCCATCGGCAATTTTACATGTAAATGAGCCCATCCATCACTCCCTGCTCTGCAGCTCCTCACTTCCAAGACTACCATGGAGTTACACCATTAAATCTCCTGGCTTTACAATATACATCATGACATATTTGACATCAATCAGCTGTGTCAGTCCGCTCACTGTAAACCATAAACTTGCTCTGCATTCCAGCTCCGTGCACGGTGATTAAAACCTTCTCAGCCTGGCTTCCTGATTATGGTGACAAATGACAGTGCCTTCCCTTCTGACTCAACACTCACCCAGCCGCCCCTGAGCACCCCTGCCCTGGCCAGCTCTAATCCTGAGTTATCCATGGGCGCTGCTCACCCCTCTGTCCAGCTCTCTGCCCTTTCCCATTTATTATTTCATCCATCCATCCATCCATCCATCCATCCATCCATCCATCCATCCATCCACATCTCCATCAGCACATGTGTTTCTCCTCCAGCTCCACCCACCCCCATGTCCCCCAAAGGGCTGCTGGTACAGCTTTGCCCACCTCTAGAATTTAGGTGAAGCATCAGCAGAGACATTTTGGGGCATGACTGTGATCTGAGCAACCTGATTTACAGGGTGGCAGCCCTGTCTACGGCAGGGGGTTGGAATGAGATGATCTTTAAGGTCCCTTCCAACCCAGTCCATTTTATGGTTCTGTGACCTGAAGAGATGCAGGTGGGTGAAGACAGTCACCCCAAATCATCCTTCAGTCCCCAGCCAACACCTGCCAGCCTGACACAGGCTGCCTTCATACACATTCAATGCATCGAGTGACTTGGAGCAGACATTCCATAATCCTACTTCACACAGCATTGTGCTTTGAGGCACCTGAAAAAAAACCCTGTTCCAATTGTCAGGACGACTGATCCTTCCCTAATCCCATTTGCTTCCTGAAGAATGAGCAGCTCTACATGATTCCTGAGGCTGTTAAGTATCAGGTCTATCAAGTCAGGAACCAGACTTCACACACAAATGCAAGTTCGAGGGGTTGGCTTCAGGCCACGGAAATTTTGCCTCCTACTTCATTTTCATCTTTCTCTGCTGGGAAACTCAGGAAGAAGAATTGACTTGGGCAAGTCTAGACTTTAGTATGTGTTCTGAGGACATGTTTTTTTATCAATCTGCCTAAAACTGCAGTAACTCAATACTTCAGCATCACGGGGAGAGACTCTTTACAAGAGCATGTAGTGACAGGACAAGGGGAATGGCTTCAAACTGACAGAGATCAGGTTTAGATTGGATATTGGGATGAAATTCTTCCCTGTGAGGGTGGGGAGGCCCTGGCACAGGGTGCCCAGAGCAGCTGTGGCTGCCCCTGGATCCCTGAAGTGTCCAAGGCCAGGTTGGACAGGGCTTGGAGCAACCTGGGAGAGTGGAAGGTGTCCCTGCCCATGGCAGGGTTTTGGGACAGGATGAACTTTAAGGTTCCTTCCATCCCAAACCAGTCTGGGATTCTGTGATATTTTTTTATCACAGCCACACTTTTCTTCTGGACATACTTTTCAAAAAACAACAGCCTTCCTAATAACCCAGGCTCAAGACTGAAACCATTATGGAAGGTGTGATCACATCACTAAAAACACAGAATTGAGCAAAATCCCATCACCACCAAAGACACCACCTTCTGATTGGGTTCCTCCTAGATTAGGAAATTGAGGCATTTGTGAAAAAAAGCCCAAGTGACTGCAAGAAGCCACACACAAGGAGATTGAAGCCAGGGGTCCGAAAAAATACATGGAAGGCTGGGCAGAGCAATGCACGATACAACCAATATGGCTAATGCATGCCATAGTGCAATAATGCATTCTCCATTTATTGTCACAAGATGGTCGGTTAAATACAGTTTCAGATAGTTTACAGTAACAGGTGCTCTCTAATTGGCACTTGAACAGAAAAGAATGTAAACAATCTTAACTTTAAGGCCGCCATGGTGAAATTGCTATAACTATACTAATTAATACTAAGCACACCTTAATCAAATTTCTTGCTGTGCCACAGTTCTACTCACTGCTATCCAGGCCCAACTCTGAGGTCTAGCTCAGGATAGCTCAGGCCTAATCCCAAAGCAAATCATGCCCTTACTCCATAAGAAACTTTGCTACAGGAGATCATTTCAGCTTCCAGCCAACTTATCTTGCTAGAATTTATTCCAGATCTTATCATTGCTGTTTCTTGCACCACAGAAGCCACCCAAATTTGCCATTGCTCCCTCCCTCTGTACATCCCCATCAGATCAGGGGTAGAGGCCTTGTTAGGACTTGCAGGATCTAAACCAGACTGTTATATCTTATGTTATCCCATGGGGCTTTTCCAGGTGGCTTTTCTACCATCACATCACCTTCTGAGCACCTGAACCAAGAAATAATAGAATATCTGGAGTTGGAAAGGACCTGCAAGGTTCATTGGAGTCAAACTCCTTGCCCTGCACAGCACAACCTGAAGAATCCCACCTGCAGACACAAAGAGCATGAGGAATAGCCCAGAACTGATGTTGTTCCCATTTAGAGCCTTGTAAATGACCCAAGAAGAAGCATGGAAATTATGGAAGAAACCAGACAGGCAGAAGAGGGAAGAAGTTAACAACTCGCTTTCATTCTTGGGACATCCACAGAGAAATGATCCCTCCTTCACTGAAAGATGAATGGGCAGCTGTACAGGTTATGAGGGAGGTTTTATTGCAGATCAATAAATCTGTGTCACAAACCCCATCTGGAGGGAGTTTTAATTTAAAGAAAAGAGTGATGAACGCTGAAAGACAATAAATCAAAAAGTTGTGAAACCCCATCGGTATTAACCTTCTGTCAATGCAGGCACAGACTCTGGACAGGGCTGGGGACAAGAGTTTGCTGCCCCCATGGACCTGGGATTAAGGAGCATCAACAGGGATCAGGAAGGAGAGAGAATCCCAGGATTTATGACTGTGCTGCTATCAGAGCTCAGCAGGTGTCAGCAGGAGATGGTTCTCAGATCCAAATCGGGGAGAAAACCAGAATGAATAAACCAGGGAGAGTTCACAGCAACAAACTTGAGACAGGTCTGACAGAAGAGGGGAAGAGCAGTGATTATCTCGGATCTCTGCTCAAAACACACAGAAAAGAATTTCATCCCAATGCCCTCCCTTCCATCCTGTGGCTGTCTCCATCTGCCAGGTGCTGGCTCAGCTTGGAAGTAAAAACCAACCCAAACTAACCCAGACCTGGTCAAAGACAGTGACAAGGGAGACTCTAACAAAGTCAAAATCCTTCAGGGAGAGGTTCTGGAAGAAGCTCCAGGTCTCCAGGTGAGGATTCCAAGTCATTCCTCATTACCAGCCTCTCTTGGAGGTCACACCTAGACAAGTTGGCTTTGCTCATCAGAGAGGCTCCAGTTCCTCCCACTCTGACTGAGGATGAAATCAGGTTCCTGCAGCCCTCCCCACACCTGAACAACCCCTCACCCCCTGCCTGAGCCCACCCACCAGTCACAACTCCTCAGGTTCATGGAATGATCCACTCATGGAATACTTTGGGTTGGACAGAAACCTTTCCAACTGGGAGGTTTCCAAGCACCTTAAACACCAGTTGCTTTTAAATTTTGGAAACCTGTGCTTTTTCTAAATTCCCGAGCCATGCTATTAATCTTATCTTCCATTAGGCAAACAAGAGCTTTTTAAAAAATCCAATTTACTTTTCCCCATATACACTTCAGGTTAACTTTATTTTTCACGTTACTCAGCTTGAACTAAGCAATAATCATTTCCAGATTAATGATGATAATTTCAAACACTTTTCAGAGCAGGCATCTTAATATCCTCTCTGACCAGCGGAGAATTTCCTGTTCTACAACAGGATTACATTTAGGAAGATTAAACACATTTCTGTTTTGCTGGAGGCGGTGGGGATGGGGACTTGGTGAAAGACTCTCAGTGGAAATCTCCATTCAGGACAAGTTCAGGAATGCAAAAAGCGTGTTTTGTTTTGTTTGTTTTTTTTCTTCCCCCAAAATAAACACAATTAATTTTAAAATTAATTAGTCCTATAGCAGGTCCTGGAAACAGCCATTCCAGTGGAAAAAAATCACAGAATTTTGGAATGGTTTGGGTTACAAGGGATAATTAAAGCTCATTTTGCTCCAACTCCCTGCCATGGGCAGGGACACCTTCCACTGTCCCAGGCTGCTCCAAGCCCTGTCCAACCTGGCCTTGGACACTGCCAGGGATGAGGAGCATCCTCCCTGAGCACCCACTCCCAGAGTCTGTATTCTGGCAGTGGATTCAAATGTCACTTTTTATCCCTAAGTCCATTCATTTAACCCCAAACAGAAGTGCTGCCCCACTAAAATGGTTGCTGGTTCTGCAGGACATTGGAGCAAGGGGAAGACCCTGCAGGTTTGGATCTTGGAGCTGGAAAGTGCCCTCAGCTCCACCCTGCAAAGGGAAACTGAGGCCAAGAGAGGAGATGCTGTGGTTTAACTGATGTTTAAATTGAAAACACAAATTAAATCCTGGAGGATCCAGTCGAGTTGACTGAAAGGAGCTCATCCCAGGGGGCTGATGTTGGCTAGATTAGAAAAATCCCGCTACTGTATTCAGTCCTGCTTCTAATGGATTCAGCTTCCTTTAAAAAGACAAATACTATAATATGAGAGGATATTTCACATTGTTCTCAAGGGCTTTTTACAGGCTTTGAGCCACAAAAACAAGAGGGAGAGCACAGCAGGCACTTCAGCAGCAAAAGGCAGGCTGATGAGGTGATGGAAAACACGGAGCAGTTTGGATGCACAGTTGATGCTCCTGCAATTCAGGAGCTGATTAGAGAAGGAAACCCGAGGGCTAAGTGGAAAAACAGCAAAAATGTGATCAGAAACACACGATGGAGCTCCCTGAACTAAAATTACCCTGACTTATTTCTGCTTTTCCCCTGTGCCCCAGCTTGGGCCTGCCTCACAACAGCCACAACCAAAACCCTGCTGCTCCCATGTTCTGTCCCACTCTCATCTTCCCCTGAACAGGTCAAACCACAGCAGACATTTCTGCGCTCCAGCACAACCTCCTTTCAGGCACGGAGGAGGGAAGCAGTCAGGAATTCAGCAACTCTCACTAATGACTTGTACATTCACTGAGCTGGTAACGCTCCCATCCCTGAGCTCCCAGCCGGAGCCTTCAAGGCAGCGGCGACGTTTCCCCGAGCTACAGCTCAAAACGCCTGCAGCCATTCCGAGCACGACAAAAACATGCAAAGAAAAAATTTAAAAACCCAACAAATCCTTCAGTCAGATGTGAAGGAGCATCATTAAGGTGGGAGCAGTCCATGAGTACAAGACCATCATCATCAGTGTCACTTGATTAATGGGGGCTCCTCTGGGACTCCCGTTTCTCCCACAGCCCAACCCAAGAGGGTGAGAAAGAAGTTGGTTTTTTCCAGTTCCATCCCAAAAGGGTGAGAAAGGAGCAATTTTTTTCATTCTCCATCCTAAGAGGGTGAAAAGGAATCAGTTTTTTCCTGCTCCAACCCAAGAGGGTGAGAAAAGAGTCAATTTTTTCCAGTTCCAACACAAGAGGTTGAGAAAGAAGTTGGGTTTTTCCAGTTCAAACCCAAGACGGTGAGAAAGGAATCAGTTTTTTCTTGCTCCAACCAAAGAGGGTGAGAAAGGAGTTGGTTTTTTCCAGCTCCATCCCAAAAGGGTGAGAAAGGAGTCAGTTTTTTCTTTCTTCATCCCAAGAGGGTGAGAAAGGAGTCAGATTTTCCTTTCTCAATCCCAAAAAGGTAAAAAAGGAGTCAGTTTTTGTCTGCTCCAACCCAAGACAGTGAGAAAGGAATCAGTTTTTTCCTGCTCCATCCCAAGACAGTGAGAAAGGAATCAGTTTTTTCCTGCTCAAACCCAAAGCTTTGACAGAGAGACAGAAAAGAGAGTGAGAGTGAACATTATCACATCAGCTTTTTGGGTCACCATTAAAAAGGATCATGTGAAAGGAGGTCAGATAAATATTTAACATGGTTATTAATATCTGCTCCTAATTTCATTCCTCCTCCTCCTGCTCCCAGCTCCTCCCTTCACTCTTCATCTCTTCATTTGCCGTGGTTGATCCCTTTTAAGGAGGTCAGTCGGGATCATAGGATGGCGCTGGCTGGCAAAGGGGGGCAGGAAGGGAGAGCTGCACTCTCCCCCTGGGAGCAGGGCTGGAATTAGGCTGGGGCTGGCACAGGGCGTGGGTGACACCCTGGGCTGGCACAGGGCATTGGTGACACCCTTGGCTGGGGCTGGCACAGGTGACACCTTTGGCTGGGGCTGGCACAGGGCATTGGTGACACCCTCGGGTGGGGCTGGCACAGGCTGTTGGTGACACCCTTGGCTCTCTCCTCCCAAGTGCACGGCGCTGTTCAGCCCCGGTGTCACTGTGGTGTTGGCATGGGGGGAGTGATGGAAAAAAGAGCTGGAGCCCAAAGTGTGAGGATACAGAGCTGCTGGGCAGAGTCCAGAGGAGCTCATGGAGATGCTCCAAGGGCTGGAGCCCCTCTGCTCTGAAGCCAGGATGGGAGAGCTGGGTGGGAGAAGAGAAGGCTCCAGGGAGAGCTCAGAGCCCCAGCCAGGGCCTCCAGGAGAGCTGGAGAGGGACTGGGGACAAGGGATGGAGGGACAGGACACAGGGAATGGCTTCCCACTGCCAGAGGGCAGAGATGGATGGGATATTGGGAAGGAATTCTTGGCTGTTAGGGTGAGGAGTCCCTGGCAGAGGTTTCCCAGAGCAGCTGTGGCTGCCCCTGGTTCCCTGGCAGTGTCCAAGGTCAGGCTGGATGGGGCTTGGAGCAGCCTGGGACAGTGGAAGGTGTCCCTGCCCTTGGCAGGGGGTGGAACAAGATGGGCTTTGAAGTCTCTTCCAGCCCAAACCATTCCATGATCCTCAGACAGTGGTGACAACTCACCCTTACACACACACACACACGGGATGGAGAGCTTGTCCAGAGCTCCTGGCAGAAACCCCAGAGCAAAGGTGGGGGAGATTATTCCAGCAGAAAGGGGTGTCTGTGAGCCCTCAAAAGGCCTCACCAGCACTCACACCATCAGAAAACCAAACATGAGCCCAAACCACACAAACCAGATCCCCCCACAGCAGCCAACTCTGTTGATGCACTGCCGAACTCACAGCTGTGGGTTTTTCCCATGGGGAAAACCAGAACCAGGTTCCACTTTCTACCTTCCTGAGCCACTGGGACCTGCTGGTGCTGCCAGACAGCCCTCAGCAATATTCGCTCTGCCTCCACCAATTTGGGATTTCACAGCTGCATATGATGGGTTGCTTTTTTTTTAATCTTAAAACCTTATTTACAGATTTCTCAACACACACCTGTGTGCGCTCCTTTGCGTTTTCCTGTCCTATACTGCCATCCTGCCATCATTTCTTACGACAATATTCCCTTCAGGGAGAAAAGAGAATCACCTTATCCAATTTTCCTACACAAACAGCCCCAAAAATGTTTCAGGGTCTTTGGGTTGAGACCCCTGCACCTATTTCCTCCTTGCAAGAGGATGCCAAGAGCTTCATCCCCTTCATACCCCCAGACACTCAATTCTCCCAATGTCCTCACCCTGTTCACTGTCTGCCAGGCTGCCATGGGGAATTTACAGCTCTGTCAAGGGAGCGCTGCATGACTTAGGGCCAGGTCTGGTTGGAAATAAAAGGATCCTACCTTGAGCAGAGATAAGTCATCCTGCACCTCACCGAGCCCAGGAAAAACAACAGTGAGAGAAATCATTTTAAAGGTGGAGAAAGAAACTCCCTTCTCTTGTTTGGGTTTTGGATAGACTCTGTTACAGAGAGAGGCACTCAAGGGAAAAGCCAGCATCCCTCTACCTCTGTGCTGGGAGATGTGGGATCTCCTCATCCTCCAGCATTGCTGGTGTTGAACTCTCAAAGATCTCCTGTGCCCAGGAATTTCAGCTCAACATTTTGCTCTGAATTGTAGAAAAGCCCCAGGACATGGTAAGAAACCAGCAGAGGGTTGAGGAGTCAAGTGCTCGGATACCAGCTCAGGCATTGATTCCAGCTCTCAGCACATCCCCAGCCCAGGCAGGCTTCAGGCCCTCAGTGCTCCACTGGCTCCAGGTCTTGTTTATTTTACACTGATCCAACCTGTTCCAAAGTCAAAATTATTCACCTCCTCCTCAGCGTTTTCTGGTACTTCCCACAGCAGAGTTAAATGCTCTGGAAACCTCCTCACATCCATCTTTGCAGCCCTCCATCCACCTCACTATTTTCCCTGTTTTACAGCTGGGAGCAAAGCCCCTGGAGCTTTGGTGCTTCCATCTCTCCAGGTAACCTTCGCCAGCAGGAGAGGAGGAAATAAGAGCACCAAACTCAATGGAGCACCCAGGGGGATGAGGATGACCTTCAGGCAGGGAGAAATGAACAGCTCAGACCCACAGCACCCCAGGTGAGGGGTGGGATATTTACACACTTGTATCCCAGCACCTGATTTAAGAAGCTGGTGTCCCCTGGCAGAGCTGAGTGTAACAGAGCTCACCTGAGGAGACACCTGCCTGCAGCAGCACAAGGGGCTCTGCCAGAAGTCATTCCTGATGTTCTGCAGGGTGGCTTTGAGGGATCAGGAGGGAATGCTGTGGGAATGGCACCCCGAGGACCCCAGCACTGCACACCCAGCATTCAGACATCTCCTGGAATACCCCTCATTCTCCCAGCTCGATTACACCAGAGAGGCACAGCAGTCCCAACATCCACACACCAGCAGTCCTGTTCATGGAACCAGCCCTTCAGACCTAATTTCCATCTTTTCCTCCCTCCCAGCCATCCTTTTCTCCTCCCAGACCTCCCTTCTCCCTCCCTTTTCCAGTACACAAAAGGTCTGCTGCTAAGCAGGGGTTGCCATGAAAACAAGACAAGAGTTCAGGTGGGAAAAAGCACCCACGTTCCATCCTCTTCTCCCAGTATAAATAAATAAGGGAGGGAAAAAAAAAGATAGATGTTTAGTGTCACTTGAGAGGAGCGTGGAGCAGAAATTATGGCAATTTCCTGTAACTGGAATCAAATGCCCAACTTGCCAGCTCACAGCAGGGCACTGCCATTAATTCCAACACTTCTGTGAGAGCCACGTCCCCATTAAAGGGGCCAATTTCGAGCCCATTTCCCTGATCAACAGACAGCTCCGAAACTGGGGCTCGATAGATTTGATCAGAGTTTGCACAGGTTGTGATTTTGGCGAGGAAAACCGCAAGGAAAAATTGTGCTCAAGCTCCTCCTGTGCTGGTGAGGGGGTGGGAGATGCTCCTCACCCCGGCACCATCCCAATTATCCCAGGCGGATATCGCTGAGCAGCAATGTACCAGGAGAATTGGATGGATTAACAGCTGTAACAACAAAAATGTTATTTAATCAAGGCACAACAAAGTCCAGCTATCTCCTGCAGGCTGCCACAGGGATTGGCAGAGCTTCCTGCAGCCCTAGCTCAGGACAGTTAAGCTGCAAAGGAACTCTGCTATCCAGGACAGGATTCCTGCAGCTTTCTCCTCAGTGTTTCCAGATAAAGGATCAATTCCTGCACAGCAAATAGCCCAGGAAATTTGGGGGTGAAGGTGCTACAGCAGGATGCTCGTGGAGGTATGGCAGACTGATGGATGATTGCCAGCAGCAGCATGGAATCATCTTCATGGAGACTGAAAGTCCTGGATCTCCAGACTGGAAAGGAGGGTGCTCATGGAGAAGGTGGCATCCCTTTTTCTGCCCTGTCCCAGCCTAAGCCAGCATCTCACCAGCCTTGCCTGAAAATCAGGAATCCAGCTTGCCTCCTTACAGCCTAGGGACAGGGATATTTGGGAATGCACAGCTCCTCCTCATTTCCTCCTGTATCACGGGACAGGAATATCTGGGGATGGACAGTCCCTCCTCAGTTCCTCCTGAATCTCAGCCCTAGGACAGGGATATTTGGGAACAGACAGCCTCTCCTCAGTTCCTCCTGTGTCACAACCCTGGGACAGGGATATTTGGGAATGGACAGCTCCTCCTCAGTTCCTTCTGTTTCTCAGCTCTGGGACAGATATTTGGGAATGGACAGCCCCTTCTCAGTTCCTCCTGTATCACGGGACAGGGATATTTGGGAATGGACAGCTCCTCCTCAGTTCCTCCTGAATCTCAGCCCTAGGACAGGGATATTTGGGAATGGACAGCCCCTTCTCAGTTCCTCCTGTATCACAGCCCTGGGACAGAGATATTTGGGAACAGACAGCCCCTCCTCAGTTCCTCCTGTATGATGGGACAAGGATATTTGGGAAAGGACAGCCCCCCCTCCGTGCTCCCCATCCCACAGCAAGCCATCCCCGTGCCATCCCTCCCGGAAAGGGCTGTAATCCCCCCTGAGATGGGAAGCAGGATCATCACTCCCACCACAAAGGATGAATATTCATTTCAGCACTAAGCCCCCTATCAGGACTCCCAAGCAGGTGGTATTAAGGCTGGATCCCCGGAGAGTTTTGTCTCATTCTCTGGAAGCAGAGCCCTGACTTGGAGACACAATAACTCACTTAAGGAGAGCTAATTCTCTCTGCCAGGGAACTGGAAGTGCAGCGGGGAGGCAACACTCAAATGACAGCCTGGCAATGCCACTCGTGCCTCTCATTGTCCCCACCCTGATGGTGGCAGGGCACAGCCACAAATCCCTCTATCAGCCACAGGTTTGGAGGTGGGGTACAAACAGGGACAAAGTATTCCTTGCTATTCCTTTGGAGCCAGGACACCAGAGCAAGAAACAAAGGCCCTTTGCAGGCTTGTGCCAGGCTCCCCAGTGCCGGTGCCTAATGAAAACATTTGCAATTACAATGATAATATTATGATTTTAAAAGGAATTAGATTCTGCTGACCTAAATATTAACCATGCAGAGAGTCAGGGCTATGTGGACCTCTACAAAGAATGTTGCACAGTTCTTTCCCAAGAATTTACAGGAGCAGAGGATAGGAGGGGGAGCAGTGCCACAGGAACCCTCACCCCCAGGACTGCCAGTGCAACGTGCTGCCTCAGTTTCCCCACCTTTAAAAAAAAATGAATGGAAAATAAACACTGAAAGAATGGAATATTTTCTTCCCTTTAAAAAAAAAGAAGTGGCAATCATCAGTGAAAGATGTTTCCCTCATCTGACATTGCAGAGTATTAAACTGCTGAGCAGTTGTGACAGGTGCTGTAACAGCAGCATTCATTATCAGGTTGGTTCTGTTCAGTGCTCCTCACTCACGTGCTCCTCCCTAGAGACTGCATTGCTCCTGCTTTACTCCTGCTTTACTCCTCCTCACACGTGGTGATTTGATGCCTCTGAACCCAGTGCTGGACACCCCAGAATGGCCACAAGAGTGGAGCTGAACATCCCATCCTGCCAGGCCCTGTCTGCGGCTGTGTCACAGAATTGTCACAGAATTGTTACAGAATTGTCACAGAATTGTTACAGAATTGTCACAGAATTGTTACAGAATTGTCACAGAATCCCAGCATGGTTTGGGTGGGAAAGGACCTTGGACTCCATCCCCTTCCAACTCTGCTGTCATGGCCAGGGACACCTTCCACCTGTTCCACTGTCCCAGGGTGCTTCAAGCCCTGTCCAGCCTGACCTTGGACATTCCAGGGATCCAGGGGCAGCCACAGCTGCTCTGGGTACCCTGTGCCAGGGCCTCACCTCTCTCACAGGGAACAATTCCTGCCCAATATTCCATCCATCCCTGCCCTCTGGCTGTGGGAAGCCATTCCCTGTGTCCTGTCCCTCCATCCCTTGTCCCCAGTCCCTCTCCAGCTCTCCTGGAGCCCCTTTAGGCCCTGGCAGGGGCTCTGAGCTCTCCCTGGAGCCTTCTCCTCTCCAGGTGAGCACCCCCAGCTCTCCCAGCCTGGCTCCAGAGCAGAGGGGCTCCAGCCCTTGGAGCTTCTCTGTGGCCTCCTCTGGACTCGTTCTGACAGGCTCACACTCCATCTCTCCCTCCAGACATACCCAGGACACCTTCCCCCTCCATAACCCACCTTCCTCAAGAGCCTTGTGTTACCTAAACCATTTCTTAGCACCAGAACCCCACTCAATCCATCTGTGCCCCTGTAGGAGAGCACGTTGCCATAGATCAGGTGCACATGTGATGTTTCTCCCATCACACACCTGATGGAACAGCATCCACCCAGAAAATCTGGATGGCACAGAAAGTGGTTTGTGCCCCTTTGTCCTCAATGTTTGACTGAAATAACAGCTGAAGATCTCTGGGACTGCAGGGAAATGTCAGGGGAGTTAAGTTGTTTCCCATCCAACTCTGGAGCAACGCAGATCTCCTCACCAGTGGGTTGGCATTCCCCATTTTCATGGATGAAGGGAGACATAAAACACCCAATGCACACCGACATACCCGATAAACACCGACATACCTGATACACACCGATGTCTGCACATGGATATAAACGAGCACGAGGTTTGCTGGTGCTGCCTGCATCCCAGCACCTGGGAGCTGAGGATCACAGCCTCTATTTATCAACTGATAGGAAGTTATTCCTGCTTAAGACACTGCTTCCCACACTGGGAAACTTGTGGGGGTGAAGCCTTAAGTTTGAGCTTTCTTTTATTTCAGACCCTGTGCTGCCCAGGGTGCAGATCTGAGCTCAGAGTCAGGGTCACTCAGCTCTCTGCACACAGCAGGGACACAAAACAAATCCTTGTCCTGCTGCACACCAAGGACAACTTTCAGCCCAACAGCACAAACAAGGGTGGCTGGAGGGAGGAACAAGAAGGATGGGAGCTCACAGCCTGGAGCTGTAATTGGACAATTAAACCCCAATATCCAAATGGACCAAAACTTATAAAAATGTAAGATCTCATGACTGGTCAGCCATTTTTGTGACCATTCTTAATCCACCTTGGGTGTAGCCGAGCCAGGCCCTGTCCTACTCAAGGTAGATCCAGGAGGCCTTTCAATAAATCCCTGCTTTACTCTCCAGCTCTGTCCAGTCTCTGTTCCAGGCCAGCCTTCCCAAGGCATCAGGGGATTGAAAAGCAGCTCAGTCCCATCAGGGAGGAGGTTAATTACAGCTCCATCATCCTACCACGGACACGCTGCAGCCGGGGGCTGATGAGAAACCTCTTCCTTTCCCTCTGGATGGTAAAGATGAACATATTTAATCCCTGCCGTGCTGTTCGCAGAGCCCTGTGAGCCCGAGAAGATTCATGGCTGGTTTTTCACGGTGCTGCTCTTCCTGCTAACGATGCCCTTCCCGCTAATATATGCCGGATGGGATTCGCATTAGTCAGGAAGGGGCACCATAAAAAGGCACACGGAAGAGGAGAGGAGCCTGCAGGCAATAAAACACCTGGGAGAAGCACTGCCACCAGAGAAACAAGCCTTGGTCCCCCCCAGGAAGGCTCTGCCCTCCCTGCTGAGTCACCCCACCGCCAGCAGAAACTTTTCCTCTTGGTGTACCTGGAATTTTATATCCCAGAGGCTGCAGGAGGTGTGGGATGATGATACAGGTGGGAAGTCCAAGCCCATTCCCACCTCTGGGGATGTCAGCATCACCCTGGGAGTCTTCCCTCTCTATCCCTGCCCAGCCTTCCTGAGCAAAAGCAAAAATAAAACATCATTTTCCTCTTTTGAGATATGTACCCCAAGCCAGCAGAGAGGGGAAAAGCCAACAGGAACAGGCAAGGGGCTGCAGGCACAGCCAGTTTGGATGCTGAAGGTGCAGGTTGTGACACAAGACTGTCCCCAGCACTGCAGGGAATAGTCCAACACCTGCGAGAAGACAGAAATTCCCTTTCAGTGGCCAGATGGCAACAGCAACAAAAATAACATGCCCTCCCACAAGAATGGGAAAAAAAAAAGAGCAAGAAGAACCACGAGCAACCTTTAAAAAGGTGCGTTGTTTCTTTCCGCTTTTTAAATGGCATCATATCAAAACAGCCCATAAAAAATGAATCTGAGTGTGTTTTGTAAATTATAGATTAGCCAGGAGCAATGCTTCACTACAAAGCTCGGTGCCAAGTTGCAATTCCAGCAGCGTTTCTGCCGGGCCCGCTGGGCAGGAGGTCACAGCAGTTGCAGCAGCATGTTCTCTCTGTATTATTATTATTCTGATGCAGAAATAATACTGGTGCTCTACACAAGGCCAGTGAGTAGGGAAAGAGAAGGTGGGTGGTGGCAGGTGGAAAGCAGCAAGGATGGGGCTAAAATTGTTCTTTATTCCCTTTATCTTGCCCTGACTAGCTGAAGGTACATGTCATACACAGCTGGGTGGAAAAGAAATCTCTCCTCTGCCTTCCCCCTTTGAGTCCATCTTTGTATAATCTGAGAGATTCTTGTGAAATCAAGGCCTTATGACTGAGTGGGAGGGAAACTACTGCTCTAAATACATAGTTTTGGGCTCTGAAGCTGAACAAATGTCTGTATCTCTGGGCTGTGAGCAATCCTGGGGATGGAGTACACGAAGTGATACCCGAGTGGAGCATCACTGCCGTGATCTGCTGCGTTTGGGGTTTTATTTCACTCATCCCTGCAGGTGTCACACTGGAGAGGTTAATATTAAAGGCACCTCATGCTTTTAAAAAGGAGGTCTGAAAAATAGGTAGATTTGGGGTTTCTGCTAATTTCTAGGGAGCTTTGATTTCTCCTCCTTTGTTTGGCAATTCTTTTTGAACGCCAGTAGCAAAAATTGGCCAATTACCATAATTGGGTCACCCCTAAAGACTGTGATAGACACCCAGGGCAACCTACCAGAGAGAATCTGACTTATGGCTCATTATTAGCGAGAGCTTGACAGGTTATTTCAGTAACAGGCAGCAAAGGCAGCAGAGCAAAGGCACAGGGGAGAAGCCGGGGGCCGTGCAGCCGGCAGGGCTGGAGAGTTGGCTCAGGCACTGCCAGTCCCACAATGTCACCCCGGGCACTGCCCTGGGGCTCGGGATGGGGGTACAGGGTGCTCCGTGCAGGGCTGCAGCTGAGCTGTAAATTCAGCACCAGCCCTTCTATCCAGAGGTTGGGTGTTGCACATTCGGCTTGGCAAAGCGGTGACCCGGAGGTGACACCAGGGTCCTGGACACTGGAGAACTCCACTTCATCCAGATCTGTGCTTTATCTCAGGGTTTGGAATTTGTTTTAGTGTTACGAGGTTGGCTGCTGGGTTTTGTGATGAGGAGACTGACTACCAGACCCTGACTACCAGCCCCTGGTCCTTGCCCATTTCTGGCCTCAGTATTCTTGAGTCAAGAAGGTTATAGAGAATATCCTGAGCTGGAAGGGACCCATAAATCAGTGAATCCAACTCCTGGCCCTGCACAGGGCAGTCCCAAGGTGTAGTAATGCACCCCAAACCCGAGTGCTTCCATACAGGGAAAGGTTTGGGACTCACCCCTTGTACTTCTTATAAGGTAAAGAGCCCAGAAAGTTCTTTGCTGTTCTGACAGTGATTGGCTCAGTGCCAGCACAGAGGCACTGATTGGGTTTGGCAGTGCACCTCAAATCCTGGTGCTGATTTCATTGGGCCAAGGGCCAAACAGCCCACCTGAACCATCAAATACTTAAGAAAGAGCACAAAGGAACTCAAGAGCTTTTTAGGGTGTTTTAGCAAGGTGCCAGAAGATTCTCAGGCACCTGTGCTCAGCTTTTCTTTTATTTCTGTCAAGTTTATTATTTTGCATTTATTAAACCTTTGGCTTTTACAAAACACACCTGAAGAGCAGCCTTGCTAATTATTTTAAGCCATTTCTCTGCAAAGGCTGGATCCTCAGAGATACAGGAAAAATTCCTATACCAAGAATCCCACCATGTGCCTGGGAATCAAGTGTTTGTCTTTACTTACGTGGGGATGAGTGAATACACTCACTTTGTAACCACAGCTCATAGGAGGAAAGAAGGGAAAATTGATTTCTTACTGAACTCCTACAAGACTCCTTCAAAATATCCCAGCTCATGATTCCCCACTCCCATGCCACAGCATTTTGTCCCACCAGCATCAATCCTGGATGAATTTCCTTCCTGGGATCCCTTCCAAGGAAGGATCCTGCTCCCCCTTCCTGCATCACCACTATTAACACTCAGCAAATGCATCTTTATCCAAACCATGCGCAGCCAGACAGCTCCGCCGAGGAACATCTCCCTCTCCCCGAGCTGCTGAAGGGCTGTGGAATCAGGATGGAACAGATGTTTTAAGGACTCCATAAATCCGTGAAGATAAAAAAAACCACCCACCCAGCACTTTCTAACAACCCCCCGTGCTGACGGGCTGGCGCATCGGAAATAAATACAGCCACCCACAGAAAGTCGGATAAATCTCTGCGTTACATTCCAGATATATTTTATATATATATATATATATGTGTATATATATATATGAGTCTGTGCATATATATATATTTTATATATATATATATGAGTGTGCACATATAAGAATACTCGTGTTTTTTAAAGACTAAAGTTGCTAATTTTAGACCACTATGACTAAAGAAATCTTCTTTCCTCTCCCCATCTTTTTTTTTCTCCCATTATTCTGAGCAGCTCCCCCATTGCTCGTGTACTCCTCTGTCTCCTCCCTCCCACGATGGTCGTGACTCCCCAACTCTCCCCCACTACCATCATCCCCCCCACTAACTCCTCACCAAACTCCAATGAGTTTTTCTAATTAGAGTAATTAATTTTCTGCCCAAGTTAATAAGACTGTCTGCGTTTCAGAAATAATTGGGCTGCCCAAACACCAATATTCCCTCCCTTTCCCCTCTCTCTCTCCACAGTGAGTGGCGAGAGGGCTCCTCAATAACTCAAACTCTCTGGTTTTCACCCGATGGTTTTGCATTTCAGTGTTATTTAGTTTTTCCATTAACACTCCAACACCAGCCTGGGGGACACAGGAGGGATGTGTCTGGCATGTGGGGGATCCCTTCCAAGAGGCAATAAATCCATTTAGGAATCCACAAGCACCACTCCTCCCATGGTACCAATCACCAGGGTCATTTCCCCACACCAAGCTTTGCTTTTCCCCTGCAGAGTGTTCTGGAGTGTTTTGGGTGCCTGGTGCTGTAAAAGGATGTTTTGTCATGAGGAAACTCTCCATTACATCCCCAAGTAAGATTTTTCTAGAGATAAGACCCTACAACACATTCCATGAGAGCTGGAGGAACATTTCCTCTCTTTGGGACAGATTTGCAGGCGAACCTTGGGGACAAAACAGTGATCCCCCAGAACACAAACCCTGCAGCCCTCAGGTTCTCCAAAGCCCAAACTGGTCTGAATTTCCATGCAGGCACCACAGTCCATGACGTAGATAATGGATAATGTATTTTCCTGGAAAATGTATTTTCCTGGTTGGAAAGGATTCAACAGCATCAGAGGTGCTGGAGCTCCCAGGTGGGGCTGGACCACACGGGGTCAGCATCCCTCATCCCTGAGCCTGAGCATCCCCCAGGCTGAAGTTCAGAGGTCAGACAGGACAAGCCTCCAGATTCAGCAGCCAAAATTAAATAGTAAAGCAGGTTCAGGAAAAAAAAAAAAAAAAAAAAACTGTGCAGAATTGTGACAGCACAGGAAAAAATATCTCCGTTTTAAAAGCATTAATGGAGCAGGCAATTCAACAACCTTCACCCGAAAGCACCCAAACACTTCGACTTTATAAAAGAAAATGGTTCAGCGACAATGAAGCTCAACATTTCATTGAAAAAGGCCTGTCAGGTTTGGAGCACAGTGAATCAGGCCATCAGAAGAGGCAAATTCACATCAGCCCTGACTCATCGCTGAGGCAGAGAAGAGCAGAAGCTTTGTGTGGTTTTTATCATACAAACCTGGAGCGAGAGACCCCGGCTCCCCGGGATGGGAGGGCTGGAGCGAGGATTTCATGTCCTGACACCCTCAGAGCGTCTCCTCCAGGTGAAATTTTGGCTGGTGCCACCCAGAAGGTCAGAGCAGATTAGAGCAACGAGCTGTCCTGGCCTTAATTCCCTGAAACAGGCGTCGTGCCTCTCACTCCCTCCGCTAATCAAATAAAAGAAAGAAGATAAAATGCCAGCCACAAACGAGAGATTTGCAGCTGGGGGATCTAATTCCAGGAGTCTGCAGGCCATAAAAAGAAGGGATCCATTAGCATCCACTTACCTGCCATGATGAAGTGACCGCGATAAAGTGCACAGGATTAAATAAATTTAAGTGAATCCCCTGACGGCATTTTTATGGGATTGAAAGAGGTTTTATCCACTCGCAACCTCTATCCTCGGAGGGAACTGATTCAATAAAAACCAAACCCACTTCATCTAGCAGGAAGGGAAAAAAAAAAAGACACAAAAACTCCGCAACGTTTACAGAGTCACTAAAGCAGTCAGGGAAAAAAATTAAATATAGGGCAAATCCCTGAGTGGGAGAAATGCGCAGAACTCTGCTGCTACAGCTCAGCTCCATCATTTTAACTTCCAACTTTTAATGCTTTCACTCCCTGGGGCAGGAGCAGTCGGTCCCAGCCGCCAGGCACCTTGCAGCTCCCACAGCATTTGGAGTGGGGGGAAAAAGGATTTTCCCCTCTATCTCTGGAGATTCCCTCCTGATCCCTCCAGCTCAGCCCCTTAATTGCCCCTGGTACCCAGCTGCAAAGCAGCCTGGATATCCAAACCCCTGCAAGCTCCTCTCCCACAGCCAGGCCAGAAATAGGCCTGGCTCCCATCTGCCCACGAGGATGGGAATTGGTTCCTTCCCTGCTCTATTTTGTGCTGAGCTCTGCAAAGGGACGCTGCTGCTGCTGCCTGCAGATAACATCCCGCTGCTCCCTGAGGATGGAGATGCCATTTGCCATCCACCAGCCTCCATCTGCTGCCACAGCCCGAGTGCATCCCAAACACTGACATCCCAAACACTGAAATCCTAAATACTGACATCTTAAACATCTCCTGAGCACAGAGCATCCCAAACACTGACATCCTAAATACTGACACCCCAAACACTGACATCCCAAACACTGACATCCCAAATGCTGAGATCCTAAACACTGACATCCTAAACAATGACATCCTAAGCACTGACATCCCAAACACTGACATCCTAAGCACTGAAATCCCAAATACTGAAATCCTAAACACTGACATCCCGAACACTGAACATCCTGAGCACAGAGCATCCCAACCACTGACATCCCAACCACTGACATCCCAACCACTGAAATCCCAACCACTGAAATCCCAAATACTGAAATCCTAAACACTGACATCCTAAACACTAACATCCCAAAAACTGACATCCCAAACACTGACATCCCAAACACCGAGCATCCCAAACACTGAAATCCTAAACAATGACATCCCAAACACTGACATCCTGAGCATAGAGCATCCCAAACGCTGACACCCTAAGCACTGCGATCCTAAACACTGACATCCTAAACACTGACATCCCAAATACTGACATCCCAAACACTGAAATCCTAAACACTGAGCATCCCCAACTCCATCCTAAACATGGAGCATCCTGAATGCCAAGCATTCCAAACATCAAGCACCCTGAATGTTGGGCATCGCAAATGTAGAGTATTCCAAACTGTGAGCATCCCAAATATTGAGCAACCCGAACACAGAGAGTCCTGAACACAGTGCATCCCAAACATGGAGCATCCCAAACGAATCCCAAACACTGAGCGTCCTAAACATTGACATCCCAAACACTGAACATCCCAAACACTGAACATTCCAAATAATGAGCATTCCCAACTCCATCCTAAACACAGAGCATCCTGAATGCTGAACATCCCAAATGCCGAGTATCCCAAACTGTAAGCATCCCAAACACTGACATCCTGAGCACAGAGCATCCCAAACATGAAATATCCCAAATACCAAACACTGAGCATCCCAAACTCCAAGCATCCTAAACACAGAGCATCCTGAATGTTGAGCATCCCAAATGCCGAGTATCCCAAACTGTGAGCATCCCAAATACTGAGCAACCTGAACACAGAGAGTCCTGAACACAGTGCATCCCAAACATGGAGCATCCCAAATGAATCCCAAACACTGAACATCCCAAACACGGAGCATCCCACCACATCCCAATCCAGAGGAAAATAACCCTGCCTGGAGCCTGGAGCCTTTTGTCCCCTGTGTTGCTGTGGCCTCAGTTTCCCCAGTGGAAGCAAAGCGTGGCACAGAGGGCACCATCTCTGCCACCTCAGCTCTGAAGGCCTGGCCTGGGCAGCATGGCCTGGGACTCAGTCTGAGGCTGCCAACCCCTGGAAAACCCCATGGACAAACCAGACCAACCCTTGAAGGACAATGACACCACTTGAAGCCGTGGTATTTGTGAGATGAGCAGAAGGAGCAGATCCCAGGACAGGGGTTGGACACCTTTGCTGTTCCAAGCAGGGACATTTGGGATCCTTCCCACTCCAAAGATGGAGCTGGAGGGCAGCAGAGCAGTGCTGTGCCCTGCCAGAGCCACACACCCTCCAGGCACCCCTGGATCCCTCTGCATCCTGCACCTCCAGCCCTGCTGAGGACATTTGGGATTGCAATCAACCCCATTTACCTGCCCCTGCATCTCCCTCTGGATGGGTTTCCCTCCCAGCAGGGCTTCCAGAGGGGTTTGGCTCCTCCTACCCACATCCATCAGCCACCCATCCCAAATTTATCTGCCCCAAACCCATCATTTAACTCCATCTTTCAGAGCCTCTCCAGTCTCTCCTGAATTCTCCTGGGGGTTCAGAGTGATGGGGCTGGGGAAGGAAAACTTCCCCATCTTTAGGAGCTCCAGCAACAGACTCTGAAAGCCCACGATGAAAAATAATCCATAAATCTGGGCCCAAATAACCAATGATATAAATTCCTATCAGAGGAAGGAAAATAAGGATTAGAAGCTCCTCGGAACAAAGCCATTTTCCTCTGATGTACATGAGAGTGGGGAAAAGCCATTTTAATTACTGATCAAAAATAAATGACTTGCATTTGCCAGGGCTCTTTTTTTATTATTATTATTTTCGAAATTACTTTTGTAGAATGACTTAAACTTATTAATATATTTATAAGGAAAGAAAACACCCATAAATGCTTGGAATACAGAGCCAACGAATTAATTAACATCAAATTACTCATGGTTACTACAGCTTGATACTAAACATTGCTCCCCTATTATGTGGAGGATGGACAAAAATCTCTTGCAGCTGTTAATTATTTCAATTATTAATTTCATTTAATAATTCATATCCCTTTCCCGACCCCCTGGAGTATGTTACAGTATCTACATTTCTTCCTCTCCATCTCCATTTCTCCCTAACTCCACTTTCAGCAAGACAATCCATCACTCCACAAGGTTACTGGCTTCAGGAGAGAGGGGTTTTATTATTATTATTGTTATTATTATTTTATTTTATTTTTTATAATCGACAGTCATTTCCTCTGAGAAATACCCCCAGTAAATACCTGCTCTAGAGAAATGATAATAAATCCTTAAAGGTGAACTTAGCTGCTCTTCCCCTCGTGCGCTGCCTTTAAAGAATAAAAAAGTAATATATCTTAAAAAAACCTAAACCCACCCTCTGAGAGCCCAAATCCTTCCTAGTACATACATGGAGAGTGAATTACGGATAAATCCACTTGAAAGTCAAGCAGGGAGGATTTTTTTAAGCACCTTTTAGGTCTGGATTAAGGTTCTCAGCATCGCCCAAGGCTGTGCTCGCTCCATGGACCCTTCCCAAGCGTCTTCCCAAGCCCAGGTGGCAGCAGAGAAAGGGAAACTGAGGCACGAGGAAATGGAATTTATTTATGAACCTGTGGTGCCCAGGGACACTGTGGGTGCCCCTGGATCCCTGGCAGTGTCCAAGGCCAGGCTGGACATTGGGGCTTGGAGCACCCTGGGACAGTGGGAGGTGTCCCTGCCCATGGCAGGGGGTGGAATGGGATGAGCTTTAAAGTCCCTTCCAACCCAAACCAGTCTGGGATTCTGGGATTCCCACATCTTCCCACAGAAGGACAGGGAGCTGCTGGGTCAAGTCCAGAGGAGGACACAGAGAAGCTCCAGAGGCTGGAGCAGCTTTCCTACAAAGACAGGCTGGGAGATCTGGGGGTGCTCATTTGGAGAGGAGAAGGCTCCAGGGAGAGCTCAGAGCCTCTGCCAGGGCCTAAAGGGGCTCCAGGAGAGCTGGAGAGGGACTGGGAACAAGGGATGGAGGACAGGACACAGGGAATGGCTTCCCACTGCCAGAGGGCAGGGATGGATGGGAGATTGGGAAGGAATTGTTCCCTGTGAGGGTGGGGAGGCCCTGGCCCAGGCTGCCCAGAGCAGCTGTGGCTGCCCCTGGATTCCTGAAATGTCCAAGGCCAGGCTGGATGGGGCTGGGATAGGGAAGGTGTCCCTGGCCATGGCAGGGGCTGGAACTGGATGGAGCTTTAAGGTCTCTTCCAACTCAAAGTGTTCTGGAATTCTGTGATTCCCACACCTTCCCTCCCACGTGTCTCACTGCTGTTCTGACGGGATCCCTTTTCCACAGGCACTCCTCATTAGGTGAATGCAGCCCTTAAAATACAAAAGGATTAAAAAAAAAATGATGCAGTTGCAGCCTTTTCCTATTTTCCCCTCTTTTCTCCCTGTTTTTAAGCCCTCAGCAGCGGCCTTTTGTGCTTAACCACCCTGAATAGAGGCTTACTTCAAAGTGAAAAGGAAAGTTGGGATTAGAGCAGGACTCCCTATCAGCTGGAGCATCAGGAAAACTGCCTTGAAGCAGGTGAAAAAATATTGCATGGAGAAAGGTGTGAAACTCCTGAAAAAAGCCCTGCCACCCTCAAAGGGAAAAGCTCAGAAAAAATGGGGATGGAGGGGGGAACTGAAATTTTTAAAATTATATGTTCACATACCTATAAGTCTATTTTTCCATAAAAGAGTTTAATCCTACAAAAAACTTGTTGCATTTGGTGCTGCTGGGGTTCAGGGATGTCACAGAATTTGGGATTGATCTGCAGCTGGTGCCACCAAACCATTTCCTGCTCATGGATGCACACAGCCCTGCACGCTCCCGTGTGCCTGAGTTTATCTGGAAATTAATTTCCAGATCAAAAGGAACCTTTCTAATGACAGAATACAAATGGGGGTTGGTGGAGGATGGAGAAAAAGGATGAAAAACTCGGCAGCCCCAGGATATTTCTTGCTGTCAAGGGGATCCATGATTCTGATATGGTTTTGGGGAGGAGAAAGGAGGAATTTGGTGTTAGCTCTGGGGCAGGGAGTCCCAAATTTGATTCCAGACAGAAAACGTTTAAGTGAGAACAAGAGCTCCACACTCCAGCACACACACAACAAAAGCCTCATCTATTAATCTTCTCCCTTGATCTGGAGGAGAGAACTAAAACAGCACTTGATGCTCTTTGCTGATCTCTGGAGGGCAAATCAAATCCCAAATGAGGGGAGCAGCAGCTCCAAAAGAGACACACTGAACAATAAACAGGAGGATTGTTGGTTTGGGGTTGTTTCTGGGAAGGGGAGAGGTGAGAGATCACTTCCAAAACATGTGATTTGTCTAATTCATCTCTTAAATACGGTGAGTAACAAAATCTGATTATTTTGGTGGGTGGCCTGCATTATTATCTGGGTGGCCTGGATGGCCTTTATGTATTTTCAAATGGGGTAACAACAGTTTAGAGCCTAAATCTGACAGCTGAGTGCCTGATCCTGTTACTGAGCCCCAAAAGTGCCCAGTCTTTCCATGGCATCACTTTTCTGGGGATGCCCATGAACAACCCAAGCTGCTCTGCCATCCTTGTTAGGCAGCAGGTAAAAAAATCAGTCCCATTCTCAACAAGCTGGGGAAACTGGGGCAACAAAAATGGGAAACAATTTGTCCATGCTGGCTCAATAATGCGCTTATAAAAGGAATCTGAGACCACTTTTCCCATCTCTCCACTAAAGCTCCCTCCCTCCCCGAGCGACTCTGAATAACTGTGTCACTTTTCCTGCAATTTGCAGAGGCCACACGCTGTTCCTCTCTTCCCCTCGCTCCTGCTGATTGGCATTTCCATCTCCAGGACGTGGTGTTTTTCCATTCTCCCAGGGAAACGGGGTTCTTAAGGGGCTCCTGGCTTGTTCTTCAACAGTGAAGGGCTTGGAAAGCAGAGGGCAAAGCCCAGTGAGCACAGAGCCCCTGCTTGGACCCAAACCTGAAGGAAATCTGTGTTTTCCTCCAGTTTCTCCCTTTTTTCCCCCTCTTTTCCCACACACCTTGCAGCATTGCAGTGGGTGATCCCATTCTCACAATGCTGCCCCCACCATCAACTGATCACACCCCTGACTGCCCACACCTTTTGTTGATGCAAGGAACCAAATCCTGGTGTTTTCTCCCTGGATTAAACCCCATAGTTTTGCCTTTTCCTGCAAATTCATTGGATACGACCCTAAAATAAGAATCACCCCAGAGTTTTCTGCCCCTCCAGCACGCCAGCCCCAAACCTGCTCCCCAACAGGGGACAGTGTGCACTGCACCAAGATCATCATCCAAACTGAGATTTTCCAGCACACAGCACAACAAACTGAGCCCACACACCTCCTCCAGAGCCACCTTCCTTTAAGGAAAGGGCTGGGTTTTGTTAGCTAGGTCCTTTTTTTTTATTCCCCCTCTTTTTCCTCTTAGGCCTGAATGGTTTAATGAGCGTCCTTTTGACCTAGGAAACTTAGTTTTAATTTTCATCCCTTTATCCAGAGAACAATGTGTCCTGGGGGCATCTTTGAGCACAATGTACACTTTCATCATCAAAACAAATGCTAGAAATACCCATCTGCCATGGTATCAGAGCGTGTTGGCTCACTGAGCCGGACACCGCTTAGGGGACAAGGGAGGCTTTTACTCTTCTCAAAGTCATGAGTGCTCCCTCTAAGCTCTTTAGCATTAGAGATTCCTGTGGAGATGGGTATTAGAAGCTGCATTTCTTTTTTTTCCCTAGTCAGGAGTGATGGGGGATGGAGAGTTCTTCGGAGATTTCTGCTCCTAAGGGGGAGAAAATAAGGGAGGATCCTCTGTCACTCATCCTGGAGGGTGCCTGGAGGGTCTCAGGGGTGTGATGTGCCCAGGAGATGCTGCTCAGAGGGAGGGATGGAGCAGCAAGCTGGGTCCAAAGTCAAGGACTCAGCCCTGAGCTGAAGGTTACCCAGGGTGGGCAAGTCTCCAGCAGAGAGAGAGTCTCCAGCTCCAGCAGGGCTCCACCTCAGCTTTCTGTCCCCAGAAGGGGGTGACAGCTCTGATTTATATCACAGAATCTCAGAATAGTTTGGGCAGGGAGGGGCCTTAAAGGTCGTCTTGTTCCACCACTGCCATGACCAGGGACACCTTCCACTATCCCAGGGGGCTCCCAGCCCCATCCAGCCTGGCCTTGGGCATTTCCAGGGATCCAGGGGCAGCCACAGCTGCTCTGGGAAACCTCTGCCAGGGCCTGCCCACCCTCTCTCTCCACTCCAGAATCTCCAGCTGATGTGCACCAGCACCACTCAACACCCTCCAGACCTTCTCCAGACCTTCCCAATTTCCCCCCAGCATCCCAATATTCAAGACCATTTCATGCCATGACACTCAGCTTCTTAGGATTTGGCCCTTTCCCCAAACCCACCCTCAAAAAGAGATTTGCCAGCTCCAGCCTCCTCTCTGTTCCAGACTGGAATAATTTGGAATAAGTTATAATAATAGTAAACATAGTACAAACAACAACAAATCAAACCTGCTTTGTTACTCCCCAGGCACACACATTTGTCTTCCAAGCGACAAAGTAATCACATTTTTGGTTCTAATTTATGACGTGCATTTCAGTCGGCGCCTTGGGGCGTTATCACAAGTCACAGCCCCAGTACGCAACGGGAGGAATCCAGGCTCTTAAATCCTCACCTCCTTTAGCTTCTCCACCTGCCAACCATTCCAAAAGACATCCTTTCCTCTGAGCTGCTCACAGCAGAGCCCAGGGATGGTATCCCATTCCCACAGGGAAGAGCTGAGCCCGTGGGAGCACCAGCCCTGTGGGAAGGGGCATCACAAAACCTGCTGAAAGCTGAGCTGTGTTTAATTTCCTAAGGAATTTGCATGGAAAGCCTATTTTTACCTATTAGCTTTTATGTTCTCCCTTCAAACAGCTTCAAAACATAATGTCCATCATTAGTGTTTATGGGACAGCAGCACACACACACAGAAAACACTGGAATGTGGAAAAATACAGAGAATTCTTCTCTCTGCTGAGGGTTCTTCCCACCAGCCAGTCACCCAGGCAGCAGCTGGAACACGTAGGTGAGGACCAGCTGCAGAGGGGGATGAGCTATGGGATCTCAGGGGAGTTTGGGATGTGGCTCAATGTCATTCCAGCTGAATTTGGAAGGATGGAATGGGAAGGTACAATGCTCCTGGAGCGGTGCTGTTGTACCTGCCCAGCCTTTACCCTTCCACACTGAGCAGCCATCAGAGCTTCCAGGAGAGATCTCCAAGCTCAGAGCACTTCCACAGGGGAAGACAGGGGTTTTCCCCCTTTTTGGACCAGGAACCCTTTATGCTGCTGGGATTTTCACGTGGCTGGTGTCAGTTTGTGCATAACCCAGTGAAGCACAGCCACATCTCCATCACGCCAGAATAAGCACGAAGCCTCTGCTGGGAAAGGGGAAAGGAAATGGGATGGGGGCTGAGATTCCCTCCCCCAAGATAACACCAAGAGAAATCTCTGCCGCAGAGCAGAATAATCACATTTCTTGCCAAGGAGCACAAGCCTTTTGGCAGGTCGGGGATGGATCTCAGGAGCTGACACGTCTCTCTGCCGTCTACAGCTGATGAAGTGTCAAATGAGATGGAACAGAAAGTGAGACCCATCTGGGAAAGCTCCAACAGGCTGATTGATACCGAGACGAGGAGGAGGAGGGTGAGGTGGCAGGAGCACCACAGGGACCTCAGCAAGGTGATGCTGAGGGACACTTTGGAGAAGGTCAGCCCTGTGCATCTCTGTGACTCCTGAGCGTCTCTGTGACTCCTTCTCCTCCTCCTCCTCCTTCTCCTCCTCCTCCTCCTTCTCCTCCTCCTCCTCCTCCTCCTCCTCTCCCGCTGACCAGAGCTGGGAGGGAGCAGCCTTGGTAATTGTCAGAGCAGTCAGCAGTGACAGCAGTCATAGTCCTCAACACAAATAGCAATGATCATTAATTACTGTCCTTATTCATTAGTGTGAGAGGGGGTCCCTGGGCAGGCTCCTCTGGAGCTGACAGGTGGCTCGGGGTGAGCGCTCTGCAGATGAGCTGGTTTTAAAAACTCAGATTAACATTGGGTTTTCAACAGTACAAGAAGAGGGGGAGGAGGGAAATCCGTGCCTCTCATCACTGGCACCTCAAATCTCTGCGCAGTCCCTGGGCTGGGGGCTGCAGTGGACACAGGGGAGGGCTGGAGATGGGCTGGAAGAGCAGTAATGCCCCTCAGGGGCACTGGGGAGGTGAAATGAAGCTACACTCCCCTGAGATATGGGAGAGCTGGTCAGACCACGTCCCCTGACCTTGCCCTCTGCATCCCATACAGGGATCAATACAATGAAGGAATTTCCAGCCTGACCCTTGAACTGTCACAGTTCCCTCCATCCCAGCAGAGCACGAGTCACTCCAGAGCAGAGGGTGACCTTCAAGATGTGGGGGATGCCTTTTCCTAAAGGACCTCATGGAATTTCGTCCTGAATTAATGGAAAACTCCTTTCAGCCTAAGGTGAGACTTTTTGTCTGAGGGTCTGGGACGGCAGGCAATGGAGGCAAGGCACAAGATCCACCACACAACCAAAAAGTCCTGCTCCCTGAAAGGCAGACACACACAGCCACGGGGTGCTGTGTTCCACGATAGCCCTTAATAGGATCAGCAAAACGGGGCCAGCATATAAAATACAGCTGCTTTGGAGATCACAAAAAATGCTTTAATCTGCAGTGGCTCCTCACCTCTAGGGGCCTGTGAACTGGTACACTCTATCTGCTTATTTAGCTGATCCTGTTAAAAAGCTATCAGAATAAAGCAGAGAGGGGAAAAGAAAGAGAAATCTTCGTTGTGTGAACTGAGCCAGAGAAAACTTTCCCTCTAGCAAGACTCTGGCAAAAATCCCAGTCCCACTCCACTGGTGCTTTGAAATACAAACACGAAGATCTGCTGGTCCTAAAGAGCATTTCCCACTGCCCCGGGGCTCGCTGCCCACGGAGAAGTCCTGGAGCTGCTCCTTGGAGAAGCAGGGATGATCTTTAGAGCCTGCACAAGAAAAAGTTAGGAGATAAGGCGAGAGAAGATGTGAGGAAGCAGCAGCAGCGTCCTGACCGCAGGTGAGCGCCTTGGAAGGAATAAATCCAGAAAAGGATTTTGTATCTGACCTGGAAATGAAGCTCCCCTATCCCCATCCCTCTGTCAGAGCCGCAGAGCAGAGCCTGAGGGCAGTGGCAGGAGGGTTTTGTCACGTAGAGACATCAGGAGAGCTGGGGATGGGGGAGTGCTGCCACACTGGGGAGCAGCACAAGCCTGATAGAGACATCACCCAGCCACTGTGCATGAGGGACAGGCAGGAGCTGCCTCACACGGAGCTAAAACCAGGAGGAAAAGCCACAAATAAAGGAAAATACAAAGGCAAGGCACAAACCCAGCTTTTGCCTGCTTTGAATAAGTTATCCTGCTCTGGTGGGAGGCAGGAGGGGAAAATTCCTGCTCTGTAAGGGTCTGCTGCCCACTGGGTTTGTTCCAGCTGCTCTCATCCAGCCCCGACCAACCTTCTGCTCCTGACTCTTTTATTCAGGATCCATAGTTTGGTCAGGTTTACACACCAAAGGCAATAAAGCAAAGAGCTGAGTGAGGTGTGAGAGGCACAGCAAGGTGACGGGGCTGCCAGAGCCCTGCACAGGCCTGGGATCATTTCATGGGAAAACAGAGCCACTTCTCCAGCATCTCCTGATGCCCTGCAGCAAATTTCAGGGGAAGAAAAAACAAAAGGCAAATCCCAAAGGGCACATACAGGATTTCCAAATTTCCTGGGGAGAGATGGGACCTGCAGGCCAAAGGACCAGCAAAATGTGAGGGGATAAAATCCATTCTGCTTAACTCCTTTAAGAGGAGAGTGCCTGATCCCCTTGGACACATTAGACCACACCCAAACATGGCTCCAAGCCCTCCATATCACAAAATCCTCATGTTTCCCACTTGGATGGAGTCCAGGAGCCTCAGGCCCAGATTCTTGACCTGTGTCAGCAACTCCTGCTGCTCACAGGCAATATTCCAGCTGATCATATTCCTGGGACACTTTGGAGAAACAGAGGGACCCACCCTGGCACCATCAGCACACCAGCAAATAAACGTCACCTTGTCTGAATCCTTAAAATCAGTAAATCTCCCTTAAGGAGAAGGTTAACAGCAATATCTCAGGACAAGTGAGATTTTGGGGCACAGCTTGCCTGGTATGACCCTAAATCCCTGAAACAGGTTGGGATTGGCTCTTAAATGTAACCACACTGTTCATGCTAGGAGATACACTGCAGAACATCCAGCCTGGCCAGGGAGTGACCAGGACTCATCCTGCCTGGTGCTGTCCCCATCCCTGGCAGGGATGGTGGGAGCCGCTGCTGCCGGCGCTCAGAGCCAGTTCAGCCCCAGCTGGTTCCCCCAGATGAGACTGAAATGGAAAATCCTGCAGCCCTGGCACTCACCACAGCCCACGTGGGAGCCGGGGATGGCAGCGCCGCTGCCTCCAGCCCTGACCTTTATTTTCCATTAATGGACCCGGGTGAGTGTCGGCTGTGTTTGAAGCGGCATAAAATGAACTGAAAATAAGAGGGATAAACAGCAGCAGTTACGGCTCTTTCCCCACTCCCACACTCTCCCCCTCCCTTTATTTTTTCTTTTTCCTGGAGCAATGCTGAACCAACTGTAGCAAAGTTATTGACACACAGCGAGGTGCTTGCAGGCACAGCTGACTGGTTGGGAACCAGCTCCCTGCCGGCTGCCCAGGCAGGGCAGACAAACCCAGAGGAAAAGCAGCTCCACGGGGGGAGCTCTGCCAGCCCCCAGATGTCATAAAGCATCTGGCTCAAGTGTGAGCAGGACACACATCCCCCTGTGGAGGAAAACAGAGTGAGGCATAAAGTGAGGATAACTCCGGCTGGAAAGGGAATTTTCCCATTCCCAAGGAATGGGAAAGTGATGCTGAGGGTTGGTTAACTTTATCCTGACATTCCACGCCCTGAGCAGGTGTCACCCATCCATGGATGCAATCTCCCACCCTAACTGAGGTATTTCACACCCCCTTCCCTCACTCTTGTAGGGTACTCAGCATCACCTTTTTGGTGAAGCCCATGAAAAAAAAAGGATCCTCTTTAGGAAGAAATTCTTCCCTGGGAGGGTGGTGAGGCCCTGGCACAGGATCCACAGACAAGCTGTGGATGCCTTGAACACTTCCAAGGACACCTGGAAGTGTCCAAGGCCAGGATGGACAGGAACTGGAGCATCCTGGTCTAGTGGAAGGCGTCCCTGCCCATGGCAGGGGGTGGAACTGGATGAGCTTTAGGGTTCCTTGTAATCCAAACCATTCCATAATTCAATGATGATTCTGCCCATCAGCCCCACACCAAGGAAGGAACAGGAGCTGGAGGGCTCCAGTGGGAAACAACACCACCAGGGGAGCTGTCATTTGGGCTCTTCCACACCCAGATTGTCATCAGAGGGAAAGAAGCCAGCCCAAAACTTTTAAAAACATTAACCTTCGCTGGTATTTGCAGAGTAAACAGGGAATTCACACAAATTAAATGGCAATGTGTTGCTTCCTTCTGCTATTCCAGTTTTAGGAATGCAGGTTTAGGATTCCAGCGCATGCTGTGCTAGGCTGCTAACCCTTTAATTCTTTAAATCCAGGCTCATCTCACAGCCAGGCCTTTAATTTAAATTTCTCTGGATAGCTGCCCCATGTTTAATAAATAACTATTGACTATTTAAAGAGCACCTGGGCTGAGGTTTCCCACCTCAGGCTGGGTACACACGTACAAACACACAGTGCCTATTACTGCCTTATTAAACCTTAGTCCTAGGCAAGAGCTTAATAGCCACTTGCTATTTAATTAGCCAGGGAGTTCAAGGCTTATTGGGGAAAAAAATGTAAATACCAGCAGGACTGTAGCTCTGACAGCCCTGGGAAACAGCTCTTCCTTTCCTTTTGCTATCCACAGAGGAAATGGCCATCCATGCCCAGCATCAAGGACAGATCACAGAACCCCAGAATGGTTTGGGATGGAGGCAAACTTGAATCTCATCTCATTCCACCCTCCAGGCAGGGACATCTTCCACTATCCCAGGTTGCTCTAAACCCTGTCCAACCTGGCTTTGGACACTTTCAGGGGTGAGGCATCCACAGCCTCTCCTGGTGACCTGTTCCAGTATCTCAGGGATGTGGGGAGGACAGGATGGTGCTTCCCACTGTCCCCTTTGATCCAGCACAGTGGGCACTGATAAACCAGTGAAAAAGCCCCAGGCCAGCACCCCTGGGGCCACCACCATAACCAGGACAGGGGGATCACCCACAAAAGCAGCCACTGAACACCCAACTGTACAAAAATCCAGAGCTGTCACCTATGTGTCACTCCTAAATCCCCACGGGAGCACTTGAACTCCTGTGCTTTGCAGCACACGTGGGACTCCCCTTCCCCCAGACTCAGCATTCCCATCACTCACACTGCATGCCAGATAATCAAAGGTAAGCTTCCATCAGGATCCAGGAGGATTTATCTCCATGGGCTCCCATTAAGGGTAATAAGATGAAGGCAATCAGCCTCATACATTCCACTTTGGCCAGTATAAATTCCTTCACTTCATCAGACATCTGCTGGAGTCACAGTAAGGAATGAGAAGGGATGGGGGAAAGGAAAAGAAGGGGAAGAAGAGGAAGATAAAACACTCCCAGGCTACTTCTTGCTTTGCCTTTTTCCTTTTTTTCTTTTCAGCATTGCTTTTGTTGGGAACATGGTTGGGATTAGAACTGTAGAATCCCAGACTGGTTTGGGTTGGAAAGGACCTTAAAGCTCATCCAGTTCCACCCCCTGCCCCATGCAGGGACAGCTCTCACTAGACCAGTTTGCTCCAAGCCCCATCCAACCTGGCCTGGAACATTTCCAGGGATGGGGCAACCACAGCTTCCTTGGGTACCCTGTGCCAGGGCTTCAGCATCCTCACAGGGAACAATTCCCTCCTAATATCCCACCTAACCCTACTCTGTCCATTTAAAACCATTTCCCTTTGTCCTGTCACTGGATTTGTGCGTTCAGCAGACACCAGCTGGGAGAGTTCATGGCAGCATTCCTCTCTCCCAGTGCACACACATTCCGGGGTGGATTGGGCATTATTTTGGCTGTTCCTCTGCAGGATTTCTCGCTGCCCGTTTGCTCCATCCCAGCGGACTTTGCCATCTGCCAGCGCGTCACCCGACAGGAGATTTTGTCAGCGCCACGGTCGGCGTCACTGTGAAGGTGACACTTTCCAGGGGGCTGGCTGTGGTTTGTATTCTGCTTTCAATTTATTCACAGAGCAACTTAAAATAAAAAAAATAAATAAATAAAAAATAAAAAATTCAAACGCAACTAGAAGAGACTTTGTAAGAACAGTCATTACAAAACTCGAGGATTTCAGATGTTGTTATTGTTCCAGTGAGCCCCGGAGATAGCGGCTGAAATCAGGGCCCTGCTGTGCACTTCACAAACAGGCAAAAACCGTGCCTCCCTCCAGGAAAGGGCTGTGTTTGCTCTGAGCTGCAGCAGCAGAGGAGACTCGGCGCTAAGCTGAACGTCAGATGTCTTATCAGGCACTCACACCGAGAGATGCTAACTCTGAAACCCACTGATGGCGAGCTCAAAGTCATCGTGGGGTTTGAGCCGACTTGCTCAGCTACTCTCTGGCTGTGCCTCCCTCAGCCTTCTGCTTCCTCTCCAAGTAATGTCCCCTCAGCACCCCAAAAACAGCCCAAAAAGGTCGGTCAGACACCATCAATCCCATAAATTAACCTGCACAGAGCTGAGTGGGACACAATTAGCATGGCTCAACATCCTCTGCACCATCAGGTTCTCCTGCTCCTCCTCCTCCCTCACTGGCTGGACACAGGGTCCGGACAATCTTTGCAAAGCCCCAGTGCCATTGAGCCAAGCCACCACCTCCCTGACATGACATTTGTTATCCCTAATTACCAACTTGGTTTCATTTTAAAGTCATTTGCACTGATTACTCTGACTGCTGCCTTGGATAGTCAATGACTTAGATTAGCTAATCACATCACACAGAAAAATATTTTAAGTATATATATATATTCACCTAAATTCCTTTAATGTCCTGCTTTGCAGCATCTTGGCTTAAACTGATGCCCACTGGTTCCTCTAATCTGACACGAGCTCAAAGAGTCTCGTGGCATCAATCCGCTCAATTCCCTTCAGAAATGTGTAAGCCCTCAACGAAGCCCCATCTTAATCCCCTTTTTGCCAGTGATTACAGAGCTGGTGTCTCTAACTCAGCCTGGATCAGAGTCCCCATGTCCCCACCACGCTGCCTTTTGTCAACCTGGCTGTGGGGTGTCGCTCCTGCAGTGTCACCAAGCACGTGGTCACCTCCCCTGACGTGGTCTGGGACAGGGCATTAACGCACTTACAAACTGCTCAGCCTTTGGGGAAGTTTGGATCCACATATTTGGGAGTTTCAGGCAAAGCAGCAGATAAGAGAATTGTCATTTAAACCCCAAAAAAAGGCAAGGAAGTTGAAATTCTGAATTCAGTTCTTGATTGAGGCAAATCTGCAGCAGAAAATAAATTCCCTGGGTAAGCGCTGCTTTGAAGAAGAAGCTCAGCACCTCTCCCAGCCCACTTCCACTCTCACTGTATCCCCCATTAAAATCATGTTGCCAGGCAGACATCCCATTCCTTGCTCTGGAGGCAATATCAGCTCTCCTGAGCTCACTCTGAAAAGTCATGGATTCCTCTGCCTCCAGGGCTTGCATTGGGACTTACCACAGAATTACATCATGGAATGCTTTGGTTGGAAGGGGACCTTAAAGATCCACCTTGTTCCAACCTTTTGCCATGGGCAGGGACAAATTTCACTAGACCAAGCTGCTCAGAGCTCCACCCAACCTGGGCTCCTCCTCTCTCTTTCCATGTCCCTCTGTCTTGGGTTATGTAACCAAAAAAAAAATGTATATTCTATTTCATCTGTTGAAAGCAGTTGAGATGGTTTTTCTTTATCTCTTGTAATTCCAGCCATTAAAACCAGGTTGGGCAGCGTTTCTTATCTCTTTCACCACCTGTCCATCCTCCAGGGGATATCTGCTGATAATGGGCCATGAAGGCTCACCAATGACATCACACATGACATCATCAGGTATATCTGCTGATAATGGGCCATGAGGGCTCACCAATGACATCACACATGACATCATCCCATTGGGAGATGCTCCACCCAGTGCAGGGGAGCCAACTGTTCCTACCTGGATAAAAACTGAGACTCAGGAAACACCAGATATCCAGTTTTTCCCACTGGAGGAAGACTGGACCCACCTCGCCATCACTGGACGTTCTATAGTACCATCTCTACTCCAAAGAACCACCTCTGTTGCTCCAGAAGGATTTATTTGGACTGCTTCCAACACCCTGACCAACAGGGTGTCAGATCGTATCCCTGACCCTGTCAGGTTTTACCAGGACTTTTGCTTGCTTGCTTGTTTTTTTGTACTACTACATTTGTATTCCTTTTTCTTTATATTCCCAGTAAAGAACTGTTACTCCTATTCCCATATCTTTGCCTGAAAGCCCCTAATTGCGAAATTACAATAATTTGGAGGGGAGGGGATTTATATTCTCCATTCCAAGGGAAGCTCTGGCTTTCCCTGGCAGACACCTGTCTTTCCAAACCAAGACACCCTCGTGTAGGTGGGAACACCAGGGCTGTGTGCACCAGGGAGAGCCTGTGGAGAAGGCGGCTCTGAGGGTGAGTGGTTTTGACTAGGAAGTGAGTTCCTCTCCCAGAGTGATGAAAGATTATGTTTAAATGGTTTAAACTAACTCAAAATCATCATTTTGTCTCTCTGTGTTGGTTGTGAGAAAGTGAACAGTTTGTGTTTTGAAGTACCAAATTTTTTTTTCCTTTATTCTTTAGAGTGTGTAAATAAACTACCTTTGTAACTTTTAAAGTTCAGGCCTGTTTTGCTTTTTATTTTCTCCTAGTCAAACCATCTCAAAATCAAACCATCTTAAATTTAGTGCGTTGGCCAGGAAAAGTCAAAATTAGCGAACGTAAAACCACTACAGAGGGGAGAGACAGACAAACAGCCGGGCACACGGCCCTCCCTGAGCCAGCCTGCTTCCTGCCGGGATGGATGGCGGTGCTTTAGCATGCAACAGACTCCTTCCAGCCTTGGCATGGGGAGGAAAAGCAGCTGCGAGAGGCACGGCCAACTCTCGACGGGAGGAAACATGCCTTAGGCACAGGTCGTAAACACACACACGGAGAGGCTGCTCCGGGGAGGAGAGATTCCAGCTCGGCACAGCCTGATGGCAGGAGAGCAAACAAATGGCTGACCAGCAGGAGCCTGCTCTGCCCACGGCTTGTGGCAGCCAGGACGGGCTCTGCCCGGCACTGCCAGGCAGCTGCTCCTGAAAGGGAGGGGAGAGACCCCAGGCATCCAAACCCCCTGTGATACCTGCATCAGGTGGGAGAGGAGGAGGAAGGAGAGGAGGAGGAAGGAGAGGAGGAGGAAGGAGAGGAGGAGGAAGGAGAGGAGATGCTGCTGCTGCTTTGTTGTTTCTGCGAAGATGCTCTGTGTGTTTGCACAGGGGGAAGGGACAATGTAGAGCTGGCAGGAAAAGCAACCCACACCTCTAAGGAAAATCCCTGAGGATCCAGCCTGGGGTTACAATGGAGATGTCCTGGGAGGGGTGGGGTGGCACGATGCCCATGAGAGGTGCAGGGATTTCCCAGAGCAGGTTAAGCAGACTGGGATAAGTCCATCCTCTCAGCCCTTCTCCAACCAGCCTTTCACCCGTCCCATTTTGAACCCCATCAGCACTTCCCAGAGCTGCAATGAGTTCTGTCCGGCCTCAGATACCTGCAGGGGGGGTTGGAGGGGACTCAGTGTGAGCCACAGGTCTGGGCAGATCACAGAGCAAGGGAGGGAGGGGAAGAGCAGCAGGGCCAAGCTGAACCTCCTGCACAGCCTGGACTGAGGATGCTCAAGCTCAGGGAAGAGTTGCAGCTGCAGAAATCATGTGCCCCCAAATCATCTCTTCTTTCTTCCCAAATCTTCAGAAAAAACACTGGGGTGAGGGCCAGAAAGATGGCAGGGTGAGGGAGGGGAGGATGGTGGGGTGAGGGAGGGGAAGATGAAGGGGTTAGGGAGGGGAGGGATGGCAGGATGAAGGCAGGGTGAGGGAGAGGAGGAGGGCAGGATGAAGTCAGGGAGGATGGTGAGGTGAGGGAGGGGAGTAGGGCAGGGTGCTGGCAGGGAGGATGGCGGGGTGAGGGAGAGGAGGATGGTGGGGTGAGGGAGGGGAAGATGAAGGGGTGAGGGAGAGGAGGATGGCAGGATGAAGGCAGGGAGGATGGTGGGGTGAGGGAGAGGAGGAGGGCAGGGTGCAGGCAGGGAGGATGGCGGGGTGAGGACCACAGGCCTTTTCCACAGCTCGTTTTCGCCATCTAGTGCTCAACTCCCTCTTCCATGGAAAGCCATCCTAAACCACGGATTATTTCACAAGTACGGAGCTGTGCAGAATAAAACCCCGCATTTCCAAGTCACTTCAGATCCGGCCCCTGTGCACCTGAAGTCCCAGAGCATGACATGGCCATAAATTATCATATTTGGGTCATTTTGGAGTATTTTTTTGCAAAAGAACAAAACTGAGCCATCCCAGACTGGCACAGAACAAGTCCAGGGAGAGCACCGAGTTTTCAGTCCATGAAACCTTGCTTTCTCCTGCTTCCCCTGCTCCTTTTCCTTGGCTTTGAGCAATCACTGTGTGTGCCTCAGTTTCCCCAGGCAGAGGAGAATATCTCTCTTTAACAACACAGAGAAAATTATCTCTCTTCATCCTTCATCAGTATTCTGGGAACTGCAAGGGAGGGAAGTTTGCCAATATCTTTTTGAAGGATAAACACCTGAATGCAGGATGTTTTCCACGAGATCCAAAATGCACAGGAAAATGCAAAGGAAAATCAGATTTTGATGTCCATCAGCGTGTCCCACATCAACCTAGACATCTGCTAACTCAAAAATAATAAAATTGATAGGGAAATCACAGCGAGTCCGAGGGGTAAAACACTGGAGGAGGTTGTCCAGAGAGCTGCTGGACTCTTCATCCCTGGAAGTGTTCAAGGCCAGGTTGGATGGGGCTTGGAGCAACCTGGTTTGGTCTTCCTGCTCATGGCAGGGGGTTGGATTAGAGACCTTTAAAGGTCCCTTCCAACCACAAACTCATTTACAGTTCTCCGATCCCCTCTGGGGAGGAGCCCCACGGATGCTCTGAGGTGAGCAGGAAGAACAGCCCCAGCCCCGTGAAGAGCTGCAGCAGGAGCCGCAGCAGCCAGAAAATGAAGAACCAGAGCTCGGTTCAGCACTCCCAGCCCGTTTCTCCCTCTGTGGGATTGCTCAGCCGCTGCAGGCAGGGCGGTGATGCCTGGGGGGGATGGTCCCCACCAGCCCCTGATGTCCCCAAAGTGCCACCAGGCTGCTCTGCCGTGCCGCAGGAGGGCATTGCCATCTGCTGACAGGCTGCAGCCCTGCACGTTCCTGCTCCTGCCTGCTCCCCTCCAGGCACCGGGGATGGAGCCCAGCAAGCTCCATCCTGGATTCCCCGGGCTGGAATCTCCCGTTCCAGGCAGGATGACGCTCCTGGATCTGCCCAGCTCCATCCCGGCAGGGTAAAGGCAGCCTCATCCACCAGCAGTGGCTTCTACTCACGAGTGAATAATCAGCTTATTACAGATTCAGATAGAAAATCATAATATTTGCTAATCACAATATTAATTTCTTGCTAATTGGCTGCCTGATGGCACAGGCAGAGCAAGGGGGCACCAGCTGGCTGCCGAGGCAGGGCCTTCCCTGGCTGCTGCACGGCACCGGAGGCTTCGGCTTCCGGCAGCAAAGCCGGGTGCAGGAGTCAAGTCCGGGAGAAATTTGCAGCTTTTCCTGCCAGAGGGATCCTCACCCTCCACTGAAACCGAGGCCAGGAGGAGGGGAAGGGGCTCAGCAGGGAAACTGAGGCACAAAACCACCGCCTGACAGGGAATGGGAGAGGAGCAAAGCAGAGCACCCAGAAGCTCTGAGCAGCGTTTTGACACCTGCAGTCTCTTTCTTTGCAGCATCCCGTCACTGCCACTCCCCATCCCACTCCAGGACTGCGCCCAAGCCCTCTCCCTCGGGGACAGGGGCTCGGGGAGGAGGGGGAGGCACTTCACAGGTAACCCCTCCGCACGGAGCCTGTGCGACATTATGCAGGTTGGATGCCAGGCGAGGCTGATCACAGAGTCATTGCTGCTGCTGCTGCTAATGAGGCCCTTAGGCTAATTAAAAAGACGAGTAGAACACAAAAACATAATGAGGAGCCAGTTTATCAGTCAATCGGAGGACATGAATACGCCAATAAAAGTTTGAACTGCCTCCTTGCTGCCAGCAGAGCCCGGCGCTGGCCCAGCCCGGGGCTGCAGGGGGACGGCTCACGGACACGGCTCTGCGCTTCCCAGCGCCCGGCTGAGGACACAGCGGGAGCTTGAGAGGCCGGGAAGGTGTGCGACCTCCTCCCTGCCCACCTGGCAGGCGGCTGTTTGCTTTTACTGCACAGAGCGTGGAGAACTTGAAAAGCAAATAACGAGAGGGGCTGGGGGAGCTCATCTGACGCTGCTTTGACACAGGACTCCAAAGCTCAGAAGGCTAAAAATGACCCTTTGTTTTAGGGATGTGTCTCCCTTCTATACCATTTTACGCTGGCCATTTTAATTGCTCCCTCTTCAATCACATTGGTCAAACCAGGGGGACACAAGAGGCAGCCCCTCCTGTGAGAAAGAATGAGTAACATAGGTACAATTAGACAAACATTCTCATGTTTGCAGAAATTCTCCAGGAAAGGAATTTCGGAAAACCAAAACATCTCAGACGTGAAATCAGGGCTATACTCATCCTCTTTGGAGCTGGGAGTCCACATGGGGGGACTCCTCAGCCCCAGCCCTGTCACCTCACACTCTGGCCACCACACTGGAGGACAGCACCGATGTTTCAAGGCTCTCCCCTGGCCACCACCACCGTCTGTGTGCACAGAACTGCCCGGATCCCTGCCGGGGCTGCCTCTGGATCCCTGAGGATGAGGGATGCTGTGGGAGGCTCTATCCAGCCAAGTTCCTCTGGGCTGTGGTCCCCTCCTCTGGCTTTCCCATTAGCCTCTAACCAGGCGGAACGAATGGGCAGGAGAGGCTGCAATCCCTGCCAGAGCATTATTCTTGTTATTAATATTATCATCATCATTATTATTATTATACTCCCTATGGCAGGCTCAGCCAGTGAGAGCTGCAAGGGAACCACGGGGCCAGCAACCTGAAAGCACCCAAAAAATATGGAAAGGTCCTGCCTGGCCCCAGCTGGGGGGTCCCACATCACCCAGAGCCCCCACCCAGGCACCCAGCTCTGTTTGCTGCACCTTCAAGCTGAGGACAGAGCCGGGTGCTGTTTTGGGGTGGTTTTGGGGGTGTTTTTGCTGACAAACAGCTTCCATGGCTTTCCTCGTTCAGCTCTCAGGACCAGCCTGCGGATGAGCCAGGAAATCTCAGGGGCGTCTTTGTGATAAACAAATGTAAACACTTAAACCTAAACAGCAGCAGCTGGAGCTGCCGTGTCTGGGCACCCCAGGGCCCCCCCGGCACGGCTCCGGCGGGGGATGGAGCGGAGGAGGAGCGATGCTCTGCGGCTGCCACAGACCCGCAGCGGGTAAAGGGGCAGAGCAGCACCAGAGAGAAGGGTGTGGGGAAAGGAGGGGACGTCCAGTGGAAGAGGAATTTGGGGAATCGAGCTCCCTGAAGCTTGTCCACAGGCGCTCAGAACTGCCTGCGTGTCCCGAGCCAGTCCCTGATTTCTGCTGTGCCACACGTTCCCTTGCAGGAGAGACGTTCCGGATCTATCAGCGGGGCTGCCCGGCCGCTCCTCCCGGGCTGCCGCTCACCGCAGCCCCGCTGATCCTTTGCAAGAGGCGTTTCACCGGCGGTGCCTGTCCCCAGGGCTGCTCCCCACACCCAGACACTGAACTGGCAGCGGCCACCCAGGCGGGGGACAGCCGGCAGCACGGCACAGGCTGGCTCTGCCTGCAGGAGATGCTCCCTGCCGTGCCCTCCTTCAGAGCAGACGCAAAGATTTCCTCTTATTCAGCGCATTTACAGCACTCTCCTTCCGCAGGACCCCAGAAACTTCACGTAATTAATCCCACCGGTGCACGGTCCCTCCCTAAATACACCCCTGGGTAGCCCAGACAGGCCAGAGCCTCCCTGCCGCATCTTCCTCTACTTAAAGCAGAATTACAAAAAGGAGGGAGAGCGACTTTTTACAAGGGCATGGACTGAGAGGACATGGAGGGACGGTTTTAAGCGAAAAGAGGAGATATTTAGGTTAGATATTAGGAAGAAATTCTTCCCAGTGAGGGTAGTGAGGCCCTGGCACAGGCTGTGGGCTCCCCATCCCTAAAATTGTCCAGGGCCACGTTGGATGGTGGTTGGAGCAGCCTGGGATGAGGGAAGCTGTCCCTGCCCGTGGCAAGGAGTAGAATTTAGATGAGATTTAGATTCCCTTCCAACTCAAACCATCCCATAATTTTAGGATTCTGTGACCCCCAGCTTTGCGGGGAGCCCCCTGCCTCCTCTGGAGGGGCCCCCCTGCAGCCCCAGCTCCTCTCCCCTGGCTGCCAGGCAGGCTCCGAAATGGAGCTGCTAATTAAATTACACTGCCAGCCAAAACTGCTTCGTCAAGTAAATAAATAAATAAAAATTAGAAGGTCATCAAAGCTGTGTTTGGAGACCATCTCATTAGCATACATCTGCATAGTAATGAAGGGAAAAAAGGGCCATTTAAAGAGAGCTGGTAATTTACCCAGCCAAGTAAACTTCATTACCTTTAAGTAGTGCCCACGACAAGCACTAATTCACACCTTTAACGACCCTGGCACAGATGGCAGAGAGGGACGGGGAAGGCAGGGGCAGCCAAGGTGCCCTGGGTCCCCCGGAGGCTCTGGTGGGTGTTGGGGGGTCACAGCACCACCCCAGCACCCTCAGCACCCAGCCCGGCCCGGGGGATCGGGCACAGGAGGGTGTCAGCGCCAAAGCTTCGCCATCTGCGGGTGCAACAGCTGGATCGTGGCACACGGAGGGGCTTTGCTGCAGCTGCTGCATCCCAGGGGAGCTGAGATTCCCCCTGAGCACAGCAAATCACCCCACATCCCCACCAGTGCCACCAGTGTCACCCGACTGGCGCCGCACCGGAGCCCCCAGCGGCAGACTGGGGAGGAAAACGAGGAAAACGGGGCTGTCCTTCTACCTTTGGATACTCCAGCACCCCGCGCATCCTCCCAAGCACTTTACTCCGCGGCGGAGCCTTGTAGTACCCGCCGGAGCCGTGCGAGGCCAGCACAGCCCCGCGCTCCCGGCCCTGCCTCTCATCGAGCGCAGCATCCCATCTCTGCAGGCCGGTGTGTATTTATTTCCAACGAGATCAGGAGTACCAAGGATGTAAAATAACATATTTCCCCTTGTTTTCTTCCCAGATCTCGTACGGAACACTCCCGAAGTCAATTATCTCCCGGCGGCTGAGCTCCCAGCTCGGCTCAGCCTTGTGGCACAGCAGACACCCCGTGGGGGCCAGAAACCGGGCTGGGGGATGAATGAGAGACCGGAGGAGGGGGAACACAACGTCCTGATGGGGATTTCAAGCCTCCAAAATGACAATTCCTAGCGAGAGACAACCAGCAGCGCATCAGCACTCTGAGAGCCGGCGCTGGCACGGGAATTCCAGGGAAGGCTGTATGTGCCTCCCAGGTTTGCTCCCAGCACTGCAGAGCTCAGCTCCAGCTGTGTGCAGAGGTTAGGGTGTCACCTTCTGGCAGACAGGAGGGGGAAATGGAGTTTACTTGGCTGGGTAAATTACCAGCTCTCTTTAAATGACCCTTTCCTCCCTGCAAGCATCCCCGGGGTGTGTGGCTGTGCCCTGTGTTAGGCACTGTTTGCCCAGTTCTCCTTGCAGAGATTCCCCCCTTCCCCTTATGGCCTCCTTGAATTCTGCACATTTTACTGGGATAAGGGCTCTCCTTCTCCTATAGGCTCCATCCTCAACCCACCCAAACCAAGGATTGCTTTGCTGGACTCGCAGAGCTCCAGAGAAGGGCTGAAAGGAGCAAGGAAGCCACGGCAGGAATATTACAGGAGACACCAGCCCCCCTGGCAGGTCAGGACTCCCGGGAAATTTAGCTTCAAGCCCCCCTCAAAACCAACCCCAAACCTCAATGTTCCTTCAGGCCAGGAGCACTGGCTGTTCCCAGCCATCCCAATGGGTGCAAACACGGGCCACTGTTCCCACCCCTGTGCCACCCGAGGAGCCAGCTGGCCATGAAGCCAGGACAACATCGTCATTTGTTCCTTCCCTCTTTCCCTTTTCTCTTCTCACTTCCCCCTTCCCTTCCCTTTTCTTTCCCTTTCCCTTCCCCCTTCCCCTTTTCCCTTCCTTTCCCCTTTTCCCTTCCTTTCCCCTTTTCCTTCCCCTTTTCCTTTCCCCTTTTCCTTTTCTTCCCCTTTCCCCCTTCTCCCTTCCCTTCCCTTCCCTTCCCTTCCCTTCCCTTCCCTTCCCTTCCCTTCCCTTCCCTTCCCTTCCCTTCCCTTCCCTTCCCTTCCCTTCCCTTCCCTTCCCTTCCCTTCCCTTCCCTTCCCTTCCCTTCCCTTCCCTTCCCTTCCCTTCCCTTCCCTTCCCTTCCCTTCCCTTCCCTTCCCTTCCCTTCCCTTCCCTTCCCTGTATTTTTTCTACAGAGCGCTTTTTTATTGCCATGTCTCATTTCATTCCTCATCAGATGCTTTCCCAGAGCATAATCCCGGCTTGTCAGGCAGCCCTTGCAGAAAGGAGTAAATCCTGTTTGATCCATTCCTGTGCACTTTGAACATGCAGAGAAGCACCTGAGGCAGAAACACAATTCCCGGGTGCGGGGGGGGCTGGGCTCCTTAATTACCCGGCCCCGGAGTCCTTTAGCTCCGGTGCAAAGCGCTTTAACACGGCTGTTCCTCAGCTTATTTCCAGCCTGTTTCTCTCTCCCTTTAACTCAAGCACCGGCATAACGAGCCAACAATTGCCGGAAAACAATAACAACGTTTTTAAAAGACAAGGTCGGGGTTATTTCTTTTCTCTCTCGCTTTCATGAGACAATAGCGAGGATGATGGTGGTGATTACAGGGAATTTCATGCTGTGATTGAGGGCCTACAATAAGCGGAGATCATTCATTGTCTGGGTTCAAATTGAAGGAAAGGAAATTTAGGTTTGATATACGAAAGAAATTGTTCCCGGTGAGGATGGCGAGGCCTCGGCACAGGCTGCCCAGGGAATTTTGGCTGCCCCATCCCTGGAAGTGTCCAAGGCCAGGTTGGACAGGGCTTGGAGCAGCGTGGGACAGTAGGAGCTGTCCCTGCCCATGGCAGGGATGGGACTGGAGGAGCTTTAAGGTCCCTCCCAACCCAACCCAGTCTGGGATTCCATTAAAGGTTCTGTTTTGACATAAGGAACTGGGTGAGAGACGAGCTGGTACTGCGTGTTTTTTCTGCCTCTAGGAAAAGATGTTTGTGGATTTGTTGGAGGCTGCGTGCTCGGCCAGGGCTAACCAGGATCACCAACAAATTCCTTAACTAGAGAGGGCTTCCACTTCTCTTTCCACCGAATATTCCCACCCCCCAAGTTAACCGGTTTGGACGCGGACCCCCGAGATGGGGACATGAAGACATCTTAACCTGGCGTGAGTCTGACCCAGACCCAAAAATAGCCTCTCACAGACCGTGCACAGCCACCCTCGGGCTGCTGGAGTTGTGTCGCGTTAACCAGACCCGTCTCAGAGCAGCTGGAGCCGTAGGAACGCGCTCGAATTCGAGACAGACCCTCGGAGGCAGCACGGAGATTGTTACGAGTATTTGCATTGCCACAACGCACGGCCGGCCCCATTACGGCCCTTCCTGAGCACCTCGTAATTACCGATGTATCCTGCAACCCTCTGCGCGGGCAATGTTCCACCAGCGCTTCCCATTAACAGGCGGCGATCTGCGAGCCGGGGAGGCGAGGAAAAGGGTTTGCAAAATAACACTGAAATGATGCTGGAAACGCTCAGCAGGGTTTGCAAAAGCATCTGTGTGAGTACCTGACTCGTTCTGCTGCTTGGATAAAATCCGCCCAGGGCATCAAAACTAAACCTGATCACCCATGGCACGGACTTAAGGTGGTCCAAGAGGAGCATCAGTGGGAAGCAGAGACGCAGAAGAAATCCACATCCACCAGACCCATCCCACCCACCCTGGCAGCTGCTTCGGGGGGTGTCACTGGTAGCGCTGCTGTGTTAAAATGTGACACAAACACTGCTTCTGCTTCCACCCCTCCCCGGATTCTTCTCCCCTGCCTTTGCCTTCCATCCCTCTCTGGACACCTCTTCTTTGCCTTCTCCTCCCATCCCTCCCCGGATTCCTCTCCCCTGCCTTCTCCTTCCATCCCTCCCTTGATTCCTCTCCCCCTTCTTCTCCTTCTATCCCTCTCTGGATTCCTCTCCCCTTCCCTCTACTTCTATCCCTCCCCAGATTTCTCTCCCCTGCCTTCTTCCATCCCTCTCTAGATTCCTCTCCCCTGCCCTCTCCTTCCATCTTTCCCCAGGCACCTCTCCCCTGCCTTCTCCTTATATCCTTCTCTGGACTCCCCTCCCTTTCCCTCTCCTTCCATCCCTCCCCAGATTTCTCTCCCCTGCCTTCTCCTATCCCTCTCTGGATACCTCTTCTTTGCCTTCTCCTTCCATCCCTCACCAGATTTCTCTCTCCTGCCTTCTCCCTCCATCCGTCCCTCGATTCCTTTCCCCTTCCCTTTCCTTCCATCTCTCCCCAGATTTCTCTCCCCTTCCCTTTCCTTCCAACCCTCCCCAGATTCCTCTCCCCACCCCTCTCCCTCCATCCCTCCCCAGGCACCTCTCCCCTGCCTTCTCCCCAGCCCCACCACAGCCCCAAACCCTTTTCCCGGCTGCTGCCATGAAAGGCACGGCACCAGACAAAGTTGTGTTGCAAAGTAATTGCACCTGCAAGGCAGAGCCAGCGCTGCGCCCAAACACCGGGCGCTGCCTCTTTGAAATCTGGGAGAAGAGCTCCGGAATACATTGGGAATAAAAACAACAAAGAAGAAAATTGGGACAAGCTGCACTAATACAGTGGAGGTGGGAGCAGGCAGTAGCTGCAGAGTGGGGGTGGAATGATTCTCCTTATTCCCAGGTGAAATCTATAGACATACATATAATATCTATATAATTTTAATATTTTTTTAAAAGATGTTCCTGCTTTTTTTTTCCCCCTCATTAAAACCCAGCCTCATTTCAGCTGCTGCACCAGATTTACCTCCAGAGAAATCCAAGCCCTGGTTGTGGCTCACAGAGATGTCCCTGAGCCAGTTTTAAGACATCTTTTTCAGCAGTGACCCAGCTACGGAAAGACTGAGCTGGCCAAAACTCACACAGCCAAAACCCTTCAATCCCACGTGCAGAGTGACATAGATGAACAATCCAAATCCAACTTCCCAATTTATTTTTTTTTAATCACTATTATTTTTTTAAACCCCTTAGGGTGCAATTCTTTGGATTGACATTTCTTCTGGCACCGGGCTCTGGGCTGGCAGGCACCCACAGGCAGCAGTGGGAGAGGGATGATTAATTCAAGCAGACAGGGACACCCTGGAAATCTGTGCTGCCCCCTGGAAATCACCCGCCTGCTCACCTCGTGCATCACTTCACAAAGGTGATCCTGCTTGGAGCCCAACATATTATCCTCATTTCTTTTTATAATCCCTTTTATTTTGTTTCTTAAATCACCTCACTTCAGTAATAACTTGGAGAGATGTCTTGGGATGCCAAATAACAAAATGCATTTCCGCAGCGGCTTCATAATTAATGTTTGCATCGTTTATCTTTCATGGAAAGATTATTCTGACTAACGAGGTTCTGGGCCACTAATTCATTACAGTGCCTTGTCACTTCCTGCTCCTTCTTATTACCCAGAAATAGACTCATTAGTCAGAGTGCAATGACAGGGAGAAATTGTGTTCGTTAATTTAATTCCTCTTCTCTCCCTTTCTGGGTCGGTGTTTGTCCGAAATCAGGGATGAGAAGTGAGGGAGGGAACGGGACCTGTTGCGGTGCTCGGTGCTTCCCCCGTGCTTCCCATGGTGTTTGGGGGAGGGAGCTGAGCCCATCCCTTCTCTGCAGCAGCAGGCACATGCAGGGATGGCTCATCTGCCACTTTAGCCTCAAAGCTTTTCCAAGGCCTGGGAAATGTTGGATTCAAGTTGAATTTTTTCCACCGGCCACACTCAAGGGATGGAGAGAACTATCTACCCCTGACTGGGCTGGAGCTGGAGCAAAGCAAACCCCTCCAGGTCCTGCTGAACCCACCCCCTTTCCACAGATCCTACAATAAATCCCCTTCCTTTGGGGATTTCCCACCTCGGTGTGATGGAGTCACAGCTCCGTATTTCATGATTATCCATTTCTGTTCCTGGTATCGCTCCTGTCACTCCCGGTGGCATTTCCAGCTGGGCATCCCCAATAACCAAGAATCACGGAATATTCTGAGCTCAAAGGGACCAACAAGGAGGGTAAAGTCCAACTCCTGGCTGCTTGGGACACTCCAAGAGTCCCACCCTGTGCCTGGGAGCATTGGTTAAACATTCTTTGAACTGGAAGCCTTGGAGCCACGACCATTTCCCTGGGGAGCCTGTTCCAGTTCCCGAGGGAGCTTCCCCCCAAGCAGCAAACAAAGAGAAAAAAAATAAATAATTGGCCAAGGAGAGGGAAAATCCATCCCAAATGAGAAAGGATAAAGTCGGGGCTGGAACCACTTCCAGATCACCTTCCTCATGCAAGGCAGAGGTCCAGGGACAGGCAGGGGAAATTAGAGATGGAGCAAAAGCTCTTTTATCCCGTCCAACACGTCCCAAACCCTGAGCAATGCGTGGAACACCTGCAGCATTTAACACATTTAATACAGCACAGCCAGCACCCAGCAGGGCACCGTGACAGGGAACCGGCTCAGAGGCATCTGCTGCCAGAGTGCCCAGCAGGGAAAAGGTTAAAACCCCTTGGATTTGCACAAGTTTGGCAGCTGGTTCCCGGTTTTCCTACAGGTAATTACAATAATTGTGGGGTGTAAACACTTTACGGAGATCAAAAACGGGGGTGTGAATGGGAGAGGGATGAGGACAAGCGAGATCAAAGGAAAAATTATGAAAATCTATATAGTGCCGCTTCCTAATTCCTGTGAAGTCTGGTAGCGGGGCTGGAGGGGTGAAGGAGCAGCCTCGGCGCTGCGTTAATCTCCCAGCCCATAAATTCCCACATTTTTGGTTAAATCATACACAGAAACCTCAATCCAGCACCAAACCCGGCCCTGCCCAGCGCCGCGGGGCACCTTTTGTATTCCTGACACCAAACCACTGAGGGATGCACAAGCTCATCTTTTTGGGGAAGGAATCGCTCAATTTCTTGCATTTCCAAGCGGGATCCGAGCAGAAGCTCTGGAGCTTGGGACTGCTTTGACTTTGCGGTCCCCCCATCAGCGCTGCTCTAATCTGCGCTCGGCAGGAGGATCCGCTTTTCCCTGCGGGATCGCCTATTAACAGCTGACGTTTAGTTTAAACAAAGCCTTGAGATTGTCCAAATATTTGCCTCAAACACACTTTGTGTTTCGCCTCTCGGCTCGGCTCCCCTCGGGTGTGTTCCGCTCTGTTTTTTCCCATCCATCCCGGGTCTCCCAGGCCGCCGGGAGCGCAGGGATGGATCTCGAGTATCACCCGATAAACCTCGAGTTTACGCATGGACTCCCTCCCTCTGCCTGAAACAAAACATCAAAGTGAAGGGAAAATTATCTTCTCGGAGCAAAGTGGGGTTTAAATAATTTACTTTTAGTTTTCCCTTCTATTCTGCAAATCCGAGCAGGCGAAGAAAAGAACAGCAAAGTTCAACACGGAAATAAAAACACTGACTTTCTTCAAACCCACGTTCTCCTCACAGCTCCCCGCTCCCAAAAGGTTCGATTTATACTTTTAATGTAACTAATTATTTGTGGTAATGTGTTTCGGTTCCTGCACGCTTTGTCTCCTCCCCACACCTCCATCCCTGCTCCTCCTAAAACCCCCACACTGGAGCAGCAAAACGCGCTTGGAAAAGGGGTTTGACGCTTCCTCTTGGTAAAGAAAATAAGCAGCTGAAAAACAAGAGCGTGGCTTAAAAAATATTCCCCCCACAGCAAGCGGCTAATGAAGAACAGCAATCCCAGAGAGTCCCAGGGAGCTGCTCATCCCTGCAAACCTGGGGTAGGACTCCATGGAAATAACAACTTCCTACAGAGCTGTGATCTCCACAGCCTGTATTTATTATCTCCCAGCCTCTTCTCCTGGTTCTGCCTTCCATATGAGTTTAAAAAATGCAGATTTCCACACGTTTCTCTAGCTCAGCAGGAGCTGGGCTCTGGGATAACCCTTGGAGCATCAGCACCGGCGTGCTCAGGGTGGGGTTCACTCAGTGGCCAACCCGGTTATGAGGAGCAGAAATGGAGATGAAAAATAAAGAAAGAGCTGACAACAAAGGTTACAACCCGCTGCTCTGCACTCCTCTGGGCTCCAGAGGAATGCTGGGAGGAGGGATGCGCTGCTCTTTGCTTAGGTTGGGGTTTTTGCTGTTGTTTACAGGTATTTTTTGACTCTCCCAGACTCCCAGCTCAGCCCTGCAGCCGCATTCCTGCCCCGTCCCCCTCACGTACTGGTGGTTATAAAGTTGTCTTGCTGCAGAGCAGAACGGAGCAGGAAACAATAATTCTTCCCCAGCCATTCCTGGAAGGTGCCCAGGGTATTTGCTGCTGTAATTCAGGTTTGTCTTGCCGGGCCAAATCTTCAGGAGAAGTCAGCACACTGGCAGGAGATCAGCCTGGAACGGCCCCCAAGAAATTACCTCATTCCTACCATCAGCAAAAGCAGCTCCCAGTAAATTATCCCAGACATTCCCACAGCCTGGTTTCCACAGGCAGCAGCCCAGGAAGACAAGGGTTGCCCCCATGGATTGGGAGCTTTTAGGGATGGGAGGGATGCACAAGGAGATGTCCAGTGTCATTGCAATCCATATTCCAGGAGCTCAGAGAGCACTTCCATGTGCTAACTGCATCCATTTCCATGTGCTAAGTGGATCCACTCACATGTGCTAACTGGATCAACCTCCATGTGCTAACTGGATCCACTCCCATGTGCTAACTGGATCCACCTCCATGTGCTAACTGGATCCACCTCCATGTGCTAACTGGATCCACTCCCATGTGCTAACTGCATCCACCTCCATGTGCTAACTGGATCCACTCCCATGTGCTAACTGCATCCACTTCCATGTCTGCCGTGCTTTCCCCCACACCAAAGCACCAAAACATCATCCAGTGTCATTGACAAAAGGCTGTAAAAATGCCAGTGAGCCATCCTATCCATACACTGAGCCATCCTATCCATACACTGAGCCATCCTATCCATACACTGAGCCATCCTATCCATACACTCAGCCATCCTATCCATACACTCAGCCATCCTATCCATGCACTCAGCCATCCTATCCATACGCTGAGCCATCCTATCCATGCACTTGACCCTCAGCACATCCACTCCACCCAAATCCCAGAGCAGCTCCCAAACCCAGAGCGTGAGCCCCCCATGCCCACAGTCCTGAGCGCCAGCACGAGCTTCCCTTCCCAACAGCACCCACCCCTGCTCCCCCCTACAGCTGCTGGGAAGGCCCCTCCTGAGGATTTTCCCCATTATTTTTTCAAAATTGGTCACACCAGAGGATTTTGGGATGGCTGGATGTCCTCCGAGGGCTGCACCCCTTCCCTGGCCTGGTGGCTGGAGTCACCTACCTGGGCAGCTTTTGGATGCCTCTCTCCTGGTGCCACCGGCTGCTGTGCCTGTGTGGCTCCTTCCCTGCCTGTCTTATCCCCCTCTCGCTAAAAAAAATAATCCAACTTTGCCTCAAGGATAAGTAGAATAAAATGTCACTTACCTATTAGGGGGAAAAAAGAGAAGAAAGAGGGAAAGTATTACACACATATTCTTTGAAATCAGGTCAGCTTAAAGCTTTGAAATGGCAAAAATTGAAAGGTATTTTCCTCCCACTTCCCTTCCTCTCTTTTTTCCCAACTCTTTTAAAGGACTCTCTACTTTCAAAGGTTTCCTGGAGTCCAGTTTTCCCTCTGATATGGTTGGGTTTTTTTTTTTTTCCTCCATGCTCAGCCAATGCCCATCTCCTCCTGTCCCACCTGTGCTGCTTCTCCCCTGAGGGAGCGAAGGAAAGAGCTGGAGAAAAGCAAAATAACAAATAAAGGAGGTGAAAGCAGAGACTTGCAGGATGGTTTAGCATGGAAGGGACCTTAGAGATCTTCCAGTTCCTCTAGACCCAAGCCCCATCCAACCTGGCCTTGAACATTTCCAGGGATGAGGCATCCACAGCCTCCTGTTCCACGGGGGAATTCATCTTTGGTGGCCTCATCTTCACACATCTCAGCACATCCCATGCAAGGCATGGGAAATCCAAGCACCAGAGGAGCTCTGGAAATCTCCCTGCTCCTCCAGGGGCTTTCTCCAGCTCATTCCTGAACAATTTAAGGCAAATTCTCTGACCCTCATCCTTTCCTGTGCTATCTGCAGCCTAACTGGCCCTATCTCTGAGGAAAGCTGAGTGCCAAAAAGAGATATTTGCTATTAAAGAGTGGTTTTATCATCCCCATCCATCTGCCTGCCCACCTTTACAGCACATATATGAGCTACATATAGAAAACCTCAAATGTAGGAATGTGATATACAGGAGTGTGGGCCTGATAGTTCTGAGCCTGAGAGAATTTTCAGTCTGCTAGTAACTGTTAATTCTTTCCCAAGAGAATTTTCCTCAACAAGGTCCTTCTCGCATAACAATCTAGGTAAACAATATTCTTTTCTCATAACATTTTTTCCTCAGCTGGTGTTTTCCATTTCTGTAGTTTCACCCATGAAATTTGAGAGGTGTCGTTCCTATGCACCAATCCTGTTCACTTTGTATCATTGCATGTTATAAAATAACAAGAATTGCAAATAAAGCCTTCTATTTCTTTGCCTTCTGAGATATTAGAGTTTCAGGTCCTTGTTTTGTGTCCTACACCTACACAGGAAGGGAGAGAAATTTCTCCCAAACAAGAAGGGGGAGGAATTTGGTCTCATCCCTCCTGATCCCTCTGCAAAGCATCTCCAGCCCCACGAGCTGCCTGGAGGGGAACACTACGGGTGCATTTACAATGTGGTGGTTCCTCATTCAGGCTGAGCATCCTGCTGACAATTCCCACCAGGAGCAGAGGGAACAGCTGGAGGACCCCTGCATCCATCCATATGCCTCTGCCATGTGCAGGGCTGCAGCAGCAGGGACGGGGACAGGGACAGGGACAGGGACTGTCACACAGCACAGAGCAGAGCACGTCCTGCTGCAGCCTGGGCTCCTCTGCAGCGCTGCATCCCCAGGCCCTGCTCCTTCCTGGGCAGGCTGGGGCTTGGTTCAAAACCCTTCCTGCTTCAGACTGGCTCAGTCTATTGCTCTGATGAGGGTTTTATTATTATTTATTATTATTTTTATTTTTGCACTGTTATTATTGTTATTATTATTATTATTATTATTATTATTATTATTATTATTATATTGTAAAGCACCAGACTGAGACAGCCCAGCAGCCCCTGTTTGGAGTGAGAGGCTGGAGCACCACGTGCTCCATCACCTGTCCCTGTGGTCACACTGCCAGTCAGCTGCATCAGTCAGGTGCTTCATCCTCACCTCCCTCTTCCTCCTCCTCCCCTTGAGGGATTCACAAATTCCCCCCATCCCAACCCTGCCTGCTCTCACACCTCTCTTTTGTGGGTACATGAGACAAAAATCCCTTTTTCTTCCCTGCAAAGACCTGAAGGTCCAGGCCCACTTGGAGGATGCTCTAAGGAAGGACATTGAGATCCTTGAACACATCCAGAGGAGGCAGCGAGGCTGGTGAGGAGCTGGGAACACAAACCCTGTGAGGAATGGCTGAGGGAGCTGGGCTTGTTCAGCCTGGAGAAAAGGAGACTCAGGGGTGACCTCATCACTCTCCACAGCTCCCTGAAAGGTGCCTGTGCTCAGCTGGGCTTGGGCTCTTTCTCCAGGCAGCACTGACAGAACCAGAGGACACAGCCTCAAGCTGTGCCAAGGGAAATCCAGGCTGGATATCAGGGAAAAGTTTTTTACAGCAAGGCTGATAAAGGACTGGAATGGTCTGCCCGGGGAGGTGGTGGAGTCACCATCCCTGGATGTGTTTAAGAAAAGCCTGGATGTGGCACTGGGTGCCAGGGTTTAGTTGAGGTGTCAGGGCTGGGTTGGACTTGATGATCCTGGAGGTCTCTTCCAACCCAGTGATTCTGGGATTCTGTGAAGTGCTCTGCAGTCCCAGCCCAGAGCCAGCAAATGAACCCTGCTGTAATTCAGGGATTTCTCGTTCTAACACATCCTGAAATATAGGAGTGGTGACAGCCTGCCTGCTCCTCTCCCCCTTAAACTCCCAGGGTTTTCTCTAACACCATCCCAAAATCAGGAGTGGTGACAGCCTGCCCACTCCTCACCTCCTTCAATTCTCAGGGCTTTCTCTAACATCATCCTAAAATCAAATGGTGACAGCCTGCCCGCTCCTCACCCCCTTTAACTCTCCGGGTTTTCTCTAACATCATCCTAAAATCAAATGGTGACAGCCTGCCTGTTCCTCACCCTCTTAAACTCCCAGGGTTTTCTCTAACACCACCCCAAAGTCAGGAGTGGTGACAGCCTGCCCGCTCCTCACGCCCTTCAGCTCCCGTGGTTTCCCCACTCTCAGATCAGAAGTGGCTGTGCTGGGTTTCCCTCTCTCCCTGCCTCCCGCCGAGGGTTCGGAGCAGGAGGTGCGGGCAGAGCTCAGGCTCGGCTCCTGCCCACGGCAGCGAACCCAAACTCGCGGAGCAGCCGCGGCGCCAGGCTCGGCACAGCCATCGCTAGATGGGGACAGAGTCCCGCCGAGCCCGGGAGCGCCCCGCTCCCCCCGGTCCGGGCACTGGGATGCTCCGGCCATGCCGAGAGCGACCACAGCCCCCTGGGCCCGCCCCGGTCATCACCGCAAAGCTCGAGTGGGAATGTGAGAAAACCCTTCTGGGAAAACCCAGGGTGAGAGCCAAACCCTTCGCTGCGGTCTGCCTGTCCCCCCGCCGCGTCCCGCAGCATCCCCCGCTGATCCCATTCCACTTCCCCAGCAAAGAGCTTGGATTTATTAGCAGCTTCCCGAGATCTCCCTCTGCAACAACTATTCCTTCGAGAGGAGCTCTTGCTCTCCTTTCTCTCTGTTTTTTAGCAAGTTTTCCTGCGCACTGGGGGTTTTTGTTGTTTGGGTTTTTTTGGGGTTTTTTTCCCAGGGAGCATATTTATTGATTTTTCACACTGGGCAATGCAACACGTTCTGCACCTGCGGGAATCTTCATTTGCAGGACCCACCATCCCCTGTGGAACAGGAGGGACAGAAAATGCGTGACAGCTTTAAACTGTTGCTGCTGTCACCCAGCAGGACACAGGTCCGCGGCAAGCACATAAAAACATTCCTTTTTTTTGTTCCACAGTGAGAAAAAAAATGATGTGTTTTCCCAACTGACAGAATTTACCTGGTTAAAATCCTGTCCAGGAGAAAAATACTGCAGCTGGCCCTGGGATGTTGTGGAGAGTCAGATCAGCACCAAGGGCAGAGCCACTGAGGACCCTCCCCACAAATAACTGAATATCTCCAATATTTTCCCAATTCTCTGCTTAAAACACCTCATTCCAGCCACAGCAAAGCAAATGGATCCTCTCCAAGGATCCAGGGAGGGATGCTGCATCCCTTATTGCTGATCTTCAAGAACCTCCTTTACCAATATCTGTAAGTACATCCCAGGCTCTAGGATCCCCTTCAGCCCCACGCTCCCTCAGGAGAGGTGTTCCAGTCCTTCTCCCCTTTCCAGGCTTGGGAATCTCCCACAGCCCTGCAATTCCAGTGTGATGGAGGGGAAGGCACAGCCCTCGTGGTTCCTCAGAGCTTCCCTTCTGCACAGCAGGATTTGGAGGGGTTTGGAAGACACCAGAAGACATTTCACTAACCCAGCACTCCTCTCCCTCCTGCCAGCCCTTTTTGCTCCCCAATATCATGGGTGTCAACCCTTGTCCTTGTGGCACCTTGTTGCATTAATCTCTCAAGGCAAGGGAGGGGGGAAAAAACCCAATAATTATTTTAAAAATCCATGAAAAAAAAAAAAAGGTAAAAGGAAGGAGGATTAAGCCAGAGAAGAGGGATGTGCAAGGGGTTGCTATTATCAATGCCAGGACCTTGATCCCTCCCCTGCAGTTTCTTCAAGGCTGAGAGTGGTAACTAAAAGGGGGATAACAAATTTGGGAAAAGAGGGTTCAGGCACTGGAGAAGGAGAGGTCCCAGTGTCCAGGAACCAGGAAAAGCCATGTCCATGGCACACAGAACCACCTAGGAAACTCAGAATTCCTTCCCTCTCACTGCTACTTTTAATAACCAATTAATATTTCGTCAACAAGTAGCTGTGCTAAATCCGAGGAGATGGATTTCGCAGGAGGGGTATTTCATGTTAAATGAGCACTGACTCATCAGCAGCATTTACTGGGGATTACGGATTAGCCTCGTGCCCAGGATCCATCACCACAAATCCAGCGGGAAGGCAGCTGCCAGCGGGGCCAGCACGGGGCTGTCCCACGGCAGGGAACACCTGGGGAAATCCCACAGCCCCTCTGAGGGGCCCCTCTCAGGCACAGCCTTAAAAGGGACGTTCCAGGACAGGATGGGGACCCCAACCCATGATTCCAGACAGTTCCATGTGGGCTCAGTATTTTCTAGGCCTGAGAGAATTCTCAGCTTGCTAACCTGCAAGCTCCTTTCCCAAGGGAAAACTTTCAACAGTTTCCTTTCCTAAAACATCCTTCCCTATTTTCCCAGATGTGGGAATGAGGGTCGGTCAGGATGGTGATGGGATGAACAGAGATGAGAGATCTCTGGAGTCAGGGCTGGGTTTGGAGCGTGCAGTTTATTGCACAGGGCGTGGGTGAAGGGGCCCTGCCACGAACTGCCAGCCACAGCTCAGAGCAGGGCTGAGAGAGTGAGAAGAGAGCGAAGAAGAAGAGGAGCAAGAGAAAGAGAGAAAAAAGAGAGTAAAGTTCCCATTACAATACATTAAATCTTCTTCTATACTGAATATTCTAATTTACACCAACCAATCTAGTACAAGATACAAATCCTACAGCATTTACACACAGCCTATAAGAATCATTACATTACCACACTGTGTTATATTTTAAACCCTAAAAACGACTCTTTGGACCCCTTATGCCAAGCCAGCAGGGTCTGCTCTGACCCTTGGATTCTTGGTAAGGAGAAGGGCATTGTTTAATCAATTAATTTAATTGTTTGACCTTCAGCTGGCCATACCATTGTTTTCCAGTTGTTCAGTAACTAAAGCTCAGCATCTTAGACACCGAAACTTGCCTTCAACTCTATTTCACTTATAAGTTTCATATTCTCAAAATCTAAGCCATCATATTTATAAGGCCTTCCTGTTTCATCTTCCCCAACACCCAAATATTTCTAAATGGGCAGCAGTTTTCTCAACACAATCTTCCTCAGCTGTTGTTTACCAATAGGAAGAGGCACAGTCCTACTGACCAATGAATCCTTTTTAGCGAAGCGTGCTATAAAAGGAACCAAGAAAATTGTAATAAAGCCACCTGATGTTCTCATGCAAAACTAGAGTCCATGTCTCCTTTTCGTGTCCTGCTGCGACAGTTCCCCCTGCTAAAATATGGCACAGCACAGAGCTGGGATTGAGCAAAGTGGGTACGCAGCACAAGGGATGGAGGGGAGCATCCCTAATTATCAATCCCTGAAAAACAGGGCAAGCAGCATCCCAACCTGCAAAACATTCTGCAGAGGGATCTCCCTCTCCAAGCATGTTTTGCCAAGGCTGGATTGGCTGTGCAAAGGAGCAGAAAATACAAGGTGGGTCCTTCCATCCCTGGAAGTGTTCAAGGCTGGGTTGGACAGGGCTTGGAGTGAGCTGCCTGAGTGGGAGGCATCCCTGGTTTGGAATCAGGTTGTTTTAAACCTCCTTCCACCTGAAACCAATCGAGGATTTTAGGATACAGGAGCACTGGGCTGTGGCAGACAGCGTGGAAAGCATCATGTCTCTGATTTGAAGGAAAGCTCACCCTGCACAGTCCTGTCTCTGCTGAGCAGCAAAATCTGCTCCCGATGCTCTCTCCCCTCTAACCCAGCCAGGAGACCCCCAGGCACTCCTGCCCTCCCACAGATCCCCCTCAGGCTCAGCTCAGCCTGGCTTTGTTCACGGGGTCCCCTCCCCAAGGAAAGTGATTCCCTGCTGATCCAAATGCCAGTGGCAGCTTCCCCAGCCCCCTTGCAGCCCATCCCCTCGGGGAGGCAGGGTGGGATCCGGGCACAGCCGGGCTCTGCTCCGCCACTTATCAGTGTTGCTTCTGCTGGAGGAGGTGATTAACTCCCTGACCTGCCAAGCTTTAACGCGACCTCCGAGAATAGATAGAATCTTGTTATCTTGTAATGAGTTTTATGGCTTATTTCAGTACATTTTGGCCATGTTTCTCCAGTGATTAAGGCAATTATCAGCCTGTGCGTTTCAGGATTATGAATTATGGAGCCTCTGAAAGGCTACAGAGATTTAATATCTCTCAGCGTCCCTCTGCCTCACTTCTAGCACTTAACTGGCTCTAGACTCTTTCTGTTTGGAGCATGGGAATGAGGGCACAGCAGAAGAATTATGCATCAAAGCTTGTGAGCGGGATGCAGCCCTGACAGTGAATAACAGAATATTTAACACTGCGTGACCCGGGGGTGCAGGGCACAGTCACATCCCAGCAGGGATGCAGGGGGTGCCTGTCAGGGAATGGGGAGCAGAGCCTGGGTGTCCTGGCCCTTGCAGGAATGAGTCATAGATTCCAGGGCTGGGATTTGGGGGATGTGATTTAATCCCAAACAGAGGCAGGGGAAGGCTGGTCCATCTGAGCTGGCCTGTGGCTATTTTGGGGCACAGTGTCTCACCTGGCTGGGGACACCCAGTCCTACTTGTGGCCCTCTCCCTGGAGTGCCCTGTCCCGCCTGAAGCTTTTTTAGAAACCTAATGCCACTGAGCAGCTTAGGCCTGGACTGCACACACGGGATTAGCAGGGACAGGACATGTCCCATCAGACCTTAACTGGGCTTGGACCTGCTCAGAGCTGTCCTGGGCAAAAGGCAGAGCCAAGCTGGAGCCACCCACGAGGACAATGGCAGTGGCACCTTGCTCTCCTCAGAGGTTTCAGAGCACCTCAAGAAAAGGTACCAGCTTTTGTGGAAGGGGAAACTGAGGCACGATGTGTTGCTGCTGGGAGTGAAATCCACTTTCAGCCTGCAACTCGAGGATGGGGTTGCCATGAACTAAACCAGTCTGAGCCAAGCCTGAACTGGAGCTGTGTGAGGGCAGGACTGACTGGGGGTGTCCTGGGTGGATAAGGAGGAGAGAGCATCAGCAGCAGGATTTGCTGTTCAGCAGCCCTGCCCTGGGCACGAAACCAAATGGCAATCCTTGCCCAAATCCAGCCCTCCCCACACAGGCCCAGGCTGCACCAAACCCATGCCCAGCACCCTCCTGCTTGCAGGGCCTCACTGCACAGCCCAGAGGCACAGAGGACATTTGGAGGCTCTTACAAACCCCCAGATCCCACCTAAATGTAAAAATACTCTGTTTCCCTGTCCCTGCCTGCAATGGGGACAGCTGAGGCCAGGCAGGGCCAAGTCCCGCTGCCATCACTCATCCTTAGCACCATCCAGATGGAGCCTTTTAACGATCTTGATCCACGCTTGGTTTTATTTTTATTTTTTCCTCCCTGCAAATGATCACTAGAACTTGATGGCTGCTTGGGAAAACACAGACGACAGCAGAAACCTTTTGGTGCGAGGAGCTGTGCTGGCTCAGCTTCCTCCTCTCCCCCTTCACACGGATGCGGGTGCTTTCTCCAAGCAGAAACACGAAAAATATTAATTTTGCATAGAAATAAAATTAAGCTTTTTGGAAACGAGCTTCGAGAAATAAAGCCGTTGCTTGAGTTAATTAAGAAGTGATTCCACTGAAAGGCTGTAATAAAAGCTTCACAGAGCAGGGCACACTGAGCTGCTGCCTCAGGCCGGGATGGGGAAAGACCTGGGCACCATCCTGGGGAGGTGATGGGGAAGGGCTGATCCCAGCCCTCACTCTGCCCCCTTTGCTCTGCCCCATCTGGTCCCCATCCCTCACCCTGCTGCTCACCTGGTGCCTCTCCCAGCTCTGGACTCGAGTCATTCCACAAAGCACTGGATGCCAAAAATATGCAAAGCCAGGCTTCCCCCAAGGGGTGCAAGTGCCTCTGCCCTCCGCGAGATGACAGATAAAATCCCCTGTTACTGGAGGAAGGTAATTTGACATAACAGCTGTTCTGACATTCTCTCCCTATGGATATTGCCTGCAATAAGAATGCAAATCAGCACTCTTTGCACTTCTCCTGGAGAGCAACTTTCACCTGAGAGCACTTTTGAAACGTGAACTCATTACCACCTGCCTCCTCCGGAGCTGCTCTGCCCGGCTGCCTCTGCCCTGGCCACAGCCACCCAGGGACAGAACCTGCACCCTGCGGGCCGGAGCAGTGGGAAAACCAGGAAACTTGTCCTGAAACCACTGATCATCACCTTGCCTCAGTTTCCACAATGCAAAAACCAGGATCAAAATGCCTGTGGTGGTAAAAGAGCTGGAGATGGAGCAGAGACAAAGGTTGGAGGCAGCAAAGAGCTTGGGGTGACTTCTCAGAGGTCATCAAGTGTCGCAATAGAACACGAAAAGAAGACACGAACTCTGTTCCAGTGCACAGGGCAAAGACTCTCTGACCTTTATTCTGTGTGACCCTAATTATATAGTATTTCTACTCAGACTATAGATTAGAGGTTAAGGTTGCCATCTTTCCAGCCACATTAGTCAAACCTAAAGTTTATCAATTGTTCCCTCCTCAAAAGAAGAATGGAAAAGATGGCTAGCATTTACCATATACTAGTAATAAACATTACTTCTATTTATAACACTCACATAAGAAAGAATTCAGAAACTATGAAGACATGAGAAGGCTGAAAGATCAAAGCAACAATCAAGCACCTTTCCTCCAAGTCAGAATGAAGCCACCCATCCGTAGAGCCCTCCCTGAGTGCTCTGATCCTCTGGGATGATGGGCTGTGCTGGTGTCAGAGCCGTTCCAAGGAGGAGGAACCTCCTCACCCTTCCTCCCCATCGCTCCAGTGCCTGGGCAGAAGAGGCTCCAAACCTCGAGTGAAAATGGTGAGTGTCCTGCTGCTCTCTGTGTGGCAGCTACCAATTATCCCTGGAATTTATGGGCTCCCGGGATGCACGCAGATGGAAACTTAACTCAACAGCAGCCTCGGATCATTTGCCATTCATTCCACAGCGATGCCTGGTTGGCAGCTGACCCCTGTGGAATTAATGCTGCCCTGCACCCACCCCACTGCAGGCTGGACTCGCCAAATTTGCACCACAGCCCAACAGGAGAAGGGAAAAGATCCCAATATCCTCCCCTCCAGATGGGAACCATTCAGCTTTCCCCATCCACGGGGACCCAGAGCCACGTCCGGCATCCTGCCAGCCGCCCCCTCATCGAGCATGCAGGGGGGCTTGCTCCCTCCTGTTGATGATATTTTACTTTGTATAATTAAACCTTAATGAGAATAGGGACCAGAGCTTCCCCAGTGAGCCTCGTAACCTCTGAACGAGGGAGCCACTCGGATTCCTAATTAATAAACACCGATTGGTACACAAGGCAGGGAGCTCCGAGCAGGGGCCAGCCCGGCACCCCCATCTGCCAACGTCCTTCCTGGGGAGCTGCAGTTCCAAATTCCCCAGGCAAAACAAAAGCAGGATTGATTCCCTGGCGGCTGCTCTAAGTCCTCAGCTACTGGATTAAAACACAGTTATCACCACTCCATTGCTTCTGTCAATCTAGACCCGATTTTATTTCATTTTTTTCCCCCTCCTGCGGTTGAGCATTTTGATTAATTCAAATCACATCACTCCCAGACAAGTCACAGGGATTTACTATCCACTGGAAAACAGATGTACAGGTGGACTCAGGCTCCTCCACGTCCGAAGACTCAGGTTTGAGCTGCTCTGGCAGACAGAAAACCACCTTAACCTTAAACTCAGCACGGGGGAGCCTTGGGGAGCCAGGCTAAGCTGGAGCATTCCCATCCATCTCTTCAAACAAGCCCTGCAAAACAAATGTCACAACAAAAGGGATGTTGGACTGCGGAGCGTGCAGCCCCCTCCAGCCTGCAGGAGATGCTCCAAGGCATCCCGAAATGCAGGGTTTGATGGATGGAGGAGGGATGCTGGCAGCGCAGGGACGGGGTTTAAACTTTATGTTGGAAAAATGTCAATTTTTCCATCCTGCAACACAGAGTATGGCACTGGTTCAGCCTGACCAATTAAATTAAACCTGTTAGCAACTCCTCTGTTATCATTTTCAGTTGAGTTGGTGGAGCAGCAGATATTTTTTTCCTCAACAGACACCCCCTAAGGTGCTTCTCACCACCAAGGCAACAGTGCTCTGACAAAACAGGAAAAATTTAAAATCCCCCATCCCACAGAGGAAACCAAGCCCCAGAGAGGAGAATTTGACAACATCTATGGCAGAGCAAGAAAGGAAAATCAGGTTTCCTGAGCCCTCCCCCAAGGACTGGGCCCTCCTCACTCTCCAAACCAATGAAACCCCCGAAAATGGACACACTTAAACAGGCTTAACCCTCCATTAAATCAGTTCAGTCTCACTTGGTAATTTACTGTTGCAAGCAAAATCAATTTTAGCAAAGGTTAAACTAGTTCTGTCTGTATTAGGAGTTTGCACCATTTTAAATAAATTGATTTAAAATCAATTCACTTGATTTTGTGCAAATTTCTGATACAAGCAAAAGCATTACTAAGCTCAGTTCGAGTTTCAGACAGGTGCTTGTTTTATTTCCTTGCTGGTGATTTCCCAAAAGATGTCAAATGCCAAATTTGGATGACAATTTTAAGGAATGATGAAATCTCCATAGTTAACCCAGCTTTAAATAGTGATTATTCCTTATAAAATCAGGATACTCCTCCTAAAAGAAGCAGTATTGCCCCAAGTTTTCTGGGCAGCACAGAAGATTCCAACCTCCTTTTCCCAAGCAACCAAAGGAGAATCAATACACAAAAAAAAGCTTTTCATTTCTTTGTTCCCCATCCTGGGCTACTGCCCTGCCCTTTCCTCTTTGGTGGTCCAGGCTTAGATCATGAGCGGGCCCAGGTGTGGTTTCAAAGCATCTTTAGCATGATGAGGACTTAATAATAACCCATCTCTTCAATTCCTCCAAAGGCCTCTCCGAAATGAGGCCATGAAAGCACCCTATTGACTGCCTGTCCCATCACAGGGTGGAAAAAGGAATAAAAATAGCTCGAGATCAGTGCAAGGAAAAAAAACCCCACCAAAGTCCCCTCCCTTTGTCAGGCAGAACTGACCTCTCATCCCACGAAGAATAACCCCCAGCAGACTGCCAAAAGCTTGGAAGGAGCAGGGAACCATTTGATTTTCACCCCCGTGGGCTGCATAAAACAGGGAGGCAGGACCTTTTGTGTGCATCATCATCATCATCATCATCATCATCCCTAACCCAAAAATCCCCGGAGCGTGAGGAGCCATGGAGGGGCTGGGGGGACACAGAAAGGCAAGGGCTGGGACTGCAGTGCTGAGGAGCAGGAGGGTGGAGGAATCACCCAGAACTGGGGTAGGAGAGCTCTGGTCTCATCCCAAAGGAGCTGAGGCCTGGATTCCCCATTGCCATCCCCTGGGAGCTGCAGGAAGAACCTTGGCAAAGGTTTCTCCCCCACCCCACAGATGACGTGATGCCCTGGAACAGTTCATTCTTCCCCAAGTCTGCTGAACTCTCAGCTCTGTAACGCCTCGGGGCAGGAGGTGTCACAGGGCAATTGCATCCCCACTAAAATTTTTATTGTGGATATAAAATTCCTCTGTATCAGCCTTAATTTTGTCAATTTTTAATTCTGTAGGACATTCCTTGGATGCTGAATTAAGTGAGAGCCAGAAGCAGCTGCAGCTCAGCTCCCCTCCAGCACCAACCCTCCTGTGAGAGAAGTTGTGTTGTCCAAGGATGTCTCATCCCTGGAAATGTCCAAGATGGGGCTTGGAGAAACCTGGGATAGTGGAAGATGTCCCTGACCATGGCAGGAGAATGAGATGAGCTTTAAGGTCCCCCTCAAGCCCAACCATCCTGGAATTTTATGAGTCTGTTCACACTGAAAGACACTTCAGAGAAGAACTGAATTATTTGGCAAACAAGACCCTGATCCCAGTGTCCTGGTCCTCTAAATCCTTCCAGCTCTCCCATCCCCAGGCATTCCAAAAGGAAATATTTGCAGGTTCTATATTTTATGGCTGAGGATGCAGCGAGTGATGTGCAGAGATTGGTTTTTCTTTCCCAGCTCTAAAAGATGGAGAGGAAAAGGATCAGAGGGGAAGGGAGAGGATTTGTGGATTTGGAGGAGGGAGCTGAGGAGAGGACAAGGTTGGAAATTTCCTCCTGGCAGCCCTTTTCAAGAAGAGTATTAGAATTTATTTTCAATTATACACAAGAATAAGCTGTCTGCAGTATAGTTAACTTTCAATTTCAACCAATTTTCGACACATTCAATCACAGATGCCTCAGTGATTAAGAATCTATGTTGCAAAACAATTCCCACTTTGCAACAATGCAATCAAACACATCTACAACTCATAACCCATTATCCAAGAGTTTTTCAGCTCATTGGGGAAGTGAAATGGGATTCACCAAGCATGCCCTTTTTTTACCCAGTGAGCCCCCAAGCTCATTTGCAAACAGAGCTGTGACTCCAAACAACCCACACGGGGATTTTTTTTTTGTGGTTTGTGTTGCTTTTCCTCTCTCTCCGGAGATGCTGAAGTGCAAGGCTGGGATGCAGGATGCTGTTGGGAGGCTTGGAGCTGGATGGGAAGGCAGTGGGGGGCTGCAGGGGGCTCTCCATCACCCATAAAGATGAAAGGATGGGGAAGGCTTTGGAAAAGCTGCTTCATTTGCAACTGGCTGCTTTTTCCCCACCTTTTTTTATCTTTGAACAATGCTGCAACTGACAGTGACACACAACAGGTCACAGCCAGCAGCAGGCTGGACCCCTCCCCACGCTGGGCTTGGAGATGCCCCCCAGCCTTCCCCCATCCTGCTGCTGCTCCCGGGAAGGAGAGGAGCTCCCCCAGGATTCTCAGGGTTTTGATGGCTACAGGAAATCTCCTGCCCCTGCAGCCCCAGGAAGTACCGGATAAACGGAGCCTCTGCATGGCAAGCACACTGATGCCTTGTTGGGCTACCTAAACCAGAGGCCAGACAAAATTAGGAGAATAAAAAGCAGTTCTGTTTATTGAAGGGCCTTCAGGTACATTGAGGGCAGACAAAGCCCCCCAGGGGCTGCACCCAAAATGGACAGTGGGCACGGGTTTGCACACTTGGATCAGTTTGGGCCATTTGCATATTGGGGGTTCATCTTCCAATTCCAGCTCCAGGGAATGAAGTCATTGACCCCAAGTTTGCTGCCCCCAACTCACTTTTGTTTCCATCTCTCAGGCCTGAGGCAGTGAGGTGTCCTTGATTGCCAGGCCTGGAGAGGAATTGTTGTGTCTGCCCAAACTGGGGAAGCAGCAGCTCATAGTGTGTGTGGAGTTTAGGGTTATACACTAAAGAATTGCAGGATTACGGATAGGTGAAAAACAGAAAAGCTAAACTCCTAAGGCATCAATGCCACTGGGGCTGTGACTTCAAACCCAAGATGTTTCCTCTCCAGAGACTATTTTGAGTAGATAAATATGATTTGGAGCTGCACAGACCCCCCTACTCCAACCCTCAGGAGCAGAGCAGCCAATTATCCCTGCTCCTAGAGGTGCCTCTGTGTCCATCTGCAATTCCACGCACGGAGCGTGATTGTCCAGCCCCGCTCACAGGGACCTCTCCAAAGGCCATCGGATCCCTCTGGGAAGGGACACGTCACAGCTGAAGATGCTGGGAATAGAAGGGTTCAGGCTGATGGGAGAGCAGGAGGAGGATTTTAAAGCTCGCTGAGCCTGGAGGAGAGGCAATAAAGCAGCTGAAGGAAATTACTTTCCTGGGTAAAGTGTCGTTTTGTCAAGACCAAAGTTCTCCCTGGGAACGAGTTGATTTTGAGTAAAAACCATCAGGAGCGAAAAAAAAAGAACTGTGAGGGACCAGGTGTTTGAGTGACACACTTTGGAAAAGCAAAGTAGAAGTGCCACAAAGCAGCTGCACAGACCTCAGATTGCCTCCCTGTGCTCTTACACTCTGTGCAAAGTGCACTGAAGACGCCTCAAATTCCCTGTTCTGCCCGGATTTGGGGCAGCAGGCACAGGCAGCAGGATGGGATCCATGGAAGCAGATGGATGTACCCACCAAGGGATACCCCTGGCAGAAGCTGGGCTCCCCATCCCAAGGGACCCCAGGTGCACCCCCTGCACCAGCTCCTCTCTCCCTTGCAAGATGACAAATAACAATTTCAAACTGGGGAAGACACCTGGGAGAGCCGAGGCACTTGTGCTACAAGATAATTAGAGATTATTATAATCGAAATTTCATTGCCACATCAAACTGTGTCTTTTAGCATTAATTAATCTCCTCTCCCAGCCTCTGAGCACTCCCGGCTCCCGCGCTGTAGGACAGCAGCTTGTCAAACACACCAAAGACTTGCATCTCATTACCTTATCAGAGGGGGTGAATGGGGAGCTGGGGAGCAGCACTGACACATTCCCCAGCACAGCCAGGGACCTGAGGACGCCCGCAAAGCCACTCCTTGGATTGCAAACTTGTCAAACAAGGCACGCGAGGGACCTTCATCCCCCCACCGCACCCTCCTTCCTCTACCTCTTGCCCCTCCTCGATGAAAACAGGCCTGGCAAAGATGCTGCTTTGTCCCCCTGCGCTGTATGACCTTGAATAAACCATAAATGAGAATGGATGGCATCCCTGCAGGGCATGGAGTGCTCATTCCTTGGCTCCTAGGAGTCGGTGCAGCCGTGCTGCTATCCCGGTTAAGGTGTAAAAATTCCCCTTCAATATCCCATTCCCAGCCTGGTGCATGAGGCTTCCCTCCTCCAGGAGTTTTGGGGAAGGTGTGAGGCTAAATCCAGTTTTCTACATGAGGTTGACAGCAGCTGCCGCATGAGACCAGGCAAGACTGACCTTGAATAACCGAAGAAGCAGAGGGAAGCTGGACCCAGCTAAGGGCAAATCCAGACCCTGTTTAAAAGCTCTCAGCACCCCTGAAAAAACCCAAACCAAACAAAAATCCACCTGCAAGAGGAGAAACCTCAGCACAGGAACATACTGCCTCCCTTTCAGCAGCAGCTGAAGGAATTGGGCACCCCCAGCCCCCCCAAAAAAAAACCTGGCCAGGGCTGTGTATATATTGGTGCTATGCATGAGGTGCTGTATGTTCTAGTCATTGATTCTCCACTCCTTCCATAGCTCAGCTGGAAATAAATATCCTCTCCCTTGTTTCCACCTCTCCACTCCCCCTTTCCCCATTATTGGCTTTCTGACGGAAGGCTTTAATTTATTCCCCCTGCCATATCTTTGTGCCGCTGTTTTCCAGCGCTTTACACCATATATTACCCACCGTCCTGTGTCATTTAACTCCACAAAGCACTCTGAGATACAGTTTGCTTGAAGGATGCTGGAGCCATTAATCCTGATTCCACAGCCCTGCGGAATGCCCGTGGCATTGCCACTGTGCACACACACACACACACACACACACACACACACACACAGAGCCCTTTCCTGGCTGCTTTTACAGCCAGCTCTCCATTGAAACACACCCCCAGCCCTAATTTAACACCAAGACAATAAAATCGAGCCCCTCCTGACCACTTGTGGCTTCTCCCCATTCCTATTGTCCAGGCAGAACCTCGTGGGTGCAAATGGCCCCAGCTCCAGGAGAGCATGGTGAGCAGCCGGACCAAGGCAAGCAGAAACCAGTATGGGGAGGGGAATACCAGTCTCCTTCGCCCTGGAAAATGGGACAATGAGATGATGAAAAACACATCAGCCAGAGCAGATCCTCTCCTCGGAGCCGCTCCGCGCCGCGCTGCCTGCAAATTGCTCACCAGAGGGAGAGCTTTGATGAAAAATAGAAAGGGGGACAAAAAAAAAATTTAATGGAACGGAAAAAAGATGTCATTTATTTTATTTATTTATCGGAATATTTCCGCGTGGGGAGAGGGGGACGGGCATGATTATTCATGGGATTCCACACGGCAGGCTCCGCAGGGAAACGCCGCCGCCGCGCTCGCGTCCCTGCGCCGCCTGACACGTCGTTAGGGTGTATTAATTGTGCCAGAGTGAGGGATGAGAGAGAACCCAAAGAGCTCTCTCCCACCTCTGCAAAGCCAGGAATGAGCAGCTCCAGCTGCAAGAAGCAGTGGCTGACCTCCACAGCTATCCCGGCTGGAAAAGGGAAACAATTCCCAACCCAAAGCCTCGTGCTCCTGCCTAGTGCACAGAACGAGAGCTGACTTGATTTAAAATCGTGCCTGTCCTCAGCATCGCTGCCCCAACAGAAATCTGTGCCTGCCGTGGCATTTTCTGTATGCCTCCAGAATCGCAGAATCATGGAATGGTTTGGGTTGGAAGGGACCTCAAAACCCACCTCATTCCACCTCCTTCCACAGGCAGGGACGCTTTCCCCTGAAACAGGGGGAATTGATCTCATCAGGAAGGATATTTTCCTGTTGTTATTTTGCTCATGGTGGAACTGAGGCACTCGGGCAGCAGCCTGGTTTTCCCCAGGCCATGCAATGCTGGAGCAGCAGCGCTGTGGCTCCTGCCTGCTCCTCCTCTCCCAGGCCGCTCTGGGGATGCTGCATTTCAGTCACGCCTGCTTTTCCTGCCGCACGCACGGGGATTTTAACAGCCTTCCACTGGCACGGTGACGGAGCTGCAAGGTTTGTGGGGAGAGCTGATACCTTTCATTGGAGCAGCTGAGGCAGGTGGGAAAAGCCATTTTTGTGCTGAAAACCCAGATCTGATTGAGCTCTGACGAAGGGATGCTGCATTTGTCCACCTCCTCTGGCAGCCTAATAAAACCTCGCTCCCACCAACTTTTTCAAACAAGGGAGCAGCAAACAGCTGCCAGCCCCCACCTCCTGCATTCAAACATCCACAAAACCCCTTGGGATATGCAAATATCTCCATGATTTCCCAGAAATCTCACAAGCAAGAAACTAGTGCAAGGCCCTGAACAACGGGATGACCTTAAATTCCTACTTGGATTCAAGCAGAACACTCACAAGTCGCTTTTTTTTGGAGCTAGTGGGGATCAGTTTTTTGAATTTGTGGGAGAAAAGGAGTTGTTTTGGAAGCCACAAGCACTTTGTTGCCATTACTGAAGCCAAAATAATGGCCCACCTGGAGACACACTCCCCTGCACACAGCTCAGCATTCCTGGGATGAGGAAGGGAAGAAGTCTGAAGAGAGTTGGTTTTGCGGTTTAGTTGTTTGGGTTTTTTTTTTTAAAAATCACTATAATTTAAAGGCCAAAGCTCTAACGAGTGCACAAGGGCAAGAGGCGACAAATGCCTCGGCGAAAAATACAAAATTACCATTTTAATGGATGAGTGTTGACTCCCTGGCTCTCCCCGGGGATGCCTGTTTGATTTCCTCAGCTTGTTAGCACAAGGATTTGACACAAGCGATTAATGCTGAGTTCATTAAGGGGGGGGTGAGTGCTTTTTTTGCCTTTCCACTGGATTCAGCATGGGGAAAAAGGCTGGGGGGAAATCAGGGAATCAGTGGTAGGGAGCTCCTGCCCCTGAGGGTGCAGAGGATGGAAGCAGCTCATCACACCAGTGTCCAACAGCATCAGTCTTAGAAACACTGCTCATTTCGGGGCTCAGGCTTCAAATCCCTGCCCCCTGCACCCTCACATCCCAGGGATGGCAGGAATTGCCCTCCTTTGCACCCTAAACTATCACAACAGAAACCAGCTTGGATCCCAAAGCCTGAAAACAACCAACCACCACATTCCCTGGCAAGATCCCAGATCTGTAGAGGGGATAAACTGAGACAGAGTGCTGGGAATGGCTGGGAAGGGCTGGGAAGGGCTGGGAAGGGCTGACCTTGCCCACAGGCATCTGGAGCACCAGTGGCAGAAGCCACTGCTGGAGCAAAGTCACCAGCCACACATGAGGGACACACATCAGGGACACACATCAGGGACACACATCAGGGACACATATCAGGGACACACATCAGGGACACACATCAGGGACACACATCAGGGACACACATCAGGGACACACATCTAGCCCTTGTCAGGAGGGCAAGGCAGGCACTCTGCCCACAGCTCTGCCAGCCCAGGCTGCCCCCACAGAGGGATGGATAGGGATGGATGGATGGATGGATGGATGGATGGATGGATGGATGGATGCATAGATGCATGGATGGATGCATAGATGCATGGATGGATGCAAAGCGATGGATACAAAGGTATGGATACAGAGGGATGGATGGGCTGCATCCAGCCCTGCCCTTCCCATAGGCACTCACAGCACCAGCTGCTGTCCCCAGCCATGAGCGTCTGTCCAAAGGGGAAAATCAGCCTCCTGTGGAAGGATGGCAGAGCAGTGCCATCCAGAGCCAGAGCCCATGCCAGGCCTGTGCCACGGCTCCATCTGACACTGCAAGGTCAGCTCCTGTCCCCTTGACCCCTCAGCTCCCAGGGGAAGCTCCCTCTGACACAGATGGGAGGTTTCAGAGCCTTTGGAGAGAAAGAGCAAGCAGGGATGAATCCTCCCTTCCCAGGGGACACTTGGACAGCCAGGGCTGCCTGTCCTGAGCCAGCAGCTCTCGGCAGCCCAGCTGCCTGCTTCCCCCTTCGTTCTGATAAAGTCCCTGCTCAGCAAGAGCAGTTTGTTTGGGGTTTTTTTTTGTTGAGGAAGCACAAGCAGAGGTGGAAGGTTAAGTCCACTCCGGTGCTCTCTGCTAGCTCTCTGGCCGATTTGGCAGATGAATTCCTGCACAACAGGCAGCTTTGAGGGATGAATGCAGCTGGCGCTGGCTGGCTGCACCCTGTCCTCTCCCCCTGAGCTGAACACAAGGCTGGTGATCTGCAGCACCATGAGCTCCCCTTTCTTGTCCCCCCCGGAGCCCCCCACCCATCACTAATGCTCCCACAATCTAACCAAGGGATGTAGGTCCGCTGTTTTCCAGCTCTGCACCGGAGAGGAGCAGCAAAGCAGTCATGGGGAAGAAGTGGCTGCAACTAAAAAGGACTTATTGTTCCTTTTCCTTTTAAAAATAAAGCCCTTCCTCCCTTTCTCTGGCTCCTTCCCATCAATCCTCTCTCCTCAGGGTTTTTGGCTAAGTGCCACTCCCCAGGCAGGGGCTGTGATTTTATATCCCATCACCTGGGGCGGGGAGCTGGGAGGATGCTTCCCAGTCACAGCTGTGCCCTGCCACATCAGCTCATGTCACCGGCCATCGCTGAACTATCACCAGCTCCCTGCAGAATTCCCTCCCCCCGTATTCCCCAGATGCCCACAGATCTCTCCAGGTCCTCGGAGGGGGCACAAAGACGTCACTGGCTGCAGTGATTCCTGGTTTCTCTCACGGCTGGAGAGCCTTTTATTTTAGACAGGCAATTACTTTGTGCTGCACTCGGTATTTTGCAGCACTCTGCCGGTCTGGGCTGGGCTGGGGTTTCTGGCTGGGGTTAAACCGTGTCAGGCAGGGGATGGACACACTCCCAGATATTCCAGGAACACCACTGACCTGCTCACCCCCCAGCAGCCCTGCTCTGCCAGCTTACAAACTCCCCTCTGCAAGGATCCGTGTCCTCCTGCCTCCCCAGGAGGATGGCACAAGACGTGGAGCTGGGATGGGCTGGTTTAAGGAGGGAGGTCCCTCACCTTGCACCTGGACACAACACAGACCCCCAGGGAAAGCAGGGGAGGCTTGACAGAGCTTATATCATCCTGTGACTAATGAGAAAAGCCAGGATGGAGAGGGACAAGGGGCCCCTCACACTGGGGATGCAACTCAGGGGCCCCAGCACAAAGATCAGCTCTGCTGGGAGAACACCAGGATCTGAGCTGGGACATCAGAAGCCAGGCTGGGCAGAGATGTACAAACCAACCTGGAGCAACCTGGTGTAGTGGGAGGTGTCCCTGCTCATGGCAGGGGGTGGGACTGAGATGAGCTTTAAGGTCCCTTCCAATCCAAACCATCCTGGGGTTCTATCAAACACCCATTTTGCCCTCAGCTCTGCCCAAAACTCACAAACAAAGCCCACGCCCGAGCTCTCCTCAACCCACAGCTCCCCAGGAGCTGGGTTTGGGGCAAACTGGTACCCCAGCCAAGCCCAGAGGGGCAGATTCAGGCTGGCACAGAATGCAGGAAAGCCCTGATGACAAACAGCATCAGCACCACGGCACCAATTAGCTGCTCTGCGAGGTTAAGACAATGCAAGCCCCGTCCCTGCCAGACAGAAGATGCCAAGGGAACGTGTTCTGAAAGGTTTGGCCTCCTTAGCATCTCTCCGAAGTAATTCCACTTGTAACTCATAAAGCTTCCCCAGCCGACTGCGCGGGGCTTGCCAGCTCCTGGATGAGACAGACATTTGTATGAGATATACAAAGCCATTTAGCTGTTCAAAAGCTATCAGCACTTACATGCAAGGTTGAAGCAGGACAGATTCTGCTGTATTCAGGGCATCAAAGGGGATTATCCGGGAAATGATAACAGATTTTAATTTAGATCCTCCAAGATGGGTGTTGGGGCTGGGCAGGGAGAGGTAGAGGAAGAGAAGGGGGGAGATTGTAAGGCAGGGAGGGGGAGAAAAGAAAAATAAATAAGCAAGGAGAGATAGCTGATCACAAAAGTTGTGTCCACACATTTGCCATGCTGACCACGGAGCTGCCACTGCCACGTCGTCATCCCTGTGCCTGCCCGTGCTCCTTTTCCCTAATCCTTCACAATTCCGGGGTGAACACTCAGCTGCAGCCCCTCCACACCAAATATTGCCATTTTCCTAGGCACAGCGTCTATTCCTGCTCAGAGCTATTTCTTTCCAGGCAGGAGAGGAAGAAGCTGCCCACCGGGCTGTGACTGCGGCTATCAGGCAGTCTATCAGCGGCTTCTGGGTACATTAAGTTCTCCTTTGCAGAGAGATCTCGATATTCCTGTCCTCCCAGCCTGATTTCCCATGCAGATTTAAAGAGCTTTACACAATGAACACCTCTGCATCTCAGACACGCTCGCGTTTATGTGTTTTATCTAATTTGAGGGGCAGGGTCTGAGGCTTTCCACACAAGAGATGGATGGATGGATGGATGGATGGATGGATGGATGGATGGATGGTGGATGGATGGATGGATGGATGGATGGATGGATGGATGGATGGATGGAGGCACCTCCAGAGATGCTCAACATCAGCGCTCTGTGAGTGGCTTTTTGGAGATGCTGAAGACTCATCTCAATTTTGAACACTCCCTCAAAATCAAAACATTTCATTAAAACCATAAAAGCAGTAGCTTTGTCTTTTAATAAACTCTTTTAATTGAGGATATGTGGCAACTCCTTCCAGATTGAGGAATCGTTTAAGTCGATCCCAAGCCTTGTTTTCTTTTTAGAAGCAGTTCCTTGCCTCATGTCCTCTCCTGCCACATGGCTCCTTTGCAGGTTTTGCCTTTCTATTTCCGACAGTCCCAGATGGGATCTATGAATAAAACTGAAGAGGAGCTGGAGATTGGCTCCGAGTCATTAACGCAGCAAATATAGACTCTGCTCAAGATCTAAGGCATGAGGGAGGGGGGAAGAAAAACTCCCATCTCTCTTCTCGAGGATGGATCCAGGCTAATGTGGAATGACGTATCCCTGCCGACATTAACGGAGCAGAGGGGACAGTTCTTGCCTTTTAATCCCCAGATCAATTTAGTGTAAGCAGTGGATATACAAAATGCCTCTGGCTATGCATGACACAACTTTTCTGCCCAAAATGCCTATCTCCCGAGGCTGCTCTCGGAGAAAAAGCCCAAACATCCCAAAATAATCAGTTCAGTGACATGTATCTTTTGCCTGTGGGTTGATGTTTTATACATGGAGCTCTGTAGGAACCAGATCCCAAGGGTGTAACACAAATTCACCCTCTGGTCTGACCTGGTCTGCCCAGAGACCTCGCAGCACACCCATCCCCAAAACAACTGCTCTCCCCATGCAGCAGGGGTGTGCTGGCTTGGAGAGCAGACAATTATCCAAGAGGACAGGAAGTTAAGCTGGAGTTATTTTTAGTCACATTGATCAAAATCCTGTATTTGGGCAAGAAAATTTCTTGGGACAGTTTCTCACCCTTAATTGTACAATTGGGCTGGATGGATCAGGGGAGGGATCAAGCCTAAGAAACACACTCAGCATCCCCCCAGAAAACCCAAACCCTCCCCTTTCCCAATACTCAGGACAGGTCTGTGGCCTGTGCATGCACTCAGGTTAATAAAATGACCCAAAACCAAGAGGGATGAGCCCAGTTTGACAACCTGGGTGTCACCAACCCCACCAGTACAACCTGGAGCTAGGACACTCCTCCTGCTTCCAGGTCATCGAGGCTGACCTGATCAGGTCAACATTACAGGATCATCAACTGAGGAAAACCTCTCAAAACCATGGCAGAAACCCAGCCATCCTTCAGCCGTGCTGTCCAGGGAGAAAATCCCTCATCCCTGCACCCCTGCTGTCCGTCCTCATTTCCCCTTCTTGGCAATTAAAGCAATAAATAAAGGTGAAGAAATCTCATTCCATTTTTAAGGCAAAAGGCATGAAAACAGAGAGTGAAGGGCACTGCTGGGAGGGAAGGGGCTGTAATTAAACCCTCCCGCTCTTTATGTTTTTGCTGTTTTTCAGGAGGCCTGACTAAAACGCCCTTAAAACCTTCCTCCACAAAAGCAGGAAAAAGACCCCCCTTCCCCTCCCACCGCCCGCCACTAAATGGAATGAAATGGATTTTTCAAATGTCATGCTAGTATCCACTTAATAATACATTTTCCTATAGACAGGACAATAATATATATTTTAATCACTTTTCTACAGGCAAATAAACGGCATGGAAGCCTGGCCTTCACTGGCGCTTGGAAATTATGAATTTTTCAATAACCTTTTCTATTATTCATCCCGTGTTATTCCGTAACATTTCTATGTGAGGAATGTGCTTGCCAGACACTTTATGAATCTCTTCTTTTATTTATTAAACAGCAAGGTGTCTCCCTGAAACCCCTCCTCTCTCCTCTGGAAAGATGTCGGCGGAGCCTGAGCAAGGCTTAAGACATAGATAATTACACCTTAGGTCATTAATAATTTCCCCTCCATAAGAGCGGCCACGTGAGCAGCTGGCTCAGCCTCAGGTGGGTTTGGGGGCAGATGCCAGGAATAAAATCCAAATTTTAGGGTAGAGGACAATGAGGTGGGCTCCAGGGATATGTCCCATAAATGCATCTTTATATAGGGAGGGATTCACCGCTGGCACTGCACAATTCCCTTGGCTCTGGTAAGGATGAGCCAAATTAGAAATCAAAGCTGTGTCCATGGATTTGGGGTTTGGGAGAAGCCAACTCTGCATCCCTGGCTCCTATGGGCACCCTCCATAGAGGGTCTGCACTGTGTCCTGCTGGATTGGATAGCCAGAGGCCAAAAAAAGCCTTTTTCCCACCAAAACACTGAGCCTCACTGTCCCTCATCATTTACATTGTGACTGCTGCAGGAATGACCCTGTAAATACAAACAAAGTCCTTTTTTACGGATGTCTCCACCTCCTCCTGGGCAGAGGGACCAGCACGGGCTCTGCCGGGTGGCCGGATGCCGTGTATGGCACAGGAAGGGATCAAACAGGGCAGCACCACTTCCAACACCTAACACCAGCTTAATTATGGGATGATATCTGTGACTTACGTCCCTGCACAACGCACAGAGCTCAGCAGCTGACGGCAAAGAGCCTCTGATGCGACCCAATTAGGAATCCTGATCCGACACTCGAGAGCCGAACGCACGGCAAAAAGAAAAAGCAAAGGAGACGACAAGGAAGCGGACCTGGAATTAATCTGAGCGCTGTGCTCATGGATACCCACGAGGTAATGGTTAAAAAGATTCATAATTTGAAGGCAATGACCTCGTGGGGGAAGAGTGGGGGTGCTCTTCTTGCAGCAAGCGGGACCTTATTATTTTGCAAATGACATCTCCATCACGAGGCAGAGCCTCTCGCGCTAAAATACAGATGAATAAATGATACGTGGAGGAGCTTTATGCAGATTCTTGGTGGAGATATGAAGAAAAGGGGGGAAAGAGGAAAAGACAGAAAATGAAGGCATAGATTTCCCACAATGTTCCCATTCCCGTCCCCAAGGTTCAGATAGCAGCGTCACTTGGGAATTTAAAAAAAAAAAAAGTAAAATAAAATCATCGAAAATACTGCCTGCAGCTCTGCACTTAAGAAAAAAGGAAAGGGAATTTTAAAATGGGATGATGGATCTAAAAGCAGCTGTGGTAGCACAGCTCAAAGCAACCAGAGCATCCCTAGGTATGGTCCTGGTTCAGCATCTTATCCCACACATGGAGAGCTGGAGTCCATGGGATCGGCCAGACTCCAATCCAAGCCATTTTTTCCTCAGTATCTTTAATTAGCCGATCCCTCCTGCCTGCCACAAGGACAAGAGGAAGGACATCGCCCCAGTCTGTGGCCAGGAGGCTGTTCCATACCTGTTCAAATACTGATAACTCCTACTCCAGCTGCCTCAGGTGGCTGCGGGCTGACACTTGGCAAAGGATTTCTCCGATAACTCCTTGTAATCAGGATGGGAAAACAGCCCCACTGAACCCAACAAAAAAAAAAATAGATTAAAATTTAAAAAAAAGCAACTGTGAGAAAAGGCCGGTGACAGGGACTGTAATGGATTTTCAGGGGCGGGAAATGCTTTTGGTTCAACTTTTTGTTGTTGCAGCAGGGGGCTGGAATTGGAGGAATTGATAGCAGGGCAGGGATGCAGCTCAACATGCCAAGGCCAGTGTCCCTGCTCCAAGGGCCTTGCTAGACAGCCTTCAAGGAAAAAAATCATTCCACTGTTGTTACTGATACTGTGATAACATGGGGAATCCAGGAGGCAGAGGCAGCATCCTGCCACAGGAAAGAAGCTCAAATAAAATAAGGAAAATCTCTAGGAAATTAATTTCTTTTTCTATACCCTGAGGATGATGAGGAGAAGCACAGAGAAACACCAGCTCAGTGTCATGCCCAGAATGGCAAAGGTCATGTCTGAGACACAAACTCTGCAGGTTTTATGCCAGGTGTGAACTGAGTGACTGTGGGCAGAGAATCCCAGTGCCCTCATTAGCCAGAATTCCTATTTCATGCCCAGCACTGGTTATTTTTAAACCTGCACATCTCACATGAGCAGAAAGCCCAGAAGACAGGCAGCTCCAGCCAGAACAGCAAGATCCATGGACAACGGCAGCACGGAAGGGTGAAGGAACAGGAGAGCAGGGCTGGGACAGGATGCCGTGAGAAAGGACAAGCACAAAAATCGTGGGGTTCAGGGTGGATGGTGAACATCAGAACTGTTCCAAGACAGCCAGGAATCCTGGAGGTTCCCAGCTACTGTGAGGGTGCTGAGGTGCTGGCACCGGTTGCCCAGAGAAGCTGTGGATGCCCCACCTCTGGAAGTGTCCAAGGCTGGGTTGGATTAGGGTTAGGAGATGGATGGGGTTGGAGCAACCCAGACTAGTGGAAGGTGTCCCTATCCATGGCAGGGGGTGGGAATGAGATGAGCTTTAGATCCATTCCAATTCAAACAATTCTGGGATTCTGTGATTGTATAATCCACCATCAGCAAAGCTGAGAGGAGGGAACAGTTCCTTAGGGGGGATTTCCAGGTGGAGAAAAGGGGTGGCCCAGAGAGAGGAGAAGAGATCACCATCCTCATGCACTCCTTTGAGCACCATCATCATGGAAGGCTGACCTGACTTTCCCAATCCCACAGGAATTCCTGGGCTTAATGACACAGGGTCCCAACTGCACCCACCTCTGCAGCTCTGCCAAAAGCACCAAGGGCAACCCAAAATTGAGGTTGCCCAGATCCCAGCCCATCACCTTTGCTCCCTGTCTTTGTCCTTGGTTCTGGCAATCCTAAATATTGTCCTAAAGGTTCTGTCAATCAGCTCCAACCCCAACTGGTGGGAAGTGAGGGCTTTTTGGACCTTGTGAACCTCATGAGAACCAGAATCTCCAGTGAAATGGAACAAAGGTACCAACACGCTGTGCTGGCCAACTTCTCCAGAAGGATCTGGTGGGTTTGGCTCAGTGAAGGTACCAAAAGAAGCAGCCATGTTTTCCAATGTCCTCAACAAGTTGGCTGTGAAGCCTCCAGAATGCAGGAATTTGTCCAGCAATCCAGGCTGAGCACTTTGGGAAACACAGACTGAACTAACTGCTTGGAAAACAGCTTCCAAGTCTCTCTGAAGCTTTCCCCTGAAATGACAGCTCCAACTTTTTAATGGCACCCAAAGTATTTTCAGCCTGGTTTCCTGAGGAAATGAGCCTTATACACCAGCAGTGCCTGCCCGGCTGTTTCCTTTCCCCATCTCCAGTGATTTCTAAACCTTATAACCCATTTCAATAAAATCTGATGGAAGGACACATTTATCTCCAAGATACAAGCTTGAGGAAAATAGGGAACTAGTCAGATGAGAGATATTATTAAAGCTTTTACCCAGAGAAAGGCAGCATGGTGAATTCAACTTTTTTTAAGCATCAGAAAATCTAGCATGAGTTTGCTCTCGAGACACAGGCACAGGGATCCAGGAATAATTATTTCTGCTGCTCATGGAAGTAGCTGTGTGTGTTTTTTATATGTATGAAATCAACACTAGAATATTTGCCTGGATAAACTAATCGAAATTGCTTGTTGGATGAGTTCACCGGCTATAAAACCCTGCAGTTACAAGGTATAATTACAGCAGCTTTTATTTTCCTCAACAAAAAAAGTCTTCATTAAAACAGAGTTAAGGTTGTAAACAGATCATTAATTTATAACAACATTATCAGATGGGTTACAGTTATTAAAAGAGCACACACCGAAGAGACAGGAAACCGAGTAGTGAAGGTTAAAACCAGCTGAAATTTGGAGAGCTGAGTTTCATAAATATCCCAGCCCCAGCCTGATCAGTCGCAGGGATACTGCAGCAAGGACACCTGGAGAGATCTGCATTATGGATGGGCTGGTGGGTGGCCCAGCAATGCCAGAGATGCTCCCGGAGCAGGCACGGACACGGAGCTTCCCCAGGGACCTCTGGAGATCTGGAGCTGCCGAGATCTGCTCTGGGGAAGGGTGCCCCTGCTCGTGGCAGGGGTTGGAGCAAGATGGGCTTTAAAGTCCTTTCCAACCCAAGCCAGTCTGGGATTCTCTGACTTGCCCCACTGAACACCCCAGAGACCCCAGGAGGCTGAGTCCCACCCTGGATGATGCTTCCTGAATCACAGAATCACAGAATCAGAATTTCTAGGTTGGAAGAGACTTTCAAGATCATCAAGTCCAACCCAACCCCAACACCTCAACTAAACCCTGGCACCCAGTGCCACATCCAGGCTTTCCTTAAACACATCCAGGGATGGTGACTCCACCACCACCCCGGGCAGACCATTCCAGTACTTTATTGTTCTTTCTGTGAAAAACTTTTCCCTGATATCCAGCCTGTATTTCCCTTGACGCAGTTTGAGGCTGTGTCCTCTCGTTCTGTCAATGCTGCCTGGAGAAAGAGCCCAACCCCAGCTGACCACAATCCCCCTTCAGGAAGCTGTGGAGAGTGATAAGGTCCGCCCTGAGTCTCCTTTTTCTCCTGAGACCTTTTTGTGCTGCCTCTCATCTCACACGGATCACACCCCAAGGCACTGAACCCAGAGGGGTCTGCCCAGCTATCCTAGCCCCACCTGGAACCCTCGGGGTGCCCAGGTGTGCCCCAGAGCAGTGACAGCCATGGGGACCACACCAGGGGATGCCCAGCAAAGCCACTGAAGGAAAAGCTCGTTTAAACTCTGCCTTCAGAGAGCAAAGACCAACAGCAGCTTGGAATCACAGTGAGGAGGACCAGGATGGGATTTCAGCCACGATCTCAGGACCTGGCATGTCCCTGTGCTGCTCCATTCAGGCAAAGATCTCCTCTGGGCAGCAGAGCAGAGTTAACAACAAATGAGGGTGAGCACACACAGAAGGGGAATCACAGAAATTCAGAAAAAAATTGGGGTTTTCAGCTGTTTGCTTTCCCTCAGCCTTGGGTTTGCATTCCTTTTATCCCTTACTTTTATGGTAAGTACAGAGTATTAGCTGTCTCTCAGTAGCTCCTGAAGGAGCCAAGAGCAGGAGTGATGGGCCCAGTAGGGAAGGACAGACATCCCACGTGTCTCCAGCTCCAAGAAAATCTGTGATTTTGTCTTGCCATAAAGCAGGACACAGGCACAACCAATTCCCTCACGGCCATGGCTCGAGGCCTCCTTCTTCCCTTGAAACCTGCCCCAGGTTTGCTTTCAGCACATCAAGTGGAGAGAGAGAGAGAGAAATACAATTGTGGAAAACCTTTTAAAGCCTGCACAGCTCTCCCTTGATAGCACATTGTTAAAAGGGATGTTATTGCGAGGGGACACTGTGAATCCATACAGTCAATGCTCCAGAACTTTAGTGGCAAAACAACTCAATAGCCTCAATTGACTGCATGAAATTCTATCATTTTACCACTAGAAAGAAAGGAGGCAGGAGGAAAAAAAATAAATAAGAGACTACATTGCATTTGTCTTTCGTTAACTCCCTAGGCGAGAGCATCTCAATCCCTGTCCTTAGCACAATGTGAGCCAACTCCTAAGTGGCTCCAACAAAAAAAATGAAAAAAGCCAAATACATCCCAAATGCACTCCCACACTCCAGAGCTGCTCTCCTGACTACCCCAAAAAGAACAGCCTCGGCAGCATAAAGACACAGCGTCAGCCTCAGGCAGCTGCCTTGATTACCACCCTCCCTCTGATGAAGATGATGCGGGATATGATTAAAGATGCTCTGAAAAGACACACAAGGAACAGAGGAGAACTTTTTGCCTCCTTTCCCCAGCTAGGTCACTAGGTGTTCCTCCTCAGCAGCTGATTTCTTATTCCAAATTTGTCCAGATCCTGCTCTTCTTCATCAGCTGAAGAGCTCCGAGACCGCCGGCGCCTCGATTGTTCCTCTCCTGCTGATTGGGCTTTGTGGCTCTTGGGAAGCTCTGCCTGATGGCAGGAATCTGTCTGCACCCTCCACCAACTGCTTAAAGGGGCTCCAAGGCACCGTGGAGGGTTCAGAGCATCATAAAGAACCAGCAAGCATTACTTTTGTACAGCAAAACCCCTGCTTAGCTTTTCTTGTCCCCCTTTTTCTCATGCTGTACGCTCAGGAATTCAGCCACTTTCGCCACAGCCTCTCGGAAAGACGCCAATCACCCCGAGCTGCCCTGGGTCCATCCCCACGAAAAGAGAAAAGATGCTTTTATTTCGGGTAGAACAATCCAGCAGGCAGGTCAGGGGGCTGAGAGAGCAGGCCTGGCTCCCTCCCCGCACTGCAGTGTGACTTTGGGAAGTCATCGCACTCCGCCGGGTCCCCTCCCATTTCCCTTCCCTGCCATCTGACACACGGGCTGTTCCTTGTCCCCCGTCCAAGCCCCAGCCGCCGCAGCGCTCCCTGCAAATGCTAATGAGCGGTGCCATTGCAACCTGGACGTGCGGGGCTGAACACCTGCGCCTCCACAGAAACCTCTGGATGAGGGCTGCAGGGATGGAACGGCACAGCCAGCAAGGCTTTGCCTCAGTCCCAAACCATCCTCTGCACTCGGAGCTGCCCGCCCCGAAATTCTCTCTCCATTCCATCCGTGTCAGCCCATATTCCACCGAGGCAGAGCACGGGATGAGCACACGGATGCCAGGAGGGACTGTGCCGACTTGTGCAGCCTCCTCTGTGCAAGGCAGCACCTGCCGGGATGTCTCATCACAGCCAATTGATATTCTACTGAGCATCTTTGGAAAAATAATCTGCAAACAAGACGCTGCAGGCTATAAAATCACTCCCTCTCCTTCGCTTTAGTTCGCAGCTTAATAAAAGCATAACACAAGGTAGCCGAGGAAACCGCCGCACTTTGCCCAGCCACATCATCCCTTTGTGTATTATTAATCGGTTTCAAGTTGTACCACAGTTTCCTGGGGTGGGAAGGAGAAGGGGGCTCCGGTTGTGGAGGAGACTTGTCTTTTTCCCTTTCAAGATTAGCTACTGAAAGTCCCACTTAACAGAGCAGTGGAGAAAGAGAGTGGCACTTATACCTCTGGCTCCCCACGACGTTGGTGGTGAGGATCGATAGAAAAAATAATTTGGGGTTTGTCTCTGCTGAAGGACACAGGCGTAGCACTGAAATGGAGATGTTTCAGCCAAATCATGTGGAAAAAGCATTGTTGGGAAAATGGGGGAAACACACCAATTTCTGAGAGTGGAATGGGGCCCTAAGTGGCACCCTGGTATTTTATGGCAGATGCCTCTCACCCAAAGCTTTCCAACTCTCCCTTGCTTCATAAAATCATGGAATTCAGTTTGGAAATGACCTCTAAGATCTTTCTCGGTCCCCGATGGATTTGCAACAGCTCAGTGCAGGGGTCTCCTCCCTGATCACAACACATCACACAGGAACATTAATTCTGAAGTCTGCAACCTGTTCCCAGACCCACTGCACGTGGGTCTGGTTTCAGGCACAGGCAGAATCCTCTCCAAATGCTCCCAGGACGGAATCAGCAGCTCCCTGGACGCTGCAGAGTGTATTGGAGAGCGGCTCTGAGATGCCGAGTGCTCCCATCTGTGGATTTCTGTATCACCTGGATGAAGAAGGGTTTCATGGTGGGGAAGAAAGGCACAGAGCATCCATCAGAACCCCAGGAGCAGCATGGGCAGGAGACCAAGAGGCTGCTGCAGACGCTTCAGATAATTTTTCCACTCCCACTAAAAAAGTACAATATATTGTCTGTTTGGGAGCAGTTTAAGTTGGTTCATTTCACACAGTAAATTAACCTGATTTCTTTAATAGGGGATTTTTATTTGGTGTCAAGCCCCAACTGTTATCCCAAACCCTGTGCCCTGGGACTCCAGCTATTAAACTATCTCCCAGATAACAGAGCTGGAAGCGCTGCTGGGGCAGCGGGTTTGGTGACACTCAGAAATAAATGGCTCAATCATTTCTAAACATCCTGGCCATTTACTGCTGCCACCTGACCCAAAAGATTTCTCAAAGCAAAGCTGCTTTTAGATTTACCAAATGGAAAACAAGGTAGTGGGAACCCTCCTGGAGTGCAGACCCTTCCCAAGCTCCTGTGGGGAGGTTGAGGGCAGCTCCATGCATGGAAATCCACTGTAGGATGGGATAAAACACTAAAGCTCCCTGAATACCCTGGCCAGGGAGAAAATCAATGTTTTCTCTTCTGGATGGGCTCAGTCCCGACTTCCTTTCACATGCTGCTGCAGTCCAGATGGGAGCTCAGCTCCTGTGCTGGAAATCGGTTCTGTCTGCACCAGGGATGAACCACAGGCTGTGGCCAGGCTGATCTAGGCTGGGCAAAGAACAGCACGGATCCAGCAGCCCAATTGCTCCCCCCTTCCATCTGGTGGCTGCTGGGGCTCCACAGCCTTTAATGGGACCAGAACCAGTGGACAAGTTGGGAGTCACCAGCCCCAACTGGGATGCCGGCAGAGAGGCACCATCTTTTGGGATTAAAAAATATCCTGAGATTTTTAATTCCTGAGAGGTGAAGAGCAGCCCTTTGGGAGTAAGGATGTATTAAATTTTTTTTTAACTTCCATGGAAAACTGCAGCTCAACATGGCACCCACAGCACGGAGCAGAAACTGCCTGTAAGGCCCGAGGGCAAAATTCTCCTCTCCAACCAATCCAGCATCCCTTCTGCCCCTCTCCCTCCTCCTCAAAGCCTCCCATCCCATCCTGGCAGCCGTCACCTCGGCATCCAACCGCTCCGCTCCGATCCACGCCTGGTTAACCAGGTGACAAATGCCCCCAGTTAATTTTGCTCCTCTCCCCTATCTGGGGTGCCGCTGACATTTTGATATTTCCTCCTGAGATTATCCTTCACATAATGAATTTTCTCCCCAGCCCCTCCTCCCCTCGTGCCTTTTGGCTTTGCCCGCGCACGCTCTCTTCTCAACTCCGCCGACTCCGGGAGCACGCCCGACACAAGATGAATCGCCCGGAGACTCCTGGTGCATCCTTCTTTACACTTCATGTCTTCGCAGCGCCGATGAGAAATAGGTTTTTTCCTCATCCATCATAAGTCAGCGTGGCAAGGCTGTCGTTCTCCGGCACCGCAGCGCTGTATCATGCGCCTCTCCGTCCCGCTTGGCTGAGCAACCCGCTTCCCCGCCAGCAGCTGGGACCTTTCCGAAGCGCTGTCGGTCGGATCGGGAATTTGGGCACTGGCAAAAAGTTGTTTCTGAACGTTTCCAGCCTCCATGTTGTTCCCTGCCTCTTGGGCTGTGCCCCAGTGAGATCCTGCATGGCTTAGGCTGTGTTAATCCTAAGGAGGACTCATGTGGAAGGGGAAACTGAGGCACAGAGCAGCTTTGTGACTCCCGTGAGGTCTGACTGTGAGCCAGGAACAGCTGTCCACAAATCCTGCTTTTTATCACAGCACAGCTTCAATAACCAAACCCCAAACCTGAGCAATGGCATCAAAACCAAAGGAATAAAAAGGTAAAATTGTCAATTCTCATCTCTTCAATAAACTCCAAGTGTTTCACTTCAATTTTCCTCCTGTAACATCAGTCAAAGAAAGCAGAGAATTCTGCCTCAGGTACAATTTGATATGGATACCTCCCTCTTTTTGACATGGGATGTTTTTTCCAGCAACTTCCACTTACTCAGAAATTCTTCTCAGGCCTGGGATAGAGGGAATTTGGAGTGGGGGAATCACCTTGCTATGAATTCAGCCAACACAAAGCCCAGCAGAAAACTGGAATCTCCTGCCAAGGTAGAGAGTAACCCTCTGCTTTCACTTCCTGCTGAGCATCCATCCTTGGGAGCCAGTTTGTGAGTCTGGCAGCAGCACCAGAGGCGGGGTTTGGAGTGAGGATGTCAGGGAAAACAGAGGGAATCAGAGGCAGGCAAGGGTCAGATGGCTCTGTGCTGCCTGCTGCCACCTGGCCCTGCATCCAGGCTTGTTTCCATGACAATAGCAGGTAACTTCACTACAAGCCATCAGAAAGAAACGGGATGGAAAGCTGTCCAAAAGAGACTGAGAAGTGACAGCTCAGCCGTTGGGACCAGAGCCCCACGAGCAGGTTCTGTCTCAGCTCTACTGCCCATGCCCAGAGAAACCCTTGCATTTTGGGAGTTTCCCTAAAAACAGTGGCAATGCCTTGGTGGTGATGAGCCTGCAGCCCTTTCCATGCCAGATCCCTACAACACCTGCTGCCCCCAGTAAAGCCAGGTCCAGTTTGGAGAGCCAGGAGCAGAGCAGGAGCATTCCTGAGCCTCCAGCAGCAGCAGGGAAGAGCTCCCAGCCGTCCGCCCTCCTGTCATTCCAAGACAAGCAGCTCAGCTGGGAAAAGAAGATTTAACTGTGTTTGCTTCAAAACCCCAAAATGAGTTCCCTCCCATCTGCCGGGAGAGATTGATCTCCTAAGTCAGCCGTAAATCGCCCAAAAACTCCCTTGGAGCATTTAGGCAGGAGAAAGATGAGGATGGGAATCGTGTGCTCTCTTAGGTTCACACCCTGCAAGGACACTGCCTGGAAGTAGGTAAATTATCCAGCTTGGATATAACAATTTCAGCTAGTTAATTAATTTTCTAATTTATTTTATCAGCAGGTAAAGATCTTTCCTCCCCAAAATGAGGATCCCATTTCTCCAATGCCTTATTCAGCATCCTAAATAATTCTGACTCAGCATTACAATGAGGAGGAGACACCTCTGCCATCACCGAGGTCACAGATAACCCCAGGATAAACTTTGCACCTATTTAATGTCACTTTTGGGCACTGGACAGCATCACAGGGGGAGAGGAGACCCTTGGAACAATTCTGGAAGTAAAAAAATGCAGAAAATTCGCAATAAATAGTGGACATCCTATATCATATGTGTTTGCAGCCCAGCCAAACCCAAGATATCCAACTGCCAGTACTTCAAAGGTACAAATGTGAGATATAGAGATACAGAGATACAGAGATATAGAGAGACAGAGAGACAGAGACATATATAATCTTTTTTTTAAACTCTCAGGCTCATTAGTCCAGTTCAAGCTGTGTTGCTCCACTAGAAAGGCTCTGATGATGCCAGTTTTATTCCCCACTGGTACCTTAGTTTTTCCTTTAATTTTTGCAAGTTAAAGGTTTCAAAGTGAACTGCTTAAAAGTCCCTTTCTATAAATCTGTATTAACTAATTCCATGCAAACCTGTGGAAGGTGCTATCAGTATTATTGATCCCAAACCTTCAACAGGAGCTTGGTCCTTAAAAATCAGATTGGAAAATACTGGGGTTGCTTTTTCAGCCTTTTAACTTAAAACCTGGTTTTGGTCCGTGTTTTTGAGTTGCTTCTTCCCTCAGTGGAAGAGAAGATTTCTCCAGAGCATTCCAAAATCCTGCAGCTGTTTGCAAAGTCTGGACACTCAGAGACAGTGGGAGAGGAGTCCAAGTTGTCTGAATTTTGCTGTGGCATTTCCTGCTGAATGCAAACTGCAAAATAATTGGAGACTCGAGATGCTCGTGGCTATTCGGTATGGCAGGATAAAAGAAAAACTATTTTCTGTGAACAATCACCAAACAAATCACTCCTGAGCATATGCTCAGACAAATTAGAAGGAAAACCAGAGAGGCCCAAACAGGGCAGGCATTGTACACAAAATGCAGGAGGCAGGAATTCCCAGATGAATGGAATGGATGCTGCTCAGTACTGCCAAGCCCAGGAAAGAGGCAGAGGGTAACTGGGAAGGAGAGAGTAAGAGGAGGAGGAGTTGTTGGGTGAGTCCTAAAAATTAAAAGGACCTGGAACTGCTGGACAGATTCCAAAGGAGGCAACAAAGATACTCCAAGGGCTGGAGCCCCTCTGCTCTGGAGCCAGGCTGGGAGAGCTGGGGGTGCTCACCTGGAGAGGAGAAGGCTCCAGGGAGAGCTCAGGGCCCCTGCCAGGGCCTAAAGGGGCTCCAGGAGAGATGGAGAGGGACTGGGGACAAGGGATGGAGGGACAGGACACAGGGAATGGCTTCCCACTGCCAGAGGGCTGGGATGGATGGGAGACTGGGCAGGAATTCTTCCCTGTGAGGGAGGTGAGGCCCTGGCACAGGGTGCCCAGAGCAGCTCTGGCTGCCCCTGCATCCCTGGCAGTGTCCAAGGCCAGCTTGGACAGGCCTTGGAGCACCCTGGCACAGTGGAAGGTGTCCCTGCCCATGGCAGGGGTGCAAAGGGATGAGCTTTAAGGCCCCTCCCAACCCAAGCCATCCCATGACTCTGATCATTCCCTGGCTCTGACTCTGGCACACTCACATGCTGCAAACACTCCTGGGATGTTCCTAAACCCAGCAGGAGATGTTACCAAGCTGCATCTGCACCACCACAACCTGAATTTCATCTCCCCCAGCACAAATGCAATTCCTGGCACTGCAGGAGGCCCAGATGAGGCAGATTTACAGGTGGGACATTTACAGTGAGGTGAGATGTCCCTCTAACCCACACAATTTGTGTATTTTAACTTGGTATTACTATGAATGTTATTATTATTTTCAATATTTTATTAATTCACTATTACTACTACTATTTCATCTTCTCTGTCTTCTTTGTCTTCTTATTCTTCTTATTCCTAGACCTATTATTATTTACTACTACTACTCCAATTTCTTCTTCTTACTCTTCTTATTCTTCTTATTCTTCTTATTCTTCTTATTCTTCTAATTCTTCTAATTCTACGTAGTCTTCTTACTCTATTTATTCTTCCTATTCTGGGACTTATTATTATTGCTGCTACTATAATTTCTTCTTCTTATTCTTCTAATTCTTCCTACTCTTCTTATTCTTCTTATTCTTCTATATCAACGTAGTCTTCTTACTCTACTTATTCTTATATTCTTCTTATTCTTCTTAGTCCTAGACTTATTGTTATTTACTACTACAACAATTTCTTCTTATTATTCTTCTAATTCTTCTCATTCTTCTAATTCTTCTTCTTCTAATTCTACTTACTCTTCCTATTCTACTTATTCTTCCTATTCTTCTAATTCTTCTTATTCTACCTCTTCTACTTATTCTTTATATTCTACTTTTTCCACAGCTGGCCCCGTGGGTGAATTTGGCATGAGGAGAAGCTCTTGAGACGCTCCAAAGCAGCTGGGGATGGCTGAGGCTGCAGGGACTGGGTGGTGAGGCCAAGGCAGCGCCGGTGGCTCCCCCAGGACGCCGGGCACGCTGCGCGGCTGCGCTGGTGCCAGCAGCGGGCACTAACAATCCCGGGGCTGCGGGGACAGGCAGGGGCAGCGCAAGAGGCTGCGCAGCGCCCGCAGCGCCCGCCTGAGGCGGGAGGGACGCTTCTTGCCCAGCTGCTGCCTGAGGGCCTGGGCTGCCACCTGGGGAGGCGAGGCACACCGCTCCAATGCCTGCTGCTCAACCCAAGCCTCCGGAGGGATGGGCGGAGGGAGGCCGTCTCCTTCTACACCTCCCAGGATTTGTCCTCCGGGTTCTTTTTCAAACGGCTCCAGGACGCTCACCTCATCCTTCTCACACGGCAGCGGCTCCACCCCGAGGCTGTGGGCGGTCACACCTTCCCAGTGGTCCAGCTCGAGGTCATTGTCGCTGTCGCCTTTCCTGCTTGCCTGCACTGACGGTCGGTTTCTGTTCGCTTTGGGCACCCCCTCGCCAACGGGGTCTTCCCAGTCCGGCACTTCTTGGGAACTGCCGACTTCTTCCCCGTCACTCAGTGCTGAAATCCTGACGATTTCTCCAGGGGAAAGCCTTTGCTCTAAGCCTTCATCCCAATCAGAAAGGTCTGGGTAACTCCAGACTTCTCCTAGGGACAGCTCTTGCTCCGTGGACTCATCCCAGCTGGAGAGCTCATGGCTGCTACTGCCTTCTGCTTGGGATGGCTCTTGCTCACTGCGGGCTTCCCCTTGGAATACGTCCTCGGAGGGGCCGGCATCCCCTTGGAGCAGCTCGGTGATTTCCGCATCTTCGAATTCGGAAAGTTTAGGTCCTCCAGCCGATCGTCCCTCCTCATTCGCTTCCTCTGCCGTGACCGAACCCCTCTCTGACTCCTCCTCCAGCTGCTCAAAGACATCCGGGATAAACACCGGGCTGGGTAAGGGGCTGGTGGAGCAGCTTGGGCTGGAAAAGGGGCTGGTGGAGCAGCTTGAGCTCAAGACAGAGTCAGAGATCGGGAATAATTCCCTTTCTCCTAGAGCTGCTGCTTCTTCTTTTCCAGCCATGCCTTGCTCCAGGTACCACTGTTCCTCACACTGCTGGAGAGATGCCTGCAACTCCATCAAAGCCTGGAGCTCCTCAGGGCTCATATATACGTCTGAGTCTCCTTCCCACACGGACAACTCTTCGTATGTCTCATCATCTGCCACTGCTTCCTTGCACAGGCAAATCTCTTGGCCACTAACAGTTTCCCACTGGGAAAGCTCTTGCTGCACCTCACATTCTTTGTCCGTTTTGACAAAGGGCCCTTCCTCCTGCTTGGTCTTCAACACGGACAGCAGTGACCCAGCCATTGCTTGCTGAGGGCCTGGTCTGCCAGGAAGCTGGGCAAGGGGCTGGGTGCCTGGGAGCTGAGCTTCACCTTCTCCTCCTCTGCCTCGCACGGCGCCTAGCGCAGGGAGATCCCGAGAGCTGCTTGATTCTGCCACGGCGGCTCTGGCGGGACTGAGCACCCCAGGCCTCTGCACCCCCTGGATCCCCCTCTGGCAGGGCGTGCCTCTGCCGTGTCACAAAGGCCTCGGCGTTCCACAATGTCCCGCGTCACGCAGGGCCCTGACACCAGGCGCCTGAGTCACAAAGGGCCATGCCCGGCACCCCTTCCACAGCCCAACCCCCTGGAAGAGTCATGGAGCAGCCCCTGGACTTGTGGGCTTCCAGCCCCTTGTTACCATCTGCTCAATAAAATGATCAGAAATGCCTCTGCCCAAATTCTTGTGCAACGGACGTGGCACACCCAAGACAATAGTATGAACAGTAAATGAACAGTAGCTAATGAACAGTAAATGAGAGAGAAGGAGACCCTGTCCTGGCAGGCGACACACGCCTGAGATGGCAACACAACCGGCACTTCAAGGGTGGGAGGGAGATTTAGGAATCCAAATGCTTTCACTTTCAGATAAAAATCCCAGATCTAGAAAGGATGCATCCCTATGGATCTCACACCAGAAACCACTCAAAAATACAAAGAACCCATGCACAAATCTAAACAATCACATCTCCAAAATGCATATCTTTCTATGGTTTAAAAGAATATTTAGTTCAGTCTCTATAGTTTACGTTTAGAGAAGTCCAGTAATGTCTACTTCTTCTCTCTCTTCATCTAATAATCCTTTCAGTTCTTCTACTGACTTCTTATCACGCTGTTGCTCTATGTCTCAAATCAGTCTGTCTTCTCCTCTCTCCCAAAGAAAAACACTGGTGTTCTGAAAGCTTCATCTAGCTAAGAAAAGGGTTAAATCTCGCCTAGGTTCTCTCTCGCTTTCAGCTGGCTGCAGCGGCTCATAGGATCAAGTTTTTCCCAAGGCTAGGCTGGAGGAAGAAGCTGAAAAGGTCCGAGCTCGCAGCTGCCGGGCAGTCAGGGATCATAAATGCTGATCAATGCCTCCTGCCCAGCCCTTGGATGGCACAGGATGGGCTGAACTCGTGCTCAGGCTGCTCCTGAGGAGCCCCGGGGAGCCCCGGGACTGTCCCGGCCCCAGCCAGCTTGAGGCCAGGCTTTAAAAGCTCGCTAGATGTTAAGCTGCAGCCTCTCCCGGCACTCGATGGGGAGAAGGCATCGCGGGCGAGCAGAGGCACAACCGGCCCCGGGCCAGCCCTCCCACAGCAGGGGGAGCCGCAGGCCCCGGCCGGGCCGCCAGGCCCAGGAGCCCTCACGGCAGGCCCAGACCGGCCCTGGAACCTGTGCAGCTGTCCTGAAGGGAAGAGGCTCGGCCTGGACAATCCCCGCTTTACATGTGTACTTCCAAAGTCCTTCCTCAGTGCTCAAACAGCATGCCCATAGCTAAAGCGCACTCTGATAGGTGCCCACCCCCATCAAAACAACTCTAAGGCCCTCACAGGGCAATATTCTCTATTTCTCTTTCACTAAAAAGTCAAACGCTGCTAAACCATAACAGCCATCACTTTTGGGAACACGTTCAAGCTCTGCCACACCACATCCACTCTTAGCACCCACCAGCCACTTTAAGATAAATATAATGAAGATTTGCAAAGGAGCCCCTGGGACAGCTTGGGATTGTGAAGCACACCCTGCATCTGCTGACCAGGAGCGCTTGGAGAGGGACTTTGGAAAAGGCCAGAACAGGACAAAGGAGAAGAGCTTTAATCTGCCACAGAGCAGGTGGGAAGAAGTTGCTCCCTGTGAGGGAGGTGAGGCCCTGGCACAGGGAGCCCAGAGCAGCTCTGGCTGCCCCTGCATCCCTGGCAGTGTCCAAGGCCAGCTTGGACAGGCCTTGGAGCACCCTGGCACAGTGGAAGGTGTCCCTGCCCATGGCAGGGGTGCAAAGGGATGAGCTTTAAGGCCCCTCCCAACCCAAGCCATCCCATGACTCTGATCATTCCCTGGCTCTGACTCTGGCACACTCACATGCTGCAAACACTCCTGGGATGTTCCTAAACCCAGCAGGAGATGTTACCAAGCTGCATCTGCACCACCACAACCTGAATTTCATCTCCCCCAGCACAAATGCAATTCCTGGCACTGCAGGAGGCCCAGATGAGGCAGATTTACAGGTGGGACATTTACAGTGAGGTGAGATGTCCCTCTAACCCACACAATTTGTGTATTTTAACTTGGTATTACTATGAATGTTATTATTATTTTCAATATTTTATTAATTCACTATTACTACTACTATTTCATCTTCTCTGTCTTCTTTGTCTTCTTATTCTTCTTATTCCTAGACCTATTATTATTTACTACTACTACTCCAATTTCTTCTTCTTACTCTTCTTATTCTTCTTATTCTTCTTATTCTTCTAATTCTTCTAATTCTTCTAATTCTACGTAGTCTTCTTACTCTATTTATTCTTCCTATTCTGGGACTTATTATTATTGCTGCTACTATAATTTCTTCTTCTTATTCTTCTAATTCTTCCTACTCTTCTTATTCTTCTTATTCTTCTCTATCAACGTAGTCTTCTTACTCTACTTATTCTTATATTCTTCTTATTCTTCTTAGTCCTAGACTTATTGTTATTTACTACTACAACAATTTCTTCTTATTATTCTTCTAATTCTTCTCATTCTTCTAATTCTTCTTCTTCTAATTCTACTTACTCTTCCTATTCTACTTATTCTTCCTATTCTTCTAATTCTTCTTATTCTACCTCTTCTACTTATTCTTTATATTCTACTTTTTCCACAGCTGGCCCCGTGGGTGAATTTGGCATGAGGAGAAGCTCTTGAGACGCTCCAAAGCAGCTGGGGATGGCTGAGGCTGCAAGGACTGGGTGGTGAGGCCAAGGCAGCGCCGGTGGCTCCCCCAGGACGCCGGGCAGGCTGCGCGGCTGCGCTGGTGCCAGCAGCGGGCACTAACAATCCCGGGGCTGCGGGGACAGGCAGGGGCAGCGCAAGAGGCTGCGCAGCGCCCGCAGCGCCCGCCTGAGGCGGGAGGGACGCTTCTTGCCCAGCTGCTGCCTGAGGGCCTGGGCTGCCACCTGGGGAGGCGAGGCACACCGCTCCAATGCCTGCTGCTCAACCCAAGCCTCCGGAGGGATGGGCGGAGGGAGGCCGTCTCCTTCTACACCTCCCAGGATTTGTCCTCCGGGTTCTTTTTCAAACGGCTCCAGGACGCTCACCTCATCCTTCTCACACGGCAGCGGCTCCACCCCGAGGCTGTGGGCGGTCACACCTTCCCAGTGGTCCAGCCCGAGGTCATTGTCGCTGTCGCCTTTCCTGCTTGCCTGCACTGACGGTCGGTTTCTGTTCGCTTTGGGCACCCCCTCGCCAACGGGGTCTTCCCAGTCCGGCACTTCTTGGGAACTGCCGACTTCTTCCCCGTCACTCAGTGCTGAAATCCTGACGATTTCTCCAGGGGAAAGCCTTTGCTCTAAGCCTTCATCCCAATCAGAAAGGTCTGGGTAACTCCAGACTTCTCCTAGGGACAGCTCTTGCTCCGTGGACTCATCCCAGCTGGAGAGCTCATGGCTGCTACTGCCTTCTGCTTGGGATGGCTCTTGCTCACTGCGGGCTTCCCCTTGGAATACGTCCTCGGAGGGGCCGGCATCCCCTTGGAGCAGCTCGGTGATTTCCGCATCTTCGAATTCGGAAAGTTTAGGTCCTCCAGCCGATCGTCCCTCCTCATTCGCTTCCTCTGCCGTGACCGAACCCCTCTCTGACTCCTCCTCCAGCTGCTCAAAGACATCCGGGATAAACACCGGGCTGGGTAAGGGGCTGGTGGAGCAGCTTGGGCTGGAAAAGGGGCTGGTGGAGCAGCTTGAGCTCAAGACAGAGTCAGAGATCGGGAATAATTCCCTTTCTCCTAGAGCTGCTGCTTCTTCTTTTCCAGCCATGCCTTGCTCCAGGTACCACTGTTCCTCACACTGCTGGAGAGATGCCTGCAACTCCATCAAAGCCTGGAGCTCCTCAGGGCTCATATATACGTCTGAGTCTCCTTCCCACTCGGACAACTCTTCGTATGTCTCATCATCTGCCATTGCTTCCTTGCACAGGCAAATCTCTTGGCCACTAACAGTTTCCCACTGGGAAAGCTCTTGCTGCACCTCACATTCTTTGTCCGTTTTGACAAAGGGCCCTTCCTCCTGCTTGGTCTTCAACACGGACAGCAGTGACCCACCATTGCTTGCTGAGGGCCTGGTCTGCCAGGAAGCTGGGCAAGGGGCTGGGTGCCTGGGAGCTGAGCTTCACCTTCTCCTCCTCTGCCTCGCACGGCGCCTAGCGCAGGGAGATCCCGAGATCTGCTTGATTCTGCAACGGCGGCTCTGGCGGGACTGAGCACCCCAGGCCTCTGCACCCCCTGGATCCCCCTCTGGCAGGGCGTGCCTCTGCCGTGTCACAAAGGCCTCGGCGTTCCACAACGTCCCGCGTCACGCAGGGCCCTGACACCAGGCACCTGAGTCACAAAGGGCCATGCCCGGCACCCCTTCCACAGCCCAACCCCCTGGAAGAGTCATGGAGCAGCCCCTGGACTTGTGGGCTTCCAGCCCCTTGTTACCATCTGCTCAATAAAATGATCAAAAATGCCTCTGCCCAAATTCCTGTGCAACGGACGTGGCACACCCACGCCAATAGCATGAACAGAAAATGAACAGTAGCTAATGAACAGTAAATGAGAGAGAAGGAGACCCTGTCCTGGCAGGCGACACACGCCTGAGATGGCAACACAACCGGCACTTCAAGGGTGGGAGGGAGATTTAGGAATCCAAATGCTTTCACTTTCAGATAAAAATCCCAGATCTAGAAAGGATGCATCCCTATGGATCTCACACCAGAAACCACTCAAAAATACAAAGAACCCATGCACAAATCTAAACAATCACATCTCCAAAATGCATATCTTTCTATGATTTAAAAGAATATTTATTTCAGTCTCTATAGTTTACGTTTAGAGAAGTCCAGTAATGTCTACTTCTTCTCTCTCTTCATCTAATAATCCTTTCAGTTCTTCTACTGACTTCTTCTCACGCTGTGCTCTATGTCTCAAATCAGTCTGTCTTCTCCTCTCTCCCAAAGAAAAACATTGGTGTTCTGAAAGCTTCATCTAGCTAAGAAAAGGGTTAAATCTCGCCTAGGTTCTCTCTCGCTTTCAGCTGGCTGCAGCGGCTCATAGGATCAAGTTTTTCCCAAGGCTAGGCTGGAGGAAGAAGCTGAAAAGGTCCGAGCTCGGAGCTGCCGGGCAGTCAGGGATCATAAATGCTGATCAATGCCTCCTGCCCAGCCCTTGGATGGCACAGGATGGGCTGAACTCGTGCTCAGGCTGCTCCTGAGGAGCCCCGGGGCCCCGGGACTGTCCCGGCCCCAGCCAGCTTGAGGCCAGGCTTTAAAAGCTCGCTAGATGTTAAGCTGCAGCCTCTCCCGGCACTCGATGGGGAGAAGGCATCGCGGGCGAGCAGAGGCACAACCGGCCCCGGGCCAGCCCTCCCACAGCAGGGGGAGCCGCAGGCCCCGGCCGGGCCGCCAGGCCCAGAGCCCTCACGGCAGGCCCGGACCGGCCCTGGAACCTGTGCAGCTGTCCTGAAGGGAAGAGGCTCGGCCTGGACAATCCCCGCTTTACATGTGTACTTCCAAAGTCCTTCCTCAGTGCTCAAACAGCATGCCCATAGCTAAAGCGCACTCTGATAGGTGCCCACCCCAATCCAAACAACTCTAAGGCCCTCACAGGGCAATATTCTCTATTTCTCTTTCACTAAAAAGTCAAACGCTGCTAAACCATAACAGCCATCACTTTTGGGAACATGTTCAAGCTCTGCCACGCCACATCCACTCTTAGCACCCACCAGCCACTTTAAGATAAATATAATGAAGGTTTGCAAAGGAGCCCCTGGGACAGCTTGGGATTGTGAAGCACACCCTGCATCTGCTGACCAGGAGCGCTTGGAGAGGGACTTTGGAAAAGGCCAGAACAGGACAAAGGAGAAGAGCTTTAATCTGCCACAGGGCAGGTGGGAAGAAGTTGCTCTGTGAGGGAGGTGAGGCCCTGGCACAGGGTGCCCAGAGCAGCTCTGGCTGCCCCTGCATCCCTGGCAGTGTCCAAGGCCAGCTTGGACAGGCCTTGGAGCCCCTGGCACAGTGGAAGGTGTCCCTGCCCATGGCAGGGGTGCAATGGGATGAGCTTTAAGGCCCCTCCAACCCAAGCCATCCCATGACTCTGATCATTCCCTGGCTCTGACTCTGGCACACTCACATGCTGCAAACACTCCTGGGATGTTCCTAAACCAGAGCCTGCTCTGCCTCTGCCCCAGCAGGAGATGTTACCAAGCTGCATCTGCACCACCACAACCTGAATTTCATCTCCCCCAGCACAAATGCAATTCCTGGCACTGCAGGAGGCCCAGATGAGGCAGATTTACAGGTGGGACATTTACAGTGAGGTGAGATGTCCTCTAACCCACACAATTTGTGTATTTTAACTTGGTATTACTATGAATGTTATTATTATTTTCAATATTTTATTAATTCACTACTACTACTACTACTATTTCATCTTCTTTGTCTTCTTTGTCTTCTTTTCTTCTTATTCCTAGACCTATTCTTATTTACTACTACTACTCCAATTTCTTCTTCTTACTCTTCTATTTCTTCTAATTCTTCTAATTCTACGTAGTCTTCTTACTCTACTTATTCTCTTCTTATTCCGAGACTTATTATTATTGCTGCTACTATAATTTCTTCTTCTTATTCTTCTAATTCTTCCTACTCTTCTTATTCTTCTTATTCTAATTCAACGTAGTCTTCTTACTCTACTTATTCTTATTTCTTCTTATTCTTCTTAGTCCTAGACTTATTGTTATTTACTACTACAACAATTTCTTCTTATTAGTCTTCTAATTCTTCTAATTCTTATTCTTCTAATTCTAATTCTTATTCTTCCTATTCTATTTACTCTTCCTATTCTTCTAATTCTTCTTATTCTACCTCTTCTACTTATTCTTTCTATTCTACTTTTTCCACAGCTGGCCCCGTGGGTGAATTTGGCATGAGGAGAAGCTCTTGAGACGCTCCAAAGCAGCTGGGGATGGCTGAGGCTGCAGGGACTGGGTGGTGAGGCCAAGGCAGCGCCGGTGGCTCCCCCAGGACGCCGGGCAGGCTGCGCGGCTGCGCTGGTGCCAGCAGCGGGCACTAACAATCCCGGGGCTGCGGGGACAGGCACGGGCAGCGCAAGAGGCTGCGCAGCGCCTGCAGCGCCCGCCTGAGGCGGGAGGGACGCTTCTTGCCCAGCTGCTGCCTGAGGGCCTGGGCTGCCACCTGGGGAGGCGAGGCACACCGCTCCAATGCCTCCTGCTCAACCCAAGCCTGCCGAGGGATGGGCGGAGGGAGGCCGTCTCCTTCTACACCTCCCAGGATTCGTCCTCCGGGTTCTTCTTCAACTAGCTCCAGGACGCTCACCTCATCCCACTCGTCCTCCTCGCTTGCAGCGGCTCCACCCCGAGGCTGTGGGCGGTCACACCTTCCCAGTGGTCCAGCTCGAGGTCATTGTCGCTGTCGCCTCTTCCGCTTGCCTGCACCGATGGTCGGTTTCTGTTCCCTTTGGGCACCCCCTGGCCAACGGGTCTTCCCAGTCCGGCACTTCTTGGAACTGCCGACTTCTTCCCCGTCACTCAGCGCTGAAATCCTGACGACTTCTCCAGGGGAGAGCCTTTGCTCCAAGCCTTCCTTCCAATCAGAAAGGTCTGGGTAGCTCCAGACTTCTCCTACGGACAGCTCTTGCTCCGTGCACTCATCCCCGCTGGAGAGCTCATGGCTGCTACTGCCTTCTGCTTGGGATGGCTCTTGCTCACTGCGGGCTTCCCCTTGGAACACGTCCTCGGAGGGGCCGGCATCCCCTTGGAGCAGCTCGGTGATTTCCTCATCTTCACCCTCCAAATGTTTAGGCTCCCCAGCCAATCCTCCCTCCTCACTCGCTTCCTCTGTCCGCACCAAACCCCTCTCTGCCTCCTCCTCCAGCTGCTCAGTGTCAACCGGGCTAAACACCGGGCTGGAAAAGGGGCTGGTGGAGCAAGTTGACCTTGAAAAGGGGATGGCAGAGCAGCTTGGGCTGGAAAAGGGGCTGGTGGAGCAGGTTGACCTGGAAAAGGGGATGATGGAGCAGCTTGGGCTGGAAAAGGGGCTGGTGGAGCCGGTTGACCTGGAAAAGGGGATGATGGAGCAGCTTGGGCTGGAAAAGGGGCTGGTGGAGCCGGTTGACCTGGAAAAGGGGATGACGGAGCAGCTGGAGCTGGAAAAGGGGCTGGTAGAGAAGCTTGAGCTCAAGACAGAGGCAGAGATCGGGAACAATTCCCTCTCTCCAGGAGCTGCTGCTTCTTCTTTTCCAGCCATGCTTTGCTCTAGGCCCCACTGTTCCTCACGCTGCTGAAGAGATGCCTGCAACTCCATCAAAGCCTGGAGATCCTCAGGGCTCATATATTGGTCTGAGTCTCCTTCCCGCTGCGAAAGCTCTTGCTGCACCTCACACCCCTTGTCCGTTTTGACAAAGGGCCCTTCCTCCTGCTTGGTCTTCAACACGGACAGCAGTGACCCACCCATTACTTGCTAAGGGCCTGGTCTGCCAGGCAGCTGGGCAAGGGGCTGGGTACCTGGGAGCTGAGCTTCACCTTCTCCTCCTCTGCCTCGCACAGCGCCTAGCGCAGGGAGATCCCGAGAGCTGCTTGATTCTGCCACGGCGGCTCTGGCGGGACTGAGCACCCCAGGCCTCTGCACCCCCTGGATCCCCCTCTGGCAGGGCGTGCCTCTGCCGTGTCACAAAGGCCTCGGCGTTCCACAACGTCCCGCGTCACGCAGGGCCCTGACACCAGGCGCCTGAGTCACAAAGGGCCATGCCCGGCACCCCTTCCACAGCCCAACCCACTGGAAGCGTCATGGAGCAGCCCCTGGACTTGTGGGCTTCCAGCCCCTTGTTACCATCTGCTCAATAAAATGATCAGAAATGCCTCTGCCCAAATTCCTGTGCAACGGACGTGGCACACCCAAGCCAATAGTATGAACAGTAAATGAACAGTAGCTAATGAACAGTAAATGAGAGAGAAGGAGACCCTGTCCTGGCAGGTGACACACGCCTGAGATGGCAAACACCGGCACTTCAAGGGTGGGAGGGAGATTTAGGAATCCAAATGCTTTCACTTTCAGATAAAAATCCCAGATCTAGAAAGGATGCATCCCGATGGATCTCACACCAGTTCCAAATCCTGCACAGAAGACAGACACACCTGTGACCTGCTTGACTCAACCTCACTTGAGTCAGCTCCTGCCAACCACCTCCCACCACACTGCCATCCTCACCTGGGGGCAGGATGCAATTCCCAGGGCTTCCCAGTGCTCCCCACCTCATCTCCTACCACCAAGGCCTCCCAGGGCCAGCTGTGAGGGATAAACAGCTGGAGACAGACACGGGGAGGGAAAGGATCCCTGAGGAAAGTGATGGAAGCTGCCATGTGTCACCGAGCTGCAGCCACTAAGGCTAATTGAGCCTTCAGGCCCTGATCCTCCCTATGATGGGAGCAGGTGAGATGAATGAACAGAACCAACCTTTTCCTTTTTTTTATGGTTCTTTTTTCCTAGCAGTGTCTGAGCATGGCAGCAGAACCAGGATCAATAGGTGGCAAGTGTAGGGAAGAAGTGGCCTTTAAGAAGACAGCTGGGACCTGCATGTCCTGTTCAGCTACAAATTCCAATCCTGCCTGACAGGCATAACTCTGGCACACACATCCCTGGGCTGATGCAAGTCACGGGGCAGAGGCCAACAACTGGAGCTGCTCTAAGGACTGAATTCATCCCTCAGTCCTCACATAAGGAAAGAATCCAGGATCTTTTTTCATTGTGGAGGGCAGCAGGAGCAATGGCTGCAATGAGATCCCCATAACATGGAAGGCTCCTCATATAGCCATTGTAGTGGTTTCACGTTTGCTCTTTGTGGGACTTGACTAGGAGTAAAGAAAGAGCCCAACAGGCCTAAACACATAGTTTAATTTTACACACTAAAGAATGAAAAAGGAAAAAAGGAAAATGGAACCTTCAAAACATTACTTTTTCCTCACCAATTGTTCACTTTCGCCTGAGACAAAACTATGATTTTCAGTCAGTTTAACCATTTAAACATAATCTTTCACTATTCTGGGAGAAGAGTCCCTCAAATGCCCCACGGATCTTACAAACTACTTGGGAGGGTTCTCATGTGGGTCTGAACTGTCACAAAAACAGCTGCCCAGTAGGAAAACTCTGCTTCTATGACTCCTCCTACCTAGCAGATTCCTAAGCTGCTCAATGGGACATATACTCAAACATTGCAAGCTGGGGTCTTCATTTTTAAAGGTGAACTACTTCAAAGGCAAAGGACTTTGTCTCAGGGAATGGAGATATCTTCTTGCTTCTTCACTGACAGGAGGACGCTTATCTCAGTCTCTGTCTAAGAATTTCATAAAATCAATTTCCCTTAGTCATCACAACACCTTGCTCAAAGAATCCACACATAAATATAAACAATCACCTCTCAAAAATGCATATCTTTCTATGGTTTAAAAAATATTTAATTCAGTCTCTATAGTTTATATTTAGAGAAGTCCAGTAATGTCTACTTCTTCTCTCTCTTCATCTAATAATCCTTTCAGTTCTTCTACTGACTTCTTATCACGCTGCTGCTCTATGTCTCAAATCAGTCTGTCTTCTCCTCTCTCCCAAAGAAAAACATTGGTGTTCTGAAAGCTTCATCTAGCTAAGAAAAGGGTTAAATCTCGCCTAGGTTCTCTCTCGCTTTCAGCTGGCTGCAGCGGCTCATAGGATCAAGTTTTTCCCAAGGCTAGGCTGGAGGAAGAAGCTGAAAAGGTCCGAGCTCGGAGCTGCCGGGCAGTCAGGGATCATAAATGCTGATCAATGCCTCCTGCCCAGCCCTTGGATGGCACAGGATGGGCTGAACTCGTGCTCGGGCTGCTCCTGAGGAGCCCCGGGGAGCCCCGGGACTGTCCCGGCCCCAGCCAGCTTGAGGCCAGGCTTTAAAAGCTCGCTAGATGTTAAGCTGCAGCCTCTCCCGGCACTCGATGGGGAGAAGGCATCGCGGGCGAGCAGAGGCACAACCGGCCCCGGGCCAGCCCTCCCACAGCAGGGGGAGCCGCAGGCCCCGGCCGGGCCGCCAGGCCCAGGAGCCCTCACGGCAGGCCCGGACCGGCCCTGGAACCTGTGCAGCTGTCCTGAAGGGAAGAGGCTCGGCCTGGACAATCCCCGCTTTACATGTGTACTTCCAAAGTCCTTCCTCAGTGCTCAAACAGCATGCCCATAGCTAAAGCGCACTCTGATAGGTGCCCACCCCAATCCAAACAACTCTAAGGCCCTCACAGGGCAATATTCTCTATTTCTCTTTCACTAAAAAGTCAAACGCTGCTAAATCATAACAGCCATCACTTTTGGGAACATGTTCAAGCCAGCCACACATCCACTCTTAGCACCCACCAGCCACTTTAGATAAATATAATGAAGGTTTGCAAAGGAGCCCCTGGGACAGCTTGGGATTGTGAAGCACACCCTGCATCTGCTGACCAGGAGCTTGGAGAGGGACTTTGGAAAAGGCCAGAACAGGACAAAGGAGAAGAGCTTTAATCTGCCACAGGGCAGGTGGGAAGAAGTTGCTCCTGTGAGGGAGGTGAGGCCCTGGCACAGGGGGCCCAGAGCAGCTCTGGCTGCCCCTGCATCCCTGGCAGTGTCCAAGGCCAGCTTGGACAGGCCTTGGAGCGCCCTGGACAGTGGAAGGTGTCCCTGCCCATGGCAGGGGTGCAATGGGATGAGCTTTAAGGCCCCTCCCAACCCAAGCCATCCCATGACTCTGATCATTCCCTGGCTCTGACTCTGGCACACTCACATGCTGCAACACTCCTGGGATGTTCCTAAACCAGAGCCTGCTCTGCCTCTGCCCCAGCAGGAGATGTTACCAAGCTGCATCTGCACCACCACAACCTGAATTGCATCTCCCCCAGCACAAATGCAATTCCTGCACTGCAGGAGGCCCAGATGAGGCAGATTTACAGGTGGGACATTTACAGTGAGGTGAGATGTCCCTCTAACCACACAATTTGTGTATTTTAACTTGGTATTACTATGAATGTTATTATTATTTTCAATATTTTATTAATTCACTACTACTACTACTACTACTACTATTTCATCTTCTTTGTCTTCTTTGTCTTCTTATTCTTCTTATTCTTAGACCTATTCTTATTTACTACTACTACTCCAATTTCTTCTTCTTACTCTTCTATTTCTTCTAATTCTTCTAATTCTACGTAGTCTTCTTACTCTACTTATTCTTCTTATTCCGAGACTTATTATTATTGCTGCTACTATAATTTCTTCTTCTTATTCTTCTAATTCTTCCTACTCTCCTATTCTTCTTATTCTTCTATTCAACGTAGTCTTCTTACTCTACTTATTCTTCTATTCTTCTTATTCTTCTTAGTCCTAGACTTATTGTTATTTACTACTACAACAATTTCTTCTTAGTCTTCTAATTCTTCTAATTCTTATTCTTATCTTCTAATTCTATGTCTTCCTATTCTATTACTCTTCCTATTCTTCTAATTCTTCTTATTCTACCTCTTCTACTTATTCTTTCTATTCTACTTTTTCCACAGCTGGCCCCGTGGGTGAATTTGCATGAGGAGAAGCTCTTGAGACGCTCCAAAGCAGCTGGGGATGGCTGAGGCTGCAGGGACTGGGTGGTGAGGCCAAGGCAGCGCCGGTGGCTCCCCAGGACGCCGGGCAGGCTGCGCGGCTGCGCTGGTGCCAGCAGCGGGCACTAACAATCCGGGGTGCGGGGACAGGCAGGGGCAGCGCAAGAGGCTGCGCAGCGCCCGCAGCGCCCGCCTGAGGCGGGAGGGACGCTTCTTGCCCAGCTGCTGCCTGAGGGCCTGGGCTGCACCTGGGGAGGCGAGGCACACCGCTCCAATGCCTGCTGCTCAACCCAAGCCTGCCGAGGGATGGGCGGAGGGAGGCCGTCTCCTTCTACACCTCCCAGGATTCGTCCTCCGGGTTCTTCTTCAACTAGCTCCAGGACGCTCACCTCATCCCACTCGTCCTCCTCGCTTGCCAGCGGCTCCACCCCGAGGCTGTGGGCGGTCACACCTTCCCAGTGGTCCAGCTCGAGGTCATTGTCGCTGTCGTCTTCCCAGCTTGCCTGCACCGATGGTCGGTTTCTGTTCCTTTGGGCACCCCTGGCCAACGGGTCTTCCCAGTCCGGCACTTCTTGGGAACTGCCGACTTCTTCCCCGTACCAGCGCTGAAATCCTGACGATTCTCCAGGGGAGAGCCTTTGCTCCAAGCCTTCCTTCCAATCAGAAAGGTCTGGGTAGCTCCAGACTCTCCTACGGACAGCTCTTGCTCCGTGCACTCATCCCCGCTGGAGAGCTCATGGCTGCTACTGCCTTCTGCTTGGGATGGCTCTTGCTCACTGCGGGCTTCCCCTTGGAACACGTCCTCGGAGGGGCCGGCATCCCCTTGGAGCAGCTCGGTGATTTCCTCATCTCACCCTCCAAATGTTTAGGCTCCCCAGCCAATCCTCCCTCCTCACTCCTTCCTCTGCCCGCACCAAACCCCTCTCTGCCTCCTCCTCCAGCTGCTCAGTGTCAACCGGGCTAAACACCGGGCTGGAAAAGGGGCTGGTGGAGCAAGTTGACTTGAAAAGGGGATGGCAGAGCAGCTTGGGCTGGAAAAGGGGCTGGTGGAGGTTGACCTGGAAAAGGGGATGATGGAGCAGCTTGGGCTGGAAAAGGGGCTGGTGGAGCCGGTTGACCTGGAAAAGGGGATGATGGAGCAGCTGGCTGGAAAAGGGGCTGGTGGAGCGGTTGACCTGGAAAAGGGGATGACGGAGCAGCTGGAGCTGGAAAAGGGGCTGGTAGAGAAGCTTGAGCTCAAGACAGGAGAGCAGAGATCGGGAACAATTCCCTCTCTCCAGGAGCTGCTGCTTCTTCTTTTCCAGCCATGCTTTGCTCTAGGCCCCACTGTTCCTCACGCTGCTGAAGAGATGCCTGCAACTCCATCAAAGCCTGGAGATCCTCAGGGCTCATATATTGGTCTGAGTCTCCTTCCCGCTGCGAAAGCTCTTGCTGCACCTCAACCCTTGTCCGTTTTGACAAAGGGCCCTTCCTCCTGCTTGGTCTTCAACACGGACAGCAGTGACCCACCCATTGCTGCTGAGGGCCTGGTCTGCCAGGCAGCTGGGCAAGGGGCTGGGTGCCGGGAGCTGAGCTTCACCTTCTCCTCCTCTGCCTCGCACGGCGCCTAGCGCAGGGAGATCCCGAGAGCTGCTTGATTCTGCCACGGCGGCTCTGCGGGACTGAGCACCCCAGGCCTCTGCACCCCCTGGATCCCCCTCTGGCAGGGCGTGCCTCTGCCGTGTCACAAAGGCCTCGGCGTTCCACAACGTCCCGCGTCACGCAGGGCCCTGACACCAGGCGCCTGAGTCACAAAGGGCCATGCCCGGCACCCCTTCCACAGCCCAACCCCCTGGAAGCGTCATGGAGCAGCCCCTGGACTTGTGGGCTTCCAGCCCATTGTTACCATCTGCTCAATAAAATGATCAGAAATGCCTCTGCCCAAATTCCTGTGCAACGGACGTGGCACACCCAAGCCAATAGTATGAACAGTAAATGAACAGTAGCTAATGAACAGTAAATGAGAGAGAAGGAGACCCTGTCCTGGCAGGTGACACACGCCTGAGATGGCAACACAACGGCACTTCAAGGGTGGGAGGGAGATTTAGGAATCCAAATGCTTTCACTTTCAGATAAAAATCCCAGATCTAGAAAGGATGCATCCCGATGGATCTCACACCAGTTCCAAATCCTGCACAAAGACAGACACACCTGTGACCTGCTTGACTCAACCTCACTTGAGTCAGCTCCTGCCAACCACCTCCCACCACACTGCCATCCTCACCTGGGGGCAGGATGCAATTCCCAGGGCTTCCCAGTGCTCCCCACCTCATCTCCTACCACCAAGGCCTCCCAGGGCCAGCTGTGAGGGATAAACAGCTGGAGACAGACACGGGGAGGGAAAGGATCCCTGAGGAAAGTGATGGAAGCTGCCATGTGTCACCGAGCTGCAGCCACTAAGGCTAATTGAGCCTTCAGGCCCTGTTCCTCCCTATGATGGGAGCAGGTGAGATGAATGAACAGAACCAACCTTTTCCTTTTTTTTATGGTTCTTTTTTCCTAGCAGTGTCTGAGCATGGCAGCAGAACCAGGATCAATAGGTGGCAAGTGTAGGGAAGAAGTGGCCTTTAAGAAGACAGCTGGGACCTGCATGTCCTGTTCAGCTACAAATTCCAATCCTGCCTGACAGGCATAACTCTGGCACACACATCCCTGGGCTGATGCAAGTCACGGGGCAGAGGCCAACAACTGGAGCTGCTCTAAGGACTGAATTCATCCCTCAGTCCTCACATAAGGAAAGAATCCAGGATCTTTTTTCATTGTGGAGGGAGGGCAGCAGGAGCAATGGCTGCAATGAGATCCCCATAACATGGAAGGCTCCTCATATAGCCATTGTAGTGGTTTCACGTTTGCTCTTTGTGGGACTTGACTAGGAGTAAAGAAAGAGCCCAACAGGCCTAAACACATAGTTTAATTTTACACACTAAAGAATGAAAAAGGAAAAAAGGAAAATGGAACCTTCAAAACATTACTTTTTCCTCACCAATTGTTCACTTTCGCCTGAGACAAAACTATGATTTTCAGTCAGTTTAACCATTTAAACATAATCTTTCACTATTCTGGGAGAAGAGTCCCTCAAATGCCCCACGGATCTTACAAACTACTTGGGAGGGTTCTCATGTGGGTCTGAACTGTCACAAAAACAGCTGCCCAGTAGGAAAACTCTGCTTCTATGACTCCTCCTACCTAGCAGATTCCTAAGCTGCTCAATGGGACATATACTCAAACATTGCAAGCTGGGGTCTTCATTTTTAAAGGTGAACTACTTCAAAGGCAAAGGACTCTTGTCTCAGGGAATGGAGATATCTTCTTGCTTCTTCACTGACAGGAGGACTGCTTATCTCAGTCTCTGTCTAAGAATTTCATAAAATCAATTTCCCTTAGTCATCACAACACCTTGCTCAAAGAATCCACACATAAATATAAACAATCACCTCCCAAAATGCATATCTTTCTATGATTTAAAAGAATATTTATTTCAGTCTCTATAGTTTACGTTTAGAGAAGTCCAGTAATGTCTACTTCTTCTCTCTTCATCTAATAATCCTTTCAGTTCTTCTACTGACTTCTTATCACGCTGTTGCTCAATGTCTCAAATCAGTCTGTCTCTCCTCTCTCCCAAAGAAAAACATTGGTGTTCTGAAAGCTTCATCTAGCTAAGAAAAGGGTTAAATCTCGCCTAGGTTCTCTCTCGCTTTCAGCTGGCTGCAGCGGCTCATAGGATCAAGTTTTTCCCAAGGCTAGGCTGGAGGAAGAAGCTGAAAAGGTCCGAGCTCGGAGCTGCCGGGCAGTCAGGGATCATAAATGCTGATCAATGCCTCCTGCCCAGCCCTTGGATGGCACAGGATGGCTGAACTCGTGCTCGGGCTGCTCCTGAGGAGCCCCGGGAGCCCCGGGACTGTCCCGGCCCCAGCCAGCTTGAGGCCAGGCTTTAAAAGCTCGCTAGATGTTAAGCTGCAGCCTCTCCCGGCACTCGATGGGGAGAAGGCATCGCGGGCGAGCAGAGGCACAACCGGCCCCGGGCCAGCCCTCCCACAGCAGGGGGAGCCGCAGGCCCCGGCCGGGCCGCCAGGCCCAGGAGCCCTCACGGCAGGCCCGGACCGGCCCTGGAACCTGTGCAGCTGTCCTGAAGGGAAGAGGCTCGGCCTGGACAATCCCCGCTTTACATGTGTACTTCCAAAGTCCTTCCTCAGTGCTCAAACAGCATGCCCATAGCTAAAGCGCACTCTGATAGGTGCCCACCCCAATCCAAACAACTCTAAGGCCCTCACAGGGCAATATTCTCTATTTCTCTTTCACTAAAAAGTCAAACGCTGCTAAACCATAACAGCCATCACTTTTGGGAACACGTTCAAGCTCTGCCACGCAACATCCACTCTTAGCACCCACCAGCCACTTTAAGATAAATATAATGAAGGTTTGCAAAGGAGCCCCTGGGACAGCTTGGGATTGTGAAGCACACCCTGCATCTGCTGACCAGGAGCGCTTGGAGAGGGACTTTGGAAAAGGCCAGAACAGGACAAAGGAGAAGAGCTTTAATCTGCCACAGGGCAGGTGGGAGAAGTTGCTCCCTGTGAGGGAGGTGAGGCCCTGGCACAGGGGGCCCAGAGCAGCTCTGGCTGCCCCTGCATCCCTGGCAGTGTCCAAGGCCAGCTTGGACAGGCCTTGGAGCACCCTGGCACAGTGGAAGGTGTCCCTGCCCATGGCAGGGGTGCAAAGGGATGAGCTTTAAGGCCCCTCCCAACCCAAGCCATCCCATGACTCTGATCATTCCCTGGCTCTGACTCTGGCACACTCACATGCTGCAAACACTCCTGGGATGTTCCTAAACCAGAGCCTGCTCTGCCTCTGCCCCAGCAGGAGATGTTACCAAGCTGCATCTGCACCACCACAACCTGAATTTCATCTCCCCCAGCACAAATGCAATCCTGGCACTGCAGGAGCCCAGATGAGGCAGATTTACAGGTGGGACATTTACAGTGAGGTGAGATGTGCCTCTAACCCACACAATTTGTGTATTTTAACTTGGTATTACTATGAATGTTATTATTATTTTCAATATTTTATTAATTCACTACTACTACTACTACTACTATTTCATCTTCTTTGTCTTCTTTGTCTTCTTATTCTTCTTATTCTTAGACCTATTCTTATTTACTACTACTACTCCAATTTCTCTCTTCTACTCTTCTATTTCTTCTAATTCTTCTAATTCTACGTAGTCTTCTTACTCTACTTATTCTTCTTATTCCGAGACTTATTATTATTGCTGCTACTATAATTTCTTCTTCGTATTCTTCTAATTCTTCCTACTCTTCCTATTCTTCTTATTCTTCTAATTCAACGTAGTCTTCTTACTCTACTTATTCTTATATTCTTCTTATTCTTCTTAGTCCTAGACTTATTGTTATTTACTACTACAACAATTTCTTCTTATTAGTCTTCTAATTCTTCTAATTCTTATTCTTCTAATTCTAATTCTTATTCTTCCTATTCTATTTACTCTTCCTATTCTTCTAATTCTTCTTATTCTACCTCTTCTACTTATTCTTTCTATTCTACTTTTTCCACAGCTGGCCCCGTGGGTGAATTTGGCATGAGGAGAAGCTCTTGAGACGCTCCAAAGCAGCTGGGGATGGCTGAGGCTGCAGGGACTGGGTGGTGAGGCCAAGGCAGCGCCGGTGGCTCCCCCAGGACGCCGGGCAGGCTGCGCGGCTGCGCTGGTGCCAGCAGCGGGCACTAACAATCCCGGGGCTGCGGGGACAGGCACGGGCAGCGCAAGAGGCTGCGCAGCGCCTGCAGCGCCCGCCTGAGGCGGGAGGGACGCTTCTTGCCCAGCTGCTGCCTGAGGGCCTGGGCTGCCACCTGGGGAGGCGAGGCACACCGCTCCAATGCCTGCTGCTCAACCCAAGCCTGCCGAGGGATGGGCGGAGGGAGGCCGTCTCCTTCTACACCTCCCAGGATTCGTCCTCCGGGTTCTTCTTCAACTAGCTCCAGGACGCTCACCTCATCCCACTCGTCCTCCTCGCTTGCCAGCGGCTCCACCCCGAGGCTGTGGGCGGTCACACCTTCCCAGTGGTCCAGCTCGAGGTCATTGTCGCTGTCGTCTTCCCAGCTTGCCTGCACCGATGGTCGGTTTCTGTTCCCTTTGGGCACCCCCTGGCCAACGGGGTCTTCCCAGTCCGGCACTTCTTGGGAACTGCCGACTTCTTCCCCGTCACTCAGCGCTGAAATCCTGACGACTTCTCCAGGGGAGAGCCTTTGCTCCAAGCCTTCCTTCCAATCAGAAAGGTCTGGGTAGCTCCAGACTTCTCCTACGGACAGCTCTTGCTCCGTGCACTCATCCCCGCTGGAGAGCTCATGGCTGCTACTGCCTTCTGCTTGGGATGGCTCTTGCTCACTGCGGGCTTCCCCTTGGAACACGTCCTCGGAGGGGCCGGCATCCCCTTGGAGCAGCTCGGTGATTTCCTCATCTTCACCTCCAAATGTTTAGGCTCCCCAGCCAATCCTCCTCCTCACTCGCTTCCTCTGTCCGCACCAAACCCCTCTCTGCCTCCTCCTCCAGCTGCTCAGTGTCAACCGGGCTAAACACCGGGCTGGAAAAGGGGCTGGTGGAGCAAGTTGACCTTGAAAAGGGGATGGCAGAGCAGCTTGGGCTGGAAAAGGGGCTGGTGGAGCAGGTTGACCTGGAAAAGGGGATGATGGAGCAGCTTGGGCTGGAAAAGGGGCTGGTGGAGCCGGTTGACCTGGAAAAGGGGATGATGGAGCAGCTTGGGCTGGAAAAGGGGCTGGTGGAGCCGGTTGACCTGGAAAAGGGGATGACGGAGCAGCTGGAGCTGGAAAAGGGGCTGGTAGAGAAGCTTGAGCTCAAGACAGAGGCAGAGATCGGGAACAATTCCCTCTCTCCAGGAGCTGCTGCTTCTTCTTTTCCAGCCATGCTTTGCTCTAGGCCCCACTGTTCCTCACGCTGCTGAAGAGATGCCTGCAACTCCATCAAAGCCTGGAGATCCTCAGGGCTCATATATTGGTCTGAGTCTCCTTCCCGCTGCGAAAGCTCTTGCTGCACCTCACACCCCTTGTCCGTTTTGACAAAGGGCCCTTCCTCCTGCTGGTCTTCAACACGGACAGCAGTGACCCACCCATTACTTGCTAAGGGCCTGGTCTGCCAGGCAGCTGGGCAAGGGGCTGGGTACCTGGGAGCTGAGCTTCACCTTCTCCTCCTCTGCCTCGCACAGCGCCTAGCGCAGGGAGATCCCGAGAGCTGCTTGATTCTGCCACGGCGGCTCTGGCGGGACTGAGCACCCAGGCCTCTGCACCCCCTGGATCCCCTCTGGCAGGGCGTGCCTCTGCCGTGTCACAAAGGCCTCGGCGTTTCCACAACGTCCCGCGTCACGCAGGGCCCTGACACCAGGCGCCTGAGTCACAAAGGGCCATGCCCGGCACCCCTTCCACAGCCCAACCCACTGGAAGCGTCATGGAGCAGCCCCTGGACTTGTGGGCTTCCAGCCCCTTGTTACCATCTGCTCAATAAAATGATCAGAAATGCCTCTGCCCAAATTCCTGTGCAACGGACGTGGCACACCCAAGCCAATAGTATGAACAGTAAATGAACAGTAGCTAATGAACAGTAAATGAGAGAGAAGGAGACCCTGTCCTGGCAGGTGACACACGCCTGAGATGGCAACACAGCCGGCACTTCAAGGGTGGGAGGGACGGAGATTTAGGAATCCAAATGCTTTCACTTTCAGATAAAAATCCCAGATCTAGAAAGGATGCATCCCGATGGATCTCACACCAGTTCCAAATCCTGCACAGGAAGACAGACACACCTGTGACTTGCTTGACTCAACCTCACTTGAGTCAGCTCCTGCCAACCACCTCCCACCACACTGCCATCCTCACCTGGGGGCAGGATGCAATTCCCAGGGCTTCCCAGTGCTCCCCACCTCATCTCCTACCACCAAGGCCTCCCAGGGCCAGCTGTGAGGGATAAACAGCTGGAGACAGACACGGGGAGGGAAAGAATCCCTGAGGAAAGTGATGGAAGCTGCCATGTGTCACCGAGCTGCAGCCACTAAGGCTAATTGAGCCTTCAGGCCCTGTTCCTCCCTATGATGGGAGCAGGTGAGATGAATGAACAGAACCAACCTTTTCCTTTTTTTTATGGTTCTTTTTTTCTTAGCAGTGTCTGAGCATGGCAGCAGAACCAGGATCAATAGGTGGCAAGTGTAGGGAAGAAGTGGCCTTTAAGAAGACAGCTGGGACCTGCATGTCCTGTTCAGCTACAAATTCCAATCCTGCCTGACAGGCATAACTCTGGCACACACATCCCTGGGCTGATGCAAGTCACGGGGCAGAGGCCAACAACTGGAGCTGCTCTAAGGACTGAATTCATCCCTCAGTCCTCACATAAGGAAAGAATCCAGGATCTTTTTTCATTGTGGAGGGCAGCAGGAGCAATGGCTGCAATGAGATCCCCATAACATGGAAGGCTCCTCATATAGCCATTGTAGTGGTTTCACGTTTGCTCTTTGTGGGACTTGACTAGGAGTAAAGAAAGAGCCCAACAGGCCTAAACACATAGTTTAATTTTACACACTAAAGAATGAAAAAGGAAAAAAGGAAAATGGAACCTTCAAAACATTACTTTTTCCTCACCAATTGTTCACTTTCCGCCTGAGACAAAACTATGATTTTCAGTCAGTTTAACCATTTAAACATAATCTTTCACTGTTCTGGGAGAAGAGTCCCTCAAATGCCCCACGGATCTTACAAACTACTTGGGAGGGTTCTCATGTGGGTCTGAACTGTCACAAAAACAGCTGCCCAGTAGGAAAACTCTGCTTCTATGACTCCTCCTACCTAGCAGATTCCTAAGCTGCTCAATGGCACATATACTCAAACATTGCAAGCTGGGGTCTTCATTTTTAAAGGTGAACTACTTCAAAGGCAAAGGACTCTTTGTCTCAGGGAATGGAGATATCTTCTTGCTTCTTCACTGACAGGAGGACTGCTTATCTCAGTCTCTGTCTAAGAATTTCATAAAATCAATTTCCCTTAGTCATCACAACACCTTGCTCAAAGAATCCACACATAAATATAAACAATCACCTCTCAAAAATGCATATCTTTCTATGGTTTAAAAAAATATTTAATTCAGTCTCTATAGTTTATATTTAGAGAAGTCCAGTAATGTCTACTTCTTCTCTCTCTTCATCTAATAATCCTTTCAGTTCTTCTACTGACTTCTTATCACGCTGCTGCTCTATGTCTCAAATCAGTCTGTCTTCTCCTCTCTCCCAAAGAAAAACATTGGTGTTCTGAAAGCTTCATCTAGCTAAGAAAAGGGTTAAATCTCGCCTAGGTTCTCTCTCGCTTTCAGCTGGCTGCAGCGGCTCATAGGATCAAGTTTTTCCCAAGGCTAGGCTGGAGGAAGAAGCTGAAAAGGTCCGAGCTCGGAGCTGCCGGGCAGTCAGGGATCATAAATGCTGATCAATGCCTCCTGCCCAGCCCTTGGATGGCACAGGATGGGCTGAACTCGTGCTCGGGCTGCTCCTGAGGAGCCCCGGGGAGCCCCGGGACTGTCCCGGCCCCAGCCAGCTTGAGGCCAGGCTTTAAAAGCTCGCTAGATGTTAAGCTGCAGCCTCTCCCGGCACTCGATGGGGAGAAGGCATCGCGGGCGAGCAGAGGCACAACCGGCCCCGGGCCAGCCCTCCCACAGCAGGGGGAGCCGCAGGCCCCGGCCGGGTCGCCAGGCCCAGCAGCCCTCACGGCAGGCCCGGACCGGCCCTGGAACCTGTGCAGCTGTCCTGAAGGGAAGAGGCTCGGCCTGGACAATCCCCGCTTTACATGTGTACTTCCAAAGTCCTTCCTCAGTGCTCAAACAGCATGCCCATAGCTAAAGCGCACTCTGATAGGTGCCCACCCCAATCCAAACAACTCTAAGGCCCTCACAGGGCAATATTCTCTATTTCTCTTTCACTAAAAAGTCAAACGCTGCTAAATCATAACAGCCATCACTTTTGGGAACATGTTCAAGCCCAGCCACACCACATCCACTCTTAGCACCCACCAGCCACTTTAAGATAAATATAATGAAGGTTTGCAAAGGAGCCCCTGGGACAGCTTGGGATTGTGAAGCACACCCTGCATCTGCTGACCAGGAGCACTTGGAGAGGGACTTTGGAAAAGGCCAGAACAGGACAAAGGAGAAGAGCTTTAATCTGCCACAGAGCAGGTGGGAAGAAGTTGCTCCCTGTGAGGGAGGTGAGGCCCTGGCACAGGGGGCCCAGAGCAGCTCTGGCTGCCCCTGCATCCCTGGCAGTGTCCAAGGCCAGCTTGGACAGGCCTTGGAGCGCCCTGGGACAGTGGAAGGTGTCCCTGCCCATGGCAGGGGTGCAATGGGATGAGCTTTAAGGCCCCTCCCAACCCAAGCCATCCCATGACTCTGATCATTCCCTGGCTCTGACTCTGGCACACTCACATGCTGCAAACACTCCTGGGATGTTCCTAAACCAGAGCCTGCTCTGCCTCTGCCCCAGCAGGAGATGTTACCAAGCTGCATCTGCACCACCACAACCTGAATTGCATCTCCCCCAGCACAAATGCAATTCCTGGCACTCCAGGAGGCCAGATGAGGCAGATTTACAGGTGGGACATTTACAGTGAGGTGAGATGTGCCTCTAACCCACACAATTTGTGTATTTTAACTTGGTATTACTATGAATGTTATTATTATTTTCAATATTTTATTAATTCACTACTACTACTCCTACTATTTCATCTTCTTTGTCTTCTTTGTCTTCTTATTCTTCTTATTCCTAGACCTATTCTTATTTACTACTACTACTCCAATTTCTTCTTCTTACTCTTCTATTTCTTCTAATTCTTCTAATTCTACGTAGTCTTCTTACTCTACTTATTCTTCTTATTCCGAGACTTATTATTATTGCTGCTACTATAATTTCTTCTTCGTATTCTTCTAATTCTTCCTACTCTTCCTATTCTTCTTATTCTTCTAATTCAACGTAGTCTTCTTACTCTACTTATTCTTATATTCTTCTTATTCTTCTTAGTCCTAGACTTATTGTTATTTACTACTACAACAATTTCTTCTTATTATTCTTCTAATTCTTCTAATTCTTCTAATTCTTCTTCTTCTAATTCTACTTACTCTTCCTATTCTACTTATTCTTCCTATTCTTCTAATTCTTCTTATTCTACCTCTTCTACTATTCTTTCTCTTCTACTTTTTCCACAGCTGGCCCCGTGGGTGAATTTGGCATGAGGAGAAGCTCTTGAGACGCTCCAAAGCAGCTGGGGATGGCTGAGGCTGCAAGGACTGGGTGGTGAGGCCAAGGCAGCGCCGGTGGCTCCCCCAGGACGCCGGGCAGGCTGCGCGGCTGCGCTGGTGCCAGCAGCAGGCACTAACAATCCCGGGGCTGCGGGGACAGGCAGGGGCAGCGCAAGAGGCTGCGCAGCGCCTGCAGCGCCCGCCTGAGGCGGGAGGGACGCTTCTTGCCCAGCTGCTGCCTGAGGGCCTGGGCTGCCACCTGGGGAGGCGAGGCACACCGCTCCAATGCCTCCTGCTCAACCCAAGCCTGCCGAGGGATGGGCGGAGGGAGGCCGTCTCCTTCTACACCTCCCAGGATTCGTCCTCCGGGTTCTTCTTCAACTAGCTCCAGGACGCTCACCTCATCCCACTCGTCCTCCTCGCTTGCCAGCGGCTCCACCCCGAGGCTGTGGGCGGTCACACCTTCCCAGTGGTCCAGCTCGAGGTCATTGTCGCTGTCGCCTTTCCTGCTTGCCTGCACCAGCGGTCGGTTTCCGTTCCCTTTGGGCACCCCCTGGCCAACGGAGTCTTCCCAGTCCGGCACTTCTTGGGAACTGCCGACTTCTTCCCCGTCACTCAGCGCTGAAATCCTGACGATTTCTCCAGGGGAAAGCCTTTGCTCCAAGCCTTCCTTCCAATCAGAAAGGTCTGGGTAGCTCCAGACTTCTCCTACGGACAGCTCTTGCTCCGTGCACTCATCCCCGCTGGAGAGCTCATGGCTGCTACTGCCTTCTGCTTGGGATGGCTCTTGCTCACTGCGGGCTTCCCCTTGGAACACGTCCTCGGAGGGGCCGGCATCCCCTTGGAGCAGCTCGGTGATTTCCTCATCTTCACCCTCCAAACGTTTAGGCTCCACAGCCAATCCTCCCTCCTCACTCGCTTCCTCTGCCCGCACCATACCCCTCTCTGCCTCCTCCTCCAGCTGCTCAATGTCAACCGGGCTAAACACCGGGCTGGAAAAGGGGCTGGTGGAGCAAGTTGACCTTGAAAAGGGGATGATGGAGCAGCTTGGGCTGGAAAAAGGGCTGGTGGAGCCGGTTGACCTGGAAAAGGGGATGATGGAGCAGCTTGGGCTGGAAAAGGGGCTGGTGGAGCCGGTTGACCTTGAAAAGGGGAGGGCAGAGCAGCTTGAGCTGGAAAAGGGGCTGGTGGAGCCGGTTGACCTGGAAAAGGGGATGACGGAGCAGCTGGAGCTGGAAAAGGGCCTGGTAGGGCAGCTTGAGCTCAAGACAGAGGCAGAGATCGGGAACAATTCCCTTTCTCCAGGAGCTGCTGCTTCTTCTTTTCCAGCCATGCTTTGATCTAGGCCCCACTGTTCCTCACGCTGCTGAAGAGATGCATGCAGCTCCATCAAAGCCTGAAGATCCTCAGGGCTCATATATTGGTCTGAGTCTCCTTCCCGCTGGGAAAGCTCTTGCTGCACCTCACACCCCTTGTCCATTTTGACAAAGGGCCCTTCCTCCTGCTTGGTCTTCAACACGGACAGCAGTGACCCACCCATTGCTTGCTGAGGGCCTGGTCTGCCAGGCAGCTGGGCAAGGGGCTGGGTACCTGGGAGCTGAGCTTCACCTTCTCCTCCTCTGCCTCGCACGGCGCCTAGCGCAGGGAGATCCCGAGAGCTGCTTGATTCTGCCACGGCGGCTCTGGCAGGACTGAGCACCCCAGGCCTCTGCACCCCCTGGATCCCCCTCTGGCAGGGCGTGCCTCTGCCGTGTCACAAAGGCCTCGGCGTTCCACAACGTCCCGCGTCACGCAGGGCCCTGACACCAGGTGCCTGAGTCACAAAGGGCCATGCCCGGCACCCCTTCCACAGCCCAACCCCCTGGAAGAGTCATGGAGCAGCCCCTGGACTTGTGGGCTTCCAGCCCCTTGTTACCATCTGCTCAATAAAATGATCAGAAATGCCTCTGCCCAAATTCTTGTGCAACGGACGTGGCACACCCAAGCCAATAGCATGAACAGAAAATGAACAGTAGCTAATGAACAGTAAATGAGAGAGAAGGAGACCCTGTCCTGGCAGGTGACACACGCCTGAGATGGCAACACAACTGGCACTTCAAGGGTGGGAGGGAGATTTAGGAATCCAAATGCTTTCACTTTAAGATAAAAATCCCAGATCTAGAAAGGATGCATCCCGATGGATCTCACACCAGTTCCAAATCCTGCACAAGAAGACAGACACACCTGTGACCTGCTTGACTCAACCTCACTTGAGTCAGCTCCTGCCAACCACCTCCCACCACACTGCCATCCTCACCTGGGGGCAGGATGCAATTCCCAGGGCTTCCCAGTGCTCCCCACCTCATCTCCTACCACCAAGGCCTCCCAGGGCCAGCTGTGAGGGATAAACAGCTGGAGACAGACACGGGGAGGGAAAGGATCCCTGAGGAAAGTGATGGAAGCTGCCATGTGTCACCGAGCTGCAGCCACTAAGGCTAATTGAGCCTTCAGGCCCTGTTCCTCCCTATGATGGGAGCAGGTGAGATGAATGAACAGAACCAACCTTTTCCTTTTTTTTATGGTTCTTTTTTCCTAGCAGTGTCTGAGCATGGCAGCAGAACCAGGATCAATAGGTGGCAAATGTAGGGAAGAAGTGGCCTTTAAGAAGACAGCTGGGACCTGCATGTCCTGTTCAGCTACAAATTCCAATCCTGCCTGACAGGCATAACTCTGGCACACACATCCTTGGGCTGATGCAAGTCACGGGGCAGAGGCCAACAACTGGAGCTGCTCTAAGGACTGAATTCATCCCTCAGTCCTCACATAAGGAAAGAATCCAGGATCTTTTTTCATTGTGGAGGGCAGCAGGAGCAATGGCTGCAATGAGATCCCCATAACATGGAAGGCTCCTCATATAGCCATTGTAGTGGTTTCACGTTTGCTCTTTGTGGGACTTGACTAGGAGTAAAGAAAGAGCCCAACAGGCCTAAACACATAGTTTAATTTTACACACTAAAGAATGAAAAAGGAAAAAAGGAAAATGGAACCTTCAAAACATTACTTTTTCCTCACCAATTGTTCACTTTCCGCCTGAGACAAAACTATGATTTTCAGTCAGTTTAACCATTTAAACATAATCTTTCACTATTCTGGGAGAAGAGTCCCTCAAATGCCCCACGGATCTTACAAACTACTTGGGAGGGTTCTCATGTGGGTCTGAACTGTCACAAAAACAGCTGCCCAGTAGGAAAACTCTGCTTCTATGACTCCTCCTACCTAGCAGATTCCTAAGCTGCTCAATGGCACATATACTCAAACATTGCAAGCTGGGGTCTTCATTTTTAAAGGTGAACTACTTCAAAGGCAAAGGACTCCTTGTCTCAGGGAATGGAGATATCTTCTTGCTTCTTCACTGACAGGAGGACTGCTTATCTCAGTCTCTGTCTAAGAATTTCATAAAATCAATTTCCCTTAGTCATCACAACACCTTGCTCAATGAATCCACACATAAATATAAACAATCACCTCTCCAAAATGCATATCTTTCTATGGTTTAAAAGAATATTTAGTTCAGTCTCTATAGTTTATATTTAGAGAAGTCCAGTAATGTCTACTTCTTCTCTCTCTTCATCTAATAATCCTTTCAGTTCTTCTACTGACTTCTTATCACGCTGTTGCTCTATGTCTCAAATCAGTCTGTCTTCTCTCTCCCAAAGAAAAACATTGGTGTTCTGAAAGCTTCATCTAGCTAAGAAAAGGGTTAAACCTCGCCTAGGTTCCCTCTCGCTTTCAGCTGGCTGCAGGGGCTCATAGTATCAAGTTTTTCGCAAGGCTAGGCTGGAGGAAGAAGCTGAAAAGGTTCGAGCTCGGAGCTGCCGGGCAGTCAGGGATCATAAATGCTGATCAATGCCTCCTGCCCAGCCCTTGGATGGCACAGGATGGGCTGAACTCGTGCTCGGGCTGCTCCTGAGGAGCCCCGGGGAGCCCCGGGACTGTCCCGGCCCCAGCCAGCTTGAGGCCAGGCTTTAAAAGCTCGCTAGATGTTAAGCTGCAGCCTCTCCCGGCACTCGATGGGGAGAAGGCATCGCGGGCGAGCAGAGGCACAACCGGCCCCGGGCCAGCCCTCCCACAGCAGGGGGAGCCGCAGGCCCCGGCCGGGCCGCCAGGCCCAGCAGCCCTCACGGCAGGCCCGGACCGGCCCTGGAACCTGTGCAGCTGTCCTGAAGGGAAGAGGCTCGGCCTGGACAATCCCCGCTTTACATGTGTACTTCCAAAGTCCTTCCTCAGTGCTCAAACAGCATGCCCATAGCTAAAGCACACTCTGATACGTGCCCACCCCCAGCAAAACAACTCTAAGGCCCTCACAGGGCAATATTCTCTATTTCTCTTTCACTAAAAAGTCAAACGCTGCTAAACCATAACAGCCATCACTTTTGGGAACACGTTCAAGCTCTGCCACGCCACATCCACTCTTAGCACCCACCAGCCACTTTAAGATAAATATAATGAAGGTTTGCAAAGGAGCCCCTGGGACAGCTTGGGATTGTGAAGCACACCCTGCATCTGCTGACCAGGAGCACTTGGAGAGGGACTTTGGAAAAGGCCAGAACAGGACAAAGGAGAAGAGCTTTAATCTGCCACAGGGCAGGTGGGAAGAAGTTGCTTCTTGTGAGGGAGGTGAGGCCCTGGCACAGGGTGCCCAGAGCAGCTCTGGCTGCCCCTGCATCCCTGGCAGTGTCCAAGGCCAGCTTGGACAGGCCTTGGAGCACCCTGGCACAGTGGAAGGTGTCCCTGCCCATGGCAGGGGTGCAATGGGATGAGCTTTAAGGCCCCTCCCAACCCAAGCCATCCCATGACTCTGATCATTCCCTGGCTCTGACTCTGGCACACTCACATGCTTCAAACACTCCTGGGATGTTCCTAAACCAGAGCCTGCTCTGCCTCTGCCCCAGCAGGAGATGTCACCAAGCTGCATCTCTGCACCACCACAACCTGAATTGCATCTCCCCCAGCACAAATGCAATTCCTGGCACTGCAGGAGGCCCAGATGAGGCAGATTTACAGGTGCCTTTACAGTGAGGTGAGATATCCCTCTAACCCACACAATTTGTGTATTTTAACTTGGTATTACTATGAATGTTATTATTACTTTCAAAATTTATTAATTCACTACTACTACTCCTACTATTTCATCTTCTTTGTCTTCTTTGTCTTCTTATTCTTCTTATTCCTAGACCTATTATTGTTTACTACTACTACTGCAATTTCTTCTTCTTACTCTTCTTATTCTTCTTATTCTTCTAATTCTCACGCAGTCTTCTTACTCTACTTATTCTTCCTATTTCTCTTATTCTTCTTATTCCGAGATTTATTATTATTGCTACTACTATAATTTCTTCTTCTTATTCTTCTAATTCTTCCTACTCTTCTTATTCTTCTTATTGTTCTAATTCAACGTAGTCTTCTTACTCTACTTATTCTTATATTCTTCTTATTCTTCTTAGTACTAGACTTACTATTATTTACTACTACAACAATTTCTTCTTATTATTCTTCTAATTCTTATTCTTCTAATTCTACTTACTCTTCCTATTCTACTTATTCTTCCTATTCTTCTAATTCTTTATCTTCTACCTCTTCTACTTATTCTTTGTATTCTACTTTTTCCACATCTGGCCCCGTGGGTGAATTTGGCGTGGGGAGAAGCTCTTGAGACGCTCCAAAGCAGCTGGGGATGGCTGAGGCTGCAGGGACTGGGTGGTGAGGCCAAGGCAGCGCCGGTGGCTCCCCCAGGACGCCGGGCAGGCTGCGCGGCTGCGCTGGTGCCAGCAGCGGGCACTAACAATCCCGGGGCTGCGGGGACAGGCAGGGGCAGCGCAAGAGGCTGCGCAGCGCCCGCAGCGCCCGCCTGAGGCGGGAGGGACGCTTCTTGCCCAGCTGCTGCCTGAGGGCCTGGGCTGCCACCTGGGGAGGCGAGGCACACCGCTCCAATGCCTCCTGCTCAACCCAAGCCTCCGGAGGGATGGGCGGAGGGAGGCCGTCTCCTTCTACACCTCCCAGGATTTGTCCTCCGGGTTCTTTTTCAAACAGCTCCAGGACGCTCACCTCATCCTTCTCACACGGCATCGGCTCCACCCCGAGGCTGTGGGCGGTCACACCTTCCCAGTGGTCCAGCTCGAGGTCATTGTCGCTGTCGCCTTTCCTGCTTGCCTGCACCGATGGTCGGTTTCCGTTCCCTTTGGGCACCCCCTGGCCAACGGAGTCTTCCCAGTCAGGCACTTCTTGGGAACTGCTGACTTCTTCCCCGTCGCTCAGTGCTGAAATCCTGACAATTTCTCCAGGGGAAAGCCTTTGCTCCAAGCCTTCATCCCAATCAGAAAGGTCTGGGTAACTCCAGGCTTCTCCTAGGGACAGCTCTTGCTCGGTGCACTCACCCCAGCTGGACAGCTCATGGCTGCTACTGCCTTCTGCTTGGGATGGCTCTTGCTCACTTCGGGCTTCCCCTTGGAACAAGTCCTCAGAGCGCCTGGCATCCCCTTGGAGCAGCTCGGTGATTTCCGCATCTTTGCATTCGGAAAGTTTAGGTCCTCCAGCCAATCGTCCCTCCTCATTCGCTTCCTCTGCCGTGACCGAACCCCTCTCTGACTCCTCCTCCAGCTCCTCAAAGACATCCGGGATAAACACCGGGCTGGGTAAGGGGCTGGTGGAGCAGCTTGGGCTGGAAAAGGGGCTGGTGGAGCAGCTTGAGCTCAACACAGAGTCAGAGATCGGGAATAATTCCCTTTCTCCTGGAGCTGCTGCTTCTTCTTTTCCAGCCATGCTTTGCTCCAGGTACCACTGTTCCTCACACTGCTGGAGAGATGCCTGCAACTCCATCAAAGCCTGGAGATCCTCAGGGCTCATATATACGTCTGAGTCTCCTTCCCACTCGGACAACTCTTCGTATGTCTCATCATCTGCCATTGCTTCCTTGCGCAGGCAAATCTCTTGGCCACTAACAGTTTCCCGCTGGGAAAGCTCTTGCTGCACCTCACATTCTTTGTCCATTTTGACAAAGGGCCCTTCTTCCTGCTTGGTCTTCAACACGGACAGCAGTGACCCACCCATTGCTTGCTGAGGGCCTGGTCTGCCAGGCAGCGGGGCAAGGGGCTGGGTGCCTGGGAGCTGAGCTTCACCTTCTCCTCCTCTGCCTCGCACGGCGCCTAGCGCAGGGAGATCCCGAGAGCTGCTTGATTCTGCCACGGCGGCTCTCGCGGGACTGAGCACCCCAGGCCTCTGCACCCCCTAGATCCCCCTCTGGCAGGGCGTGCCTCTGCCGTGTCACAAAGGCCTCGGCGTTCCACAACGTCCCGCGTCACGCAGGGCCCTGACACCAGGCGCCTGAGTCACAAAGGGCCATGCCCGGCACCCCTTCCACAGCCCAACCCCCTGGAAGAGTCATGGAGCAGCCCTTGGACTTGTGGGCTTCCAGCCCCTTGTTACCATCTGCTCAATAAAATGATCAGAAATGCCTCTGCCCAAATTCCTGTGCAACGGACGTGGCACACCCACGCCAATAGCATGAACAGTAAATGAACAGTAGCTAATGTACAGTAAATGAGAGAGAAGGAGACCCTGTCCTGGCAGGCGACACACGCCTGAGATGGCAACACAACCGGCACTTCAAGGGTGGGAGGGAGATTTAGGAATCCAAATGCCTTCACTTTCAGATAAAAATCCCAGATCCAGAAAGGATGCATCCCTATGGATCTCACACCAGAAACCACTCAAAAATACAAAGAACCCATGCACAAATCTAAACAATCACATCTCCAAAATGCATATCTTTCTATGATTTAAAAGAATATTTAGTTCAGTCTCTAGAGTTTACATTTAGAGAAGTCCAGTAATGTCTACTTCTTCTCTCTCTTCATCTAATAATCCTTTCAGTTCTTCTACTGACTTCTTCTCACGCTGCTGCTCTATGTCTCAAATCAGTCTGTCTTCTCCTCTCTCCCAAAGAAAAACATTGGTGTTCTGAAAGCTTCATCTAGCTAAGAAAAGGGTTAAATCTTGCCTAGGTTCTCTCTCGCTTTCAGCTGGCTGCAGCGGCTCATAGGATCAAGTTTTTCCCAAGGCTAGGCTGGAGGAAGAAGCTGAAAAAGTCTGAGCTCGGAGTTGCCGGGCAGTCAGGGATCATAAATGCTGATCAATGCCTCCTGCCCAGCCCTTGGATGGCACAGGATGGGCTGAACTCGTGCTTGGGCTACTCCTGAGGAGCCCCGGGGAGCCCCGGGACTGTCCCGGCCCCAGCCAGCTTGAGGCCAGGCTTTAAAAGCTCGCTAGATGTTAAGCTGCAGCCTCTCCCGGCACTCGATGGGGAGAAGGCATCGCGGGCGAGCAGAGGCACAACCGGCCCCGGGCCAGCCCTCCCACAGCAGGGGGAGCCGCAGGCCCCGGCCGGGCCGCCAGGCCCAGCAGCCCTCACGGCAGGCCCGGACCGGCCCTGGAACCTGTGCAGCTGTCCTGAAGGGAAGAGGCTCGGCCTGGACAATCCCCGCTTTACATGTGTACTTCCAAAGTCCTTCCTCAGTGCTCAAACAGCATGCCCATAGCTAAAGCGCACTCTGATAGGTGCCCACCCCAATCAAAACAACTCTAAGGCCCTCACAGGGCAATATTCTCTATTTCTCTTTCACTAAAAAGTCAAACGCTGCTAAACCATAACAGCCATCACTTTTGGGAACATGTTCAAGCTCTGCCACGCCACATCCACTCTTAGCACCCACCAGCCACTTTAAGATAAATATAATGAAGGTTTGCAAAGGAGCCCCTGGGACAGCCTGGGATTGTGAAGCACACCCTGCATCTGCTGACCAGGAGCGCTTGGAGAGGGACTTTGGAAAAGGCCAGAACAGGACAAAGGAGAAGAGCTTTAAACTGCCACAGGGCAGGTGGGAAGAAGTTGCTCCCTGTGAGGGAGGTGAGGCCCTGGCACAGGGTGCCCAGAGCAGCTCTGGCTGCCCCTGCATCCCTGGCAGTGTCCAAGGCCAGCTTGGACAGGCCTTGGAGCCCCCTGGGACAGTGGAAGGTGTCCCTGCCCATGGCAGGGGTTCAATGGGATGAGCTTCAAGGCCCCTCCCAACCCAAGCCATCCCATGACTCTGATCATTCCCTGGCTCTGACTCTGGCACACTCACATGCTGCAAACACTCCTGGGATGTTCCTAAACCAGAGCCTGCTCTGCCTCTGCCCCAGCAGGAGATGTTACCAAGCTGCATCTGCACCACCACAACCTGAATTGCATCTCCCCCAGCACAAATGCAATTCCTGGCACTGCAGGAGGCCCAGATGAGGCAGATTTACAGGTGGGACATTTACAGTGAGGTGAGATGTCCCTCTAACACACACAATTTGTGTATTTTAACTTGGCATTACTATGAATGTTATTATTATTTTCAATATTTTATTAATTCACTACTACTACTACTACTATTTCATCTTCTTTGTCTTCTTTGTCTTCTTATTCTTCTTATTCCTAGACCTATTCTTATTTACTACTACTACTCCAATTTCTTCTTACTCTTCTTATTCTACTAATTCTTCTAATTGTACGTAATCTTCTTACTCTACTTATTCTTCCTATTTCTCTTATTCTTCTTATTCTGAGACTTATTATTATTGCTGCTACTATAATTTCTTCTTATTATTCTTCTAATTCTTCCTACTCTTCTTATTCTTCTTATTCTTCTAATTCAACGTAGTCTTCTTACTCTACTTATTCTTATATTCTTCTTATTCTTCTTAGTCCTAGACTTATTTACTACTACAACATTTTCTTCTTATTATTCTTCTAATTCTTCTAATTCTTCTAATTCTTATTCTTCTAATTCTACTTACTCTTCCTATTCTACTTATTCTTCCTATTCTTCCAATTCTTCTTATTCTACCTCTTTTAATTATTCTTTGTATTCTACTTTTTCCACACTGGCCCTTTGGTGAATTTGGCATGAGGAGAAGCTCTTGAGACGCTCCAAAGCAGCTGGGGATGGCTGAGGCTGCAGGGACTGGGTGGTGAGGCCAAGGCAGCACTGGTGGCTCCCCCAGGACGCCGGGCAGGCTGCGCGGCTGCGCTGGTGCCAGCAGCGGGCACTAACAATCCCGGGGCTGCGGGGACAGGCAGGGGCAGCGCAAGAGGCTGCGCAGCGCCCGCAGCGCCCGCCTGAGGCGGGAGGGACGCTTCTTGCCCAGCTGCTGCCTGAGGGCCTGGGCTGCCACCTGGGGAGGCGAGGCACACCGCTCCAATGCCTCCTGCTCAACCCAAGCCTCCGGAGGGATGGGCGGAGGGAGGCCGTCTCCTTCTACACCTCCCAGGATTTGTCCTCTGTGTTCTTTTTCAAACAGCTCCAGGACGCTCACCTCATCCTTCTCACACGGCAGCGGCTCCACCCCGAGGCTGTGGGCGGTCACACCTTCCCAGTGGTCCAGCTCGAGGTCATTGTCGCTGTCGCCTTTCCTGCTTGCCTGCACCGATGGTCGGTTTCCGTTCCCTTTGGGCACCCCCTGGCCAACGCAGTCTTCCCAGTCCGGCACTTCTTGGGAACTGCTGACTTCTTCCCCGTCACTCAGCGCTGAAATCCTGACAATTTCTCCAGGGGAAAGCCTTTGCTCCAAGCCTTCATCCCAATCAGAAAGGTCTGGGTAACTCCAGGCTTCTCCTAGGGACAGCTCTTGCTCGGTGCACTCACCCCAGCTGGAGAGCTCATGGCTGCTACTGCCTTCTGCTTGGGATGGCTCTTGCTCACTGCGGGCTTCCCCTTGGAACACGTCCTCAGAGTGGCCGGCATCCCCTTGGAGCAGCTCGGTGATTTCCGCATCTTTGCATTCGGAAAGTTTAGGTCCTCCAGCCAATCGTCCCTCCTCATTCGCTTCCTCTGCCGTGACCGAACCCCTCTCTGACTCCTCCTCCAGCTCCTCAAAGACATCCGGGATAAACACCGGGCTGGGTAAGGGGCTGGTGGAGCAGCTTGGGCTGGAAAAGGGGCTGGTGGAGCAGCTTGAGCTCAACACAGAGTCAGAGATCGGGAATAATTCCCTTTCTCCTGGAGCTGCTGCTTCTTCTTTTCCAGCCATGCTTTGCTCCAGGTACCACTGTTCCTCACACTGCTGGAGAGATGCCTGCAACTCCATCAAAGCCTGGAGATCCTCAGGGCTCATATATACGTCTGAGTCTCCTTCCCACTCGGACAACTCTTCGTATGTCTCATCATCTGCCATTGCTTCCTTGCGCAGGCAAATCTCTTGGCCACTAACAGTTTCCCGCTGCGAAAGCTCTTGCTGCACCTCACATTCTTTGTCCATTTTGACAAAGGGCCCTTCTTCCTGCTTGGTCTTCAACACGGACAGCAGTGACCCACCCATTGCTTGCTGAGGGCCTGGTCTGCCAGGCAGCTGGGCAAGGGGCCGGGTGCCGGGGAGCTGAGCTTCACCTTCTCCTCCTCTGCCTCGCACGGCGCCTAGCGCAGGGAGATCCCGAGAGCTGCTTGATTCTGCCACGGCGGCTCTCGCGGGACTGAGCACCCCTGGCCTCTGCACCCCCTGGATCCCCCTCTGGCAGGGCGTGCCTCTGCCGTGTCACAAAGGCCTCGGCGTTCCACAACGTCCCGCGTCACGCAGGGCCCTGACACCAGGCGCCTGAGTCACAAAGGGCCATGCCCGGCACCCCTTCCACAGCCCAACCCCCTGGAAGCGTCATGGAGCAGCCCCTGGACTTGTGGGCTTCCAGCCCATTGTTACCATCTGCTCAATAAAATGATCAGAAATGCCTCTGCCCAAATTCCTGTGCAACGGACGTGGCACACCCAAGCCAATAGTATGAACAGTAAATGAACAGTAGCTAATGAACAGTAAATGAGAGAGAAGGAGACCCTGTCCTGGCAGGTGACACACGCCTGAGATGGCAACACAACTGGCACTTCAAGGGTGGGAGGGAGATTTAGGAATCCAAATGCTTTCACTTTCAGATAAAAATCCCAGATCTAGAAAGGATGCATCCCGATGGATCTCACACCAGTTCCAAATCCTGCACAAGAAGACAGACACACCTGTGACCTGCTTGACTCAACCTCACTTGAGTCAGCTCCTGCCAACCACCTCCCACCACACTGCCATCCTCACCTGGGGGCAGGATGCAATTCCCAGGGCTTCCCAGTGCTCCCCACCTCATCTCCTACCACCAAGGCCTCCCAGGGCCAGCTGTGAGGGATAAACAGCTGGAGACAGACACGGGGAGGGAAAGGATCCCTGAGGAAAGTGATGGAAGCTGCCATGTGTCACCGAGCTGCAGCCACTAAGGCTAATTGAGCCTTCAGGCCCTGATCCTCCCTATGATGGGAGCAGGTGAGATGAATGAACAGAACCAAGCTTTTCCTTTTTTTTATGGTTCTTTTTTCCTAGCAGTGTCTGAGCATGGCAGCAGAACCAGGATCAATAGGTGGCAAGTGTAGGGAAGAAGTGGCCTTTAAGAAGACAGCTGGGACCTGCATGTCCTGTTCAGCTACAAATTCCAATCCTGCCTGACAGGCATAACTCTGGCACACACATCCCTGGGCTGATGCAAGTCACGGGGCAGAGGCCAACAACTGGAGCTGCTCTAAGGACTGAATTCATCCCTCAGTCCTCACATAAGGGAAGAATCCAGGATCTTTTTTCATTGTGGAGGGCAGCAGGAGCAATGGCTGCAATGAGATCCCCATAACATGGAAGGCTCCTCATATAGCCATTGTAGTGGTTTCACGTTTGCTCTTTGTGGGACTTGACTAGGAGTAAAGAAAGAGCCCAACAGGCCTAAACACATAGTTTAATTTTACACACTAAAGAATGAAAAAGGAAAAAAGGAAAATGGAACCTTCAAAACATTACTTTTTCCTCACCAATTGATCACTTTCTGCCTGAGACAAAACTATGATTTTCAGTCAGTTTAACCATTTAAACATAATCTTTCACTATTCTGGGAGAAGAGTCCCTCAAATGCCCCACGGATCTTACAAACTACTTGGGAGGGTTCTCATGTGGGTCTGAACTGTCACAAAAACAGCTGCCCAGTAGGAAAACTCTGCTTCTATGACTCCTCCTACCTAACAGATTCCTAAGCTGCTCAATGGGACATATACTCAAACATTGCAAGCTGGGGTCTTCATTTTTAAAGGTGAACTACTTCAAAGGCAAAGGACTCCTTGTCTCAGGGAATGGAGATATCTTCTTGCTTCTTCACTGACAGGAGGACCGCTTATCTCAGTCTCTGTCTAAGAATTTCATAAAATCAATTTCCCTTAGTCATCACAGCACCTTGCTCAAAGAATCCACACATAAATATAAACAATCACCTCTCAAAAATGCATATCTTTCTATGGTTTAAAAAAATATTTAATTCAGTCTCTATAGTTTATATTTAGAGAAGTCCAGTAATGTCTACTTCCTCTCTCTCTTCATCTAATAATCCTTTCAGTTCTTCTACTGACTTCTTCTCACGCTGCTGCTCTATGTCTCAAATCAGTCTGTCTTCTCCTCTCTCCCAAAGAAAAACATTGGTGTTCTGAAAGCTTCATCTAGCTAAGAAAAGGGTTAAACCTCGCCTAGGTTCTCTCTCGCTTTCAGCTGGCTGCAGCGGCTCATAGGATCAAGTTTTTCCCAAGGCTAGGCTGGAGGAAGAAGCTGAAAAGGTCCGAGCTCGGAGCTGCCGGGCAGTCAGGGATCATAAATGCTGATCAATGCCTCCTGCCCAGCCCTTGGATGGCACAGGATGGGCTGAACTCGTGCTCGGGCTGCTCCTGAGGAGCCCCGGGGAGCCCCGGGACTGTCCCGGCCCCAGCCAGCTTGAGGCCAGGCTTTAAAAGCTCGCTAGATGTTAAGCTGCAGCCTCTCCCGGCACTCGATGGGGAGAAGGCATCGCGGGCGAGCAGAGGCACAACCGGCCCCGGGCCAGCCCTTCCACAGCAGGGGGAGCCGCAGGCCCCGGCCAGGCCGCCAGGCCCAGCAGCCCTCACGGCAGGCCCGGACCGGCCCTGGAACCTGTGCAGCTGTCCTGAAGGGAAGAGGCTCGGCCTGGACAATCCCCGCTTTACATGTGTACTTCCAAAGTCCTTCCTCAGTGCTCAAACAGCATGCCCATAGCTAAAGCGCACTCTGATAGGTGCCCACCCCAATCCAAACAACTCTAAGGCCCTCACAGGGCAATATTCTCTATTTCTCTTTCACTAAAAAGTCAAATGGTGCTAAATCATAACAGCCATCACTTTTGGGAACATGTTCAAGCTCTGCCACGCCACATCCACTCTTAGCACCCACCAGCCACTTTTAGATAAATATAATGAAGGTTTGCAAAGGAGCCCCTGGGACAGCTTGGGATTGTGAAGCACACCCTGCATCTGCTGACCAGGAGCGCTTGGAGAGGGACTTTGGAAAAGGCCAGAACAGGACAAAGGAGAAGAGCTTTAATCTGCCACAGGGCAGGTGGGAAGAAGTTGCTCCCTGTGAGGGAGGTGAGGCCCTGGCACAGGGGGCCCAGAGCAGCTCTGGCTGCCCCTGCATCCCTGGCAGTGTCCAAGGCCAGCTTGGACAGGCCTTGGAGCACCCTGGCACAGTGGAAGGTGTCCCTGCCCATGGCAGGGGTGCAATGGGATGAGCTTTAAGGCCCCTCCCAACCCAAGCCATCCCATGACTCTGATCATTCCCTGGCTCTGACTCTGGCACACTCACATGCTGCAAACACTCCTGGGATGTTCCTAAACCAGAGCCTGCTCTGCCTCTGCCCCAGCAGGAGATGTTACCAAGCTGCATCTGCACCACCACAACCTGAATTGCATCTCCCCCAGCACAAATGCAATTCCTGGCACTGCAGGAGGCCCAGATGAGGCAGATTTACAGGTGGGACATTTACAGTGAGGTGAGATGTCCCTCTAACACACACAATTTGTGTATTTTAACTTGGTATTACTATGAATGTTATTATTATTTTCAATATTTTATTAATTCACTACTACTACTATTTCATCTTCTTTGTCTTCTTTGTCTTCTTATTCTTCTTATTCCTAGACCTATTCTTATTTACTACTACTACTCCAATTTCTTCTTCTTACTCTTCTATTTCTTCTAATTCTTCTAATTCTATGTAGTCTTCTTACTCTACTTATTCTTCTTATTCCGAGACTTATTATTATTGCTACTACTATAATTTCTTCTTCTTATTCTTCTAATTCTTCCTACTCTTCCTATACTTCTTATTCTTCTATGTCAACGTAGTCTTCTTACTCTACTTATTCTTATATTCTTCTTATTCTTCTTAGTCCTACACTTATTGTTATTTACTACTACAACAATTTCTTCTTATTATTCTTCTAATTCTTCTAATTCTTATTCTTCTAATTCTACTTACTCTTCCTATTCTACTTATTCTTCCTATTCTTCTAATTCTTTATCTTCTACCTCTTCTAATTATTCTTTGTATTCTACTTTTTCCACAGCTGGCCCCGTGGGTGAATTTGGCGTGGGGAGAAGCTCTTGAGACGCTCCAAAGCAGCTGGGGATGGCTGAGGCTGCAGGGACTGGGTGGTGAGGCCAAGGCAGCGCCGGTGGCTCCCCCAGGACGCCGGGCAGGCTGCGCGGCTGCGCTGGTGCCAGCAGCGGGCACTAACAATCCCGGGGCTGCGGGGACAGGCAGGGGCAGCGCAAGAGGCTGCGCAGCGCCCGCAGCGCCCGCCTGAGGCGGGAGGGACGCTTCTTGCCCAGCTGCTGCCTGAGGGCCTGGGCTGCCACCTGGGGAGGCGAGGCACACCGCTCCAATGCCTCCTGCTCAACCCAAGCCTGCCGAGGGATGGGCGGAGGGAGGCCGTCTCCTTCTACACCTCCCAGGATTTGTCCTCCGGGTTCTTCTTCAACTAGCTCCAGGACGCTCACCTCATCCCACTCGTCCTCCTCACTTGGCAGCGGCTCCACCCCGAGGCTGTGGGCGGTCACACCTTCCCAGTGGTCCAGCTCGAGGTCATTGTCGCTGTTGTCTTCCCAGCTTGCCTGCACCGATGGTCGGTTTCCGTTCCCTTTGGGCACCCCCTGGCCAACGCAGTCTTCCCAGTCCGGCACTTCTTGGGAACTGCTGACTTCTTCCCCGTCACTCAGCGCTGAAATCCTGACGACTTCTCCAGGGGAAAGCCTTTGCTCCAAGTCTTCCTTCCAATCAGAAAGGTCTGGGTAGCTCCAGACTTCTCCTACGGACAGCTCTTGCTCTGTGCACTCATCCCCGCTGGAGAGCTCATGGCTGCTACTGCCTTCTGCTTGGGATGGCTCTTGCTCACTGCGGGCTTCCCCTTGGAACACGTCCTCGGAGGGGCCGGCATCCCCTTGGAGCAGCTCGGTGATTTCCTCATCTTCACCCTCCAAATGTTTAGGCTCCCCAGCCAATCCTCCCTCCTCACTCGCTTCCTCTGCCCGCACCAAACCCCTCTCTGCCTCCTCCTCCAGCTGCTCAGTGTCAACCGGGCTAAACACCGGGCTGGAAAAGGGGCTGGTGGAGCAGGTTGACCTGGAAAAGGGGATGGCGGAGCAGCTTGGGCTGGAAAAAGGGCTGGTGGAGCAGGTTGACCTTGAAAAGGGGATGATGGAGCAGCTTGGGCTGGAAAAAGGGCTGGTGGAGCCGGTTGACCTGGAAAAGGGGATGATGGAGCAGCTGGAGCTGGAAAAGGGGCTGGTAGAGCAGCTTGAGCTCAAGACAGAGGCAGAGGTTGGGAACAATTCCCTTTCTCCTGGAGCTGCTGCTTCTTCTTTTCCAGCCATGCTTTGCTCTAGGCCCCAGTGTTCCTCACGCTGCTGAAGAGATGCATGCAGCTCCAGCAAAGCCTGGAGATCCTCAGGGCTCATATATTGGTCTGAGTCTCCTTCCCGCTGCGAAAGCTCTTGCTGCACCTCACATCCCTTGTCCATTTTGACAAAGGGCCCTTCCTCCTGCTTGGTCTTCAACACGGACAGCAGTGACCCACCCATTACTTGCTAAGGGCCTGGTCTGCCAGGCAGCTGGGCAAGGGGCTGGGTGCCTGGGAGCTGAGCTTCACCTTCTCCTCCTCTGCCTCGCACGGCGCCTAGCGCAGGGAGATCCCGAGAGCTGCTTGATTCTGCCACGGCGGCTCTCGCGGGACTGAGCACCCCTGGCCTCTGCACCCCCTAGATCCCCCTCTGGCAGGGCGTGCCTCTGCCGTGTCACAAAGGCCTCGGCGTTCCACAACGTCCTGCGTCACGCAGGGCCCTGACACCAGGCGCCTGAGTCACAAAGGGCCATGCCCGGCACCCCTTCCACAGCCCAACCCCCTGGAAGAGTCATGGAGCAGCCCCTGGACTTGTGGGCTTCCAGCCCATTGTTACCATCTGCTCAATAAAATGATCAGAAATGCCTCTGCCCAAATTCTTGTGCAACGGACGTGGCACACCCAAGACAATAGTATGAACAGTAAATGAACAGCAGTTAATGAACAGTAAATGAGAGAGAAGGAGACCCTGTCCTGGCAGGTGACACACGCCTGAGATGGCAACACAACCGGCACTTCAAGGGTGGGAGGGAGATTTAGGAATCCAAATGCTTTCACTTTAAGATAAAAATCCCAGATCTAGAAAGGATGCATCCCGATGGATCTCACACCAGTTCCAAATCCTGCACAAGAAGACAGACACACCTGTGACCTGCTTGACTCAACCTCACTTGAGTCAGCTCCTGCCAACCACCTCCCACCACACTGCCATCCTCACCTGGGGGCAGGATGCAATTCCCAGGGCTTCCCAGTGCTCCCCACCTCATCTCCTACCACCAAGGCCTCCCAGGGCCAGCTGTGAGGGATAAACAGCTGGAGACAGACACGGGGAGGGAAAGGATCCCTGAGGAAAGTGATGGAAGCTGCCATGTGTCACTGAGCTGCAGCCACTAAGGCTAATTGAGCCTTCAGGCCCTGATCCTCCCTATGATGGGAGCAGGTGAGATAAATGAACAGAACCAAGCTTTTCCTTTTTTTTATGGTTCTTTTTTCCTAGCAGTGTCTGAGCATGGCAGCAGAACCAGGATCAATAGGTGGCAAATGTAGGGAAGAAGTGGCCTTTAAGAAGACAGCTGGGACCTGCATGTCCTGTTCAGCTACAAATTCCAATCCTGCCTGACAGGCATAACTCTGGCACACACATCCCTGGGCTGATGCAAGTCACGGGGCAGAGGCCAACAACTGGAGCTGCTCTAAGGACTGAATTCATCCCTCAGTCCTCATTTAAAGAAGGATTCCAGGATCTTTTTTCATTGTGGAGGGCAGCAGGAGGGATGGTTGCCATGAGCTCCCCATAATATGGAAGGCTCCTCATATAGCCATCACTTTTGGGAATATGTTCAAGCTCTGCCACGCCACATCCACTCTTAGCACCCACCAGCCACTTTAAGATAAATATAATGAAGGTTTGCAAAGGAGCCCCTGGGACAGCTTGGGATTGTGAAGCACACCCTGCATCTGCTGACCAGGAGCGCTTGGAGAGGGACTTTGGAAAAGGCCAGAACAGGACAAAGGAGAAGAGCTTTAATCTGCCACAGGGCAGGTGGGAAGAAGTTGCTTCTTGTGAGGGAGGTGAGGCCCTGGCACAGGGTGCCCAGAGTAGCTCTGGCTGCCCCTGCATCCCTGGCAGTGTCCAAGGCCAGCTTGGACAGTCCTTGGAGCACCCTGGGACAGTGGAAGGTGTCCCTGCCCATGGCAGTGGTGGGACTGGATGGGCTTTAAGGTCCTTTCTAATCCGAACCATTCAATGGTGATGGGAGGGAGGGGAAACGCATTCTGCTGGGTCAGACCTGTGAGCAGCATCACGTTCAGTGAGAGCCAGCACAACCCACGTCCCTCAACGTAATCTCACGAGCTCTCCAGCCTTGTCCCAAGTGCCCTCAGCCCTTCAGAGCTGTGGTTGTCCAGGTGGGAGGGCAGGGCAGCTCACAGGAAAAGCACCAACACTGGCTGCAGCTTGGGCCCCCATGTGAGAGGGCAGAGGTTCGGGACAGCACGGCTGGGCTGGCAAACCCAATTCCTGCTTCACACGGCGCTCCAGCTGAGAATCCAGGCAGCCTGGGGGCCGTGTGTGGCCTGCAGTGCTGGTTATTATGCGAGTCAGGCAGCTCTGGTGACAATTAAGCAGCGCTGGGAGGCGGCGCAGGTGGCTGCCTGCACCTGGGGCTGCGCTCCGGGAAGCCGGGGCTGCTCGGGGAGAGCTGCTCCCTTTGCTGCACTCTGTGCCATCGCTCTCCTCACTCGGGGCAACAAATCACGTCAGGAGCCCGGGAGGCTTATTGAGACTCCCCTCCAGAAAGCTTAGCCACACTGCCCCACAGAGCAGCTCCTCTGAGGAGACCACCTGAGACAGGAAAAGCACTGCCTGTGCAGAGGGGCTGGACTACATCTCCTGGCCACCAAAAGCATTCCATGTCCTGGCTAACGACCTTTCCCATCCTGTCGAGGCAGTAATCAGCTTGGAGTGCTGATTTCACACGACTCCTGGAGGCAGGCAGGCTCCCTGGCAGGAGCATGGCCATAGACTCCTCCAGACCTCTTTCTCTCCTCATCAGAGTTACTGTTTTGGGTAATGATGAAGCAGGGGAATTGATTTGAAGCCTAATGAATAATCAGCCACCATCAATAATTGTAATCACTAATCTGGTGCAATTAGAGGCAATTATAGTAAATGCAATTTCCTCCCGAGCTGCTAACGAACTGCAAAAATATGAATTGACTTGAACTGGCTGCCTGTGATTTATGCAGCCGCAAGATCAAGGATCCCATTACACCAACAAAGGCTCTTAAAGCGACATGCAAGTTGCTTTGTCCCCCTTTCCCATCCCACCCTCCCAGCAGAGCCACCAAACTTGGGCAGGAATCCCAAGGCAGCACCATGAAAGAGACAAATCCCTTTTTTCCTCTTCTTTCCCTCACGTGTGACGTGCCACAGCCAATTCCCACATCGGCCCCTGCACGGCGAGGAGAACACGTGCAAGGAGAGGTGCCACACGCCACAGCCGTGTGCGTGGAGACATTGCCACCTATTGGCACATCCATGGGGACGATGGAGGAGGCAGCAGCACCTCCAGGTCCACCAGGTTCCTGTCGGTTCGGAGATGAAGCAGCAATTTCCAGCTGCCTGTTATCCTCCTGACGCTGTTAAAAGCGCTGCTTCAAAGCGCCCTTTAATTTCGAGTGCCCGGGAGGACACGCACCAGCCTCAATTGGAAAAAGTGATAAGCACAAGAGTGGGATCTTGTGAGAGTTTTTGAGATGAAAAGAGAGCTCATGAGCACTTTTTTTTCCCCTCCCAAACTGCAACAGAAATGGAAAGATCGCAAAGAAAAGCACAAGCCACTTCCCAAAACAGAAGAGCTGAATTCAGTGCCAGATCTGAACTGAAAAGCACCAAAAGGAGCAAATTCAGGGATTTGGGGCAGGACGCAAATTCTCTATCAGTCTGGGAACTCCACAAAACTGGATGTAGAACATACTCAATCTTGACCAAGGTGACTCTAAAGAAACCTGGTCTAGTGGAAGCCATCCCTGCCTGTGGCAGGGGTTGGAATGGGGATGATCCTTGAGGTCCCTCCCAACCCAAACCAGTCTTGAATTCCACGATAATGTGGAGATTCATTAGATTTCCACTCTCAAAGCCCATCTGATGACAAGCCATGGGGAAGCAGCTCTCACCAGGCAGCTGCACACACCAAGGGCCACTGCATTTCCATAGTCTGCCCATTCCAAGGCTGGAGAGACAGAAACCGCTGGATCAGACATGGAAATGAACCCGCCTCCATGAGCAACCCCTCACTCGATTCCAGCTATTATTCTCCTCAGAGTCAATAGCTTCCACTCTCCCGTCCGTAAATCTTGATATTCACCACCCCAGAAATCAATAGCTGCCTATTATTGGTCTGTAATTGTTACAAAAATTTAATCAAGGGTCAATAAAGGAAAGGAACAAGTCTATTGCAGCAGCAGAACTTCCAACACAAAGTATTTCACTGCCCAATTATCCTGTGCTCCTGACTTTTGCTAATATTATTTATTATTCAGGCTCCTACAACACCCAGAAGACTCAATCTGAGCTCTGAACGATGCTCCTGCACAAGGAACAAAATTCCCACTGTTGCCAAAACCACTTGCAAGGCAAAGCACCAACTATATTGTACAAAAAAAAAGGTATAAACTGCTGGGGAAATGATCACTGCAATAAATCTGTGCCCAAAACTAAGCACCAAGTGAGCGTTGAGAAATTAAAAGACAAATGAGACACTCGTTCCCAGAGGAGACACAAGTCGGCGGTAACTGGTGAAAAGTGGGAATGTTTTTTCTAGGTGTATTTTGGAAATGCAAATTGGATTTCTGTGCAAAATTGCTACTTCTGTGGAGATTATTGGATCAAATTCACCTTAAAGTAAAAAAAAACCAAAAAAACCAAAAAAACCCCAAAAACCAACCAAAAAACATTGGGAAAGGGATTTAAAAATCCTTTGTAATTTCCACCGAAATCAGTTCCAGGGTGTTGTTAGCTCTCCAGGCTTCATTTGTCTACATCTTTCAGTCAAAAAAGAGTGAGGAAAACAGCAGAGACATTAAAATAAATCCGAATGTATTTCAAACTGAGAATAATTGTCAATTTTGACCTGTGTCAGTCCCAGAGATAATTTCTGAGACGTTTGAAGGGGTGAGAAACTTTTTCATATCTGCCACATCTCACATTGCCACTTGGGAAAAAGATCACATTTCCAGGTTTCCGATAGGTTTGGAGACGCTCTAACCTGGAGATCTCTCCTGCCTCATTCTCCACTTGTCTTTTGAGCTTTAAAAATCAAATTTTAAAGCTTCCCATAAATTCAGTATGTTTATTCCATGCAAAACACAAGGAAGCGTGTCACAGACCTTCTGCTCGCAGGCTGAAAAGCATTTGGTTGCATTTTGAGGAACTTTGGTGATTTTCCTAAGGCAGTCAAGGGTCACTTTTGCTTCTCAAACTCCTCTTCCATTGATGTCTGCCCACCTTCCAGCCTTCAAAATGCATGGAACCTAAACAATCCCAAACCACAAATTCCCATAGGCATTTTCCCTCAAAACAAAGCCGAGGTTTCGTTTGTGCTCTAAGGTTTTATGCCCAAGCAAGGATCTAAATAAAGTCATCACATAAAACCTCCTGAGAAAACATAACCATAAAAAAACCCCACCAAAACACCACCTCAAACAGATAAAATATAATTATCCAGCAACAAACGGTGCCAACACTCCAAAGAAGCAGGAAGAGCACAGGCATCTCCAAACCCACTGAAATTTCCAATTGCAAAACGTTTTTCCCCCCTGTGGCGCAACGCAAGTAATAAATATGGAAATCTGTAAAGAAAGAAAAACCAGGGACTCTGCTGTGTGTCACCAACAAAGAACAGCACGGGTTTGTGAGGAAATGAGGAGCTTTATTCCTTCTCTGAGCTTTGATGAGCTCTGTAGGGTTTGGGATATTGCTGGTCCATCACTGGCCTGGGGGATGGACACAGCAGGTGTAGGAGATAAATGTAAAGTAGGGGATGCAACAAAGCATCCTCACCTTCAGAAACCTCCACAAACCTCCACAAACCCACCCCATCCCAAATCTGTAGGTTTGGAGCTTCATTCCACTCTCCCAATCAACTGCTCCCAGTTGCATTTTCCACCACTGACTTCCACAACCCAACAAAACCCTGCTTAAAATATTTCCTTGGATCACTCATGTATTTCTCACTTTGCCATTTCCCCAAGAACTCTGTCGTATCCTCCTGCCAGGCTGCAGATGGCCAAAACCCCCCCAAAAAAGCTTTTTTAGAGCTGTTCCTCACTGCAGATATCCAATAACAAAGCCTCACCCCCTCCAAAACCAGGATTAAACCCTTAATTTGCTGCAAGTTGGTAAAAATTTGGCTTTATTTCAAATCAGACCCAAAGCTGAAGTTTTCTCCAAATGTTTTGCTGCTGGGCAAGTGGAGCATTTCATTTGCACACAACAATTTCTGTTTGCTTCAGTTTTCCCTGCTTTCCAATTCTACATTGCAAGATGCAATCAGAGGAGGGAAAATAAAGCAATTAAAGGAATCGCATGAGATTCCCAGACGGCCACTGATACCAATCAGCTTCAAGAGGGTCTTGGCACCCAACCTGCAAAATATTTGATTTTCTGGAGTGGGTTTGGGTTTTTTTTCTTTGGTGAGTGGAGCTAGAGCTTGGATCCACATTTGCATATAAAGAACGACAGAGATGCTCTAGAGAAGACCACAAAAGGCAACTGAGCTCCAGCTTTCTGTGATGTTTATCCTGTTGGTGCAACCTGAATTTATTCCCCAGAGGCTGAGGATCAGGTTTAGTCCTTCCTCAGCCTCTTGCTCTTTCCTTGTTCATCCCTACCTTTATCTCCTCCTTCCAGAGCTCCCGTTTACATCTCCGTGTACGCAGCCATGCCGGTAATCACAAAGCAGCTTATTTTTAATTGTGCTGAAACCAAATTGTTATTTAAACTTCAGATCTTGCTTTTCTCCCCCAAGACCCCTTTAATTCCTCCCAGATGTTAATTATATTGAATCACAAAGCTGCAAGAATCTCAGGCTGGCTGAAGGAAGAGCCCCTCCGGCCTGATCCTGATGGGAAATCAATGCCACCACCAGAGCTGCATCATCTTCATCCATGCTAAGCTTTGGGAATGGGAACCATGTCCCTGTCTGCAGCACCACGAGGACACTTCCCAAAGGACCAATTTAATGGTCCAATTCCCATTTTTCCATGCAATTCCCTGTCTAAGCTCCATTAATTTTTATTGAAACCTTGTGGTTTGCCAAATCTCCTCTGAGATTTGGAGCAAAGCCTCCAACCCATCAAGGCTATTGTATCCTGGGTGCCTCCACCTTTGCCCTTATGCTTGATCCCCAATTTCTTTTTCCTTGGAGATGATCTGGAGGCATCAAGGATTTTATCTGGGTAGATTTGGAATCATTCTCATATTTGGAAATATGTATTTGGAATATACAATTTCATACTTGGAACTGAACAATTTAAATGGCATTTCAGGCTCCTTCCACCAGGACATATTGGTCTAGTGGAAAGTGTCCTGTCCTGGAACAAGACAATTTTTAATGTTGCTTCCAACCCAAACCATTCCAGGACTCCAGGATTCCACAACATTAGTGGTTCACACTGGATAACACTTTTTTATTACAGCTGGACATGGGAAGCAGGACCTGCACCCAATTTCATCACCTCAGATGTTTCCTTAGTGTTTCTGCTGCTGCATTACTTTGCTGTTGGGATTGTTTTTTACTTTGAATACCTGTCACGTTAAGCTGTGGCATTTTGGTGGCTGAGTTGATGATAACCCTCAGGATACGAAAGGGAATGTGAAAAGTGCAGGGAAAAAAACTGTTCTTCCTTCTCCTCCCCACCTCCCCACCACAGTTCAGCAGCAGATATAACCCGTAACAAATTGATTTGTTAGAACGAGCCAGACAGCACATGGTATTAAGAAATTATGAATTATTAGGGAGCTTTAAAAGCCAAAATTCTGATACCTATAAACCATTGCTCTGAGCAGATGCCAAACTCTTTGGAGTTCACAACGCACATGGCTACAGTGCAGGTCCTGCAATCCTGCATCCGGGCTAAAAATACCAGAGAACAGGGCCAAGCTCCATTTTTAAGCCCTTTTCCATGCCAAACCCTCAATAGGAATGCTCCAGCTCTGATTTCCCTCCTGCTCATCACAGCTCTTCACAAATCAAAAGCATTCCCAATTTATTCCTCTCCTTTCCAAGCTCCGCGCTCCTCTCATCTGCTCAGCCTCGCAGAAAGCTCGTTAAACAATTCATTGCAAGCGCCTGGAATATAATGAGCAATGGGAGGGCTGGGAGGGCTGGTGCCAGCAGGCACACAGGGCTCTGCATTCCCAGGGGCTCTGCACCCCCAGAGTGCCTGAGATGGCCCCAAACCCCACGTCTGGAAGTGGCCATCCACGGCTCCAGGTGCTATGGAGAGGCTGTGCCCCTGGGCAGGTGAATTTAGTGGTTCCTCTCCCTCCTGGTAGGGGAGGAGGTGCTTGGAGAAAATAAGAATAAAAAGAAGGCTGAAGAGGAGCACGATGAAGCCCAAGAGAGCTGGGGCACGGCTGAGAGAGAACTGCCTGACCTCAGCTGGGAGCCTGAGCAAAGTGCAAATAAACCACAGGCACAGAGCTGAGTGTTCCCAGGATGCTCCCGTGTCTCTCTGCTCTCCTCCAGCCCCAATCCCAATTCTCCCTATCCCTGGGGGAATCACCATCCCTGGAGGTGTCCAAGGAGCTCCTGGACATGGCACTCAGTGCTCACTGCAGGTGAAATGAAATAATTAACATTATTAACAATAAGTAAGAACTAGAAAACGCGCCGCTACAGTGAAAAGGTGGCGATCAGTCACAGGTTGGGCTTGATCTGGGAGGTCTTTTCCAGCTTTAAAAATTCTGGGATTCAGCAGCTCTTTAGCATGGGCGTGTTCTCCTGGGGAGGGTTGTTCCTCTCCTGCCCCACCATGGACACACAGCCCCTCCTGGTACCCAGCATTGCCTCTCCCAGCCTGCCCAGGAGATTTGAACCCACTCCATTCACACAACATTAACCCCGGCGCCGCAATCCCCAGGCGAAGCAGGGCTTTAGCCTAATATGTATTTAAAAATTGAACGTATGCATCTATTTCCAAATATCCGCCATGCAGACACACGGCTAATCCACTTCCAGACATTTTACCAATTATGCCAGGGTCTTCTGCACAGCCCATTACCCCGTAGATGTTCCTAAGTGCTGCATAAACAATCCTCTGCTGCGTGGCTGACACTTAAGCGGACAAGTGGAAGCCAATTGCAGCAGGACAGCAAATGGAGCCGCAACAGTGGCAGCAGCAGCTCCCCCGCTGTGAAAGCCATAATCATCAGCACATCTGGGCTGCCTTCCCACACAGAAACCGGCTGCAGGAGCCACCTCCGCAGAAAACTCCTCTCCTCCCCACTGCTGATGTGCTGCCTGGTGGGGTCAAGAGGAATTTGGGGTTTGCAGGAGGCTGGGGGCTCTGTGGAGCTCATCTGTGGGATGCCACGGATCCAGTGTGAGAGAGGACTCCAAGCAAACCTCTATTCCGTGGCTGTCCATGCAGGAGGCACCTTCCACACATCCCTACACACACGTGTTGGGCTGGAGGGGAGCAGAGCTACAGCAAGGCCAGGAGGCAAGAGGAAAGCCTGGTAAAGGAGTGGCATCCATTTTGCCCCTTCCCTACCAAACCCGTGGTCCTGCTCCTTACAGCAGCTCCAGGATGCTGGAGGAGGCAGAGGGTGATAGGATCCTGTCCCCTTCTCCATCCACCTGTGGGTTTGCCCTGGTGGGGTGGGTGAGGGACGTGTCCCAGGACAGCCTGACACCCTCCATCACTCCCACAGCCCCAGCAGAGCCAGCACACCAAGGCCCCAGCTCCTAGCACAGGATAACCCAAATCCTACAGGCTGCCTAATGCAGGGAATCCCCCAGCCCCACTCTCTGCTTCTCTCCAGAAAAAAATTCCCTTATTAAACTGGAACCAGTCCACCCTAACTCTCTGGAAGCTGGGCAGCACCTTGATATTCCTGGAGAGCCCACGGAGCACCTGTCCATCCCCACGCCGCCAGCTCCAAATGTCACCACGTGCTTTTCCCCTTCCTTTCCCTCCTCCCTATTGTTTTTAAAAGCAGCCAGACTGTTAATTAAAAAGGCAGAAATCAATTGCCCTCATCTCCCCATCAGAAGCTCCTCTGCATGCCGGGATTAAAGCCGGCTTCTACTTTAAGTCAATTAGAGATAAGGGGAAGCTGACATTTCTACAACCCGCCTTATCAAACTGCTTGAAAACTGCTCAGATTAAAATGTAAAAAGATTATTTCCTCAGCTCTCTCTGCCTCTCTTGCCTTTCTTTTTTAATAATTATTCATAAGAAACCCAACAAACGGGTGCTGATAGTCTGAGATAGCGCTGCTCCTCCGTAGGGCCTTTCTCAGGAGCATCCAGGAGCATCCTGTGGGATACTGAGATCCCCCAGCACCCCCAAAACAGGGGCAAGGAGGAAGAGGGTCCTCAGGACTGCAGAATTCAATCCCTGTGAGCCACATCCTGACTTCCCATCCAAGAGCTGCAGGGAAAGGGTCAAAGCCCTGGTCTGGATGCCATCCTAATGAGGCTCTGCTGTCCCTAATTAGCTGGAGGCAGGAGGAGGCTGGGATGAGAGGTGGGATGCAGGCCAGGGACCACATCCGAACCCAGGACGAGGTTGGAATGATAAATACAGCCAGGAACAGGGGCAGGGACACTGCTGCCATGGCCTGGCTCTGTCAGCAGTGCCTGGGAGCTGCATCCACACGGTGAGAATGCAATTCCTGCACTGGATCTACTGCCCTGCATCCCTGAGCTCCCCCAGCCAAGGTTTTCCTGGGACTGGGAGAAAATGGGGCTGGAGATGGAAAATAGCTCAGCACCCAGCCAGCTCTGCTGATGGGGAGTGAGCTGATGAGCTGAAACTGTGGCACCTCCCCATCCATCCATCCATCCATCCATCCACCCATCCGTCCATCCATCCGTCCGTCCATCCACCCATCCATCCATCCATCCATCCATCCATCCATCCATCCATCCATCCATCCATCCTCTGCTCTGAGGAGAATACAGCAACCGGGATCCTCCTCAAAATGCAGGTTTAGGGAAAGGAAAAAAAAATAGAGAGAGAAAGAGAGAGAAAATATAAAAGTTTCTTATCACAAATGCATGAGGATTTTTCAGAAATACTCCAAATGTTAGAAGCAAACTGCAACAGCCACAGAGGGATTTCGCTGATGTTTTTCACATTGAAGAAAAAAAAAATCTCATTCCAGCCCCAGCTGCAGGAAGCAGAAAAAGCTCTTCATTCCTCCAGGCAGCAGTGCCACCCCCAAAAGTGAAAAGCAGAAATGTTTACGTCACAACCAACAACAGAGATGTTCCCTGGGCTGATCCATGTCCCCAGAATCTCCTGCCCCTTCAGCACAGAGGATCTCTGCCAGGGCTGGAGCTGCCCTTGCAGCAATAACGCTCCAGGTGGATCCAAGGCAATGGGTTACTGCAGCAGCAGCCTGGGAGAGCCAGGAGTTGGATTTTGGATTCACATCAGCAACATCCCCTGCAAAGGGAGTGGGAGATGTGAGCACAAAAAGAAGAGTGAGGGAAAAAAGGGAAAATAGAGTAAAAATAAAATAAAGAAAAAAGGGAAGAGAGAAAAGGGAAGAGAAAAAAGGGGAAAGAGAGAAAAAAAGAAAGAGGAAAGAGGAAAGAGAAAAAAGAAAAGAGAAAAGAGAAAAAAGAGAAAAGAGAAAAGGAAAAATGAAAATGAAGGAAAAAGAAGAAGGGGAAGAGAAAAAAAAGGTAAAGAGAAAAAAGAAAAGGATAAAAGGGAAAAACTAGAAGGGAGAAAAAATAGGAGAAAAAAGAAAAAATAATAAAAAAGGAAAAAGGTAAAAGAAAAAAGATAAAAGAATGAATAAGGGGGAGAAAAGGAAAAAGAAAAAAAAAAGGGAAAAAGGAAAAGAAGGGAAGAACAAAATAGGAAAAGACTGGTGGGAAGGAAATGGGGGCAGAGGACAGGGAGCAGGAGCTGTCCCAGCAGGACACTTGGTGCATCCTTTGCTTCCACCAACATTTGCAAAACCACATGAAAGGCAAAACCCCCAAATCCAAGGAGATTCAAAGCACAGCGTTGTCTCATCGCTGGGGAAATGCCATGAAGTGTCTGGAGTACCCTGATCCTCATGGGACCCCCACATCCCAATCCTCCCTCTGCACATTCCTGCACCCGAGCCTCAGTTTCCCCATTGGCAGAGGAGACAGAATCCTTCCCCCTGGCATAAGGATTTCATTAACTTAAACCCATCAAGATTTATAAAGCACTCGTGAAAGCTCCCGCGTAGGAAATATCCCAGTGTCACTGCAAAACGTCAACTGTAAAATATTAAATCTCTCTCTCTTAAAAAAATAATAATATGAGATTATGTCCCAGGAGGAAGTTTTCCCACTAGACTTCTCTATTCTTATAAAAACGATCCGGCGTCACTTAACGGCTCATAAATTCCGTCTCCCATTAAGCAGATATTAAACACGTATTTATAAAGGTTTAAACAGATCAGTTCGCTTAATTTTCTGTTCGCCTCTAGGCAAAAAAAAAGGTGTGTTTGAATGGGGAGAATTCCTGCTGGGGCTGACAGGGGAGCATCCCTGAGAGCAGGGACAGAGGGGAACCTCGCCCCAGCATCAGCAGCACCTTCTGGCCCTCTGGAACAGCACTGATGGACAAATCCATCATGGAAAATACAGGATCCTGCACTTCAGCAGGTCAGAGACTTAAAAATTAGGTACAGGGCATAATTCTCTCATCTACTTTAAAAAGGGAGAAAAATCAGTTTAATTCCCCAGGCAGGTGCATGGACCAGGGCTTGGACACATTGCAGCCCAGCCACCAACCTGACTTACATCAGTACTATTGATATTATTACATTATTCTTCATGATTTAATTACGTTTTTTACATCCAGGTCTTTGGTCAGTCCGTTCTAACAGCCTATCCCAGAACTGAGGGACACATCAATATGAAATCCTGGAATGAGATATTGGGAATATTAATATTCATAATAGGACAGGTGGTGACACTGAGAAGGTGACCTGCAGCCACAGGTTGTGGAGGAGCCTCAGACCCACTTATTCCAACTAAAATTTATCTTTTTTCCTTGAAAACAATGGCTGAGACCAACATCCAATGCTGTACCCATCCCAAAAAAGCAAGGACAGAGCAAACAGTCATCCCTATGAAATCCCATAAAGGGATTTAATGGGAAATCTCTCTAAAGATCATGCACACAAAATACATAAGAACAGTCACTGAAATTCCATATGGTCAAATTAATCCTGGTCTCTCCCAAGATTTAGAAAGATCATTTCAATGCCTCTACTTAAAGCAGCCTAAAAATGGGGGGTTCAGATCTACTCCCTGGGTTAGGCATTGCTTTTTGGGTCCATAGTGTGAATTTTAGACAACAAATACAGACACAAACTCTGTAGTTCACATGGAAAAGGTTTCCCTGTTTGTTTTAGGCACACAAAGGCTAGATTTGCTGAGAAAATCGAGGGTTTAAAGCTTAGTAAATAGCAGAGAAGGACACTGTGACCCAGGAAAAAGAGCCAGGAGGTCTCCCCAGTGGGCAGCGAGTGAAGTCAGAGCAGAGAGAACAACCTCAGATCTTCCCATCTCACCCACAACCTCCCCAAACCAGCTCCCGAGCAGAATCCCTGAGCACGGACAGCAGGAACATTTCCAACAGCACAGGTCTGCTGGGGAGCAATTAGAGAGTAAGGACATGGAGGAGAAATGGAATAATTCCATGGGCATCCTCCCCACAGCCGGCCCGGGGGAGGCAGCGGCCCAGGACTCGTTCCTGCTGCATATGGATTGGGATCAGAGTGGGAAGCAAAGAATTCAATGACAAGCCCAGGTGACATTGAGAGGGCAAACTCCTGCCACAGGGTGTGGTAGAGGCTCAGATCCCGTATTCCAAGAGAAATTGATTATCTCTTCCTTGAAACCAAAGGAAGTGTTTGCATCCATTCTGTATCCATGAAAAAAAAAAGGCAAGGACAGACCAAGCAGGCGTCCTTACAAAACCCAGAGATTTGGCTGAGGCGTGATGAGCAAACCAGTTTTCCATCCCTAATCCTCCTGTTGGTTCCAAGACATCCACAAAAGGCTTTTAAAAAAAGCAAACACAACTCTGTTATTATGGTACAAAGCAATCTATGAACGTAATATTCCTGAAATGCTCTCTGCCTTCAGTCAGGAATTTCTAGGTGTGACAAAGATTGAGAGTTCCTCTCTTGATGAGTGGGACACAGCAGGAGCAAAAGCAGACAGTTCTATTTCCTGGGGGGGAAAAAAGCCAAAAATGTAAATTCTCTTTTATATGAGAAAGACTTTGAAACCTTGGGCAAAAATCTGAAACTGTGAATTTCCTTCACATCACAGAATATTCCAGGAACAGAATATTCCCAGATCAGTGAGATCACTGGATGCTTTCATTTTGATTCCATTGGTTTTTATTACATAGAATAACACAAAAAGAGAACGCTGGAAGAGTCTTCCAGTGCCTAAAGGGGCTCCAAGGGAGCTGAAGAGGAACTTTGGACAAGGGCCTGGAGGAACGGGACACAGGTAATGGCTTCCACTGCCAAAGGGCAGGAATAGAGGGGATATTGGGAAGGAATTGTTCACTGTGAGGGTGGTGAGACCCTGTCAAAAATTCCCAGAGCAGCTGTGGCTGCCTCTGGATCCCTGGGAGTGTCCAAGGCCAGGCTGGATGGGATTTGCAGGAACCTGGGACAGTGGAAGGTGTCCCTGCCCATGGCAGGGGGTGGGATGAGAAGATCTTTAAGGTCCCTTTGTACCCAAACCATTCCATAATTCTATGCCATTTCAACCCGTGGAAATTTTATCCACTGGTGACACTGTGCAAAACTCCCGTGGAAAAGATCGTACCAGGTATTCTGATTTCACTGCAACTGGTGGTGGAAAAGCCCTTCACCACAAACCCAATGCCTGGTGCTTCCCAGTCCTCAAAGAGGGGAAGCAGAGGAGCCTCTCTGTGAAATTCAACCGGCAGCTCCACGCAGAGGGAGGAGATGAGGCCCCTCTTTGCACAAGGCATGATTAACCTCTGACACTGGCTGTCATTAAACAGATGAGCTTAAAAGGGTGAAGGACTTACACGACCAATGAGAACCTGCACAGCTCCACGGCAGAAGAGAACAAGCCCTTGTGCCTTCAGAGAAAGAAATTTCTCCAAGTGGGATGTGTTGGCAGTGCTGGGCTAATGGCTGGACTCAGTGATCTCAGAGGTCTCTTCCAACCTCAGAGATTCTGTGATTGTAACTGCAGTCACATTCTGAGAAGCTTCTTGGACCTTCCCCAGACTCCCATTTTTCAGAAAAGAGGACAGGGGATGAGCTGGCCCACTGATCCTGCAAGTCCCAGGCTAGTCCAAAAGCCGGGAGTAGTGCAAAATAAACGACAAAACCCTCGTGTTCCCATGACAGGGTCGCTGGAAGCGTGGCACTGACTTGTCCCTTTTAATGAGTGTTAATGCTCCCCTTTCATTTCTGCGGCCATGGGATGCCAACACATTTATCTGTTTTATGCGTCTCCGTTCAATTTCAAGAGACATTTCTTTGGACATCGAACATTGTAATTTGCACTGGCTCCCCATTGCGAACGGCTGAAGTTGGAAAAATCACCGAGTGAGTGATCAAACACATTATAAAAATAGTCAGGCAAATGCACCACTATCTTCTTCTCAAGAGCCATTTATAGGGGCCAATCCTAAAGCCATTGAAGTCAATGGAAAGACTCCTGCAGAATTCAATGGGGTTTTGATCGAGTCCTTATTGTGCTATCCATAAGAAATAGGTCAGATATTTATATATAGTCTTGAAATGTGGCGTGCCACCACGCTGGCAGCTCGCCTTTTGAGGCACAGCCTCGCTTCTTGCCGTACCTGCTGCAAAGCTGAGGACTTTGCAAGCCCAGCTTCCGAACTTTTCCCTCTTTGGCACCACTGCCATGTTGGCTTCCACCCTGAGCTGTCCCTTCTCCTGCATGAAATCCACACCAGCACATTCCCCCTCTGACCTGGGAACAGTTTCATGTCCAGCCCATGCTCCCTTTGCCCACAGGTAACGCAAACATGAGGTGCAAAATTGCTCTTGGAATCCACATGTAGGGAATAGCAGGTGTGGAGCTGAGCAGGAGCCTGCACCATTTAGCAAGACCCTGTTATTAAACCAACCCACCTAAACAGCGCAAACACTCGTGAACGCAAACTATTTCAGCTTGAAAAGGGCTTGTTCCAACCTAATCTTAAATAAGTTCCAGATCAAGTTGAAGCAAATTGGAGCCCTTCATCCTCACGTTTTCCAGCTTAAATATATCAGGTTAAACTCATTTAAGACCATACAAGGAGATGAGTCTTATACTGTTGGCACAACCTTCATCACACACACCTTGAGAGCACAACTGCAAATCAACCACCTCATTCTGCATTCAGGGTGTGCTGCTTTGTGATGACTTGGGAAGGGGCTTGAAGCAGGTTTGGGGAGTATTATTTCAACTGAACACAAAGGCTTCCAGTGAATTAATTGTTATTTGTTACCAAAGTGACTTCCTTCAGTCCCAGTTTTACTTTAGACGAGGCTTTAGAATCAATATTTTCTGGGGAAACAAACCTCACCTTTCTTCATCTGACGCACCCACTGGTTTTTGAGTACTGTGAGATGAATAAAAGCAAACCTCAGCCCTTCAGACCATTATTCATAAGCTTAAATTTATACAAGTGAATCATCCCACTGAAAGTGGTAATACCTCTCATGTACTCCGAGTGAAATACATGACTGTTTACCAATTAGTTGGACTGCAGTAGGTTTAGTCGCTGTAGTTCCACGTTAATTATTTATAACACTTTGCAGTACCACCAGTAAATGTACAGTAGCATCTTCTTTAAAAATAATGAGACCTTAGTCCTGTGCAAAGTCCCTGCAGCAGCTGTTATTAAAACTTCAGTGAAGCGAGAGAAGAAATGGATGTTTTTGCATCTGCAGCATGAGCAGCAAACTTCTCCTGTGCTGGATTTAGCCTTTGCACAGTTTGGTCCTTTCAGGAAAAATCAATGGGGAAAAATAGGAACATCTAGGTTTTCACTGGCCCTTTTATTACCAAAAAAAAAAAAAAAAAAAAAAAGGACACTTTGGGAATGTGTCACTTTAATGACTTGTCATTTTAAGCAGCCAAGGACCAGGAAATGGGCAAACAGCTCTGAGATGCCCTAATGGAGCTTAAGGAAGGTGCTCTTGTAGGATCAATTTGACTGCGGGGAAGTCTTACTTCTTGGCATGGATTTGATGAATGCTGGGCATGGCTTAAAGATGAGATAATCTGCTCAATTTATTCTTATTATTTATTTGCTATCCTTGTGACAAAATGAATTATGGTTCTGCACGGAGCCAGAAGCAGGGATAAAGTTACCATTGGGGAAGAATATGTCACTGTAATGGGATCTTTGCTTTTTTCCTTCCACTGAATGAAATCAGCACGCCGAAAAAACGCTTCACACATAACCTAAAGGAATCATTTCCAGACAGCAGAGGGGTAAACTGAGCCTTTTTGCTTCACTGTACAAACACAATTACTACAACAGCAGCTTAATACAATTGTTTATACAGATGCCTCGTGTTTCCAACAGCCAGAAAAATCCTTGTCTTTCTAGGAAGCGATGCAGGGCTCAGCAATCCTGTCATGGGGATGTGCTTGGGGGGAAGAGGGGTGGATAATGGGGTTGTGATTTGGGGGATCTTGGTGATCTCCACTTACCCCACTCCTACTCCTTTACCCCAGGCTGGCCTCCCAAGATGGAACAGTTGAAACTCACAGAATCATGGAATCATTTACGCTGGAAAAGCCTAAGACCACTAACCATTAACCATTAACCAAGCACAGTCAAAGCCACCATTAAACAATGTCTCCAAGTGCCACATCTACATGACTTTGCAATCCCTCCTGGAATGGGGACTCCAACAATGCCCTGGGCAGCCTGTGCCAGGGCTGGACAACCCTTTCCATGAAGAAATTTTCCCAATATTCAACCTAAACCTCTCTTGGCACAACTTGAGACCATTTCCTCTCATCCTGTCCCTTTTGTTCCCTAGAAGCAGAGCCTGACCCTCCCCTTGCTGCACCCTCCTGTCAGGGAGTTGTAGAGAGGGAGAAGGCCCCCCCGAGCCTCCTTTTCTCCAGGATGAGCCCCCCAGCTCCCTCAGCCACTCCAGACCCTTCCCCAGCTTTGCTGCCCTTTTTAGGACACATCATGGGACAATCTGTATGGACAAACACCTCCACCATGGTGTCACCCTGATTTTTCCAGCTTTCTGATTGTTCTCATATTGGAGTCAGAGTTCTCACTTTCTCACGCTTCTTTCACATAAACAATCCCTTGTTTTTACAGCTACTATCATTGTTTACATATTTTGCAGTAGGAGGAGAATCTTGATTGATAGTCTGTTTGACCAACACGGTTGAGAGGTGACAATTCCACCCTCCAATCCGCAGTCATTTTTCTAAAACTATAAATGATGAAGTTTCAAAATAAACAGCCCTTCTTTGGGCCTCTTCTAGTCCTTGCTGAAAAGCTCCAGTCTCTGTGTCATCATTTCGTGTCCTATCGTAGCAGCAGATGGTACCTAAACCCCCTGGGCATGAAACAGGTTGATATTAAACCAGCAGCCAGGACAGTTTGTGTGTGGGGTAGACTCATCAAATTCCTTGAGTTGGAAGGGATCCATATGGATCACCACATCCAGCTCCTGGGTGGACTCACATTTCCCTGTCTCCTTGCCATAATGAGATTGCTTGGTTACCTCCACTCCCCACCCTCGTCAGCGGGCAAACGTTTCCCTGCCATACAACTTGCAGGTGGATAAACCCAGCAGCAGCAGCAACAGCCTGATGTTCTACATCCCACAGCCCATTAATTTACTATCAAAGGGGTGTTACGAGGATCACGGCGTTAATCATCGAGCCTTTGGATGTCTGATTGTTGGGCAGCCGAGGGTGCATCAAGGAAGGCAGCAGACAAGTGCTTAAATTTGCTCCCTTGCACACAGCGCTGGGTATTAACCCTTCATCAAGGCTTGGTGTTTATTTTCCCTCACATAAAGGAAGGGCACGAGCCCTTTGAAGAGCTGAGCTGCAAGAAGAACACACAAGGTTAAAGCCCTGAAAAGTCCTGATCAAGGAGCCGACTGGATTACAGCCAAAGCTGCGGCAAATTTCTCTCTTTCTTCCCAGACAGGGATCTAAACACAAAAGAAATAGGTTTTTTGGGGGGAATTCCGTCTAATTCCATCAAATCCTTTTTTGTCATTTCCTCACCATCCTTTAAACATCTGACAAGGCCAATCGACCGCGCCAGGCACGGAGGGAATCGCAGCACCGGGGCTATAACTCTAAGTTCATTAAGCGTGAATTATTATTTGAGCCAGCCTCAATTTTCGCCAGCAGAATTAGACATTCCTAAAATAATGTCCCTGACACATGCAGAAAATGGGCTTTACGGCTCTCACCTTGAACTCCACCAGAACTCCCACCTCATCTGTTACCCTTCCACGGGCAGGAGACGGAGCGCGGCGCTGCGGCTTCACCTTTAATTATGCCAGGTATTTAAGGGCTAATGTTCATAGAAGAGGAGTATACGAGGCAATAAATGGCTTTTGCAGGTGATTAAACGCCCAAGCAGAACAGAGGCACTTGATAAGCATAGAGGCCGTTGGCTCGATTACGTTCCCAGTGCTGTGAACTTCATTCCTGCTTCCCAATGAGGAAGGGGAATATTCAACAAGAGGACGGAAAACATCGATGGACTGAGTTTTACATATTAAATATATATATTACACATACGTAATTCATGTATTTTTTTCTTCGCTGTACGTTGAGGTTTGCTCTGCCCAAGTGCAACAACTTCAGAAGTTTAAATGACAGCTGAAATGTCACAAATCACCCGGATCAAGGAGGATTTCATCCGAGATTCTTGCTGCCAGGGATGTCACCCCTCCCTACAGCTCCTTTCCACGGAGTGAGCCCATGGAGCAAGGAGAATTTAAAGAAGGTTTGCAAGGTTTGCTGATGCTGTTGGTTCCCCCAGGGGCCAGGGGGCAGCATGTGAGGTGCCAAAGGCTCTGGGAAGCCTTGGGGACGATAGATGAGGCATAAACCATAGAAGAGCCAAGTCTGGACAGGTCTTCAGCACCAAAAAATGTCCCAATGGGTCTGGCTGAGCCTCTGCTGGCTTCATACAATGGTTGTGTGGAGACAAGAGTCAGCTAAAATTTGATTCTTATTAAGCACTTAAATTCAATTTGGGGCTCTTTATACAATATTGCACTGCAAAACTCTTTATTTTAATGGTTATTTTCTCGGTAATGGTGAGGAGCCTCCAGAAACATCTTTGTATCAGCAATTCCTTGCAGTTGCAGCCACAGCCCAGAAAGCTGCAAAAGCAGCTCTAAATCCCACTCTGGTCGTATGTCCAGCAGCACAAAAAATCCATAACTCTATTTCGCATCGGGTCACTTCCACCGGCGTGACTAAGGACATCAGCCCCATGTGTTAGGAGATACCCACTCCTTCCTTCCAGTGCCTGATCAAGCTTTTCCTTGCCATAAAATCACACACAGAATCATCTTCAGCACTTTAATTTCCTCACATCTCTGCTGAGCCCTGAAACTTGCCTGGTTTTTGCCCCTCTGCAATCCCCGGCAATGTGTGAAATCCCTCTATGCCATCAACACAGCATCACCCATCCCAGTATCTGGAATGGATTCTCCACATACAGCAGATTTGGCCTGGTGTTTTTCCTTCCCCTCAGTTAATACTGATCGTTATCTCTCCAGGAGGACACTGCCATTGCCACACACAAGGCCACAGTCTAATTTATCCAGTTCCTTTTCATAACTCCCAACACTCCATTATTAGGGCAACTTTATATTTCTCTCACAGTCAAAGGCCGCAGCCCCAGTCACCCTATGTTTCTGACCATTAAGAAATAAGTTAAACAACATTAGACCCCAGAGGAAATTTGAAGCCCACAACAGCTAAGCTTTTGCTGCAATGAAAATTGATCTATTTGTCTTATTTTCCATTTCCCGTCAAGCAGAGAGTTTGCAGCTCCTAACAAGGCTTGGCCATGCACGACTTTCACATCCATCGTATCCTTGGTAGGGCATACAAAGCTTCAAACTTTCCCAGGCTCAGTTATTATTAAAAAAAATCAGTTAAAAAATTTAATATAAAGTCATTGGATGAAAAATCCAATGCTAAGGTTCAACAAGAGCATAGGAAGATCAAGAGCAAATGGACTCAAGCTATACCAAAGGATGTTTAGGTTGGATATTGGGGGAAATTTCTACACCGAAAGGATTGGCACAGGCTGTCCAGGACAGGAGTGAATTTGCCATCCCTGGAAGGATTTAAAAGCCATGTAGATGTGACACCTGGGGACACAGATAATGGTTAGCTTGGCAGTGCTGGGTTAGTTGGAGCCAGTGACCTTAGAGGGCTTTTCCAACCTAAACCATTTTTTTCCCTCTCCTCCTTGTTTGTCTTCCTCCCACGAAATCCTTTCTACAAATAAAACCCAAAGATCATCACTACAACCTCATTTTTCTTCTGAATGGGAAAGGAGCATCCTATTCTGGTAGGGACAGGAATAAAACATTTCTCTCCAAGCCAAATATTCATCTTTCTTCTGCCTTGCTTGCACTCACTGCTGAGCTCTTTGTTGTCAGTGTTTGTTTCCTACCTGCAGAAATGGATGTTTCCATTGAAATCCCATTGGTTTGGGATATGTTGCCAGCAGTGCCCAGAGCCAGATGCCTCAGGAGGTGGAAAATCCCTTCCAGGGCCCATCCTGGTTTGCAGTACTTGCACTGGAGATGCATTTTTTCCTCTCCAAAGTCCAAATCCTCGATCTCTTGACTGCTTGTCAAGAAAAATGGATTTGGTCACAGCCAGTTTCGGGAGTAAAACAGGGAAAAATCTCATCTCCTTCTCCTGCTTCTCACCTTAGTGTGCAGTGCACCCTGACAGGTTTGGGCAGGGAATGGAATATCCTGGGGTTAAAGCACACAGAGGGAGTGTGCTTTTAACTACAAAAATATACCCACACACCACTGAAGGTTTGCAACACAGAGCCATGATTCCAGATGATTTCTTACAAGCCTCCAAAGACTAAAAACCAAGGTGACAAGACCGGATTAATTTCTCCAAGGGACATATTTCCACTGGCTTTTCTAGGAAGAAGGAAGCAGAGGAGATGCAGCCCAGGAAGTGCCTTTGACAGGACCTGACACTCAGTGCTCTGTTCCCATTGAAAAGGTGGAGGTTGGTCACGGATTGGACTCCATGACATTGGAGGTCTTCCTCAATCTCACTGGTTCCATAAATTTATTATTTGGAGAGTCCCTTGGCCCAGGAGAGGACATCCCCCCCATTCCCATCAAAACCTGCGAGGTGTTGCACCCAGTTCCAGGACCTTGGGGGCACAGAGAGCTGCAACCACCACTCCAAGCAGAGAAAAGCTCGGGATTTTCAGAATCTGGAAGAATTTGGAGTGGCCTGAACTAAAACACCACCTGGTAAGTTCAAGGGTTGCTGTCCCCAGCAGCTGTCTCACCACCTCTCCTTGCCCAGATGTGTTGAGGGAGGACGGAACAGCATGGGAAGCAAATCCTGAAGTGCAGCAGATGGTCCCAATTTTGCATTAACTCTGTGCTGGAACCAGTGGCAGCTCAGGAGCCCTTTTCCATGATGTTCCCAGGGCCTGGCTGCAGAGGCACCTGTGATATCCCTACCAGGGACACCCATTTCCTCCACCTCCTCCTGCAGCTGAGACTCTGAAAAAGCCACTTTGCTGCTATTTTATTTTCCCCAAACACATCAGTCTCAGAGAAGATATTTTCTCCCATCACAGATTTTCCCTCAATAAAATGTGACATTTTCCTGCCTTCGCCCATTTATTGCACAACATGAGCTCATTCTCTGGTGCCGATTTACATGCAGAACTTTTCAAATTTGTTTTATTTTTTAATTGGGGAAGGAACTCTGCTGCTTTGGTTGCATCCTGACAATTTAAAACCCTGGAGCGAGCTGTTTACAGACCGCCAGATTTCTGTTTAGCGCTCTCCACATCTCCCTTCAAACCTCAGTCTTCCTTTATAACCTTGGAAAAATCACAGGGGGATTCTTCGAGGAGTTGATATTAACTCGGACCACACGTTTCCCCTTGGCTCAGCTGCCTGTAAAATGGGAATAAGGAGAGCTGCTCTATTACCTGTGGGGCAGCTCTGTCTCTCACAATCAACCTGTGCAGCGCTTGGCATGAGGATTCCTGACGTCAGGGTGGGACTTTTGGGCAGCTGTAGGAATGTGATGACAAATAAGATTTGCAGGAGTGGTAGATGAGATCTTGTTAGCTCTCGGGCAGAGGTGATAATAGATAAGATAAAACCGACATGCCCACACTGCTGTAAAACAAGAAGGGTCGGGCCACTCTCCTGTACCAATTTGCAGCAGAGTACGATGAAACCCCGGAGAATGTCCCAGGGAAATAGGTGCTACTCCGAGCACAGCGTGGGGAGCTGCTTATTTACTGATGGCAAAAAGTGTGGAAGCAGCTGCAAGGAGCCATCAACCTTTGATTGCCCTGGAAAATAATCCCATCTCCCTGCCTTCCTGCGATCAAGGCTGGAGGAAAATCAATCCGCAGCTGAGATTGGACACAGTGATACAATATTTATGGCTTTGGCACTCGAGGCAGGCACTGCCTGCTGAGGAGGGGATGAAGTGCAGCTCCTGGTGTGTCCCATGGGTGCCAGAGTCATGTTCAAATGGAGTGGGATCTGCTTGCATCCATGGAGCCTGCCCTCTCTGTCAGCCCTGCTCTAGCCAAGGGATTTAGTGCAAGGCCATAAATACATCACAGTCCTACAATTCCATCAACATTCCCATGTGCCTGAACAAATGGCAAGGAATAACGTTCCAAAGACATGATATTCCTGCTCTTCCAGGGAACTTCCCTGACCAGGGCAGGTGTTCCCTGCAGTGACCACTGCCAATAAACCCCTGTCCTGCCATTCCACAGACGTGACAATCCCACTGGCCTGGGCCCAGCACTGGAGCTGGCTGGGAAAGGCAGCTGGGAGCTGGATGTGACCTTCACACTGCAGCCTTCCAGCCACTGTGACAGAGGAGACAGGCAGGGGGTAGCAATGGAGGGGAGGAACAAATGGATCCTGCCAGAACATTCCCAGGTTTTTTTAGGGCTTTGAAATTCCTTTAAACCGACGTGAACACCACTGAGCACCCAACTCCTTGCTTTGCCTGCTGAGGGCATCAAAGAGATGTTCGTCCTGGCACACACATGCAGGGGGAGGGAACAAGGAGGGCATAGAGGGAACAAGGAGGGCACGGAGGGAACAAGGAGGACATGAAGGGAACAAGGAGGACATGAAGGGAGCAAAGACGGCACAGAGGGAAAAAGGAGGGCACGGAGGGAGCAAAGAGGGCACAGAGGGAGCAAAGAGGGCACAGAGGGAGCAAGGAGGGTAAGCCCAAAATTCTAGACACCAACCCTAAAAGCCTATTAGAAATAGCCAAACCACCCCTGCCACATCAGCCCAACAACCAGCCCAGCAACACCGCCTATCCAGCCATGATGATGCTCATGGCTTCATGGAAAGCACGGAAAACAGCAATGGGGCATCCAGCCAATCCTTCCAGACATCATCAGCAAGGGCACCATTCCCCCTCCCAAGGCACCAGCCCCCTCCATCTCCAGAATTTATAGGGCTGTCCCGGTGACACACCGGCTCCGTAACTGCGGAATGGCAGTTGTAAAAAATCCCATTTGCCAGCGTATTAGAATCCTATTAGCGCTCCCGGCGGAGAAATAACGCCGGCCCTCCTGGCGGGATTAAAGGGACTAGGACTCAGCCTCCACAGTTTTATGGCACTCTCCCCCATTTGCTGATCAAACTGACAGATATAAAGCTGCAGGCGAGAAGTGTCCTTGGCCTGTAAGCCCCAAGACGAGAAAATGCCTTTGAAGAAACCTGAGTGCCAGTAAGGAGACTCCAGTGCTGCCAGGAAAGGGAAAGGAGCCATTCCTTCTTCCTCACAGCATCCTCTCCACCAACCCTAATCCTGGGGTAGGGAACGCACAGGGACAGGGCAGGAAGGACAACAGGGCAGTGCAGATAGACACATCCCTGTGCAAGGCAGGGTCCTGTGGATCAACAAACCCTGACTCATCTCTTGGCTGTTTACAGGACCTGTTTGCACAAACACAAGAGGTTGTACGATTACTGGAAGGATCACTCATAAATATCTATTGATTGTCTTGGAATTATGCAGAGGAAAATGGCTATTTCATAAAACCCCAGAATTGTTCAAGGCCAGGCTAGATGGGGCTTGCAGCAACGTGTTCTAGTGAAAGGTGTCCCTACCCATGGCAGGGGCTGGAACAAAATTATCTTTAAGGTCTCTTCCAACCCAAACCATTTTTTGATCCTCCCTTACAGAATCACAAAATCAGAGAATTTCTAGGTTGGAAGAAACCTTCAAAATCATCAAGTCCACCCCAAAGCAGCTGCAGACACATTTCACGTGCAACAGGCTCCTCCAACACATCTCCATACAAAATATCCTCCTCTTCCACAATATGATTTTCCTTCTTTTTGTGGAAAAAATGCTGAGCTAGAGCAGGGCTGAAATACCTCAGCACAAGGAAGGGTTGAGTTTTATTCCCTCCAAAGACACACACAGCACACAGATGGTCCGAGGGCATGTGTGCTGCCTTTGGGACCTTCAGGGAGTTGCTGCCCACTGGGAGCCCCATGCAGAGGAGACAGTGTGGGGCTGGGCTGGGAAGCCTTGGCAGCATTCCCAACTCTCCGGGTTCACCAGTGCAGCGTCTTGGGGAGAATAAATAAATAATTGCAGACTGCTTGCTCAGCACTGCTGTAAATAGTTCATGAGTTCCAGGAGATTTATTTCCCTCTTCTCACCCTAACGAGCCCACGGCTGCCATGGAGGGATGGGAAGGTTCAGTCTCCAGCCACCAGGCAGGGCTAACAGGGAGCCCCGTTATGCACAGCCCTGGCCAGTGGGATTTTTGGGAACAGCACACACAGACCCGCTGGCATTGGCTCATCCAGCATCTCACGCCTGTGCCCATTCCCAAACCCAGGATTTATAGGCCCACAGGCCAATGAGCAAATGGTTTTTGCAGCCCTGGAGGATTTGTTACGAGGTCCTTGGCGACGATTCCAAGTGCTGCTGCCTTCCCCCCGAGATGGCTCTATCCACCAGCCATTAGGAGGACACTTCCCAAGAGATTTACAGTGTGGTCTCACACAAGCCTGGGAGACCCAGGCGGGCTCCCAGGGAAACAGCCTGTCCCCAAGGGATTTGCAGTGCCAGGAGGACATGGGAAGTATTAAGAGCTAATGAAGAGGTGTAAGTGTGACAGCCACCCCGGGGACAAACACAGCTGAGGACTGCACAAGGAGGCGACTATTCATCCAAACTTTCATTTTGAGGTCCCTGCTTTATTTCCAAAGCAAACTCAGCCAGACAGAGTTGTTCCAGGAGAATTTCTCCCATGTCACCTCTCCCTCAGAGCCACCTGACAAAGGGACCAGCAAAGTGTGTGAGCTCCAGCGGGCACCCACCCCTCCTCACAGCAGCGCTGGTGCTGTAAAGGCTTTATCAATCCCTGGAGCCATCCAGCCTCCCCTGCTAGGTCTCTTTATTATGTGCCTTGACATTTCCAAGGGTTATATTTCCGCCTGTGAGAACCATCAGTCCAGCAGCACACAGTAATATATGGAGTAATAGAGTCTCAGCACAGCAGGTTTAATCTCATATTGCTGAAGCCCCTGGTGTCCTAGCTGAAGTAAGTTTGTCATTAGGAATTCCTTTCTCCCGACCTTGTTTTGTTTGGGGTTATTATTTTACCCCTAAAGAGAAGAGAAACACTCGAGATTGATTTATGACTTTCCCATTTCCTCCTGTGCAACACAAACTGGCGAGCTCCAGGCAGGAGGAGTGGAGAGGAGAGGAGAGGGAGACAGCCCAGAGCTTGCTCCCCCCTCCAGCCAGCACAGCCACACTGTGCCACCAGCTGGGTGACACCTCGGGGACCCCCTGGAGCCCTGAGCAGGGTCAGAGCTCTGTGCAGCAACAACTCCACAGCCTCACCCCAGCAGATTTGCCAGCAGAGCTCGGAGCCATGGAAGATTAATGATCAGCCCTGGTGCATCCACTAATTCGATGAAAAAGGGGCAAGGCAGGGGAAAGGAATATAATCAGGGTATTTTCTATGGTGCCAACTTGGATTTGGAGGGACAAAGCAGCAAATAGGGCAGCAGAGACTGAGAATTCAGAATTCCTCTGTGCCTTTTTAGGGCCATCTGAGGGAAAGGGGCTGAGCCCTAAAAGCTGAAAGCATTCAGTGCAGATCAAAGATATACTGGAGGAAATAACCTGCCTGGACAGTAGAGGGGTCCAGCACTCCCATGCCCATGGATCCTTCACTCTTTGGAGCCTCAAGGCTGCCTCCCTACCCAAACACAACACCTGGGAGAGGATACCAATGTGAGATCAGTTCATTTTCTCTGGGTAACCCAGGCATCTGGGAAAGATCATAGAATAGAATCATGGAATAGCTGGAGTGGGAAGGGATTTTCTAAATGTAATCTAGTCCTGCCTGTGCATCCCAGCACCTCCCCACAGTTGCAACAGCCGTGGGAGTATTTCCACAGGAGCCCAGAACAAGGCTCAAACACGTGTCTCCAGATCCCCAATGTGCTGTGCCCTGATGGCCCTGAGGATTTTCAGGCTGTTACACAAAACCCAGGATTAAATCAAGCCCAGCAACAGGGCTGGCAGCCTTCTGCAGCCATCTAAGGGCAAGGGGGCCCAGGGGACAGAGCAGCTTTGTGCTCTGCTACTGCGTGGCTCCAAAAAGGAGGTGGAGAGAGCTGGGACATGGAGGCACGTGGCAGTGCCAGATACCAGCCTGAAAGCCCCACACAGAGAGGCTGCCCCACTGCAGCCAGCTCCAGCTGGAAAGCAGAAACACCTCCACAGCCTCCAGCTCCTCAGAGCCCTTCCCAGTCTCCTGGGATAGATGAGTTATACTGAAATGCTTTATCTCAGAGCCTCAAAGTGCAGGAACATCAGGGAAAGTACCAAACACGCCATTCCCAAACAGAAGCACCAGCTGAATGAAAGGGCTTGGGAAGCCTATCCACACTCGGGGCCTTGGGAATAGGTTTTGCTCTGTTGTAGGAGCTTTACTCCTTGCTGCATTTGATTGCTGCTTTCCCCTGGAGCACAGACATCCCTGAGATCACAGCTTCATGGAGGAATGAGATAAAAAGGTGCCAGGAATGATGCCAAAACCCCTTAATCCATCCAAGGCTAGCTGACATTTCCCAGCTGAAATCTCTGGCTCTATCAGAGCAAGAGATGCTCTGGCAGGTACCACACAGCAAATCTCAGGACATGGACACAACGTGAGACTTCTCTCTGATGTCCTGGCCATGCCAGGGAGCTCAGTCAGCCTCTGCAATCCATAGATTTCCATTTGGGAAATGAATGGTGGAAGTTTAGGGGTGCCTTGAGGGTCATCCAGATGCATCTAAACAAGCAGGGGTCACGTGGACTTGCAGAAGTCCTTTAGGGCAACAAATGCTGCTGGAAAAACCCAGTGGGAGTTTCAGAGCAAACCCATTGCAGTGGCTTTTAAAGCCTCCAGGAACCAGCAGGTACGAGCTGGAGGGGAATGAGGCTGAGCTGAGCGTGGCCCCCTCCCGTTCCCGGGATGTGCACACGCTGTGTGCTGTGATGGCAGCTCATCCTGGCTGTCCACAGCAGCGGAAGGACACCACTGGCTCATGAATATGCAGAGGCAGGGTCAGAATTAACATCTTTAATGAAATTAAACTCAGGCAAGAGGGTTCTTTGCCTGACCACAGCTTGGGAAGCAGGGGGAAAAGCTGTGCTGGAGAGAAGAGAGCCCTGGAGACTGCCAGGCAAAAAATATCTTTCCCTCCTCTGGCATCTGCCCTCCCCTCCCAGCCCTCTCCCCATCAGGAGCCACGGAAAGATACCAATGCCAAACCCATGGGTATGGGAGCAAAGAGGCCACAGGAAGCATAAGGACCAAGTATTGAGGGCAGTTGTACCTCCTCAACCATGAGGATGAGATCCAGTCACACTGGAGCAGCCTGGGAATCCCAAAATGGCATGGCTGGGATCTCTAGACGAGGCTGTGGCCTCCTGTGTTCCTCCAGATATCAGCACAGGTGTCACTCTGGCAGGAGAAAGGGATCCTCTCTCACCAGCAAACCAACCACTGCTGTATCGATTCCATTTCAATTAGCAACATTCCCGTGGGATGGTGGGCTGGGCAGAACTGGAGAGGCCGTGACAGGGCTGGTGGGACTACTGAGCCTGTCCTGCAGAGAGAAACACACCCCAGCCCAGAGGCACCTCCTGTGCCTCTGGCCATAGCAAGAATCCCCAGAACAAATGGCCTGAAGGCTCCGTGTTACATGAGAAGAGTCCTGTGCTATGAATCCCAGCCATGCTGCCAGGCCCTTGTGCACATTCCTATTTTCCCAGCTCCTTGCTTCCTTCCCAGTCCACTCATTTTTATGCTTGTCAGGACAGCAGTCATTCCTTCCCATGGGCACTGGGACCAAGGCTCAACCTCACAGTGGCAACTAAAGCAGGAAAGGTTTTTTCTGGTGCAGAAGTGATCCCTGTCTCTCCTCTCCATGTCTCCTGTGGCAAGGGCAGTGTATATCCCACTGCTAGGAAAACATTCTGTTTAAACTATACCAGCAGCCCTTTCAGAGGCTCCAGCTCCATCAATAACATTCCACAGGGAAGTAATTTTGGGGTCAGTGACTTCTCTCACACAGAGCATCCTGACCCAGCCCTCAGATGTTGCAGCACCACAGCAAAGCCTTTCCCACAAAGGTTTGGGGCTGGCGAGCCCAAACCCCAGCTCGCTGTGGGGTTAAGAGACCCTTATGGCACTGAAAGAGGCTGAAGTTTCTCCCTCTCTTTTGTCAGGTCAAATTTACTGCAACAGGAGAACATTTCAGGAGAGATTTGTCATTGTTTGTGGCAGTTTGGAAAGCTCCTAAATATGCTCTGTGCAATCGTGAATGTAAATTGAATAGAAGGAAAAGCAATTTGCGAGGCATTAAAATCCCTCTGCAGGTTCCTTTGAAGTGATCGATGTCTCAAACCACGATGTTATCTCCACGTAACCGAGTTGGGCAACGCAATCCAATCCCTGAAGTCATTCCCTTCTCAGGTAACTTATCAGCCCATGGAAGGCATTCACTCCCGACCTCTGCAGGCACCGCTGTGCCTGCAAAGCGCTCCCCTCCCTATCTCCTATGCTGACAAAGAGAAGGGAGGGACCCAGCATGGCCAAAATTTGGGATCCACATGCCCAATCTGGCTGAGCTCCCTCGGAGCAGAATGGCAGCCCCTGCCAAAGAAGACCAGGGTGGCTTTTGCTGCTAATTTTGCATGATGCACCAAACCATGATTGCACTGCTGGGTGTGAAGCTGTCAGCCCTAAAGAAGTGCAGTTCTCAGCCCCGTGCAGCAGCGTGGCCCCGCTGACAGTCAGCTCCTGCAGCCCTCACGGACAATCTGCAGCCAGACAGGAGAGATCACCACATCCCCACTGCCTGCAGGAGTGAGGGACTTTTTTTGGGAGGATTCTCATCACACCTGGTGCCTGCCAGATTTCTGTGTGCTGTGATCCAAGCCCCAAGGCAACACGTGGAATGGAGATTTGCGCTCATCAAACTCCCGGACCATCCCCACAGCCTGTGCATCTCCACCGTGAAAAGGTGTGTGTCCACTGGATTAGGGATTAGGGAGATTTAAGAGCTTTTATGAGTTCTCACAAGATGGGAATTAGCAAAAAGCCCAGACAGCTCCAGCAGCAGCTGTGCCAAGTTGCTGCTGGAATGGCCACTCTCCATGATGCTCTTTTTATCCTGGATCCCAGTCCCTGGGAGCGTGCAAAGCACCTGCATGAGAAGTTGTGGATGCCCCACCCCTGGAGGTGCCTGGAAATTCCCACCATCCCATGGGAATTTTGCTAATTGAAATGTAATCAATACATCCCTAGGACAAGTTGGACAAGACTGGCAGCAACCAGGACACATGAAGAAACGGAAAGGAGAAATCACAGGGAAAAAGACGAGCTTTAAGGTCCCTTCCAACCCAAACCATTCCATGATTCTATGAGCTGCGAGGCTGCTTCCCATCAATCCCCCAGCAAGGAGCAAAGGGGCCGTGTGGGCTGGGTGTTGTTGGATGCACCACGGGAAGCAGCAGGGATGAGGAGGATAGAGGAATTTGGATAGAACAGACAATGATCCATGGAGCTGAGGCTCCTGCCCCCCCTGGTGACCACTGCTCCCGGCATCCCAGGGCACCCAGCTGCACCAGGCAGATAGGCAAGGATTCCTCTGCAGGAAAAGTTTCTTCCTAATCATGTTAGCTGGAGCTGGGCCCGTGCCCTGCAGCAGCAGGTCAGTATCTATTTCAAAGCTTTCACTTATGAAAATAAATTTACTGTTAGCGCTGCGGACCTCTGGCGCATGTATAAGCAGGAGGTTTGGGGAGTGGGTTTGGAGTCCTCGGGCAAGGGGACAAAGGAAGGGAGGGGTGAGACAGCAAAGAGGGAAGTGAGAGAAAGGGTTAAAGCTCCCTCCTTCCCTGGCAGCCCAGGCAGAGGAGCTGCTCTCAATCAGTGTGTGATTGCAATCAGCGGGAAGGTGCCGTTTGCATTAAACAGAGCAGACAGGGGGAAAAAAAGACAAGACAGGCTGTGCAATCTGAAAAATTTATGTAAAAATCACAAACAACAATAAAAACCAGCTTGGTTTTTGTGTTGGGTTTTTTTTTTCTCCCTCTGCTTCTCCTTGTTATTATTTTCCCCAAGGGCAGAGAACTGGGATGGAGCAGGGAGCCAGTACTCCCCGGTGCTCCTCTGTCATACCTAAATCTGCCCTACATCAAACCTTGCAATCAGCCTCCTTTACTTCTAATTTTGCCTCATGTTTTTTAATTAAATTTGCCGCTTCCTTCAAATACCAGTCAATGAACCATCCCCATTTCCTCCAAATACCCTTGAAAACATGGAATCAAACAACTAAGTGCAATGATCCCCAAAGAAATGTCACTGAAGAGGCATTGCCCGGAGCATGCACGGCCACAGCAGGAGCCAGGGAGGAGAATCGGGGTAAAACACGGAAAACTTGGCCACAGAGGATTTTCAGCGAGCTCAAACTGCAGTAGCAGCACCCAACCTGCTCGTTAGAACTTCAGGAAAAAAGGTAACGACAATCCTGAAGATGGCACTCCTGGGCTACCCTTCCCAAGCCAACCTCCCTGCCTGACCCTCCCCAGCCAGAGGGTGCCCGGCACCCTGAAGGGAATGATTCAGAGCTCCTCCAAACTCTCCAAGGCTGTCCAGCTTGGGTGGGAAATGTGTCCTTCTCTCTCACTATTCCACAGCTACTCCTTGGTTTCAAAGGTAGCCCCTGACAAGGGATTTGAGGCCGAAGACCAAGGAAAAGCAGGATGAGAAACTTCAGGAGTAGCAGCACGTTCTGTGAGAAGGCAGAAAAAAGGGAGAAGAAAGATTTTTCTTCTATCGATTTGACATTTGCTCCTTTTTGGTTCATCTCAGCAGCATCTCCTGACTGCACAACGAGGCAGGGGGGCCACCCGTTCCGTTTGTTCACCTGGATCCCCTGTGCCAACCTGGGACCAATTTATGGCACCGGGGCTCAATGGGAATCGGATGAACTACGACAGTTTTGCTCGGCGGTTCTCTTTGAGGGCTGAGGCTCCTTTGAACAAGCAGCTCAAAGGGAAGGGAAAGGGCCTTTGAAGCCCCCCACAGTGTGGGACTGCATGAAAAAGGCCCCTGAGCCACCACCGACTCGGTAACACCCTCACTCCCTTTGTGCCAGGGCTCCCTCGCTTCTCCCTGGAGCATTGCTGAGAGCTCAGCTCTGAGCCCACACAGATTCCCGTTGTTCCACAGGAGCCTCTTCCCACCCTGAGCAGGTGAGAGCTCTGTGTGGGGCAGACAAGACCAACCATGCCTCAGCTGCGCTGTCGCCCTCCCACCAACAAACCTTCCCAGGTCATTGTCCAACAATGGAAAGGGGGAACAGTGCTAGGAGCAGCTGGAAGTGATTTGGTCAATGATACCAAGAGCAAGAGGGAATCCCAAGAGGCATTTTCTGCATCACAAGCCTTGTGGGTGAAAACCCAACCTCACCTACATCTGAACCTCCTCCACATTCTCAGCTGCCTCAGGTTTGGCATTCCAGCTCAGCACAGGGACATATTCTGCATTTAAATGGACAAGAATCTTATCCCCAAGAGGAAGGGGGATGGAGGGAAGGCAGCATTCCAGCCCTGGGGGATGTCAGGAGGATAATCAGGTGCATTTTTCCCCCTTGTCCTCACATCACCTTGAGCACGGTGACTTCCAGAAGCGTTAAACCCAGGACACCACTCCCTGGGAGCAGGGCATTCCAAGGGCTGCAGGGATAGGATCAAGCAGGAATGGTGGCAACCAGAGGCTTTATTAGGCTGGTTTATTTATTTATTTATTTCTCCAGCAGTAGGTGTTAGCCTAAGGTGAGTGAAGAAGCGCCGGCACAGAGACAGGGTAATATGTTATGGAGAAATCTTCTCCCCGTAAGCAGAGGGCTGGGCTGGCTGCTCCTGTGCTCTATGCATTATTTATGGCCCTGCTGAGCGCCGCCAGCCCCTTTATCTGCCTTCCAAGGGGCTAGAGAAGAAAATGAATCTTTGACTCAGCAATTTTTATCCCAGCCAAATGAAAGAGAAATACACACACACATTTTATATTTTTATATATATATATATATATGTATGTATATATACATATATATATATGTATATAAACTGAATCCACTCTGGGGAGGCGACAAGGAGCTAATCCAGCCCCCTGAGAGGCTGCAGGCTCTGGGCTGCTCATAGTGAAGAGATTTAGCTCCTACATAAATTGTCTGCAGCTCTTCCCTTTCTGCTGACCTCCAGCGCCGTGTCTGTCTGTCCTTAGGCTGAGCACAAACCCAAAGCCCGGCCTTTGGGAGAGCTTAGGAAATGCCTAACGCACTCCAGGTGCTGCCATCAATTAAATAAATCTGCATGATGCGTCACACAAATAAATAAATAAGTGGAGATGACTGAAGAGCTCCATTTTTTTTCCCAACTGCACATATACACACGTGTACTTAAAGCCAATTTTTCAAACAATAAAACACTTGAATTTTTTTCCGCATGAAAAATTCATCCTGTCTCACAGCCATCTAAAAAGCAAATAAGCAAACAAACAAATAAATTCTTCGTGGTGGAAAACATCACCCACATCATTCCTGATGATCTTCACCACACAGACACAATTCCCAACCAGCCCTTGGTGCCCTGGTTGTTCTCACTGTGGGAGCGAAGAGCAGGTGCTACATCTATGAAAATAAAACAGTGATAATAAAATAGCAGGGCTTCTCGGAGAGCGAGGCGAGGAGAAGGGAGTCAGTCCTTTCTAGATCCCAGCTGTGTTTTTTCTGGTTGTATGGATCTCCCTGTTAGCACAGGGACCCATCCGAGCCCCGTCCTGCCACCAGCTAATTATCACCTCTTCCTCCCTGCATCCAGGCTCTTTAAAAATAGTTCTTTTAATCAGGGCCGCTTCCCCCACCGGGAGCCCGTGTGCAATCCTGGCACCGGTTGCAAATGGGTGCCCCAGATCTATTTTGAGCTCCCCAGGGCTGGACACCCTAGCACGGTGTGAGAGGAGCTCAGGCTGCCCGAGCCACAGGCAGCACCAAGGAGGAGCAATTCTCCATCCTCCAGGAGGGAAGCTGCTGGTTCCTGCAGATGGACAGCCAAAGGCACATCTTGTATCCAGGTTAAACCCTGGCTAGAGAGCCCCTGAGAGGTGATGCTGAAGACATTTGCAGCATGTGCCATGGAGATAAGCTGCTTCCAGGCTCTCTGAGTGGGGAAGGAGCTCCTCCTTTCTCTCCTTTACAGCCCCCCTTGGAAATGTTCACCTGGCACGTCCTCTCCATGATAAAAGGTGGGAGAAGAGCCAGATTGGATGGGGCTTTGAGCAACTTGGTCGAGCAGGAAGTGTTCCTGGCCATGGCAGGGACAAGATGAGCCTCAAGGTCCCTTCTAACACAAACCATTCTGGATTCTGTGATAAAGAGGGTTCCTCATCCCAGCTCTCAGCAAGACTTTTCCCATCACTGGTTACAAGTCCCATCAACGAGAACAAAAACCAAAACACCAGAACAGGTTTTCCAAACCCCAGCGTGAACACAACCACGGCACAGCCAGAGATAAACCAATGATCGAATCCTACGAAATAACACTAAAAATACTGAAATAACACTAAAAATATTGAAATAACACTAAAAATATTGCATACCGCACTTAAAACATCATGAAATACCATCCTTAAAAACAGCCAAACCAACCCTGGGATGTCTTCCCTGGGATGGTTTTGTTTTTGGAGGGCAGACGGTGGTTCAGATGCTGATATTGAGTCTTCTTCACCCTGCCACCACCCTCCCGGGGTGACAGAGCTCCTTCCAGCCATGCCTTTGGCTCTGGGACAGCTCTGCTCCACCAGCTGGTGGGGGAGAAAGGTCGACCAAGTGACAGCCAGCACTGCTCACGGCTGAAATCCATCACGAGACAGGCAGAGCAGCCTGGGTTTTCTGGTTTGGGGGATTTTTTTTGAGATATTTGCTGCCCATCTAAGTCTCTCTTAGCATAGAAAACACAACCTCTGCCACCGACCCGGCACAGAGGGGGCTCACAGAGGAGATACGTTCGTTATCAAAGTTCGGGAAAAGCCTTAAAATAATTGAAAAGGTAAATAAAAGAGAGGCGGCGAAGCAGAACGGTTGGCAGCGCCTCCTGCTCGTTAGGAAAGGGGGGCACTTAACACTACACAGACAGCAAATTAGCCTTTAATCATCGCCTGCCTTCGCTGGGTTTTATCTACGAGTGAGTTTCAGCCCAGGCACCTCCTTCGTGCCGGCAGCCCTGGGGACTCCAGCTCGCCTCCTGTTTATTCCCCAGCTGCTTTGTTGTCTCAGATCAGCAGAATAAGGGAGCCGTGTCGGCAGAAGATACTTCTGTGCAGCCAGCGAGAAGTTCACACAGAAAATTGATATTCGCCGCAAATTATTTTGGATGATTTACTGGAATGTATTAACTCACAGCGACGCGGGGAAAATTCCAACAGCGCTGCTGGCTGCCTCCCACCACCGACGGCACCGCTCGGATCCCAGCCCCAACTTTTGTGAGGATGAGGATGAGGACAGAGGGAGCTTGGAGAGGGCCCTGGGCAGGGCTGTGGCTCAGGAAGCTCCAACATGGTTGGATTTGCTGTGGATGCTTGCAGAGCGCCCCAGGTTTGGGCTGCAGCCTGGAAAACCAAACCAATCCAAGGCAGACATCCCAAGTCACTCATCTTGTACCCAAAGCAGCATGGGCAGCACAGAGAGGGAGGGGATTCTGTTCCCTGGTGGGACCCCACCTGCAGAGCTGCCTCCAGTTCTGGGGCACCCAACAGCTGAAGGGCCTGGAGCTGCTGGAGCCAGTCCAGAGGAGACCACGGAGATGCTCCAGGGCTGGAGCCCCTCTGCTCTGGACATGGACTGGGCCAGCTGGGGGTGCTCATGTGGAGAAGGGAAGGCTCCAGGGAGAGCTCAGAGCCCCTGCCAGGGCCTAAAGGGGCTCCAGAAGAGCTGGAGAGGGACTGGGGACAAGGCATGGAGGGACAGGACACAGGGAATGGTTTTTGAACTGCCAAAGGGCAGGGATGGATGGGATATTGGGAAGGAATTGTTCACTGTGAGGGAGGTGAGGCCCTGGCACAGGGTGCCCAGAGCAGCTGTGGCTGCCCCTGGATCCCTGGCAGTGTCCAAGGCAAGTTTGGACAGGGCTTGAAGCACCCTGGGATAGTGGGAGGTGTCCCTGCCCAGGACAGGAGGTAGAACAGAATGAGCTTTAACATCTTTTCCAACCCAAACCCTTCCAGGATTTTATAATTGTATCTTGGTTTTCTAAGATACAGTTTCTCCTGGGGCAGCAGGAGGGGAGCTGTCCCATGGATGACACTTCTTGCAGACCCCAGTTGCTCATGTTGGCACCCTGAGGAGCTTTGAGAGGGATGGGAGCACCCAGGGAGGGCAGGGGCTTGTCTGACCCCAGCTCAGCTCTGCTACCTTCGTTCTGTTTGCAAGAAGCAGAGATAATGGCACTGATTGATCTTTTTCAGCTCTTTTGAAATTGCAGGATAAAAGGCTCCGGGCTTAACACAGGGAAAAAGGAGCATGTCCTGCTGGGACAGCTCTTCCCTTTGTCCATGCCCTCGTGATGGTGACTTCTGCAGTGCTCCCTCGCCACCAAAGTGGCACCATAAGGGCTCCTTGTGACTCAGTGCTGTCACTGCCAGGCAGCTCAGCAGAGGGTCACACCGAGGCAATGGCATTTAGGGATTGCTCTCAGGGGATGCACCCGGCCAGCTCTCTTCCTACCGCCGCTCCGCTGACTTTGACGGGCTTACAAGAGGGATGAACTCAATCCCTCAATCCTGGATTTCCCTCCCACCACTTCCCTGGCCCTAAATATGAGCAGCAGGGTTTTTTTTGGCAAGAGGGAGCCCTCCTGCACCAGGGGCTTCCTCAACCACCAGCCCACAAACGGCAAAACCAAGACAAAAAGATCGCTCCACTCCTTTCCTTGGCTGGAGAAGAGGAGGATGAGGCTGGCTGCAAGCTGCTCCACATTTCCTCCATCCTGGGATTGCTCATAACCCAGCCTAATCCCCTGAGTAGCTTAAAGCATCCACAGGGATCCACTGCTTTACGTGCTGAGCCCTGCAAAGCCAAGAACAGCGAAGGACACTTGTGACAGCCACGTCCCCATCCGGGAAGGAGCTCAGCGTGCCACGAGGGAGGACACCCAGTGTAGTAATGCACCCCACACCTCAGTGTTTCTACATAGAGAAAGGTTTGGGACTCACCCCTTGTACTTCTTATAAGGTAAAGAACCCAGAAAGTTCTTTACTGTTCTAACTGTAGCTGGCTCAGTGCCAGCACAGAGGCACTGATTGGGTTTGGCAGTGCACCTCAAAGCCTGGTGCTGATTTCATTGGGCCAAGGGCCAAACAGCCCACCTGAACCATCAAGTAATAAAAGAAGTAGCCCAAAAGAACAAAGGAGCTTTTTAGGGTGTTTTAGCAAGGTGCCAGAAGCTTCTCAGGCACCTGTGCTCAGCTTTTCTTTTATTTCTGTAACAGTTATTATTTTTCATTTATTAAACCTTTTGCTTTTACAAAACACACCTGAAGAGCCGTCTCACTAATTATTTAAGCCATCTCTCTGCAAGGCTGGACCCTCAGAGATATAGAAAAGAAATCCTACATCCCAGAGGCAGCATTGCCCACCACAACCTCATTTTCAGGGGGAGAATATGGGCTCCCACCCCCCCTCCAGCACAGGACCCTGTCCCAAAAGCAACCCTGATTTTCATCCTCCATGATTTTCACCCCCAGTCACCCTGAGGTACAAATATCCATCAGGCAGGAGTTATCCCATGTTTACCCCCCTGCCTGCCCACTGTCCCCTCCCCGCAGGGCGCCCAGCCCTGCCAGGCTGTTTTCCCATGGTCAGTCCATGTAATAGCCTGTACATAACCACCTAAACGCTGCAAACTCTTTGAAATAAGCACGGAAATTGGTTTCCAGGCTCCAGCAGTTTCTAAATAATGGATGTTTAAGATAATAATAAAAAAAAAGAAAAAGCAAGTGACATACAAAGTGGATTCTAAAGGGGAAAAGAAAAAAGGTGGAGCATGTTCTCAACAAAGAATCTCCAAGAAAACCTGAAACAGCACAGAGGGACCAAGAAGCTCTGGCTGCAGCTGCCAATTTAACCCTGTGCTCTCACAGTTTAGAAAACCTCATTTCCCTGTGCTCCCCCAGTAACTCCTCCTCACTTTATATTCCGCCTCGCCGCAGATGTAATATATTCTGTCAACGCAAAATGTGGGCTGAAAAATGTGCTGGCCTTGGGGAGACGTCTGGGTTGGATTGGATAGGAGAGAAGAGATGAGGAGGATGTGTGCCGAGAGCAGTCAGACGCAAGGGATGGAGGGGAACTGGAAGGCATCAACCTTTGGCTCTCTCCATTAGCCAAAAGACATCCCAGGCCACTGCTCTAAGCAAAGGTCAACTAAACTGCTCATTCCTGCTGGCAACACCACCTGCATGGCTCCACTTCAGCCACAAAAGAGAGTACTTGCTTAAATCTGTAAAAATTCCTTAACGCTGGGAGCACACTGCAGCTGGAGTGTGCAAGATGGGCATCTCCCGGAAGATCAGCAGCAAGGAGGAGGTCTCCATAATCACAAAAATGAGGATTCTGGAGGCTGAGAACAGCTGGTAACACAGGAAAGAGGCTGCACTACCACTACAAGGAAGACCATAAGAGAATGGAGGAGCAGTGATTCCCTTCTCACCGCCTGCAGTGTTTCAAGAGGAGGGAATTCCCTTTTCCTGTTCAACAGACACCCACAGCTCAGGCTTCAGGGATCACCCTTCAAGGGAAGGGATAGTTTAGGAGAGCTGAGTGATGCTTCCCAGGCCAGCAACAGGATCTGCCCACAGCAAGACCATCAAAAGCAGCTCTGGACACCCCGAGGGCAGCGGCAGCGACAGGGACGGATGTTTGCTTTAATTACAGCGAGTGTGTGTTACCTTTACACGTCGCCCAAATCACCCACCCCCGCGGCATAATTCACTCAAAGGGGCTTTTTCACCCGAGTCAGCAAAATGAAGAGATTCAATTACAGCCTTTGACTGGGCCTGCTTATTGTTATTTATAATACAATACATCCCGGCTGCTGCGGAGAGAGATGTACAGGTCCTGAAATGTTGGCTGTCTTGGCAGTTAATTGAAACTCCGGCGCCTTGCTAGGATTGCTTGTCCCGGCCTCCCCGACACCGAGCGGTGGCATCTACCTGCTGTACCCTAATAGAGAGGCACTGTCACCAAAGGACACCTGTGGCAGGAGCAGACCTCTTAATAGCCGCCGACTCCTGCGCTCCAAACCCAACAGCCGCCGAGCTACAATGGGGGGTTTCAAATGAATCCTGGAAGAGCACTTGGAGGAGAATGGCTCTATTTTTGAAGAATGACACGGGGGGGATCCACAGCCATTTGCTCTGAATGGCTGCAGACCCAGCTGCACTTTATAAGCAAAGTGATGGGTATTCTTTCTCCCCTCTAGCTGCTCCGTCTCACTCCATCTGCGATGAAGTCGTGCTACCTGAGTCCTTTTTGTCCCTGCCTCGCCATTAGGGAGAGGATGCTGAGGTGGAAAAGGGACTCATTAGCTGCTACGAGGGGCACAAAGTGGGAGGAAAAGTGGTTTTCCCTCCCGGAGCAGGGCGGGATTCACTGGGCTTGTGAGGGGCTCGGCTCGGTGCCAAAGACTTCACGGCTTGCCTGGATCAAGGCACAGAGGGAATGCATGCAGCATCCAACGCCACCAATGTGGGCAGCAAACACCCAGCAGCACCTTCACAAATACACACAAACCTGAAGCAGCGTTTTGTGGAATCATAGGATGGTTTGGGTTTAAAGAGATCCTAAAAATCACCTTGTTCCAACCCCCTGCCATGTATAGGAACAACTTCCACCAGACCACGTTGCTCAGAATTCCATCCTACCTGGTCCTGAACACTTCCAGGGATGGGGCAGCCACAACTTCTCCAGATGTCCCTGTTTTATTTTGGTGGAGAAACTCAGCCCTGCAACACTCACAGACCCATGCTGGGGAGAAGAGGAGGAATGAGAAGTCTGGGATGTACCAGCACCTGCAGCACTTTGCTGGGCTGTCACCTGCTCCTGGGTGCTCCATGGGGAGGTTTGGGACTAGCACTGGTTTCTACATGAGGATTTGTCGGCAGCCAAGGCAATGAATTAAAATTTGCTGTGCCTTACATTCACAGAACCATTTAGGTTGGAAAAGCCTTCTAAGATCATTAAATCCAACCATTCCCCCAGCACTGCCGAGGCCACCATTAAATCATACCCCCAAGTGCCACATCTGTGCCTTTTAAATCCCTCCAGGAATGGGGACTCCACCACTGACAGCCTGTTCCCGTGCTTGATATCCCTTTGGATGAAGGAATTTTCCCTATTGCTGATATAAGACAGGGTGCCTGTGGCCTCCTTGGCCACCTGGGCACTTGCTGGCTCGTATCCAGACTCCACACAAGTGCTCTTGTGCTTCCCCCAGACTGCCACAGTGGTAGCAAAGGGCTGTGAAGGAGTAGGTCTGGCTGTGTTGGAGGGTACTGGGGCTGTCCTGGATCCAGCCCCTCTCCTAACAGGGCAGATGAGGCCTCTAACTTAATCCATGAATGGGAATAATGCTCAGATGAGCCATGCCAGGAAGGTGGGAATGTAGATCCAGCCAGCCAAGAGCTTTTTTTTTTGATGGTCCATCAGCTGGAAACCCCGGAGGAGCTCTATGGGGAGCAAATATCAGGTGAAAGCAGAGGCAGGGTCAGTGAGGAGGAGAGACTTTCTGCACCAGCAGGACTGTGAGATGACATCTTTCCTACCAAGCTTTCAGCCCTGACCGTAAACACTCAACTAACCTTATTATTATTATTTTTATGTGCCTATAACTTGCTTCAATGACCTGAAACAAAGCCGCGGTTTTCAACGGCAACCATCTGAGCGCCTCCGAATTTCCTTTTTCTCCCCTTCCACTTTGCAAAACGTTCATGCTCCTTTCATTCATGCTCCTTTTGGCAGCGTGGGCTCTGCTCCAGGCAGCCCTATCCATGGAATCCATGGAATGCTGCCTGCCTGCTGCCTGCCCGCGTCCCTTCCAGCCAGCTCCTCGCTGCCTTTTGATTGATTGATCGGCGTGGCAGCCTAATAAGCGATAACAGCACATATGACAAACTAAACAACCATCTAATGAATTGATTGACATCCGAAGGATTTGACTTGATGCACAACCCCAGTCACAGATAAGGTTAATGAGGGAGAAATTAAAATGTAGCTCAATGGGTAATGAATACAGCATGTGCCTTGTTGGAACACATGCCAGATCCATCACTCTGAATCAAGTGGTGGTAGCAATTTCTAAATTATTTATTGCACCCCTCATCCTCCTGTCTCCGGGGAAGAGGCACTCGGACTGGCCTTTGTATTATTTTTGTGTATATATATATATATATATATACACAAAACTGCATCCCTCTATCTGTGCATTGTGAGGATCCATAGCCAAAGAAAATTGCTTTGAATTTTGTGATTTTCATGTTGGTTTTTTTTCTTTTTGTAAACTCAATAGCAAAAAAATACAACAATCCAGAACCTGTCATGCCATTTGAATCATAATAGCTACAAATTCACTCCTCTGAATAAATGGAGAGGCTTATTTATCAAATATATACAAGATGTCTGTCTAGTTGTTAACACACAGAGGTATGAGTAGGCAGAGGAAATCGAGAAAGTTTACATATTCACTGCTGTCTCCAGGGACCTTCCTTTCCCTCCTACTTCTTATTCCCTCTCCCTTCCCCCAACCACATCTCCAACTTGCTGTTTTTTCCATTTTTATTTTTTATCTCTTTTTTTTTGCCTCAAATGTGTCTGGCTGACAAAACTTAGGCTGTCAGAAATGATCAAGAGATGAAGTTGCCACGGAAGGGGAGAGAGATTTGCATGAGGATGCATTTCCCCGTGTCTCACTGCCTGCATGAGAGGGGATCTCCTCCGCTACCCAGGAGGAGAGCAGGGGACTCTCAGTCTGCTGCAAATACTTGATTATTGCAAGAATCTATTCCCACTTCAGGAAAGGGGAAGGCAGATTCACCAGAAATGGGTCTCTACTGAATCCCCAAAGGACAGACACTGGTGGAAAAGGAGTCAACCAGCATCATATGGGCTGTCTACATTATTTATTCCTGAAATGAGGATACTTGGAGCAGTGACCAGGAGATGTGTTGTCCAAAGGGAGAAGACTGAGCAAATGGCTTCACACGGACACAGGGCAGGTTTAGATTTGATACTGGGGAGAAATCATTCTCTGTGAGAGGGGGGAGGCCCTGGCAGAGTGCCCTGGCAGTGTCCAAGGCCAGGTTGGACAGAGCTTGGAGCATCCTGGAATAGTGGAAGGTGTCCCTGCCTGTAGCAGGGGGTGGAACGAGATGGGCTTTAAGGTCCTCCAACCCAAACCATTCCATGATTCTACAAAATGCAGAGTCTGCATCCAGCCAGAAAACATCAGCCACAGCCTTTTCCTGCACAGTCTGGGGACTCCTGTGGTTCCAGGTCCTGAACCATCCACCAGGAGGCCCCGGCTGCTGTGCTGAGTATCAGCAGAGGAAAACCTCCACTTCAGCCACCTCAGGGACAACCTAATGACCTTTCTCCTCATCAGCAACCTGAGACAGTGAAGCCAACAGGTCTGAACTGCGTTTTCCACCAAATCCTTTAAAAATAACACCTGGCTGTTGTGGGAATAAATCCCCACAGCAGCACAGAGGCAAAGCCTTTGCTCAGTCCAGGACTCCTGTCCCTCTCCAATGTCTCACCAGCAGAAAGCCAAATGCAGACATAGAGAGATGGATAAAACAACATCCTGCAGCTCCCAAAGGCAGGCTGAGGTCAAACCTCCGTGGGGGTGTTCAGAAATCACCTCGAGGGCTCCCTGACCTTCCACACCACGTGTGGGACTGTGCAGAAAACCCTGCTGTGAAGAGCCAGTGCCCATAAAGGAGAGAGAAAAGTCCTGCAACTTCATTGAAATGAAGGGAGAGAGTTCACTGGGGCACACACCCGCGGGGTTTTCTCTCGAGGTTTTGGAGAGCACAGCTTCCCTTTTATCCTAACTCCTGGCCTCATGTTACCCTCTGCCTTTCCCCACTGCCTGAGGTACCAGGAAGGTACAGAGTAAGGATCCTAAGTGACAATAAATGATTCTGGTAGACACTCAGACCACTACGCTAATTTTTGAAAACAGAACTTAGCGAACGTGAAACCACAACATAGAGCCCTCCTGAACCGCCTACCCCATACCCCCCTTAAACCTGTCATTGTACCCCAGAGTTCAGCAGTTCAGCCTTGTGAAGATCCCACTTTGACTCCTTCAGGAGCCAAACTGTCTGGGCTCTGCAACAAACCTGCTGCTTGAGTTGGTGGAGACATTCAGAGTCATTTCCAAGCCGTTAACACCCCAAATCTCACCCGTGGAATTGTTTTTGAGGACACGGGCACACATCCTCCCCATCAGGACCAAGAGGTCACCCCAGATGCCACCGCAGAAGGCATCTGTGCCGCGGAGCGCTTTGTTTCCCACCAGCAGGAATGTTTGCAGATGAGCAAAAGCTTCCAGAAGGCTCAAGTGAAACATCCACATTTTTTAGGTGCTCATCTGAACCCATTAGCACATCTTAATTGCTATCGGCACAGAGGAACGCCAGACTTCCCCACGTCTGCCGAGTCTGTCTGCCTGCCCGGGGATAAGGGAGAAGCACCGGCGCGCATCCCGCATCCCGCAGGCTGGAGGTTCGCTCTCCTCCGTGCACAATCTGTCCCCGGGGCTCCTCAGCTGCTTGCAGGAGGAGGCAGGAGAGGGAGAGGAGCCAAGGCTCATCTTACAGCCCTTCTCCTGGTGAACGCCGGGAATCGCACCGGGGCTTGCCAAAATGCGCTGAGCCCAGAGAGACACCCATTCCCAACGAGCTGGGGACATCCCACACACCGGGTACATCCCACACACCGGGGACATCCCACACACCGGGGACATCCCACACTGCAGGGATATCCCCCACACTAGGGATATCCCGCACACCGGGGACATCCCACACACCGGGGACATCCCACATACTGGGGACATCCGACACCGCAGGGATATCCCCCACACTAGGGACATCCCGCACACCGTGGACATCCCACACACTGGGGACATCCCATACATCGGGGACACTCCAAACACTGGGGACATCCCACACACCAGGGACATCCCACACACCGGGGACATCCCATACACTGGGGACATCCCACACACTGGGGACATCCCGCACACCGGGGACATCCCACACACCGGGGACATCCCACACACCGGGGACATCCCACACACCGAGGACATCCCGCACACCGGGGACATCCCGCACACCGGGGACATCCCACACACCGGGGACATCCCACACACCGGGGACATCCCATACATCGGGGACATCCCATACATCAGGGACATCCCAAACACCAGGGACATCCCACACACTGGGGACATTCCACACACCAGGGACATCCCACACACCGGGGACATCCCACACACCAGGGACATCCCACACACCGGGGACATCCCATACATCGGGGACATCCCAAACACTGGGGACATCCCACACACCGGGGACATCCCATACATCAGGGACATCCCAAACACCAGGGACATCCCACACACCAGGGACATCCCACACACCAGGGACATCACACACACTGGGGACATCCCACACACCAGGGACATCACACACACCAGGGACATCACACACACCGGGGACATCCCGCACACCGGGGACATCACACACACCAGGGACATCCCATACACTGGGGACATCCCACACACCGATGCCTTGTGTGCCTCTGACACTGTGGGGACATGTGGAGGTTGCCCGAGGACAGAGAGGCTTTCCCAAACCGGGGCGGGAGGTGGGAGCCAGGGACGGACTCTCCCTGCCGACTCCCGGGCAGACCCCGCCGCAGGTGCTGGGGAAAACTTGGAGCTGCCGCAGAGCATCAGTTAATTTGTCATCATGGAAACAGCCAGCCCGGGTCAGCAGCTGTTGGCGGAGGAGTCGGGAAGTGCCACTGGTTGTGATCTGTTCTTTTTCCTTTTTTTTTTTTTTTCTTTTTCTTTCTTTTAAGGAGATTTTTTTTTTTTAAAGAAAAGCTGCCTTGATAAGGAATTTACCAGGGCAAAATGAGATTACACCGGAGCTCAGAGTAGCTAAAAGCAGCAGTTTGCTGGGGACGCAGAGACTGCTGCTTATACTATCTCTCTATCATCACATATATCCTTCTATCTAATCTATCTAGCACCATATATACCCTTTAGCTCACCAGCTCCCACAATCCCTGCCCTCTATCCATCATCCACCTATTCATCAACACACATCCAGCTCTATCTACCTAGCCATCACTATAAATATCCCATCCATCCATCTCTCTCAATCTATCTCTCATCAGAGAGACCCTTTCCCTACCTACCTGCCCATATATCCGCACACACATCCACACACCCCCCCCGTCTGTCCATCTGTCACCGGCAGAGCTCTCACCTCCTCTCCCCCATCCTTCACCACACGTATCCTCCTATCCACAGGCCCATCCATCACAGCCTCTCCCTGCAAGGGGCTCGCTGCCTCTCTGCTCCATTGGCTACCCGAGGGCACCAGATATTTCCCTGTGGATCACCGGATCCGCAGCCCACCAAGCAGCAGGTGCTCTACTCCCACCCCCCAGAGAGGGGATGGAGAGGCTTGGTGCTGGAAAAGGCGCTCTGAGCCAGTCGGGGAGACTCAGCTGGAGTGGATGTGGAGTGCTCACACTGCTGAGCCAGACTGGGCTGCACCTGCACATCCACCGGCAGGAGGAAGGAACAAGCTCCTGGTGTGGGCAGGAACAACCATGGGAATGCACAAAAATCAGGCATACAGGTATAAGGACTGCACAGTGCCAGACCAGGGCTGCTCATCTCATCCCTTCCTCCCAATGGCCCAACTGCAAATCCCCAAGCCACCAGCTCCACCAGGGTTTCACCACAGCCACCAAGGAGGTGGCATCTCCCCACAGCAGCTCTGTCTGCTCCATTGGTGAGTCCACCACCGAAACCCAACCAGCCACCCCACCACTAACATCTGGCAGGGAGGTGGCAGCTGGATGTGGGTTTGTTTTGCCTCCCAGGCACAGTCAGCACAAGCTGGGATGACTCAAATCCCGGGAGACGCAGCCTCCGTCGCTGCTTATTTTAAACCCTCTTGTCTGCAAAGTGGCTCCTGTGGCTCAGCTCCTCTCGGGGTGCTTTGCTAAGGGGGTGGCACTGCAAGGAAAAACTGAGGCACAGCCCCCACATCAGACCTGGGCAGCACATCAGCAGTCAGTGAGCACGACACAGGGTGCTGAGCACCTTCTGCAAGTTTCAGCAAGGATGTAAAGAAAATCCTGATCCTCACACTAGGGAAGAGCATCAGTGCCCTTCATTCCCCCAGATCCTGCCTAGCCCCTCTGGCAAGTGTAAGAGGAGAGGAATTTTCCTTGCACAGGTCCATATGCCACCAGGACTCCCAAAATGCCATATTCCCTTCCCAACCCAGCCACTGACCAAATCACACACCCTACCCTGCCCCTCACCAACTGCCGGGCTGGCACAGCGCCTCCAGGCAGGAGCCAAAGGCAGCTTAGGCTCGGGATGCTGGGGGGAGGATGCTGCCGAGTGGCACAGAGCCACAAAATTTGCCAGAGAGAAGAAAACACCCAAGCAGTGCTTAAAAACTGAAAGCTGTTACTTTAATTACGGGCTTTCTGCTTTATCACCAATAGCGTTTCTCACACATTCATCAGCAAACCTGGTAATAAATCAATCGCGGGTAGCCAGGAGCTGCAGTCTGGCTCCTTCCCTTTCTCTTCCCTGCTCCCTGCGAGCTCCCACACCATTAGTATGCAGTCCGGCACCGCCAGTCTGTGCATTCCTCATCGGCTTTGGGCTGGAGCCGGTATCAAGCGAATGCCCCCAGCACAGATTTCACACAGCCAGCTCTGCCTGTGGGGAAGGCAGGCGCTGGAGGAGGAGATGGTGGACGTGCCTGTGTCTCTCAGGACACGTGCACAGTCCTGGCTGTAGGGATGTTTCTGCATCCCACGGGGAATTTCAGGATGGGAGGAATTCAGGGATGGGGCAGGGTACCCGTGTCACACACCTGGGTGCAGCTATCAGCTGCTGTGCCTGTTCCCACTCTGTCTGCTCCTTGTTTTGTGCCCAGAAATCCCGATGGCAAGGCCAGGGTGGGGGCTGTGGGCACATTGGCTGAGCAGAGGGGTGACAAAATCTCAGCTACAAAATCTTTTCCATGCATGGACACGAGTCCTGCAGCACAGCCTGGCAGGATATTGAGGCTGGGGAGAACCACAAGAAAGTTTTTCCCTGGGTCTTTGCACTTGAAGCTGCCACGAAAAGCCAGCTCTGCTGCCTGTCCCACACCCAAAAAAGCCAAATGTTCAGGCCAGCTGGGGTGGTGCAACATTCAGCCATGCTGCACTGGAGTGCAGCTGTTATCCCTGCACACACCAATTCCTGGAGAGGATATTGCATGTCCTGATTGTCCACAGCTCCCAGGAAGGACCAAATCCTCCTGCCTGGATCTTGCAAAGATTCAGCAATGGAAACTGAGGCTGAGGACGCTGACCCTTGCTGAGGTCTCTGTTCATGGGCTGTTTGACACCTGCCCTCTCCTCGACCTCCCGCTCTCCACTGCAGCAAAACCAGCAAGAGCTCTGCTGCTGAAACACAAATTAAACAACTCCAACCCTTTCATTTCCCTATCACCTCTGCCAACTTCCCAAATCTGTTTTTTCCTCCTATTTGAGCGTTTCTGGGTTCACTGCACGGTGGCAGAGGTGCTCCCCTCTCCACTCTCCCCATGCCAGTACCTGCTGCTTCCCATCAGCCGTGTAAGGGCTGCACAGATGTGCACACAGCAGTCCAGATGTGCACGGCATGTTGCCAGGCTGCCGGGGTGATGATGGAGAGGGAGCAGCTTCCCACCTCCCAAAATGAGGAGATGGGCTCCCTCCAATTGCTGCTGGAGCCAGTGTGCAAATCCAATTGACCTTGAACACTAATTGGCCCTCTAATTAACACTCAGCAGAGAAGCAAAGGGCCGAGTCTCTTTCCAGAGGAGGTGGCCCGGGAAGAGGAGCAGCCACCCCTCAGTGCTGTGTGTTTCTGTGTGGATGGAAGGACACAACTCTGTTTAACCAGGAAAATCCCTTCCCTGAGGCTCGTCCTTGGGAGCAGGAGGCAGCCGGACACCCTGGGACCACATCCTAAGGCAGAGTCGCTGCACAGCCCAGCACACACCTCCCATCCTCACAGAGCCCCACGCAGGATCACAAGAATCTTCCTGGGATCCCTCCCAGCCTGTTCCCTGCTGGGCAACAGGGAGAGATCAGCTCCAGCCCTCCCTGTCGGGGTTTCATCTCCGTCGTGCACCGACTGTCTGCCCCCATCGCTCTCTGCCTATCTCGCCCTCCCACACCAACACTCACATTTCCCTCTGCTCATCCCCTCCTTTAGCCCGGCATCAGGCGCTCCAGCCTTGACATTTTCATCTCCGGGTTATTTACAGGAGGGCACATCCCGGGAAGCGGTCACAGGTGATTTCCCCGCGCCGCCGGCTCCCGCTCCGCACGGAGCCGCAGGGGGCAGATCCCTCACTGCAGATATCATTAATTCTGCAAATCCCCAAATCCCACCCTCCTGCCATCCTCGTCCTGGGGAATGAAGAGCCACGACAGGCTAAAACTGGCAGCAGCCACGTCCTGTAGGAGCTCCTGCTGTCCTGGCTGCTCTTCCCTCCACAGCCCCAGGGGAAAGTGGAGCCCCACGGGCTGGATCCTGCCTGGTCCATGGGCAATTGGAGCAAACAGGGAGGGAGTAAAACTCTCCATGGCTCTGCTTCCCAGGCAGGGAATTGCTGGGATCACATCTGATTTGGTTCAGCAATGGAGGGACTGAATTCTGCTCTTACGTGGGGTGAGGCTGGAGAACATCCCCTGCAAACCTAAACCCAGCCCTTAACACGCCTTGTTCCAAAAGATAAACTGATACCAAGTGATTGCAACCGCCAGAAACTGAGGGAGATTCATCTGCTACGATCTCTGCCAGGAGCTGCCGGTGAACTGGAAAATCATGTCACAGCCTCCCCTTCGGAGCTGCTCCTGCAGAGGGGACACCTTGAGCTTCCCGCTCAGGTGAGCTCCATCACTGTCCTGCATTTCCCAGATCAGGAAGGAGATGAAGCCGTGCCTGCAGCCACCAAGCTGCTGCCCTGCACCGCCTGCCCTGAATGCTAGTGCCACTGCTAAATCCCCTTTTAGCAGGGACAGTGTCCCAGAGCAGCTGGGCTGGCCAGGATCCCAGGAGCTGGGCATCACCTCCACCCTCAGCAATGCTCAGACCAGCACACAAACAAGGCTGCAGTAAAACCCAGAGCCCCTGGCTCACACCTCACTGCAGGAGTGGGATAGGAAGGTGGAGCCCAGTTCCCAGCCTGCCAGCACACCCAGGAGCTCCCCAGCTGCTCCTTTCCTCACTCAGTTGCTTCCCTGACCATAACTACTCCATAATTATTTAATGTCTGCAAGACACCTCGAGACTTTGCATGGGAAGGGAGATGAACTGCACGACCTAAAATTGGTCTTTTCCATCTCGAACTCCTTGCATTTTATCCTGGGATGAAAAGAGCTCTATTAGGCAAAGTATCAGTATTATTAGATTTCCTTGGAGCCCTAACAAACGGATATTAGATTATTACTGCAGATGCATTTCTAAGGCACTCATCACCAGAGTATCTGAGCATCAATTACACAGATTTAGAGATAAAAAATGCTTTCCCCTGGAGAACAGGGTACAAAACCCCTTCTCTTTTTGCCTCCCTTCCCCATCTTTTCCAAATACATTTACCTCCCTCCCACTGCCTTCTGCAGAGCTGGAGCTGCTTACGAGGAAAGCTCTCGGGTTGATGGGCAAGCCTGCAATCTTTGAAACATCTGAAGCAGCAAAAGCTTTTTGTAAAGACTGGCAGGAGTCAGCTGAAGAGATTTCAATGTGCAAATGGACATAAAAAGATGCAAGAGGGGGAACGAAACGTTGGATTTATCGTTCTAAGGACAAAGGGTTTGCTATTAGATGAGATGACCCCACGGCCTGGCTCCAGCACCTACAGGTCACAGTGCACAGAAAACCCATCCTGCTTTTGGGGTGAAAGGGAAAAATGGAAAAAAGTTCAGGTTTGACTGTGCTGATAAGGTCTCTGATAATTCCCTGCCTTACTATTGCCATTATGCTAACCCCTAGCAACACCACAGGAACTGGGCTGGATATTGAACACACAAATCCACGGCTGGAAGTGCTTAAAGGCTGAAGAGAAAAGATCAAAGTTTGAGAGGGGAAAACATGGAGAAGGGGCTTGGCCAGGATCGCACGGCTGGGACCAAACTGCTTCTCATCCCCCAGATCCCAGCACACACAGGGACCGTGCCACATTACCCCTGCCTAACTCGGTCCTTCTTGCCCTTTCAGTTGATCTTTCTCCTAAAAAGACTAAATATCATAATGAATTTAATTGCAATGTGTACTCTTTAATTTCAGCTGCTGGATGCAGAGATTGTGATTTGGCCTAATTTCACAGCAAAGCATCAAATTCCTTTCACCAAGCCTAGCCCATGCCAACCCGTAGGTGAACACTTCAGGACTACACCCAGGAGGTGCTTCCAGCCCCACAAGAGCCCCCTCAACAAGCTGTCAGAAGGGGAAAAACAAAAAATCCCCTAATTTTCTTTCCAGATCAGGAGCTCATCCCCAGTGTGGGTTCAGGCTGCCTTGTGAGCCCAGCCCAGCTGCTTGGCTCATCCCAAAGCCCCTCCTGGCATGGCTGCTGGAGACAAAGCTGCTGCTCCAGCCAGCCCAGCTTTGTGTGTCAGCCAGGGAAGGCACTGGGCAGCAGGGAAAGCAGCCCTACTTCAGAGAAAAGCTTTCAGAAGCGCCTTCTGCTTCCATCCATGGGCAGGACTCAGAGCCAGGGTATGAATCTCCTCCTGCCATCCTGGCTGTGCCCCACCAGGACCAGGAGCTCTGTGTCAGTCTTGGAAGGCACCTTAAAAATCATCTTTTTCCACTTCCTGCCATGGGCAGGGACACCTTCCATGAGACCAGGCTGCTCCAAGCCTCATCCCGCCTTGCCTGGAAGACTTCCAGGGCTGGTACGTGTGTAGCCCTTCCAGTGGTCAAGTGCAACCTGCAAGCAACACAGCTCTAGGCATCCAACTGACTGAACATCACTGGGATGGACCAGATGTCCCTTTGTGTGGCAGCTGCCAGCCCTGGGAGCGCAGTCTCCAGGGTTAAACACTTTGCAGGATAACTGGGGAGGCCCAGCTACTGCACAAGGTGATTTGGATGTAGCCATGATCCCGACTCCTGCCCTACAGGGAAAACCTGCCCAGGAGAGATGAAGGAGAGCCAGGGCCCAGCTCTGGAACACTTTGAAGGAAGAAGGTTTGGAATGGACAGGACCCAATGCAGAGGGAGGGGATTTGGATATGTCAGAGCAGCGCATGGTGAGCAAAACAACCACAAACCCAAGAAACAGAGCATTCCCCCTGCCCCAGCACTGCAGGGTGCTCACAGCAGCATCCAGCCCAGGGGCTGGCACAGGGGGATGAGACCCAGCACTGACTGCGGATGCCAGGCACAGCCAAAGCTCAAACATTAAAGACCAAAACCCATCACCCTCCTCAAATGATTTCACCAGTTACAAGGTCAATGCACTTGGTCCTCTCTCAGGCAGACACAGTTTGAGCTGCTGCTCTAAGCACGGCTGTAAAGGCACTTTCCACCCCCAGCGAGGGTCAGGCACCAGCAGCACCTCTGCTCACCTCCCAAATCCCTGCCAGAGCTCAGAACGGAGCCTGGGGGTCTCATTGCTGAACCCCCCCAGGACTGCAGGTCTCCTCCCCATCAACCCCACACAATTCCATCACCACCTTCACTGCCTATGCCAGGGAGGAAAAGATATTCCAGCACATCACCTACCCTGCAGAGATTTACAAAGAAGAGGAGGGAGGTTTCCCAAAGGTTCAAACACCCATCTGTTCCTCCTCTCCTGTAGCTTCCCCTCCATCTCGAGCATCTCTCCATGTTTCAGGAGCAGCCTCAGAAATCGATGCTCACTGAATCACAGTTAGATCTTTGGTTTATTTATTATTTCCCCAGCTTGAACTCAAACCTCCTTCTGCATGGCAAGAGCAGGGGATGGACCACGCAGACTTTCACAAACACAAACACTGCAGGAGGGACAAGATAACATCGAGGCACAGGAAGGGCAGGAGGCCTTCCCTCCCAGCACATTGTTTTGGACACCACCAGGTTTCCAAAGCCCAGAATGGTTTGGATTGGAAGGGACCTCAAAGCCCATCTCATTCCAGATCCTTGCCATAGGTAGGGACAGGGACACCTTCCACTATCCCAGGTTGCTCCAGCCCCAAACCCAGCCTGGGATGGGGCAGCCACAGCTTCTCTGGCCAACCTGTGCCAGTAAGGAATGACCCAATGCAAGTCAGTGATCAGCTGATGAATACAAGATCTGGGAGAAGAAGGTTGTCTGTGCATGCCTGCTGTTGAACAAGGGTTTTTCTGAGTGTTCTTCTGTTTTTTTCATCACCTGGGCTGTGCTCAACACACCAGCCATGCTGCAACTCTCCTGTGAAGGCCGGATGAAGGAAAAAAGCAGGCAGTTATCAAAAATCCCTGGCAGCAAGGACAGAGGGACACCGGGGCACAGGTCCTGCTCTGATATCTCCACTGGCAATGCTCCTCCATCACCTTTCTGCTCATAATCTGCCACCTTTACCCCAGCCAAGCAGCCAACACTTCGGATCAAGGCTGGATGTCAAGGACATTCATGGACAACATCTCTCAAACAAGGAGGCAGGACCGGCGGGTTCCCACCTTGGCTCTGCCCGCAGCCACATTGGGCAGCTCACAGGAGTTCCCACAATGGGCACCAGCTCCTTACAACCCCCAGCAGAGGGATCCAGACCCATGGGGGCTCTCCCAAACCACTGCCCCCAGAGCAGAGCCCTCCTGTAGCCCTGCGCTCGCTGCTTCCCAGCCGGGGCTCACCCCAGCCACATTAATTGCAACGACAGCAGCGCCGGAGCAGAAAGCGACCGGCGGGGCTCCCTGGAAAAGCCAATTCCCACAATACAGAGCTGATGGGATTTCTGTGTGGAACAGGGCAGAGAGGGGCAGGGGTGAGGGAGCTGAGCGTGTCCCAGACAATCGCTCCGCCAGCGCTAACGCGCGGATAAATAGCCAGTGCCGACATCTGCTGAGAAATACCTTTCCCTCTCCACACTGAGAATTGCAATCTAATAATATCCCAACTGCCCCCCCCCCACAATCCTTCTCCATCCCTCCCCCACCCAATTACCGAGCCTGACATTATCCGTCATCTTCCCTTTGTGTCGGCGAGAATCCAAACGCAGACGCCGGGAAATTAATAATAATTGTTGTGTCAAAATGCGGGATGTAATCAGGATGCGGCGTGGAAGCTAATACAAACACAAACAAATGGTATTTATCCTCCCAAAAGATCCCTCCCCTCCCTTCCCTAAGGGCCGCTGATGATAATACTCATGGAGGAGATGAATCAGTGCTAATATAGGGATTAGGAATAGATCCCAAACCCCAGCCTGGGCTGCAATCAAAAGCAGCGCTCTTAATTGAAATTAGAGCTGGGATTTCGGTGCCTCTGCAGAGATGGGTTAAGCCCACCGGGGCTAAACAGAAGGGAAAATAAAAATAGCATCTTTATTCAAGAACAAGAAGGTGGGAATGAGAAAAAAAGATCCTCTCTGGCTTCGACACACCTGGTTTGCTCAGTCTTGGCTTTGGAGCTGGGTTTTGTCCCAGCGCCGATTCCCGCAGGCAGGGCAGAGATGATGCTCCCGCTTCTCCCTCAGGCATCTCTCTGCCTTTTCAGCTTGAGACAGGTTCAGAAAGGATATTTCGAGATCAAACCACACCTCCCATGCTCTGAGGGAACCCAGGGCAAGCTGAGCTCAGGGTCCTGTTCCCAACTCTTTCCTGAAACTTTTTACCGCTCTGCAAGTGAAACGTGCTCTTTCCCCCGATGCTCACACCAGCAAAGATAAGCGTTCTCGCTTTCATTCCTTTTATTCAGAGGCACAAAAGGAGACGAAAAGACCACCTGAAAAAAGGCACAACTCCTGCTTTTATTGCTGCTTCATTGTCCACATCCCTCTGTGCCCCAGGGCCACCTGGACTGATATCCACGGCAGCAGAAAGACAAGTCCATCACCCCACCAAGCCCATCTGAACCATTTCTTCAGAAGGGGCTGAATTCTTCCCAAATCCCAGTCCCAGATAAGAGGGATATTCAGCTGCCAGGTGCTTTATGGCAGCATCTCACTTTCTCCCTTTCCAAAGGTTTTGGTGATGAGTGACTCCTCTTCCTGACTCTCTCCCAGCCCTACGCATCACCCTGAGTGATCCCTCTCCGTGGATGTTACTCAAAGGAGTCTAGCACACATGAGAAGCAGAAAATAGGATCCAGGCACAGATTATTCCCACGAGCGTATTAGCAATTCCTGTGCTTTAATTCTAAATTAGATTTTACGTCTAAAATCAGGTTTCTAAATTCTTGGCTTGGGCACGGTGCCACAGTCTGTGCCTTGTGCCAGCACACACAAACCCAGACTGAAAGCTGGCCCCAAAATAAATCACCCAGCTCCAAACCCTCATGCTGCCAAAGGCTGGGATTTGGCTCTGACCTTCACCATTCTCGCTCCAGCCTCACACAGCCCAGTTGTGCAAAAAACTTTTGTGATTTTCTTTTTTTTTTTTTTCCAGCCAGGAAAATCCTATTTTCAATGCTGAGAGACAGAGAGAAAAACCCTCTATGAGCAGCACAGACTTAATTCATCTCCTCGGTGGCAGCAGGTCCTTGAGGGCAACCCAAGGGCTTGCAGGTCAGGAGAGACTCAGTGGAGTATGGCCGCTTAGAGATGACTTAGATGCATTCCCATTCCCTGAGTAAACTTTCCGTGTCTCCACAGTGTCCTCTCCAGGAAAAGCTGGCCCGACAACACACAAGTGTTCAAAAACATGAAGGAACAAATGGTGATGCTGTTCCTCACTCCAGGATGATGCTGTGGGTTTTACCAGCCTGCCTGCATCCCAGCCAGACTTGGATTTACACCCTGAGGCTGCTGACAGCTCTGAGGAGCTCACTTGATGGTTGTAACGACCAACATACCAGGAAGTGATTGGTTCTACAGACACCAGAGGTTTGAAGACCACCCAAAAATTCTCCAGCAGCTTCTGTTTGTGCCTTCAATTACAAGTGCACCAGGATTAGCCATAAGAGCAGACTCTGAGAGCAGCTCCCAGCTTGGAAAAGCCTGGTTCATCCCACACTGAGCCACAGAATCCAGTGCAAGTCCTGAGCCCAGTCCAGAGATAAAATGATTTTAAATACAAGCACGGTGTAGAAACTTGGCGTTCTGCAGCCAGATGCCTTTGGAGCTGGTTTGCAGCTGGGCAGAGCAGCCCATCAGGAGTTTGGGCATGTGCAGCTAAATGAGCTCCCCAAGCTCTCACAGCAGGAGCGGATCCATCCCGTCCGACTTCTACTCCCAAAAACTTTGCTAGCTGCTCCAAGGCAGGAATCTAGTTCCTCCACCTGTAGCAGAGGTTGATGCTGCTAAAAAAGCCCAATTTAGGGACGATGTGAAGGGCACCTTGGCACTGCCTCTGTCCCTGCTGTCCACCAGACACGAGGGCAGCCTCCACCCCAAGGATGTGTAGCACAGAGAACCCCAGTAAGGTTTGGGTTCAAAGGGACCTCATCAAAGCTCATCCTATTCCACTCTCCTGCCATGGGCAGGGACACTTTCCACTATTCCAGTAACTCCAAGCCCTGTCCAACCTGGCTTTGGACATTTCCAGGCATCCAGGGGCAGCCACAGCTTCTCTGGGCAATCTCTACCAGGGCCTCCTCACTCTCACAGGAAGAATTTCTTCCCAATATCCCATCTAGACCTAACCTACTTCAGTTTAAGCCCATTCAAAGTTCCACCTAACGAGACTCAGCAGAAAAGCAAAGACCTGAGGAGCCCTCGTCCCTCCTGGCACCTCTAGACACGCGCTTTATCCCCAAGCCGATTTTCCTGTCTGTACAGCACACGTCCGCCCTGCTGGCATCCCGAGGCTGGCCATTCTCCAGGCCCTCCTCCGGCTCTACCAGCCCCTCGCTGAGCTGGAGCTGTCCCTACACGATCCCTCTCAAGTCACAAATTAGCAGGGCAGAAGAGGAGCCGGCAAACCACAGCAAACCACAGCAAACCCCAGCAAACCCCGCGCCCGCGGCGGGGCTGGCGGCGGGGCCGCGGGTCGGTGCGAGCGCGGAAATTCATTCATACGAATTTGGAATATAATACCTGACACAAGATGTATCGCTGCTGCCATGCTGCAATCCCAGATAAGGACACAGCAGTAACAGATGGAGGAACAAGGCACTTATCTTGTTAGCTGATGGATTTATCTCTCCTTCCCCCACCCTTCCCTACATATTCCATAGTGTGCGCAGAGCCGCGTTCCGCGGCAGAGCAGCATATGGAGCACGAATTGATTTCTTCCTAACACCCCCTCCACACTTTAATTCAATAAGAGCTGGAGTGGCGGATAAACAGCTTGTTGTGCTAGGAAAATTTCAAAACAGTCAAGAAAATGTCAAACTGTCTTTTTTATGAGTGTCTTTCTATTTTTCTTTTTTTTCTCTCTTTTTTTTTTTTTTTTTTTCCTTTTCATTCCCCCTTCTCCTCAGCTATTCAGTGAGGAGCTCCGTGTCTGGAGTGAGCAGTCCTTCCCTGGCAGACACCTGTACATCTCCTGTCAAGCCAGTCCATGGCAAAAGGTGGCTTCAGTCCCATCTTTGGATAGGAGTTGGGAACACAGCGACTCCGGGTAGAAGATTAGGCAGATGGTTTCATCTGGCAGCTCCCTTAATCTCATTACTGGAGCTGGTGGAAGTTTTTAATGTGATCTCTCTTTCCTTCTCTACCCTCACCCCATTCAAAATGCCTTTTCTCAAAAAAACTCAGACATGTTTTCTTAGTGGTTTCTTTGTTAGGAACAGATAAAAAATTTCTTAAAAAAACTATTCCATTTTTATTTTTGGTGTCCTCTCCCTCTCTATTATTTAGCTCTGAAAAGGAGGAATTATTAGAGAAGAGGAAAAAGTACAATTGGATATTTTCTGGTCCTTGCTCAAAAATATGGAGCTCTTTGGAAATAGCAGGGATGCATTTCTGACAACCATAAGGCACCTCCTGTGCTCTTGCCCTGCAGCCTCCTTTGCCAGTAAACCCAAGCAAAGGCTGCAGCCATGGAGGTTTATTCAGGAATGAGGAAATCCAGCCCCTGGTGACACCAAGGGTCCTTGCTGGCCTCCAGACCTCTCCCAGACACCTTTTCCAGTCTTTTTTCCTGCTCCTGCTATTCCTCATGCAGCTGCCTGTTTCCAACCAGCCAACCACCTGAACTCCCTCCAAACACACCAGCCATCACTCCACTCCTTCCCAGGTCTCCCCACACCTCCCTAGCTTGTTCTCCAGAGGGATTCCCATGAGATAAAACCCTTCAGGACTTTTCCTTCCCATCCATGCATCCATTCAGCAGCTCACTTCCCTTGAACTTCCCCGCAGGGCAGAGACCACCACAGTCCCAAAGCTCAGCCTGGCACCACACCTGGCCTGAGCCATCCCTGGCTCTCAGCTCCCAGCACTGTTTCCATCTTCAAGTGGGTTTGGAGGAGGAGTTGGAGCAATGAAGACCACTCCAAGAGTCTGCTCTCATATTTTGAATAAATTGACATGAACACAGGGAAAGAAAAGGGGAATGTGGTCCCAAGTATGACCAAATGGAAACCAAGTGGATTCCCAACAGGAAGAACACGAGACCTCACTTAACAGAATAAAATGTGTTCCCTAAAAACTGTAGGAGCTGCTCTGTTCTCTTCAAAACTTCTTCCTACAGAGTCTCAGCATGTGTTCAGGAGTGATTGTCACTCAGGCATGCAGGAGACATGTGGTGCACCCATGGGTGGCCTCAGCACCCTGGTCAGAGTACAACCACCACTTTATCCCACATCACCAGCAACAGCTTTTGGAGGTCAAACAAGGAACCAACATCCACAGACCCCACCCCAGGACAGTGTCACCCACTGGGGAGCAGAAACAACGACAGACAAACCCACGGGACAGGCAGCAGGATGGGCCTGGGGCTGCACATCCCTGCAGGGTGAGTGAGTTACGCTCCAGCAGCGCCTGGAGCAGCAGCAGCACGGGCTGGGCATACACTGTGCATGAGCTGGGATGGTTTGGGGCAAAAAAAGACCCGCAGGAGGGTGTCCAGAGAAGCAGGGCTGTGTCCTGCAGTTCTCCACCTCCCACCATCCGCCTGCTGCTGTGCTGGAAGGCGAGAGCTGCCTCCCCACCCCCTCTGCAGCAGAGCAGTGCAGAAGGCTGCAGGATCCTGCAGGGAGCCGGCGTGTTTAGCATGCAGGAGAGAGTGCAGAGCAAAGCCCTGTCTCGTGCCACGGAGCAGCCGGCCGGGAGCAGCAATTTGCTGCTGGAAGGAGCCGGGGGCTTGGTGAATCTGCAGCCCCTCGCTGCTCCCCCTCCTCTTCCCATCCAGCTCCTGCTTGCAAAGCAGGGATGAGGTTTGGTGCCTCATCTACCCCTGCCTCAGTTTCCCTCTGTGAGAGAATCCCACTGCCCATCTTTCTGCGGCCCCAAAGTGTCGGGGAGGAGCAGCAAGGGACTCACCCCTCTGCTCCAGAACCATCGCCTCCTTGCTCCAATCCCTTCCTTCCTGCCGGTTTGCACTGGGCACCCACAACCTCAATGGCACTGGCAGCACCCAGGCACCCAGGGGTGATCCATAATGGCACCCAGGCACCCATGGGTGATACCTCCAAACACCCAGGGGTGATCCATCCCAGCACGCAGGGGTGATCCATAACAGCATCCAGACACCCATAGCTGATGCCTCCAAACACCCATGGGTGATCCATCCCAGCACCCTGGCACCCACAGGTGATGCCTCTAAACACCCACAGGTGATACCTCCAAACACCCACGAGCGATCCATCCCAGCACCCAGGCATCCACAGGTGATCCATCCCAGCACCCAGACACCCAGGGGTGATGCCTCCAAACCCCCACGGGTGATGCTTCCAAACACTAAAGAGTGATCCTTCACAGCACCCAGGCACCCACGGGTGATGCTTCCAAACACTAACGAGTGATCCATCCCAGCACTCAGGCACCCATGGGTGATGCCTCCCAGCACCCAGGCACCCAGGGGTGATGCCTCCAAACACCCACGGGTGATCCATCCCAGCACCCAGGCACCCAGGGGTGATGCCACCTAGCCAGCACCCACCCCATGCCAGCCCCACCCTGAGCACTCCTCCTCGGCTGCAGGCTGGGGCTCAGCCCCTCCAAGCCTTACCTGCCACCAGGGTCCCCTCCTCGTCCCTTCCTCACCTCCCTCGGGGGCCACAGCAGGGAGGGGAGCACAGCACATCAGCACCCAGGGCAGCCAGTCCCTGTTTGATGCCGGTGTCTCTGGTCAGCTCCGACCCCCTGCACCCCCTCCCCCCCGGAAAGGACATGGAGAGCCCCTTCTCCCCCCACCAGGACATTTCAAACCTGCTCCTTTCAAAAGAAGCTCACGCAATTACAGCTCAGTGACTGAGGATGAAAAGCTGCTCTTGGAGCATCCTGTTTTCTCTTTATTTCTCCCCCTTTTCAAGGTTCCTTTTCCCTCCCTTCTCATGAGGTTAAAGAGCTAAAGACCAACTCAGAGGCAGATAATAGAGTGACAGCGCCTCATAAAAAAGCAGCCGGAGCTTTGGAGAAAGCTGGCATACGGTGCATTAGGGATTTCTGTCGCGGCAGCTGGGAGTAACAGTGACCCTCTGAACTCAATTTGCTCCACGGCTTGAAAACGAAGGAAAGCCTTTGGACTTTCAAACTCTTCCTTTGGCTTCCAAGGGTGGCTGTAGACTTTGAGAGAGCTTTTCGGGCCCCAGCGTGCCACTCACCCTACAGCTACTGCCCTTGCTTCATCTCTGGGGCTGGAGGGGGCATCCCAAACCCTGCAGGGATGCGGGATGTGGTGGAAAAGGGAGGATAACACACGGGATGGGAGCAGCACTGAGCTGTGGGGATGTGGATTTGTGCATTACAAGGATTCAACAGCCAGCCTGCCCCAGCCCAGCAGGAGCAGGGGGACATGTGAAAGGTCGGTGCTGCATGCTCAGTGCTGCTGCACAAACCCATCACTTTCCCCTCTGCCTTTTCCTCTTCTTCCCTTTTTTTTTTTTTTTAAATGAGTAGAAAATTCTTCCCACTACGCATTAGCGCCCAACGTAATGGTGCAAAGCATTTTTCATTTATCATCATAATGCCAGTCAAACGAACCCCCTAATAACATAAATGCAAGAGGAAAGCTATTAGAGTTTATTTGTGCAGTGGCTTTGAACTCGTCCCCACTGCTCCACCAGTGTGACTGGATGGGCTGGATGGAGCTTGGATCTTTAGGACTTTTCATCCTCAGCGAGCCAGAGCCTTCCCTTACAGAGCACTGCAACCCTGCACATGTCTGCTGTACTGGCTGAATTTCCAAATTACCTAAACACCTGAAATAATCCATTGCAAACAGCCACTGCAAGTCCTCCAAGTTGGGTTGGACAGGGCTTGGAGAAACCTGGGATAGTGGAAGGTGTGTCTGCCCATGGCAGGGGGTGAAATGAGAGGGGCTCTGAGGTCCCTCCCAGCCCAAACCAGTCTGGGATTCTCCCAATTTCTTGCCTTCCCATAGCTATGATGTGCTCCAAGTCCAGACACGAGGGGACACACCTGGCTGTTGCTCACCTGCAGCTAAAGATCTCCAAATCCTTGGCCTGTTATTCCTCCATGCAGACATGAAAACAGGCATTTATTTTCCATTTATTTTCCACACCTTACAGTGCCTGGAGTCCCTACCCCAGCTCTGCACCTCTGCCAAGGACCATCAGAGCATCTCTGCTCTGCCCAGACCTCCTCCTCTGCCACCCCCAGATTGTACAGCTCTGGGAGACCAGTGCCATGAAATTGCTCTATAGATGTTGGTGAGGCTCACACAAGGAAACTTCCCTATAAATAAAAATACTTGGAAAATTTAAGTCATTCCTCTACACAGCTCTTTGCTGGAACTATTCCTCTCCTAGGGTTTCTCCACAAGGAAAAGAGGAAACAGCCTTAGGTTGCTCCTGAGGAGATTTAGGTTTGATATTTGGTAAAATTTCTTTATTGACCTTGATATTAGGAAAAATTTCTTTATGGCAAGAGACATCAAGCCCTGGAACAGGCTGCCCAGGGAAGTGCTGGAGTCACCATCCTTGGAGTAGGGATTTAAGTCATATATGGATGTGGCACTTGAGGACATGGTTTGGTTGGGGGCTTGGCAGTGCTGGGGGAGCAGTTGGACTCCTTGGCTGACCTTAAAGGTCTTTTCCAACCAAAACTATTCCATGATCCAGTGATCTTTTGCTGCTGCCTTGCAGTTCCATCCTCATCGTTCCAGGTCTCTCCCCTCAACATCCCCCACCCCCAAGATCTCCCAGCACCATTTGTCCCAACAGCTCTCATCCTACAGCAGCCCCGTCCTGGAGAGCCATGACAAAGCATTCAATTTTATACACAATAATTTCCTCATTAAGCCAAAATTAAATGCGTATTTCAAAACCTACGAGCGAGAGCAAACTGTTCAGTCTTATGCTTTATTAAACAAAAAAATCTTTGTGTGGAAAGAGGTTTGGTGCCAAATTACAGCCCTGCTGATGGGGCTGAGCTATTCCCAACTGTGCCAGGATGTGCAGTGCCGGCAGAGAGGGAAGCAGTGGCACCAGCCTCAAAAATTTGTTTACTCATCAAGTTAAGAAGCCTATTTCACTCAGCTTCAACAAACTGTCATGTTTAGCAGTCAGGAAACTTCCAGGGAAGGGATGTTGCAAACCAGCAGGAGCCCCTGTGCAAGGGTAACCTCCTCTCCTTCACCAGGCTGCCCATTGGAGCAGGGAAAATTCACTGTACAGATGATATTAGGAAGAAATTGTGGTGAGGGTGGTAAAACACCGGCACAGGTTTCCCAGAGAGGTGGAAAATGCTTCTTCCTTGGAAAGAGACAAGTTTGGGTTGGATGGGGCTTGGAGCCGCTCATCCCCACTGCTTCAACAGTGTGACTCCATGGATGGAACTTGGATCTTTAGGACCTTTCATCCAAAGTTATTCCTCAGCTAGCCAGAGCCTTTCCCTACAGACCACTGCAATCCTGCACATGTTGCTGTGTTGCATGAATTACCAGAATAAATACATAAATACCTGAAAAACTCATTGCAAACAGCCACTGAGATGTGTGGGAGTGTCCAAGGCCAGGCTGGAGTGAGCTTGGAGCAACCTGGGATAGTGGAAGGTGTCCCTGCCATGGCAGGGGGTGGAACAAAATAAGCTTTGAGGTTCCTTCCAATCCCATCATTTTATGATGGGATACCAAGAAATCCAGGCTTATTCCAGGCATGGATATAGAAGTGGACAGCAGATGGGGAGAGGGGGACAAGGAGCCATCAGTGAAGCACATCTGGAGGTGTGGAGGAGCATTCCCTTGCCAAATCCAGCAGGTAACACCAAGGATCAGGCTAGACCAGCCCATCACCTGCCCATAACCAGCAGCTTTCTCCCCCTCTGCTCCCACAGCCATGCAAAGCAATAAAAATAACCACTGATAAAATCTAGATGTGTTTCAAAAGCTCCACCCCTGCCTCTCTCAGTTTGCAGCCCATGGGCTCTGCATCACGGACTCTGCAAAGGGCTTCCCTGGGTGCAGAGGTGCAACAGGAGCCAAAAGGGGTGGGAGGCAAAACTTGGGTGGAAAGAAGATGACATGAATTGAGAGAAAGGATCAGGGCAGAGCGGGGCTCACAGGAAGGGAAGACAATAAAACCCAGCGAGGCAGACAGAGATTAATGAGTGTTTCCCAGATATGATAATTTCTGGACATCCATTAAATTTAATGTCCTCCTGGGCTACTGAGAGGCACTGCAACTCTCTGACAGAGGGGAGGGGTCCTGGGGGGCTCGGTGGGACCCAGACAGGGCCAGCCCACCCCACAGCACCTCTGCCTGAGCTCCTGGGTGATGTTTCCTACCAAAGCCGTGTGTTTGTGCCTCCCTGCAGCAGTACATCCAGCTGTCACAGCCAGGTGCTGGTGACACCTCCCTGAGGACACACCAGCCTGGTTGGGGAAGCATCTGTCAGTGAGCCCGTGTGCTCCCTGCCAAGGTGCTGGCACGTGGGGACACGGCTGTGGCACCCACAGCCCGGCTGCCACCAGCTCCTGTTCCGCCACCTCCATGGAAATGCCACACTGCATCCTCCAGGAGTGGCTGCTCAGCCTTCCACGCTCCAGAGAGCAGCTGGGGGAGTTCAGCCCTCAAATCCCCGTGTTTAACACCAGCCCAACACATGAGTCAGCCAGGGTTTAACTCCACCTTGGCTGGGGCCAGCATAAGCAAAGCAACACACACTTGTGGTTTCTCAGGCACAGCTGGAGGGGCAAATCCCTCATCCTCCCTACACTCCAAGGGAATAGGATGGTTTTCCTGACTTATTTCCAGCTGGGGCTGTTGTTGTAGGCTCAGACTTCACTGGGAGTCCCTTGATGCCATCCAGACACTCTGCAACATCTCCACATTTGCATCCAAGCCCTGCAGGAGCCACGCCTGAGCTGCCACAGCCTGGCCTTGCTGCTTTAAAAAAGCACCACAAATACCATGGGAAAGGAGATTCCCACATGCCATCTCCACAGAAATTACTGTCATTGAATCCCAGACTGGTTTGGGTTGGGAGGGACCTTACAGCCCATCCCATTCCACCCCTGCCATGGGCAGGGACACCTTCCACTATCCCAGGGTGCTCCAAGCCCCGTCCAGCCTGGCCTTGGGCACTTCCAGGGATGCAGGGGCTTCTCTGGGCACCCTGTGCCAGGGCCTCACCACCCTCACAGGGAAGAATTCCTTCCCAATATCCCATCTTCAGTGAATCCCTGATTGACTGAAGCAGATGGATCTGCTCCAGCAACCCCCAGCACTCCCTGCTGAGCCCCCTTGGCTCGTGGCTGCAGCTCGTCCCCAGCTCTGCTCTCTGCCCCCAGACAAACCCGTAGCTCTGCAGCCAGAGCTCACCCTGCCCTGCAGTCCCTGTCAGCTCCCCACCAAGATTTGTGTGCTGTGCAGAATTCCTTATTGACATTTAAAGGTCTTGGACAAGCAGCCCTACACATCTTCGTTAGGGAGGACGGGAATCATTTCACCCAAATCTGCTGCCTTAAAGTTCAGAGGCAAGTGTAAGATATTTCTGACTGGGCCAGTGACAAGCAGCGTGCCCAGGTCCTGTCACTGCCCCTGGGGTCTGTCATGGCCACCAAACCCTTGTGCTCCTGGGGCACTGATGCAGGAGGCTTGGGAAAGGAAACCAGTCCTTCCTACATGGACCTGGACACATATGTGGTTTGGACAAGCAGTGAGGTGAGCAGGATGGCAGCAAACCATCCAAAATTCTCATCTGGAGCAGGACACCACCAGGAGACACCCCCTGCCCTGCCCAGAATGTGCAAGCACAGACATGGAGAGCATGGAGAGGCTGCAAGCCGAGGGAATGGCTTCCACCCCAGGGAAACTCTTCTTCAACCAAGGACCGAGGGACAGAGCCAAAAGGACAGACAGAGCAGAGTCTGGCAGGACACAGCCCATCCCTGTCCAAGGGAAGAGTTTGGGAAGGCTCAGGGAAAAGCCTGAGGTTTCCTGCCTAGGAAACAGGGACTACAACAGCCTTTAAGGAGGAAAGTAATTTTGGGTGAGAGTGGTGATGAAACGATCGAGTTCTCAACCCGATGGAAAGCCGTGGAATATGGATAATGGACTTCAAAAGCCAGATTAAAAAAAAATTCAGGAAGCTGGTAGATGGGTTCTCCTGGGAAAATAATCACAAAGAAGGGAGAGCTGGCAGTTACTGAAAGAGACTTTATTACACACACAATAGCAGGCTATCCCTGTGCAAAGGGAAGGTAGGAATCCTAGGAAGAGGCTGCTGTGGCTGAATTCGGAGCCATTCAATGACCCAGGAATAAAAAAGAAATCATGAAAAAAGTATGGAAACAAGGGATAATAATTAGGGATGGCTATAACAGAGCCACAATGGCATAGAGGGATAAAGTCAGCAGCACTTACATGCAAAACAAGTTTTAATTAGCAAGAGATATGAGAGGAGAATAAAAAGGCTCTTGGATTTGTTCAAAGGAAAAGGAAAAGGAATGTTGGGTCCGTCACCAAGCAGTCAAGGAAAGCATGTGGCAGAGATATTCAGAGCCATGCTTGGTTCTATCCATATAAAGGCAGGAGTATGGTCAGCAGACAGCTCCAAAATTCATGTTAACAGGGAAATGGATTTCAGACTGGAGCAGGGGGAGAGGAGGGGTTAAAAAAAAAAAAAATTAAACTGGCAGAGATTGAGAAAAGTCTCTGGAGAGTGATGAAAAATCGGGCAGAAACATCGCTGAGCCATCAGCGCTGCTCTTTGGGAGCTCGTGGAGGCCAGCAGCAAGGGCAAGAAATCTTCCTATCTTGAAGTAAAAAAACCCAGGAGCTGTAGGCAATCAGCTCAGCTTCAATCACTGGGAAGATACTAAAACAAACGATGAAACTATCATAGCTTGTAAGGCCCGGGAATTTAATAAAGTGAGAAAAAAAAACCCCACATCCACCACCAACACGAGTTTGTCAAGAACAGATCATGTCAAACCAACCTAATTTCCGCCTTGACAGGATAACTAGACTTGGTGGATAAGAGGAAAGCTGTAGACATGATATACCTTGACTTTAATAAGGCTCCTGATGCCAGTCCCACGCGGCACCTCGGAGGAAAGTTGAGGAAGCACGGAGTGGATGTAATCGCTGAGGCTGGGGGCAGAGGGGAGGAGGGATAACAGCCTGTTGACAAAGCGCTCTCAAAGAGTGCTTATCTATTATTTACAACCATGCCAGGAGGCCAACCTACAGCGGGATTCCTCCTGGGTCTGTCCAGCCCTGCTCTCTCCAACATTTACATTTAACTGCTTGCGTTACGGAGCCGGGAGCGCGCGGATTAAAATTTGTAGGTGATGCCCAGGCAGGAGGAGAGGGGCTGGAAGGGTCCTGAGGGTAGGATCAGAATCTCAAATCTCCTCTGGAAATGAGCAATAAGAAATCCAAGTAAAAAAAAAAAAACAGGAGCTGGCTTTTGCAACCAGAAAGACAGACAACCGTGATGTGATACACTTAGAGTGGAAACATTGAACACGTGGATAAAAAGGACAGGAAAAACCTAAACTGAGGTGTTAGAGCTGTGCACAAATTATGGAGGATTCAACCAGGCTACAGAAAATGGCAAATCTTAACAAGAGTGTTGTAAAAAGGACAAAGGAGAATCGTTTCCTCCACTTGGTTTAGTGCAAGGGCTCAGCTGCAGGACTTCATTCCAACCTGCACACCGGGCTCTCAGAAAGGCAAAGGTCAAATCACTGCAACTTAACAGGTTATCACCTCCCCACTGACCCGTGCTGGCACTTTGTCTTCTTCCCCAGCACATCTGGCTGCCCCAAGCCTGCAGCTGGAGGTTCCCTCTCTTCTCAGATCAATCTAAAGTGCGTTTGCCACAGTGCAAGACACACATCTCTAATCGATGTGGAGCAATTGATTGCACGTCCCAGCCGGGACGAGCCGGGGTGAATCCATGGAATACCAATTAAATGGGTAAGAGATGCAGACAACTCCAGAGAAAGATGAAAGACGCCGGGGTTTGCTTTGTCACTAAAAGAGAAGATTGAGTAAGAATTGACAACTCTCTTCCCTTACATAAATATCATACAAAGCAGGAGAATAATTATTTGCTCATCCCTTCAATGAGACAGAAGAGGAAAACACTAATTTGCAACAGGGATTTTGCTTGGGAACTTGGAATAACATTAGGGCTTGTGAAGCCCTTGCAGAAGGGCTCTATCAGCAGAGGGCAGCCCAGTTGCTCATGAAGCAAGTCCCACCTGTGCCCAGCTCCAGTGGAGGGTGAAATCAGCTGGGATCCACCCAACTCTAATCCCACAAAGGTCATTCATCACCAGACTGACACAGGAACCTCTCAGGGCCCACAAAACTGCTGCAGCAGCATAAAATCTGGACCACAGACAGTGGCAAGTACAAGTCCTCTCTGTGACATCCAGGAGATCCATCTGAGAGCTCCCTCTCACCATGGAGCAAGGGCTCCACTGTTTCAGACAGCGTGACCCCACAAATCACAGCGAGACACACTCAGCACTTTTATTCTTTATTGTTACAGTTCAGACAGCTCCATTATTTATCCAGATTACTTATTCATGTTCCATTTCCAGGGACAATTCCATGTTCCATTTCCCTCTTCAGTGGATAGAGCCATCATTGCCTCTCGTCTCCACTCTCCCCCACTCTTGTCCCACTTTATGTGGTGTTTGGGCACACCAACATTTGTGTCAGGGCATTGACTTTAACTAGAGGATCATTCCATCCATCCCAGGCCCTCTCCTGCACCGCTCAAGGGTTCTGACAAGGGGAGGATGGAAAAAGCACAGCCCAAAATGACAGCTAAGCCTCAGACAGTGACTGACAGAAGCCCTGAACATTTCCCGAGGCAACTCAATCAGAACAGGTTTTCTGGCCATCGTTAGAAGCTAAACCAATTCAGACAAATATCACTCCTACCTGCAGGGACAGCAAGGGCTCATCATTAAGAGCAGGGTGGCAGCTGGCCTGGATTAAACAGAGCTATCCAATGTATTTCCATAGATCACCCTCATTTCAAGGCTGCACCTCAGTGGGCACAGGGACCTTTATGCTTTTGCAAAGATTTAAAGGCTGAAAGGTTATCGTGAAGTGCTGTCTCCGAGCTTAGATCACATCCTTTGCTCTCAGGTCAGACCCCAAGCACAACTCCAGCTCCCACACAAGACCCCTTCCCTCAAGCAGAGTGGGACTGGTGGCTCCTGAAGCCTTCCAGACCTGGGAATCACATCCTCCTTCTCTTTGGGAGCTCAGTTTCTTGTCTGAAGCACTGACATTAAGGTTTCACCCCTGTGAGAAAGCATTTAGAGGAGGAAAAGTATTTCTAAGGGCAAAACATATTACTGCCAGCACTTGTGACTGCTCCTCTGCCAAGCCCCAGGTGGATCCTGCACCTCCAGGTACAATCAGCATCAGCTCAGGCCCACATCTGCAACATCTGTCCTCCCCACCATGCCTCCCTGTGGCACGCACAATTTCCCCAGGAAAAACACTGAGGTGAAAGGAATTAAAAAAAACCCTCAGAGCAACTGAGCGAATTCCCTAACAAAATGTTTGACTCTTGTGAAACCGAGGGAGGGCTCTCCAAGGAGTGATGGCAGGCGGAGCAGCCGCCTGGCGGGGCTGCAGACAGCCCTGCAGACACAGCCCTGCCTGCCAGACAGCAGCGCCTGCACCCCAGGGTGCTCAGCACCCCGGGGACACCCGGCAGAGAGGAGGGTGCTGCCAGCTCCGAGAGCCAATGGTGCTGAGCAGAGTCAGCAAGGAATCACGGAATGGTTTGAGATGGAAGGGAATTAATTTAAAGCTCATCTCATCCCACCATGGGCAGGGAGACCTTCCACTATCCCTGGGTGCTCCAAGCCCTGTCCAACCTGGGCTTGGACACTGCCAGGGATCCAGGGGCAGCCACAGCTGCTCTGGTCACCCTGTGCCAGGGCCTCCCCACCCTCCCAGGGAACAATTCTGCCCAATTTCCCATCCATCCCTGCCCTCAGGCAGTGGAAGCCATTCCCTGTGTCCTGTCCCTCCATCCCTTGTCCCCAGTCCCTCTCAAGCTCTCCTGGAGTCCATTTAGGCCCTGGCAGGGGCTCTGAGCTCTCCCTGGAGCCTCCTCTTCTCACCTCCAGCTCTCCCAGACTGTCTCCAGAGGGGCTCCAGCCCTTGGGGCATCTCCTTGGCTGAGCCAGAAGCACTCTCAGCCCAGAGTGCCAGCTGCAGCAATTTTTAGCAATTTGCTCGGTATTTCACCACTCTCACTTCTATTCTTACTTACAAAAGACACATGGCAAAAGCACAGATGGAATCATCTATCACAGATACGGATCAGAGACATCCTCACATGGCCATCGCTGCCCTTCCGCCACCACCACCTCTTCCAGTCCATCACCTGCCAGCAGACATTCATTTCCAGGTCACTTGCAGGGAGCTACAAGTGCAAAAGTCCTAAGAAATCACGTTCTGAGTGCATGAATACCCCCAGCTCCAACTTCCAGCCTCTTCTCCGAGCTGTCCTTTGAGGAGCAGAGCGGTGGCGGTGGCTGAGAGATGCTCTGATCAGTGCATCTAATTTCAAACAGTGTGAGGACCACGTTACGCCTTGGGATAAACAGGGAAGGCTGCCATTGAAGTAAAAGAGAGCTAGGCACTTCAGAAGCTGGAGTTTGGCCTCAAAAATAATAATAAAAAAAAGCTACTGAAACTCAACTGTTAAAGTGCATTTAAAAGCATAATAAGGCAGATTAGCAATCAAACCGAGCAGCTCGCCGGGGGACTGATAAGTGGGGAGGGTTCTAGAGGCACGTATCACCACTGAAGACAGGCCAAAAAAGCCTTGTTTAGAGTAAAAATGACTTTTGATCCAAAAAAAAAAGCACAGAAATGCAGTTTTTCTCATGCATTTTCCATGAGAGAGCAAGCCCAATCAGCCTTGTTTTAAGCAGAGATGCTGAGGCTCCCACCTGGAGTGCTCTGCACTGGGAGGGACAGGAAATTGCCCGGTGACTCAGTAGCACGATGTACGTGACAACCTTGTGCCTCTCCTGGATGTTCAAAGCACTTTTGACTCATTCAGGGACTCACTTGACCCAACCCCATCCCAGCTGCCTGAATGTTGAAGTGAAGGAGCTGTAAAAGCCTCGCTCCTTCACTAAATCATCCTGGAACTGGGTCTTGGAGTTCATCTGTTCCTTAAAACAGCCATGAAGGAGGCACTTTTATCCTAAAGCATGGGGCAGCCACTGGGAGGAGTTGTAGTAATGCACCCCACACCCGAGTGTTTCCATACAGGGAAAGGTTTGGGACTCACCTCTTGTACTTCTTGTAAGGTAAAGAACCCAGAAAGTTCTTTGCTGTTCTGACAGTGATTGGCTCAGTGCCAGCACAGAGGCACTGATTGGGTTTGGAAAGTGTAAGTCACAGCCTGGTGCTGATCTCATTGGGCCAAGGGCCAAACAGCCCACCTGAACCATCAAATACTAAAAGAAGCAGCCCAAAGGAACTCAAAGCTTTTTAGGGTGTTTTAGCAAGGTGCCAGAAGATTCTCAGGCACCTGTGCTCAGCTTTTCTTTTATTTGTGTAATGTTTGATTATTTTTTATTTATTAAATCTTTTGCTTTTACAAAACACACCTGAAGAGCAGCCTCACGAATTATTTAAGCCATTTCTCTGCAAAGGCTGGACCCTCAGAAATAGAGGAAAAATTCCTATAAGGGAATTTATTTTCCTATTTAGGAATTCCTATTTAGGAATGGGCTGGGGGAAGGTGTGTGAACGGGTGGGGAGAATGGTGAGAGCTCAGCCTTTCCCTCCAAAGATTTTCTCAGCAATTCTCGACACAAAAACTTCTGAGGCAGCCACGTGTTGAGCTGCAGAGGCTGAAACGCTTGTTGCCACAACTCCAAACTGAGGGATCAATCCAGGGTTTGACATCCATCAAGCCTCCATGTGCCTGGAGGCCAGCAAGGGATGACCCAGGGCTCCCCCCTCCTCCTTATGTCTCACAGTCTCCTGAGCTCTGGGCTTTGCAGAAATCCTCTGCCCAAAACTGCTCTGCTGAGCTTATTCCCAACCAGATTCAATGGCTGGATTTGGTCTGGAAAGGCTGGAAGAGAGAAGGCATCTCTTCTTGGAGGCTTGTACAGTAACCACCTTGCAAAGGAGGGGCAGGCAGCTCATGCTCAACCCAAATTCCACATGTATTAAAAAGTGGTTCAGGTTTATTAAATCTCTAAAGTCTCTGTACAGCTCAAAGGACACCTCCCTCACGCCACCAAACCCCTATACAGGAATTCACTCAAAATCAACATGTGATGAGTGTCAGAAGGTGCTCACCGTGTCAGGAGCTCAGTGGTCCAGGGAAATAGGGTGGGACATCTTTCTCCCATGGGACCTGAGCCCCCAGTCATGCAGGAGAAAGGGAAGACCCCTATGCCCCCGTAAGTCCCTTCCAGCTGAGGATATTCCATGATTCCATGATAACCACAATCAGGATCACTGTCAAATCTTCCCAGCACAGTCTGGGTGGCCTTTCCAAGGTGATCCCCCCACGCAGCACATCCCATGTTCTTGAGGTGCTCAGCTCCCTCAAAACGTGGGGTGCTCAAGCCTTGTCACTTCAGCTGGGGTCAGGGAAACGGAAAACACAAATGTATAATCCTTTCACAAGTTAATTAAAGCACCCATCCAGCCTTCATTCAAACCATTAGCCATGGCTGTTTACAATTAATTATTTGGAACCAAATCAAACAAACAAAGGAGAAGACACTGGAAGAAGAGAGAAAGCTAAGCAGAGCCAGGGCCCTGCTGCAGCAGAGTGTTATCAAGGCTCATCCCTGCCTGCCCAAAGCGAGGCACAACCCCTTTTAGCCAACACAAGGGTTGCTGGAGGTGAGGACCCTGCTTCAAGTTTGGGTGTCACCTTGAGCTGCCTCTGTGACCTTGGGAAAACCTCCCTGTCTCTCCTTGCCTCGCTGCCAGCCCCTCACGCCATGACCCATCGCTGTGCTGCCCCCTGCACACCCTCCTTTGCCCTTGAAGTGTGAATAAAACACAAATAAATGATTTACACAGCACAAGAGCTCCTTGGTGAGGCACTTGTGTGGGCAGGAGCCAGCGCTCCCAGCCCTGACCTAGCCTTAGCCCCAGGACTCGCAAAACATCTGCAAGACCTCAGATTAGCAGAGAACAGACATTTCCACCTGCACGGAAAGCCTGGGAAGGGCTCCTGAATATTGCAAGGAGGGCAAGCAGCTCTCCTCGCGCTCCGGTGGAGGCTGTGTCCCAGCTGAAGCTCTCTGCCCTAGTTTATCTCCCCTTTTCCACCATCTCTCTCCTTGCTGAAAGCTTCATTTCAATGCAGGTATGCAAGGGGAGAAGGGGAGGTGGGGATCAGGGAACCATCCTTCCTTTTCCCTTCTTATTTCCCTTGTGTTTCCTCGCCTCTCATTTGCTGCCACAGCCACACTCCGTCCCTTATCCCCAACCTCTGTCTCCTCCGTGCCCTCTCTGCTCCCCATCAAGACAGGGTTTAATGTCTTTCCATCTCTTCCTGGGCAAATTGCAGCGAGTCTGCCGGCTGCTCGGGTGGAACACACTGCTTTATATGCGCCATAAAGGGAGAGAACTCTGTAAACAATATTATTTTTAATAAAATCCAAGTCTTTGGCAGGCCAGCTGCTTTTGTGTCTGTCTTAATTTAATCAGACGATCAGCTCTCTCAAGCAGCAAGAGGGAATGAAAAGCATTAGCAAGGAATCAGGGAACTGGTGAGGAAGAGACACGATTTCCATCAAGAGCTTTCTGGCCCAGTGTGTTGCTATGAGAGCAGGACCAAGTTTTTGGGAAACAGATTCCCAAAACAACTTTGTCAAGGTGCAGGAAGGACATGGGCACATCTGGGTGTAACACTCACCCTGTAGTGCTTGAAAAAGAGATGCTGTGGGCAATGAATAAAGCCAGGCTGAAAGATATTTCCAGTCAGAGCAGACCACTGTGACATTGCAAGGTGTCTGACATAGCCCACACTCCCTAGGATGGGAATTCTGCCCAATTTGGTGACCCCCAATGCTTGCACCCAGGTACAGCCCCCCAAACCAGCATCCATCATGTCCCTGTTCACAGCCAAAACCCAAACCAGCCCTGTTTAACAGATCAAAATTCAAAATCAAATCAATACAATGCTAGTGCTGGGGTTAAATACTAAATTCTGCAAATCTATCCCCCAAATCCAGTCAAGACTGGATCCAAGCTGGATCCAGGGTAAAAGGTGCCTCCAAAGAGGGGAGGAGAGGAGATGGTGTTGGCAGCTGGAGCAAGGGGAGAAGGAGAGCAGCCCTGAGCAACCCCTGACACACAGCATCATGAGCAGCAGCTGAGTTTGAAAGGTGTCACTTACAGACAGCCAAAGCCTGGCAGGAACAGCTGATTTTGTGACACTTCTGTTCTTCAAGACCAAGCAGCAGCCAGCGAGCATCTGCCGTGGGCAGACAGCTCCTCTCCCTGCTCCAGAGCCTCTGAGCCAGCAGGCTCAACACTCGGCCGTGATGTCCTCTGAGCCTAAACCATTCCAGATGTGATTCCTGCCTCCTCCTCATAACTCTTTTGGGGGATTTTTGGCAGCTAGAGCAGCCCAGAGCAGAGAGCAGGACTCTCCTGATACGGGACTCGTCAAGGATTCCACTCTTCCACTCAAAGCCATAAATCCTCCAGAAAAAAACCCTCCAAAATCTGAAACAATAAAACCTAATTACAAGCACAAAGTAAACAAATTAATTGATGTTTACTTGTTTACCCAGTCACCAAAAAATTATTAATGACTTAACATGTATTTTTAAGATATTAAACCATGCTAAGGCACATCCATAAATATCCCCAGCAAAGCAAACATGGTGCTCGGCACTGCAAAGGAACTAAAATTAGTATTTAATTACAAGAAATCGCTCGAAGTTCTTTTGCTACCATTAATCACTTTCAATTACGAATGTAATTATAAGTCATCTTTTCTCTTTGGGTGGTCGCTGCTGGGACCTGAAGCGGTGACCCTGCTCTGCAGAAGAGAGAACCCCACTCTGCTCACCGAGTGACAATTCCTGGCCGGCTGTGCCAACGGGATGGATCAATTAGTGCCTCCACCGAGCTCCTGAGGAGCCAGGGGTGTGCAAACAACGAGAGGGTGAGGGGGGAGATGGAGTTGCTGCACCCCCACCCTGTGGCAGAATCAGGGCTATGAGACAGAGAAATTGATGTGAAAAACAGCCCGTCCTCAGATCATTAAAGGACGAGATGATAATGTTACATCTTGCCACGAGGCAAATCAAAGTCTCAAGAGCTCCTTCCCTGCCACAGGGATCGCTGCAGTGGGCACAGTGGCAGCTCGCTCCGTTGAGTGGAGTGGAGGGCACAGCCAAAAATTGGTCCCCTCCATCTCCTGGCTCTGCCCCCTCCCCTCCACCCGGGTGCACCACGGTCAGCATCCCCTCCTGGCAGTAAGAGATGGAGCACGCTCACTGCAGAGGGGGTTTCCAGCTATGGTTCAGTTCTCAGGGGAATCTACATCAGGAATCTGCGAAACATAATTAAGAAAAGCAAATTTATTAGCCATAAGTGCTAATTTTTTTTTTTTTTTTCTGAAGGAGGCGGCACTTTTCTTCTGGGCAACTTGCAAATCAAAAATTAAAAGCTGAAAACTCCCTCTCTGCTCAGTGCTCAGCCTCCTTCATCAGCTCAGGCTCTGCTCAAAGAGTTTGGGATGTGGAATTCAAGCCCTGACTGAAGGCGGTCAGCGAAATAAATCCGTGTGCGGAGGCAGCTGCTGGCAGAGCATCTCCAACCTGGGACACCCTACCATGAATTTGCTGCCTTGGCTTCCCCTGATCCCTTCAGCCTCACAGCCTGCTCCTGGCACTGCACAGCACCAAAGAGGACCAAAACACAGAAGACAACGGGAAAGATCAAATGGAAACGTTCCCTTTTGGTTCCCTTGGTACTTGTTCGCAGGGAATGTGATTAGACTGCCCTTATCTTGGTGGGAACAGTTGTTAGCAATAATGAAATCATCCAGTCCTTTTCTTTTTGAAATCCAGCCACATCCTTTGGCTCCAGGAAACAGGGGCAGTGACATGTGCTGTTTTCATAAAAAAGCCACAAGACAACATATTTCATCGCAGTAAATTCCCTTCCCTCAAGTGAAGAGCAAAGGAGAGAGGTTTCAAGGACGAAAAAAGTTTCAGCCAAAAGAAGAGGCTGAGCTGAACTTCTGCCCATCTGACACTTCTCAAGTTGGCTCTTCACAACCAGAAGAAGTCTGGATGATGACAACCCCTTGCTGCTTTTGTCTCCCTCCTTCTGCCCCAGCCCCTGCAAGGATAACAGGAATCATGCACTGAATTTCCGTGCCGACACGAACTCCAAGAGGATGACTCTGCGAGGGAAAGCCCAGCCTCTGGAGGACGGACACTCCACGTGCCGGCCAAGAGTCCAAGGAGGACTCACGCCAAAACCTCCACATGTTTCTCCCAACAATTACCCGTGAACTGCTTGGAAGTCAGGACTACTCTTGCCAGGTTGTGAATCAAGCCAAACTCATCCTTGGACTCTTCCCCAGCCCAAGACCCAAATTCCCTGCTGGGCCTTCCTCTCAGCCAGAGGTCAGCCCAGAGGATGGCAGAGGATCACGTCGCCAGCCGAATGGACAACACACTCAGCACCTGAATTAACCAGGCCCCATCCTGTGCTGCCTCCTAATTAACGGGCAGGATTTCAGCATCCTCCAGTCCTTGGCTGAGTTCCCCCCTTCCCTCTGCTCCTCACTTATTCTGTTCGCTGAATTAATTGCCAAGCGCCTGCACCCTGGGTGTCTGCTGCTGTTGGAGAAGATTAGTATTTTTACAGAGGGGGAAAAAAAAAGATTAAAAAAAAAGATTGTGTTTTTTAAAGCAGATGAAAGGAGAGCCCAAGGAGATGTGCATTTGACTCTCAAACATGCTCCTTCAAGTCTCCCTCAGCAGTACTTAAAGGCATTTCCAAAGCAAGACTTTATGAATGCTAAATGAACCCGGCGCCTTGTTCCTCTGCCACAAGAAAAGGAAAAAAAAAAAAACTTATCTTTTATATACAATATTTCCTTTATGGCTGACACTGCGCATCACGCGTTGCTACCACTTCAGACACCGACGCTGACCTTCCCAAAGTCACAGGGACACCACAGCTCCCCGGGCTGGAGCAGCACACAGCTGGGCAGGGGTCAGGGAGCCTGGCTGGATCCAGGCAGGCACCAATGGGTTCATCTGCTGCTTTCCAGGAAGGGCGGGGTGACACCACCACAAAGGCGGAATTGATCGAAGTCTCGCTTTCCATCACTGTGATCTTGGATGGCCCAGCCAGACCGGGGATGTTGGCTGAGATATCACCCTCAAGAAAGGTTTCTGAGGATGCAGCTTGGTCAGGGTGGGATGGGGAGTGATGAACCAAGAGCAAAAGAGCAGCAGCGCAGCAAAGCAGGCAGACACAGGAGAAAACACCCTCTGACTGCCCAGCCCTGGAAACCATCTGTACCAGCACCTCTGCCTCACCAAGGGGTGCTGGTGGGGTCCTCATGTGGGTGTCCAGCACCCAAACACTTCCCAGTTCCAAAAAGGACAAGGAAAAGCACATCAATGCACCCAAACTCCTTTGGCCATCTGGGTGTTCACGTCAAGGCCACCCAACAGGTGGCTCCTAACGGAGCAAGCAGCCCAACCCAGTGTCAGGACTGACCCCACTGCCCTCACTGTGCAGATTTCCAGCAGGACTGCCTTTCCCTGCCTGTGAAATGGGGAAGAAGTGCCTTTAGTCTCTCACAAACTCCCCTGAGAAGCTGGTCCATGCTCTATGGAAATCACCCACCCAAAGGAAGTCTTGGGAGTTTTAATTAGCTGCAGTCTGTGCTGTTTGAGCTTGTTAGGTGCCATATAATTACTAAATATTATTATTATCTCCACAGGTACAGCAGTTTGTTAGGATAATGATAGTGATTGACATTTCCCTGGCATCTTTCATCCCAACCAGATCCCATTTTGCTCTATTATAAGACACTGTTCTGCCTTGACTCTCCATATGTCTCCAAACTGTCAACAGGATCATAACCAGCTCAGTGTTGCCAAAAGAAATAAAGGCAAAGTGGCTCATGAAGTTCACGGGATGTATCACAAGCTGAGCAAGTTCAACTTTATGCTCAAGAACTCAAGCTGCACAGGTAGGTGTGGTGTAGACAGAGATCTACAGGCTCTACTTCAACATCAACATGGAGCAAAGCTACAAGAAGTGATCCTGGGAGCCACCACAGCACCCAAAATCTTCCCTTGTCCATCCCCACCCCCTTTTCCTGGCAAGCAGCAGTGGGTACCATAACCCAACCACCACCATGAAAAATACATCCCAGGGCCAGCAAAGCAGAGGGGCCACCGAGTGATTAATGGGAGACTATCAGTTTGGGATAGGTCTCTAAATTCTCATTAAGTCAGGTGCTGAGGCATCGCACATTAATCCAGAACATTTCCCCTTCGGCCCAAACAAATAAATAACTCGTGTATAATTCAGGGAGAACTGGGTGGAGCCATCTCTCTCCCTCTCTCCGTCTCTCTCCAACTAACCAGTGAATAAAACATCGCCCACAAATCTATTAGTCTAATTTTAAATCCTGACAATTTAGCAGCACTTCAGCAAGATAAGAGCCATTTATTAAAAGCCACAGTTCATTAAGCCAAATGCTGCTGGCGTATTTACTCAGAGAAATGGGGCTGGGCTGGGCTCGGCTCTCACCCAGGCCAGAAGTCTCCAAAGGAGCTGGAGTGATCCTATTTCACATGAAAAGAGAGGCCAGCATGAACCTTTGCCCACCTTGAGCACACGTGGGGCTGTGATTGCCTCCCACCAAACTCAGTGTCTGTGATGCTTTCTCCCCTCCTGGATGAACACAGAGCAGAAATCACGGGAGGCTCTGCAGCTTTGTCACCCAGAGCTATGAAAAGTCCCCACAGCTCTCATGGGGCCATGCTTTGCACCACCACACTGTGGGACTGTTCCCAAAAGGCTCAACACCCCAGTCTGGGTCAGGATTGCACTGCTTTGGGATTGCACCATTGGTGGAAAGCACAGATTGACTTTGGAGAGGGATGATTGCTTTCAACCAAGCCAGGAGAGGGCTACTGAAGAGGAACTGCTGCTTGCCAAAGGTACCAGCTTGCACCCGGAGTCTTCCTTCCTCCAAGCTGCCTCTTGCTGATGGCCTCTGCTGTGACCATGAAAGGGGCTGCTTTGGGACACAGGAAAAGGGCTGGAGGCTCCCAGGGCACTGGCAGGAAGGAGATGGACTCACCAACAGGAGCAGTCCTGCTCTCTGGGAACTGGGATTTCTGTTAAACTTCCCAAGGGATGAGCTGGATGCTCCACACAAACCAAGACACCACAACCCATAAAGCCAAGCTATGCTGGAGCCCACCTCAGATCTAAAAAATCTGCCCAGCAAAGGTGTGCCCCAGCACAGCCTGGCAGAGCAGGGTTAGCAAGCTCTGTGCCAGCGTGGATAAGCTTATTCCACTTGGGAACCACGTGCCACACGGAACTAGAGGATTTTTAAGGTCCCTTGCAACTCTAGGATTCTCTGATCCTGTGGTTCCCAGCAGCACAGGAGGGAGAAATGGTGAGGGGCTCCGTGGCACCCGGGATGGAGCCAGCAGGGAGGGAGCTGTGCCAGCATTGCTGCCAGGAGCTGGTGGCAGAGGGCAGCGCAGAAATCCCGTCTGGCAGAGTTTGTGAGTGTAATTCATTCCAGCGGGAGACATCCAAGAGACTTTATCAAGTGCAATTGTCCCACTGCGCCTTTCACCTGCACACACTTGCAAGACAGTCTGGAGTGACTACAGAGTATCCCTTTACAGTCAGAGCTGAAAGGAGCATTATAAAGGTGAATTAACATTTAAAAAGAACGTAAAAAACCCAGAACTGTTCTAATGATGATTAATGGGAAGCTATAAGGGAGGCCGTGACCTCCTGGTGTCATTAAATGGATTGGCAGGTTTCTGAGCATTAATTATAAATAGCCACAGGAGTTTGAGTGCTTAGCAGAACGATGATAAATCCATGACACAGGCGCAGGGACAAGGAGCCAGGAGCGTGGGGAAACACGTGCCTGTGTGCACACAGCTCGGCGTGCAAGGGAACACGGCTTTGCACGTGTGTCACACACAGGAAAGAGGCAGAAAGCCAAAAAACTATGGAAATGAGTCCGTCTGAGGATACTGCTGTGTTTGGGTGGATAGAGAAATGGGTAAATGATAAATTAGGCACTGCCAGTCAATCACATTTTCTAAATGTTTTATATCCCAAAAGCTATAAAAGCAATATTCCTTTCTGGCCTTATTGGAGCCATTTCTGGAAGGCAATCACATCTTTTTCCTCAGGGATTTGAGCTGAACTGTGCCTTGGCTTTTTTTTCCCCTTGCCTTTTTTTTTTTCCCCTCCCCTTTCTATTTACTCTCTAGCCTGTTACCAAAGCAGGGTCAGAGCATGCATACAAATAGGGAGGAGGAGTGAAAAACAAACAGCCCTGAACCAGTGATGAACAGACAAAAAGTGGCTGCAAACTTCTCATGGCAAAGCCACAGCTCCAGAAATCACTGGCCACACAGATTTTGGATCAGGCAGCTCCCACGTTGGCATTTCCTTTGCTTTAATGTGCATAATTCCACGATTTCATTGATATTATGGAGATCTGCATCCCAGGGCACTGCTGTGCATCACCTGGGGTGTGCTGAGCTGCCCAGCCTGCCCGGGATTTGCGGCGCTGCACATCCCTCTTCCAAGAGCCCTTGGAGAAACACTCATGGATTAAAGCCCAAATCCCTCTCTGCCTCCCACAGGGGCCAAGAACTGCAGCCACCAAGGTACACTTGCTCCCTAAAGCACAGGGTGGGTTTTTTGCAGGAGCTCCTCAGAAAGAAAGGATCAGCAAACCATCAGAGCCTGCAGATGGAAGAGGGAATAAACAGGGGATGAATGGAGCGAGGACCTCAGGCTCGTTAATGAGCTCTGCCAGTGAACCACAGTGACTGCACAGGGGGAAAGCTCCTCTCGCTGCCAACGACAGCAATAAAAGGCTCTGGGTGAGATGCCAAAGGGGCAGTCCCATCCCTGGGCATCCAGACACCCCCTCAGCATTCAGGAGAGAGGCTGACCTGGCACAGCTCTGCACCAGCAGCCACATCCCATCACCCAGCTGAGACAGCAGCCCCAGCACCCAACCATGGAGCCTTTCCACTGGGATTGGGATCCCCATTTCCTCCAGCATCTCTCTGAACTGCTGCTTTATTTCTGCCCAAATAGCACAGGCCAAACCCCCTCCACACTAAAATTTTAAATATTCCTGTTTAGATTTAAGTCTCATTACCATGCTGGGCCCTCCTGTATTATTTCAGCTGATTGGAATATGGTGGCAAAGGAATAAGTTCTCCATACAATTTTCTCCCGGTCCTATTAGTTGCAATACAATTACAGTGAATACATCAATTCTTCGTCCCAGCAGCTCCTGGAAAGAGCCACCTATTAAAAGCTGGCTTATTAATGGAATTGTACATCCAGGATTAATCGGGCCACGTTGGCCATTTCCATTTCTCACTCCACAAGTGCTTTTGTTTGCTTAATAGGCTGAAGTAACTTGAGAATGGCACAACTTAGAGCTTCCCCATTTGCTCTGCATATCGCCAGCAAATTTAATATCACTTTCCTTGCCGGCATCTCTCCGGGATAAAACCTGGCACGTGCGGCCAAGGAAATCCACCCTGCGGGGTGGGGAGGGGTAGAAGGGCCTTTCTGCCTTTGGCAGAGCCAACAAGGGGAAATTCCTCATTGATCCAAGGCTTTAAATCCAAAGGGGAACGGCAACACCAAAAAAATTTGTCGAAGCCTGCTGGATGAGAGCTGCTGCGATATCACCCCACGAGCACCTCAAATGCTTCCCAAAGCTCCTCAGAGCATCACCCCCTGCCCAGGTTGATGTGGGGGGTCCCCTCTGGCCCTCCCTAGGCCCTGCCCAGCCAATCCCAACCACAGGAAGCCAGCCCTGTTCCAGCATCATCCCTGCACTTGGAAGCAAGGGCGCTGTTTCCCGGCGCAGATATTCCTGTGGCAGCAAAGTCACTGCATGTTGAAGCACAGTAATGTAGTATGACTTTTCCCTTTAATGGAATTTTTCTAGCCCACTAGGAAAAAAAAGACTCCATTAGCCATACTACAAAGGCTCTTACTTATTAGTATTTTAGAACAGCGGCAAAAACATTTCTTGAATCTAATTATTGCTGACAAATATGAAAATTGAAATCAAAGTTAAATTTTCAGCTACAGTGCCTCATTCGGCCGCAGCTCGCCCGCTCCCAACGATTGCATCAACACATTTATTCTGCTGAGCAGGCTCCCAGATTGGGCCCCCCCATTCCCTGCAGCTCACCCCTCCATCTTAGCAGGCATTAACTCTGACATATTCATCTCCACAGCCAGGCCATGGAACCAACTTCATGTTTACCAGTTGTACGTGGCAAACAGATCAGAGCGAGGCTTCCAGGAGAAGAAGGGGATAGAACTTGCTGCTTTTTTTTTTCATTTATCGTTATTTATTTCCAACTTTGCTGTCTCCCATCCCCTCCCACCCTGATCTCCAAAAGAGTGATTTTGAATCCCACAAGACAGAGGATGTGGAAGGGAGGGGAGAATGGAGAGAGGGGGGAAATAAGGAAAAAAAAAAAAAGCCTTGTCAACATATTTCCTTTCTCCTACCTCCCCCCAACATACTGTAAAAATCAATCCCCTTTGTCATTTTGCTCTGCTTGTGTGAATGTTTAATGGCTGTCGAGGGAGATAATGATTGCTGCTAGGAAATTCATTTCAGATTTGCTATTTATAAAGTACTTGGTGCTCAGGTGGGAAATTAACATAAGGAAGGGGGAAAGGGACCAAACCAGGGAAGAAAAGGCAGCAGGAGAGGAGGGATGAGATGCTGCAGGGCTGGTTGGAATGGGATGGAGCCCAAAGAGAACCTGAAGCTGGTCCCACCTCTCCTAGGAAAAGGTTTGCATGGAGCAAGGATGGCACTGCCAGCTCCTTCCCACCCAGGGATGCAAGGACACAGAGCCAGGATTATCCCACAAGTGCCTGGGGGCTTCATCCCCCAAAATCCAGACCACCAGCGCCAGCAGCACAAATGGTTTGTGCTCCAGCTCCCCCTGCAGCCCCTCATCCCTTTAGATTAACCCCAAACCTCCCTGAGCCCCCTCTCCCCTCAAAGCCCATCCACCTGTTGCCACATGTGGGATTTTTGAGTCCCGAGGGAATTCTCGTCCTCAGTACAGCCAGATCCTGCAGCACGAACGCTGCCATTGAGTTGCTAATTCCTTGTCTCAGAAGTTGCTTTTCACTTTCTGATTTTTCAATAATAGGCTTGGTATGAATCCCTTAAGCTTCTGAAATAAGCTGAAAAATGCTTTTCCAGCCATTTACATAAACACAAGTGGATCAGAAGGAATAATCATAGTTTATGCATTATTTGGGGGCTTTGGAGATGGTTTCTAATGTGGTGTCAGGTTTTGAAGCCCAAAACATACAATGGGAAGCGTTGACGTGCAGAAAAGCAGCCCAAAAAGTAAACAATAAATAATACACTTTTTTTTCATGTTGCCTTCAATGGCACGGCGGTTTTGGCTCCGCCACTACCCCGGCCTCTAATGGATCACGGATCCTGCTCCTCGCCAGCTTTGTTCCAAAAAGGGCTTCATTAAGAGAGATGTCACTCATCCTAAATCCAAATTCACCTCGTGCCAGCCAGCCCTGCCGCTCTCCTGTGCCTTGGCCCGCTATCAAAAACCCCAGTGCTGGCTTTGGGAATTGACTCTGGAAAAGTAAAAGTCTAACCGAGGCACCCTCTGATCTCTAAATACCATCTGTCCTGTAGAAAGGGGATAAAAGCTAAAAACACCCAAACCAACCCAGGAACGAAGTGCTATTCACCAGATACCTCCTCTAAGATGGGAAAAAAGCCCCAAACACTAAAAAAAGAAAGAGAATATTATGGTATTAATGAACCTTGCTTTGCTCTGTCACGCTTCCAGTGAGGCGGGTCAGGCTTGGCTTTCAAACCAGTTCTTTAAATCAAGAATTCCGTTTCTGGTAAAATGGAAACATTAGCAAAGGATCTGTTTTGAAGAAATAACAATACAAAATGGAACGAGGCTGGAGACTCCAGGCTCTTTGATACTGCTGGAACGTGGCCTTCGGAGCTCTTTTTTTTTTTGTTTGAAATCACTTCATAACTTTGTACATAAAGCTTCGGTGAGCTCCAAAAAAAAACGCTTCAAAAATCAATCCTTACTTTTCCCAGAATTTGCTTTCACTGGGAATTTATGATTGTTCTTTTTTATTTCGATTTGGAATTAGGAAAACCTGAAACACTCTGCTTCGTTTCTAATATTACACAATTTCCTGTGGCATTTCCCACTCCTTAGCAGCTGCTCTCTCCCACAGTGAGTCACTGGAGGACACGAACCAACCCTATGGACTGAGCAGTCAGGGTTTTCCAAACTCCTTTCCAACCTAAATCAGGGTTTCCAGAATCAGCAATGTGCAAGGAAAATACACCATCCCCTCAAGGCCAGGTTGGATGGGGATTGGCACTACCCGGTCTAGTGGAAGGTGTTCCTGCCCATGGCAGCGGGTGGAATGGGATGAGATTTAAGCTCCTTTCCAACCCAAACTGTTCTGGGGATCTTTTTCTGTCATTTCAATAAAAAATCCCTGACAAGAACCTGCCCCAATCGTTCCTCCAAGCCAGACCCACCACTGTTCCAGCAGTGAGCACCTGGCACGAGCCACAGCTCACCCAGTGCAGAGAGGTGACCTGTTGGAACCCTGGAGGCTGAGAATTTTGGGCTTTCTGCTCTACCAGTCACTGACCCTCAAGCAAACACTGCATTTGAACTGAGGCTGTGGAACAGGCTCCCAAAATTGAGTGACAGCACTGGGGTTATGGGTGTGTAGTTTGAATAGAATATTCAAATATTCTATTCAAATATTCAATATGGGTGTAATATCACAGGGTGGAAAGCTTAAAGTTTAAGGGTTTAGTATATAGTAATATATATATATATATATATATATATAAAAAGCAAGATGGAGGACTTAGCCTACGCCCTAAAGTGACCCTTCCATCCACCTCCAGAGGGGTCCTTGCTGCTGTGCTGGGACCTTTCAGCCTGGCACCACCTCCATCCTCATTATCCCCATGGGAAGGCAGAGGATTCCATGCAGTGCTTTAAAGGGAATACTCCAACCACCAGGAATTCAGGCACGGTGGATGCCCGGAATCCTGACTTGCCCACACAGCTCCTGTGAAGCATTTCAGAACCCAGGCTCCTTTTTTTGACTGCCCTGATTAGTAAGCGAAGCATGTGGGAGGTGGAGGAAGGGAAAGTAGGAGGGAGGGGGGGCCAAGAATGCCAAGAACCAACCACTGTCTTTAGTGGGAACAGTCAACAGGACAAGGGGGCCAAGGGGTCAATTAATTTACAACAGCTTTCAGCACTAGACATATTAACTGTGAGCGCATCAAAAGTCCCTGCTCTCCCTCCTGGCGGCAGATAACAGAGCCCGGCCAGGCAGCACCTCTGATTTATTATTAACCACGAGCAAGGTGCCTGCTTGGGAAGGAGCAGGGAGGGAGGGAGGGAGGTGGCAGCTCCAGCCACGGCTCCAAACATGCTGGGAGCACAAGGGATGCAAAGTCTGCAGGATGCACCCACAGAAGTGCTGGAGGAATGGGGGTGCCCCAAGGGGTGCAGAGACCAAGGGATTGCTCTTTGTGATCCTGGTTTTTTCAGAGAATCCCAGAATGGTTTAGGTTGGGAAAGGGCCTTAAAGATCCTCTTACTGCAACCCTCTGCCATGTGCAGGGACACCTGCCACTATCCCAGGTTGCTCCAAGCCCCGTTCATCCTGGCCTTGGATGCTTCCAGAGATGGGACAGCCACAGCTGCTCTGGGCACCCTGCACCAGGACCTCAGCACCCTCACAGCCAAGAATTTCTTCCTAATATCCCATCTACCCTGTCCTCTGGAAATTGGAAGCCATCCCTTTCCCTGTTCTGTCCTTCAGGCCCCTTTAGGCACTGGAAGGGGCTCTAAGGGCTCCCTGGAGATTTTTCTTCTCCAGGTGAGCAATCCCAGCCCTCCTAGACTGGATTTTTTTTCCTATAAAAGTTTCTAAAGGCACAAAAACCCCACATGCCAACATGTAGGTGCTGGCTGGCAAAAGGAGACAGAAGCATGGCTTGGACTTCCACTATAGAACCCCCAAATCTGGCACCTTGCTCATTTTGGCCCCTGTTTGAAACCAAGAGCTCAACTCCAAGTCCAAGTCACAGCCCCAAGGCTCTGCCACGAACATCAGAGATGGATCAGGTTTGGGTCCTGCTGAGTCTAACAGGAGATTTGTCACTGCCCATCAAAGGAGAGTGACCAGTAATGCTTAAAAAAATCCCATTTCCCCTCCTAAAAGTTCATATCCCTTCAACTGGAGAACAAGCAAGGGAACTTTTGCCCTTTCTTGCCACTACTCAAGTCTTGGAAGCTAAGATAAACACAAATTAAGATCTTTTTCTGATGCCCATGGCCAAATATTTGCTCCTCAGGTGGTGCTTCCCAGGCTGAGAAAAGCTGAAGTCCACCTCCACTGTCTTAGTGGAGCTTCCTGGGAAGAGCTCTCCCCATCCACTCCCGGTTTATCATCGAAAACAGCAAGCCCTGCTCACTAACCTGACCTAGATCTGTCAACTGATCAATTTTTTCCCCCATGGGAAAAAATAAATGAGAGGGGAAATCACAATATGGGTATTTTTAAGTGAAAGCTGCAAGAAAAATACACAAAGCAGACACTTCTAGTATCAAATGCACTCGTCTCAGGTGTGAGTCAAAGGAAGATGGAAAAACCACAAGCCAGGGTTATTGTGCTGGTATAAATTCCTATGTGGAGAAAGGAATAGTTTTTGTGAAACACAAGGATACCCCAAAACTGGCTGCAGCCTCCAGAGCATCAAGCACCAGTCCCGTACAGAGGGATGGTCCCTAGGATGGTTCAGAAGTTTAATTTTACCAGAGGAGGTGTTTTCCAAGCTCCCAGCTCCCACCTGATCCTCTCTGCTTACCAAACTGATATTTATCTCCTTTCAACCCGTGAGGCTCATCCCAAATGTGGGACAGAGAGAGCAGTCCCACACCACCTTGGACTTCCACACAGTCCCCAAATCTGGCACCTTTGCTCATTTTGGCCCCTGTTTGAAACCAAGTGCTCAACTCCAAGCCCAAGCTGCAGCTCCAAACCTTGGACATCTGAGATGGATGAAGTTTTGCCCACTGCAGATGGCCACAGGCACCTTGTTCATGTGTGTTTTGGTCCCAGCAAACAACTGCGTGTCCCGAAATTTGTGTCAGCACTTACAGGACCTCGCACGTCTCCAGTCCACCAGTGGGGCTCCTAAACCTGGTGTAACTACAACACAAACCTACTCCAGCACCTGCTCCGTGCTCGAAGGTAATTTATCACACTCAGTGGAGTTTTCATTTCATTTTGATTTCATTTTGAGTTTTGTCATCTTGATCTCCATCTGTTGTGATGGAATCTCCCCACACCCTCAGCGCAGAGCAATTACAACAACTTTGCTCCTCCTTGTATCCTGCCAATCCACTGCTGTGTAAGCAGATCAGCACAGGGATGCTCCCAGGGAAGCAGCAGCAATCCACACGTGGAAAATCCCACCTGCAGCTCCACCACCCAAACCAAAATCCCAAGCTCCTTTCCAGCATTTGGGAGCCATCCAGCGTTTTGCACAGTGCAAAGACCTGCTCAGGTTCCTGTTTGCTCTGCTGCACCTTAAAAATGTGCCAATGAATCCCACGTGGTGCCTGATTTCCAGAGGTGCCGATGCCTCCTCACAGCTCTGGGATCAACCGGAATGACAGATGTTCAGCCACGTTCCAAATGCAGCCATTGAGCAGGCAGAGTGCATTCCCCCTCCTTTTATGTACTGCATATAACTGGGTTATCTAATCATGTAGGTATTGATTATTACTGTTATTACCTATTAAATAGCTATTTTCTGCTGTTGGGGTGAATATCACGTTTTATTGACCCGCGCCATAACTATTAACCACATCTAATATTTTTCCCGAGGACCAATAAATCCAGGCATTCACAAAAAAAGATGTCGATACACGTAATTTTTCTTATACACATTCATTAGTGCAATTACCTCCTGCGTGAACTGCCAGGAGGTTTCCCCTCATCCCTCTACTGAGAAAAAATTCTCACAGGATGCGTAGCCCCAGCCCAGATTCCAAATCCTGCCCTTCCTGAGGGGAAGCACCCAGCCTCTCCTCCCTGTGGATGAGTCTTTGGGTCAGATCCAGCCTTTCCATCACACAGCCTGTCTCAGTTTGGGAATTATCTGCATCCCAGCCACATCGAACGAGCGAATAATTCTTTCGGATGAGGAACGCTCTGTGTAGGATGTTGACACATACTATTATTTTACATACCTATTTCGCCTTGTATGCTTATTAGAATAAGGTCTTTATGCTAATTTGTAAATCAAATTCCCATAATTCTTGGCTTACTGATGCTAAAGGCCCAGCTAAATCTTCTATGACCTTTTAGCCTGGTTAATCCTTTTACGCGTGGCTGAGTGAAGAGTTTTCTTGTCTCTTCCACTCCTGAGTGTTGGGGTGAGATTTTTGCCTCTTCCTTAAGAAATCCAGGTGGGCTGTGAGTCAGGGACACGGGACACATGTGAGGACACCCCTTTCCTTTGAGCCAGGGAAAGGGGGAAGAGAAAACGGCACTGCCTGGCCCCTGTGTGAGGATATTTCGGGTTTTCGTTGCTGCTATTTAAAAACCACACAGAAGACACAGAGCAAACACAATGAGAGCTGTGTTGCCAAATCGCCGCTCACTTCCCGGCGCTCGGGGCTATCCCAACCCTCTGCAACCTTCCCTCTTTCCATCTCCTTTCCCGAGTTGTGGCTGGACATTTTCTGGCTCCATCCTTCTTTTGAGTGGATGGAGTGGACACCTCCAGCTCCTTCCCAAGGGGATGCAGCACCCAAGAAATGCCCCAGCCTCTCTCTCCAGCACCAGCACCCAACAGCCCCCTCGGTGTCCAACCACGCTGGATATTCCAGGGCTCAGGGGGCTCTTTCCTGACAGACACAACACTCAGCAGCTCCCATTTTAGGGCCACGATTCCACAAATCCAACAAATCCACAGAATTCCTACAAAAGTGAATCTAACAAAACTTGGAGGACCCACAGATGTTTGCGCAAGTGCAGGTGGTCAAACGCTCCTGAATTATCCCACTTCACGCTCCTCTTTCCTTTCAAGCACACTCACAAACCACTTTTCTTATTGTTTGTTTGGCTGGAAATAGGGAAATGACCTGGAGTGTGGATGAACCGCTGCAGAGGGCAGCACACATCTCCGGAGATATTTGGAGGAGGTTTGTGCAAAACACAGTTTTCCTGCACGACGATAATTTTCACGTTTTCGAACACAAGCCAGCTCCACTTCTGGACACCAAACGAGGGAGAAAACTTATGAATTCCAAAAACTACTGGGATTATCAGAACAATTCATGAAGCAGAAGCACATTACTGCTGATTTTCAGCACTGCACAGAAACCTCAAGATTACCTTGGGGTTGAATGAACCCAAATTTCTAAAAACTCTCTTGAAAAGTTTGTGCTAAAATACAAAATTATTTGTAGGGTGTGTTTGCATTTTTTTTTAATGACTCCTAAATAAAATTATGCAAGGAAAAAATCTCCCAAGGGGTCCTCTTCCCTCCAACAATGCAGCAACTCCCAGCCCAAAAAAGGCCACAGATTTTTGCTGCCAAAGGCTGCCCTGTGCAATATTTCACCCAGCTCCCCACAGCTCTGCCCTGCGTCCCCTCCAGACCATGAAGCGACGTGGCTCCTGCTTTCCCTCACTCCAGGAGTGACTCAGGGACTTCTGGCACCCACATCAGATTTCTGCAAGGCAGGGAATTGGGGGATTTGGGGTTCAGGGAGGCAGCATGTTCCTCCCCGCTGCTCTGCTGCCCAGGAGAGTTATAAAAATAAGAAATAAAGAAATAAAGGAAAAAAAAAACAAAACCAAAACTACTTTTTGATCTGGAAGCTTTGATAGGAGCAGGGAGAAGGAAGCAGGGAGGATGACCAGAGGCATGGAATAAGACTGCAAGGGAGCCAAGCCAGGAGCCCCAAAGCAAGCATTAAAAAATAATAAAATAATGAAATAATAAAATAAACAAAGCACAAATTCCAGGCAGGAGAAGCGAGGAGGGAAAGGTGCAGCTTCATCCCTCTCCTGGGAAGCCCCGACCCTTCACACCCCACCCGGGCTCCCTGCAGAGGTGGCAGCCAAGGGGGGCCAGGGCTGGAAGCGCCGGGGAAGCCCCTGGGATGCGGGAATGCCGGGCGGGAAGCAGCATCCCTGGGAGAAGGAGAGAGCTGGAGGAGGCAGAGCGGGAGGAAGGCGAAGAGGAGCGATGCCTTGGCGTGTGATGTGCATGTTAAGCAGCCAGTGCCGGTCGATAAGGCACGGGGGGCTCTCCCCCCGCAGGAGCGGACCCGGCCTGCCCAGCAGAGAGAAGTTTGAGGTGGGAGACCCCCAGTCACCATCCCTGCCCACACCGCAGCCCCCAGCCCCACACCGGCCGGGCTCCCAGAGCCCACCCGAGTCCTGCTGCAGCGCACCTCGGCACACACGGGGGACGAGGCTGGGCTGCTTTGGACATTCCCAGCCTTCGGTGGGCACCTCGGAGCAGCGCAGAGGTGCGCAGAGGATCCGGCTGTGGAGAAGGAGGTGCATTCCCCCCGCCCCGGATCGCATCCATCCTCTGGAGAACCGACATTCCCGCCCCGAGGAACGCCCGCATCCCCCGCGGGGTGCATCCGTGTCGCCCAGGGATGCTCGCACCGCCCCGGGGCTGCATCCACGCTCCGAAGGGCGCCCGCATCCCCTCCCGGGGGTGCATCCGTTCCCCCGAGGAGTGCCCGCATCCCGCCGCGGAGCCCCGGCACCAGCCGCCCCCCGCGCACGGCGCAGCCCCTGGCGCATCCCCCGGCGCATCCCCCTGCGCATCCCGAGCTCCCGCGGCGGCCCGGGGCAGGATGCGGCTCCATCCTCTCCTCCCATGGAGGAAACCCCGCTCCCACAGCCCCTCCAGATGGCTGCGAGGAGCCTAACGCGAGCTGACAGGCTCGGCGCTCCCGGCCAGATGGGGTTGGCTCCTGCCGCCTCTTCCCCCCTCCTTTTCCCATCGCTTTTTGCTCTTTTTTTTCCCCCTTGCACGGCTCCCCCCCGTCCTCTCCAAGCACCATCCCCGGGTGGGGGAGGCAGCCGTGCTGACCCGGGACAGGTTGATCAGGACTTCCCAACTCCCAGCCCGGCGGGAGCGGGGCTGCACCGAGTTTTTCGGACGACCTTGCTGGAAAAGCAAAGGCGTGGGGGGAGCACAGAGGAACCCCGGCCCCCTCCCTGCCACCCCAGCCTGTTGGATCATCGATCCTGCCGGAATTCAGGGATGCAGAGTCCTTCTGCACCAGCAAAAATAATCAGGACGCCAGCGGAGAAGTGTCCCCCCCGCCGCCAGCCCTGAGCACCGGGAATTCCTGCGCCGTACCCGCATCCGCATCCCCCGCAACTTCACAGCGGGCTGGGAGCCTTTCCCAGCTCTGTCCCCGCTCTGGAGGGATCCTCATCCCCACTCTAGGGGGGATTCTCATCCCCCAGCCCCCTCGGAGGGTGCTGCTGTGGGACCGCGCATCCTCCGCCCGCCCGGGCTGCGTCCCCCGCGGCGTTCCCTACCTTGGGAGAGGAGGAGCGCGGCCATCCCGGCGAAGATCACCCAAGAGACGGGGTGGTGCATTTTGGCCTGGGCCATGTTTTCCTTCTCCTTCCCCACTCACTGCCGGGCGGGGAGAGGTTTAAAATCCAGCGTTTTCCCGGAGCAAAGCGCAGGAAGAGGGGCGGGGGGAAAGGAAAAAGGAAGGGGGAAAAAAAAAATTTAAAAAAGGGAAAAAAGCACCGAAGGGTGGGGGAGGGGGAAAAACCCAAAAAGAAAAAAAAAAAGGGGGGGGAAGGGGGTCGGAAGGGGTTGCAGGTGCGAGGACAGGCGCTGCGTGCCCGCCGCTCCGGCCCGCACACGCCGCCCGGCTGCAACACGCCGCCGGCCGCGCACGCAGCCGCCCCCGCGCAGCACTCATTGGCTGCGGGCCCCCCCGCGCCGGCACCCGCACCCCGCCGGCACCCGCACCCCGCCGGCACCCGCACCCCCTAACCCCGCCGGCAAAGACAGCCCGAGCACCCCATTGGTACCCGCACCCCCTAACCCCGCCGGCAAACACAAGCCCGAGCACCCCACCGGCACCCACACCCCCTAACCCCACCAGCATTTACATCCCACTAACCCCACCGGCACCCACACCCCCTAACCCCGCCGGCAAAGACAGCCCGAGCACCCCACCGGCATTTACACCCCCTAACCCCACCAGCATTTACATCCCACTAACCCCATCAGCACCCACACCGCTTAACCCCGCCGGCAAAGACACTCCGAGCACCCCACCAGCATCTGCACCCCAATAGCCTCACCGACACCCACACCCCCTAACCCCGCCGGCAAAGACAGTCCGAGCACCCCACCGGCACCCACACCCCCTAACCACGCTGGCAAAGACACCCTGAGCACCCCATTGTTACCTGCACCCCACTAACCCCACCGCCAAAGACACCGCATTAACCCCATCAGCACCCACATCCCACTAACCCCGCCGGCAAAGACAACCCACTAATCCCACTGGGACCTGCACCCCCTAACCCCACCAGCATTTACACCCCACTAACCCCACTGGCAAAGACACTCCGAGCACCCCACCGGCATCTGCACCCCCATAACCTCACTGACATCCACACCCCCTAACCCCACCAGCAAAGACACCCTAAGCACCCCACCGGCACCTGCACCCCCTAACCCCACCAGCGCCCACAGCCCACTAACTCCACCTGCATCTGCACCCCCCTAACCCCACTGGGAAAGACACCCCGAGCACCCCATCAGTACCTGCAGCCCCTAACCCCACCGGCATCTGCACCCCCATATCCTCACCGGCACCCACACCCCCTAACCCCACCAGCATCTACACCCCAAGCATCCCACCAGCACCTGTACCCCCCTAACAGCACCAGCAAAGACACCCGAGCACCCCATCTGCATCTGCACCCCCTAACCCCACCAGAACCTGCACACACACACCCTGGCACCTGCACCCCACTGACCTCCACATCCCTCAGCACCCACATCCCCCTCACTGTTGGCACCCACAGCCCCCAAACTTCCCCTGGCATCTGCATCCCCTCCATCTGGATCTGCATCCCCCCATCTGGATCTGCATCCCCCAACTCTGGCATGAATAATATGTTTTGAAGGTGTCATGTCTCCAAACTCCCCAGCATCCACGTCCCCTGGGCATCCCCATCCCCCTAAATCCCCCTGACATCTGTACCCCCCACATTTCCCCTTTAGCATCCCCACCCCTGCTCCATCATCCACACACCCCCACAGCACCCTTGCAATCCCCCTCAAGGTTCTTCCCCACTGGGAAAGGGGTGAATCCCTCCTGGAGCAGCTGCAGTGATGCTGTGGCTCAGTTTCCCCACCTGCCTGATGGTGGGAAGGATTCTCACACACACACACATCCATGTCCCACCCACCTGGCCCAAAAGGATGAGGGGCACCTGCACCTGGGGGTCTGCAGGACAACCCCAACAAGCCTCTTCCCCTCATACACCTAAACCCATGTAGAAATGGCTCTAAAAAAATTTTAATAAGGAAAAATCTCTTCAGTTTGGAGCAGAATCTCCTTTTAGTCCAGATCAAGGGGGTTTTTTTCTGTGCTGTAACCATGCTCATCTAATTCCTCACACCAATCCCACCTCCTGCTCTGAGCAGCATCTGGGCCCCTTGGACCCAGTTTGGGATTGAACACGCTCCTGTTCCTTCAGCTCCTTGCCCATGCCAACTACTGCTCCCTATTTCACAACACCAGAAATAAAATAGACTTTTCTCCAGTTCAGGATTCCCAAACCAAACACATCTGCCCACACCACAACCCAACAGCATGACACCCACATGCCCACACAGAAAAGATCCTTGAAACAAAAGCCTTAAATTATTTCCACCTTTTGTCCAATAAAAAGAATATCTGAGGCTCTGAACCCCTAAAGACCCCTTTAAAACCACCTAAATAAAAACTATCACATTAAATATTATTTTCATAAGTGATAAGGATGTCTCATCTCATTGCTCGAGGTGACTCACAGCCCCTTCAAACAACATTCTACCCAGAAAAAAAATGACAAAGAGGAAAAAAAATTAAAGATATCCTGGCTTTTTGTATTTATGCCTCCTCAGAGGCTTCCAAAAATCTGAGCTGTTCACTTTGCAATTCAGAAGAAGACTTGGCTGCAAACTCTTGGAAATCCAGCTGTGTTTCTCTCTATCACCCAGAGTGACTCTGAGTCAGATCCAGGCCGGCCGTTGTGCTGCAGGGAGGTGACAAAGCACAGGTCCCTCTGCTCAACCCCATCCCCAGAGCTGACAATGACTCAAATGTCACACGTTGGGAGGGGTTGGCAGCTCGGGCTGGATGCTGCCACCAGCCCCATTTGATGCCTGTACGTCCCTGCCACCAGCCAGCCAAAGGGTCACGCTGTCCCCAGCCACCGACAACATCACTTCACCCACCCTTGGGTGCTCCCCAACACTTCCTCTGCTGTGCTCCATCAGTTTCAATGGGGGTCTGCTAAAAAATGGCTGCAGGCTGATGCAGAGAGCTCTGAGCTGTCCTTCCTTGTCCCCTCCCAAGGCTTGGTTCAACCCACAGACCTCGAGGAGGTCCAATGGATCCCGGGCTTTTCCTTCCCTTCCTGACACCACCAGGAGCACCCCACACCCTGCCAGGGCCTCCACCACCTCCCAGCTCATTAGGACAGGAAGAGCTCGTTAGCACAGTAGCACTAATGACCCCATCCTGGGCTGCACCCAGGATGCAGCAGGATGCTTCTCCAGAAGCAAACACAGGGTATGGAGGATTTAATCTTGTCCTGATGTCAGGGCTTGGAGTAAACAAACCCACTGCTGCCCCAGCTGACGGAAAACCTTTGGAGAAGGGGAAAGATTCCCAACCCCATCCCATCTCCACCTCTCCCTTGCTTCCCCACCATTCCACCAGCATAAATTGCCTACAATAAGGTGCCACACTGCAATTTTTACCACCCTTGGCAATGCTCCTCTGACCCCAGCGTGCCGAGCCAGCGACTGCGCTCCGAGCAGCTGGAAGCAGTCGATTAGGTTAGTCTGGTTTATTACCAACACATTATGCTTTAAAAAACACAACTTCCCTGCCTATTTGCCTAAGCAGGGAGAGCAGTTTCTAAGTCAGCCCTACGCAGTGGCTGCTCTTCCTACAGATTTGCTCCATGCATTATTAATCCACACAGCGCTCGTTGTGAGCACGGATATTTACCCGATGCACCAGAACAGCTCTTAAGGAGCCTTTGGCTTGTGGCTTTGTGGAACATCAACTTTTCATGTTGAACAGCAGGTGATGTTCAACAGAATGCCTTGCAATAAGTGCCTAATATCTCCATTACACTCGTCCATATCTGTGTGCTGGGCTGATAGGAACATGGAGATAGCGGGGCTGCACTCCTGAGATAGGGATGGGGGGAACAAGTTATTCATTGGAAATCATATATAAATGTATATTTATACCTGGTGTTAACCAGGGACACCATCCCTCTGTGCATATCGAGATGCAGAAGGCACCTTTTGCCAGAAATTCCTGCAAAATTTCTATGAAATTCAATTTTTTTCTGCCCCTAAATCTGAATAAAAGCCCAAAACACAACACCTTGACTAAAAGTCTGCAGGGGGAAAAAAAAAAGTGCTGTGCTGCTTTGCAAGGAAACCTCTAACTGGCTCTAAAAGGAGCGCTGTGACCTTGCTGAACAGCACTGCATAATTTTTAATAGACATTTTTTGCTGGAACTGACATACTCCCAGGCGTGGTTTTATTTCGCTAACATTTTTTCCAGAGGGAAATGCCATGTTTCATTGGATTTTTTTTTCATCATCCCTCCATATACATCCCTATAATTACTGTATGCATTACAATAGCATTGGCATGCCTTTGATAAGATCCCGGTTCCATTATGTTCGGCTCCGTGTGTACACCCGGTAAAAACAGTCCCTCCCTTGAGCTCTTCAAGTCAAAATAGAGAAAGCAGAGGAAGGTGTTGAGACAAGAGCAAATTACTTCTCATTTTAGGGCTGGAAAAAATAAGACTTGGGAAGGCTAAGCCACTGCATGAGGCCAGGGAGGGAATTTCCAGCTGTGCCACGAACGGAACCAAAATCTCCCAGATTTTAAGTCTTGCAGGGCTTCCCCATCCAAAATCATTTCTGCTCGTGGCTCGCAGGGCAAGGGGAGAGTTAATGCAACGCTCCCATCACTCTGCCAAAACCACCAGCGCTGAATTCTGTGCAAAATGACCCTTTTTTTCCTGACTAGGGGGAGAATTTGTAAAGCTCCGCACATAACCCGGCCCACGAGTCCACACAAAGGCATTCCAGCACCCCCGTGCCCCGGCCTGCAGGGGACACACGGAGCCAGACAGAGGCGTGCCCATGGGTGCCCGGCTTTGCTCCTTTAATTACACCTCCCACGGGTGAGAAAGATAAGCCCAAACGGAGCAGCTGCATGAAGGGAGGAAGCCTATAAGTTATTCATAAGTTCAGGCTCAAGCTCCTCTCATGCTTTCACTCCATGACACCTTCAAAACATATTATTCATCTATTTTTTCCTCCTCTGGGAAGGGAGATGGTAATTGTAGTAAATATATCACTGCCAAGTCATCCTCGCAGCCTCCGGGGCTGCACGGCGCGAGGGGTAGAGGGATCTGAGGCAGCAGATTTGGGATGCCTGGGATCCGTGAAGGACATCCTCAGGCTGCTGAGCGCTGGGGGAGAACCTCCATCCACCCCCGTCAGCTCCACCATCCCATCCTTCGGGATAAAAACCCCGCAGTGCCCACTGAGCACCTGCAAGTTGTTGGAAAGACTTTTCCACATCCAGCCCAGCAGAGCTCAGACTGGGACACCAACTCCCTCAGGATGCTGCACCCCGTTTTCATCCCACCCTGGTGACATTTGGGTCAATTTTTGGATGTTTCTGGCTCACAAATAATAATAAAAAAGCCACTCTCACCAGCATCCCTGCCTGCAGAGAGCCTTTGGAAACAAGAGCCACAGCTCAGAGGTTTTGTTTGCCCTCTCAAGGCTGTTCCAGACAGAATAATGCTCCTGCCAACTGAAGCAGCTCTCCTTGAGCTCGAGAGGTTAGTTTTTCTGAATGCAGCGACACGGATCCTCGTCTCGGCCCCATAGCACAGAGGATTTGTTGTATTCCAGTGCAAAAATAACCCTGAAAGCAACATCTATGGCCCCACCAGGGAGGGGAGGGCTCCGGCATCGGCGCAAGGCGCCTGGGAGGAGGGAGAGACACGGGGCATGGATTTTATTTGTCCTCGATTCCCAGGGAGGTCATTTACTGCAGTGCCCCTGGCACTTCCCCAGCCCTTTCTAGCACATTTGATTCTTGTGAGTTTTCTTAATCTCATCTCCTTCATTGGTTATTGCTCTTTCAGTGCTGAACTCAGCAAGATCGCTTGTGTTTAGAGAAAGATTAGCACTGAGTACATTAAACACGGTAATGCCATGTACTGTAGGGCACCAGGTCACTGCCCCAGCTCCCGGTGCCCACAGCACCTCCCCAAATCCCAGCCCTCCAGCTGAGGCTGCTTTTAGCTACGTCCTGCAGCACCTCTGGCGTCCCAGCACCTCGCAAGGAAGATAAAAACTGCAGCAGCTCCAGCACTGAGCACACCTTGTTTCCCCTTCAAATTGAACCTGGAGTTGGGCTTGATGGGATCACTCCACCCAAGCCGGGATATTCTGTGATTCTTTGATGGCAGTAAGTGCTGAAAGGTGGCTGTGCTCAGCTGGGGTTGGGCTCTTTCTCCAGGCAGCACTGACAGAACAATGGGACACAGTTTTAAGCTGTGCCAAGGGAAATATAGACTGGATGTTAGGAAGAAGTTTTTTACAGAAAGGGTGATGAAGTATTGGAATGGTCTGCCCAGGGAGGTGGTGGAGTCACCATCCCTGGATGTGTTTAAGGAAAGCCTAGATGTGACACTTATTGCCAGGGTTTAGTTGAGGTGTTGGGGTTGGGTTTGACTTGATGATCCTGGAGGTCTCTTCCAACCCAGTGATTCTGGGATTCTGAGGGACAACGTGGTTTTCACAGCAGAAGAAGCAGAAAGAAAGGGTGGATGGAGAAGGGTCTGGATCAGCCAGGCAAAGTGCCCACCTGGCCACGAGGCAGCACTGTGCAAGAGCCACCCAGACCCTCCCAGGCTGCATGCTCCCAAACACCTCAATTCTGCTGAGGGAGCAGTGACCTGCATCCCTGCAGGAAGGCAATGCCCACAGCGCCCTGCCCTTACCCAGTGCACAAGGATGGGGCATCTGTGTCACCTGGGGAGATGTGATTCTCTAGGGAATTTTATTCTCTCCACAAAATTCCCGATTTCAAGCCACACAGAAGCAAACCAAGGCAGCAAGAGGAGAGGTTCTCAGTGGCCGTGCTCTGCTTGGTCTCACTATTCCCTTCATTCATTCCCTTCCCCCAAACAAACCATTTTTCTCTGTTTTCCGAAGACACTGCAGGGATGCTTCCCAGCACCCACGGGGCTCGTGCTGCCATCAGTCCCCATCCCAACCGGACTCTTATCGTGGCTCACCGCCTCCTCTCCCGGCTTTCCAGCTGATTAAAAGTCTGTTTACCCACGGATTACAAGGAGGCAACAAGTCCATGTGGGAAGAGGCACCGCTGCATGGGCAAAGACTCTGCAAACAGATGGCTCGAGGAGATAGTGGCTGTTTGCTGCTCTGTGTGTGCTGCTGGCCTCGGGGGTGACAGAGTCCTGGCACATCCCCACTCCCCCTTCCCTTTTGTTCCCCTCCTCAAGCTCCCTCTCTGACTTGGGGAGTGAAGACAAAGACTCAGCCAGCTGCCCAGGTCTGCCCTGGAAGGTGTTGGAAGAGAAACTCGCCCTCAAATTTTTGCCTTTTTAACCAAACCGTTAATGGGATAATAATTTTTTGGGGGGGAAACTCTTGCACAGCTCTTTTCCTGCTCCTCTGGAGTTGAGGTCACACTGAGGTGGCTCAGCAGTGACCCACCACACCAGCTGGACTCGTGGCAATAAAGAAACCTGCAGCCACCCTGATGTCTCAGACGATCCCACCTCGAGAAAGCTCCTCAGGAGCTGGGAATGGACAGAAACCCACCAGATGTTATTTATTGATGAATATTCTCAGCCCTGGAAGGTGCAGCAGTGGCAACACCTTTGCTGCAGTGCTCAAAGCCACCCAGCACCTGCTCAGTTCCCGAGAGCAGGAGCGACACCTCGGAATGCAGCTCAGCTCCCATCACCACTCAACCCCTGGCAGGTCTCAAACACCACATCCTTTGTACTCCAGATGAAGGGGAAAATAAACATGCACGTTACAAAACACTGGCTGTGATGAAAGCACCATTTGAGACCCTGCAGACTGTCTAGGGATTTTTTCCCATCTAATTCACATCTCCCACTCTCCATCTGCCAAAAGAGAAAGCCAGGTGAACCAGCCCCGGGAGGAAGGGGATTTGTATTCCCCAAATAACCCTCATTTGCAATTTTAGCTTCTCCCGCTCATCCTGCCACCCCAAACTAATTGCATTCCCCACATCCTCCTCCTCCTCCTTCTCCCCTCATCCCAAGCTTTAAAAGCCCCTGGTGTTATACAGCAGGCTCAAAGCACATTCAAGATTAGTCCTGCAACCTGCCTGGCACAGCTAGAAAATTGAATGTGGTAGGGAAAAAAAAAAAAAAAAAAGAGAAAAGGGGGGAAAAAAGGGAAAAAAAAAAAACCAAACAGAAAAAAGGAAGAGTCAGCTCTTGTCAGGAGTGTGGTAGTACAAGGAAGTAATTTTTCTCTCCCCATTTCAGCTGGACGTTGCTGTTTATGTCTGCTGCATCCTTTCTTCTCCGCCGTGCAGCTGTAGCATTGGGAAATTGGAGAGGGGAGGCACGGTGGCGAAGGCAATAGCAATTGAAATTGGATCCTATTGAATTTTCAATAGGACACCAAAATATATACATATTTCAGCCTGCGATTGCATGGACGTGTAAGTCAACAGTGGAATCTGTGAATGGCCGTTTGGAATAATTACAGTGGGGGGAAATCATCGCAATAATGAGCAGTTGCTCCCAGAATATTCAGGGAAATGAAATGCCGACTGCTGTTTATTAAACAGGGCTTTATTTCCAGTTTAGGGTGTTTGGGATGGAATTAGATGGCAAGCACACTGCATCACTGAACGACTGGAAAAACCTGGGATCACAGATGCTGCTCAAACCTCATTCATTCCCTCCATTCCTTCCCTCTTTCTGCCTTTCCTTGTGGTTTCCTTACCCTTCCATTCCCTCTCAGCCTCTGGAAGGGGCTGTCAGGCAGCTCTGATGCCACAGGAGGAGGAAAGACTTTTCCTGCCCTCCAACCCCGCCATGGACACCAACGACACCAGTGCTGGACCGGAGCAGCCAGCAGGAACAAAAGACAGGGAGGTGGGATGGCACCAAGAAATCCAGGAACCAGAGGGTCACCCCTTAGCACCTGAAATTTTCAAAAGCTCTGAAGTTTTGATTTGGTTTTCTTTTCTCACCAATATCCTCAAAAGATGCTGCACAGCCCACCCGCACCCCCTCCCCTCACACACTGCCTGGCACACACTTAACTTTTTGTTTTCTTCAACAAGACCAGAAAAAAGCCTCTGCAGCACAGCAGAGAGCCTGAGCTCAACTGCCAGGTTTGAAATATCCACTTGAAAAATTAGCAGGAAGAGCACACACTTATATGAAAACCAGGTAGGCTCTGAAAACTTACATTTAGTGAGAAATAATAATGTGTCACCTAACGGACATTTTGTGACACAGGTCTCAGCTTTGTGAGACAGAAAATATAGGATCAAAAAGCCACGGAAGCCTCAGAAATGCAGAACCCAGAGTATGGGAGTTGTTCCTGCTGTCCCCACATCCCAGAGGGGATTGGAATGAGGATGTTGCATTTGGATCCTGATCGAGTGCAGAGGGAGGCAAAAAGAGGAGCAGGAGGCCGCTGGGGATGGGAGATGGGGAGCACCAAGTCCTTACAATTCTCCCCCTCCTCCCAGCTCTTTCCCAGCTGCTCATGCATCCTCCCAGCACCCGGATCGACCGAGGAAGGAGAGATGAAGTTTTAAGGAGATGGAAGTGCCTGTGTGTATATGCACATGATTTAGACATCTCAAAAGATTTCACACTGTATTTCACATAATTCACATTTCTAAGCTTCTCCCTTTGCAATGCAGGAGGTGAGCATAAATGAGACAGGTCAAAAGCCTTATAAGCTTTGAAACATCCCCAGGTTTTCAAAATCGTATTTAAAATCTTCCAGTTCTGGATGGAACAGGGCTACCTAATGCCAGCCAGATGAAACCAGGCTCCCAAAAACTCACTGTGAGGGCACTTTGCACCTCACAGGCACAGGATAAACCACCCTCAGTGCTTTGACAAGTGCTCTGTGCCCTCCAGGCACACATCATCTTGCAATCAGAAAACCTCAAACCTGGAGAAAACCAAAAGCAAAAATCAGATACCTCAGAGATGTCTTCTCCTCGAGGTGATGCAGCATCCAGCATGGCCAGGGGAGTTGGTGTGGCTTCAAATCAGCCTGGTCCTGCCTGCAATGAGAAGAAAAGGTTCATCCCATGCAAAATGCAGAGAATTTTATTGTTTCTTGCTATTTTAGTCACTGGGGGAACCAATCAAACCATTTTGAACAATTTTTAATGTGCATAACAGTGGCCTAAGGATTCACACAGTAACCTTCTCTGCTGTGCAGAATCCAGAGCTGGAAAATGCAAGAAGCTCCACAGCAATTTTGGGGGCTGTCTGATCTGGGGGTAACACTGAGCATCCACAGCTCACACCAGGATTTGTCCATGGGGATGCAGGAGAAATGCCTGTCTTAAAACATGAACAGAGCAGGGAATCCTGGCTGTGCCCCAGGAAAAACACAGCCCAAAACAATTAGATCCATTGGGAAAAAATACAGAGTGCTTATGAATGTATAAACTATAAAATAACACCAGAGATAGTTGGGAGCTCTGCCACACCCCTCCATCCTAACTCACAACATCTCTTCACACTCTGCAGTTCTCTGGCCTCTCTTTGTCTGCACCACCTCTGCTCTGCAGCAAAGCCAACTTCCGACACCGGGAGAAAAAATAAAAAACCTAAAAAACCCACAACAAAGCAAGGATCCAACACTATAAAAATAAATTAAAACCCCTAGAGGACACTGAAGAGAGTTGTGGCTTCTTTTACTGCGTTTTCCAAGGTGCTGTTTAAACACAGACAGGGGAAGGTGCATAAATACATCAGCTCAGCCCTCTGGCCTGCAGAAGCGTTGGCAGAGCACAGAGAGCACCGGCAGCTGGGATAATTATATTTTTGTCTCCCTCCAGCCAGCACAGCCTCAGCTCTGCCCAGGATCTGCTCCCAGACAGCTCCTCCAGCCCCACACGAGGGGATCTCAGCACTGACCTGCTCCATGCTGGAGCAGGGGGGATGAGAAATAACTGTGCTAGATGATATCAAATTGCCTTCCCAGATCCACCCCTGTGCAAAAAGGGTCAGAATTGGGTTATCCTGGCCCTCACGGCTCCAAGGTGTGGGTTTGCATCCCATTCCAAGCCTCTCCATGGGCACGGACCCCTTGCACTATCCCAGGCTGCTCAGAGCCACACCCAGCCTTGAGAAGTTCCAGGGATGGGGCAGCCACACATTCTCAGCTGTGCCGGGGCCTGGCCACCCCCACAGGAAGAATTGCTCGCTGACATCCCATCTAAGCCTGCCCTCTGCAGTGGGAAGCCATTCCCCCTCATCCTGTCACTCCAGACCTGTCTCCAAAGCTCCCCTTCAGCTCTTCAGGAGCCCCTTTAGGCACTGGAAGGAGCAACAGAGAATCCCAGAATGGTTTGGGTTGGAAAGGACCTTAAAGCTCATCCAGTTCCACCTCCCTGCCATGCTGAAGAGGGGAGGACGAGAAATAACTGTCGTAGATTATACCAAATTTCCTTCCCAGATCATCCACCCCTGTGAAAAAAGGGTCAGAATTGAGTTATTCTGCCCCTCACGGCTCCAAGGTTTGGGTTTGCATCCCATTCCAAGCCTCTCCATGGGCAGGGACACCTTCCACTATCCCAGGCTGCTCCAAGCCCCAGCATCCAGCCTGGCCCTGGACACTTCCAGGGATCCAGGGGCAGCCACAGATTCTCTGGGCACCCTGTGCCAGGGCCTGCCCACCCTCATAGCCGAGAAATTTTCCCAATATCCCATCTAACCCTGTCAGTCCAAAGCTGTTCTCCTTTGTCCAATCTCCCCACCTAAATAACCCCCAAAAAAATCAGCCCACCCACAGCCCGAGGAGCTTGGGCAAAGCCTGCTGCTGTCCTCCAGATCAGCCTGGTGGAAATTCCTGGCACACAGCAGCAGCACTGGGGGAGGATAACCCAGGGCTGCCCTGATGCTGCCCGTGCCCGCAGCCTCCCTCCTTCCCTGGTTCCTCCTAATGCGATAACACTCAGCATAATAAATATTGTTAAAAGCAAAAGTCTCTCCGGAGACTTCGGGTCTCAGGCGCAGGTGTTCAGGCTGTGGTAATTGGGTGAGTCATTCATTAAAGGAAATGCAATTTAAAATCTATTACATTCTTTAAAACACAAAGCTTTTGATTTGTCCCACCCATTTCTGGCCCGAGCCCAGCAGTATCCGGGGTTCTCCTGTGCTTATCAGGGCTAGATCTGCAGTGGAGCAGCACGACACAAACCTCACCCTCTCCCATCCCCTGAATCCTGTTGGCTTGTAAAATCTCCCCTCAGTTTTGCAAAGCCCTTTTAATTTCTAATTTTTATCAAATAACCAAAGAGGGGAAGTTGGAGAAATCTGGAAGGTGAAAGGGGATACATCACTCCAACCTGTGAGGATAAATTGGATGATAAAACACAGCTCAGCTGAAGGACACAGGGAAACTCTTCAGTCTTGGGGGGAGAGAAAGGAGTTTGATCAAAGAAAATGCCAGGTGATTTCTCCCAGCAGGGAAAGACACTGCAATAACCAACAACCAAAAAGTTAAAGAGAGCCAAATTAAATACAGCACAAATGTTTAGCAGCAAAGGTGATTAACCTTTAAAAGCCACTACCAATGGCAGCCCTGGGTTCAGCATCTCCCGAGATCCTTAAATCAACCCTGAACACCTTTTCAGAAGATTTATGTTCGACAAACACCAAATCCAAGGCTCAGGAAAGAGGTATCTAATGACTTTCCAGGGCCTGTTTATGTGATCTAAAAGTCCCTCCTGGCCCTAAATTCATTGCAGTGCTGCAGCTGATCCTCAGCTGATCTTGGGAAGCAAAGCCCTGCCTGGCCAACTCTGAAATCAAGACCCAATGTCGGTCACTGAAGTTACCACAATCACCTGAAATTCAAGCTAAACCAAATGGGAGAATGGGTCAATCAAACCTTCTCCCTCTGCCCTAACCTCCTGTGCAACTGCTGATGAATTTTGGGGAGAATAAAGCACAAAATGGTGGCTGGTGAGATTATCCTTATTATTCTATTCAGAATATATTGAATCTGAGAATATAAATATTGAGAATAATCTTAATAATAATAAGAAGAAGACGACCAGAACAAGCTTCTAGGTTCAATTTTTCAAATCCAGATAAGAAATAAGCTGACCCAAGCAGTTGCCCTGGCTATGCAGGTACCCAAACACTGTTGACAATGAGTGGCTCAGTGCCACTGGTGAGGCAGGTACCAGGACAGGTTGTCCTGCTCCTTGGGCAGAACAAGCAGGAACAGAAAAACCACTTTAGAGCGGTGTAATTGCAACGGCGGTGCAAGTTCTGTGTACACAGACCTACTGGCAGAGAGAAAAATCACACTTCCAGCCAGCAATATTAGAGTGGCAAACATTCCCAGTGCCAAGGTCTGCTGTGGCTCCTTCCCTCAGCCTTTTCTTTCCAACAGGATGCCCTTCATTCGCTCTTGCCCTGAGCTCAGCGATCCCCAGCAGTCACTGGAGCTTTCTGGAGCTCACCTTGTGGTTACTGTGCACATCCCCAAATCCCCCAGGGCTCTTGCACAGCCTAAGGACACGACTGTGCAGGAGGAGGATGATGCCATGGGGTCACAACACTGTTTCACACCCCAAATTCAGCACGAACACAGCACATGGGTCTCACCTGAGTGTTAAACTACCACAGGCACAGCCCAGCCCAGCATCACCCTCCTGTTCAGATTCCCCTTCACTGCTGATTTATGTCAGTCCTCATTCCCAGCACAGACCTGGTTGCAGCCCCCATTCTCCCTCTCTGCTCCAAGAACTGGAATGGTTGCAGTTGGAAAATGGAAAGCCCATCCCATTCCAACCCCTGCCATGGGCAGGGACACCTTCCCCTGGACCAGGTTGCTCCAGCTTGGTTTGAGAGTCTCAAACCATCATAGTGGAGAAGCAGCTGGACTCCAAACCCAGTGCCAGGGCCTTGCCACCCTCACAGAGAAGAATTTCTTCCCAGTATCCCATCTAACCTTGCCCTCTGGTAGTGGGAAGCCATTCCCCCTTGTCCTGCACTCTCCTGTGAGAAGTCACCCTGTGTTTGTTCTGGCATCCCTTGCTTTTCCAGCAGCTTTCCCTGCAATACCAGTGTTTCTGTCCTCTCCCGAGCCGGGATCTCTCCAGGAAGTTTCACCTCTCTGAGTCTCTACCACTGCTGACCCAGACTGGGATGTGCACGAGCTCAGGGCATGCAGCCAGTGGGAACATGGACATTTTATGGACAGGGCTTAATGGAGGGGCTGGCAGTGCTGCGTAATGGCTGGACTTGATGATCTTAGAGGTTTTCCCAACCTTAATTATTGGATAATTAGAGGATTTAGCCTTTGCTTGGCTGCCTGTGTGGCACAAGCAATAACCTGGCATTCAATGGCTCCTTCACCACACACCAGGGCTGAAACCTCAACGGCAGCAGCTTCCTCCTCCAGCAGTCCCATTATTCCCAGCTGGTGAGTGCTTTTCCCTGCCTCAAGCACACTTCTGCCTTCACTGTCCTGACAGAAGCTCCACACACACTCTCAGCATTCCTGCAGGACATTTAATAAGATCCCACCGCTCCAATTTCCAAGAGAAAAACTCCCCTGACTTGTTCCTGGAGGCACTGGTGGAAATCAGTGATGTCTTCTCCACCTCAAGCTGGAAGGGGGCTGCATTTATCCATGGAAGGGCTGGGCCTGGAGTCAGCAGCATCACTCTGGTCCAAGCAAGATCAGAAATGGTGCTTTTGGAGAGCCACCAACGGATCTGACACTCCTCATCCCAAGCCCAACACTCTTTATCCACAGCCTGACTCCCAGCAACACCACAGTGATGCCTTTGCCTTGCTCTTAAGAGCTAGACATGGTTAAGGGATAAAGGGTTTTTCATTTGTATTTAATAAGGATCTTTACAGTGTAACACTTGGCCAAGGTGGAACACACTGAAAATGTAGACACAAATGGTAGATCATGTATACAACTTTTTTGACTTTGCAAATTCGCATATCTAACAGAGATGCTTCAATGAGAGGCATGAATGAATAGTGGCTTTATCCCAAAATATTCTTCCCTAGATGGGCCTAATTTTAGTTTACAGGTGGTATTCCAGAGGGGACTTTGGTTTCTCAAGATATCGTAGGGTTTTCTGGCTTCCAGTCGTGAGCCTTTTAGGGTGTTTGATCTTTTGACCTGAAAGAATACCAGGACTATGACAAGTTACCAGATTTAAGGAATCACAAGTAGGCCTGGTAAGGGCACTTGACACATTCTGCATGAGGCCAGTGTGTTATCAGCCCCACGAAGGTGTATTAAGCTCTGAGGGTGACCAGCAACCTCCCAGAAATGGCTTAAGAATAATTAGTGAGACAGCTGACTGGAGGGATTTTGGAAAAAAAAAAAAAGGTTTTAATTAAAGAGAAAATAACAAACTATACCAAACAAAAGAATAAAAGCTGTGCACAGTGCAGGGAGGTCCCTTACACCTGCTAAGACACCCTGAAAAGCCCTGAGAATCTCTGTGCTCTCTCTGAAGTATACAACGACCTAGGAGGGATTTTGGCTTGCTGCCCTATAGAAAATAGCTACATCTTTTGAGGAACAGCTAAAGGGTCCAACAGGTGCCTTTTTCCAGCACTGGGCCAGTTACAGTGAGAGAAGCATAGAAATTTCTGGTTCATTTTCCTTAAAAGTCATGGGGTGAGGCTTAAACTCTTTTCCTAATATGGGAACACCTGCTCGGGTGTGGGGGTGCACTGCAACAGGCACTGAGAATACATAAAATGTGTATAAAAATAAAGGCAAAAAATCAATCATGGCATCATCAGGGTGCCCACAGAGGCACAGAAACGCTTTGGTCTGTGGCAGGAGCCTGTGACACACCCGTGGTACCCAGAGAGGCTCTGAGCCCCAGCCTGCACCCCCCGGCTGCCAATCCATCCCCTGCCTGGGGGTGCAGCCCTGCTTCCCATGGATCCCCAGGTGTCCTAGGGTGACGTTATGATGTTTGTATCCCCAACTGTCTGTTGGGTTATGTTGGATATTACATATTCTACCCTGTACCTTTAATATTGGGTCTGAGAGCAAAGGGGAGGGAGCACAGTTTGTTTTTCAGAAAACTCTGCTCCTCTGAGTGGCCTTGGGAGCATCAGAGTTCAGCAACACTGCACGGGATGGAGAGGATCGCCACTTTTTTTTTTTAGTTAGTGTAACTAGCTGAGGTGGAGAAGGGTTTTTTCCTCCTTTTTCTTTTCTTTTTTTGCCTTTCCTTGGAACTGTTCAAATCTCTCTGGGCTGAGGACCCATGGGAGCACCGGAGGGCTTCACCTGGGACCCACCAAGACCTACCCTGCACAGCAACTTTTCCCAGTGCCAGAGGGAGAACAGAGTGAGAACAGAACAAACACCTTTGAGGGAGACCTTCTTTCTAGATTTGTCATCTCTCCAGAGCAGCACAAAATTCTTGTCATCTGGTATTGTTCAATTTATTGTGCTGGGGAGTGCTTTGCCTGTTTAATAAACAGGTTTCTTTCCACTTCTCTCTGAGGAAGTTTTTCCCGAACTGGTTGGGGGAGGGGAGGGAGGACCCCTTAGGAGGTTTTCTCCCAAATTTGCCCGAAACTAGGACACCAGGCCAAAGAAATCTGGAAGCAGCACCTGACTCTGGCCTGCTTGGAGCAGCTTCCAAGCAGTTTTCTGGCTCTGAAAAAAACCCAGCGAGGACTTGGCTGCTACAACACACTGTGAGGGAGCAGGGAAGAAACCCACACGTCTCCTTGTCCTCTTTTTCCCTGTCCAACCCTAGGGCAAGGGGACAAGTTGCCCCTGTGAAGAAACAAAATCTCAGCATGGAAAATCCCCCAGGAAACTTGGCAGGATTTTCCCAGGAGGAGGCAGGGAGCCGAGAGCTGGAGCTGCTCACCAGCCGCCTGCTGCACGTACCGAAGGGGTAAATTAAATTCATTCATCTCATCCCAACTCACAATGGCAGCGTTTTCACCCAACACACACGTTTCTGACAATCAGCTTAATTTACTTCAATAATAAATGAAAAAGGGAAGTTTCCCTTTATAACAGAAATCAGGACCAAGTGCCACGGCGCCTTTTTGTGTGGATTTTTTGGTGGTTTTTTTAAAGCAAACTATTCAACTCGTTCTCTTTAAATAAAATGATTCCTTTATCTATTATTCATTTGAAATACAGAAGGAGGACACAAGAGACTGGAAGCGCATGGTTTGTTTCTGACACCTCTGGAATAGTTTTTAGGAAGACAAAATGCACAGAGCTTAGGGGTTTGGTAGTTAGGAGCCAAAAACTTCCATTTCCTCTGGTTTATGATTTCACAATGTTGCACAGCACTCTGGTGTCTCCATGCAAATCTTTTCTGGTTGAACCTATGTTATCTGCTTGCTGGGATTGCTCAAGACCAGCAGGTTTTGTCCTGTGCCCACAGGTGTGGGATGCAGCTTGTCCTAGGTTACAATGTAAGCTGTGCCCACAGTCTGTACTCCATCCCCATCCCCAGGAGCTGCTGGAACCAGCTGGGGCAGTGTTTCCCTTCTCTCCTGTCCATGGCCCAGCAATGCCGTGCCCATGGCTCATGGGGAACTCCCTGCGGGAGCTGTCTCTGGTTCATGGGCCAGCAAGGAGCCACTGCAGGGCTCAGAGAATGAGATCAGCCCAGGGGGAGATGCTCCGCCCAGGGGGAGGAGCCAAGCATTCCCACCTGGATAGAATCCGGGGTTTGGGACAGCACAGGGAGCCCTGACCCACTGGACTCCCAGAGGAGACAAGAGCTCCCAGACCTTTCTACAGGATCCCTGCTTGGACAAGAGCATTTCATCTGCACTGCTGCCACCACCCTGACTAACAGGGTGTCAGGTTGTGTTCTGACTCTGTCAGTGGTTTTTTGTACTATTTTATTTTACTTTCTTTTACTTATTTTCTTTTCTGTTTATTAAATTGTATTTCTGACTTGGAATCTCTCACTGGTTTTGCTTTCAAACCAGCACACTGCTACACCTATTTATACCAAACTGTGACATAGGTGACTGTAACAGGCAAAACCTCCAGCTTCAGTCAGGGTACTCCTTAGGGAAACATTTCTTGGGATGCAGCTCCTGAAATGTTGGTTATCCCCCCTTTTTTAGGTGTAGCCATCACCAGGTGCCCAGAGCAGCTGCAGACCTGTCTGCTTTCCATCCCAACAGGCAGGATTCACCTTCATCCCTCTCCATATACTTTTAATATAAATATATAAGGTGTACTCAGGGCTCTCTGTATCAATGAAGAGAGAGACCAGCCCCTCCAGAGGGCAATTCATCCAGCCAGCCTGTCTGGGAGGAGATAAATGGCCTCTGGAGATGCCCATTTCTCTGCACCGACTAGGAGGGAGCCCAAGGCGACAAACCCAAAACGTTGACATCCAACTTTTAGACAGTCAAGTCAGAGCAGATTAATCCAACCCATTATTGGGGCCCTTAATTTTTTGCTGGCTTGATTTACAAGTGCTTGCTCAGCACGTTGAGTCCCAATGTCACAACAGGGAGGGGGGCCCAAAAGAGTTCTTTGTCCTCTTCCCACCTTGGATGTGACCATCTGTACTCTGCCACACGCCTCACGGCATTAAATGCAGATAAAATAAGGATTATTCTTGCTGCAAACTTTCTCTTGGAACTCGAAAAAGTGAAAATGTTCAATTAAGGTACATTGTTACCAGAGTTTGTAACACACTTGGAGACGACAAGCTCTTTCTAAAGGAAGAATGTATCATTATCCTCATCTTGTAGGTGGGGAAGTGGCTGAATCATGAATAAAAAAGAGCTTTGGAGCCATAATCCACCGTTCTGTCCCTAAGAAAGCCAAGGGCATCCTGGGCTCATCCCCCAGCACGGGCAGAGCATGGAGGGAAAGGATTCTCTCCCTCTGCTCTGCTGAGACCCCCCTGCAGGGCTGAGCCCAGCCCTGGGCTCCCAGAAAAAGGACCTGGAGCTGCTGGACAGAGTCCAGAGAGGCCATGGAGATGCTCCCAGGGCTGGAACCCCTCTGCTCTGGAGCCAGGCTGGGAGAGCTGGGGGTGCTCAGCTGGAGAGGAGAAGCTCCAGGGAGAGCTCAGAGCCTCTGCCAGGGCCTAAAGGGGCTCCAGGAGAGCTGGAGAGGGACTGGGGACAAGGGATGGAGGGACAGGGCCAGGGGTGATGGTTTGACACTGCCAGAGGGCAGGGATGGATGGGAGACTGGGGAGAAATTCCTCTCTGTGAGGGTGGGCAGCCCCTGGCCCAGGGTGCCCAGAGCAGCTGTGGCTGCCCCTGGATCCCTGGGAGTATCCAAGGCCAGGCTGCACAGGACTTGGAGCACCCTGGGATAGGGAAAGTGTCCTTGCCCATGGCAGGGGTTGGAACAAGATGATTTTTAAGTCTCCTTCCAAGTCAAACCCTTCTGGGATTGTCTGATTCCAGCAGCAGCAGGATGGGGCTGGCTTTGCCCAGCCTGGCAGAGGCTCTGGTGCTGCCCACATGGCCTCTCTGTTGTGGCTGCAGGGTGACAGCATCCCAAGGACAGCTTCCAGCCCTTCCTCACAGCAGCTCACCAGGCTCCTGTGTGGGACAGAGCTGCCTGCAGCTCACACCACATCCATCCTGCATCCTAACTGGGTGCCTCCCAGGGACTAATTAGGCTCAAGACCCCAATCAGTGCTTGTGGGTACATTTCAAGCTGCCTCCCACCGCGTCTATGAGATGAATCCAGCCCTTGGCTATTCAGATTTTGTTAATTGCAGCTATTCCAGAGGCACAACGGAGCATTTTTTATTCCTGCAGAACTGCGTGCAAGCAGGTGGATCCCATTACTGTCAACTGACAGCACCACATCCCTGCCCTCCCAACACCCCAGCTCCCACAGGTGGGAGCCTCCAGCTGCAAGGAGGAGGTGGGCTCCCAAAGGAGTTGTCTTCTACAACAAGAGAAAGCCTGGACATCTCCTGCTTAGCACAGGAGGTCTTGCTGACACTGTGCCTGACCTGTTCACTCAGCTGGAAATTGCAGGCTCACCTCTCTCCAGCTGGGAATGCACTTCCCTGCTCTCAGGGTAATGAAGTCCAGGTCCATAAAGCAACACACGCTGAGCTGGCCCTAAGTGTCCCCTTAGATCACCTTCCCAGGGCTTTTGTCCATCTACCCACAGGCCACTTAATTAAAAGTTAATTTTTCCCTCAGCAGTCCTTGCTAAGCCGGGGCAGAGGGGAGACTGGAGCAGGGGCTCCTCCAGGGCAGCCTGGGGCAGGGCTTGCTTTGGCCTGAATAAAGCTGTGCTTTATTCACTTTGGCCATGATTCCCCTGGATTGGGTGCTTGAAGTGGCTCCTGGATGGAGCTGGGAGGGTTATTCTGGTTTTCTTTTGCAGTGTAGACCCATTCTTCCAGGAGACATTTTTACCAGTTCCCAAGTGTTAGAATCCTGGAAACTTAGATTTTAAGATTTTAGTATATAGTGATACATGGGGCAAGACAGAAGATTTTAAGTGATGTCTAAGTCCTTCCTCTTCACCTTCTTCTTCCTTCTTCTTCATGAATTTAAGTAGTTTTCTATAATTAGATAATAAAGTCCGCATTGCGGACTTCAAGTAGTTAGTTATTAAGTTTAAAGTAAAAATAATTTAAGTAGCATTTCACAATTGAACAAATTTTCCTTAAAAAGACTTTCTAGAGATAAAAAGGCGCTCCATTTTGCACCTTTTAAACTAGAAGTTATACAAAACTCATAGCTTGTAAGACTATAATATAAATAAAAGTTAAAAAACCTCTAAGTCCAAACTTTGTCTCTCGTACTATTAATCCCAATCTTAACAAAAAAAAAACCAACAAAACATAACTGTCAAACCCAAGGATTTGGGCTCATTCCTACATCCATGAGAGCACTCCAGCTGAAGGAAGGTGGCAATGGAGCTCTGCTCTAAGTCCAGAGCCAGGAGAGGCAGTGATTTACCCTGGGGGGGTGGAAAACAAAGGACAATGCCCCGGAGAGCTGAACAAGGCAGAAACAACAAAATCCACCTCCTCTCTTCACTTATCCCACTTCACACCCATCCCAGCACTTCTCCTCTGTCCTTTCCCTGCTCCAGCATTCCCAACTCCATCCCCTGGATGGGTTCCTCCATCAGGGTCCCCGTGGGTGGCACATGGGGGCTCCAGCTCGGCTACTGCTCCGTGTTTGGGGGCTCTTTGTGAACGTTGGCTGCAAAGGTTCCATCAGGCTGCCTTGCCTTCATCACATCAAGTAAAGGAACACATCCATCTTCTCCCTCTCTGCACAGCAGCCCATGGAAATCGGGCTGAGGAGCTTTAATCAAGCTGTGGAAATCATTGGCATCTTGTGGGTTTCTTATCTTCTTTTTCCTGTTAGAGCTGGGATCAAAGCTCGGGAGACGCAGTGCTCGTGTTCGGACTCATGTCCACCAATTCCATCTATAGGAGTATCACAAGTCATGAGGTCCCACCGACAAGGTAGAAAACGGCTCTGTCTCTTTCCAAGGTCTTTTAAACACAAACTGTGCAGTTATGAAATGACACCTAGATTATTTTACTTTTAACCCAATAGCCAACCACCCATTATCCACAATGCGGATTTTTCTACCTAATTACAAAATACCACCCAGACCCATGAAGAAGGTGAAAGAAGAACTGAGTCTACACCCTAAATCCTCCATCTCATCTTATATTACTATTTACTATATACTAAAACCTTAAACCCTAAGTTTTCTAACCTGTGATATCACACACTTCTATTCAAACTCCACCCCCACAACCCCAGTGCTGTCACTCAATTTTGGGAGCTGTTCCACAGCCTCAGGTCAGTGCAGTGTTTGCTTGGGGGTCAGTGCCTGGCAGCACAGAGAGCCTGAAATTCTCAGTGCCCAGGGTTCCAACAGCATCTCATGAAGAGAAACCCTGGGGGAGAAGACAAACCCTGTGGGGTGTGTGGCAGGGTTTGGGGGCTGCAGGGGGGACTTTTTCAGAGGAGATGCCAGAGCTTTTCACTAAGATCTGCACTGGTGATGCCTTGGAGTGGCCACTTGGAACAGAGGCCAGAGTTAGAGAATAAAGTGTGTGTTTATTAAAGGTCTTTAACAGATGCACCTCGGGCAGTCAGAGCCTCCCAGAGGCTGCACCCAGGATGGACGATGGTCACGAGTTTTTCACACAATTATAAGTTTGGTCTGTTGGCATATCAGGGGTTAATCCTCCAATTACAGCTTCAGGTAATGAAGTCACATTCCCCCAGTTTGCTCCTCCCCAATTCACTTATGTTTATACTTTTCGGGGCCTGAGGCTGTTGGGTGTCCTTGGTTTCCAGGCCCAGAGGGATTGTTTTGTCTGACCAGAGTGTGAAAACAGTTAACTACACTTCATATGGAGCTCAGAGTTATGCACTAGTGCTGCACAGGATTTCAAAAATATAAAGGCTGAAATCTTAAGGCATCACTGCCAGCAGCTCCTCTGGGATAATGTATTTAAGGGAGAGCCCTGAACCTTCACAAGAGCCCAAACTCCCCTCTGTACACTGCAGATGTTTCGCAGCTGGACGCCAAAGGAACAGGGGAAGGCATCAGTACCCAAGGGGGGCGTGGAGCTTCTGAAGCCAATGTTGCACATTTAATCAAGACAAAACAATCCCTGTCACTCTTCCGAGAGTGGCAGCAAACATCCCCAGCCTCACAGGTGAGCAGTAATCTCAATAAAGTCACGCTCCAGTACCTTCTCCTTAGCCCTGCTGAAGAAACATCCCTTATTACAGAGCTCACACACAGGATATGACATCCCCCCTCTCCTAAACCTCAATATTGCCCCAAAAATTAATATTTTCTTCAGAGATTAAGCCCAGGTACTTGCAAGAGCACTTTAAAAAAAAAAAAAAAGACAACAACAAAACAACCCCCCCCCAAAAAAAATTTAAAACCGTACTCCCACAAGTATGATAAAAATATTAAAAATAAGCAATATTCCCACAGCAAGAAGCCAACACTTTTTGAGAACAATTTTTGAGACTCCATCCAGCAGTCCCACTATGGATCCTCACCTCCCAGCTCAAGGCTGCATTTCCCAAGGATCTATCAACTCCTTGGAAAAGGAGCCACCAACCCAACCCAAGCTCAACCTAACAGGAAGAAATTCAAACATTTTGCCTCGTACGAGGTTGGAGGTTTTTAGGGAGGAGCAGATCTGAGACTCAAGAGCAGCCTCTAGTTTCAAAGGCCAGTACTGTGCTCTGCCCTGGACCCTCCCCAGCTCCAGGAGGTTTGCTGGCCTCAAAGGGTGCTGCTGCCATTCTCTTGGAAGCAAAGCTCCTTTTTGTAGCGGTCCTTCCATGTTATTTTAGCAGCTGCTGTCTTCCAAGCTGCCGGAGGAAGAGATTAATGCTTTAATTATCCCATCTGAAAGCTGGGAGGCTGAGCCTGTGGATGGTATACGGCACTGACTCCTGGCACTTGTGGATCTAGAGGGACTACACACTAAAATTGAGCTGGAATCCAAGTGAGGAATAAAAGTGGAAAAAGAAGTAAGACAGCAATCAGAATAATGTACTTTTAATGCCCAATATCTCACAACCAGCTGGGGCTAGAAATTAAAGCTTCCTGCTAGTTGGAAGTGGGGGTTCCTGTCTTGCAAAGACTTTATCTCTCCCTCCTCCATCCCTGGAGTTGCAGGACGTGGCGGATGCTGAAGTTTCCTGCCTTTGCCCCATGCTCTGGAAGACACCTGCAGGCACCTGATCATCCTCCTTGCTCTCCCAGACAGCTCAGGGGTGCATCCAGATGCTCCTGCATCCCTTCCTTGGACACAGCCAGCTACCCCACAGGGGTCTGCTGCATCCCCAGTGTAGACAAGGGTCTAGGGGAGGACAAGCGAGTTGGATTCCTTCATTTTCCAGCAGAAACGCCTCCATCTCCCGTGGCAGCTCCGGGGCTGGCTGATGGCACAGCTGGAGCATCATCACTGCTGGTTCTGCATCCCTGCCACCTCTGCATCCCTGCTGTTTTCCTGTTTCCCTGCTCTCCTCTTCCACTCCTCATTTTTCTCCCTCTGCCTTCATTCTCTCACCACCTCAACCTATTTTTCTCTCCTTCCCTGCTCCCCACCACCCCTCTCCCTGCTCCCCCTCCCTCCCACTTAGGAGGAGATCAATATACTGGGAATGCTGACTAGGGAATTAAATCCAGCCAGCCTGTCTCTTTGAGAGACCTCTCACTAATCAGCTTGGAAGGATTCCTATTCCCCCCTCCACTCGAGAGAGAACCTGCGACGAATTCCTCCATCCCTGGTTCCTGTCAGCCTGCACACAAGGAGGCAAATGCCTCTCTCATCTGCTCTGCACTCGGCTTTTCTCCTCCATGTCTGCATCAAGGAGGTTGGAGGCAATAGCAGCACTACCTTGCCTGCTTCTATTTTCTGTCTGAGCTGTGATCCCGACTGGAACGCTGTCCGTGAGTGAGTAATTCCATCCTCTCAGCTGTGGGCTCCGTCTGTAGCACGTGGGGCTTCTGTGTTTTGGCACGTCTCGTCTCAGAGCACAGCTGAGAAGGAGAATGGTGCAAATCAGCCTTTTCAGGGGCACATTTATCGTCCTCTGTGTCTGTCAGATGAGGAGTTTCACAGGAATTGTGCTCGTGGCTGTGCTGCCGTGCCTGCCTCGCTCGGGGTTGGCCTCTGCCTCGCTCTGTCGGAGGGGATGTTCAGGCAGAGGCTCCCCAAAAACCGAGGGCAGGGCAGAGGATGGAAACCAGGCAGCCCCGCTCACACAAAGCTCTCCAAACCCAGCCTCAAACTGCAAAGGTTCTGCCATAATGGCTAAATCCTGTCTGGATTTGTCCCACAGTGATTTCTGCAGCTCTAAAATCTGCTTGTTTGACCCCAAACTACAGCTGACACATCCCACTGCCTTTTCCAGCTGTTTTTTTTATCAGAGAGTTCTGAAAAGGTTCGGTTGGGAAATGTCGAAATGTTTCTTTTTGACATTTCTGCTTCCTGACATCCCTGAACTGCAATGTTTAACTTGGGTTTTTTGGGCTCAATCAAAGCATCAGGTTGGGATTTGTTTCCTGCAACACAGGAGAAACACGGATACACAACAAGGGATCTGATGACCGAGATGGAAACCTGGCCCGTGAGGCCCACGATCCAAAATATGATCCCCTGGGCACAGCAGAGGGATTCACACATCAGTATTCAACTAAAGGAAAATTTGGGCTTGCTTTGATGAAAAAAGCTGTACCAATTTCAGCTGCCCAAAGCTGATCTCGCTAGAGCCCTCAGAGCAAAATAATACAGAACGGGGGGGAACACCGAGTCCTCATAAACATAATTAAAAACAAAAGTCAATTTTGTAGCCTCCCAGTGTTCCTCAAACAGCCAGTCCCATGAGCAGCCCAGCTAATGAAGCCTGGCTGCCTATGGATCGGTGTCTCACGGCTCAATTCTCTGATGTCTAATGAGGTGCAAGCTCTGATCAAAGTTTTCCCCCACCGTTGGGGAATTCATAACAATACTCTCATCTGGGAGCACGCTCATCCTCCGAGGCTCACAGGATGAGCCGCTGCCTCTCCTCCCACAGCTGCTCTCACTGGGCGGTTTCTCAGCCCCCTCACCAAAGCTGCCTACACCAAACCCACAACCTGTGGGTGCAAGCTGGTTGGAAAACATCACAGTTGCTCACACAGAGCCCCAGGGAACCTGCTTCCCCAAAACTCCAGCTCTGAAGAGTTTGCCAGAGGCTTCCCAGTGCTGCAAGGTGGGCACTCGAGTCGTTCATACGAGAAGGGAATGTGCAAACAGTGATGGGCAGATCGTGATCGAAGAGGGAGCAATGGTTTTAAACTAAAAGAGGATGGATTTGGATTAGTTATTAGGAGGGAATTCTTCCTTGTGAGGATGGGGAAGCCCTGGCTCAGGTTGCCCAGAGCAGCTGTGGCTGCCCCATCCCTGGCAGTGTCCAAGGCCAGGTTGGACAGGGCTCTGAGCAGCCTGGGATAGTGGAAGGTGTCCCTGCCCACAGCAGGGATTAGAACTGGATGAGCTTTAGGGTCCCTTCCAATGCAAATCCTTCAGGGATTCTGTGTTACAGCAGCAGGACAGAGCCCTCCTAATGAGAACCTGGTGCCTCCCCAACATGGATCCAGCATTTGTGTCACCCCCTTCTCTCCTAGAGCCACAGGCAGCAGGAAAGCTGGAGAGGAGGACACCAAAAAAGATTTGAGGTGTGTGGGCGGAGGAGAGATGCTGTTTGGTCCGAGGGGAGGCAGGCAAGGAGCTGTAGGAGCTCACCAGCTGCTGGTCCTTTATTATAACAGAGGATCACGACTGATGCAGAAGTAATTTCCGTGCATGGCTGCCTACGCAGGATGCAAGTGAAGTGAACCAAACTCTGCGCCAACATGTGTACGACTACGCCTGTGCGCTTAAACATGCATGCAAACAAGCTCTGCTCCTCCAAACCCTCCCATAGGCTCATCTCTGCATCCAAATGAAGCAAAAATCAGTGTTTACCAGCATTTCTAGAGCTCACTGACAGCCAAAATACAAGATTTCAGCTGTTGAGGCCCTCCAAGGATTATCGTGTTTGTAGTGCTCGGTTTTTCATCAGCCTTTTCAGTGGCTGGCAGAGATGTCAGAGGCAAGCGAGCCTGAGCAGGGCAGGACACGCCGTGCCTTGATGTGTGCCCAGCACAGATGGGTTCAAACAGGCCAGCAGAGTCTGTGCAAGCCCCAGCAGCTCAGGAGAATCTCAGCACACCAAGGGACAACAGAAAGGGAATGGAAACAGGGCTTTCCCCAGTCACAGCCCCAGGTCTGTGTCACGAGTGAGAAGATGCACAAAGCAGTGGGAAGATGCAATTCCCTGCTCCATCATTCCCTCCAAACCCAGCTCACAGGGATGTGGGCCACAGGTTAGCAGCTGCTAGCATGCTAAAATCTCTCCGCCCCAGAAATGTCAGGCCCACACAGGGACATTGCTCTGGTATCATTTAAAGAATCCCAGCATGGTTTGGGTTGGAAGGGACCTTAAGGATCATGTCCTTCTACCCACCTGTCATGGGCAGGGACACTTCCCACTAGAGCAGGTTGCTCCAAGCCCTGTCCAACCTGGACTTGAACACTTCCAGGGATGGGGCAGCCTCAAACCAACCACTCTGGGGTTGTTTGGTGACAACGCCCTGGTGAGATGCCTTGAGCACAGCTCAGGAGCTCAGGAGCTCACTGCTGCAGGGGGCTGCATGCCTTTGGCTCAATACAAAACAAACTGAATGCCCAACCTGTGGCATCAGGCCAGGCTGAGAGGTCAGGGGGAAGCTGTCACTGCCAAGGCACTGGCGTGGGATGAAGGGATGTGCCAGCCCTTCCTGCTCCAGCCAGGGCCACAGATGCTGGAGTGCCCAGCCAGAGGGGCAGATTGCTCTGCCCTGATGGGAGATGGCTGCGCTCCTGCTCTTTGGGTTGGCAGCCTCAGCCGGTTTCCATCCCTGCAGTTCTGTGTGAGCTGAGCGCCAGAGCCCAGCCAGCACTCAGTGCCCCACACTCAGTGCCCTCACAGACCCCTCCTTGCAGCCAGGGCTGCTCCCCATGCCAAGGAGTGCTGAAGGAGGCATTAGTGCTGCCACCCCAGCTGCCAGCCGGGGGACACCTCTGAAACAGGCATCACACTTGACCCTCATCCTCTCCTTAATTACCAGCGCGGGTATTAAATTGCAGCCTTTTATTCATGGACAGGTGTGTGTCTTTGTCAGAGGTCCCTGCTTAAATCATCCACCTCGTCTCCAATAACAATGTTAATGATGCTCAGAGCCAGCGCTGGACTGTAAAACATATTTCCCTGATGTTTGTTCAATAATTCTCTGAGAATTAAAAACATCTATTACTGGCTGCAGGATGCTGAGAGGCCCCTGGAGCAGAGACCAGGCTGTAACTCACCAGAGGGGCTCCTCTGATGCTGCAGATGCCATTATCTGAGTCCCAGGCTCTGGCACTCCAGGGCATTTGACTCAGTACCAAGGTGTGGGCACAGCAGCACAGCCACAGCACAGCATTGAAGGTTATCTGCCACATCCACATCCCTGATGTGCTCCAGGAGTGCTCATGGGACACAACATCTCCAGCTGCCTTTTATCACCCCACTACCATCGTTGGCAGTGTTGTTATCCCAAAGCACTGGGGCCATGTCAAGGCTCCATTTGCCAAAACATCCCAAAGCCAGTGTTCTTGCTCCGCATCGCTCACAAACTCAATGAAAAAAGGAAGGAGAAAAGTTGCTGAGGGAAGGAAAGCATGGAAGGAGGGAGGATGACACTGTGCCACTCGGTGGCACTGCAGGAAACAAGCCCAGGTGTCCCCAGCTGCATCACCACACTGCTAAAAATACCCACTCACTACTCAAGCCTTCAGCCACAGAGTGTGTGAAAAAGCTGCCTCGACAGAGACCGTGCCACAGAATAGTCCCCATGCCTGTCATGACTTCTGGCAGCTCGGAAATGTTGTTTCTGGAAAAATATTTATCCTGTTAATGAAGCCGAGGCAGCAGCGGAGGCCCCAGAAGGTCAGAGCGGCACTCACTGCAATCAACTCCCTTCACAGAGCCCGCTGAATGGGGCTCTGATTGCAGATGCCAATCAGAGCACTCAATTTTCCCTGCCTATTTGGGAATTAAAACATAAAGGCCCTTTCCCAGACACTGCATTTAGGGGTGGTTTATATAACATAATCTTGTGGGCAGAAAGCCAGATGGATTCGGAGGGTGGGATGCTGGAGTTGAGTGACTCCATGAAGATAGAAAATGCATCTTAAGACACAGGCTCCACGGAAAGTTAGAGAAGGAGTTGGGCACTGCTATCCATGGAAATACCCCTGGAATCACCCGGAACCTCCAGGACACAGGGTTTTCCTGCAGCTGCCTCAGGACTGAGCTGTTTCCAATGGCCACCAGCCAAAATGCAGGCTGCCGGTTTGGTTCTGCTGCCTGTTATTTTTAATTATTATTGGTATTTCTGAGCATCTTTGCGTCTCACCCAAACAATGAGACAGTTGGATGATCAGCAGGCAAGAGGAGAAATGAAAACAAACTAATCCAGTCCTGAAAAAAAAACCCCGCTTCCGATCGTAAAATTCACAACGCTCAACGGCTGCGGAGCGCCTGGACTCGTCCCGCGGTAGGCGCTCACGATTTCCATTTAAATCATCAGAATTAAAGAGCAGTACGAGTTAGAGCATCTGTCTCAAGATTTCTGTGCCTTCCCGTGCCCCCATGAGCACAGCTGTTTGGATCAGAGACGGAGGAGGGAGCTACAAATTCACCAAAGGCTGATGGAAATTAGACGTGGGCTGGAAATTATCTGCCTGCGCACTCCCAAGTGCAGGGGGATGAGATGTCACCACACTGAGCTGTGCCCCCAGGGGAGACTGAGGTGACAGGGATGTCACCTTTTGCCCAGGGAAGTGGTGGAATCATCATCCTGGGAGGTGCTCAAAAGGAATGTGGATGTGGCACCTGTGGACATGGGTTGGCAGCACTGGAGAAGGGTTGGATTCTTAAAGGGATTTTCCAACCCTACTGATTCCATGACAGCACACAGAGTACCAGCCTTTCACCTTTTCCAGGCTTTTTAGCAGAATTCAAAGAAAAGTCGAGCAGGAAAACATGTCAGGTCGCTACTCACTCAGGTGGGATTCAGGAGATGGAAGGGAGACATTCCAGAGCTGGAATGCCAGCTTCAGCTGGACACTGGACTGATCCCCCTGCATCCTGGGCTAGGAGCCCAGGGCAGTGTGTGTCACCCCTTTGCCGAGCCTGTCCCTGCTCCTTGCACACTCAGAGGATGTATTGGTAAGCAGGCACTGATCAAATCACTTGGGATCTTTTCCCTTTGGCTCAGGTGTGGAGTTTTTCCTCATTTTACTCTTAAATCAGGAAACTCCTCCAGCTCTTTTTACCCTGAGGAAGTGAAGGAGCTGAAGGCAAAGCTTCTCCAGGGTAGGCAAAGCCACCCAGGGAGCCTGAGGCCATCCCTGGGTTGGCTCTGATGTGGGATATGGGATGACAAGATGTCCAGTGCTCGGACAAGAGCCACCTTGTTGGGAGGAGAAGGAACAGTGAGGGTGGTGTCCCAGCTCTCAGTCTGGGGACACCATGGGGCTGCCTCAGCAATCCCCACATCCCAGCTGGAACATGGGAATGTGGCAGCCTCCTGTGTGTGTAACCCACAGGGACACATCCAACCCACCCATCATTTCCATCTTCCTCTTCACACACACACAGAGGGCAGAGAGGATGTGAGAAGGGAAAGAAAAAAAGAAAAATCCCAAGGAAATAATCCTGCTCCCTCCAGATTTCCCCTTTCCCCCATAAAGCCTCCCTGCTCAAGCTCATGTCAGTGCACGGGTTGTGCACCTCAGAGCTGCTTTTTACAGCTCTGCTTTGGTGACAGCACAACACAGCCATTCCAAACCCCCCACGGACCCTCCTGGTGTGTTTCTGCTCATTCATTCCCTTCCCTCACAGCCCACCGGAGAACACATCTGCTCCCTGATCTTGCCACCACATGGAAATGCTGCTCTCAAGTGCCTCTACTCCAAAACAAGGCTTTAATTACAGGAGAAGAGAGCCCATCAGATCTCTTAATTTAGCCTCACTTCTTATTAATTAAACCACAAGACATTTAAAGTAGGAAAGTGTTGGTGGGCAGCTGAAATCAGCCCCCCGGTGGTATTTTGGGAAGGTAAAGGATCCTCACAGCCCTCGATTCCTGCCCCAGGAGCTGGAATGAGCAAAGTTTAGCTCCAGCTATTTTTGTGCAACTAAATGTCACCAATATGTGGCTGCCAGTAGGGAGCAGCACGACGGCTCTTTAAAATACTCCAGGGAGCACGGAACAGCACTGGAGAAGTGCCCCTCTGGATCCTGGATCCCTCCTGGGTCCCCAGGATATGCGGCACATCCTCCCAGCAGCCCTAGAGCTGCCCCTAAAGCAAGGCCAGGAGAGCTGCAGAAAGGCACCTCACACCATAGCCCAGCACCCTCCTTGGGGGTGGGATGGCTGCTCCAAAGGTGCCCTGACAGCCACAGGAGCTGACACATTTCCCAGCCTGGCATGATCCACGTGGCACTCGGGATCTCTGAGCCGCTGTTTGTGCGTGGGTACGGGAGCGTTTCTATCTATCCTGGCTACTCATCCAGCGAGCAAATATCCCCTGCCTGAAGCAGCCTCTGTGTGTGCAGATACCAGCGAGACCCACCAGAAGAAGGATGAAGGAAAAAAAAAAATTAAAAAATCCAACCCGAAACCCAAAGCCTTCCTCCGGCATTCATCATTTTAATTAGCGGAGCTGTGCCTGGAATCTCAATGGGAGATTACACCATAAAGAGAGCCAGGCGGAATAGCACAAGTGGCTCCTCTCACTTCAGCAATGAACGGAGCTGCCTGTGAAATTATTAGGAATATTATGTGTCCCATTTCCAGACCAACACGCACATCCTGGGGGCTCCAGGCCAGCAGCCGGGATGGTTTCAAGCCGAATGTCATTTCCAGCACCGGTGTCCTGCCAAATCATTCACCCTCAGGGCTTCGTCCTTCATCCCAATCTCCCTCTTCACCCACCCAGACTTCCTTTACTGTGCCCCTGACATGGAATAAGAACATTGGAAAGTGAAGGAGGCTTCCAGCACAGTCAGCCCCACGGCACTGAGTTGCCTGCATGTCACACACACAGCAGGTATCATCCATATGGATATACCAAGTAAATTAACAAATACACAGACACCAATCGTCCATGACCTAAATGTCCTCAGATAGTCATAAAAATAATGGGAGTACATAAAAACTTGCTCCCTTTTCCTTGCAGTTGCCTCTTTCTCTCTTACAAGGGTTAAAAACTTCCTCTGTGGAGATTAAAGCCATGATTTCACATTAAATATGCCACGAGCTGGGAATGCACAGCCCTGACTATTTGTGCATCTGCTCCAAGCACAGGCAATCCTAAGGGACCACTTCTGCTGGCCGTGAGGGAGAGATAACGGGATGGCAGCACAACCCCACATCCAGCATTCCCTGCAAATTGTTATGACCCATCCAACTGCCTGAATAAATAGGTAGCGAACAGGAAGCTAAAGAATCACCCCAATTTGTCTCCCCTAAAAGCCTGCATGCTGTAACCTCATTTCTTTATTCAAGGCGCCTTGGATTGTTGTACAGAGACACTGCTCTGCCTCCGTGAGTGGCTTTGGAGCTCTTACCCTATCCTTGAGTGGAAGTTACTGGAGGAAGGAGCGTTCCAGGCACGCGGCGTTATCGCTCCGTGCTGAATTGGAGGGTACAAACGCGTTCGCATCCACTCGGTGTTCCGAGGATGAAAGAGAAACAAGGCAGCACCGGCTGCAAATGCAGCCAAAAGCCCCTTCCGGGGTTAAGAATTCCAAGGGTGGCGTTGGAAGGAGTTAAAGCTGCTCCGTGAGTTTTCACACGCTCGTGCGGGGCGTTCGGGAGCTTGGCTGGCACCTCCAACAGAAGCGCCAACGCGCCTCGAGGCAGCCTGGTGCTCCAGGCACATCCCAGGCTCCGGCAGCATCCTGGGCAACCTGGTGTTCCAACAACATCCTGGTGTCCCAGCAGCATCCCAGAGAGCCTGGTACCCCGGGAACATCCCAGGGCAGCTCCCACAGCACCCCTGGCAGGATCTCCAGGGCAGCCTGGAGCTCTGGCAGTGCCTCCACCCCCTCTTTGCTAGGCAGTGGGGGAAGCCATCTACTCCCTAAAAAACCTCCAAACGTGATGGTGGAAATGCAAATTGGAGCTAGTTCTGCTTATTAAAGCAGTTCCCCGGCAGAGAGGACATTCCAGGAAAAGCCGGAGATGATGAGTGCAATTTGTAGATCGTTATCGCTCCAGTAAAATCAGAGAAACTTTAAAACAATTGGAAATGTTGAGTTTAGACCATCTCCCCTTGGGATATAATATATGCTTTAATGCTGCTGTGTGTAAGTAACGCTGGAACTGCCAGCAGTGATACATTCCCACCGCGGAGAATGGAGCCGGGATCTGCGGCTGTGGAAACAAACCCTCCCAAACCAAAGGAAAGGCATCATTAGCCAGAGGCAACGGTGCTTTCATCCTCCCCTGGGGCGGAGAAAAGCCACCTCTGTCCCCTGCAGCCACTCTTTGGCAGCACCTAAGTGATGTTCCAAGATTTTAAAAGACTTATGGGAGGAACCAGAGGTGGGAAAAGCCTCGGGGACCTCCCACAGGGAAGGCAGGGGCTAAGTAAGGTAAGAGTGATGCTTTAGGATTTTAGCTTTTCTATTTTTCATCTATTTGTAATCCTGCAGTTCTTTAGTGTATAACCCTAAACTCCACACACAGTGTGAGCTGCTGCTTCCCCATTTTGGGCAGACACAACAATTCCTCTCCAGGCCTGGCAGTCAAGGACACCTCACTGCCCCAGGCCCCAAGAGATGGAAACAAAAGTGAGTTGGGGGCAGCAAACTTGGGGTCAATGACTTCATTACCTGAAGCTGTAATTGGAAGATGAATCCCCAATGTGCAAATGGCCCAAACTGATCCAAGTGTGCAAACCCGTGCCCATTGTCCATTGTGGGTGTAGCCCCTGGGGGGCTTTGTCTGCCCTAAATGTACCTGGAGGCCCTTCAATAAATAGAATGGCTTTTTATTCTCTTAAGTCTGTCTGGCCTCTGTTTTTACATAGTCCCAACAAAGTGTCAAGATGAAGAGTTTGACCCTAAACTGAGAATTTATTCAGAGGCAGAAAAAGCTTCTCAGCACAGGACCTTGTCTCGCTCCAACTCTTCCCACTCAGTGCTTGCCACGATCCTCCAACCTCTGCACATCCACAAAAAACACATCTCTGGCCTGAAGCCAGGCTGGAGCAGCTAAGAGGACTCAAAACCCACATCCCTCTGCCTCCACACGCGGTCCCTTGCCCCGATTAAAGCCGTAATACCCAATATCCATCCACTGAAACGCAATCAGCGAGGGCAGGTCGAGGCTTGGCGAGCCTGGAGCTATTTAGGAATGATAACGGGAAGGATGCCCACCTGCCTTTCCAAAAGCAGGCCCGTTAAACCACGGGGAGAAGGGATGCTCACAGACGATGGCGGCTCTCCCATTGTCTCATAAATATTTAACGGGAAGCGCTTTGGAAAGAGGAATGTTATTAAGGCTGGTGTCGTCTGTGGCTCCAAATGTGGCCATACATCAGACGTTGCCAGTCTGGTGTGTAAAACCCTCTCAGAGCAGCCGCTGGCAAAGCAGTTTCTTCAGGGTGGGAAAAAGAAAAACAACTTAGAAAAAGGGGGGGAAAAATAAGGAAAATAAAGTAAAATTAGGAGTTGTGGAGCCCTAGGGAGCTGCGTGTGAATGTTTGAGCAATACCCTACCAATAGATCAGACCTTCACAATCACCTCCAGCCACACAGACAGCTCCAAGAGCGGGGAAAAGGGGGAGGGGGAAAGGCAAATCCCAGTCAAACAGAATGCTTTGGCTGAAAAGCAATCCTTGGCAGCAATTTTGAGCATAAACACATTGTTGGCTGTTATTTTTTCCCTCCTGCAATGGCAAATTAATACTTTTACTGCTTCTGAAGGTGCTCTAATAACATTTATTCCAGCACTTTACACTTTATTAAGATGCTTTTGACTTCTTTTGGGTCCTGGTTTTATTTTGCTTTGGACTATTGATATAATTTCTTTCCTCACCACCTTGATGACCCCAGAGGGATGGAAAAAGCCTGTTCCAGCTGAGAGTGAATCCATCTAAGGCCCTCTCCTGCAGGTTAAGAGCCAGACTGGGCTCCCACTCACTTTTTGGAGCATCCAGGAATCATGGAGCAAACCAAGCTCCTGCTTGTTGAAGCCAGTAAGTTTTTCCAATACTGGGGATCAATCCCAGAGCAGTATCCTGCCTCAAAATACGAATTTTAGTTCATACCTTTAGAGCTCTCAAGCTTCTCCCTCTTTGCTGCTGGTGCCCCCATGTTGCCAGCAGGGATACAAGGATTAAAAACAAAATGATCCAAGGACACACAGCCTGGAGGAGCCCAATTCTGTTTGCATCCTGATGCTAAAATATCACCTCATCCCCATAATATCCTTCTGAACCACACAGAATTTGCCAGGTGTTCCTTTCCGTTCCAAACCATCGATAATTCCTTTTATTAGGCTTCCACAACCTGGTTCCCCACTCTCACTGCAAAATCAGGGATAGTTACAGTGGCTGTTGCTCATTGACCATCTGAGCAATGACTTATGAAGTGTATTTGAATAGGAAATAGGACTATTAAGGCACTTGGCAATATGGCAGGAGCAAAAGCAGCTCATCAGTTCATCATTTGGTTTAAAAAAATATTGAAAATTATTTTCATTCCCTAATTATCATAATGAAAACCTGGGGAAGGGATGTGTGTGTGGAAAGGATGGAGCGCTGCTGGGATGGGCAGGGAAAGGGATATAGAAATTCTCCCCCAAAAAAGTGGTGAGACAACCCTGAGTGCAAAGGCTGGGGGGTGGATCCTGCATCTTCCTACCCCAAATACCCTCAGCACCTGCAGCAGGCAGCTGGAGAGCCCCTGTTCCACATGGAAACCTCTGGAACATCCAAGAAATCCCAGGAAACATCACTGAACAATGAGGATGGCGTGAACCAGGGCTTGCTCCCTCCTCACCCATTTTCCATGCCTGCACCCCAAAACACCATTGCTGCCCTCATGATCCCAAAGCAGGCTCAGTCAACCCCAGTCCTGCTTGTCAGTCCCGAGTTCATTTAATCCCTGCATGTGTTTAATTCCCTACACTCTGGCATTTCCCTCCTCTATCACTTTTCACAGCCTGTCAGTCCCAAAATCCTTTCCCGAGCAGCCACATGCCACAGCTACTTAGGAATTACGCCAGCTCCAGCAGTCATTAGGCACTTCCCATGTCCTACATGCAGCTGTGAACATTCCCGCTGCCGAGACTCGCTCCGACAACGGATCAGCCGCGAGCCGTGCGGGGAGGTGAGCAGGGATGGCACCTGCCATCATGCTCCTGCCTTCAGAGCTTTTAGGTTGTTAATGTCGTGAGCTTTTTCCTTCATGTTTCTGAAGTTTCCATTTGTTCTCTCTGCTTGAGGAGTTTCAGCATCCAAGCCATTGCCCGTTTATCCCACCATGCTGAAGGGGATTCACCCCTCACCCACAAGGCATCCACCCCTCTCCCCCCTGGAGTTACAAGAGATAAAGAAAAACATCTCAACTGCTTTCAACAGATGAAACACTTTTTTGGTTACATAACCCAAGACACCTCGTCTCCTGCTCCAGAGAAAACTCTCCTTCCAGTTTTTCCTGGGCAGCCAGAGGTGCTGGCAGCTGCCTCCCGGGCTAGACACACCATCGCTCTGATTCCTTCTGCCAGGTCTGCAGAGGGGTTCAGATACCTGGAGATGCTGATCCAGTGCCTGGTGGCATTCCAGCACACACCAGCTGGAAAGGTGTGGAAACCCACAGGACATAAATGCCAGAACTCCTAGTGCCTCCATGTTCCCCTCTGTGCTACCACCACCTGTTTTAAAGGTTTTGTTGCTGAGTCCAGGGGTTCTCCTGTGTTCACAAATCACCTGTTTGGCTTTAGATGGTACCACAAGAGAAAATCATCTTGCCTTCCTTTTGGCCAACGTGTGTTGATAGTAAATCTCTGCATTTTATTTGGTTTTTTTAAACAATGAGTCATAGGATCCCTGAATGTTTCAAGTTGGAAAGGACCTCAAAGTTCATCTTGGTCCAAGGGATACCTTGCACTAGACTGGTTTAATAGAGGGAAACTGAGGCACACTAAGAAAATGGGACCTGCTCACCCATCACCCTGCAAAGAACCACTTTCCTGGCTGGGAATGTAACCATGAAAACCCAACAGAGGGGCGGTGGGAAAACTTCCCCATGCTCCAGCAGAGCTGAGACCCTCACCTCCCCAACAAACCCAATCCCATGGCAATTCCCATCCTGACAATCCCTGTTTTCCCCCCTGGACTCATTAGAAAAAGCCGTGAGGGCAGCAAGGGGAGATCAGCTCTCACCCTTCGCAAGGTCAACAAAAATCCCTCAAAATGTCATAGAGTTTTGCAAGTCCTAAATGAAGCAATTGCTTAATCTACCTGGGGGATTGCAGCTATTATATCCACTGCCGTAAACAAGGCTCAGCTCCCAAGGACCGCACCGGCGGAGAGGAGCCGAGGCTAAATTGACAAGTTGTCTCTGCTGCCCTTGAAACTCAATTTGCCATCGCTCACCTCATTTCAAATTAGCACAGAGAGAAACCTCGTCGGCCGAGCTGCTCTTTTGGGGCTCTTACACGAGATCCCTGCTTCACACACTGGTGGTTCGGGGGCTTATCCTGCTGCAACAGGAATAGGGAAAAACTGGAGATTAAATGCAGGCCCTCGGACATGGTCAAAGCTGCCTAAAGTGTTCAAGGCCAGGTTGGATGGGGCTTGGACAATGTGGGATAGTGGAAGGTGCCACTGATTGTGGCAGGGGGTGGAATGAGATGAGCTTTAAGGTCCCTTCCAGCCCAAAATGTTCCGTGATTCTATGAAATTGGGGAGAAATTCAGCCCTTTACCAACAAACCTACAAAAGGTGTGTACATCCCTAAAATCCTCCCCTGAAGACTTAAAAGGGATGAATAGAGAAGCAGAGCTCTGCACAGAGGTGGAGTTTATTCCTGCTCCAAGGCATCATCTGGGACTGTGCCGAATGCTCACAGCGGGTCGGGATGGCTCGAGGAAGAAGAGATCCTCCAGACTGGTGTGCAACTTTTTTTGAAAAGGGCCCTGAATAGAAACAGGCTCAAACCACATTTGCAACAAACGTGTTCAGCATCCAGGGAATTCGCTTTGTATTTTCAAAAGAGAAGTTTTCAATAGCTGTGATTTCAGGTGAAAGTTTCGTATCAGTGCTGGATGGATGGTATAAAATAAAAAAAATCAAAGGCAGTATTATTAACCTGGAGCCTGAAATGGTCTTGTTCTCATACCTCAACCTAGATCTGGTAGAAGCTGCTCCTGCCACCTGTACACTTGCACAAGGACTTAATGCCAACAACCCCCTTCCTTCAGAGGGATGGGGCTTATTCATGTGCTGGAACAGACCTGGTGGTCTGGGGACACCCTCTGCAACGGGATGGGGGATGCAGGGGCGTTAACACAGACATGCAACCACCAGAGGGGCTGCAAATGCCTCGCCAGTGCAACCACAGCCACATGTGACCTGCCCCAGTGCCTCTCCTGCTGTCACTTATGTGGGCTGGCAGTTATCCACCAACCCCCCTTTCCTCATGGAGGGGTTAAAACCTTGCTGTGATCTCCCTGGTTGCTCTCAGGAGAAGCACCGATGTGGGCTCGGTATTTCTGAGCCTGAGAGAATTTCAGCTTGTTAACTATTGCTAGCTCTTTTTCTAAGGGAAAACTTTCAACAGTTTTCTCTTCTTAAAACACCCTTCTCCTTTTCTCAAAACATTTTTAAGTGAGTAGTAGTTTTTTTTCGTAACAATCTTCCCTAGCTGTTGTTTCTTATTACTTAACTAATAGAAAGAAGTGTCAGTCTTACTAACTAATGAATAGCTTTTTTAGCAAAGCATGCTATATAAGAAACAAAAAGATTGTAAATAAAACCTTCAGATGTTCTCTTTGTCAAAACGAGAGTCAAACTATCTTTATTTCATATCCTACTGTGATAAACCAGCTTCTCTCACTTCCAGGAGGCTCCTGAGGTGCCCAAACCTCGCTCTGCAGCCCTTGGAAAGGGACACATCCACAGATCCTGCTGAGCTGCAAAGGCAGCTCCTGAGCCTCAGGGAAGGCTGAGTAGCCAAGCAAAGCAGGGAAAATGCATTACTAGGGGAAGATCTGGAGGGTAAGGATGCTGCTTCCTGCCTGTGAAAAACGAGGTTTATTATTTTTTTGGTAAAATTTAAGAAGTTTAATAAAAAGACAAGAGGAGACAAATAAAGTAAAGGGTTAAACAGCTGGGTGCTTGGCATTTAGCTAAGAGCACACTTACTGGGGGAAATTCTTTAAATACCTTCTTTATTATTTTAGCCTGTTGCATATTCATAGACTATTATGTATACTTATATATTTTTAAGACCTGTTAAGCATGGTTACATTTTGGGTCTGCTTTTTTAGAGCATGCATGTTTTTTGGTTGTGGTTTTATCACCACTTTTAGTTTGGGCTGTGGCCTATATTTTCTTCAGACAGCAGGTGCTGATAATTTGGTATATCAGTAACAGGGGTCTTCATCATATGTTTACTGGATGTTATCCTAACTAAACAGATAGTTCAACTGCAAGCATAACTATGTATTAGCTATCTCACTACTGTGTTTAAGCAAAAACATAAAAATTGTATCTTTACAGCAGGGTTATTTTAACATTAAACATATAACATTCATTATAATATTTGCGAAAAGCCAACTTTATAATATGTATTTATAATGCTGCCCTTGCCAGCTTTGTTCAGCACCGAACACAACCAGGCCTGGGGGCACCCAGTGCACCCAAATCCCTGCAGACCCCGCGCTGCGGCGGGACTGGTGTGACAAAGCTGTGTCACGTTTGGTCACCCACAGCACAAGGAGGGACAACGGGCCTGATGTGCCAGCCAGCTGCCCTCACTGCCTGCACAAAGGGGCCCTTGACAGCTGGGCCAGCCATGGCCTCGGGCCCTGGCGCCACGGCCTGCGCCACAGGCCGCACCACTGCGGGCAGCACGAGAGGCCTCATGTTCCCTTGTGTCCCTTGTGGTGTTCAGTTGTGCTCCCTTGTGCTCCCTTGTGCTCCCTTGTGCTCCATGTGTTCCCTTGTGTCCCTTCTGTTCCCTGTGCTCTCTTGTGCTCCCTTGTGCTCCCTTTGTGTTCCCTTGTGTCCCCTTGTGCTCCCTTCTGCTCCATGTGTTCCCTTGTGTCCCTTGTGGTGTTCAGTTGTGCTCCCTTGTGTTCCCTTGTGTCCCTTGTGTTCCCTGTGCTCTCTTGTGCTCCCTTGTGCTCCCTTTGTGTTCCCTTGTGTTCCCTCCTGCTCCCTTGTGTCCCCTTGTGCTCCCTTGTGTTCCCTGATGTTCCCTTGTGGTGTTCCCTTGTATTCCTTTGTGTCCCTTGCTCTCCCTGGTGCTCCCCTGTGTCCTGTTGTGCTCCCTTTGTGTCCCTTGCGTTCCCTTGTGTTTCCTTATGCTCCCTTGTGGTGTTCCCTTGTGCTCCCTTGTGTCCCATTGTGTCCCCTTGTGCTCCCTTGTGTTCCTTTTTGTCCCCTTGTGTCCCCTTGTGCTCCTTTGTGTCCCCTTGTGTTCCTTTGTGTCCCCTTGTGCTGCTTTGTGTCCCCTTGTGTTCCTTTGTGTCCCCTTGTGCTGCTTTGTGTCCCCTTGTGCTCCTTTGTGTCCCCTTGTGTTCCTTTGTGTCCTCTTGTGCTCCTTTGTGTTCCCTTGTGCTCCCTTGTGCTCCCCTGTGTTCCTGGGGTGGGAGGGGGATAAAGAGCCACTGTTGGCTGACCCGTGCCCGCCAACAACCTGCCTTTCCCACCCCCAGATCTGTGACTGCCCTGACCCCCCAACAGCCCACTGAGAGGGGACACCAAGGGTCATGTGGATGCTGAAGGAGGCAGGTACCAAGCTCAGGTCTGTGATTCAGGCTCCCCAGGATACCAGGAGAGCAGCACAAGCACTTCCCTCCAACATCACGGCTTTGACGATTGTCCTGACCTCAACAGCTGCAATAGCTTGGAGGTCTAAGAGCATCAGGTGTTAAAACAACACGTGTTAAGAAATTTCTGGTTGGTTTTGGTTTCTCAGCACCAAATCTTTCACAGAACTAGCATTTGCTTTCCAAAATAAACAGCAGAGCATGGAAAAGGAGGGAAAGCAAAAGTGGAACTAAGAGCTCCCAGCAAATCCCAAGCAATTTGGAGGCAGGTACCAGCATCCGGAAGGGATCCAGTCTGGGAGCAAGGCAGAAAGTTGAGGCCAGTTGGTATCATCCCATGGTTCCCCCATCTTGAGTTAATCCAGAGCCTCTGTGCTGTTCCCACTCAAAGATGCCTGTTCTCAGCCCCATGTTCCTGCTCCAGTTCCCAATTTTCTTATGTATTACATGAACTGCTTCCTTTAGATGAGCTGTGACTGCAGCACAGCCCAGCTCTTTGGCATAAAAACTTTTCCCCTCCACTCAGCGTCTCTAATTTATCCCCCGTGCCTGGCACACAGACCTGCCCTCACCCTGCAGCTTCTGGTGTGCCAGTGGCCTTTGCTCCCAGCCCTCGGGGTGTTATCCGTGTTATCTACACCAGAGACTGCAGGGGAAGGCAAAAACTGTGCCTGTTCTCATGGATGACACTCCTCACCTTCTGCCACCGTATCTACTGACAAAATTCAAACCAAGTGAGCAGATGGAGAAGCGAGCGTGAAATTTTTCCCCCCACTGCTCCCATTTGAATCAGCCACAGGTGATTCCCATGCCCTGCCAGGCACAGGAGATGCTGAGCTTGTGGGGCAATGGGAACAAGCTGGGAGGGGGAAGAATGTCCTGGAGGAGTGGATACCCAAGAAATAACAGAGCTATCCATGGCAGAGCACTGAGCACACAACTCAGAATATCCCATGATTAGCTGGAGAGCACTGACATTAGGAGAAGCATTTGCCTGAGCAAATTCCCTTGAATAGTCATGATCCGAGTGCTGCTGGCATAGGCAGCAGCTTGGCTGGGCAGGGAGGTTACAGCAGGGCACTGACACTCAGAGAAAACCTGGGCTCTGCCAAAATACATTGCTCCCTGACCCCCTGCTTCCTCCTGGGGCTTCTGGCCCTGATCCTACAGCAAAACCACCAAAATCCTACTTGGAAAATGCTCAGGAGCTCTGTGTTCTCACACCCCATGGCAGCTCCATGCCTGCCATTCCCTTACCACAAAAAATCCAGGACCAGATCCATAAGCAGCATCCCAACCCCTCACTGAAACTCCCGCTGATTTATGTCACTGAGGATCCTCCTACAAGCCAAATGGGAATCAAAGCATTTCTAGGAAAAGCCCTACGCCTCCCCACCAGCAAAAAGAGCTTTTGACCACAGTGTGTGGTGTAGATTTTGACTTTGAGTGACTACCACAAAGTGTTTTTATTTTTAAGCTGTTTTATGCTGTTTCCCAGCTCACGAGGAGTGCACCTTGGTGTCAACAGGACTCTTTTGTCTTTGTAAGCTATTTTGAGGCAAAATATCTGTAAATTACTTCCCCAAACCTCCGCACAAGCAGATCATGCAGAGAAAATAGGCTTTGCAGGAATGCAGTAAATTGTTTCTGTCACACAAGGAAATATAACCAATGGAAATCGTTATGGATGAGTCATTATGAGAGGGACTGAAAAAATTAACCTTCATCCATTTCCTTCATCTCGCAGCATGTGCGAGGGTGTGCATGGGAGAAGGAAGGTGGAGAGCACCTGCTAAGTGAGGGCATGGAGCTGGCGGAAAGGTGGGATGTGCAAGCAGCTGTGGACAGGAAAAATCTGACTGCTTGGGAGAGGGTGCCAGCACTGGGGAGCTGCAAAAGGACAGGCGCATCAGCCCACCCCTGAGATGGAAAGGGATGCTCCAGGGTGGGAGAAATTTCTGCTCAATCCCATTACACAGGAGGGGGATGCTCTTTTCCAGCTATTATTACGCATTGATTTTGTCTATCCCGCGTCTCAAATCCCATGAAAACCTCGGGGGATGAGCGTGTTTAAGGAGGAAGGTGAAGCCAAAGCTCGTGAGCGTCTCGCTACTGCCACCACAGCACATCCCAACACACCTTTTTCTTGCCTGATCCTCTGGGACTCTAGAGGAAACACGCAGTTTTCTATTTGCTAGAGGTTTTTTTGGTTAAATGCAAATAAAATAGAGGAGGAATGCAGCAGTGTGGGCCAACGAGCTCTGCTTGCGTGGGAGAGGTGGCTCCGGGAGACAGAAGCATCAGCTAGTGGAGTATGTGTGAATCTGGTGGAGGAAAACACTCATTCCCACACATTTGAGATCAAACCCTTCAGTAGTAACTCCAGCTCAGCACCACCAGCTCTGCTTCAGCCCCTCACCATTAACCAAGCGCTGTGCACACATTTCACTCCGTACCTGCACACATCCCCTGCAGAGGTTACAAAATATAAGAAGCAAATCCATTTCCAGAGTGGCAGATAACGATTCCTCCGGCCACGGCGTGCAAACAAGGCAGCGGAAAAGGCTCAAGTGTTAAATGTTCCCTAATGTGCAGTAATTGATTTCCATGTGTGCAGTAATGGATTTGGTCACATCATGCAACAATGGATTTGACATGGGTTCTCGCTGATATTATAAACATAGTTAAGTTGTTAGCGCAGTGCCTGGGAATTAGGCCTTTAATAGCGCTGACCCCGTGGCCTGAGCCAGCTGGCCAGCACCGGCAGCCACCAAAATCTTCAGGGCTGGTTCATGCTCAAGGACACAGCCAGCAATTTACCGGCTAAAAGCTGAGCAAAACTCATCCTGAGTTTCCACTCCATCCATTTGCTCACATCTACACCATTCCTGCCCAGTCCCTCTCCTTCCCTGGCTTTTTGCACGCTGGTTGCACACCCCAAGGTGTTCTCTCACCCCAAGGGATGGGCAGGAGCATTGGCACAGAAACTCAGACTGGTTTGGGTTGGAAGGTAACTTGAAATTCATCCAGCTCCAGCCTCCCAGCTTGTTCCAAGCCTCATCCAAGACAGCCAGCAAAAGGTGCTCAGCATCACCTCAGTCCCAATAAAACTTGGTTTCAAAAGTTTGTTCTGCTTCCCATCATAAGCAGAGTGATTCAAACCTCCAAGGCTTCGCATTCAGCCCTCTGAGCCCACCTTGTCTCATCTCAAAATCCTTGGATGGTTTGGGTTTGAAGGGATCTCAAAGCTCATCTCATTCCAAACCTTCTTGCCATGGGCAGGGACAGCTTCCACTGTCCCAGGGTGCTCCAAACCCCATCCAGCCTGGCCTTGGACACTGCCAGGGATCCAGGGACAGCCACAGCTGCTCTGGGCACCCTGTGCCAGGGCTTCACCACCCTCACAGGGAACAATTTCCTCCCAATATCCCATCCATCCCTGCCCTCTGGCACTGGGAAGTTCCTTGTGTCCTGTCCCTCCATCCCTTGTCCCCAGTCCCTCTCCACCTCTCCTGGAGCCCCTTTAGGCCCTGGCAGGGGCTCTGAGCTTTTCCTGGAGCCTTCTCCTCTCCAGGTGAGCACCCCCATCTCTCCCAGCCTGGCTCCATGGCAGAGGGGCTCCAGCCCTTGGAGCTTCTCCATGGGCTCCTCTGGACTGGCTCCAGCAGCTCCACATTCTTCCAGGTCTTTGCTTCCACTAAGAATCATCTTCCACATCCCATAGCCCAGCCATTTACAGGTTCCTGCACCCATTGCAAGTACTGGTGGGAGAAGTCATAGAACTCCAGAAATTAATGGAATCATGGAATGGTTTGGGTTTGCAAGTAAAGACCATCCTATTCCAACCCCCCTCACCAGCACCGTGCCTCTGGCTGTCGGAAACACCAGCTGAAGCCCAACACCGTCCCCTGTCAGCTCGGAGGGACCACAAGGCAGTTGTGGAGGGCTGGATCTGGTTCCCATTGGGTATTTACAAGCCTTGCAGCAGTGTTAAAAATCTATTCTTTTCACTTGGGCACTGCGGCAGCGCTCGCCTTCTGTCGAGAAGTGATTGGGCTCCTGTCCGTCAGGGACACTGAGTGATTGTACGGAGAAAATTGCATTCAGCAATGGGGGATTTAGAAGGGTGCTTGTTCTCAAACAGGGCTCCAATTAATTAACTCAGAGGAAGGGGCTGTTCAGAGTTTGCTTAGTGTTTTTTGTGTTTTCCTTGGTGCATTGAATTTATTGGCGGGTGCCTTGGTTTGTTTCTTTCTTGCTTTTCTGTTTGTCTTTAAGACTCTTTGTGAGATGATAAAGCGCAGGGAAGGTGTTTACTTGGCAGGGGATTAACTGGCAAGCAGGCAGGAGAAAAGGCTGGGCCAAGCCCCAAATTCCAGCCCTCCCACTGCACCTGCCAACACTGGGAATGGAAAAGCCTCCTGGCCATCCCAGTGCCCAGTGCAGAATCCCAGTGGGATTTTGTAGCACAAGGGTGTAAAGATCCAACAGAAGCTGCAGTAGGAAAGGTTCTCAGGGATGGGGCTTTCACTTCAACTCTTCCAGCCCTGCATTGTGCAAAAAATGGGGGAATTAGCAAACAGCAATGTCGTGGGCATGAGAAATGTACCAGAAATGGGCGTGCAACAAGGGGAGCAATGCTGAGCTCTGAAGAAACCAGGAAAGCCCTTTATTGGGATTGTGGCTTCTGCCTGAGCCGACTCAGTGATGTTTCATGGGATATGGTGGAGGCTGCAATACCCTCCATCCTCCCTCTAGGCTTTGGTCACCTACTAGGACAAGAAATTCCTCAAGACATGGATAATTTCATTTTTTTGACAACAAACACAAGAGGATTTGATGTCAGGTGGAATCCCACCACACAGACTATACCCCAGGAGAGAATATTCTGTGTTTAAAGAGAATTAGAAATTGGTGTTGCACACAGAGAGACTGTGGTGCACAACTGGTGGAACCACATGGATGGGTTTCAGTCAAGGACACCTGGAGAAGCACAATGGGATGTCTGTGACTGCTGAGGAGAGCAGGTGCCCCTCATGGGGATGGGATTTGAAGGAGCACATCCTCCAGCTTGTAATTCCCAAATTTCCAATGGAATCATGCTCCTCAAGAGCAGATGGAGATGACGAAGCCAGAGATTCATGGCCTGTGGTGACCCAGAACACAGCAGCACCTTTTCTTTTTGGAGACTTGGGGCCTCACCGCTCCAGGGGGGCCCTCCCCAAACCACAGCCACGTCCCCAACCACTCAGCCCTGACTGCTCCTTCAGACTGAGACATTTCCAGGGGTGAGAAAGGTCCCCTTCTTGCCCTCAGTCCTAATCTTCCAAAGGAATTAATCTTCAAAGCAATCTCGCCCCAGCAGAGCAAGTTGATTTATGAGCTGAGGCGGCAGCTGAGCCCCTCTGACATGGGAGATGGGAAGCGTTGGCTGGATGGGGTCAGTGCCAGGAGGGACCTCCACAGAAACCACACCTGGAGCAACCACCACCTCTTTGTCCTTGGGAAATTCCAACCTGCCTCATTTTCTTCATTAACCAGGAAAAGCAAGATTCCCACCTCTGGTAATTTTTTTTAACAAAGAGTTGACCCTAGCAATAGCACGAGAGCCTCATCAAAGGCTTTGTTTTCCTTTCATAACACCACTCCCTACAACAAATTGCAGCATAACCTACAAGCAAAACTGAGCCAAGGGGATTTGGCTTCATTGAAATAAAACATTTTGATGAAATTTTAAATGAGAAAATGGTGATGGCCCCCACAAAATGATTTGATTTTGGTGAATCTGTGTTTTCATTTTGAAAACTGATTCATTAGAATTTTTTTTTCCGACCAGCTCTAATCAAAGTGCTCTAGGCGTTTTTGAAAATTTCAGTCCCGAGCTTCAAAACAATTTAATTTGTGTTATAAAGCAGCGAAGTTTATGACACAGAGATACAGCGAATGGAAGCACTTTTTGACTTTGCAAACACTTCAACTTTAAGAAATTAAATTAATGGTAATGTGGGAGAGTAATTTCAAAAGTTTCTTTCCCAAAGTACAGAAAGTATTTTCCAACTCATCTGAAGGCAGACTTTATAAATATAATATAAGGTTGTCATCTCCACGCTTACAACTTGCTTTTCACTACCACCAGCTCCATTTAAAGTTTCTTCAGGTCGTGAGCAAATGAAATAAAAGAACTCATTTCTGTTCGTGAAAACTCCAGTGACGGGATCATTATAGAGAGCATCTCCAAAGGGAAAAGGAAAAAGGGGAGAGAAAGCAGAGGATACACGGCAAAAATGGAAAGAGAATGAGAACATCATGGGAAATGCTCATTCCAACAAGGGCCCCATTCACGCACTCTTGTCTTTCCTTCAGGGTTAGTTCGTGTTTCATTACAGATTAACACAGCATCTCTTCTCTCCAGCCTCTCGCTGGAGATCGCTCCATCCATTTAAATAGATTTCAAAAGCCAGGATTGATCTACGCCAAGCTGTAATTTTGGATGGTAGCGTGGCAGCTAATGCACTGCAGCCTTTGCAGAGAGAAGGAGGTGTGTGAATTGCTTCCTCGATATGATAAACTAATTAGATAAAGGAACCCGAGATAACAGGAACAGCACTCGGAAAAGCATCTGGTGGCACGGATGTGCAGGGAAGGGGGTCACAGCATGGCTCTCATGGTTTGCATTACAGCAGAGGACTGAACAAAAGAGACTTGTACAGGGGACTGGAAGGGACCTCTGGGTCAAGCACTCCTACTTTTCCCTCTCCGAGATAACCACATAATAGTCCAACAGCTGCTTGAACCTGTGAATGCCATCCCATGGAAAGCATCTCAAAATGTCAACCAGGAAGACTGTGGGAAAAATGAAATATCATCCCCCTAAGTAGAGGAGAACCCTGGATCTTGTCTGCAATGCTGCTGGTAGAGATGCAAAATCTGAAACCAGAAATGTGCTGTGCGTCCAGACTGGATGCAGAGGATGGGGCAGCAGGGAGTAACACAGCCACGGGCTGGGTAATCCCTGCTATCCCACTGATGCTTTGGGAAGGCTGGCCTGGAACAGAGACTGCACAGAGCTAGAGGATAAAGTAGGGATTTATTGAAAGGCCTTTAGGGATACACCTTGGGCAGACCAAGAGCCTGACCAGGGTTACACCCAAGGTGGACTCAAAATGGTCACAAAATGGACAAACGGGTACAAGGTCTCACACTTTTATAAGTTTTGGTCTATTTGCATATTGGGGTTAATTGTCCAATTACAGCTTCAGGTTATGCAGTCCCATCCTTCTTGTTCCTCCCTCCAGCCACCCTTGTTTGTGCTGTTGGGCTGAAAGTTGTCCTTGGTCTGCAGCAGGAGAAGGATTTGTTTTGTGTCCCTACTCTGTGAAGAGAGCTCACTAGCACTTAATATGAGGCTCAGAACTGCACACCTGGGCAGCACAGAATCTAAAAAACATGAAAACATGAAACTTACGGCATCACCACCAGCTCCTGGCACTTCCACCTGCAAGCACAGGGATCTGGTATTTCGCTGAGCCAGCCCTCTCCAGCATGCTTAAATTCAGCTCCACTGCCACAGGGAAAGGAGTACGGCAGGCTCCAAGGATCTGCTGGGATGGTTTGGCTCACAGAGAACCAGGACAAAGAACTGGGAGGATGCTCTGGCAGCCACGTAAGGGAGGCTAATAAACAAAATGAGAGGAGGCTCATAAAAAAAATAAGAGATGGGAGCAAAGCGATGGACATCAACAGGGAGAACAAAGCAGGAGAGTGGGAAACGGGAGGAATGCTCCCACACAGGAGAAGGGGAAGGAGCATTGATAGCCTGCAAGAGATTGGGGATGCTAAAAACTGGAGGGTTGGAAGGTCTAGCACTGTCTCCAAGGGCATTGCAGGAAACCCACAGAAAAGGGCAGCCTTAGAGCGGGGCCCTGCAGCAGAGTGAGGCTCTGTGATCAGAGAGCAGCAGGTCAAGCTCAAGCTTTTCCAGAACCCCCTGCCAGGATGACAGCCAGGAGCACCAATATCCTCCCAGCTCTCTGCCATCCACCAGGTTTCCTGATCTGACCAAACCCAGTCAATACAGCGAGGTGGAATTCAGCACGAGGAGATTACCACGGCAGGAGAGCCGCTGGCAGCCACGGCGCTGGCAAAGCCTTCCCACAACAGCAAGCGAGCTGCCAGATGGATTTTGATCTCATTAATCTGTTTTGGGGCCAGCCGGCAGCACGGGGCTGCCGTGGGCGAAGCGGCACGCGACACCTTCCTCCAAACCCTTGGAAAAAGGGAAAGATTTCACACAGAAATGTTCTCCCACTCAGAGCCCTTCAGGCATCCAAGTGCTGGAAATTGGGGTCATGTATGGCCAGCGAAGCTGTGGCTGCCCCATCTCTGGAGGGACAAGGCCAGGCTGGACAGAGCTTGGAGCAATCCAGGCTTCTGGATGACGTCCCTGCCCATGGCAAGGGAGTGGAACAAGATGGGCTTTAAGGTCACTTCCAACCCAAACCATTCCAGGCTGCACAATTCTATATCTATGCTATTAATTCATTTATCAGTTCGGCAGCTCAGAGCTTATTTGGATTTCACATAAGGTAATGAGGATACTGCAATCTCTATCCAGGGAAAAGCCTTTCTTGCACTCACTTGAGGCTGTATAAATTAAACATCCTCTTTGGTGCCAGGGGTCAGTGCTGTCCAAAGGATAATGTAACAGGCTGAGACCTGGGGTCCCCACTCTGGTACTGGTTCAGTAGATAATCTTGAGGATTTTTAAACCCCCCATTGCATCCTCTCTGCTTTTTCCAAAGTAAAATAGAGATACCAACCAGAACTGAGGTCTCCCAGTGAAAAGCATTCCATAATCATTATTTTAGGAATTGAGGAACATATAGAAGGGTCTATAGCAAAGCCTGAGACACAACAAGGGAGGGGATAACTAACCTGGAACTAGAGGTGTCAATAAATCAGCTACAGTGCAGGAGCAGCGTCAGCTTAGGGTAGAATCACAGAATGGTTTGGGCTGCTGTAAAGCTCACCTCAGTCCAACCCCCTTGCCATGGACAGGAACACCTTCCACTAGACCAGGTTAAGACTTGGCATTAAACACTTCCAGGGATGGAGCAGCCACAGCTGCTCTGGGCAGCCAGTGCCAGGGCCTCATCACCCTTACAGGGAACAATTTCTTCCTAACCTCTAACCTAAACCTACCCCTGTCAGATTTAAGCCATTCCCTGTTGTTCTTTGCCACTGGACCACGCCAAGAGTGAAGCTAGGAGCACCACAGCACGGAGAGGCCACTTCCAGCTGTCACCAGCAGGAAAAGGACCCGTTGCTTTCTGTCACTGAGGGTCCTCCTGCTCCTTCCACCCTTGTGCCGCACTCACTGACTGCCCAATGCTGCACATCGGCCTCTGCCAAGCACGAGTTCAGCTTCAAAGTGATGCAAATCCATGGATGTGAGGGGCTGCTCACACTCGGAGCACATCGAGTTCAGGGCAGTTTGGTCCATGTCAATTAGGGATAAATTCAGGCTAATGAGAAATAAGTGTCCAGGCAGGGCTTTCCATCGATTTGGTTAAACCGATGCAAGAGAGCATGTGTAGATCTGGGGATGCGTGTGCATGGATGGCTGCATTGCTCTGTGGCAGTTTGCCCCCAAACCTTCCTTAGTTCATTCTGAAGGGTTTTCGGATGAAAGCCCCAAATTTGCAGCGTTCAGTTTTGTTTTCAAGTAACGATGCTCACGCAGCACTTCCAACCCCTCTGTGAAACAGAGCCACTGTTTTCTTTTGTACAGAAAAGTTGGGAGATAAATTGCAGATGATTCAGTAAATAACTCAGCCTATGACCTTGATGCTTATTGATTCCTCAAGCTGTTTATCTTTCTTGTGTGCTCCCCAGCAAAAACAATTATCACTTAATTATAAAGCAGCTTGGCTTGAGGGAACCACCAATTGGCTGGCACAGGATGAGTTCATCCCTGCGCACCACAGAGCCCCGACCAGAGCGACTGCTTAGGATTCAGAGCCACAAACTTCATTATTTTCTTCCTAGCTCATGTTTTTCCCCTCGTTTTAAAATCACTTAAGGATGTTTAGCCAATCCTGGGTGTTTGACTGCCCAAATATTCGCGATGGATGGGATCGAAACAGCAAGTGCCAGCATTGGAAAAGGGGAAAAAAGAGAACTAGAATGATAAAAAAGAAGCACAAGTAAAGGTTATTGGTCCTGGAAATAAAATACCTGGGCTGCTCTCTCCTTCAGTGACCTTGGGCAAAGCATTTTCTCTGTTGCCTCCCCTTCTCTCTGTGCAGAGCTGTGCCAGCCGTGTGCACAATCCGGCACAAAGGATTCTTCCTGCTCTTGACCGAACTTTTCCAATGCCACTGGGATGGGGAAAATGACAGCTTGGCACTGCTGCAGCCATGCATGCATTTGGAAAGCACTTAGAGACATCCATTAGCACGAGAAAGGGAATTATCATCTCCACCCCAAGGCAGGAGGAGGGAAAGGAACCTCCCCCTTCACTAGAGATGAAGGATTTGTAATTTTCATGCACTTCTGAGTTGTGCCATCCTCCAGTGAAAGGGGGTGAGGGAGTCCACGGAGGGATCTGGACAGGCTGGATACTGAAGCAGGTCCAGGAAAGGGAATGGAGCTGGCGAAGGGGCTGGAGCCGCAGGAGCAGCTGAGGGGTCTGGAAAGGGGCTCAGTTAGGAGAAAAGGAGGCTCAGGGGGGACCTGTGGCTCTGAACAAGTCCCTGCCAGGAGGGGACAGCAGAGGGGTCGGGCTCTGGAAACAGGGAACAGGGACAGGAGGAGAGGGAACGGCCTCTCAAGTTGTGCCAGAGGAGGTTTATGTTGGATACCGGGGAATATTTCTTCATGGAAAGGGTTGCCCAGCCCTGGCACAGGCTGCCCAGGGCAGTGGTGGACTCACCATCCCCAGAGAGATCTAAGAACCACATGGATGTGGCACTTGAGGACATGGTTTGGGGATGGGCTTGGCAGTGCTGGTTTAACAGTTGGGCTCAATGATCTTGGGAGTTTTTCCAACCCAAATGATTCCATGATTCACATCCAGACTCCCCAAACACGCCTGTGCCCTGCACAAGCACACAACCTGCAGCACAGACACTTCATTTCCAGCACTGGATGCTCTTTAGCTGCCTGATCCCCCAAACCTGCCCTCCTCCTCCCTCTCCTCCTCCCACACAAATCCTCAACAGCAGCAAACCCGGTTAGGGAGCTGCAGGCCCCTGATGTGATCAGATTGGGGGGTCCAATGCAATGAAGAGCAGCAGCAGCCAAACCCGCTAAGCAGACAAACATCGTTACACAGCCTAAAGACATCAGCGACAGCCAGCACCTCCCGGGGCTGCGTGGGGACAACCCTGTCCCTCTGTCCCTGCCGTGTGAGCAGGACCAGGAGCAAAGCCACACGATGGCACTGTGCTTTCCAGAGCTCTCCAATTCCTGCAGGTTTTGCAGCAGTGCCTGGACCTGCCGGACCCAGTGCGGCATTTCCCTGTGCAAAATAGCTCGGGTTTAGCAGGAAAACTGCAGAGAGCTCACCAGCTGCTGCCAGCTCAGCACGGAGGGCTCAAGAAAGGTTTTACAGAGCAGCCCTGCCCGAGTGCTGGGGTCACCACTCAGCTGCTCTGATGATCCAAGCTCCAGCCCTGTCTCTAACTGCACCAAATAAATTCCAGGGCAGAGGGGCTGTGGGCAGGCCACTGAACCACAGAACCCCAGAATGGTTTCGGTTGAAAAACCATTAAAAAGCCCATCTTGTTTCACCCCCTGCCATGGACAGAGACACCTTCTAACATCCCAGGTTGCTCCAAGCCCTGTCCAACCTGGCCTTGGACATTTCCAGGGCTGGGGTGGCCATAGCTTCTCTGGAGAACCAAGCACTCAGCATAGCTGCAATTGCATTTTCTACTCTCTCTCTGTTTGAGACCAAAATCTCCTTTTATTCATCTGTGGGTACTCCAAGAGCTTTTATGCCATTAAGGAACTCCCAGTAAAACCCAGCACATGAATCCAGCCTGTCTGCAGTGCCCAGGCTATTGGTCTTAATTAATTCCTGACTTAGAATTGGAGTAGAAAGGATTGCAAACAAATCAGACCACAGGCTGACATCCCCATTGATAACAAGCAGAGCTGCCCATAATGACCCCTATTCCTTATATTCTCCAACCAGGTATCACAAAAAAACATTCCTACACACCTTGTGGTGATTTTTTAAAAAATCTTTTAAAGCAGTTTAAGGAGTGAAAATAAGCAATACCTCCCCTCCAACTCCTCTTCCTTCCCCATCCCAGCTGCATACAGCACATCCATGTTCTGCCTATCACAGTCTGGATACAGCTGTGCACCTTTCCAAAGGTGCAAACATCTCTGCATCTGCTCTCCAGCTCTTCAGCCACATTCCACACCCTCATGTTCCCACTGACAGGAGTTTTATGGCCCCGTGCTGCCCAGGGAGCAGCCAGGAGCAATCCAGGATATACTGCACCCTTGCAGGAGGGGATTGTCACATTAAAAAACCTCTAAATGCTTAAAAGGGTTTTCGTTTAGAGTCTCCCGCCGTGAAGTGTCTTCAAGGGCCCCAGATTTATTATTTCATCAGAAGATCAGAGAGGGGAAGTTTGTAGGAGATCAAACAAATAGGAATACATTAGGAGAGACAGTGGGAGAGGCTGGAGAAACTGTTGGATTAAATAAAGTGGGACAGAATCCCTCCTGACCGGGGGTGGGGGGTGGTTTTCCCTCACAGCTCCCACCCCATGGACCCCAATCCCTGCCCAGGCATTGGCAGCTCTGGAGATGGCAGCAGGGGCCTGGGGTGGGGAATAAAGCCCCTGCTGGCAGCAGGACCCACATCCCACCCCGATTTCTAAAGCAAAGGGGAGTACCTTTCCTACTGGGTTTCATTATAGATCAAAGATTTGGAAAACATGCCAAAGGGGATGGTGCAAGGGGAACAGATGGATCTCCTGGGAAAAAATGCCTTAAGGTGGGCCTGAATCTGCTTCCACACTCTGCTGCAGAATCCATGGGCTCATTCTTTCTCTGTGCCTCAGTTTCCCCACTCCAAGAGCAAGCCTCAGAACCTTCTTTAACACTTAGAGCCACAAAGGTTGGAATGGAGCTCTTGGATCACTGAGTCCAACCATAAACCCAGCCCTGCCACCACTGACCCTGTCCCTCAGCACCACACCTCAATTAACACTCCCAGGGATGGCAATTCCACCACTTCCCTGGACTTGGCAAGCCCTCCAGTGAACTAATTGTTGTTAACTTCTGATTTACTTCACGGGGTGCAGAGGGAGCTGTTCAAAACTAGGGGGAGGGGCCAGAAGGACCTTGACAGGCTGGAGAGGTGGGCAGGACAGAACTGCCTGGAGTTCAACACGGATAAATGCAGGTCCTGCTCCTGGGGGGATAATCCTGGGCAGCAGCACTGCCTGGAGGTGACCTGGAGGGAAGCTCTGCAGAGAAGGAGCTGGGAGACAATGAGCTGTCCCTGAGCCAGCCCTGTGCCCTGGGGGTGAGGAGGCCAAGGGGATCCAGGAATGCATTAGGAAGAGCATTCCCAGCAGGTCAGGGAAGGATCCTGCCCCTGTGCCCAGCCCTGGAAGCACCTCTGGAAAGCTTTGTCCAGCCCTGGCTCCTCAGCACAGCAGGGCCAGGAGCTCCTGGAGCTGAGGAAGGGCCTGGAGCATCTCCGTGCCCAGGAAAGGCTGTGGGAGCTGGGGCTGCTCAGCCTGGAGAGGAGCCCCATCTGAGAGGGGCCCTCAGCCCAGGGTGTCCCTTGGTGTCCCTGTCTGTCCCTGGGTGTCCTTGAGTGTCCCTGGGTATCCCTGAGTATCCCTGTGTGTCCTTGTGTGTCCCTCTCTGTCCATGGGTGTCCTTGAGTGTCTCTGTTTGTCCCTTGGAGTCCCTGGGTGTCCCTGTCTGTCCATCCCCGTGTGTCCCGGGGGGGTCCCTGGCTGTCCCTGGGTGTCCCTGTCTGTCCCTGGGAGTCTCTGGGTGTCCCTGTGTGCAGGGTGGGGCAAAGCAAGGCCCAACAATGGCACCAGAGGGACGGGCAGGGAGTGAGCCCAGGAATTCCCCTGCACAGGAGGCAGAACTTCTTTCCTGCACAGTGACTGAGCACCAGAACAAACTGTCCAGGGAGAGTGTGGGGCCTCCCTCACTGGAGATGTTCCAGAACTGTCTGGACACACTCCTGTGCCCTGTGCTCTGGAATGGACCCTGTTGGAGCAGGGAGCTGGACCAGATGAGCCTCTGTGCTCCCTTCCCTGACCTGCTCTGGGATCCTTTATAATATCAGCTGGTGCTTTTGGCCCAGTTTGGGTTTGCTGCAGAAAACAGCAATTCTCCCGACGCTGCTCCGGAGACTCGACTCAGGCCCGTGCTGTCGGGAGCTGCTGCTTGGTGCCACGCTTCCTGCAGCATTTGTGAGTTGAAACACGTCAGCCTTTCTGTTTCCTTGCCCCCCTCCCCAGCCCGTGGCAGCTGAACAGGCTTTGGAGCCTTCTGTTCCCCTCCCACCCCCAGCACCTCTCGGCTCCTCGGCAGCTGTCAGCTCGCACGGCTTCATCTCGGGAGATCAGTGGGCGGACACGAACACACACCAAATATATATAGAAATGTGCACAGGAGGGCTCTGCTTCTGCTCACACGTCTCGTGGGAGCGGGTCGGGGAACGGGCTGCCAGCACGTCTCCTCCCTTAAATCCTCATTCACAAGAGGAGCGTCACACCTCCGAGGTCAAGCCACGCTTGAGTTTTAATTCATTAAGCTAACTTCTGTGCTGGCTGAGTCTGCAGTCTTGAGGAAATTGCTGTTTTATTGGGGTGGAAATGGGAAAGCTTCGCTTGCTGCTACCCAGTCGCAGGAGTCTGGGTTCCCAGTCTGGGCTCAGGGGCTTCACCCAGGGGTGACAACCCCAACTGCCACTAAATCTCTACACCCACAGCACCAGCTCTGCCAAAAATCACCCCTTGAACAAGCAGCTGTAGCCTCATCCCCAGGGATCTGGGGAGATGGACAGTGATGCTGACCCCCAAAACAAGCCAGGAGCCTCTTGCAGAAACTTTAAATGGCATGGGACAGGCTGTGACATCCCCGGGAAGGGCTGGGAGACACTGGGATGCTCCAGAACCATCAGATGAAGTGACCCAGACTGCAACATCCCTGGGCAGTGCTGGGGACACTGGGATGCTCCAGAACATTCAAATGAGGGGAGACAGGCAGCAACATCCCTGAGAAGGGCTGGGAGACACAGGGATAATCCAGAACATTCAAATGAGGGGAGACAGGCAGCAACATCCCTGGGAAGGGCTGGAAGACACAGGGATGCTCCGCAGGGTGATGGAGAGCAGCAGGGCAGGAGGCAGGGAGGTGCTGTCACCGAAATACCAAACACAGTGTCTCTGAGTGACCTCGACCTCCAGCTGCCACGCTGAAAAGGTAGAGAAAAAGGAGGAAAAATAATGTTTTCACTCCTGGCAGCTCAACAGAGACAACACCTGCTTCTGCCTGCTCCAGACTCAGCAAAACTCGGCTTCCATCACCTGACCGCGTGCACGGCGAGCCCACGCAGACACACAAAAATCAATGCACATCGATCCCTAAGCCAGGAATTCATAAACTCCTTTAAAGGTCAAGGATTGATTTTTCACTTTCTGTAAAAAGAAGAGACTCCTGCCATCAGCCTCCTGCCCCCATCAGCCGACAGGTCCTGTGCTCCCCTCCCCGGCAGCCCCGCACCGAGGCGCGGCCGCCTTCCCCATGTGCACAGTCATGGTGGGAAACATAAGTGGCACATATAGAAAAATATGTCACACTTGTAGCTGGCAGCTGGCAGTAACGATGTGCTTGTAGTAGGCATCTTGCAGAAATTCCCGTGTTTGTTTAACTCCTGGCTTGCTGGAGGTGCTGGTTTTAAGGGTCTCGAAGAGAGAGGAGCCCTTGCAGGCAGGAGCAGCAGCCCTTCCCTCACTGGGATTTCACCAAGCAGGTTCTGATTTATTAATCTGAGGGCCCCCATTCCTGGCTACTGCCCCTCTGTAGGTCCACAGAGACCTCAAATCATCTCATCCAGCATCCTATGGCAGCTCCTCCCTTTGGAGGACAGTGACAGCCTCCTCCTGTCCAAAGGATGTGCACATTGAGTCTCAGTGGATGCCACAAAGACACCCTCATCTGATGGACATTCCCAGCTGATGGACATTCCTGACATTCCAGCACGGGGTCCAAGCAGCCCACCCCAATCCAAGCCAGGCACTCTCCTCCCCTGCCCCTCACAGTTTGCCCTCAAAAGTCACAGCAGGCAGTGACACCTGACTGCTGTCACAGAGCTGGTCTCCATTTCAGGCTCCTGCTGTCCTTTACTAGAAGCTGGCAAATCAATCCTCCAGGGAATTATAACCACCCTGCCCTGGCCCTGCTCCCTGGATTTCTGGCGCTTTTCCCTGGCACACCTCCTTGCCAGGCTGGAAGTGCCTGTGCCCCAAGTCCCCTCTCCCTCCTCACATCGTCACCTCCACAGTCAGCACTTCCCACACAAATCCCTCATTCCTTTAGGTCCCGAGCAGATAACTCCAGGAGTAACTATGGTTTAGAAGCCTTTCCATCATCCCTGTCCCTGAATAACCCTGGTCCATCTCCATTACACCTCCTCGCTGCTATCCACAATTCCCTCTCCATCCAGCTGCAGGATGCAAAGCTTCAAAATGCAAAGAGCTTTCTCCAGCCACGCCCTGACTTATTGCTCTTTGGAGGAACACGAAAATAAATTTGAACAGTTCTGGATTTAATTGATTTCTCCACATTTCCTCAATAGAAGCTCAGCAGGGAATGTCAGAGCACAATGGATGCAGGGGAGCAGCTGTGGGGGGGCTGGCCCACACCTTGGCACACAGGCAAGGATTTACATTTACTTTAGCAAGCATTAAGGCAGTCTTAGAAACCAGAAAAGTCAAGTTTCCCTGCTTCTGGAGGAAGTTTCCCTCCTTGCAAAGCTTAGGGAAGCAATAAAAAAGCAGAATTTAATTGTTCTCTGTGCAGAAACAAAGGGTTCAGCATCACAGGTCTGGACTCCCCAAAAATTTCTTAGTGAAATAACAAAACTTAGTGAAATAACTGAAACTTTCCTCCCCAAAGGGGAGTTTGTGGCAAAACCTCAAGAAAACTCACAAAATAATCTGGTTCAGAGCAAAAAAAAAGAAAAATAAATCCGTATTTGAATAAAACCCACAAGTGCCTCATTCTGGCCAGTGCCAACAGGCTCTGCCAGTCCTTGGCTGGTGCTCATGGTCCCGGCTTGGCTCCACATGTCCCTCCAAACCCACAGCATCACAGCCATGCCCGGGGATGATTATGTTATAGGGAATGGAAGGGACCATCAGCTCTCCCCACCTGCTCTGGGAGGGATTTTTAATGCAGAAGGAAGCTCAGAAATCGAGGGGAGCACAAATACCCCTAATGAGCATGATGAGAATTCTCATGATGATGATGAGCAAAGCACGGATCAGGGGAAGGGGTCAGAATTTGATGTGTTGCTCTGTGCCCACTGCAGGCACAGCCCCAGACCCCAAACACTGATGGACTTGGGGGAAAGGTGGCACGAGGGTGTTTGGGGCTGGGGCACAAAGGGCAGATGCAGATCGAGCACAAACCCCACCCCAGCTGCTCCATGGCATTCCCAACGCCACTGGAGAGAGGGAAGGAAAGCTCAGCAGGACACTGGAGCCAAGCTAGAGGGGATTATGTTAAAAAGCCTTTCTGAGCAGCACGGTGCTGACAGAGCAGCACAGCTTGGTGAGGAGAGTCACAGAATCCCAGAAGGGTTTGTGTTGGAGAGGACATTAAAGCCCATCCAGTCCTACCCCTGCCATGGGCAGGGACACCTTCCACTATCCCAGGTTGCTCCAAGCCCTGTCCAGCCTGGCCTTGGACCCTTCCAGGGATAGGGCAGTCACAGATTTTCTGGGTACTCTGTGTCAGGGGCTCACCACCCTTACAGGGAACAATTCCTTCCCAATATCCCACCTATCCCTGCCCTACCCCAGCTTGAGGGCATCCCCCGTTGTCCCTGGATGTGAGGGATGCTGCAGAGGAAGGACAGCCACAGAAAAACCCAGCTCAGTTCCCACCTCCAGCATGTCTTCCCACCTGACCTTGATCCAGGCATTTAATCTTTCTCTGCCTCATTTTCTTGGTGCTTTGCCTCAGAGGACTTTGGGGCTGGACTTTGTCTTACCAGGGGTTTGGCTACACTTGAATGCTTATTTTAAATTCAGTAATTGCCAATTAAATCAACATGCTTAGCATACTTTTATGGACCTTTTTTTTCTTTTTTTTTTTCCCCCAGCTAAACATGTTCACCTTAATTAAAGGAGTCTGCAAGTCATTGCAAAGCCATCATGTCCTGCCAGTTCAGTCTCAGCACTGAAGCATTTGTATGCCCACGAAACCAATTTTGTATGATTGGCACTAAGGGATGGGACCTTCTGTTCATTAGGGGCTTCTAAGTGCCACTAGGCAAGAAAATTAAATCTGATTCAGATGGGAGGAGAAGGATGGATGACAAAGACAAGAATTTTCAGGGAAGGGAATAGATTGTTTTACACTGCATTTAGAGAAGATAAAACATACGGGACCTATTCTGAGGCAAAAGGGCGAGGTCTGGGCCAAGTTGGCCACAGAAGTTACATTTGCAGGACTATTTATAGCTCTCCTGCTTTTTAACAAGGGGATGTGATAGCTGCATTTATGGTTTATAAGGCATTTGCTGTGTTTGGGATGTAGTTCTCAACCCCTGCTCCCCAAACACAGGAGGGACCCACGGAGGAGGTCACTGATACCTAAACTGATTTCAGCTCAAAGTCTTCTGTCACACTGAAGGACTAAAGGCTGGCTGCAGAAGAGGATAAAGGTGATGAAGCAAACAACAGATTTACCCGTTTTTCCAAGAAAAACAGCTCAGCAGCCCATCCCAGCGCTGGGCAAAGCTCACACCTGCACAAGGTTCATGCCATGGCAGTCTGGATCCAGGAATGTGCCCCTTGCTCTAAATTGTGCAGCCCCTTCTTACCTGTCTGTGCTTGGAATCCCTGCAGGAAGGGTCCAGTGAGGAACTGGGCTGGACTGGGAAAGGCCAGACCCCAACCAGCCAGAGCAGGGATGCAAATGGACTGAGAGGGGGGAGCAAGGGATGGGGAAAGGGGCCTCAGCTGCACGGGGAGGATGATGGGGGCTTCTAGGGGAGGAGAGAAAGAGAAATCAAACATCCTGCACAGGACCTGGCTGGGATACAGGGACACACCTGGCACAGGCACCTCCACCCCAGCACCCTCCAGCCTTTCCTGCCAGGAACTTGCACAAGCACTCAGTAGAATTCTCTTAACAGCAACAGTGACAGGCTCCAGGCATGAAGCTGTGCCCTGCACCACCCATGGGAGTAGCCCAAAGCTGCCCCAAAACCCTTCTGGGATCACCTTCACCACAGGGCTGCTGGAGTCTTTTAAGGTAAAGCCACCAAAACTTTGTGGGAAAGCAAAGACTGATTTTTTTTTTTTTTTTTAAGATTTGTTTCAGAAAAGCTGTCAAAAATGTTTAATTGATGAAAAGCTGGATTTCCAAGGAAAGACATGTTTGAGAAGTGACACTGATAGCCATGTGAGTAGAGAGTCTGGGGTTGAGTGTGAGGAGTGGGTGGGAGTGCAGGGGAAGAACACATTAGAGTTGCAAATGCAGAATGAAACAAAGCCCTCCATCATCTTAAAATCTTTCCTAAAAGGGAGTTTTACTTTTTGACCTGATCAAGAGTTCACACAGAGCCGAAATGTCAAGCCTAGCTGAGAGCAGCAGAGAGGTGTTTTAGTCCCTTAAACATCCATTTCTGAGGTCCCAGGCAGGGATGATCTGACATTTCCCAACAGGAATCAGGACTGGAAAATTACCTTTGTCCCAGTGCTGCCTGAGACCTGGATTTCAGCTACCCCACTCTCTGAGCACCGCAGAGCTGATGCCACTCCCTGCCAAGGAGCTCAGAAATGGACTCCTTGCTCCTGTACCACCTCTTCTGAACAGGAGGTGCTCACTTAGAGAATTCCAGAGGGATGTGGGATGAATTTCTGCCGTACAACTGGCGAGAGCCAGCAGCCAGACGTGGTAGGATACTGAATCCTGCAAACGGGTACCAGGAGAGCTCAACTCCAGCTTTGATGTTGTAAAACTGAAGTTAGAATGAGCAAGGGAACTCAACAAGGATAGAAATAGTCCCTGGTATTTCCAGAGAAAAACTTCTTTTTTACCCTCGTGGCTTATAAATCATGCAACAAAACTACAAAGCTAGCGATTGCTGTGTTTGACTAATGGGGCTGTGCTTTCCTCGGAGAGGAATGCTTTGACCTCAGGATGTCAGCATTAAATAAGACAAAACCATCAGCCACGCTCTCCTTTTTTAATCAGAACCGTTGTCGCCGTGTTTCACCCATTTCAAAGTGTCTCATCTCTGCTGTTGTGTCTCTCCGGGGAGCCTGTTTGCTGCAGGACACCCATAAAATTTCAGGAGCGGGTGCAGGTGCTGCTGAGCAAAGCTCAGATTCCCACAGACAAATTCATGGGGCAGTGGGTGAAGCTGAAGCACGGCCCCAGGACTGGGAGCAGTGCCCAGGAGCAGGGATCACTGCCAGCTGTGGCCCTGGGATGTGGCACCAGGCTGAGCAGCCCTCCTTGGAGAAAACATCAGGTTTGTCGAGTAAGAAGGAGCAAAAAACTTTCAGAGTTGCCTGTGAATAATCAGGGTCAGCACAAAACCACGCCCAGCACAAAACCATGCATCAAAATTCACAGAATCACAGAATCACCAGGTTAGAAGAGACCTCCAGGATCATCAAGTCCAACCCAGCCCCAACACCTCAACTAAACCCTGGCACCAAGTACCACATCCTGGCTTTGTTTTAAACACATCCAGGGATGGTGACTCCACCACCTTCCCAGGCAGATCATTCCAGTACTTTATCACTCTTTCCATGAAAAACCTTTTCCTAATATCCAACCTATCCTGCAGTTCCACCATAAAAGCCAGGAAGGAGCAGGAAAGTCACTCTGCCATTGAGGAATAAAGTCACTGTGCCATCGAGGAATAAAGTCACTGTGCCATCACAAATTTGCAAGGAATAAAGGGACTCTGCCATTGAGGAGCAAGGTCACACTGCCATACCCCACAGTCCCAATGCTCCACGTTTCCAGGTGCTTTCCCACAAGGATCTGCCAGTTCCCCATCTCCCACACAGCCCAGCTGGTGTGGTATGAGCCTGAAGGGCTTCAGGGAGAAGACAGAGTTGTCCTGCAGCTTTACATGGCCAAACACCCACCCAAGGGTGGCTCCTGGGGAGGCCAAAGTGTTCAGTGCCACCCCTGCGACAGTCAAGGCTGGTTCTGGTCTGGCAAACAGCTGGAACACAGCTGGAGAAGGAATGAACCTCAATCTTTGCAGCTGAAGGAAAAGGGTTAAGCTGTCCCTTGAAGGTCAGTGGGTCTTCACATGGAAAACAAACAAGCATCAGGGTGATGTCTGGAGAGCTGCAACAGCTGGGTCTAAACCTAAAGCTGGTCTTAAGAGTGCTCCAACAGCACAAAATAAGGTAGTTCCTATTTTAAATCATCCCCCTCAATTTTCCCACGCAGGGAAGGCATCCAGGATGTGTGGCCTCCTGATAAAACCCAAAAGAGCAAGCATCCAGCACAACAGGTCAGCTAAAAACACGCACCTGTGCTCCTAGTGCTGAAAACACGAGCTGAGCAGTTGAAGCAGCTGAAACACTCCGCTTTCAGATGGCTTTTTTCTTCCACCATCCCTTCAAAAACATCCTGTATAGCTGCCTTTATAGAAAACACGCACCATTTGGAAACAATTTGCCTCTTTTTTTTAATTTCTTTTTTCCTGGCTGAAAACATGTGCTGAGTCGACCGCTTGGGTCAGCACAAAACCACACTTTGGGATGAATAAAGCAGTTGCTGGGAGCAATTTGCCCAGCGCCGCTGCAGGCCAAATTGGAGAGTTAAACTCACAGGCGCTGCAAGCTGGCCCGAAATTACTCCATGGACTCCGAGGCCATTTGCTCCTAGTGAAAAACTAAATATTATTTACCAGGAATAATCCAAGAGGATGGTTGTGTAGCCCAGGCAACCTGGCTGCTGCTCCAGCACAGGCGCTGCAAGGTGTGGTTGGAAAGAGGGAAAATTCCTGCCTGATTTTGGTGGGGGTTTGGAGCTTAGGGATGGACCACGTGCTCGGGTACTTGTGGGGAGGGAGAGTTTGGATGGTGGGAAGTGGAGGCATCGCTCTTGAAATCACCTCTCCCCATCCCTGCTCCTTGCTCAGCCCCTCCACGCCGCGAGCACCCAAAGCAGGACACAGTGGGAGCTGCTCCAGTCCTGTTCCTCCTACAAAACCATGAAGAAATTCCTTTGAGGCCACAATTTGCCCATTTCTAAAGCAACTATAAGTGTTCTCAGTGTATCAAACCTCAGGCAAGGCAGCAGGGATGGAGAGGGAAGCTCTCCTATGAATCTCAAGGAGAAGGGATGGGTTTCTTCCCTACTTTTAAGAAGTGGACCCAAATTCAGGAGGGCAAGAACACCCCTCCTCTCCAGCTGATTCTCAGCCCCTATTTCTGATACAAGAAACCCAAACAGGATGTGCTGAATCACCCAGGGATGGGGAGAAGTTATCATTTTTAAGCAAAAAGGAGTGAACACAAGCACAGCTCCAATCACTGCCCAAAGTTATTCAGCTTAGGTATTTTCCCCCCATTTGTGTAAATTATAAAGGGAAAAAATATTACAGAAAACAGTTTGCTCAAGACTAAGTTGCTGGTGGAATAATTGAATATTTAGCAAACCTGCAGCCAAAAGCGATGGGTAATTTTGAAATAGTCTCTTACAAGGATCAATCTTTAATCAGGGCCCTTCTGAAAATCAGGTCCACTCACAGGTACCTTAAATATAATCTTGCAAAAGAGTCACTGATGCAATCTGAGATTCTCAGCCTCTTGTCAACTGTGATCCTTTATTTTCTGAGCTTCCCATGGTCATCTGGAGGCATTTAGGATCGATTCTGCTTCCTGATTTTTAGATAACCAGAGAGAAAAAGTTTCCAGTACAGACATGGAGATGGCAGCGTCCCAGCTGCTGGCCCTTTGGAGAGGAGCCAAACCTTGGGCAAGGAGGAGGAAAACCCAGCCCCACGCGGAGCCTGCGCTGGGTTTGGTGTGTCTTGCAATGAAGCAAAGGAGCTGGGTGCTTCAATCGAGATCAAGCCAGCCAGATTGGGAAGGAGGGAGCGAAACCCCCCGAAAATGAATTCTCTGCGAGACGCAGCTTGCCAGTGTCTCTGCTTGGTGACACCTCCTGCAAACTCCAGAAATGCAAATCGCACCCGCCGGTGCCACCTCTGCCGAGAGACCGAAAGGCGGCGAGCAGGATGGCACCAGGCAGTGCCCAGAATGCCAATGAGGCTCCCCAGGCACGGCTCCTGCAGCCCTGGCTGGGGGCTGGGGTGGGTGGATGGCTCACACTGGCTGTGCTGGTGGTGCTCTGTGGGGTGCTAAGGGGTGCCGTGGCTGGTGCCTGCTTGAGGCATCCCAAATCCACGAGGGATGGGTGTGAAGATCACCTGCAAGGGGCTGCCTGGCACCTCCTAAGGCTGGCAGGGAAAAAACTCCACAGACTGTGAGAACAGCAATTCAGGACCTCCACATGACCCTTCCCATCTCCATCTCCAAGCCTCAGCTCCCCCCTGAAGTAAGGGCAATGCTCACTCACTGAGGAATCCCTGGGTCTTGGCTATTTGTACCCACCAAGCTCCTGGAGAGCCCAAAACCCTGGGAGTGTCCTCCAGCCTCTGAGGGCACAGCTCAGGCTAATTCCACAACTCTGACACCCTTTTCCTTCTAGTCCCACCAAACAACATCCAGGCCCAGCAGCTCTCCAGCACCAGGGGACACACAACTGCTGGGTTAATGGTTGGAGGGAATTCCAACTGGCATTCCAACCAGCTGGAATGGTTTTCCAACCTTAATAGTTCTGTGATCTCCTAAGTCCCTCCATCATGCACACAGCAGGAGCACCAGGCTGTGGTGCTGCCCCACACGAAAACTCCAACAGCTCCTGCCTGGCACTGTGAATCCCATCACAGCCTCCCCAAAACCATCCCCGTCACTGCTCCCAGCTGGATTCCCACACCACCACGTGCCCACCCAGCCACGCTGGAGCACAGGAGGCCAAGAAAGCGTTAAATATTGCAGCAGCACAGAGCCAGGTGGGAACCCAAGCACAGGCCCTCCATCGCTCCCGCACCAGCCCCACGGAGACCAAAAACTGACTGAATGACTCCGGCAATTAACTTCCTGAGTCTCTAACCCAATTCCTTTTAAGGTAAATTTGCTCACGTTAATGGAAAAGGGTATTTTGGTTTTCCATCACCTGCCAAGTCATTTAAAAAATTGTTTTCCCCCTTCTCCCCTCTGCATTCACGACTTAATTGCAACAGCTCTTTGACAGCAGATAGGTTCCAGTGGGCTGCCACTCCAGATGTCAGGAACATGTTAGCAGGAAGGGGCCCTGTAGGATATTTATGGCTTTAATTCCTCGGTAGAGGGCTTTGTTCTGTCATGCGGTGACACACGAATTGCTACTCATTTGATCCTGTATTTCCACATCAGTGACACTTTATGAAGGGCTCCTGGTTCTCTGCACTGTCTCCAGAGTTACTGGTCCTCCCTCTGCCAGCGCTGGCCTGGACAAGCTGGGTGGCTGGAATAGCCAGAAGGGCTGGTCAGCAGCAGCCCCCATGTGCAGGCTGTTCAGTGGGTCTCCCTCCTGAGCAGCACTGGCTGAGGGAATGGAGAACTCAGAAAAAAAAGACAAAAAAAACCACTTTAAAAACTATTAAAATCATTAAAAAATCCCACTGTAGTATGGGCTCAGCAGAAGGGGCCAGGTTTTGTGACAGAGGGAAGGAGCACAGCTGCTAGAGGAGAACCGTGTTTTTTGGGATGAAGTTTCCTGGAAACAAAAAAGCAGCTGATAAGCTGCAACAAAGGTCATTTACCTCCTCTCCTCTCCTCTCCTCTCCTCTCCTCTCCTCTCCTCTCCTCTCCTCTCCTCTCCTCTCCTCTCCTCTCCTCTCCTCTCCTCTCCTCTCCTCTCCTCTCCTCTCCTCTCCTCTCCTCTCCTCTCCTCTCCTCTCCTCTCCTCTCCTCTCCTCTCCTCTCCTCTCCTCTCCTCTCCTCTCCTCTCCTCTCCTCTCCTCTCCTCTCCTCTCCTCTCCTCTCCTCTCCTCTCCTCTCCTCTCCTCTCCTCTCCTCTCCTCTCCTCTCCTCTCCTCTCCTCTCCTCTCCTCTCCTCTCCTCTCCTCTCCTCTCCTCTCCTCTCCTCTCCTCTCCTCTCCTCTCCTCTCCTCTCCTCTCCTCTCCTCTCCTCTCCTCTCCTCTCCTCTCCTCTCCTCTCCTCTCCTCTCCTCTCCATCCCCTTATCCACAAAGCTGAGGCATTTCCAGTGACCCCCCCTTGTTCAAGTGTCTGCGAGGCTTTCCCAGAGCAGCTCCCTCATCCCATCCCACTCCCAGGATTTTCCAAGTCTGGGTTCCACAACCCTGAATGAGCCAAAACCACCAGGCCCTCCCCATGGAGCTACACCTGCAGCTCTGGTAACCAACAGCGAGTGATGCACAGCCCTGAGCAGACCATAAATAGATGCAGGATCAAGCCCCAGCTCCAAACTGCCGGAATATTGGCAGCTTGATCCCAGATGTGGGATCAGCAAGCACGTTAAACAATTACTCCTCAGCAGCACCGCTCTCCATCATCGCTCACACACGGGCAGGTGATGAACCACTCCATAAAACAGAGGGAGCTGAAGGGAAGGCATTCCAGGGAAGCTGTGGCTGCTGCATCCCTGGAAGTGTTCAAGGGTTGGATGGGGCTTGCAAAACCCTCAAATTTGGGCTGAAATCCTGCTCCAAACCACCCCAAACCCCTCAAATTTGGGGTTAAACCCATAAAAACTCCCCAGAACTCCCAAATCTGGGGTAAAATCCCCCAAAATAACACCCAACCCCCAAATTTTGGGCTAAAATCTCCCCAAAACCATCCCCAAACCCTCAAATTTGAGATCAGAGCCTCAAAACCTCCCCAGAACCACAAAATTTTGGGGTAAAGCATCCCCAAAAGACCCCAAGATCCCCAAATTTGGGCCCCTCAAACCCCTGGGACTCCCAAATCTGAACCAAACCCCCAAAACCACCCCAGAACCCCCAAAAATGGGATGAAATCCCACCCAAATCACCCCAAACCCCCCAAATTTAGGGTTAACCCCCCCACCAAATCACACCAAAAGCCTCAAATTCTGGCTGAAAACCCCTAACCCTTCAAATTTGGAGGGAAAACATTCCAAAAGCACCCAAAACCCCCCAAATTTGGGGTCAAAACATCCCATGAAAAACCCGAGAATTCCAAATCTGAACTCAAAGCCCCTCCAAAATGAGCCCAGAACCCCCAAATTTGAGACCACTCAAACCCCAGAAGCCCCAGGAACACCCTGGGGTAGTGGAAGGTAGTGGAAGGGGTGGGATGGCACAAGTGTTAAGGTCCCCTCCAACCCAAACCAGTCTGGCATCCTATTTCAGTTTGGACTGGAAATGGGTTAAAGGAGCACATTTGCCAAAAAGAGGAAAAACCACTTTTAAAACCTTTAAAAAATGCCTCTGTAGTACGGGCTCAGCAGAAGTGGCCGGGTTTTGTGACAGAAGGAAGGAGCACAGCTGCTGGAGGGGAACTGTGTTTTTTGGGATGAGGTTTCCTGGAAATCAGCCCCATGTTCACACAGACCCCACCACAGCGGGGCTGCCTGGGAGACAACACATCCCTCGCCCCCTGCTCCTTAGTCAAAAGCCACCCTTTAAATTTAAGGAGCATCCCAGGAGGCGACAGATGGTGTGTGAGTTGTGGCACAGGCAGGACTAAATCCCATCCCTCCCACCCCAGGCACCAGGGGCAGGAGCAGGGTGGGACACGAAGGCAGACTGACCTGCCAGTGCAGTGAATTCCCATCATCTCCCAGCTCTGAACTGCCTGAGAACAGCAACACCGGAAAAAAAAAATAATAATCCTGTGGATTTCTATTTGCTGCAGTTTATACACAACAAGAACAAGTGCATACAAATACTTTCATTATTTTGTCAATACAATTAGCTGGGGAAGCACCAATCCGAGCCACCACTTCCCTAGCCCTGTTCCTGGAGAAAATTGGCTCTGCTAAACGCCACGGTTTGATTTCCCCCTCTCCAACATGCACATTTGCAGGCAGATTGGGCTCTCCCCCCTTTCCCCAGAAAAGCAATCTCGCTGGAGCACTGAGATTTCTCTGGCTGATGGAGACACCCTCCTGGGAAGCACACCGGGGGTCCTTCCCTCCATCAGTGCAGCATCCCTGCTATTTGCTTCCACCAGGCAGCCTGCCAGCAAGCACAGGGAAATGGGAAGGGGAGCACAGAAAAAAGGCCAGAGAGGATGGGGGATGACAGCACAAGCCAGCCTCGCTCTAGGGCTCCTTGTAGCACATCAAAAACCCTCCAGTTCCACCATAAAAGCCAGGAAGGAGCAGTAAAGTCACCCTGCCATCGAGGAATAAAGCCACTGTGCCATCACAAATTTGCAAGGAATAAAGGCACTCTGCCAAGTGAGGAATAAAGTCACTCTGCCATCACAAATGTGCTCGGCGCTTTCTGACACGCTGACTTTGTCACAGCCCAGATCAAACCGTGCCCGTGGCTGCCGAGGGGGGAGATCTCACCTGCTTCCCCAGGGACAGCGCCCTCACAGTGCTCTGCACCCACTGGGCATTCAGGATATTGAATAAAGCCGGGAAAAGTACATCAGCCCTCTTGCAGGGGAGAAGTGGTGATGGCAAAGCTGTGCAGTTCCCAAAAAGGGTTTTGCAAAGAGCCCCAAGCCCCTGGCTCGGGTACACGGAGCTTTTGGGCTCCCACAGGGATCTCTCATGCCAGGGAGCTGTGATGTTATAGCAGCGTTGCTGCTTGGCCCATGGGGTGTGGCATCAGGGCAGGACAAGGGGGAAGGGTTTTAAGCTGAAGAAGGGGAGATTTGAATTAGATACCTGGAAAAAATTCCTCCCACTGAGGGTGCTGAGGCCCTGGCACAGGGTGCCCAGAGCAGCTCTGGCTGCCCCTGCATCCCTGGAATTGTCCAAGGCCAGGCTGGATGGGGCTTGGAGCAGCCTGGGACAGTGGGAGGTGTCCTTAGCAGGGGGTGGGATGAGATGAGATGAGCTTTAAGGTTCCTTCCAACCCAAACCATTCTGGGACTCCACAACAGCACAGCAGTCCCATTGCTCCCCCGGCACAGACTGGCCCCACACACCCACCCCCTGCTCCACTCAACCCCTGCAGACACAGAGCCCTTTCAGGGCTCATTGATTTCCTTTTCCCAGTCTTGTCCCATCCACACCAACAGTCACGCAGCCATTCCTCTTGCACAGGACATAGAAGAGCCATTCAGGCTCGGGCTATTAATTAAACCCCAGTAATGTTAATTTTACTGCCAACTTGGAAGATCCTTACTGCATTTTATTAGGTAATTGCCACTTGTAAGGGGTTTAAACTGATGTCTTTATTAGGCAGTGCAATACAGGATAGTTATGATAATAGTTGAAATCATATCCTATAAATGTGCAGCCATCTCCAGACGTTCCTCCAGCCTTTTCCTCTGAGCTGAATGAGGAATTGCTTTGCCCTCAGAGACCCTGATCCCAGGGCAGAGATAACCCAAACCAGACAAAACCTGTAAAAATGATACATTTCTGGCATGTGTCTAAGTGGGGAGAAAGGGAAAACCACAGGGCAGCCAGGACTAGCCTCTGATCACCCCAAAATGTCTCATTTCCACCACCTTTCTGTGTTCTCCTCTGATCTGTTCTCCAGCAGGGAAAAGACTGCACTGCTGAGTCATTTCAAATCTAAGCTCTAAAGCCAATGCATTTTGACTTTTTAGAAGCTTTTTGCTCATTCAGGGAGCTGATTTGTGTCAATCTGCATCTCCTGGGTTTAATATGCAGGCATAACTTATTTCCCAGCAGATCTTGTACACCTTCCCCTTAACAGACACTCTTGGAACATGCTGACCCCTGGCACACTCAAGCACCTTTTCAGCCATGCCTTGGACATCCATGACATCCAAGAGAAATGTTTGGTTTCCCAACCTTTTCTCATCCTTTTCCCATCCTTTGGATGGTTTTCCCATCCAAAATAATATATTGGAACCATAAGTAAATATAAATATTTACTAATAAGTAAATATAAATATATCAAGCTTTCTCCTAGAAATCCTCATCTCAGCAAGCCCAGAAGGAGACAATATTTATTTACCCCAACTGAAAAAAAATAATATATTGGAACCATCTCATGAAACCTCCCCTCCTTCTGAGATCATTTCAATGATCCTGAAGTTTTGAGGGGAATGGAACAAAAAGAAAATTGAAAAATTGAACAAATCATATTGAAGAAAGCCCTCTCCAGTGGGTCAGAGATGCAAAGCACAAAGGGATCCTTGCCACACCAAGTACAAATCCCCAAAAAAACAAGGTAATGGGCATTTGGGATCATCAATATGAAGCAGAAGCTGAACACATTGGTTTTAATGAGAATTATCTACAAAAAGGGATTTTTTTACCCCTTCAGCAATTCAATATTTTAATGCCTTGAACTCTTCCCTGGGGAGAGGCACATGGGAATGGTGCCTCCTTTTCCTTCAACTCCAGGGCTGTGGGAGAAGGGATGAGCAGGACCAGCTCTCCAGGACCACCCTGGGGGCTGAGGGCAGTGCAAGGTGTTCCCATCACAGCAGAGAAGCACAAAGTCTCATGACCCACTGTCACCCTGATTTTTCAGCCTTCTGATGTTTTCATAGTTTCTGAATTCTTTCTCACACGAGTGTTATAAAGTAACGTTTATATTAATACAGGTATGTTTTTCATTCCTCTCTCAAGGAGGGAACAACTGATGGACTTTTGGTTTGACCAATGTGGTTGGAGAGGTGGCAACCTTATCCTCCACTCCATGGTCTGGGTGAAAATACTTTATAAAATATATAGTATAAAATACTATCTATTGGGGTCAGATAATAAAGGTCGGGGGTTTTGCCCTGCGAACTGGACAGAGTCCGTGCATTCCTTTTGTGTTCTCTTGCAACAACCCACAACTTCCCAGTGGGAATCCCAGGATATCAACTTCCCCACTGCTTTCTTCGGCTCTACCAGGGAATGTGAGATGAATAACTCCAGATTCAAGCCAGGGGTTTTAGGAATTACAATATAGAGATGGTTTGAGCCCAGGCAGACCCCAGGGCTCAGAGGCAGAGATGCCCCCAGGGTTTGGGTCCTGTCAGTACTGGGGAGGTGACGCCCATGTGGGTGGGACGGAGCTCCCCCAAAATGAGAGATCCCAGGAGGCTCCTGCTTGAAGCTTTGCTTCCCCACACGCCATCAGCCTCTGTCTTCAGCCCTTTGTCCTCTTCCTCACATCCCTGCCCACGAAAGCTGCCTTTTCCATCTGATCTCTCTGCACACCAGCTTCCCTCCACACCCTCCTGTCCACCCTTTTCTTTCCTGGCTTTCCCCATTTCTTTGTTCCCTCACCTGCTCTCCCTTCACAAAGACTAAAGCTGAGGATTTTTCTCCCCCTCTCTCTTTGGCAGGCTGGAATTGCTGGCCTGCACTTCTTGGAAGGAAAAAGCCCACAGCAACTGCAATTGACATTGGAAATCCCCTTTGCATGTGTGGAAAGGGGAAACGGTGGCTTCAGGAAGGGGGGACCAGCATGGCCCCAACCTCAGGACAAAAATGAGGCAGTGAAATAGCCTGAGAGGAATTGGTTTGTATTTAATTGAGGGAACTTTAATTCCCAGCTAAAAGGCAGGAGAAGGAGATTTACTGGTAAATGTAAGGGCTGGGGGGATGACGAGCCCAGCCTTGGTGTGCCAGACACGCTCAGCCAAGGGATCTCACTGCCAGGGACAGGGAGGAGAGAGCAGAATTCCAGGGAGCAGAGATCCCAGGGAGCAGGGATTCCAGGGAGCAGGGATCCCAGGGAGCAGGGATTCCAGGGAGCAGGGATCCCAGGGAGCAGGGATCCCAGGGAATGAGGGAGAAGGGATTCCAAGGAGCAGGAAAGCAGGGATTCCAGGGAGCAGGAAAGCAGGGATCGCAGGGAGCAGGAGAGAAGGGATTCCAGGGAGCAGGAGAGAAGGGATTCCAGGGAGAAGGAATTCCAGGAAGCAGGAAAGCAGGGATGCTGAGGAACAGGAGAGAAGGGATTCCAGAGAACAGGAAAGCAGGGATTACAGGGAACAGGGGAGCAGGTGTTCCAGGGAGCAGGGATTTCAGGGAACAGGAGACCAGGACCACCAGGGAGGAGTGCAGAAATTCCAGGGAGGGGAGAGCAGAGATTCCAAGGAACAGGACAGCAGGGATTCCAGGGAGAAGGACAGTAGGGACTCCAGGGAGCAGGGGAGGAGGAATTCCAGGGAACAGGAAAGCAGTGATTCCAGGGAGCAGGGATTCCAGGGAGCAGGAGAACAGGGATTCCAGGAACAGGGATGCCGAGGAGCAGAAGTGCCCGTGCTCACCAGGCTGCGATGACTAAGTTTAAAAGCAAACTCAAATTAACCCAGGAGTGTTTGAGACCTGGGAAATTACAGGTTCCCTGCACTAACGAGGACCCAGGGCTCTCGTTTCCCATCAGGCTCCTCACAGCTTGCAGCAGACTCGACCCCGACTGATAAATTTACAGCGAAGGAGAAAATAAACGCTGGAAATAAGAGGATTCACCTTCTTAGAAGTTTAAAGCCTATTACCAAAATAGGTGCACGGTGTTGCCATTATGAATGTCATTCCAAACACCTCCTGATTTCCCCCTCCCCACCTCCTCCACTTTCACACCGAATTGTTCAAACTATTAGGGAACAAAAGGAAGCTGCCTTTTAAATCTCATTCGCTCGGGCTCCTTGCCTGATAGATGGCTTCCCCTCTGAAGCTCTGTTTCACATAAAAGCATCTCAGCACGGCGCTGTAAATCTGGTCTGCACCAGCTTTTATGGGAGGCTGGGTTGGGTCCACGACTAAATTACCATTTATTTATTTGCTTGCTTCCAATATTTTTACAAAACGCCACTGCTGCTCAGACTGGAGGGTTGGCATCCCTAAAGGAGTGTTGCAAAGGGGGCTGGATGGAGCGGAGGCAGCACAGGTCCCACCTCTATCAGGGGGAGGCTGAGCTGAGCGGATCCATCAGTGGGATGAGGAGGACACAGCTGATATGTGCTGGAACCCAGGACATCCCTCTGGCTGCCCTGGGTGGTCTGAGACTCTGGCAAGGGGTCCAGAGACCCTGGCACAAAGTCAAAAATACCAAAGTGCCTTCGATTTTAGCCCATGGGAGCGGTTACCAACCTTGTATGAAGAATTACAAACCACAAGAGTTTGATTAGAATAATAATTAGCTTATTACCGGGTGTTAATGTAGAATTTTGGGGTTCATAAAGGAGGTTCAAAGAGGCAAGATGAAGGAATCTGGGTTTGTCCCTGTCCTCCTCCTTCTTCTTCTTGCCCTCCTTCTTCTGCTGGAGTGGTGGCACTTTTGGATTGGTTTAGCATGGAAGTGCAACTGTCTGACATAGGGTATAGGTATTGGTATCTTACTATAAACACAGATCATGGAATATTTGGTATAAAAGATTACAACTGCCCTCAGGGTGGTCAGTCAGCAACAACCAGCAATGCAGCCAGCACCAAAGCCAGGTGAGAACAGAATGTACCAGATAAGAAACAATAAACAACCCTGAGAACCTGAACTGATGCATCCCGACTCTCTCTTCTGGCACCAGGGCTTGGGACAAGGACTTTTTGACAACATTCTCGGGGGTTATCAGCCCAAGGACCGAGAGATGTGCAGCCAGGAGCTTCAGCCCTGCAGCTCCAGAGTGCCCATGCAGCTGCTCTGCCTGCTCTGTGCTCCCACAGCCTCTGAATAATTACACATGAAATAATTACGAGTTCAATGACTCCCTCAAAGGCAGGCAAACTGAGGCACAGAGTTTCACTCACCAAAAACCCCATAGTAAGGGAGAAGTAGCTTTGCCCTTATCTCTACCCCACCCCTTCGAGGCAGCACATTCACATCCATTGCAAGAAGAGGGGAATCAGGTTTGGGATTTTTCCAAGTGTTTTGCTTCCCTTTCAAGCTTTCATCCTTTCCATTTGTTGGAAAAGGCAAAAGCAATGTTTCAAACAAAAGGTCAGTTGAGCCAAAGAAAGTCTCCATTAATAATGGAGACTTTTTTTATTTCATTTTTAAATCAATTTTTCCCAGACAAGCTGACAAAAACAGCCAAATGTTTGAGATTTCCCTATGACATCCTCACCCGATTCCTGTCTCTGTCCAAGGGTTAACACTGCCACATCCCACTGGAGGAGTGGGGATGTCCCAAACCCACTGTGAACCTCCTGGATCAAACACAGCCCCTCCTTCTGCTCACTTTCATCCTTTACAGATCCCTGCACCACGGCAAAGATCCCAGTGAGGAGCTAAGCCCTGCATGCCCCGGGAAAACCCTTCCCTCACCCCCTCAACCCGCCTGTCCTCGCTTACCCTCCACAAAAACCTTCCCTCTGCCTCACAGTCAGTTTTACAGCCTCCTGCCCCCTTCCTCTAATAATCAATATTGATTTTAGTGCCTGTGCTATTATCCCAGTTTAAAGATTTATTTCCTTTGCAGCGTGCCGTTTATGGCAGGAGCCCTCGTTTCCCTCCCTGCTCCTGGGGATCACTGACGAGCCAGGGTGCTCGTTCCACATTGGAAAATAATCATCAGCTTTTAGGCAGAGGCGCTGGGGTTACGACCAGGGCACGAGCTCATGGCAAGCCCTTGCACTTGCTCCTCTTCCACTTTATTTCCATCAGCTCCTGCGTTTTGGGCTTTTCCCCTGGTCCTGGTGCCAGCTGACCCCGTGGCACCACGGGGCTGCCAACCCCCGCACCCAATTAGCAGAACAGACCATGTGAAACACGCGCTCGACGTTGATATGATTTAACATTAATAACCGGGTTTCAAATATTTATTACAATGGCTGTTTTTAATAAATATTTCATGAGCACCAATTTTTTTCCATTTTTTTTTCCACCTCTCTCCCCATCCATTGCCAGCTTTGTGGGCTTAATTTGCCTTAATGAGAATAAAAATCACTCTGATAAATTGCTCCTTTGCAAATGCACGCGACGTGAGAGCAACACTTGGCTGAAATATTTGTTGTGGGGAGCTGAGTGCTGCAAACAAACTCTGGGAGTGAGGAGCCCCTGGGATGGGGCTTGGAGCACCCTGGGAGAGTGGAAGGTGTCTCTGCCCATGGCAGGGGTGGGAGGAGAACTTTAAGGTCCCTTCCAACCCAAACCATTCCAGGATGATGCCATTTTTTGGGGATTGTAAAAGGTCCCAGGCACAAGTTTGAGCAGAGGCAGCTTCACTAGATAATATATAAAAGGAGATTAGGTATCTCCCACTTTTATCACATATTGATGGGAGTATCCACGATTCTCCTTGCAGGAAGAGCTCCTGTGTGTTTATGCCCCGATCCCAGGGAAGTCCTGAGTTAATGCAGTGAGGCTCAGCATTAAGAGGTATTGAACTAAAAGCTTTATTGAGCACATACAGCTAAAGCTGAGGCTTTTCCCAAAACCAACCCAAGCAGAAATCCTTTCCCCACAGGCCCCAGGCTGGGAGGATGCTCAGCATCACCCCCCAGCCCGGGGCTGTGCTCAGCCCACCCTCCACTCCACCGGGAAGCACCTGTGGCTCTCAGTACCCGACTCTTCCCTCCCAAATGCAGCAGGCGTTTATTTTAGAAGCTCGGCTGGCTCGGCCAGCTCAGCAAACAGGATCTGGGTTTCTTCCTGCTCCAGTATTCCAGGCATGGGAGACAATTAGAGCAGGCTAATCAGCAGTGCCAGGGGCAGGGCTTTCATGTGAGGGCTCTCAGGGGGGGTGATTACCATATGAAGCATCCTTGGCTCAGCTTTGCTCAGCCACAGCTTTCTGCCCCCTCCTGCAGCCCCGAACCAAGAGGAAATCCAAGCGGGATGTGCAGGGAGAGCCACAAAAGGTGCTTAAGAAGCAGAGCTTCACTTTGTCTTTTGCTGCCGTTTCACTTCTTTTGATGTTTCGTTTTCCATCCCTCCTTAGCTTTATTTATTCTTTTATATTTATTTTATAAGGCACATTTTTTTGGTACATATTACAACCCTCCAGCTTTCTCTCCGTGCACGTTCCCCTCTTTAGGATGCTGGGGAAAGCATCCCTGGTGCAAGTGGGGAGACAAACCCCATCCCACAGCCAAGAATTCACAGCAGAGGCAATGGGGACAAAATCCAAACAAAGCCAGGTTGCAAAGGGCTTGGAGCAGCCTGGTCTAGTGGAAGATGTCCTGTCTCAACTGCAGCAGCTATTTCCAGCAAGAACAGCAGCTTTATTATCCAAACTGAATTGTGTGGAATCAAAAATAAATATATCAAGCTTTCTCCTAGAAATCCTCATCTCAGCAAGCCCAGAAGGAGACAATATTTATTTACCCCAACTGAAAAAAAATAATATATTGGAACCATCACATGAAACCTCCCCTCCTTCCGAGCTCATTTCAATAATCCTGAAGTTTTGAGTGGAATGGAACAAAAAGAAAATTGAAAAATTGAACAAATCATAGTGAAGAAAGCCCTCTCCAGTGGGTCAGAGATGCAAAGCACAAAGGGATCCTTGCCACACTAAGTACAAATAATCCCCCAAAAAACAAGGTAATGGGCATTTGGGATCATCAATATGAAGCAGAAGCTGAACACATTGGTTTTAATGAGAATTATCTACAAAAAGGGATTTTTTTACCCCTTCAGCAATTCAGTATTTTAATGCCTTGAACTCTTCCCCCCCCAATCTCACTTTTACCAGGTGTGCAGAAAGTTACCAAAAACATCAATTGGGAAATGTCAGAATGAAAAATCTCAGCATTTCACTTCAAAGCAAAGCGTTCTGCTTCAAAATGTCGGTGGTTTATAATTCAATAAGCCGATTTGAAGCATCTTATCTGGCAGGCCTCTGTCAAAAATGGGAAAATCGACTTTTTCTTCCAACAGTTTTGGTAAAACCCTATATTTCTTAGGCCCATTTTCAGTCACATTCAATCACCTTTTGTTTTCATGTTATCTCTGCTGAGGCTCCTTATAGAAAATCTTTTCCTGCTTAGGAAAGAGGAGCTTGTCTCCACTCAAATCCTACAATACTCTGCCCTAAAACACTAATAAACAAGATTCCTGGAAAAACACACCCAGCGCAGGAATATCATTTATTGCTTAGACAGGTGATGCCATGCAGAAAATATCAGCCACATTTAGGGTAAAGTTTATGTCTTGTGTTCATTGTTCAGCAGAACAATTGGATTCTTGGCCAACCCCAAGGTGCTGGGGGATTAAATACAACCAGTAAAAGCAGTTTCATGGTTCCTAACAACAACACACCACTTCCCATTGGAAAAAAAATCACTTAGAGACACAAACTTGCAGCAGGAATTAATGTCAGGGATGATAATTGGGAAACTCTGTCCCCTCACGGAGGGAAAATCTGTTTAAAAAGCCTTTACAAAGCCCAGCTTGAAATCCAGCAGCCAAAATCTTACCTGGACAGGATAAAATGTACAAAAGAAATCCAGGAATGACAGCAGCATCCCTGAGCAGCTCCCTATGGGCAGCAGCATCCCAGTTGCAGGGGATCTCTCTCCCCATATTAATGCAGAGCAAAGTGACCAAAATGGGTATTTGCTGCAGCTGCAGAGCATGACTCCATTTTTTTTTTCCCCCAGCAGATAATCATCTTCCCAGGGTATTTTCTGCATATGGCCACGTGCAGAGACATGAGGAAAATCCGTGCTCTATTTTATAAGCTCATCGAGATTCTAATCTTACAGCAAATAAGGCATGGCATCGAGATGGACGGTATTACAGGAAAATCAATATTGATTATTAGCAGCAAAGATGCGGGATGGAGCTGACAGTTAAAAATCCTTTTAAGATCTTGGGAGAAAAATGACAGCTCAACACAACAAATAGGGCAGCGCTGATTCAACAGCTTCATCACCCAGGGGATCAATGGGACTTTGGGCAAACTCTGGGGAGCTGCAGGAGCCTCAGCCTGGGGGAAGGCAGGACAAAGGGGCGTTATTTTACACATTAAAGTCTGTAAAATTGGGTCCAATTCCCCCAGCACTGCCAAGCCCACCACCAAACCGTGTCCCCAGGTGCCACATGCACACGGCTTTTAAATCCCTTCAGGAATGGGGACTCCACCACTGCCCTGGGCAGCCTTTCCCAGTGTTTGCCAACCCTTTCCATGAAGAAATTTTCCCAATATCCAAGCTAAACCTCCCCTGGTGCCACTTAAGGCCGTTTTCTTTCATCCTGTCACTGTTCCCTGGGAGCAAAGCCTGACTCCCCACCTGATTCCAGGAGGAAATCCCCTTGAGCCTCCTCTTCTCCAGGCTGAGCCCCCTCAGCTCCCCCAGCCACTCCCCATCAGACTTGCACTCCACAAGGGATGTGGGAGGTTGTCGCAGTAGAACACAAAATAAAGATAGTGTGACTCCAGTTTTGACAAAGAGAACATTAGACAGGCTTTATTTACAATCTTTTTGCTTCTTATATAGCATGCTTCGCTAAAAAAGGTATTCACTGGTGAACAGGACTGACACCTCTTTGCATTGGTTAAGTAACAGGAAACAACAGCTGGGGAAGATTGCTATGAGAAAAAACCACTGCCCACTTAGAAATGTTTTGGGAAAAGATGTTTTGGGAAAAGAAGACTGTTTAAAGTTTTACCTTGGGAAAGGAGCTTGCAAGTTAGCAAGCTGAAAATTCTCTCAAGCTCAGAAATATTGAGCCCACAGGAAGTTTGGGATTTCTGAGTATCTGCCTGGACAATCAACTCTGTAGGAGCTCCAGGTTGAAGGAACAGGCAGTGGGGGAAGCACCAGGCAGGTGAGGCTCAGGAGGAGACACTGGTGCTTGCCTGCAGGGTCAGCTGATAGCTCTGTATCCATATAAAACACCCCTGCAGGGAAATCCAGAGATTTCCTCTCTCTGGGCAGGTTTAAATTTGAGCTGTGGGAAGAAAAGGAGTTTCCAACCAAGCCTATTGCACAGGGAGAAGAGAGGGGTTCCCTCCCTTTACAAGCACTTGTTTTCCACTCTGGCCACAGGACAAACCAACCTGGCCTTGGACACTGCCAGGGATCCAGGGGCAGCCACAGCTGCTCTGGGCACCCTGTGCCAGGGCCTCACCTCCCTCACAGGAAACAATTCCTTCCCAATATCCCATCCATCCCTGCCCTCTGGCAGTGGAAGCCATTCCCTGTGTCCTGTCCCTCCATCCCTTGTCCCCAGTCCCTCTCCAGCTCTCCTGGAGAGGGACTGGGGACAAGGGATGGAGGGACAGGACACAGGGAATGGCTTCCACTTCTCCCATCAGGCCCTGGCAGGGGCTCTGAGCTCTCCCTGGAGCCTTCTCCTCTCCAGGATTTTCCTCCCCTTACAAGAACCTGCTTTCCACCTTGGCCTCAGAGACAATCCAAAATCTCCTCCAGGGTTTTGGGAAGGATTTCACACCCTCACTTATGAGCCTCAGCAATCACACGGCCACATCCCTCTGTTTCCTTGTGCCCCTCCAGCCACGCTGCTGCAGCCCCTTCCTGCACACACAGACACAAATATCATGGCTCCTGCTGCACTCTGCTTATCCTCTCTTAATTTGTATTATTAGTTTATTCCTGCATCCTGTGCAGCTGCATCCCAACCCACGAGCAGTAGCAGAGCAGCTCTCTGATGCCTTTTTGGGCTACATAAAAACAGAGGTCAGACAAAATTAAGAGGATAAAAAGCAGTTCTATTGATTGAAGGGCCTTCAGGTACATTGAGGGCAGACAAAGCCCCCCAGGGGCTGCACCCAACATGGACAATGGGCACGGGTTTGCACACTTGGATCAGTTTGGGCCATTTGCACATTGGGGGTTCATCTTCCAATTCCAGCTCCAGGGAATGAAGTCATTGACCCCAAGTTTGCTGCCCCCAACTCACTTTTGTTTCCATCTCTCAGGCCTGGGGCAGTGAGGTGTCCTTGATTGCCAGGCCTGGAGAGGAATTGTTGTGTCTGCCCAAACTGGGGAAGCAGCAGCTCCCACTGTGTGTGGAGTTTGGAGTTCTACACTATGGAATGCTCCCGTTTCTAAGGCAGTGGAAATTTGATGTTACCCTTCTGGTGTTAACCCCTTCCCTGGACCCAAACCCTAAACTCCACCCTTGCAATACCCTATAAAAACCACCCTATAACTACCCTGCCTTTGCCTGGTCCTTCATCTTCATCTCCCTTCCTGTCCCTGAAGTTAATTGATGGATTCTTGAGCTCAGTAAAATGGAGACTCATCTCATTTGTTCCCATGCCCAGCATTGGCAGCTGCACGCTCCCTGCACACAATGAACTTTGTTGGAACACAACACAATAACATGCTAAAGAATTGCATGATTATAATTAGGTGAAAAACAGAAAAGCTAAAATCCTAAGGCATCGCCTCCACCTGGTAATGGCACTCATTGCTTTGGTGTCTCTGCCCAGCACCCCACGACACTCCTGGGGCTCAGAGCTCTGTGGGAATGGGGTCTGGCAGCTCTGGGTGTGTGACGGGAGAACACGGAATGCGCGCTGGCAGGCGGCCAGGGATGGCACAGTAATGAATGTCACTGTCACCTGCACCCCTGCCAGCAGAAGGGAACGTCGTGTTAGATCAGAGCCCAGCACGGCACCCCTGGGAACGCAGCCGTGTCTCCCAGAGCCGCCTCTCCCCGTCTCCCACCTCCGCCTTTGCTCGCTTGTTGGGGTTTTGGCTTCTTTTCAGCCACTGCCAAAGCTGAGATTGAGACAAGGGAGACACAGTTTTTGAGTTTGGACTAGGATATTTATCATTTCTTACCTATTTACAAACCCACGAACCATGACCTCTAACTAGCAACTTAGAGAAACAAGGTAAAATGGAGTGTTTCTAAATATTTCCAAGGTTATTTAAGCAATAATTACCCAATAATGAGGTGACACCTATATTATTTATACTTTTGACCCAATAAGGACCACCCAAGGCCTGCAATGCTGACCTATTTCACCCTATTACAAAAACCCACCCAAATCCATGAAGAAGAAGGAAGAAGGTGAAGGACGCAGACAATGCCCAAAGTCTTCCATCTTTACTCACATAATACTATATACTAAAATCCCAAAATCTAAGTTTCCAAAATTCCAACACTCGCCCCTCGCTGCAGCGCATTCCCGCAGCTTCCCACAGATTGGGATGCAGCTACAGGGGGCAAAAGAATAAATTAATAATAAAAATTAAGAGAGGATAAGCAGAGTGCAGCAGGAGCAATGATATTCTTGTCTGTGTGTGCAGGAAGGGGCTGCAGCAGCGTGGCTGGAGGGGCACAAGGAAACAGAGGGATGTGGCCATGTGATTGCTGAGGCTCGTAACTGAGGGTGTGAAATCCTTCCAAAACCCTGGAGGAGACCCTGTCCTTTGGGTTATCTCTGTGGCCAGAGTGGAAAGCAGGTGCTTGTAAGGGGAGGAAAATCCTGGAGAGGAGAAGGGTCCAGGGAGAGCTCAGAGCCCCTGCCAGGGCCTGACAGGGCTCCAGGAGAGCTGGAGAGGGACTGGGGACAAGGGATGGAGGGACAGGACACAGGGAATGGCTTCCACTGCCAGAGGGCAGGGATGGATGGGATATTGGTGAGGGATTGTTCCCTGTGAGGGTGATGAGGCCCTGGCCCAGGGTGCCCAGAGCAGCTGTGGCTGCCCCTGGATCTCTGGAATGTCCAAGGCCAGGCTAGTTTGTCCTGAGGCCAGAGTGGAAAACAAGTGCTTGTAAAGGGAGGGAACCCCTCTCTGCTCCCTGTGCAATAGGCAGGGAAACTCCTTTTCTTCCCACAGGTCAAATTTAAACCTGGCATGGGAACCACACAGCCAGGGGTGGTCTCCAGCAAGCCCCAAAACTATAGGACAGTGTTTAAAGAGGTGCACTCAGAGGCAAACGGGGAGGTTAATCTCATTGCTCACACACCCTCAGCAAGGAGCCAATTAGGGGTCCCAAAACAAGAAAAGGAAAATCATAGACCCATAGAATGGTTTGTGTAGAAAGGGCATAAAAGATCATCCAGTTCCAACCCCTCCCCTGGGCAGGGACAGCTTCCACTAGCCCAGGCTGCTCCAAGCCCCATCCAGCCTGGCCTTGGACACTGCCAGGGATCCAGCGGCAGCCACGGCTGCTCTGGGCACGCTGTGCCAGGGCCTGCCCATCCTCACAGGTAAGAATTCTTTCCAAATATCCCATCTAACCCTGCCTCTGCCAGTGGGAAGCCATTCTCCCTTGTCCTGTCCCTCCAAGTCCTTGTCCCCAGTCCCTCTCCAGCTCTCCTGGAGCCCCCTTAGGCCCTGGCTGAACACCCCCACGCTGCAGAAAGGCTCCTCCTCAGCCCAGTTTGCTGTGCCACCCTCCCCTGGCAGGGCTGTGGGGTGACCCAGGACCACTGAGCCCCAGTGCTGCACACAAGGCTCGTCAGGGCTTGTGCCTTTGGTGCCAAAAGCAACAAAACCAGCAAGAATGAGCCCCACAATGAGCCAGAGTGGGCAAATCAAGACCTTCAGTGCTTTTAGTCATACACCGTGTCCCAGCTGGGAAGCCCCAGGGGTTGCCAAATTCCCAGTCTTTGTGCAAACAGGTTCCCTACCAAAGATGTTATTTTTCAAGCAATAAAGGAACAAATCAGGGATTTGGGGGTTTTTTCCTGCCTCTCAGAATTCTACAGCAGGGACTCACCTTGCTCAGAGCCCTGCAGAAACAAGGACCTGCCTGCTCAGAACACTTGATCCCAGCTGATCCATCACCACCTTGATCCTGACTCCCACAATTACTGAGGAGAAAGCAGCAGCTGAGGTGGGAAAACAATAGGGCTCTAAGGCAAGAGGTGCTCAGACACTGAGCTGATGAGGCTCCTCAGTTCATCACTAATTGGGATGGATGTTTAAAATAAAATAATGCTGCCTAATCACCTTGAGATCCTCCCAGGCACAGCCACGGCATCCTCTGGGAGACTGATACCGTAAAAGTCACCTTAAAGGAAGCAGCACCAGGATCATCCCCTGCCTAGTGAATATTTGGGCTTTTTAGCTGATTATTTAAAGGCAGAAAACACAAAGCCTTCCCTGCAGACATGCAGCTCGCTGCAGCAACTGGTTTCTTTGGGATTGCAGGACACAGCCCTGCTCCCTAACGCTACAGCCTCACATGCCAGAGCCAGGTTCCTGCCTGGAATAACTGGGAAGCCATGCTGCAGAGACACTGAGGGACACACTGCTCACACTGTGCCTGCATCGATCCCGCCAGTCCCTGCTCAGGGACACACTGATGTCACCCCCCAGCCCAGAGAGCAGCTGGATGGATCAGAGCCAATCCTCAGAGGAGGATCTTTGGGTAAAGACCGGAGGAGCTTCGTGTCGTGCTGGAGATGAGGACCAAAGGACAGCCAGGGAGAGCAGGGATCCCTGCAAGGGATAATGTCAGGATACCTGCCTCATCCCTAGGTCCCCCACCATGACCCCAGTTACCCTTCCAGCTATCCCTCCCAACCTCAACACATGAACTCCACACCTGATGCCCTCCAGTAGCCAGGATTCCCATCCCAGCTGCATTTGCAGCGAAGCACAACCTGAATCAACCCTAAGGAGACCCTGCAAACCTCACCTGCACACCTCATCCCTGGGCAACCTCGACAGCCTAATCCTGTCTCTCTCACACAGCCCTGCTGAAAGCAGCCCCAAGGATGAAGTTGCAGCCAACTTTTGCAGAGTTCAGGCAGAGCCAGCTGCCCTCCGTGCCGCCAGCACGATCCACCTGCGGTTGCCGGCTCAGTGGGCGTGAAGGGGCTGCGTGGAATACAAATGGACTCTTTCACTTAGCAGGAGGCAGGTAATTTCTTTTGTCCCCGCTGATGCATTATTGATTGTGATGAATGTCAGAGCAGGAGCCTGTTCCAAAAGCCATTAAACAATAATTTCATCTCCGGAGGGTAATTGATTGTCAGAGGGAGCAGCTTTGCCAGCCGCAAGGTGGTGGTGACGGGGAATGTTTGTATTTGGGTGGGGACAGAGGGAGTCTCGGGCAAACTGCATGATTTATTAATCAAACCTGGAAAAAAGAGTTGGGAGAGGGAGTGCACTGGAAAGAAGGAGCCAACTTCTTCCGAGCTGCTGGGCAAGGCTGAGAGCCAGCCTGACCCCAGCCCAGCTCCATCACGCTCCGGAGAACATCCCTAATGGCACTTTGCTGGGGGCTGCCTGGCCCCAGTGACACATCCCAGTGCTGACCTGTCACCTCCCCGTTACTCCAGCCCGTGACCCGCACATTAAAGTGCTTTTCTGACACACCTCAGCTCCTTCCCTGCCTCTCCATTAATGCGCTGCCAGCACAGCCAGGGTGGAACAATCTGCACCTCAAAGGCCTCGGCTCTCCTCCTCCAACACTCCTCCAACCCTTGGCACTGATTTCAGAGAGAATCTAAGGCTACATCACATCCCCACGAAGGGAGCACGCAAAGAAGCAGGAAAAAGGGTCTGGATTTGGGAACTGGGGTTGGAGTTGCAGTTTGTGGCATAGAGCTGGGATGCAGTGAAGGGAGAGGGGGAAGGACCTTCCCAACCCAGAGGAGAGGGACAAGACCCAACGGCCCCAGAATCAATCCTTGATGGTTACCAGTCTTTTACCAGCATGGAGAGACACAGCCCTACGAAAGGGTACAGGGACATGTCCCCAGCCAGGCCCAACTTTCCAGGAGAACACCATGCATCACCCCTGTGTCTGTCTGTATGCCCGCCCACTGGTGGCAGAGGAGGGCAGGGATGGAGCAGCATCCTCACCACATCTCCAGCAACAGCCACAGGAGAGACAAATCCCTCTGTCAGGAGAGGAGAGGGAGTTTATCCGTCTCCTCTGCAGCACATGAGAGGTGGATTTATCACGGATTTCCCTTTCTCCCATGCTTTATTTAGTAGTTCATTATCTTGTCAGCTGGAACCAGCCAGCTCCCACAGCACACTCTATCACTCCCAAATCTCTGCAGGAGCCACTCGAGGTAAAATGTCCACCTGGACCACTTGAAGACCATATCTGATCTGGGAGAGGACAGCTCCCAATGATGGGGAATAGGTTGGAGCACAGAAGGAGAAAAGAATTCCTGTCCTTTGGGTGTGAGGATAGAGAACTGCATAAGCAACTCATCATTAAACACTCTCCCTCTGTCAGGTTAGTTTAAAATAAAACCAATAAATTGGTTTTTATTTTATAAAAATAAAAACAATAAGAGATCAAAACCACAAGCAAGTTGAAAATTAAAAGTCCTTCCAAATAGCATTAGGCAATGCCTTCTGCCTTCATATCAATCACAAAGCCTGAAAATATCTCTAATAAAAAAGAATATTCTGTCCCCACCACAAAACTCTCAAAGGAGCAAGGAATAGCAATGAAATGTCCTTTCTAGGGAAGAAGGAGTCATGCAGCCTTTCATGAGCTGAGCTGGTGCAATACACAATTTTGCATGCATATTTGCCAGTTATCTCCACAGGAGGTGGTTGTGATCAGTATCTACAAGTAGGTGCCAGCCCAACAACAGAAACCCTGGGTGGTTTGGGCTGGAAAGGACCTTAAAGATCGTCTCTATCCAACCTTCCACTATCCCAGGGTGCTCCAAGCCCCATTCAGCCTGGCCTTGGATGCTTCCAGGGATCTAGGGGCAGCCGGTGCCAGGCCTTGATCCCACCTCCCAGGGAAGAAGTATTTGCATATTTAAGCCCCTCCCACTGCCATAATCATCTTCCACCTCTAGGCTACCAAAGGAGGTAGGAGCTGCATCACCCTACAGAAGACACAGACGCTTCCTTGACTTTCAGGGCCAGACCTTGAAGAAGTTTAGTACAAATCTTCTGTGTTTATTTGTTTCCATTTATTTTCCTCCATTACTTTTTCCCGCGATCAATACCATTATTTGAATAAAAATGCACTATGTACAAGAACAAATGCCATACAGAGAATACCAATTGAACAGGCTGCCTTGAAGTGGAGACATCGAGAGGGAACGTAATTCTCCCTGGGAGCAGGAGGCCATCAAACCCTGGTGCCAGCACAGTGTGGAGCACCGACGGGAACAAAGAAAAAAGGGAAGCAAAGAACCAAATCCCTGCTTCAAAAGCCTCCCCGTTTCAAAGCATGGCATGAGCGCTAACTGACTTGTCTTCCCAACACCCCTTTGTGGCAGCACTGTTGTTTTCTGTGTTGCAGGAGCAGCTCGGTTCAGGCCCCAGCCGGAAGCTTTGTGGGCTCTGTGGTTTGAGGTTTGGAGCAGCCAAGTGACCAGGGGAGGCCCTGAGTGCCACCCTGCCCTGCCCTGGGAGCTGGTGGGTGGAAAAGGGACAGTACAAGCTGTTTCTTCCTCCATCTAAACCCTCGAGTTTATTAATAATTTTATAGCACCTTCCCCATATCTAAAGGGGCTCCAGGAGAGCTGGAGAGGGACTGGGGACAAGGGATGGAGGGACAGGACACAGGGAATGGCTTCCACTGCCAGAGGGCAGGGATGGATGGAATATTGGGAAGGAATTGTTCCCTGGGAGGGTGGGCAGGCCCTGGCACAGGGTGCCCAGAGCAGCTGTGGCTGCCCCTGGATCCCTGGAATGTCCAAGGCCAGTTTGGACAGGGCTTGGAGCAACCTGGGATGGTGGAAGCTGTCCCTGCCCATGGCACAGGGCAGGATGAGATGAGCTTTAATGTCCCTCCTAACCCAAGCATTTCTGGGATTAAGCTGTGGCAGATCCAGTGGGAAATCTCATATGGACTCACAGTGAGTCCCTGCCAGACAAATTCAAAGACCTGAACTCCCAGGGTGCTGCAGCACACGGGCTCCAAGCTAAGCAGACACCCGAGACACCAAACCCGCCCTCCTTACACTCGACACCAGCAGGAAATGCCCAGGCAGGGTCTGAGCCCTGGGCTCCTCTCCCAAGCATCCTCCACAGCCATTCCAGCCCCCTGCTCAGCTTAGGAAATCACAGCACGGCGACTTGAGGCGCTGCTTCCAGCTTAGCTTTCGCTGCTGCTCTTAACCCCAGCAACCTTTCCAGCTCTGCCCTGCCAACACAGAGGAAAACAAGCCACTTGACAGGCTCCCTTCTGCTCCAGAGGAACATTTCCCCAGGAAAGGAAGATCAAGGAAAGCACCAGCTCTCTGTCTAAAGGATGAGGAGATATATTCCAGCTGACATTCAGCACTATCAACATTTTATGAGCTTTGGAATCCAGTTAGTTAGCCAATATTTTACTTAACTCCAGTTTAGATTTAAAAACTTGACCTTCTCTGAGCATGCCTGTGTCACATTTCACTCAGCCACCGTGTGCAAAGCACCAGGTTATTTATCCCCCCTTTTTATTGCTGCACTGTTATCTGTTCATTTGCACTATTCAAAAATCAGTACGAAGATGGGAGTGCCTGAGCAGGCACTTGGGGCACCCACACGGCTCTCCAGGGTGCTTATCACACATAACAAGGGGCAAACCCTGAGCAGCTCTTCTCCTGGCCAGGAGGGCTGCATGTTGCATTCCCCCTGCTCTTTTCAGGCTCAGCTGGCAGCTGCAAGGGGCTGGGGGCAATACTCCAGGGTGCTGGAAGGAAGGGCAGGTGTAAAGGTATAAAGGCCTTACCGGAGTTCCTGGGGAGCAGTCTCTTGGTTGTGCCAGCTAATGGCAGCATGCAGGCAGGCAAGACACCACACGGCATCCGAGGGTGCTGGTCAGATGGGATAATTCGGGGGTCTCGCACCGCGGGGAGGGGGCATGGCTCCCAAAGGAGAGGGCGAGAGGCAGGAGGGCCAGAGCCAGGCCCAGGGAGAGGCCGGGGCACGCCCAGAGAGGGAGGTCCGGGCCAGAAAGGCCGAGCCAGAGGCAGGCGCAGAGAGGGCAGAGACCTCGTGTATCAGCTTCAGAGAGAGTTCTAGCGAGGGGGCGGGCCCGAGGCTTGGACCAACGGGATACTGATAGGGGCGGAGAGCAATACAGCTTAGGGAGGGGTTATAACTTGTACCTTGTGGAGGTGAACAGAACAATCATTTAAGAAAAATTAATCACCGCAGCTGCAAATCAGGGTACAAAGCAGCCCTGCTCCTGCTCCTCTTGGTGAGGGAATGGTGTGGCCAGCAGGAGCAGAGAGGACATTCTTCCCCTGTACTCGGCACTGGTGAGGCCACACCTCGAGTGCTGTGTCCAGCTCTGTCCCTCAGTTCAGGATGGACACTCAGTGCTGTGTCCAGCTCTGTCCCTCAGTTCAGGATGGACACTCAGTGCTGTGTCCAGTTGTGTCCCCTCAGTTCAGGATGGACACTCAGTGCTGTGTCCAGCTCTGTCCCTCAGTTCAGGGTGGACGTTGAGACACTCACGCACATCAAGAGGAGGCAGCGAGGCTGGAGAGGGGCTGGGAACACAAACCCTGTGAGGAACGGCTGAGGGAGCTGGGCTTGTTCAGCCTGGAGAAAAGGAGACTCAGGGGTGACCTCATCACTCTCCACAGCTCCCTGAAAGGTGCCTGTGCTCAGCTGGGCTTGGGCTATTTCTCCAGGCAGCACTGACAGAACCAGAGGACACAGTGTTAATCTGCACTAGGGGAAATACAGGTTGGATATTAGGAAAAGTTTTTCACAGAAAGAACAATAAAGAACTGGAATGATTTGCCTGGGAAGGTGGTGGAGTCACCATCCCTGGATGTGTTTAAAAGCCTGGATGTGGCACTCAGTGCCATGGTTTAGTTGAGGTGTTGGGGCTGGGTTGGACTCGATGATCTTGGAGGTCTCTTCCAACCTGGTGATTCTGTGAGTAGCAAATTGCTTTTTAGCACAGCATAGGGGAGCAGTCCCTGCATGCCTGGAACCGGGAGGAAAAATCACCACAGTTTGGTCATGGGAAAGGTCTGAGGACACAATTTCAGCTCTGGCAGCAACAAAACCCACAGAGCAAGGAGAGAGATTTCTCAGAGGGAAAGGGAACAGTGGGACACCCACCCAAACCATCAGCGCTGGAAGATTAAAAGTGTCAAAGGTGGAAGATCACTTCAGGAGTGTGAGCAATGGGTGACAACAGCAGTGACAAGACACCAAGACAGCCACCCAGCTCCTTTATCTCCTCTTTGCAGATAGAAACATTGCAATAATGAGGCTAATTAACATCCCAACACCTGGCTGGCTGGACATAGAACTGCCCAGAAGATGCTCCTCACTCCACTTGCCTGTCTGGGATCACACCCCAGACCCAGCAGTTCCCTGATCGCATCTCAGCACAAGCAGCTTGTGGTAGGCAAACAATCCCATCCCCCTCCTCACACCACCTGCCTAAAGTAATACTGGATGAAAGAAATGTGTTTTAATAAAGAAAATTGATTTAGTTTGGTATATTCATTAACACGTCGATCAGGAATGATTTATGGCCACAATTTGCCAAATTATTTCTCTATTGATCAGCCCAGGGTTGTTTTGTTGTAGGTTCAGTCAATTAGAAGGAGTAGCACTCAGGTGGGTAAATTAATCAGTCTTAAGTAGAGCCCGCCCATGGAGAGGGGCTGGTGCCAGTGCAAAACCTCACTAAGCAACCCCGCTGAGATGAGATTTCTCCTCACAAAGCAGCCAGCAAAAGGTGTTCAGCACCTCCTCCTTCCCAACAAACAGAGGGTTCAAAACTTTGTTCTGCTTCCCATCACAAGCAGAGTGGTTCCAGCCTGCAAGGCTTCACATTCAGCCTCTCTGAGCCCAGCTTGTCTCATCTCAGAATCCCAGAATGGTTTGGGTTGGGAAGGGACCTTAAAGCTCATCTCGTTCCAACCCCCTGTCTCTTCCCCTTCACCAGGCTGCTCCAAGCCCCATCCAACCTGGCCTTGGACAGTGCCAGGGATCCAGGGGCAGCCACAGCTGCTCTGGGCACCCTGTGCCAAGGCCTCCCCACCCTCATAGGGAAGAATTTCTTCCCAATCTCCCATCCATCCCTGCCCTCTGGCAGTGGGAAGCCATCCCCTGTGTCCTGTCCCTCCAAGTCCTTGTCCCCAGTCCCTCTCCAGCTCTCCTGGAGCCCCTTTAGCCCTGGCAGGGGCTCTGAGCTCTCCTTGGAACTTCTCCTCTCCAGGTGAGCACCCCCAATTCTCCCAGTCTGGCTCCAGAGCAGAGGGGTTCTGGCCCTGGGAGCATCTCCGTGGATGCCTCTGGACTGGCTCCAGCAGCTCCAGGTCCTTCCTGTGCTGGGACCCCCGAGCTGGAGGCAGGTGGGGTCTTACCTGAGTGGGGCAGAATCCCCCCCTGCCGTGCTGCCCACGCTGGGGGATCAGCCCAGGACACAGTTGGATTTCTGGGCTGCCAGTGCCCATCCCATGGCCTCATCCAGCCTTTCACCCACCAGCACCCCCAATTCCTTCCCAGCAGGGCTGGACTCCAGCTGCTCATGGATCAAGTCATCCAGACTCAAGGGGTCCCTTGCTTCCAGACATGCAACTCCTGTTCTGGACAGCCCCTCCCTGGAGGCAGCCACCAGGCATCAGCAGAACAAAGGGCAAATTACAGGGAAAGCACCATCCATCCACATGGATCAGCACGGTCAGGGAGCAGCAAATGACGGAAGAGCAGATGGCCACGTCCCCACGGCAGAGCAGAACGGAGCGGAGCAGCCCAGCCCCTCTGCTGGGAGCAGGGCTCAGCCCAGGACTGCCAGCAAACCCTCGGAGCGTGGCTGGCTGCTGTCCCGCTCCTGCAGCCCGTCCTGCCCCGGTGGCAGCGCTGACGGACGGGGCTGTGCCCTCTCCTTATCTGCTCCAGCTCCAAGGCAGGCGGTGCTGGGGCTCGGGGAAGCCCGGGCTGAGGCAGGCAGGGTGTAATCAAACGGGTTCATCTCTGCTCCCAAACCTGGCTTTTAAGGACCATTAAAGGCACTTTCCTTAATCTCAGTGTTTGCGGCAGAGCCCAATAAATCACAGCGCAACTCCCTCACCGGCAACCACAAAGCCGCTCCCTGCGAACGCGGCTCTTCCCAGGTTTTTCCCCGTGCCAGAGGGAAGCATCCCCGCTGCTGTGCTGAACCTTACAGGAAACACATGCCCGGGGCACAGAGTCCCCGGCCGAGCACCCCGGGCGATGCTCAGCGTGGGTGAGGGCTCGTCTCTGTCTTTGCAAATGTCAGGGCTTATTCTTTCCTGAATGAGATATGGATGTGGCAGCGTGATATTAAATTACAAGTCAAATAGTACAAAGGCTTTTAATTACACGCCAAACACAAGCTGCTGTCAGAGAGGAGACACTGGGCTCGATGGCCCATCAGGCTGTTCCGCTCTGGCAATTCCTATCTAGCCGGTAAAAGTCCAGGAAATTGGATCGGTAATGGGAACGGGGGCCTTTCACCTCCAGCCCAGCCATTCACGTCCAGCCCGGGAGGGAGAAGGAAAGTCATTACCAGGCTGATGGCCGGGCAGCAGCCGGGGTGGGGTGAGTCGGTGGGGCTGCAAACCACAAGGAAAGTGAGGAGCGGGTTGTAGCCCCTCTGGACAACAGCTTTTTGGTGTGACAAAGTTGTTGGGAGCTGGAGGGAGCGTCCCCTCAGCTGCCAGCACTTTCTGCCAGCAGGGATGCTGCAGAGCTGCTCGCCCCCGCCCTGGCTGCAGCCTGAGGATATTCCCTCCTATTTACGGAAAACACTGGAATATTTACACTCCTCTCCCAGCAAGGGTGCTGCAACACTTTGGTCCTGCAGAGATGAAGGACGCGCTTTGATGCCGGCTGTTTTTAACAACCTCACACTGCAAAACCCACCCCCTTCAAGTGATGTGCTCGCACCCTCTCAGCACCCCGGGAGGTGGAAAAGCTCGGAATTCATCAAGGACAAGGAACCCAGCAGCAAGAGAGGAGGGACTTCACGGCCCCCACGGAACTGGTGGCAAGCAGGGAACAACCGCGTTTCATCCTGCTCCATAAACAACTTTCCTCCTTCCAACTCCCCGCACAGCACAGCTCCTACCAGGGGTGGTGAGACAAGGAAGGGCTGAGCTGCCTTGCCAGCGTGATTTAGGTGTAAATTGCAAAAAAAAAAAAAAAAAAAAAAAAGGGGGGGGGGGGAAAGGCCTCTGAGCGTCATTTTCCTTTGGCATTTTGCAGGAATCCCCATGCTTTGGTACCCGGGCTGTCGCATCTGCAAGCTCTGCCTCCAATCTGTAAGGCTAATTTGTTCAGCAGCTTTGTTCCCCCTTGGGAACAGGGGCTTGCTGGTCACAGAAGATTGATTAAGCTTTTGGTGCATCACCATTAATGAAAATCAACACTAATGAGTGTTTTTTATGGCAACCCCATAAAAAGCATTAGGACAGGTAAACACAGGAACAGCCAGGCGAAGCAGCAAGGTCCTGTGTTCCTACAAGCTCTGCTCACCTTTGCCAGCCCCTCACTTTCCTTGCAGATTCATCCACAGCATTATTCACATTAAACTCCCAGTCAGCCCCTCGGGAGAGACACAGAGAATTTGGAATACTGGAAGGGTTTGGCTTGGAAGGATGTTAGAGATAGTTTAGTTCCACGTCCCAAAATGGGCAGGGACACCTTCCACTAGACCAGGTTGCTCCAATCCCATCTAAAAGGGCCTTGCACACTCCCAGGGCTGGAGCAGCCACAGCTTCTCTGGGTGTTATCCCTGCATATTGGGAATGGGATGCTTTCATCCTTACCTACCCCCTTTCTGCCCTCAGGGGTAAATTTGACTAAACCGGACCAGTTTGTTTTTTTGGTTGTTTTTTTTTTTTCTGAGAACTCACTCCTCACAAAGCAGGCAATAAAACAGGAATAAAAGGCTACCCTGAGCCAAGGATTTGGTTCCTGAGACCAGCCAGCCTCCAAGAATTGAGACAAACATCTGTTTTAGGACAAATAGCACCAGACCAAAAACCTTCCTGGCTGCCCTTCTGGGCCCTAAAATTATGTTTAGTTGGAGAAACTGGAGGTAATCAAATTGTTTCCCCCTTCCAGCCTTCAGCTGTGGCATCAGGGCTTCAGAACCAGCACAGCCATAGCACAGAAATGCCTGGCTGGGGTTTTTTATTTCTTCCCAAGGTGCTTCAGCCCTTCAGATTTTCCGAGCCATCCTTTAGAGGTTCCAGATCTAAACGGGATGATTGCAGGAGGCTTCTTTTTACAGGACATCATTAAAAATAATGTGTGTGCTTGAACTGCAGTCGGCGGGGCCGTGCCAGGGATGAGCGAGGGGAAAGGAGAGTCCTCTGATCTTGGAAAGAGAGAACAACCTATTAAAAAGGAATTTAGTTCTCATGTAGAGCTATCAAACCCTTGGAAAGCCCTGCTCTCTGCCTCTGGGCTCTTGTACTTTTCAAGGACAGCAAAACTCCAGGTTTAAGCCCTTCAACTGTATTTGAATATTTAATTTTTTTAAAAAGTCAGCTCTTGTACTGCTTTGGCACTGACTCATTTGACCAGGAGAGCTGAGGCCCTGGCAGCTCCTGCAGTTTGAGCTCAGTGATAGTATCTTCCCCTTGAAGCGCCAGCCCCAGTCACTCCAGTGGAACAGAAATAATCTCTTTTGTTAAATATACACACACCAAAAAAAAAACAACCCTTCTAAGGCTGAAATTCTTACTAAGGTTTGACAGAGGAGAGATGTACAAGGCGCCCAGCTGGGAATTCCCTCCTTGTCACAGGGATGACAGTGAGGAGGCAGCTCGGGGATTTCTCTCTCAGCCTCCCTCCCTCGCAGCACCCCCAGCCCCAGCATGAGCAGCACCAGCACCTTCTGCATTTGAAAAGGCTCCTGCAGACACCACTGCAGATCCCACACAGATCCCAAATCCTTGGGAGTGCCGTAAGAGCTGCTGTGAATCTCTACTGACAGAAAAGAAAAGCCGATTTTTTTGCTGCTCAGAGCAGCTGTGGCTGCTCCATCCTTGGAAGTGTTCCTGGCCAGGTTGGATGGAGCTTGGACAACCTGGGATAGTGGGAGGTGCCCCTGCCCATGGCAGGGGGTGGGATGAGATGACCTTAAGGTCTTTTCCATCCCATTTTGGGATGCTGTGATTTTTGCTAGGGAGAAACGAGCTCCTGCATGTCACACTAGGACACAAAATGAACATGCAGTCACACGCTGAGAGGTCCAAGGCAAAAGAGGGCATTTATTTTTCAGACCTCATAATTTATAGAATTTTCACAGTGAAAGCTGATTGGAGGATGAGATTGTCTCCTCTCAACCACACTGGTCAGACAACAGTCAATCTATTCTCTCCTCCTCCAAGAAAGAATGCAAACAATGATATCTTTAGATGAAAGGGTGTGAGAACTCCATTACAAAAACTGTAAACATCAGAAGGCTTTTGAAAAACAGGGTGACACCTGCACAGCCCTGGGCCCAGCCCTATGGAGGGGCCTGCAAGCCAAACTGAGTTAGTAGAAGAAACAGTAATTGATGAATTCCGAGTGTATCCATAGCAAGGAAGACTGTTAGTATGGAAACTGATTAAAAAAGATACATGAAGGATTTTTGTAGTTAGACTAAGCGCATAAGTAAACGTGTATACGTGCCTTAGTAACTTTTTGCAAAACTTTTGCCAAATATATTGACACTAATTGCTTTGCACCAATGAATACAGTAAGTTATTGTGATGTAGTCAATGACTTAAGATCAGGCTTTGTTAAGAGTATATAAACTGTAGAGCACGCAGAATAAAGGGATGATGATGCCATTGTCATTCTGTTCAAGTGTCTGTGTGTGCGTGTGTCACGTCCGACCCCACGGTGACACAGCCCCTCATTGCTCTGTGGGCCTGATATTTCTGGGTCTGAGAGATTTTAGCCTGCTAGCAGCTGCTAACTTTTTCCCAAGGGAAAATTTCTCAAGAAAGCTTCTTCTCTAAACAATCTTGGCAAACAACTCTCCTTTCTCAAAACAATCTTTCTCCAGGTGGTGTTTTGCTGTTCCTCTGGTTTAACCAATGGGATTAGAGAGGTGTTGTTCCTATTCACCAACCATGTTAAGTCTGTCTCGGAACAACTTATAAAAGGTAGTAAGAATTAGACAATAAAACCTTTTTTGTTCGCTCTTTGCCTTCTGAAATATTGAGAGTCTCTCATCTTTCTTTTGTGTCCTAAAGTGACACCAGTCCTTCTCCACATGTTCCCAGTCTGTCCCAGGAAACAGACCCACTCCTCATCTCCCCAGTCTCCAGCTCTGCACACCCTTTCCAGCACCACTCTCCCTTGGACACAGAATATTTTATCCATACCACAGCCCCTTGTATCTTTTAGGTCTTAGCAACGTGTTTATTATTCATGCACTCAATCGTTTCTGCACCAGCTGAGAAAAGTGGAGAAAGATTAATTCCCTAGGAAAAAAAAATAATAAAATAAACAAGCAGGATTGCTGCTTTTTTTTTTTTTAAGGGACTCTGATCCATTCAAAGAGCTGCCTTCTCCAGGCCTCCCGTGTCACTGTTGATTGAGTTTGTTCCCTCCTCACCTCCTGGTTCTGTTAGAGTATCTTGTCTCCTCAGTATTACTGTCGCACTTCCTTTTCATATGCCTGAAATACACACTATTGTGTTCTGACTTTTAGTTTTTGTGCAGGGATCCCTTTCATGTCTCGTCTTCTGTAAAGTCCTTTTTTCTTGGCAGTCAAGTGTATGAATGTTTGCTGCCAGGAGATTTTGCTTCTATTGTATTCCAGACATATTATAAGTTTTTTTTTTCTTTTTTTTTTTTTTTTGTTCTATATTGTCTCTGAGGTGTTCCGTGTTATTTTTTTTTCCATGCTAGCATGACTTTTTCCATGTGGATGCTGCCTGCCTTGCTCTTGCCCCTGTGCCCACGGGAGCAGCATCCTCAGAAATGAGCATGAGAAGGGGTAAGAGGGCAGGAGCCAGAACAGCACTGCTCAGGAATTATCTTTTATACAATGGAATTATCTTTCCCCACATCACACGTGGTTTGCTGCCAGCATTCCCTTTGCAGAACTGGGACAGGGAACAGCAGAGGGGTCTGTGCATCAGGATGCAACTATGGCCAAAAAACCAAACAAAATAAGATTTTGGTCCCAGGGTCCATGAAAGGACTTTTCCACTAATCCTGATCTAAACGGCCACTGGATTTTCTTCTGCCAAAATTCACCTCTTCAGGCAACTTCACTGGCAGATTTCAGTCCTAAGAACAGCAAAGTCCAGATGAGCAAAGCAAAAAGGGAAAATTTATTTTTAGGAAAGCCAAGGGCATGAGCCTTTGGGAGGCTGCTGCTGTAGAGCAGAGCCCAGGAATCCCCATCTGTCTAAACTGGGATACTGAGCCCAGTAAAAAGAATCAGTAAAAAGGAGCCCCCATCACCCATCAAGAACACACATTTTGGTCACTCAGCAGTGCCAAAACTTCACTCTTCATCTCTCTGCCAAGCTGAAGGAGTCCTTCCTGCAGCTCGGCCTGGTTCCCTGAGCTCTGCTCTTCCCCACACCCCACCTCTGCAGGTCAAGGAAAAACTCTGCAACCCCTTTAATCAGCCTACCCAGCTCCACCAGTACAAGCCAGTCACGCACCAAGAGCAACAGCCTCAACGCATGGGGTGTTTCTAATCCTCCAGAAGTGGAAACTTCAGAAAACCCAGAGTTTATACGACTTCAAACAACTCTACTGGGGGCCTAAAGTCAGAACAGCTTCTGGAGAGATTAGTTCTCCCGTAACACGCTCGTGACCAGGCTTTCTGATCTCTATCAGCATCCCTCAAAGAGCAGATCCTTTTTCCATCCGTTCTTTGGACCCCTCTCCTCAACTCTTTGACTAATTATAGTTTGTTGGTTGTTATGGCAACTACAGATTTCTCTCGGTGTCCAACTCTCACAATTTGGCTGTAAATTGCAACAGTGGACGAATACAAATAGAGTTTTAAATCCCTCTTGCTTGCCAAACTTCCCGGTAAATCCCCCCACAATGCAAGAGCTGCCCCATTGGCTTGATGGGATGGAGGTCACTCAGGGAGCCTGAAGAGCCAGCGCAGCCTCCAGAAGCCCAGGGCAGGTGGGGAATGGCAGCATTCCAGACTCCCGGCCCAAAGGGTCATGAGCAGGACTCATCACATTAGAACAGACGTTATTGTACAGTATCACCCTCTGCAGCTCATCCCTGCTGGGACACTTTTCCCCACAGCTGCTAAGGAATCATTTAAGCCAGACACAAACCAGGAGTCAGGCTAAAGTCAATTCAGCCCTTTCCAGATGAGGATGGATGCTGTAGCAGGACTGCACAGCCAGGTCTGGGATCACTTTTTGCAGCTGATACAAAAGCACAGCTAGGAGGCCAAACCAAGGGCTTTCCTTCCCTTTCCCCCTTTGTCCTTATCCCCTTGTGCACACTCAGGTAATGGATTTGCACAGCTCAGGGACATGATCCCAAGATGTGTGAGACTGCTCTTGCTCCAAATCCCTTTTCTCCCTGAATTTGAGTTCTTACAGACTTTTCCCACACTTGTGCCTGTCACAGCACACTGGTGCAACGAGTTTGAGTTAATTAATGACTTAATGTGCGTGTGCACAGAGAAAACTCTTTGGTTTTGATCTTGAAGCCTGCAGAACTCCAGTGCCTGAACTTCAGAGCTGCTCCTCGCCCATGGTGCTGCTGGAGGAAGGCAGGTTCCAGCAGCAGGTCAGGTCACCCTGCACTGCAAGGAACACGGTTCTCCTCTCTGCTCCTCAAGCATCTCATCCCAAGGAGAGATGGATGTCCCTGGGTCCTTCCATGATAATTTAGTTGGAGACAGTGAAAACACTGCTGTGGAGTCTAGTTCTGAACAGACACAGCTGTCCTTGGCTGGGATGGAAGGTGAATATCATGTGAGCAGCTCCACCAGAGTTTGGAACCCTCCACTGGTTCAGCACAGTGTCCCCTGCTTGGGGACAGAGCAGGGAAGCAGCTTTTCCCCAGCACAAGGAATCAGCTCTACAGCAAACACTGCACTCTGCTAATTTTCACCCATATCAGCAGTACAGGGTGACCAGATGGGTAAAGTGAGGAAAAAAAAAAATCCTTGTCCTGAACTTGCAGAGACAGCAGCACCCTCCTGAGCTGTGATCCAGCTCCCAAGAGCACAGAGGGTTCCAGTTCGAGGTTTGGCAAATTAATATGCCCCACACACTGCTGGGCTCTGCAGAGTAAAACATTCCATGCCTTACACTGCATTACCAGCCAGAAAAAAATGCAGATCTCATCCACTCATGACCCGCCGTTATCCATCACACGTGTCTGGTCACGTCTAGCTGAACCTCAAATATTCCAGGAAGGATATTCTGCTCTCTGTCCTCAAGGACCCTGCAGCCAGGGCTTTGCAAGTGATGAATTATTTTGGTTCAGCCATGAAAGCTACAAAGGCTGGAATGCACCAAACCAAATCAACTTTCTCCTCACCAAAACTAAACATGAGATTGATGGGGATTAAATCCTGTGAGGGTAGAGCAAGTAATTTGGCTTCCAGGTATGTGGTGCCATGCAAAAATAACCCCAAAAGACGGGTCCCCTAACTTGGACCATGGATCACATCCCATTTTCCTCCTAAACTAGAGCAAGGATCTCCCAAAGGGCTGGTGAGTTCTGGCACAGCTGCCCAGGAGTCCCCACTCCTGGAGGGATTTAAAAGCCATGTGGATGTGACACTTGGGGACATGGGTTAGTGGTGCCTTGGCAGTGCTGGGTTAGTGGTTCTACTCAATATCTTAAACTAAACAAAATGATTCTGTGATTCTTCCACCTCTCTGGTGGGCAGAACTCACTTTTCTTAGGAGCACATTTGAGTAACCCCTGGAAAATGGGAAGCCCCATAAAATACCATCAGCACACCACCAGCCCACAGCATAAACAGGACACCATCACCAGCTCCCCCAGGATACCTGTGGTGAAGAAACCCAGCTTTAGGACCACAAAAAAAAAAAGCCCAGTGGGTGTGCAAGGGGGAGGGGGGGCCAAATTCTTCCCACTGCCCCCAGAACGGGTTATCCTTTCCTTCCATTGCTGTGGATGAGGAGGAAGTGGCTCTGTGACATTCATGGAGTGCCTGCTGATGGAGAGCTCTGTTTGCCAGGCCAGCTGGGGAGGGAGCTACCATCAGCTCCCAGCGTGTAGGAGATCAATACTGTAATTGGGGCTGTTTGTAGCACATGAACTATTGTAGCAATTGGGGCAAGGAGTGGAGAACAGGGTGGGCTGGCTCAGCAGGGCCTTGCTGCCCTCTGCTGTGCTGAGGGGGGCCTCCTTTGCTGCTTTTGGGATGGGCCATGGAGATGGGATTGCACCCCAAATGCATCCTCAGGGAGCTCTGACCCACAGTCCCCCTGCTGCAAACCCCACTCTCCCCCTTCCTGTCCCAGGTGAGGCAGCTCTGGACCCCCCACATCCCCTTTGCAGGCAGGTAAAGGGCTGGATTCCTATTTTTTCAACTTAACAGATTTAAAATCTCAAACCTTCAAATTGGTTTCAAAGAGGAGGGAGGAGAAAACCCAGCAGCTGCTTGGATGGGGAGGAAACAAAGAAAATGAAGAGTTGCAAGTGGCAGTGATCAATAAAGCATCAGGAGGCTGACACTGAACCCTCCACTGGGCCTGGGGGAGCACTGGGGCAGCTGATGAGGGTCCCCCCAGCAGACAGTGCCCTCCCAGGGAAACGGGCTCCTCTGAATCCCTGAGTGGGCCCATCAGCCAGGCTGCCAGAGGGAAGGAGCATTAGCTCCACCTCAGAGAAAATAAAGTGAAGGGAGGTACTCTCTCATCTCTTTGCATCCCTGGGAGTATCCAAGTCCAGGCTGGATGGGGCTTGGAGCAACCTGGTCCAGTGGAAGGTGTCCCTGCCCATGGAAGGGTACAACGAGATGAGCTTTAAATGTCCCTCCCAACCCAGTCTATGACTCTTGAGCCTCTCCCACCTTTCAGGATGCCACAGCAGCTCGTGGCTTTGGATGCGCTAAAAAAGCCCCACGTGCTGAGGTTTTGGCCAGTCTGGCAGTGTACACCGAGGTGTGGTTTTACCCCCCAGCCCAGCCGGGACGTGCTCAGGTGCTGCACGGGCACCGTCTGCCATCTCGTGGGCAGTGGAAGACTTTTCCCGCAGGGCTTCTTTCCCCTCTTTGTCCTTATCAAGCATTTTTCCCGTGCCCAGGCGTTCCCTGTTCCCCCAGCACACGCAGCATCCCTTCATAGGTCACTGAGCTGGCTGTACATTGAGGGGAATTATTCATAGGCCAACATTCAAATATTAAATCAATATTATCAATATTCAATCAATATTCAAATATTAACTCAATCAATATCCAAATATTTTAATATCTGGACAATATTGAATATTGTTGTGAATTATTATTCATAATAATATTCAATATTAATCAAATATTTAAAGCAGAGTTGTATCGACATATTCTTTGTACATTCAACACTTTTACCAGCAAATTTCCTTTTCCTTTTTTTTTTTCCCTCTGCTCCTCTGGAGTCTTTCCTGAGCAGCCTGAGGGCTTGCTGCTGTATCTTGCTGTTTAATTGCATCTTTCCACTCCCACACACTCTCCAGTTGGAACTTTCTGGAACCACAGGAATCACCTGAGGCCAGCAGGCTATAAATTTCTGGTCCTCTCCAGCAAGGCAAACCTTCAGTCCAGCTGCTCCCACCTGCCCTGCTCAGCTCAGCAACCAAAGAGCAAATCCTGCTGCCGATATTTGAGAGAAATGTGGCCTCTTTGTTTTACACCTTAGAGATCACAAGGCCTCCTCTTCTGCCCAGGAGAAATCCAGAGGAAATCATCTACACCACCACCAAGTCCAAATCCAACCGATTTGGTCGCCTTTCTCCTCCATGCCCAGGAGCCACTGAATGGAAAACCCTCAGCTCCAAGTCCCAAATCATCCCAAAAAAAGCACCCCAGACTCCTGGAGCAGGCTGGAGTCACCTCCCCTTCCAACACAACGGGGTCTGACCACACCTTTCCTCCTCTCTGACACCTGCAGAAGCCTCCCAAGAAGGATGGACAAGAAAAAGGGAATAAGTGACTGTCCCAGGCATGATTTCCACAGGAATCAATGCAGGTGGACTCAGAGAAGCCAGCTCAGCCCCAGCACCCCCAGCCCACATCCGAGGGACGGGTCCCAACAGCATCGCTGGCTCTCAGTGGGATGGGGACAGCCCAGGAAGGATGTGGCACCAGCAGTACTGGCAGCTTTTTTACAGCTGGGATGAAGTTTTGCTCCTCCCAAGCAGGCCGTGGAACTGCTCCAGCGCAGGTTTCACACCACGACAGGTGGAGACGCAGCCCCAGCCACTTATCGGAACATTAAAGTTCTCCTAAGCCGCCGAGTTAATTCCTCAAACGCCCTTTCAAAGGGCTAGATAAATACAATCTGGGAGCATCTCCGCTCCCTGGGCTCACATATCTTTAGTCAGGCAGAGAGATAACATTTCATACAGATTGAGACAGTTTAAGCAAAGGTTGCTGGTTAACCTTTCCAGCAATGGCTGTTTCCTGCGCTCCGGCTTCCCTCCCCAGCCAGGAGAACCAGTGCAAGCCCAGCTCCAGCCTGTCCCAGCACTTCCAGGAGCCATGGCAGCCTGCTGCCTCCCCACACCTGCTATTTCCAAGCCATCACCTGTGGTTTTTCAGCTCTGTGACACTGATGTTTCCAAATTAGAATGGTGAGCGTTGTTACTCCATTATTACAGCCCGTGTAGCTCGCTCCAGCCTCACAACTTGGCTTCACCTGGTTCTTAGTGGTTCACACCAAGGGAACATCCATCTCTGCCAGTGAAGACCAGTCCTCACTTCAGGGAGGTGTGAGCATGTTGCAGTGCACCCCCACACTGAGCAGGTGTTTCTATGTTAGGAAAAGAGTTTCAGTTTCACCCCAGAACTTTTAAGGAAGAAGAACCAGAATCTTCTATGCTTCTCTCATCATAATTGGCCCAATGCCAGGACAAAAGCACCTGTTGGACCCCTGAGCTGTACCTCAAGAAATGCAGCTATTTTTTATTGGGCAGCAAGGCAAAAATCCCTCCTAAATCGTTAAATACTTAAGAGATTCTCGGGGCATTTTCGGGGTGACTTAGCATGTGCAAAGGACTTCCCTGCACTCTGCATGGTTTTGTTCTGTATAGTTTGTTATTTTCTCTTTAATTAAACCTTTTTGTTTTTTCAAAACCCCTCTGATCAGCTGTCTGGCTAATTTTTATAAGCCATTTCTGGGAGGTTGCTGGTCACCCTCAGAGCTTGATAACACATTTGTGGGGCTGATAACACGCTGGCCTCACACAGAACTGTACCATAAATACCCTCCACAACACTGCTTACACCTCACCCTGGCAGTGGGAACTGTGGGCCACCCTGGCTTTGAACTGGGCTCCAAACTGAGCCCCAAGCTCTTCCCAGGTGCAGCAGGACACTGCAGCCTCAGCTTGGCCATTGGAGATCTTCATCTCAACAACAAAGCACAGTCCAAACCCAAGGTATTCAAGTCTCAGAGAACTGAGATGAGTTTGGAGTGAGGGTTTGAGCAGATCCTGTCAGACACAGGGTCCAAGCAAGACACAGCCCCATCCCAGGCTCCTCTGCTCAGCTGGGATGGGCTCCAAGGGCAGCAGAACTGGATTCCTTTATCCCTCATCCCTCACCACAGAAGCCCCCGAACAAACAGGCAGCGCCAGAGCGAGATGGGGAACATCTCCAAAGCCACGGCTGGCACAGGAAGGAAGGAGGAATGCTGGCAAATGACAGAGCCCTTATCTTAATTACAGGCTTATTTGCATTTAAATGAAGGTTATTCTATAATTACCACCAAATGTTTTGTGTTGCAGCTGAAATACCTCTCCATGGGCTGTCAAGCTCCTTCCCATTTTCATTTTCATTTTCTCTCGCCATTCTTCTGCTTTCTAATCAGCTGGCACACGCAGGGAGGGATCCACAGGGCCCAGCAGTGCCAGCCCAGCCCTCAGAGGAGGCCTGGGTACCACCCCAGCCCAGCATTCCTCCCAGGGACAGGGACACGATGCAAGTCCCTGCCTTCCTCCAGCAGCACCATGGGCGAGGAGCAGCTCTGAAGTTCAGGCACTGGAGTTCTGCAGGCTTCAAGATCAAAACCAAGGAGTTTTCTCTGTGCACACGCACATTAAGTCATTAATTAACTCGAACTTGTTGCACCAGAGTGCCGTGAAAGGCACAAGTTTGGGAAAAATTTGTAAGAAATCAAATTCAGGGAGAAAAGGGATTTGGAGCAAGAGCAGTGTCACACACCCAGCTCAGAAATTCCCTAACCACAGGTTGCTGGAAACCAGCATCTAAGGACATCTCCAGCCTGCGCTGTCCTTTTGCTGTCCGTGGTTACTCCTGCAGGCAGGATGGACACACAGCAGAGCCCAGGAGCTGTGTTTGCACTGGAGCTCACACTTCTGGCAGGAGACAAAGCTCTCCCAGAGAGAAAATAACAGCCAATTACATCATTTCGAGCAATCACAGTGAACAAACCCATGCAAATGGCCAAATTAAGGTTTGAAAGGAGCCTTCTGCCATTTTCTAAATTGTTATACCTTTCATCAAACCCCTTTAACAATCTCTCTGAACCGTTTCTGTGTCTAGCCAGGAGATCCACATTAACCAACCAGCCCATCCAGGGCTGAACACGACAACAGCGATTACAGACACAAAGTCTCCTGTTTATGAGGGGGTAGAAATGAAAATAGACACTTATCTCTCTCTAGACCCATCGCTTCTTTCCCTGCTCAATCCTGGCTCCTGCACAGCCTCCACATCCCCCTGCCAAACTCCAAGTCTCTGCCTCCATCTCATGGAGAGACTGGATCTCTTCAGCTTCGTTAAGTCACTTTTTTTTTTTTCTCCTTAAACCAGACAAAACCCACCCCCTCTCCCCCAATTTCACATAGCCCCAGGCAGACTTAGAGCATGGAAATTTTTAGCCTGAACAATTACCGCTTGGCAGAGAGTTAACTCGCTGCAAACAGGAGCCTATAATGGGCAGTCTTGGCTATAAACAACTTGACTGGCTTCATTTTAAGCGAGTTCGTACCTCAGGATAGATCTCCCCCCTCCCCTCCTCTCCCGAAGTCCATTTCACAGCTATTTATGTTTAATAAGAGGCAGCATCAGCAGCATGGGAAATCAGCAGCACATCCACCATGCAGGTTGGGTGCTGGTGCACACACAAAACCAATTTATCTCCTTCTTCCATCATACAGATTTAGGGGCAAAGCCATCCAGTGAGCCCCAATCCTGACAGGACAACCAGTTCCTCTTCTCCCAGCAATCCCAGCAAGGGATGAAACAACTCCAGATCCAATCCCTTGGTCCCACAACCAGAGCTGCCTTTCTGGTATTTCCAAGGGCAAATGCCACAGCTGAACTCTTTCATCCTATCAGCCCCCAGACACTGCTGGTTTTCCACATGGAACCCAGGAGACCCTGGGGAAAATGCAATTTTTACAATCCAGTCACCCTAAGCAGCACAGCAAGACTTGAGCAGGGATGTTTGGAGGCACTGCTGGAATTTTGAGTGGGATATTTTAGCCGCAGAATCCTCTGCCCATGAAAACTCCAGCAACTCATCATCCAATAACATCCTTATAAAATCTGAAAGGCCCTGCTTCCTTTCCCTCCCCCAGCAGCAGTTTCATTAGCCCACGCTGATTCCCAGCTCGGAATTGCATCAAGACAATCGTGCAGCCCCGGCTCCCCTCGCAGGCGCCAGGCAGAGCAGCCCTGTCACAGGAATTGTCACAGGAGTTGTCAGGGCTGCGATGAGCCTTTGGACAGGGACTGCTGGGATGGAGTCACGGGCTGGTAATTAAGTGACAGCATTTTCCTGGCGCGGAGCTGGGAGTGGAGGAAGGATCCACTCCTGGAGATGCTGCAGAGGCTGGGAGGTGGATGCAGCTGCAGCACGGAACGTTGCATCTCACTGGGTGCAGCTCAGAGCTGGAAAGGATCTGCTCAGGCAACACAAGACCCTCCTCTCCCACCCTGATGGAGAATGACACCTGGTCCTGTCCAAAGTGATGGCACAAGGGAAAAAAAAAAAGGCAGGAAAGTGCCACATAACAGAAGTTTTGCTACTTTCTGTTGTGAAAAAAAATCACAATAAAATGGACTGTCCACTGTGTTAGAGGCACTGGAGGCAGATTAATTTTTTTTTTCCCCCAAAACTTTTAGAAGGTCTTTCAAGAGCAAACCACTAATTTTTCCAACACATTCAAGATTGGGAAAATACTTGCTTTTCTATCATTTGCTGTAATGCAGATTGTTAACCTGTCATTGTTACATGACATGACTGTTGATGTAATTTTAATGTATGGATTGATGTGTGATGTGAGCGGCCAAGGATGCAAGATCAAGCATTTGGAGATGCAAAGTTTTGTTTCAGACCCATCTTTAAGACACTGAAAGGAGCTTCCCAGTGTTCTGTCTGAAGCCCTGGAAGAGCCCAGCACTGCAGGAACGCCAGACATCCCACCCTGGAGTCAGTGCTACTCTTCCCCTTTGCTGTCAGGGCTTTCAGTACAAAATTAAACTCTTCCGAGCTTCTAATCGAGTTAAAAATCTCTTCCAAACCTTCTCTCCTCTGGAAAGGAGAAAAAAAAATAAAAAGAAGCAAGAAACATCACATCTCTCTTCCTTCTCCATCTCCCTCCCCTCTGCCTTCAAGTGCTCCTTGGAGTGTCTCTGCAGAATCATGTTTATATGCAGTGAGTGCTGTTGTTAGTTAATAACATCGCGATCGCTGAACCTCCCTAATGAAAGAGAGAGACAACATAAACTGTCATTTCAAACAAACATGCAATCAGGGTACCAGCAGCTCTGAAAATATTATCTTCCCCAATTTCACGGGCTTCACGCAGGAAATAGGCTGCTTTCATGGAGATTCTGGTGCGTGGCTCCTCACACACAGGACCGGGGAGCGGGCTGGGAGCGGTGGGGACACATTAAAGCCATGAAATTGTCTGGGCTATGAAGGAGGAATTGTTCTAACAGCTGGAGCCAGGAAGGACAAATAACAGCAGTGATTATATCTTCATTGCTCCTCGTAACCGATGCACCAGGCGACTTGTAATTAGGCTGGGAAAGGCTGAAGGGTTGATAGCAAAGGCTTGGAGCTCGTGATGAGACACAGCACATTTGTCCTGCCCCACGGCCACCCTGGCCCCTTCAGAAGGGGAGAGCAAATCTCCTGCCAGGCTCTCTGAGTGCTGAAAATGGTGCTTGACCTGCACAAAGCAGTGCCCAGGGTTCTGTGGTTGCACACCTCTTCCTCCTCTTCCTCACAACCCACGTCCTAGAAGTCCAGAAGGGTCTGGGTTAGGAGTGACCCCAAAGACCATCTCATTGCAATCCCTTGCCATGGCTGTGACACCTTCCACTGGAACAAATTGCTCCAAGCCCTGTCCAGCCTGGCCTTGAACACTTCTGTCTCCACAGCTTTGAAAAAACAGCATTTTCCAGCTTTGGGGTGATCTCCAGCTGACAAAGCTTTAAGGCTACAAAGCTGATTTAGAGCAGCTGGTCAGCTCCACGTTTTGAAGACCTCAGTAATCTGAAGTGTCAACTGTCCTAAAGAGCCACAGTGATGATGGCAGTGCTCCTTCCAATGCAGAGGATGGTTCCCCTCTAGGTTCAAAGCCTGCTGAGGGCTTGGAGACCTTGGGAGAGCAAGGATTGTCTTCCCAGACACAACCCACCTTGTTCAGGGCCGATGGAGGCAGGAGGAATCCAGCCTGGTTTTACCTGGAACTGCCTTACACAGCCAAAAAATCATGGGAACCAAATCCAGAAAGGATTCACCTCACAGCTTCATGGTCTGACCCTTGGGTCTGCTTGGACGAGCTGGTATTTGTTTTTTATTCCAACCAGAATTAGTCTCCTGACAGTCTGTGTTCCTGCCCAGGCTTAAAGGGACACCTAAACCTGAACAGAGAGCAGGCAGAGCCAAAGCTGACACCTTCCAAGGGCTTTCCCTCTGCTCTTTCCACCCATAAACATGAGGGATCCCTCTGGAAAGCAAGACTGAAAGACAAAACCTCCTCTTCCTCCTGACACCATCACCATGAAGTGATGCCATCATTTCCAAGGAAAGTGGAAGAGGATCAGGGGAATGAGTTGGACAAGAAAAAGTTAGAGAAAAAGGACTGAGTTTTCCCTTGCAAAACGTTTCTTTTTGGGCACCATTTGAAAAAAAAAAGACACCTTAGGAAAAGCCAGACTGCACTTATTTACTGGTCCCATCTCTGACCATCATGAGATTGAAGGAAAACAGGGTGGGAACAGCCCATGCCCAGCCCCACACCAATGCCTATGGAAAGGGAGGTAAATCACAGCAAAAATTAACTTCCTGTAGGTAAAAAAAGGGCTGATTTCCCCTCACCCCAACACTTTAATCAACACCCCCACACTGACAGGACCTCGTGGGAGAGCCATGCGGGAGGTGACAGCGCTGCCACCCAAGCCTGGCAGCCGAATTCAAATCGTGTTTGAAAACTCTCCTGACATTTAAGAAAAATCAACAAGCATCTCAAGTGATGAGGGGACCAGGCATCTCACTGGCTGAATGTCACATTTAAAGCTGCAGAGATAGCAGCTGCTTTATCTCCTCGAGCAGGTGGTTGGGCTGGTAAACAAGGCACGGAGGGCTGGATTCTGCTCTTGCACCTGCATTTCTCCATTGGCAGCGACGGAGCAACTCTGGATTTGCACCAATGTGACAGACAGCCAGGATAGGACTGGAGAGTCTATTAAACTTTAATACTTCTGAGCACCAACAACAACCAGCCCCCTGCCTCAGCTCCCAATATCTGTATGGGTCACAGCCACACCACTAAAAATTTATTGATTTAAATTGGCGGTGCCCTTTTGGAACCAGTTGTCGTTCTGACTGATGTACAGATATGAGCAAAAGGACATTTGAGGCATTTTAATGCACTTTTTACTGCATTATCTCTCACCAGGATCTTCGCTGCTTCAAGGAAATGACTCACATAGCGAGTAGAAGAACCCAATGTAATTAACGACCTGGCAACTCTATAATGATCCTTTCTACATAAAAAGGTCTTCCCTATGCTATGAATAGACTTCAAGTAATTTATTGCGAGCCATATAAAGAAGAGACTGCTTTGACCTTGGGGATTTTAAGTTGTGGTGGGGTTTCTTTAACAACCATAATTGCAAAGAATATTTTAAGTGATAGCCCTTAAAGAAAAATTCTTAAATGCAAAGTGAAAAGTGAAGAATCATCACAAACAGCCTTCCAAGAGAATATTAACAAGGATCTTCTGCATCATTTAGGGATGACATTTCGAGACTAAACAATAGATCCCCTCCAGTTCTGATGGGTGTTACTCTAAGCCTCAATGAACTGAAACACAGGTGGGGTTTTACTCCCTCAAGTATCTCCCAGGAAATTATGGGTTTGCAGAAAGCCCAGGGGGAAGCCAAGAAGGAGCAGTTTCATTGCATTCTCCAGGCTGTCCCATGGAGCTGATCATCTGCCCTTCATGAAAGGAGCCAGGATGACCCACAGTTTTCATGGAGTTATAGAATATCCTGAATGGGAAGGGATCTGCAAGGATTGAGTCCAACCCCTGGCCCTGCACAGACACCCCAACAATCCCACCCTGGGCATCACTGGAGCAGTGTCCAAAGGCTCCTGGAGCTCTGGCAGCCTCGAGGCCGTGCCCATTCCCTGGGGAGCCTGGGCAGTGCCCAGCACCCTCTGGGGGAAGAACCTTTCCCTGATATCCAACAAAACTTTCCCGGGCACAACTCCAGCCCTTCCCTCTGGTCCTGTCCCTGCTCACAGAGAGCAGAGATCTCAGCTGCTCCTCAGGAGGAAGTTGCAGACCCAGACAGGGCCTGACCTCTATGTATTCTCCAGGCTGGAGAAAAGTGCTTTACACATCCCCAGCCCACACACCCTCCCTCTCCACCTTCCTGCTCATGTAGAGCTCTTTGCTCCCCATCCTGAGCTCCCTCTGCTCACATCAGCACTCGACATCAGAAGGAGCTCAGCTATGATTTACTGCAGCGGGACTCGGGGTAAATTGTTGGCTTTATGTCCAGCCTGATTGTTTCATATTGGCTTTTACCGTTTGCAGTAAAGCCTTTCCTCTCTGCCTCTCACTCACACCTTCCCTGCCCGTGCGTGTTTCCTGCGTTCCCCTTGTTTCTCATTTCATCTGCCTCGTGCGCCTTTCATATCCCCCAGTCCCCTGCATTTTCACAGGGACAGAAGCACAGGCTGGTGATTTAAGCAGGAGTTGAGTTCAGTCTATCTGGGCTCTTTTCAAGGTCTTTGAGAGAGGCAGGGACACCTGGAAAGGGGTCACATCTCACGCTGGATTAGTTGTGGCAGGACATCTAACACGACGTGCTAGAGTGACTCCCACCCTTTGAAGTACCCGGAGCTGTTTTGATTCCTTTCCCAGAGCTTTGGGGATGTCTCGATTACAAGGAAACATGTTGAGCAAAGGAATAAATCCTGCCCGGGAAAGGGTAAGTTGCGAGTTTGACTGGAAAAAGCTGGGATGGAACCACTTTCCGTCAGAGAAATGAGATTTGTTGGAAGAGAAGCACTTTGCAGAGTCAGGTCTTTTTCTGCAGAAATTTCATTTCACAGAAGAGGGAGAAAAAAATCACATCTGACAACTTTGAATCATCCTGCTTTGATACTCCTCAAATCTGGTATTTGCATTGTTTCAAAACAACTTTAACCTCAGTCTTGTTTTCCCTCAATTGCTTCCCTGTTGTGTTTTTGCAACAAAGACATAAATAAGGTAATGCAAACCCAAGATATGTTCCTGCCTGTAATGTTTAAAGGAGTGAGGAAATGCAGCTTTTCACTCCCATTCAAATCAAAGCCACCACCACTACCAAACTCGCAGCTGAAGACAGAATTTCACTGGTAGAAGGGCATAAAAATGTGTTTCAAATGTATTTCAGAATTGGATGAGGATAGAGTCACCCTTTCCATCAAGTGGAAGTGCTTGAAGTAGTCAAGAAGCATCAAATTGATGACAGCAAAACACCATTTATTCACCTCTTCTAGGCTGTTGTATCATATTAGATATACAGGATTAAATTTTCATATGATTTAAGCTTAAGTATAATTCTCACATTTAATTAAAGAGAAACAAAGCAGCGACGTGTCAATACCCGCTATTTCAATTTCAAATCACCTCAAATGCTGGTAGAAGCGAGAAGGCTCAAAAACATCTCCAGGAAGAAAGTTATTCCTCTCCAAAAAAATATAAAAAATAAAAAAAAGCCCTCTGCCATCCTGCTTCCTATTGACTATCAGATCACATCACTCTCAATCGCTACCATAGCTCACATTAAAAAATTAAGTCCATAACTGCAGAGAAGCATCTACCCATTTCTTTTATAGCTTCTTGCCACAACGAGCGATACATCTCCATTATCCCGGCGCTCTCACCAACACACAATAGATCTGAGCCAGCATCATAAATAACATTTCGTGTAACGAAGTTACGCTGAGGAGAGCAGGCATAAATTAACACTCAGCCGTGGAACTCTAAATAGTATTTTAGGCCTTGTCAGAAACCAATTATGCAAAGTATCCTCCTCACGAAGATCTGCCCGTGATACTTGCAAGGATTACCTCGTTTCCAACACCGTGGTCAAGGCATGGGCACGTGGATTGGGGAAGGAGGGCTTAGCTGAGGGTGCTCAGATGATTAAACCCTCTCAAGTCATCTAATTACTGACATCATCGCTCAAAAGCATCTGTGCACTCCCAAACAACGTTTTAATTTGCTGTTTGTAATGAAGATGCTTCCACACTCAGAGCAGAGCCCGTTATCCCAAGTTAGTGAATATCCTGAAGCAGGAGGGACTACCAGGAATGAGATTTGCAAGGTTTAATCAAAGATTGAGTACCAGCAAAGCTTGTGCTGCCTGTACCTTTACACCATGTTGGCCATAACCCAAAGGAACACAACATCACCTTATTGCAGCCAGGAATGAAGATTAAACACCTTTCTCAAGGTCACACACAACCGAGTGGGAGAGATGGGGATAAATGAGAAGCATCTGTTATCTTTCCATCCCAGGTTGGATAGCCAAGACTGGAACTGGTCAGAAATCCCTGACTGGCTGTAAAAAATCTTGGCTGCTTTCCGTTCAAATGAGGAATAGGTTTGAAAATCCCTAAGGATGTTTACTAAAGTCCCCAGCAATTGTTTACCAGCACGGATTTAATTGTCCCAGCAACCCTGTCCCTAAGAAACCAGCAGTTGGGGTTTTAATCCTCATTATTATGATCCTCCTACCTCACGCAGCAGCCGTTCAGATTTTAAAATTTCCATGATTCTCCCCAAAAGACAAAGGCCAAGCACAGCTCCCGCTGATCCTGCGGCACCACATTGGCTGCTCACACCTCCCTCAACTCCAAGAGTTTGCTACAAATCTGATGGCAGATGTGATTTCCAGCTGGGTCTATAGACCGACCACAGCAGGTTCATTAATAACAATTATTAAGTGCTTTATGTTACAAATTAGGCCTGTAGGAATACAAAAAAATACCCAGCCGGTTGGCTTGCAGGCTCTTGTCAGGGAGAACTGTAAATTCCCATTGTCACAACAACATCACCATGACAAAATGGGGATAGGAACTCGTCATAAATAAGGCTTTAAAATAGCTAAATCATCATTGGGGGCAAGAATATAAATTAATAGTCAGATGAAGCCCCACGGAATGGCTCGGATTGCAGCTACCATTCATCAAGCACACGGATTTTCAGAAGCTGCACAGAAAACATCTTCCTTTTGATGCTTCCCGGCACCAGGAAGTTGCAACCACACAAGTCCAGGCATTTTACTTAAAATATATCACAAATCCCAGCCAATAAACTTTGGAAATTGATGGATCAGGCAAGAGTGGAGCTGTTAAATGATAGAGGGAGGAAACAGATCCTTCCCAGTCATGTCCTCAAGAACATCCACGGTTCCTCAGGCAGATTGGGAAGAGTTGCAGCTACCCAGGTGGCCAAACACTGGCTGGAAAATGGAGAGGAGCAGGATGACAAGAGAAGAAAAAAACCAAAAAACCAACACAACAGAAAATTTAATTAATTCCTTTAATAATTTTGTTCCCTAATAAATTATTTCGTTCTCCATCCTAAGGGACAGCCTGTCCTGGAGAGGTGATAGGGAAGATACTCCTACAAATAAGCTTCAACTCCCCAATATGTGGCACCATGGCACCAAGAAAGAGGGAAAAAGACTCAAAGCTGGGAAAAACTTAATTTTTCACTTCAAAAAAATGATGGAAAAACCCATTTCCTTCTCCTCACCCACCAGTCCCCACAAAGCAACATTTCCCAGGATCCTGCAGAGGACACAGAAGATGGATCCATGCGCACTGGAGATGCCGAGGCCACAGATCCCACCAGGGATTTCTCAGGAATTTATTTTCAGTCGCTTCAGCCCGAGGCTGGATGCGAGGCAGCAGAGGAGAGGGAGCTTATTCATCCCGTTACTGGGCCCTTGGGGCATCCAGTTCCCCCCACCATGAAAATTTTAATAAAACCGGTGCATCGACTTTCAATTAGAAGGCCGTAAAACGGTTCATTTTCATCTGTTTGTTGCACAGTAACACAGATCCTCGGGAGGAAACAGCGCCTTTTCCAGACTGTCTGCGACGCAGAGAGCATTAATTGAATATTCTGTTGAAACCACCTTCAATTAGTGCCTCTGAGTTTTGCATGACATTCATCACTGCAACTCGCCCCGCTCCGCATGCGGCACGTTTGGGGTTTTGTGATGCTCACATCACATTAACTCACAGCATTAGCCCAAAAATAACAATTTTATTTGCTAATGAGATGCTAGTTGGGGTAGGGTAGGCTGCTGTGTGAGGCAACACCTCCGTGGCGTGAAGCAAAATGGGTTCCCCAGCCACTAAATTACCAGTATTGATTACAAATTCCTCATCTATCCCAATCCATAGCATTGCTCTTCCACTCCTGAATGGGGAAGATGAATGCAACCCTATGGCTGATGTTGTAACATAGACACAGCTCCCTTCTTGGAGTTCCCCCACCAGAATTAAGTGCATTCACATCCCAGGTGGAATTCAAGCTATAAATGATTGTCCCGTGGATCCTGAAGCACCATCAAGCTATAAATTTCCTTTTTTTGGCCATAGTTGAGGCAAAATTTGAGCTGAGTGGGGGCCAAGAGGGAGACACAGGACAAAAGGTCTACTCCAGGTAGCAGTGCCAGCTGCAAACCTCCCCCACATCAAAAGACAGCTGAAGCCACTCATCCCAGGGCTGATTTCTCCCCAAAAAAACCAAAGGAGTTTTGCAGCAAACACTGTCACAGACTCATCCAGTTCACAGAGCAGAAGTTCCCACTGCAATCCCCGAAACTCTGACAAGCTGTGATGCTGCTCCCCCTTCCTGAGCATAAAGCAGAGATGCTGGAAAAGATACTCTGGTGGAAAGGTGCTTTCCTGACTCAAATGAAAAAAAAAAAAAACCAACAACAAAAACCCAAAGCATATTTCAATTTTGTGTTCATCTCTGCTGACTGGGGGATCTTTTTCTGCTGAGTCCTTTCCAGTGGTTCCTGCAGCTGCCAAGGTGTCTCCAGACACTGATGCAGGAGGCAGAGGGGAGCCAAGGTGTCTGTCAGGCACCAGGAGCTCCAGAGCCAAGAGTCCACAAGGAAGGACAGGGCCAAGGAGACCCAGCAGGTGCATGGATGGGTGATTGTCACACTTTACTGCGTGGCACCTTCCCCTTTCCCAGCTCTGCAACACAGGATTGATCCCAAACATTTAATTATGACCCAACATCCTGCCAGGGCCAGGACTGCCTAGGAAGAGACTTCACACCTTGCTCTTATGGATTAGCACAGCAAACTCCTGGAATCATTTGGGTTGGAAAAGTCCTGTCCAATCCTTAAACCCAGCCCTGCCAAGACCACCACTAATCCATGTTCCCAAGGGCCACACCTGCACAGCTTTTAAACTCCTCCAGGGATTGGTGCTGTCTGGGCTACCTAAAAACAGAAGCCAGACAAAATTAACAGAATAAAAAGCAGTTCTATTGATTCAGGTACATTTAGGGCAGACAAAGCCCCCCAGAGGCTGCACCCACAATGGACAATGGGCACGGGTTTGCACACTTGGATCAGTTTGGGCCATTTGCAGATTTGGGGTCAATCTTCCAATTACAGCTTCAGGTAACGAATGCAGGCTGTGCATCCCGCAGGGAACAGGAATGGCCCAGCTGCTGCAGCCACTGCATCAAACAAGGCATCTTCACAGAATCACTGAGGCTGGAGAAGACCTCTAAGATCCAGTCCAGCCTGTGCCTGATCCCCACTTTGTCCCCAGCCCAGAGCACTGAGAGCCACATTCAGGTGTTCCTTGGACACCTCTAGGGGTGGGGACTCCAAACCTCCCTTCCAATGTCTAACAACCCTTTCCAGGAAGAATTTCCTCCTAACATCCAACCTAGACTTCTCCTGGTGCAACTTGAGGAGTTTTCCCTTGTGCTGTCACTGTTCCCTGGGAGCAGAGCCTGGCCCCCACCTGGCTGACCCCTCCTGTCAGGGAGTTGTAGAGCGAGATGGTGCCCCCATGAGCCCCATTTTCTGCAGGCTGAGGCCCCTCAGCCTCTCCCAACCCTTTTCCAGGGTTTCCACATCCTACCCCTCAACATCTCTCTTCCAGTGAGGGGCCAGACATGGACACAGCACTTGAGCCACCTCCCCAGTGAAAGCCCAGCCAGGCAAGGAGGATCCATCACTTCCCTGGGGCACAGCCTCAGCTTGCCCAGCTTTAAGGGAGCTGGAACATCGTAGAAAGAAGGAAGCAGGTTTTGTGGAGCATGTTGTCATTTACGAGAGCGCGCTGTCACCTCCTGAGAACACACTGTCACCTCCTGAGGTGACACACTGTATTAACAAGGTGATATTAATGAGCAGATCCTACATGCAGAATTTCACCCACGGAGCTGCGGTGACGTTTAACCTTGTGCCAAGTGCGCAGCAAGCTGATTATTTTAATTACAGGGTGGGATTTTATTTTTTTTTCTTTCCCCATTGCAGTTCCATTACAAGCTTCAGCCATACCACTGAAAAGCTGAAGGGAGGAGGGGTCCATGGCAGCATCCAACATCCATGTGCAATAAAGGTTTGGTCACCTGGCTGAGCAGCACCACGGGGGCACCTGAGGTCCCCTCCCAGCCCCAAATCACTGCTCAAGCCTCTCTGTGCCACACTGCTGGGACATTTAATGCTCAGTACGGGGCAACTCACTCATTGTTGATAAAACATCTACATTTACACCAGAGCTTGGAGTTGGGCTCTTGGCTTCCACTCAAGACATGGAAAAACCCACGTTTGCACCACAAATAAACCCAAACAGTGCTTTTGAGAAACCCCACGCAACAGCCAACGATTCTTTAAATTGTTCCTTAACTTCCTATCTGCAAATCTGCAGAGCACTCTAATATAATCAGGTCCTCCGCACAAGGGATTAGCAGGCTTATATCCCGTGGATCCAATCAGGAAAGTCTATCAGCAAAACATACTTATGTTGATACAGCTATTATAATCTGCATAATTCTTCTGAGTTCACATACTTAATGGATAGCAAACAGAGTCATTACTGCTGCAACTTCCATCCGTAGGATCTCTACGAGCCATTCACTGCAGTGTTTTTTATTATTCATAGCTTTAGTTATTGATTTTCAGGAGAAGATACATGCTTTTAAGCACCATAAAAGCAAGAGAGGAAAACAAATAGCACTATTCCAAGATTAATACGCTGCTCATAATAAAAGTATGGCTGTCACATCGCGCTGGGTTGAGCCGGTGGAGCCTTGACAAATTCCATGCAAAATGGCTGAGTCGCTTAAGCAGCTCATTAAATAATTTAAAGGCAAGTTTCACTGGAGGCAGGAAAGTTCTTCCCCAAATCCACTTCCTTCGATTTATGAGTCTGGAGTACGTTAATCAACACAAGTTGGTGCTGCGTCCCAGAAGGGCACAGAGCATGTGGAGGGTTTAAGGGACGTGTGATACGGGAGGGGATGAAGTGTGATCCCTGTGGGGAGGGGTTAGGGGACATGGGATATGATGAAGTGTGGTCCCTCTGTGGGCCATGTCTGCAAGGATTCCAGGCCATGGGGCAGCTGACAGGCTTGGATGCAGTGATTATCCATGCTCAAATCACAGGACACCAGAAATCCTCAAGGTGGGGCACATAAACCTGGAAAGGGCAAGGACAACTCATCCTTCCCCTGTCCCAGCTCTGCAACACAGGATTGATCCCAAACATTTAATTATGACCCAACATCCTGCCAGGGATGTCTAGGAAGAGACTCTTATGGATTAGCACAACAAATTCCTGGAATCATTTGGGTTGGAAATGCCCTCTAAGATCATCCTCCAATCCTTAAACCCAAGGCCACCACTAATCTGTTCCCAAGGGCCACACCTGTACAGCTTCTAAACCCCTCAGGGATTGATGCTGTCTGTCTAAAAACAGAGGCCAGACAGAATTAAGGGAATAAAAAGCAGTTCTATTTAGTGAAGGGCCTTCAGGTACATTGAGGGCAGACAAAGCCCCCCAGGGGCTGCACCCACAATGGACAATGGGCACGGGTTTGCACACTTGGATCAGTTTGGGCCATTTGCACATTGGGGGTTCATCTTCCAATTCCAGCTCCAGGGAATGAAGTCATTGACCCCAAGTTTGCTGCCCCCAACTCACTTTTGTTTCCATCTCTCAGGCCTGGGGCAGTGAGGTGTCCTTGATTGCCAGGCCTGGAGAGGAATTGTTGTGTCTGCCCAAACTGGGGAAGCAGCAGCTCACAGTGTGTGTGGAGTTTAGGGTTATACACTAAAGAATTGCAGGATTACAAATGGATGAAAAATAGAAAAGCTGAAATCCTAAAGCATCAGGATGGTGACACCACCAGTGCCCTGGGCAGCCTGTTCCAACCCTTCCAGTGAATAAATTCTCCCCAATATCCAACCTAAACTTCCTTGGCACAACTCGAGGCCATTTCCTCTCATCCTGACTTGTTCCCTGGGAGAAGAGAACAATCCCCACCTCACCACCACTCTTATTTTCCCTCCCCTGGCAGGCAGAGCTGCACTATCAAATCAATGGGTGATCAGAGCTATCAACCCCTTGCAGAAAATATTCTCAGATTCAGGATATTATGGGAAGAACAGCCCTTCAAAAACCACATCACAGGGCAGCAAGTACAAAGTTGAACTCAAAACCACCAGAGCATGGCAAAAAAAGCAACAACACAGTTGCTTGTTCACTTAAAGGCTCACTTAGGAGGCAGAGAACCTACCAAACTACAACATTTTCATAGCAACTGGGACCCCATCATGGCTCTTTTTGTTCCAGACACTGTACAGGCTGTCTCCATGTTAATAGCCCTGCTTCCCAAGGAGGCATGAAAAAAGGAAAACACCTACAAAATCAAGTGCAAGGAGCCAGACTGCTTTAATGCCTAGGCAAGGAGGGCTGTAACGAGAGGAAAGCTCTGCAATAAGTTATTTTTGATGTAGGCACCTAAAGGACTTTATAAACAGCTCTCCAGGGCTCTGCTGGAGTTGCTGGGGAGCTCAAGTCAGAGCTCAAGCTGAGAAAATCATCCCAAAAGCTTCATGTACCCCTCTTGATTCCACAGAAAACTCTGGTTTTCAATCTTCCATATTCGACCTCTTATTTTAAATAACCAGCCTATTTATTTGCAGGTCTTCTGGAGAGACTCATCCTCCAAACAGCACAGCAACGTGGGCAGCAGCGCCAAATTTCACTACAGAAAATGACCAGGGAGAGGATTTATATTGCCCCACTTTCCCCATCCATCTAATTAAGCTGCTCCTGCTTTTTTCTGTGGCAGGGGGAAAAGGGTGGAGAGGAGCCCTGGGGTGAAGCTGCACCTTGGCACATCACCCGAATTTCAAGAAGAGAAATTGTACTCAAAAAAGTCAAAATTGTACTCAAAATTCACTTCCCACATAGAAAACTGTCATGAAAACAAGGAATTGCAGGTATTTCTCCTCCTGGGAGGAGCTCCAGGTGATGGCACACTCAAGCCAGTTCACTGTTTCCAGCAAAATTTTTATCCATCCCATTAAAACTCCCCCAAAGCAGCTTTGCAGCCCTTCCCAAGTGTGGCCTGGTGAACAAAGCACAATTCGACTAAACTGGGTATAAACATTTAAGGACCCCCAAATTCCTCCCCGTCCCCACCCTGTGCTTGTGACCTGGATGAATCCAGGTGCTTGGGAAAGGCAAAGCACCTCAGACAGGAGTTTTTAGCCCCAAATATCAGCGACTCTCATGCTGGAGGGTTACCAGGAGCTGCTTTGTCCAGAGCACCTCCCCTCCTGAGCTCACCAGGCTCTTTGCTCCTTGTGCTCTGCATTTCTCCATTCATAATCAACTGTCAGATTCCTGGCTTGCACTGTTATAAATTAAACCCTTAATTTGCCTCGCTCCCGAACCCAAGTCGGGAACAGCAGCTCCCAACGGGTCCTTCACACCACAGGAGGAGTCAGACCCTGTCCAAGGAGCTCCCCTACCCGCAATAAAAAAGCCAGTAGGGGGACAGGGATGTTTGTCACCTCCAGAATCCTGATTAAAAAGGGTTGGCATCGCTCTGGCAGCTCAGCAACCTCCAGCTCTGGTGTGCTGATACTCAGGCAAGGCTGCTCAGCTCATCAAAAACTCACAGCAAATTTCACTACAGAAAATGACCAAATCTCTCCAAATCTCCAAAAAAAAAAAAAAAAAACTCCAAAATGATCATTTTGAAAAAGAAAATGATCCAAAAAGAAAGAAAATTATCCAAATCTCTCTCAGAGAAGGGAAGGAAACAGCTGGGAAGAGCTGGAGGTAAGGGGCAAACTGAGGCACAAGGTTTTAACTACAGCGTGTCCAGCGTGGTGAGATCCATCTGGAGAGGGGGCTGGAAATCCCTTGGAGGGTTAATGCAGGAGCAGGATAAGCCAGGCTCAGCTTTGTTAAGCCCAAAAACTCAAGCTGTACCTCAGTTCTGTGTATTTTGGAGCACACTTTGGAGGCAGACACGGCTCACAAGCTAAAATAATCAGAGATGCTTCATCATTTGACACCCACCTGACACAGGGTGCCAGGAGCTTGTTTAACATAAATATTTACAGCATAACACACAGAAGAGGGGTGGGAGCACCCAAACCATGAGGGGCACAGCACAAGCAGCCCCAGAACCCACAAACACCCCTGGATATGCAGGAATGCATCACCCCTCTGCTTCCTGCAGGATGCAGGCTGCAAAGAGCCCAATTAACAGTCTAAAAATAACATCCTTTAAAAAAAAAAATATCCTGAAAACTCAGATTCAAGCAGAAAGATTTTGATTCAAAAACGAGGTTTTGATTAAAGCCAGTTTTCTTTGGTGCCTTATCTTCCTGCAGTACTCACACAGAGCTAAAAGCACTCTCAAAACTGACATATTTGGGGCGATTTTACAGTCTCGTGAAATTCTTCACTAGAAATGAACAATTCCACTTCAGGATTCCCATCCCAGCCACCTGCAGCACCCAATCCCACCCAACACTCGCTGCAACAGGCAGGAGCAACTTCTATTCCTACTTTTAGTTTTTTTTTTTTTTTTGCTCTTAATACTAACCCAAGAGGGAGGAAGGAGGAAGCAGCAGAAAGCCCCTGGCAAGGTTTGGAGGTTGCAGCTGAGGAGTTTTTCAGCACCAAAAACAAATATCTCTAAGAACAAACAAATCTTGAAGCAGCACTTTCCCAAAACTCTTCCAACACCTGGATGCAACCAGGACTCGGGTGGCAGAGGGGACCCCCCTCAAGTCCCCTACTCCCCAAAGTGATTTTAAATTAGTTTTTTAAATATTTCTCTTACTTTTTCGCAGAGATGTCTCATTCCTGCTGCCATCCCATGTTGTCTTTTCTGTGGGGTGTCCCCCGCAGCTCCATAAGCAACTTTGGGGAGCCTCGTCTAGAGAGAATTTGAAGGTCTCCACATCTCCTTAGTCACAGCAGGAGAAAATCCGGGTGTATTTTTGAACATCCACAGAACATTTAAATCCAACTTCCTTCGAGAAGAACCCCAACACTGTGCCCAGGAGCTCCCACATCCACACAAATGAGCTGCCCTCCAGCCCCGTTACAGCTGAGCAGCATCACCCCATTAATTACCAGCTGTGTGTAATTATCCTCACTCCAATTTCACCTATCACACCTTTTTTTCCTTATTGTTCCTTAATGAGGTAACCAGGCTCAGGTGTTTTCAGGGGACTCAGAGTTGCATATTTACATCAGCAACACAGCTTCTTCATTATTTTAAATAGTAGAAACACGATTTTCCCCCCCTAGTTTTAATACTTGCATAAATAAATTCAATTTTACTTCGTATTCATACAATTAGCAGTATTATTTATCATTTTAAAAAATCTATGAATATAAAATTCTGGTTTCATGCTTTTCCTAGTGCACATAAAGTAAAAGTCGGGGGAGGTGAAAGCTTGTTCCAAGCAGCTGCAATTATCATTATTATTACTATTACTACTCCTCCTCCTCCTCCTCTTCCTATTATTATTATTATTATTATTATTATTATTATTATTATTATTATTATTATTATTATTATTATTATTATTAACATAAGATATATTTAAAATATTCTATTTACAAATATTATAAAATAATAAAAGATAATAAACAATATATTATTACTAATTATAGAATTAATATAAAATTAATATAAAATATAAAATTGATGTAAAGTTATTAATATTAATGACAGTTATAGTTTTAAATGGATTAGGAGCACTGCGGTGAGACCTCCGGCCCGCTGGGGGGCGCTCTGGGGGGCAGCACCGGAGGCGGAAGTGGCGGCGGTGGCGGCGGACAGCCCGGGCGGTGAGTCGGGCCCGCGGGTCCCGGTGTGGCGGCTCCGGCCCCGCGCTCCCGGCACCTGCGGGCTGCGTGTCGGTGCTCGGTGAAGGGGTCTGGGCGGTGGGGGCTTGAAGTACCCGGTGAGGTACCTCAGTGCCCGGTGAAGGGTCCGTTCAGCTGACCCGGGGGCCCTGTGGATGCCCGATCAAGGGTCCCGGTTTGCTGGGCTCTGTGAGCCCCAGTGCCCGGTGAGGGATTGGGCTTGGCGGGATCCGTGCCTCTCCCCGGTGCCCGCTGAGGAGCAGGGTCGGTGCGTCTCTGTAAGGGGCTGAGCTGTGCCAAGCCCCAGCGCCCGGCGAGGGCCCGGTCTGGGGGGGCTCTGGTCGGTCTCAGTGCCTGATGACAGCCCGGTGCGGGCGTCTTTAACGAGCCCCGGGAGGCTGTGCCCCGGAACCCAGTCAGGGGTCCTGGTGTGCTGGGCTGTGTGAGCCCCGCTGCCTGGTGAGGGTCCCGGTCTGGGCGTTCTGACCCACCCCAGTGCCCGCTGAGGAGCCCCGGGGCGCACTGAGGGGTCCGGATCTGCGGGGCTCTGTGAGCCCCAGCGCCCGCTGAGGTTTCGGGGTGGTTGATCCTCGCTCAAGCAGCGCAGTCTGGGGCGGCCTTGACGAGCCTGGTGAGGTTGGAACTGTGCAGCCCCCTGCCCACCCATCGGGCTGTGCCAGCTCCCCCTGCTCACCCACCGCGGCTGTGCCAGCTCCCCCTGCCCACCCATCGGGCTGTGCCAGCTCCCCCCTGCCCACGGATCGCGGCTGTGCCAGCTCCCCCCTGCCCACGGATCGCGGCTGTGCCAGCTCCCCCCTGCCCACCCATCGGGCTGTGCCAGCTCCCCCCTGCCCACCCCGCCATGCCGGCACAGGGTCCCTCGGGGTCCCGCCGGCCGCTGCTGGCCCTGCTGGTGGCCCTGGGCTGGCTGCTGGCCCTGCAGCTGCTGCTGGACCTGCGGGCGCTGGGGCTGCTGTGCGGGACGCTGGCCGTGCTGGGCGCCTGGCTGGGCCCGCCGGCCCTGAGCCCCCGCGGCCGCCGGCTGCGGCTGGAGCGCTTCGTGAGCTCCCTGCGGGCCCCGGCCGGCAGCCCTGCGGACGAGGGCCGCCTGGAGGAGGAGATCGCCAGCACCGTCCGTAAAGTGGTGCGGGATTTCGTGGCCTCCTGGTACCGCACGGTGAGCAGAGAGCCGGCCTTCGAGGCCGAGGTGGAGAGGGCCATGCTGGGGCTGGCCGAGGAGCTGAGGCGGCGGATGAGGCGGGTGGACCGGCGAGCCCTGGCCCGCCGCCTGCTCCTGCTCTGCGGGCAGCACCTGCAGAGCTTCCTGCGGGCGCGGGATGCGCTGAGGGCTGACCCCAAGGGCGGCCGGACGCTGTGGAAGGAATACAGCCGGCTGGCAGGGCCGCACCCCGCTCTGCTGAGCCCCGCAGCCGAGGTGGGCTGTGCCCGGGCCGCTGTGGACGCGCTGCTGCGGGCGCTGGTGCCGTGGCCGCACCTGGAGACACGGACAGGACGTTTTGTTGTGGTGGAGCTGGTGGCCTGCAACGTGCTGCTGCCGGCCATCAGGAAGATGTCTGATCCCGACTGGATCAACCTGCTGCTCATTGGGGCGTTTTCCAAGAAGCCCCGGGGTGGGAAGCCGCACCCCGCACCTCCAGTGCCGGATTCCTTGCCTTTCCCGGCACAGACGGACACAGCTCCTGCCAGGCTATCCCCGTCCCCGAGGGCTGCAGAGGGGCTCAGGAGAGAGGCAGGGGCTGCTGGAGAGGAGGGAGAGGAGGTGAGCAGGTCATGCCGTGCCGAGGAACCCTTCCTGCGCCCCCAAGCCCTGGGATCCCTCTTCCCCTGCGAGGGTTTGGAGCTGGAATCCCCTGCACCTGACGTGGGCCAGGACGTAGAGCTGCTGGTTCCTTCCCCTGCTGGAGAGCTCCTTGAGGAGCACCCCCAGGACCCCTCTGTGCCAGAGGGAGCACCTGCCTCGGAGGATGGCACAGGAGACCTGGACCAGGGCCCTGGCCCCAGCTCGGATGCTGGCCTGCTTCCCACCTCTGCTTTGAGCTCCTGTCCTGACATTCAGATCGAGCCAGTGGTTGAGAAGGAGGAGGAAAGCCCAGCTGTCCCCAGGAGGTTCTCCTCACAAAGGCCCTCCAGCCTGGGGAGAGATCTGGGGGTAGCAGAGGGCCCAGCACAGTTTCCCCCAGAGCCCGGGCAAAGCCTACCCCTGCTCTCATCCTCTCCAACTGCTTCCATGAACACCTTCAGCTTTGAGCCCCTGAGCAGCCCTGATGGGCCAGTGGTCATCCAGAACCTGCGGATAACTGGGACCATCACTGCCCGGGAGCACAGCGGGACCGGCTTCCACCCCTACACCCTGTACACTGTCAAGGTAAGGGCTCCCTGGGCAGTCACCCCTTCCCACATCCCTGCCACCACCTGGGCTGGTGTTTGGAGCTGAGGGCTTGCTCTGGGTGTGTCCCCACAATAAATTTTGTCTGGTACAGGGGAAATATCAGGCCTGTGGCTGTTTGGGTGTGGCATAGGGATTCCTGTAGGGTCCTGTGTAGCTGGTTGAATCTTTTTCTGCTTTTGTTCCATCATGATCAGTTCCTTCGTCTTCGGGGAAGGGTTGAAGTGAGAAGTTGCTGGGTGGGGCCTGGGATTGAGGGGCCAGCAGAGAGCGGGATTGTTTGAGGATGTGTCAGGATGATGCCTTTGCCTTCCTCCTCAGTATGAGACAGCCCTGGAGAGCGAGGCCGCGGGCAGCCTGCAGCAGGTGGCTTACCACACCGTGAACCGCCGCTACCGCGAGTTCCTCAACCTCCAGACCAGGCTGGAGGAGAAGCCGGAGCTCCGCAAGCTGCTGAAAAGTCAGTGCCTGCAGTTGCTCTCTGAGAAAATCCTTCTCCTTGTCCTATTCCCTGTTCTCTGCTCCGAGCGTTTCTTGCCCTGCTCTGGATGCTGGGCTGTGCCTCTTGTCCACATTCTCCATTGTTCTGTGCAGAGCTGGCTGGAGGAATGATTTATCTCTTCTGGAAACAAATTCCAGTGTTTCAAAACATTCCTTTTCCCATTCCACAACAGTTGGCTTTGTAGTTTTGCACCATAGCAGTGGATAAAACCACTGATGTCAGTGTGTTACCTTGGGCTCATGCCAGGTAGTGTGTGGGGATAGCCTTAATCATTAGAGCATTAAGGTCTTAATAAAGACTAAAATCTGTACTTAGATTTTAAGATTTTAAAATTTTAAATTCTAATCTTGAAAATTTTTTAGATTTTAAGATCTAAAAGTCTTTTAAATTAAGGTTACTGTAATTTTGCAGTTTTCTCAAGCTTGCCAGTGGGTTTGTTTCCTTTGTAGACATCAAAGGCCCAAAGAAACTGTTCCCTGATCTGCCCTTTGGAAACATGGACAGCGATAAAGTGGAAGCCAGGAAAAGTCTGCTGGAATCTTTCCTGAAGGTGAGATGTTTGTGCGCCCCTGCGAGCTCAAAACAGAGCTCAGGACAGCTTTGCAGACAGTGGAGCACATCATGTCTCTTCCACATTACATGATCAGGTTGGGAGCTAGACTCCAAATTGATCTAAATCTCCATTTGTCCTTGCAGCAACTGTGTGCAGTCCCTGAGATTGCAAACAGTGAGGAGGTGCAGGAATTCCTGGCCCTCAACACCGACGCCAGGATCGCCTTTGTCAAGAAACCCTTCGTTGTCTCCAGGATAGACAAGGTGGGAAAAGGGGGGAGCTGCTTATCTGGAAAGGGAGCCCCTTCCAGCTGCCCCCAGAGATGTTTCCTAGGCTTCAGTGTCTCCTAGGAGCCAAACTCCTTTCTTTGTAGCTGGGCTCAGCTTGCCCAGAAACCCCTAAAGCTATGGAGGGTCAAAGCTCATGTTAAAGAACCTTTTTAATAGAAAATCCAGTGCAAGTCTCAAAACTCTTAATATATTTAAGCAACAAGGGTTATTTTAAGTATATTTATAAAGTATATTTAAGTAATCCAGTAACTGAAGGCAGTGCTGGCTTTGCAGATCGTTGTCAATGCCATCGTGGACACCTTGAAGACAGCGTTCCCCAGGTCAGAGCCCCAGAGCCCCACGGAGGATCTGAGTGAGTCAGAAGTGGATGGAAAATCCCAGACAGACGGGAAGAAATCAACCAAGTAAGGGCTCCTTCAGCTTTGCAGAGCAAGGAATTAATGCATAAACTGAGCCCATGGTGGGGAAAAACTCACTTGGTGCTTTGTGTTAGGTAGTAAATTCTGTCATACTGTAGCTGAATTACTTTCTCCTTCCCTTGCTGAACGCAATTGTTTGAGCTCCAGTTTATCTAAAGGGTTCCCCAGGAATGCTCAGGTTTCCACAGAGGGTGGGTTCTTCCCAAGGGAGCTCTGAGGTGCTGCCATTTGCCAGCAGAGACACTAATGCTTCTGGGGAATTGCTTTTTAACCTTAAACAGGTGCATTGCTTATATATGCAGGGAGAGGTTGTGAAATACAGCTGTAAATTATCTACCTGAAGGTTCCCTCCTGCCTCTCCCATGTGTTCCACACAGTGGCCTTGCCCAGAAAACCTGTAAATAGCTATTTATGAGTAATATTTAAGATTGTTTCATGTATGTTTCTCACCAAATGTTGGTGCTCTTGAACAGTGCCCAGTCTCATGGTGATTGTCTCATCAGTGATTCTTCCCTCACCAAGGAAGGGAAGATTTCTGCACAAGGTTTTTCTTTCCAAGAAGTAATGTTTTGCTGGAAAAAGCTGCTTTGGACAAAAAGACAAACTCAAAACCTACAAGTTTGGAACCATCTTGGCTGGAAAGGACATTCCTTAATGATAAACAGGCTATTTTACAATTTGTCCCAAAATCCCAGTGTCCTTTCGTATCCTCCTTTTTTGTGAGTGTTTATAATTGGATTTCACAATCCTGCTGAGTGTGTTTCATCTCAGAGGCTTTTCTGGGCACTTCCCTGTGTGTGCTGCAGTGCTCACACCTTGCTGACACCTGCCTACATCTCCCTGTCAGCTTCTGTGCAACACCTCCTTATGGAATGCTGGAAAAACTTGGCTCAGCTCAGGTGTACATGAGGAAAAGTGCTTTAATGCTTTTGTTGTGTGGTTTCACTGCCACCTCCTAGTTATCCTGGAGGCAGATGCTTGTTTTGACCCACTTTAGGTCTAATCAGATTTCTTAGCTTGGATGTAGACAGCAGTAACAGATCATGAGGCTTGGCTGAGGCTGGAAAACTCATGACTCACAGCTTGCAGAGAAAACTGACTGTGCCATGGCTCTGCTTTTCAGGTCCAGGCTGAGGTTCTCATCCAGTAAAATCACTCCAGTGCTGAGTGTGAGTGAAGCTCACGACAGGATCGTGTACTCCATCAGGGAGGGCAGTGCTGTAAGTTCAGATCTTCTTGTAATCCTTTCACAGCCCCAATCACTGCCCTGGTTGGGAATTATCAACACCCACCAGGCTTGTGGCTGCTGCAGCCTTGTTGCCACGTGCCAGCTCTTGTCAGAAGGACAATGAGCAGCCCTGGTTGTGCTGTTGGCTACACCTGGGTGTCATTGTAGGACACGAAATAAATTGACTTTACTAAGTTTTTAGGCAGAAGAGAAATGAAGGCTTTATTCACAGTTTATCTTGGGTTTTTTAATAGCATGTTGCACTAAAAAACACATTATTGGTGCATAACATTTGAGACTTTTTAAATTTATTGGTTACACTACAGAAATAGTATACAATACTTGAAGAGAAGTTTGTTATAAGAAAGAATACTGTTTACTTAAAAATGTTATAAGGAAAGTATTATTTACACAAAGCTGTTTTAAGAAAAGAAACTGTTAAAAAGCTTTCCCTTGGGAAAGCTAGCACAAGCTAAAAATTCTCTCAAGCTCAGAAAATCATGTCCACACTGCGTGCAAACCAGGAGGTGGGAGGTTGTCTGGGCACTGCAGAGCCCAGGCTCTGTGGCACTAACACACTTTTGTAGGTCTCTGGCAGCCTGTCGCTGGCTGCTATGGAATCCTTCATCCAGAAGCAGGAGAAGCTGCTGGAAGCAGTCCCCAGCAAAGCTCCTGAAGGCGAGGGAGGCAGAGAAGCCAAGGAAATCTCTGTGCAGGAAGAAATGGATGGGCTGAGCACATTGGAGCAGGGAGCGCCTCCGGACACTGGTGAGCTCAGCCCCTCTGTTAGTGCTTAAATTTCTCTCTCTCAGTTCCAAACAACTCCAACATCTGCAGGTTCAGCTTGAAATGTCTTCAGGACCTGCCCTCCTGCCTGTTGCATCTTGATTGAAGGGAAAGCAAATGAGGTTTTCCAGTTCTGTTTGGTGATTGCTCTGGGCATTGTTGCTGGTGGGAGCAAATTGGGTTTTGGCTCAGGTGTGTCACTGCAGATCTTCACCTTGGTGTGCTCAGCACAGTCACTGCACAAAGAAGTTTCTTAAGGACACGCTGTTTAAACTGACATTGTTCTAAAATCAAGCTCTTACAAACTAAAAATTGGCCAAATTACAGTTTCCTGGTAGTTTCCAGTTAGCCATACACTACAAAAGGACCTTTTGAGATTAAATTCAGGTAGATTTGATGGAAGTAGCACTAATGTAATCTCAGTTCAAGGAATGATGTTCCCTTTTTGTTTCTAGAACTCTCCTCTGAAGCACAGGGCTGTCCCAGAACAATTACAAGATTATCCTGAACACATGCAAAAATATGTTCTCCAATCTTTTTCTTGGAATAGCTGAGCCGTATCAGCTGGAACTTCCCAAAAACTTCTCTCCAGTGGTTCAAGTTTGGCAAGCTCTGACTGCAAGCACGTGTTTGTGACAGGATAGGCCTGGTGTTCTGAAAGCCAGCCTGTGCTACCAGCTTTGCCTGTAATCTTGGAACACATGCCCATGATTTTGGGGAAGCAGGGCTGGAGTTGGAGGCCAGGGTTCTGCACAGAGCAGGCCAAGTTAGCTGAACTCTGAGGGAAATGGAATGTCAGTATCTCGAATGCTGGCTGGTCTGGGATGCTTCAGGCTGGGCTGGCAGGGTGAGGGGAACAAACGTCTGGATAAAAAGGCAAACCCACGTCCCTATCTGCTCATGGAGTGACTTCTGGGAAGTGGTTGGCCAGCAGCTCTGTGAGGAAGAGGGTTTGGATGCTGTGGGAATACACAGCTTGCTGAGGATGCTCCCTGTGTGAGGTTATGGGGAAGCTGGACAGCCTGCTCCAGACTCTGCACTGGGAAGTCAAGTCTCAGGGGGCAAAGCAAGTGGGGAGTAACTTATGCATGGCCCAGAGCAAGAGGTGCCAAGTGCCCTGTCTTTTCCAAGTGAAAATTAATTATTCCTTGGAATTAATTAGTCCAGCTTTTAGGAAGAGAAGGGAAAGGGAGCTGTGTGGTCCAGAATCCCTCTTCCCTTTATTTCCAATAGTAAATTGTGAGTGTCAATTGTCTGTGTAGACAGAGAGGTTGGAAGATGAGGCATGAGGGGAGCCAAATTAGGGAAAGCTGCTGCACAGGATCTCACCTGGACAACAGAGCTGTGACAGCAGCCTCAGGTCAGGGTGGTGGCCTGGGAGTGGCTGTCTGGGGCAGCTCATTGAACATCAGTGAGCTTGTTCAGCACAACACCTCAGGGCCAAACTGCATGAAAGTAATTCCTTAGCAAGTAGAAGCTGTTTTTGCTAAAGGCTCTGACATCCTCCTGAGGATCAGAGGGAGTCTGGTGTCCCAGGTCTGTGACAGCACAGATATTTGGGTAGGTGTGTGGGTTTTTTACCTGGTAAATCTGGTTTATCCAGATGTGGTTCATCCCCCTTCCTGCCAGGACTGGGATCTGCCACACGATGGCAGCCCGCAGCCACCAACAGAGCCTCGTGCTTGGAAAACTGCTGGAAGAAGGGAAAAGAATGGGAAAGACCAGGATAATAGTCCTCAGCAATGCACCTCTTCCTGGCTACAGTTACCACCTATTGTGGCCTCATGTCCATCCCTGTGCGTGGACTGGGATTTGATAATCCTGCTGTTTAATGGAGAAGGAACTGAGGCTTTGGTGCAGCCCTTGTTGGGAAATTGGGACTGCCTGGAGGAGGTCAGGGTCCCAGGCTGTCTGAGCTGCAGCAGGTCATTTGTGTGTGCAGGAAGGGCTAGGCTGGGGAGAAAAGAATGAGTTGGGGATGATGTTTTTCACCAGATTTGCCCTGAGGTGGCTTCTTCATCTGTCCATCCTCTTCCTCCTGGCAGACTCAGAGACAGCTTTGGCTGACCTGGCACTGGACGTGCTTCGTCTGGTGCTGGTGGATCACTGGAGCTGGCTGTGCACAGAGAACATCCAGAGGGTCTTCAACCTGCTCTTTGGGACCCTCGTTCAAAGGTAAGGCCAGAGTGGCCAACCTGGCTGCTCTATGAGAGGCATTCCTTTGGAGACACAGCTGAAGGTGGAGCTTGTGCCTGAATGCAGATAAATGCTGTGTGTGCATCAGCCAGCAAGGTTCTGTAGAGCAGGTGCTCCATGAATGTGGAGTAAACACTCTGGAGATCTGCACTAGGAGCTGCTTTCTCTGTGGGCAGTGGTGTAGCTCTCATGGGCAGCCTCCTGTCCCTTGATATCAGGGAAGGGAAGATCCAGCCCTGGGAGTGGGGAGTCTTGGCTGATGCAAGGGCAGCAGTGCCCAGCTCTGTGCCTCTCCAGGGAGGATTGGCCTCCTGGTCTCTTGCTGCCCAGGGCTTCAGCTCGTTCCTTCTGCAAAAGTAGAATAAACAGGCCCAGGGAACAGAGACTTGTCAATGACAGCTCAGAGTGTGGTCTCTGCTCTCACTGCTGCACCCCTCTGCTCTGCCTGTGCCTGGGGCAGGGACCCACACATGGAGCAGGGACAGGCTTCCTTTCCAGCTGGGATGGACTTGCCAAGCTTTCCTGGGGCCAGTGCCTCTGGGTGGTAAGGCTCAAGGCCAAGACACACAAACAGAGAATTCCTGTTTTTTGGTGTAGGTTGGTGACTATCACTAGCTGAGGATGTGTATTTTTTAGAGTACAAGGAAAGCCTTCCCTGAAGGGCTTGGGAGAGTCTTGGAGCAATGCTTTTCCCATTCCTGTGCCATTCCTTCTCCCACAGGCATCCAAAGCCGGCATCAGAATGTACAGGGCAGCTCGTTATAACCAAGCTGGTAACTTAAGCTGCCCTCAGCAGAGATTGCCAAAGTGCTTTGAGGTCAGGGACTGCTGTCCTTCAGCCTGGTCTGTTCCTTCGGTGGCAGGAGGTGGGGCTTGCTCCCACTTCTCCAGAATGGGCTCTGGTCTCTTGGGAGCAAGCTGTAACCCAATCCGTGTGTGTAAGCACGGAGGTATGAGAGCTTCAACAGGCACATCATCACCTCCTAATAAGCTGTGCCCTGCTCACCCAGGGAGCCTGCAGCACCCACACGTGGCATTGGCATTTTCCACTAGAGAGGTTGGGATACACACAGCACATCCTGGCTCTGGAAGGTGGAGGAGCTCCCTGAGTTGTGCTGGTGGGTTAGAGTGAGGAGAAATGGGTTTGTAGCTGCTCCAGTTGAACAGATCAGAGTGAACCCACATGTGCTGCAGGCAGAACTTTGGCTAGGGGTGATATGAGGAACTTCTGGGTGTCCCCATCAGTTCAGGGTGCAACTACAACCTCTTGAACAAACCCTGTGTCCGTGCTGAAATCCACAGCGAGAGCTGGCTCTGCTCTTGTTCTGGGACAGTCAGGAATCCCAGGGCACAGGGGAAATAGCTGCAGAGTGGGGACTGACCTGTCTCCAGGAGGATGGTGTTGCACCTGGATTGCTGCAGGGAACATTTTCCTCCCATTGGTGCTGCCTGTAGTTTCCTCCTCACTGGAGGAGAACTGGGAATGGGGAGCATTCCTGATATTTGCCATTCACCCCATCCCTGAGACCTGTACTCATTCCTGGCCCAGGTGGTCACTGCTGTCCTGAGCAGACCAGAAGGTCTCTAGCTCAGACCTGCCTGTCCAGGGACACAGTGTGGATTTGGTGACATTTCCATTTAAGTATTTACAACTTGATCACTGCTCGGCCAGACCTGGCACTGCCATTGTGGCTATCACTGTCTGGGGACCCTTTGCAGGTGGGGAAAGTACCAGAAACTCTTCTGGGAGCATCTGCAATTCAAGGAATTGTTGCTCCTGCCTCTGAGAACAGGCAGACAAACATGGGACAGCAGATGGATTTGTGTGGTGTCTTCAACCATTGCCGGTCACAAAGTATGAGTGGGCATCGTCCCTTCAAGAGAGGATATCCTTCCCTGTTCCTGTCAGTGGCTGGGTTAGGTGGTAGGGGTGAAAAGGAGGTGTCCTGGCAATGTTTTGGAGGGGCTGCTGCTGGATACTCCTCTGGCAGCTGGTATTTGGAGAGGAGGTGCTGCTCCTGCTGCCTTCTTGCAGCTGCATGATGATTCTGCTGTGGCATGAGACACTCAGTGCAGTGATAGAAATTATCACAAACCAGCAAAAGTCACACTAAGAACAAGTCTCCCTCTTGAAGGACTTTCTCCCTTGGGCTGGCAGTGCTATCAGATGATTGCTGTGACCACACTGGGGCCTCCCGACCTGCTCCATTCCCTGTTCTTTGCAAGGAGCATCCCACCACACTCCTCTTTCCCACTTCCCCTCAGCTGGGGCAGCTGGAGCCAGGCACCATCCGTCTCCCTGCCTGTCAGCTCCGTGGCAGTGGGAGAGGAAAGGCTCCATGACCGAAAAAGGGATTGTTGAGTAAAGGGCGGCCGTGTGTGCGAGCCCGGATCCGCACTGCGCTCATCCCATTATGTAACAGGGAGTGATCCTTTTTTGGAGCTGAAAGGAGAGGCGGATGGAGGGGAGGCGGAGGGGCTGGGAGTGGGAATGACCCTGGGGCCGAGGATCGCTTCCAGCAGCCTCTCTGCGTGCTGGGGCCGTGCCTGTAAACAAACCCGCTGCCCCGCTCCCGCCTCTGTCCGGCTCCGCTTCCCTCCCGCGGGCTGCCAGGGATCATCTCCTCTTCCCCTGGGAGGCTGCAGCAGGAACCTGTTGGCAGAGAGGAGGAGATGGGGCTATTCTGGGCTCCGGTGTTCGGTGGAAGAGCTGAGGCATTTGGAGAATCTGGGTGCTTTTTAGAGCCTTGTGAGTCAAAGAGGTGTTAAAAATACGCGGCAAACGCGCGAACCACGCCGTGCTGTGACCCCACAGCCTGCCCTCAGTTGTCCCCAAAGTGGCCACAGGTCTGGGGTCTGCCAGTGCCCTGCAGAGCTGGGGACAGTGCTGGGGCCAGGGTGACAGACACCACCTCTGCTTCCCCTTCCTGAGAGGAGCTCCAGCAGAGTGTCAGCATCCCAAGGATGGAGCTGGGGGTATTTGTGGGGCAGATCCTGGTCTGTAAGCTTTTCCTGGCTCCTTCCCTTGCAGCACAACAGAAAGGCCACAAAGCACTGAGTGGGGGAAGGTGTCTCAGCACACCCGGGCTGTCTGTGCCCTGGAACCTGAGCAGCGCTGGGGCACAGAGTCTGTGCCAGCCTCGGAAGTGCCTGTCCCTGAAAGGAGCTTGTGGAGCTACTCAGGCAACTTTGCTGGTGTCGTGTTCCACTGGGCATGAGTTAAAATAAATGCAATTCATCCCTGCCTTACCCACGAGCTCAGCATTGCTTGGCTTGCTGTTTGCTTTGGGTCATTCCTGTGCTCCTCCAGGCTTTGTCCATGTCCCCTCATCCCTTGGCCAAACTGGAAGATTTGAGGAGGTGCACATTCCAGTCTGTGTGAGCAGTAGGTGGAGAGCCTGGGATGCTTTGAGGCTGATGGCAGGTGACCATCATGCTTTTGAGAACTGGTTCCTGCAAGTTCATGCTGTCACCTTGGTGTTGGGCTCTTGTGGTGTGTTGCTGTCAGGCTGAGTGTCACAGGCACTTATAAGTCAAGGAGGTCTGGAGCTTCAGAGAGCTGCTGGCTGGGTGCTTTTTTCTGATTTTCTCTTGGGTTTTCTTTGATCTCTGTGCCAACAGAACTGGCACAAAGACCCTTGGCAGCCACCTTGATCCCCTTGACTGGAAAGTGCCACCAGCAAAGAGTGGTTCCTGACCCTCTTCAGTGTCCCTGAGTAAACCTGAAGCAGCCAAGCACCCCTGGGCTGTGGGAGTGCTGGGAACACAGTGCCCATGGGCAGGGAATTCTGCCAGCCCTGGAGGGACCATATGTGATAGCTGAAGACAGTGCTCCCACTTCCCTGTGGCTTCCTGGCTGGCAGGTACCAGCCCCAGGCAGTGCCTCTGAGTTTTGCTGGCAGGAACAACCAGGCAGAAATGCAATGTCAGTGCAGCTGGGGCATTTAAATACAATCATTCTCCTGGTTTGTTACCTGGGGAGTGGATTTGGGCATGTTTGATGAGGACCTTTGCAGCTGCACACAGAGGGGCTGTGCTGGCAGGCCCAGGTATGTGGCAGCAAAGTCCCTGTCCCTAAAAATAAGCCTAAAAGCAGCACCAGAGTTGGGAACTGGGGAACCAACCTCATGGCATGGTACTCCTCATTTCTGGGTTTGGCTGTTTGTGTTGTAGCCGTGAGGAGCAGCAGGAACTGCAGCCTGTGGTATGTCAGTAAAAGCGATTTCAGGACTCTCTGTGTCTTCGTGTGTATATGCAAAGTAAATAAAATCAGCTTGGAAATGGGCCTCGATTCAGTTGTCTCCAAGCACCTGGAAATTTTGGATCTGGCTTTGAATCTCTGTCCCAAACAAAATTTTTTCCCTTCTTCTAGAAGCAGCATTCTTCCAAAAACAGCCACTAGAATGAAGCCAGCACTCCATGCTTTGATAATAATTGCAACATTATTTTAACTCTGATTCTGTTTCAACAGTTACACATGCCAACTTTCTTCCTGGATTTAAAAAAGCTCAACAACTTCCTATTTCAAACAGAACAAAGAAGAAGAGGATTGAGTGGAAGTAATGTCTCCCTGTTGGTTTTAGTTTTCCCTGGTTTTAGAAGGGTTAATAGTGGATTTATGTATTTTGATCCTGAAGTGGGCTAATGAAGCAATTGTTCCAAGCAGAGCCTGGCTGAGACAGCCTGGCCTCTCCCTGGGGCACCACTGAGAGCTTAATTGGCTCAATAAATTCCTGAAGGAGATGTTATCAAAAGCCAGGATGCTTTGTGAAAAATCAAGGAGGTTTGGGGACGAATATTTTAATCACGTACCTTCCCCCCCTTCCCTGAGCCCCAAGGCATCACAGGAAGATCTGGGTTGGGAAAAGCAAAATCCAGAGCAATTTGGTTAATTCACTGCAGGGTGAAGACGTTGGAGTCCTGTGAGTTTCCATGATTTCTTCTTGCAGCAGGTGTGTGTTGAGGGAGCAACACATAAAATGGCACAGAAATCTCAGCACCAAGGGGTGGTTTCCTCCCTGCAGGGATGAATGATTGCTTGTAGAAGAGGATGATTTAGTTTTCTTCCTCTCTGCCCCACAGTAAGGTGTCCTGCACACCCACATCTCCCAGGGTTTCTGCCTGGGTCAGGCAGGTTGGAAGATCCCTCTGCCCAGGATGTCCCCGACCAAGTCCAGGATGGCTCTAAACGTTCCCAGGGCAGCAGGGGAGGAACATTTCAAGAGGGAGAATTTACTTTGTACAGAAGTTTAAAGGCCTCAGGGTGCTTTGTGTTCTTTGATTTATGGAGGTTTTTTTTTTTTCCCTTTTCTTTCCTGTATCCTTCCTCAGCACAGGATTTACTCATGGCCTGACAAGGGTGAGGTTGCTTTGAAGGTGCTGAGCTGAGCATGCTGTACATGTTTCTGCTGTGTGGAGAAGGTGGATTTAGGCTCAGGTAGCAGGTGCTGAAATCTGAACCTCAGGGCAAAAACTCTCCACTGGTGTTTTTCAATTCTTGCTGTGCCCACTGCAGCTGTCGCTTCATTTTTACAAGGTTTCCTCAGAAAGGTTTTGCAGTCAAAGCACTGAAATGTTGCTTCGCTTGATCCCTTGAGTTAAGGATAATCTTGTGCATTATCTGAGGAGGAATTTGGGGAACAAGAACTGGTAAGGCAGGGATGGTCTGGTGACTTAAGCACCAGACTTTCTTAATTTCAGAGTCATGCTTGAATGCCTTGTGTTTTCCAGATGTTGCTTTTTTCCTTCAATCCTTTTCACTACGTTGGTCCCACAGGACTTTTTTGAGCTTCTGGATATCCACACTGTATTCTGTAGGGAAGGGGGGCCCATGTTCTGGGGTGGGCAGCAGTCAGTGCTGGGCTGGACGTGCTGGTTCATGTACATTTGTAGAGCTGTTTGTATTTGTACAGCTAAAGCAGAAGGGTTTTCTTCTCTTTGTCATCTTCTAGCCTTCAGCTTGTGTTTATCAAAATCCTTAAAACCCCTGGGTTTGAGGAAATCACAATTGCTATTGCTTCAGATTTCAATTACAGTCAGCATATTTAACTTGACTGTTCCTTAGCTGAAGTGATCTCAGTTCTTATCCTCACCTTGATGGACAAGAAGAGCAGAGCTTTACTCACTTCTGGCAGATGATTCCAAATCTGGAGAATATTACATCTCTTTGTTAACTCTTAGTACATCTTTAATGTCCAGACTAAATCCCACCTGTCCAGGCTTTACTTGCTGAGCTGAGCTCTGTGGATAGTCCAGTTAAGTGAGTGGATCCAGCCAGGTAAATCCAAACCCATTTACCTCTTCCTGACTCTCAGCCAGGTAAAACCAAGCCCATTTACCTGCTTCTGACTCTCAGCCTGCCTTTCCTCCCTCCTAGCAGCCCTTGTTGTTCCTAGGGGCTCAAAGAATGCCAAGGTTTTTACCTCCAGCCCTTGTTTTCCATTCCCAGGGCCTTCTTAGCATAATGGACCCCTTCAGCTGACCTTGGAGTTCCAGCCTAAACCGTGGCATTAATTTGGCTCTTTTTTAGCAGCCATTTCATTCCTGCACCAGCAGCTATTTCAAACAGAGGTGCCTTACAGCATGGACAAGTTATGCCCCTCCAGATTATCTGCCAGGCCCCAGTAGCCTTTGCAGTCTGGCTCTTTGCATTGGGCACTATCAAAGCATTCTGAGCCCAGGAGATCACTTTATCTATTTCTGGTCTCAACTTAAGTGTAAGGAGATGGTTCTGTGATGGGTTTATTTCTTCTTTCTTATTAAGGCTATTTCTTCATGAAATAGCAGAATGAAAATAGTAACTCATCAGCCATCCAAAAATAAAAAAAAATAAGGGAGGTTTATTTATGTTCCTTGGTGGATTTATTTCTACCTGGGAGCACTGTGTGTGTGTGCTTTCAGTGTGGCACATGAATCTCAAATGCTTAGGCCTTTAATAGCACAAAAAATCATCTGTGACCTGCTGGTGAAGGTCAGCTTTAAACCAGTAGATATTTGGAGTTCCTGAGGCATTAATCTAGATCCTGGTGCAAGAAGTCTGCATGATGGAAAGGTCACTTTGCCATTTTCTGGAGTTTACTCTGGTAGGAATTTTCAATAAAGTTGGTGTAACTGTCTGAGTTGCAACTACAGCTGTGGGAGTTGAGGGGGACATTCTTGGGATGTCCTGAGCAAGGCCAGCAGTTGGACTGGACTTCTGGGAAAGGATATTCAATTCAGAATATCCAATTCAGGATATTCTGTGAATTACTTTGCTCCTCACAGTTTCAATGCTGCTGTTGCAGCCTCTGTGTGTGTTGGAATGGAATGTGATTCCCCAAAATGGGTGTTGGTGGTTGACTGTGGTTGAGAGGAGGGAGGAAAACTCTTCACAACAGGTCACTGTGTTTTGAGATTTTCTTTTGAAGCCTCAGCTGTTCTCCCAGCGTGGATTTAGAGCCACATGGACCAGTCTTGACAATTCTCCTCTTCCCAGTGCCTTTGGAATGGCTCCACACACTGACAGAGTGGCAAAAGGGAACCCAGAGCAGAGGTGCTTTAGTCTGTGTTCCATTTGCACCTGCCTTTGGTTTCTCCATTCTTGTCCCATTTCCTGTTTAGTTCCTTGACTTTTCCTTGTAAACTTGGTGGGTTTGGGTGCTCCTTCCCCAGCTGTCTGAGCACCATGCAGTGAAGTTGGCCTCTTAGGAGCTTGTGTGGAGCTGTGCAAGGCCCATGGAGCCATTCCCAGGTCCTGCCCTCTGCTTCCCAAAGCTGCCAGCCTAAGGAAGAAAATCCATCAGTGGTGTTTCCCAGCTGTGGGAATCAAGACCTGTAAGCACTCACCTGCTCACAGGATGTGCACGTGTGATCACATTTAGAGGTGTTACTTGAGGGCTTTGTTGCATAATTCTGGTGGTTTTAGGGACATCCCTGAGCTGGAAACAGGAGGTTGTTTGTGTGGGGCTTTCCAGCACTTGTCAGTTCTCAGCTTGCTCTTGTGCTGTCTGGAAACATGTGCTGTCTTCTGTAGGTTCAACTTTTTCTCTGTCCACTATTTGCTTGACTTTTTTTTTTCTATTTTAGGAACGTCTCTAAGGAAAAAAAAAGCTTTTATTTTGCTTTCTGCAACTTTTTAAAGGCTAGAAAGTGGCTGTTGCTGTAATGAGTTTGGAGTCAATGTTCAGTCTGATCCCCCTTGATGCAGGGTTGACTCTGCAGCTCTGTCCCCAAGTCTCTGAACTTCTGTTGCTTGTCAGACGTTTTCTCAGCTAGGAGAGCAGGTTGTGTAAGAAACCATGTTAATGAAAAACCATGTTAATGAAAAGCTGTGTTAATGAAAACTCTTGCCCTTAGAGAAGTCACAGTTTAATACTTTAATTTGGTTGGGAATTGCTGGAGGGTTTACCATGATCCAGAGTGTTAAAATCTGCTGATGGCCAGAGATTAAAACCCTTTTAATTTTACTTCCAACATGGCTTTTCCCAGGCAGGACTGGGATGTGACACTTTGTCCTCTAAGACAGGTGGGAGGTTTGCACCTCTGGCATTACCTTGTAGCAGCATCCATGCTCCATGTCCATCGCAGTGCTGAGCATGGAGGATGCTTCCCATTTCCAGTCCCTGGGAGCACTGGGACCATGACCTGTGTCCCTTGCTCTGAGACACTCGAGGCCTTACCACTGCACCAAGACTCCTTTTCAGGTTTTTTAACGTCCTCTGCTTTCCAGCTGGCATTTCCTAGGTGTGCACCCCTCAAGAGTTGCTGCTTGCACCTCATTTCCTGCTGCCAAAGGGATCCTCACACCACAGCCCTGTCTCAGGTGATGCCAACCTGCTTCCTTTGCCCTGCTCACCTTTGGCTGTTGGTGTTCCCCACTCCCCAGCTGTGTGGGGTAGGACACCCTTGGCCCGAGTGCCTCGCCCAGGAAGAATGCAGACAGTCTGGCAGAGCGCAGGTTAAATAAAGTTTGCCTTGGCAGGGCTCTTGGATGTACTCGGAGCTGCCGGGGCGTAGTGGTGACGGAATTGCAAGCACGAACAGCAGCTGCCAAGAGGAGCGGGTCTCCTGGCCCTGCTGGCTGACTCCTGTCCTCTGGGAATCTTGAAGAACTGGCGAAATCACAAGCCTTTTCCTTTCCCCAGCGCCGTGCTGACACTCCCAGCTCTGCTCCAGAGCCTCCTGCCAGTGAGGCCAGCAGCGCCATCAGTGCTGCAGCCTGAGTCCTGCTCAGTCAGGGAGCCATCCTGTGGGACTCATCCATGGCCTCTCCTAGTTCTGAGGGGAAAGATTTTAGGCAGTTCTGGCTGATGGCTGTGGCTTGTGCTGTGACATGGGAAGTGATTTCACATCTGGGCAGGAGGGTCCATCCATGTGATTGATTTAGAAACTGCCTGGCCAGCCCTTGGGTGGTGGGGACACATCATCCCAGTGCAGCTGCAAACGCCTCCGAGCCCTTTTGTTGGAGCAGGGATTTTGGATTTGCAGGTGGTTGTTGTAGAAAGGGCACAGTCCTGCCCCAGTGGGAGGGACCTTCAGCAGTTCTGTTGGACTTGGGATGGGAACAAAAAAATTCTTGGCTGTGAGGGTGGGGAGACCCTGGCACGGGATATCTGGAGCAGCTGTATCTGCCCCATACTTTGAAGCATCCAAAGCCAGGTTGGATGGGGCTTGCAGCAACTTGGTCTAGTAGAAGGTGTAGTAGAATGCCCAGCATGGAATGAGATGAGCTTTAAGGTCCCAAAATCAAACCGTTTGGGGATTCTGTTATTTCATTGCTTGCCATCAGTGGATGGAGCAGGACTGGACAGCAGGATGAGAGTGGGGTGAAGCATCAGGATATTCATGGCTTGTGATCCTTGGAGTGTGTTTTGGTCTCCAGGAAAGACATTCTTGACTGTCTTGGTAGCAGAGGGACTGATGAGAGGAGCAGAGGGTACCAGAACAGGGCTCATTCCTTGCAGTCCCTCCTGGGGTTGTTTGTTGTTAAACACCAGTTCCTCCAGCTCTGTCTCAGATTGTGCTTGGAGATAACTTAGGAGCTTCAGGCCAGTCATATCCCTGAGCTGGGCTTCCTTTAGTGACCAGTAATTCACTCAGGTTCCTGTGATTAGCAGGGTGATGGGGCTTTTCATGGCCCTTCCTTTCCCATTTGTCTGTAACAAATCTCACTTTTGGTGAACGGAAAACTCAGCTAAGTAATATTTGTGAAAATCTTGGATATACAGACATGAAAAGCACACATTAACAAATCCAAGGAGGTTGATTTATTCCTCCAGGGCTCTTGATGGGTGGAAATACCTCATCTTTGTCCCAAGCCGGACTTTTCCTGACCTTTCTCCCTGTCCCTGTTCCTGCAGGTGGCTGGAAGTGCAGATGGTTACCCTGACCTGCACCCAGCGCTGGGTCCAGTACCTCCAGTTGCTGCAGGAATCCATCTGGCCTGGAGGAGTTTTACCAGCAGTGCCTAAACCCCCCAGGACAGAGGAGCAGAAGGCGGCGACAGCAGAGCAGGCCCTGCAGAGCCTGATGGGGATCTTGCCCAGTAAGTGTGTCCTAGAGACTTGTCAGCTGCCCTTGGGAGGGGAAAGTGGCTGGGGAACACTCCAGTGCACTGGAATCTCTGGAAATGTGGTTAAGTGCAGAGATGGAGGCTGCTCGTGCCAAGGCACCGGGAAACCTTCATGACCCTTGAGGTTTGATGGTTTTCTGCAAGCAAAACCCGGAGTTTTCCAGTTCTGGATAGTTTGTGTAAGGATTTGGGAAGCAGCCCAGCTCGGAGGGAAGGGATGTGTGTCTGGGCAATTCCTGCATGTAGCCAGGCCCTGATTCAGTGCTCACAGTTCTGCTGAGCTGCCTCACCAAGGCAGGGCTCAGGACAGCTCTGCTCCCACCTGCTGCCAGAGGGTCCCATGGTGAGCAAAGTCACCGTGCAAAGCCTGTGGCTTTTCCACTGGACTGAAATCCCCAGCCCAGCTGCACTGGATTTCCCTCTCTTGAAGTTTGACATGGGGACCTTTGGCATTAAAGCAGCTGCTGCCTAATCCATATGAGTGCAGTGTGAACTTTTAACTCTTTGATGTAGTGTAAAGGGCCTTCACTGTCCTTTGGGAATGAAAAAGCGCTGCTGGGCTGTGCCCTTCTAGCCAGGAATGCTTTCCTGGCACCCCCTCCTGTCCCAGCCTCAGAGCACCATCATAAACTGTGATTCAGCACCCAGCAGGAGAAGACTGACCTGTGGAAACATTCAGTTCCTAAAGCTTTGTCTCCAACACTTACAGATATAATCCAAGAAATCCTTGGGACCAGTAAGTGTCGGATGAGCTGGAACCTGGTGCTGGAGTCGCTGAGCCAGCCTATGATAAACAGGTATGAGATTGTGTTCTTTACTCTGCTGGGCTCTGAGAGCTGTGCCCAGGGTTCTGCCAGTGCTGCTTGGCACCAAACACATCCAGCTTATTATTCCAGGCTTGAAATATCAGGAGGCATCTGCATGTCCAGGGCCTTGGTCTGGCTGCACATTATTGAACCAGTCATGTTAATTATGTTGTTTGGCCTGCTTAGTTAGTGGATGTCAGGGAAGTAAGAAAATCCTGGTTTAGTTTGGTTCTGGAGGAGCTGCAGGTCTGTGTAGGGGATGTTTCTGTGTATTCCCAGTGCTGTGTTTGGTGATGGACAGCAAAGAAATGAGGGTCAGGCTGGACATCAGGAGGTATTTCTTCACTGAAAGAGTTGTTAAACATTGAAAAGGGCTGCTCAGGGTGGTGTTGGAGTCCCCATCTTCTGAGGAGTCCAGGAAACAGCAGGACATGGCACTCAGTGCTCTGGTCTGGGTGACAAGGTGGGGATTGGGCACAGGTTGGACTCGATCTCAGAGGTCTTTTCTATCCTCAAGGATCCTGTGATCCTGTTAAACACACGTTTTGCTCCAGAAGATGCATTTGTGTTTTCTGTGCTGCTCAGCAGCTTCAACACCCACTGTTTCGGGGGAGGTGAAAAAAAGCTGAACCACCTCTGAAAACATTTCTCCTGGGAACCCAATATTGTTCCTCTCTCCCCTGGAGCATTGGAACACTCCTTCCTTGTGCTGAGCTTTGCCTTCCATGCCCTGATCAGCCTAAGCTTTGTCTTTTCTCCATTCCAGGCACCTGGTGTTCTGCCTCCTGGACATTCTGCTGGAGTTCTTGGTTCTGAAGGACTCCAGCAAGGAGCCTGAGGCTGCAGCTGCCACACCGTGTGCCTGCAGTGGCCCGGACAAAGGTGTCCCAGCACTTTAACCAGGGTGGTGCCCCAGCAGTGGAGGAGAAAAGCAGCCACAGGCATGGAGTGATTGGATTTTCAGCATTTACTGAATGTGCCTGGGAGCTTCTTGCAAGGAATTTCTCCAGCCAGTGCTAAATGAAGCTGCCTCCAGGCTTCTCTGTTTCAGCTGGGTGGTTGATCAAACCCAGTGTGAGGGGCTGAAGCTGCTGTGCAGCATCTGTTCCATTGCTGACCTGGTGGAGAGCCTGGAATGAACCAGCCTGAGCAGTTGGAGGAGGAGCCACAAACCCTGTGGTCTTGCCCCACCCTTCTGAACGTCTCTGACATCTACAGGCAGAGAATGCAGGAGATTTGCTTTTGTGGCACTGGGAGTTGGTGTGATGGAGCTTGCTGCTGCTGAATGTTTGTGCAGGCCAGGTGAGGGGAGGTGCAGTGCTGTCCCTGCTGGCTGAGCAGCCTGCCCTGTGCCTGCTCTGTGTCACCAGAAGGAAGATGGGGAAAGGATGGAGTGTGGAGATGTGGTCCTGAAGTTCAGCATCCAACTGCCCAAATACCTGGGAGGTGAGAGCAGGGGTCCAAGGTGCTGCCTTGCCTTAGGGACAAGGATCAGCTGCTTCTCCTGCCACTGCTCTAGTTCTCCATCAAACAGTAGCATGCAGGCAGGCTGTGATTCTGGAAGAGAGACTCTCCTCAGGCTGGGGAGGAGTGGTAGCTTGGCTGGACTTTAGGATTCGCTTATATTCTGCTTTCTGAGTCACCTTTTAGTCCCTGGGACAGTCACCTGGAAGGCACAGGACAAAAGGAGCTGACCCATGTGGGACACAGCGAGTAAATCGGCTCCACACAAACGTGGCTGTCACAGGAAGCTCTGGAAGAGGAGTGAGTACCTTGAGCCTGCTGGAAACCCTGGATGTGTGTCAGGGACAGCCAGTGGGTGAGACCCCAGCAAAGGGCCTGTGAGCACTGCCTGAGCCCTGCTGTGCATGGCTGTGTCACTGGGCTTTGATTTGCTGTGCCTGCTGCTGCAGCAGCTCTGTGCAGGGCTCTGGAATGCTGCTCAGGTCATGGAACATGGATTTGGAGCTGCTTCTCCAGATTGTAACAGACCTGAGTGGTTTTGTGAGCATTTAATGTTGCTCAGCAATCAGGTTTCTGGGGGTACAAAAGGACTCAGAACATGCACCAACAGACCAGTTTAGTGACGTGCTTTGCTGTATTTTCTGGGAGAAATGTGGACTGACCAGTGCTGGACTTGGCTGCTGAAGGTGTTTGTGCAGATCAAAAGAGACTGCACCCAGGGAACCATGCAGGATCACATGCAGTGTCTGTGCTGCAGTACCAGGTGAGATGGTTTCATCTCACAGAACCATGGAATACCAGGCTGGAAGAGACTGCCTGCAGTTTTTTGGAGCAGGATGCCCCATGGCATGTTTGGAGAGAAGGCAGAGTAACTCCAACATGTCTATTCTGCTCCTCCCAAAGGAGCTGCTTCATAGTGGATACACAACAGTGTGAGCTGCTCTGTGCTTCTGTTGTGTAAAAATACAGGGAGGAATCTTTTTGCTGCAAGCAAGTAGATTTTCAGGGAGTTCTAAGGACATCCCAAGACCAGGCAGAATCCAATGTCATGAAGCAAATCAATTCTGCATCACCATTGGAGCCATTTCTCAGCAGGGAGGCTTCAGAGATGGTGGGTTGGCCACCTGCTTGGAGAAGAAGGGAGGTGTGTGTTCAATAGTTTAGGAGGAGATGAGGTGGGGAGTGCTTTGGGATAATCCCAAATGGCCAAGCAGCAGTTTGGGAAGCAGGGCTCAGATAATATCCTTAAATATCTGCTTGGAGCAGCTTCACCCTGTCTTTCAGTGCCAGGCTCCTATTTCCCTCCTTTTTCCTCCTGCTTCCATTTACCAGCCCAGCTGCCAGGAGGGGACACGGCACCATCAGCCAGAGATGATGCAGCAGAGCCCTGTTGTGCCTGGTGGCTCCCCAGATGTTCCTGGTGTTCTTGTTTGCTGCTGCTTCCCAATTAATTGTGTGGCTCTGGAGCTCCAGGACTGTGGTCTGGCATTGATTAGGGATAATATTAAGAGGCTTTGCTGAAGAGGATGATGGAGTGCAAATTATCCATTGCCAGCTCCAGGTCAGGGCAAAAGCCTAAAACAGTCCCTGCACACACTGGATGTGGCACTGCAAGGATGAGCTGACACTTCTTTGCCAGGAAGCCCAAATTCTCCCTGCTTTTAACCCCCATCTCTGAAATTATGCAAATGACTGAATATTCAGTCCTCTAGATGGAAAGAATTAGTGATTTCTGCCAGTTTGGGAGCTGGTGCTTTGCTGGGCTGGTGCAGCAATGATTTGGGGTTGTCCCAGCAGCAATTCCCCCCTCTGTGTTCAGATACAAAGAGCTGGGACAGAGAGGGAGAAAGGAGATTTACTTATGTGCACTCTCCAGGCAGTGTGGGAGTTGGGAACAGACCTGAGGAGTTTGAATTGCAAAATGGTTGTTTTACTCTCCAGAATACCTTTCTTGTCTCAGATATGAGGGGTTTGAGCCCTTTCTGATGCTCTCACTGGCTGGGCTTCAAATTCCCATTCTCTCCTTGGGACATCATAGTACAGCCTTACAGCTGAGGTGAAGTGCCCAGGAGCAAATCGCCCCTCTCTGCATCCTGTTGTTAAGGAGTAAAACAAATCCAATAAAAAGCTCAGCTTTTCTTCTACTTCGAGTTCTTTGCCTCACTGTGATCTTGGGATTAAACTGAGCACAGTGGTGGCAGATACAAACTTCTGCATTCAGGTGGGTTGAAAGTTTATTTCCATTGGACTAAGACTAGAAAAACTGCTTCGGTAAAACAAACAAAGTTGACAAAAAACCCTTAAGCTCGCTCAGTGTGTCATATTCCCAGCAAGCTCCTTTTCTTCTGCAGGAATTTGCAGAAGGAATTTGCAGAAGGCTCCAGCCACCTCTCTAAAGGGCAGGTGGTGAGGGCAGCCAGATTTGATCTCCATAAAGAGTTGCACCTTGTGTCACGTCAGATAAAGAGCAGTGCCTGCCTCAGGTGGGTGCTCACTCACCCTCTCCAGGTCCTTCTGGCTGTGTGTGATCTGCCTCCAGCACGCCACTTGCTGATTTTGTGAAGTGTTTCCCTTCCCACAGCTGACTGGAAGCTTCCTGGAAGCAGGGATTGCTCCTGTGTATGAGTGCAGTGGTGCAGAGCTCCAGGGCACCACTCTAAGCTAAATAATTGTTTAACTGTGTTTTTAAGGGAAAAACTTCTCACCATGCACTGACTATTTCCTGTACTCAACCCTCTGTATCAGCCATTTGTGGTGCTGCTGGAGTCTGTGTGGAATTGTGCTGTCTGAAAAAACCTGTTTCATTGTTAAATGGGGAGCAAACCTTCACTCCCATGTACTTGTGTGCAATAATACTTTATTTCAAACTCACTTCTCCGTCAGAGTTTAAAATTTGCCTTTGGTCTCTAAGGGGAAGAGAAGAACAAGTGGGGAAGAGGCTGGGTGTGAGTGGAAAGGGGGGGAGGTGTCTCCCAGGTGTCACAAAATGCATGGCCAGGGCAGGTGGCACTGGGAGTGGGACAGGTTTTCCCTCCTGGCACAAGTGGGACTGCTCAGACATGGGAAAGAACAAAATCCTTAAAGCTTGGTCAGGAATCAGAGCAATTTCCGATCCCATCAGCATTGCTGCTTTCTCCCTGACATAAACTCCTTGATTTAGGCCCTCCAGGGAGCCTAAAACCAGGGAAGCAGTATGGATGATCTGCCTTTTCTTCTGGCAAACAGGGCAAGACTCCCCTAGAAGCAGGGATTGTGCAGATCCATCTCCACTTCCCTTGGGCAGCGCTGCTTAGGAATATTTCCTTGCTATCAGTGCTGGAGTAGGAAAGCTGGTAAGCTGTAAGGAAATAGGGAATGTCTGAAAATGAGGAATTCCACATGAAATTTGTAATAGTATGTCAAAGGAAAAGAAAAAAAAAGAGGAAAGAAGAAAAACCTGATACAATGAATGCTTGGGTCATGTATTTTTCTGGATTAGCTGTGCCACGGAAGGAGCCCGTGCACCCTATGAAATCCATTCCCTGCAAGCCAGTGAACATTTGTACAGCACATGATGTGGGATCATGGCTGAAGCCAAGTTCCCTGGGATAATATCCACCCCGGGGTACATTGGGCCCTTTCCAGTGTCAACAGCCAGAGGATTAAGCATTTATCTCTGCAGAACAGGATAATTAATACCAGATCGAACTCGGGGCTGTGCTTGGAGCTGAATTTGTGCCTGAGCGTGGTTTCGCCGCCTGCAGCCGGGTCCTGGGCAGTGGGAGGATGTGCTGGGTGCTGCAAGATGCAGGCATTGCCTGGGGATCCTGGAATGGCTCTGGGCTGCCATCAGGATTCCCCAGTGAGGCTGAGGTTGAGCTCTCCCGTGGCTGACATGTGAGGTGGGTGTTAATTTTTCCCCCTTATCAGGCAGACTGTTCCATCCGGCCAAAAGTTGGAAGAATGAAATCAGGGTGCTGTGATTTGCCATCTTCTGGGTTTAAATGAAAAATCCAGGTTTTGGCACTTCTGGCTTTGTTGAAATAAATGAATACCATTATCCTGGCCACAGTCCAGGTCAGGTAATTATATTCTTCCTACCTTAATGCCACTGCAGGCCCTGTCTCTGCTGCATATGTTACACTTTAATTCCTGTCTGGAACTTGCTTATTATGTTACAAAGTTGGTTTTTTTCCCCTCTCAGTAGAATTTGTGCACAGAGCACCAGCCAGGCCCCAGCACTGTGCTGAGCTGCTAAAACAGGGCAATGTCTAATGCCATGGACATTTATTTGATTGTGCCTGATGTTCTCCTGGCACATCTCTCCTGGCTGTAAGGCTGTGGAGCTGGGAAGGTGGGTAACATGGAAAATGACAGAACTGGTTACAGCCCTGTTTAATTCAGTGCTTGCTGGAAACCTGCTTTTCTCTTCTGCCAGTTCCTGAGGCTGGTGAGTGTGTTCGTGGGAGAAACTCAGGACTCATGTCTTACCTTCCTTTCCTGTCATTCCTTCAAAGATGAAAGATGTCCTTCATAGGGGAAAAGCCCTCCTGCCTTCAAGAATATTTGCCATGTCCAAACCTTGCTGCTCAGGCAGAGCAGCCCTGCCTTGGTTTGAGGTGCAGCCCTGGGAGCCCCCACATCCTGCAGTACCTGAGCTGGTTTGGAGTGCCTGCTTTCCCTGTGGGAGCACAGCTCCTTGTCTGGTTGGTGGCTCCTTGGCCTTTACATCTCCTGCAACTGATGCATTGAGTTGCTTTTTCTTTTTTTTTCCCTTTTGAAAAGTATTTAAAGTCTCCTTTCCTTACCCTTTCAATCCCACTCTCCCTCTCCCAGCCTTGCTGAGCGGGTGAAAAGGTTGCTCAAGCAGTACTTGAGGACAGCGTCCCGCAATTCCACGTACTTCCTTCCTGTTCCCAGGCCCCTCCACTCTACCCCGGCCCTCGAGGACAAGGAGGGTTTGAGGGACAGCAGGGGTGAGGATCAAAGCCCCATAACCACTGTTTGAAACACAGAGTGCCCACTGCTCCTCTGGAGTGTCGCATCTGGCAGGGCCTCATTAACCTTCTGCTTCCCCCTCCTACTCCTTTGCCCCTGAAAATCAACAAAGCCAAACATAACAAGTTGCCTTGCCTGAAGCAGCCTGAAGTGTGTGTGCTTAGTGTGAAAAAGCAAAGCCAAGCCATTGGCCAAAGCCCCTTTTCTGTGCAGGCCACTTCACATTTATTACACTCCAAGCCGGAGCTCTTTAAGCCCTGATGCTCTTTAGAGTTGAGCTCTTTAACTTTCTCCCTTCCTCCCCTTGCAGGCTTCATTCTCCCCTTGTTCCGCTCCTTCCGCTCCCTCCGTTCCCCTTTGTCCTGTGAGAACGAGTCTTTTAATCCTCTTGTACTGCAGATTAAAGCTGTTACAGCCTCCCCAAGCTGACATTTTCTCAGAGAAGCTCACAGCCAGACCTTTATGAGAGCTCTCTGTCTGTCTGCTGCTGCCTTTCTTCTCGCCACACTAACCTCCATCCCTGACCTTTCCCTGAGCAGGGAAAGGCTGGGGAGTGCAATCCCATGTAGGCACTGCCTGGGCTCAGCAGGGCTCAGGGTGCAGGAAATTAAGACCCATGGAAATAAAGAAGTAAATAAAGTGAGAAAGAAAAGACGATGGGAATTAAGAGAGAGAACCAAAGCAACATTCAGCGTGTTTGGAAACCAAATGCTGGGCTGGGGTCTGAGTTGGTGAGTCAGCCTGTCTTCATGAGGAGCCAGACCATTAACCTGGGACTCATTTCCACAACTCAGCTTCCAGTACCTAAGGGAGCTTCCAACAAACCTGGAGAAGGACTTTTCACAAGGACATGTAGGGATAGGATAAGGGGGGATGGCCTTGAGCTGAAGGATAGAATTAGATTAAATATTGGGAAGAAATTCTCCCCTCTGAGGGTGGGGAGGCCCTGGCACAGGGTGCCCAAAGAAGCTGTGGCTGCCCCTGGATCCCTGGAAGTGTCCAAAGCCAGGATGGGCAGGGCTTGGAGCAACCTGGGACAGTGGAAGGTGTCCCTGCCCAAAGCAGAGAGGTGGAACAGGATGAGTTTTAATGTCCCTTCCAACCCAAACTATTCTGGGATTTTTTTTTTTTTAAATAGGAGATTGGATTACCTGAAACCCAGACTTCAGTGTGCATTTGTTCCAAGAATAATGGATTCAGACACCCACAAGCACAGAGGTAGATGCTGTTTGTGAGCTTACAAGGAATGAAGTGACTTCTGCTCCTGAGGGCTCTGTCCATGACAGCAGATCTCTTACTGTTTGTCATCAGATGAGTGTACTCACCTCTGGGACTGCAGAGTGGATTGACGTGCTGCTCCTTGTCTTGTGCACATCATAAAACCACAAAGGATCAAGGTAACGTGCCTAAAAGTGTGTGTTCTAAAGGCAGAAACATCTTCCCTTGAGGTTTCTGTCTCGTCATCAGCCCTGCCACTGCTAAGTGTCCTACAAGTGTCCCAGAGATGTTGGCAAAGCACCAAGCAAGGTGAAAATCTTGTCCTGAGATGCATTTTCCAGAGAAATGGTGTAAAGTGACCCGGAACAGGCCCCCTTTCAGGTTTGTGTCCAATATATGAGGAGGCCTTAGGGAGGGGGAGAGCATCTGACACGCTTTCTGAGCAGGGAGGGGACAGGCTGGCTTCTCTCAGAGCTCCTGCCTGGTTAATCTGAGCCATCGTTTCACCCAGGTGTAAAACGGGGTTTTTACCTGACCCAGAGCTGAGCAAACATCCCAGCACTGCCGTGCTCTGGGTGCTGAGCTGCCCCACCTGGCCTGAGCTGGGGAAAATCACACAATATCTGTGACAAGTGAGTACATAAAGGTCAGGTTTGCTTCCTGAGACTTCACCCGCATCCAGTTACACCTGGATGCTGTTTTACCTCCCCTGTGTAAGGACAGAGATTTGATTTATCTGTGAGAGCAGAGTCTCCACGTGTCTGGGGTTAGGGGATGTTTGAAGGGTTGAGTCCACCAGCTTTTGCTAAAATAGATGGTGACCACATATAAATTATAGACTAGAGAGATGTGGATTCCCATCCCTGGAAGTTCAAGGCCAGGCTGGCCAGAGCTTGGAGCAACCTGGGATAGTGGAAGGTGTCCCTGCCCATCCTGACCATGGCAGGGGCTGGAACTGGGTGGGTTTTGAGGTCCCTTCCAAGCCAAGGCATTCTGGGATTCTGTAAGGAGTTTTCCTGTGGGTGAGGGTCCCCAGTGCTGCAGTCCCCAGGCAGGTGTGAAGGAGAGCCCCTTTATTGCCTTTTTAAGCAGTTAGCCCATTATCAGTTACATAGTTTTACATCATAACAGACATAATCCAACCAACCACGGTACACCACGATGTGAGCACATAATGATTATATAACTTGTTTTTCTACCTCCACTTCAGCTGAGTCACTTTCCCATAGCCCTCTTCTGCTTAGCTGAAGTAGCAGGCCTGAGCCATGATTTTACATGGGTTAAATTTTTACATTTTTTTAAGGGTAGCAAAGCCCTTCTTTTATAAGGCTTTACCTATATGCACCGTTTTCCCACACTACCTGGTGCTGCCAGGCCAACTCGTGGCACTTGTGCTCTCCCATCCCATGCCCGAGCAAATGCAGAGGCTTCCATGAGCAGCAGCAGAACTGCTTTCAAAGCCACTCATAAAAGCAGTGCAGCTTTCCCTTTTTGGGAACTCATTTCAGGGCAGAAGTCTCCGGGCAGCCCAGCTTGCTGATAATGAAATCAAACCAGGAGCTCGCCCCTGGAGGGTCCGGACGTGTGAACCGCTGCCATGTCGAATCCGTATGAATCCTCCTCCAGGAAAGCCCCAGCCCTGTAATTACTGGGTTTCTAGCAAGCAGCCTTTTCTTTCTCTTTGTGTGGGCCCCTCTCCCGCCTCCCTCTCCCTCCGTGAGCGCATAATAAGAGGATATTTGTAATGAAAATCGCCGGGCAGCAGCGGAGAACAAAGCGGGGGCGCAGGGTGGGGATTTGGAGGCGCTGGGCTCCCACCTGCGGCCAGTCTGGTTGTGCTGGGACAGCACGGTGGGCACGGCGGGCTGGGCAGCTCTCATTAACCTTAATCTGCAGAGAGGGCTGGGAGCCACGCTGGGCCCCGTTCCATAGCTACCCCAGCTCGCTCCCAAGCGTGCAGCCTGATGAAGGGCCAGTCTCCCCAGCAACTGTAAAGCGTTTTTGCACCGTGCCCTCTAATCTGAGGTAGAAATGTCACCGCCGTCACACCCCAGGCTGGCAGCTCCCAGCCCCGGCCGTGCTGGTGAGCACATATCCAGCTTCAACCTTCTGGTTGCTGGGGTGAAAGGGCCTCTTCATCTCCACGGGGAGAGGCAGATGAATCCCTGGCTCCAATAAGGAACCTGCTTTCTTTTTTTTTACGCACCACTCCCACCCCCCCTTTATTTTGCTTTATTATGTCTTTTAATTCTCGGCTGCGAGTGGGAGGCAGCAATAAGGCAGGGGGGGAAAAGCCCTCACAGTGGGGAAAGGCCCCAGTCAGCAATGTGTGAAAAGAGAAGGCAGCGTGGGGATTAAAAACGTCAACTTCATGGGAAGTGATTGATATTTAATAGCTTCACTGGATTGCTGTGAGGCTGAGACATGCACAGCGCCCCAAGGGCAGCTATGAGCCCTTGGAGAAATCCACTGGTCTTCCACTAGAAGGATGAGAATTCCACGTACGTGGGCTGGTGGAGGGTGTCCCTGCCCATGGCAGCGATTTTGGGACAAGATCACCTTTTAGATCCCTTCCAGCCCAAACCACTCTGGGGTTCTGTGAAAAGTGATGCCATTTCTGGGTGTCTTGGGCACTCTCACAGTACAGGATGGGGTGAAGGAACCACGGGAGGTGAGCTGGGGTCACATGAGGCCAGGTTGGCAGGTCAGGGGCTCATCCTCTGAGCCTGGCTGGCACAGGGTGCAGGACAGGCACAGCAAACAGAGCTGAGCTCCCCTCCCTCTGATGGCCAAGAGCTCTTGTGACTTGTTTACTGCAAAAATGCTGCTGAATGCTCTGTCTGTATTCTCCAGTTTGCTCGTGTTTGCAGCCACTTTTAGAGCATTAGCTCTGGGTAATCTCCTCTCCTCAACAGATGCTCTGGTGCTTATCTGCCTCCTGTACAGTCAGGGCCACTGGAGGAATTCATCTGTGCGACAAGAGTGTGTTCCTGCACCAGTGGGGATTTCAGCAAGATTTTTATCTGATTAGGCCAACAAAAAGTCTCAGATTCCTCCCTTGCCACTAGCATGCACGTGCTGCAAACACCAGCACCAAACTGCAGGCTGATTTCCCGCCCACATCACTCCCCAAGCCCCTCTGGATGCAGCCTTGGGAGAGGAAGTCGCTGCTGGAATAACTCTGAGAGGATGGAGGCTGGTTCTCCTTGCTCCTTTTGAGACAAAGTGATGAAGACTCTGGAGCTTTCCTGGCATGGCTGTGGGTGGTTCCCAGCACTGCACTTCATCACTATCTCAACAGCCAGTGTGCCTTTATTGTACCGAGGCTGCTCTGGGCTCCAATGCACCATCAAGACCATTAAGCTTTTCCTTTCATCCACACAAGTGAATTCTATAAACTGCTTTTCTGGCTGCTGCTCTCAACACGCTTTCAAACACACCCTTGCATGTTCTGAGAGCTTTATCCCAGATTCCTGTGCACCATCTGAAAATCCCCCTATCCTCTGAGGCAGGCACTTACAAAGGTTTTTGGCAATATTCCTGCCAGCACCTGCCTGGAAAAGCAGGATGCATTCCTGTCCATCCCTTGGCTCTTCTGTCTCGAGGAAAACAATGTGCAGGGAATAAACAGCCGCAATGCCCCACAATCTTTTTTTTAAGGCTGTTCTTGTCCCAGTGTGCTCCATCAACAAAAATAACCTGTTCCACCCACCTCGGCAAGGTTCACCTGGAGCCCAGAAGCCCCTTTGGAACAGTGCATCACAAAACAAGGCCTTGAAAATAACACTGATCTCTTTTGATCTCATTCCTTGCCACGCCAGGCCGACGATTCCCGAGCCAAGAATGTCACTGACTTCTCATATTTCTGCTGGTCATTTCTGTCCTGAAGCTGGAATGCAGCCACAAGTGAAAGGGGGTTGGACGCCCTCGTGTCAGAGATGCAGATTTGAGAGACGTTATCTCATCCATAGTGGACAACAACAAGGCTGGCACGCCATCAGGCAAGATATTCCCTGGAAGGCTCAGTGCACGAGGCAAGGGACATGGCAAGGCTTAACTGCAGTGTGGAAAGGTCCTGGCAGCCTTGGGAAAGTGTCTCCATGGAGCAGGGAGGCAGAGGATGCAGGAAGGCTGAGAACAGTCCCACAGACCAATGATTAGGAATGAAAAAGTCAGATTGCATGGAGGGAAGGAGGGGAACAGGACTAGAATCTCTGCAGTAGCTGAGGGAACTGGGTTTGTTCAATCTGGAGAGGAGGAGGCTCAGAGGACAGACACCTCATTCCTCTCCACAGCTCCCTGACAGGAGGGTGTGGTGAGGTGCTGGTCAGGCTCTTCTGCCATGTCTCAAGTGAAAGGACCAGAGGGAACAGCCTGAAGCTGCAGCAGGGGAGGTTCAGACTGGGTATCTGAAAAAAGTTTGGCTGAAAAAGCAGTCAGGCACTGGAATAAGGCGCCCAGGGAGGTGGTGGTGTCTGGAGGTGGCACTTTGGGATTGGGGTGATTAGGATGTTGCTGGGTTGGTGGTTGCACTCGATCTTGAAGGTCTCTCCCAGCTGTGATGCTTCTGTGAATTTATGCAAAATCTGCACTCCTTTGCTGTGGCTTGAGAGGAAAATTACGTGGCTGAGGGAGAGGAGCACACAAGAGATACCCTGAAACATCCGGGTGTGAGGTCAGTGTGAGACAGCAGGACTTACAGTCCTTCTCTGGGGTGGCCAACACGGAACTAAAGCTACATCTAAAGCTCCTAATACCCTTTAAAAAGCTCCTTATGCTGGTATTGTCCTTGAGAGAAAGTTCATCTCCTGTGCTTGGCAGCAGCTGTGTTTAGCCTGGAGTGCGGCACAAGCCCTGGCAGATCAGGTGGCACTGGGAGGTTTTGCAATCTCTGAGCCCTCTGGGTCCTTCTGGGAAAAAACTTGAGAAGGACCCGATTTCACCAGGATGCAAAATTAGAAAATGGTTGCAGCAGGGGAAGAAATCACATGGGAAAGGAAAGGAACAGCTTCATACGAATAGATTCCCTCCAGCTCTGTCCCAAATCCCGTTAAAGTGCCAGCTCTGATCCTGCAGGTGTGGGAAGCCTGGCAGGCACCAGCAGCATTGCAACAACAGTGTGTTAGCAGGGAGCACCCCCTGAAACAACCTTAAACTGCCAAAAAACTTGTCAGTTTAAGTTATGCTGCCTGTAAGAGTTGTGCTTGCGGCCCCAGTGCTGCAGGGACAAGGACAGGTGGAGACTTCCCTTGGTTTTGAGCACCTCAAGAGGGCTCCAAGCTCTTCACATTTTTGGGGGGAACAAATGTAGTGGGACCTGGGAGCTCCTAAACCCGTGTGTGATGCTCCACAGGGGCAGTCTGAGCCATCAGATCCAGCCTTGCCCACCCCAAGGATAAATTTTTGCTTGCACCACATCCCCATGGGGATCCTGGGTGTTGTGGATGGACTTGGGGGTGAATGTGGGGGTGCCCTGCCATGCCCAGGACTGGTTTCTCCAAAATTTTTTGTTCAGGGGAACAGGCAGGCTGCAAAGCTTTTTTTTTCTGTTTGCTCTCACACCTGCTCCCAACCCTCCAATTCAAGGTTCTGTGAGATTACAGAGTTGTTTAAGTTGGGAAGCACCTTAAAGCCCGTCTCATTCCCTCCCCTGCCATGGGGTGGGAATCCCACTGTCCCAATGCACTATCCCAGATTGCTCCAAGCCCTGTCCAGCCTGCAGAGGAACATCTGTGATACACAATGAATGGCAAAGAAGGCACACAGACAGTTCTTGGTGATCAGAAGGGTTTTACTATTTTGAGTCTTTGCCCTTTTATAACATGAAGTGCTGAAAGGGCTTGGTCAGAGAAGGACTGTCTCTCTTCTCCTTTAGCAAAACAACAGGTGACAGAGATTGTTTTGGGAAATTTGTGTGAGAAGAGCAAAGATCTCTTTAGTATTTACAAAATAACAAAGACATTGTTATGAGAATGGAGATTTGTTCTTATGGGAAACAGCTAGCGGTAACTAGCAGTAAAAATCCAAAGCCCAAGAAAATACCCAGCCACGCATCTGGGCTGGTGTGACCCGCTGGCTGCGGGATCCACGAGAGGGAGCTTCGGGCTCATCCCGAAAATCCTTTCCCAGGCCGGGCAGTCACAAGATGGTGCTGTTGTCTCGGCCACCGCAGGGCCTGCCAGGGACCAGGGAAAGCCCCTGTGGCCAGGGGACCCTCGCGAACCGCCCCGTGCCACCACAGCGCCCTGCAGGCTCCGTGCAGGACAGAGCCCGGCTGCTGCATGGGAGCTCCTCCCAAATCTGAGCCCATCTCCAGCCCTCCTTCGGGGTGATCCCAAGGCTCTGTCTGGCTTTTCTCAGGAAAAGCTGGTGGATCCGTGATCTAGAAGAGAAACACAGCAGCCAGTGTGGATTCGCATCCAACCTGCCCCTTCCCGTGTCCTGCCCTCGGGGGGAAGGGTCTGTGTCCCGGAGCTTACAGCATTTATTAGGGATAAAATCAATCTGTGGAGCCATGAACCTCCTGTAAAGGGCTCCTGGGGCTGGGGACATGGGGGAGAGAAAACACAGAGGGGGTGAGGGTGTCCCCACCCCCAGGGACCACAGGGATGTGAGCCCTGGCTCACACTTCCCGAGGGGAAAGCTGCAGCCTGGGCTTGAGGAAAAGTTTCCCATGAAAGATTCCCTGAAAGTGGTACATTCCCACCACGGGCTTTGATTTCAGCGTATTGGCATTTTCCGATGAGAAAGCATCCCGGTGGAAATTCCCAACCAGCCGAGAGGAGCTCCCTGGTGTATCAGGGGAGGCATCCTGCCGCCCGCAGCGGGAATTTAACACCAGCGGGATCCCGTGTCTGCAGGCTCTGGATAAAGGGGGATGAAGGGCAGCCAGCGCTGCTCCCAGCACTGTGGAGTCCTGCTTTGCTCTCCTCGGGCTGCTCCTTTTTTCCCAACTCTGGAAATTCCTCTTCCATCAGGGTGATGCTGCTGTCAGTGCAGGCAGAGCAGCACAGGGAGAGGCAGGAGCAGCTGGGAAGCACAGCTGGTGCCTTGGTGGGGGTCTGAAGATAAAGGGGGTCCATAAAATCTGAAATAATGGGAAAAAGCAAGGCGAGTGAGTTAGATATTAACAAATTTAGGTGTTAGGAGGAAGTTCTTTGCAGTGAGGATGGTGAGGCACAGAGAAGTTGTGGCCATCCCATTTCTGGAGGTGTTTGAGGGCAGGTTTGGATAAGATCAGCTGCAGTCAGTGGGCATCAAAGCCTAAGATGTGTCCAAGGCCAGGCTGGACAGGACTTGGAGCAGCCTGGGACAGTAGGAGGTGTCCCTGCCCATGGCAGGGGTGGCACTGGATGGGATTTAGGGTCCCTTCCAACTCAAACCATTCCATGTTTCTGTGACCTGCTCTCAAACATGTCTGGTTATTCAATGATGCTGTTTCCACACCCCCACCACTCCCTCATCCCCTGGCTCAGCTGTGGAGGAAATTTCTGTTTGCTGTGGAGGCAACTCTTCTTTTTTTAACTTTGGGGTTCCTCTAGAGCAATGACAGATTCTTGCCCTCCCGAGGGATCTTTCTGATGGACCATGGGGGACACAGAATTACCCTGGACTCACCTCAGGGCTTTGTGGCTGGAAAAATGACCTGGGTTTCTGGCAGTCCATGAGGTGCTGCTGAGGTAGGGCAGGGTGTGTGCAGACATGGAATGGGGCAGGCTGGCTGTTGGCCCTGGAAAGGACAGTGCCCTCTGAGGGCTTCTCTCCCTTTGGGAAAAACCAAAAGCTGGCCCTCTACTCTTAAAAGTAGCCCAAAATTTGGCTCTTGATGCTTCTCTTTGATATCATCACTGGCTGCAAGGGAGGTGCTCACCTCAGGTGTCCTCGCACAGAGGAGGACTCGTTCCACGGGAGGTTTCCCACTCTGCAGGTGACACACGCTGCTTCCAGGAGGGATTTTATCCCTGCCCTTGCCATGCAGGGCCTCACACTCTGTGAGTCTTTAGTGGGATGGAAGTGATGGAGCCAGAGAACTGAAACCATGAACAGATCATGATCCCCCCTCTCTGCCCAGGGTCTGCTCTTCCTCGACTCTTCTGTCATGCATCAACTTCAAGGCTGCTCCACAAGAGTGAAGGAGAGCAGAAATTCCAGCCACGAATTTCCCCAGGGCTTTGTCCAGTCTGGAATGCCTTCCCTGAGAGGTTTCTGCAGCCCTCCTGGGATAATGTACCAGGGCCTGCAGCAGCTCTGATGGAAACCGTGCCTCTGGCCCGTGGCAGGTACTTCATCTGGGCTCGGAGGCTTCCTTCTCCCCGCTTGTTTTCCTGGTGGTTGTCTCTCCAGCGAGTCCCTCTGAGAGGCCTGCACTTCTCAGATGTTATGTCTGGAAGTTTGCTCTGTTTTTTTGGCTAAGGGGCCCAGGGTCTGGAAGTAGAGAGGCTTTTATGGGAACCCAAGTCCCCTTTTGACACAACTTCCTTGTGCTTAAATTTCAGGTTGAGTTACAGGCTCGAACCATTTCTGGTTGGATATCTTTCATTGTCAGAGGGGATTAGGGCAGTGATTATTTACATGCACCTCTATTACACAGAGTCTGTTTCTTTTCTTTCCTTTCTTTTTCCCCCAAGTAATTCCACACAATAAGCAAACCTTGATTGAAGCAGCCCCATAGATGGGGAGAGGGAGGGAATGAGGCTCCTGCTGTGCAAAGTGAAGATCTCTGAACTGGGAGATGCCTGTAGGGCTGATGGTTATGGAATCCCAGAACCGTCTGCATTGGAAGGGACCCTAAAAATCATCTCATTCCATCCCCCTGCCACAGGCAGGGACACCATCCACTAGTCCTGGTTGTTCAGAGTCCCATCCAACCTGGCTTGAAGCTTTGGGAGAGCATCCTCTTCCTCCTCCTCCTCCTCCTTCCACACGGATCCTGGGCAGGCAGATTCCCCTGGAGCATCACCTCTCTGCAGTGCTGGAGCTGCTTCCAGCAGAGGCTGAATGCCTGGCATGCTGGGCTGCTGGTTTGATCCAGGGCAGCTCCTCTGGAGCTTTGGCTGTTCCCCAAGAAATAGGGAGATATTTTTTTTAGAACCCAGCGTGCATGAGTTTTAAAAGGGATTTTTGATAGAAGTCCCATTTACTCCTTTATTTGGCTTGGGAGGCTGCAGTGGAACAGATTTCTTTACATATCCTTGAGTGTTATTTGATTAAGGTTATGACTGCTAATAAACACTCCAGGGCTATTCTCCATCCCCACCACTTGTAATTCAGGCAAACTGTTGCCTGCATGGGACTACACCTTTTTTATATCAGTACAAGGGACCAGAGTGCTGATTCTGCTCCCCTTTCATCAGTTCGCCAGTGAATTGCTCACTTTGATTTATTCCAGCTTTATAATGTAAGGGAAAAGAGAAATGGGAGGAGTGCCAGGAGTGTTTCTGGCACAATAACCAGTTTACTTCCTTTTCCTTCACTTTGCTATTTAGAATCACAAGTTCTTCTGTAAAACAGCTACGAGAAGAGTGTACATTACCCTGGAGTAAGAAAACTCAAAGCTGCAGGATCAAACTAACAAACCCCAAAATCTTGTTTGAAATGCAGGAGAAGCAGGCCCTGCTTGGAAAGGCAGAGGAAGGAAGGGAGCCCAGAGGACTCTGTTCTACCTGTCACCTAGAAAATCAGTGTATTTCCTATTATGCTCAGGTTTTGCTATGTAAGTAAATATTTTTAATTTTTCCATGCAGGTAAAGAGAGGAAGTGATACAGACACCTGTGGTACCAGCATTGCCACAGCTGTGCTGGGACATCTCAGCACTCAGGAAGGGCAGTGAGTGAATCCCAGCCAAAACCAGCGAGCCCTGGGCTAAGGAAAGAGAGGGTCAGGCTCCTCTAGGGGCACACAGCGTGTCTGGAGAGGAGGAAGCAGAGCCTCAGACACTGGGGAGTGCAGCCACCAACATCTGGGCAATAACCAAGGCACTGCAGAAGTTTAAAAAATAACTGTGCCAGGTGCAGTGAGATCAGGACGTGCTTGGGTGTACCCAGGGTGCAGCTACAAACACACCCTGCTGGCCAGGTGGGAATCCAGGAGAGCACAGAGAGCTCCCTGCTTGCCCCAGGCTGCTCTGCTCCCCTTCCCCCTGCAGGTTGGGGGCATTGCAGTTTAGGGGGTCAAAACTGAATAAGAGCACTGGGATTATGGGTGTGTAAATTGAATAGAAGTGTGTGATATCACAGAGTGGAAAACTTAGAGTTTAAGGGTTTAGAATATAGTTTTACATATATATATATATAAAGCAAGATGGAGGTGTTAGGGCAGAGGCCAATCCTTCTTTTTCACCTTCTCCTTCATGGGTCTGGGTGATGTTTTGTAATTGGGTAGAAAAGTCCGCATTGCGGGCCATGCGTGTTTGGTTATTGGGTTAAAAGTAAAAATAATTTAAGTGTCATTTCATAATTGGACTGTTTGTGCTTAAAAGGCCTCATAGACAGATAGAGATGGCTCCATTTTTACTTTGTTAGCTAGAGGTGCTCACGGCTTGTGAAAGTGTAATATAGATAATTATAAACAAACATCTCAGTCTGAACACAAAATACCATCTCGAGCATTTAATCCCAACTCTCGCAAAAAAAAAGAAGATAAAAAGCAACATTTAATGGTGGCTTTTTCCTGGCTGTGCAGCACGGTCTCTCCACAAGGAGTAACAAGTCTTGGGCTGTGCACTAATGAAAAGCTGTGTGGGCCAGTCCCTAATTACAGCCATCAGTTAAGCTGTCAGAGGGAGCTCTCGGCCTCCTTGGTTCATTATTGGATTCTGGGCCTTGATGAGCTGCAGTCAGGCGTGAAAGGCCAACCTGAGCCCGTGGAGGTCTCCACTCCCCCATGGAGCTCAGGAGGTTTAGGACTAGGCCTGGTTTAGACTTGGTTTTTCAGGTCTGAGCTTTGCCAGTTGCAGGGAGAAAACTGAGAGTAAGGAAAGAGTAAGGGAGAGATTCAGAGGCCTTTTCACATTTTCTGCCCTTTTAGAATCTCCAGGCTTCAGCATCTTGAAGACAAGAAGCCATTGCCTTCAAGGTAGGATTTTCTGCATAAGGAATTGCAGCTCTGTGTGTTCAGCTTCACCACAAATGGGATGCAGGGATGAGTTCAAGCCATGGTGTCCTGCAGCCACATCTGGATTTCAAAGTGTCCCAGAGGACGGTGTTGGGGGGCTGCTTCTCCCCATCGTGGTCCCTTTAAATTCACACCAGGCCCCGTGGAAAGCAGACATGCAGATGATGGGGTTTAATGACAACAGCACCAGTTTATTTGAGCCAGGGTCTTTACGGGGAGATGTGTTTGTTTTCTCAGGCCACACATTATTAACTAATCCCTAGACTTTGTTTTTATAGTCCCATTGTGAGCAACTTCCCACTTCTCACCCCTTTTCTCCATCAAAACACTCTGGCTCTGGGGTGGGTGTGAGGCATCCCGGGCTGCTGCTGCAGGGGATGGATTTCCATTCAGCAACCCTGCTGAACCCCACAGAACCCTCCTTCTTACTGGGAAAGTCAGACTGGGAACTCCCTGCTGCTCTTTGGACAAGGTCAGCTACAGCTATGAGGCATCAAGGACTGGGATGTGTTCCAAGGCCGGGCTGGACAGGGCTTGGAGCAATCTGGGAGAGGGGAAGGTGTCCCTGCCCAAATGGAACAGGATGAGCTTTTGGAATGGTCTGCCCAGGCAAGTGGTGGAGTCACCATCCCTGGATGTGTTTAAAGAAAGATTGGATGTGGCACAATGTGGGAAATGGATTTGTAGAGGATTCTCAAAGCCTGGCAGAAGGCTCACATGGTCTTGCACATATGTATGCAAACTCTGAGATAAAATATGTTTACTGAGAAAGGCCATGTAATGGGAGAGACATTGTTGAGAGAGAAATGGAACTAAAAACAAGTTTTAAATGATGGCCTTGTAAATAGACTAGATACTTTGGAGAAATAGAGCTGTGAAAGATGTAATGTAGCAGGAGCCACAGGGGGTAATTTTAGATGATTGGCTTTGAGGCATCAACAGCATTGTGTGGCAAAAGCTGAGAAGCCAAAAAACACAATAATGTATTTTAATTAAAAACCAGTTTGGCTTCTGATTGTGATGGCGTGAATTGTAACATCTGTACCGCCTCACCCTTCACATGAGACCGAAAACGGATTAAAATCTTTTAAAAGGCCTCTCAGGAGCCCCACCTCTGGGTCAGAAAAAGGGATAATCCACCAGCACTCAGTGCCATGGTTTAGTTGAGGTGTTAGGGCTGGGTTGGACTCGATGATCTTAAAGGTCTCTTCCAACCTGGTGATTCTGTGTGTGTGATTCTGTGATTCTGTGATTAAGGTCCCTTCCAACCCAAATCCTTCTGGGATTCTATGCTTCTGATCCCTCTTGGTAGGAAGGGATAATTTTTTTTTTCTCCCCATGTATCAGCCCCATTCTTCTTCCAAAACCCCTTTTCCCAGCTTCTCCTCTCCCAGGACAAGTCTGCCACTGGCTGGATGCCTGTACTGGGAGAGAAGAGCCCATTTGCCAAGAGCTCCAAGGGACACACCTACAGCACCTTGTTCTGGAGTACTTGGTTCTGTTAAACCAGGAGAGAACAGAATTTTTGCTATTCATGCCTAGATTGGAGAAGTGTTGAAATAATGACTCATGAGGTGCTGGGCAAAGCCAGAGTGCTGGGAAAGGGTTGGATGAGCTTTTGGTCTTCTCCTCACCAGCCTTCCCACCTGTGATTGCACAGAGCCTCCTCCCATCAGTCCCAGCCTTTGCCTGACAGGCAGGAATCTGAAGGGAAACAGGCTGTTCTGCAGGGCCTGCAGGGGTCGGGGGTCTCTGCTGTGGAGCTCCACGCAGCTGTTAATCACCAAATATCTCTGGCTCCCAGCAGCTGTCTGCTGTTTATCTTTGCCTGGCTATCTCCCGGCCCGCCGAGCGCAGGCTGTGCAGCCAAGCCAAACACAAAGGGAGCTGGGATCCTGTGCACACGGGGGTGTGCACGTGTGTTTGTGCGTGTGTGCACACACACGGGCTGGGGCTGGGTCCTGCTGCTGCCCCTGGAGGGGCACATCAGTGATTTGAGTTAATTAAACACCAAGGTTGGTGGAGGAACAGGTGAGTTAAGGTGCAGGAGCACGGCTCAGGGAAGTTCTCTTGCTCAGTAATTCCCTGAGTTCTCTCTAAGCCTTATGAAGCTTTTGAGGTGAAGTGGAAAAATACAGAACTTCCCAAATCTTCCAGCATCAGTCACACAGAGACTTTAAAGTGCATCTCAAAGGCAATTCCCTGGGCCATCCCTTTGGGAAAGGAGGAGGAGGAGGAGGGCTAACAAAGTAAACTGTACCATCTGCAGAGGAGAAGGAGGGTGACCCTGTGGCTCCAATTAACCTGTCCTCACAGGTGTGTGAGGGCACGAGGTCATGTAAATCAGGCTCAGGAGACACTGAGTTTTCCTGGGAAGGATTGAGAGAGGCAGCTCTTGTCTCTTTGATGTCCTTTTTGTGGCAAGAAGCTTGCAGTGACCTCAGAGATGAAAGGCTTGAGGAGCAGCAAGGAGGATGTGAATGTGTTATATCCTGATTTTTCTGAAGGCTTACACATTTCTTTTTCCCTTTCTGTAACAGAGCATCCTGAGCTACCACACAAGAGCAGAGGATGTCCTGGTTGCCTCTGAGTTGCTGTTTGTGTGATAAGGGAGGGTTTAGCTGAATTTCTGGGTGGTGGGAACCAACTGGAGTTTCCTTTTATTGAATTTTAACTGCAAGTGTCCAGAGAAGCACAAGGCTGTGTTGCTGAATGTTGTGACGCTTCCAGCTAAAGGGTTTGTGGTTTCTGTTTACCACGCAGTTGGCTGGGTATTTAATACTGTTTTGTAAAGAGAGATGAGGTCCTGGTTGCTGCTGACCCTCCCCTGAGGCTTCAGAGGCTGTCAGGCACTGAGAGTTACGGGCCCTGCCTGTACAGGATGCTGTGTGCCTTGGACTGGTCCGAGCCCGGTGGAATCTTGCAGTTTTTCACACTGAGTTCCTCAGGGGCAGCTGCACAGGACAAGCTGCAGTACTGGCTGTTGGAGAGGGGGTTTTTGGGAGGTGGGAGGCTGGAGGCCTGTGCTGAGCTGTGTTTTGGGCTGTGCACAACTGAGTGAGGGGGTGTCAGTTCACTTATCCTCACTCTGCCTCCTGCTCTGCGAGTACAGTGAGTGCTTTCCATGGACATTGTGCAACAAAGGCCAGGGCTCCTTCTAAAGCAACTTTGCTTTCTTGGCTGTAAATGCCCAGCTTTCCTTCAGGTCCAGCTCTGGTATTTATCAATTAACTTCCTGCAGATCCTGGGAACAGCCACAGCTGTCCTTCCCTTCAGCCCAGAGCACCCACTTCCTCCTGCCTTACCTCATCCTGCAATTACTGTCCCTCAGGGCACCCTGGGCTGCAGCAGCCTCTCCATCTGTCCTGTCTTCTGTGCATGCAGCAAAGCCTCAGAGGAAACAGGAATGGAAGAGAGAGAAGCCAGTTGCCCAGGAGTGGTGTTCAGGCAGGGATGTGCTGTGTCTCGCACCTGGAGGGGCTGGGGGTGAGCCTGGAGTGGGGAGCTGGGGCTGTAGTGAGGGTGAGGAGCTGCCAGAAGCCTTCTGCTGGAGTCTGGGTGAGGAAAAGCAATGCAGAGGCTGCAGTGGCTCCTGTTCCCACCTAAAACACAAACCCTTGGGCTCTGCAGCCTTTGCTGTAGGTGAGGGACTTCTCCAAAGGGAGAGCCCCTCTTTCTGGAAGGGAAAGGACAGGAAGGGAGGAGTTCAGCTGGAGCAGACTCTCTGGTAATGAACTCAGCTGTTAATGTGCTGAGAGGATGTGGCAGCCCATGGATTTGCTGGACTCTGTGTGCAGTGGTTGCTCCTCTGAGAAGCCAAGAGTCTCCTGATGAGCAGGGGTGCAGACCCTTCCTCTCCTCTGTGGAACACTCAGAACAGGCTGTTTGGGATTGTCACACACCGCAGTGAACGTGCTGTGTAGCACTTTATCCTCTTTTTCTGTTAGTTGGGATTAATTGCACGAGAGACGCGGTTTGTGTTCGGACTCAGATCATGTTTATTAATTCTTATCTATAGCACAGTCTCACAAGTTGTGAGCTCTAGCTAAAGTGAAAAATGGCCTCTATCTCTTTACAAGGCCTTTTAAGAGCAAATTGTCCAATTATGAAATGACACCTAAATTATTTTTACTTTTAACCCAATAACCAACCACCCATGGCTCACAATGCAGATCTTTCTATCCAATTACAAAATACCACCCAGACCCATGAAGAAGAAAGGCTTAGCCTATGCTCTAAAACCTCCATCTTGCTTTATATATATTTTACTATATTCTAAAACCTTCTAAGTTTTGCACCCTGTGCTATCACACACTTCTATTCAAACTCCACCCCCACAACCCCAGCGCTGTCACTCAATTTTGGGAGCTGTTCCACAGCCTCAGGTCAGTGCAGTGTTTGCTTGGGGGTCAGTGCCTGGCAGCACAGAAAGTCTGAAATTCTCAGTGCCCAGGGTTCCAACAGTGCTGCCCTGAAAAGAGGAGTAAAAAACTGCCCAGGAACACTGCTGTGCCCTGGGGAGGGGGTGGTGGAGACAGCTCAGGAGGCATCCCCACGGCAGGCACAGCCTAGAGCTCCGTCCCCTCTGCTTTATTGTCCTTGCAACTTTATTTCCAGGTTGTAAAGGGAAGCATCACCTTTGGCTTTGCCCCATCAGGTGTGCTTTGAGCAGAGCTGACAGCTCAGGCCTCTGCAGTTTCCTTGGAGCTGGCACAGCATGGAGGGGTGTGGGGGTTCCTTCTTAGACTCCTGATGCTCAGGGTGGATCAGGGCACCTGTGGGGCTGCTGAGGTGGTGCACTGGAATATTAGCCTGGCCCCCTTCCCATCCCAGAGGTGCCAAAAATCTCAAGGGAAATCCTCAGAGTTCTGTGTCTTGGTGTGGGCACTGCAGAAGCTGTGGGGTGTAAGGGACAGTGGCCTTGCTCTGCCCCTGGACAGCCCTGCCAGCCAGAGCAGGAGGAAACAGGGACAGCAAAATTATCCCTGGTGCTGGCTGCAAACTCCAGCCAGCTTCAAGTGCTTCTTCTGCCTGCTGGGAGCAGAGGGGCAGACCTGCCTGAAAGGCTGTGGAGCTGCAGGAAGGTGATTGCTGAGAAAATATTGTGTTCTTCCCACTCTGAGCACTGCTGCTGCTGGTCTTCCTCAGCTTCCCTGACATCCCCTCTCACCATCCCAGTGTTTGTGGCATCCCAGCCTGTCCTGTGTCCCCCCATCCTGGTGAGGAGTGTCTCATGCAGGGCCTGGTACTTGGGCACTGCCATGGACGTTTTTACATTTTTAGTCAGTTTTCTCCCCTTCCCTTGTTCTGTTGGGAAGAACAAGCCAGAGTCAGAACCCAGCTGCTGTCAGTGAGGGTCCTGTGGGTATGTGTGTCCCAAAATCTCACTTTCCTTTCTGATCTGTTGAATTTTGTTGTTTCTGGCCCCCACTTACTCAGGGAGCAGACATCCTGTTCTTCTCCATCCTCTCCATGTCCCTTGGCTGCTGTTTGGTGTTAGCTGAGGACATTTGCTAGCCCACTGTGCAAGCCACCATGGGAAGACAACATTTTCCCTATAAGTTACACGGGGGGCATTGTTCTCTGCTTTAATGTGCTCTAATTTAAACAAAATGCTGGTTTTGAGTGAGTTTTTGGGGTTTGTTACAGAACTCTGTTGTTAAGTAGTTGTTTTGTTTTGTTATTTTTGTAGAGAGGGGATTCTGCCTCTGAGTTAAGGTTGCTGAGTCGGGCAGCTCTTACAGGCAGAGCCTGTACAAAAATGTACAAAAATGTGTGTGAGCCCTCCTAAACCTCCTGGTAACTCCATGAACTTCAGCGTGGCTCTGACCATGCTTGGAGGGGGGAACTTCACTCTGGAGTTGCCTGGCCCTGGTCCCAGTCAGGATGGAGGTCACTTCTATTGACCTGAGCTGCATTCAAAACAATCACTTAGGTGTGAAAAAATCCACTGCCTGTTCCCAGGGCTCCCCAGGCCCCACCCAGTGTATTTTTAAAATATTCATAATGAGCTGTCATCTTGGCCAGGGCTCACTTGGCCAGTGAGGGCTGGTGGTAACAATGAGACCACAACGTGCAGGCAGAGGCAAAGGAATGAGGGGCTTGCTGCTGGTTTATTGTTTTCCCCTGCTCTGTCTTTAGCTGTTTGGAGCCCTGCAGTGGTTTCCAACAGCTGGCCCAGCCATCATCCCGATCGTGTTGCTCTGTGCTTCACTGAGCTGGGGGGACTTGGCAGCCCGGCAGCTGTCCCAGAGCCTGAGCCATGAATGAGCTCAGAGGGGAAGGAGAGAGGCTTGGATGGGAGAAAGTGTGTTAGTGGTGGCTTTTTTTTCCAAGTGAGAGGCTGACAGAGCTGCCTGGATCCAGGCACAGCCTGAGCAGGTGCTGTGTGTGCTTTGCCCTTCTGTGTTTCTCCTCCCTGGTCTGTGCCTGGACCCTTCTGGAGCGCTTGGGGTGGCCCCAGGAAGCTCCTCAGACTGGCCTGTCTGTCCATCCCTGCAGCACTGGGCACATCCGTGCCCTGGGAGCTCCCAGGCACTCCTGCCAGTCTGTTCCAATGCTGATTTCCAGCTGATCTTGGCTCTTCCCACTCTGATGCCCCACACAGATCTATTTTTTAAGCTGTGTTTCAGGCTCGAATGCAACCTGCTGACAGCCTGTCAGAGGTTTTATGCTGCAAACCCCAAGTGCCAGAGCTGCTTAAAATGGGATTTTGAGCAATATCCTCAATGTCCCTTACAGCATCCTTCTGTCCAGTGCAGCACTGTCCCCTCTCATCACACCAGACCCAACAGCTTGAGCTGGTGTGAGATGCTGAGGATATTTTATACCATACCAAGGTAGGGATTAGAGTTTCAGCCCTTGTTTCATGCTCCTGCCCTCAAGCTCAGGTCTCAAAATGATGTGGGCTGTGTTTAAGGTTTCCTTAAAATAATCCACACAGACCCAGTGAAGTTGTAGCACGGTGTGAGGGTGTGATTCCCTTCTTGTGGAGCCTGAAACACTCGATGAACAGGGTGAGCCCTCCCCAAAATGTGGCTTGCAAAGCAAAATCCCACTTGTGAGTGGGAGTGTGTGAAGTGGGGGCAAAGCAGAGAAATGTGTTGTGGTGCTTTCCTTGGGTGAGAAGAGCTGGGCAAAGCATCCCAGGCTGCTTCTGCTCTTAAATAGCTCATCTTCAACTGGTTTGCTGCCTCCAGCCCCAAGGGCAGCCCTGGAGCCTGTGGGGGTTCCGTTTGCAAGGATGTCACTCGGGGTTTGTGGAGGTGGTGACGAGGTGTGGCAGGATGAGCTCCAGGAAGGGCTGGGCAAGGCTGAATCCAAGGCTCCTGTGAGATGCTCTGAGCTTTAGTATGAAAGAAAATCAGGAATTGCTCTGCTCTTCCCTGGACTGTGGCAGCGTGTTCTCACTCTTGCTCTGCTGTTCCCCTTTGCCCCCAAGCCTTGGCTTCTCTGGTGTCTGCTGGAGGCTCCCTGTGGGTGCAGGTTTGCTGCTCTGCCTTGATCTGATCCACTGGAAAGCTCCTGACCTGTGTTATTCCTTATCCACTGGCAGCTGGAAAGCTCCTGACCTGTGTTATTCCTGGCCTGCCTCTCATCTCTCCCCATGGTGATGATCATTTGGGCTCATCCCCCAAAATATTCTGCTGGACCTCTCAGTTTGGATTTGTGCTGTTTTCTACAGGTTTCCTCAAGGATGGTGCTGTGTGTGCCATTCACCCTTGGGCATGCCCCATCCTTCCTCCTGTTATTCCACAGCACAGCTGCCCTGCTGTACTGCATCCTGCTGGGGGGTCAGCATCAGCTGTTTGTGCTGGGCAAACCCCTCTGGTTTTGGAAGGGCTGGACTGAAGGCCAAGTTGTTGGTTGGTTTTGGGCTTCTCAGGCTTGTTTTCTTCCAACCTCTGCCCTCAGGGAGCACAGAAGAACCACAAAGTGGGGCAGTGGTAAGCACAGGACTGAGATCAGCTGTGGCTGTTGATGCCTTAAGATTTCAGCCTTTATATTTTCCAGATCCTGTGCAGCATTAGTGCATAACTCTGAGCTCCATATGAAGTGTAGTTAACTGTTTTCACACTCTGGTCAGACAAAACAATCCCTCTGGGCCTGGAAGCCAAGGACACCCAACAACCTCAGGCCCCGAAAAGTCAAAACAGAAGTGAATTGGGGAGGAGCAAACTGGGGGAATGTGACTTCATTACCTGAAGCTGTAATTGGAGGATTAACCCCTGATATGCAAATGGAGCAAACTCATAATTGTGTGAAAAACTCGTGACCATCGTCCATGCTGGGTGCAGCCTCTGGGAGGCTCTGACTGCCCAAGGTGCATCTGTTAAAGACCTTTAATAAACACACACTTTATTCTCTAACTCTGGCCTCTGTTCCAAGTGGCCATTCCAAGGCAGCACTGTAAGTGAGGGAACATCAACCTTTTCTACATAATGCTCATTGCAGGTGCCAGGCCTTTCCTGTATCTTTCCAGGCAGATGCCAGGCTCTGGCAGGGAACAGGGCAGGAACTGCCTCCGGTGTTGGAAGGGCAGGCAGTAATTGTGGAAAGAACCCTTGTGGGTTTATTGAGATACCAGTGCCCTGCTGCTCTTTCAAGGTCATTTGTTACCTGGCACTTGAAGCCACAAAGTTTTTGCTGTGCACCTGAAAGGGCTTTTTAAGCTGCAAGAGGAGGGCTGGGATGATTTCTAAGTCATGGATGGGAGCTGGTTGGGGGAGAGTCTGAACTCTTTGACGTAATGTGGAACTGCAGTAGTGAAATCCATGTTAAATTAAGACAGATGAGTGCGGAAGGAGTTGCTGGAGGAGTTTGCTGTGTTTGGCACAGGAGAGCCAAATCTGTGTTCCCCTGGTCGTGTCTCAACACCACGGATGCCTTAAGGTGCCTGGCACGGGGCTGTTTCTGCTCACATTGATTTGAAATAGGAGTTTTCACAGGATGACATTGAACTTTGAATGAAGGCTTTGGCTCTGCCACAATTTTTTGCTGCAATGAGAGGAAGGAGCTCAGGCCTCTGCTGCTTTCTCTGACAATAAACCCTACTTTGAGGTGTAGAGGAGAGCACTAAATCTCAGCTCCCTGCGAGTTATTTCCTTTGAGCTCTTGATTGCACTCTAGCACATGCACCCCTGGTATGATCCAGGATGGATGAGCTTCCATCCATTTCTTGTGAATACCTCATGGATCTGCAACAGCTGCGAGCAATTTATTTGGGGTACAATCAGTTAACGTTCTGGTGAAGTGCTTTGAAGATGTACAGCATCCTCAAACGCTGAGCTTTGTTTCATTATTATTACTATTTAACATCTCTATGCAGCTGAACTACTGTCAGACATCCTCACTTAGTAACAAGTTTTGTGTCTGGATCTTTTCTGCAAAGGCAGATTTTTGGCCCAGGGGATGGTGCAGTGATCTAATAGAGTCTGCAGTTATATACTGCCTGTCAGCCCAGTCTCCCAACGTGCTTTACAGGCACCACTTTATTCTCACCATTGGGTAGGGCAGGCTGGCAATCCATCATCTGTGATTCCATGATATCCGTGCAGATGAGAGGGAAAAGGTGACCTCTGTGAGGTGAAACAGGGAGGAATTAGACCCAGATTTCCCAGAACCTGCTTTCCCCATTTGTGAGTTGAAACAGGGAGGAATTAGACCCAGATTGCCCAGACTGCAGTTCCAGTGCCCTTCACTGCATCCATACCACAATGTCATATATACATATTATAAAGTTGGCTTTTCACAATATTAAGATGAATACTCTCTGTATAAAGTGGGAAGATTTTGCTGTATTCATTTATTTTTTTTATTTCTGCTATTAAAGACACTTGGAAATAAGTAGTGTGATGGATATTTATGTATATTTCTTAGGCTATAGCATGATATTAAAGTAAAAACTGGTTTTGTAACATCTAAACTGGAGGATAGAGAAAATCCTCCTGCATTCCTGAATTATCCAGATGAAGATAACAAGGATAGACCCCCAAGGTTCCAAAGGAAGAATTTATTGATTCACTGTTGACAGATGAATGGGATGTGAGACAACCAAGAAGCACCACCAAGAAATTTATCTACAAGGAGGAATAAAACATTAATTTGGTGAAATGGGGCAGGTTGGGAGGGCCAAACCCAAGAGAATATCCAAACCCAAGAGGAATGTTTGAATAATGCATTAGGGTCTTTTGAACGTGTGACAGACTGGTACATTCAAAGGAGTGTTTTTCTGAGTTGAGGTGTGCTCTCTGGTTGCATGCCAGGCACCCGGCTGTACCAATTTTGCTTGTCTGTTTCCTAATTCTCTCTTTTTTAAAATTTTTATTAAACTTATAAATTTCTACTAAGAAAGTGAACCTTGTTTTTCACAACAGCCTCATAGGAACCTCTCCTGCCCCATACAAAGGAATCTGGCAACTGCTGTCTTCAGATACTCTTATTTTGGATCAAAAAGACCAGAGCTGGAGTTTGCTGCTGTGCAAAAAGCTTGTGCCCTGCAGAGGTTGAAATCCACGGAAGCAGGAGACATCCAGGGTAAGCAGGGAAGCAGGAGTGAGCAATTCCTGAAGGCATGGGAAGTTTGGAGTGAGGTTTCTGTCATCCAGGGATGGGTTGTTGTCTTTGTTTCTCTTCTTGTGATGCCACCTGGAGAGCAGGCATTGGTTGTGTTATTTATTTCCATTTCTGGCCAGCAGGATTGCTGGCAGAGCTCTCCAAGGAGCTGCTCTTTGGGATGCTGTAGGAATCCAGTCTGACCAGAGGCTGCCCAGCAACCTAAATCCCCCTCCTGGGAGTGGGCAGGGACTGAGCCCCCTGTGCCACAGCAGGGCAGATTTCCTGAGCTCTCCCGTGGCTGTCCAAACTGATGGCTGTCAATCCCCCCTTTTCACCAGAAACATTGAAAAATCCCTTTAAACTTGAGGATGTGACACGAGGAGATGCAGCTCTGGAACGTCTTGGACACGAACATCTAACATAAAGGCTTGGAAAGCAGTTCCTCCCCTCCTTGCATCCCCCAAGCTACCCCAGGGACAGCAAAAACGTGGAAATAAAATAAATTAACTGGCTCTGCAACTCTGACAAATAAAGAGCAGCTCTTCATGAAGGCCCTCAGTGTTGTTCTCCCTGCCAAGAGTCATTCAAGCAGCGTCGTGAGTGACTTATCTCTGCTGAAGCACCGGGGAGAGACCCCAGGGGTCAGCACTGTGCTGAACATCTGTCTGCAGCTCCAGATGTTTGCACCCTGCCAGGGGAACCTCCTTCCCTCGGCCACACGCTGGGACACGGGATTTACAGCTCCCAGCAAAGTTAGGGGGGACTGACAGTCCGAGCAGGGAAAATCCCTCCTGCTTACTCACAGCTTTGTAAACGCCCTGCTCCTCCCAGGGAAAGCTTTTCCTGAGAACCAGGAAAACCTGGCTGCTTTTCCTCTGCCAAGGTCAGGATGAATAATACACAGGAATTGTAGACTTTGAGTTCAGACTTTGATGTTTATTATTTCTTACCTATTTACAGACTCACGAGCTGTGAGCTCTAACTAGCAAGTTAGAGAAATGAGGTAAAATGGAGAGCTTCTAACTCTTTCCAAGGTTATTTAAGTGCTAATTACCCAATAACAAGATGACACCTATGTTATTTATACTTTTGGCCCAATGATGATTACCCAAGGCCCACAATGTGGACCTTTTCACCCAATTACAGAAACCCACCCAAACTCATGAAGGAGAAGGTGAAGAAGGACTTAGACAATGCCTTAAATCCTCCATCTTGCCCCACACACATTACTATATATCAAAATCCAAATTTCCAGAATTCCAACAACCAGGCAGCCCATAATGCATGAGAAGTTCCCTGAACAGCCCTCAGTGGGATTGGGAATTGGGCTGCAGATCCTGAAAGTCTTGGAGCCTCTCAACCAGCGGCAGCCGATTTATCTTCCTAACGTGCTCATTAAGAAAACAAAGTTATCTGCATCTTAAAGCAGGCAATAAAGAGGCTGTTCCTGCCCTCAAGTCTCCTTGGTCCCAGTGTCTCCAGCTGGTGCTTTACTGGAGTCTGAATTGCTCTTAAATGTCCCCTTGCTCCCCATATCACCGGGTCCAGGGACTGGAAAGGGATTTAAGGTGACTGGATGTGGCCCTCAGTGACTGGCACAAAAGTGCATCCCAGGGAAGGGACGCGAAACATTTTAACCCTGTAAAAGTGCACGCAAAAGCCTTGTGGTGTTAAATCTGCAGATTTGCCAGCTGAGGTTGCCCAGGTTCCCTGTCTGTGCCAGGTTTGTGTGTGAAGCTGTCTCCTGTGCAGGGTCATCTCTGCCCAGTCAGCTGAGGTGCAGGATTGGCAGCCTGAGAAAATAAACCAGCCTAAAATTTGCCTGGAATTCTAAAGCCTGGTTTAGGGCTGTTAAACTTGAAACCAATCAAGCCAAACTTTGAAACCCATTTACTTTCTGAACTCTTCTTTGCTTGCTTGTTCAAATACTGGGAGGCAAGCCAGCTCTGGAAATGAAGTCACTTTTGAAAATGGCTGCTCTCCCCAGAAGGAGGCTCTGAAAATTCCCATTGTAACTTAAAGTCATTTCCCCCCCTCGTCCACCCCCCCAAAAATATTATGAACTTGGCTTCTGAATCAGCCCCTCCCATATGTCCTCAAATTAAAAAGAGAGGGGGAGGTGGAGAAAGGACACTGGCACTGCAAGACTTTTTTTTATGACACCAATTTTATTGCATAGGATGCAGCCCATTGACAGGCTGTAAAAGTTTATTGGAAGCAGATACAGCCTGCCAATGGGCTGACCAGTGCCCCTGGCTGGGATTCATCCCCAGGCTGCTGGAGAAGGGATGTGGGTTTGTGGCATTCTCTGCACTTTGACTGGGTTATCCCTAGGGAGAATTCCCTGCAGGGAATTGCCCGTGGGGAACCACCAGCACTGGCACAGGGTGTGAGTCAGTTCACCACAGAGACGTGGTGCTGACAAGCTCTGTGGTGAATCTTTGGGGTGAAACATATGGCTGAGGTTATTGGTGCAAGTAGCTCCTTTCCTGGCAGCTGGATTGATAAAATTCCCATGAAAATGGGTAAAATTCCCATGAAAATGGATAAAATTCCCATGAATGCAAGGGCAGCTCTGGATGCATCATCAGCATCGGGTGGGAGGTGTGTGAGGTCTTCTGCAGAAGAGGAGCATCCATCTCACAGAGCTCACCAGACAAAGTGCAAACCAAGGTCGTGCTGTTTCCTGGGACTCTTGTGAACTTGGAAGGGAGCTTTTCCTTAGCAAAATGGCTCTTGGTTCCAAAGGAACTGTTATTCATCCCTGTGTGCTTTAGCAGGATACCTGGCCCACCTGTGGAGTTGGATGTGCCTTGTGTGTGCAGAAGCCTTGGAGGTGTTGGGGACTGCCCACCAAATGTGCTGCCTCATCCCTCAGGGGCTTTGGAGTTTATCCCAATGATTTGGGTTGATTCACCTGATGCTCAACAAGGACAAATTTTGCCTTTACCTGCACTTCTGTCCCTGTTCCCTGCTCTGTGCCGAGCTGCTTCAGCAGAGTTTGTCCCAAACAGAGGGAGATCCTTAACAGGGGGCAGGGTGCCAGATCTGCTGTGTTCCCAGGGCAATGAACTTGAATAACTCCTTCCCTTTGGGACCCTCAGAGACCCTCAGCAGGACAGGGCTGTGTCCCCTGCCAGACCCCTCACCTTGTTGGCCCGTGCCAGTGTGGCTGTGCTGTCAGCAATGCTTTTCTGGGGGAGCAGCGTTAGGTAAAGCCCTGTTTTTGTATCCACAACAGTGTTGCATCAAGGTTGCCGCGTGTCATTTCATCACTCTGGCAAACGACAGGCTCAGGGCTTGGAGTGTGGAACCTTTATTTTTTAATAAAGGAAAAATCTTTGCGCTTTTTATTCTGCATCTGTCAGCGATCTCACTTGGCTCGGCCCTGGAGGAGTTCAGCTGGCCCTCGTGTTAAGGAAAACCAACAAATTAGTACAGATGTTTTTCTGAGAGCTACGGGGATCAGGGATCAGTGATTTAATACTGCCTGATATTTGATAGGGGACGCCCAGGGAATATGTGCTGGAAACCAGGAAGTAATATTACTTGAAATCAAAATATAAATATGTTCCTAAAGGTTTAGGTAATTTTTTGCAATTTCCCCTTGTACAGTTCTAAATGAGGTCTCTCCTTCTCCTCCTGTTCTTCCTGCACTTGTTCATGTAGGAGCTGGATTCAAAAAGCCAGGGAGTAAAATGGAAGATTTCTGGGGGGGGTTTTGTGGAATCATGGAATCCCAGAATGGTTTGTGTTAGAAACCTTCAGGGTCATCTCATTCCACCCCTGCCATGGGCAGAGACACTTTCCACTATCCCAGGCTGCTCCAAGGCCTCTCCAACCTCTCCAAGGTCTTGGACACTGCCAGGGATGCAGGGGCAGCCATGGCTGCTCTGGGCACCCTGTGCCAAGGCCTCACCTCCCTCCCAGGGAGCAACTTCTTCCCAATATCCCATCCATCCCTGCCCTCTGGCTGTGGGAAGCCATTCCCTGTGTCCTGTCCCTCCATGCCTTGTCCCCAGTCCCTCTCCAGCTCTCCTGGAGCCCCTTTAGGCCCTGTCAGGGGCTCTGAGCTCTCCCTGGAGCCTTCTCCTCTCCAGGTGAGCACCCCCAGCTCTCCCAGCCTGGCTCCAGAGCAGAGGGGCTCCAGCCCTGGAGCATCTCCGTGATCTCATCTGGACTCACTCCACCAAGTCAACATCTCTTTGTAGGGTTTAGCACAGCTGAGGAGCACACAGGTAGAAGCAGATATCTGGGAAGGAAAGGAGCCTTCAGCAGCAGAGCTAGAATTTTGCCTTTGGGAAGCATTCAGACTTTGGGATCCACCATTCATTGTGCCCTCCCTGCTTCTTCCAACCTTGAGAACTCATGAGGATCAGGATATTCCATGATCCTGTAACTCTGTGAAATTAGTGGGACCCACAAGGATCACAATTCCAACTCCTGGCCTTCAGCTTAAAGCTCCTGCCAAGATCCACCTTCAGGAAGGGACAGCATGGAGATGGGAAGTCACCATGGCACTGCTCTTGTTGACATGCCAACAAGTTATTTTTCTGAGGGCTTTGGGGCATTACTTGATTCCTGATGGCCCAAAAGGCCACAAATCTGTTGTCTTTCAGCATTTTATATTCATGCATGCATACAAAGTATGAAACCAAGTGTAGAGAGGGAAGTTCGAATCATTTTCCACATGTTCTGAATTTAGGTGATATCTCTGAGTAGACTTGCCATGACCATAAGGAGTGTCTGCAATTCCTCTTGGTGGTTCTGGACACTCAGGACCTCCTGATGTGTCATGCTGGTGAATCTTTGCCTGCCACATCTCCTCCACTGGGTTTTGTGTTGCTCAATGGCTTCACTGCTGCAGGGCTGGGTTTGCTGATACCTAAATAACTCACAGCATGAGAATTTATTCACACCCTCCAAAAACCACAAGATATGGAAAAATTCATGTTATTCTTGACTCTCAAAAACATAGCAGGGACTGAGATGAAGTCATGAGGGCTCTGCAATGACCATCAGGGGGATTTTGAAATAATTCCCAGGCCCTCTCTCTGTCCATGGGATGCCCAGGGTACCCCAGCTGTCTGGCAGAGGGGAGTGCATTGCTCAGTAGTGAAAAATGACTTTTTGGAGTGAAAAATGACTTTTCTGCCCCACTTGGAGCTGGCAGGGCCTCACAAGCAGGCACAAGAGGACAGGGCTGTGGCTGAGGATTTTTGGGTTGGAAAACTGGCAGGCTGGTGAAGGTCACACCATCACTGACCTCCCAGGCTGCTGCTGGAGCTGAGGTGCATCCTCTGGATAATGTGGAACTGGGGAGCATTAGGAAGTTTGGCTGCTCCAAACCCATTGCTTCATTCTGGAAGATGACACAGCCAGCAACTCTTTTCCCCTCACATTTCCCTTCTTGCCCCTGGGCAAGGACCCAAACCCTTGCTGGTGTGTGATGGATTTACTGGGCCCTCACCAGTGGGATGTTGTTCTGTCCCGGTTTTCATTGCTGTTTTAGTGTCACAGCTTTTGGGGTGTGCCTGGAAACGTCCCCAGTGTTCATCCTTGTGCTGCAGCTCGTGGATTTGGGCTCAAATAAATGAACTTTTTATGAATGTCGTGTTGAGGTTGTACTGAAAACAAAACTAATTAGAGGCAAGTGAGCTTCTTGGTCGTGGTAGGGTTGAGCCAAGGAGACCCAGAGCAGGGAGGGACAATGTCCTGCCCTTCACACTGGGAAATTCCTGCTGTGGCTGCTCCTTTCCCTTTGTTTCTCCAACTGTGCCCTCCTGCAGCACACGGAGACTCAAGGGTCGCTTGCCCATCTCACCCCAGGATTTCTTGGCTTGCTGGGATTCTGTCACTCTTTTGGTAGTCCTTCTACAGGGATAGGAAAGCTCAGGTTTTTGTAAGGCCTCAGTTGGCTTTAAATTGTATAAACTTCATACTCTTTTTACATCCAGCCTGCAAACTTAGGGAACGTATTCAACTCTGAAACAATTTCTCAACTTAGTGACAAATCTGCTTCCTATAAACCCAAGCTGTTGGCATTTGCTCTTGCGCTCCTTTAATGCTTTATTAATGAACTTCTTTTACAGCTGTTCCATTATTTCACCTGGGATAAGAGTCAGGGTCACAGGTGGATAATTATGTGGGTCATCCTGTTTCTATCCTCTTAAAACTCTGGCACAACATAAGCTTTCTTCCAGCCCTCAGTGTTCCAAAGACTTATTAAAAGTCAACATTAACGATCCAGAGCACTCTCTGGCCAGGTCCCTTTTAAATACGAGTTCTCTGTGCTTGCTGATTTCAAAAGACCTCATTTACTAGCTGTGGCTTAACATCCTCCTTAGTTACTGTTGGATTAGGAGCTATTTCATCATTGCGTGACACAAGCAAATCCCATGGCTTCCTCTCAAATCCCGATGGCTGGAGTACCTTGGAGCTCTGGAAATCCCCCTGTTCTCCTTGGCTGGGTTGATTGTATTCTTTTTGTGGAGTCACTGCCGTTGTTAGGGGGGCTTGTTCCAGAGTTATCTGAGGTTTGTCCCAAAGGGAACTATCAGAAATTGGCTGTTTCCAGTCAGGGAGATCATGGCCATGGGGTGAGGAACTGCACAAGCATCAGTTCAGGGGCAGGGGGAAAAGGAGAGAGGGGCAAGGAAGCTTTTCTGCAGTGGAGATTGTCCTTGTGGGAGGGTAGAGAGAACATTTGTGCCCAGATTTGGGAATGAGGGAATCCCAGAATGGTTTGGGTTGGAAGGGACCTTAAAACTCAACTTGTCGCACCCCTGCCATGGGCAGGGACACCTTCCACTGTCCCAGGGTGCTCCAAACCCCTTTCAGCCTGGCCTTGGACCCTGCCAGGAATCCAGGGGCAGCCACAGCTGCTCTGGGCACCCTGTGCCAGGGCCTCCCCACCCTCACAGAGGGGAATTTCTTCCCAACATCCCATCTAAACCTCTTTCAGTTTAAAGCCCTTCCCCCTTGCTCTATAGAAACATCCCAGATGAAATTTTTGGGACATGTTAGGGTGGGATAGGGGCTGTGTGTGTGGCCCTTGGAGAAAGGACTCTTGGATCACAGCAGGATGATGATGGGGTGAAGACAGAAGGTGAGAAAACTGGGCTGGCACTGGAGGGACATGTGTGGCATTCCTGGCACACATAAAGGGGTAAGCAGAGAGAAAAGCAGACTCAGCTGGGGTCTCCTGGAGACTCTCCTTGGTGGAAATAAAAGGTTGAGAAGGGATGCAAGGGAACAGTGCTTGGGCAGTGAGCCAGGGAGGCAAGAGTAGAAGAGAGGCTGAGTGGAAGTCATCCTTTAATTGCTGCCACATGGGTGTGAGAGCCTGGATAAGCCATGCAAGAACTGGCATTGCACATCTGAAGCAGGAGCTCTGCCCAGGCCAGGCTGGGAAGGGTTGCAGAAGTGGAAATAAGGAGTGGAAGGCAGGAAACCCTTGACCACAGACAGGGAGTGGGCAAAATGTGGGTGTTGAGGTCTCTCCTATTACTGGACAACTCAATGTTTCCTGCTTGAAAGGGGAAGCAGAACATGAACTGATGTGTGGTGGTGTCTGGGTGAGCAGGGTGAGTGCTCGGTACGTAGGTGGCTGTTTACAGATGAGCTTTGTTTTGGAAAAGAATCACGGAGAAACAGCTGCTGGATCACTTCTGCTTCTGCTTTATTACAGTTGTGCTCTGAATCTCTGGAAATAAAGCGCCATATATGATTTTGGGAGATTTTTTTGCTCCTCTTGGTGGATGAGAAGCAACTGAGCACAGAATGGAAGCTCAATGACCATCAGCAATAAGCAGTGGTGGATCCCAGCATCCCATAATTATGCTTTTCTCTGCTTCAGACAGTTTAAAATTAGCCTGTGTACCAATTCTGTGCTCCTGCAGACCTGTACAGAGATTTTAAGCTTTATACTGCAGAAGGTGAGCTGTTTAGAAATAAAAAATATCCAAAGCTTCCATGCATGCTTCTGTTGGCTCTTCTGATCCCACATCAACTGGATATGTGCTGCCTCGAGGTTTAGCCTGTTCAATCCATCCAGAGCTAAAAATTCAGCATAAATAGTACCCAAATTCCCACCAAACTGCACTGTGAACATCTTGCAAATAAACATGTGTCAGTGCAGAGAAACTCTACACCTGTGACCTGTGTTACCAGTGATGGCTCCAGATCTCTTTTGAAATGGAATCCTGGAATTTTGTCAGGTTTTTGCCTCGTGTTTACTCAAGCACTTGCTATGACGCAGAAGAAAACAAGTCAATGTCAGGGAATAGTGGCTACTTGTGGTGATTTATCCTCTGCCAGATAATTTAATTGCCATTCCTGCTGGGTAACCAGATATGAGGATGGGGAAGAGCAAACTTGGATGTCTTCAGCTTGCAGGTTGTTGGCAGGGTGTTGTGGTCCTTTCCCTGCCCTGGGAAGCACGGCCTGGAGGCTGCTGTGAAAAGGTAGAAGTGAGCAGGAGAAAACCAGACACAGAACAGTTGCTGGTGGTTTGCTGCCAAAACAGCAAACTTAATAAAGTGAGATTTTGCCAGGCATGGGAAAGAAAAAAAAAAAAAAAAAAAAAAACCAACAAACCCCACTCAAACCCGAAGTGTTTCATAATCCCTGAGGCTGTGGATGATAGGAGAGGGAACACTTGTGTCAGTGCTGCCAGTCAGGGAGGTGCTGCAGCAGGATGGGATTAGCTTTGGAGGTGGCTGTTGCAGTGGAGAGAAACCCCCTCCCTTCTGGGTGGGGAACAAACCCCTGGATGTAATTTGTCACGGATAAAGTTTGCACATAAATCACCAGGTGCGTAAATAGAGGAGGAGGAAACACTGGCCAGGGAAAGCTCTGCCTGGGAGGGTTTGGAGCTGACCTAGCCTTGGGTCTCTTGTGGTTTTTGTATTGCAAATAAAAAGACGAGTATCGTGCTGGGAAGTATAAACAGGGCTCGAAAGCCTTCAGGCTCCACATTAACGTGCTGTCAGCTGTCCCTGCGAGGAGCTGGTGGGAGCTGGGATGTCGGGGATTATCTCTAAGTGTTCTGGATGTGCATGCTCAGGTGTCAAAGTCGGCAATATGTGCATATTCGTCTCTCCTTAGACTTACAAGCACCTTCAGGAGTGATGAAGAATAACAAAGGTGTGCAGTGCCCGTGGCACCTCTCCTCTCTCCAATGACTCCTCTGGGAGATTTGAGCTGCTGAAGGATTGAGGAGTCTCTGCAGGCTTTGGAACCAAAGCCATTCCCAGGTGGCAAATTGTCCTCAGTGCTGCGAGCCCTGTTTTAAACTCCCAGTTTAACAGGGAGTTCCACAGGGAACCACCCTCCTCCTCAGCCTTCCAGGAGAAAAGGGTTCTGTTTACCAGGAATGGTGGCTTTGAGGTGAGGCTGAAGTTAGGTGGGATTTGAGCTCGGAGCACACCCAAGAAATTAAATTACCCAAGAAATGAGATTACCCAGTAGCACCCAGAGCATCCTGCACATCCTCCAGTTTGCTCCTCATGGCTTTGGAGGGCAGAGGAGTTGGGAATTTTCCCCTCACACCTCTCTGTGACAATTTGGAGCTGGTGGCAGATGTTGTAGGGGAGGATGTGTTTTCCCTCCGTGCCATCCACACGCTGTTACCTGTGTGGGAAACCTGGCAATGCCGGAATATAACACCCAAAAGCTGGGACAGGTCACCCTGCTGCAAGGATTTGTTGTGTTCAAGGATGTGTTGGGTGTTTCAGCTTTGGTGTAACCACCCGAGTGTCCCCACAGGGTTTTAACGATGTGTTGTAGAACAATTTGCAGTGTCCTGCATGCAGAAATTCAGAAGTCTGAGCTGGGAGTTGTCATAAACCAGACTTTGTTGTCAAGAACCTTGGGGATTTATGAAACTGGAGGATGTGATGATAAAATGAGTAGCTGCAGGACTCTTCCCTCTGAAAGATAGCTTTGGTCTCCAAACCTGGATGGCCCCAGAGGTGGGGGAGAGCAGGGAGAGGAGCTGCTGAAGTCTGACACATGGGAGGTACGGGTGTGGGAATTAGGATGCTGAGCTCCTTCCCAGCACTGCTGCAGTCCCTGTGTGACTTGGCTGAGCCCCTGAGTCACAGGCACCAGAGATAACGATAATCCTTTGCTCCAGTCCCGTCTGGCTGCTTCACCAGACTCCAAACTTTCTGGGAAGGAACATCCTCTATTATTATCATTATTAGAATAATTGTGGTGCCACAGTCACAAACTTTATCATCTGTTGCTGTGTTTTGCTGAGCTGTAATGAAACAACGAAAATTTTCAGTAAATGTGCAACCTGACTCAACAGGAGCTGAAGTTGAGAGCCAGGTTTTTATTGTGCTCCATGACAATGGATCCCGGGGTCTCCTGAGAAAGGAGAGAGCGAAGAAGAAGAGGAAGAAGAAAAAGAGGAGAAAAAAAAGAGCAAAGTTACCATTACAATACATTAAATCTTCTATACTGAATATTCTAATTTACACCAACCAATCCAGTACAAGATACAAATCCTACAGCATTTACACACAGCCTATAAGAATCATTACATTACCACACTGTGTTATATTTTAAACTCTAAAAACGACTCTTGGGACCCCTCCTGCCAGGCCAGCAGGGTCTGCTCTGACCTTGGACTCTTGGTAAGGAGAAGGGCATTGTTTCATCAAGGGGGATTTACTTTCAGCTGACCATACCATTGTTTTCCAGTTGTTCAGTAACTAAAGCTCGGCATCTGAGACATTGAAACTTGCCTTCAACTCTATTTCACTTATAGGTTTCATATTCTGTAAAAATAAGCAGTCATATTTATAAGGCTTGCCTGTTTCACCTTCCCCAACAGGCAGGATGAGGCAGGATGTCCCAGCACACAAAATCAGAGTTTCCCTGAAGGGAGCAGATCAGTGACTATCCCTGTGTGGAACTGAGGGCAGTGAGAAGCTCACCAAGGAGAGGCTGTGCCCTGCAGGGTGCCACCATCCCCCTGCTCCTTATCAAAAATGTAAGCAAACAACAAATTAAACCCAATTGTGTTCATTTTCCAGGCCTTTGTTTATACAGGGGATTAAGCCTGGCTTTAGGGTTGGGGTTTGGCAAGGGGCAGAGCACAGTTCCAGCTGAACCCAGCTCTGCTCTGCGGCCAGGGAAGGATTGCTGCCTGGAGGAAGAGAAGTGCAAACCAGCAGTTATTGATGCACTGATGGATTTTTAGGTGTGCAAGGTCATCTGGGGTGTCTGCATGCTGTAGGCTGAAAGAAGAAAGTTTGTTAGGAGAATCTAAAGGCAAAGCAAGTATTAGTTAATAAGTTAAGTAGAATTATGGTGAAATATCTAGAGTTGGAGTAGTTTTATTGTTTGATGTAGATAAGAGTTGTATGTAATTTTGATATTGAGCTTTATATGTGTATTTCCGAAGCTGAGGGGTAGATATTGCTATAGGTTAACACAGTTGAGTTTTTAGTTAAAGAGGAATATGGAATATTGCCCTATCAGGACTTAGAATTTCCTGTAGAAGGGACAGGCACTTTTTTGTTGTTGTTGTCCTCAGGAGCTCTGGAGGTGGCTGGGGCTGAAGCACCTCATCATTTCACAGAATATTCTGGGTTGGGAGAGACCCACAAGGGTCATCAAGTCCAGCTCTTAAGTGGCATCACTGAACACTGCCAGCTGAGGGATCTCCCTGGCTGTGAGGGTGGGACAGGGGTCAGATGCTGGGTGAGGTTTGTTGGGGGGATGGAGGAAGGTGTCGAGGAGGTCGAATGGAAGATCTGAGTGGTCAAGAGTGGAGCTGTTGGTAATGTGGGTGTTTTCTACATGAAACTCCAAAGCACGGCTTTTAACTGAAAATGGGAATCCAAGAATGAAATTAGAGGGTTTATGTCACATGGAAATAAATAAATCAAGTCTAAACTTTTGGGGAGCAGGGAATAACTTTCTGATAAATCCCCCAAACTGAGATTTCCTGTGTCAGCTTTCACTAAAATTGGAAGACCTCCTCCAAGAGGGATCAAAGGGAAGGAGGCTCTGCTGCCTCTGCAGATCTATTTTGCCTCAAATGCACTTGTTAAAAAACACAAAAATATCTCGAGGAATGCTGCCTTTAAAAACGAGTTATTCAACCTGGGAACTGCATTTTGGAGGCTGGTATTGAAGTGGATGCCAAGTTTCCCTCAGTGCTGTCCATCCAAACGCTGTGTTTAATTTTACAGACTTTCTGGAGCACCAGGGAGAAGAGCCCTAGGGAGATGTTGCAAAAATTTCATCCCAAGCATCCAAATCCCTTATTCCTAAAAGCAGCTGGAATGCTAATGCTGGTTTATGTGTGATTATTATTTATGTTTGATTATGTGTGATTATTTCATCAGGAAATGTAGTGATAGGACAGGGACTAATGGGTTCAGACTAAAAGAAGGGAAATTTACCTTAAATATAGAGAAGAAACGCTCAGCTGTGAGGGTGGGGAGGCCCTGGCACAGGGTGCCCAGAGAAGCTGTGGCTGCCCCTGGATCCCTGGAAGTGTCCAAGGCCAGGTTGAAGCACCCTGGGATGGCGGAAGTTGTCCCTGCCCATGGCAGGGAGGGAGTGGAATGAGATGAACTTTAAGGTTGCCTCTTACCCAAACCATTCTGGGATTTTGTGATTACCACAGGTAACCAAAAACTCTTAATCTCTCAGTGCTGAAATATCTCAGCAGCATCATCTTGCTGAATGTTATCACCAAAGCATTTACAAATGGCTTTTCTGGTCTCGTTTTTGCAGCTGATGCCCACCTGTTAGTTGAATGTGCTGATGAAAGGTGAACAAAAGAGAATTTCTGTGGTTGGATGCACAGGTAAGACCCTGCTACTGAGGTGTCCTGTTTTGAGAAGCTCTGTGCTAGTGGAGGCAGGTTTGGGGTGTGCCATAGACTCAACCCCTGGCCTGTGTTTGTTTTCATAATAGCCAAACAGATGAACTGTGCAGCCAAATCAATCCTTAAAGAGCTGGGGTGAAGCTGTTACATCCTGAATCCACCTGGATTCCAGATCCCCATCCCTGGAAGTGTCCAAGGCCAGGCTGGACAGAGCTTGGAGCAACCTGGGACAGTGGAAGTTTTTCCATCTGGATGATCCCTAAGGTCCCTTCCAACCCAAAGCCCTGCTGATCCTATTCCATGATTCCAGGTGTGCTCCAGCTCTGGGGCTTTGCTGAAGGCACTGCCTGCTGTTTGCTGCTTCTCCTACCCTCTCCTCCTTCCAGCCACTGGCTGCAGTTTGCATTTCCCCTTTTATTGCCTTTGGCTCTGTGGCGATGGGCGGTGCAGTGTTTTTGTTCTTCACTTAATAATCTTTTGGCGGCCGTTGGACATCATTTCTCATTGTATTGGTGGAGGATTAGCTGAGATGATGGGAGATATTTCCTGTCTTAGCCAGCGGGATGGGCTTTGCAGGGCTTGTGCCTTCTTTTCACATGGTGTAATGCTTTGTTTGGGAATGTGCAGAGGCAGCTCGGCAATGGGAAGCAAGAGCAAGCCCCTGAAGCACGATCACTTTTATTTGTGGCAAGAAGCCATGGAACAGGCAAAATTACTGGTATTCCCAGGCTGGACAGACCTCGGGGCTGGGGGCTGAGGTCACTGGTGTCTGCTCATGCCTCTGCATTGTGTTGGAGGGCAAATAGATTCCCTCTGTTTATCCCAAGCTTGTGTTTATCAAATCATAAAATCACAGAATAGGTTGGAAAGGACATTAAAGATTAGTTTGTTCCAACTTCCTGCCATGGGCAGGAACAGTTTCCACCAGGCCAGGCTGCTCTAATCCAAATCCAAGCTGGCCTTGAACACCTCCAGGGATGAGGAGTCCATTTAGGTTTTCCTTTGGAAAGGGTTGGTGAACTTGGGTGCTCCTGGTACCATCTGCTCCACACCTGTGGTGGTTGAGTGAAGGGATGGGCAGGGCTTCTTTCAGGAAATCTGGGAGAGGCTGTGGCTGATGAAGGAGCAGAGGGAATGTGGCCATCAGTGTGGGTGCACAAGTGTGTTTGCAACCACCTCTGCAGGGCAACAGCAAACAAACTAAAGACAAAGCAACGCTGGGAAAAGGTTGAATTTCTGGGAAAGTGATTGGGGAAGGGTGGGTCTGGGTCCTGGTGACGGTATGAGGGTGTTATCTGGCATCACTCAGCAACCACAGCCCCTCTCAGGTTACTGTTTACTGGCCCAGATGGGATCTCCAGGGGAAGTTGTTTCTCTTGCAAGAGCTCCTCAGCTCTCAGGACCAAGCCTTGTGCTCACTCTCTCATCCATCCAGCTGCAAGGCTTCAGCCACTCTTGAAAACCCCCGAGGCTCTGTCTTCCTTCTGCTGTGTCTTATCAGAGCACGAGGTGTTCTCCCTGCCCCAGTCTGGGCCCTGGGTTTCTGTCTGCCAGCACTTCCGTGGCTCGGCCAGGACAGTTCTTGGCTGCTGAGATCAGATGCCCAGTGGGGCTCGTGTGACTGGAGAGAGGTTTAATGTTACGCTGGAGATTGTAAGAGGAGACAATCTTAAGGCAGAAAAAAAGGACTTTTCCTGGTTCCAGGGAGATTTATTTTCCTTGTAATAATAAGTGATAGGTGTGGGGGGAGGGATTGGCCGTGACATGATCCCTCTGCAATGCTCTGCGAAGACAAGGGCTGCAGGCTTCTGCAACCCTCCTGCCAATTCTGTGTGGGATGTGGTACCAAATGCTGAAAACCCAGACAGCTCAAGAGTGGAGGGAGGAAGTTAATGGTTTCTGGTAGAAGCTGGGGATAAAAATGCCCCACATTCTTTGTTGTTTGTAGTTTGTGCTGATTTAGTCCCTTGGTATCAACTGCCTGACATCAGCTGCTCCAGTGAACGTGCCTTGGGTTTTGCTGGAATGCAGGGCTGAGGGATTGGCACTTCAGCTATCCCAGCAAAACAAAGAAAGTTTAATTTCTCTTTGTGGCGACTTTGCTTTCTTCCACTTTTAATTCTGTAAGGAGCAAGCACAGGCTCCATAACTTTACTCACAGGAGACATCTTTGATTTTCAGTGTGAAACCAGTTGTGTACCACAGGGAAACCTAATCCTAAGTGAGAATTGGGTGTAAGGGTTCATTGTGTATAGTAGAGTTTATTGATACAGATGGTAATAGAATAAGGGGTGGATAATGTCTTGGATTATGTAACCAAAAAAATGTGTATTCTATTTCATCTGTTGAAAGCAGTTGAGATGTTTTTTTCTTTATCTCTTGTATCTCCAGGAGGGAGGGGGGGGATGCCTTCAGATAATGGGCCAACCCTTAAAACCAGCTGGGGCAGGGTTTGTTATCTCTGTCACCACCCGCCCATCCTCTGGGGGATATCTGCTGATAATGGGCCATGAAGGCTCACCAATGACATCACACATGACATCATCCCATTGGGAGATGCTCCACCCAGTGGGAGGAGCCAACCATTCCTACCTGGATAAAAACTGAGACTCAAGAACATGTGGCATTCCGGGAATCCGGCCTTTCCACTGGGCTCCAGGAGGAAGTCCGGACTCATCTCGCCACCACTGGACCTTAATTTTTTCTACCAGATCATCTCTGCTCCACAGAACCACCTCTGTTACTCCAGGAGGATTTATTTGGACTGTTCCCAACACCCTGACCAACAGGGTGTCAGATTGTATCCCTGACCTGTCAGGTTTTACCAGGACTTTTGTTTGCTTGCTTGCTTGTTTTTTTGTACTACTGCATTTGTATTTTCTTTTTTTAAATATTCCCAGTAAAGAACTGCTACTCCTATTCCCATATCTTTGCCTGAAAGTTCCTAATTGCAAACTTATAATAATTTGGAGGGAAGGGGGTTTACATTCTCCATTCCAAAGGAAGCTCTAGCTTTCCCTGGCAGACAACTGTCTTTCCAAACCAAGACAGGGGAGAAACTTCTAAAGCAGTCAGGGAAATCCCTAACACAGTGACGTGACTCCTGAAGCATACAAAGTGAGAATCTCTTGTCAAACTCTCCTGGTTTGCTGCTCATGTCCAGTGGCAGCCATGGGAAGGATTGTCCTTTAGTCTGAGTCGTGAGTGCCTCATCCCTTAACTGCCTGAAATATTAAAAACGGGACTTGCTGCCTTGTTCATGAGGAGGCGGTAGAAGAGCAGGGCCCAGAAAAAAAAACCAATTTTTGATGTATGATAACCAGCAGGGCCCAAAAAAAGCCATTTTTGATGTATGATAACCAGCAGAATCTGCACATCTGCCCCCAAGGACTCCACAGAGCCCTCCCAGCCTAACGTGGAACTGCTGGGACCTCCCAGCAACCTGAAAGAAGGTAAAGAAACCAGGAGAGGGGGATTTCCCCCAGCAGCCAGAACAGTGAGCAGCTCCCTTCCCTTAAGGCAAGGTTTGTGTGTCAGAGCTGGGGTTTTTGGACATCTGGCCTGGGCCAGGTGTTTATAGCTGAGCCAAGGCAGGGATAGGTGGCTGAAGAGGTGATCAGGCTCCTCAGCCAAAGCCTGGCTTGACGTGGACGTTGAGCAGCAGAGACACCGCGGAGGCTCCCTCATCTCTCGGAGAGTAATTAATAATTTGTCTCTGAAAAATATTACGAAGGAAACAGCTTGGGGAAGGGAACGGGAGCTAAACTGTTCTCCAAAGCTCCTACTGACACTTTTAATCAGTGCTGCTCTGTCTCCCATTGGCAGTTTTTGAGAGACTACTGATCGCTCTTCGTGCTGGTCTGAAAATCAGCTCTATTAGGAGTTAGAAATACCAGCACTCTTCCAAAGAAGCTTATTTTTATTATATTCCCAGCCTAATACTGGAAACCAAAGAGCTTTAGAATAGAACTGGCTGCAACTCCAGCATTTCCCTTGAAAGAAAGTAAGTTATGGGAAAAATCCCTTTTTTGACAGCCTTCCACAAAAAAAATCTTGATTTTCCCACAGGAAACTTGCAAGTCGTGGGTAAGTGGGTTTTTTTCCTCACTTTTTTGCTGTCTCTAAGTTTTTCCAGCTTGAGCTTGATGTTTCCAAGTGTTACTCTTGTTGTGAGCTGGCAGAAGTTGCACAAGGGCAGTGACGGGTGAGGCTTTTCCTCTCTGCCCGCGAGAAGGAGGTGGAAATCCACCACTAAAAAATGCAATTTTGAACCACAGTAAACTTTCTACAACGTATTTCTTTTTCCTGATGTTTTCTAGGTGGCAACAACTGGGTGAGGTGAGTCAGAGAGGCTGTGTTGTGGTACCTGGGGGAGTATTTAATGTTCTGCTCTGTACTGCAGTGGATGTGTTTCCTGAGGCTGAGGTTCCTGGGAATGGGTCCTCAGCCACAGTAGGAACATGCAGGTGCTCTCCCAATGATACAAAAGGAACAGGACAGATGGATAAGTCATTAAACTGATTTATTAATAATTTTTTTTTATTAAGCAACCTTTTGCTCTACCTACACCAGGCAGTGTCAGAGCATCAAGAAAGAGAAGATGGCCCTGGGGAGATGTTGCCAACCCTGCAGCCACCCTGCTCTCGTTTGGGTGAGAAGCTTTAAGCAAATAAAACTGTTTTCTCATCTCCAAGGCTTTGGACATGCACTAGGAGGGGTGACAGAGAACAAAGGTCCCAACAGCAAGAGCATCTCAGCGTTGGGTCTGGCAAACAAACAGATCGAGGATCCCTCGCTTATAGAATGTTAGCAATGTTTGAATTTCCGTGGGGTTTTTACTATTATTATTTTAGCTGCCAAGAGTTCCTTGCCAGCTTTCTCTGTTTTGGTTATTTTTAATCCTTGCTTGTTTGCTTCTCTGTCCCAGCCTTCTCAGGCTTTTATGACTGCAGCCCTAACCCCTCGTGCCCTGCAAACACATGCTGCACGGCTTCGCTCACGTGAGGCAGCTTTGATGTCAAAATCGAGTTAAGTATGTGCTTTAGTGTTTATAAGATCGGGTCCTTCATTTCTTAACCCTTGCCCAAGAAGTTTAGTTTACTGTAGCTTTCCCAATAAATCCCTGTCTGCTTCATTTCGGAGAACAGCTCCGTGGTTTTCCTCACCTCTGTTGAGAGACACTACAGATGTGTGATACTTGGCACTGGGGTCTTTTTTCTTTTTTTCCCCCTTTGTTTTTGCTTATGGCTTTGTCTCTGGGCCTCCAGTATCATGTTTTCCCTCCTCTACGGCTCTGAATAATCAATTTGGAAAGCCAGGAAATAAATCAAAGGTTCAGATAGTAATGTAGAAAGAACGAAGGGAAAAGCAGACATATGGATTTCATCACCAATGGAGAATAACATGTATAATAATAACAACAGAGTGTAAATGAGTGTATGTACTCACAGGAGGCTTTTCCAAAATGATTGTTTTTGTACATGATTGGGGAAGTTATTTTGTGGTCGGAGCTCTTTGGAACGATTGTATCGTAGCGCTGCCTGAACTCTTTCCCAGCCCTGTTTTTTACAGCAGTGGGGCAGCAGCAAAGCTTTGGTGTGAGCAGCTGCACCTTGGGAAGGGCTCAGCACTTCTGGGGACTGCCCTGGAGAAGGCTCGCTCGCGTGCTCTGCAGTGATGGTTTCCATCCCCACGTCCCATCAGCACCGTGGCCTGGAATTCGCTGCCTCTCCCCTCAACAAAATTAATCAAGCGTGCAAGGCCTTCCCTGGCCAAGAAAAATGCTGGAGAGAACATTGTCTGGTGGTGTAAAGCAGCCCCAGCTTTGCGTTTGCTTTGGTTTTGTTGTGTTTTAGTTTCAAACACAAAATGCCTGTGCTGGGTCGGGGTGTGACTGACACGGTGGGTGTTGGGGCAGGGACCACAGGGACCCTGCCCTGGGGACGTGCAGGATTGGTGTTGAAAGCAGCACACAACAGCTTTTGTTTTCTTTCCCACAGAACAGGATTCTTCTTTGCTTAGATGTTCTTTCCCCTCGTGATAGAAGGGCAAGTACAATGCCATGATCTTGGACAAGGCATGGAGGGACAGGACACAGGGAATGGTTTCCCACTGCCAGAGGGCAGGGGTGGATGGGAGATTGGGAATAAATTCTTCCCTGTCAGGGTGGGCAGGCCCTGGCACAGCTGTGGCTGCCCCTGGATCCCTGGAAATGAGAACAACTCCATGAGATACATTTCATGGACAAAGTGCAGCCAGTGCCAAGGGGGAGATTTCAGAAAAAGAGCTTGACCAGGGGAGAATTGATCACCACTTGTCCTCCTAATTGGTGCTTCTTATCAATTATGCTCATTTCCTAAAACCTTTAAAAATGTCCTCACCCCTGTCAGGGTGGGCTTTTGGGGACATCTTTCCATAACTGCCCCTGAAGGCCTTCAAATAAAGATCCCCTTTTATATTACCTCCTTACTAAAATTATCTCAAGTTTCATTTCTAGGCTGGGAGAAAGGCAACACAGAAACCAGCCCTGGTGTCCCCCAAACCCGGGGTGAAGGCTCCAAGCACAGTCCTGCCTTCCAGAGCCAGACACAGCATCACTGAAAAGCAAGTCAGAGCCAAGGCTGGGTTGGACGGGGCTTGGAGCAACCTGGGACAGTGGAAGGTGTCCCTGCCCATGGCAGGGGTGGAACAAGATGATCTTTAAGGTCCTTTCCCACCCAAACCATTCCAGGATTCTGTGATTAGTCAGAGCTGTCAGCTGGAGCTGCTGTTGCCAACGCTTAGTTTGAAGTCAGTGATGCTTTAGCTAAAGGGGATTTGGATTTAAAGTTTCCTCACCCCACCTCCCTCTCAGTCATCATCTCTACCACTATCAGTGCACAAATATCTTTCCTTTTCCTCATTTCTCCAAAATTCTGTATTGGCTGGTGTGTTTTTACTAGTTGGGTGGTGGGTGTTTAAACCCAGACAGCTTTTTTTAAGAGCTCCTGGGATAATCCCACAGCCCTTACACCACCAGAGGTGGGAAAACAATCTAAGCCAAGGGTGAGTTGTTCCTCATGTTCCTCATCTGCAGATGGAAAATTAAGATCCAACCCCTGCTGAGGTTTGCTTACCATGCTGGTTACTAATCTCTTCTAGAGGGATTTTGGTTAAATGTTTTTCAGGTCTTGGAAATTCCTGTAGGAAACTGAGGTTTTTCTACTGAAAAATCTTAGGGGAGGAATATGAACACTTGAATCTTGATGATTCCTAGGTCAGATATTCTGATTTACAGTCAGAAGCCAATGGAGAACCCTTAAAAATGGTATTTGAGTTCTTGCTGCTGTGATGTGGATGTGAAGAAAGTCAGGATACTGCAAAAGCTGATCAGATCGGGCAATGAGTTCTCCCCAGCTCATTTCCCAACCCTGGGCTTCCTTTGACTACAAATCCAGTACCTTTCACCAGCAATAAAAATCACACATTTTTCTACTTTAGTTTAGTTTAGTTTTAAAAAAAAAGAAAAGGCACAAAATAAACTCTTTCTGGCAGAATCCACCAGTTGTCCTGTAACTGCATTTCATTGTGAAACAGCTTTTCCTAATCAGAGCTCTGCCCTGTGTGCCATTTCTGGCTGGAATGGGCTGCAAACAGATGCCAGTGCCTGATCTGGGCTGGGCTCTGGGTACCCTCAGAGCTCAGGGTTGTGTGACCACCCTCTGTGGCAGCTGGAGGGGTACAAAATCAGGGAGAGAAACTCGTGAGGAAGTGAAGGTCAGAAGAGTCTCTGAGTTCAAAGCAGAGTCATTTTCAGCCTGAAAAACTGCCTGGTCCTGGCTCTGACTTGCTTTTCAGTGATGCTGTGTCTGGCTCTGGAAGGCAGGACTGTGCTTGGAGCCCTCACCCCGGGTTTGGGGGACACCAGGGCTGGTTTCTGTGTTGCCTTTCTCCCAACCTGGAAATGCAACTCGACATAATTTTAGTGAGGAGGTAATATAAAAAGGGATCTTTATTTGAAGGCCTTCAGGGGCAGTTATGGAAAGATGTCCCCAAAAGCCCACCCTGACAGGGGTGAGGACATTTTTAAAGGTTTTAGGAAATGAGCATAATTGATAAGAAGCACCAATTAGGAGGACAAGTGGTGATCAATTCCCCCCTGGTCAAGCTCTTTTTCTGAAATCTCCCCCTTGGCACTGGCTGCACTTTGTCCATCAAATGTATCTCAAGGATCTCACCTTGGCAGCCTGGAGGAACCAGGATAGCACAGGGGCCTTGTACCCCTGGGGCCTGGAGCTCTGGAATTTGTTTTGTCTTTCTGCCTAGGGAAAGGCCATGGAAAATTACTGGGAAAACTAGCCACTAATACAATAGGTTACAGAGCTCCAAATATGTGTGTGAAAAATACAGAGAACATAGAAAAGAATTCAGAACCTAAAACGGCATCACTCTCAGCCCATGAGGTCAGGAATTGTTTGTTAAAAGCTGTTACAGGACACTGCAGTGCTGGTGCTCCAGTTTGACTTTTTTAGGTTTCTTTTCAGCAGAGTTGGGGATGTTCTCGTTGCTGAACTGGGCTTGTTTTGTCAGGTTTTGCAAGTCCAAAGTATTTTGCTGAAGCAAAACTTCTTTCTCAAGACTTTTTCCAGGATGTTGTAGTTCCTGGCACTATGAGATAAAACCATCTGAGGAGTGGAGCAGACGCTTTGGATGTGTTTTAGTGATGACTAAACTCGCATGACTCAGTTCAACTCGAGCAGAGGGTATCTCACAGAGTTGTAGGATCATGAAATGGTTTGGCTTGGAAAAGGCCTTAAAGATCAGCTTGTTCCACCCCCTGCTGTGGGCAGGGACAGCTTCCACTGTCCCAGGGTGCTCCAAACCCTGTCCAACCTGGCCTTGGGCACTGCCAGGGATGGGAATCTCAACTGCTTGGCTTTGACCCTGCAGTGTGAAGCAATTCCTGAGGCATGGCTGCAAGGTGGCCCCAGTCTGGAATACCTGCATTGCTCAGGTCTGGCCTCAGACCTTGGTTTTGTGTTATAGAGAGGTTTAAGAGCACCTGGATTGCTCCAGCCCCAGTCTGAGTGGGTTTCTCTCACAACTCTCCCAGTTTCACCCAGTGCCGTGTGTGCCAGGCTGCCTTCTGTGGGGTAGCCTAAGGCTGGATTAGGTGTTTTATTACAAAAACTGGGGTTTGTTGCTGTGCTTTACCCAGAGAGCCCTTTTGAAGTCGCTGAGGGGATGGGGAGCTCAGTTTGGTTTCTGATACCATTAACCATTCACTCCCCGATGTGGGGAATCCCTAGAGCTTGTTTAATTCCATCACAGAGAAGGAGAAGGTGGCTGTGCCAGGTGACTGTGAGGCTCCTTGTGTTTCTGTTTTACCTGACCTGACGCAGTTGCATTCTCTGCTCAAGCACAATCACCTCTATATGGTTTTAGGGCTGTAATTTCACATCACTTGGTGCTTCTGTGCCTCGAGCTTGTTAAGTCACACTGGGTGTCTGCTAATCGTGAGCTCTTGCCTCAGTTTCCCCACTCAGATGGCAATTAAAGCTGCTCCTACAGCTAATTAGGCCTCTTTGCATATTGTTCATGCTTAGCCTAATGCCATAACACCCCTAAACCCAGAGCAGTGAACCCCTGAGCCTGCAAATTTCAAGTTTCCTCACCCCACCTCCTTCTCAGTCGTCATCTCTACCACTATCAGTGCACAAATATCTTTCCTTTTCCTCATTTCTCCAAAATTCTGTATTGGCTGGTGTGTTTTTACTAGTTGGGTGGTGGGTGTTTAAACCCAGACAGCTTTCTTTAAGAGTTCCTGGGATAATCCCACAGCCCTTACACCACCAGAGGTGGGAAAACAATCTAAGCCACGGTCTCAGTGAATATCTGCAGCTTTGCACCCCGTATCACTGCCCACACCAGCATTTGAATATCATGAAAAGCATTTTCATCAGTCTATTCCTCATCCCCAAAAACCCCTCCTGGGCCCTGGAGCCTCTCTTCCCCTACCTGCAGAAGAAATTTGTCAGGGCAGAGGGTGTTGTGTGGGAAGGAGAGTGTTTTGTTGCCATGTGGACCGCGGGGCTGGTTGTTTTGTGATGACAACACGAGCTAACCGAGACCCTCCTGGGCTTTTCCCGGGTTGCACTGGCACCGTGCTGGTCCGAGGAGTAAAAACATGTGTTTGTGTTACTGCTCCTCGAGCAGAGAGAATGTGACTCACCAGGAACACTCAGGGAAGATGTTTGTGCTAATGAGGTGTCACTTTTATGCAGTTTCTCCTCTGAATACAGCCACATTTTAAGGCTTCTTTGCATGCCTGAGGAGCAGCTGGGCTGAGACTGGGGAAGGCCACTGAGACTGGAGTGGTCCAGAGCAAAGTTCTGGACAGCAGCAGCGAGCTGGGAGTCCATGCCTTGATTTAGGCTCAGCTTTAGGGATGCAGGAGCGTGCCCTGTGCTGGGAGACAGCTCCTCTGATATTTTGGAATGTGATCCCTTTGGTCCACTGTGATCTGTTTATGTCAGTCGAGCACTTAGATAGAAGCTCTTTAATCTCCCAGAGCTTATGCACATACCTCACAACACTGCAGATGGAGCGGATAAGCAAAGAGCAAAACCCAAACCCAACCAAAAAATAAAAGTCAGCTCCAGCAAAGCCTCTTTAAGCAGTTCAGAGCACACATCCCAGGGGTGCCTTTGGCCATCCTGCCAATGCAATATATGTTTTATGGTCCTTTTAAAACCTGGGTAGAGTAATTGAGCTCCGAGCATGTTTGCATTGGGTTAGTGAATTAACCCTTGCAGCCAGCTCAGGGTCACCTCTCCTCTTTTCCCAAAGGTCAGACTTCCCATGGCCTTTCAAGATTTCCAAGAAACATTCCTTCTCCAGGGCCTGTGATGGATTTTTCCAAGCCCTGTGCTATGGTGTGATGATGGCTGTAGGGGATGGCTTGGGAGAGCTGTCACCACTCCTGCCTCTCATGCTGGCAGCTCCTGGTGTCTCCCTTGTCCTGCCCATGTCCTATTTGCAAGGCAAGAGGAAAGAGGTGATCTCAGCATTCTTTTTGTCTCCACTGTGGCTTGGTATCCTTCACTTCTCTAGTTAAATTTTGTGGGGAGAACAAAAATCTATTAATCTTCCTTGCAAACTCAGAAATTAGTGAGGATGGAATGAACCGTGCTCCGTGGTACATCTGGTTATTCCCTGAAGCATGAGGAGTGATAAAAACCATGTTATTTTTCTCCTAGCTCGCACATTAATAATGCTGAAATAGTGCATTTATTCCAAAGCTTTGGTAATTACAACTCCTGGAATCTAATCTCAGATTTTATTACAGGTTTTTATTTGTGAAAGCGGTCACTGCTTTTGGGTGCAGGAGCCTCATAGCTGACTTTCTCAGAACAGACGTGGTGGGATTTTTGGGGCTGTCCTGTGCAGGGATGTGATTTGGACTTGATTGTAGAGCAGCTGTGGCTGCCCCTGGATCCCTGGCAGTGTCCAAGGCCAGGTTGGATGGGATTTGGAGCAGCCTGGGACAGTGAAGGTGTCCCTGCCATGGCAGCAGGGTTGGAATGAGATGAGCTTTAAGGTCCCCTCCTGTGGGAAATGGATTTGTTGAGAATTCTTAAAGCCTGACAGAAGGCTTAAAAAGTTTGCATACAGATGCATCCTGTCAGGCTTTAAGAATTCTCAACAAATCCATTTCCCACACCTTCCCATCCAAACCATTCTGGGATTCTGTGATCCTTGTGCGTCCCTTCCAGATCAGGACATTCCATGATTTTAGACCAGGTTTGGGAGGATTCTGATCATCCCCACCCCAGCAGTCACCTCTGAGGCACAGGCACTGAATCCAGTGCGATCACCAGACCTCCTGGGATTTCATATCCAGCATCCCAACAACTGAAGTCCCCAACTGTGCTGGCTGCCTTCTCAAAATATGGGCTGGAAAATCACCTCTGTCTGCCTTGGCTCCTCCTGGAGAGAAAGGAGGAATCGTACCTACCTCATAGCCACGTTGTGGTCGATAATGTTCGCAAAGTGCTTTTTAATCCCCTGCTGAAAGGTTCTGTGCAAGTGTGAGTTATAATTATTACGTAAACGTGCCTCATATTTTCCTGCCCGAGCCTTCAGCTTGCCACAGAGATGTTTTCCCAGTCTTTATGTGGATGCCATTGGGTTTGTAGCTTCCTGGCTCGCTGTAGGAAGGCACAGACTTCCAAAAGAGAGAATTAAATTCTTTTCATCGGCTTGGAAAGCCAAACCAAACCCCGAGCCACTTTCAGTAAAGCTTTCCAAGAGGAGAATTGATTATCCATCAGCAGGGAAGAGATGCAACTTCATTAAGGATGGGTGAATGGCTGCAGTTCCTGCCTGCAGGTGCCCACGTCAGGAGCAGGGGTTTGGGTCAGCCAGGTCTCCTGGAGGGAGCAGAGACAGCTGAGCAAACACGGTCTCTTCATCGTGTCAGATCAGGCTAAAATAAACCATGAGGTCATGCTGGCATCACCGTGGCACCCTGAGATAATTAAACCAACCCTGGGTCCCCCCGCAGCCCCCAGCCCCAGCTTTGCTTACAGGTGTGTTGTTATTGAGCAGCTGGGGTAACAAATCCCTGCCAGTGCCAAGTATGAAACAGCTCAGGGCCCGTCCAAAACTAACACAGCCCAGCCTGGAGATGGAGCCCAGGGGGTGCAGTTCTCCCTCCTGGAGATGAAAACAAATCGTAAAGGTTAAAAGGCAGGGATTGGGGCTGTTGCTGTCTGCAAACTGAGGAATCTCTGTGCCTCTTCCCAGGAGGAAAGGAGTTAATAGGTAGCCAAGGTGAAGGTTTAAAAATAGAGCTTTTTGCATAGTTATTTGGTGATGTCTCTGGCACTTCTGCTGCCACAAATCCCAGTGTGTTCCCAGCAGGTTTTTAATGCTGGGTGTTTGCAGGGGTTTTTTATGATGGGTTGGTGAATAGGGAAAATGGGCTTTGGAAGGAATTACTTTGGGGCACTGGAAACCAGGTAACAGACTGTGTTGGGTCCTCAGTCACGCTGGCACAGCCCCAATGGCATTAACAAGGTGGGTTTGAAACTGGGAGGACACTTCATGGAGCCCAAGGTGTGTGTGAAGTGATGGGTGTCCCAAGGAGCTGTTGCTGCCACGGGATCCCTGGAAGTGCTCAAGGACAGGCTGGATGGGGCTTGGAACAACCTGGGATAGGGAGGTGTCCCAGAGTGGAAGGGAATGAGCTTTAATGTCCCCTCCTGTTGGAACCCTGGAGGCTGAGAATTTCAGGCTTTCTGTGCTGACAGGCACCAACCCTCAGGCAAGCACCACATCTGACCTGAGGCCATGGAACAGGCTTCTGAAATTGAGTGACAGCACTGGGGATGTGGGTGTGGAGTTTGAATGGAATTGTGTGATCTCACAGGGTGAAAAACAAAGGTTTTAAGGTTTTAGTATATAGTGATACATATGGGGCAATATGGACAATTTAGGGCACTGTCCAAGTCCTTCTTCACCTTCTTCTTCTTGGTTTTGGGTGTTTTTTCTAATTGGGTGAAAAGGTCCACGCTGTGGGCCTTGGGTGGTCATTATTGGGTCAAAAGTGTAAATAACATAGGTGTCATCTCGTTATTGGGTGATTATCACTTAAATAACCTTGGAAAGAGTTAGAGGCACTCCATTTTCTACCTTTTTAGCTAGAACTCACAACTCAAGGGAATGTAAATAGATAAGAATTAATAAACACTGAGTCTGAACATTAAAACTGTGTCCCGTGCATCAATCCTGGCTCTAACACGAAGAAAAGAAGATAAGAGACCCACAGCCTCCAACCCAGATCATTCTATGATTCTGTGATTCCCTTCTTGCATGAGGTTGGTGTCCTTATTGCCCCCCTCCTGAGGGCCTCAGTGCAAGAGTGATTGGGTGCTTGTCCCATCAGACAGGATGTGAGCACTGATGGCCTCCAAAATCTGCCCACAGAGAGCCTCTGCAGCCAAGTTTTCCTGTTGCTCTGAAATTGGGGTTTCTGCTGAAATGAGCCATTCCTGAGCCGACAGCGATCCCTGGGCGTGGAGCAGAGGCTGTGGCTGACAGTAAATGGGAAAGCTGACACTGAAACTCCATTTGTTCACTTCCATCAATACAGGTATCCCTATCCCAGAAATGGACTTCACAGCCCCTGCTGTGGCAGCATTGCCTGTCTTCACCAGTTTGGGTAAGTGTCTCACAACAACGTGTTTTCTGATATGTACAAAGCTCCTGCAAGGCCCTCAATATTTTGCTTTCAAGAAACCTTTCCCTTGTGATTTTTAAGACACTGAAGGATTGCTGTGCATTTCTTTCATATTTTTTCCATTTATTTTGAGCACATCTTTGAGATGCTGGTAAAAGGTGTGCTGGGGAAATGCAGGGGATATCTGCTGATAGTGGGCCATGAGGGCTCACCAATGACATCACACATGACATCATCGGGGATATCTGCTGATAATGGGCCATGAAGGCTCACCAATGACATCACACATTACATCATCAGGGATATCTGCTGATAGTGGGCCATGAAGGCTCACCAATGACATCACACATGACATCATCAGGGATATCTGCTGATAATGGGCCATGAGGGCTCACCAATGACATCACACATGACATCGTCCCATTGGGAGATGCTCCACCCAGTGTGGGCAGAGCCAACCGTTCCTACCTGGATAAAAACTGTGACTCAGAAACCCCGGGGATCCGGGTTTTCCCACTAGAGGAAGACCAGACCCATCTCACTGCCACTGGACCATTTCTACAGGACCATCTCTGCTCCACCTCTGTTACTCTAGGAGGATTTATTTGGACTGCTTCCAACACCCTGACCAACAGGGTGTCAGGTTGTATCCCTGACCCTGTCAGGATTTTTACCAGGACTTTTGTTTGCTTGCTTGTTTGTGTTTTTTTTGTACTACCACGTTTGTATTCCTTTTTCTTTATATTCCTAGTAAAGAACTGTTACTCCTATTCCCATATCTTTGCCTGAAAGCCCCTAATTGCAAAATTACAATAATTTGGAGGGAAGGGGGTTTACATTCTCCATTCCAAGGGAAGCTCTAGCTTTCCCTGGCAGACAACTGTCTTTCCAAACCAAGACATGGGGTCTGCTCTGCAAGGCTGGATTTATTATTGGCCACTGGCCTCTGCTGTTGATTCCTGCTCTGATCCTGCAGGATAACTCTCTCCTAGGCTTCTCTCCGAGGGAACATGCATTCCTTCCTTATCTCCCACCAGCATGAGTTATGCTCTCAGAAATTAGTCCTTATTTATTAGCACAGCACAGCCAAAAGCCATCTCCAGGACTGCATGTGCAAAAATTCCACCTCCCTCTTCTAACTCCCCTGGAGAGATTCATTAGGAGTAACCTCACCTTTCAGGGATCAGGCGCTTCTCCAAGGATGTTGACTTCCATCATGTTTGGAGACAGTGTCCCAAAGAGGTTAATGGATTCAGTTCATCTGGTTTTACTTAATGTAGCACCAGAACTGCATCTGGAGAACTGTGAAATAAACACAAGGGCCTTTAAATCTCCTTAAAACTGTAAACTGAGGCAGAAAAACCAGGATTTTATGTGGGGGTAATTTCGCCTTCTTCCAAATTCAAAACAATCAGGAGAAATTTATAATCTGGTTCTGCTTTTGGTGCTTCCTAAGGAAAGGAGAGGAGCGTGAAGCCTGACTGCAGCCCCACAGCAAAGCATCTGCCACATCCCCACCCCAGAACAAGGATGTGGAGTTAAAGAAAACCCATGGCAGACCCAGCTGGACAAAGGACAAGTTTGGAGTTGGCTGAAAGTGGGAGGAAGGCTCTGAGGCGCTGATGCCCAGAGGTAAAGAATTACAAAGGCGACGGGAGGGACCGCAGTCAGCAGGGAAAGGCACCGCGGGGGATCGGGGGATCGGATCGGATGGATGGCGGTATCAAATAGCCTGAGAGGAGAAATGCAACATCAGCAGCTGCCAGACCCCGGGGTATCACCAGGAAAAGCAGCAGCAATGCAGGGGTGGTTCCAGTGCAGTTAATAAAACCTGTTTGTTGCTGCAAACCAGTGGAGCTCCAATGTTGCAGAGCTGCATCTGAGCTGAAGCGGTCAGGAAATCAGTCCCAGGGCAGGGATGCAGCAGGGCTTGTCTTCTTCTGGTGCACTCCTACATCCCTGTGACCCTGATTTGGGGGAAATCGCTCTTGATTTGTGTATCCAAGAGGAAGGAAGTGGTCTCTTGAGACAGGGTCAGAGCCTGGATTCAGCCCAGCTCAAGGTGTTTGCGAACCACTCCGGGAATGTGATAAGTCCCTGGTTTTATTCCTTGCTGACAGTTTTCTGAAATGCTTGCAGGTGTGTAGGGCTGGATGGGTTTCTGTGCCCGTGGCTTCTGCTGCAATTCATGGAGATTTGTCCAGGATATGGAATATCAGGGTTTCACTGCAAGTTTGCTTTGCTGGAGAGAGGAGAGAACTGAGGGCAGGAATGTTTTCTTAAACCAGTCAACAAGCAATTGGGAAAAAAAAAGGAAAAAACAAAGCAAAAACCAATCTCTAAGCTGCCAACAACTGGAAAATTCAGATTATCACAGTGGTTTTTCACAGACAAGACATTTTTTCATTGCCGTGCAAAGAAACACGGGCAAGACATCAAGTTACACGACAGAAATATCATGCAATGGATAATTGACATAGGAAGTGGGATGGTTTTGATAAAACAAGCCCACAAAAATGATTTTCTGGACATACAATTCACAAGGAAACTCTTTGAGGAGTTTTTTGAAGGAATGTGGCTATTGTTTTTCCCTGTCTTCTTTTTGCTTGTTCCATTATTGAACAAATGCAGGAGGAGATTCAGCATCCCCTTTGCTCAGGAATGCTGTCATTGCCTGCACCCCAGGAGTTTTTCCCAAAAAACCATCTGGTAGGAGGCTGGGTGGGGTGGTAATAATGGAAATCACCTCCTCTGTGGTGAGAAATTGTTCTGCACGTGTGCTGTGTCTTGTCAGACAAAAAATCCAAGTTCCCTGTTTTGTTGCTGAGAGGTAAAATGATAACTGGATACAACTTTGGGGATGCTTTTGGTCATGTCTGTGTTTTCAGGGGATGCTGGACTGAAAAACTGGGAGACCTTGATGTGCTTCTCGTCCTGTCTGTTATGGTGTGGAAAGAAACAGACACACTTTGTCTCCTCTCATCTCCATTTTGTGATTTTTGGGGGATTTTTTTTCCAAAACCATGTTCCATCAGTCTGCCTGCGTGTTTGGAACCACGTGAGGAAACAGGGATCACACCCAGGGTTACACTGATCCCAGCAGTCCCATTTTTGTGGTGCATTATGCTGCCAGTTTTCTTCACCCATTTTGAAATCAAATGGTTCGTGAAGACCTAAATTAATTTGAAGTGGGAACGTTAAGTATCATTAAAAGTGATTAATCTCTTGCTGCTGCCAATCCCACAACCATTTTTGGAATCCTCTGGCTGGATTTGTGGATTGAATCCTTGAGCTTTTTGCAGCCCGGAATCGAGTGAACAAGACTGTTTGTGTTCAATTTTCCTCATTGGCTTTGTTGTTGTTGGTTTAGGGCAGGAGGAAATTCAAGTATGAAATTAGGGGGCAAGGTAAATCTGGATGGGATTTGTGCTGCAGTTTAGTTGGATGTGTGATGTTACATAGAAGTAAACTCTCAGAGTACCTTTATCTCAAAGTTTACAAATACAAATAAGCCCTACACAAAACTTAGTGCATGATGAAAGATACAAATATACACACGGAGAGTGTTTATTTGAACGTGCTCTGGGTTGCTCTGTTTGTATTCAGAAGTGGCTGTTTCATTGTAGGAGGTCCAAAAAGTTAATTCACCAGAAGAAATGGAGTTTTGGAAACAGCAGGAAAAGGACTGAAGCTATTTGGGGATCTGGTTTTCAGTTTCTTTATTCATTTTTGGAAAAAGTTTGTTCTGGCTTGAGCCAAACCAAGCTTTTTCTGAGCTCTTCATTTACCCAGCTCTGATGCACAACCACATACCAAGCCAAGCTCAGTAAATTTCTCAGACTTTCCTTTTTTTCCAGAGCTCTTTTCCTCCCCACAGACCTCCCCAAGTGCCTGCACTGCAGGCCCAAGCCATGCAGAGGATTCCCTGGGTTTGGGAATGGTGAGTTGGACTTGCCTGACCCCGTTGGAAACACTTTCCCTTTGCCTAGAGCTCTGTGTGAAAGCACAGGCCTTGCAGCTCGTGCTGAGCTCTCACAGATGGGCTGCAGTGCAATCCAGCACAACTGCAGGCAGGGAATGGTTGTCGTGGTAGGGGAGGGTTTAGAAACTGCAGCAGGCTGGGCAGGGTGAGGTGGTGTTGAGCATCAAATTGGGATAATCGTGCTGAAGGATAATCAGAGAATCCCAAAATGGTTTAGGTTGGAAGGGACCTTAAAGCTCATCTCGTTCCGGCTCCTGCTGTAACACCCTCAGTCATCCCAGGTTGCTCCAAGCCCTGTCCAACCTGGCATTGAACAATTCCAGGGGTGAGAAGGCCACAGCCTCTCAGGACAACATCTGCCGGGGCCTCACAGGGAAGAATTTCTTCCTAATCTCTAATTTAAACCTCCCCTCTTTCATTTTAATGCCATTCCTTCTTGTCCTGTCACTATAGGCCTTGTAATGAAAATTATCATTACTAAAAGATGTGCTGGTGAGGATCTGAATGTCTTCATATGGGGAGGATGGAGTGCCTGGAGCCCCAGTGTCACTGCCACTCACACTGAGCTGTGCTCCCAGTCCAACCCAGCAGCCACCAGGTGCCAAAGTGCACCCCTGTGGAGGCAAATCCTGGGGTGTTTGCACCCCAGGAGTCTGGGCTCACTGTGCCTGCAGCCTCTCCCTTCCCTGTCCAGGCATTTTACCCATGTGCAATATTCTCCATTTCTCTTCCTCTCACTGCCCCCTGCACCCCGCCCTGCCTTCCCTACCTATTTTAAAGCCTATTCCCACAGCTCTAGGCTGCCTGTGGAGGAAATTCCCAGGGAATTACTCTCCTTGCTACCTTCCTGAGGAGCAAAAGCTTTTTCCCCCTCCAAAGCTTTTCATGCCTTGAGAAGTGTCAGGATTTAAGAGCAGCTCCTGCAGCTTTGAGAGGCACTTCTGCTTTTATTTCTTCAGCATCGTGGGCTGTTTTGTCCTGAGGTGTTGGGGACCAGGAGAGTGTGTGTGACATGATGAGAGAGCTGTGGAGCAGAGGTTATAATCTGTGTGGTTATTTGTGGGTTACAGACCTACAGTTGAAAGGGAGAGCGAGGGCCAGGTGCCAAGGAGTTGTGTCATGGAAGAGCCAAGAGTTGGGCTCACAGAGCCTTTCCACTGCTGGTGACTCACTCACTGACATCTTTGGCCACTTCCTGGCCTGGAAGGGGCAAAGGGAAAAGCTCTGGAGCTGCTCCTTGCAATACTCCCTGCTCTGCTGTCCTGGGTTACACTGTGAGCTGTGCCCACAGTCTGTACTCCATCCCCATCCCCAGGAGCTGCTGGAACCAGCTGGGGCAGTGTTTCCCTTCTCTCCTGTCCATGGCCCAGCAATGCCATGCCCATGGCTCATGGGGAACTCCCTGCGGGAGCTGTCTCTGGTTCATGGGCCAGCAAGGAGCCACTGCAGGGCTCAGAGAATGAGATCAGCCCAGGGGGAGATGCTCCGCCCAGGGGGAGGAGCCAAGCATTCCCACCTGGAGAGAATCTGGGATTTGGGACAGCACAGGGAGCCCTGACCCACTGGACTCCCAGAGGACAAGAGCTGCCAGACCTTTCTACAGGATCAGTGCTTGGACAAGAGCATTTCATCTGGGCTGCTGCCACCACCCTGACTGACAGGGTGTCAGGTTGTGTTCTGACTCTGTCAGTGCTCTTTTGTACTAGTGCATCTATTTTATTTTACTTTTTTTTTTTGTTTCTCTTTTGCTCCTATTAAATTGTATTTCTGACTTGGAGTCTCTCACTGGTTTTGCTTTCAGACCAGCGCACCTGGGCACAGGGCTGCAGGAGAGAGCTGTCACAGAGGATGTCTGGTGTGTCGCCTGCTGGGAGCAGCTGTGGTCAATATTCAGATTTTTAGGCACTGCATCGCTCATAGGAATAACTTGGAGTTGCATCTAGGACAGCATGAAAGGTCCATGTCTCATTATTCCTGAGAAACTGTGGAAAAGATGTTTCAAAACCCTTTACGCAGTCAGAGAAATCTAACAATCTCCCAGTAATTCCTCATTTAAGTCTAACAGATGTGTCTTTCCTATCTGTTTCCTAAGGACAATTCTCTGTATTCTCTTTTTTTTCATCTGTTGTATTTGCTGTTCTGTGTCTCAGTAGGGAAAATATTGAATATGGCATTTAGGAATTGGCTTTTAACTCTCAGCACTGCTCACTGCCTGTGCAGAAGGAGGAGCTGTCTCAGCTCTGTGTGTTCCAGCAGAATGGAGATGACACCATCTGAAAAGGATAAATGCTGCTTGCCTGTGCAAAGTGGAGGGAGAGGGTTTTTTTTGTGGTGGGGTGGGGTTGTGGGGTTTGGGGTTTTTTGGTGGATCGTGGGGTTTTTTTGAGTTTTTTTATTGGTTTGGTTTTTGGTGGGTTTTTTTTGGGGGGGGTTGGGTTTTTTTGTTTTGTTTTGTTTTTTGGGGTGGTGGTTTGTTGTGGGTTTTTTGTATGTTTTGTTTTGTTTTTTTGTAGTTTGGTTGAGGTTTCGTTGGGGTTTTTTTTTAATGCTGTGGTGCTCAGTGTGATGCCTGAGACTGCCCCTTCCACCCTGCACCTCCTCTGCCTCTGGCACCTGCCGTGTGTGTATTTTAGAAGGGAATGAAGTTGGAAGTATTTTCTGTCACGCCTCTAAAATAGACTTGAAATCTCCACTTAGGTTTAGACTTCTCAAATTTGGGAATAAGGACTTGAAGGAATCGGAACTACAGCTCTTGGGTTTGGTAGGAAATCACAGTTTTCTTGTTTTTCAACAGCAGATGTGCTTTGAGGTTTGGTTTGCTGAAGGGAAAGTATTTTCCATTTTTAAAACATCTTTGTGCTTTCTTTTCCACATAGAGGAAATCAGGAGAAAAGCAGGAGGAAAAAACAGTTTAAACTTGTGGGCAGGACTATTTCTGTAGGGGAGAAAAAAACCCACAGGCTTGTGACCAAAGGGAGAATTCCCTTCAGAAACCTCCACCGTGGCAGTGGTGCCACTTTCTCCAGGTGGCAGTTCCTGTGTCATCTCTGTGATCTTTTCTTTGCCAACATCTGGTCCACAGCCTCTGGAGTCACCAGGAGTTTTGCCCTTCATTTCCCAGGCTTTCAGATAATGTTTTGTACTCATGCAAACGAACACGAGCATTAAATATCCTGTTAAGTCTGCTCGGCTTTTTCCATCAAACATGTCATTTAAATAACCTAATTAAATGAAGTCCTTTCATTTTAGATGATGTTTAGATGATGCATATAATTGCCCTGAGAGTGCAGCCATCCAGCTGGCAGGGAGGTTGTAAAAGATGTAAAACATTTTAATAAAAACAAGACCCTCCTCGGGTTTGGACTCTGTGAAGGGATGGAAGGGCCACGCATTGCAAGGGGTTTGAAAACAGCCCCAGGCACCAGGGAGCTGTCGGGGCTGACTGCAGAAATCTGCTGACCTTTCCTGTCTTGAATGTTACCTCGAGTTCATGGGATGTTCATGCAGTCATAGAATATCCTGAGTTGGGAAGGACCACAGGGATCACCCAGCCCAGCTCCTGGCCCTGCACAGGCACCCCAACAATCCCACCCTGTCCCTGAGAGCATTGTCCAAACACTCCTGCAGCTGTGGCAGCCTCGGGGCCGTGCCCATTCCCTGGGGAGCCTGGGCAGTGCCCAGCACCCTCTGGGGGAAGAACCTTTTCCTGAAATCCAGCCTCATCCTCTCCTGATTCCTGAATGTTAAAGGATTTGACCTCTTGCTTGGCACCTCAGTGCAGCATAGCAGGATGTGTCCTGCTGCTTTTACATCTTGTGCCTAAAGAATGGTGACCCCTGGGGTCCTCCTTGCACAGTCACCTTGGAAAAGAGCCCTTTTGGAATGCAGGAGGTGGCTGGTGCTTTTCCTGCCCCGAGGGAGACAGGCAAGAGCTCCTGGTGCCTTAAGTCTGAGCTTTCATGTATTTCAGGTTCTGTGCTGCCCAGGGTGCAGCTCTGAGCTCACAGTCAGGGTCACTCAGCTCTCTGCACACAGCAGGGACACAAAACAAATCCTTGTCCTGCTGCACACCAAGAACAACTGTTACAAGTTTTCAGGCCCAAAAGTACGAACAAGGGTGGGCTGAAGAGAGAAAACAAGAAGGATGGGATTTCATTATCTGAAGCTGTAATTGGACAATTAAACCCCAATACGCAAATGGACCAAAATTTACAAGAGTGTGATGTTGGAACCCTTGGCACTGAGAATTTCAGGCTTTCTGCGCTGACAGGCACTGACCCCCAGGCAAACACTGCACTGACCTGAGGCTGTGGAACAGCTCCCAAAATTGAGTGACAGCACTGGGGTTGTGGGGGTGGAGTTTGAATAGAAGTGTGTAACATCACATAGTGGAAAACTTGAGAGTTTAAGGTTTTAGGATATAGTAATATATATAAAGCAAGATGGAGGATTTAAGGCATAGGTTAAGTTCTTCTTTTTCATCTTCTTCTTCATAGGTCTGGGTGGTATTTTGTAATGGGATAGAAAAATCAGCATTGTGGGCCATGGGTGGTTGGCTATTGGGTTAAAAGTAAAAATAATATAGGTGTCATTTCATAATTGGACAATTTGTGCTTAAAAGGCCTTGTAAAGAGATAGAGAAAAAGCCATTTTCTACTCTGTTAGCTAGAACCCACAACTTGTAAGACTGTACTATAGATAAGAATTAATAAACATCTGAGTCCGAACATGAAATACCATCCCTCGAGCAATTAATCCTGGCTCTAACAGAAGAAAAGAAGATAAAAAACCCCATAGTGTGAGACCTTGTGACCAGCCATCCATTTTGTGGCCATTTAGGGTCTATTTTGTGACCATTTGGGGTCCATTTTGTGACCATTTTGTGACCATCTTGGGTGTAGCCCTGGCCAGGCTCTTGTCCTGCCCAAGGTATACCCTTAAAGGCCTTTCAATAAATATCTGCTTTTTTCTCTAGCTCTGTCCAGTCTCTGTTCCAGCTCAAGGCATCACTGCTCGCCATGCCCTGCAGCCTGGGGATGGCTCCTGGCTCTTTCCCTCTGGAACATCCATCTGTTCCAGAGCGCCATGAGCAGAGCGCCACGAGCAGAGCACCATGAGCAGAGCGCCATGACTCCCCCTGCAGCGAGGCAGGAGTGGCTTTGGGCAGGGGCCAGCTCCGTGTGTGTAACATTTCCATGAACTCAGGGAGCCGAGCTGCCAGGCTGGGGGCCCAGCATGGTGCTCGTCCATCACGGGTGTCACAGCCGGCCGGGACCCCGGCGGGCAGCTCCCACCTGCTCCACAGTGGCAATGCCTTCCCATGACGTGATGGCCCCAGGGACGGCATCACCCGACCCTGAGCTGTTCCTGAGCTCATCCCGGGGCTGTGCTGAGGATGCTCTGAGTAATGCCTGCTGCTGCCAGCTTGTCTGCTCGGCCCCACGCTCACGGGCACCTGCTGCCCTTCCCTGCGCCCTGCCTGCCTGGAAGGTGACACATCCCTGGCTTGCTTGGGTTGGCTGGAGTTTCTCCTCCTAGAGCACACATCTGCTCAGCAGGGACTCGCTTTTCCAGGACCCTCTTTCCTGCACTGTAATCCTGTCCCAGTTGGAGCTGGAATCCTCGGAGCCTCACTGTGCTGACACGTCCATTCTCACCACAACAGAGCAAACCCTGCTTTGTTGGGGGTTTTTAATCCTGCTGCAAGCTAGAGCGTGCTCAGTGTTTCACTGTTCCAAAGGGTTTGGGCCACGTCAGGTCCTGCAGGGACAGCTCTGCACACCGAGGGCTTTGGAGAGTGACACCAGGGGTTCCTTCTCCAGCTGAAATAAGCAAGATCCCACTCAGAAGAATTTCTTCCTGATATTCAACCTAAATTTTCCCTCTTTCAGTTTGAGCTCATTACTCCTTGTCCTACTCATCAAACACTGAAATATTGGCAGAAAAATCTTGTCTATTCCAGCCAATTTAGAGCAACACTTGGTACTAAAACACACACAACCAGTTTCTTCATAAAAGAATTTTATTTCTTCATGCTTAAGACCATGCTTCCATGAAAAATCATCTCCCACCTCGCATGGGATTCCCCTTTCCTGCTCCCTCCCAGGATCAGCAGTGCCCACCAAGGATTGCTCCACGTGTGGACCTTGACCTTGTCTGCTCAAGCAATGTCTGAACCTCCCCAGCGCACAGACCTCAGGAAAACAATCCCAGCACAAGCTCTCCGTGCTGTCACTTCCCCTTGCAGATCACGGGGGTGATGTTGCCTTGGTGGTTTTTAGCCACACTGTGGTCTGGGGCACCTGGAGAACTCTGGGATTTCTCCATCCACAGAATCCCGCTGGAGCCCTCCAGGAAAGGACAGCCAAGGCAATGCTGATGCTTCCCCGCTGCCTCTTTGCAGCCTGAGTTGTTTTATTTTTCCTCTTGCCCCCTCTCTGCTGCAGCACAAAAGGACATTCTTGTACCCAAGTATTTTTTTTCTGCATATTTGCAGCATGAGCAAAGCAGGAGGGGTGAGGGCAAGGAAGGGGATTGAAAGGTTTGGGGGAAAAAAAAATCTCACACAGGGCTTGGTTTACAAGGGACAGCTGAGTGTATAAACCCTGTCTCCAAAGAGGGTTGTTAGGAGCTTTTCTGGCAGTGTTTCCCCTCCTGCCCCCAACTTCTGGCTGAGCTGCTCAGAGGGAAAACAAGGAATGAGAAGGAGGGGGAGTGTTTTTGAATGTTCCAAAAGTCAGAGCTGAAAAAGCCCCCTCTGTAAGACCCAGAGAGGCTCCTGGAGCTGAGCAAACAAATCTGGGCCAGTGGCTGGGGTGGGTCAAGTGCTGCAAGTGGGGTCGATGGCTTGTGCATCCCAGACACCGTTATTTGATAGTGGAAATGACCCCAAGGAGGGACAAGCATCCCTGTCACACAATGAACTGCTGGGAGAGGGATCCCAAAGCATCCCAGGCACAGAGGGCTCTGTAAATTCCCTGGGGATCCCCATCCCCAACACTTCTGTTGGGGGCTGATTTCCCTTTGATGGCTCAGGACACAGCTGGGTGCCAAGGTAAGATCCCTTTCCTGACAGATCCCTGGTAACCCTGTTGTTGCAGTAGGACATAAAATAAAGACAGTTTTAATCCAGTTTTGACAAAGAGAACATCAGAAGGCTTTAATTACAATCTTTTTGCTTCTTGCATAGCATGCTTTGCTAAAAAATGTATTCATTGGTCAATAGGACTGACACCTCTTTCTATTAGTTAAGTAATAAGAAACAACAGCTGAAGAAGATTGTTATGAGAAAAAAAACCACTGCCCACTTAGAAATATTTTTTAAAAAGAGAAAGTTGTTTTAAGAAAAGAAAACTGTTGAAAGTTTTCCCTTAAAAAAGGAGCTAGCAATAGTTAGCAAACTGAAATTCTCTCAGGCTCAGAAATATCAAGCCCACACCCTGTCTTCTCTCCTCTTCTCCATGCACTTTCCTTATCTGCATTGTAACTAAGACTCTTGATATTTCAATTACTGGGATCATGGCACCCAAATCAGGAGGCTCCAGTCTGCAGACACAGAATTGAAAATGCAGTTTCTGGGATGCAGAAGGCTTTTGTTTTCTACAAGGCCTGTTCATAAAACCAAGTGATGCCAGTTTGTCTCCCACCAATAGCAGATTATTTCTCATCCTTGGGCTATGGGAAGCAAAAAGCCAGGTGCTTGCACAGGGCTTTTCTTCTGGAATTGATATGATCTCTGGATCTCAGCAAGTCTGTCAGCCTCATGGTAAAATTCATTTTCAAACCTGTAGTCCCAGTGTTTGATTTGGGGATAGTGCTGGGCAGCGGGGAGGATTGCAGGAGGGTCTGGATGCTGCCCACCACTCCCACTAAATGTCTTTTAAACTGTCATTAATTGATTTTAATTAATTAATTATTTTTGATTAATTAATCTGATTTTTTTGTTGCCGTTAGGTGTCACACTGTAACGTGTTTTCATCCTGTCCAATGCAAGGCTAATAAAACACAGCTCCTAAATCCACATTTCATTGGCATCTGCTGTGGGTGCACCCACAGGTACGAGCACAGCACCTCAGCTGAGACAAGTGCTTATTAGGAACAGGTTTGTTGGGAATTCCCAGCCCTGTCCACATGGATCCCTCGTTAAACACCACGGGCTGGAGGGAGGGATTGCTGCCTCGGGCTCTCTGCGAGATCTCTCAGCACCACACGCAATAAATATGGTTTTAATAAGCACTCATTAATGAGTGGACAATAACAGCTTTATTAAGCTTAAATTAAAGGCATGCTTGGGAACCCTCAGCTGAGATTGTATGGTGTAATGGAATATACTGGAATTTGGCGTTTTTAAGGCTCCTTGCAAGCCAGTGGGGGTGGGGGGAAGGTGCATTCCCTGAAGCCTGCTGCTGCCCTGGGATCTGCTGCTCTGGAGCTCAATCCAGTGCTGGAGCACCCTTGGGAGGAGGGATGCAGTGGAAGCACAGCGAGGTGCAGGGTGAGAAACCTGCCTGAGGTGTCTGCAGTGCTGCTTGCAACAGGAGCTTGGGAAGAGGGAGAGGTTTCAGCCCTGCTGCCATCTCCAGGGAGTGGAACAGTTCCCCTCTGCTCCCTGCAGCATCCCGAGAAGGGAGATTCCTTCCTGCAAAGCAGGGTCCCGGGCTGGGTGTGTCTGCATGGGTGGGCACTGCAGGAACTCAGCCTTTTCCACCCTGCTCCAGCTCCTCGTGGGAGCTGCAGCTCCTGCAGTGCTCCCATCAACCAATAAACCCCACAGCACCTGATTTGTCTGCAGCTGCTTCACCCCTGCCTCCCCAATCTCGGGGTGGATCCCATGCCCAGGCTGGGTGTCTGTGGAGCTGGGTTGGCAGGCTGGGATCAGCTGCCTCTCATGCTGTCCTTGCATTTATGGAGCAGTGAGTTTGGAAAACAATCCAGGGGCCAGGCGTTGCTTTGGGACCCAGGCGAGCAGGCAGGAGCGAGGGATGCCAAAAGGGAATCCCACTCTTTACCAGATGATGATAAAACCATGGTAAAATAACAATAACACCTAGGCACAAATATCCAAAGTACAGTAAGCACAGGGGTTTGGCTGGAAAAATCTCAGTTCAACCTACAACAAACTCCCAAGCCATTTGAAAAGCAATTCACTGGATCCTGTCCCACTGCAGTTTAACCATCCCTGCATCCTCCCAGGCACCCTGTGACTGCTCAGCTCTGCTATTTGCTTTCTTAGGTGCCTTACTTTCCATTTTGTGCCTTCCTGGGACAACTTGCTCTTGCAAACTGGTTTTCAGGCCTGTCACCATCAGCTCCAGTTGTCCCCAGGAATATCCAGCCCACAATTGCACCTCCCTGGCTGTACAGAGTGTTTGGGTTGTGTCTCCAAGGCTGTTGCAGAGCTGAATTTGGAGACAGGCCAGTGCAGGTGAACTCAGACCTTTCCTGAATCCAGGCTGTGCCCAGGATCCCTTTGCAGAAAGGCAGGCCAGGATTGCTGCCAGAGCCCTTGGGGTAACCTGGGAAATGACTCGACCTTGGTCTGAATCAGACCTTCCCCAGAGCACAGGACTTGCATCAGCTCTGTTCCCTTAAATCCACTCATTGTGTCCCTCTGACCTGGACTCCCTGAACTCCCTCTGCTCCTCTCCTGCTGCCTCCTGATCCTTCCCATCCCAGCTGGATCCCTGGCCAGCCCTTGCTGCCCTCTTCCATCTGCATTTTGTTGCTTCATTTGCTCTCCTGCTATTTTTTTTTCCATTTTCTTTTGAGAATTCACATCATTCCCAGTTCCCTCTGCTTACTATAATTGGATGGCTGTGTCTCCAGTGTTTCAAATACAAACTGTACTTGGGAATAGGATTGCTAAGCTGAGCTGAGCCAGCCCAACATGTGTCACACACACGTGTCCACACTCAGGTCTGACTCTGCCAGCTCAGAGGACACTTTGAGATCAGTGATGATGCTGTGAGATGAGATTTGGGCAGTGAGGGGGCTCTGTGTGTTCCTTCTGACATCTGTCAGGACAAAATGAACCGCATTCCTTCCTGAATTTGTCAGCTCCTTGCCAGGGATGAACAGGATCCAGCAGTAAGGATTTGTTGAACTGGTTCCCTGAATATTCCACTTTATGGAGAAATTGGTTGTGTGTGTTTGTGTTGCTCTGAATTGGCTGGAATAGACAAGATTTTTCTGCACAATATTTCAGAGTTTGATTGGTAGGACAAGGAGTAATGAGTTCAAATTGAAAGAGGGAAAAATTAAGTTAAATATCAGGAAGAAATTCTCCCCTGTGAGGGTGGTAAATCACTGGCACAGGCTGCCCACAGAAGCTGTGGCTGCCCCATCCTTGGAAGTGTTCAGGTTGGACAGGGCCTGGAGCAGCCTGGCCTGGTGGAAGGTGTTTATTTCCATGGGTTCCTTGCTTTAAATTGGGATGTTTTCCTGGGCTACTCTAAAACGTGGTGGATCTCTATGAGCTTTTTGACCTTTTCAGTACCAGCTAAAATGTGAGTGTTGAATCCAGCACGATCTGCTTCTTCTTGTGGACTTCCCTGCACTCACAACAGACAAAAGGCACTTTACTTTTTCTTGTTACCCAACAAGAAAAACAACCTCCCACCTCTGCATTTTACAAGTTTCTTACTCTGGACATGATGAATATTTGGCTCCAGGAGAAAAGCCTGGGTAGGGAATGACATCCCCAAACAGCTTTGCCATGTAGACACGACATTAGACTGAGCTTTGGAGCCATCCACAAAAGCAAGGTGATAACAAAATCAATTTTATTTATAAAACCATCCTGATGGCTGGGGCTTTCCCCCCTCTGATGTGCTCTGGATCAATGGGAGTTTAGTGAGGCTCTGAAGTAGCAGCTGGAGGCTTCAAAGACATCAAAGCCCCTGCCAGGGTGCTGTGCAAATACCACAGAATCCTTCTCCCTGCTCTGAAGAGGGAGCAGGTAGGAGAAAAGATTTACAGCCACTTCCTTGTTCCACCCTGAGCCTGGAAACCCTGCTGTGGTGTCAGGAGGTGACTGGGTCTGCACCAAGAGTTGCTGCTTGTTCAAAGGGTGCCAGGGCAGGGGCTGGCTGTGTGACAAAGTCCTACAGTGTGAGAACACTCCCTGAGTTTCACCTCAGGTGAGATCTCCATTGCCCCAGGCACCAGAATGATGGGAAGGAGGATGTCTGGTTCTTGAGTGGCTCTTTGAGAGCATTCTTGTGCCTTTAGGGCCATGCTTACTGCAGGAAGAGCTGCTCCAGCTTTCTGCATTTCCTGGGAATTGGTTAGCACAGCTGTCAGCAGGATTTCATCCCTAGCTTAGAAAGGGCAGGGCATGTCCGAGGGTTTCCTGGCACAGCGGGGTTAACTGAGTAAGGCTGAGCTGGAGAAGTTACTCAAAGTCCTCCTTTGTGCAGTCACTTCGCCATGAGAGCTTCCAGAAGTGTTTTCTTCAGCATTAATCACTGTTCCTTCCCAATGGTGTTGTGCAAGCCACTGGGTCAGCACATGGGGCAAGGGACACCAGCACCAGGACCTGCATCAATGTGAAATCAGCAACCTCGGCCCCTGCAAACATCCTGGAACAGAATCCAGGCCTGGAGAATAAGGATGCCTGAGCAGAGGATGGAGTCCTCAAATGGTGTAGGAAAAAATCATTTAGGGCCAGGCTGCAGTTTTCTACCTCTCTGATCCCTCTGAGGAAACATCTCCCCAGGGAGCTGGGGTTTAAATCTCTCCTTGGCAGGGAACTTCCTAAAGCAAAACATCCTTGGGAATCGTGGTGGGACTCAAACCTTTGGCTCCAGGGTGTCTCGGGACTGCAGAGCTGATGATTAGATAACTGCAAACCATCCCCGTTTTACAGCTCACGCTGGCTTTGATCAGAAAGGGAATGAAGCACAGCAGGCTCCTGGAGTGGAGCAGAGAAAGGGGGCTGTGATTAAATGAAGCCTCAGACTATTGAAGCTGAAGCACCTGCAGGGTTTGCCTCTGGTTTGGGCAAATCTGACTCCCTCCATGCCTCAGTTTCCCCAGTGCTGTGGCTTTGCCAGTGCCCCCCACCTGCAGAGCTGCTTCCCAGCTCAGGAGGGACCTGGAGCTGCTGAAGGGAGTCCCGAGGAGGCACCAGGGTGATCAGAGGGATGGAGCAGCTCTGCTGGGAGGAAAGGCTGGGAGAGTTGGGATTTTACAGCCTGGAGAAGAGAAGCTCCAGAGTGATCTAATTGTGGCCTTCCAGTGCCTGTAGGAGCCAACAAGGAAGAGAGAGACAATTTACATGGGCCTGGAGTGACAGGACAAGGAGGAATGGCATCAAGCTTACAGAGAGTGGGTTAGAGGGGATATTGGGAAGAAATTCCTCCCTGTGAGGGTGGGGAGGCCCTGGCACAGGGTGCCCAGAGCAGCTGTGGCTGCCCCTGGATCCCTGGTCCAAGGGCAGATTGGACAAGGCTTGGAGCAGCCTGGGACAGTGGAAGGTGTCCCTGCCCATGGCAGGGGTGGAACTGGGTGATCCTTAAGGTCTCTTCCAACACAAACCATTCCAGGATTCTGTGGAAGTGTAACTCGAGCATCTCACCCACACCTTGCTCTGGAGGGAGTCAGCAGGGACTGGGGCACCCTCAGGGCTGCCAGGTGGGGTTTGGAGCTGAGGGGTCTCTTCCAGGTGAAATAGGATGGTCCTGCACGTCCCTGCTCCAGCCCCCAGCTCCAGCACAGCTCCGTGCAAAATCCAGTCACCACCACACCAACGCTCCCCACATTTCTCTTGGGCTGATTTTCCTTTTGGAATAGGGGAAAGAAAGTAAAAATAAAGGACTTTAGTTGCTTTTCTCTCAATACCCCCAGGCCAGTGATCAGAAGTTTCTGTGAGTTTAATCTCAGCTGAAAAATTCCTTCAAATTTCCTTCAAATTTCCTTCAAATTTCCTTCAAATTTCCTTCAAATTTCCTTCAAATTGAGGCTTTTTCTGCTCATGCTGCCCTTGAAATTCATTGACTGAAGGTGTTAGTCTTACCCTTGCAGGTGCTTCTACTGCAGCAGACAAGCCCAGAAAGGGGAAAGAGGGGACAAACAAAAGGAAGAAGAAGGAAAAAAAAAAAAGAATGAAAGAGAAAAATGGGGAAGCTTCTGATGAAGCTTGTCAGGGTGGGAGCGAAATCCCAAAGCACTGCAGCCCCAGCCCCAGCCCCAGCCCGGCCCCTTTGATCTCTCCTGGTGCTGATGTCCTTATCTCCAGGAAAGATATTCTTGTTTCCTGCCTTGTTAAGCACTTGGAAAGTCCATCCCTGTCTGAAGTGGTCTCCAGCCCGTGCTGCTGTGTTTTGCCTGGTTGCTAAGCTTGTCTCATGCATGGTTAATGCCTGATGAGGTCATGGTGCCATTTAGCATTTCATGGCTAATTCAGGATTATTCATTAGAAAAATCAAGAACAAGCAGGTGTATTCATAGCCTGCCTTTATGGAAAAAAAAGAAAAACAACAACCTTGGGAAACGCCATGAATTATTCAGTGGGGACCAAAGGGCTGCCTGAGCTGGGGGAGCATGGGGAGATGGAAATTCCTTTTCAGAGCAGCTAAATCTAAAGCTTTTTAGGCCATTAACCCTGCAAATGTGGGTGGTTGAGTCAGTCTTAGTGAAGAGAGGCTCCTGTCTCCTAAGAGAACAGGAAGGGGGTTCAGAGAAAGGTTTTGTGTTAATTCTGTGGTGGGTTAGTGGAGGTGACAGCAGAGGAGCTGGGGAGCAGGAGGGGGTGCTGTCTCTGGAGGCACAGAGGTCCTGTCCTCCCTCCTTTGCAGGGGACTGAGCTGCTTTTGTCCAATCTGCAGGCAGAAGGTGTGGGATGAACCCAGGAAAGCTTTAAAGAAGCTGTAAATAGTTTTTTGGGGATAAACTGGCCTTGGGACACTCTGGTGCTCTCATGGACACAGCCCTGCTCGAGAACTACACTTGGATCCTTGGCCAGGCAGATGAAAACCACGATCTTGAGTGTCTCTGCTTTTATGGAGATGCCTGAATGCAAAGTGAGAGTGCTGCCTGTCCAGGAAAAATATTCCTTTGTGATGTGTCTAGAGAAGAAAGGGAAGCGTTAACACTTGGTGGGTAATAACAAATAAAGGATTAGTGACCAAAACTTTATTATCATTCACTGCTCAAAGTGGTATTTCTCAATTTTCAGGTTTTGGTCATTTTATTTTCCAATAAAACAAGTCAAACACTTTCAAGGAAATCAGATGCTTTCGGTGAGCTTTTTCCAGTTAAATGAAATCACAATCTTCCCTTGGAAAAATGGTTCAATGGACATTTTCAACCTATCCTAGCAGGGATTTTTGCAGTTCAGCCAGAAGGGAGGAAGTTCTGTAGAACCACAGAGCAAAGCAGAGCTCAGGAACTCCAGAGACTGGAACTCCAACTCTTGCATTTAATGCTGAATTGGGCCAGTGCTGTTTTGTTCTGTAAATCCCAGGGGCAAATCCCAGCCTGGGGAACTGAAGGCTTTGCCACTTTTCTGCAGGGTGGGTTATTCCTGTGGGGTGAAGGGGAGCACAGAAATGCCATGGGGAGCACAGGGAATGGGAATGGAGCAGCAAGGGCCATTTTCCACACTGGAATGTGGGGCTGCAGCTCTCCCCTGCACAGCAGCACGGGCTGAGCTCATCCTCTGCAGCTGCCCGGAGTCATTTGGAGATGACAAGCGTAAAGACTCAGGCTTTATTGATTCTAGAAGCTGGAGATGCTTAAATTTTCCACGCTGATAGCTGGACCTTAGTAGTAGTTGTTGTTGTTGTTGTTTTCACCATTATTTTTTCCTCCTTCTTCAGAAGCAGAGGCTTCAGGAAACCCCTTTGGGGTTTGGGGTCTGGTGCTTGGTCACTCACCTGGAAGGACTCACTGTTTATTTCTTTAATTTATATCATTAGGAAGTTTCATCATGGAATCCCAGGACGGTTTGGGTTGGAAGGGAACTGGAAGATCATCAGGGCAAGGGACTTCCTGCTAAACCAAACTTTACCTTGGGCACTTCCAGGGATGGGGCAGCCACATCTTCTCTGGGCTGCTTTTATTGAAATCTTGAAAACCATTTGCAGGAGGAGAAAGCTTCCCTAAAACAGAAAGGCCTTTAGGGGCAATGTCAAGGAGAGGAGGGAAAAACCATGGATGAAGATCCTGCTCATGTTTGGGTGAGAGGTGCCAGTGCTTCCAGTGGTTTTTCTCCCTGAACAATTCCACTCACCCCGCTCTGAATTTGAAATAAACCTAAAAGCCTATTTGGTGAAATATATTACTTAAATTACTTTTCTCCATGGGCTGGCTTGCAGCTCCCCAGGTCTTGAGGGGGAAATATGTGAAGGAAGGGAGAAGGGGGGTGACTGTGTCTGGATTTTATCTTTGTGCCTCTATTTTACACCCAATTTGTGCAGGGACAGATGCTGAAATAAATGCACAGTAAATGGAAGATCTTTCCAATCCCTTTTTTTTCTTCATGAGTTTGTTTATGTGAACCCAACATATACGTGCTCTCATTAGAGCAAGGTTTAACTTCTCTTTTTCTTTCTGACAAATAATAAATTCACTAAAAAATGTGGTGGAGAAATGACTCACAAATACCAGTCTCATTTGGCAAGTACATTTTAGCCAGAAAGAGGTTTGGGGTTTTGGTTTGTTTTCTTTTTTTTTTTTTTTTTCTTTTTTGATGTAGAAATGTTTTGCTTTGACATTTTTCAAAATAAACCCTTTTGACCTTTCTTTTTGTACGGAGGATTTTCAAGAAGTGACCAAATTAAGAGAATAAAATGTTCTACTAAATTAAAAGAATAAACTACCAAATGAAAAGAATGAATCAAAGTGAAACAGAATGCTGTTTTAAATCAGTGAAAATATTAAGTTGACCCAGTTTTATTTATATTTGGATTTTTTTTCCTGAAAACTCTCCCAAGAGCCAATTACTTTTGACCCAAACTGCAAGTTTCTCCTGCTTTATGTTTTTTTTTCCTTCCTCTGCTTAAAACCACCGAGGTCACAAACCTATTATGTTCAGCAAAAAAGCTCCTCTCAAATTATAGTCATGAACTCTTTGCTTTTGGATTTCTCCAAGGGAAGCCAACTTGCTCACACCTACATGTTTTAACTTCTTTTCTGACTGGGCAAACCCACTTTGAAGACAATAATGGTTAAAAAATGATAGTAATTAAAAATTATTCCTGGTTATAGGTGCTACCTTTAAATTAGTGGAGTTGTGGTTGTTTCCCAAATATTTTGGGTGAGGCTTAGAGCAGCCTGATGGAGTGGAAGGTGTCCCACTCGTGGCAGGGTTGGACTAGAAAGGTCCTCTCTACCCCAAACCCTTGAGGGATTCCAGGATTTTTCTTCCTGGTTCCCAGCTTGCTCCAGGGCTGGTTTGGAGGCTCTTGGAGCATTTCACCCCAAATCTCCAGTGTGGAATTTGGGGCAGGTTTCCTCCAGGCTGTAGCCCCCAAAATTCTCCGCCGGCCCACCCAACTCCTGCTTTAAATCACCCCCAGCCCACGGAAGGGAGGTGATGTCAGCCCTGCAGAGCCACCCAAAATTCCCCTCTCCACCTGGTGCCTTCTTGGGCTACCGAAAAACAGAGGCCAGACAGAATTAAGAGAATAAAAAGCAGTTCTATTGATTGAAGGGCCTTCAGGTACATTTAGGGCACACAAAGCCCCCCAAGGGCTGCACCCACAATGGACAATGGGCACGGGTTTGCACACTTGGATCAGTTTGGGCCATTTGCACATTGGGGGTTCATCTTCCAATTCCAGCTCCAGGGAATGAAGTCATTGACCCCAAGTTTGCTGCCCCCAACTCACTTTTGTTTCCATCTCTTGGGGCCTGGGGCAGTGAGGTGTCCTTGATTGCCAGGCCTGGAGAGGAATTGTTGTGTCTGCCCAAACTGGGGAAGCAGCAGCTCCCACTGTGTGTGGAGTTTAGGGTTATACACTAAAGAATTGCAGGATTACAAACTGATGAAAAACAGAAAAGCTGAAATCCTAAGGCATCATTCCCCTCTTTTAGAGGCTTGGCAGGGCCGTTACCTTGTCCTTCCCTGCCAATTCCCACAGCTGGGCCTGGACACGAGGAGGGAGCAATGGCCTGGCCGTGTCCAACTCACCCAGAGCTGGGATGTGTCCTGGTTTGGAAAGGCACATGTCTGCTAAGGAAGGCAGGAGATACCTTGGAATGGAGAATGCAAACCCCCTCCGTCCAAATTATTATAATTTTGAAATTAAGGGGCTTTCAGGAAAAGATATGGGAATAGGAATAACAGTTCTTTACTATGAAAATGAAAAATAAAAATGTAATAGTACCAAAAAAGCAAACAAACAAAAATCCTAGAAACCCTGCCAGAGTCAGAACACAGCCTGACACCTTGTTCAGGGTGTTGGTGCAGCCCAATCCAGCCCTCCTGCAGTGACAGATGTGGCTCTGCTGGAGCAATGATCCTGTACAAGGCTGGAGTTTCCTCTGAAGCTCCAGTGGGGTGAGATGGGTCCGGGCTCCCTCTGGGAATGCAGAGCAAACAGGCTGGGCTGGGGTTCCAAATCTCAGCTTTGATCCAGGTAGGAATGCTGGGCTCCTCCCCCTGGGTGGAGCCTCTCCCCATGGGCTGCTGGAATTGTCTCAGCCCTGCAGTGAGCCTGGATGGCCCATGGACAGCAGAGATCCCCTGCAGGGAGGGTGGGTCCTGGAAGAGACAAAAAAAACACCTCCCCAGCTGGTTTGAACAGCTGGCAATAGAATACATATTTCTGGTTACATCTTGCATTGCAACCCAAGGCAGGATGAGCAAACCTCAGCCCATCTGCTCCTCCCACATTTCCAAACTTTCTATGAGAACAGCTGAAAGATTGCTTCATAAACTGGAGCTGCTGCTGTCGTCTCATGAAACATCAACCCCTGCTCGGAGCCAGTCCCAGGCCAAACCCCCCCATGGCATCTGCAGCTCTTTGAGGGAGGTTTAAGCTCTTTCCCCAAGTGCAAGGACCCATCAGAAAACCTGGGCTTGCCATAATTTTCAGGAAGTCTTAAATTCTGCCCTCTGCAAGGTTTCCCAGGTCAGGTATACAAAGCCTGACCTGTGTGAATAATGGTTTCTGTGGTTTACAAGCAGCTCCTAAAAGCTTAATAATTAAAAAAGTGCTTGTGGCTCAGTCCAAATAATTCTGTTGATTTTTCTCAGCTAGTAAAAAATCTGAAGTGTTTCTTATCAAATCAAGACTTGTTTTGGTCCATGGGGAATTTTTTTTTCCTGTTTCTATTCCCATTCTTTCAACTAAATTTAAAAGGTGAAAATTTAGAAGTGGCAATCTACTTGGAACTGGAAAATCATAGGCATGAGAGGAACCAGCCCAGTGCCTAGGTTGGTGAAAAAGTTCAAGGGGCCTATTTTTTCCTCCCTCAAAATTGTTTCCTTCTGGAACAATTTGCAAAACCAGCCTGAACTTGTGTTATTTATGAATCTTCCAGAATGCTTCAGGGAAAATGGCTTAGAGGTCTAGCCAAGGTAAGTCCAGCCTGCCTTTATTTCTCCTTTCAGTCTCCAGGTATCTGTGATATTCCAGTGGATGCAGCAAACTCAGTGTGGAAGGGTGTCTGTGAGTGGTGTGACACCCATTTTTTGGGTGATTTTTCTGGCCTTTCCTGTTTTTCTGGCTAGGCTGGCAGGAGAAGAGCCTTCTGCTGGGACTGGGAAGATGAAAACAAGGGAAACTTTTAGTGGTGGCTCGAGGCATCCAAAAAAAATCATTTGTGTCGTGATTTGGAGGCCAGAGGTGTGTTTAATAACAGGCAGCTCAATGGGTGCATTCATCTGGGAGCCCAAAGCCCTGGGCAGGGAAGGGCTCTGGGGTTCTGGGAGGGGAGGTGGAGGTGGCACAGCCAAGGAACAGCCCTGGTCTCACTCCTGCTTCATCTCTGTCCTCTGCTGGGATGTTGGAGCAGCCTGGGAGGAGGGAGACTGAGCCAGACCCTGCCAGGTGTCCAGGGAGGGAGCACAAGAATCCCTGTGCTGTGGAAATAAAGCAATCTAAGGTTAAATCTGGATCAGCTCTGAGCCAGAGATGGTGTTTTACCTCTCTGCTTGTGTGGGTGAAGCCCCAGAAGGGTTTCTTTTCCAAGGGATGGACAGCCAGGACACAGGGAATGGCTTCCCACTGCCAGAGGGCAGGGATGGATGGGAGACTGGAAAAAATCCTTCCCTGGGAGGGCGCTGAGGTCCTGGCACAGGGTGCCCAGAGCAGCTGTGGCTGCCCCTGCATCCCTGGCAGTGTCCAAGGCCAGGTTGGATGGGTCTTGGAGCACCCTGGGACAGTGGAAGGTGTCCCTGCCCAGGCAGGGGGTGGGAGGGGATGAGATTTAAGGTCCCTCCAACCCAAACCATTCCAGGATAATAAAGCCAGGATTTGAATTTGGGCTCCACAGGACACTGGAGATAGAAAAATGCCTGATTGTTACAAGTCAAACAGGCCAGCTGGAGAGAAGTCCTGCACACAGCAGCCTCCAGGTGAGATTATCTGCAAGGCAAAATCTCCCCAGGGTTCAGCTCCTTGGCTGGAGTCAGATGGAGGGCGAGCTGGATCCCTCCAACCCCCTGACAGGAGCACTGGCTTCATTTTTAGCTGAATTCATTCTCTGAATTCCCACCAGCCCCTTGTTAACCCTCACTCAGAACTCGTTCTGTCAATTCTGACCCTGTCCCAGAATGTGCCACCTTTGATTTATAATTATCTGTCTTTTTACCAGCCTGAAAATAAAAGAGGGAGGTGACTTGGGAAAGCACCAGGTACCTTTGGCACTGAATGGAGCCATGGAACATCTGCTGGGATCTTCCTTTAGACCACTGGGTTCTGCAGCACAGCTAAAGCTGCACCTGGCAGGAATGAAGGGACTCATCTGGAGATGGGAACAATTTGCCATTCCAGCACAGGGAGGGGGAAGACAAGATGAGAGGGATCCTAAGGGGTGAGAAATTATTTTCAAATGGAAGATTTCTGTTAGAAATGTCCAAACTGGGTATTTTTCCTCCTGCAAAGTTCTGGCATATCCTTTTTGAAAGGAAGCCTGAAACCTTTTGAAGAGAAATATCAAAGGAAACACTTCTTTTCTTTCACTGACATTTTTTCACAAAACTGAAATATATTCATTGACAGACTACAGCGTGATCCAGATCCTCCATCCAAATGCAAATGGGCATTTAGGAGCTCTTACCAACACATCAAAGAGCTCTAGGCCAGGCCTTTCTTTTTACTTCCACTGCAGCTGCTGCCATTCCTGTCAAGAAACGTGAAAATAGAGCCGGGAAAATGACTCCTGGTGTGGTTTTTTTGGTGCTAATGCTTTGGAAGAGCTGCTCTACATTCCCCTTTCCGAGTTTATTTGCTGGTTAAAATGGCTGGGCCCAAGAAAGGCTCTGGCTGGGATGAGGGTGATCTTTCTTTTGGGAGCCTTTGGAAAATTCTCTCTGAGGGTGTTGAGGCAGATGGGGTGGGAAGCCCTGGTCAGGTTCACACTGCAGCACTGGCAATCCCACATCCCAGGAAAACACGAGCACAGTAGGATGGAAAAGGACATGCAAAGTGACAGCAAAATATCCAGATTGCTGGGAATGGGGGTTGTCTTCAGGAATGCTGTCCTGGAGGGGGAGATGCAGAGGACCCATCCAGGCTGCCGTGTGCCACCCCCAGGTATTGCTGCAGATTGGAAACGGGCAGGAAAAATGGGCAGCACCCTGAAAAGGTCATCTTTCCTGAAAATTCATGGAAATACCACACTCTCTGACAAGTTTTTCCCCCTCTACCCCCACTGTTTGTCAGAGGGATGCTGAGACTTTGAAATAACTGGAGCAGAGGCTTCAAGCACAGCCTGGGGGTTTATTCTGAGTGACTCCAAGTGCACCTGAGGCCGTAACAGGGAACGTTTGTGCTCTGTGGAACTGGAATGGTGTGCTGGTTTGAAAGCAAAACCAGTGAAAGACTCCACGTCAGAAACACAATTTAATAAGGGGAAAAGAAAAGAAATAAAAGAAAGTAAAATAAAAGTAATAGTACAAAAAACCACTGACAGAGTCAGAATACCTGACACCCTGTTAGGGTGGTAGCGGCAGTCCAGATGAGATGGTCTTGTCGAAGCAGTGATCCTGTAGAAAGGTCTGGCAGCTCTTGTCTCCTCTGGGAGTCCAGTGGATAAAAGCTGCCTGTGCTGTCCCAAACCCTGGATTTATCCAGGTGGGAATGCTTGGCTCCTCCCCCTGGGCAGAGCATCTCCCAATGGGCTGATCTCATTCTATGAGTCATGCAGTGGGTCCTTGATGGCCCATTAAACAGAGATAACTCGGAGGGAGTTACCCATGAGTCATGGGCAAGGCATTGTTGGGCTCGTTAACAGAAGATAAGGAAAACACTGCCCCACCTTGGCTCCAACGGCTCATGGGGATAGAATACAAACCTTGGGCACAATTTTACATTGTAACCTAGGACAAATGGGAACAGCCTGCAAATCCTCTCTCTGCATACCTGTAGAGAAACATCAGCAATGAAATATCTCTCTTTCCTTCCCAGGGATTGCCTTTTGCCACTCCTTATCAGCCACATTTGCCCCATTCTGTTTAAGCTGAGCTCCAAGTTGATGCTGAATTATCTTTGCTGTGTTTGATAAGGATTAAGCAGAGGTTGTCCCGACCATCACAGAGACTGTCATTCCAGAGCACCCATTTCTTGCTAGTTTTACCTTTTCACACAAATGAGATTAGAAAGACCAGAAAATTATTCTCTTTTAGGGGAGGAAAATCCAGCCAGGAATTTGTGTCAAGCTTTATTTGCTGTAATTTGCCTGACCTTGTGCCTGATGCTTTTACCAACTACCAAAAGGGGAGCTGGGTTTCCTGAGGACTTTTCCCAGAGTATGGAATCTCCTTTGTTTTATGTGTGTGTGTCTATATATAAATATATATTTGTATGTGTGTGTGTGTATTTTTTATATTATTGAGTGTGGCACAGGACATCAAACCCACATCATTTTTTCCCTCTCCTAATGCCATATCTCTGGAGTCCTGGTTTTTTTTGAGCTATTCCAAGAATGCTGCTGATGTCTGTGCTGTGGATGGATGGAAAACTCCTCCTGCCAATGGCCTTTGCAGCTCCTCAGTGGTGGCTGTAACATTTTGGTAGCCCTCAGCAGCTCACATCAAACAAGGATGGGACCATCCAAGGAAAGACCTAATCCTTACCTCTGTGTGTCCATGTGAAATAATTCTAGGAGGAGAGGAGGAGGAGATGGTGGGTGGGCAGTGGCCCTTAAATCCACACCAGTTCACAGAGCCTTGCAGCATTATGTGAGAATCATTCCTGGGACAAGTTTCCAAATTGTTTAAGAAACTAAGCCCTAAATCCCGTTAGGATTAAAGGCTCTGAGGCATTTGGGAAAATGTTACCCTTTGGGAGCCAAAAAGAGCCATGATTTTAGGCTGCATCCTCCAACCTTAGCAAAGGATTCCCTTCATCATCAGTCCAGCCAAACCCTGCCTGCTCTGGGCACTGAGGTTCTTTGCCTTTTCCATTCATCTCTATCGAAAGCTGTATCTCCCCAGCAATGATCCATTATGTGGGAATGAGCTTCCCAGGAGGAGTTCTGATGCCAGAAAACAGAAGAATTCTGGCTTTTCTCCCTTCATTTTTTCAACAAAGGTCTGAAAAACTTGAAAGAAGAAGAGGGGAAGAAATGTTAATCAAACTTTGCCATGGGACATAATTTCCTGAGCTGGCTGGAGGCATTGGATGGATCCAGACCTGTGGTTAACCTTTCCCAGTTTTCCAAGGTGTTTGGGACCAGGATATATTCAGGTCCCTGACTGTATCCATGAGTAACCTGGGATGGTGGAAGGTGTCCCTGCCTGTGGCAGGGGCTTGGTACTGGGTGAACTTTGAGGTCCTTTCCAACCCAAACCATTCTGGGACTCTGGGGCCCTGGGATCCTGGGATTCTGGGACTCTGGGACTCTGGGGTTCTACGGAATTGTTTGGGTGTGAAAATCAGGTTATCACAGCTGCCTGACTCACAGGTTTTGGGTTGGGACAGCAGGAGCAGCTCATATCCCTCAGAGAGCCACCCAGTACATCCCAACCCCTGATGTTGCCTCATGGAAGGGCTAGGAGATGTTCCTGCCCCAAAAACCCACCCAGGATACACTGGGACATGACCAGAAGCCTGGGAAGGCTCTTTTCCCAGCTCCACCAAGCTCTGATGGTAAGGAGGATCTGCTTTTATCTCTGTGGGTATTAACGCCACTATAAACTCCCTCACACTGGAGTTCCCATAAAAACAGAGAGGTGGGACTCCCGAGAAAGGGACACTGGAAATAGTGCAGAGGGGGTTTTGTAACAGCTACAACTGTAATTTAAAGAGAGAAAGAGTGGTATTCCAACTATTTTGTCTTTAAAAGGAAATACTGAATAACTTATGGATAAGACATTAACCCAGGCCTCGACCACTGCGGTTGTTAAAGAGCCCTCGGCACTGTTTGCAGGAGGGAAGGTGGAGGGTGTTAGTCTTGGATTCCTGCCTAAATTCCAGTTTAAGGAAATGCATCCCAACTACCTAAAGTTCCACCTGCGTTTTTACTGGATCTGTATTCCCAACCACGGATCGATAGGTCTGAATTTCTCTGCCCTTCAGCAGTGAGAAAATAGCTGAAGCTGCAGGATGAGGCTGATTCAGCTGGGGATCTGGCATTCCTCCTGCAAACCATTTGCTTTTGGGGTAGGATTTATGGTTTGTATCTCAAGCCTTTATCTTTAGGCTTGTTCAGAGGTGGAACAGGTCTCGTGGTGGAAACCTGGGATGTTTAATTATCAAAAATAGAGGGGGAAAGGGACCAGCAGGGCTGGGAGGATCCAGCATCCCCACTCTATCATATCCCAGAACAGAAAATTCCCTAACACAGAAAATTCTCTTGGACCCTCACATCGACTCAAGACTGGCCTCACTGCCAAAATTGTTTTTAATTACCCTCCCAGAGGCTGTTATCACTAACAGCTCATCATTTTAATGGGATAAATATCCATCCCCTCCTGCAGCAGGATCCAGCGTGGCACAGGCACTGCTGCATTCCAGCCCAAAGGTGGCCACACTGCATCCACGAATAAAGTGATCCCTGTAAAACAAGTTAAAAACAGTCCTTCTGGATGGAAAATGGGGATATTTGAAGACATTTATTTTATCTTTCTTTGGTTTTAAAGATCACATGCTACCAGCGTGTGAAAAGGCATCATTTTTCTTCCCTGGAGTTATTTATGATCCTAATCCTGTTCCACCCTGCATGTTACAGATTGTGAGGCTTTCCAGTGAAACCATTATTGCTTTAAAAAGCAGATCAAATCCCATTTTCCCACCCTTTTATTTCACTTCATCTCCTCTGCACCCCAGCACAGGCACATTTTACTGGCAGGAATCAGTTTACCTGCACAGCCATTCCCACAAATACAGTTCAGGTTCCTGAGCGTGCAGGGAACTGTAAATTTGAGGGACACTTTGCATGTGGATATAAATATTTTTCACACTTTGGCAAAGCATGTTTCACCTTGTCTTCACAAGTAACAATGTGCTGTCCTCTGCTATCCCAGTTTTGTATTTCAAAGCCGCAGATTTCAAATTGCAAGGAGCATTTCCAAATGCTCAGGGGTGTGGTGGTGTTGCTGTCCTGGTTTAGTAAATGACAATCCTGATGTGAAATGAGGTTAGGATGGACCTGGTTGTGACCCTGGCACAGGGAACAGTGGGTTTATTATTTGATGGGGCAAACTAACTGTAAGGGTCCTGGCACAGGGTGCCCAGAGAAGCTGTGGCTGCCCCATCCCTACAAGTGTTCAAGGACACTTTGGATGGGGCTTGGAGCAACTTGGGGTAGTGAAAGGCGTTCCACAGGATGATCTTTAAGGTCCCTCAACCCAAACCATTCTGGGAATCTCTGAAATATCAGAGGAGGAGCTTTATTGAAACAAATGCTGGTGGGACTGGAAGCAAGGGGGGTTTTCCTGGCTCTGTTGAGTCCTGTGGCAAAGCCTTTGCAGCCTGTGCTGCTTTTGTGAAAGCTGTAATTTAGTTTTAAGGTTTTTGTGGTGTCTCAGGCAAAGGACTTGGTGGCTGAGCTGAAGGAATGGCTCCCTAAGAGCCTCCAGTCTTGGCTTGTGCTCAGCTGTAGTAGGGCAGTACTCCAGTACTGCTGTACTGTATTACAGTAACGTAATGGTTTTATGTTAAATTTGTTAAATTAGCATTAAATTAAATTAAGGAAATTCAATTCTTGTTGTTCCATCATGGTGGCAGCCCCTGAATCCGTGTCCCTGACCAGTCCATCTTCCATCTCAGTTCCAATGGGAAGGTGTTCCCCATCCCCCTGAGCCCCTGCAGGAGGATATCCCCCACTCATGGACTGTTCCAGCTGGACATCAGCAGGTAGTGGACACTGCCTGCCCAGGCTTTCCCACTCCCACTGAATTCCTGCTGGATTAGTGCTGTAAATGAAAAGGAATAGGGCTTCATGGGCCCAGGCCTGGCTGGGCAGGCATGCTGTAAATGTCTGGAGGGAAGCCAGTTGTATCCATGCACAAGTGCCCCTCTTCCTCCAGATATTTTCCTCGCTTTGGAGCCACCCTGTTATTTGTGAGCAGTTGTCCATGTTTGAATCAATCAGGGCTCCTTCCCACTGAGGGGACACATGGAGCAACCAACTCCAGGTGGGAAATGTGTGAGCTCAGGAGTGCTCTGAGAGCCACAGCTCACAGCAAAGCTCGTGGGGAAGCACAGACTGTGCTGGGGAGAACTGGGGGGAGCTGGGTTTTACATCCTGTCCTTTTGCAGCCAAGACATCACAGGGTGTTTGTGCAACCCAGGGGACCAGGCAGGTCCTCCAGGTGTGGGGTTGGAGAGAGGAAAACACTGATGATGCAGATGGAACTCCCAGGATAAAGATTAAATGGCACAGAGAGAAAGGGGAATATCCTGGGAGAGCAGAGGTGCTGCTGCAGACAGGTGCTGTGCAGGCAGGGTGGTGCTGGTGGCTGTAGGAGATTTTTGGGCACATCCCTGTGTCACTGCAGGGCAGCCTCATCCCAGCTGTGTGCAGAGGGACCGGGGGCTGCAAGGGCATCAGGGCTGCAAAGGGAATGGGGGCTGCAAAGGGCACCAGAGGCTGCAAAGGGCATCAGGGGCTGCAAAGGGCACTGGGGATGCAATGAGTTCCAGGGGCTGCAAAGGGCACTGGGGGCTGAAAAGGGCATCAGGGGCTGTAAAGGGCACCCGGGGCTGAAAAGAGAATGGGAGATGCAAAAGGCTCTAAGGGCTGCAAAAGGTGCTGGGGCAGCAAAAGCTCCAGGGACTGCAAAGGGCTCCAAGGGCTGCAAAGGGCATCAGGGGCTGTAAAGGGAATCAGGGATTGCAAAGGGAACAGGGGCTGAAAAGAGAATCAGGGGCTGCAAAGGGAATGGGGGCTGCAAAAGGAATCAGGGGCTGCAAGGGGAACAGGGGCTGCAAAGGGAACAGGGGCTGCAAAGAGCTCCAGGGGCTGCCAAGGGTGATGCTCTGCAGAGCAGCAGAATTCTGAGCAGGATTTAATGATGGTGTGAGACACCACACCATGGACATACTCTGCTTGGAGCTCCTGGTGTCTTGATGTTTATTTTTCAAGCCCTGTATGAGGGCAGGAACATGAGACACAGGAACTTTCCAAGGACCACAGATGGGGCACCTATGGATGGTGTCTCTGTCCATCTCAGGAAATTTCTGGCCCAGACTAGAGTGGAAGCCTGTTTACTTCTTAAACTGGAGCTCACACATGAACCTGGGCTCCTGGAGGATGGAGGAATCAGCCAGTTGGTTTGTTCAAGACAGAAAACACCTTTGGGCAAAGCACATTTTTGGTGAGTCTGCGAGTCTTGAGCATCCCATGGGATGAGCGACCTGGTACTACGGACACACCTGAGAGGAGGGGGATTTATCTTCACGTGGGAGCTGGAGGTGGCATATTTAAAAGCAGATTGAGCTGTGAGTGTGACTGGTACAAGCTGATGGAGCTTTCAGGATAGAATAGTTTCCATTTTCCACCTTTCAGACTAGAATAGGTTTCCATTTTCCACGTTCCAAGTCTGCGAGTCTTGGGCATCCCATGGGATGAGAGACCTGGTACTACAAATACCCATGAGAGGAGGGGGATTTATCTTCACATGGGAGCTGGAGGTGGCATATTTAAGAGCAGATTGAGCTGTGTCTGATACAAGCTGATGGAGCTTTCAGGCTAGAATAGGTTTCCATTTTCCACCTTCCAGGCAATCACGGAGGAAAGAGATTGTCTCATTTTCTCGTGTGCATATATCTCGTCTCCCAGTTGCCGAGGCAACACTGTATATGTTTGCAGGCTGGAAGGAACTGGGGATGGAAAATGAAGCCAGGGAGTGGACTGAGGAGAGAAGTCCAGCAGGAATTTTCCCCATGATTTTCGTGGCCGATTGGCGAGCACTAATTTAAACCTCTCTCCCGGGATTAGTCATCAAACCTGAGATTTTCATTTTTTATTATTTCAAATCAACCACAGTTGCTCCTGGGAGGCTGTTTTTCATGTTGAAATTAACCTCGTGGAGATGTAGCCGGTGGGGGCTGCGGGATGGGAGCCAGCAGGGAGGGGAATTCCATAGAAACACAAACAAGGTACAACATCTTGCTCCGGCCGCTGGAAAGCTGAGCCCAGGGGAGCAGCAGCTCCGTGGCAGTGCAGCCTGCTGCTTCCAGCCTGATGGGAGGCACCTGGATACCTGCATTTTCCTCATGGCCACTGGCATGATAGTGCTGTGTCTGCAGCTCCAGGGATTGGTTTTTTAGGATGCCTCAGGCACAGGGAGAAGCTGCTGCAAGGATCACCTGGAAAAACCCTGCACGAAGCTCCTCATGCCAAGGAAGATGCTGGGTGCAACTTTGAGAGTCCCACGGCACAAACAGAGGTTCTTAGAAGTTTCTTTTTCTCCCAGGTCTGGGGTTCATCATTTCCTGGCAGATCTTGCTGCTGCTGTGCCACGGCCTCGAATTTGCACTCAAGGTGAACACTGCCCCAGATTTGGAGCATCCCCTGGGCAGGGAAAGGGGGTGAACTCTGGGGGGTGTGGGAGCAGTTTTGTGGGTGCCTTGAAGAGCTGAAGAAGGACATTGTTAAGAATAATTAGTTTTTCTATGTTCAGGCCCACTGCACTGCTCAGAAAGTCGCAGAAGCTTCCTGCCCACTCCAGAGAGGCTTTGGGGGATTGTGCCTTTTAAATTCTTACTGATTTTAAGGTTTGTTTGTATTACTGTGAGGGTGCTGAGGCCCTGGCACAGGGTGCCCACAAAAACTGTGGCTGCCCCATCCCTGGGAGTGTCCAGGGTTGGATGGGGCTTGGAGCAGCCTGGGAAGGTGTCCCTGTCCATAGCAGGGGGTGGGACTGGAATGGCTTTAAAGTCCCTTCCAACCCAAACTCTTTTGGGATTCTACCCTGCAGTCTGAATTGCCCTGGCAGGGACAGAGCCAGACCCACTCAGGCACCTCCCATCCAGCCTTCCCATCACTCTGTCCCCGCATCCATCCAGCACTTTGACCCTCCATGGACTGTGTATGTGATGAAAAACCCACACAAAACTCTTCAAAGCCTTTTGGGGGTTTGCTCCAGCAGAACTGACCTTTTCTCTACCTCTTCCCCTCCACTGTGAAAGGCGATTTGTGCTGCCACTTCAAAATGCTTGGCAGAAGGTTGGTATTTCTGCTGGGCCAAAAAAAAAAAGCTTCCCCCGGCTGTTTTCATCTCCAGCAAATAAATAAGGCAGGAACTTCACAAGGAGAAGGGAAGCAGCAGAGGTGGCAGTGCCATTCCTGCTGGCAAGCTGGCATTCCCCACCTCTGCTGAACGAGGTTCAGAGGGAACATCTGGTATGTGCATTTCTAATCCCATCGTTGGATTTCACTGCATCGGCGTTGGGGTTTGCATCCTTTTGTGTCAATCACTTGAGAACAGACTGATAAATAGACAAAACTGCCCAGGGATTGGTGTTTGTGGAGAATTAGTTCTTTCAAAAATGGGGACATGTGAGCAATCCAGCTTATCTGAAAGGATTGGCCTGTAACCATTTCAGGATGAAGAAGTCATGTAGGAAGAAGAAGAAGATGCAGAAAGTCACGTACGAAGAAGAACAAAGGATGGTAAACAACTCCAGAATGTGGGAATCGGAAGAAAGCCAGAAAAAAGAAATCTATAATTTTGCTGTGTATGTAGGAAGAATTAATGAATAGAGGCTAGAAGGCTAACGTGTGCTTTTAGGGGCAACCAATTGTAAGGTAGTATGAAACACGTGATTAAGGCTAAGAACTGTTTAAAAGAGACTGAAAAAATTAAATAAATCAGCTCACTTCGATCATATTGATCATAGAGTGATGTCCCACTTCTTTTTCGCAGGTTTTCAAAAATCCTCCTCACATGTCATATAGGATTCAATAAGTGTGGGTAAGGAGATGCTGATGCTGAATTCCCCCTGGGGTGTTCCTCCAACCTCCCCTTCCCCTCTCTGGCGTCTTCTTCCCTGCTGGTGACACTTGGCTTTGGGGCAGTTTCAAGGGGGCACAGAGGGGTCTGTCCGTCCATCCTTGGGGAGAACAGGCTGAGCGGGGTGTGGATGTCTTGGAGCAGCACATGGAGGGTGCTTACAGCCAGAGTGTTTTCAGCTGTTGGGAAAAAAGGCTGTAAAATGTGATTCCCACCATTCCAGCCCTCTGGGCTCGGACTACATCAAATTGGGTATTTCGCCTCTGGCACAAACCAAAACCTGATGTGCCAGAGGATGGTAAAGCCCTCGCTTAATCCCTTTAATTGCTTAATACCAGAGCCAGCAAGGAAATGTGTTCTGATCCTGTTAATCTTTGCTGTGAAAGAAAAGCTTTTGTAATTGTATCCGTAGCTCAAACCCCCTGTTCTTCCCATAGCCTAAAAACACACCCTTCCCTCGCCATCACCAACAGCAGCACCTTCAGTTGGTTAATGGGAGAGGAAGAAAATGCTATTTTCAGTCTTAAAACCCCCCAAAAATAATAAAAAAAGAAGCTAAGCACAAGGTCCAGCTCAGCAGGGGGTGGGAGCAGGATGGGCAAGGGAAAGGGGCTGCCCCAATTCAGAGGATGCTCCAGGGAGCTGCTTGGCTCCCTGCCAAGGTTTTTAGCCCCTCCAGTTTCCAAAGCACCACACTTCATCCAAAGAGGAAGAGAGGAAAAGCTGGGAGGGAAGGAGGGAGGGTGTTTCTGGTATTGAGCAGCAGTGCAGGGCCATTTCTCTCGGCAGCTGACAGTGTAAATGCATTTCCTGGCAGGCAGCTCGCTCTGTATTAAAATTCTTGATGAAGATTATTAAAGTGTGTTTATGAAAAGCCTGCGAGTGCTTCTTGGCCTCCGAGCTGCCTTTTCAGGATGACATGTTTGGGTGCGGGCTGAGTGCTCAGGGGTTATTAAATCCAGGCTGGCCAAACCCACCCGCTCCCCTGGCTCCAGGTGGGACCTGCAGGAAGTTGGATGGTCCCAGTTTGGTCAAACAGGGAACCAGTGTGGGGTGACTGTGGCCACTGCAACTCCCACCCATTCCCCAAAGCCTCGCTGCAAACGTATTTGAGCGTGTTACATGATTTTGGGGATGTGCTTCTGTTCCCCCAGGGGCTGGAGTGAGGTGCACAGGGATGCTGAGGAGCCACGGGGCTGTGGCCACTCCATTTTCTCCCCTGACAGAGAAGCTGCAGTGACTGCCCCTGCACTGGTGCCAGCAAAGCTTTTGGGAGCCATTCCATGCTGGAGACAGAGCCATTAAATACTGGACATGGACAAATGTGGCAGTGTCACCTCATCTGCTGGCACCTGGAGGTCCTGTCACCCTGTCACCCTTGGCCCCAACTCCCTTCTCTCTATGCTCTTCCCTTCCCAGCCTGAGGTAGGGTTTTTTAACGTGGGAGACCAGGTTGTATATCTAAATATATGTCCTTACAAAAAAAAAAAAAGGTTCCAAGAACAATGGTGGAAAGAGCCCAAAAATGTGCTAAGAAGGATGAATGCATTAGGATTGGAGTCCAAGCAAAATATCAGAAGGGTGAATCAGAAAGAAGGAAAGGAAGGGGAAAGAAATAGAAACGTATGGAGTTCTTAAAAAGCCATTTTTTCCTTTTAATGTTAATGGCAGCTTTTCAATTTGAGCTTTGAGTGCTGGAGAAATGTGTCCACTGCTGCTGCCTGGAGCTGTGCTCTGAGGGGATGCAAAGGCATTGTTGCAGTGACACGTTCAATCTGGTTTCAATCCAGCCCCATTCAGAAATATAGAATCGTTTGGTTGGAAGGGACCTTTGGAGGTCACATTCTTTGAGGAACATCCCTTATTTCTTTCAGGTTTTTCTCTGGGGTTTCCCTCTTGGCTCCTGCTACCTCTGGCTTGTCTCTGTAAAACTTCACGTGAGTTGCAGAGTACCCAGCACATCCTCCTGACCCTGGGGGGCTCAGGGGCAGCGTGCCCTGGGCAAACCTGGCATTGTCCCCCTCCTCCTTCCAAGTCTAGTTCAAAGCTCTTCCCCTTGGAGAAAGGTGATCCACAGGCCATCCTGTTAGGGCCAGGACAAGGGGGAATCAAACTGCCAGAGGGCAGGGATAGACGGGATATTGGGAAAAAACTCTTCCATGTGAGAATGGTGAGGCCCTGGCACAGGGTGCCCAGAGCAGCTGTGGCTGCCCCGTTCCTGGAATGTCCAAGGCCAGGCTGGACATTGGGGCTGGGAGCAGCCTGGGATAGTGGATCCCTGCCCAGAGTGGAGCTGGAGGAGCTTTAATTCCCTTCCAAACCATTCTAGGGTTCTGACTGTAGATTGAGCAGGTCAGCAGCCCAGCAGGATAAAATGTAGGGGCTGCTGAAGGTGGAGCACATTTCCTGGAGCAGGGGCATCACCCCGGGGTTAGGCTGCTTTTCTATATCTGGCTCTGGTGTCTGGAATGGTTGCTGCAAACTTGAGCATCAGCCTGGGTGTCCTGGCAGATCTCTGTCCCCTTTCCTGCTCTGGGCAGGCCAAACCCAAGTTGTCTCTTATGTTTCCCCTTTTATTGTTGGATCTGTCCCCTCACTTCTCCCACAGCTCCAACCCCTTCCCACATTATCAGAGGTTCCAGCCTCAGGAGTGCTGATGCTGAGGGCAGATGAAGAGGCCAGAAAACAAATATTGTAATAAAATCTTCATTTTGGTTGCATGAAAGGGGAAGAATGAAGGTCAATGAGGATGGAGTGGTGGCTGCAGGCAGAGGTGGGAGGAGAACTGGGACACCGAGCCCAAATTCATACCCTGGTGACTGTGACATCCATCAGGGTTAAAGACAATCTGTGTCTCATTAATCATCTGCTATAAACAGAGGGAGACTCACTGGAACAGAGCGGTGTCACTGGATGAATGGCCTCGAGTTGGAAAATAAACATTTCAAGCTCTGTCTCGGCGTTTATTTTTGCTAAATGCCTTCTCTGCACCCGGCTGTTCTGCTCACAGTGGGGAGCCCCAAATCCATCCCCAGGCGCAATGCTGGAGCAGGGACTTGGGCTGCTGGGTGAGGAATGCACCAAACAGAGTGCAGGAAAAGTCCTGGAGCAGCCACAGCAGCCTGCCCTGGGTGCTTTTATGCTTTCAGTGTGAGCTGAAGGGTTTCTCTCTCGGTATCCCTCGGGTTTTAGCAGGTGGGAAGTGCAGCAGCGTGGTTGGGCTTGGGCAGGATTGCATCCTTGGAATCCCAGCCTGTGGTCAGCTGTGACCCAGGGCAGTGGTTCTTGTGTCTTCATAGATGCTCTCCACGTTCACACCCCGCTGGATTACCACAAACCACAGTTGTTTTTTCTTCAAACCTCTCATTGCTGTTGAGGTTTTTTCCCTCCCCACTTCCCTCTGCACAAACCCACCAGGTGCAGTCTGGAATCTACGCTCACCCCAATGTCTTTATTCTGATTTATTAACGTGGTTATTGTATAGATGATTAGAGACATATTTGGGGAGATTTTACCACCTCAGAGCAGACGTGGAGCTGTTACAGAGCAGTTAATCCTTTATAAATATGGTTTTAATCATGCCACATTTCACACGATAACTGTCCTATTCACTGTAATGGATAGCTGGCAACCTCAGCAGAAAGAATTTAATTTCAAGCTATTTTTTTTTCCCCCACAGGCTCATTAACTTCTGCTGCTCAGGAGATATTAACAAAACCACAAGTGGATGGCTCAGCTCCGATATCCAACCCTTCCCCATCCCACGAGGATCCCAGCTGGTGCATTTACTGTACAAGGATCTTCACAGGGAGAGAGATTTTCTGAGCCCTGAGCAGGTGAGTGGATTTTTCTGCATCACTGTTACCTGATTATTTTTATCGTATCTCACTGCACCTTGTTCCACCTTTGCCATGCTGCCTGTTGGTTGCAAGAAGCTGGAAGTACAACCTATCCCCCCTGTTGTGACATCAGGAATAATAAATTCCATTAGAAATGGCATTTTGGGCTTTAGGTTTCTGCTGGTGAGAAGAAAACAAGACTCCCCCAAGCTCAGCTATGCTCGGTAGGAAAATAAATGACATAAATGCTGGCTTTTCCTGTGCCTGCTGACTTGACATGCCATCCAGCCTGGTTCCCATCCATCCCATCAGCCATTCCCCAGGATGGGCTGCTTACAGGAGAAGAGAAAAGAAAGCATTTCCACTGAAATGAAATTATTCTAGCTGGAAAAATAAACTCTTGACGCAGCTCGCAGCCAGTGCCTGCCTGGTGCCTCTCCAGCTTAGCAGGAGGTGCTGCCATGCAGCAGGAGGGCTCCCTGCCATCCCAGCTGCTCCGTGCCGAGCCAAGGGGATGCAGATGTGTGGGACCCCCTCAGTCCCTCAGTGTCGGGATTTTAAGAGAGACAGGACCACTGGGAGATTTAAAACCTGATTTATTGCTCTTCTTCTAGGGTTTCATGAAGGGTGAGAACGTCTTCACCACATAGGCCAGGAGTTCATGGCCAGTGGGCACAAGACCACAAGTTACAAGGGGTTTTAAAGGTTTATTAGCCAATAATTTATTGCCACACAGATTGTTTTAACTTTCACACCAATGGCTAATTGGTGTGAAATATTTAATAATAATTAAACTGTATCACATGTCCTGCTGCAATGCGGACAATTTTATCCAGTCATATAGTGACACACAATCCTGCAGAACTTCACCTTAAAACTTCTTATTACCTTTATAACTACTCCTATATCTTAACTTTAAAACCTTAAAACTCTCCACTACCTAGCTTAATGTGTTTCTGCTTAAATTACAAACCCACACTCTTGCTTATGGTCTCTAAAGCTGGCAGCCTTTTCCAAGGCCTCAAGTGAGACCCTGTATTCTCTGCTGTGTTTGGGCCTGCATGCATGAGGTTTGGAGAAATTTTTCTGTGCCTTGATTTCCCACACCCCAGCACCCCCTCTGTGCCTTGATCTCCCACACCCTGTCCCCACTGTGCCATTCACTCCATGAGTCCCCAGTGCTGGCTATCAGGTGTCCTAGGTTACACTGTCAGCTGTGCCCACAGTCTGTACTCCATCCCCATCCCCAGGAGCTGCTGGAACCAGCTGGGGCAGTGTTTCCCTTCTCTCCTGTCCATGGCCCAGCAATGCCGTGCCCATGGCTCATGGGGAACTCCCTGCGGGAGCTGTCTCTGGTTCATGGGCCAGCAAGGAGCCACTGCAGGGCTCAGAGAATGAGATCAGCCCAGGGGGAGATGCTCCGCCCAGGGGGAGGAGCCAGCATTCCCACCTGGATAGAATCTGGGATTTGGGACAGCACAGGGAGCCCTGACCCACTGGACTCCCAGAGGACAAGAGCTGCCAGAGCTTTCTACAGGATCACTGCTTGGACAAGAGCATTTCATCTGGGCTGCTGCCACCACCCTGACTAACAGGGTGTCAGGTTGTGTTCTGACTCTGTCAGTGGTCTTTTGTACTATTGCACTTATTTTATTTTACTTTATTTTTGTTTCTCTTTTGCTCCTATTAAATTGTATTTCTGACTTGGAGTCTCTCACTGGTTTTGCTTTCAGACCAGCACAACAGGGAAGGAGCAGCAGCCTTCAGAGCACCCTGGCATGGAGCCGTCACCCCACCACGGCTGGGAGCCCTGTCTGACCCCCTTTTGTGGCTCTGTCATGTCTGGGACTCCACAGTGGTGGGGTTTGTCCCTGACACCACCCTGCTGCTCTGCCCCCAGCCCCTGGGCCAAGGGGGCTGCCAGGGAGGACAAGGGGACATTCTTTGGAGAACAGTGGGACATCTCACGGCAGGGCAGCCGGCCTGCAGCCCTCGCCCACACTGCCCTCCACACCTGTGTCGCTGTTGGACACAAAATAAAGATGATTGACTCCAGAATAATTCTCAAAAGGCAAAGAATCAGAAAGCTTTATGTACAATTCTTCCTAGTCTTTTATAAGGTATTCTGATACAAAGGAACAGGATTGGTGCATAGGAATGACACCTCTCAAATTCCATTGGTTAAACTACAGAAGAACACCAGCTGGGCAAGGTTGTTTTGAGAAAAGGTAGTTATTTACACAAGGTTGCTTTGAGAAAAGAAAGCTGTTGAAGAGTTTCCCTTGGGAAAGAGTTAACAGTTACTAACAGGCTAAAATATTCTCTCAGGCTCAGAGGTATCAGGCCCACACACCTGGGTCATGCTGGGCATTTTTGGGACTGTCTGGGGCACCACGAGTGCGCTGAGCACAGAGGAAGGGTGAGGAGATGGGGTCAGTGCTCATGAGCAGCAGCCAGGGAGAGGTGACATCCCACTAGACCCTTCTCCAGCAGTGCTGCAAGCCTGGGAGCAGCCCAGGCAGTGAGGGTTAAGGGCCTGAGCTATTCCCAGCTGGTTTTGTGTTGGAACACTTGAGGCTGAAAGTTTCAGACTTTCTGAGCTGAGGGGTGCTGACCCTCAGGCAAGCACCACATTTGACCTGAGGCTGTGGAACAGCCTCCCGAGAATGAGTGACAGCACTGGGGGTGTGGGTGTGTAGCTTGAATAAAAGTGTGGTATCACAGGGTGAAAAACTTAGATTTACAATTTTAGCATGTAGTAATACATGTGAGTCAAGATGGAGGACTTTGGGCGTTGTCTGGGTCCTTCTTCTTCACCTTCTTCTTCCTTCTTCTTCATGGGTTTGGGTGGTTTTCTGTAATTGGGTGGAAAAAGTCCACATTGCAGGCCTTGGGTGGTCATTATTGGGTCAAAAGTATAAATAATATAGGTGTCACCTCGTTATTGGGTAATTATCACTTAAATAACGTTGGAAAGACTCAGAGGTTCTCCATTTTACTTTGTTTCTGTAACTTGCTAGTTAGAGCTTGTGGCTCCTGAGTCTGTAAATAGATAAGAAATAATAAACATGTAAGTCTGAACTCGACACCTACATTTCCTGTGTTTCAATCCCAACCTTGGCAACAGGAAAAAAAAGATGCCAGAACTGCCACAAATGGTTCCCCGTGTGAGGATCGAACCCACGACCTTCAGAGCTTTACAGTGTCCCACTGGCACCCCACATGGTGTGGGGGCCCCCCCAGCCCCACATGCTGCTTGTTTTGGAATGAGGGAGGCTTTGTCTGCAGAGTTTTCCACAGTCCACCTTCTAAGCTTCCCCATTCCTGGCCTTCATCACACCCAGCAGCTCCCAGCACAGCCAAAGATGCCGGTGGCCAGGTGCTGCTTCCATGCCTGACCTCCCCACAGTGCGTGGGTGGGAGGCTGGGCCAGACCTCCCTTCCCTGCCCCTGTCCCCGTGATCCCTTCCAGCACGGCTGTTTCCACTCTCCTTTTCCATGAGATGCTGCCCTGCATTGCTTCATGGACCTTCTGCAAGGTAATGAGCTCTGAAACGCTCCCCAATGACCGCAGCACAGAGTGTGGAGGGTACCAGAGCCTGGGGAGGATGCAGAGGTGGCAGGGGCGAGCGAGGATGTCCAGGAGCTGCTGTGGACAATGTGGAAAGAAAAGGGGGAATAGTCCCTAAACACAGCCAAGGATGCAGTTCTCTCCATCCATGCAGACCTTTCCTTTGTGAGGTGACATCTTTACTGTTGAAAAGTTAAAATGTGCATTTTGCGTGGCTCAAATCCCAGCAGGAACAAGATCTGGGAAAGGGTGAGAATCTGAGTGAAGCAGGGATGGAGGGTATTAACATCCTCTGGCTTCCTGGGGCTAGCAAACACTGTGTTTGGGCTAGTGCTGGGCTCTGTGTAGGGCAGAAGGTGAGACCCCATTCCCTTTGCCTTCCTTTTAATTTCATTTCAATTGCCTCTGCTCCTGCTGTGGGTTTGATTCACTCTTGGATGTCTCAGAGTTTCTCAGTGAGTTTCAGACCAGAAATGTGTTTTCTTATTTGGCACTGCAGATGCTGCTGAAATTATTCAGCATGTGAAAAAAAGCAGCCATCAGATATCTCTGAAAATTTAAAGTTAGGGAAAACTGGGATAAGGATGGGGATGGGGATGAGATGGGATGGGGATAGGGATAGGGATAGGGATAGGGATAGGGATAGGGATAGGGATGGGGATGGGGATGGGGATGGGGGTGGGGATGGGGATGGGGATGGGGATAGGGATGGGTGTAGGGAGCACCTGGGTCAGATTTAGGAGGGCCAAGAGAAGCTGTTGTGCAAACCCTCCAGGATTTTTTTCCCTTTTTTCCCATTACAAAAACCTCATCTCAGGAGTTTTTCCCACCAGCCTTCCTCTGTGCAAGCAGGAACCTCCCCGAGGGTGGCTGAGTTTCCAGCACTGTGTTCCAAGGGATTTTTCCTCCTTTTCTCCAGAACTCCTGTCCCTGCCTGCGCAGCCGTGGCGCAGGGATGGTGCAGGGCCAGCCCTCCCCACCGGCCTGTCTCAGCAGCAATAAAGCTGTCGGCAGCGGCGCGGGCCGGGCAGCCTCGTGCTGGAGATGCGATTTGGGAGGCAGAGCTTCCCCTCCATCCCTCCATCCCTCCTTCACCGCCCCGCCGTGTGCCAGGAGACAAAGCTGGCGCTGCTCCCGCCAGAGGAGCAGTGAGAGTCAGCCAAGACGTCTGGTGAGAAGGAAGAGGCTGTCTGTGAACCCAGGGAAGCCCTCCACAGACCCTCTCTGCTCCATGCAGCTTCCCAAGGGTATTCCCAAAGCCAGGAGCAGGCTTTGAGAGTTGTCTGGGTCTCCATCAGAAAGAGAAACCCCAACTAAGGACCATCAGCCCTGCAGCAATGCATGTGCCAGAGACATTTTCACCCCTTCCCAACAGATCCTTGCATTGTGCACGGGGAAACTGAGGCAGGAGCTCCACAGTCTCACCAGCAGAATCCCTCAGTCCCACAGAGGGTGCTGAAGAAATAAGGAATTTCCATCCCACCAAAATTTTAAACGTTCTGACTGTGGGGGTCATTTTTAAATACAGAAGTTTGGAATTTCACCTTCAGAGAAATATTCACAGGATGAGGATGGGGATGGGGTTAGGGATAGGGATAGGGATAGGGATAGGGATAGGGATAGGGATAGGGATAGGGATAGGGATAGGGATAGGGGTGGGGATGGGGATAGGGATAGGGATAGGGGTGGGGATAGGGATAGGGATAGGGATAGGGATAGGGATAGGGATAGGGATAGGGATAGGGATAGGGATAGGGATAGGGATAGGGATAGGGGTGGGGATGGGGATAGAGATGGGGATAGGGATGGGGATGGGGATGGGGATGGGGATGGGGATGGGGATGGGGATAGGGATAGGGGTGGGGTGGTTGGTGATGCTCTGCAGCAGCAATGCATGTGCCAGAGACATTTTCACCCCTTCCCAACAGATCCTTGCATTGTGCACGGGGAAACTGAGGCAGGAGCTCCACAGTCTCACCAGCAGAATCCCTCAGTCCCACAGACGGTGCTGAAGAAATAAGGAATTTCCATCCTGCCAAAAATTCAAACGTTTCTGACTGTGGGGGTCATCTTTAAATACAGAAGTTTGGAATTTCACCTTCAGAGAAATATTCATGAGAGGAGAAATTTCCTCTTTTCTTTACAAGTAAAACTGGATAGAAGAGAGGAATAAGGCACAGCACAAGGCCCTGACCCTCCCCAGTCACAACATTCTCAGAACCCTGAAGAAGTGTTCTCTGAAGAGGTTTTCATCAAACCAAAATGTGCCTGCAAAATGCTGTCTGGTAAAACTCTATTCAGCTGGAAAAACACTGTCTGGCTTTTCCCCTTGAAGTTATCTCTCTAGACCTCATACAAAGTCTTGTTTTTTCACTCCTTTCTGAGATGGCCTCCACTTCTCCATCTCAAGGTGCCCACAAATCATGATTTGCCTCTCATTTTAATTTCATTTCAATTGCCTCTGCTCCTGCTGTGGGTTTGATTCACTCTCGGAGTTTCTCAGTGAGTTTCAGAACCAGAAATGTGTTTTCTTATTTGGCACTGCAGATGCTGCTGAAACAAAGTAGCCATCAGACATCTCTGAAAATTCAAAGTTGGGGAAAACTGGGATAGGAATGGGACAGGGATAGGGATAGGGATAGGGATAGGGATAGGGATAGGGATAGGGATAGGGATAGGGATAGGGATAGGGATAGGGATAGGTGTGAGGATTCTGATCTTCTTTTCTTCTTGTTGGAGCTGGGATTAATGCACTGGATGCCTTTTTTGTATTCAGACTCAGAAGTTTATTAATTCTTTTTAAAGTGCAGTCTCACGAGTTGTGAGTTCTAGCTAACAAGGCAATGAAATGGCTGCCTCTAACTCCTCCCAAGGTTATTTAAGTGATAATTACCCAAAACAAGGTGACACCTATATTATTTATACTTTTGACCCAATAACGACCACCCAAGGTCACACAATGCAGACCCTTTCACCCAATTATAAAAAAATACCTGAAACCATGAAGAAGAAGGAAGAAGAAGGTGAAGAAGAAGGACCCAGACAATGCCCAAATCCTCCATCTTGCCCCCTATATATTACTGTATACTAAAATCTCAAAATCTAAGTTTCCAGAATTCCAACCGATAGGGATAGGGATGGGGAAAGGGATAGGATAAGGATTAGGAGAGGGAGAGGAAGAGGATAAAGATGAGGATAGGAATAGGGTGGTTGGTGATTCTCAGCACACAACACTCCTGGGAAGCTCTAAAGGGATGAAGTTGTGTGCAGGGAAGCAGCTCCTGCCTCATGTTCTCCTATCCCCTGGGACATGAGGGTGTCACTTGGGACCTTTCTGCTTCTGTCCTTTTCTCTCAGGCACAGAGCAGGATTTTTGGAATTGTCCTGTGCAGAGCCAGGATTTGAGCTGGATGATCCTTGTGGGTCCATTCCAGCTCAGGATATTCTGTGATTCTGCTCTCTGTTCCCTGTGTTATTTCTGTTCCTCCTGGTGCCCAGGGAATGCTGGGGTCAGGAGGAGCTCTGGCCCTTTCCAGAGGGCTTGGCGAGGGATGCAGAGGTATTTCTGTATCAGCTGCTGTCACTGGAAGCTCCAGGCTGACTTTCTCATGGGAAGAGCAGACTTGGTCCATCTGAATGGCCCCTCCTGTGTGTATTTGTGACATCTGTGATCCTGACATCTCTCCCCCCAGGGCAAACACTGCCCTGGCCAAGCCCCTGCTGTCCATCCCTTGGCGATGGGTGGGAGCCCTCCAAGGTGGGTTATGAGGAAGGAAGGAGGGGTCAGGCAGTGCATTGGAGGGTGTGGGATTTCACAACTCCCCTTGGAGGCTGGGGATGCTTGTAGGACCGAAGAGCCCAGTGAACCCCAGAGCCCCCAGTGCAGCTGACAGCTCGGCTGGAAATAGATACGGTCCCATCCTGCCCTGGTGTTGTTGTTGGCAGGCAGGCCTGGCAGGCTCCAGGTTGCATTTGTCAAGAGCACAAGCACAGGAAAATTGTTCTCATCTGAACAAACACCACCAGTTGCTGCCAGCTGTTCCAGTGCCCCAGCAGAGGATTCACGTGGCCCTTTTCCCCAGCCTGGGCTACTGGCAGGCCAGCAGGATTGTCTCTCTCTAGGGGATGTTTTCAGGGGATGTTTTGTTGCTCATCCTCCCTCCAGCTTCCATCCAGGGGAAGGAATGGGGTCATGAACACCCTGAGCACTGCCCTTCTCTGCTCACCCGTGACACAGGGAAGGGTTCTGTGGTGGGGTTGCACTTCCCAGAGGGTGGGAGGATGGCAGGAGGGTTGGAGTGAAAATTCTGCAACCAGCTTTGCTTCATGTATGCATTTGCAGCAGTTTGTTGTGCTGGCTTCACACTGGAATGATCAGTGTTTGTCTCTGTGCGGGCTCACCTGTGACTGCTGAAGGTCACAGCCTATGGAGCTCACACCAGGGAAAACCCTCTGACATCTGCCTTTCTCCAAACATGGGCACTTTCACCCTTCTCTATGTTTTTCCCAAAAAATCCAGCTCCTGCCCTGCCTTTGGGACCTGCCCTGTAGAGCATCAGGTGGGGGTTGCAGTACAGTTTGTGTCACTTTTACATGAAACCAGCAGCTAAAGTATCTCCCACAGATAAACCCATGGGTTCCTCCTAACCCTCAGCCCTCTCCCTGCAGGGAGGACGTGGTTTCCCAGGGCTGCAGGGCAGGGCCATGCTGTGAACAGGGCCATGCTGTGAACAGGGCCATGCTGTGAACAGGGCTATGCTGGCAGACGTGCTGTCCCCGTGTCCCCCAGCCAACCTAAACAGGACCGAGTGACCCAGTAACATATTTTATATTGTATTATAATGTCATTTCTCTTCATAGCTGCTGCCTGCTGGGTGTCTGCTGCAGAGAAATTTCTCTGCCCTGAGAAGAGGGTGGCTCTGGGCCCCAGGGGATCTGCCTGGTTGGTTGGGGAAGGAAATTTCTTCCCTGTGTCTTGGGCAGATCACAGAGCAGAGCTGTGCTGCTCTGCGTGCAGTAGGAACGTCACCAGTGTGGGATGGGATTGTCTCCATCCCCACTCTCAGCCACGCTCAGGTTTGTTGCGTGGTGGGTGTTTTAATGGGAAACCTTCCCTAAAATCCCTGCCTGGCTGCAGCTCAAACCAGCCCTTACTCCTTGCTCTCGTATGGCTTCGATCTGTTCCTAATTGCCAGAAAAAAAAGCCAACCCCCACCTGCTTCCTACCACCCACAGGCAGCCCTCCAGGCCCACCCCTCCACTTCCCAGGTTTAAACTCACCTCTTATTGCTACTCTCTCTGTAATGCATTTCCAAAGTGTCTGACAAAAATAAAATCCTCAAAAACCTCCCTGAAGTGGAAGCCTGCAGCTCTCAGGGCTTGAAGGATGTCTGTTGCTTTAGAGCATCTCCACCTGTCTGGGCACCTCCTGGCACCAAGAGATGGAGGGGGCAAGAAAGGCCTAAAAACTACTTAAAATGTGAGTGATTTTTCCTCCTTTAGACCCCACCGTGGGTCTCTCATCAGAGCAAGGAAATGCATCTGCGTTCCTCTTTTACTGCTCGCTGCTATTTGGTGATTAAAAAACGGGGCAGCTGGGGCCATTCATTCTTGACCTGGAGGAAAGCAGGAGGCTTATAAAAACTCTGAGTGCTGCAAGAATTATGAGGTAATTAAAAAAAATCAGGCCAGAGCTGGGACCACGTCAATAAAAGCAGGAGGAACTGATGTCAGCCCCATGCAGGATGTGGGGACTGATATTTCTGCTCCTGGTGCTGAGTCCCTGGTGGTGCTGAGGCCTCATGGTTCCCACTGGGATTGGTTTGGGAATTCAGGACACAAAACAGATTCTGGGGCTGGGTGGGCTCTGATGTTCTTGGTGCATTCAGCTGACTTGAATCCCTCTCTCACAAGTGTAAATTCTGTGTGAGACTCAGCAGCAGATGTTTTATCAAAGCAAGATGAAGAGCCACCAAGAAAGCAAAAATTAATATTTAAAGGGATGAGAATGGGTTAAAAATCACCATTTGGGGGGTTATGAGGCCTGGTTTTAAGGAGGAAGAATTTTTTGCTGGCCATGGGGTCATAAGGATTAAACCAGGGGAAAAAAAAAATGGGTTTTGTTTCTCTAGAATTTATCTAACCCAATTTAACCCAAGACTCAGCTTGGGTTTCCTGACCCAATAAGAAAAAGGACAGGGATTAACATGCAGTGCCTTTCCATTTCTCATTGCCATGATCTGATTTGGTCTTCCCAAAACCAGAGACTGACGCGCTCAGCTGGGGCTGCTCAGGGCTGCCAGGTTGGGGCTGGAACGTTCCCTGAGGTGTAAATGATTTCTCATGCACATGACAGGGAGTGGAGCCTCGCCTGTGCTTCCTCTTAGGAAATCCCACAGAGCCATCACTGGGCTCTTAGGCTGTGGTGGGAGCATTTGCTGACACCACTGACAAAGTTTAATACAGGAGGAGGCAAAAAACCTCTGGTTTTGGGTCTGTGTTCACAAAGCTCCTGTTCAGCACCTTTGCTTAGCATTGGTCATTTATTTACTTGTCTGCTGTAGTGCTGGCTGGATTGGAGTGATGCAAGCTGCTCCTTTAGGGCTTGGAATAAAACCCAGGGCTGTCCCAAATGTTCAGAGAGGGTCCTGGGGTGCAGCATAAACTGCCTTGGGTTTGGGCTTGGTTTTCCCTTGTCTTGGGTTGCAATATGTAACCAAAAATGTGTATTCTATTTTCCATCTGTTGAAACCAGCTGGGGAGGTGTTTTTCTTTATTTCTTGTATAACCCATTCCCCATAATTCCAGGGAGAGGGATGGGTGCCTTCTGTTAACAGGCCAGCTGTGAAACCAGCTGGGGCAGTGTTCTTGATCTCTCCCACCACCCACCCTCCCTGCAGGGGATCTCTGCTGTCCATGGGCCAGCCAGGCTCACTGCAGGGCTGAGACAATTCCAGCAGCCCATGGGGAGATGCTCCACCCAGGGGGAGGAGCCCAGCATTCCTACCTGGATCAAAGCTGAGATTTGGAACCCCAGCCCAGCCTGTTTGCTCTGCATTCCCAGAGGGAGCCCGGACCCATCTCACCCCACTGGAGCTGCAGAGGAAACTCCAGCCTTGTACAGGATCATTGCTCCAGCAGAGCCACATCTGTCACTGCAGGAGGGCTGGATTGGGCTGCACCAACACCCTGAGCAACAGGGGGTCAGGCTGTGTTCTGACTCGGTAGGGTTTCTAGGATTTTTGTTTGTTTGCTTGCTTGCTTGTTTTTTTTGTACTACTACATTTCTATTTTAATATTCCTAGTGAAGAATTGTTATTCCTATTCCCATATCTTTTCCTGAAAGCCCCATAATTTCTAAATTATAATAATTCAGAGGGAGAGGGTTTACATTCTCCATTCCAAGGGAAGCTCCAGCGTTCCCTCACAGACACCTGTCTTTCCAAACCACGACATCCCTCCTGACTGTTCATCTCTGCCTCCTAAGAGAAGGAAGTAGATGCACGTCAGGTGAAGTTACACAAATCACAGAGGCCGTGGGGATCATTTGGAAATTATTTTGTTGTGGATGGCAGCTGTCGGGGGGACAACTCACATCATTGCTCTGGGACTTGGAAAGGCAGCAGATGTGGTGGAGAGGAAGGATTTGTCTCCCGGAGGGACAGCCCTCCATCCTCTCCTCCTCTTCCAGCAGATGGACAGGTGCTCCCCATCCCTGCTGAGTTCACATTTGGGATAACCCCCAGGTTACACCAATTTAACCCCAGGTTAACCAAGATGTTACACCCCAGGTGTGACATCTCCACTAAGCTGAGCCATATCTGCTTTCACAGCTCTGCTGCAGCCCCCCAGGTTGGCACTTGGCTGCCAAAAACCAGAGCAGCAAATCCTGGGAGCCTGGACAGAGAGCAGCTGCCTCCTCCAGGAGCAGCACAGGGCAGGTTTGGGGAGTAAAATCCCAGGATCTGTCCCCATCCCACATCCCTGCACAGATCTTGGGTGTTGAATGCCAGCAGTGCTCAGCTGTTCTGCCAGACTTGGAAATTAAAGCTCTGCCTTTAACAGCCCTACAGGCACATTCCCATCCCCACATAACCCCTCCTGTGTCCCTATAGCCACTCCCAGCAAAACCCCTTTAGGGCAGTCTGCAGAGAAGGGAAGGTTTCCCCTGTCATTTCTGGCTTCATTAATAGATTTTCCCTGTCTGGGATCCATCTGGAAGCCAAGATGGGACTTTGTCCTTGAGAGAATCTCAGGTTTTTGCCTGTTTTCAGAGCCTTTATTCAAATATAAGGCCTTAATGAGAATGGCATAGGGAAGAAATCCATCCTCACTGCTTTGTTTCCTGAGTATTTTCCTCCCAGCTGATGGTATCAGGTTGGTGGGTGTGGGGTTTTTCCCTTTTATGAATGAACATAATACTTCTGCAGAAAGGGAGGTGTGAGCTTGGACGTTCTCATCCTCAGATTTTAGTGATCATTAATAAAGCCTGCAGTGCTTTCTGTAAGCTTGAGCCAAAGATTTGGGATTTAACAACTTCCTAGTGGAAAAGGAATTTTTTTTCCAAACAAGATTTTACAAAGATGACACCTTGTTCCTGATAAATTCTTTTCACTTTATTTCCAGCTTTTTGTCTTGCTCTTGTAAAAAAACTTGCCAGGTATATATTAGATATATATTTATCAGAGAGATGTCTGCTTTAAACAAATGGTTAGTTAATTAAATGAAATATTTCTGCCTGGTTAAGAGGGAAAAAGTGCAGCTATTCGTCACTGAAACTGATTTTGCTGTGAGCTCCTCCTGAAGCCAAGCTGTGCCCAAATCAGGTGAGCATGTGAGATTTGCCACATCTCCCTGGTCACCCCAAACCTGGGCAGTGCAGGAGGTGGGGGTACCCAGGAGTCAGATTCTGCTGCCCCTGAGCCCAGGGCAGTCTCAGCTCTACCTTGTGATGAATCCCAGCTGATTTTCCAGCCTGAGCTGTCCAGCCACTCATGTCGGATTATAAACTGGAACTTTTACAGGCTGTATGTGGGGTTTGTGGCTTCCTTTCCCTCTCTCTGTCTCCGAAGTCCATGATTCTTAATAAATCATCCTCTAGCCTGAGCTGAGTCTCGCTGTTTTAAGTTTAACTAGATTATTTTTTTGCTGATAAGGCAGACTTTGAATTCTTCCCAAGATCACGAGTTGGGGCCCGTAATATCATGGAGGAGAGACTGTTCATGGTGATCTATCACATGCAGGGGGAGCAGCATCAAGCTCTCAGCTTTCCCTTAGATCAGCACTTAAAAGCACAGCACTTGTGTCTCGTGGAGCTGGTGGGAGGGAAGACTCGGGGCTCCCTCCAGATACATGGAAAATGCACTGGGATGACAGGAAAATGTTGTGTTATACATCTATTTCTTGTACTGTATCAGTGCCAAGAACTTCCTAAAGCTTTGATCCTGACTTCACTCCAAATTTCTACTCTTCTGTCCAAACAGACCCAAATCCACCCAAGGGTGGGATTGAAGGGGAGCAAACACTGAGAGAACCTGCTACACCCTCTGGTTGTTTCCCTCACTCTTCTTTGCCACCACCCTGACTGCACATAAATTTATTGTCCTTGACAGCTCCAGGCAAACGTGTCACGTTTTCAGATCCATCATGATCCCATCCTTGTTCTCCCAGCCAGTGCCTGAGCTCCTCTCCCAGTATCTCTGTTGACTTTGGCCTCCTCCTCAGAGCCCAGACCAGCTCCCATCACATCCCACAGAGGTGTCCAAGTTGTGTTCCTGTAGGATTAACCCTGTAGGAACAACAGGGCACAGGTCACCCCTGTGTCAGGAGAAGGAGCAGCCCTGCTCTGGGCAGAGCAGCTCCGTGAGGGGCTTTCCTGGGATGAGGTGGGAGGTAGAAGAGTCCTCCTTGAGGCATGCCATGTGCTCACAGCCTGTGGAAAGAATGGATTCATCAAGATTAAAGGTATTCCTGATGAGAGAAGCCAGGAGGAATGGTCAGGATCTGCTGGAACCCTGGAGGCTGAAATTTCAGGCTTTCTGTGCTGACAGGCACTGACCCTCAGGCAAGCACCACATTTGACCTGAGGCCTTGGAACGGGCTTCTGAAATTGAGTGACAACACTGGGGATGTGGGTGTGGAGTTTGAATAGAAGTGTGTGATATCACAGGGTGGAAAACTTAGAATTTAAGGTTTTAGTAATAATAATATTTATGGGGCAATATGGAGGATTTGGGGCATTGTCCAAGTCTTTCTTCTTCACCTTCTTCTTCTTGGTTTTGGGTGTTTTTGCCTAATGGGGTAAAAAAGATCCGCACTGTGGGCCTTGGGTGGTAATTATTGGGTCAAAAAGTGTAAATAACATAGGTGTCATCTCATTATTGGGTGATTAGCACTTAAAAGACCTTGGGAAGAGTTAGAGGCACCCCCATTTTCCACCTTGCTAGTTAGAGCTCACGCCTCATGAGGCTGTGCTATAGATAAGAGTTAATAAACACTGAGTCTGAACAAAAAACTGCGACCCCCATGTATGAATCCCAGCTCTAACACAAAGAAAAGAAGATAAAATCCTCACAAGGATCCATGAGACACGTGTGCGGTTGTGGTTTCCAGACCCATTCCCCCTCTGCCAATGCCTGATGGGCAGCCCAGTCCCTTCCACCCCAGGCTGCCCCTGGGCTGGCTGTGATCCCCCAGCCTGACTCATCCTCCCAGTTTAGCCAAAAAACTCCCATCCCTTTAGTCCCAGCATCCCCCCGGTCCTGGATGGGGATGGAAGAGTTTTTATCTCACTTGGCCCAGCAGGCCACAAATTCCTGCAGTTCTGGGGTGGGTGAGGGGGGCAGGGTCTTGCCTGGTGTCCCTGTGCTCGGGAGGCAGCTCCCTGTGTCACAAACATCAATTTTCTGTGTTGGGAAATCTGTGCTGCTGCCCAGCTGGGGGCTGGAGATCAGCCAGGGGCTCTGTGGGAAGGCAAGATGGAAGACATGGTGAAGTTGTGTCTTCATGGGAATTTGTCTTGCCTTTGCTTTGCTTTAAATCATTTTTCTTTTTGAGGGAAAATTTTAAACCACCAAGATGCCATTTTTGTTTTTCTGCAGCTCAGGGAGGTCAGTGGCTGTGAGCTGATGGCATCTGTCCTGTCCATGCTGCCTTCCTGATGCAGCCACCAGCACACACAACACCTTCCCCTCAGATTTTGCAGGAGATCAGATTGGCTGGCAAAGGCTGGGCCCAGCTCAGGTGTGGGCTGTGCCCCTCTCCAGTGAATCATGTTGCAGGGACACTGGCAGCATCCTCTGTGGGATTTGGGGGGTCCTGGATTCCCTCCCACCTCTCCTCAGTGCAGCCATCACTTCATGATCGAATTCCCAAGGTGAATCCCTCAAGGAGGGGGAGAGCTTCACCACGTATCTGCTGATGGATGTGTGTTTTCCTTGGCCCTCTCTGCCTCGTGGCTGCTGGATAGTTATCTGAGTGATGGATTCATCTGCACAGAGACCCCTGAATCGTGGGGCAGAGGGAAAGCATCTATTAGAGCAGCTTGGAGTGAGGGAGAAGGAATAACAAAGAGGAGAGGGGTGCTGGTTGCACATCAAAGCCATGTTTCTGCTTTCCAAGACCATATTTTTCCTAGTCCATCTCCTAGATTTGATCTGGCCGTGGTGAAAGCAGGCACAAGCCAGTGGTCTGGTGTGTTAGAGGCTCTGCAGGGAGAGACAGAGTTTCTGAATTCCAGTTATGCTGGGCATGTTGCTTTTCTCCTTGCCTGCCCTGCAATGGTTAGATCCACCCCTCGGTCTCGTGCCCACTTACAGGTGGCATCTCTGCCCTGATGTCCTGAGGCATCATGGGCCCATCGAGCTAGGAACAGCTCTCCCTTGTGCTGCCAGTCTAAGTCTATCTTTGACACCTCTATCTTGGCAGCCTGATCTACCTGCTCGTTGTTTCGGTGTTCCTCATTAGCTCTGCTCTTGGGGACATGGGCATCTACATGGCGGACTTTCACAGTAGCTTCTCTACCCGAGTGGCAATGTCCTCCCACTCATCAGCAGTTCAGATTGGTTTTCCCCAATGCTACCAGTTGGCCTTTTCTACCTTTCCAGCCATCCCTACAGAGCATTGGCCACCATCCACGAATCAGTGTAGAGGTAGAGCTTTGGCCACTTCTCTCTTTCAGCAATGTCCAGGGCCAATTGAACAGCTTTGAGTTCAGCGAGTTGGCTTGACCCACCTTCTCCTTCAGTGGCTTGTGCAACCTGTCGTGTGGGGCTCCATACAGCTGCTTTCCATTTCCATTTCCATTTCCTTTTCCATTTCCATTTCCATTTCCATTTCCATTTCCATTTCCATTTCCATTTCCATTTCCATTTCCATTTCCATTTCCTTTTCATCCCTACAATGGGGATGGTTTTTCCATGGGGTGGAGAGCCCTGCTCTTTCATGGAAATGCTTCAGCTCCAGGCCACGGCACTGCCACAGGGGGATGTGACAGGGGACATGGGTGTCACAGCCTGGGTCACACACAGAGTGTGAATATCCCTGGCTGCCTCCAGGCTGCCCCACATCCCTTGTGCAGCCAGCAGCTTCCAGCTTGCTGAGCTCACAGGTTCCAGCAGCAGGGACCTGAGCCCTCATCCTGGGCCCCTCCCTGTGCCTGTGCATGCAGAGGTGTGGGGTGCTCTTGGGGGCATGCACAGATGAGGATCCTTCTTCCCCTAAACCACCTGGGACACGCTGCCTGCTTGGATCTGGAGCCTTTTATTAGGATTGAGTGCCCCAGCAGGAACCTGAAGTTCACAGAGTGGGACCGTGGGCTCCACAGCCCCTGTAAGGAGATGCAGGCAGGGATTTCTGTGACAGCTGAAACCAAAATACCCCTAGGAACAGCAGGATGGCTTGGAGTTGGATTTATTTCAGGAAATTGATAACACGTCCCTGGAGAGAGGGATGGAACAAATCCAGGGATGCAGGGCCAAGCACTCCTGGGACGTTAGGAAGGTGCAGGTAGGTATGGAGAGCTGTTTGGAAAGAGGCCTGGACCCTGTTTCTGTGCTGTATTGCTTTGAAAACAAGCCCCTTTCTTTTCCTTCTGAATCCAGGGTCCAAAAGTGAATCCACTGTCCTAAGTGGTCTAACAGAGGAGTTGTGGGGAGCTCTTGCCTTGGTTTCTCTGAGCTGTGTCCCCAGGGCAGGTTGTGTGACAGCCAGACCTGTCAGAGAAAAAAAAACCCTCCATCACCTCACCCCCTTGGGCTGCCAAATCACAGAGCTGCCACTCTGTGCTCAGCAAATCCCCTGGACCTCCTGGAGATCATCTGGGTGGCAAAGCAGTAGGGAAAAAAGCAGGAAAATGGGTTAAATTTCTTCTTCCCCACAATCTCAAAGCGTTCCTGACGGGACCTTTTGCCAGCATTGTGCAATGCTGGCTCACGTTTTGCTTGAACTTTAGTCCTGCTTTAATCCATGCCACAGTAACCCCCAGGGAAAGGAATGTTGCTGATTCCTGACTTAAACTGTGATCAAAACCTTTCAACTCCTTCCCAGGCCATTGTTGTGTGTCCTGTCAGCACAGTCCCCAGGGCAAGGGCAGCTGTGTACCTGGATCAGGAGTGTTCCTCCAGTAGAGCCAACACTTCTCCAACCCTGGAAAGTGATCCTGCAGATGCCTTGGAAAATCAGCATTGCCCTCGTGACTTCCAGTCCCCCAAACCACAATGAAGACTCAGATGTTTGTTTGTTTGCTTGTTTTGGCAAGAGGAAAAAAGGCCAAATTTAAGTTTAGGGAAATGCATCATGCATGCTTCATCTGGCATTGTGGCTCTGGCAGGGAAAGCCTTTCCCACTTCCTTCCCTTATCAGTAAATGAGCTGGTTCATGCAGGAAAGGCACTTGGACAGCAAAAAGCACCAGCCACATATCAGGCATCACTGCTGCAGTTATTCAGAGCCTGACCCCTGAGCCAGGCAGCTCCAGGAATCACAGATTTTAGGAGGATCTGTGCACTCATCCAGCTCATCCAAGTGGGAGGTGCAAGGTCTGGTTTGGGGGATTCTTCCTGATAATTTGGCCCATGGCTCTGTTCTCTCAAGGCAGGGGCTGGAGGACAGTGTGAGCCCACAGGCACCAGAACAGGCAGGGATGGAAACCTTCCACTTTTTTTGGAAAACAGGGAGCAGGAGAGGGGAAAGCAAAGGGGTTCCCACAGGCAAGGAGGGTGCACCTGTGCTGTTCAGATTTCAGCCATCCAGAGCCCCTTTTCCAGGAAAGAGCAGCTCTCACCCAGCCTTCCAAGGCCTTTTTTCTTGGTGAGCTGCATGTAACAATCTCAGCTGGCTCTTTCCTGGAAGAAGCCTTTGCTGTCCCACCCTCCCACCACACCACAGCATTCTCCAGGGATGTCTCAAGCCCTGCTGGAGCCTTAAGTTTCAGCTTCCATGTATTTCAGATTCTGTGCTGCCCAGGGGTGCAGTTCTCACATTCAGTGTCACTCAGCTCTTCACAGAGCAGGCAGACAAAACAAAACCTTTTCCTGCTGGAGACCAAGGACAACTGTTACAAGTTTTCAGGCCCAAAAGCACAAACAACAGTGGCTAAAGAGAGAAAACAAGAAGGATGGGACTTCATAACCTGAAGCTGTAACTGGACAATTAAACCCCAATATACAAATGGACCAAAAATTATAAAATTATGAGACCTATATGAGACCGGGCATGCATTTTGTGACCCTTTTGTGACAATTTAGGGTCCATTTTGTGACCATTTTGGGTCCATCTTGGGTGTAGCCCTGGCCAGGCCCTGTCCTGTCCAAGGTGTACCATTAAAGGCCTTTCAATAAATCCCTACTTTATTCTCCAGCTCTGTGCAGTCTCTGTTCCATCTCAGCCTTCCCAAGACATCACTGCCAGTTCTTCCAGGACCTCTCAAGGTTTCACATGATCCCACTTGCCTGCAGTCCAGTGTCCACCCCAGCTGGAAATGGACAATTTTTGGCAGGAGGGAAAGTGATGCCAGAACTGGAACTGGGTTCTGGTTGGGGCTTTTTCCCCCTTAGTTGTTTGGGGTTTTTGTTAAAATCCAGTTTATGAACATCACAGGATCAAGCCAATCTCCACGTGCTCATGGGCAGTAAAGTTGGGTTTGCATTTAAGAGAAATGCTTTGCAAGGGTACGAGGAAGACAAATGCTGTATTAAGGACCTTAATTTAACTGCCAGTACAGCTCTGGGTGTGCATCCAGGATCCCTGCTCCAAGAGCACGCCTGAGGGGTTAAAACATTTACTTCTCCATCTCCAAACCCAGAATTTTTAAGCTCCTTTAAGGCATTTTCAGATGAGGTAAAGTAATTTAAAATTTGTACATTATCTAAAGACCCTTCCTAAACTTGCCTGCAGTTGGAGAAACCATGAATTATATGGTCTTGAATCCCACAGGTGTCCTTCAAAAAACTGGAGGAGAAATTTGATCTAATAAATCCCCAAGGACTGAGTTTTGGTGGATCAACTTAATTCAAACCCAGTGTCTGTGTGTTGCAGGTTAAACCAGGCTGTCCATGTTCTGCAGACTTGCAGAAAAGTGGGAATTCAGCCTGGAGGGAAGAACCAACACAAATAAAAGCAGAAAAACACCCAATTGCTACAAACCCCTCTGTGTATGCCTGAACAAGGCAGGCATTCCCTTCCTCCCTGGCCCAGGAAGGGCCACACTGAGTCCCTTGTTCGTCACCCACCGGAGCGTGGCACCACCGTCCTGCCCCAGGCTGGGCATGGCCATTGTCATCCACACAATGGGGATGGAGAATCAATGGAAAATGATCTCCTGTGTGGAGCTGACAACCAGCTCTCTGTTCCCCAGGCACGTTCCCAGCTGCTGGGTGAAGGGAGCATTCTCACCCCAGGAAATCCCTGCTTTGATCTTCCTAGCGCTGCATTGCTGCTTCTTACAGCTCCTGGGTAATCCAGTGTTTTAAAAAATAGAGAGGAGAAGGGAAATATCCTTTTCCAGCCTTATTTACTGGTGGTTCTTGAGGAGTCTCCCACAAAATCTGCTTGTAGGGGCATGGCAAGGGAACAGAGGGGAGGGAGAACCTTCTGGAACAGCCTGGCTGTTGGATGATGCTCACACGAGCTTTGTATTTTCCTTAAACCATCTCAGCCACTTCTTAGAATGGTGAGGGCACAAATGCACCCAGGATTTATAGAGGGCACAAATTCCACCCAGGGTGTGTAAGAGGACACTGGGGTTTAGCATTTTCCATGCCACGTTTTGCATGTTCCAGAACCAAAGGACTCCAGCATGGTTTGGGTTGGAAGGAACCTCAACACTCATCCCATTCCCACCAAGGACAGGGACACCTTTCCCTAGACCAGGCAGCTCCAAGCCCTGTCCAACCTGGCCTTGAACACTTCAGGAAACAAGATATTAGATAAGTAATAAAAAGGGTTTGGGGACTGTGTATGACCATGGACTGTGTATGACCATGGGGAGGTTTTTCTTAGCTGATGCCATCCCAGAATTGTTACAGATTCCATCCCCTCCTCGCCCAGCCTGCACACCCTGTCTGTGATCTCAGTGATGCATCCCATGGTGGTGTGGAGCAGGGAACAACTGTGGGAAAGGAGCTGTAAAGAAAATAATCTGGCCCCATTTCTCTGCAAAAGTGCCAGGAGGAAGGGGCTGAGATGAAGGAGATCTGAGTCCTCTTTCACCCAGCCCCTCCAAGGGTCTCCTGGCCTCACCAACCAAATTCCAGTTTGCACACTGGTGCAGTCTGGGTGACTGGGGTGGGGGGCTCTGGTTTGGGGAAAGTGAAGGCAGGACAGGATTTTTGCACAACTTCTTTATGTCAACTGCCAAGCCCATTTTCTCAAGTTTTCTATTTATTTTTTAATGTACTTTTGAGGGATGGCCAAACTTAGAAAACTTTAGCCCAAAAGGAATTGCATCCAAAGAATTTATGAGCAACTTAAAAAGAGAAGGCAGTGAGAAGAAACTGAAAGCCAGATGTAACTGCAGTTTTAGATGGCTTTTAGTTTAGTTTCAGATTTTTTAGGGGCTCTGACAGGGAACTCTTGGATTTTTGCAACGGGTCTGAAATCGGGTATTGAGGCAATTGTGAACTTTTGATCACTTATTTCTTGGTCTTCTGCCCACATCCAAAAGGGAGTATCTGACCATCTCTTTGACCTCTTGCTTCTAGATGATGAGATGGGATAGAAAACAGCAGGAATCAGCAGAATTGCTGTGAAAACATGGATTCAGGAGCTGTGAAACACCCCAAGCAGCTCAGAGACCTGCTCTTCTTGAATACACATCCTGGGCAAGGAGCTGCAGAGAAGGAAATTATTTAAATTAAACAGGGCAGTAAGGCCTCATGTGTTATTTACTTCATTACACTCACACTCTGGCATGAAGTGGTCTGGGAACAGCAGCAAACCTTGGCTCTGCTGAGAGAGGAGCAGGATAGTGGTGAGTTGAGGAGGAAATGTCCCTGTCTTAGGTTGCAATGCAAGACGTAACCAGCAGTTTGTGTTCTATCCCAGCTGTTAAACCAGCTGGGGCAGTGCTCTTTATTCCTTCCAGGACCCACCCTCCCTGCAGGGGATCTCTGCTGTCCATGGGCCATCCAGGCTCACTGCAGGGCTGAGACAATTCCAGCAGCCCATGGGGAGATGCTCCACCCAGGGGGAGGAGCCCAGCATTCCTACCTGGATCAAAGCTGAGATTTGGAACCCCAGCCCAGCCTGTTTGCTCTGCATTCCCAGAGGGAGACCGGATCCATCTCACCCCACTGGAGCTTCAGAGGAAACTCCAGCCTTGTACAGGATCATTGCTCCAGCAGAGCCACATCTGTCACTGCAGGAGGGCTGGACTGGGCTGCACCAACACCCTGAGCAACAGGGGGTCAGGCTGTGTTCTGACTCTGGCAGTGTTCTTTTTGTACTACTGCATTTTTATTTTAATTTTCCTCATAAAGAACTGTTATTCCTATTCCCATACTTTGCCTGAGAGCTCCTAATTTCAAAATTATAATAATTTGGAGGGAGGGGTTTGCATTCTCCATTCCAAGGGAGGCTCCTGCCTTCCTCTGCAGACACCTGTCTTTTCAAACCAAGACAGTTCTCTGTTCACAATGGGGACAAATGGCTCTGGATGGGGACAATGCAAATCACCCTCAGAAACTGGAGTGAGCTCCTGGAGTGAGCTCCTGCCACACCAACAAGTGCTCCTTCAGCAAGGACATCTTGGTTGGAGCTCTGTCCACCAGGGTGGGGTAAGGGATGATGCTCAGAGACGCTCAAGGCTCAGGATTGCCCCGTTACAAAGAAGGGATCAGACCTTCTTAAACTGGCACCTTTTTTTTAGGGAGAAATCAGTAACAGCACCATAATGGGGCCCAAGAATTAAATAGAAAATCTCAAGTAAAGCTGGACAGAGAGACTTGCACAGCTTCTGTGGAAAATGATAAGGGATAATTAGGATAGGGCAAGGACATCAACACCCTCTGCTGCTCCTTTTCCTCTTCTTTGGAGAGAGGCAGAATCACAGAACCACAGGACGATTTGGGTTAAAAGGGACCGTAAACCCACCCAGCCTCCTGCCATGGGCAGGGACACCTTCCAGTATCCCAGGCTGCTCCAAGCCCATCCAGCCTGGCCTTGGACACTGCCAGGGATCCAGGGGCAGCCACAGCTGCTCTGAGCACCCTGTGCCAGGGCCTGCCCACCCTCACAGCCAAAAATTCCTTCCCAATATCCCATCCATCCCTGATCTCTGGCAAAACCCATTCCCCATCACTCCATGCTGACACTCTGGCAGCACCCTTGGCTAATGGGGAGGTGTTGGTGCCCAAGCTGGGCAGAGCAGCCTCCTCCTTTTCCTCCTCCTCCTCCTCCTCCTCCCTCCCCTGCCCTGTGCCCTGTTAGCATCAGGGCCTGATGCTCTCCAGTGTGTTCAGCTCCACTCTGTGTTCTGCCAGAGACTGTTATTAAGAAATAAAGCTCTGCCTTTTCATCATTCCTCCGAGCGTCTGTCTGATGTCATTCTGTCTGGCAGCCGAGCCATCAAAAAAAGGCTCCCCTGGGAGAAATTTCTCAAACAAACAGCCAGCAAGAGAAGAAATAATAACCCCTTAAACATAATAGAATGCAAAACCTCACAGCATCTTCCTGATAGACAAGAAGGCAGCGTAACCCTGACTCCAAGCACAGAGAGGTGCCTCCTACCCTAGCCCAGGGCAGGGATGTGCTCTGTGCTTACCTGGGTGATTATCCTTAATTGAAGCTGTTGCAGAGGCTGAGATCATGAGGTTCAAGTCCAGGAACAAATTTGGGCCAGCAACACCTGCTGCCATCACTCCCACCTGCAGAGCCTTCCTGTGTTCCACCAGCACAGGGGGACCTGCAGATCAAGCAGGTTTAGCTCTTCACGGTTTTTAGCAGTTGGGGTGGGTTTTTTTTTTTCCCATTGTATGAGGCATTTGTGTGCCTGCAAGGCAAATCTTGGCTGTGCTCCTCCATATCCATTAATTCCTGCAGGTTGCAGGGTGACAAACACCCTGTTGCCAGCTGTGAGCCCCTGGGATGTGTGTAGGCTTCCAGTTTTGGCAGCTCTGATTTTGATCCAGAGACCTGCTCACTGAAATGAGTAAGACTGAAGGAAATTTGTCTAATCCCATGCAAAACTCAGCCCCCAAACGGGGGAAAGAGTCCCCTAAGTGCCTTGTTTTCAAAATAAAACCAACCAAGCAGTGACTTGACTCTGGATTTGGATAAAAAAAGCTAGGAAGAATGGGGTTTAATCATAGAATCATGGAATCACAGAAGGGTGTGGGTTGGAAGGGACCTTAAAGACCATCTAGTGCCATGGGCAGGGACACCTTAATCTCTGGGAGCAGTGTTGGAAGAGGGGCTGCCATGGAAGGGAGTGTGTTGCACTGATGAAAAGCCGCCCTTTTGAGCTGGATCCCAGCTGGATAATCTTGGATCCATCCCTCACACATCTGTAGCTGTGATCCTCCTTTCCAAGCTGCTTCTCCTCAGAGCACTTCGCAGAGGTCATTCCTCTTTGCAAGCCTCGCTCCCTCTTGCCTTGCAAACATCTCTGCCATTTTCTCCCCTCCTGCTGGGAGGTTTCAGGGCCTTCAGCAGAGCCCCTCTTCATTTTTCCTGGTGGAACCACCTGCTCTTCACTCAGCTTTCCTGGGACACTTCCCACCAGCAGCTCTGTTGTATAAAACAGGTCCATTTTCATCACCAGGACCCAGAGTGGAATTTGTTCCTGCTGACAGCCCGAGGCTGGGACGAGCAGCCCACAGCCCCAGAATGAGGTGTTGGTGGTTTCTTTGTGGTTTCACAGGGTCAGCGCTGCAAGGCTGAAATGAAATCCAGGATCTTCCCGAGGAGCAGCTCCAACAAATCTGGGAAGGGTGTTGAGAAGTACATCCACCTCAATGAAATGCAGCACGATTGTACCCTGCTCCCTGCAGGCTCCCAGCCCTGGGCCAGGACTCTCACAGGGGGGTCTCATGGGTCTGGGGAGTGCAGCAATCTCAAGCCTCACGTTCACTGTTTCCATTTCTTCCCAGGGTGGGAAAACTTTTGGAAATTCCTAGGAAATGTCTCTTTTCTCCTGCTGCTTGAGGCCAATTTCCTTCCTTGCAGATTGCAATACAAACAGCAATGTGCTGGTTAGAACACAGCAGCCTCTGCAGCTCTCCCAGCTGTTTCCTGGGAGGTCACTGCTTCCCTCCTTCCCAGGGCAGTGCCCCGTGTTCCCTGACACCATCGCTTTCCTTTGCAGCAAGAGGGGAAGCTGAGGCACAAATCTGACCTTTTTAGGAGGAGATCTTCTCCAGGTCTGCATGATCTAAGAGATGGGGCAAACACCCCTGTTTGCCAGACACGGATTTGACTGCACTTCCACGCTTCAGCTTCCCCTTGAATAGAGATTTTCTTCGCTCTGGGATCCTACACAATTCTCCCCTTCCAGCTCACTTAGGTCTGATCCTCACTCTCAAGCCCCCCAAACCCCAAAAAACTTCCTTTTTGTGTCTCAGAGGGGCTGGTATCTCTCACACTGAGCTCGGGGGAGCTGTAAGGTTTTCCAATCAACTCTTAACAATAGGAAAGCAGCTTTTGTTCCCTCTCTTCCCCGGTCTTGGCAGGGAAGGTGGAATGTGGTTCGTGGAGAGGTGCAGCCACCTTCCGGGCCAGCAGCTGCTTTTGGGGATGGGTGAGATAAAGGTGCAGGATTTCCAGTCAGCCCCACCCATCCCAGCCAGGGGATTCACCAGAGGGAATGGCTCACCTGGATAATGCCACGTTCATCCCGGGCTGTCCCAGCTTGGGCAGCCACAGCAACAGCTCTGCTTGGCAGCTCAGGAGCCTGCAGAGATAAAAGCAGCTCAGCTTGCTTTGGGAAGAGCTGAAGCACAGAGGGATGCTCAGGCTGTCCCAGCGAGGAAGGAGGAACCAGCCGAGCTTTGCAGACTGAGGTGTGTTTTTCCCTGTGAAGGGGCAGCAGGGATATGGCAGGGCTGTTGCCCCAGCACACGTTGGGAGGACATACCAGGCCCAGGGGTGAAACTTCCCAGGTGTTTTTCCATCAGCTTGTGATGGTGACCACCCCCCTGGCTGGTCACCCACTGTCCGTGGTGGCAGTGGGACACCTGGGCAGCAGAGGGACAACCCCAACACCTTAATGGGCAGGAGATGGCACAGAGGGAAGGAGGAGTCACGGACATGGGCAGGATGGAGAAGATCCACATGTCTGGACACATGGATGGACAATGGATGGATGGATGGATAGGGGATGGATGGATAGGGGATGGATGGAGGGATGGATGGATGATGGATGGATGGGATGGATGGATGGAGGGATGGATGGATGGATGGATGGATAGGGGATGGATAGGGGATGGATGGATGGGATGGATGGATGGATGGGATGGATGGATGGAGGGATGGATGGATGGATGGATGGATGGATGGATGGATGGATGATGGATGATGGAGGGATGGATGGATGGATGGATGGATGGATGATGGGTGAATGGATGGATGGGATGGATGGATGGAGGGATGGATGGATGGATGGATGGATGATGGATGAATGGCTATATGGATGATGGATGGATGGATGGATGGATGGATGGATGGATGGGATGGATGGACTCTGCTTCCTACCATGACCTCCTCCAAATGACTGTCCAGCCCTAAGCCATGTCACTGGAGCACCCCTGCCACTGTCAAGGAGTTCCTGCTTAGTGGGGAGACAACATCACACATTGAGAGAACTTGTGGGAAGTTTGGATTTCTTCTTCCTGTCCCTCTCTCCTCCCAGCCACCCCTTTCCTGCTTCTCCGCCCAGTGCAGTGGGAAAGCAAACAGCCCCAGGGAAGCACACTCTGAATTTCCATCTGAGCACAGCATAAGGCAGCCCCAGGAGTGGCCCAGCACTCTCTGATCTCTCACTCTCCAAAATCAAAGCAAGACAAAAGCTCTGTCTCCTTTTCCCCTCTTGCCAAAGGCTAGAAATCCCATCAAGATCCAAAGCCTATCATTCCAGAGGGAGATTTACTGGGGGAAGGGGCAGAAGTGGTTATTTGATGATTGTATTGGGGTTGTTTTTAAAGTCCTGAATATCTCCCTTCCTTCTTTCACTGCACAGCACAAATCCCCCTTTCCAACGCATGCACAAGAGCAGAGCTGAGCCCTTCACACAGAAAACAGGTGATAAATCACAGGGCCATTGATTCAAACCATTCCAGGGAATGGGAAACACATGGACAGCCTTTCTAATTAACTGTTTGATATGGCTGCGGTGAGTTTGGGTGTAGTTTCCAATGTTTTGCATTTGGCTGCCTCAGCCCTCTCCATGGTAACTGCAGTTTACCGAAAAGTGAGAAAATCCTGCGTTCAAGGGGGCTGAAGTGACTTGGTACAGCTCAGCTCACTCACATGAAAACAGCAACAACAGAAAAAATTAAATACAGCGTTCAGTCCATGGGAATGTTCCTTCTCTTTCTCTTTCCAGATGGAAAAACAAAACAAACAGAAAGGTTTCTTTTCGTTCCCTTTTTATCTGTAAATCTGCACTTTCTGGTGGGCTGTGGAACGCTCAGACCATCCCCTCTCTCACAGGATGAGGAGCCTGATCCACCCTCCACATCCCTCTGCCAGCTCCCCCACCATCAGAGGCACCCAGGGAACTCCTTTATTACCCCTTCCCACTCAAACCACTCACCAAAATCCCCCAAAAGTATTGGGCTGTGGATGGGCAGAGACCCCTTTCCACCCACAGAGCTCAGCAGGTCTGTCTGTCTGTCTGCCTCGGGCAGGACACATTTATGGGTTTCTCTTTATTCCCAGGGTGGCACCTGGCCCTGGGTGTCACTGCTTGGGTCTGGGGTGCTGCCTCAGCAGGGTGGAAGGGCTGTCCTAAGAGGGGAGAAACCAAGAATCCCAGGACTGAACCCTGATTTATGCTGCCAAAGTAACCAAATCTCTTAATTAGTGGATAATTAGCAGTGAGAAACTCTGCTGAGGACTCCAAATATTCCAAGAGGTGTTTTGGAAGGGGAGCAAGCCAGGCCTTTCAAGATGTGCTTCTCCAACAAGAAGAGGGGCTGAGAATGGGACAAAGGCTGGGAGCTGCTCCTGTGAGCCCTCAGCACTGAGACTGGGGTGGAGCTGACCCAGAGCAGTGGGAGGTGATGCAGACCACGAGGATGAGGTTTGGAAATAACAGCAGGATGGGGAAGGCTGGGCAGGGGGGACGGAGATGGACCCAAGTCACCAAGGATTGGGTTTAGCAGATTCCTTGGGGACACGCACCCCAAACCTGCTCAGGCCCATCAACACCTCCAGAGTAGCCAGTGCATTAAAATGTAATTTAAAAGGGAATAAAAGTTTCATCCATCTGTGTTTAAGAGCAGTCTTTTCCCATATCCTGTTTTTGGCAAGTCCTCCCAGCTGGGCCATTGCAGCTCTCTCCATGACACGGGCACAGCTGCTGGAGGCACCGAGCAGCAAATGAGCTGGGGATGTTAATATTTTATTTTTTATTAGCTCTTTTTTTTCTTTTCCTTTTTCCCCCCATTTTCCCCTTTCTTCACCACAGCTCCCTTGGGGCCCCAGTGGAACACCTGGCCAGGCCACTTCTGGTTCCATTTATTGGCAGGTAATTTATTTGTGGATCAGCAGGGAAAAGTGACCCAACAAGTGACTGGATGTCTATCAGCTGACCCTTTGGTGATGTTTGAACATGGCTTCATTTGGTGCTCAGGGCCTGATCCACACTTCCAAGGAAGTCAGATCTCGCCTTTAAGATCCAGGGCTGTTAGATCTCAGTTCAAAAACGCTGGGGGAAATTAGTCAAATAAATACTCTGGGAATATTATTACATATTATTCACTCTCTGGGAATATTTGAAAGCATTATTCACTCCTTGTGCATATTATTAAAGCAGCTCCCACTCAAGGAAGGATATTAAATTGTAAAAATCAGTGGGTTTCTTGATCCTTTTATCTTTATGCTTTCTTTTCCTGCCATTGCTTTCTTCCAAACTTTATTTTTTGATAAGGATAAGGGAGAAGCACCCCAGACCCTAGAAAAACTTGCCTGCCTTCCTCCCCAGTGTGTTTTGGTGTTGTAGCAGGAAGCTCAGATCATTGCATCTGAAAGGTGTCAACAGGCTAATGCTCCCTTGTCAGCAGACTCTTCCAAACCCTCTAAAGCCCTTCCAATGGCCGTGGATCCGGTTCAAATTCTGTTCCCCACGTTTGGCTAAAATTATAGCTTTCAAAGATATAAATGATTTTTTAATTATTTTTATTTTTAACTTACATGATCAAAAGCAAGGGCTTATTTTCCTTTTGAATAAAAATGCAGAGGTGTTTTCCAAGGACACATTTTAGAAGCAAAAAAGAATGAAAATTTTGCAAATTTTGCGGCCAAAAACAATTGACCCTTCTCCCCAGGGAAGGGTTTCATTTACTTCTGGCATTGCCACACATACCAGTGGTCAACCCCATCGTGCACGGGGCTGATCACAGCAAGTAAAATGAAACAGGATTCTGTGCGTGGGCTTTTGGGAATGGTCAGAGCCTGGGCTGTGCAGGGAACATGTCAGGAAACACCACTGGGCACAGCAGCACAGAAACCTCTTCTTAGGGGCTTCAGCAACAAACCCTGCTAATTTCCTCCTGCCCCTAGACCAGCAAGACCCTGGAGCCGGTAGATGATCCCATCTTGTTGGCTGAGAAATTTCCACGACGCTCTAAAAAAAGCAGTTTTCCCAGTTCCTGGGTAGCACCTGGGGACTGATCTGTGTTTTTACAGACTCAGCCTGTGTGCCAGCCCCCCCTGCACATATTTAACAGCTTTGTTGGACTGTTAGCACCCTTCTCTGCTCTCAGGAATGTGTCACCTGTAAGAGCCGGAGCAGCATCCTTTGCTGAATCCGATGGAAATGCTTTTTCCTAACAGACCTGGCTTAGGTTGCAATACAGTTTGTGTTCTATCCCAGCTGTTCAAACCAGCTGGGGCAGTGTTCCTGATCTCTCCCACCACCCACCCTCCCTGCAGGGGATCTCTGCTGTCCATGGGCCATCCAGGCTCACTGCAGGGCTGAGACAATTCCAGCAGCCCATGGGGAGATGCTCCACCCAGGGGGAGGAGCCCAGCATTCCTACCTGGATCAAAGCTGAGATTTGGAACCCCAGCCCAGCCTGTTTGCACTGCATTCCCAGAGGGAGCCCGGACCCATCTCACACCACTGGAGCTTCAGAGGAAACTCCAGCCTTGTACAGGATCATTGCTCCAGCAGAGCCACATCTGTCACTGCAGGAGGGCTGGATTGGGCTGCACCAACACCCTGAGCAACAGCGGGTCAGGCTGTGTTCTGATTCTGGCAGTGTTCTTTTTGTTCAGTTGGGTTTTTTGTACTACTACATTTTTATTTTAATATTCCTAGTAAAGAGCTCTTATTCCCATATCTTTTCCTGAAAGCCCCTTAATTTCAAAATTATAATAATTTGGAGGGAGAGGGTTTGCATTCTCCCTTCCAAGGTATCTCCTGCCTTCCTTAGCAGACATCTGCCTTTCCAAACCAGGACAAGACCCCAGGCAGGTGGGACTGTGGTGGGAAGACACCTCTGCTCCCAGGGGGTTTCTGGGGAGACAAATCTCCTCCCAGGAGCAGGATCATGACTTCCAGAAACACACAGATGGATTTTAATGCACCTGGCATAGGTGAGAAGGACTTTGGCTTGTGCCAGGAGATGCTGGAGGTCAGCAGGACTGCCCAGTATTTGGGGTTCCTGCAGGACATCTCCTTTCCACCTGCCTGACATCAGATCTCACAGCAGATTTTCAGCTGTAATAAGTGCAGCTTTTCCTGCTTGTGACCAAATCCAAACAATTAAAAAAACATATTAAAAAAAAAAAAAAAAAAAGAGAGGAAAAGAAGAAATCCAAGCCAGGAATGAAATCACCATGTGCTCTTATATCTTGGTAGGGCTGCAGGATGGTTTTCAACCCTGCTGTCCTTTGCCTTTTATTTCCAACTGGGGAGGATCCAGTGGGACTGTGGGATGAAGAGACTGTTTATAGAAACAAACTCACCCGTCAGACATCTCCTCCTCCTGATGGATATTTGTTTGGAAAGACAGTGAGCTCTCAATGATGGTGGATGTTCACTTCTGCAATTCCTTCGAACTTTCTGCTTACTGACCCCTTAAGGGCTTATCCATTGATGGTGAAATAGTTGGGAACTGCAAAAGGAGAACCTCCTCTAATCCCAAGGGATGAGTGGCTGCTGCTTTCCTCTCCAGCATGGACCTGCTGTGTGACCCTGGCCATGTCTCATCTCCCATGTCTCCTCTGCCCTGTGGTGCTCAGGGATGTGCTGCCATTCTCAGCCTGTGGAAAGCCAAGGATTGATATTTTTAAGACAGTAGCTGCAGGGATGTTTTTGTCACAGGCTCTCTCTGCGTTCCTGCGTTTCTAAATCCTGAGCCCTTTCAATTTCTTGGGAAAGCATCTGGTTTCCAGCACTGGGTCTCTCCAATCTGTCATTTTACATAAATATACAAACATCCCTTTTTTGGATGATGGATTAGGGCTGCACTCTGGCTCGGATCACACAGCCCAGACTGGAAGAGGGGCTTTGAAGTATAAAAATTTCACATTCCTCTACTGCCAGCAGAACAGTGCACAGGAGAGACATCCATGCTGGGGAATCACAAACCCTGGCTCATTTACACTGCTCCAGCATCACCCCCTATAACACTGTTAATTTACCCAAGGGGTATAGATGCCCTCTGTTTCCTCTGCAATAAGAGGGAGCAAGTTGGATCTCACATGGATTTATGCAGGAGAAGGAGCTCCTGGCTGTGATGGAGCCATCGAGCCCACCACTCCCACAGATCCCGTGCTTAAATCCCCCCAGCAGAGTGGTACAGCACCAGCTTAATGTAGGCACAAATTGCCTTCACAGCAGCTGTATCCCTTTCCCAGTATCTCCATCCCTTTCCCAGTATCTCCATCCCTTTCCCAGTATCTCCATCCCTTTCCCAGTATCTCCATCCCTTTCCCAGTATCTCCATCTCTCCATACCACAGGGATTTGGGGTTGATTTTCCCTTGAAGTGAGAGCAGGGCCGGCAGGGCTCAGGACACTGGTGAGAAAAGCCTGCAGTTTGTCTCCCAAAATAAGCACGAGGGCTGTTGCACTGGGTCCCAGGACCTTTCACCTTCCCTGTGAGAAGGTTCTGCTTGGAAAAATATCAGCCCCTGAGAGGATTTTTCCACTGATTTCCTCACTGAAGCCACAAATCAGCACTTGCCAGAGGCTGGAGCTACCTGCCTGTTCCACGGACTGACAGAGCCAGCTGCCAGCAGGAATTACCAAGAAGCAAACTTGCATCTGAAATCATTGGTTCAGGCCTCAGAGCAAGCTCAAATATTCAGGTGATTCATACAGGAGGAAGAGCTTTATGTCCTCTGCACTGGAGTCCTGAACTCTGCAAAATCTCCTGCTTTCAATCTCATGCTCACTAAGGATGAGTTCATTCATTACAGCACCCATATAATGAATTTAAGTTTTAAATTCACCTTTTGATCAGGTTTATGGATGAACTCCTGCCCTCAGTGGCAGAGTCTTCTGCAGAGCAACTCTACCCACCATGTCCTGCCCATCCTTTTTTGATCCCAATTTTAACATTTATTTTAGATACTGTCCTTGTGTAACACCCGCAGAAAACCTCCTCAGAGCATGGATGAGGAGCAAGACCAGATGGAGAGGGGCTGTTTGGCTGTTCAGCAAAGCAGAACCGGCTCCATTAGCAAAAGGACATCGTGTGTCGCATACAAATAAACAGAGTTAATAAATCAGGTGCCAGCAGATGGTGCTCAATAATTTGCAGCATCCTGGCTGGGATGAGCTGGTCCATTCCCAGCACAAGGAGGATTAAAAAGCATTTGTTGCACCAAAAGAACCACGGCAAGCTGAGGCACAATTTATTGCTTCGTGCTGACTTTACTTCAAACACATTGTGGTATTAACCAGAAAAGCACCTTTTTATTGACCCTGCTTCTTGTTTGCATCCCCAAGGTTTTGTTTGGTCAGAAAACATTTGGAGGAGGAAAAATAACATGAAAAAAGGACATTGCAGTTCAGCTGCAAAAGAATCTCTCAGTGGCCCGGGAAGATAAAACTCCCAGTCGTGTCATTGGTTTTATCTCTCCTGGATGTTCCACTCCCATCTGCTGCAGAGGATGCTTTGGCTTTTCTCATGTGCAAATGGAAAAGGATGAAGCACAATGGCTCAGATGAGCAAGTGGCCTTGGAGGCAGGAGGTGAAGGTTTTCCTTTCTTCTCTTTCCATGGCTTACAAGCTGGTGCTTTCCTTTTCAAGGCCAGCTTGGATGTGCTTGGAGCAACTGGTCTAGTGGAAAGTGTGCGGGGTTGGAATGAGATGAGATCCCTTCACACCCAAACCATCCTGGGATTCTGTGATTCCTGGATATCTCATTGCCTGGGACACCTGCATGCCTGTCCCTGTCCCTGCTCCCATGACCTCCCCTGGGAATGCCCAAGGTCACACAGGAGGTGCCTGTTTTTTTCTCTGTTCCAAGTGAGCATTTTACAACCTCAGATATTGCAGGAAGAGAAAGTCACTAACAAATCCTCCTCCTGAAAACCCCAAACTTCCCCTGGGTTCTGGACACAGAGATCAGGTAGCAGCCAGGTGGGCACCCATCCCTCCAAAGGATACCCCAGCCTGCAGAGTGCCACAGGATAAAAAAGCTGCAAACAGCTCTGAGCAGAAATGAGCTTTTTAGACAAGGCTGGTGCCCGACCTGCCAGGAAAAACAGTGTTATCCCAGGGGAACAGTGCCATTAGCTCATTTCCCATCAGCACAAGGAGCAGCCAGGCTCAAAGCAAGTGAGATCAGGCAGCTTGGGGCACCCCGTGGGCATCCCATCCCCTGGATGGCCCAGCATCCTGGCTGGAGGCACAGCACAGACAGCAGGTGCAGGGATGGAGGCAGGAAATGTTTATAAAGCTTAGGAAAAGCTGAGGTTTCTGGCAGGTTCCCGAGACAGTCAGTTTGGCCCAGAGCTCTCTGCTGTATAAATTGTGGAATTAGAGTCAAATATGAAACTGGAGCAATAGGCCAGAGGCAGAGCTGGCAGCTGGGAGGTCGGGTTTAACTTCATGCGAGCGTGTTCCAGCCAGGCTTTCCAAGGACAGAAAGGTGGGGAAGGGGCAAACAAAAGAAGTGCAGGGAACTGGGGATGGAAATAACCCCCAGAGGAAGAGGGACAGGGCAGCAAGGGAACAGAGAGTTTGGTTCAGAGACTGTGAAGTGGGAAACATCTGCAAAACAAAGCACTCCAGGAGACAGAGAAGCCAACACCTTCCTGGGAACTGTGTCCCAGGTGGGTGCCACCAGAGCCAGCACTGCTCCTTGGTGATGCTGGGTGACACTGGGTGACACTGGATGATACTGGGTGACACTGGGTGACACTGGGGGTGCAGCTCTGCTGCCCTGCCAAGAGGTATTTCTCCACCCCTGTTTTATTATTGTTTTACTCAAGATGCAGTTCTGCTTTTCAGGATCGGGACCGTGCACTGGGTTGACCTCGAGCGTTTTCCTGCCGTGTGGTTTGGATTAGCTGACTCATTGTTTGTGGCCAGGCTTCAGGGCCACTTGGTGGGGCCAACACACACAAAAAAAATCATCTCTGTTGGGCACAGAGAGTGATTTTGTCTGCAGAGCATGGATGCAATGTGAGATAGGCAAGAAAACAGGTTTTTCCTGAGAGCCTTGGAGAAACCTTTGATTTTTCATAGAAAATTTCTTACATGCTGCAGGTAAGCCTGGGACCAGGGAGATAAACAGATTTCCAGCATCAGAAACTTTATCTCCATCCTCCCAACTCCTGTTTTCTCTTTCCAGTCATCCAGACGTGCTGGGGATAGAAGTCAGATGTGGTCTGAGTAGACACAAGGGATTCAAGTGGGCAAAATTGTACCAGGTGGATGAAGCAGGAATTTGGGAACAGGCACTGATGCTGTCCTCTCCTCAGGATTGAGTACTGAGGAGCCCATCCCGTTATCAGACACCTCCTGAGCTCAGCTGTGAGGGACCAGGGGGGTCTCATCAACCTCAGAAAGCCAGGATTTCTCCTTTTGGAGGCCACACAGAGCACCAAGCCACGCTTCCTCTGGGTGCCACTGTCCCTGCTGGTGGGACAGCCTGCAGTTGTGCCACAGCAGCAGAAACTCTCCTGGTGCACCGCTCCCAGATTCCAGGCAGGGATTTGCTGAACAAACTCACTCCTGTCTGCAACATCAGGGGATGTTTGGGGCTTGCTCCTCGTGGAATGGGTGACCTCAGGACCGTGGAAGGACTCAGGTCCATGTCCAGATGTCCAGGGGTCTGTGGGCGTTTAGATTGCGGATTCCTTCCGGCCCCAGCCCCGCTCCCATTGGAACTCCCAGGAGGTTTCTGTTGATTTCCCCATGCTCCAAACACCAAAAATTCAACAAATGCAGCTGCTGTCACTGATTATCCCAAAACCTGCTGGCACAAGGTTCCTAAATCACCAGGGGAGGCTGTCACCCCCAAAACTGCCATACCCTGTGCAGGGACCCTGCCCTCACTCCTCTCCTTGATGTGCAAACATGCACCACCAACCCCAGGCATTGCTGGTGAGCAAACACTGATAGCCTCGGGCCTAATTCGGGTTCAGCTTATGCCTGAAACAAAGGCAAAGTCGCAAAATTTGGATCAGACCATATTTGGGCTCCAATGCAGAGTTGTTCCCAGTGATTTGCCTTCCTGCAGACCATCCATGAGCCCTGGTCCAGAGCAAAGGGCTTGGCAGTGCTCCCGGAGCCCTTGAGCACCGTGCTGTGCCTCATCATGCTTTTCCTTCCCTGATGGAGCAGCAGTGGGAGCTCCCTGTGGCCCTGCCACCTTAGAGAGACCCATTCCTGTTCTGGAAGACACCTCCTGTACCCTGAGCTCCTTGTTTGGTCTTGTCAGGCTTTAATATTGAATATTGGTGCTTTGACATTGAATATTGGTGCTTTGACATTGAATATTGGTGCTTTCACATTGAATATTGGTGCTTTCACATTGAATATTGGTGCTTTAACATTGAATATTGGTGCTTTCACATTGAATATCAGTGCTTTGACTTTGAATATTGGTGCTTTAACATTGAATATTGGTGCTTTAACATTGAATATTGGTGCTTTCACATTGAACATTGGTGCTTGGTGCTCAAACCTACAAGGTGTGCTGGAATGGGAGCAAGATTGTGAGCATTAAAAAGCACGAGTGAAAGACTTTGGTGTCGACTTCATGTCCTTGACCCCTGTGCCACCACTCCAGGCTGCTCCATGCCACCCAGAGCTCTTGGAGACAATGTCCCATTGACTCTGGGCAGCAGAGAGGGCTGTGCTGACATTCTGCAGTGTCCCAAGGCCCCTGTGCACCCTCGGGAATGCCTCACACAATGCACAGCCTGTGCCCGTCGGCGCATCGGCGCACCGACACCGCGCGGCGCCACCCGCAGCACAAAAAGGGGTTTATGGTGCTGGGGGACAGGCGTGCCTTTCTCGGGGTGATGGTGGACGTCATCAGCTGCTCACTGGAAACAAAATGCCCTTTAAAAATAAAGCAAAAGGGCTGAACTGGCCGTGCCTTGGGCCTGGATCCCGCCTGTCCCCCCCTGCGTGGCCTTTCCAGGGATGCCCTGCCCGTGCTGATAACCCCGGCTCACGCTGGCCCGGCCCCAGGGGAGAAGGGAATTAGCACTTCATATTTCAGACATGCAAGGCGGGAGCACAGGCCAGGCCAGAAGGCAACCAGGCTGCCAAAATTCCTCCTGCTCCTCACCAACAGCCCCAGTTGGGTTTTGTCTGAGCCCTTTTTCAGCATTACCCCCAAATCTCTCTCCTCGTGGGAATGCTGGTAGCAGAATGTGAGAGGTTAGGGTCACGTAAAATGCTGAGGAAAGCTCAGGTCACAGCATAAACCCTCCTGGCCATGAAATTTGGGCAAAGTTTCCAAAGGACTGTGCTCCTGCTGGGGTCTCCATCCTCCAGAACCTCCTTGGGGTCATGCAGGGGCCTTGCCCTGGGTTGTTGTTTGGTTGTGCTTGTTTTCTTGTTCTTTAATACCAAATTATTTTTATAGAAGCCTCTTTCCCAAACATGCCCTATAAAATCTTCAAGCAATTGTCCCCTCTCCCTGCCCTTCCCCAAGTAAATATTTTTAGCTCTCATAAACATGAGCCATTAAGCACTCAAGAGAGAAAAGCAGAGTTCTGGGGAGGCACCACTGTAGGGGCTACCCATGGTCCTCTCAAAATTATCCCCTTATTAGGGGATCCCTGCACTTCCAGAGGTTCCACACCTCCAGAGGTTCAGCACTTCTGGCTGGATTCCCTGGGGTGTGTTTAGGATCCACCAAACACTCAACCCAATTCCTGCTCCCCTTTTTGGAGAGATGGGAGGAGGCAAAGCTCTGCAAAGCAGGTGCTAAACTGGGATTTTTTTCAAGGAAAACCCAAAGGATGAGGCAGCCAGAGCTTAGGGGGCTGCAACGATTCCCAAAATGTCAGAGAGCTTGGAAAATTCTCATCCCTAGCCTTAATTCTCCCAAGACTTTGCTGGACACCATGCAGGAGATGCTGCCTGCAAGGATGCTTTGCAGTCTCTTGATCCTGGATTGTGTGATTTGATCACGGAATACCTGTGAAATAAATTCCAATACATTTCCCAATTTTAATGGAAAATTTACCCTTCTTTCCCCCTCCTCCTAAACTCAAAATGTTGAAATTGGGAAAAATCTGAGCAGCTCGTAATTTCTGTGTGTTCTGCTGGAGGCCAGCACCTGACTTTATACAAATTGCACAAGGGACCACAAAGGAGATAAATAAATTCCTGCAAGGATCACTCAGAGCAAGGCAGGGAGAAAATTCTGTCCAGGTCTTGGCGTGTGACCCTGGTTGTGCAATGAGCAGGAGGGCTGGGATTGCACTGATGAATGCAAGATGTCCCCAGGAAAGGAACCTCCAGAAAACGGCTGGAGCAAGCCAACAGTGCCAAGAAGGGACAGTGGGAAAGATTTGATGACAGCAGAGATGACGTTGCTTGGATGCAAGAGTCCTTAGGTGAAGGAAAGGGGTGAGGATGTGGGTTTGGGACAAAAGTGGCTTTCATTGGATGTTTGGGGTCTGGAGTGTGGGGTCTTGCAGAGCGGACACCCAAGGCAGGGTTAGGGACAAGGGGCTGGGAAGGGGCTTAGTGGCACGGCTTAAACGGAGCAGGATCAGAGCTGGGCTCCCGTCCAAGGTTCAGGGCAAGGCAGAGCTCTGAAGTTTCCCAAGCTGCCCAAGCCTCCTGGGTCTGCAGCTCTGCAGCCTCCCAAGATCACATTCCCATGATGGATTCTTAGTGGCAGGAACACAAAGCTTCCCCAAAGGGCCCAGCCCATCAGCCCCGCAGCCTCCTCAGGCTATTGTGATATTTAGATTCTGAAGAAATCGGCACACAAGAGGAATTTCTCCCTGCTTGATGCTCCTGTTCCCCCTCCCTGGGAAATGTCTCTTCCCTCTGCTCCGATGTAAGTCCAAGGTCAATCCCTCCAAGTCCCACAAACCACTGCCCAAAAAAGCGGGGAAACCATCCTGTTGCTATCAGGTACATCAGACCTGCTTTCCTCTCCATCAGGCTAGGATTTGTTAAGCTGGACTTGCACAATTTAGGAAATAAGGGGGGGGTGAGCTCTCCTAATGTCTGAGCAGAAGCATCCCAATTTTTGCAAGTCTAGAGGATTTTCATAATTGTTCCTTTCCCTTCTGCTTCTTTCTCACACCTTCACTTCCAGCTTTATAGGGGAATAGTGTCACCACTGAGGCTCTGTGGGCTTTGCTTTCCTAAGGGAAAGGGATGCTGAGCACCTTATCTAATCCAATAGCCAAGCCCCCAAGCATCATTTTCCATCTCATGCAGTCCCAAAATGGGAGAGGTCTCATCACCAGCTGGTGTAAAGGGGGGTGACATCGACTGGGCATGACATTCCTTTCCCTCCCCCACAATAAAATCCATCCATCCTGCTGCACTGCTCATTTCCTTCTCCCCTCTGCCTGTTTTCTGACACATGCACTCAAACCCCTGCACTGTGCATTGGGTTTGCTGTGCCTGCACCAAGGCAATGTTGGGCTCAGGAGGGGGAGAATGTCAGCTTGTCCCAAGCCACAAAAAACCCACACACATCCATTTTCCTGTCAAGTGGGCTTTAAACAAGCCCGATGTGAGTAAACATGGGAGCACAGGCTGCTGAGGCTGTACAAACACTGCTGCACACCGGGTTATCCTCAGCAGATGTGAGTGGCCAGCAGGCAGGGATGGGCCAAGGGGGTGAAGGGAGAGGTGCTGTGGCCTCTGGAGATGAGCCCTTCCCATGGGGTGCAGGAGGCACCAGCTCAGAGTGATGATGCCTTCTTGGGCTACCTAAAAACAAAAAAATAAGAGAATAAAAGCAGTTCTATTTATTGAAGGGCCTCCAGGTACATTTCAGGCAGACAAAATCCCCAGGAGCTACACCCAAAAAATGGACAACAGGTCATGGATTTCTACACTTTCATAATTTTGGTCCATTTGCATTTTGGGGATCAATCTTGCAATTCCAGCTCCAGGTAATGAAGTCATTGACCCCAAGTTTGCTGCCCCCAACTCACTTTTGTTTCCATCTCTCAGGCCTGGGGCAGTGAGGTGTCCTTGACTGCCAGGCCTGGAGAGGAATTGTTGTGTCTGCCCAAACTGGGGAAGCAGCAGCTCCCACTGTGTGTGGAGTTTGGAGTTCTACACTAAAGAACTGCAGGATTACAAATAGATGAAAAATAGAAAAAGCTAAAAAATAAAAAAAAGCTAAAATCCTAAGGCATCAAACCCACTCCCATGTGCCTTGTTTGGCTCTGACTCAGCCCAAAGCTGAGCTCAAATCCCCCACGGGGTGTGCTGGGGTGGGGATCACACTCCAGGCAGGTTTTGTTGGTCGTGGACGTTTATTATCCACAGGGGCTGAGCTGAGGCACGTGCAGGAAAGCAGCCACGATCCTGGAATAATGTTATCTTTGCAAATGGGTTTGTTATGGTTGTCGGCTTCCTCGAGGAGCCTTTCTTAATCTGGAAAAGCAGTGGGCCCAACGCGGAGGGAAGTTTTTCATTATCGGCTCCGAGGAGTTCGGAGATGAGAGATTAGGGGGAAAGGCACAAATCCGCTGTTCCAGGAAAGAAAAATACAGGATTGCTCTCTGGTAAGATGTGAAAATGCCTTGGAAATACTGGCTGCATCCAGAGCACGATATTGGCTCTATATGGTATTTATATTATTACATATTGTATATGCTCTGCAGTGTATATTGCTAACATTATATATTATATTATATTATATTATATTATATTATATTATATTATATTATATTATATTATATTATAAAAATATTTATTTATTAATAATTTAATATATTAACAGTCTTTATAATATTATTGTATATTGTATATTTATATAGTAATATTTATTACAATAATATTTATAATATTTATATTATTATATTTATATTAATAATAATAATAATAATAATAAGATTAATAATAGATAATTGCAAACAGGATTTGAACTCGATGATCCTTGTGGGTCATTATTTCCAACTCAGAAAATTCTTTACTTCTATGATCACTGTGTTGCTTTATTAGGTGTGATGATGATGATGATGATGAGATGATGATGATGATGATGATGAAGATGATGATGATGTCTCTATAATGTGGTGTTTCCAGCCTGCACACCACAGGCACAACCAGGACCTGCAGCCTGGCTAGGAATCAGGAATTTCTCAACATCGCTGGGCTGCACCCACAAACTTGACATTTTTTTTTCCCACTTGGGAAAAGTAACAGTGGAGTTGTTGGGTTTTGGGTTGGTTTGTTGGGGTTTTGGTTGTGGTTTTTTTTGTGCTACAAGATCTCTTTTTTAAAGAGGCACCTGCAGAAATTGAAGGTGATGGGTCAAGAGAGGAGTTTAGTTCATCCCCTGCAGCTGGATGGTCTCTGATCCAGCAAAGCAATGTGATTTCTTGTAAATACAAGTTTTTCTAGTGAAAAACTCCTTACGTGTCTTTTGCTTGTCATCCAAACTTGAATCCTAACACACCTCCAGTGGGTTTGGAATCTGCCCAGCAGGAGCAGCCATGTCTTGGGCAGGGATTGAGCCTCTGCAGCCTGGATTTGAGCAAGAGCTCAAGTTTAAACGTGGCTTCAGAGGCTGTTTGGCACAACACCCTACAGTCAGGGGAGAAGAGGTATATATCTATATTTACAGATAGATATAGATATAAATATGTATATATATATATACACATAGAGATCTAGAGAGATTTATATTTAGATATAGATGATAAAGAGATAGAGATAGAGGTAGAGATAGAGATAGAGAGATAGAGAGATAGAGAGATTGATAGATTGATAGATTGATAGATTGATAGATTGATAGATTGATAGATTGATAGATAGATATTAGATATAATTTGGGGGGACAAAAAATACCATGAGGGACACTAAAAGGAGAGTAAAAGGTTTGGAAATAGCAGCACATTGGATGCAAAACCAATGGTCCCATCCTGAGTGGGTTTAACCACAATACAAGCAAATGTAGGCACTGAAACATCTCACTGCTCCTCCATGAAGGATTTATCCCCAAACATTTGGGCTCACTACCCAGAATGAGAAGGATTTGAGGCCTTTTCCCAGACATCTGTGCTTGTATCTCTCCCAGTACACTGCTGGCATCCATCAGGGGAGCTCCACGTCCCCTGCCCGTCTGTCCCACATTTTCAGCCTCTCCACTCCACAAGGGGAATGTTGTCGGGTTGTTGGTTTTTTTTAATCTCCTTCCTGCTCCAGCTTTATCAGTTGGTTATTTATTTGGGTTTATTGCCTTCCTTGTTCGTTTTGTCGTTTCGTTTACTCAGTCCCCCAGGCTGCTGAAATGAGGCACCGAGAAAGAAAATATAGAACAAATAATTATTATTTGCGTGTTCTCTGGAACAAGCCAAGAAAGAGTCTCTGGGGAGAGGGTGGGATTCGCCTCTGTTTGTTTCCTCAGAGGCAATATTAAATGGAAAAACGTGGAAAGGCGGCTGGAAGAGTTAACCCTTCCCAGAGCCACGTCTCTGCACCATGGAGAGGGCTGAGATCCTCCAGCAGCAGGACGGAGACAGAGGATGAATCAGAACCAGGTTCCCTGGTGCTTTTGGCTTCCCACCAAGCAGAAACAATGGAAAAAACAAAAGGCAAGAGGAATCCTTGGCAGGGAGCAGAACAAAGCCCTGCAGTCTGGGCAAAGCCAAGGGCAGGGTTATTCTTTTCCCATATAAACACACCCCTCCCAAAGAGGAAAAAAAAAAATATATATATATATATCCCCCCAATGGCATTGTTAGGATTGAATCCCAGCTGGATGTGGTGAGGAATTTCCATGAGGAGGCGTGTGGCACGTGGCGGGCTCCACGCCCGGCTGTGTGGGATGCTCAGCACCACCCCAGGGACCAAGCACCAACTGTGCCTTCCCTGGGGGCAGCTCCAAAGGAAATGTTTGGATGCCCCTCACTTTGTACCACTTGTGGGGCTTTGGTTGTTCTTTACTCGGAGGAAACAAACCATTGACGCCTCCAACTTACTGTGTGACACACTAATTGTGGGAAACTTGGCTTTTCCAGGCCCAAATAGGACCTGAAACGTCAGCCAGGACTGGAAAATCAATGCTCCCAGCAATTATTTGGATGCATTAAAGACAGGGAAAGAGGGAGAGATGGAGGGGAGGGGAGGGGAGGGGAGGGGAGGGGAGGGGAGGGGAGGGGAGGGGAGGGGAGGGGAGGGGAGGGGAGGGGAGGGGAGGGGAGGGAAGGGAAGGGAAGGGAAGGGAAGGGAAGGGAAGGGAAGGGAAGGGAAGGGAAGGGAAGGGAAGGGAAGGGAAGGGAAGGGAAGGGAAGGGAAGGGAAGGGAAGGGAAGGAAGGGAAGGGAAGGGAAGGGAAGGGAAGGGAAGGGAAGGGAAGGGAAGGGAAGGGAAGGGAAGGGAAGGGAAGGGAAGGGAAGGGAAGGGAAGGGAAGGGAAGGGAAGGGAAGGGAAGGGAAGGGAAGGGAAGGGAAGGGAAGGGAAGGGAAGGGAAGGGAAGGGAAGGGAAGGGAAGGGAAGGGAAGGGAAGGGAAGGGAAGGGAAGGATGGATTTGTGGAGAGTTGTTTATTCTGGAGACAGAATTTCTATAATAAAGAGCAGCTTAATTGCTTTAAAATTCTGGGCTTCCCATTTTCTTCAAGATGCCTGGTCCTTGCTCTTGAGGGCACGGTCTAAGGACTGAAAGGAGATGTGCCATCAGACATGTCATCATTTTTTACTTCCCTTCTCTTCCTCAAAAGCAGAAAAATTTAAAATGGGACTGAGCCACAAGCTTCCTTTTCAAAAACTACACACTTCAAACAGTTTGATACACCCCAAAAAACCATACTGTGAACAGCAGAAAAGGGATTTTCCTTTCGTCTCCCATGTCCTTCTGTCAGCCCCTCCAGGGACGGAGTAGCACAGCAGGCACCCACTCACAGAGGGGCTCCTGTGGTGCTCCAGGGACGTGGAGCAGCCAAAAAACCCAGGATTCAGGTGGGATAACATCTGCTTTGCGTCAGCATCTGCCTCTTGAGGTTTCTTGTGGTTTTATTCTTTCTCTTCATTTCCTTTTCTCTCTGCTCACTCTTTTTCTCTGTCCTTTGGGAGAAGAGAGCTCAGCCCAGGTTCTCCCTGTCTTTCAGTGTCTGTTTTCCCCCGTGTTTGTTTTTCCACCTATTATATCCTCACCTCCAAGGCAAGTGCTGAGGCCCAGGGGTTAATGGGCCACTTGGGAGAACTGTAATCAAGGCCATTCCTTGCCATGGCGATCCTGCATGACCCCGAGTAAGACCCCAAACCCCAACTCTCACCTCCTGAATCCTCAGGGTATCTGAAGATGGATGAAGTTGTGGCCTTTAGTCCCCCTAATTTCACGTAACATCTACCATTGGGATATTGGGTTCTTATCCCCAAATTCCCTGAGCTTTCTTTAAGATGCCCAGACAGGCCATGCCTTGAAAGGCTCGGTCTATTCCTCATCATCCTGCTGCTTCTTTGCCTCCATCCCTGCTCCAGGTGTCCTTCCCTACCTCTCCTGCCTGGTTTCCTGCAGCTGGGGCTGCTCAGAGATCCTCAGTTAGCTCTGTCATGATGATTCTCTGCAGTGAGCACCATTTGGAGATGTGTTTGTACTCCCCAGAGCCTGGATGCTGCCCTCTGAAAACATTCTCAGTGATACAGTTGTAGAAAAGGCCCACAGCGTGTAATAGCAATAAACCCTCCCTGTTTTGTGAGATATATTTGGGATATTTTCACCTCTCTGAACACCCCAAAGGCTTTGATTCAGCCTCGGTGGAAGCTTCCAGCTTTGCTTACAGGCTGTGTTGAGCAGGGAGGTGCTGGGGTCCCTGCTCGACATTAACATCGTGCTTAAGGGCTGAAAAAAATGTGCAGTTTTTAAATTGAAAATAGCAATTAAATACTGAAGCGTGGCCCTGAGCGCCTCAGCAGCTAGGGGACAGTGTGTTTAGCCAGCTCTGACCATGCCCAATGCTTCAGCCACCTGAAAATGTCTCAGATGCTCTGATGAATCCCTGTGGTCTCTATTTCTTAATTTAGAGCAAAATGCAGCTGTTGCTGTGAATAATCACCCTTACGTCTGGATTGCACACAGTGTTGTTCCCTTCACAACTCCAAAACATTGTTCCTTGAGGACTTATATTTCCAGGGCTGTCAATCCTACACCTTTCACCAGCGCTAAATTCATTTACAAGTGGGGATAAAATAAAAAAACCTTTAAAAAATAATCAAGGCACATTAAAAAACCATTTGGGAGCCCATCCGCCTCCCGGGCTTGCTTGGCTGAATTTGATATTAATTAGGCTAAATCCAAAGGCAGCACCTTCCCCAGGAGTTGGCTGGAAAGCTCTCACCACTCACCCCATGGCTGCAATTTCCAAGGGTTTTTACCTAGTTAAGGATTATAATCTTTAACAGCTGCCTGATTTACTCAGCTCATTCCCTCGGAGATGCTGACACCGTCTCGCTCCTCCTGCCATGGCTTCTCCCAGGATTATGCATCTAGAGGAGTGAAAGTACGTGATGGAGACCTCCAAAAAGATAAACCCCTCCTCCTGCCGCTGGTCACTGAGAGGTGGGAGTTTGCTTGCCATAAATCCATCAGCTCTGCCTGCCAGGTCAGTGTCAGCCAGACAAATTTGGCACCGACTGTGTTGTATAATTAGAAAAAAAAAAATTAAAAAAAAAAAAAAGAAATAAACCCAAAGCAGCAGAAATGCTTGTGGGAACGTGTCAATTTGCTGGCTGGGAGGACAACAGGGGAAGTTTAGTCTGCTGCAAGGGCTGGCATGGCTGGGGGGTCAGCATTGCTGGGGGCTCGGCATCCCTTCCCAGCTGGTCCCACGGCCGTGCTGGAGCTCGGCTCCATCCCAGTCACAAAAGCTGTCCGGGCTTTCTCTGACTGCCTGACCCAGCATTCAGATCATTCTCAGAGGTGCCAGAGTGGGGAAAAGGCCTTTTCTGCCTGGAGAGCAGGAATTTTTCACCAGATTCAGGAAGAAGCAGCCGTAGCTGCACTATCGAGGTGTCAGTGACCGGAGAGCTGATGAAGGAAAGAGGAAGAGGGGCTGGGGTCTCACATCCTGCCTCCACGTCAGCATTTCACAACCCCAAGCTCAAGTGAACATTCCCGTTTTCCCAGGCACAGCAGAGCCCTTCCCAGTTTCTTTCTTCTCCCAGGAGAGGCTTTCTGCAGGACATGTGTTATCAATTAGGTCCATTAGTTCAATGTACGTCTGGTTTTGCTTTTGTCTCCTGGCAAAGCCCAGTAATTATAACTATTATTAATAGTAATGGCAGTAATATATATTTATGTGTGTGTGTGTATGTAGAGGTATAAAAATAGCAAGGCACCATCCCAACCCCAGGGAGCTGATCCACGGCCATGGCAAAGCCCTGGACCAGAACACCAGATGAGGCAGGAGCATTTCCCTCACCCTCCATAGTTTCATTCCCTTACACTCCAGGTAATCCCTTAAAAAAAAAAAAAATTAAGCTTCTTGGGTTTCAGCATAGGACAAATGTAAACAAGCAGATTTGCAGGCAGTCCCAGAGGCAGGATTGAGTTTTAGCTTCCTAAAGACATTTAGTGTGCTCTGCCCAAGCCATCCTCAGCTCTCCAGCTCAGCCAGGCATGGGTTTGGACCAAAATGGGGATTCCTGGACATGATTCCTCAGCCTGAGGGGATGAGTCTCATGCCTATTGCTCCATCAGATCATCCTGACCTTCACTTCCCTGCAGGGGAAGGCACATCAGTGTCCCCGGAAAGGAAAAGCAGTTCAGTCTTTTATTAGGTACTGGAGAATCCAAATGCGACAAATTCACAGCAAAGGCAAGAAACAATAAAACCTTCTGGTGCTGGAAAATGAGGGATCTAGAGAAGCATGGAATGCAGCATCCCATGGCACTGGGAAAAGCCACCCCTTCTCCTCAGACAGAGACTCTGGTGCCCCACATCATTCCTCCTGCACTAGGAGCCCGTTCCTGTGGCTTGAGGCTTGATTCAATGCAGGACATCACCCGTGTCATCCCCTGTTTCCCCACTAATCCATCAGCAGCTCTCCCTGCCCTAAATACCCCCCTTCCCTTCCACAGGGTGTTTCTGGCCTTGATGCTAGGTTTATTTCTTCCTCATCAGGTAAATACTTGGGGACTGTGTGGGGTTTTTGTCTCTCTGGGTGACCTTTAAGGGCATCTGGTTAAAAGTGAGGAGCTGTCACCTGGAGGAGCAAGGTGATAGCTTTAACTTAATTTTCTGCTCCTGAACAGATACTTGAGGCAAAAGTTATGGTTATAAGGGGTGGAAATCTCCCTCCCTGTTCCCATTAAAGTAATTTGAAGCTGGTGCCTTTGCAATGTGGGATATATTTGGGGTGAAAGTGAACATTATTGTGAGGGGAGGCTCCCTATAGGAGCTGCTGAGGGGGAAGGTTCTCAGCTGTGTCTGTTTCTTTATCATTAAACATTAGGGAGAAATTCTTCCCTGTGAGGGTGGTGAGGCCCTGGAACAGAGAAGTTGTGGCTGCTCCATCCCTGGAAGTGTCCAAGGCCAGGTTGGACAGGGCTTGGAGCACCCTGGGGTAGTGGAAGGTGTCCCTGTTTGTGGCAGAAGGGGATGGAATGCGATGATCTTCACAGTCCCTTCCAACACAAACCATTCTGGGATTCTGTGATGATGAAAACCAAACTGAGCTTTCCCCCCTCAGTAAAACACGTGAAATTTGCCAAACCATTACAACATAGTGGGGAAATAAACTGCATTTGCTGGGGGAAAATAAAATCCCAGGCAACCTGCTGAGAGCTGGAGGGGTGACATCAGGCATCCCTGAGCTGACACATCCCAGGAAAAGGAAGGGCTTTATCTCACCGTTGGCCCCGGTGCAACAGGGAAGAAAGAGGGCTCTGACTCAGGGAGGGTGTGCTGAGAATTTTGGGAGGAGCACGAAGACAGAGTTGTTCCAGGATGTGAGAGTGTAAAACTGTTCCAGTTTACATCAATCCTTTAAACTCTATATTCCTGTCACCATGACAAAAGAACATCCTGATTCAAGCCTAAGGCAAACCAGCTTCCTTCACTGAACATCCCCAGTTTCCCTGGGGCTCACAGGGACTGATTCACCACTGGGCTCCTTCAGGTTGGGTTGGTTTTTTACCAATAACCAATCCTGTGGCAGAACCAAATCAGAATAAACCTGTTGGTCTTTTAAAGGCGATGGTTTTGATGTCTTAGGATTTCCATTTTTATGGTTTTCATGTATTTGTAATCCTGCAATTCTTTAGTGTGTAATCCTAAACTCCACACACGGTGGGAGCTGCTGCTTCCCCAGTTTGGGCAGACACAACAATTCCTCTCCAGGCCTGGCAATCAAGGACACCTCACTGCCTCAGGCCTGAGAGATGGAAACAAAAGTGAGTTGGGGGCAGCAAACTTGGGGTCAGTGACTTCATTCCCTGGAGCTGGAATTGGAAGATGAACCCCCAATCTGCAAATGGCCCAAACTGATCCAAGTGTGCAAACCCGTGCCCATTGTCCATTTTGGGTGCAGCCCCTGGGGGGCTTTGTCTGCCCTCAATGTACCTGGAGGCCCTTCAATAAATAGAACTGCTTTTTATTCTCTTATTTTTTTGTTTTTAGGTAGCCCAAGAAGGCATCATCACTCTGAGCTGGTGCCTCCTGCACCCCATGGGAAGGGCTCAGCTCCAGAGGCCACAGCACCTCTCCCTTCACCCCCTCGGCCCATCCCTGCCTGCTGGCCATTCACATCTGCTGAGGATAACCCGGTGTGCAGCAGTGTTTGTACAGCCTCAGCAGCCTGTGCTCCATGTTTTATAAAAACTTATTTAAAAAATTATAAAAGTGTGCAAACCCGTTACCATCATCCATTTTTGGGTGCAGCCCATAGGGAGCTTTGTCTACCCTTATTGTACCTAAAGGCCCTTCAATAAAGAGAACTGCTTTTTATTCTCTTACTTTTGTCTGGCTTCTGTTTTTAGATTTTTTTTTAGGTTTTTAGGTGCCCAAAAAGGCATCAGTTTTGTTCTTTAGTTAATGAGCTGACACTAAAAAGGGGTCAGGATCACAATAAGACAAGGAATGCCCTGCAGCCACCAAGAGAACAACTCTTCCAGGAGCGTGTCCCCCCAGGAATCAGGTGTAACTTTAAATACAGATTTATTTCAGGTTTGCTATTGACGCACAAACAGCAGAGATCGATGTTCAGTATACATGGTATACACAAAGCAGCCAGTACCATCGGCATCTCCGTCCTTCTGCTGCACCCTCAGCAAAAGAACCACACACGAGGAATCCCTCCCCTCCTCAGGAATGAGGCTGCCAATTTCTCGGTGGCTTAGGAGCCAGCTGTGGGATGGTAGGACACTTAAGGGCAGCTCCTCAGAGCTCTGTCCCCAGAGGGAAGCGCAGTGGGCTCAGATATGCAGGAAAACCCTCGGAAATTGGGTGGTATGTTCATGGGAATGGAGACCTGGAAGGGATTTCCTAAGAACATTAACTCCCGTTCCCTGCTGTGCAGAACAACCACAACATCTGCTCCTGGCTCTGTGGAGCAGCGTGGAGACCTAAAAAATATGATTGTGTTGAAAGAGGCATTAGATCGATCCTCTAGGAGGATCCCTAGGGAGGATGAGCCCACAAACATCATCACAAGGAGTTTGAGAGCTGCTGGAAGGACCTAAGAAGGGAACTCTCATGCCACCTGTCCCATTTCTTGTCATTCTCCCCTTGCCCACAGCTGGAGACCTTCTGGAACCATCCAAGGGGCAATGGAGTTTCCATGTTGTACCTCCAAGGGACTGAACAAGCAGGGCAGGCTCTGAGCCTCTCCTTGCTGAGATGGCATCTTCTGCCTACCCAAACTCTGTGTCTCATCCCTAAAACACCTTTCTGCTGATCCCAGTAACTGCACAGCTTGACCCAGAAGCTTTGGCTTGTTCACAGTCTCAGCTCATTGATTAAGAGGCACCTTCATCAGTGACAAAGCAAAAAATTCAGTGGTGCCTGATGATTTGATCTGAGCGAGAGACCTAAATGATAAATGGGGTTTGGGAGAGGTAAACCAGCCTCTGACCACAACAGGCATGATGCTACAAAACCATCAGAGGTACAGAATAACCCCAGAATAATTGGAGGGGAAAATGGTTGTAGATGCTTTGCAGCACTAAGAGGTTCAACAGTCCCTCTTTCCCTGCATGCCTGAACCCCACTGAGCCCCTTTTTCCTCAGGAAAGCCAAAGACCCAAATTAATCTCCCTCCGCTCGAAAAGGATGCCAGGGCAGTCACCCCAGCTCTGACAGAGCTCAGGATATCTCAGGGAGGCTTTACACAGAGGAAAAATACCCCAACCTGGTTAAAGGCTGAAGGATACGGGATGTCAGGGCATGACATACTGGTCCCATTGAGCATTAAGCACCATTTCCAGAGCGAAGCAAAGTCTCAGTGGCTGGGGGGGCTGCATCTGACCCTGTGGAACTACAGCACAGCTGCTTGTTGCTTTTTTGGAATGACAGCTCAAACCTCAGGTCCACTGTGATCCCTTTTAGCCCTGAAAAGCTTCAGGTGGACCAGGGTGTAAAGGAGCATCTGGATGTTCACACAGCCCCATCCCAAAGCACCATAGGAAACCTCAGGCCGGTGAGATCCCCTGGGAGTAACACCGGCCCTGCTAAGCAAGGTTTACATCCATCAGGAGAGGAGGAAGGAGGTTAAAAAAATACAGAGTTAAGCACCATGAAATTTACACTGGTCAGGTCATAAACATGAGGAGAGAATGAAAATAAAGCCACCACCTTCCAGCCTGGCCCGGGGACGCTGCTGGGACAACAAAGTCCCCACCAGCAAGCCCTGGAGGCATCAGTCCCAGCGCTTCATCGCACCGGTGGTCATTGCATTGGTAAATCCTTTTGGTCCCGTTTAGCATGAGTGTTGGGGGAGTCCAGGGAGAAGGGAGGTAGGGTTGGTCCCAGAAAGGTGGGGGGAGGCTTCATCTGTGCAATTTCGGGGCATCTCCCTGCCTGTACCACAGATCCATCACAGGCAGGGATGATCCTCCTCGTTTCCATCTGTCCCCCCAGTTCCCAGCCTCCACCGGTGGTTTCCGTGTCCTTCAGTGGCTTCGAGGTAGATGTTCATTCCCGCTCTGTCTCCAAGCGACCTGGTTGGTAAAAGCCCTCTCTCCCAGGCGCATGGGGTTGTCCCCACGCCCAGGTCCCCTTTTTTTTTTTCCCATTTTTTCCTTATTTTCCCCCTTTTGCTATGTGCTATGGACATCTCCCCCACTCCCAACCTCCGGCTGCTGCTCGGCTGCACACAGCCATAGGAACACCATGCCCTTCCTCGCAGGCACCCCTTGACCCGCTCAGCACGGCCTCAAGGTGCAGAAATCCAGCTCCTGCGGCTTCCTCCGAAAATTGCAACTCTCCCGGGGCAGCAGGCGCCCGGTGGGCACCAAGCACTTCAACGCCCGTCTCTTGAAACCCCGGCCGCAGCTTTTGGAGCAGGGAGACCAGGGTCCAGCTTCCCAGGCCGGGCAGGGCTCCCCGCACAGCCGGACGTCGGCGGGGCGCTGCGCAGCGTCGCACTCGGCAGCCGGCTGGCCGTAGGAGTCGCGGCAAGCCACCGAGCGCTTCTGCAAGCCGTCCCCGCAGGTGACAGAGCACGCCTCCCAGCCACCCACCGCCCACTTGTAGGAGGGGCGTTTGTAGCTCGGCCTCCCGCCGTCCAAGCGGTTGGACAGGCTGAGGACGCTGTTGTTGAGGTCCGGCGGGGCCTTGCCCTCCTTCTTGTAGGAGGACCTGTCCTCCTTGCTCTCCTTGGGGAGGTAGAAGGAGTAGCGCACCCGAGGAGGGGTCATCTTTCCCACGGAGAGCACCTCCAGAGTCAGGGGTTCCTGGATGGGCTTGAAGGCCTGCAGGCTCTCGACGGCGGTGCCGGTGCCGCTGTAGCGCAGGACGCTGCCCTTCACCATCAGGTCCCTCTCGACAGCCGAAACGATGAAGTGGCCGTTGAGCAGGTACTTGCCCTGGGCGTTCTTCAGTGCCAGGTAGTTGTCGTCGCTGACGAGCCCCTTGTAGCCCCGCTGCCGGATGTCAATGTTGGAGGCGCCCGCGGGGATGACCACCACGAAGTTGTAGCCGTGCCTGAAAGAGAAGAACGGGCAGGGCAGGATGTCAGGCACAGGGACACGGTGCATTGTGGGCCTGATACTTCTGAGTCTGAGAGATTTTAGCCTGCTAGCAGCTGCTAACTTTTCCCAAGGAAAATTCTCAAGACAGCTTCTTCTCAAAACAATCTTGGCAACAACTCTCCTTTCTCAAAACAATCTTTCTCCAGGTGGTGTTTTGCTGTTTCTCTGGTTTAACCAATGGGATTAGAGAGGTGTTGTTCCTATTCACCAATCATGTTAAGTCTGTATCGGAACAACTTATAAAAAGTAGTAAGAATTAGACAATAAAGCTTTTTCTACGCTCTTTGCCTTCTGAAATATTGAGATTCTCTCATCTTTCTTTCATGTCCTACGACAGTGCATTACTTCAGCCCTCTACTGTAGCAATGTATTTGAATAACTTGGAATGCAAAGTGCTCCAGCCAAACTACCACCTGTAGGTATTCGTTATTATTATCAGCTCTTTTGGAATGTGTCATGGTTATGGAGACACAAACTGCTCTAAAAATTAGAAGAGCCTGAGAAACTGACTACCAAGAATGCAAAACCTAGATAAAGGAGGCACAACATGATAAAGGATTGATCAATTGGACTTTGACCAACTAGGTGTCCTGAAGGATGCGTGGACAAGATGCAGGAACCAATCAAATAATGATGAATGCGTGAACAAGCAGCTTAGAATCGATACCTGTAGCTTAAATAGGTTCTGCTCAATCAGATTGGTTGGCAGTACAGAGGTCCTGATCTCCTGCACTCTACAGCTGCAGCCCTGAGATCCTCCCACTTGTCTGTGAAGATCATTTTGAATCTCCTCACTGCACTGAGTTTTGTCTAGGCTGATGTCAGCCAGTTACAGGAAGATGCTTCAGCCCCTCTGGCTCATCAGCACTCCATCAGCAGAAGCCAACAGAACATTAAACATGTCCTGCTTCACCTTCAGAGCCAGCCCAGGTGTCTGTGCAGTGATGTACACAAGCACCAGCACATTTTGCTCAGGATGGATTTATCCCTTCACCATCTCCACAACCTTCCTGCCTCCCCCACACCGAAAGGCAGAGCTGGGAGTAGGGGAAGCATTTGTGGTCACCAAACACTCACATGGGTTTGGTGAACAAGCCTGAGACCTTCTTGCAGCTCTTGTTGTCTCCTCCGCAGACGCTGCACTTGTCAAACTTCTTCTTGGAGCCCAGCTTCCCATCACAGCCCGCCTTGATGCATTTGCCCTGGACACAGACTGAAGTGGAGTCCGGGGAGCAAGGGGTGCCATCCACAACCTACAGCAGGTGAGCAAAACAAGCTGCTGCATTTCCCTCTCACATCTCCCAAGGCCTCCCAGCTGTGCCCATCGCACCCCAATCCATCTGACAGGTGCTGAGGCGATACCAGCAGGCACCATGTCACTCTCTGCTTATGCTCTGCTTTGCAGGCAAGATTTTGGGGTCTCTGAGAAGAGATGGATGGGATCACATCCCTTTTCCGCTCCCATCTACAGAATTTCCTGCCCTTTCCATGTCAGGGAACAAGCTGCACAGGAGACACTACTAACACCACCCTGCTGAGTCCCACTGATGGATGTCCACCCTGTCCTGCCCGTTGCTTCCCCAGTACGCAAACTATCCTTCTCTATCCCAGGACCACAGGAATGTGCCAGAGGCACCTTTACACAAGGTAAAAATGACGTCTTCCAGAGGAAGGCCCTCCATGGACCAACTCCAGCCCCAAGCTGATTCATACCAGACTGGTGGACTCCCCTCCTCTACCACCTCATCTGACACCCTCCACCCACCAGGCAAGGAAAATCTATTCATTTCCAGCCACACTGGAGCCATCCCACAGCCCAGACACTGACCCTGGGGATCTCTCACCAACCTTGGGTGCCAGCACATAGAAGTAGCCGGTGCCATTAGCCCGGCAGATGAGCTTGCACTTATCCCGGGGCGAGACTCCGGAGTATTTGGGAACCCAGGAGACGGAGGCAGTGAGGCGGTTGGTGCTGTGACTGTAGCCATTGAAAGCCTCACACTGTTCCTCACGGAAGCTCTTCCCTGGCACTGCAAATAACAGGGATGTGATGTTGGGCTCCAGCCTGGACTTCCAGCTTTAGTTTCCTGGGGTTGTCACAGCCCAAGCTGAGCTGCAGCCCTTACCTGCAGCAGTGCAGGGCTCCAGGTTGCAGGAGCGGTACTTGACGCGGATGCCCTCGCAGTAGGAGCCCCCATTGGCCGGCACGGGGTCGGAGCATTCCCGCCTGGCCAGCTGCACCCCGCCGCCGCACGTCCGCGAGCACGGCCCGTACGGAGCCCACCTGGCCCAGCCGCCATCCACCTGCAGGGACAGACAGGACAGGGCGCTGCAAACACGGCATCTCCACACCTGGAGCCATCCCTTTGGAAGGAAAACCTCCAACCACCCATAAACATTCTTCGTGAGGGGAATCCCAGGATGGGGCGCTGCAAATCCAGCATCTCCGCACCTGCAGCCATTCCTTCATCCCCTCCAACCACCCACAAGCATTCCTCTTGAGGGGAATCTGAGGATGGGGCACTGCAAACCCGGCATCTCCACAGTTGGAGCCATCCCTTTATCCTCTCCAACTGCTCACAAACTTTCCTCATGAGTGGAATCCCAGGATGGGGCGCTGCAAATCCAGCATCTCCACAGTTGGAGCCATCCCTTCATCCCCTCCAACCACCCACAAACATTCCTCGTGAGGGGAATCCAAGGATGGGGTGCTGCAAATCCAGCATCTCCACAGTTGGAGCCATCCCTTTATCCTCTCCAACTGCTCACAAACATTCCTCGTGAGGGGAATCCAAGGATGGGGTGCTGCAAATCCAGCATCTCCACAGTTGGAGCCATCCCTTTATCCTCTCCAACTGCTCACAAACTTTCCTCATGTGGGGAATCCAAGGATGGGGTGCTGCAAACTCGGCATCTCCACACCTGGAGCCATCCCTTCATCCCCTCCAACTTCCCACAAACTTTCCTCGTGAGGGGAATCCAAGGTGCTGATCTCTTCTCTGTGGTGACCAGGGACAGGACCCAAGGGAGTGGTCTGAAGTTGTGTCAGGGGAGGGTTAGTTTGGATATTAGGAAATAGTTCTTCCCCCAGAGAGCATTTGGGCACTGGAACAGGCTCGCAGGGAAGTGCTCACAGCCCCAAGCCTGACAGCTCAAGAAGCATTTGGACAATACTCTCAGGCATGTGGTGTGACTCTTGGGAATGGTCCTGAGCAGGGCCAGGAGTTGGACTCACTGATCCTTGTGGGTTCCTTCCAACACAGCAAATTCTGTGAAACTTTCCCAGGGCTGGCTGGAGCAGAGCAGCAGCCTCACTCCTTGGGAAATACACGATACCCAAGGGATCTCCTGCTCTTCCCACATCTTCTCCTGGTATGATGCTGGGCCTCCACCATCAGGAGACTGGGGATACCTCAGCACCTGCTGAGAGTGACCCTGTGGGGTGTTTTCGAGGGTTCCCAGCACAGGTACTCACCCTGTACTCACTGAGTGACCCTACAAGGTATTTTTGGGGCTCCCAGCACACTACTCACCCTGAACTCACTGAGTGACCCTGAGGGGTGTTTTTGGGGCTTGCAGAAGAGGTACTAACCTTGTACTCACTGAGTGACCCTGTGGGGTGTTTTTGGGGCTCCCAGCACACTACTCACCCTGTACTTGCTGACGTTGTGCCTCTCCACGCAGGCGCCCTTGAGGCAGAAGCGCCCATCGCCGCAGGCGGTGCCGTCGGCCCAGGGGAAGTGCCGTGTCTGGCAGACGATCTGCCCGCGTGCCTTGCCCGTGCACCACAGCTTGGCACAGTACTGCATGTAGGGGCAGGGCTTGGAGCCCACCCCGAAGGCCAGCTCGCACTGCTGGTTCAGGCTGTAGCTCGTCCCCGGCAGGTCCTCGGGCAGAGGGATGGGTTTGGCGGGCTGGTCCAGCAAACAGTCACCTGCAGGAGTGGGGAGAGGGGTCTGCCAGGTGCTGGGGGGTTGTATGGAGCAGAGTGGGGAGGGAAAGCACTGCTGCAGGGAGATGAGGGAGAGGTTGGGCCAAAACTACCCCAGGGATGCCTTTGATCTTGGCTGTATGCCAGACACAGATGATTCCATCTCCTGGTGATGCCTTGGAGCTGTGCCAGCAGCCTGACTGCAAATGTCACTGCTGGGGACACCCAGGAGCTCTGGACACTGCCAACCTCCCATTTCCTTCTAAATTTGTTTTCAGAGCCAGGAGAGGAAGAGCTCTACAGCCCAGTGAACACCTGCAGGGATAAACCCTGTTCCTAGGGGACAGGGACACAGGTGGGGGGCACAGGGGGGCTCACCATGGCCACTGTCCAGGAAGTCGGTGATGATGGCAGCACTGCAGGCTGACCAGGGGTTGGCACGGTCGATCTGGATGAGGGTGGGGGACATCATGTGGTTGGTCTTCAGCCGGCCAAAGACCTCCTCACAGGCCTTCACGTTGTCGTGGGGCATGTTGAACACGTGGCCTGGGGGTGGGATAAGGGAGGCAGCATGAATAACCCAGCACAGCACAACGAGCAGGAACCCCCTCAGCTTCTTTCAGGGGAGACTGAGACATGGAATGGGGTTTTGGGCTTTGTGTGCTGAAAGACACTGACCCTCAAGCAAGCACTGCATTTGGCCCACGGCCGTGGAACAGGCTTCCAAAATTGAGTGACAGCACTGGGATTGTGGGTGTGTAGTTTGAATAGAAGTGTGTGATATCACAGATTTTAAGGTTTTAGAATATAGTAATATATATAAAGCAAGATGGAGGTTTTAGGGCGTAGGCTAAGTTCTTCTTCTTTCACCTTCTTCTTCATGGGTCTGGGTGATGTTTTGTAATTGGGTGAAAGAGACATTGCAACTCCTGAGTATTAATCCCAGCTCTAACAGAAGAAAAGAAGATAAGAAACCCACAGCAGACCCTTGCAAGGATGGCAGCTGTGGTCAGCCCAGAAGAGTCAGCAAACATTCCAGCCCTCTCCTGGATGCCTCATGCACATGGAAAGCAGAGAGAAAAGGAAGGGCAAGGGAAATTGTGAGGAGAAGGTGACAGGTGACTTCAGCACTTGCCCCACTGTCTCCTCCCTCCCAGAGGAGGGTGTGCCCTCTGCCTGTTGTTTCAGGACTCCTGAATCCTGGAAACCCAGAGTAAACCTCAGCAGCCCTTTCCCACCAGGCTCAGAGGGAGTCTCATACCCAAGGCAGAGTTTCCCTCTCACCGGATACCACCTATTGTCTCATCTCCTGGAGGCTGAAACCAGGGCTACTCTGAACCTTGGCAGCTCCTGGAACCCCTCCCGAGAGGAAGAGGAGGGCTGGGAGCCTTACCCAGCTCGTGGGCGGTGGTGAAGGCCGAGGGCAGCCCGTCGTCCTCGATGACAGAGCAGCTGCGCTTGGGGTCACACATGGTGCCCACGTCTGCCATCCCCAACGTGTCACAGGTGGTGGCACCACACAGGTCCTGCCAGTCACAGAGGGAAGGGGTTAGTCCTGGGGACAGCGCAAGTGTCACGGTTCCCCTCTCCCACCTCATCCCTGCCCCCCCAGGGAGTCACTGATGGGAAGAAAGCCAAAGGGATGGGAACCACACCAGGATACAGAGGCAGGAAACCTCAATCCTGACCCAGCCCAGGCTGCAACGGTGTGTCTGCACTTAACCCTGGCACCAGGGATGTGTGCAGCATCCTGCCCTGCCTTCAGCAACAGCTTTTCCTACCCAGACAGCTCCTCTGGCCAGGGTGGAGCTGGTTTTGTCACGGGGGAGCCAGTCTGGTTCCCTTTGCCTTAAGCATGAGCTCAAGGACCAGACCCAGGTGGGTGGATGGGAACACATCTGGCCTTGGTGTCAGGGCTGAGCCACCTCTCAATCTCATTTTTCAGCTTCTTCCATAGAACAAGAAAGCCCTGGACCAGGTCCAGAGGTTTCCAAGGCTCAAGAAAGTGCTCCTGCCTCTCTAAGACACTCTGCAGCCATCCTTCAAGGAGCAACCAAGCCCAGCTGCTCAAAGGAGGAACCAGCCCAGGCTTTCACCCTCAAACTGAGGACAGCCAGATCCTACATGGATGTTGCCAGGAGAGAGTCTGGGAAGGGTCTCATCCAAGGAAGATCTGCCCTTCTCCAGGTGCTCATGCTACAAAAAAAGTCCATTTAAGACACAGCAATGCTGCAGCCTGGCAGTAACCTTGTCCCAGGTGCGCCCTTCCCCTGCTGGGGCGTGGTTTTGGTTTGGGAGGGCTGGAGCATCCTCCCCTCCCTTGGTGCAGCCCCGGAGCTGCCGAGGAGGCCATGCCGTGGGCACGGAGCTGTTTTCCACATGAAAAGAAAAGTAAGGGACTCGCTGGGCGCTCCCATGCTATAAATAAGTGTGATTCATGCTCAGCACTCGCCCAGCCAAAGCGCCTGGGTTGCTCAAAATCCTGCAGGAGCTGCTCTGCCAATATTTCCAGCAAGGTTTCCAAGCTGAGGCATTCCCGCGCAGGCAGGTTCAGCCGTGGGTAAATAACAGTCCTGATGACTTCAGAGAGCCCCAGCCAGTGCTGAGATGGCTTTAACAGGAGACCTGGGGCTATGGAGTGTGGAGGCACAGGCAAGACCGGGATCTCCAGAGAGGTGACGTGAAGAAATGTCTGGGTCTGCACCGGTGGTGGAAAACCCCATCATACAACTGGGTTCAGCACTTTGCTCTGCAGTTTTCCTGACCAGCTGGGACCCTGATGCATCCCTGATCCCATGTCAACAGGGAGAAGAGGTGGCAACCTTCCCGTTGCGTTGGCACTGATGGGCACAGGTTGATTAATGGTGCTGGCAAGCCCAGGTGCAGAGTCCCAGTCCCAAAACACCACCAGGACCCAGTGCCATCACCACGCTGAGCCAGGCCAAGGGTGCAGCTTGCCCAGGACCCCCTGCCTGTGCTCTGACCAGCACTGGGGGTCTGGGGGTGAGGATGGGGCATGGGGAGGAACGTCACAGCCTCACACTCACAGCTCACTGCTCTTTGAAGGGCTCTTTCCTCGCCAGCACAGCGAGCTTTGGCTCCCAGCCCAACACCTGCACTGACACACTGACCCACTTCTGGTCTGAACCTCGCTGGGACACACAGCCAGCAGCTCTGCAGGGGGATTCCCCTCACTCCTCATCGCAGCCTCCTCAGGACAGCCTGGGGATGCCAGGCAGCATCTCCGGGCTTTAATTAGAGCTCCTGATCCCCCATCTGAACACTCCTGCAGCCTTGCCACGTGTTGAGGCTGCTCAGGAGGGGAGCAGAGAGAAAAGGAAGAGGTTCAGGGTGGGAAAGCACCGTGCAAGGAGCCAGCTCTGCCTTTGCTCAGGTATCCCCCCTTGCTGGCACAGATACAGGGAGGATCCTTGGCCCCCCAAGGGGCTGCAGGCAACCTGCTCAGTGCCTCAGCACCCTCCTGCCAGCCTGACCTTCCTACATGGGACCTTCCAAGGCTTTTCCTCATCCCTTGTGAACTTCTCAAGACGTTCCACAGGTCAGTCAGGGAGATCCTTGTGGCTCGTGCATTAATTCACCCGCTCAGAGTCAAAAGCACTCTCCCTGCCACAGAGGCTTCCTGTGTGCATCCAAAGCAACTCCAAAAGGCTGAGGCTTGAGCTGCATTTTCCAAATCCTCCCACAGCATCAGCCACATGCTAGGCTGCAGCCAGATGTTCCTTCATGCAACATCCCTTTGGTTTTACAGCAAAGCAAAGATGCGCAGCAAACATCTGCTGGTGCCACACCGAGGTCCAGGAGGGGTGGGAAGAATGGACAAGCCCTTTGCTGTGGTGTGCAGGGATATTTCCAGGAGGCAGGAGGGCAGCTGAAGGCTGGACGTTCTGCAGGACTCTCCAAGAAGTAGTTGGTCAGGTAGGAAGGGAATCTGCACCCACCAGCTGATCGGGACTGAGCTTCCCAAAGGCAATTCCGTCATTCAGCATCGCCGATGTGGGAAGGGAGCAAATCCGAGCAGTAAAAAAGAGCCCCATTCGTCAGCAGCTCATCAACACAACTGAAAACTGCCTATCAACCAGTCTGGAGGTGAAATTTAAGTTGGGGGCTTATGTAACAGCTTTTTGGCAGGAAGATAAGCTTCAGGATGTCAGGGGACCACAGATGGATGCACTCAAGGAAGGCAGATGTCTCCCTGACCATGTGCCTTTGCATGGAGCTTGCTTTGGGATTTTAGGAATGGATGGTTTAGCAATGTGTAAAAAATGCAGCCCAGACGTGATCCACAACTTTTGAATCGCTGGGACCAGCTCTGTCCCACGTGCAGCTCCAGTGACCTCACTGGGTTTCCACCAGAGGTAGAGCTGGCTCGTCCCTGCAGAGGTGTCAGCAGTGTCCTCCTCTTTGAGCTGCTCCAGCAGCCTGGGCTCCCATCCTGTCTGTGCTCCCATAGCATTTACAGCTGGCCCGGGGCGGGGGGACAAGAGGACACACAGGACAAGATCTCACACGTCCTGCACAGCATCATTCCTGCTCCAGGCCATTGTCAGCCCTTTCTCAGCCCAGGCGAGGGACAGCTGAGCTGAGCTGGATGCTGTATCCCTCCCACCCACACGAGCTTGACCTGGAAAAGTGTTTTGGGAATGGTCTCCCTGCCGCTGAGGGGAGTTCCTCACCTGTCCCTAATCCAAAAACATCTGGGCAGGAATAGTGGAAGGAGAAAATGCAAGCAGGCTTTTCTGCCAAAGCCTGCTGCAGCCAGGATAAGACGTGACTGTCCCCTCCAAGCTGGGCTCATCCTCCTCCCATCCCATCAGTGATTTTGGGACTGATGTCCACACCGAGACAGGACTACCGGGAAGGAGGAACAACGGGGAGAGGCTGTGGGAGCTTCAGTGTCACCCAGTTTGTGGGGGTGGGGGGATGCAGAGCTCACCCCACGCCCCACATCACCAGGAGCCGTGCCAAAGGCAGCTCCAAGCCTCCCTGCCACCACAGGGATGCGGCCAGCCCACGGCAGGGGTGGCAGTGGCTGTCCCCTCTCCCTGACTCCAGGGCTGGAGCGCTGGCTGAACCTCTGGTGCTTCACATCCAGCCCTGAACCGGGTCCATGCAGCACAGCCAGTGCTGAGGAGAGGTCCAGGTTCTCAGGAGGACCTCGCGCATGACTCAGAGCAAGCGGGGAGAGGTTTTTTCTTGGCAGGTGGCACTGTGAGCTCTTCCCAGCTGGGGAGGGGGAAGCGGGACCACGCTCCTCCTCTTCTGGGCTCAGACCTCTCATTTCAGGGTGCACGCCAGAGCCGCAGGGCATTTGCTGCCAAGCTCCGGCACGGAGGCAGGAAATAGAGCAGCAGGTTCCTGCCCGTGGGGCAACCTTGCCTTTGGTCACCTCGCGGCCTCTTTCACCCCACGGCAGGGATTTTTCCAGGCTGCCAGCCAAAACCTGCCCAGGGGACAGCAAGGGCTGGCCCGAGTCGGCTTGCTCCATGCCTTGCACCCCCCACCCCGGCATCGGAGAGCGGAGCTGCCCTGGGAAAGAGGGATCGGCCACAGGCACACCTCCCCCATCATGCACACAGGTGGCAGAACGCCTCAGCCCGGCGCAGGGCTGTGACAGGGGGGGACAGCTCCTCCGGGCCACCCCCCTGCACCCACCTGCTTGGTGAAGAGGATGGCGGTGTCCCAGTACTCGGGGTGCTTGTCGCTGACCTTGTTCCACTTCTTCTGCCAGGCGCAGAAGTTGCGGAGGGTGAGGGCGGCGTTGCTGGTGACTTTGGGGCCCTTGTCATCCTGCCCGATGAGGAGGAACTTGACCACGGAGATCTGGATGGGGTTACGGATGCTGGGGTGCTTGTACAGGCGGGCGGCCGTGGCCATCAGGGTGAGCAGGTAGTGCTGGAGGTCATCCCCGTGGAACTTCACCATCGACTCGTCGGCCACCACCAAGGTCTCCACGTAACGCGGGACCGAGGCGAAGCGCTTGGCGCGACCGCCTTTCCCCCCCGCACGCCCCCGGTACTTGTCGAGCGCCTGCAGCACGCCGGGGGTGAGCCCGGAGCCCACGGCGCAGCGGGATGCTCCGGCCCCGACGGGGCGGCCGGGGCTGCGGCGCTGCAGGCGATGGACTCCCCCGGCCGCCCCCTCCGCCAGCGGGCTGATCAGGTACTCGGCTCCCCGGTAGCCGAAAGCCCCGCGGAGCCCCCCGCACAGGCTGAGGGCGGCGAAGGACTCGCGGTCGGCGTTGACATCCCCCGAATAGAAGCAGTGGCGGAGAGCGGGGAGCGGCCGGGCGGCCGCCCCCAGGTACTGGGCGGCGAAGGCGGGCGCGATGAAGCGGGCGTCGGGGGAGAGGTGGAGGTAGAAATCCTCCCCGAAAGCCGAGAGCTGGATCACCACCGCCTGCCCGCCTCGGGGAGGCTCGGCCGGGCCCCCCCTGAAATAAGCCGGCCCGTTGATGTCGGGGTCCAGGCGCAGGGGAGTGACCAGCGCGGAGTCGGGGTCCGGGGGTCCCCCCGAGGTCAGGCTCAGCCCCGGGGCGCCCAGCAGCAGCAGCGGCAGCAGCGGCAGCATCGTCTCGGCGGCCTCAGGCCGGCGGCATCGGGGTTCGGGGGAGGCGCGGGGGGGAGAAAGCAGGACCCGGCCCCCCCCTTCCTCCCTCCTCCTCCTCCTCCTGGACCCGCGGAGGCTGGAGGAGCGGAGCGGCCCCGCCGGTACCTGCTTTGCGGGGCGCACCGCGCCTTTATAGCGCGGGAGCGGGGCGCGGCTTGGCCCCGCCGCAGCCACTCCGGGGCGGGGGGCCGGAGCCGAGCGGGGCCGAGCGGGGCCGGCGGAGGAGCCGAGCGGAGCCGGGAGAGAACCGCGCTCCGCCCGGGGCTGCCGCCGCCGCCTCCCCGGGGCGGAGCGGGGTGGGGGGGCGGCACCGCCGAGAGGACGGGAGGGGATGGAAGGATGGGGTGGGATAGAATGGGATGAGGGTTTGAGATGGGGTGGAATGGGGTGGGATGAGGGTTTGAGATGGAATGGGATAGAGGGTGGTACAGAGAGTGGGATGGGATGTGGTGGGATGTGGTGGGATGGAGTGGGATGAGGGTTTGAGATGAGGTGGTATAGGGTGGGATGAGATGGATGGGACTGAGGAGTGGGATAGGATCGTGTGGGACGGAATGGGATGCTGGGGTTGGAACAGGGTGGAATAAGGGGTGAGGTGGGATGGGGTGAGGTGAGATGGAGCTGGGTAAGGGGTGGGATGGGACAGGATAGGATGAGTGCTGGGATGGGATGGAACGAGGTGGGATGTGGGGGTGGGACAGGATAGGATTGGGGTGTTGGATGGGATGGAGTGGGAGGAGACCCTCTTCACTTTTATTCCTGCAGCAAAGAGGGAAACTCTGCAGCCCCCCAGGGATGCTCCCACCTGCCAGGCTCCCTCCTGCCGCTCTCCAGCTTTTCTGAATCCTGCTCTAAGTGACCAGATGGAGCTCCGTGACCCCGAGGAGGGGGGGCCTCTGGTTACAACAGGGGTGTGCAGGGAAGATAAAAGGTCATAGAATCATTGAGTCATGGAATAATTTGGGTTGGAAGGGAACGTTAAAGGTCAGCTATTCCAGCCCTCCATCCTCTGCTCCCTGCTGGTATTTGGGACAGTTCAGTGGAGTGGGGAACCTGCTATTTGGCAGCTGAGGGCTTCGTTCCCAGCTTTATTCAGGAAGAGAAATGTTTTCCACAGCCCAGGAGTGTCTAGCACCTCCAGACCTGCCACCCCAGTGTCACACTGCCCCAATAATTCCTGCATTCACCCCGGGGGATCCCTGTTTTCCTCAGCAAAGCAGCTTCCAGTGCACCCCTCTCCACCCCACCCTCATTCAGGGGCTCCAGTGGGGGGCAAAGGCAATTTCCACTTCTGGGCTCAGCCTCCCTTCATCCCTGACCACCAAAGTGCACTCCATAAGCATTAACAACTGCAATATCCTCTCCTCTGACAGGACAACCTGTGTGGAGCACATGGGAATTCCCTCACCCACCAAACACAGGGATCACCAGAACAGTGTGTGGAGGACGCTGGGGCAGTTAGTGCTCTTGGGAGACAGAGAGATCTCGCTGTGGATGGGATTTCTGGAGAGCAGTGAAGAGTCCTCAGCAACAACCTGTAGCTGAGGAAAAGATTTATCAGCACCAGCAAGCACCACGGTTTGGGTTAGTGATAAAATTAAGGCCTCTCATGGACAGGCTGGCTTTGATGTGATTTCAGCAAAGGCTGACATCCTTTGAAACCCAAGCCCAGCTGAAGGATGTGTGCATGTATGAAACAGAATCCAAGGTTATTGCCTAAGGCACAGAGCCCACAGCCCACAGCCCAGCTCGTTTTGCTGTCAGTGCATCCCCATGCTGTGGTTTGCTCAGTCGTGTGCCTTGCAGCTGAACTTGTAACCCAAAAACCCATGACTGCCCTGGGCTGAGGGAATCAGGGATTTTGTCTGCTGACCAAAGCACAGCGTGCCCAGGGATGTTGGTAATGGGCAGCCCAGGGAGTGGAGGAGCCAGGGAAGAGGGACACAGCCTTGAGCCTCTCGAGGTGCCAGGAGGGAATTTCTCCTTCCCACGGCCTCGCTCCACTCAGCAAGATGAGCTTCTCCAAAGCAGCACCCAGAGTGCCACAGGCTCCCAGAGCTGCCACCAGCTACCTCAGCCAAGAGGTCATCGAGCCAGAGTCAGTCACTGCTGCCCCTGAGCTCCAGCCCCTCCATCTGGGAACTCTCATCCAGAGGATGAGTCAAACCAAGCTGGCAGGAACTTTATCTCCAGTCTGGAGAACATTTGATTGTCTCCTGATGGGGAAAGGCCGTCAGAAAATGTGAGTGGTTTGGCTGTGCCTGGGCTGAGACCCGCCGGATGCACCAGGCACGGGACTCGCCATGTCCCGTGATGCTGAGGGTGTGCCAGCATCCATGGGCTGGAAGCACAGGGCTGGATCAGCTGGATGCTCCATCCCAGCCTCTCCATCCCTCACTCTGAACTGCTGGGGATCACCTAGCCCAAGGCAGGTTGCTTTGTTTGCAAACCAAACCAGGTGCTGCTTCACTTCCCTGCACAGAAAAAGCCGTGGAGTACAAGGAGCACACACTGGTCACCCTTCCCAGGCAGCTCCAGCAGCTCCAGCAATGTTTCAGAGCACTCCACAAAAGAAGGAGGCACGTTTTTATTTCACTTTTCCTCTTGCTCGAGGATGTGATGTGATTTTTCCCTCTGGGGACAAACCAGCAGCTGCCTGCACCCCACACCTGAAGGAAGGAGCTGGCCCAGGTGACACCTTGGTGTCACTCCACATCCTTCCAGGTGCTTGGGGCTGAGCCTGGCTGCTCCTCACCCCCTGCAGCTGCTCTGGGTTGGATGGAAATGGGAGGATATGTGTGACTTGAAGGAGAGCACACAGAGCAGGGAATGGAGATGGAAGATGCCTTTGGAATATCCTGAGCAGCTACAGATAATGAAATATATCAAGGTACATAAGGTGGATTCTGCTGCTACTTTGATTTTTGTCTAGAGACCACTTTAAGGTAAAGCCTGTCTCACTGAGGCTTAATCCATTGCTCACTCTGATCTTGAAATATCAGGCTGAGCTGGTCTGCAGTGTGGGTTCTCCTCCCACCCTCCTCTTGCTTCATCCCAAGCATCTCCAGGAAGCGCCAAGTTGTTTTGTTTCCTTTATTGATCACTGTGATGCAAATGTATTCATTTTAAAATATGAAAAGAGCAAAAAATAATCACCTCAAACCTTACATATATCTTGGATGTTCCAGTTCATCAAAGAAATTGTTTTAAATAGACCATCTGAGAATTTTAGGTCAAAGATAGAGCAGAAAGATGGCTAAGGCAGGGAAAACTGACATTCAGGCACTGGGGTTTGGCTAAAGGTTGGCACATCAGAGGCTTTTTGGGCTCTCACCCAAAAGTTCAGGCTGTGCTCTCCCAACTCCCCATCACCTGGGCAGGAAGGAAGATCATCTCCAGGGAGTGAGGATGAGTCAAAGTGCATTGTTAGTCAGCTTTCCAGGAAATAAAGGCTTGCAGAAAAAAATCTAGCTGTGTTTAAGTAGGGTCATTGAGGGTGAGATACACAAGAAACCCGAGCATGTGGAGGACCCAGTAACCCAAAACCTGCCCCATCCTTGGACCAGGAAGATGCTGAATTTAATTTATTCTGACTGGATGACAGGACAGGAGGTGGGCAGGGTGCTCTTCCTGGGGCTTCCCACACCATCCTACACAGCAGGGCTGGTGGGAGAAGAGGATCTGGGCTTTAGGGCTCTTCAAGCACACATCTCTGTGTCCCACAGCAAAAATCAAACCAGCCTGCTCCCCCTGTGCCCAGGAGACACAGGAGAAGGGTCCCTGTGCCTTGTTCATCCCTGCTGCCCTCTCACAATGTCCTGACACACAACGGCACCTCTGGAATCTGGGAGGGCTCCAAATGGGAACATCATGGCACATTGAAAAAAGCGATGTAACTCCTGGTTTTGCACGATTTCCAGCTGGTATTGCAGGTCCTGGGGGTGCTGATAGTCCATTCCCTCTGAAAGCATCCAAAATCCCCCCTCTCCTGACTCCCCTCAGTATTTAAGGCTTTCTCCTTAAAGGAAGAGAGGCACAGGTTTTTCCATGGCATTTTCAAACAGTATGTGGAAATTTAGAAGAGCTAGATGACCAAAACCCAGTATCTCGTGTTTCTTTTCACCTGCAGACTGGAGATTGATGACCCAGGACTCACAAACTGCATTGTTCCCTCCCGGGGCAGGTCCATCCTTGATTAATTCCCTTTTTGGGATGCTGTGTCAGGAACACAGACAGCAAAGCTGCACAAAGCCACCGAGCTTTCCAAGGGTGGGGCTGCAGGTCTGGGTGAGCCTGAGGGGTCATTAAAGCCACGCACACCTGGAATGTCTGGGGTGATGGGGATCCCACAGGCCAGCTCTGGAGGGTTCTCATCACTCAGGAAAACCATCACAAAGTTCATTCACTTTCATCATGTGAGAGTGGAATAGAGAGGAGGGGAGATATTTTTGTTATTATTATTCATAGAAAAGAGTATTCTCATTCTAACATGCCATATTTATTTAGAGAATTTGTGGGCTGCTCCATAGGAAGCAGGCTGGGAGGGGTTCAGAGGGTTTTAACCCCAGAGCAGACACAGCTTTGGAGTCTCAGGAAGGACCAGACAATCCTTGGAGGATCTTCTCATTGATGTGCTGGTCTCAGGACACCTTGGAAGCCCCAAGACCCAGACAGGGAGCAGAGAAGCAGCTCCCCAGGGAGGAGGCTGCAATGCTGGAAACAAGATTTGACCCTTGATTTTGGAAAGTCATAAACCTGCTTCCCTTCTACTCGGACATAACTGGGGCTCCAAACCCACCCTGAGGCAAGGCTGACCTCTGGTGCCACATCCTTGCTCTGGAAATCCAGGTATGAAATGAAATGGAATGAAGGCAATGGATGATGGCATTACAAATCAAAATGCAAATAAAAATAGAAAATAAGTACGGAAAATAGAGAAAATTATATGAAAAAAAAATCTAAAAATGGTTTAGAAAATAGAAATTGAATTCTTACAAATTGTATCAACTCAAATTAAACTATCAAATCACAGCCATGGCTCCTGATGTGTCCAGCATCAAGGGCACCAAATCTCAGAGGCAGCAGCATCAGCTGATGAACCAAGACCCAGCCTGGATCTCCCTGCCTTTCCCTGACTCCTAAAAATCTTCTTCTCCCAAGTTTCGGGGATCCAGGAGAATTAGCATTTGCGCAGCATCACTCTCACAGCAGCCAACCTCTGGCACTGCTGATAAATCACCTCCAGGGATGAGCTGCTGCACCGTGGGGGCGTTCAAATACACCCTAAGGGGAAGGAAAACCCTTTTTCCAATGGAGTATTCAGGGTTTTGAGGCACCAAACCCTAAATCAGCACCACTTTTAAGGCAGGAGGGCCCTCTCGTGGCTGTGGCCATGGAGAAAGGGGAGGGCAAGGCAGCGACTACAGGTTCACACTGGCACAATTCGCTGCTTAATTCACTCGCTGGCTCCAAACCAAGCCCAAATCTCTCCTTTGCTCACAGGAGCAACCATTTCCCTGAGTCCCCCTTCCCAACCTTCGCAGCCAGGATGGTTTCACTGAAGGTAACTTGGCAGGACACCTGCCAGGGCTCTGATTTAAAGCCCAGCTGCTTTTCTGGTAGACATTTCCGCCCACCTGATTATTTTAAATGAAAACTACTGGAAATGTTCCTTTTGCTGTGGGGTGGGGTTTGAGCTGGCCGCAGGACCCCTTCGCTCCCACTTCCCCAGCAAATTCCCAGGGATGGATTTATGGTTTCCCACCGCAGCGCAGGGCAGCACTGACATCTAGCGGTCTCAATTTTGGGGATTGGAGCTGCTTCATTAGTCGCTCAAATAATTGTCCCAAGTGTTTTCGCCGAGCTGAGGGCAAAAAGGAATCACTAAAACTCAGCCTGGAGCTGCAAATTTGGAGGAGAACCCGCTTGCAAAGCAAGGAAAGGACAGCAAAGCACCTCAGACTCCCCCGAAACGGGGCGATCTTGCTGCTGCAGAGCAGGAACAGCGAAATCAACGTGGGTCTCACCCCGGGAGCCAAAAATCCCCTGGGAGCCAAAAATCCCTTGGGAGCTGGGTGCCGGGCGGGAGCAGCGCTTGGGGAACGGGGCAGGATGGTCCTGCAGGGCTGGGGAAATGCGGAGGGGAGCGGCGCAGACGTTTCCAAGCTGTTTGATCAAAAGGGGCTTTAAATCACAGTGACTGCGGAGTTAATGGCTTTCACATGCTCGGGCAGCCCCTGCAAAGGCGAGCGCAGGGCGAGGTTTGGTGACGGCGCATCCCGCGAGGGGTTAAGCAGCAGGAACCCCAAAAAGTGTCGAGGCTCTTACACCCTGTGCTGGGAGGAGCTGCGGAGGGGCAGCCAGGTGAGGTTTTGCTCTCTCCCAGCGCCTCTTTGGGCTGGTTTGTAACGAGCCCGGCGAGGCTACAAGGAATTCCAGCTACTGTTCGCAGAGAGAGCCGCTAATGAGAACCAGCGGTGCCTCCAAGCTAAGATGCAAGCATGTCCTCCCAGATCAAAGATGCAGCTCCGGGAGCGGAAAGCCGGGAATAAATTACATCCTGTTGCCTGCAGCCTTACCTGTCCTCGTTCGGAGCAGGGGCACCGCCTCCCTGCCCCCCCTCCCGCAGGAAGGCGAAGCCCGGGGAGATGTTGGCACCTTCCGCGGGGTTTGGGGTTGGAGGCGGCAGAGTCAGGGCTCACTTTTGGCTTCTGCTCCTGGCTCTGCGCTTTCCTGCTGGTGTTGAAATACAAACTGTCCCCAGCCCGGCAAAGCTGGAGAGGGAGGAAAACCCACCCGAGTCAGGGGAAAGAAGCAGCTGCAGCTGCAGGCTGAGCTCCCTGCCAGGAGAGGAGGGGGCTGCTGAGGAGGCCAGCCAAGGCTCTGGCTTTTGGAGGACCCCATTAGATATGGAGGCATGTCCCAGAGCAAACTCCACTGCACCCGGGCTTGCTTTCCTCCCTTCCTGCAGCTTTCCAGCCACCTAAAATCCAGATTGGAAGTGTTCCTTTCCACACCTGGGTCACTGTCCACCACAAGCATGCAAAATTATTTTTAATTATTATTTCCTCCTCTGCTACGGTCACAAACCCCACACTTTAAAAAGGAGTAACCAGAGCCGTGGCCGCAGGGCAGCTGCTGTTTGGAGGCAGGGCTGTGTGTTTACTATATAGGTAGGGATGTGCCTTTTAAGTGGAGATAATAATAGACAGGGAGATGTAAATACAACCCGGAGTAAAGGGAGAGCAGCCTTTAACCCCACTCCTCATTACTCAGCACCGGCCAGACTCTGGTTTCCCAGGAATTCTGAGGTGACAAACGCTGCTTTGCTCTTTCAGGTTTTTTTTAAGATTAGGCTGAGGGGGAAAACCCCAAGTGTGGAGGAGCTGGTCCTTGGGCTGGCACTCCCAGCAAGGTTAAAGGAGCACAGCCCAACCCCTGAGCAGGGGCTGCTCCCTGTAGAAGGTTTAGAAAACCAGGGCACGGAGCAGGATAGGATCCACCACCCCCAAACTGCAGTAAGGACGTCCCAGGATGTTCCAGTGCCGCACAAAGGGCGCCCCAGAGGCCAGGAATTTCATGAACTAATGGAGAAGGAGGGCTCAAGAGGAAAGAAGGAGTAATATATACGTAGTGATTTCCCTTTCTCCGTGACAAGCCGGTTGTTCCCTGGTTCTGAGTGGGTTCCCAGCCAGGGACAGAATGTTTCTGCCCATCTCCTGGTGTTTGCACACAGCAGCTACCTGGATTTACAACCTTTTCTGTTGCTGTAGGGTTTTTCCTCCCTGCAAGGGAATTCAGTTGGGAATTCAAACTCACTCTGAAACGGGGTGAATGAAGGGTTTGTAAATGAAGTCACACAACACACACAGAGAAACAAACAAAAGAAGAGCAACAGGAGGAGCTGGCTGCATTGTAATATTCTCATAGGTATTTTCCACAAGTCTGATCGAGCCGGTTGTCTTATTCCAGCTGGAGGAAACCCCATGTGGATCCAGCTGTTGGTTCAGAGCATGGAAACTCCTTGTACGTGTGTCCTGCTGGAGTTTCCCCTGGGGCCCAAAGCCCTCTCTGTCCCTGGCTAAGGGAAGGACATGGGAACCTCCCGAGGCACCTTCTGAAACGAGATGCTCTCCAGCTGGCACGGGCCGGGTGCTTTCCAGCTGGGAAGGGATGCCGAGAATCAGCCCTCTGCAGTAAATCCTTCCGTGGTGGTGGAGGGGGAAGAGTGCCAGCCCCTCTCCAGGGTCAGGACCCCCCGAGCCTGGGAAGGATCAGACCCGGGAGGGCAGCGCTGGGGCTGAAGAAAGGGTTAATTCTGGGAGAGCAACAGGCTGGAGTTGACACTTGGAGGCAGGCGGGGCTGCCGGCGCCTGATTGGCCTCAAATCGTATCCAAAAGTGGGTTGGGGTTTTTTTTTTTTTTTTAAGTTTTTTTTTTCCCTTTTTTATTTTTTTTTTCCCCTTCTCTGCTTCTTCGTCCTTTTTGCTTTTTCTTTTTTTTTTTTTTTTTTTTCCCCTGGTTTTGGGGGGGGTGATATTTTTTGATTTTTTTCCTTTTTTTTTTTTTTTTTTTGTTGCTTTTTTTTTCTCTCTCTCTCTCTCCTCTCTCTCTCTCTTTCACTTCTCCTCCTCCCCCAGGCTCCGGCTGGCAGGGGAGGGGAGTGGGGAGAACAGCGAGAGATCAAAAATAAACCTCTTATGTCAAAGCCGGGGGGAGAAAGTATAAATACAGCGGGCTCGGCGGCCGGCGCGGAGGCTGCGGGGGAAGAGCCCGGGGGGTGCGGGGCCGTGCCGTGCCGGGATGGGGCGGCGGGCGCTGCTGGGCGGCCGGGCCCCCCTCCACCTGCTGCTGCTGTGCCACGCCTGGGCGCTGCCGCCGCCGCGGGACGCGCAGCCCGTGCTGCCCGCCCGCCTGCCCGCGCCGTCGGGGCAGCTGGCCCTGCGCCTGGCCGCCTTCGGCCGCGCCGTGGTCCTCCGCCTCCGCCCCGACAACGCGTTCCTGGCCCCCCGCCTCCGCCTCCAGCGCCTGGGGAGCCGCCGCCCGCCCCCGCCGCCGCCGCGCCGGGGCTGCTTCTACGCGGGCGCCGTCGAGGGCAGCCCCGATGCCCCCGCCGTGCTCAGCAGCTGCGGCGGGAGCGGCCTCAGAGGCGCTTTCCTGCTGGACGGGGCGGCCTACGAGCTGCAGCCGCTGGGGCCGGCCGCGCCCGGGCCGCCCTGGAGGCGGCTGCACCGGCTGCGGCGCCGGGCGGCCCCGCCGGGAGCCGGGGGGAGCTCCGGGGAGAGCTCCGGGGGGAGCCCCGCGGGCAGCGCGGAGCCGCCGCGCAGAGCCCCGCGCTTCGTGTCGCAGGCGCGCTACGTGGAGACGCTGCTGGTGGCGGACGCGTCCATGGTGCGCTTCTACGGGGAGGACGTGGAGGTAAGGGCTGGCCGTGCCTGCCGCCCCCCCTGCCCGCAGCCCCGCTTGTGGCTGTCCTGCCTCACCGCGTTCGGCCCCGCAGCCTCTCCGTCCTCCCGTCCCCATCCCAGCCGCCTTTCCGCCTCCTCCCATCCCCACTCCTGCGCTCTCACTGCCTTTCTGTCGCCTTCATCCCTCCATCCTGTCCCTACACATGCATCCCCCTTCATCCCGCTCCGTCCTGTCCCCATCCCCGCTGCCTCTCCTCCTCCAGCCCTTCTGCCTCTCCGTCCCCTCCTGTCCTGCCCGCTGCCGGATCCCCGGGGACACCGGGGACAGCTTTGAGTGAGCGAGGGGCGTCACCTCGGTCCCCACCTTCCCTTGCTGTGTCGGAGCTGCAAATCCCCGGGGCAGAGCTGCGGTGTTGATCTGTGGGGTTCACTCAGTGTTTGGGGAGCCTTTCCCAGACGCAGCGAGGTGTCCCTGCACACACCGGGCACTGCGATGTCACCCAAAGGTGGGGGACAGGGCGAGTCAGAGCAAGGGAAGAGCGATGGGCTTCCCTCCCTTCCGGGTGACAGCGACTAAAGCAAGGGCTGAGTAATGCGCAGTCCCGCTCCTGAGCCACCTGTTAGCAGCCGAGCAGATGGATGAGCAGCCCTTTCCCTCAGCCACCGGCGCCAGGAATTCTCACCCTCCCTAAACACTCTCTGCGGACGCCCTGCCCCGACCGGGCTTTTGTGCAGACCCCAGGAGCAGAGACCGAGGTGCCCCAGCCGCCCACATCCATCTGCAGGGCTGTCGATGTGCCTCATTCATCAGCACCGGGTCATTTCTCATGCCTCTGGCACAGCCAGCTCCCCATCTCTGCCCTGCAGGGATGGGTGGTTCAGCTCCAAATTCAGGTTTGCACCATCGGAAATGCTCGGAGGTCTTTGCAAGGGATTATTGTGCGTTGAAGTTGTTCATTCTCGGGTGGTTTGGGCTCGGGGCTGGGAGAAGAGTCCTGGAAGCTGGAGCTCAGCAGGGAGCAGTTGGGAAGCTGAAACCAGGGGCTGCACTTTGGCAGCCTGGCTTTGCCACTGCCACCGACTTTATCCTTCCCCTAGGGGCTTCTCTGCTCCTAACAAAGCAGCGTTTTAATACCAGCCCTGCTCGGGCCAGGCTGGACCTTGGGAAATGCCAAACCTTGCGGCTCCAGCTGATTTCAGCTGCTCAGCTTCACCCCTTCCTTGGTTGTGCCACCAAGCCAGGCTGGCAGGAGCAGATAGCAGAGGCTCAGTGGGTGAGGGGTGATGCACTTGGAGGCACCTCGAGTGCTCACAGTGCTCAGAAAAGAGTTTGAAGTGGAATTGGCTGAATTTTTAAGCAACAGACATAAAAATGGTGGTGAGAATTACTCTCCCCATAGTGTGAAGTTGGTCTCTGATTCCCCAAGTGGGCAGGAAAAAAGAATACAGTGAACCTTCTGCACCCAGCTGGGCACCTGATGGCTTTAAAGCAACACCCGAGGGTGTCTAAATTGCCAGAAATAAGGTGGTATGTTTGGGTTGAGGGAAATCCTGATAATGCCCAGCTTGAGCTGAGGAAAAAGCAAGAGCCCTCTGGGTAAATGTTTGAATTTTAGCAGCAGGAGAGGAAATGGCACCTGCACATAACCAAGGGGTGGAACACGGGCACCCTGCCCTGGTTTGGCTGCTCCAAGCCCTGGGCTGGGTGATGCTGCCTGGTTGGCTCCCATTTTACCATCATTTCCTTGCCCCTAGAGCAATATCTTTGCATCAGCTCTCAGGGGTGGGAAGGAAACCTTCAAAGATCTTGTTTTGCATGAATAGAGTAATAGTATATTAAAATATTTGGGAGAAAACTTCCACCAGCTCTGGTGCAGCAGCTAAAGAAACAACAACCAAGCAACCACCTGCTGTGTTTCTGTGTCTTTTGTTCTCTGGAACAAGAATGCAGGGAGCAGCACAGCAATCTTGCTTCTCCCTAAATACCTTTCTTGTGGGGTGAAAAAAGCAGTGGCAAGTGCTGGTGAGATCTTAGAGAGCTGACTAGGAGAGATGCCCAGGGAGTAGAAATGTTGAGTCAGAACAAACCATATTTATATAATGACTTTTCTTCCCGTAACCACACTTTAATTACCAAATATTTATTAAAGGTCACCAGCATTGTTTGTATTCCCAGTTATTTTCTTGCATAAGTTGTAACAGCTCGAGCAGAAGAGTCACCCTAAGATGCACTCAAGCGTTGAGAGTTATAATCAATGCCATGCTTGTGGTGGGAAAATGCTGTTAACGATTTATTTCCAATCAATTTGAGCCTCACAACCCAGCTGTTAATCTAATTTAGACAATGAGAGCTTATTCTACCTTCATCAATACTTTTATGTAAACCAGGAATGGTGAAGTGAGAGCAGAACTAGACCTGAAATTTGGGGGTTTAATCATTGTTTGGGTTTGGTGATTGCAGGGGATATGGGGTATTTGGGGGGGCATCAGCAGCAGGACAGTGCTGGGCTGTAAATCCTGGGGGATGTGGCAGGATTCAACCTGCAGGGACTGGGAGGAGCCCTCTGATGGAGGGATGGGAGCGAGGCTCCAGGCTGGGCACGGGAGCTTTTCCATTTTTCTTGCATAGGATCCCAAGTGCTTGAAAACAAAGGGGCTGTGAGCATCACTCACAGAATGAAGTGGGGATTTGAGCAGGGGGAACTGAGGCAGGAGCCGGGGAGGGCTGAGCACCTGCAGCTGGGCTGCACTTGTGAGGATGCTCTGCATGGCTCAGGAACGTTTGCCAAGACACCTAAAGCACCAGGCAGCTCCAAAACCCAGCTGCAGCATCCCCAGCCAGTTGGCAGCCAAATGGGATTCCTGTGGTGGGATTTCTCCAGTCTCTTGGGTGCAGATGAGACACATTTCCAAGCTTTCCTCCGCAAGCACGATGGCTGTGATCCCCTTTCCCTCCTCCTCTTGCGAGTGAGGAATCTGCCATTCCCGACTCCCTGGTAATGACTGAGCACCACAGCAGAATCAGATCAGCCTGGAAAAGCTGGGATTCCTTGCTGACTTCTGGGTTTTTTCCAGGCAGATTGATGAGGTTTTAGGAGTGCTCTTGCAAACCCTTCCCTTTAAGACCAGACAGGAGTGCAGGGCATGGGGCATTGCCAGGGCTGTGCTGGCAGCTCTCCCACACCCAGGTGGACTGGAGATAATTCCAAAGCCCCGGCTCTCCCACACCCACATCCACTGGAGGCAGACCCAAAGCCACCCTGGAGCCCCCAGGTCCCCTCGTGTCCGGCTCTTAGGCTTGCTTTAGGGTATTTTGCAGTGTGAGGAGGTAAATTCACTTAATCCCCTGACAAAAGAGGCCAGCCCCTCCTAAACCCATCCTAGAGGAGTGGGATTAAAAGGGATCTTTGCTAAGGGGGACCTGTGGGATGCTGCCATCCACCAGCTTTTCTTCTGGGATTTGTCCTCTGAGTGTGACCCTGAGCCTGCATCCGCCTTGGGGCAGGGGGCTGGAGGACCAGGCAGCCTCACCAGATATTCCTCTGGCTGGTGCACTCTCCTCACGCTGGGATATTCAACAGCTGCTGCATTTCAGGGCTTTGGAATGAAATGTGCTGCCTCTCACTGAAGCAACTCTGTGCTGGCCCCCAAACTGCAGCACTCCTGCTCTGGGATGCTCTCAGGATGGGGTTTTACTGCACCTCTGCCTCTGGGGACATGGGGACAGTCTGGATGTGCCTCAGTTTCCCCTGCCTTGAACAGAGGTAATTGCTGCTTTTGCAGCAAAGAGGGAAAGAGAAGGGGGGGAAGAATCCAAACAGCAGAGGGATGGGCAGAGAGCCGGGCAGGCAGGAGGGCAGCCAGGCACACTGGCAGGCTGGCAAGGTGTCCCCCTCTCCCCTGGCTTTCCCCCCATTTCCCTTGGCTGCCTCCCACATTTTGGCAAGGGAATTCTTGGCCCAGGCTTGAAACCACAGGAGGAGGCTGGCAGGGCAGCCAGCAGCCCCTGGGCACCCAAGCCACAGATGGTGCCTTGAGGGAAGGGGACAACCTGAGATGTTTTTACCAGTTGATTTTTAAAACCTGGGCAGCCCTTACATCTGACCCTGGGTTTGCCTCCTTCCATCTGCCTGCGCTCCAGAATCTCAGCATTTCTCTCTTCTTTTCCCCCTCTGCAGGAATGCTGGCTTCTAGGGAGAAAGCAGGAGGAAAAAAACCCAACCAAATCCAACCAACAAGCAATCTTACAGCCCCAGGCTGGGCTGAACATTGCTCCCCACACTTTGGGGAGCATGTAGGAGGGAGGCAGGTTGTGCTGGGGTGTTCTGTGGGTGCTCCCTGCTGTCCCTCTGTTCTGGGTGGGTCCAGCAACATTAAATCATTCTTTGCATACCACAATAATAGTGTCTGTGTAAGAGCAGTTTCACCCATCAAAATAATAATAATTAGAAATAAACACCAGCGTTTGGGGATCTTTGCAGGCTTCAGCTTCTGAGTGGTTCCCATGAAAGAGAATGTAAGCAGAGACTTTGCAAGAGCCTGTATCAGAAAACTCAACCTTTCAATGAGGGTAAAGATAAGCACTTCAGTTCCCCTTGCTCTGATTTGTATTTATTTTCCCTGTCCCTCTGCCTGTGCTGTTGCTGCAGTGCCAGGCTCAGGGCAGGGCTCTCCCAGACACAGAGATGCTGTGGCAGGAGGGATCTCGGAGCTGCTGTAAGGCAGGTGTGGCAGACAAAAGTCATCCCTCCTCATTTTTAGGGGGAGGTGGGTGGAATTTGATATTGAGAGCAGAGGGAGCCCAGGATTGCAGCTGGGGTGGGAGGTGTGTGGGGCATCACCCTCCACAGTGCCTTGACATAAATGCAGTGCAAGGGGCAGAGAAGGGATACTCCATGATCCTCTCTGGTTAACAGTGTCCTGTCCCCCCGAGCAGGTGAGAGGCTGATTTCCCAGCTGTGTTTACCACACATCCTGCCAGATCTCCCAGGATGCTGCTTGGACATGGCGGGGAAGCTCATCGTGCCTGCAGGGCTGCAGTGCCTGGCAAGAAGGCAGAAACCAGCGTGTTTGCAGCCCTGGGCTCCTCAAACCCAGCCCAAAGCACTGCCCTGCACCTGATCCCAATCCCCACATCTCAGCCTCAGTGCTGGGAAGGAAACCCTGCAGAAGGCAGCGTTCCTTCTGGGTGGATGGTCAAGCCAGAGCCGGTTTGCAGAGGCAGAGAGAGGTTGGGACCAGCAGGATTCAGCTCATCCCCAGCCAGTTGTTGGCCAGAAGTGCTCAGCTGGCCGCTCCTGAGCCCTGAGGATCCCTAATTTGCTTTTGGCCATGGCTTCAAGCCCTTGGCTGGGTCAAGGCAGTGCAGGTGGATTGCTGCTCTCCCCAGAGCAGCCAGGGTCCATCCGGAACCCAACCCACTCCTGCACGGGCCAGGGATGGGTATAAATAGACACCAGATGGTGGAACAAGTGAATTTGACCTCTTAATCTTCACTAAATAGCTGTTTGTTCGGTTTGCTTTCCATCTTCCCTTTCCAGACACAGGGAAGGTGGACAGATGTTTTCCAAGTCCCTCTGTTCCTACTGCTTAAGGAGGTTTTTGGCTGGATGTACCCCTGAGGATGTGAGGGTTGGTGTCCTGGGGGATTTGTGGTATGAACTGAGATCTCACAGGTCAAATCTACTGTTATGGACAGAAACCTCTAATGGGTTAGAAAAAGATGCAGATTTATTGCCTTGGAAATGAGGGATGATCCCATGATGAGCCGCTCCAGCACAGAGCATCCTTCTAGATCTTCAGGGGTGCAATTTTAGGAAGGCTTTGTGATATTTTTAGCAAGGTTCCCAATGGACTTTCCCCACAGGGTGAACAATTCCCCCAAGTTTGATGGAACAACCACTTGTGGGGATCTCACCTCAATTCCTGGTCTCTGCGGTGACTTCTCTGTGACATGAGCTGCCTGCTCCAGGCTGGATGTGAGTCATGGCGTGGAGATCTGGCCAGTCTAAATAAACCAGTCTATTCCCTGCTCCCATCAGCCTTGCTGGGGCCTGCCCTTGGATAATGAGCCGGGGAGGACTTGGGATGTGTTGTTGAAACAAAACATCTGTTTATGTGGAGCTGCCAGTGATGGGATAAAATGTGGCAGAATCATTTAAAATAGCCACAAGTGCCCTGGGCAAGTGGCTCTTGGTGCAGCAAATATGCTGTATCTCACTCAACATCTCCCTCATTTGCTAAGAAAATAGCATTCTGTGTCTCAGAAAATGGCATTGTCCTGGCAGTACCGTGATGGATGAGCACACAGAGTCAGCTTTACTCAGGAAATGTATTTTGGGTGAAACTTGGCTATTGGAGAGGGCTCCCATCGAGTCCTTCCAGTTTAATTAGGCTCTGAATTGAGACCGCAGGGTGTAATTTGTCTGGGGAGGAGAGAAGCCACTTTCTCTTTCCCAATACCATATTGTGTAATAGCTGCATTTTTTTCTCCTGACTCTGGGCTGTGAGCAATGCCAAGCAGAGGAGGAATTTTGATGCTCTGATAAGATGTTTACATCAGCCTAAACATTGCTGGCGCTTTTGACATATTAAGTAATCCCTGGTCATCACAAGCAGGGGATGCTGCTGGGCAAAGTCTTGGCTGTCTAAGTGTTTCAGTCCCAGTTTGTTGCCAGGGATGCTGGGTTCAAACACAGGCAGAAGTTTTACTGGATGGTTTTGCTCCAGCAAGTTGTGTGTGAGTTGGTTCCTGTCCTGGGGCAGCGAGGGCACGGTTAATGCTTTGGGATTATGCAGAGAACTCTCCAGAATGCTGAGGTTTTCCCCAAGGAATTTCTTCCAGAGGGATTTCTAGGTGCAAAAGGTTCATGGGAGAGGAGACACAGCGTTTGGAGCAGGGGGTGCAGGCTTGTCAACCAGCACAAGGTGTAAAGCATCACATACAGGAAAGCACTGAGTCCATCAGCCCATGGTCTGGATGTGATGGATTTAATAAATGAGGCTGATTCTTTCTTTTCAAACAAAAACAATTGCCCCGTAGCAGAGTATCGTTATGATCCGGGATGGCTCAAATAACGGTATGTAGAACATGGATTTCTTTGGAGTGCCTTATAGCAAAAGTTTATTTAAAGTCAGATTCTTTTATACAGTGTTTCAGTGCAATCAATATGATTGGTCATTTGGAGCTTACACCTCTTTGTAAACATCTTTGCCAGTAAACAAGTTGGAAAAACATCAGGTGTCAGGAAAAAAATATCTATAAGGATTGTTTGGGTTCCTCCTTATGATCTCCCAGGCCAAAGTTGGGAGGGTTGTGTGCTTAGCTTTTCCCACAGGCCTCAAGCTAGTGCCTGAAGCCTAAAAATCTGTTTTCTGACCACTGTCGGTCCCCACAGCAGAGGTTTTACCCAAGCTCTGCCTGCCCATCTCTCCCCCAACAGAACCATGTCCTGACCCTGATGTCCATGGCAGCTCGCATCTACAAACATCCCAGCCTGAGGAACTCCATCAGCCTGGTGGTGGTGAAGGTGCTGGTGGTGGAGGAGGCGGCGGCGGGGCCGGAGGTGTCTGACAACGGCGGGCTCACCCTGCGCAACTTCTGCAGCTGGCAGCAAAGGTTCAACCCCCCGAGCGACCGGCACCCCGAGCACTACGACACTGCCATCCTCCTCACCAGACAGGTCAGCATCCCTCGGGAGAAAGGGGTCAATGGGAATTCTTCCTAGATCTCTGAGGGTCCAGCCTTTGCAGAGAAATGGTTTAAAATAATTAGCGAGGCTGCTCTTCAGGTGTGTTTTGTAAAAGCAAAAGGTTTAATAAATAAAAAATAATAACTGTTACAGAAATAAAAGCTGAGCACAGGTGCCTGAGAAGCTAAGACACCCTAAAATGCCCTTTAGTTCCTTTGTGCTCTTTCTTAAGTATTTGATGGTTCAGGTGGGCTGTTTGGCCCTTGGCCCAATGAAATCAGCACCAGGCTGTGATTTACACTTTCCAAACCCAATCACTGCCTCTGTGCTGGCACTGAGCCAATCACTGTCAGAACAGCAAAGAACTTTCTGGGTTCTTTACCTTATAGGAAGTACAAGGGGTGAGTCCCAAGCCTTTCCCTTTATGGAAACACTCGGGTGTGGGGTGCATTGCTACAGGGGTCAAGGCATCCGTGGAGGGGGAGAAGGGGGTTGGTCATGGAGGTCGATGACCTGCCATGCAAAGAATGGAGCTTGCAGCGAAGCAGCTGGGGGAGGTGGTTTCATTTGGAGTGCTGTGGGTTGCAAGGGAGGAGCTGGGGGAGGTGGTTTCATTTGGGGTGCTGTGGGTTGCTCACAGAGATGCTGGGGCTGAACTTGGGGCTCCCTCCCCCTGCTGACCTCTCCCCTGCCTGGCACGAACAGGATTTCTGCGGACACCAGAGCTGTGACACGCTGGGAGTGGCGGATATCGGCACCATGTGCGACCGCAACAAGAGCTGCTCTGTGATCGAGGATGAGGGCCTGCAGGCAGCCTACACCCTGGCTCATGAACTGGGTAACACGTCCCTTCCCAAGGGGAAGTCTGCTTCTTCCAGTCCTGCTGTTGGGTGGGGTTGTGGCACAGCCCAGCACCAGCATCTTCTGGCTGGGGTTCACCCACTGAGCCTTGGGGAGCTTCTGGCACTGAGAAAAGCTGGTTTGCACCAGCAGAAACACTTAGAAGTACCCAAGTCAGTGTAAATTGGTGCATTTGCAGCAATTCGGGAAGCATTTCTTCACTGGAAGGGTTGTTGAGCATTGGCAGAGGCTTTGCAGGGAGATGGTGGAGTCCCCATCCCTGGAGTTGTTCAAAAAATGCTTGGAGGTGTCACTCAGTGCTCTGGGCTGGGTGAAAACGTGGGGATCGGTCACAGGTTGGACTTGATGATCTTGGAGATCTTTTCCAACCTTAAGTGATTCTATGATTTACCTGTTGTGATGAGCTCAGGCATGGGATCAAGCACGTCTCTGCCTTGGTTTGCCATTCCTGCACTGACTCATTTTTGCCCACAGAAACTGTGGCTGCCACATCCCTGGGAACATTCAAGGCTGGGTTGGACGGGGCATGGTGCAACCTGGTCTAGTGGAAGGTTCCTGGTCCATGGCAGGGGGTGGAACAGGATGAGCTTTAATTCTCTTCCATCCCAAACCATTGTGGGTTTCTGCAAATTCACACTGCCTTACCCTGCACACAGCAGGCTGTACCACTGAGACAGAGCAAGCAGGCTGTTATGCCTTCTGATTTATGGAAGCAAACAGCTCTGGCAGAAATAGGAGCTGCTTGGTACCTTACAGATGGTCCCACAGCATCTCCTGAGGAGCAGGAGCTGGGCTGGGGAGCTCAGCTGTGCCGTGCTCTCTCCCCCCCAGGCCACGTGCTCAGCATGCCCCACGACGACTCCAAGAACTGTGAGCGGCTCTTCGGGCCCCTTGGCGAGCACCACGTGATGGCCCCGCTCTTCATCCACCTGAACAAGAGCCAGCCCTGGTCTCCTTGCAGTGCCATGTACCTCACCGAGTTCCTGGATGGAGGGCATGGTAAGGCTGGAGTCAGCTGCATCATGAACGAGAGGACACAGCCTCAAGCTGTGCCAAGGGAAATTTAGGTTGGATAATAATATAGGTTGGATATTAGGAAAAAGTTTTTCATGGAAAGAATAATAAATTACTGGAATGATCTGCCCAGGGAGGTGGTGGAGTCACCATCCCTGGGTGTGTTTAACAAAGGACTGGATGTGACACTTGGTGCCATGGTTTAGTTGAGGTGTTAGGGCTGGGTTGGACTCAATGGAGGTCTCTTCCAACCCAGTGATTCTGGGATTCTGTGATCACTCAAAACAGCCTTTTCCTTAATTACTCAGGCTCTTTGTCATGCCTGGAGGGCTGTGTGGGTGAAGGAGGAGTCAAACCAGACCATGGACAGAGGTGTGGGGTGCCCTGCTTGGTGTAGTCAGTGGTGTCAAGCCCTGAGAGCTCCATCTCCAGCCTAACTGTTGACCCTTGCCCAGGTGACTGCCTGCTGGATGCCCCGGCCAAGGCCGTGTCCCTGCCCGCCGAGCTGCCTGGCCAAAGAGCCCTGTACAGCCTGGACCAGCAATGCCAGCAGATCTTTGGCAAGGACTTCCAGCACTGCCCCAACACCACGGAGGAGGACATTTGCTCGCAGCTGTGGTGCAGGACGAGCAGTGGGGAGCCCCTGTGCCACACCAAGAACGGCAGCTTGCCCTGGGCTGATGGAACCCCCTGCAAGGCTGAGGGGCTGTGCTGGGACGGGCACTGTGTGCAGCACGATGCCCTGAAACCCCAGGTAAGGGGACACTGGGCAGTGGTGGAGTGGTGGGTGCATTCCAGGTGCCCACCAAAGCCCCCCTCTCACTCCCCTCCACAGATGGACAGGGAAGGGATAAATAGAAAGTTCATGAGTTGAGATAAAGTCTCTGAGAAATTACTCACCAATCACCATCATGGGCAAAACAGGCTCAAGTTACAGATGTTAATTGAATTCATTAGTAATGAAATCAGAATAATGAGAAGTAAAATAAGAGCTTAAAAACACTTTCCCCCCCACACCTCCCTCCTCCCCAGTTCGCCCTTCTCTCTCCAGCAGCTGCACAGGGAGACAAGAAGTGGGGGTTATGGTCAGTTCATCACATGCTGTTCTGCTGCTGCTCAGGGAGAGCAGTCAGGCTCCTTCCCCTGCTCCAGTGTGGGGTCCCTCCCATGGGAAACAATTCTCCCTTAATTTCTCCAACAAGTCCTTCCCATGGACACATTCTCCACAAACTGCTGCAACGTGGGTCACTCTTCCACAGGGTCAGTCCTTCAAGGACAGGCTGTTCCAGTGTGGGTCTTCCACAGGGTCCCAAGTCCTTCCAGCACACCTGCTCCAGCGTGGGTTCCTCTCTCCACAGGCCCTGCCAGGATCCTGCACCAGCTTAGGCTTCCCATGGGCTCACAGCCTCTTTCAGGCATCCTCCTGCTCTAGCCTGGGTTCCTTCAGGGGCTGCAGGTGGATCTCTGCACCTCTATGCCCTCCATGGGCTGCAGAGGCAAAGCTGCCTCACCATGGTCTTCCCCACAGAATTTTGGGGGAATCTCAGCTCCGGTACCTGGAGGAATCCTTGCCTTTCCTCCTGCACTGCCCTGGGTGTCTGCAGAGCTGTTCCTCTGACATTCTTACTCTCTTCTGTGCACCCAATTACATCTGCCTAATAACTTTTTTCTTCTTAAATATGTTATCCCCGAAGTCAACACCATCTCTGCTGGGCTCAGTCTTGGCCAGTGGTGGGTCCATTCTGGAGCTGGCGTTGGCTCTGCTGGACACAGGGGGAGCTTCTGGCAGCTGCTCACAGAAGCCACCCCTGTATCCCCCCACAAATCCAATACAGCTGGGCTGGGGCTTGACCCTTTGGGATTCTCAGATCGCTGACTCCGCCCTTGTCATCTCCTTGATTGGCTTTGGATTGGGCTGATTTATTTCTGGATGTCTCTCCTTCATTAATATTTCTTACTGGCAAGTCCAGCTCATAGACAAAAGTCTTCCACTGAGCCTGGGCTGGTCTGAACCAAAACAAGCAGTGTGGATCTGCAATTAAATCATGACTTTTTGCCCTGCTGGGGAAATTAGCAGCGATTTCAGGGTCAGTCAGGACCAGCTTAACTTTAGGCATGTGAACAGAGTGGTGGAAGTCAGTATTAACTTTGTGTGAAGTATGTGCCAAAGCGTTTTCCTGGATCAGGGCTGGGGGGAGATTTTAGCATTGCTCCAGCCCTTAGCCCGCCCTGGGAGGGAGCAGCTGGGGATGGACAGGCTCAGAGAGGGATTCAGCAGCTTCTCCTGGCCTCTTGCAGCCGGCGGTGGACGGCGGTTGGGGCCCCTGGAGCGCGTGGGGCTCCTGCTCGCGGAGCTGTGGGGGAGGCATCCAGTTCTCACACCGCCACTGCGACAGCCCCAAGCCCCGGCACGGCGGCAGCTACTGCGAGGGCCAGAGAACCAAGTACCAGTCCTGCCACACCGAGGAGTGCCCGCCCCACGGTGAGGATGACAGTTCCCAAACGCCCGCTCAGCTCCCGCTCCTCCAGAACACATTGCAGGGAGACAAGACAGAGCGCATCGCTCTGCTCTCCCTTGGATATTCATATCTGGGAGAACAACAGCTTCCCGCTGGGGGCTGTGACCTGTGGCTGATGGAAGGAGTGTGGGATCCCTCCTTTGTGACATTCCTCCACTGTTTGCACGCTCATCACATGCTCTCACTATCCTTAGCTCACTCCCATTGTAATAAACGAGGCCAGGACTGGGATGGAACAAAAAAAAGGCACCTTGTTTATTTTTATACAACCACTAAGGACGAGAGCCCAAGATAAGCTCAGGCTCCACCTGACAAGCCAGACAAATATACCGAAAACCTTAACAGTGTAAAAACACTGGGTGCTCCTTAGGACACAGAGTTCCACTGGAGCCCCTCAGTAAAGTCCCCAAGTCCTTTTTATCCTCCCTGCTCTCTTCTGATTGGCTCACTGTCAGGGTCCTGATTGGTCTTTACTGAGGGTCATTCTGGACCAATCATTTTGCCAGGGTGTCGAATGATTGGTCCATCCCATCCACCAATCAGGGCTGGAAGTTCTGATGCTGCTCACGTGGTGTTGTCCTTTGAACGGCCACCACTGCCCCACCCTCAGTGTGCCCTGAACCACCAACTCACCCACAACCAACTCACAACCTCTATTCCCCAACATGCAACCCTCAGAAACATTATTTACTTACTTATAACACCATCACATCTCTGAGATGGCTGAGGACAGCAGCTCCTGCCAGCTTCCCGTGGATTTTAGGCCATGTTTCACCTTTCCTTTCAGGGAAAAGTTTTCGGGAGCAGCAGTGTGAGAAGTACAACAGCTACAACTTCACTGACCTGGAAGGGAATCGCTTGGAGTGGGTTCCTAAGTATGCAGGAGTGTCCCCCCGAGACAGATGCAAACTCTTCTGCCGAGCACGAGGGAGGAGCGAATTCAAAGTCTTTGAGGCCAAAGTAAGATTCCTGGTGATGGGAGTCACCAAAGTAAGATTCCTGGTGATGGGAGTCGCCAAAGTAAGATTCCTGGTGATGGGAATCACTCCTGTTTACCCCATGTCAGAACTCATCCCCTAGTTTCTCCTCTGCATGCCCCTTTCCCAGGTAATCGATGGGACGCTGTGTGGCCCAGAGACCCTCTCCATCTGTGTCCACGGGCAGTGCATCAAGGCTGGCTGTGACCACGTCATTGGGTCCTCCAAGAAGCTGGACAAGTGTGGGGTGTGCGGTGGCAATGGCTCCACTTGCAGGAAAATATCCGGCTCGCTCAACAGATCCAAGTGAGGCTCCAGGGGGAAGGTTCTGCAGGGATGGGCTGTGGGAGGAACACCAGCATCCTCTCTCATTCCCCTTTTTCTATCGCTGAAGTTGTAGGCTAGGAATATATTAGGATCCAAGCCAGCATCCTCAGCTGGCTGGCATTGCAAGAACCTGGGCTTCTCCCCAGACTCTGGGGCTTAGGCTCAGTTTATTTTGGGGCAAAATTATACAAGCCAAGTAGAGCTTATTTCCTAAAATAATAACTGATGTGACGGGCTCAGTACACCACTGCAAATAAATCTGCTGCCCCAAAGAGTTTACAAAACATATTTCACGCCAGTGCAGTGAGTTGGACACATATTCAAGGACTGACGTGTGATATAAATGTTCAAGAACTTTTCCCTGGACTTGGGGGTGAGTTTGAATCCTGGGACAAGGGCACTGAGGCAGCCACTTCCCTCACCCAACATCTCCGTGGCTTTGCCAAAGAGCAGAATTTAAGGCTTTTGTTGGAAAACCATAACAAAAGCCCAACCGTCCAGTTCCATGCAGCGAGGTGACTCACACAGTCAAATTATATTTCCTAAATGGTTTCCTTCCAGGGAACAGCTGAAACAGGGCTTCCACTCTCCTATGAGTTGTTTGTGGTTGACTAAAGGGAGATTAGCATAGGAGCTACAGCCAAGAAGAGATCCCGTTAAGATCAGGGTGAGGGAGGCCAGGGTGACGGAGAGCAGAGTTTGACTCAAAGGCTTTTTTCCAAAATACTCTGAACCTAATTACTGACCGCAGCATCCACCATGGGGATCCATGGAAAACGATCCTGTGCTGGCCCCACAGTGTGAGTCACAGTGCTGAGGGCTCAAGTGAAACCTTCCACGTGCTGTCCCGGGAGCCGTGGTGCTCCAGGGATGGGCCTTGGCTGGCTCTGCAGGAAAATGGTTCCCTGGCATGGAAATGTCCACTGTATCCTCCAATGGGATTACTTCTGCATTGTAGTGGTGGCTGCAAAACCCTTCAAAAAGTGAGTTGAGGGTGCAGAGACCCCCCCCTATTCTGTTGTTCTACATCCATATCTGTATCTATACCTACATCTATATTATCTCTGTCAATAGATGATGTCACCCTTCAGCATCACCAGTGACAGGCTTTCAATCCCAAACATTCAGTTTCCGAACATAGGGAGTAAAGGGAATTTCCCACCTAGGCTGGTAATCACAGGGCTGTTCATTTGATTGCATCACTCATTTTCATATGTAATTCAGAGAAATCTTCCAACTGAGCTCACATCTAGAACATCTGCAATATTTCTAGCTCTTGAGTGCTCAGGGTAACTGAAGGATGGCTTCAGAGACAGGATCCTGGTTGCTATTCCTTACACCAGTGTGCTCTTAGTAAATCTTGAAAAATAACCATGTCCCTTTGCCCCGTGCAGATACGGCTACAATGACATTGTCACCATCCCCGCCGGAGCCACCAACATCGACATCAAACAGCGCAGCCACCGAGGGGTGCGGCACGACGGGAACTACCTGGCCCTGAAGACCCTTGAGGGCAAGTACCTGCTGAACGGAGACTTTGCCATCTCAGCCATGGAGCAGGACATCTTCATTAATGGCACCATCCTGAAGTACAGCGGCTCCATGACCACTCTGGAGAGGCTGCAGAGCTTCCGGCAGCTCCCAGAGCCCTTGACCATCCAGCTGCTGACCATCGCCAGCGAGGTCTTCCCACCAAAAGTCAAGTACACCTTCTTCATCCCCAAGGACGTCCCTTTCAGCAAGCAGAAGGGCAAAGAGAAGAAGTCAGTCAATGTCATCCGACCGATGCTGACCTCCCAGTGGGTGCTGGGTGACTGGTCCGAGTGCTCCAAGACCTGTGGCTCCGGCTGGCAGCGCCGGACGGTGGATTGCCGGGATGTGGAGGGTCAAACCTCCTCTGCCTGCAACAGATCCCTCAAGCCTGAGGACATCAAGCCCTGTGGAGACATGCCCTGCCCTCTGTGGCGCCTGGGTCCCTGGTCCCCCTGCTCGCAAACGTGCGGCGAGGGCGTGCGGATGCGCAGCGCCTCCTGCATCGATTACGCCGGTAAAATCACCGCCCCGGAGAAATGCAGCTCGCCGGGGCCGCCGCCGGCCACCGCGGCATGCGTGCTGCGGCAGTGCTGAGCCACGCCGGGCTGCTCGGAGCCCAGGGTGCCACGGGCTTCCACCACACTGGGGCAGGACAGCAAGGGTGCCGTGGGCTCACTCGCCAGACAAATGACCGCTCTCCAGTGGTTCGTCCCCACCGCATCGATTTCTACCTCAGAGGGGAGAATAACGGCGGCAAAACAAGGAGGAATCACTTCTTTTCCTTTCTTTCTTTTTTTTCTGGCTGGCTGCTCGCAGGCAAGTTGTAACTTAAAGGGAAAAATAAGCATATCTGGAGGGTGTTTCCGAGGAGCTGTCGCTGAATGTGGTTGCAGATTGGTTTTTGTAAGGTTTGCTGGGGTTTGGCACTGGAGCCTGGTTTTGCCATTGCCCCATCCCAGCTGCAGGTCAAGGAGGTCCAGGGTGGGTGTCTTTGCTGATATAAAACATATAAAACTGGGATCTCTTCACAAAAGGCATAGAATGGGTTGGCATCCCCTCCCTGCAGCAGCGTGGGTGTCCTTGAGCATGAGGAGTGTTTTATCAGCTGTAGGTTTCACTTGGGAGATAAATTGCTCATGTGAATGGGAGAAGGAATAAGCTGAGAGCCAGATCTAGCATGAATCAGGCAGGAGGACAGGTGAGAGGTGGTTTCTGCTGGATTTATAATCTACAAGGTGACAGACCTCTGTCTCCAAACACCCCCAGCATCTGCAGTCATTGCCAGAGCTGTTACCCCACACCTCTCTTTCCCCAGCTCTAAAACCAAAGCTTAATTACACCTGATCTGTCCTACAGGGCCACTGTGAGGATTAATTAATTCCTAATTCTGCAGTGCTCTGACTGTGAAATGCCTATTGTGATGCCCTCTGGAGCAGGCACTCTGGTGTGCCAGCCTTTCCTTTCCCATCCTTGGCTTTCAGTCCCCTGTGGGCTCATTTTTTCAGCTCTGCTGTAATTTTGGAGATAATTCACTAACCTGGTTTGCTGCAGGGATGAGCCCAGGATCTGTAGATCATGCCAGAGGTGACCAGTGCTGCTCTTCACCCCTGCTTCCCTGGGATATGTGAAAATGCTCAGATCTGGTGCCAGCTCCAGCCTTGCTTGAGCAATTCTCAGTCCAAAACCAAGCCTGGCAAGGCTGGAGCTGCTCTTTCCCAGTGGGAAGCAGCCACAGCCCTCTCCCCAGCCCAGCTGCTGCCTGGCCCCAGCACAGATGGCTGTTCAGACCCTGAACTTTGCCCTTTCCAAAGCAATTGCTGGCCGTGTGCTAGCAGCAGCCAGTGCCTGGGGAGCAGGGATGGAATTTGGAAAGATTTTGCTGTTGCTGGATGAGCAATTCAGTATCTCCAGGCTCCTCTCATACCCTGCCTTGGCTTCCTTTTTGGCAGCAAGATGTTGAATTTCCAGTGGGATCTGCCTTTTTCTCATAGGAAGGGGAGGAGGGCTGGAATTTTTGATGTTTCAGATTCCCCATTCACATTTATGGAGCAAATCCTTTTCCTTGTCCTTTTTGCCCGAGCAAGCCAAGCTCGTGTGAGACCCTTTCCTGGCTGTCCAGCCAGGTTTGGAATGGGATGGTGGGATGAGCTGCTCTGCTGAGAAACCTCACTATTTACCTGAAACATGAAATATTCCTGTTTTATCTCCCTTCTTCCATGATTTCTATCAAAACCACGGGAGCTACAGCCCAGGATTGAGGGTATTTAGGGCTTGGCTCCTTTTTTTTTTTTATTTAGGAAAGGAAAAGAACTGAAGGCCAGCTGCAGAGTTTGGATGCAGAGATGTTTGGGCTGTGGTACAGACCTACCTTTGGGCAATGTTCTACATCTGCTAATTAATCTCCAGGAATTTAAGTTCTAACAAATAGCTGGATGCTAAAGTCATGTAGCCTTGCAGGGTTATTTTGTACTTCCCCTCTGAGTCTGCAAGGGTTTTAACTCAAAGCCAGCATGTGTTTCCTCTCCAGTGTCACCACCAGCATTTAGGATGGGTCAGGAATATCAGTCTGAGACAGTGCCAAGGAAAACGTCTGTATTTATCACACAGGAGTCGTGCACGCCAAGGGGCTGCTCCAGTTTTTCATAATCACTGTGCAGCTGCTTCGCTGGAGCTCCCGAGATGTAAAAACTCCTTGTTGAGGGCAAATCCTGCTGCTTTTCCAGCCAGGAAGAAGGTGGGGATCCCCCTGGGAAGGGGGGACCAGAGGCAGTGATGCTCTGTTGAGGTGTGGGGGATGCTAAGTGGAATTCCTGCCCCAGGCTCCTGTAAAAACAAGTAGCCTTTACGCTGATTTAAAGAGGTTTTATATATTAGGCTATATATATATATATGTGTATATATATATGTTTCCCTTCAGTGAAGGATTGTAGCAATGTACTGAGCCTCTTGTGTTAGGTATTTATTACAAATTTCTGTTTGGTTTTGTACAGTAGCTGTCTGGAAAGGAGAAAAATAAAAAAGGAGATTAAAAAAGACTGTGTTTTAACATGCTGCTCCCACATCCCCTCTCTGAAAGCTGCAGGGAGCTCAGAGAAGGGATGTCTTTGCTCATTGTTTATCCACTCTGGTATCTGACTGGTGTTTCCCTCCTCCCCGGTGTACCAACCGAGCTGTGTAAGCATAACAAACCCAACCAAAACTAAGCTTTGGAATTCATCCTAAGGAGAGGGGGGAAAATACAATTTTCTGATTTTTAGCCTCTTGTTTGTATTTGTTTTTAATTTTGAAAACAGTCTGTTTGTGGCTCTGCCTTTACCCCTTCAATAAAGGACTTCCTGCCTTTTATCTCTTTGAATTTGTCTTTATTTGCATTTTTCTTAGCACTATTATTATCTCCATCCCAGAGAGATTTTAAATCTTATTGATAATAAATGGTTCATTCAGTTTTAAGATGCTGAACAAAATTATTACATGAGCGAATAGACAAAATCCATGGAGCTGGACTTATTCTGCAGAAACCTTGAACCAGCTCTGTTTTGCAGATGCCTTGTGAGCACCTACCTCTTTTCTATACATATACAGTATATCTATCTATCTATCTAATATATCTACATTATTATAGAATTATATGGTTCTAAGATAGTATAGAACCACATCATATGAACTGTATATCATATCTATACGAACCAATATAGAACCATATATTGTTATATATATTATATATGCATAATATACATATTATACACATAGTATCACAGAATTCTAATTGTATTATATATCTATATATCATCTATTAGATATATGTTATATTCTCATAGAATCCTATGACTCCATATATATACATTATGTCATACATGTGTTATGTGTACACAATATATACATATATACTGTCATAGAATTTTATAGCTCTATTACAATATGTAATAGATAATTGTAATTAATAATTATATTCTAGATAATTTATATGCATAATGGATATTAGATATACATTCTATATATTGTATACACACAATATAGACAATACAGACACAGTATATCTATATATACATACAGAATATAAATCTGTTCATATAAATAGATAATTCTGCTGTTTACTAGGACAGACAGCCTAAACAGGGCTTAACCAGAGGGGATTCTGACTCCTTCACTTAACTGTGTGATAACCACAGGCAGTGGAATTTGGTGCTCTCTAGATGTGTAATTCCCTGAAACACTGGAGGGCTAAATTTAGTTTATGCCAATGGGAATTTTGGAGCCACCTCGTTGGAATAAGCCTGGGCTCATCACAGGGGAATCTGGATACCTGCCAGCTGTCCTGGGTGAAAGCCCACCCTGATGTCAAACAGCAGCTCTGGTTTATTTTCTATATATTAATTAGAATAGAATAGAATAGAATAGAATATAGAATATAACACATATTATAGAAATTAATAATATAATATAATATAATATAATATAATATAATATAATATAATATAATATAATATAATATAATGTATTATTACATATATATTCATTTACTATTATTTATATGATAACCATTATATTATATCACATTATAATAATATATTATACCTATACAAAACTTTATTATTATAACATTCCACATGATATGATTATTATCTACATTTTGGGGATTTCCATGCACTGATGCAGCCAGAAGATGATGCTGCAGAGGCTGCCTGTGTTCACCCTGCCATGGGTTAAGCCACCACAGGACGTGTCCCCACGTTAATGGGCACAGCCACGGCTGCCACCCTATTTATAACCAGGTGTGACATTCATTCCAGATGACTTCCCTTGGCACACGGACAGGCCCTGGCTTGCAGCTCATTAAGGTGACAGCCTGCCCTGGCTTTTCCCCTACATTTTTACTTCCTCGTTTTGTTGCCATCGCTGAGTTATGAGTTGAATAATTTCAAACAATGCCAAAGGCTTTGGGATATTACCAGGTAGGGAAAAAGTCCTTAATTAAGGATATCAGTGTAACTATCATAATTTAACTTAAAAAAAATAGTGGGATAAGCAAATAAACCGTGGGGTAAGAAATAAACCTTTCTTATGTGAGCATTTCTTACACTGTATCCACGATGGGATAGACAATGGGGACCAGCAGGCAGAGATGGATCTCTGCAGTCCCACCAGGGGAAATCATTGGGGTCAAGCCATGGCTGAACCTCCCCAGCCTGTGCTGCACATAATGCTGCTCCCCAGTCGGGGTAATTGTATTTTATGGGCATATTTTCTCTTGAAAGGCACTTCCAAAGGATGTAGGATGCCACAGGCTTCTCCCCCAGGCATGAATGTTACCAGGTATGTGTTGAAATGGTGGTTTGTTCCTTGATCCCAAGAGCTTCTCCCTCCAAGGTCTGGGCTCTCCTTATCTCCAGCCCCAGCCATTGCTGGATAGTTGCTCCCCCTTATCCTTGTGCTAAAACTGTTCCTTATTTCAACTGTTTTCCTCTCTCCTGGCTCCATCCCTCCCTCCCCATGTGTTTGTGGACAGGAGCTAGATCTCTTCCAGCCTTCTTTGCTAAACTTTGCCAGGCTCACCTCATGAAAGACCCTCCCAAGCTCTGAATTTATTATCCCCGGACAGAAGGGACCACGGTGTCCCAGCAAGGTCACACCAGCACCCGGTGCTTCAGCCACAAATCCATCCTCATTCCTGATGGAATCATCCTTCCTGCCGTGTCCTGGAACCATAACATCCCTTTTCTCCCGTTATCCTCTGCTCAGCTCATCCATCTTGGTCTTACGACCCCTCTGCTCTGTTAAGATCCCTCTTTCTCCACACAGATACCTGATAAATCCATCCTCAGGTGCCCAAGCAACTCTCTGGTTCCTTGGCAAAGGCATTTCCGAGGGGCTGTTGCAATTCAGAGCATTTTAGAAAGGTTTCTCTCTGAAATTCCTGCTTCAACTTCCTCTCCTGCCAACTAGGATGCTTTAACCCTCAGCACTACATTCACTGAGGAAAAGGAAAAGCACTTCCAGGTCTGGGGAGGACATAAACCCCAAATCCTCCCCATGTCAGGAGAAAGTCAGGAGTTTCCAAAGAGAGGTCAGCAGGATTGAGTTAAAGCAGATAAACTGAGCCCTGGAGACCACAACAGGCAGGAGGATGGAAACTCCTGCACTCTGGTGGTAAATTCAGGAGTAGGCAACAAGTCCTCAGGTGTGGGAGCAGAAACATTTTCCCTGAGGAGCTGCTGGGTCAGGGAGGTGAGAGCAAGGCTGTGCAGAGAAGGTGTCACTTGCTTCGGTTGTTAATGATGAATCCTGCCAGGAGCAGGATCCTGGGAGAGCAGCGTCTGCTCCAAGAGCTGCCGAAGCACAGGAAAACACATCCCACAGGCTGCAAAAAGAGGGTGAACCAGCTTCCAGGCAGAAATGGCACCTTCTGGGTGCTTGAATGGGGTAAGCAAGGGAGATTAAAGGATTATAAAAAGGGGCAGATCCCAGGGATGGATGGGAGATAAACCTGGCTGTCTTCTAAATGTATGGGAAAACAGAATTTCTGCTTAGATGGACAAAGGAGGCTTTAAGGGCATGGCACAACCTCCAGTCACTTCCCTCATGCTGCAGACAGGAATCCCACGGAAAGCTCTCTCCTGTTTTATGCCCATCAAATTCCAGGAGGTTCAGCTCAGGAACTCCTGAGATCCCTCCACGTCCCTATAAAGGAGCAGTTGATGCACAGAGCAGTTTTACCACTGAATCACTCAGGATTTATGTTGATGTTGCTCCATCTATGTCCATAAATCAATCCCAGAGTATTGTAAGAGCAAATCCCATCACCCAGCAAATACCAGGAATCAGGATTTGGCATTTCTCAGCCTCTCACTGGGAAACTGCAACTCCGTGGAAAAAGCAGAGTAATAAAGGAAACCTGAGCAGGTGTGAATCAGCACAGCCCCTCTTCTCGTTTTTCTTCTCCCTGGCTCTGGGAATCACTGGAGAACCTCTCCAGGTATCCAGGGCTGATAAAATGTTGTTAATAAAACAGCCCTCTCTGATGCAGGGAGAAGAAAATGAGGTCTGAACCAGGCTGATGTGCTCCTGCATGGTGATGATGTGTGGAGTACTCTGTATCCCAAACCTGCCAGCTTCCTGCACACAGGAATGACGAGGTAATGACTGAATTCATTCTTTAAAAAGAAAGTCAAAGTAGTTCTTTATTTTGGAATTTTATGGCTCATTTCCAAGTCACACGTAGCAGGTTTAAAGATTGCTGGTTTATTTCTGAAGCACAGTGAGAACACAGACACAATTTTCCTGTCTTCCTGCCACGAATTTGTGCAGTTTAGACCCATTTTCCCTCCTGTGGAAAGCCTGACCTGCTCAGAGCAAGTTTCAAGCTGGATACGAGCATGTGTGACAACCCACAGCACAGAGTGTCTCTGCTGTGCTCACCTGACGCTTTATTCATGGAATTGTTACAAATTGGCATTTTAAAGCAATTTTAAACTTGCAACAACACCTCTAGGAAGTCAGCAAGAAAAGGCACATCAGATTCTGCATCTACAGGAAACAGCACTGGCTCTGGGCTGACTAAAATCACTCACTCTACAATTTCACCATCAAACAGCCCCTGATGGAGACTTTTTAGAGCTGTTGGAAAGTAAGGGATGGCAGCCTAAGGTTTTTTCTGTAATCCTCTGTGATTCAGGAGTTACCACGGGTAGCCAGGAGCAGATTTCCTTGAAAATTATGTCTCATTAAAGTGGAAACAACACCTGCAGACTTGTAATGTGCTGAAATTGGCATTACTTTACTCCTGCTTTACACAGGAGTAGATTGCAATGGGAGGCTGCATGTGTCAGGATTGCAAGAGAGATCCCTGGGAATACAAAACCGGTGTAAGAGGAAGTAAAATGAGATTTAAGCAGAGTCCAACACTCTGCTCTGGTTCTTCCCCCAGTTTTTCAAGGAAGCATCTAAAAGGATCCCTGACTTTTCACAAGACAGGGGGAGTTTGGCCCCTTTTCTTTTTGCTGATCGAGCAGTGTGGCTTTTCCAGGGACGGGTTTTAAATTTTTTACTGCTGATTAACACTTTTGGACCGTGGCCCTTCAATCTGTTTCCTGCTTCAATTCACCAGGAACTCATCACCAAAGACAACAAACCCAAACCAACAAAAAAACCATGCCATAAAACAATCCACGGAGGAAAGGGTTGCGTTAATCCTGTTGGATTAAAGCTGTGTTTACCCAAATTAGTGCAGATTTGGACCAAATTATTGAGGTGGATTAATTAGAGACTCATTAAAGTTGACTGGGATTGGTTGCAAACTGGTTGCACGTTTGGGGAGGGCAGAACGCAAGGTCCTGACACCCCGGGGCTGGAGGATGCAGGAGCAGAGCACCCCACTGCACCGGGACACCACGGGCTGGGGGAGGAGAACGGGAGCACTGCAGCATCCCGGTGCCCGGGGGATGCACGGCTGGAGCATCCCGGTGCCCGGGGGATGCACGGCTGGAGCATCCCGGTGCCCGGGGGATGCACGGATGGAGCACTGCAGGAAGAGAACACGAGCACTGCAGCATCCCGGTGCGCGGAGGATGCACGGCCGGAGTATCCCGGTGCCCGGGGGATGCAAGGCTGGACTAGGAGAGCATTGCAGCATCTTAGTGCCCGGGGGATGCACAGGCATCCCGGTCCCTCGGGGCAGCCCGTGCTCGGGGGCGGGGATGCGCAGCCGGGCGGATACACTGCCCCGTCCCCGCTGGCTGCCTATCCCGGTGTCCCTTGTTCCCCGGTGCCCCTCGTTCCCCGGTGTCCCTCTCCGGATGGAGAAGGGGGGACACTAGGACCCTGTTCTCTGCCCGGGTCCCGGGACACCGGGACTCCGTTCCCTCTCTGGTGGGGTGCGCCAGGACCCCGTTCAGCCTCCGCCGGGCGGCACTCAGACCCCGTTACCCCTTTGGGGGGCACTAGGGCCCCGTTTTCCCCCTGCTGAGGGCCGCTAGAACCCCGTTACCCTCCGCTGGGGCGCAGTAGAACCCCGCCGGGTGCAGTAAGAGCCCGTTTCCCCCCGTTGCGAGCAGCAGTCCGGCGCTCCCCGGGACCGGGCCCGCTCTCTCCGCGGGGTGCCCGGCTCCGCTCGGCGCCGCCGGGCGCGCAGTGCGCAGGCGCGAGGCCCCGCCCCCGCCGCCGCTCGCGGTGCACTGTGGGACACAAACAAAGTGCCCGGGCGGCGCGCGCGGGAGCTCGGACGGAGGCGCGCGCGCTCCCCCCCCCCTCCCGCGCGCCCCCCTTCCCCCGCGTGCCCGCGCAGCGCGCGCGCCCCTCACGCCCCTCCGCGCGGGGGGGTCGCGCGCCCCCCGCTTTCCCCCCCCCGCCCCCCCCCCTCCCCTGGGTTTCCCGCGCGCCGCCTGAGGGGGAGGCGGCGGCCTCCGCCCCCCCCTCCCCACCCCCCCGACAATATCCCGGTCATCCCGCTCGTCCCGCCGCCTCCCGGCCCCGGCGTCATGGCCCCCAGATAGCGGCCCGGCCTCACCGACCGCCCGCAGGTAACCGGGGAGCGCGGCCGGGCCTGGCGCGGGAGGGGGCCGGTCGGTGGCGCGGTGTCCCTCAGGGGCCGGGGGCGGGAGGGATCCGGCTCCAGCCCCTCTCCCCCCCTTTCAGACCCGTCCCGTCCCTTCCCCCGTGTTTCCCGTCCGTGCCCCGCGGCCCCGGGGCTGCGCTCACCCCCCCGGGGGATCCCATTGCGCGGTGCACAGCCGGTGTGTCCCCCTCCCGCGGGGCCGTGTCGCCCCCGCGCCTCACCGAGGGTTCCCGGGGCGGGGGGTGTCTCGTGTGCCGGTGTTTGAGGGTGTCACCTTTCTCCGGGGGTGTTCCCTGTCCCTTTTGCCGGTGTTTGGGAGTGTCACCTCCCTCTGGGATGTCCCCTGCCTCGTGTTCCGTTGTTTAGGAGTGTCCCTGCCTCGTGTGCCCGTGTTTGGGGTGTCCCCTGTGCCGGTGTCCAGCCCCCCGGGGGTGTCCCCTGCCCCGCGGGAGCCGCGTTGGCTGCCGAAGCCTGTGGGTACACACGCAAACCTGGAGTTCCAAGGGGGGTGGGGGGGAAGTTGTGTTGTTTCCTGCATCCCAACGGGATACCTGCTGCCTCCAGTGCCGGTTTATGGGAGGAAATAGAGGGATTCCCATTAGCTGTGAGGCAGAGCTTGCTGTCCCTTTGTTGTTGTTTGTTTTCTTCCTACATCAGCCCCTTCTGCATATTCCGTAGTGCCCATCTGCCAGGGTCTGCTGCACTGCCTCTGTGTCCACGCACCATCAGGGTGTCACAGTGCTCATCTGCCAAGAACTGCTTCGTGTTTTTCTGCTCTCCTTCCATCTCTCCAGAGTCATTTTCCTATATAAACACAATCAGCAGATTCTGGGAGGGTATAATCTGTTTCTTGCTTGCCAAAAGCCTGTTGTCTCCTATAACACACACAGGGTACCGGTGCCTCCCAAAATCTGCTTCCATGCACACGTGGAATGAACTCCGTGCTTGACCAGCACAGCCTGTTAAATCCCACACCTCAGGGAGCTCCTGCCTGTCTGCAAAAAGCTGCTGAGGTTTTCCCCATCCACAAAGACACATCCTCCTCCAAAGCCTAAGGGATGACTCCTCCAGCCCATCTCCTGTGCTGTGGAGCCTGTTCTGCCCACTGATGAGGGATGTGTGTCTCCTCCTCCACACAGGCCAGGGTTATCCCACTGATTTCCTGCCAAAAGCCAGTGCATCCCACACTGTGTGTGCTTGCACCCCTCAGGGAAGGTGCAGGCCAGCAGCCTGGCTGCAGGCAGGCGTGTGGAGGCACTTCTCATGCATGTGGAGGTTTCCACTGTGATCCTTTCACGTCTTGGATGTTCCCACAGATGCCCAGTGCCAGCTGTTGCCATGCTTGCTCCCATCGCCTCCCTGCTGCGTGTGCCAGAGAGGTCACCCCTGTACCCATCTTCTTGGCTGCCTGTTACATCTTCCACAGCTGAAACTTCCACCCTTTTCCTTCCTGGGCCCTGCTGATCCTGCAGTGGGAGACTCTTAGGTTGAGCCTACCTTGGTTTGTGCTTTGACTTTGGGGTTTCCTTTGCTGAGCAGTCCAGCAGACTGAAATGAAGGAGTCTGTGTACTCCTAGGTATCAGCACATCCCATGGGTCTAAAATGCCATCACTTTCTCTTTTTCGGGTCACATACCTATTTTGTCCACTCCAGGATTTCTTTCTGAGATCTTAGAGCCCCTTCCAGTGCCTGAAGAGTTTCCAGGAAAGCAGGAGAAAGACTTTTGACAGGGCCATGGAGTGACAGGACAAGGGGGAATGGCTTCAAATGACATAGGGAAGGATTAGATGGGATATTGAGAAGAAATTCCTCCCTGTGAGGGTGGTGAGGCCCTGCACAGGGAAGCTGTGGCTGCCCTATCCCTGGGAACATTCCAGGCCAGGTTGGACAGAGCTTGGAGCAGCCTGGGCAGTGGAAGATGTCCCTGCCAATGGGAGGGGAGCTGGATATGATCTTTAAGGTCCATTCCAACCCAAACCATTCTGTGATGTTTCTAGAAGTCTCCTGCTTTCATAATTGTCCTTATCAGACACTCTGGGTTTGCCATACCCTCATGGGGAGTTTCTCAGTTTTCCTAGTTACACATTTGCCCCTGCTCTCATTCTGTGCTTCTGCCTGAAAGAAGGCTTTTCCTTTCCCTTTTTAATTTTTTTATTTTATTTATTTTTGAGGTGTATCCACAGGTATCCACATGGCAGCTCTTACGTAGGTAGAGGTCACCCAGTTCACTCGTGAGCTGATCCCTGCCTCCCAGCTGGATGTTTCCATAGATGAGGTGGTGGTTGTTTGTCACATGTAGGACACACCTGTGGCACTGCTCTGTGGACCCTGCAGGGTGATGCTGAGTGGGAATGAGTCCTGTGCAGGCAGGTCACAGACCAGCACCCAGGAGCCTTTCAGGGAATTGGGAGTGCAATGTGCTTTTCTTCTGCCCTTGAGGTTTCCTACTGCAGCTTGATGTCTACAGGTGACACAGATCCGAGGTGTGATGAGCCTGGAGACCTTGCCTGGGTTTAAGTGCAGCTGTTGAAGGAGGTGGAGCTGAACCTGGGAGCTGAGACACCGCTCTCCCAGTGTAAATGCCTCCATTGATGTCCAACTGTTTATTCCAGGAACCAGTTACAATGCTCTAAGTGCCTCTCCCTTGGGACTACTTCTATTTAAACAGCTGGTTTTAATCTGAAGCTTTAATTGGTGCTAACACTCCAAGCAGTCTCTTCCATGGGAAGGGAATTTCCAGCCCCACTTGAGTCTCCCCAGGTGGATGATGCATGGATGCTGAGGGAGGATCATGCCTGGGAGGTTTTGCCCTGGTTTTGTTTACAGAGTGGGAGAATTCCTGCCTCTGTGACTGTGAGGTTTGGAGGGGAGAGACTGTCCTTACATATTCTTTTTGCAATATGTAAGAGGAGTAGTCAGAGAGTGAAACTGAATCCTTGCCACGTTCGTTGCAACAGGAGGTTAATCATAAACTCTGGCACTTTCCAAAGGGGTGGTTTTATTCTGCAGTGTCGGTAGAGAATTGTGCTGCTTGGAGGGTCTGCTCAGCTGTTTGCCAAGAGAATGAAAGGCAAAACAGCTTCCCCCTATCTGAGGCTGAACAACCACCCAGACATCGGTTTTGGTTGTATCCCGTGACTCGCTGGAAGATTTTGTATCTTCATGGCTTTTCTGTGAATGGATGTGTGGTGTTTGTGCCTGGTGAGGTGTTTGTGTGACCAGCATCAAGTCTTGGGTCCTTCATACTTGTGTGGGGTGTTTCACATCAGTATTTCACTGGTCCCATCCATTATATCTGGTAAACTTGTTTTTCAGTGAGCTATGAGAACATCTGAGTGTATTCCTAGGAGAACATCTGGTGATAAATGTAGCTTCACTCCTTGTAGGAATTGTAATCCACTAGCTTAAAGAAAAAGAAAATCAACCTGTGACAAAGCAATGGTGCTTTTGCTGGCATGTGACGAGGAAGGAGATGTCCCCTGACGTAGAAGGGATTGTCTGTTGACATTTTTCTCCCTCTCCTAGTTATAAGTAGGTTATCCCTGCTCAAATTATGCAACTGTGCAGACAGCCAGACTTCAGGAATTCCAAATACTTCAATGTGTCAAGTGCTGACTTCTAAATTAAATGCCATGGTTGCAGAGCGTGTTCACAGTCTGTCACTTGAAATACGACATCAATCTTGGAATCGCGTGTGGCTGAGAAGGGGCAGCAACTTAATTGCTTGTTTCTTCGAAGAAGTGTTGTGTGAGGGTGCAGGAGCCAAATGGGGTGGGAGATGTGCCTCTACCTGTGACAGTATTTCCATATGGAAGTCAGCAGTTACAAGCAGTAAAAAACCTACTGAAAACATTGATTTATGTAACAAATTGAAATACTTCATTCTCTGTGTCCGTGGCTGTTGCCTCAAAAATGCGGTTTCCAGCATCTAGATCTAATTAAATAGTTGTGTGCTTATTGCTAAGTAAACATAGGAGTCCATCACTCTCCTTGCCTTGGAAAGCAAATTGATTCTTCTAATGGTTTCACTGGATGAAATCAGGGGTCTAGGAGTGCTTTGTGCAAGGTGCTGAGATGAAGTGGTGGTGGTAGGAAACGAGCTGCAAACTTGATAAAATGGGATGACAGGAAATGTAAACGCTCAGCATTTCATTCAATTCTTACATTCCATTTAATCAAGTTAAGGAAGTGACTTAAACTGTGCGTTATTTGTAAATAGTGTGTTTTTAATGTCTTCCACTTTAGAGCTCTGGAAATAATTATTTCACATGAGCAGATTTATCAGAGTACGTGAAGGATGGGATAATAAGGGCTGCAAAAAGTATGTTGGGCTCAGCATGTGGTCTGTGACCATGGCCAGAAGTAAATCATTAGGGGAGAGTGGAGCAGCAACCCCAGGCAGCTCAGTCATCATCCCCAGCTCCTGGTGGTGAAGGGTTTGAGGTGGTCTGAGCTGGCAGTGCCTGTTGGACCTGTCCTTGAGGGAATTGCCCAAACATTTCAAAAAGTTTATACATGGAGGTTCCACAGAATACCCTGTGATGAATCCCTCAACTTGTACAAAAATAATACCTGGCTTCTGGGCTTTTTTGCTTCTTTTTAAACTGTAGTCTCATTGAGTCCCTCCTGCTTTTTGTAGTATGAGAAAGTCTTTTTTGCATCAGCACCTCATTTGTGATTTTGTAGGTTTCCATGTTCTCAATTTTCTCTTTGGGTTCTACTCCTTTTCCAGGCTGCATTGTCCCAGTCTGTTTAGTACTTATGTCTGTGGAGGCAGCTCTACATCACTCTGTTGTTTTTTTTTCTTTAAGCTCTGCTGTTGTTTTGAGGTGATTTGACCACAACATTTGCTTTACCCAAGACGAAATAAAGGGAGATGTGCTTTCTAATAAAAGGGTAGTTTGTAGTTCCTGTGTGATAACATTATAAACATTTACCATGTGTAATGTTTTACATTCAAAGTACAAATGAACACAGTAATCGTAGTGAGAGATAGTGTAGTGGAAATACAGATACTGAAGAAGATCTTAGTTTATAAATACAGCTACAGATGGCCGTTGATAGAGCATTTTGCATTTGGATATTACCAAGAGAGCGTTATGGAAAAAACTACAGTTGTGGTGGATACTTGCCAGAGTTAAGTCTGTTGGAAGGCATTGGAAGCATGAAGGTGCCTTGTCCTATGGAGACCTAAGAGTCCCAGAAATTACTGGTGGATTTGGGAATAAATGGGTTAAGGAATACTTTGCTCCCGTGTTAGGGACAGATATTGACAGTGTTGAAGCTCTGTGATCTGACAGTTCCTGCAGTTTTCTTCCAACATCTTGTTTTGTTTTTAAGTGGATAAATACCCCTGTTTTGAAATACCTACTGTGAGAAGTTTCTGTAAAATGTTAGTAAAGATGCTTTAAAAAACCCGCAAAACTCTCCTTAGGCCCAGCACAAACCATGGATATGGTTCTGCCAGGCCAGCTTTGGCCATACAAGGTCAGAGAACTCCAGCCTGCGGAGTTGCTGTTCACCTGATAACGTGATCTGTGGATAAATACAAGAACTTGTAGGGTTTTGGAGCCAAGAAGAACTCCTTTTAGGCATTTATCTGCATAAATGAGTCATTAGGAAAATAAAGGTACGAGTAGTGCTGAAAGGGTGATGACACAACCACATTCCTGCCTTGCTTGAACTTGTTGAGGATTCTTTATAGCTGCTTCCGTTGGGAAGGTGGTTGTTGTTGATGTGTCTGTGACACCTTGGCTGGCTGGCAGCAGTCCATGCTGTCTGGATTAGCAATGCCTGCTCTCCTCCTTGCATCGCACGGGATGTGAGACTTTGCCTTGATCTCTCCCTTCTGCTCTTTACCCAGGTTTTTCTTCAGTGTTGCTTCCAGCACTGGGGGTGTTAATGGGGCTGCTGTGCTTCAGGGAGAGTTCAGATTTGCGTTGCCCTTCAGAAAAAAATCATTTATTATAGTTAATGTGGATTTCATTAGGGTGTAATGCTTCCTGGAATAAAAGTGAGAGAAAAAAGCTGTCATTTTGTGTAATAAACCTGAATATTTCAAACAACCAGTCAGCTGACAGGTAAGCTTTGTGCTGAACTAATAAAAACTAGCACTTAGCCAAATTTGTTTGTGACAAACCCACTGGTTGTGCTATGCCTTCCAGTCACTTATTTCTGTCAAATGAGGAGACAAGGGAATTGTTTCCAGGGACAGGAGGGACACACTGAGGTGGGAGCCATGGTTTGGGGGATAGTGGAGAGGAGGGACTCAGAACTTTGGTTGCTTTTGGTGTAATGCTCCCCTGATCTTGCCTTGGAGGAAAGGAAAAAATAATGTGTGAGGACTCACAGATAGGGGAGTTTTGTTATTTTTGTCTTTTTGACTCTTTCAGGGATCCAGAGGAGTAGTGCTACCAAGAAAATCTTGAGCCATACTGCTTTGTTGTGCCATTTTTCCTGGTATTTCTCCCACATGCCATCACCAGAAAGGGCTTGGAGATTTCTGATTTTGTGACTAATTTGGGAGGCTGGCCTGAGTAGTCTTCTTCATGTATATTTTTCCTTACTTTGTGTTGATACGCTTGTAGAGCTTCTGTAAGTGAAGGCTCAAATGCTGTGGGTAGCCATGGTAAAACAAGAAAAAATAGCTTTCTGGAATTTGTTTAAATTAGCAGGTTGCTGCAGTTGCTGCCACGTGCAAATGAAAGTAATATATGGACATTTTTTGGCAATTTGCAGTACTTAGAGGTATTAATATTCAATTGAGGGGTTTTGTGCTGTTGTTAAAGACTAAGGACTATAAAACTGCAGCCTCGCTTTTTATTACAGAGTGGCAAATGGTCATCTAACAGCTTTTCTACACCAAGAAATTTGGGAAAAACTTAACCTGAATTTGCATGGAGCAAAAGTATAAAAAAAAATACTGAGATCACATAAAAATTATGCATGAACACTGCCATGGAAAGCGTGGTTCAATTTGAATGTGTGCCTTAGGGCTGTAACACATCAGTTCGTTCACTATAAGCTGATTACATTCTGAGGCACTTCCCTGCATAAAGATATGAGGAGGACTCAATTCACTTGTTGCTTTTATTCTAACAAAAAAAAAAAAAAAAAAAACCAAAAACCAAAAAAGTGGAGATCTGTTTCATTTGTTGATGGCACAGTTAGTAGTTTGATCATGTGGGTTTTTTGGGGAATTGGTGAAAACCAAAAGTACAAGGTGAATCTGCTGTGAAATATCCTAAAACACTCTGTCTAGTGAAGTTCACACATTCATTTTTATTATGAGAATGAAGGTAATTCAGTGTGGAACAAGACCTTTTCACAGTTACTGCTCATATTGTTAAACGAGCCTCAGCTGTAAGTGCTGTCAGAAAATTTGCTTTTATGTGTTATATGGAACGCTATCGTGAGATTCCTGCAATGCAAAGTTTAAAGCACCAGAGGCTGGGGAAGGTGGCATTTATCTGGTTTGCTTATTCAACCATGTGAAAGCTATATTAGGCACATAAACTTTCTGCACTACACTGCGGCTTCAAAAAAGCAACAAGTTAAATCTGTGTCCTTTGAAGTAGTGAATGGTAACATTCTGTTCTCCAGAAGCCATGACTTCAAATGATCACACCAAAACTCAAAAAACTGTCGTGGCTGAGGAAAACAAGACAATTCTCCCCAGATAAATCTTATTTCAGAGTATCACTGTTGCATGAAACATGAGTTTAGTTGGAGCCAGCAAACTTCAGTTACGTAGAAAGGTAAAGAGTCTTAAAAAAGGACATAGATCTTCTTTCTCTATTTGTAAATGATCTCAGGAAACATCTTACTGTTGCAGAAAAAGAATCTGTGGCGTCAGATCAGTTTACATACAGCAGGCACTACTGTCCTGCCCTGATTATTGTAATCTCTGCTTTTAATTAGATGCTGAGATTAAGAGCTGTTGGGCTGCTCAGTGCCCTCGATGTGTTGTTGTTCCCTGTCAGTTCTGGCTGCTCTGGTGTCCCTGCTGAAACATTGCCTGGTAAAGGAAGATGCTCTGAGAAGATCTAAGCACAGTTTACTTTACAGACACATTAAGGGACAGCTGCACAGAGAAGAAAAATACACCAAAACCCCCTTCTTGAGACTCTTTCAGGAGGTTAAAATAGATATTGACAAATACCTGGCAAGAAATTAGGCATTGCAGTAGGCTGGTGTTCTGTGTGCTTTTTACTTGGCTGTTAATTTAATTTAACAGTATGGAGATCTTACTCTAAAGTCGCTTTTAACTCATTAGCGTCCAGTTCACAGCTCAAGTCTGTTCTAGCTCCCTAATGTATCACGTTAAATGTTAAATTCATACTGTTGGATTTTCCATGAATTTTGTTCTGTTCCTGGGACTCCAGTTCTCAGTCATTTGTTTTTGTGTGTTGTGCTGATGATACACCTTAACCTTCTGATCAGCATTTTCTGAGCCAGTGTCTTGGAGATCTTTGCTGAAATAAGTTCTTAGGGCACTTCATAGGTGAATTCTTTGATCTCATCCAAGTACATGAATTTCTTTCAGCCCTTTACGGGCTCTTTACCGTCAGTTTGTCTGTTCATCTCCTTGTTTTCACTAACAGCTCTATTTGTCATATTAGTCAGACGTAATGAAGTTCTCATCATAGCTGGCATTTCCTCTTTTTCTGAAAAATACATTATCAATTCAGTTTGAGACACTTTAACTTCAGTAAACACAGGTGGTATCCCAATTTCTGTTTGTTTTCTTATTCTTCATTCTTTTTTCTTCAGTTTGTTTTCTTTTGGCTGGATTTCTGCACTTGTATACAAACACCTGCAATCATGTATCTTTGCGAGATGAAAACATCTCTATATTTTTTTAATAATCAGACCTTGCACACTAAATATTTAAGAGATGAAATTATCATAGTGCTAATGTTGCCAAGCTTATTTGCAGGTGTGCACCATAAAATGAGACAGTCTTTGAACAGTCCTGCCTCTCCTGGTACACTGACACTTTTTCCCTGAGAATTAAAGTATCACTGTGTAATCACAGCAGTGTCTAATGGAAACACTTTTAGACTGGCTTCTAATGAAAGGAGTGGTAACATGTTTTACACACCTACAACATGACATTTAATCTGCAAGTTTTATCTGGGCCAGGAGTTGTAGCTATGCTTTAATCTTGCTGCATTAATCCAGCACACTCAGTGCCTACGTTCAGAGCTCCAGGTCGGCTCTCAGTGATTCCCAAGCGTTTGGATTACAAGCTGTTGCCAACTCACAGCTTTTCCCATCAGTCAGGAGGGTCTGTGCTCAACCACAGCCATTTACAGAGCTGTGCTGATGAATTTCCATTGCCCTGAAGCCAACGGGGGCATTTAGCAGTTGAAACTTCACTGTGGACAACTTAAATTCCAGCCCTGTGACATTTGTGCAGTTAATAATGTCCCCATTTATCTGTGGGTTGGTTTTCCACTCTAGACCTGCTCCATGGCAGCTGTGAGTCCATCAGCTGCAGAGACCACAACTCTCATTTGCCTGAGACATAACTGATATGCAATTCCTGCCACAAAAATTAAAAAGAGAGAATTGAAGTAGAATTAAACTCTCCTGCCAATTTGAGATCAGACAGGAGAAAGTCTTGCAGATCTCATCCTGTAGGCCATATATAAGGGTTGATAAGGGACAAGAATAAATCTAGACATGTCACTTTCATGAGGGAATGACGACCCAGAGCTGCATGAGAATTCGCTGCAAGTACATGGCTGCTGGTGAAGTTAATGAATGTGGCCTTGGAATCTGTAATTATTACAGTCCGGCAGACGAGTGCTTAATTCTGCCAGATAGGAGAGCTCCACTCTGAGTTCTGGGACATGCCTGGGGGTTTCCTACAGATACACTCTGCAAAAACACTCTGGAAGGTGCATCAGCCCAGATAGGTAAGTTCTGTGCCTTGTTCTGTTCTGTCACTGGGAAGTTTTTGAAGGTTTGTGGAGTCCCTGTGATCTACAGGTTTGCCTTGGTTTGGATGCACACATTTCCATCCTGTGCCGTATGCTGGGCTCTCCTCTGCAGACTATTCTCCTGTCAGCCTGCACAGGCTCTCTTTAATATCTCCTTTTACACTGTCAGAGCACGACTGCTGAGTTTTTACATCCAACTTTGTCATTCCCATGCAAATGATAATCAGGAAAACAAACAAAAATCCCCAAGACACATTGTGCTTCACCTTAAATGTAGAAACAGCAACACCTGGAGAATAGTGATGGTTCAACTAATGGTTTCAGCTTTTTCTTTGCTGTGACCTCACAGTACAGGAGCAACAGCTCTGTGATATATTTTCTGTTGGTTTTAATATTCTAAACCAAAAGTAGTAGACATGTATGTACCTCTTTTTCATCACAGTAGATGTTTTGGCGGGGGAGGGTTGACTTTTATATGCTCAGGCAGTCTTGTGACATGAGCAAGACATTGCTCATCTGAGTTTGGAAACTGTAAACCTTTTCTTGGAGTTTTATAGTTTTGAATGAGGGCAACTGAGATATTTGGAATTAAGCAAGTATTTCTGATTTGTTCTTGGTCCATATGGCTTTAACAGCAGCTATTGTGCTTAATATCCATGGTGTAAAAATACAAAAATTCTGCAAAACCACGGAGGAACAGGAAGCACATGCTAAGGTGTTGGTTGTCCATCTTTTGGCAAGGGAAGTTAAGTCAAGTACCAGGAAGGTGTAGAAGTGGATTGCAAGGATGGTGCAGTGTCTGACCATATCTTACACATTGCTGCTGGTAAGAATCAAAACAGAATGCCAGAATAGGAGGATTTTTTGCTCTCTCGTATAGGAATATGCATTGAGAAGTTAATTAGATAAACTTTTTTCAAAAAGCTAACAGTGATTAAGGCATTGTTGCCAAAAGCAGGGGCTGGTTTTGAGTGATAAATTGCAGGAGTGATGAGTGGCTGGGAGCCTTGGCACCTTCCAGGAGGAGGGGTGTCAGCTCCTGGATTCAACATTCAGCTGAAGTTCCACTCATGCAAACCAGTCTAAGATAATCTGTGTTCTTCTGCTTGGGGAAAGTCTGTTGGTACTGTTCCCTTAAAATGTGTATGTAAATGTTTTCTAATTTTATCCTTTCAGAAGTGTTCTGTTGCAGCTGACATCCCATCTCCACTTACAATAAAACCATTTTGTAGAGCAAATTGATGGGTTTGGCACCCCACTACTTGTCTCAATGCCTTCACCAGCCCTGAGAATTAAAATGCACCTACTAGATTTGCATCATGCAAATGCATTTTTCCATGATCTGAGTCAGTTCTTTCCTATCCCCATGAAAGATTAATGTTTTCGATAGCAGTGACAGTGTGAGTCAGAGCTGTAACTGTGAGCTGGGGCTTTGCCATGGCCGCACACATCTGCTTTCTTCTTGTGGCATGGTACAGTCAAAGCTTTTGTTTTCTGTTATTACAGGGTTTCATTTGGGGGAAACTGAAGAGATCTGTTAGGAATACGGAACGTGTATTTCACGGACACTCTGGGCCTGCCTTTTTCCTGAGTCATTATTTTAGAAGAGGAGCTGTTGGATGCTTTTCACCTTGTCCTTTGCAGATAAACACTGTTCCTGGTCTGTTGGAAGACTTACAGTAAAGAAATATTGTGTGCTTTTGCCCTTTTCTCCTTCCTGCCCTGAAGAGGTTTACCTTGGTTGCTACCAAAAATGGTGGTGGGCCCTGTCACAGCTCAGGATTTCCAGATGTGCAGATCTTTTCATCAATTTTTTGTGAAGAGTTGCAGCCTTGGTGCCTTGACTTTGTAAACCTCAGCTCTTATAGCACTCAGGAGAAACTTACTTAAATGTTTACAAATTCATTTAAAATTGGGGGATGACAGTAGCTTATTGCCACCATGCAGTTTCTGGGAGTGATAAACATTGAGAGCCTCTGATAATTATGTAGGTTATTTACATTGACCTGGATCAGTTTGACCCATGGCTGCTTCCTGATAGTGTTTTAGTCTCCCTCCATGGAGCTGAAGTCTGGTTCTGGAGTACTGCCTGCCACCCTTCAGCAGCAGCTTCTGGTGGGCTATACCTAAAATTTAAGAAGATCTAAATTCTAGAATTTGGAAAGTCTTTTTGCCAGGAGTTTTTTAGAGGAAGAGGTGGCTGCTTATGGAGTAATTTGCCACTGTAGGATCTTTGGAAAGTGCTTTTATATAAAAAAAAAAAAAAAATTAGAAATTAAGTGTGTAACAAAGAAAGAGGCTGGGGGTGAGTACAGAGCACCCAACAAATGCTCTCTGTGAGGGACACTAATGGTCATGAAAGTCAGTGGCCTCAAAAGCTCTAGCACATGAATTTGTCAACAGTGGTGTGCCAAAACCCCAATCTTTACAAAATATATGGTCTTGTGGAGTGCAGTGTTTTTGGAGTACATTGGGAAAGCACAACACACTCTATATGCCTTCTGCTGTGAAGGGGAGTATTAACTGCTAACAATAAATAGGTGGGTTGTAGTATTTCAGCTTTCAGTTTGTTAGGTGAAGTTGCTCTTCCATTCCAGCTCCCAAGTAGAGTTCTCTGGAGTTACTTACCTGTCATCAGCCACTCTTGGCTGGGCAGACAAGAGATCCTCCCAGGGGACTGCTCAATGTGCAGTTTGAGCCCTGCCCAAGAACAAAACACCTCCAAACTCTTTAAAACAGAAAGTGCTTGAAAATCGTCCTCTTCTGAGAAGCTGGGAGGAAAGGGACACAGGGGCAGTATCAGTGTCCTGGGATATTCCAGTGAAATGGTGTGCAGAGTCAGTCTGGTTCCTGAGCTGAGAGACCAAGAATGGAGCCAGGCCCAGCACTGAGTGCTCCCAGTTGTTTGCAGGCTGTGGCATCACTTCACTCCAGTACAGGATGGAGCTTGGCATCTCAGGTTTAACATGATGGTGTTTATGCAGTAGCTCCTTAACGCTGGCTGCTTTGTACACTCAGGATTTGGAATCTGCTGTCCTGGAGGGAATTGAAGTTCTCAAGCCCAGCTTCCCAGAATGGGCCATTTCCCTGGTCCACTCACCCACTGCAGCCAAAGGTTACAGGTTTGCATTCCAGAGATTCCAGAGCTCCAAAGTGAATGCTCCACCCTGACGTCATTTTGATCATAGAAACCTCGTGTTTGCCTCTTTGACATGAATACTGTCAGGCTTGGCAGTGCTGGGTTGAGGTCAAACTAGGTTTGCTAACCTGAGTTAAAATATGGTTTTAAATAAAGTTTAGAAAGTGCTGTTGTTGACTGGTTTGAAACTAGAACGGTGTGGTAGCTCTGGCCAGCAGCTTTGTGAAGTGAACCAGGGCAAGATTCATAGTGGAGATAGTACCTTTTATTAGGCCAGCTGCTGTTTGGGAAACAGATGTGTGTTCAGATAGAAATAGAAATAGCAGACTTGAAGTTCGTTCTTATTGAAGCAGTTGTTCTGATGCAATTATGAATTTAATTATACTTAATTATACTAACCAGGTAATTTGAGGGTGTTAGGGCTGCTGGTACCTGTGTACTGCAGTGAGATTGCAGAGATAAAATGCTCTAGGTCACATGTTTATCCCTGTGGAAGATTTGTCTGTGTCTTGATTGCTGCTGTTGATGAAATGCTGCTCTAACCAGTGCCCAAGGAGTGATCTGCATTAAAAATAAATAATAATATTAAAAAGCAACCAATGATCTGATTTACACCATGGACACACAGTTGGATGAATGTATCTGAGGGCTTGGTGAGCACCAGGGTGGGAATTTCCTAATTGTTGTGAGGAATTATGTGGCTACAAAGTGCTATAAAGTCTGTTGGTTTCAGTGTTCAGAAAAAGTTGGTGTTTTCATGCTGTAAATTGCCACGGGCCAGGATACAAAGGTTAAAGGTCGGGTGGTGGTTTTGTGGTGCTAAAAATTACTTTTGTTTTGAAATGATGTGACTAAGTGAGAAACTAAATGCAAACAGCTCCTTGAGTTTGAATCACTGGCTCCTGTAAAATATTATAGATACCATGTTTCAAACCCAATGATTTTAGCCATAACATTAGGCAGCAGGTGAACAAGGAGCTAAATTTTGTGTACATGGAAGTAGATAGGTTGCATAAGCAATATTTTTCAATTCCAATATAGTTTCTTTTCCATTCACAGTTTCATTACATTTTAACGTTACACTACAGTGTTCAGTTTCCTCTTTGCTGTTTCTAAGCTCAGAAACTTGACACCTGCTTAATCCCAAAACAGTGTATGTGCCATGGTAGCTGATGCTAAAACTTGCATTTCAGTAGCCTTGAAACAGTGAGAGGGAGCTGAGTTACTCCAAACTACGTAAAGGTCAGGTCTTCATTGGCGCTCCTAGGAGAAAAAAAAAAAATTAATTTTCAAATAAATTGTACAAAGCCTTTGGTACAGTAGCACTTCCCTTCTGACTGCTCTTGACTAATTGTGGACAAAACTGTCCTTGCTGTGTAAGCCCTGAAGTGCTCACATTTGAATTCTCACCTTGTTCAGGGATGCATGCTGTGATGGTGATTCCTCATGTTTCCAGGGCAGGAATGCATGCTGGAAAAACCATTCTCTCCAACTATAAATGTCTGTGGCAAAGTTAAATACAGCCCATTAAATATGGACTGAAGTGTCTCACTGTGAATATTTTTAAAACGTGTGAAAGTGTCTTTTGAATTTTGCTGTGTTTCTCTAGAGGTTTGAAATGTGTTGTGGGCCAGGGCGTGTGTGCCTGGGGAATGGGAGGAGGATCCCTACTCTCCATGATACCATCCCTGGTCCCTGCCTTGAGAATCCCCAATGGTTTGTGGCTCCAAAATTAACAACTTTTCCAGCTCCAGCCCACTTACCACTTAGTTTAGGTGTGCACCTTGTCCCCACCCCAGCATTCCCAAGGGTGTTGGGTATATTTAGTTCTTGAATGTGGCATCCTGCACCTCACGGTCCAAGAGCTGCTGTCAGGGACTGCCTCAGAATGGGAAATAAGACCTGACAAAGTGTTATTTTGAAATGGTGCTAATACAGAGATGATGGACTTGGGCAGAAGCTGGAATGTTGCAGCCCTTTACCCTCCCAGGTCACTGAATTGAGTGCAGCTATAAAAGTGCTTTGTGCCAGTGAAAGATGAGAAAGAGGGTTGAACCATTGTATAACCTGGCTGTGCTTTAGCACACTCATCTTTTCATGTGGAAAATACTTTCATACTGTTTAAATTACCTTCTAAAAATATTTGATGTTTTTACTACATCATTAACTGCAAGGAACTGATACTGTTCCCCCTCCTCAGCCTGACCCTTTGGATTTTCCTGAAAATAGCATGTGTGTGCATGCTCCTTGTTCACACTGAGGCCTGGGTGGGAGCCACTTGTTTGAACGGAGGTGTCAGTGCAATGAGGGTGAAAGTCATTTTACAGAAGTGATTTAACAGAGCAATATCCCACATTCGTGGCAGGAACACTGCTCCTGTAATAAATTTAAATCAATTTATTGCACATCACTGACTTCCGCTATTTTATTTTAAATTCTGTAACCAGATCAAGGTCAAGGAAGCAAAAGATGAAAAGAGAAGTGGAAAGGAAGCCAGAAGAGGGGAGAGGCGGCAGGAAGGGGGGAGCAGGACAAGGAATGGTTTAGAGCAGAGCAGCAGAATCAAGCTCTCACTTTGGGACTAGAGGGCTGAGCACTCCTTGTTCAGAAGAACAGAGAGGAAAATGGGCTTGTCTTTTGAGCCTGTAGGAACCGGGAGTACTGCTCTGAGATTTTTCTCCTTTTTTATAATAATGTATTGGTACTATTCCTAAATACCAAATTATTCCTTGGCTAGTCCTTGTGAATGTATTGTTCTTGTACGAGCTGCTGAACAGAAGTACTTGTGGACTTCTGATGTGCCAAGGAACAGCTGCAGCAACCGGGATTTCAGAAGGAAGGGTATCCAAAGGCCATTTTTAAATATGCTGTTACAAGATTTTGCTGTAGTGTGTTGGTCTGAGATCAATGAAATATGCTTTTCATTTGATTCATGCTGGAGAACAAGCAGTCTGGATATTCAGATGCCTCTTGAGGTCGATCTGTTTTCTTTCAGTGAAGGGAATGTTTTGGTTGTGCTTAACTTCTTCCTCTGCACCAGTGTGAAATTTCATTTTAAACCCAAATGGCCCTTATAGTTTCCACCAGACTTTATATATATTATCAGGTGTTAGTTAATCTGTTCTCTTGAACAGTTAGTGTTCCTCTGTCTGCAAGGGTTTGAGTATCAAAAGTGAAAACCCAGGAACAAGAAGCAGCCAAGTGTAAATGTCTGTAGAACCAGGTGGGCTGTGACAGCTGCTGTTTCAATGTGTCACATTTGGAGTAAGTTGTTCCGCACTTGCGGTTGCTCTGTGAAGCTCCACGTGAGCCATTTGCAAGCATGGAATGTTTTTTTACATGGAAGGGAAAGAAGGATGATGTGCAGAAGCTAGCTGACTCCAGGAACGAATCAAACACAATAATGTTGATGTTTAACCAGTGATATAATTCTATTTCGTGTTAATTGTATGAGGCATGTACTACTCTGAAAACTTCCATGGAGGCTTGGAAGGGGCTTAAGCAGGTGAAACACTGTGGTTTATGTTCCCTTTACAGTGAAATGTTTCTGAAATTTTGGGGGAAATCCATGGGTAAAACACCTCATTCTCATCAGGGCCTTGCACAAAACACATGCATCTGCTCCCACATGGAGAGAACTGGTCCCCAAGAAGGCAGGCTTGTGTTTTTCAGAAGAAAGAAGTTGCCCTCCTTGTTTTATTTGTCACATACATAAAATCAGTTTATGTGTATTTGATTTAAACTCTAAACTTTCCTTTGAGGTTTTTATTGCATTGTGTTTGTGAAGGAATTTTCAATAACTTCTCATCCTAGTTTAAAACTATTAAAAGCAGCTTTAGGTAATCAATACCTGCACTACAGCAGGAAATCAGACCTATTGGCAACTGTTGTTTTATGTTTACTAGATTGAACTCTGGCCTCTGAAAATTCATGCTGTAGTTTCTCTAAAGCTTTTCTGATATTAAATACGTTCCCTGGGAGATTTGCTTACTCCTGCACCTTTGTTGTTGACTCAACCTGACTTTTCTGCTTAAAAGAAACCTTCAATAGTCTGTCAGGTTTAAGAACTGTGAACAGTGGTTTTCTGGGCCCAGAAAATAAAAATACAGGTTTCTACACAGATAACAATTTTAAAAATGCTTTATTTTTAGTATTACAAACATTTTTTTGAGCTGTGTTGGGAATTTGGTTTTGAGTGGGCAGAGCAGGAATATGGAGAGAGAGGGAGAGATACCCCTGTACGTATAGGGAGATACAGATACATAGATGTATGGAAGATGGTAGGGATATATTGCAAATAATTTAATCTGTGATTATGAAAATTACAAATAATTGTATTTCTGTAGAGTTAGTCCATTGCACAGTCTGGATCTTAGAGGAACCTGGCCATAGAGGATTCAGATGAATTTTCTTCATACAGATTCTTACAATCCACTTGACTTTTGCTTTCAGAGATGAAAATGACAGTTTTCCTGTTTATTTCAGGATACCTTTGATCTGTCATATGTGGGAAGAACGCTAAGAGAACCGTCTAAAAATGGGTGTTAAAACATTCACTCATAACTCCCCTGCTCACAGTCAGGAGATGCTGGGGAAGCTGAACATGCTGCGGAACGACGGCCACTTCTGCGACATCACCATCCGCGTCCAGGACAAGATCTTCAGGGCACATAAGGTGGTGCTGGCAGCCTGCAGCGACTTCTTCCGCTCCAAACTCGTTGGCCAAGCAGAAGATGAGAGCAAAAGCGTGTTAGACCTGCACCACGTGACGGTGACGGGGTTCATCCCTCTGCTGGAATACGCGTACACAGCAACGCTGTCCATCAACACCGAGAACATCATCGACGTCCTGGCTGCCGCCAGCTACATGCAGATGTTCAGCGTGGCCAGCACGTGCTCGGAATTCATGAAGTCCAGCATTCTGTGGAATACACCCAACAGCCAGCAGGAGAAGGTGCTGGATGCAGGACAGGAGAACAGTGCAAACTGCAATTTCACCTCCCGGGACGGCAGCCTGTCTCCCGTCTCATCCGAGTGCAGCGTGGTGGAAAGAACCATTCCCGTTTGCCGGGAGTCTCGGAGAAAGCGCAAGAGCTACATCGTTATGTCTCCTGAGAGCCCCCTCAAGTGTAACACACAAACCAGCTCCCCCCAAGTGCTCAATCCTTCAACTTCCTACCCAGAGTCCAGAAATCAACCCGTGGACTCGTCCTTAGCTTTTCCCTGGACTTTTCCTTTTGGAATTGATCGAAGACTTCAGTCAGAAAAGGTCAAGCAGGCGGAGAACTCTAGGACTTTGGAAATGCCTGGGCCCTCCGAGTCCACCAGGAGGATGGCGGATTATGTGACTTGTGAGAGCACCAAAGCCAGTTCTCCTCTGGTGATCGAGGAGGACGTGCGTGTCAAGGTGGAAAGGCTGAGTGATGAGGAGGTTCACGAGGAGGTGTCGCAGCCTGTGAGCGCATCCCAGAGCTCCCTGAGTGACCAGCAGACGGTCCCAGGGAGCGAGCAAGTGCAGGAGGATCTCCTGATCAGCCCTCAGTCTTCATCTATAGGTATGACCATTTCTGCAGTTACATATCCCAGCTGGAACATGAGCATTGGGGATTTTATTGGAGAAAATCTGCCTCATGGTTCTTCATGCTTTACTTTTGTGAAACTCCTTTTTTTCCCCCTGGTTTTTCAAATGTTACACATAAACTTGTAACTCTTTAAATAACTTTGCAGAAGGCAGCTGAGAATGGTGAGCCTGTGGTAGCTCTTTTTATTCAGCAGAGATTGATAACTACTTTTTGCCTCTAGTTGCCTGGCTGGGGAAACTTAATTCTGCTTTCATTAGTGCCAAAAGGCACGATGTCAGCTGAGCTGCAGCATCAGATTTGAAAAGCTTGTGCCTGTAGCCACAAAGGGTTAGAATAGTACTTTGCATCAGACATCAAATCTCGTATAATCATGACAGAGAGCCTTTGTAAGAGGATTTGCAAAATAAGTGGTGAAACACTGTCATCTTAATGCCCCAGACAAAAATAAAACCACACAGTCATAATATTGAGAATCTTTCCATTTCTGTGGGATTTGATTCTCAAGTTGCTTCTTCAAATGCTGCTGGTTGCTGAGAGAAATCTTTTTTCCATGACAGACAATTTGAAACCAGTTTTGGATTCTTATAGCAGGCTGTTCTTTATTAAGAGCTAATACTTAAAGGTTACTGGAACAATCCCTTTTTCCCTCTGCACAGAATGCATAGAATGGCTTTTAGTAAATCAGAAGATGGAGCTTTTGCAATATTTCTAGTTTAATTACCAAAATGTTGCCCAAGTCAGCTATTTTACTCTCAAGTGGCTTGACCTGTGCTCAGCAGAGTTTGTTTACTGAAAGATTTTTAATATCACCTGTTCTATTTGAAGACATGGCAAATGGACTGCTCTGCTTCACTCAAATAATATGAATGTGAAAAGCTGCCCCCATTAATGAAATAAAACTCCAACAAAGTAAAGAGTTGTAGCCTTGCAGTCTGCAGTATTTGTTTGGTTTGGTCAGTGCAACGCTGTGACTTCTCTGGAGAAAGTGAGATCAGGCTGACCCTCCAGAACAGCAGTGTACATTCAATGCCAAACTATTCAGGTAATACTCACTGAAAAGAAATGAAAATATTTCCCATGTATGCCATCCTTTGCTGTTGGATTGTTCTCCAGTTTGTATAGCTCACATGTTGATATTTTAGATTGTAATGCTTTTTCCAAATGAAAATGTTTTCTTTATTGGAGACAAGGATGTTTACCTTTGCTGAGGGACAGACTTAATGCCTTATAATTTAAATCTTTAAATGTAGTTTGCCAAAATAGTGCATAAATTCAAAACTAAAAGAAACTATTTGTTTGCTAGGGAGCCAGCAGGAAAAGTGGTCCTTGTTCAAAAAGAAGGTTTGTTTGATTCGGTTTTTAACTCCTTACAGTCAGAACTGAAAGACTTTGCCAGGGCCGTGTGATAAGAGATGCAAATTACTTCATCAAGGTAATTATATCGTCACAGACAAAGTAGAACAAGAAGCAATAATCATTAGGGAAAGTTAAAAATAGCATATCAAGTGATATAGATCATAAATATATAAATAAATATCACAGCAAAGCAGCTTAAAGAGCAAACTGGGTGTAAACTCTCGGCCACAGATGAGTAGTTTTGTGTGCACGGGGTAGAGAATCTCAGGCTTTAGTGATGATAATTTTTAAACTTAAATATCTGTCATTGCTGTTAGTACAGCATGTTCTGCCTTAAAACAGCTGCAGAGAGAAGAAAAATGTGCCAGGGCAAAATCTTTAAAGTACAAATCTGCTCTTTGTCTTTGAATATGTTTGAATTAATATTTAGTGGTCTTGGCATAATAACCATCCTCAGAATGGTTTTTATTCATGTTTTGCTATAAAGGGAAACAGTGTTCTTGCTTTTTAGCACAGTTTTGATACAGCACACTTTGTAGCTAGAAAGCACGTTTTACCTCCCAAAAATGCATTACTTTATGCAGTAATGTAAGAATAGTAAATGGAGGCAGCAAGATACGTTTAAGTACAGCTTTTTCTTCCCTGAACATATTTTCCTCATATAATTGCATATATTTATCTCAGTGTTTTATAGTGCATTTACAAAAGCATTCTTGCCTCTCTCTCTGATACTGCAAAAAGCTCTTATTCACTCTTTGGAAATTTAAGAATTGTTCATTTGCAATTTATTATATTTGGAAACACTTTAAAATACGGAAGGAGACGTGGAGCAGGAACTTGATAAATAAGTCATTATGGTTACAAAACGGCTGTGGCTGAGAAGATACTCTCATAACTCATTAGCACTTTTGGCATTTGAGAGGTGAAGGCATGAAATTAAACCTAAAAACAGTTGGGCTTATTTTTCAGTCGACTGCCATTTAAGTATTTCATGAGAAAGAAGGATAAATCAAAATGGGATTAACTTCTGTAACACTATAGATTGCTTAGTTGATGAGTTTCCCAAGTATAGTTTGTCAGTTCTTAACAAAATCAAAAATTTTGATTTTACTAATTGTGAAGCTGCCAGAGATTCAATTTTCCTCTTGTCACTGGCCCCACAACATGGCGCCACATTAAGACAAGAATCTCTCACTTCAGGAAAGATCTCACATTCTTTTTGACAGAATATGCACATCTTCTGCTTCACCTTTCACATCTTTGTTCCTTCTCTTTGGTTTTCCATTTTCTCTGACACTTGCCAGTGTACACCTAATTCTGCTTGATTTTCCAGGTGAGCTTTAGGGTCCCCAAATTCAGATTGTTCATGGAACATTCTTTGCTGTTAGAAAGCAGAATTATTTTACCCCAGCAGCAAGAGCAGCTTGTAGCTCTGTCCTGCACTTTGCTTCTCCTCGAGGTGAGGGTGTAAGGAGAGAAGTCTCCTCCCCCATCTGTTAGTGTCCCATGGGTTCAGTGGGGGAGATCCAGAGGCTGCTTGACCAAACACCCAGTGCTGATGAGAGAGGCCCAGATGAGCAACAGCCCCATCAGTGAATGAAGATGTGGGTTTGTTTTAGTGCTGCATTTCCATTGGATTCTGTTCCCCAAGCCCCTTGAAGTACATTTGCCCCAGTGTTGGTGAACTGGAGTGGTTTTGTTTACACATTTCTCTAACAAACAGGTTTCCCAGAGGGCTCTTCCCTCTCTCAGCTGCTTATCAGTAAATGAAGACATTATCAATTAATATATTTATGGAAGATTTGGAACACAAGAGCCATTTAGTATAGCAGGTTTGAACTCTTTATTGCTCAGGACGTCTTGAAAAATTGTCAAAATAGTCCCTTTAGGTGAATGTAACATTTCTGCTTACAGTGCTAGTAATGGGTGTGTTTTGAAAACCAGCTGTATTTAACATTTCCATTTTCTAGGTGTACCAAATATGTGCCCTTTATTGAGTTGTCAATTTACTGGGTAATCTGTGCAGAGAGAAGCTGATTTGGAACAAGTTGCTTCTGGGTGTTCTAAATTATTTTCCCAAGGCACTTTTATTATCTTATCACCCAGGAAGCAGCATCTATCAGAGATTTGGAAAAGCAAGCTTGATGTGTATTTACCTGCCCCCCAACCCTTTTTGAACAGTTATTTGCATTAAATTGCCCTTTTTTCTTTGCCTAGGCTCAATAGATGAGGGGGTTACAGAGGGATTGCCCACACTCCAAAGCACCTCTGGCACTAACGCTCATGCAGACGATGATGATCGGTATGTACCAACCTGGTGTGCAAAGTGTTCTGCACCAAGTGCTGTGCTGTAATTAACCTCCCCACAGGTCTAAGCCTTAATCCCACAATGTTTAGTTGTTCCTACATCTCGTTCTCTGTGTTGATCAAAGTACAATCAGTGCCTGGAGGGACAGATGCTTTAGGAGAATGTAGGTGATGAAAGTCAGAATCTGCTTACTCGTTGTTTTTTGTTTCCTATCTATTTCCAGGCAACACTGGTGAAGAAAGATAGTCCTGTTCTTGTTGTTTCTTAATCATTGCTCTTTATTAATAAATTTTAATTAAACCCCTATGTGAAACATGCATATTAAAGCAACAAACTGAAAACAAGGACCTAGCCCTGATTTCACCAGACCTTGCTACTCCAAGCCACAGGAGAGGCAGAGCAGCCTTAAATCTCTTCTCCCAAACTTTCTGCCTGTAGCTTCTTACCAAGATGCTGTGTGACACTTGCTGTAAATATTTAGCAGGCTTTTGCTGTGCTGAGCTGAGTGATTTATTAAGGGAATCCCTTATAAGGGAAGGCTGGCAGAGAAAACCAAACTAAACCAAGTCTGTTTGGTCAAAGAGACATCGGAGTTCTGTTAGTGAGGTACCCACACGTGGCACACAGGGCTGCACACAACTGCTCTGACTTCCACTTCTTAGCTATCCCCTCCCTAAGCACATTTTTCCAAACTGCTTCTTGCAGGGGTTTGTAAGACAAGTGGGTCTGAGGAAGAAGTGTGAACCTTTGGAAGTTGTTCCAGAAACTGTGTCAAGAGAAGCTCCCTATAGAGATAATAACCAAGAGCTGCATTTTCATAGCTCATAAAATCTTTCCTGTCATTTCCATCTAAAATCTGTCCCACTTCCCTTAAAAATGGAAAATAACTGCTTAGATAAGACTTCTTGGATGACATGGAAGATTTTATCTGCTAACAAACCTGAGTATAAAAATAACACCCAGCACTTAAGGGTTGAATTAATAGTAGGAGCACATGTTGCACTTGAACTAATCCAGGCTTTTAAACCTGTAATTCTGAAGTCAAGTGGCACGTGTATTTTCAACAGTGGATTATTTCAGAAATTTCCTATAAAACTGCAGAGCTTCAGCACAAACTGCGTAGAAAATTCAAAAGATAAAAAATTCGTTAAACACACTGAAAATTCCCACTAAAAGATATCTTCCATGCAGAGAAGGAAAGAATATTTACCTTAGTTTATGGCCCAGTTTGAAAATAATTAGTCTCAGAGTGACAGAAGTATCAGGAAAATGAACTGGAATTTGCTCCTTGTTTCAATATACACACGTGAACTAAGAGTCATGGGGATTTTGGACTCCAGAACTAAAACTTTCTACCAAGTGATATATTTTATAAATTCAAATGAAAGTGTCAAGAATGTTCTTATTCCAAGAACCAGTTAAATGTGTAAAATGGTGCTTCCAAGACCTAAGCAGTTTCTTTCAGGGGCATTTGTGTATTTGTCTTGTCAGTGTGTTCAAATACACTGGGACAGCCCTTCAAGCATGACTTAGATTCCCATTTCAAGCATGGGATGGGCACAGCAGCCAATAAATATGGCCTGTCATTCACTGTGCACCAATTTGGGCTCACAATTTTGGTGGCACAAAAATTCTGAATAAAATAAAACATGTTTCTCTAGCTGAATCAGAAAAAAACAATACATTGTACAGATGGAGAAAATTGCCCTCCCAAACTGTTTGAATGTTTCGTGCACCTTTAACTCCATGTTGTACGTCTCTTTATTACTAGAAATTCTCAAAATGTCAAAATTGATTCTGTGCCCAATGCAAATTAGTATTGAAAAATGGATGTTGTAATAAGCATATATTACATTTCTATTTCTAAAACAAAGCAAAAGACTAGTCCCTCTAAAGGTCTCTCAAAATTACATCCGTGTCACTGTGGAAAGAACCATAAAAATTTCAAAAACTAAGATGTCTTATCTCTTGAGTTTCTATCTTAAATAATTAACATCAATAATTTGGCCTCCTGCATAATCAGTGTTTCATAAACAGTAGGTCACATGTAATTGTCAGCTTAATAGGCACACAGGAATCTGTTAAGTATTAAAATTACTGTTCCACAGTGAAGCTTGATCTATTCTTTCTCTGATATTTCACATTTGGATTGTTACACACTTTTCTAATCTTGCCTGCTTTAACAGTTGGTCTCTGTATCAGTTTGTGGCTGCACTTAAAAAGGAGTTACTCAGTTATAAAAGTTATAAAAGATCTCTCTGATCCAATAGAATGAGAACCTCCACTTCTCCAACATAGTTGTTATTTGCAAATAACGAACATTTCTAGGTTCACTGGCATTTTGGCATTCATGTTTGTCGGAGTTTAGTTCTACATAGTTAAATATGTAAATTATCTCAGGGTGAAAAGAAGAAAAAGTGCAAGTAGAATATTTCAGTGAGAACATTTGAAACCTCTCTCTATGTAGCTGGTACAGAAGTTCTTGGAGATGTCAGACAAATCTCAACTGTTAAATGCCATATTGATCACAAAGTGCAAGCCACAAAAATTAAGTAAATGGTGGGGGAAAGAAGCAGGGGAGAGAAAATCTAGTGGTGTTTCAAATATAATCTCTTCGTGGTGCTAAGTTATGCCACCAAATAGGTATTTCACCCTGCTGGCAGTGTGAGCATGGGAAAAGCCAAACCAGGCACTGATAGCTGGAGAGCCTCATGATTCCCACTGGATCTGCTTTAATCAGCCCTCCTCATCATGAAAGATGAATGAATTAAAAAACCAGACTTCATTTTCAATTTCTTCTATGGTGTTGTGCCCATAGCACTTCTCCTTCAGTGGAGGAGGTGGCACCAGCACAGGTGTGGAGGGTGAGTGAGCCTGAGCAAGCTGGAAACAAAGGAGAGCTCTGACTCCTGCCCTACTTTGGGTGTCTCCTGAGAAAGCTCCAGGAGCACAACGTGCCTGAGCCTCCTCACAGTCCCCCAACACAGGAATGAGGGAGGCAGGACCTAAGGAACATGTCAGTAGATGAAATTCTTTGTTGTCACAAAACCCAAATGTTATTCTTATTTGAGCACGCTACATGTATAAAAAAGGAAGTGGAGTGCCAGAGTTGGTCAGGAATTTGGTTAGAAAAATCAGAACCTATGTTTAAAATACCCTCACTTGGCCTCAGTTGGCTTTTTTTAGACCCCAACATGGCAAAGAGCTCCATTCTGCCAGGCCCAGGACAGGAGCTAGTGACTTTGCTCTTGGAAATATTCCTTTTATCACAGATCAACAAGTCTGTCAGCATCTCTGTTTTCCACAGCTCTGGGACCCTACTGTGTATAAAAAGTCAAGGACAATAAAATTTCTTCTTCAGTGCAAATCTAGTGCTATGTGAGATCAGAAATCCTTATGGGTTTTACAGACTGAATGATACTAAACTCCTACTGGAAACTCTTTAACCTTGTGTGTATCAAGAGATACCTGGTGCTCTCACCAGATAAATTTTACAACTGGAACTTTTGCTGCTGAGAATTCTGCACTCAGAATTCAGATCCCTCCTGTCCTCACAGTTGTAGTGACATCCTTTTCCAGAGTAAAGACAATTTAAGTGTTAATTTTAAAGAGATGCTCCTAGTTCCTGCCCTGCTGTGCTGAGCTGCTCTGTGGATTTTTGTATGATGTCTAGGAAACTGTATTTGTGCAAAGTGCATGTTTCATTTGTGTGAGTGTTAGAAGTCCCCAAATCCAGCATAATCCTGAAACCAGCCCTCTGGGCTTGAGTGGCAAGCAGAGCAGCAGCAGAATTTCCTCAGTTAGGAAAACTTTGTGATTGTGAGGAGGCATCATTGCATCTGTTCTCAGGACATTTCAGACACTACAGTTCAGTAAAGCTGAAGTTGCAATGTGCTGGCCACGGAATGAACAGTCAGGGTCAGAGCAGTTCCCTGCTGCCAGTGATGGCTGATCTTTCAGCAGGCTGGGAGCAGCTGAAATGGCAATTTCACCAAAATATAAACCTTAATGCTCAGGGAAGGGAAACCTCTGGTAAGTACAAACCCTGTTTGCTCCCATGTTTGTACCAGCAGATTTATTCTTGTTTCACTGTGCCCTTTAGCAAGTTCCTTGCCAGAGGACTTGGATTAGAGCACTATAGTTCCCTTAAACAGTTTGCAGCTGGAGGCTATGGAGGAGCAATTAGTCAGTTTTAAATAAATTACTTTGAAAGTTAAATTGTTCCTTATTGCAGTCCGTGTGCTGTTTTTTAAACACAGCACTGGAGCTCTGCTCATGGAGCTCTTTGAATCAGACAAGGAGCAAATATTACTTCATTAGATTAATATTTTAAACTTAGAAATATGCAATTGTAGATACTAATATTTGTTGATGGAACTTGGATTGAGATGAAAAATTAATTTGCTTTAATTTCATTTGTAAATATCACTGAAGCTGCAAAATACTCCTTTGCTTTTCATTTGCTCAGCTCTATAAACTCTTCCTCAGGGACTGTTTAGTGATTGCAAGTCATTGATGTGCTGGAGAAAATGCCCATGCCTGGAAAATAATGTTCAGTTTGCAGTTGTGCTCAAGCCTGTTGCCCAAAGAAACAGAATTCCGAGCTTATTCCCTGGGTGTGTTCAGATGTGCAGAGTCAGTGACTGTAGGACTTCAGGTGCAGATCAGACACATTGCTACAGACCCAGAGATTTCCAGAATAAATAACTATTTCAGCGCAAATGTGATGTGCCAGTCTCTTCCTTCTGACACAAAAATGCTCAAGGTTCAGATTTTCACAGATGAGGCTTCTTGGATCATTTCTTCGGCTTGTTTGTAAATCAGTGCCTTTCTTCTTTGTAGTCTGGAGAATGTTCAGTATCCCTACCAACTCTACATTGCTCCTTCCACCAGCAGCACAGAGAGGCCCAGCCCAAACGGTCCCGACAGACCCTTTCAGTGTCCCACGTGCGGGGTGCGCTTCACTCGCATTCAGAACCTAAAACAACACATGCTTATCCACTCAGGTAAGAAACACCCCTGTTCCCCTGAATCCCTGACTCACAGCCTGGCTCTGCAGCAATTGTAATAATGCAGCTTTTTCACTCACCTGCCAAGTGCTTGAGAGTTGATTTTAGAAAGACTGGGTAGAGATTTGTCTCATTGAACGCTTGTTTTGATCCCTGGAGTCTGACTGATAGTTGTGCTCATGGATGATTAGCATTTGTGTGGACTGAAAAAAACCTGATTGCCTGGAACTCATCAGGATAAGTCATTCTCCTGAAAAGGATCTGAGATGAAATAAAGTATACTTGGTCCTTTAAAGAAGTAAATTGAAATTCTTCCTCTGCCACGTTGCAATTCTCTGCTGTGTTTCAGAGGAGACTTGCAGCCATAAGCAGATACCTATCTGTGTCCTTGCCTTGAAGAAGGTTGTATGCCTTTGGATCTCAGACTTTTTGGAGGGATTGCAGGACAAATGAATTGGTTTGATAATCAATTTAGCTCCTGCAGGTAGTACAGGCAGCCAAGGTTTATGTGAATACCTCCCGTGGGCCTTGGTCCCCAAATTAATTTTGATTTCTAACCAAGCATGAATTCCCCAATGTCTTTGCTATTGGTGTTTTCAAGACTTGTCAGCATTATGTGGTGATAACATTGACATTTGAGGGAATAAAGGGAATATTGGAGGGTTATTGTACTTGGGCACTAAGCCTCATGGTGTAGCATCTCCTGGTTTGAGTCTGACTCTTACCTGCACACAGAGGCTGAACCATTCTAGGACAGAGCAGCCACTACTGACAAGGTCTAATTTTTTCCCTGTCAACAATTATTTGTTGAATCCTTTCAAGCAAAATAACCAGATATCTGTTTAATACTTGAAAAAGCAAATTCTGTGGGCATATCAGGTGCAAAATGATCCCAAGCCTATTGTTAAAATCTGACAGCAAAGCATCTCTGGCCAACCTGTTAACTGACAACCCCTGGGTAAAGTTGGGAGAAATTTGAATAGCTGGTTTGGAATAATTAACATGCAAAAGGACGCTCAAAGCTTGTAAATGTTGAAAGTGTTTTCACATGAGCAAAATGGCTAAAGAGGTTTCCCTCAAACTACCAGAGGAAATAGGTGCCCTTGGACAGTAGGAAAGCATGAAAAGTTTGAGCTCCACCAGACCATATTCCAGTTTATTAACTTGTTTTCACATGCTTAACAGGGCGTTTCAGTGTAACCTTAACTACGGCTTTCTCTGTCTAAAAGCCCTCAATTAAAAGTTCACCTCCTGCTTTGAAAGTAAGGAAAGCAGAGTGAAAGACTGGGGGAATTAACAGCCAGGGCTGATGCACATTCAGCCTTCTGAAAAAATCTTTTTTATTCCTTGACAGCCCCATTATGAATAGAGCTCCATATTCCAGATTCTTAGCCTCATGTTTGGATTTTCCCACTTTCTGGAGTTTTTTATTAAATCTGAAGGTTTTGGTGACTCACTTTAATGTTGTAATAGTTCTGTTTGTGTGATTACACACCCAGGCACTGCAACATGTTGCAGAGCTCGCATGTTTTAGAGTAAGAAATGAAAGATGAGCTAGGAACTGAATTTCTAAATTAATACAAGAAAAAATGAGAGGCATGAAGCTCAACTGTCTTAGAGAGCTGTCTGTCATGCAAAGTTGCCGAAAATTCTTGTACAGCAAGGTTCCCACGCAATATAAAGGCTCCTACTGCCCCTTTTATCACCATTCCTGCTGCATTACAGGGGCGTCCGTGTGCACAGTCCCCTTGCCAGAACACTTCTCCGAGGCCAAAGGCAGCCAGAAAAAAACATTGCAATTAAGGGTAGGCTGATAATTGCATTGTTGGGAACCAGTCTGGCACAAGAATCTGCCGAGATCAAAGGAGTTCAAAGGCGCTGGAGACGGCTGCAGCATCAGGTCCTTGTTGGCTGTGCCTGGGGATCTTTAATCCACAGGGGCTTGTGTTCCCTTCAAACCGTGGGGAAGGAGCCTCGGGACAGGTCACAGCCAGGAGATTCCTTGGAGGTCATTACTGAGGGAGTCCAGCTCTGCTCTAATTGTTCCTGCCTTTTTAAAGTTAACAGAGAATCTCTTCCTCAAGCAGGGCCTTGCTGTGACTGCCTACAGCTGCTGTCCCTGTGCTGTAGCACTCTGGGAGGATTTTGCCCCTGAGCCGTGGTTCCACAAGGTGAAAATGTTTGCGCTCTCTCTTCCACAGGCATTAAACCCTTTCAGTGTGACCGCTGTGGGAAAAAGTTCACCCGAGCTTACTCGCTCAAGATGCATCGCCTGAAGCACGAAGGTAAACGCTGTTTCCGGTGCCAGATATGTAGTGCCACTTTCACTTCCTTCGGGGAATATAAACACCACATGCGGGTTTCCCGGCACATTATCCGCAAGCCTCGGATTTACGAGTGCAAAACATGCGGCGCCATGTTCACCAACTCTGGAAATTTAATCGTTCACCTGAGGAGCTTGAACCATGAAGCGTCAGAGCTAGCAAACTACTTCCAGAGCAGGTGAGGTGCACAGCAAAAACCTAACAGGGAAACTTGCGTTTTTCTTTTTTTGCCTTTTTTTTGCCTTTTTTTCTTCTTTTTTTATTTTTTTCTTAGATCATCATTTCCTGCTTTCAGGGCAGCCTGCTGTGCCTCTCATCAGGTTGCCAGCTAATTTCAGTCAGATTGATTCCTGCTCCACTCTATTGTATCTGATCTGTCTTACAGCATGTAGGAGGCTACTGAAGAATCCAGTGATATGCAGAGGCTGGTTCTGGGTTACTTAATTTCTCTTTTTAGTAGTATCTGTGGCCAGGCCCATGGTGTGAAGCCACAGTGTTCTGTCCTGCAGTATCTGTGATTTGATATTGATTTGCTTTTCAAAATCTTGTAGGTAGCCTGTTCACTTTCATAGGGCACAGACTTCCTACTTCATTTTAAGTGCTTGCTTAACACTGTGGAAAGATTGCATGACTCCAGACCTTCTCCTTTCTCATTTTCTAGATAACATTACTAAATGATTAGGCTAATAGGTTTGGAAATAGTAAGAGCCACTTGGACATTTTTTATCAGGGCACAAAAGACTTGGCATATCTCACAAATGCACTGCTGAAGACTATTAAAAGAGTTCTGAGGTATCAGATGAGTACTGTATTCTCTCATTGATATAAATATAATTGTTGAAATTTGAGATAGAAAATACAAAAGTTGGATGAGAGAAATTGAAGACAGGAAGGTCTTCCAGCTCTTAAATCTACAGAGGGAGTGCAGCTTGGTGTGTGTAAGTCATCTGCCTTCAGCAGTTCAAAAGATGTGTTCTGAGTGTTACAGCATCACAATCCCACCCCTCCTGATTTCCAGACATTATTCTTTTTCCCATAAAAAACATTTGAGTATTTTGTTCTATTTGATTAACTCAGAAGTGACGTAGGACAAAAAAATTGAAAAACAAAGCAGGAAAGCCAGTTGCTGTTCTTTCAGCAGAATATTGTTTAAAAGTACAAGTGCTTCGTATCTGTGGGCTTACGCCATTCTTGTACTTGGCTCTTGTGCCAAAACCAGAGCAAAAACTGTGCAGGGTGATGCCCTGGCTGTGGTAAGCACTGCATTGTTGTCAGCAAATTAAAGTCATGTTAAAGGGTGTGATTTTAGTTGCCTATAGCCCTTCCTTCAGTCTGATTTGGCAAACACGAGGTTTAGCAGAGCTGGCTGTGAGTTTGGGTTGGAGCAGTGAATGCTGCTGTCATTTAAGGATTTCTTTTAACCGAGGCATTGCCAGGTGAACCAAAGCATACAAATGTGCTTATATGTGATATATGTATATACTTGTCTCAAGCACAAACTTCATGTCTGGTGCTGAAAACGTGCAAAGAAATTTATTTTCATTATTTTCACATGCACTGAAAATACAACTGGAGTGTTTGATAGGTTTTCTTTGGATCCACTCAGCCCTCAGCTGTTAAGAGTGCATAGCAGAAGCAGAAAGGATTAAAAGGGGAAGGAAATGCAATTCCATTCTTTTCTCCAGAGTGTGATCCGTGTCAGGATCACAATCCCTGCTGCAGCTGGCAGCTTCCTCTGCCTTCAGCTGCCTCACCTTGTGCCTCTGGTTCCAGCCTGCCCACTCGGAGGGAAGTCCTGCTGCTGCTCTGGGGGATGTTGTACCTCGGACATGGAAAGGGCCACATTTTGCCAGTGCTGAACTCATTTTTGTTTCTATTTTTAAAACCTGAGTGCTCCCTTTTTTTCAATGAGGTTTTCAGTGCCAAATGTGTTCCAGACATTAACTTGCATTCTCATCAAGGTGATACAATCTAATAAGAAGAAGTTGCTGTGTAGGAAATACGGATGTGAAATAGATGCCATTGAATAAATTCTGTGTGTGTGGAAATGAGAACCAGGTTACGGTGCTTAGTGGAGTATGTCAGTGCCATGATCTTGGCCAATGTGAAATGAGTACCTTTGTTCTCTGTCAATGCAGTGTGTAGCTTGTGTGATGGAGCTGATACCACGGTGTGAGAAATGACATTTCTCTTCTGTCCTTTACCCCTCTTTCAGTGACTTCCTAGTACCGGACTACTTAAACCAGGAACAAGAGGAGACCCTCGGGCAGTATGAGCTAGGGGAGCATGGCTTTGAAAGCAACTCTTCTGTCCAAATGCCTGTCATTTCACAGGTGTCGTCAACTCAGAATTGTGAAAGCACTTTCCCCTTGGGGTCTCTGGGTGGGTTGGCAGAGAAGGAAGAAGATGTGCCAGAGCAGCCAAAGACTAACGCCACTGCAGAGGCAGCCACGGGTGACCCTCCAAAACCGGAGCTGTCATCTATTACTATCGAATAATTCATGGTTTGGTTTCATTTTTGTTCTTTGGAAAGTGCCTGTGTTTGGTCCTGTACATTTTAATTTAATTTTTTTAAACGAAAAGTGGGGAGATTTTCCCCTTTTTACTTTGTAAGCTTCGCTTTAAAACTGAAAACTGCGACAGATGTTACATTATTTTTCATGACTGAATGATCACTTCTGTGAAAATATTTAAGACTGATTGCACAAAAAAAGATCTTGTCAGAACATCATGGAAGCTGTGATATACTTCTAAAGAAGAACAACTGATTCAGATCACTTTAACTATTCCTTCTTCCACAGTTAGAGCAGCTCATTAAGTTTCTCTTGCTTCTGCAGGCCCTCTGGTTAAGGGAAAGAAATCAGAGGAAACCTTTTTCAAATGATAAACAAAAGGATGCATTGGAAACCATGATTGAACAGTTTTGACTAGTTTTGAGTGGATGCTTTAATCTTCTGCATAAAGAAGTGACACTTCCTATATGTGCCTGCTGTTTTTCAAAGCCCTTACTGTGCCCTGTGCTTGGAAATGGTGAGCGGTTTTGAAAGGAACAGTCACACACTTCTTCAAAAACACACAATCCCTGTCCAGCCCAGATGAATGCCAGGTATTCCTACTTCTTCTACTCCAGTCCTTTTAGAAACTGCTTGATCAAATAGCCTAAACACATCTGCCCAGCCAAGGTTAGGCGTGGAAAGTCCAAAGGTGCACCAGGAGTTGGGAATGATGGAAAAGTGTTTAGCCATGCAAGCCTGACAAATATCTCCTGACTGTATCTGTCTGTGGAGGGGGAACCACAGGAAGATGAAGGCTTTCCCAAACTGAAATTCTTAAACCACAGCCAGATTATTTGCAGTTCTGATCATTGCCCCTACACATACACACTGTATTTTTACTAATCTGAGAGCTAGCTAGAGAGAGTTTACAGACCTGAAAATATAATCTCTTCTGTGCATTATTGCACATTTTTTTTGTTTATACATATGTATGTATAGGTTCAGAGATTTTTATTAGCCTGTTTTGGACAAAACAAGCAATTTATTCTCTCTTAAGGACAACTTTCTAATCAACAGGGGGTTGTTTACAAAAAGCCTATAGAGCAATGATGAATTGTTCCTGTTTCAAAACACTTTAAATCCTTGCCAGCTCGGTTTATTAAAGGCCATTACTCTAGCTACACACGCAGCTCAAGCAAGCAATAAACTGAAAATATTTGCAATTTTATTTTTCCATATTTAGAAAAGGCTACAAATGGAGGGTGTGGGATTTTCAGAGCAGTGAGTCTTGTTTGGTCGAGGTTATTTGGGCTCAAGTACTGCTTTGAAACCTAAATTAGGAAATACATTAGGAGATTTGTGATTTTTCTTACGGCTTCTGAAGTTAACTCAGTGTTTGATGCCAAATGCCCACGGCCTACAGATGATGTGCTGAGTGAGTAGGTATTGCTTGATCTCAGTATTCCAAAGGCGTGATATACTGCCTTAGTTTTGAGTCTTGTTTTTTGTAAATTGCTGTTTTCTGGCCGGATTTGTTTTATGCAAACATGAGGAAGAAATGAAACCAATAGAGAAGGGTTGCTCCTGAAGAAACAGAAGACACAAAAGTTGTATTATATTGCACATCAATTTGTATTCAGTCAGCCTAAGCAGCTCTGATACTCTCTGGGTCTGAGTTCTTTCTATTAATAGCCAGCTTTTGTAAGGAAAAAAAGTTTATTGACCTTTGGAAAGAGTTTAAAGGGTTTCAGTGACTTAAGCAATTTTTCTCTTTTTAGGTTAAACCCACATATTTTAGTTAAATAGAGTGAAAACAGTTGGGATTTAAGTACTTCCCAAGTTGCTGGAATGAGGTTTCTCCACCAGATCCAAAGGGTGTTTTAGAAACATGCTGCAAAGAAGTTCTGTGCTGCAATTCAGTCTTGATTATATCCTTTGTGAGGCTTCCCAAAAGGGCTTGAAGGAGAAATGCTTTTTCTGGGCTGCTGTACTGTGAAATAGCCCAGTGCCTGTTGATGAGCTGAATTTAGAGACCATTTCCCTTCCACTTCTGATTTCTCTGAGAAGCCAGTGGGACAAGACAATGCCTTTTGCTGAGCTTTATTCTGAACTAGAGGGCTACAACACTGAACTCAAATACAGCATATTCGCTTTTTCCTGACATGTTATGCAGGTAAATGAGAGTCCTTTGTGATTCATGTTCTGAAAAGTGCTTCACCCAAACCACATTTCCTGACTGCAGAGATGTCGTAATCAAAGGTGGTCAGGTATGGGGTGGAGGACATAATCTGATCATTAGAATCTGATCATTTTCATCCCTAAAGTATTTTGTTAAAGAGTTCATCAGTGAGAAGGTACAAATACACCACAGACATATCTGGATATTGGATTTTTAAGACTTAAAATTTTGAGTCAGAAGGCAAATTGCTTTCAGAATACCAAAGAGAAGGGGGAAAGTTAAAGACTTTATAGCTCTGATCTGTTCTTCCTTGAAAAGAAATAAGGATCATTAACACCGAGGTACAAGGCAAGGCCTGGGGTTCATTATTCATTGCATTGTGTGTTACACATTATCTTTTCAACCTCCTTATCTCTGGGTAACATCTTAATTTAGTTCTCACTTTTCAATCGGTTTCAGCTGGAGGAACAATAGAGTTCTTGGAGGATTTTGTTTGGTTGGTTTAGGGTTGGGTTTACTTGTTAATCTTCCTGTCCCTAATTGTTTCTTGTTAATATCTCTTTTCTCCATAGAAATGAATACAGTTTAAATGCAAACACCGTTTTATTTCTGCTCTCTAACTTGTTGGAAGTGTTCAGTTCTTTGAAATGCTTGTGTTCTTCACAAGAGAGATGTAAAAACACAGGACATCTTAATTTATGTTGCTAATGTACTTGGATTCCAAACAGAGCAAGAGAGATAACTAAAATAGAAAAAACTTGCCTTAAACTACACTTGGGATTAAACCTAAAACATAAATTTCTTTCAGTACATTATCAGAGAATTTTGAATTCTGAGATGCATTTTCTTATTTCTTCTTTGGTTTTTTTTCCTCCCCCCCAAATCCATTATTTAGTATGCATTTCTATGTCTGCTTGACAAGGGTCAGGGTTGATGTGGTTCAGCCCTCGTGCTCCAAGCAGAGTCAGCCACAAGTGGTGTTTCCCACAGCTGGAGTTCAGTTGTCAGGCTCACAGAGACCACGGTCAAGTCTCTCATACTGAGAGATCAGTAGACTCGGTTATTGAAAATGGTTCTGGGTTCACATGGATTCTGAGTCTAAAAGGTGTGAATTTAAACTTTTTAAAAAAGTAATAGCTGCCAATGCAGTCAAATATATTTTGTAAGACTGATCCCTATATGTCCCCTGCGGGATGAAATTTTATTGTTTTTAAGCTATGGTTTAAGGTTTTTATATGAGGGCTTCAGGCGCTTCTTGGTCGCTGGTTCCACCCTGCAGCCCGGGCTGTGGGAGCACTGAGATGAGTGCAGGTCTCTCCCAGAGACAAACCAGGAAGCATTTTATATGCAAATCCAGCGGGAGCTTTGTGCACCCTGCAGGGATGAGAGAATTCAGATGGAGGAGCACCTGCTGCTCCTACATCCATTGCAACTTCCACACCATCAGAATATGGAAAATAGCTGATTTTCATTCCGGCCGGTTACGTTCGAGTTTTGCTCACAAGGTGAAATCCTGTTTTGGAGGGTTCTCATCTCCAACTGTAGACATAATAAATCCCATAGCATCGTGATGGCAGGTAAGAGGGTTCAAGGCCAGACAGTACCTCAGCCACATCAGAGGTACCTGGTGAATAGAGTGGGTTCCAAGTATTTGAGGAGATGTAAGAAACAAATGTGAATTTTTTTAGTGCAACAGTACTTACTGCTCTGGGTTTTCGTTCACTCCGTGTGTGCTAGCGCAGTAACTCCGTGTCCCACAGGTCTCAGCTACAAATCTGGTTGCACTAAAAAAAAAGGAATCTGGTGCTGCCAGCCTGTGTGGCAACTGTACCTACAGTCTTCCTGAGGGTTGCTGAAGTCCCCAGAAGAGTGATTTTGTTTCACCATTCATTTAGCTGATGCATGCTTTTGATATTCTGACCTGTAACCCTGGCTACACCGAGTCCTTGGACAGCTTCCTTGCTCTGTTCCTGCAGTGCCTTCACTCGAGGTGCTGCCCCATGGTGAAACCCTGAAGAGGGAAAAAGCGGAAGCTGGAGGAAAAAAAATGTGAATTAAATTATTGTTGGGCTTCTTTGTGCATTTTAGTAACAGTGAAACCCCCTTAACTGTGCCAGTCTCCAGTCACCAGCCGTATATCCAGTCATCATCTCATCCACAGTACAGCTTCTCTTGTTGATGCTGGCCACAGCTAGATTACTTGGCATGTTTATTGACCTAACAGAATTGGTTTCGGGTTTTGGTTTTGTTTTTTAATGTATACGATGTTTAAATACACTTCACATTTTATATAATACTATCTGGCTATTAGTATTTTTCAGGAACCATAGTTCTTGGTGGCTATATATATTTTTGTGACTTTTTTTGTAAACTAAGTGCCGTTTCAACGTTACAATCATTTTTAGAGTTATTGTAATCAATGTGAATATCATGTTTTTTCAAATCTGTTCTGAGCCTGTAGTGTTTGCTTTGTGATCATACGTGTAATGTATATATTCTGTATAGTTACATTGTATTGAAATACTAGCTTGTTTGATATAAGAAAAGTATGTATTGGGTACCTTTTTGCTAGCCTGGTTGTTTAATCTTTAAAAAAAAAGTTCCAAAATACAAAAAAAAATCTCCAAACTGGTCCCATTATAGGTCAAAATTAAGGGGGGAGAAAAACTAGTTTTGAGTGTCTTTGGATAGAAACATGAAGCTAAGATTTTTCATTAAAATATTAATGTTTTATGGAGTATATCTTTGCTTTGTGTCGTTATTTAACTCTGCCAGTTTGCCTTGCAGTACAACAGAGTAACTTGGACCTTCAGTGAGAAGGCAGAACTCTGTCCCTTGAGCTGCATTGTCTCATAGCTTTGCTCATAACGAGGCCCAAAATAGGTGACATGAGGAGAACTCACTGGTGCTGAAGCTGTCACTAGGAGAAAGGTAGTTTAAAACAGAATTAACATTAATAAATGGTTGGAGAAGTTACATGAGTGAAGAGTATTAAGCATAAAGTACACATTTCTGTTTCATTTTCTGTTCTATATTAGATTGCCTTCTGTTCATGTTTCTTTAGACCTCATTCTGCAGAAGTGGTGGGGCCGACTTTCCACAGGGTGATGTTGATGGAAAGCCAAGGGGGAGCCTAATCAAATTAGCCAAAGCAGAAGGTGTTTAAAAAGGACAGTAGGCAGTCATTGTAGTGGCAGCTGTGAGTTTCAAAGTAGTCGTGGAACAGCCCAGAGTGATGGGACTTAAAATCCATCTCTGCTGTTCCTACAACCTTTGCAGTTAAAATCACTTTCCTCCTACAGACCCACCTGTCTGAGTGAGCTGGAATCCCGGCTGGATCAACACAACTTGGGAAGATGGGAGGTAGGGAAGTGCTTGGCTGAAGAGGGAACTCTGCCCTACAGCAGCTCAGTAACAACCAGGCTGGAGTGATTTATACACCAGCTGCCAAACTCTTCAGTGTCTGACACAGGAGTGAGACACAAAATGGAAAAGCTCTTCCTGGTGCAGAGCAGTTGGAGCCATGATGAACCTTGGGTAGGGCTTGAGAGTTTCTAAATTCCCAGTTCTGCTGAGGACCATGCATAGGGACAGGTGTCTGGGGCAAGAGCATAACTGGAGCAGGGAGTTTATCTGGGTAGGGCCCTGGAGAGCTTCCAGTGTGAGAGGTAGAGGCTTGGGTCTCCCATGAAAGTAAAAATTTTGGTTCTTTGAAGCCAGGCCCCATTTGGAGTCTGCAGTGATGCTTAGCCAAGTGTCCTCAGTGAAATTCTGGCTGACTGTAAAGGCACAGACAGCACCCCAGAGATGGGCAGGGCACACCTGGGTGATGGTGAAGCTGTGAATGCACACAGCACCCCAGAGATCAGCAGGGCACACCTGGGTGATGGTGAAGCTGTGAATGCACACACAGCACCCCAGAGATGGGCAGGGCACACCTGGGTGATGGTGAAGCTGTGAATGCACACACAGCACCCCAGAGATCAGCAGGGCACACCTGGGTGATGGTGAAGCTGTGAATGCACACACAGCACCCCAGAGATGGGCAGGGCACACCTGGGTGATGGTGAAGCTGTGAATGCACACAGCACCCTAGAGCTGAGCAGGGCACACCTGGGTGGATGGCAAGGCCTGGGATGGTGACTGGAGCAGGTTTTTCCAAAGCACAACCGTATGTTTTGTGTGAAACATCTTGCAGTCACCCTTAACAAAGCAAGTGCACACTATTGAAGCATTTTGTGTGGCTTCCTTAGAGCGTTAAACATTTCATTCTTGACAGTAATGAAAGATTATTTCTTTTGCTTAGAGGAGAGCGTCTGAGCTAAGAGCAAACTCAGCTACCAAGAATGTGGCAGAGCAGGGACAAGAGTTCTCCCAGGGCTGATTGCACCATTCCTACCCAGGGGATATCCCCAGGAAAATGAAGCTGCTGAGAGAAACCTGCCTCAGGTTATGCACAAAGTGCTTTCCACAAGCTGCATCTCCAGAGCAGTAAGGTAACATCAGCACTGTGAGACCCTGGGCATGCAGAGCAGGGGAGGTGTGTCCATGGCAGAGCTTTTGTTACAGCCCAGAGATTGGGGTGCAGTCCCTGTGGGGTTTGGGGTCTGTAAACAGTGTTTCAGAGCACACAAGCATGCTGGAATAGCAGATTTACTGATAGCAGCCCTGATTTCCTTAGCTGCCTTTCACAAATCCTTGAGAAATAGGCCACAAACACCCAGAGTGAATCTGTGTGTTTGAAAACCACTCAAAGGGCTTGAGTTAATTGCCTTTGAGCATGAGTTGCCTTCCTCTCAGTCACAAGGGTCTCAGGTGAAGATAAGAGAGCAACACACAGGGCATCTATTTATGTATCTCACTTGAACTTTTACCTCGCTGTTGAAATTTGAACTCTTCTATCCAAATTATGAAGTTAATAAATTCAACGTGTTTGTATGTTAATTTGAGTGGCTGTGCCCTGACTCTTAGACACACACACATCCCTCTCATTTCAAACACTACAGGATTCCTGTGGGGTGTCTTTAGGAATGCATGCACTGCATCTGGATAAACTGCATTCCCAGTCTCCCTTATGTCTCCCTAGGTGCTTGAAAATCTGTGTTTTGCAAAGCTCCCATCATTCAGAAGGTAACAGGTTTTTTATCACAGAGAGTGTGCCTGTTCCCCTGAATGTGCACACACAATCCACGTGTGCTCATTCAGAAGGAATTTTGAACAATGACCATGTGAGAACATCAGTTGACCAACTCAACCTTGCTGCTTCCCCACAGGAAGAGCTGGTGCTGCTGTCTCCTGGTTATTAATGCTCAGATGAAATGGGTTACAAGCTTAGACCTCCAGCAAGAACCTTGCCTTGCTCTGTTCTAGCCCTTACAAGCTTCTCTTGATTTTGGAGAGGAAATGAGAACTGTGGTTTCCTGCCATGCCATGTCCATCTCTAACCAAGCTTTTCCTCCCCAAGGAGGCAGGACTTACAGATAAGATACTGAATGAAGCAGAAATATTTTCTAGTCTTGAAGGGTTTTCCTTTTTTTTAGGTGGAAGTGAGCATTGATGGTACTTCAGTATATTTTTCTCTTTCATTTTTTTCTCTTCATAGAGTCTGATGTTGTCTAGACTTTTTTAAAGAAGAAGCAATGTCAGCTACAAACAGATTGCTTTTAAGTATGAAGGAATGAGTAAGTATTGGGTACAATTCACTTATGTTAAAATAAAGTCTTTAATTATTTGTTGGCTTGAAGCATTTCTGTCTGCAGTGCAGAATGGCTTCTAGACTACCTTGGGCCCAAGAGATCTGTGAGTATGGCCCTGGCATTTGTGCCTCTAGAAAGACAGAAAACAAATGGTAAAATGGATCCTTTAAATTCTCAGGGGGCAGGGGAAAGCCTCCCTCCCAGGTGAGCACACCCCTGGGTCAGAGGGGATCATCAGGAGCACTCAGGAGGAGCAAGGACACCGTGAGGAGTTTGGAGGAGCTGACTCTCAATTCCAGGAGCATTTCTGTGTGTTTGAGTGCAGACACACACAAGGAGAAATGCTCCCATGGGGTTTGATACTCCATCATTGCAGGGAAACAGTCCGCTGGTTTTGGAAGAACAAGGTAAATTACAATCCCAGCCACTGAAGCATTTAAATAGTCTGCCTTGCCAGAAATGTAAATTGCTCCTTAAGAGCTTACCCATTTTGTGAACTTTACTTTTGCCAGTAGCTCCTCTGACTCAGCAGAGTTTATTTTATAGCCTGTGTATTAATGGGGTGCACAGAACTGTTTTTGGAGACTTTCTCTGCATAAACAGACCCTTGCACTGTGTAAAACAAAACTGGAGAGAAAAGACACCAAAGCACAAGACTAATAGACAACAGAGCTCAGAAAACCAAAACATCTCTCCAGGGTAGGACTTCATCTTCCCACAATTTAAACGAGAAAAATAACAAAAATCCTAACAAAACCTTTTATATAACTTCAGTGTTGCAGTGATCAGTTTCAGGGTTGACGTGACAGCAATTACAAACAACAGTTATGCAACTGCCTCGTTGATTGAATTGAAATTAATACAGAGAAAGGAAGGAGCCAGACAAAAAGAAATGGCTTTGGGTTGGATTGTTATGCTTGAAAGAAATAAAAAAATGCTCAGGTCAGCCTCTTTTGAAAAAGTGAGCATAAGCCCAGGCTGAAAAATCTCCTTGAAGAACAGACAGAGTGAATTGCTCTTAAAAATTCTCTTTGTGTTAGAGGCAAAAATTGTGTTTCTCTTCTAAGGCTTACAGCTCATTTTTTTTTTTTTTCTGACTAGCTAGTTCAATATTTTAATTTTGCTCAAGTTCCCTTAAGTCTCCTTTTTAAAAACCATTTACCAGAGTATCACTGGGTATTGTGATTGCAGTGTGGCTGATTCACACCACCAGAGGAGAAGCCCACGTGTGCACCCTCATCATCCCCTCCACTCTCCATCTGGATGTTTGTGAGTGGAGCTGAAGGCAGCATCTGGCATCCCAGGCAGGAATGCTTCCCAAGGGTGAATACTGTTTGATAGAGCTTGGATTCATGGAAAGAAAACCGGGGAAAATCCTGAGCCTAACTGGAAAATCCTGAGTCTGATCCTGAGTCAGGGCATTGACAGGAGCTGTTCTGGCTCATTCCCTGAGATGTCTCTGATGAGGCAGGATGCAATTACTGTTCACACAGCAATGGGTTTGTGCAGACACGAGCCAACTCCTGGCACTCATTTGCCATTCAGAGGTCAGTGTATCAAACCATGCCAGGGTGGGTCTCCTAGTGAAGAAACACTGAGGATTCTCTGTTTCTCCAGAACTGGTCCAGTGCAAGGTTCCCCGCCCAGGGCAGGGGGTTGGAACCAGATGATCTTGAAGGTCTCTTCCAATCAAACCACTCTGTGATTCTAGGAATTTCTCCTGTTGATTCAGGGAATAAAGCACCGAGGCAGAGATGGGGGATAGGAATTAAACCTGTTGTTTCTTTGCTCCTCCTCACTTTTTCCCCCTGAGCAGCAGGAAGCAGAAGAGCCCTGAGCTTTTTGCTTCCAGAGGGAGAGAAGGAGCAGATTTTGGAGGACCCTACGTGAGATGGATTTGCTACACATCCCACTGCCGTGTTACTGTGAGTCACCCTGGGAATTCCCTGCCCTGCACAGAACAGGTTCAGTCAGAACAGTTCTGAAGGAAACCTGCAGGATGGAAAACACTGACTATCCATACATGCCATGAGCTTTTGTGCTGGATTCCCCACCAGCTTTGCCACAAGTACATGTTGGACATGTGGCTTCATCCCCAGCAGCCTCGTTGCTCAGGAGAAAAGCTGATCTCCATAAAAGCCTTGGCTGCTGAGCTCCCAAAGGCCACTTGTTCACCCCTGTGTTTCTCAGGAACTGAGCACTGCGTGTGGCCCTTGGCTGTTCAGTGGCATGAAAATCCAGTTTCTGTTGCTCTCCCTTGCCTTTGCTGCTGTGGGTTCTAAGGGAACAAGGAAAAAGTGAAACTCGCGTGGCCTCTGACATCCTCTACGTCAGAAATAAAGCCCCGGGAGGTTAAATCTGATGATTTGCCTGGCCATCCCCTCTGGAGACATGGGAAGATTAGAGGAGCTTGATCTATAGTGTGGCTGGGCAGCTGTGATGGGTGCTTTGTTACAGTCCAGAGCAATCAAGCTAACACAAACCAGAGCCTTCCCTGTAGCTTTGTGGAACCCTTTAAAAAGTGATGGATGTTCTGCAGCAGGAGAGGAAGGGGAATCAGTAGGTTAGGTCAAACTGCAGAACACGATAACCAGGGCAATTAATACCACTTAATGGGAAACTGCAAGCTCCTGGCTCCTCAGATATTACAGAGTTTATAATCCAGGCCAGATTGCCTTTGAAGTATGGCTCTCATCAAGGGAGGCTGGAGAGCCTCGCTGCAATAAAACCATTCCATGGAGATGATACTTGTCGCTGTCTGCCATGTCTTAAGTAGTTTTTGGCTACTGGCTTTGGCCCTCTTTGTCTCAGCACTGTAGGAGCTGTGCAGCTTTGGGGGAGGGAATGGGATCCCTTTCTTTGGAGAGCTGGGAGCTGAACTCGGGTGGCAATGGGGCCTTTTCCCCATCAGTTGCAGTTTATGCAAATTCCCTGGATCAGCTGCAGAGCTGTAACTGGGCACGAAGTGGTTTTGTGTTTGTTGCTGGTGATGGTGCCAGAGAGCCTGCAGCCTGAATTCCCATCTCAGAGTGGATTTGCAGGACCCGTGTTCTGAGAAAGCCTCTCTTTTGTGTGCTGGCCAGCACAGAGCTCTGAGATGGATGTTGGGAGGGACAAAGCTGTGACAGCACTGACCAGGGCACGTTTTCCTCCCATCCTTTCCTCTCCTTCCTCTCCTCGGTCAATTTTCCTCTCCTTATTTCCAGCACCTTGGATTTTTCAATCCCTTAATTAACCCGAGACCTTCCATTTTCCAGGTACCTGCTGGTAGCTCAGGCAGCTGCTTTGCTGTCTTCTTGCCTAAAGCCACAGAGGGAGGAACCAAATCCCTGCAGGAGGAGGGAAGAATCAAACCACAGCAGGAGAAACCAAAGAGAAAGAGGTGATTCCTGCTGAACAAGTGTCACCAGGATATAAAGCCCAGCCTCCTCCTGTCTTTGCCCTCTTGATCTGTGCAGGGCCGTGGGTGTAAGTCTGCACTTCCTCTTCTTATAGCTCTGTGCTGTTATGGTTTCCTCTGACAGAATGCAGCCACATCATTCCAGGGTTTCCTGTGTTCTGAAATTGGCACAGAAGAGGAGGAACTGAGGCCCTCGTGCCCGTGATATTTTTTATGCAACTGCATAAAATTCATTACTGTGTTGGTTTTTGTTTCTTTTATCAGAGGTGTCAAGCAGAATCACTTTGCTCATTAAAACTAACTTTATTTTTAAATTCCTGAAGGGAGACAAGAGGGAATGAAGAAGTGGAGTTTTAGTTTTCTGAAAGTGTCTTGGAAAGGAAATTACTGGATTATTGTAATTATCCCCAAAGCAAAAATATAAAACCTGCAAAATTGGAAACTAATTTTCACTGCAACTTTTTAATTTAGAAAGTGACTTTCATTCAGAGTCGGTTCATTCTGAAAAGATGGCAGTGGTAGTTTTGTATAAAATATCTCTATGATTTTGAAACAGCCTCCAGAAAATGTCTCCTTTTTATTTTTTAACACAATATACCTTGCTCTGAAAGGTTTTCTTCTTGATTGGAAGACACGGTAATTTCAGATCCTTAAAATCTCTCACAAAGAGGACTCTGGCTTGGCCTTTGGGCAGGCTCAGGAAGGCAACACTTCCCTACTATCATTCAAGTCGTTTTTGGTAGTTTGGCTTTGGGACAGAGGTGCTTTTGTCACTGTTTTGAGGACTGAAAACAAACCCTTAATTACCCTTGAGAAAACCAAAAGGACTGTACTGAGAGTCACCAAAAGGTGCGTGGAAAAGGCAGGTATTGGCAGCCCTCTTTCAGCTCAGCCATGTGTAGTTCCCAGCAATAACCATGGAGCAAAATGCCTATTTATAGCAAACAAATATAATAGCATTAGAGCAGGAGAGAGGCTGGACTCAGAAAATTGCATTAGCATATTGGCAGAGTGTGAGTTCCTGGCCTGGAAGAGTGTCCATAACACAACAGTCTGCTTAATTACCCCAAGCTCCAGCAGCCCTGAGTGACAAAAAGCAGATTTTGCAAAGTAAAGCCAGCCCTGCTCTTACCTCTCCAGCCCCCTGTGCTCAAACAAAGCAGTTCCATCTCTGCATAACCTTGTGGTGAATGAACGTCAAGTCTCCAAAGCCAAGTCTGAATTTAGCTTGTGGGTTTTTATCTCCAGAGGTGTTTCATTAGCTCAATTACAAGTGACATGTTCCACTATGTGCTGCTGACTGAAAAAACTCAGCCAACCTAAATCCCTCTCCAAATAGAATCCAATTAACCTCTTACTCCCCCTTCCTTTAATCCCCTGTGCCCCATGACTCATTCACAGCCACACATTTTAAAGAAGTCCAAAGTGAGATAACTATGGGCTGAAGAGCTGAGGTGTTTGTCTTGGGTTTGCTGGGCTGGAGTGTGCAGTGACTGTCCCAAAGTCAGAGCCTGTGTGTTTTGTGATGGTGTCCAGTGGCAATTCCTCCTGCACAAACCACCACGGGCAGGTGACCCTGTGTGACACGGAGAGAATCCCAGAATGGCTTGGGTGAAAGGGACCTTAAAACTCACCCTGTTCCACTCCCTGCATGGGCAGGGACACCTTCCACTATCCAAGGTTGCTTCAAGCCCCATCCAACCTGGCCTTGGACACTTCCAGGGATCCAGGGGCAGCCACAGCTTCTCCGGGAAATCCATTCCCTCACAGAGAAGAATTTCTTCCATATATCTAACCTAAATCTACTCTCTATCAGTTTGAAGACATTCTCCTTTGTCCTGTCACCCCAGGCACCTGTGAAAAGTCTCTCCCCATCTTTCTTGCAGACTTAGGTACTGAAAGGCCACAGTTGGGTCAAGCTCCCCAGTTTTCTCAGCCATTCCTCCCAGGGGAGCTGCTCTATCCCTCTGATCAATTTGCTGCCTCCTCTGGACTGGCCTCAGCAGCTCCAGCTCCTTCCTGTGCTGTGACCCCCAAGCTGGAGGCAGCTCTGCAGGTGGGGTCTCACCTGAGTGGGGCAGAGGGGCACAATCCCCCCCTCAGTTGGGTGCTGACCTTTGTGTACCTGCAGAGCCCACACTGGGCTGTGCTGGGCTGTGCCCACGGGCACCGCAGCTCCTGTCTGAGTATTGCTGTGAGCACATCAGGGTGCTGGGTGTTGTTGTGAGCACATCAGGGTGCTGGGTGTTGTTGTGAGCACATCAGGGTGCTGGGTGTTGTGAGCACATCAGGGTGCTGGGTGTTGTTGTGAGCACATCAAGGTGCTGGGTGTTGTTGAGAGCACACCAAGGTGCTGGGTGTTGTTGAGAGCACACCAAGGTGCTAGGTGTTGCTGTGAGCACACCAAGGTGCTGGGTGTTGTTGAGAGCACACCAAGGTGCTGGGTGTTGTGAGCACATCAGGGTGCTGGGTGTTGTTGAGAGCACACCAAGGTGCTGGGTGTTGTTGAGAGCACACCAAGGTGCTGGGTGTTGCTGTGAGCACACCAAGGTGCTGGGTGTTGCTGTGAGCACACCAAGGTGCTGGGTGTTGTTGAGAGCACACCAAGGTGCTGGGTGTTGCTGTGAGCACACCAAGGTGCTGGGTGTTGTTGAGAGCACACCAAGGTGCTGGGTGTTGTTGAGAGCACATCAGGGTGCTGGGTGTTGTGAGCACATCAAGGTTCTGGGTGTTGTTGAGAACACACCAAGGTGCTGGGTGTTGTTGAGAACACACCAAGGTTCTGGGTGCTGTTGAGAGCACACCAAGGTGCTGGGTGTTGTTGAGAACACACCAAGGTGCTGGGTGTTGTTGAGAGCACACCAAGGTGCTGGGTGTTGTTGAGAGCACACCAAGGTGCTGGGTGTTGCTCCAGGTCCCAGCTCAGGGCTGGGCGCTGCCCCAGATCCGTTCGTGTCCTGGCAGTGGAACTTCCCCACCACTGCTGTCAGGACAGTCGGATGCTGAAGGCATCTGTGAGGTTCCTAACCTGGAATGAAGGGCTGGGATCAGTGCCCTGCTTCACCTCACGAGCCTTGCCCAAGCCTGACCTTCTCCCCAGGGCCCACCCTGAGCCCTCAGCAGCACAGGCAGTGGCACAGCATCCCGTGCTCTGGATCTGTGCTGAGGGCCTGAGGCAGTAAGCCTGTCAGCTGGGGCCAGGAGCTGGGATTTGGAAACCCTGAGTGCTCCATTTGGCCACAGCCTCGCTTTGCAAATACACAAACATCTCATTTTCTCCATTTTTTTGCCATCATATGCATGGTCTGTGTCCTGATGAACTTGTATTCCCTGTGAATTAGTGGTAGGATTATTACTGGAATTTTGTCTGCTTGCAGGCTCAAAGAAGCTCTGGATTTGAGATTTAGGCTCTTGCAGTTGTTGTGTTTGGTTTTGAGAGCAGAAAGTTATTTTTTAAAATAGTTTTTCTCTTACAAACATTTTCCTCCAAATATAACTACAACAAATAAGCAGTAAAACTCAGAGTGGCAAAAATGTGCTGCTGAGGAGGAACCAACCCTTGGGACTGCTCAGAACACATTACAGCAGAACTGTGGGTTACAAACAGAGGAATACGGTAGAAGACACAGAAAAACTCCATCTTTTCAAAAACCAATGTTTTGTGTGTCTTGTGGGTCCTGGATGAGCACAACCCAGCTCTCTGTGCTCCAGCCAAAGCTAGTTTTGGAAGTGTTGCTACAAACGGCACCATAAAATTTCATATCCGTGTTGGGTTTCACTTTTAATTCTTACAGGTTTGAATGTCCTGACAAGGATGTTTCAAATAAAAAATAATAATAAAAAAATCTGGTGCGTGAACCGAGCCCAGGAATGCTGCAGTGCTATCCAAAATGAGTCAGTGTGTTCTGGGGGGTAGCAGAGCCTGTCTGGGGAAGGCTGATGGGATCGGGATGGGTTGGGATGGGTTGGGATGGGTGTTTGGTGGGCACAGTGTCCCACTGACGTGTGCAGGGTCCTGCTGCAGCCCCCGGGACAGGGACAGGGCGGGGGCAGCTTCCGTGGGGCTGTCCTGAGCTGCAGAGCCAACACAGAGAGAACCAGTCTGGTCAGGTTTGCCTCAGACAATTATCTATTTATTCTCTTCGGATGACATCCCTCTAAATCCTTTGCTGGATTTTCTGCTTTTAATTCTCCTTTCCTCCCCGAAGCAGAACATCCATCCTTCCTGTCTTCTGCTGGCTGCAGCCCATCCTTGCCAGCGCTCCCAGCGGCTCAGACAAAGCTCCTGTCTCCTGTCACCAGCACAAACTCCAGCCTCCTCCTCCTCCTCCTCCTCCTCCTCCTCCTGCCCTGGCCCCGGGCAGCTCAGGACTCTCAGCTGCCAGCGGATTTCAGGCAATTTCTGTGCTCTGAGCCCAGCGAACCCGTCTGGGTTTGCCACAGCGACAGGCCCGCTCCCAAGGCTGATCTCAGCCTGCCCAGAGGTGCTTTCCCCATTTCCCCAGCCAGGCTGGGATGTTCACAGGTGTCACATCCCCAGGAGCTCTGGGCTGGCTGAAATCCACCCAGCATTGCTGTGGCTTTGGCCTCTTTCTTCTTCTTCTGCTCTCTGTTCTTGGAGACGTTTTGTTTGTGCCCTTCCCCTTAAGGGGTCAAGTGCTTCCACGGGGAGGTTAGCCTGTAGTTTTCCATGGATCCAGACTGCTCCATGCATGAGTGGATTTGTTCTGTGATAATACAGCTGAGCAGGCAAAACCACAAGTAAATCAGCCTGGGGTTTTTTCCCATTTTTAATAACAGTTTACTATTCTGTAAGTGCATGTAAAGCACATGCCCTGTTCTCCCAGCCAAGGAGCTTGACAGCTTGTCAGCAAGAACTACCATAGGTCTAGAGTGACTGATTTATACAAGTAAAAGCACACGTGCCAAGACCTGGCAACAGCCTCCTCCTTTTTTTTTTTATTGCAATGACTTGGCAACCCTCTGTCTTCTCCTTCATCCAAACTTTTGCCTTTTATAGTCTTTGAATAACACCTTTTTTTTTAAATATGTGTAGCAGCTTCCCTCCCTTCTCTTTCAGCCATTTGCTCTCCTTATCTGAATTGGCCGTGGGACAGGAGATCTTGGCTCCACAACAAGCAGTTCCTGGCTGAGTACGCACAATCACAAACCAGATTGCACATGGACCTGTGTTTTTGTGCACCGGGATGGGCGTGTCAGGGATTTGTTACCCTTTTTCACCTGTGTTCTGACACCTCCAGGATGATGTGTTGTACCTGTTTGTGCTAAAACTCACCTCCCTTCATAGAAAGGTGCACGTACCTGGTGCAATCAAGTGTTTATTGGCATTATTCTCATGCCTTCAGTGTGGAACGGTGCAACACTCATTTGAGGAATCACACAAATTCCTTTGTGTCCATGCCGGAATTCTTGCATGGAATTCACACATATATATAAGCCACCTTGTGCAATCAAATGGCCTCTGACAGAGACCCAGACTGGATTATGCCAGGGTTTCTGCCTTTGCTGTCTCTCCCCAGCCTGTGCTCAGGTGCAGGCTCACACACAGCTGTGCAGCCACGCGCTTTCTCAGACACCAGCATTCTCAGGCACAGACAGTCTCTCACACATAAGCTTATAGATTTATGATTTGTTGTGAGAGTGGAAAACAGCTGCTGCGGGCTAATCAAATACAGCAGAAGATTTAATGCAAAATATTGAAAAACACTGTCTGGTAGGAGGGTGAAACTCTGAAAAACATGCTGGTCTCATGGCGCTGCGCCAGTGCAAGAAGATTTGCACCTGGCCATGATAAACGTCAGCAGTGAGGCTGGAGGAGGCTGCCTCACCCTCCCAGGCTGCCAGACACACAGGCTAAAAGTCATGTTGGGTTTGGCCCTGGGGAGAAGCTCCATCAGTCTGGGGCTGTGATTTTCCAGGGGCGTGCAAGCAGAGCTGCTCAGCGTGGAGCAGGAGGAAGGAAGAGCAGTCCAAGCCTTGCAGGTCGCTGGCAGAGCAGGCTGCAGCTCTTCCTTCTGCCCAGCCCTGTGGACACATGGAAAGCCTGTTTCTTCAGGGCTGTCAGTTCAGCACCTCTCACCAGTTCTGCTAAGGCTGCAAAGGCTTGGAAATATTTAACTGCAAAGGAAGGAATTTCAGCTCAGGTTTCTGCTGACTGACGACACAGGCAATTTATGATGCCATAAGAACCTCGGGCTGGGATTATTTCTGTGTAACACCCAATGCTGCTGCTTGGCAGCTCAGTGACAGTGTTGGAAGGGACAAAACTAGATTAATACCTCGTGGAGTCCAACTATAAACTTTCATGGGTTTGGAGTTGGAGGGCTCAGCTCAGCTGAGCACAGACTAAAGCTGTGGCAGCTTGCAACATCCTCATCTCCCTTTCTGATGCTGTAGGTGGGACTTGTCAGCACAGCTCTTCCCTTTCTCACCTGGCAGGTATGATCTCACTCATCCAACTCCAAGAGTCAGACCATGAAAGGCTGGGCTGTGAAAATAGCACAAGATCTGTCTTCAAAGTGTCCTTCCCACAGAGCCTTGGCTTGGCAGCCTCAGACTGCCAGAACAAAGCCACCTGCTCCTGCTTCCCTGGGTGCTGAGCAGAGAAACAGGACACCTGATCCAGGAACTCCCAGACTGTGGCTGAAGGACAGGTGTATTCTGTTCCTGCCCATCCTTGGTCTGCTACAGAACACAAGAGGCTTCTGCTTCAGCAGTGGCTGCAAAAAGAGGTTGATCTTGTCAGCTGATGGTTGTAGGGTTGGGCCCTGTTATTTACCTGCAAAAGGTGTCAGATTTTCTGGCTGGAAACTCCCCAGGTGAGTTCTGCTGCACACCCTGCTGTGAGCTGGGGTAAGGCTTTCTGAGAAGAGCCGAGGGGCAGTTGGGCTCAGCTCCCTGTGTGCACAATCTTCACCCATGCCCTACCTCCAGTCATTCCTGGTCTTTCCTTCCCTCACGTGCCATGAGTGCCTCCCTGTCCGGCTGTGTGTTTTGGGACCATCAGGTGTTTGGACTGCTCAGCCTGTTCTCTGCACTGAGGCTGCACAGCGACAGCACAGGGCACCAGCAGCTCTGTGAGTCACAGCTCTGCCCTGCCAGGGAGCCCAGATTCCCCTTCTCCAGGGGCAGACAGCCCTGGGTGGCATCAAGCACGCTCTGAATTGCGCCATCCGGGGATATGAGAAGCATCTGTTCCTTGCAGATGTTCACTCATCTCATTGTTTGTGAGATTTCAGGACGGGAACCCTCCTCAGTTATGTGAGACACTCGCTGTTCTCAGATGTCTGGGAGAGTGTGTGGGGTGGGGGGAGAAACATCTTTGTGTGACGCCAGCAAGGAACACAGACAGAGGTTTCGTGCTCTGTGGAAAATACTTGAAAGGCCTTTGAGCTCTGGCTAATCTCCACTATTCGTGTGTTTTCGGCAGCAGGAGGAGGGAGGAAGGGTGCAGAGGCAGGAGAGCAGGGCTGAGAAGCAGAACTGGACATCATTCTCGTGCTCAGGAGAGCCTGGCAGAATCCATTGTGGCAAATGGAGCTGGAGGCAACAGAATCCAGGCTTAAGCTTGGCTCAGATCTTAGGCCCAGCAGAGCCTCCTTAGATCTACAGGAGCTTTGTCAGGAGCTGAACCCATTTCAGCCTCACTGAGCCAGACACAAGTGCAGCTGTTGAATTCGGCTGTGCCACAGGGCACAGGGGAGGTTGCCCATATTTGAGGCCTTTTTGCCCATGGGCATTTTATTTCTTTATTTCTTTATTTCTTTATTTCATTTCTTTATTTCTTTATTTCTTTGGATTTTCTACAGATTTATTTTCTTCTTTCACTGTAGATCAGCTTTTAGCCTGACACTGCAGGCTTTGACCCATTAGTGTAGGAAACCTGAGGCACGAAGCTGCACAACAGCACCTGCCAAGATGCCAGGGGTGTTTAGCAGAGCTGTGTTGCACCTGAATTCCAGGTTAAACCTGTGATCCCCTCCTCTCCCAGCTCACTGCGTTTTAGCCATTTGCAGAGTGCCTTTGGGTCTGAGTTTCTGTGCCCAGGCTGACAGGTGGGTTTGAGCTGCAGGGTCCCCACCTGGGTTCCATTGCTGGTGGAGACATTTCAAACCAGACAGGATTTGAGGAACAGAGGTAGTGTGACTCTCAATTTTTCTGTATGGGTTCAACCAGGTACAGACTAAAGCAAGGCCAGAGTAGAAATCTGACACTGATTAAAGCAGTGCCAGAAAGAACTGTCCCTTCAGTGTATCCCTCCCACTTCTCACGGAAGGAAAACTCCATGCAGCCCCCAAACTTTCCTAGTCAACACTTGTTCCCTTTCCTCTGCACCAGCAGAAAAGCTTTGTTAAAAAGAATCATTTTCAGGATTTTGAATGTTTTGTTCCTGCCAGTGAGTCAATGGTTTTTCCAGTCCCTCCCCCACAATAAGTGAGTGCAGGCTGAGTGTGGTCCAGAGGAAAATGTGAGTTACACGTGTCCTGGCCACATGCAGCTCCGGTACCAATGATAACCAGATGGTGGCTTTCAGATCCCAGCTCTCCAGCAAGGAGAAGGGTTAGCAGGAATCAGTGCAGAGTGAATACACAGCCCAGCCCTGCCTGTGCCCAGCAAACACCTTCCCTCAGGCAGGGCAGGGCTGTAGGACCCCGGTTTGTGGCTCAGCATCGCCTGAGCTGAGGAGGACTGGGCTGGAGTACAGGAACCCCAAACTCATCACTGAGCCCAAACTCCCATTGCCTCTCTCCAGCACTTTGCTGCACTGCTCATCCCCACTCCTCTTCATCAGAGCACATTTTCTGTTCTGGAAGAGGAAATTAGAGGGGCTGGACAATGGCAGAGACAGGCCTTGGGATGATTTCAAGGTTTGGGGGCAAACCAAACTCAATTGGTGCCTTATCAGTTTGGCATCTTACTCATTCAGGATGCAAATAGTGCCAACCATCTGTGGCTGGGACAGCCCATCAATTGCTTGGCAGATTTGAGGAGGGTCACAGAAGCAACTCTGCCCAAAAGCAGGGCAGGGGCCACAGAGTGCAGCAGGCCCCTGGTGCATGTCAGAGCCCTTTGCCCTTCCATGGTGCTGCTTGCACACACACACACAAAAAAAAAGTCTGCAGAGCTCTGAGCTCTCCCAAAGTTATCACCATCATCATCATCATCATCATTTTGTGCAGAGTGATAGGAAAGCCAAAGCCCAGGTATCCAGAAGATGATATTCCTGCAACAACCTAAATACTTGGGAAGACTGGGACATGGAAGAAGGCCCTCTCAATCTGAGCTTGGTGTCTTAGTTTCCCTTTCTCTGCTTGCCCCAGTCTTTGCTCCCACAGGGGTGAGATTTCCCCTTCCTCTGTGGAAACAGCGAGTTCCTGCAAGCACCCACACCTCACTTCCCTCTGTTTCTACTTCCTTATTTAGAGCCACTAAGGGAGTGAACAGGAAGAGATCCATTGATGATTTTTAGGGTAAAACCTCAGGTAGGTCACCTTTATTAAAGATAAGCTAAGTACACAGAAAACATAAGCTTTACTCAGGCAGCAGTTCACAGGAACTTGGCAGAGGCCTGCCTGCATTTCAGAATCCTTCTCCTTTTTTCTAGATGAAAGCCCTGCAGAAGGATTTGTTTTTCAGACAGAAGGCAAGCCAAGTTGGTGATTTCATCCTAAGGCAGGCTGTGTCAAGCTGGTCCTATTCAAACATGCAGGAAATCAACCCTGGAGCTGGTTCAGAAATGAGGATAGAGAGTGGGGGTAGAGAGAGGGGCCCTGAGGAGGACAAGAGCCTGGATTCTGAACCAAGCTCAGAGAAGGTACCTGCTGTCAGGAACCTGCCCCTCACCCTTGGAAGGATTCACTGGCACCGTTTCAAGGAACATTTCTTAATTTCCAGCTCTCCAAGCAGCTCTCCCATCTTTGTCCTCACAGATTGCTGCAAGGGACACGCAGGGCACTGCTCTGATAAGGGCTCAGGTGGCCACCACAGCCCAAGGAAGATTTTCCCAGAGTTCCCTCAGTCCGGTCTGCTTTTTTCTGTTCCAAACAATCATTGCTAATTAGAACAGCTGCTTTCTGAGTGAAAATAGGAGAGGAGAGGAGAGGAGAGGAGAGGAGAGGAGAGGAGAGGAGAGGAGAGGAGAGGAGAGGAGAGGAGAGGAGAGGAGAGGAGAGGAGAGGAGAGGAGAGGAGAGGAGAGGAGAGGAGAGGAGAGGAGAGGAGAGGAGAGGAGAGGAGAGGAGAGGGAGAGGAGAGGAGAGGAGAGGAGAGGAGAGGAGAGGAGAGGAGAGGAGAGGAGAGGAGAGGAGAGGAGAGGAGAGGAGAGGAGAGGAGAGGAGAGGAGAGGAGAGGAGAGGATGCTCTGAACATGGGAACAGGGAAAAGGGAGAGGGAAATGGAAGAGAGACTCTGTGAAGACATTCTTTACAAACTGTCACACTGCTCTCCACTTAAACATTTGTAGAGCAGCTATGGAACACCAGTGATAGAGGGGAGGCAACAGATGGCAGAATTCAGAACATTTGTTCTTGGGTCTGCTTCAAAATCTCTGTGCTCTTTGGACTGTCCATTCCCAAGCAGCAAGGGAAGGACTGTGGAGAAAAAAAACTGGCATAATTTTATCTTCTGCATTTTTGCAGCTGCCAGCTTGCCTGTTGTTTAGTGAAGACATCACTCCAAGAGCCTCCATCGCTCTGCAGCAGGCTGAGACCAGCACATCACGAGGGACACCCATGAGAAAAACCTGCTTGGGATCTGTGTGTGAGTGTGTATAATCCTTCATCCCTAAATAACATCTGCAGGGCCTTCTGAGCAAGGCAGGCAGCGTTTGCTGTCAGTGCTGGAAAAAACTCAGATCTGCCCCTTTGCACTCACTCTGTCTACAAAAAACTTCAAGGGCTCCAGTCCTTCCTTTCTAGCAACTGTTTTCATGAATCCAGATTTTAGTGGTTTGGGTTTTATTTAAATCAAGCACTTTCTGATGTGAATAATACCAGCAAAACTTTTGTAACTTGGCCTGGAAGATGGGAAAAATGCAGACAGCAAAAGCCAAGGCAGGCTCTTAAATGTCGATGCTCATTAGGCACTTTGTAACATCAGTGCCTGGTGCTGGAATCTGCCCATGCAGGCTGGAGGATGAGGAAATATCATTTGAACACATCTGCTCCAAGACATACTGTCAGACTTGGGGAGCATCTTGTGGTAATTAGGGGAATTCATTTTATTATTTAGTCCAGCAGCGGGGTTTTTTCCTGATTTTTTTTCCCCTTCAGTTTTTTCTTCATTTGTTTGTTGTTTTGGTTTTCTTTTTTCCCTTTTTTTTTCTTTTTTTCTTCTTTCTTTTTTTTTCCTTTTTTTTTTTTTTGCTTTTTTTGGGGGGAAGAGGGGGGCAGTCCATTAAAAATTTGTTTTCTGCATTTTCTAACAGCTGAAAAGCTCCCTGGCAATATTAAGATCCTGTGTTCTCATAGCACCTCCCTCCCTTCTGCAGAGCACCTGGGTAAGAAGCATTTTGGAAGTCAAGGAGGAGAACCTTGCAACCAAGTATTGTCCTGTATTTTGAATTTTTGGCTCAAAATACAATACAGCTGTAGACCAAATTTGCCATTCCCCTTTCCTGTCTCTGCCATATCTTCTCCCTCTTCATTTCCCAAGCCACACATGAATCTCTCTCCAGAGGCCCCCACAAGACCCCTGTGCTGTGGTTAAAGCAAACCTTTGACCCTCCTGTCCAAAATGCTGCCCTGAGCCCTGCCCAGTCACTGTTTTTGAGTGTTCCATACTGAGTGTGAAAGGAAGGGGTTGAACTGGATCATCCAGATTATGTCCCAGACCAGAAGAATCTTTTTCTCTCTTTCTAGCTGCTCTTGCCAAAGGCAGGGTGGTACCTGTGTTCCCCGAATCACAACTCTTCCCTCAGAAACTTCCATCTCCTGAGAAGAACCACTTTACAAAGTCTATTAAAGAAAATAACAGCTTTAAGCCCTTCTCTTTTTTCCTTCTTCCTGGAAAAGGGGCCTCTAATATTGTTTCATTAAAAGCTCATTCTGCAAGGCTCACTTGATGTCAGCTTTGAAATTCTGTGCGTTTTGTTTCCATTCTTCTCCCTTTGTGTGTTTAATTCAGTACATTTTCAAACAAGGTCTCTGTGTGCTCGCTCCTTGAACCTCAATGCTTTGTGTGGCACCGAGCAGTGACAGAGTTATGTCAACCTCTCTGCTTCACTGGGCACATTGGTTCTCTCAAAATCAACACAGCAGCTGGAGACGCTGACATCTGAAACACTCCTGGCTCCCTTTGCAGCACAGAGCTCCTCGTTGGGCTGGGTGGAGTGCTCAGAGTGCCTTGCACTAAACTCAAGCCAGAAAAGCAGGTGCTCAAGGATAATGAAGCCTTAGCCAAAAAAAAAAAAAAATCTTTAGCTAGGAAAACACAGGTTCATGGGCTGGTTTTGTGACTCCCAGTTTGGCTGCCTAATTGGGAGCAGCTCCATGGGGTGGTTTTATTGGCATGGAGCAGCTCTGTTGGGTGGATGTTGATTGGGGTGGGTTTGCTTAAGGTCAGGTTGGGTTAGGGCCAGCTCGACCCAAATCTTCCAGTTAAGCTGAACACAAGAACGTGGCTGGGCTTTAATCCTGCTCCTGGGGGAGGAGAGCTGGCTAACCCTGCCTGCTGCCCCAGCAGCTTCTCCTGCCCTTCCTGGGAAGGCAAAAGGTTGAGGGAAAAGGCAAGGATCTTATACTGGGGAATGTGATGGAAAAGGCAAGGATCTGACACTGGGGAATGTGATGGAAAAGGCAAGGATCTTATACTGGGGAATGTGGTTTTGCAAGAGATGCATGTTGGAGAGCCTGACCAAAAATCCTTCTCAGATTCAGGAGGCTAAGCTGGGCAGCTGTGAGGATCCAGCATGCTGGAAAAGCAAGGTGGGATGTTAGAGGTACAACATAATGACTGAGCACAAATGCTGTGAGAATTGAGGTGGGGGATAAGCTGTGCAGTGCTTGTATTTCTGTCTGATCACTCTCTGGGGAGTGGAGAGATTTGGAATGCTGCTGGGAAAGCAGGCAAGGTGTTTTAGCTTTTTTAAAAAAACCTCACTGAGACAGCAAAGGTCATCCAGAAAAAAAAAACAAACAGAAAACTCAAAACGTTGATACCAAGCTCTAGGAAACTTGTAAAAGTAATGCAGGGTCTCACCCTACTCCTCGGTTCCCATTTTCAGCACACCTGGCTGCTAGATCCCGTCCTTGGGTGGTCAGGGACATAAAAACCTTTTTCTCACCTATAGCAGGGGCAGAAAACAACCCCAAATGTCTGTCTTGAAGAACTGAAGCTTTTATGGGACCAGCTCAGTTTTGTGTCTGGCTGAGCACTTTGGGAGGACAACATGACCAGAAGATTCTCCGAGTGCTGGGAAGATGCAGCAGCATGAAAGGTGGGAGTGAGAACTCGTGTGTGGGTCCCTTCCAACCCAGAATATTCTGTGATTCTGTTTCAGATGCTGGGAGGGTGAGGGGGCTGCTCAGTTCAGTGCCTTTTGCCTGCAGCATTAACGTGTTAATGCTGAGGTCTGAACCATTTAAATTTTATTCCTACCTTTATGTGTATGCACAGCTCATAAAATCCGTGATGTGGGTGCCCAGTGGAGATGAAAGCTTCCCACCTGATGTGTATGGTGAATAACAATGATAGTTCAGTTGCACATTTCAGAGTTGCTCCTGCTATTCCAGAAGCTCTGCCATGAAATGGTGGATTTCCTCAAGCTTTGGCTGTTTCTTAGCACCCGTGTTAATTTTCATACGGCTTTTCCATTTGTTTTTCTCGGGGTTTTGGAAACAAAGTGTTTGGAGGTGCCTGCCTGGCCTCTGTGTCAGTGGTGAAACAGGGAAGGTTGGGATCTAGGAGTATGGGATTGGGCAGGTTTCCCCTGTCTGTGCTGAGCAGAGAAGTGATGTTGGGGGTCTCTGAATTAGGGGGAGCCTGTGGGACATTCCCACTGTCGTTCTGTCCTCCCCAGCAAGGTGGGAACAGAGGTGGTGGTCAAGGGGCCTGTGGCTTCAGGAGTCATTTCTATTGTCAGACACTAAGAAATGAGTGGTTGTCATGGTTACCTGCCTCCCTTTCCTGATCTTGCCAGATGTCTTCTCTGGAGCCTTGGGCTTGGAGCAGGATTCAGCATTTCCCTCCTGTTGAGATCACACTCTGAGCCAAGCACCTTGAATTTCAAATGTGCTGCTCTGCCACGCTGGGGTGACATTTGTGTACTGGGGTATCTTGGGAGCCTTTGGGGCTCCTGTCTCCTTATTGATCCTTCAGAACAGGAAAGAAATGATTGAAATGAAGGCATCTCTGGGCTGATTTAGGGGTGCAGCCCTGAGTTTGCTGTGCTGCGTGTGTCTGGGTGGGTTCTCTCTTCACCAGGCCATCCACAGGCTCAGTACAGACAGTGCCTGCCACAGAAAATCTCCCAGGGGTCAGCCCAGCTCTATCTTTTCTCTCAGTCTTGTTTTTTAACATCAAACTAATGTGACAAGTTCTGAAGTGACCCGAACCACAGAGATCAGCCTCCACAAACCTTTTGGATTGAATCTTTTTCCCACCTTTTAGTGCCTTTTCTCCTTCTTTGCCAGAAGAGGAAGCTTGAGTGAGAGGGGAGCAGGTTAACAAAGAATCTCTTTAAGGGGTTTTTGTGCTGCCTTTGGTTGGCATTGCTTTGGAGAGGAAACTGAGCTCTGAGAAAGGGCTCATGCAAGCCATGCAAGAGTCCCATGCAGCAGGGAATGCAGCAAGTCATGCTGTAGGAATTCTTGGAGAAGGAAGGTGACGAGTCCCAAAGGAAACATAAGGTCATTTCCCTTTTAACAGAGTACGTTTCAGAGATGCTTTAACAATTGATCAATATGTAAATGTGCAGTCTGTTGTGGGGCTTGGTGGTGGGTTATTTTATAGGGAGCCACGTTAACAGGCTGAAACCCTGAGCTGCAGAGAAGGTGACTGTCCCATGGGGAAGGATAACTTGCTCCTCCAGGCCTCTCGTGAAATGAGGCCAATTATATTCACCATTTAAGAAAGAGAAATCCAATTAAAATTATGAGGGTGCAAGGAATCCACTGTTGCTTTCTCTCTGTTCAACTTTGATAGTAATAATCATTTCCAAAACCCCAGGAATGAGGGGCAGGGGAATCTCTGTGCACAGACAGCCAAGTGTTACAACAGAGCTCTGGCTCAGGCTGCTGAGCCCCCTTGGAGCCTGGGCTGGAACATCTGGTCCATCTCCTGCTGGAAGGTCAGCCTGAACAGCCAGGCACAGGAATCTGGTCCTGACTGCTGCACGAGGGCCTGGGCTCTCGGGGCTGGCCAGCTGTGTCTGGAGCTGGGAGTCTGCGTGCTTGAGGTGCTCCTGGGGAAGCAGATCAGCTTGTGAGGTTGTGTAGGCAGTGATCCAGGCTCCTCCATTCCCTCCTGGCTCCTGGATGGCTGGAATGCCTCCCAGCAGAGTACTGGGCTTCCCCAGCCCTCCCAGCAGGGTCCTGGTGAGGTGTTCTTGGCATGACGTGTGAGTGGAAGGAGGTGTTGTGGTTAGGGCAGCAATCCCTCCCTACTTTGTTGGCTCTGTAGCTGGGAAGCGGCCAGGACTTGCTGCTCTGCCCTGCTTACCTGGGAAAACCTTTGGATTCACTAACCTGCCCAGCATTCTCCAGGAACACATCACGGTTTTTGTACTCCCCACCTTCAATCTCCTGAAATCCACATCACACCTCTCTAACAGCTGCCTGGGAGCTCATCTGGGGCTACAGTGGACAGTGAGCAGCTCTGGCTGTCCTGTGGACTGACCTGGAGATGGGCAGGGAATTGGTGCTCTGTGCCTTAGGGTGACCAGTGTCACAGGAGTGGGAAGGCATTAGTCTTTTAATTAGCATTAACAGGGCAACTATTATCTTAATTAAAAGACTGATAGTGCCACTGAAGTTGTATTTGAGGTTTAACTGCTGCAGGACCCTGACTGAACTGTATGTTTGTTAATCCTCAGTGAGGGAGTTCTATTTCACCCAGTAATGTTTGTTTAACATACAATAAAGTGTCCTAATGAATCTCTATTAAAGGCATATGTGGAAACCTTCATTTGAAGCATTACAGAAGAGAGTGAGATCTTCAATTCATAAAATCCTTTTTAAACACTGTGAGCTCCAAAATCTGGCCAGTGCCAAAGCAAACTGTATCCTGTAAACTCTGTGCCAGATGTCTCATGTGGGGTATGCTTAAGGTCCAAGGAAAATAAGGTCTGAAGGGAGCAGTTTGGCCACTGACTCCCTAATCCAGCCTATAGAAAGGAGTTTGGTTTCCATTCAGGAAATAACCTCTCCTGGATGGATCCTGTTCAAACCGTGTCTGCTGAACAATCCTTCTCAGCAACACCTACGCCTGTGAGCAGAAAGAGGATCTCGTGGGAAGATTTGGGAAGAATCTTCAGCCTCTTGAAGTCTGAGAAAGAAGAGATAGTAAACAGGTTAGAGGCGTTTCTGGGTATTTGGTGTTGTACTGACCACTACCTGGCCTCGTGCTGAATACAGAGAATATTCTGATGTTATGGGTGTGATGTGAGATGAAATTTCAGCCAACCTGAGTCTCTTGTGTGAAACTTGCTACTGTGCCTTGTTCTGCTCTGGGCAGGGCACTCCAGGATATTTGGGTTAAAACAAAATCCAAACTTAATGTTTAATCCTAAACGTAACCATAACCCTATCCCTAAAACTAACCCTAAACATTAGGTTAACCCTAGCATGAGCACTAACCCTAACTATAACCAACCTCTAACCCTGAATGTAACCTAACCATAAACACTAAGCTTAACCAAAAAACCAAAATGCTACCACTAACACTAGGAAGCCCAAACGGCCACAAAACCTGGCCCTAAAACTACCAAAAACTCCAAGCATAAACTTTACCCTAAGGAGCACTATCAACCACCAGCCCTGACCCTACCATTATCCCTACAGCCAGAATCAAAATCTAAACATTAATCCAAACCATAAAAAATCAACCCAAACCTTAACCTAACACTTACATAACCCTACCTCAAACCCTAACCCTAACTCCTAGTCCTAAATTGAACCTTAACCCCAACACCCTAACCATAACTCTAAATATAACCCTTACCATAACCTCCTAATCCCAAACCTTAACCCTTGCCTTGCCTTGGCTGTTCCTGCTTTGACCTGCCCTGCCTTGCCAGCCCTGACCTTGCGGTGCCTTACAGACACCTCTGTGTCCCTCCCTTGCCCTTCCTACCATGCCATTGCCTGGCTTTGCCATGCCCACTCATCCTCCACCTTGACTTTCCTACTTTTTTCCCTGGCCTTGCTTTGCCTTGCAGGCCTCTCATTTGACTTGTTTTTCCTTGCCTCCCTTAACCTTGTCTTGCCTTGAAAACACACCCCAGTCCTTCCCTTCCCTTCCCTTCCCTTCCCTTCCCTTCCCTTCCCTTCCCTTCCCTTCCCTTCCCTTCCCTTCCCTTCCCTTCCCTTCCCTTCCCTTCCCTTCCCTTCCCTTCCCTTCCCTTCCCTTCCCTTCCCTTCCCTTCCCTTCCCTTCCCTTCCCTTCCCTTCCCTTCCCTTCCCTTCCCTTCCCTTCCCACCCCCTCCTTGACTTGCCTGCCCCTTTTCTCCTTTCCCTTGCCTTTACTGCCCTGCCACTGTTCTGCCTTGGCCCATCCCTGAGCTTGCCTTCCCCTGCCCTGCCTTGCCTACAGCCTCTGGGCCTGCTCTTGCCCACCACTCGGTTGCCTTGCCTTGCCATCACTACCAAACCTTGCTCTTCCTTCCCATCCCTGTTTATTCCTTGCCTTGTCTTACTTTGCCTGCCTGTGTCTTTCTTTTCATTGCCTTTCACACCCATTCCCCTTCATACCCATTCCCCACATTTAGCTGCCCAGCCCTCTGTTCCCCAGCATTGCCTTGCCTTCCTCTCCTTTGACATGCCCTGCCTTTCCTAGCCTGTCTTTTGCCTTGCCTTACCCCTCCCATTGTGGCCTTTCCTTCCAAACATTTCCTTCCCTTGCCTTCCCTACCCTGACTTTGCTTTGCACATCGAACCCCCACCTGGGCTTTACAATGCTTTTCTTGCCTGCCTTTGCCTTGCTTTGCCTGCCCCATCTTTGACTTGCCTTGCCAGCCTGTCCCCTGCCTTGCCTTTCCCTTCCTACTCCTCCCTTGCCCAGAACAGTATTTCATACCAATGCCTTACCTTGACTTCCCTTCCCCTTTCTTTTCCGGCCTTGCCTTGCCTGTCCTTCCTTTGACCTGCCTTCCTTGCATTCCCCTCCCTTGCCTTGCCTGCCCTTTCTGTGCCTTGCTTTGAATTGGCTAAAACTCCTTTACCTGGCTTTGCCTTTCATTGTCTACCACTCCATTACTTTGCCTCACCTACCCTGTCTTGATTTTTATTGTCTTGAATACCCATCCTGTCCTTTGCCTTGCCTTGCACCTCCAACCCCTGTGGCCTTGATATCTCTGAGCCTAAGAGAATTTCAGCTTGCTAACTATTGCTAGCTCGTTCCTAAGTGAAACTTTTCAACGGTTTTCCTTTTCCCAAAACATCTTTCTGTAAATAACTGCCTTTTCTCATGACATTTAAGTAAATAATATTCCATTTTCCACAACAACCTCTCACCAGCTGTTGTTTGCTATTTCTGTAATTTAACCAATAGAATTTAAGAGGTGTCAACACTATGCACCAATAATGTGCCTTTTAGCACAGCATGTTATAAAAGAGCTTGATAATTGTAAATAAAGCCTTCTGATTCTCTTTATCCTTCGGAAGAAGTACTGGAATCAATCATGTTTATTTCGTGTCCTACAGTGACAACCCCCAACCTTGCATTGCCTTACTGACTCCTCTGTGTCTCCCCTTGCCCCTCCCACCACTCCTTTGCCTGGCATTGCCTTGTCCTCCTATGACTTTCATGCCTGTCTCTCACCTGCATTGCCTTGCAAATCCACCCCTCGCCTTGCCCTGCCTGCCCCTCCCTTTCCCTTGCATTGCCTTTCACACCCATCCCCTGCCTTCACCTGCCCATTCCCTCCTTCCCAAGCCTTGCCATGCTTCATGTTCCTCTCCTTTACTTGCCTTGCCTTTCCTACACCCCCTTGCCTTGCCTTGCCTTGCCTTGCCTTGCCCTTCCTACACCCCCTTGCCTTGCCTTGCCTTGCCTTGCCTTGCCTTGCCTACCCCTCCCTGTCTCTGCCTTGTCTCTGCATCCCTGGATTTACTCTCCCCTGCCCTGCCCTGTGTGCAGCTCCCTGCCCATGACTTGCCTGCCCCTCCTTGCCTTGAATTGCTTTTCATACCCATCCCCTTCCCTAACCTGCACACTCCTTTCTCCCCAGGCCCTGCCATGCTTTGCCTTCCTCTCCTTTGCCTTGCCTTGCCTTGCCTGCCCAACCCCTCTGTGTTCCTGCTTGGCCTTGCCTTGCACAACCATTCCCTCCCTCACATTGCTGCCCCTTTCCTGCCTGGAATTTCCTTGCCTGGCTCTCCCTGGCCTGGCCTACCCGTCACTGGACTGACCTTCCCTGGTTCAGTTTGGCTCCTGACTGTGAGGCAGAAGGATTATGATGGTGCCTAGAGCTGAGAGGGAAAGTGCAGATACCAGGGGGTGTGGTGCAGTTCAGGTTATAGCCAGCAACAGTTTCCCACCTGGCATTTTTGTGAGCTCTGCTTTTGCAGGATGTTTTTTACCTGAACTCTGTGACAGGGACAATAGTTATTAGCAGAAAGGATTTCGTGTTGCCCCTTGAGTGCGGTGCATGTAAGATTTTGTACTTGGAAGGGGAAGGTCCGTGAAATCCTTCTGTCCTGACAGAGTTTATCTGAGAGCAGGGACGTTTTCAACTCGGAAATGCCCTTCGGTGGTTTAGAGATGGGCAAAGGACCATTGGCTTCTTTTGCAAGTCCACAGCGCCATTGTGTGGTGGTTTTACGAGCGCTGACCTCTGCCAGGTGAAAGCCGAGAGCTTTTGTATCCTGGGAACAGTGAGTGTAATGCCGGGGTTCCCTTGTGGATCCTGGCTCTTCCAGACTGACAGAAAGTGATGCTGCATATTCCTGGGAAGGAGGATGAATCGTCTCATCATTGACTGTGCAGTTTATAGGCTACAAAATAAAAGTGAATTCCAGCACTGCCTCTTTCTTCCAGAACCTTCTGTGCTGAACATTTTCAGCTGCTGAATGTTCTTCATTTTGGAGCTGGACTCTGTGAGAGATAAAGTGTGTGAGGGTCCATTGAGCCAAGCACACAGAGCTGTGTGTGTTGTGCTTTAAAAGTTGCTAGGGGAAAGTGAAGGCCAGCATTTACTTTTTGTTCTAGGATCTCTGGTGTGAGAGCTGTTGCTGGACATATTAAGTTTTGAAGCTGGGCTCTGCGAGAGTGGAAGAATTTGATGGGACCTGCAGCTGAGCAGGAAAGTGCCAAACTCCAGCAGGTGTGTTGCTTTTCCCAGGATGAAAGGTAAATGTGGAGACAGCAACAGCTTGCTGAGCTGGAACCTTTTGTGACCAATATTTACATTTGATACAGTTAGTTTAGTTTCAGCAGCTCTGTAAGTTTGAAAGGATGTGATAGGACATTGAGTTGGAAAGAGAAGCTCATAGCCTTGATTTGCACAATGTTGTTGCTATCCTTCGAAGTCAATGTAAAACCCAGCAACTGTTTTCTCATCTTTTGTTTCCAGATTAAAATTATGGAGCTGGGTTCAGTGAGAGAGCACAAATGTAAAGGTGCACTCAGCACCTGGCCTAAGCACCACCATTTCAATGTTATCTGTCAGCTTGCTGAGGGTGCCCTCTGCCCCAGCTTGCAGACCATTAGTTAAGGAAAATACTAAACTAGATAGGTCCCAGTGCTGATTCCTGGGAGACACTGCCTGTTCCTGGCTCCACATTAGACTTGGTGCTGCTGAGCAGCAACCCTGGGGCCCAGCTGTCCAGCCCTTTTCAGTCCTGGTCATTGTTGGCACATGCATCCCATGTTCCTTTGAGTTTAAATATGAATTGAACTTCATATTTAAAAAAATGAAATTACCAGCGGGCACAGCTTTCAAAATCCCATCACACCAACATCCCTCCCTGTGTGTTTCCACCAGTTGCCCCAAAGAGAAAGAAACACCCTATAAAATACTCATGGAAGGCCAAGAAGGGATTTTAATTATGGCTTTGGCTTGTAGGTTCCAAATGAGTTTTTCCTCCTTTTCCTTTCTGACTGGTGGCAGTCCCTGAGCTTCATAAACCGTCTGCAGAGATCATAGCCGGGCCGTGAGGTTCTGCTCTGCCGTCCCTCTCTTGGCAGGGGCTGTTCCCGAGAAGCCCTGCGTGCTGGAGCATGCTGGAAGCTCCTGTTGGAGGGCCCTGGAGCTGTGGCATCCCTGTGAGTGTTGTCATGACCTGGAGGACTCGTTCTCATCCTCCTCCTCTCTGCTGAGTTGGTGGTGGTGCTCATGAGCCAGCTGCGGCGTTCATTGCCCCGCAGCGGGGATCTGCTCCTCTCCCTCTCCCTGGCATTGTTCCTCTGGCTGTTTGGCACCCTAATCCTGCCAGGCAGACCCTGTGGTCCTGCAGGACCTGCCTGGCTGCTGACCTCCCCCTGACTGAGGGAGGAATCGGATGATGTAGAAGCTGACATTTCTTCCGTTTGTGAATCAGAACACCTGAAGAAAAAAAGAGGGATCTCTGTTTAGGGCATTTCTTGCAGACTTATCTGGGATTCAGTCTTTTTTTTGAGTGATTTCTGTGACAGAGAACCAAAGTCACCAACGGGAAATTCAGACACCTGGGGTCTCCTCACCAGGTCTGTCCCTGTCACAGGAAGTTCTTGTCTTTATAGCCCCTACAGCCTCCATCTCACAGAGCCACACAATGGGTTGGGATGTAAGGGACCTTAAAGCTCATCTCATTCCAACCCCCCCTGCCATGGGCAGGGACACCTTCCACTGTCCCAGGGTGCTCCAAGCCCTGTCCAAGCTGGCCTTAGACACTTCCAGGAATGGGGCAGCCAGAGCTGCTCTGGGCACCCTGTGCCAGGGCCTCACCACCCTCACAGGGAAGAATTTCTTCCTTGCATCCAATCTAAATTTTCCCTCTTACACTTTAAAATTGTTACCCCTTGTCCTGTCACGACACTCCCTGATAAAGAACCCCTCCCCATCTTTCCTGGAGGCCCTTTTAAGTGCTCTTCTCTGAATTAACCAGCTTCAAAGAGAAGACAAGGAGCACCTTACACAGGACAGCAGCCTAAAGCCCAGGGAGAGAGAAGAGAAGAGAAGAGAAGAGAAGAGAAGAGAAGAGAAGAGAAGAGAAGAGAAGAGAAGAGAAGAGAAGAGAAGAGAAGAGAAGAGAAGAGAAGAGAAGAAAGAAGAGAAAGAGAGAAGAAGAGAGAGAGAGAAGAGAACTGTTCAGAACTGACAGCATTGAAGGATGCAGGGAGGAATTTTCTCCTGTGGTAGAAGCACTCAGGAGGATGAGAAGACAAACAGCAAAGCCAGGAAAAGGAAAAAAATTCTGGACACATCACGCTGGTATTACCTGGCATAGAACAGCAAATAGGCTTGCTGCTCCAGAACTGTGTGGATGTCACAGCTTTCCACAGACACATCATTCATCTTGTACCACAGCCCATTGCTCGCCTGCAAAGGAAGGCATCCATCTCTGGAGGGGAAGGGCAGTGTTCCTGCACAGAAAACTTCCATGCCAGACCAAGAGCACACCAAAACAAGTCCCATCCAGCCCCAAAGCAGGAACTCCCCCAACGTCCCGGCTGCCAGTAACACTTGCCAGGACACTTTGACTTCCCAGCACATTTTTCCCTGTCAAGAAGGAAGTTGCTCTTCACCTTTGTGAAGCAAAAAAAGTGTCCACCAAGGCAGGTTTGACCAGCGTGCACCACAACCGCATACAAGGAGTAGAGGAGAGGCTCTCCAGCTGGGTCAGACATGTATGGCTGAAGATCCAAGTACTCAGGATATGCTACAACCTGCGGAGAAACCAAGACAGCTCAGGAATGTTCCTGAGCTACCACATGAAACAGCCCTCAACATGTCATGGTTTGGGTGGGAGGAAAATGTTCCCTGCCAAAGCAGCGCTGCCAGAGCAGAGTCTGTCACAGCAGGGAAACGGCAATGAAGGACACACACAGAGTTTGGTGATCATCACAAGGCTTTTCTACATTTCATCTTTGCCCTTTTATAACACAAAGCGCTGAAAGGGCAGTGATTGGTCAGAGAAGGACTGAGTCTCTTCTCCTTTGGTAAACAACAGGTGAGGGAAACTGTGTTATGAGAAAAAAATCCTGAGAAGAGTCAGCCCACAGATATTTACAATAACAGTGAGAATGTGTTTTGAGAACGAGAAACTTGTAGATCAGTTTCTCATGGGAATCAGCAGGTTAGCAGCAGAATTCCCAAAGCCCAAAAATACAGAGCCACAGAGTCCAGGATGCTCTTCCTAAGGGTAGTCTCCTCTCCCCGGGAGGGAACAGGAAAAGTCCAACACGAGCAGCTTGTGACAGAGCCTTGGGGAATGTTCTGCTCCAAAGAGGAAGCTGCACTCCAGCTGCATACACACCTGGCTGAGCTTCCTGCTGGTCTGATCGTCAGCCCTCCCCAGACACACCGTGAGGACCCTGGGTGCATTATGGACCGTGACCACCTTGGAGGCTGCAACCTTCTTCTTACACCTTGAACACAAGCACAGAGCTGAGTGCTGAAATGATGCCGACCTTGCCTCGAGAGTGCCAGACAACCTTTCCTTTCTCACACCCCGGCACTAACTTTAAGGCTATTCCAGGCTGTGAGGCCACAATTAAAAAAGCTGCATCCCAATGTTGCGCATTAAACCTGAGAAACTGATTCTGCTTGGTTTCACACCTCATGCAGAATCTGGTGGTGGTATATCGTAAGAAATCATCTTACTTGCTACATTTGAAGGACTTTCTCCCATCCAACTGCTTGGGTGTCACAAAATCGTCCAGAGCTGTGGTGAGGGATGAAGCTCCCTGCAGGAGTGAGAAAGGAGCTGCTGAGCTGTGGGAAATGCCCTCACCCAAACATTTCCCAGGAGCTGACAGGAAGACCCAGGCAGCTGATGGTGAGGAGACCCACCATGACCCCACGGGCAGTGCTTGTAAGGAGACAGAAGGAGGGTGGGATACTGAACATTTCCTCTGTTCCAGGGGTTCCTGGGGCCATCTAGGGCTCCCTCTCAGTGCCACTGCTCAGTTCAGCTGCTGGTGGTGTGCAGGGGCATCAGGAGTGAAAACTGATCCAACCCAGCAGCCTAGGGGCCAGATGGGTGCTGGGGGAGGGCAAAGGGAAGAGAGAGGAGAGTACACCAGGGGTGCAGAGGGGATAATGCCATTTAAACACAGCACCACAGAGAGACCAGTGCCACAGCCTTTGCAGAAGGGCACTGTCCATTCCACCTCCCACTCACCACCAAGATCCCTTGTGCCCACAAAAGAGGTTTTTAAGACAAATGCTTTGGTTCTGGAAAGCCACAGGGGCTTTGGGACCTCTTGAAGCACAATTGCAAAGCTCTTACCTTGATTTTCAGAAGGACATCCAGGAAGACCTTGTAGAAATCAGAAACTGCTTTGCAGCTCAGGCATGTGACTGGAAGGAAAATCAGAATGCTGAGGGAGGTTAATTGATGGTGTCAGTTTATGCTCGTGGGTCCTCCTAGGCCAGTCACCACAGGACCAGCTGCATGTCACAGGCACATAAGGGCACAGAAGATGCCAGGAAGGGCAGTAGCTGTGGAAGCATACCTCTGCATCTCAGAAAGCCCCCAAATATTTGATGGATGATGGTAGTTTCTTCGGAAGAGTCGTCCAAGCTGGAAATAAATGGCGAGGCAGAGGGTTACCCCCTCCAAGAATTTAGCACTGAAAGTCCTGGGTGTAGGTTTTCCTTGATGGGAGCACTTCAAGGAGTCCAACAGATTCAGGAACATTGCAAAGGGAATTTTCTTGTGCTTACTTGCTGCTTCCACTCAGACAAGCTGTGTGCATGGCATTGAGAGCACACCGTAAGAACTCGTAGGCATCTCCCGGGATGTCAGGCTTAAATTCTCCTATGACTGAGAAAGAAGTTAGTAGTTCTCCCCTCAAAGAAGGAAGGAAAACGTGTCAAAGCACCTGAAATTGCTTACATTTGAGGTCCCTGATGACAGCCCTAGGCCGGATGGCAGTGGCTGAGGAGTACAGGACCTTCCGAACATGATCTTCCATGATGCACATCATGCAGAAACCTTGCTGACAGCCTGAGGAAGGAGGGAAGCTTCTCAGGTCAGCAAAACAACCCCCAGGTGGAAAACCTAATGGAGGTCTTGAAGTTGTAAAGACTCTCTACTCCTCTTCTCCTGAGGTGCCAATGTCCTGACAAGCCCAGGACATTTTAGTGCACAGAAAATGCTCTTCATAGGGAGGCTAAAGTGGCACAAGTTTTTTGTGCAATAAGCCAAGAGGGTTCATTTTAAAGGGACAGGGAAGAGGTGCCTTTCTGAAGATGAATGCACCTTGATAGGACAAGTGGCTTTCAGTTTGATTGTTTGAGGAACATAAACTCCTGGGACTAACAAAGAAGGGCTGCTGTTCTCCTAAGCCAAACTGCAAGTTCTGGGAATCCTCGGGATGTGCCCAAGAGATTTAAAAGGAGACATTTCTAAAAGTACTCACAGAACCGGCTGTGCTGACGAGAAAGCAGGTAATTAGCCAGAGGGGGTGTGTACGTCAGGCATTGCAGGATGACATTGAGGTAGCAAGTGCTGCCAAGGTTGTACAGTCCTGCTCCAGGCCTCCGTTTTTGCCGCCAGTTCATGCAAATCTTCTCTGAGGGAAAAAGCATCTTTTGTGGTGGAGTCATTCCCTTGCCAATGACTGCAGGCAAACAACATTTGAAAAGAGAGGAGACAATAGATTGGGGAGACAGTGAGCTGGGGTCAGGGGCAGCAGGGAAAATGAGGGACAATGGTGGGCAATGGGGGACAATGGGGGTAGGTGCACTTTTCCCTGGGTAATGGCCAGGCAGGGCCCAGAGAGTGGTGGTGGATGGTGCTGCATCCAGTTGGCATCTGGTCACTAGGAGTGTCCCCCCCCCCAGGGATTAGTGTTGGTTCCTGTTTAATATCTTTACTGATGATTTGGATGAGTTGATCAGTACCCTCAGTAAATTCACCGATGACACCAAATGTGGTGTGTGGATCTGCTGGAGGGTAGGAAGGCTCTGCAGAGGGCTCTGGACAGGCTGGATCAATGGAACAAGAGCAACACTACAAGGTTCAACAAGACCAAGTACCAGGTCCTACACTTCAGTCACAACAACCCCACCCAGACCTCCAGGCTGGGGCAGAGTGGTTGGGAAGTGGCCCAGGCAGGAAAGACCTGGGGGTTCTGGTCAACAGCGGCTCAACATGAGCCAGCAGCGTGCCCAGGTGGCCAAGAAGGCCAATGGCCCCTGGCCTGGGCCAGGAATGGTGTGGCCAGCAGGACTAAGGAAGTGGTTGTCCCTCTGTACTTGGCACTGTGAGGCCACAGCTTGAGTGCTGTGTCCAGTTTGGGGCTCCTCAGTTCAGGAAAGAGCTGACTGATGTGCTGGGGCATGTCCAGAGAAGGGCAGTGCAGCTGGGGAAGGGTCTAGAGGGTAAATCCTATGAGAAGCAGCTAAGGGAACTGGGATATTTTGTCCTGAAGAACAGGAGGCTCAGGGGTGACTTTATCACTCTCTAAACTACCTGAAAGGAGGTTGCAGGCAGGTGGGGGTTGGCCTCTTTTCCCAGGCAACAACCAATAGGACAAGAGGATACAGAGCATGGAGCTCCACCAGGGGAGGTTCAGCTTGGACATCAGGAGGAATTTCTTCACAGAAAGAGTGATTAGATATTGGAATGGGCTGCCCAGGGAGGTGATGGAGACACCATCCCTGAGGTATTTAAGAAAAGACTGGATGTGGTGCTTAGTCTGGTTGGCGTGGCGGTGTTGGGTCAAAGGTTGGACTCGACGACCTTAGAGGTCTTTTCCAACCTAACTGACTCTGGTTCTGTGTGGGAATATTTAAATGCTGAGTTCACTATATGACACCAAGGATGACAGCTCTAACCCCCAACCCAGAAACATCAGGGGAAGCCTAACTGTTGACATCTACTGATAGGGAAACCCTTTTGGAAAACAGGCTGTTCCCCTGCTTAATCTTCCGAAAGTCCAACGAATCCATACTGATTTCTGGGCCTCAGGCTGCCTTCCTTTCCCTCTAGAGCCTCAGTTTATCAGATCTTCACTATTCCTGATCGTAATGTGATGAAAACAAGCAACACCTGGATTCTGTCTCAGGGAATGCCCCAGAATTCACTCCAGGCTGTCAGCACCTCAGCACTTAGGGGTGCAGCAGTGGCCATGTCCATGGTCCGTGGGCATTCACAAAGTCCAAGCCGGCTGGTGAAAATGTTACTCCAAGCAGTCATTCCTTGCTGTAGCCATTGCTCCTCTCAGGTACAGAGTGAAAAGCTTTGGATGACAAAGGGTATCAGGACCTCCTCCAGAAAGATCACCTGTTGGGAAAGGAAATATTTGTAGCTCAATAAAATGATTTTTAAAACCCCAAGTGTTACCCAAAAAGCACCTTCAGCTGTCAGAAGTGTTTTGTTGGTGCTTGTGGCTGCTGCCAAAGACAAAGAATACTTGGGAAGAGGCAGGCATGCAAGTAGCAGGGGAAAGAACCAAGTTATCCCAATGGCCAGCTCAGTCCAAAAGAGTTTTTACTGGCCCACTCCTCAGGATTCCAAGCACTGGACAGGTGAGCTCACAATCACCAGTCACAGGTTCCACATCTCTGTCACTTTTGTGACACAGGGCAGCACACATTGTTGGTCCTGCGGCCACCACATCCTGGCACCTCTCACAGCTGGAGTCACTGCACCCCCCAGGTGCTGATGCTGAAGGGCTGTGCATGGGCCTGCAGAGCTCCTGCTGCTTCCAGGACCTGCAGCAGCCAGGGCAGCCAAAGCCTGCTCAGGGCTGTGCTTGAGCCTGGGCACAGCTCTGGCTGGCACACTTGGGGTGCTCGAGGTTTCTGTCCCCTTTCTCTCCAGGTATTGGGCTGTGCCCATCAGGTTCTTCTGGTTCATTTTCAAGGAATTTTCTCTGCCCCCAGTGTAAGCCTTGGGCTGACCCTGAACTGGCCCTACCAATGAGACACCTTCAGTGATGGCACAGGGCAGACTTTAGCTGCATACCAGGCTCCCCCCCAGGTGCTTTCACCCTGGAGCTCCCAAAAGTGATTATGGATGGCTTTTTAGCACTAGGATGCCTTGGAATCCATCTCTCAGGAGAACACATCAGGCTCCAAACCTTCCTTTTGGGGTGCAAGCTCCTAACTGAGAGCTCAAAGCCTCATGTTCTTCGAGTCTGAAGCCTCCTTTTGAAGGTGCAAAAACTGATTTCTTGGGTATAAAGTCTAATTTTGAAGGCCAAAAGACTCATTTGTAAGGTCCAAGCCTGTCTTTTAGTACCCACAGCCTCTTATTTTAGGACCAATAGCTTAGTTTTTAAGATCCGAAGCCTCCTTGTCTGAATCCAAACCACCCACGTTTGTGCACACTTGTTTTTATCAGCAAGGTTCTTTTTCAAAGCCTTGTGCATAGAGGCAGAGAAGAACCAAAAGGTATTTTTCTTTGTCCAACCAAAACCACCTGGGTCAGTCTGGTGCTCTCAAGAAATGCCTGCTGCCCTCTGTGCTCAGTTCTGGTTCCTCTCTGCCCCAAGAAATAAATCTTTGGTCCTGACCAAGAGGGCTTTGAGCACTGCAATGGAAGCTTCAAGCAGTAAAAGATGACTTTGGGCCCTCCAAAGGAGGACTTAGGTCTTAAACCAAGCATTGAGTTTTAAAAATGCACCTTTGGAAGGGAAAAGGGGGATTTGAACCCTGAAGTTAAGTTTTGGATGCTCAAAAGATGTTTTGATAACAAAAATAGATCTTTAGAGGCTTAAAAGAAGGTATTGAGCCTGCCAAATTGCAGACTGAACCACAAAGAGGAGAGTTTGGTCCTCCATAGGCTTTGGGACCTAAAAAAAGAGTTTGAGCCCAAGCCAGAGACTTTGGACTCTACAAAGGAAACTTTGGACCTTCCAAATAAAACTTGGAGCTTTCAAAATTACACTCTGGGTGCTTCTGATGAGCCTTGGGACCTTAAGAGCAGGGTTTGCCACTTAGAAATGAGGGTTTGTGCCCAGACAAGGACCTTAGAAACTACACTGTGCACCCTGAAAAAGTTGAGATACTACAAATGGCTCTTTGGATCCTGGGAAAAAACTTCTGATTCCTCTCCAGCCCCAAGAAACAAAGCTTTGCCCAGCACAGGTGAAGGCCAGTGACAGCCTTCTGTCCTGGCACCATTTGTGTGGGAGCAATCCCTGCACACACTCATTTTTGGAGCTCCTGAAAGAAGAGCGAGGCTTTTTGGGGTGGTTTCCTGCTTCCTGAGGAGGGCAAGAAGGACTGCAGGCTCTGCCCCAGGGCCAGGAGCACTCCTCACTTCTCTGGAGGATCCTCCTCCACCTGAGGAGGATGCAGCTGCTGTCCCACCTTGGCACCAAGAGCTGTTGCTGGATGTAGCCAGCTCCGTGCCCAGATGGCTGTTCACTCTAGAAAAGCAAAGGAAAACCAGGCTGCACTTTATGTCTGCCAGCTCTCAGTTCTCCAACACCCCTGGACTGTGGGTCATTCACAGGAATGCATTTCCACACCTGAACAGATGTTCCCATATAGGGAAAGGTTTAAGACTCACCCCAAAACCTTTTAAGGGAAGGACGCTAGAAGTTACTTTGTGCTCCTGGCAGTAATTAGCTCAGTGCCAAGACAAAAACACTGATGGGTCTCTTTACCTGTTCCTCAAAGAAGTAGCTATTCTCTATTGGGCTGTTTGCTAAAAAAACCCCACCTAAATCGTGCAATACTTAAGGGAGAGCACGAGGCTTCTCAGTGCATTTTTGGGGTGTTGTAGCAGGTGTGTGGGACCTGTCCCTACACTGTGTTCAGCTTTGTTCTTTTTTTTTTGTATTATTTTCTTCTTTTATTAACCCTTCTTTGCTTTTTCAAGGCACACTCGACCATGCCATCTTGCAAAATCATTTAAGCCATTTTCTGTGAGGGGCTGGACACCCTCAGAAGTATTGAACCCTCTCAGAGCTGGTAACACCTGGCTCATCGAGAAATTCAATAGCCATTGGCAGGTGTGTCCTTGCAGTCCCCAGCCCTGGGTGGACACACCAGAAAAGGCTGCAGTGCTGAGTCCTGGCCCCTCCACGCTGCACTGGTGGGTGCTGGCAACGCTCCTGTGGTAGCTGTGGGTGCCCTGTATCTCCTGGGGTGATGCTGGGCACCGTGAAGGTGGCATCCATCCTGTTCCAGGAGCCTTGGTTTGCCTCATGCTGGTGGGTTGAGCCTCACTGGGTACAGCTGTGACAGCCTGTCCTGGTTCTGGCCAGGGCAGGGAATCATTTTTGTTGTAGGTGGGAGCGTGCGTGGCCAGGTCCCAGAGGTTATTCTATACCACCCCTCATCATTGCTGGGGCAGGGGTGAAGGAAATCTCTTCCAGGGACAAGGGGTTCCTTCTGGTCAAGAAAAAGCGTTGGGGTAGCTGGTTTTGATTATTGTGACAGGCTTTCCATGTGAATCATTTTTTTCTCATACCTTTTGCTAGTAATAGCATTGCTGTTGCTGTTAGTTTTCTTATCTCATTGCTGTTTCCAGTAAACTGCTCTTTTCTCAACCCATGATCTTTGCCTCTTGTGCCTCCAGCTGGAGGCAGAGGAGGAGGGGAAGCAGCATGTGGTTTTAGCAGAAACACTAAATTGGAGAATACTAAACCATGACACAGCTGTGCTGCAGAACATGAAAACCTGCAGCTCTGTGTCTCAAGGGTCCCAGCTGGGAGGAGAAATACATCAGCTTGCCCAAAAAGCTGCTGAGGTGGAGCCACAGAGCTGGACTGATTAGGCTGCTGTGCTTCCCAGTGTAACATGGGAAACCATTTTAGGTTTTGTCTTTTTTTCTTTTATGTGTTCTCTATTCTTCACACACATATTTGAAGTTCTGTAACCTATTGTATTAGTGGCTAGTTTTCCCAGTAATTTTCCATGGCCTTTCCCTAGGCAGAAAGACAAAACAAATTCCAGAGCTCCAGGCCCCAGGGGTACAAGGCCCCTGTGCTATCCTGGTTCCTCCAGGCTGCCAAGGTGAGATCCTTGAGATACATTTGATGGACAAATACAGCCAGTGCCAAAGGGGAGACTTCAAAAAAAGAGCTTGACCAGGGGGAATTGCATCACCACTTGTCCTCCTAATTGGTGCTTCTTATCAATTATGCTAATTTCCTAAAACCTTTAAAAATGTCCTCACCCCTGTCGGGGTGGGCTTTTGTGGACATCTTTCCATAACTGCCCCAAAGGCCTTCAAATAAAGATCCCCTTTTATATTACCTCCTTACTAAAATTATCTCGAGTTTCATTTCCAGTTCAAAAAAAGGCAACACTCACAGCATCAGAGAGGAGGAGGGATGAGCACTCTCACTCTCAGCAGAGCACACTGGGACCTACTTATGGTGAAATAATGGTGAATGGAGAGATTTCAGTTCTCTAGAAGCCATCTGTTCCAATTGCTGCTGAAAAGGCAAGAGCCATCCACGTGCCACGGATCAGGGACAGGCCATGCTTGATCTCTGGTGTTTGCACAGAGCAGAGCTGTCCGTGAGCTCAGCCTCTGACCCCAGACCATGCTCCTCTGCCCCTCTCAGTGCCAGTGGCTGCTCTTCCATGTCCATTTTTGTGACAACACCATAAATAACTCCTGTGGAGCAGAGGGAGCTGTTCTGGAGGAGTCTGTGACACTTGGCTCACAAAGAAATGCATCCCTGTGGGCGTCACCTCAGCGTGGCCTCAATTCTGTAAAATTTTAGGCACGTTTGACTAAAAAATGCTTCAAACAGAGTCAATGAAATCAGCAACAGAGAATTTGTGCTGGGTTTCTCGATATCTCAGTAATCTTGGTACCTTGTGCTGGGTGTGAGCTCTGAAAGCAGAGGATGGAAGGCCTGCAGTGCCAGCTGCCAGGCTGTCCATCAGCTGGAAGGACAATGGAGGGAATGACCTCTCCAGTAGATGGCAGTGGGATTGGGATGGGCTGATGAGCAAATGGGGTTTTAATTGTTCTATTTTTCTTCCCCAGCCTCTCTTCTCCTACCCATGTCCCCACCCCACTTCTGGCCCCTGAGGTGCCCACAGAGAGGCAAAGCTGAAGGGGGGCTGGCAGGGCTCTAAATTAAAGAATGAGTTCTGCCTTTATTTCATTCCAAATTTTACAGCCATAGGCTTCTATAAAAAATCCCCATTTCCAACCCCACCATCCCAAGGGCTTTAACAGAGCCCAGGGAGGGACCCACTCCCTGCCCAAGTGTCGCTGTAGGACACGAAAGAAAGACGAAGGACTCCGAAATACTTCAGAAGACAAAAGCATAGAAAGTTTTATTGTCTAATTCTTACTACTTTTTATAAAGTCTTAAGATAAATACTTAATTGGTGATTGGTGAACAGGAACAACACCTCTCTAATCCCATTAGAGGTTAAACCAGAGAAACAGCAAAACACCACCTGGGGAAGATTGTTTCAAGAAAGAATAATTGTTTTTCAAGATTGTTTTGAGAAAGAATAATTGTTTTTCAAGATTGTTTTGAGAAGAAACCTTGTTGAGAAGTTTTCCCTTGGGAAAGAAGTTAGCAGCTGCCAGCAGGCTAAAAATTCTCTCAGACTCAGAAATATCAGGCCCACACCCCAAGGGGGCTGAGAGCAAATGTGAAGGCCAAGGGCTGGGGAGGAAAGCTGAGGAAAAGCAGTGAGCTGAAGCAGCCCCAGGCAGGGCGTGGAGGGAGATTTCTGTCCCTGGAGGTGCTCAGGGGCTGGGAAAGGTGACAGCTCCCATGTCCTGAGCTTGGTGTACAAGCAGAGCTGGGCTGGGGAGATCTCCCCTGCTCCAGGACAGAGGCTCAGCAGAACCTGGCAGTGCTGGAGTGGAACAAGGAGGCAAAAGAGGGGGTTTTTCTCTCTTTTTTTTTTTCTATTTCTCCTGCCTTTTTTGTAATTTGTCAACAATCTTCGCGTGAAAAAGGTAAAACTGCACAAGTGTCTCCACAGTTCTTTAACATCATTCCCAAAACAGCAAAATAGAACAAAAGCAACAAGTAAAAAGAAACACCATCAATATAAACATCTGCACTGACCCCCTTTGCTTTTCTTCCCCTTCCATTTTCCCCCCCCTTGCCTTTTCCCTCCTTCCCTTCCCACTCCCTTCCTCGCCCCCATTTCCCTTTTGCCCCATCCATTCCCTTTTCTCCCTCCTTTTCTTTTTTTTAATTGCCTTTCCCTTCCTGTGTTCCGAACTGTGAAATATCCCAAATCCACCTGGGGTCACCTCAGATGTGTTGAGAGAGGCCCAAATCCTTCAAATCATGGCATCAAAGGCAACAAATAAATTGGGGGACAGGAATCAGGGCAGGATTTGTTCAAAACACCCCAGCAGGCTCAAAACTTCTGAATATTTATTGCAGTTAAATAATTAAACAACACTATAATGCTTTATATGTATGGATATGGATTTAAAGGTGGACCCTGTGGATCTCAATGTGTTTCCCAAGTGCTCTGGTAACCAGGTTTTACTTTAACAAGGTTGAAGTGCCACGGAAGGCCAGTTGTGGCAATAAATGCAGGATTTTGGCATCATTCTCACCTGACCCCTTTGCTGAATCCCACTGTTTCCTCATCTCACAACCAAATACTCCCAAATATCCCCCTTGGACAAGGCTCCAGGGTGGAAATCATCTTATGAATGCAGTTTGGCCATGGAAGTCAGTTGGAAGGGCTTCATTTGACTTTTATTTCATTTTTTTCCAAGTTACTTTTTACCCCCAAGTGTCTCTCAGCTCACAAGTTTTCAGCTTCGTGACACTCCTCATAGAACAACATGAGGATTGAAGTGTTTCAGAAACATAAAGTCTTCTGCAGAGGCCCAGGACAATCCACATTTTTTGTAAAAAAAAGCAATTTCACCCAGATCTTATGAAGCAAAAACAAAAAAAAATGCCCATTTTTTCATCACCTTGTCTCTCACCATGAAGTTAAAAACATTTTTCCTCCACTTCCCACCTCAGGAGGAGTTTTAACTCTCCCAAAAATTTAATCTTCAAACTCTTATCACCCTGTAAAGTGTGGTTTTTGGGGAAAAATTTAATTAAAAGCTACTAAATTCTAAGTGCTGGAGGTGGAGGGAGGGTGCCAGCCTCCCTGCAGGGAAGCTGGAAGATGAGGGACACTCACTGTGGCTCCAGAAAATTGCTGTTTTGGCTGAAACTGATCCAAAACCTTCTTTGGGTTAGAAAGGGGTGAGAAGGAGCCATTTGAGGAGCATTTCATCACTCCGTGGGGTGTTATTGTCATCTTTTGATTCTGTTCAGCCTTGACAAGAGGGAAAACACATCAAACCTGTCATTCTTCAAATTCTGATTGACTTTGAGGCTGTTTTATTCACCACTCCCCAGCTCACAGCTGGGGCACAGGGCATCACTCCTGCTCCTCTCCCATGGCAACGGAACACGGCCCCCAGTGTGACGGGGTGGCCACAAGGGAATGTTGACCTCAGCCCTGGGACTGGTTGCCAACAACAGAACGTGGCCCTCGGACCTGCTACTGCACCCTGTGACATAACCAGGTGGCCCTTGGAAATGAGAACGTGCCAGTGAGGGAATTTTGGCCCTCACAGCCATGGCCAGGTGCCGCCCATACAACATCCCTTATTCCCTGAACCCCCAAGACCAAAGTAAGCACTTTTATCTAAGGAATATCACTTATTTATCAAATATTTTTTGGGAAAAATTTTTTGCCAAGTAGTTTCTTACGCAATACTTGCCAAGTATTGTCTTGGGGAATAGTTTCTTGCCCCGTAGTTTCTTGCCCAGTAGTTTCTTGCCTAGAATTATCTTGGGGAGCAGTTTTTTGCCCAGTAGTTTTTTGGGGAGTAATTTCTTGGGGAGTAGTTTCTTTCCCAGTAGTTTCTTTGGGAGTAGTTTCTTGGGGAATGTTTTCTTGCCCAGTAGTTTCTTGCCCTGTAGTTTCTTGCCCAATAGTTTCTTGCCTAGAATTATCTTGGGGAGGAGTTTTTTGCCCAGTCATTTCTTGGGGAGTAATTTCTTGGGGAGCAGTTTCTCTCCCAGTAGTTTCTTTCCCAGTAGTGTTTTTGGCAGTAGTTTCTTGCCCAATAGTTTCTTGCCTAGAATCATCTTGGGGAGTAGTTTTTGTCCCAGTACATTTTTGCCCAGTAGTTTCTTGGGGAGTAATTTCTTTCCCAGTAGTTTCTAGGGGAGGGTTTTCTTGCCCAGTAGTTTTTTTGCACAGTAGTTTCTTGGGGAGTAGTTTTGTGGGCAGTAGTTTCTTCCTCAAGAAGGGAAGAACTACAGGAAGAGAACTTTGAGTTCTACAGGGAGAACTCCGACCCCTGCAGGGGCTTATTTAATGGTTATTTTCAAGGTTATTTTCAGGCCCTGGTGTTTGCTCCTGCACCTTAATTAGTGAGAACTGTGCTCCTTTGGAATCGGTGAAAATAATATGGAATATTTTGGGTCCAATTTAAAGGTATTTTGCCCAGTGTAATTCCTGAGCCCCCACTGAGCACCCCAAGGGCAGGGGCTGCCATCCCTCCTGGCTGTGATCACTGGCTTTAATTCACTCAGGCCCTATCACAGGGATTCAGGCAGCTGCAAAACATCTTCATGCACATATCCCCCCCAACTGGGGAATGACAAGGGGGAAATCTTCATAAATATCATTTTGGGGGATGACAGTGGAAGTTATTTTTATCTTTAGAGTTTGCTGATATAGTGGATATTTTCTTCACTGTTTTCCTTAATTTTTATTAGTAGTTTCATAATGCTGCACCTCCGAATCCAGCTCAGGTCTGAGGAAAAGAGGGAAAACCCCAAAAACACAGTTTCCCAGATCTGCTCATCAAAAGAGGTTTAGGAGGAGGAGGCGTGGTGCTGATTCCATGTTATCGTCAGAAAATCCTCAAATCCTTCCAAATCCATTTTGCCACAGTGGAATTTTAGTGATAAAAGTGCATAAATTAATGATGTTAAAGGTGAGTTCTTGCCAAGCTTTGCCAGCATCTGGCTCCAGGTGCTCCCGGTGCTGAGGATCCCCAGGACCATCCCAGGCCATGCACAGCCAGCAAGGCACCAGTGCCCCTTGGGGAGCTGAAAATGAGCCAAAACCCTGCTGGTTTGGGTTTCAGAGTGAAACATGAGCTCCTGCTGGGAGAATTTGGAGTGAAATCCATCCAGTGGACAGATGAGGAACCACCCTGGAACCCCTCCAGGTTCCTGGTTGCGGGTTGATGCCCCTCAGAGAAGTGGAGCCTCCACTTGAGGTGTCTGCTGGTCTGATCATCATCATCATCATCACCATCATCAGCCTCCTGCTCTCCTGACATAACATTCTCTCTCTGTTCTTTGCAGTTGACAGAGGTGCCAGTGACAGCTGGGGAGTGCCAGATGTACTTTAGTAAGTCCCACAAGTTTGGGGTGGGAAACGGGATTCCAGCACCCTCGATCTCCATCAGGGCGTCTCTGGTGCTGGGCTGCGTCTCCCAGAGCCAAAACCCACCTGAGGTGTTCTCCAAAAAAGTCCTGAAATGGGTGGAAAACATCCTCCAAAGATCTGGAAACATCCCAATAGTAGAGAATAAGGATGGAATGGGAATAAATCCCATTTTTGAGTTATTTTATCCAGAGCTATAGCATTTAGGGCTCTATTTGCCACCCAAACAATATTTTGCCAAATGGCTCATTTCTTGTTCTGGTCATGAAACTGTCAGTAATTGTTGATTTTATGGGGGAAAGGGGAATAAAGGATGTGAGTGATATAGGAGGCAAAAACTGGCCTCTGAGAACCTATTTGATCATTTAAATTGGTCATAAAACATAATTCTTGGACCATAAATGGATCTTGAATCATTAGTTGTAACACTTATTAACCTTAATTAGTTAATTAGGTGTTGGCACTGCCTCCTTAAACATTTTTCTCTTTTTTGCAGCAATCCTCAGACCTTCAACAATTTTTTGCCTGGATCCAGAAAGGTGAGTGACAACTCAGCTCCCTCCCCAAACCCACACAACTTCGTAACATAAACATTTTCTTTAAAGAAAAACTGGATTTTTACATCAAACCTCCCCAAAGGTCATGATCTTTTTAGGTCTGAGTTCCTGCCACTGCTCATGCAGTACAGCCAGCAAAGATTTTGGGATGTTTTGAGCCAAAACTGGGAACAGGTATAGCTGCTGACCAACTGCTGGGGAGACCCTGGCACTTTCTGGGGCTGCCCCTCACTGCTGCACCCTCTTTTTATTCCCTCATTTTTTAAAATTCTGCACCAAATAAGTGTTTTTAATTCCCGAAAGACTGTGCTGCTCTCTCAGCACAGAGGATGCAGCTGATGCCTTAGGATTTTAGCTTTTTTTTTTCATCTATTTGTAATCCTGCAATTCTTTAGTAAATTCCACATACAGTGTCAGCTGCTGCTTCCCCAGCTTGGGCAGACACAACAATTCCTCTCCAGGTCTGGCAATCAAGGACACCTCACTGCCTCAGGCCCTGAGAGATGGAAACAAAAGTGAGTTGGGGGCAGCAAACTTGGGGTCAATGACTTCATTACCTGAAGCTGTAATTGGAAGATGAACCCTCAATGTGCAAATGGACCAAACTGATCCAAGTGTGCAAACCCGTGCCCATTGTCCATTCTGGGTGCAGCCCCGGGGGCTTCATTTGCCTGAATTCACAGAATCCCAGAATCACTGGGTTGGAAGAGACCTCCAAGATCATCGAGTCCAACCCAGCCCTGACACCTCAACTAAACCCTGGCACCAAGTGCCACATCCAGGCTTTTTTTAAACATATCCAAGGATGGTGACTCCACCACCTCCCCTGGCAGATCATTCCAGTACTTCAATATGATCTCCATGAAAATTATTTTCCTAATATCCAACCTATGTTTCCCTTGGCGCAGCTTGAGACTGTGTCCTCTCATCCTGGCAAAAAGTAAAAGAGGTAAAAGAGGCCAACTTTTAGAGTTAAGGCTTGAGTTTAAACGCTGCCTGGTAAAAGAGGCCAACTCCCACCTGGCTACAGCCACCTCTCAGGGAGTTGTAGAGAGTGATAAGGTCACCCCTGAGTCTCCTTTTCTCCAGAAATGTACCTGAAGGCCCTTCAATAAATATAACCACTTTTTGTTCCCTTAATTTTGTCTGGCCTCTGTTTTCAGGTAGCCCTGAAAAGGCACCACAGCCAGTGCCTCTTTTTGAAGGTGCTGGGGTAAGCCTTTTTAAAATTTCTGCTTGGAGAGCCTTTCATTCCAATCACCTTCAATTCCCTCTGTTATAAATGGAAATCTGTATGTCTAATTCAACAAACCACAAAGTTAAATTTTAGCAACAATTTTAATTGAGATGAAATACAGTATGAAGTTTGGCAGTGATTAATTGAGTATAATTTAGGTTCGGATAAAGCATAAGCAAAACTGACTGGGGTACAGGGCGAGTTTCTCACCCTACCTCACATACAAAGCAGGATTACTTCAAACAAAACTTATATACCATATGCTCATACATATTCATCAATATTTCCAGTAAATCTCTTCGTATTTTTAATTCCAAAATCTATGTCATTATTCTTCATGGTGCATGCTTCACTTGTTGCTCGGGGGTCTTCTGCCTTCTTTTGGTGCTCTTTGGGTTGAAGGCTCCTCACCATCCTTTGAACAACCCCACTAATGGTGTGTGCGTACCAAGCATTGTGTATATAACTAAGCATTGTTCCAAAAACAAGCCCTATTAAAACCACAACTTATTAGTTCCATACCTGGACAAATCTCAAATTTATTCATCTCAGGGCTGAACATTTCTTAGATTTCACTTATCTCCCTACCGTCCTGTATCCCACTTTCCCATGTAACATCTACCAAAGGGCCCATCTGCTTCTTGACCTTTAATTTCTTAAGTCATTACAATTTCATCGGCACGAATCATTTCCATTTATCACACCTCGGCGTGTTTCTCATCTCTTTCCCAGGTCTGGGAGCCCTCCCCGAGCGCCGAGCTGCCCCGGGCCGTGGTGGCCGTGCCTGAGGGCCGCCCGTGGGGCGGCGGGGCGGCGGCGGGCCCGGCCCGGGACCTGCTCCAGCAGTGCCTGTGGGCAGCGGGCATCACCGAGCAGCTGCTGGAGGCCGAGGCCAGGCGGGACCCGGGCACCTTCCAGCCCTCCGTGGTTTCCCACAGCGCCCCGCAGATGTTCCCCGGCGCCGCCCTGGGCCAGCAGCCGCTCCTGCAGCCCTTGGTGCAGCACCTCGGGCCCTGGTCCGGCCTCCAGCCCGGGGGACAGCAGGCGGCGGCCGCTGCCCTGACGGCACCGCAGGTCGTGTACCTGCAGCAGGCAAGTTCCGTCCTCTCCGGACAGGCTTTTGTACTTCTGTGCTTTGAAGTTCTGGATTTTTTTTGTTTGGTTTTTCTTTTTTTGTTGTTTGTTTTTTTTAGGGGGTTTTTTAGTTCTTTTAGTCCCGTTCCTGTTTCTTTCAACTCCTATGGATTTTAGTTTTGCTAATTCTTTTAATTCTGTGTCTTTTGGGGATTTTTTTTATTCCTTTTAGTTCTATTATTTTAGTCCTGTTTCTTTAGTTCTTTCATTTGGGTAGGGGAAAGAGGGACAAAGATGCCAATACTTGAGCTTTGATTTGGCTCAGTCTTCACCTCCCTCTGTAGGGACCCAGTTTGTGGGTTTGGGGCACGCACCCCCATTTCTGGGGTTCACACCCTGAGAGGGGCAGCTCTGCAGCACCTTTATCAAATCCTGGAGTCCTTAAGTTTGGAAAACCCTCAAAGATCCTCAAATCTGACCCTTTTTGTCCTTCCTCGTACCCTCACACCAGAGAATCCCTTCCTCCTCACGCACTCACACCAACCTCAAGCAGTTTGCGGGTTAAAAAACACCAGATTTAGGGCGCTTTTTCATTTTTTGTGTTGTTTTTCACCCCCTGCAGGTGCCGCAGAGGATCATCCTGCAGGTGAAGCAGCCGGGCCCCACCACACTGGCCCTGCTCCCCAGCCCAGCCTCCTGTGTCCTGGGGAGCGGCCAGGGGCTGGGGCCACCAGCCCACAAACCCAGTGGCCACCCCACTTCTGCCACCCCGTCACCCTACGGCCACCAGCACCCCGGAGCAGCAGCACCCCAGCACAGCAGCACCCCCACGCCCCACGCTGTGGGAATTGAGCTGTGGCATGGTGAAAGCTTCTGGAGCCTGGAGCCAAACTGGGGGGAACTGGACTCCTTTGTTTCTTATTTTTAATAAACTCTTGATGGAAAGTGCTGTAAGAATCCAAAGTGAGGTTATTTAGAGTTAAGGCTTGAGTTTAAAAACATCCCCGGTCTTGTTTCATGTTTGCAAGATATCATCACCCTGGTCCCTGAGGAGAGGAAAACCTTCTCCAGTGTTTCTGTCCCCATTTCTGCTGGGAGCTCTGGGGATCCTTGTGCCACCCAGCAGCCCCTTCAGGTGAGGAGCTGGCTTTCCTAGCAGTGCTCTTTGTTTCCAAGTTTTTCCTCCTTTATTTCCAAAGTTTTCTACTTTATTTTCCCTATAAAGTTTGTTGTCCATTTTTCTACCCCTTCACAGTTTTGTCCTTCATTTTCCATTTTTCCCCCTCTAATTCCCATTTCCTCCTTTATTTCCGAATTTTACACCTTTTTTCCCAGCTTTACCCCTTATTTTCTAGTGTTCCACTTTCTTAGCTTTCCCTTTTTTATTTCCAAGTCCTCCACTTTATTTCCAAGATTTTCCACTTTTTATTTCCAAGGTTCCTTTTATTTCATTTTTTCTCTTTCAAGTTTCCCTCCTTCATTTCCACATTCCTCCACTTCATCTCTAAGTTTTCTGCTCCCTTTCTAAGATTTCCCCTTCATTTCCCAATTTTTTCCCTTGATTTTCAAGGGTTTTTTCACATGAAAGCCCAGGAGAAACGCTGGGACTTCTCTTTGCACAGTCAACAGCTATGGGTGACAGAGCAGAGGAGGAGGAACTCAAAGTGAGCGACAGGGAACAAGATAAAGAAATATGGTGAAAGAAATACCCTTGTGACATGCTACAGGGTCCAGAGGGGAGACCTGGATCAACAGCGACAAGATACCAGAGAAAGACAGCAGAAACACCATGGGGCTACAAGACAGACAGGAAAGAATGCAAAAATGGTATCTGAGAGCTGGACAGCGAAACATGGCAAATGAGGAAATAGCCACGGGCAGAGCGAGGGAGGATCTAAAAGATGGGGACCAGGAGCTGGTCAGGGCGAGATGGGAAAAGCAGGTGCAGGGGAGAAAAGAGAAAACGCAGCGGTGTGGGAAAGGGCGGGGAAAAGGAACGTCCCAGGACGTCGTCACGGCCCGCAGCTCCTGGTTTCGGTGCTCCCGGGAGCCGTAACGAGTCCAGGCGATCCCTTCTCCCCCTGCAGCTCGCAGCGCTCGGGGGTCCCCGTGCACCGAGCACAGGCGGGTGTCCCACAGCGGGGGCGGACAGAGCCTCCCCGGCACGGAGCCTCGCTCGCCAGCGCGGCCGCCACAGCTCAAGGGACCTCTGGCAAGAGGGGGAAGCGCCCACCGCCAGCCCCGGGGAGCGTCCGCCTCCTCCAGCCGCAGCTGTGCCCCCGCGGGCGGGCTGCGGCCGCCGCCCCGGCACCACCGGCAGCCCCGCGGAGACGCCGCCGCAGCGCCGAGGGGCCGCTGGTCCCACCAGCGCCGGGACCGCCACTATACCCGGTGCCGCCGCCAGGCTTCTCCCGGGACTCACCCAGGCCATTCCCGGGGCTCAGCCAGGGCGTTACCGGGTCTCAGCCAGGCTAATCCCGGGTCTCAGCCAGGCCGTTCCCGGGTCTCAGCCAGGCTTATCCCGGGGCTCAGCCAGACTTATCTCGGGGCTCTGCCAGGCCGTCCCCGGGGCTCGGCCGTGCTGCCGGTGCCGCCGGCGGGGGCACCTCGGGGGCACCGAGCTGCAGTTCCGGGCTTTGGCCGCTCGGTGGCAGCCGCGAGCGTGGGAACTGCCCGGCCCCCGCGGGGACGCGGCGGGAGAGCCCCGGGAGGGGAGAGGGACACGGAGGGGACACAGGGGGGACAAGGGTACAGAGGGGACAGAGAGGGGACACGGGAGACATAGGGGGGACACAGGGAGGACACAGAGGGAACACAGGAGGGACACAGGAGGGACACAAGGGGGACACAGAGGGGACATCGAGGGGACACAGAGGGGACATCGAGGGGACACAGAGGGGTCACAGGGGGACACAGGGGAGACATAGAGACACAGGGGGACACAGTGGGGACCCAGGGGGACACAGAGGGACAAAGGGGAGACAGGGGGGTCACAGGGGAACACGCAGGGGACACAGGGGTGACACAGGAGGACACGGGGGACACGGAGGTGACACATGGCAGATACCAGGGGGACACAGAGGGGACAAATGGGACACAGAGGGGAGACGGGGGACAAACGCGACATGGGGGACACAGGTGGACACCAGGAGGACACGGGCGACACAGAAGGACACAAGAGGGGGACACAAGGGGGACACGGGGACACGAGGGGACACAGGGGGACACAGGGGGGACGCGGGACACGAGGGGGACACAGGGGGGACACTTCTCACCAAAAGTGCAGCATTTGGTGCTGATTGTGGTTTTTTCTTTTCCCTAATATAAAAATGGAGGGGGGTTCGTTTTCCACCACACTCGGTTTGGAGGCTTTCCAATGCCTTAAAAATCACTTAAAGTGATTTTTGCTTTTTGTTTTGAGCGTGGAAATGTGGGGAGGTTTTGCTTTCTGGCTGTGAAAATCTAGGAAAGGATTTGGCTTTCCCAGGAGCCCCAAAATGGGAGTTCTCCCCCAAAAACTGTTTTGTTATTCCCCCCACCCCCCCTCCCCTGTTTTATATATTTTTATATATATAAATCTATTTACTCTTATTATATAGAATATGTATTTATACTTATACATCTATTGATTATTAAATCTATTTACACTTGTGTTTGCACTTAAATAGCACATCTACATAGGCTATCTGTTAAGACTTATGTATTTTGGCTCTCTAAGATAATTTTAGATTTCTCTATTCTTACATTAAAATTTATTTACATTTATTTAGTTATCTGCTTGCATACAATCTCTAGTTAGACACCCTCTATCTCCTATTCAGCTTCTTATATCATAAAGTCCTTAGTGTTATGTTATATATAAAATTTTAGTTTGAAATAAATTTATATCCATATATATATTCAATATATGTAAAAAGGAGATTTTTTTTTCTCTATTTCAACTCCTTATACTCATATTTACAGAGCTTTGATTTTTTTTAACACATCCCCCACAAAATTTCAGGCATTTGGGGGCATTTTTGGGAATTTTTGTCACCCTCAGGAGCTCCCTGCAGGGCTGGGAAGAGCTCCCAGGACCCAGTGGAGCGACCCAAACGCCACCTCTCTGATGAGCACATCTGCACTGGGGAGCTCCAGGTCCAAGAACATTTCTCTGGCTGGTTCATTCAACACCTGGAGCTGGAAGTTGTCCTCGACACACTCCAGGATCTCCTGGATTGCTCCCAGCCTGCTGTGCTGCTGTCTCAGAGGACATTGGGGTGATTGGAACCCCATGTTGGGATGAAATACTGGGGAATGATGATGCTGGGGATGGAGAGCAAGGCCTCTCTGACCTCTCTGCCCTGGGCTGGCAGCTGGAGCAGAGCCATCCACACGGTGCCCCTGTTTGCTCAGGTGCCCAGATGTCACCCACAAGCCCTCAGGCCCTGAACTCCAGCGGGGCTGCAAAGATTTTGGGGTGAGTTCCACCTTGGGAGCAGCCCCAAGGACACTCAGCCTGCCCATGCTCCCACCTTGCTGTCCCAGTCCCTGCTGCAGGACAGTAATCAGGAGCTGAAGGAACCAGGGGAGTCAAGATTGTGGGGGTCTTCATAGAACACTAACAAAGCTGGGTAACTGCAGAAGTCATTTATTGCATGGCTGAATCAGTCTCATGGAGGCAGAGTTGTTACAGTTGGTGCCATTATGCAGAAATCCTTTTAGCACAGAGTCCCCAAGTCCCAAGCAGAGGCAGCAGCAGCAGCAGCAGCAGCAGCAGCAGCAGCAGCAGCAGCAGCAGCAGCAGCAGCAGCAGCAGTGTCCTTCCATGATCTGTGTGTGCTCCCTCAGAGATCTCCAGCATTCTCAAAGCAGTGCATTTTTATTCTATTTTTAGCCAATCAGGTACAAATGCAATCCTACCACTGTCTTGCTGGAACTATCCAAACCTAACACTGACATGTGAAAGTGGTCGCAATTTCTTACACCAATTCCAGGTACATAACTCCATCTGTTCCATCTAGGAATGCTAGCAAGGCCACATTATGTTTTTGTTATGTCTAGAACTTAGTTAACTTTGTAAAAGGTGATGGTACTGAACTTTATGCTTTAGGGCTTTTTCTTACTAATACAGTCTCTTATTTGCTTAAGGCACTTAATATATTCTCTAGTTATTTAAAACAAAACTTACATTTCTACCTCATGTCTGCATGGATTTATATATTTTAGTTTCTCTGAAAGTTTTAGTTCAGCCTTCACACTTCTGAGCACTTCTGGGCCTGTGTGGATGGGGCCCAGAGGGATTTGCATCCCAACATTGGATGCAGGAGATGGGCAGGGCCATGCTGGAAGAGGTGATGGCCAAGAGGACAGGCCAGCTGCAGGTGAGTCTGAGCATTCCCCTCCTTGTCACCCTGTGGGCTGCTCCTGGAAGGGGTCCTGGCCACACTCCCCAGCTGGCTGGGGCCATCAAGCCCCCTTGGCACCTTCTCTTGGCCGTATCCATCCCATCTTGGAGCTGGTTCTTTGTGCCCATCCTGCTGTGGAGGAGCAGAGGGTGAGGCTGGAGTGCACAGGGCAGAGGCACAGGCAGTGCACCCCAGCTGAGGGTGACACTGGGGTGCAGGTGTGGGAGCTCCCCCTGTGGGTTTTTTATCTTCTTTTCTGTTGTTGCTAGAGCTGGGATTAAATGCTCGGGAGAGGCAGTTCGTGTTCGGACTCAGATGTTTAATAATTCTTACCTAAGTTACAGTCTCACAGGTTGTGAGTTCTAGCTAGCAAAGTAGAAAATGGCTCTGTCTCTAATTCTTTCCAAGGTCTTTTAAGCACAAATTGTCCAATTATGAAATGACACCTAGATTATTTTTACTTTTAACCCAATAACCAAACACCCGAGGTCTGCAATGTGGATTTTCCTACCCAATTACAAAATACCACCCAGACCCATGAAGAAGAGGGAGAAAGAAGAACTTAGCCTACAACCTAAATCCTCCATCTTGCTTTATATATATTTTACTATCGTCTAAAACCTTAAACCCTAAGTTTTGCATCCTGTGATATCACACACTTCTATTCAAACTCCACCCCCACAACCCCAGTGCTGTCACTCAATTTTGGGAGCTGTTCCACGGCCTCAGGTCAGTGCAGTGTTTGCTTGGGGATCAGTGCCTGGCAGCACAGAAAGTCTGAAATTCTCAGTGCTCAGGGTTCCAACACCCCCCAGTGCTGGGAGAAGCTCCAGGAGCTCCTGCACTCCCTGGTGTCCAGGCAGGCACTGGCAAGGCGGAGAGGCAGCTGCAGGGGAGGAGCTGGGTAGGGAGATGTGCTGCAGAATCCTCTCAATGCCCCAGCTGCGGTGTTGTCTGAGTTTAAGACAGTTATACGGGGCAGAGACACCAAAATGAGCAACTTAAAACAGTAGTTTTAACCACTCCACTTTCACCAATAAGGAAAGATGGATGTGAGAAGATCAAAGTGAAAAAACAACAGAAAAGGTCTGAATGGTGGTGGGTGCATGTGGGGTGGTTGGTCCCACAGAGCAGCAAGTTAAACAGTTGATGCTTTATTATTCTTCTGACATTAGTTCCACACTGGGAATTTTTCTTTTTTCTCTTTTCTTCTTTCCTTTCCTTTCCTTTCCTTTCCTTTCCTTTCCTTTCCTTTCCTTTCCTTTCCTTTCCTTTCCTTTCCTTTCCTTTCCTTTCCTTTCCTTTCTTTTCCTTTTCCTTTTCCTTTTCCTTTTCCTTTTCCTTTTCCTTTTCCTTTTCCTTTTCCTTTTCCTTTTCCTTTTCCTTTTCCTTTTCCTTTTCCTTTTCCTTTTCCTTTTCCTTTTCCTTTTCCTTTTCCTTTTCCTTTTCCTTTTCCTTTTCATTTCCCTTTTCCTTTCCTTTTCCTTCTCCTTTCCTTTTCCTTCCTTCCTCTCTCTTTCCTTCATTCTTCTCTTTCCCTTGTCCTTTCTTTCCTTCTTCTTCTGTGCCCGGTGGCACCATTTTCCATCCTCCCAATCATCAGGTACCTAAAAACGTAGCCTCTTGCCATGTTGAGTCAAGAATGTGAATATTTAATTCCTGTAAAAGCTGGACAGTGGCATTCATTGTTTGGCCCAGCATTTCCTTGTTTCCCCTCAGCAGAATATCATCATTCTATTGTCAGTTTGTTTCAGGTGCGACAAGGACTCATCCTGCCTCTTTGGCTAACATAACATGGACCACCTAAGGGACCTGGAACAAGGGCCTGGAGGGACAGGACAGAGGGAATGACCGAGGGCAGGGTTAGAGGGATATTGGCAAGAAATCCTTCCCTGCAAGGGTGGGGGGACCTGGCACATGAATCCCATAGGAGCCGTGGGTTCTCCATCCCTTGAACTGCTCAAATCCAGGTTTGATGGGGCTTGGAGCAACTTGGTCCAAGCCCTGAGAACAAAATGAGCTTTAGGGTCCTTTCCAGCCCAAACCATTCCAGGATTCGAGGATTTCTTCGGCGCTGTGCCAAAGCATGAGGTGCTCCAGCCAGGACTTGGCAAAATTTCATTAAACTTAACAACGACCATTTCACAGCCTCTTTTGAGGGTTTTTTTCCTTAATAGGAGCAACTTGAAGCCAGGTGCCAGAGGAAAAAGCCTTCTCCTGTCCTATTGCATGGAAAACCAGCACGGAGAGGGAGCAGGCAGCTGCAGGCAGCAGAGCCTACCAAGATCTGGGAAACTGAGCTTAAGCCCAGATACTCCACTGGGCTGTGAAGTAAAACCAGATTTCAAAAAGAAAAAAAAAACCGCAGCCTACATGACAACATTCATCCAAAGAAATTGTTTAAGTTATAAAACAAATTTTTAAAAATTAAAGCTGAAAAAAATTATTATAAAAAGCTGCTCATTTCTTGTGATTACTATTTTATTCTTTGAGAGCATAAAGACTTTTTTATTCTGTAATTATCTTTATTTTTATTTTATTATTTTTAATTGCTTTATTTTAGGAAAGAAAAAAATTTTTGGATATATGACTTGACCTTCATGACATCTTTTTTTGTATTTCCTATCTATAAACATTTCCACGGTTTCAATTATTTTTATCCTTTCTCCCTCAGTGTCCCCGATACGTGCAGGCCCGCGTGTATGAATGAATGGACTGGGGGGGGGGGGGTTCAGAGAGATTTTTAGGGAGCGAAAAAAGGATGGAGCCCCCCCCGGGGTGAGGGATGACGTCACGGCTCCCTTGACCACCATCCGCATCCCCCTTCCCGGTGACGTCACCAGTCCTCCCCCGCGCCTGCGCAGTGCGCGCGCAGCACCCCCCGGCGCGGCGCGGAGGATGCGGGGCTGCAGGTGGGTGCGGGGCTGGGGGCTCGGGGGGGCCGCAGGTGGGGCCGGGGGGCCGCAGGTGGGGCCGGGGGGCCGGAGATGGGGCTGAGGGCTCGAAGGGGCGGCGAGGGGTATGGGGCCGCAGGTGGGGCTGGGGGTTCGGGGGAGCAGCGAGGGCTGCGGGGCTGGGGGGGCAGCGAGGGGTGCGGGGCTGGGGGGGCAGCGAGGGGTGCGGGGCTGGGGGTCGCAGGTGGGGCTGGGGGCCGCAGGTGGGGCTGGGGGCCGCAGGTGGGGCTGGGGGCTCGAGGGTGCGGCGAGCGTTGCGGGGCTGCAGGAGGGTGCGGGGCTGGGGGGGTGATGAAGGATGCGGGGTTTGGGGGGGGCGAGGGGAGATGCTGTCCTTGCTGGCGTTGCGGGGGTCGCACGGGGACCCCGGGGTGCGGGTGGCAGCGGGGGCCGTGGGTGTTGCGAGGGGTGTCGGGTTCGGGGGTGCATCGCGGGCCGGCGTTGCGGGGGGAGCCGGGGTGCAGCGGGGAGGGCGGGGCCGGGGGGAGCGGGCCCGGGGGCTGCGCTGCCGGTGCGGGGGCCGGGCGGGAGCGGCGGATGCGCTCGCGCACTGCGGGGGCGTTTTGGGGGGTCCTGGGGACGCGGGGTGTGCGCGTGCGGGGGGCGGCGAGCGCAGCGAGGGCGTGTCCGAGTGTGTGCGCGTGTGTTTGTGTGCGAGTGTGCAAGGGATGCGTGTGTGTGTACCAGGGATGCGTGTGTGTGTACCAGGGATGCGTGTGTGTGTGCCTGGGATGCATGTATGTTTGCAAGGGATGCATGTGTGTGCAAGAGATGTGTGTGCAAGGGATGTGTATGTGCAAAGGATGTGTATGTGCAAGGGATGCATATATGTGCATGTGTTTGTGTGCGTGTGTGCAAGGGATGCATGTATGTGCCAGGGATGCATGTGTGTGCAAGGGATGCATGTGTGTGCAAGGGATGCCTGTGTGCAGATGCATGTGCATGCAGACGTGTGTGCAAGGGATGTGTGCGTGTGTGCAAGGGATGTGTGTGTGCAGATGCATGTGTGCAGGGCTGTGTGTCTGTGCAGATGTGTGTGTGCATGGGAAGGGGTGTGTGTGCAGCTGCAGGGGCACACATGCAGGCAGGTGCATGTGCAGGTGTGCACAGTGTGGTGCTGGTGTTGGTGGGGCCTGTAGCTGGGTGCTGTGGACATGGTGGGGTCCATGGTGCATGGGTGGGAATGCACAAGTGCAGAGCTGTGCACAAGAGGGGGGGGATGCAGGGCTGCACTGTGTGTGTGTGTGTGTGCACAGCATTGCACGTGGGGATGCACGAGTGCATGGGTGTGCACACACACTCTGTGGGGATGCACACTTGCTAAGCTGAGCATGCATGCACACTGTGAGGGTGCATACGTGCAAAGCTGTGCGTGCATGCACACTTGCATGGGACACATAGGCATCCACCAGTGCATGTGGGGGTGCATGTGTGTGCAGTGTGTGCAGCCCAGCACATGAGCACTACTGCAGCACACATGCATCTGTCTGCAGACGCTGTGCACAAGTGCTCTGCTCTGTGTGTGTGTGTGCTTTGCATCTCTCTGTGCATGGCATGCATGCTCACAGGGAGCAGGTGTGGGCACTGTCCGGTGTGTGTGTGTGCACCCCCGTGCCCCACTGCAGGTGTGTGCACACATGGGGGGTGTGCATGCACAGGGTGTGTGCTGCAGGCTCAGGGCACCCAGAGGGGCACACATGCATGGGGGTGCAGCCATGCTGCACATGGGTGATACTCAAACCCCTGTTCAGGGTAGGTTTTCCCCCAGAGCTGTGAGGTTTGTGCTCCCCTCAGCAGGGCTGGGGGGATGAGCTGGGCTGCTGACAGCTGTGCTGGGCTGTTCCTGCCTTACTACTGAGTTACTGTTTGCTTCCTCTGGGGCTACTGCTAGGATGCTACTGGGATACTCTCAGTAATCTCCTGAGGGAATAGTGAAATACTATCAAGACACAGCTGGGATGCTCTCAGAGTGCTGCCAGGGTGCTACTGAGATGCTATGAGTTTACTAGAATGTGGACAGGCTACTCTGCAGACAGCAGTAAGGCACTCCAGAGTGGCACTAAGGTACTCTCAGGATACTATGTGGATGCTACTGGGATGCTGCAATAGCTCCACTAAGGCACTACCAGGCTGCTACTAAGATTTTTCCAGAGCTGATACTGAGGTACTCGTATCACTGAGGTACCACTGGAGCAGCTCACACAAGGTTCCTCTCAGGATACGTTCAGGTTACTTTCAGCGTAGTTACGTGGCACTAAGAAAATACCTGGATAATTCTTGGCACTGCCAAAGTGCCACCAACACACTATGAGGATAACAGCAGTGTATCCCATAATGTATCCCATTACACCACTATGCTATCAGGATACTCGTTATCTACTACTGTGATACTATCAGGGCACCAAGATGCTGTTGGGATGCTCCTGACAGAATCAGGATATTCCTGCCTGTGCTAGTACAACATCAAGACAATACTGAGCTACTCAATGGCTGCTACTACAATACTCTCAGTGTAGCACAAAGGTACTATCAGGATGCTGCTAAGACGTTATCAGAATAACATCCTGGATACTCCAAGTGTCCATTGCTGATAAGGCACTACTAAGATACTACAGGGTCACTACTAGGATACAACATTAGTGTACTACTATGATAGTAGCAGGATATTATCACAAAGCCATCAAGGTGCTGCCAGGACAGGAGTCGGTTTTCAGTGGGATGCTTTCAGGATAAAAGTGCAGTTATCTGTAGGATACTTCCAAGATACTACAAGAAAAGATAGTGGTGAGATACTTCTGCCCTGTTGCCATCAGGGCAACACATTTTTGCGATACTGTCAGCACATTATTGATGCTCTCAGGCCAGTAGTGATATAGTCTAAGGATACAGCTAAGATACTACTACTTGAAGGAAATAGATGATGATATGACATTTTTTACATACTGTCAGGGTAGCACTAAGCTACTTGGGCCACTATCAGAACTTGGTAAATTGCTACTAGAATAGTGCCAGAATATCAGAATTTCTTCTGAAGGTAGTACATCCTGCTGGGATACTGCCAGGATACTACAGAGATACTGTTGGTTGTGTAACAGCCCTGGCTGTAGGGTTTCAGCGAGCACAGCAGCAGCGCAGGGAACGTGGAGCTGGCTGTTGTAACCTGTTAGTAGGCTGGTGCCTGACGGGCACGCTGTCCCTGCAGCTAAGGCAGCACATCGGTGTTGAGGAGGATGGAGGCGCCCCTGGTCAGCCTGGAGGAGGAGTTCGAGGAGGGGCCCGGCGACGATGGGGGGTCCCTGCAGCGCCCCGCGGACCCGGCGCTGGCCGAGCTGGAGAGCTTCTCGGCCGAGATGATGAGCTTCAAGTCCATGGAGGACCTGGTGCAGGAGTTCGACGAGAAGCTCACCGTGTGCTTCCGCAACTACGACGCTGCCACCGAGGGCCTGGCGCCCGTGCGGGGGCGGCTGCAGGCGCAGGAGGAGGAGGAGCGCCTGCAGGATGAGGAGTGAGTAAGGCCCCCCTGCTCCTGGGGGGGCTCTTCACACCCCTGAACCCCCCCAGCTGTGCAGGCAACTCCCAGCACTGCAGCGTGGCCATGCTCAGAGTGTGTCAGGAGTAGCGCTGTAGTATCCTGTGAGGAAGGGTCTGCATGCCGTGCTAGCAAAGTACAGCCCACATGCAGCTCGGCCCCTTGCATCACAGCACAGTCATGCAGCAGAGTGGAATTGCTGTGTAGTATCTTTTGAGTAGCTGTGTAGCACCCTTTAAGTAGGCCACTCTCATGCCTGTGTGCATCTTGTCATGGTAATGAAATGCCCCCTTTCCCAGAGTGTGCAGTCCTGCTCACAGCACGATTGCACAGCACTTCAGAGTAGTGGCGTAGTATCTTATGAGTAATACCCCTCTGGGGACTGCTGCACCTCTGTGCACTCTTCTATGAGCCCAGCACATGCAAATCAGCCCCTGGACTGGGCTGTGATCATGCAGCACCTTGGAGTAGGTGTCTAGGATCCTTAGAGTAGCTGTGGGATGTCCCTGGAGTTGCAGCCTGTGAGGAGGAAGAGCAGCATTTCCCATACCATGTTGCAGGGGCCTGCAGCTCTGTCTGTGCAAGGCAAGCCCCAGGGGCTGAGCATAAACCTTGAGTAAGGTGTGAGTAGAGTTCGGCCAGCCCCTCTGTGCCATGCTAGGGCATGGCCAAATTCTCTCGGGTCAAATTCCCCCCTAGGCTCCCCCAGTTCTTCTTGTGCCTTTTGTGTTGAATTCTACAGTTTCATTAAAAACCTTGTTTTGTTACAAAATGCCATTTTTTCCTACAAATCTTTGGGCTTTTTCCTCGTGATGATTACACACTACCACATTTCTAGCAGATTTTTTGTGTGTTTAATTAAGATTATTCCGAAACTCCTAACCCTTATTTTCACCAACCAAAGGGGTTGCTTTCAACCCAGAAAGCCCCAAATCTGTTGGTTTGTGTTTGGGTTTCTTTCCCCCAAACCCACTGAGGCTGAATTGATTTTTGCCATTGGTGGAATTCGTGGTTTTTCAGAGCAAAACGCAGCTTGGCCGCGCGCCGGGGCCGCCGCGCTGTCACCGCTTTGTGCCACTTATTGTGTCTTTTTTGGGTCACTTTGGGCAAAACAGGGCTTTTTTTTTTTCAGTCTTCTTTGAATGAGCCCTGTGTGCAGACTGGGGGAGGGGCCATGGCCTCACAGGCATTGGATTTCCAGCGTTTTTAACCATTTCTTGCCATAATTAACTCAGAAATCACCGCTGGTCTTGGCCTGCCCCTGTGGGGTGCTGGTCCTTTAAGAGCAGAGAAAAAAAGAGCAGATTTGGGGGGATAATTACTAATTTGTATTTAATTTATAAATTATTTAATTTAGATTTCATTTAGATTTAATTTATTATAAATTACTGATTTGCTGTGCTTTGTTTAAAAATAAGCTCTGAAGATTCGGCCCCCACATTTTTGGATGTTAATTTGTGACATCTGTAATTCTAACGGGAATTCAGTCCTGGTGAGGAGGGAAATATAATAAATCCCAGAAATGAGCAGTTTGGGGGTTGGAAGGGAGGTAGATGGTTTTGGGGTGATTTTCAGGATTTAGATGTGACACCACGTTGGACTGAACCCATCATTTCTGGTGGGAAAATTGGAGGAGTTGCCTGAGATGGGGAGAAAATTTCTCATCTTCTTCTGTGCCTTTCCCCCCATTTTTGACCTTTCCTCCCATTTTTGGCCTTTTTCTCAGTGTTGCCACTTTTCAGCTCTTTTTTCCCATTTTCTCTTTTTCCTCCATTTCTTCCCTTTTCTCCACTTTCCCTGCCCTTTTCTCCATTTTCCCCCTCATTTTCCCTTTTTCTTACATTTTCTCTTTTCCCCCATTTCCCTTTTCATCTGGTTTTTCCTTTTCCCCTCCTTTGGCCCTTTTCCTCTTTTTCCTATTCCCTATTTTCTCCTCTTTCCCTTTCTTCCCCTTTTTTCCCTCCTTCTCTACTTCCCACCATTTTCCTTCTTTTCTCTCTTTCTCATTTTTTCTTCCATTTCCCCCCTTTTACCCAGATTTTCTTTCCCTCGCTTCTTCCCCTTTCCCCCCTTTTTGCCATCTTCTTCTTTACCCCTTTTTTACTCTTTTCTCCTCTTCTCCCCCTTTTCCTTTTTCCCCCTCCTTGCCCTTTTTTTCCTTTTTCCTTCTCAATTTTCTCCTCTTTTAGTCAGTATTTTGGGAAAATATTTTAGGGTATTTCTGAGTGTTGAAAAGTGCCATTTTGGAATCTCTGGGGTATTTCAGTGAGGGAGTTGGGTGGTTGGAACACGACAGGGTGACATTTTGGACCTTTAGGGGCATTTTGGGGGTATTTCAGAAGAACATTTGGGGATAGTTTGGAGTCAGGGCAGCATTTTAAGGTGTTTTGGGGCCTTTCAGAGAATCTTGGGGCTTTGGACCTGCATTAAGAGAATGTTTTGGGCCACTTCAGGGCATCATGGTGATGTTTTTGAGTGGCATTTGGGGACATCTAGAGACATTTTGGGACATTGCTGCAGCCTTTTGGAGTGTTTTGACAGCAGCATTTCAAAATGACATTGAGGGAGCATCTCAGGGCAGTGGTTTTGGGTACTTTGGGGTATTTCAGGGCAGTATTTCATTATGCTCTTTTGAAAAGCTTTGGGGTCCTCTTGGAAAGCATTTGGGGTTATCTAGGATATCATTGGGGGTGTTTTGGGGTGTTTCAGGCGTCTCACTGGGATTTTTGGAGGTCATTTCAGGATGTTTTTGGGCTGCATTTTGGGATGTTTTGCGGCATCTTGGCATGGCATTTTTGGGATGTCTCTCTGAGATGCAACGTTTTGGGATCAGCACTCACCACCCGCCTCCCTGCAGGGTCTGGGATGCTCTGACCGATGGCTTTGCCCCCCGGAGCTCCCCCCGGCCGTGGCAGCTCCCTGGGACTGAGGCCCTTGATGGCACCGAGCCCCAGGTATGGCTGTGACCCCCCTGTCCCCACAGGATCCCCTGACAGCTGTCAGTCAGCCCCAAGGCTCAGTGACCATCACGGCACTGCAAACTACCCCAAAATGGTCATTTTAGCATCTGGCCTTTGCCAGTTTGTCCCCATGTCACAGGTGGGGTGGGTGTTTTTGGGGGTAGAAAATGTGTTTTCATTTGTGGTGAGTTTGTGCTGTCAATAGCTGCTTTTGGGGTTGTAAAAACATCCCAATATCCACGGAATTGAACCCGTTTGGGTGTAAGGCCTGTTGCTAAAGGGGGAAGAGAAGATAACTTCCTTGGGTTATTTTCTGCTAAAAAGGTGAAAAAGATAGTGAAAGGTGGGAAAAAAGAAGATGCCTCCTCACCCAGCATCTCCATCCATCCATTCCCTGGTGGTGTTCCCCTCTGCCGTGTCCCCATCAGACCTCTCCCATCCAGCTCCACCAGCCCTGGTGTCCCCATCCAGCATCCCCTGGATCTCCAACACCACTCTCCATCCAACACACCTGGACTTCTCCTGTCTTCATCCTAGTCCATGGCTCCATTCTACAGCTCTCCATCCAGCATCTCCCTGTCCAACATCTCCATCCATCTTCTGGCAACACCTCCCCTTCCCTGTTCAGTGTCTCCAGTGTCCCTGGAGCCCCATCCAGCATCTCCATGCAGTACCCTCAGTCCAACCTGTCCCATCCATGCCACCCCCATGTCCCCCTGAGCCACCCTGGTGGCTGTCCCTGTGCCAGGGCTGTGGCTGTGTCATTGCTGGGGCCATGCCCACACCAGGCTGGGCCCATGGTGCCACTGAGGCTGCCCAGCCTGTGTCTCCTGCAGCTCGGGAAGGAGGAGGAGGAGGAAGAGGAGGAGGAGCTCACTGAGAGGAGTGAGCAGGACTCTGGGATCAACGAGGAGCCGCTGCTGACAGCTGAGCAGGTACCCCATGGGCAGCTGGAGCCCTGCATGTCCTCCAAAAGCCAGGCTTGGCCCCATGACCACGAGCTGAAAGCACAAGAAAAGCCAAATCCCATCATCTCGGGGCGTGGCTTGCAGGACCCGGAATGGGGATGTAGGCAGAAGTGCAGGTTGTGGGTGCTGGTGTGGGATTTGGGTGCACATGGCAAGGTGGGCTGTAGGTGCTGCTGTACAGAATGTGTGGCATGGGGAGAAGGATCACAGTGTGAGGGGCAGAGGTGGGATGCAGCTGCAGGATGCTGGTGTGGAGGCAAGATGTAGTTGTGGGGTACAGGATGCAGGTGCCAGATGCAGAGTGCAGTTGTGGGGTGCAGGATTCAGGTGCCAGATGCAGGTTCCAGATGCAGGGTGCAGATGTGGGGTGCAGGATGCAGAGTACAGGTGTGGGGAGGGGGATGTGGAGGCAGCTACAGGGTGAGGATGCAGGATAGAGAATGCAGGTGTAAGTACAGAATGCAGGAGGAGGAGGAGGAGGTGGGTGCAGAGAGCAGGACGCAGACAGGTGCAGGATGCAGGTTTAGATGTGGATGCAGGTCCTCAATGTCCATGGAATGTGGGATTTGGATGTAGGTGGGAATTTGGGATGCAGATTCAGGATGCAAATAGAGGACCCAGGGTACAGATGGATGTAAATGCAGGTGCTGATGCAGGATGAAGGGGAGAATGCAGGTGCAGGATGCAGAATGCTAATAAGGGTGGAGGGAGCAGGCTGCAGATGGAGGATGGGGATAGAAGATGCAGGTGCAGGATGAAGGGAGCAGTTGCAGGTGTGGGTGCAGGGCAGGAATGCAGGGTGCAGGACAGTTGCAAATGTGGGTGCAGGACAGAGGTGCAGTAGGATGCAAGTGCACATGGAGGTCACTGATGCCCCACAGGTCATCGAGGAGCTGGAGGAGCTCATGCAGAGTTCACCTGACCCCGAGGCTGACCCCGAGGGGGAGGAGGAAGAGGAGGAGGAGGAGGATGAGGAGGAGGAGGAAGAAACCAAGGCTGATGCTGAAGGCAAAGGTGGTGGCAGGGGCACGGAGCCCATCCTGCTGCGGGAGCTGCATGCTTTCTCCCCTGCCTTGAACAACAACTGCTCCCACGAAGGTATGGCCAGCAAAGCCCAGGCCAGTCACTTTTTGGGGACAATTCCAACCAAATTGGACAACTGAGTCTCTCCAGGCCTCAGTGCTGGCTTGCTCTGGGACTTGGCCAGAAGGGCTCTTGCCAAAAACTGTGAAGAACACAGGGATCTGGCTTTTGGTGTGGAGAGGCACGCGGGGTTCACCAGGAGCCGTTGTGTTCTGCATGGGGCGTTCCATGCACGTGAGATTTGTCACCAGTGCCATGGGCTGTGTCACCAACAAGCCCAGGCACCTCACTCATTGCTCTGCTCTTCATCACACTGTGCAGGTTACTAATCACACTGTGTCACTAATTGCACTGTGCATGTCACTAATTGCACGCTGCATGTCAATAATCACACTGTACCTGTCTCTGCACCATGCATGTCAATAATTGCACCATACCTGTCACTAGTTGCACCATACCTGTCACTAATCACACCCTGCCTGTCACTAATTGCACTGTGACCACTGAGTGCACCTTGCATGTCACTAATCGTGCCAGGAAGTTCCTTAATTGCTCTGGGCACTCGTTTGTGGCGCTGAGCATATCAGTAATTGCACAACGGGTTTATCTCTCTTTGTCTCAGAAAATGCAGAGCACATCTCGCTCAGCACGAGATGCATTTTAATGGTTGCAGTGTGCGTTTCACTGACTGCACTGGGGGTGTCACTGACTGCACCAGGCATTTCCCTCGTTTCCCCATGCATGGCACTGGCTGCAGCAAGTGCAGAGGAGGCCACGGAGATGCCCCAAAGGCTGGGACACCTCTGCTCTGGAGCCAGGCTGGGAGAGCTGGGGGTGCTCACCCTGGGGAGGAGAGGGCCCTGAGGAGACCTGAGAGCCCCTGCCAGGGCCTAAAGGGGCTCCAGTAGAGCTGGAGAGGGACTGGGGACAAGGGATGGAGGGACAGGACACAGGGAATGGCTTCCACTGCCAGAGGGCAGGGATGGATGGGAGATTAGCAAAAATTTCCCTGTGAGGGTGGTGAGGCGCTGTCTCAAGGTTTCCAGAGCAGCCGTGGCTGCCCCATCCCTGGCAGCGTCCAGGGCCAGGTTGGACAGGGGTCGGAGCACCCTGGGATAGTGGAGGGGTCGTTGCCCTTGGCAGGGAGGTGGAAGGAGATGGGCTGTGAGTCCCTCCCCGCTCTGTTCCGGGATGTCCCGCGGTACACGAGCCGGTCTCTCCGCGGGGCAGGGCTGGGGCAGCTGTCGGCGCGGGAGCTGCTGGCGGCCGCGGGCCGGGCGGAGGCGGCGAGCCGGGCGCTGTCGGCGGAGCTGGTGGCGCAGCTGGCGCGGCGGGACGAGCTGGCCTTCGAGAAGGAGGTGAAGACGGCGTTCATCGGGGCGCTGCTGGCCGTGCAGGGCGAGCAGCGAGAGCAGCGAGAGGCCGCCCGGCGCCGCCGCAGGGACAAGGGGCTGAGCCTGCAAGGGGCGCGCTCCGAGCGCGGCACCAACATGCCCCGCAAGGTGCGGACCGGGAGCGGCCGAGCCTGGGGTGGGACCGGGAGGAGGGGACGTGGGGACAGGATGGGGCAATGGGGGAGGGTTGGGATGGGAATAGGGATAGGGTGGGGCAGAGGGACATGGGGGCAAGGTGTGGGATGGGATGGGATGGGATGGGATGGGATGGGATGGGATGGGATGGGATGGGATGGGAATAGGGACAGGGTGGGGCAGAGGGACATAGGGGCAAGGTGGGATGGGAATAGTGACAGGATGAGGTAGAGGGTCATGGGACAGGATATGGGAAGGACACAAGACAGGGGGTCATGGAGCAGGGATGGGGAATGTGGTACAGGGGGACGAAGGGATCTGAGATGGGGAAATGGAGCAGGGTGATGGGATCTGAGATGGGGGAATGGAGCAGGGTGATGGGATCTGGGATGGGGATATGGAGCAGGGTGATGGGATCTGGGATGGGGGAATGGAGCAGGGTGATGGGATCTGGGATGGGGATATGGAGCAGGGTGATGGGATCTGGGCAGGGTGTGGATATGGGAGTCAGGGAGTTGTGGGGGATGCTGGTGCCAGAGGAGGTGCCACGGGGGATGTTGCTGTCCCCGGGAGGTGACAGGGTGACACGTTGTCCCCCCAGCGTTTCAGCATGGAGGGCATCTCCAGCATCCTGCACTCCGGCCTGCGCCAGACCTTTGGTCCTACCACCAACGAGAAGCAGGTGCCCTTTTCCCCCACCCCAAAATTACCCAAATCTGTTTGTTTTCACTCCTCCTCCCTGCACTCCCCATTCCCCTGCATCTCCCACCCCCTGTTAAAATGTTTCTTCATTTTACAACACTGCTCTATCCCCTACACCCTGCTAATCCTTCTTGGAAAAATTACCTGTTTTCACCCCAAAAAGTCCTCCCTGAGGAGGGATAGATTTGGGTGAAGTTTGCAGCACCCAGTTAGTTCAGCACTCCCCAAAATACCTGCAAATTAAATGCAGTTGGGGAATTTTGCAGAAATACTCTATTTTGGCACAAATTTGGGGGTGATTTGTCTCAAGGCAGTGTAAAAACCAGGTGGTTTTGTGCCACCTGGGTGGTTTTTTGGGGTGCTTTTGTTTTTGCAGTACCTGAACACGGTGATTCCCTATGAGAAGAAGGGCTCACCACCCTCTGTTGAGGACCTGCAGATGCTCACCAACAGTGAGTATTCATTCAAGCTGCTGGTTTGGGTCAGCATCACATGTTCTGGAGCACAAAGGCACATTTTGCTTTGCTTCAGTGGCTGCAGTTTGGGCTATCATTGCAGAACTGCTGGTTTGGGGGATTTTTTTGCATCATTGCAGCATGGGCAATTTTAGTTGCTACCACCCACATTGCATCATCATTGCAACAAACCCACCTGGTGGGGGAAACCCCTGGTTTGCATCACTGCAGCACAGCTGCTTGGCAGCCAACACCTCCCCCCAGTTCATGCTCCTTTTACCAGGGTTGATTTGGGGGTAAATCACCCATTTTGCCACAGATTGGCTAATTTGGCATGAAAATCCTTTTTGTTTTATGTTCCCAGGCCTGCTGCATAAATTGTATGGGCAAACTGGCAACTGTGGGGCTGGTTTGGGAGGGAGAAGAGACATTTGGGGAGCAGCAAGGCCAGGCTCACAGCTTTGTTCCCCCCCCACAGTCCTGTTTGCCATGAAGGAGGGGAATGAGAAGGTGCCCACCCTGCTCACGGATTACATCCTCAAAGGTACCTGCTCCCCTGCCCCAGGCACCCCTCATGCATCCTTCACACAGCTTCCCTGCAATCCCTTCTGCATCCTCCTGCCTCTCCATTGCACCCTTGTGCATCCTTGGAGAATCCCAGATCCATCCTGTGTCATTCCTCCTGCTGCCCTCGTGCATCTCAGGTGTCTCCCCCACACATCCCTCAGGAATCCCGGGTGCATCTCCTGCACACCCCTCAGGCGTTCTCTGTACAGCTCTCCTGCTCTGCCACACCTCTGGAGGTCCCTGTGCAGCCTCCTGCCCCATCCTGGGGCCCATCTGCTTCATCCCCACAGCCTCATCCCCCTCTGTGCGGCCTCTCTCACCCCCCACGCCCCCTCAGGCGCCCTCCTCTGCCTCCCTTGGGTGTCTCCATCCATCTTCCTTGCATGCCCTGGGCATCCTTGTGCATCCCTGTGCATCTCTACACCCCTCTTGCACATCCCTTGTGCATCCTCCTGAGTCCTTGTGTGTCCTTCGTGCTCCTGCTGTGCACTGCTGTGTGTGTGCATTCCTTGTGCATCCTTTTCATGTTCCTCTTGCATCCTTGTGCAGCCTCGTGCAGCACTTGTGCATCCTTGTGTGCCCAGGTGCACTTGTGCAGCCCAGTGCAGGCCTGTGTGTCACTATGCACCCTCGTGCAGCATTGCACTGTGCATTCTCCTGCATCCTCCTGCATCCTTCTACATCCCTGTGGATCACAGTGCATCCTCCTGCATTCTAGTGCATCCCCATGCACACTTGTGCATCCTCCTGTGTCCTTGTGCATCCCTGTGCATCCTCCTGCATTCCAGTGCATCCCCATGCACATTTGTGCATAATCCTGCATCCTTGTGCATCCCTGTGCATCCTCCTGCATTCCAGTGCATTCCTGTGCATCCTCATGGATCACAGTGCATCCTCCTGCATCCTTGTGCATCTTCCTGCATCCTTGTGCTCCCTTATGGATCACAGGGCATCCTACTGCATCCTTGTGCATCCTCCTGCATCCTTGTGCTCCCTTATGGATCACAGTGCATCCTCCTGCACACTTGTGCATCCCTTGCATGTTTGCTCATGGATCACAGTGCCTCCTCATGCATCCCAGTGCATCCTCCTGCATCCTTGTGCATCCCTGTGCTTGCTCATGGATCATTGTGCCTCCCCATGCATCTGTGTGCATCCTCCTGCATTCCAATGCATCCTCCTGCATCCTTCTACATCTCTGTGCATGCTCATGGATCACAGTGCATCCTCCTGCATTCCCATGCATCCTCCTTCATCCTTGTGCATCCTCATGGATCACAGTGCATCCACCTGCATCCTTGTACATCCCTGTGCATCCTCCTGCATTCCAATGCATCCTCCTGCATCCTTGTGCATCTGTGTATCCTTCTGCGTTCCAGAGCACCCCCATGCACACTTGTGCATCCTCATGAATCCTTGTGCCTCCCTGTGCTTGCTCACAGATCATAGTGCCTCCTCATGCATCCCTGTGCATCCTCCTGCATTCCAATGCATCCTCCTGCATCCTTGTGCATCCTCATGGATCACTGCATACCCATGCATCCCTGTGCCTCCTCCTGCATCCTTGTGCATCGTCATGGATCACTGCATACCCATGCATCCCTGTGCCTCCTCATGCATCCCTGTGCCTCCTCCTGCATCCTTGTGCATCCTCATGGATCACTGCATACCCATGCATCCCTGTGCCTCCTCCTGCATTCCAATGCACCCTCATGCTTCCCCCCACACACCTGTGCACCCCTGTGCATGCTCCTGCCTGACTGCATCCTCATGTCCCCTCCCCACCCTCTCTCTCTCTCTCTCTCTGCAGTGCTCTGCCCAACCTGACGCGGTGCTGCCCCCACATTCCCACCCCGTGGCCTCCAAAACGGGGCCAAACCCGAGGAAAAAGGGTCACCCACCCGTGGCTGCCCCACCCTGCACTTCCCCCTTTGCACAGCTGGAAATAAAGAATTCCTTACATTAATTAAGCAACAGGTGTTCAATGTCTGTGTCCCCGCCTTGCTCGTGGCAGTGCTTTGCAACTTTTTGATAGGAAAACCATGTTTTTAAGCAAAAAATCCCAGCACAGACTTAACTGCAGTGCTCAGAAATATTCTGGGATCTACAAAAACCACAAACTTCTGGCTAACGAGCTGCTGGGTGCTCAGAGGCAGCTGCAGCTGCCATCATCGGAGGGGCAAAATTCAGATTAAATTCCATTCTCAGGGATTTTTCCCATTTTTTCACTTCTCTGCGGCCCAATTTTCTGCTAAAAATGGTGCAGAAATCAACTTTTTTCCCCCAGAAAATCGAGCCATTATTAAAGAACGGCTCATTAAGGGACAGGGGGGCTTCCACTGCTTCCATCTGAGGGAGAATTGCTCTGGTTTGGGTCACTCATTTTGGGGAAGAGTGCCTAGTTTGGGGGTTCTTTTTGGAAAGTGTTGTCCATTTTGGGGCAAATTCAGTCATTTTAGGGGAAGTCACTTATTTTGAGGAGAGTCACTCATTTCCAGAAGGACCAGTTTGGGACAACATCCTCTGGGGACATGTCACTCATTTTGGGGGAAAATTTTTGGAGAATGCAACTCCTTTGGGGGTGAGCACCCATTTGGGGAGAGCATCACTCATTTCAGGGAGAGATCAGCCCCTTCTGGGTCATCTTTTGGTTCTGAGGAGCATCCCTCACTTTTGGAGACTCATTTTGGGGGGAGCATCACCCATTTTGGGGTTGTCTATAGAACTTTGGGGGAGCTTCTGGGGGGAGAATAACTCCATTTTGGAGAACACATCTCATTTTGGGGAGTGCATCACTGGTTTGGGGATTGTATCATTCATTAGTGGGAAAAATCCCATTGAGTTTGTTTGAGGGGGAAAAATTTCATTTTCAGAGAACCATCAGTTTTGGAAGAATAAATCTAATTTACATCAATCAATTACCAATTTCCTCCACCCACTTTGGGGGTAAATTAGTTTTATGAGGGGAACATTTGCCCATTTTGGGGGGCTATTCCTGCATTTTGGGTCTTCTCCACTCAAAGGAAGAAGCTGCCAAGAAAATACAGGTGCGACCCCTCATCTTGTAGCACTTTATAATAAATGGCCAGGAATTAATACTAAATTACAATGAATCCTTTATGAAATTACAGATTACATTCACGCCAGATCAGTATCCAAAAATAGGCATTTCTGCCCATTGCATCACTTGTATTTTTTATCCCAGCTCTTGTTCAGGTTCTTTTATCAACTCTTCAAGAGCCAGGAAAAAAAAAAAAGGACAATATGGGCCAAAAGCCACCAAGAAAATGATCCTTCTCCTAGAATCTCATATTTAGAGCAGGAACCTGCAGAAGACAATTCCTTTTATTTTTGCCCTGGTCTGCTTTTGCATTTCCTCCCATGCCACATTTTAAGGCGAATACACCCTTTTGCTAGCATTTAAAATAAAAAAAACCCAAAATACAGGGTTTTAGGCAGTTGCCCTCCCCCATGGGGCTAAAGCTCCACCATTTTCCCATGTGGAGGGACAATACCAGGGAGAAATCATCTTTTAAGCAACAATACTGAGTTTCCTTCCACCCAGGCGACTCTTGGGGATCGCCATTCAATTTGGGGTGAAATCTTGCATTTTCTTAAACCAGTTTTTTTCCCCATTTTTAACTAACTCTGTGCCAAAATGCCTTGGCAAAGTTTTACTTCTGGCAGCCTTTGCCCCAACTCTGCATCCAATCTCGGCCCCCTAAGGACGAGAACGGGGTGAGTTGTTTTTTTTTTTTTTTTTTCAGATTCAGCAGAGGTTTTAGCACATAAATTAAAAGGATTTGGAGGAATTTCCTCCCCTTTCCAGAAAGTTGTGTCCAGAGTCACCAAACAGCCGCAGCATCGGGGCCAAAGTTGGGAGGTTTGGGCAACCCCATGAGTTGAGCACCAAACCCTCCTCGGGTACAGCAAAATTTGCACTCGCTGATTATTTTCCTTCGCCCTCCATGCCAGTATTTATGCCTGTGAATGACCTTTCTGGGGGAAAAAATCCAAAAAGCATCAAGTCCTGGGGTTGGTTTGGCTTTTCTTTGCACCAAGAGATCCAAGGGATGGATGCCGTGGCCCACCCGCCACTGCCCAACAGCATCCCAGCGTCACGTGGGGAAAACACTTTCCCTAAAAATGCTTTTGTTTACCAAAAAAAATGAAGGGAAAAAGAAAAAGAAAATCTGAAATAAAGGATTAATCTGGCCACAATATGTGCCTTGTAAACGTGTGTCCTTCACTTCCGTGCGCTGCCGTGGTGGTCCCCGTGCTCCTGTGGGCAGCCAGGGCCTCTGCCAGCGCCTCCAGTTTGCTTTTTTTCTCACCAATTTCTTCTTCTTGCCTTTTTTTTTTTTGCATTTCGGGGGGAATTTTGTATCTGGTGCTGTCAATGATTTGAGAGGGTGCAGGAGGAGCTATTCCAGTGAGTCACTGTGGTCCAAACCAAGGTCAGCACCAGGTGCTGCTGGGAGGCCACCAGGCTCTTCCTCCAGCTCTTCCTCCTCTTCCTCCTCCTCCTCCATCTCGTCCTCGTCCTCCTCATCCTCCTCCTCTTCCTCGGTGCCATCCAGGGAGTCATCGTGGGCTGCCAGCATTGCCTGCTGCATGGCCATGGTGGCAGTGGCTGATGAGAGGGGTTGGAGGTTGTCCATGCTGAGCGAGCCTGGAATTAAAAGTACAGAAATAAGGAGACTCCCCAGCTAATACAGAAAGAGCAAAAGAAGTGCATAAACCAAGAATAACTCAAGTGAAAAGCTTGGAGAGCTTCACCCATAGGGTGTCCCACCTACCCCAGTCACTCCCCAAGGTCCAATCCTTAATTTTTTTAGCTAGTGCATCGTTAAATAACAAGAAACCTTAGTTCTGAGCAAGTAGATGCCCAAATTGGTTGGGCAGATCTTCTCTTCATCTTCTCTCAAGTCCTACCTTTGCTTCTCTTCATCTCATCTGGTCTCTGTTCATTTCTGCTCTTTTCACCTTCTCTTCATCTTCTCTCTTCATCTTCTCTCTTCATCTTCCTCATCTGTTCTTTGTTCATCATCTCTCTTGATCATCACCATCTTCTCTATTCTTCTCTTCATTTTCATCATCCATTTTCTCTCTTCATTTTCATAATCTATTTTATATCTTCATCTTCTCTCTTCCCATTTTGTCTCAATCTCTCTTCTCATCTCCATTTTTCCATGTCTCCCCTCCCTCCCTTCCCCAGCTCCTCAGGAGATGACCCAAGCCATGTCCCACAGTGGGTGACCATCACTGTGGTGGCCAACTGCAAGGGCCACCTCATGTGTTTCACAGCTCAATAAAGGCCTCTAGAAATTACCAATTAAAGCCATCATTTGATGCATGGCCACTCCTTCCTGGAAGGGCCACTGGGGCCTGTCCTTACCATCAGGATTTGTCCCTGAATTGCCACCCTGCTGCTGCAGGACGCCGGCAGCGATGGAGTTGGGCCAGAACCGCTGCGTGGGCCGGTGCTGGGATTTGATTTTCTTGGCTTTGGGGGCTGGGTCCGGGTTGCTGGCATCCAGCATGGGCTGCAGGATGCGCCGCCGGGCGTTTATGAACCTTTCCATGGGAAAGAGAGAACACTGGAATAAGTAAGAGTTGTTACACCAACACCGAGTTAAAACAGCATTATAGCAAACCAATGAGTTGCAATACAATAATAATTCTTTAAGAAAGCTGCTTCATGGTTCAAAAAGCTGGTGAGTTTTTTATTTGCCTGTGGGTCTGCATTATAGGTCTGCATTGATTTTTTTTCCTGCTGAGTTGGGAGAGTGCTGCACATTGGATTTGCCAGGAGAGGGCACCGAGACCTTGCAAACCAGTGCTGATATTAAACACAGCCCAGCTTATCTCCCAGGAATCCCAGAGACCCAAAATCAGGGAATGTGCTGAGCTGGAAGGACTCACCAGGATCATCGAGTCCAGCTCCTGGCCCTGTGCAGGACACCCCAAGAATCACCCTTAACCACCCGAGTTACACCCCTCCAAAAGTAGCATCAAAACAGGGAGAAAAAGGTCCTAAAGCCAGCAAAATGCCTGCGTGGGCCACCAGCATCTGCTCACCAGTTGTTGACTTGCAAGAGGGTCAGGTTGGTTTGGGCAGCAATTTGCCTCTTCTCATCCTCTGTGGGGTAGGGGTGCTGGAAAAAAAAGAAAGATGGGGTGGAAAAATTACATCCCTGCATGCGAGATGTCATCCCTGAATGAAAAATAATGAAACCTGCTTCTTTTTTCCTTTCTTTCCTTTTTTTTTCTTTCTTTTTTTTTTTCTCTTTTTTTTTTTCATTTTCTCACTCTAAATTCGGTGGCTTCTTGCATTTGCTGAATGCAAGATTGAAGGGTGGCATCCAAGAGCACCAAGATTTCCTCAGGTGCACTCAGGGCTTTTTCCAAGGCTTTCCATCAAATGCTTTCCTTGAAGGAAAATGTCCTTGTGGGTTTTTTTGACTCCAGAAATTTTCCAGTGATGGTTGTTGGTAAACATTGGATTTGGGCTTCAAAATCCACAATGCTTATTGTCAGAGGCATCAACAGCACACCCTGAAACAGCTGCACTGGGAACCACCAGCACTGAAAGCTTCTGCAACCTCCTTCCAACTAAAATGTTAAAATGCTAAAATGTTTTTTTCCAACCCCAGAAATGCAATTAGTATCAGACCAGCCCCACATGCCACATATTGGAGCCCCAAGCCAGTGACAATTCCCATGACTTGTTTTTCAGTTGCTGGCCCCCCAAACTGTGATTTCCTTGACAAAACCACCCAAAGTCAACGCACACTGGGGACTCACTTCCCACTGGGGCCTCAGTGGTTAAAAATGGCACTTTTTTGGGGGCAGAAAATATCCCATTTTTGGTATATTATTTCCAACATTTCTTCCTGCTGCTGCTCCAAGACTTCCAGTAAAATGATGAGCATTTTGATTAAAAACCACCTCATCTCTGACATCAGATGGAGAAGTCTCATGGGGAAGCCCAAATTTCTTCTGATCATGAGGACCAGGCTGAGATCAAAGGTCCAGCCATCCAGCAGAAAAATTTCTTTTGGTTTTTCAATTCAGGTTTGGAGATCTTGAACTATGGGGTTCTCCTGGCACCTGGCAGAAAATTCCTTTGCAGTTTCTGGTCTTCCAAGTCCTTTTTGTGCCTGCAAAACTGCAGTTGTGCCCTCCAGAAACACAGGAGATGCATGACACAGCAATGCTCTTGTCCTCATTGCAATAAATCCAGAATTTTCCATTAAAAAAAATAAGGCTGGGAAGTTCCCAACCTGCTGCTGCTTCATGTCCTGGCTGATTTTTCCACATGTTACTCCTTGGAGCTTTTACCTTCCGCATTACTGATGCCTTGGGGATCTCCCACCACTCTGTCTTCCTGGAGAGCCAGTCTTTGCAACCAGTTTCCAAGTGATTCCCTGCCTGAATTATGCAGGAAAAATGTGGGATTTTTTTGGCTTTTTGCCCTTCTCCCAGCCCTGCTGCTGAGAGAGAACTCTTCATGCACAAAAATAGCCAGTTTGCATCTAAGCTCCCTCTACTTTCCATCTCAATCCCCCAAACCGGGGTGGTTTTGCAATTCTGTGTTTTGACTGATGGCTGATGTGCTACAACCCTACCTGTGAGCAGCTCTCACATTCCAGCTTGCTAGAAAAGGATATTTTGGAGCTCTTAACTGCAAAAAACCGCTCAATTATCCATCTTCAAAAAGCCACAGCAGTCCCCTTCTAGATTTGTCTGCTCCTTCTTACCTTAAGGGAATATTTTTTCCCACCTGCAGTGGCAATGCTCATTCCCCAAAATACTCCCAAAATAAAAACCATTTTGCACCTCCAAACACAAATTCTGACAAACCACCACTTGGATTTGAGAATTTCTGGACTTTTTGTCCTTTTTTTTCCTGTCTTGCAGGGTGTTTTGGTGGCCGTGGTGCTCACCATGAGGTGCTGGAAGAGCCATGAGCGCATGATGTTGGTGGCGTGTTTGGGCAGGACCCCCCGTTTGTTCTTGGACTTCTTGTCCTCTCCATCGAGGAGGGAGGTGAGATCCAGGTTCACCTGGCAGGGGAAAAGGAATGGGGAGACAGTTGGTTGAAAATGGTGATGGGCAGCCCAAAAAAAGAGCAAAACCAACCCAAAATGGGAGTGGGATGAGTGAAAAAAAAATGGCACTTATAGGAGCATCCAAAACCCATTTCCTGCTCCACCAAATCTGCATAAATGCAGATTTTCCCCCAGGATCTGTATCTTTTATCTCAATTTTGTCAATACTTTGCAAGGGGTAATGGCACTGTTGGGGAGAGTGGTGATGACACCATGACCAATTTCAATGTGTGCTATAGGAGGAAAACTCTTTAACCTGAAAAAATAAAGAAAAAAATCCCCCAAACCTCACAAAAAGATGATTTTCTCATCTGAAAATTAAAAAACCCTCTGCCACTCACCAACCCCTTGCAAGCCCATGTACCTCACCCAGCTGATTTCCACCACAAGGAGGGAGATGCCCACTGAGCCAAAATTTGCTTTTTGCCCCCCAGAAATTAAAAAGAAGCATCTTGCTGCAAGAGAAGTTTTAATGAGGATTCAGGAACCAAACTGAAATCTAAGCACTTGAGTTAAAAAGGGATTTTTTTTTCCCCAAGTCTTCATCAAAACACTTCTCCTGGATGAATTAAACATCAGGCCAGCAGGTCCCTGTGATTCCCCTGGGCTGCAGCTGAATAAATCATGCCAGTGGCACAGGAAGAGCATCCAAAGGTGCTTGTCCAGGCTCTCTCCCTGCCCCAATATTCCCTGTGCACATGTTTTTCCCACCACAGAGGGTTTTGCTGCAAGATTTAAACCTGCAGTGGAGAGATATAATAGAAAGAAAAAATTTAAGCATTGCACAGGCAGAAAAAACCTGCCAGGGAGGTGGCACCTCTTTCCAAAAATGCTGTTTATTGATTGTTTTATAGGAGGCTCCTGCAATTAAAGTGGGGCATTTCACAAACAATGGGGTGGATTTCTGCTGCTCTGCCCCCAGGAAGCAGAGTACAGAAATTGATGGGGTTTCTTTTCCCCAAATTCCTGGGAAATAGGGGTTGGGAAGAGCTCATGGACAAGTTGTGCTAATAAATCCAGCTCTGCTCCAAATCATTGTCTCACTGCAAGAATGCAGGGATCATTGCATAACTCATTGCAATGTCAGGAAAAAAAAAAAGAATAAAACCAGAGAAAATGGTTGGAAAATATCCCCAAATTCAGAAAGGAAGACCTAAAAATGAGCCTTTCCCACAAGTGCCATGATTGCTGTGCTGGACAGGCAAAGCCAGTGATCCCAGATCTATAATATATCAGCAAAAATATCTTTCCTTTCCTTTCCTTTCCTTTCCTTTCCTTTCCTTTCCTTTCCTTTCCTTTCCTTTCCTTTCCTTTCCTTTCCTTTCCTTTCCTTTCCTTTCCTTTCCTTTCCTTTCCTTTCCTTTCCTTTCCTTTCCTTTCCTTTCCTTTCCTTTCCTTTCCTTTCCTTTCCTTTCCTTTCCTTTCCTTTCCTTTCCTTTCCTTTCCTTTCCTTTCCTTTCCTTTCCTTTCCTTTCCTTTCCTTTCCTTTCCTTTCCTTTCCTTTCCTTTCCTTTCCTTTCCTTTCCTTTCCTTTCCTTTCCTTTCCTTTCCTTTCCTTTCCTTTCCTTTCCTTTCCTTTCCTTTCCTTTCCTTTCCTTTCCTTTCCTTTCCTTTCCTTTCCTTTCCTTTCCTTTCCTTTCCTTTCCTTTCCTTTCCTTTCCTTTCCTTTCCTTTCCTTTCCTTTCCTTTCCTTTCCTTTCCTTTCCTTTCCTTTCCTTTCCTTTCCTTTCCTTTCCAATATAGCACATAGATTATGCAATATGTACAATACACAGTATATAATAAGGCATACAGAATAAAATAAAATGTTTTATCACACATTACAAATAACAGTTATCGTTACATGTTGTATATTGCACGGAATAATATTATGTCTGTTATTATTACATGTTGTAATATTTTATAACAATAATATAAGCATTGTTGTAACTTCTTAGGTCATTGCTATAATTTGTTAGGCACCCCAAAGGCACCTGGCAGATGGATTTAATCAACGTTTCTTGCTAATTAAAAATTTAGGATACTCCAAGGACTGAATTTATGGAGAAATGGGGGGACTCTGCCTGCTGCAGTGTCACAGTAGGACACGAAAATAAGGATAGTTCGACTCCAGTTTACCACGAGAACATCAGCCAGGCTTTATTTACAATCTCTTATATAGCATGCTTTGCTAGAAAAGGTATTCACTGGTCAACAGGACTGACACCTCTTTGCATTGGTTAAGTGATAGAAAACAAAAGCTGGGGAAGATTGCTATGAGAAAAAACCACTGCCCACTTAGAAATGTTTTGGGAAAAGGAGAAATGTTGGGGAAGATGAAACAGGAAAGCTTTATAAATATGACTGCTTATTTTTAGAGAATATGAAACCTATAAGTGAAATAGAGTTGAAGGCAAGTTTCTGTGTCTAAGGTGCCAAGCTTTAGTTACTGAACAACTGGAAAACAATGGTATGGTCAGCTGAAAGTAAATCCCCCTTGATGAAACAATGCCCTTCTCCTTACTGAAAGTCTAAGGGTCAAAACAGACCCTGCTGGCTTGGCAGGAGGGGTCCAAAGAGTCGTTTTTAGTGTTTAAAATATAACAGAGTATGGTAATGTAATGATTCTTATAGGCTGTGTGTAAATGCTGTAGGATTTGTATCTTGTACTAGATTGGTTGGTGTAAATTAGAATATTCAGTATAGAAGAAGATTTAACATATTTTAATGGGAACCTCTCTGTCTCTCTGTCTCTCTCTCTCTCTCTCTCTCTCTCTCTCTCTTCCTCTTCTCTTGCTCTTTTTCTTCTTCGCTCTCTCTTCACTCTCTCAGCCCTGCTCTGAGCTGTGGCTGGCAGTTCGTGGCAGGGCCCCTTCACCCACGCCCTGTGCACTAAACTGCACTCTCCAAACCCAGCCCTGACTCCAGAGATCTCTCGTCTCCGTCCATCCCGACCGACCATCGCTCCCACAGAGAAAGATGTTTTGGGAAAAGAAAACTGTTGAAAGTTTTCCCTTGGGAAAGGAGCTTACAAGTTAGCAAGCTGAGAATTCTCTCAGGCTCAGAAATACCGAGCCCACCCCACAGTGCAAAGTTCTGGCTAAAATTCCAGGTGAGGAGGCCTTACCTGGGCATTGGGGATCTGCAGGGCACCAGGGGTGATGGCTTGGGCGAGCACCTGACCCTGCGACGTCACCATGGTCACGGGCTGGTACAACGCTCCACCTAGGGAAAAAAAACCACACGTGGGGATCCCAAAACCCCCAAATCTCCACCAGCCCACCACCTGCCCTGCAGTGCCTACCTGGCACGGCGGGCGAGCTGCTGCCCGTGCCCATGGCCAGGTTGCCCGGGGGCAGAGTGGCCGCGGGCACCACGATGCCCGCCGGGGGGTTGGACGCCGGCGGCAGCGCGGCCGGAGAGCTCTGCAGCATCTCCTGCACAACAGAAAAACAGCAAAAACGTCAAAAGAAAAGAGAAAAAAAAATCAAAAATATCACATGAGTTTTAATTCCCCACCCTCACTTTATTGTTATTATTATTTTCGTGGTTTGACTGGGAAATTCATAGAAAATGTGATTTTTCCAGGTTGTTGCAACTGCAAAGAAAAGATGGAAATATAAGGATTTATGCTCTGCAAAGCCCCCATTTATTATCTTTCCCAAACTTGTTTTCTTTGTGCAGTCACTCTTTTCCATTTAAAAAAAATGAAAGGGAAAAAAAGATCATAAGGGACCAAAAGGAATTTCTTTTATCTTTTTCTTTCTAAACATTTCTATTTTTTTTTGTGCTTTGACAGGGACTGGATGATGCAGCCTTTGCTAAAATGCAGGGTGAACACCACAGTTTCCCTTAGAGTAAAATAATGAAGCTAATAACAATATAAACCCATTGATATCATTCCTTGCAGCTTTAAGCTAATTCCTTGCAAAAATGGGCAATTTTTTGAGCCAAAAGCTGTAATTTTACTTTCACTCCCATCTCTTTGGAGCAACCACCAAAAGACTCCAAATGAGATGATTATTTGATTATTTATTTTAATATTTAAATGACTATTTGAGAATTTAATGTGACATTTTGGGAAAGGATTGAGCCACAACTGAGGCTATGGGGGGAATACAGGGCAATGTACCCCAAGTTTCCACATGGGCAGGATTTTGCAAATAATATAGGTAATATTGATAAAATGATCATTTTAAAATAAACCAAAGATAACTACACCTCTCTAATTCACCCAGCTGGAATGGAAGTAAAACTGCACTTATTTTTTTGTCCCTTTTCTACTGACTTTCCCATTCTGCATCAGTTCCTTGGTGTCCAGCTGGTTCTCAAGTGTTGAACATAATGTCAGCAAAGGAGATTTTTTTCACCTTTTAATTCATTTTTCCTAGATTTTTATGCATTTCTTCAAGAATCCTATTATTGGGGTTAAGAAAAGAGAACTCCCCTGGATTAGTGATGTGCAGTGACACTGGAAAAGGCAACCATGCAAATGTGATCAGGGTGGGAAAAGCTGCAGCTCCCTTTCCCCGGGTGACAGAACTCCAGAGCTGGAATGGGAATGCACCAAACCCAGCCATGGCACATCAAGGCCTGGCTGTGCTGCTCCATGGGGAGTTGGGGTGCTCTGTGTCCCCATCAATGCATTTCCCACTGCTGCTGGGGGAAACCTGAGGTCTGATCCTTTTTTCCCCTTCTCCCCATCACATTCATGCAACTTTTCCCCCCTCAATCACCACTGCTTTGCCATCATCACACTCAATAAATTTCATGGTTTTGCTATTAAAACCCCCTCATGGCACTTTCTTCTCCTGTGATGCCAATTCCAAAATGTTGGACCCAATGCCTCTGCCACAAGTTACTTTTGTTATTTTTCTTATCTGGAAATTCTGCTGCAATTGCTGTGAATTTTTCATTCGCTTCCCAGACATTCCTTTCCATAGCTGAATTAATTTTAAAAATGCAAATATGACTGTAAAATACTTGTACTTTTTTTTTTTAGTATTCCTTCCCCACCTCCAGTCTTCTGGGGGATGTAGTTTTCAGTTTGAGAAATGAGTATTTCTCAGGATAGAAAGAGCAAAATTCAGTCTCTTTTGCACACTCTTAGATTTTTCCTGGCAAAGGATCTGGATGATAAACACGGTGGAAATATTCATAAAAACCCAAATGTGGTCCAGGAGAACACAGGTCAGGTGCAACCAGAATTTTGGAGCAGCTTGAAGATCTCTAACTTTCCTCCCCTGCCTTGTTTTTCCATGATTCTTCCTAAAGAAGGGCATCCAGAACACCATTTTTGGAAGTGCTTTGGGAAGAAGCAATTTGGAATATCAGAAAATGAGAACAAGAAACTGCTGTTTCCAGATCAGTGGTCAAAGCCATTTTCAGCAGTATTTTGTGATGGAAAAAAATGCCTTTGTTTTTGTGGTGTTGAGGAAAACTCTCCCAAAACATTGTCTCACTCGTGTCCATAAAGGCAGAATATTGGTAATTATTAGAAAGAGTTATTAAAGGAATTAATGGTCTTTCTGCAAGAGAACTGTGAAACCAAAATGACCCAATGGAAGTGGAGGCTCCATCTCCAAATATAGAGCTATCTCCAAGAAGATTTAAAACATATATATTTTGCATACCAATTGCCTCAGATTGCAAATGTCAGCCAATTTCTGTTAGGCTTGGCAGTTTTGCTGCAGTGGAAAATATTTTATATATTTTATATTTTATATTTTGAGACTCAAAGAAGTTCATAGAATCACAGAATGGTTTGGGTTAGAAGGGACCTTAAAGCTCATCTTGCTCCACCCCTGCTATGGGCAGGGACACCTTCCACAACCCCGGGTTGTTCCAAGCCCTGTCCAACCTGACCTTGGACACTTCCAGGGATGGGCACCCTGTGCTGGTGCTGCACCACCCCCAAGCTGAAACGCTTTTGGCAATTTTGAAATCGGAGTGTGAAAGAAAATGCATCACTAGGTGTCTCTGCAGACCCACATCTCGGCACTGATCAACAGCAAAACATGATTTCCCTGAATTAAAAGTCACTTCAATGAAGAAAAAGATCTGGGCCATGACACAAAAAACACCTTTCTTATAATAAGGAAATGTCCAAGTACCAAATTGTAATTAATTGTAATTTTTTTTGCTAAAATTCAATGCTACTTGAGCTGCTTGTCCTTGCCCTTGTGCTTTATGACACAGACATTAATTTTTGGGTAGTACACAACGTGTGAAAACGTCTGTCTCATCCTAACTCTGAAAATTGCTTGTGCTGGGGGAAATTGGGATTAGTTGGAGAAAAAAAAAGAAACCCATGGGTTTGCCAAGAAAGAGCTGGCCAAACTCAAAGCTGTGTAAGATAATTCATAAGGCTGCTTTGTGAATGGATGGGTGGATGGTTCTCTTTAAATAAAGAGAAATCTAGGGTTGATCACAGGGCAGACTTGGAAAAATTAAGATCCATATACAGAAGCACTGCATTGAGTTCCACCAAACCAACTGTCCACCTGCAGCCACCAGCAGCCTGGGCCAGTGGAAGGTGTCCCTGCCCATGGCAGGGTGTTGGAACAAGATGGGCTTTAAGGTCCCTTCCACCCCACACCATTCTGTGATTCTGTGGAGAAGTAATCGGAGAAGAAGAAATGCTGTCCTGAAAATGCCCATTCAAACACTGCAAATCTGAAACAAGAGCTGAAAAATACAAAATTTGATTCCATTTCAATGTCCCTGGCAGTGCTGTGGTTCCCAGTGTGATTGGGTTTGCAACTGTTTTTTTCTTGCAAGTAGAGAACAATGAGGATCCCTTTGATGTTGAAGGAAAGTTGAAATTAAGCATTGATTCAAATTGGTTTCCTCCCTCCTCCATGAAAGAAGGACCTCCCCTCTCCCATCCTGGTCAGAAAAAGGTAAAAAACACTCATTAAATAAAGGGAGGGCGATAAAAAGGGCCCAATGAGGACCTGAGGTAGAGGAATGAAGCCAAGGGAAAGACAACCAACAAAACCAGAAGAGGAATTGCTTGTTGGACTTGCAGGACAAAGAGCCAACGACTCAATCACAAGACAAAGCAAAGCATGAAATGAGGAACAATGGAGAAAAGAGGGTACAAAAATCTTTGTAAGGTAATGAAGGTTCAGGGAAGACCCATCCCGTGGGAAAACCCCACACTTGTCACCCAAACTTGGCCAACACCAAGAATCATCTCTGGACCTGGCAACATGAGAGGATTTCAGTAACAGTCAAAACTCTTTGTCTGAGTGTTCTCTCATCTTCCCATCATCTCAGATATTTGCATCTCCAAAAATTCCTGCATTTTCCATCTTAGAAAGCAGAAATAACAGCAGGCAAAGGACCATCCTTTTTGGATACACCAGGGAAAAACAACTGTCCTTTTGATGACATTTTGACAGGTCCAGACATTGTTTTCCCAGTTTTGGTTGCTATCCTTGTTATTGTGAGTCCAAAATTTTTTAAACATGTCCTGTAGTAAAAAACTTAGCCAAAACTTGAAATATTTCACTTTCCTGACAAACTTGGTTTGTCTCTTCACAAAATGATTGATGCTCCTTCCAAACCCTAAGAAAACCTATTTGCTGAGAAACCTCCTTCACTGATACTAATTACATTTCCTTCTTTGGATTTTTTTGAATTCCTAAATTAACGGCCCATTTGCTCTTGCACCTCCCCTCAGCAGGAAACCAACAGGCCAAAAATTAGAGAAATCATCCCACTTGCCACTTTTTAAACACCAATCCCATGATTTTTCAGCTCTCTGGAGCATTGTTAGCCTCTAAAGCTCAACTGATGGATAAAGAGTATTTCCACCCTTTTTTATCCACGTAAACTCAAGTACACTCAATGAGCTGAAGCACTCAAGCACTTGACATGGCGTAGCTGGACACAGAAAATATTTGCCATTGTATTGTCACCGCTCTGTCATCCTTTATCCCAGGACCAGATGAGTGGTGGCTCTTTGGTGGTCCATCACTGTGAATATTTCAGCTCCACCTGCTGAAAATCCCTCAGTGGCTGAGCCAACATTTCCCCTCCAGTTGGGTCTTTCCTGGGTGTGTTCCCATTTATTTCACAGCTGCCTCCCAATCCTCACTTGAATTCCTCAACTTTCAAGTCTGGCCCAGAAGGGAAATGTCAGCAGCTCCGGGTTTCCAGGAATCAGAAGCACTTGGTACCTCTCCATGGGCCTGATTATTTTCCAAAGACTTGTGCTAATTTTCTGATATGATCCCCACCTCTTTGTGAGACACTAAATCCTCATTACTTTTCCTGACCGATGCATTCTAATTAGAGCAACACTTTAAAAAAAAAAAAAAAAAAAAGAAGGAAGGAGGGGGAAAAAAATTCACAATAGCCACAGGACGGCTTTCCATCTCATTAACTCCCTCACTTATTATTTTCATGAAAATTACTGATAAAAAACGTGCATCTCCATTTGCTTTGGACCGGGAGCTTTGTCGGCTCATATCTAACATCTCTCTCATCACCCGGGATGTGAGCTGTTGCCATGGCAATGCACAATAATAGAAACTAATAAATTACAAACGAGATGCTCGTTGAGCAATTATTGTTCTCTTTTATGCATGTGTCTTGCTAATTTTGATCATAAGGAATGCTTCCATAAAGCAGTGAAGGGATAATAAGTCTATTTCTAGAGATTATTAGAATATAGAGTGAGGATGGGGTTTCTTAGATCAATGATTAAGTGGTTTGGTGCTTTCAGGGAACCCAAATAAGAAACGGAACTTTTCTGGGGGGCTTTTCCCTCATCACGTTGGGAGCTTCAAACTCTGCAGCACCTGGAGCTGAGCTGCTAAAAATGGCATTTTTTCCTTTCCACCACCTTAAAAATGCCCCAAAAGCCCTAAGAAGGCCCCACCACCTGCCTCCTTTTTAGGGAGAGTCCCAGGAGCTGCCTGGGTTATTTTGGGTTCTCTGCAGTTATTTCTGGTGGGATTTTGCAACCCTAAATTTTGTACCCCAAAATCCAAGTGTCTGAGAGAGCAAAATGCCCCAGGAACACAATATAGTGTCAAGTTTTTTTGGGATGCAACCAGCCAAGATTTATTCCCTGCACTGCAGATGCACATGAAAACCCCAACCCATGGGCAACTTCTTTTCTGAATATTGAGTTACAGTCCCTCATTTTGCCCCAAAGGCTCATCTTGGTTTGGCTACTTCAGTTGCTATTTCTGCAGTTCTCAGGCATTTCCTTGTACTCTCCCACTATGCTTGAGGCACCAAATGTCTTCTTCTCCCATCTAAAAATCCAAATTATGCAAAAGAAGAAGTCAAGGGAATGTTGATCATGCTGGGGGAGAACTGCAAGATCTGCTGAGACACAAAGAGGAGTAGTGAAGCCAGAAAGGGTTATCTGAGACCCAAAAATCCTTTGAGCTGCCTTGAAACAAAAAATGAGAAGCAGTGAAGAAAATCCTGGTGTTTCTGTCCTTCCTGCCGATAAATAGCATTTTTTCATTTCAAAATGCAACTTTCTTGTTTACATTCCCATACATTTGCATGGCTCCCTTGCCCTCACATTTAATTGCTGCAACATTAGAGTTTAGGAGTCCTTCACTCTCTCTCTTGCAGAGCCACAAACATTGGGGTTGCAGCTCTGCCAACCCATAAGGAAAAGGACATAAAGAAATTTAAAAAAGGAAAAAAAGTCACCATAACATCATTTATTGCACTCTACGAGCAAGGTACAGGATTTATTTTTTAATTCTTGGGGATGGACTCTGACGACTTTTCAGGAGGCCACAACTCTTGCAGAGCAAGTCTGAAACCTGGTTGGCCCAACTCCCTGTTGGCCAAAGTGCAGCAATGGTTATTAGAGAGGAATTTGAAGGCATTACCTGGGGGTGGAGGCTGATGGAGGAGGGGTTGGGGGAGTAGGGCCCCCCCAGGTCATTCCTGAGTAGGTTGTCGCTGTGCATCTTGGTTTTGAGGCAGGTGATGTAACGGTTGCAGAAGTCCTTGCACAACTCGTTGACCTTCTCCAGCTCCAGGAGGTGGATGCGCAGCACCTGGATCGCCTTCACCATCTACACGAGGGCACAAAGTTAAAATCAATATTCTCCCCCAAAATCTAACCTAGAACTGATCCCTTACAGCAGAATGAAATCCATTTCCTTTCCCAACACACACACAAAATAAGAATATTCTTGCCCAAACCCCATCCCAGAGCCCATCCCTTGCATATCTGCATTCCTTTTCCTTGCCCATCAATCATAACCCTGAGATCCAAGAGGAAAAAATTCACCAAATTCATCATTGCCTTCATGGGAATTGCTCCTCATGCCCCAAAAAAAGTACAAGCCAAACCCCTCGTTGTTGAAAAGTGTTTGGTTATTCTCTGGAGGCCACTTCTTCTAACAAGATTACGGGGCTGCAACTCAGCCGTGAGCTGTTGCTGGTGCAAAGCCTGGGCCTCATTAAAACGTACCCCATAAACCTTAAAAAATTTACACATAAAACATTCCTCTCACCGAGCTGAAACCTTAAGTTTTACAGCCGCTGTTTGAAATCTTGCATAATATATAAAATTTCAGCTATTCACTCCGGGGCAATAAATCCGGTTTTATGTAACAAAGCGTCTTTGCATTTCAAAGAGTGTTTTTAACTTGCAAATTTTAGTGGTCATCTTTACAAACTGCAAGTTGCCATGGTTGGGAGACATCCTGAAAAATCCAGGGCCAAACTCCAGTGGCAGCTCCATGACGGAAGAAGCAAATTTTTGGTTGGTGAACAACAGGGATGATGTGTTGAGGCTGGAAAAATCTTTTATTTAGAGCTTCTTTTTTTTTTCCCTGGGTTTTTTTTTTTTCCTCTTCTGTAGTTGATGCAGGCAAAGCACAAGGTGGAGGTGTCGTGCCCAGGATTTCCGCATCTTCCCAGGGCTCACCGGCCATGAAAGTCAATATTCAAGGGCAAAGGCAAGAAGACCTGACACATATATGTAAAAAAATAAATCTCTCAATTATCTCAGCTCATTTGCTTAGGGTCTCATTTTATGTCCCTGCTCCGCTGCGTCGTATATCTGTCCGGAAAAAGAGTTACAGTCCGATGGCGTACGTGCGCGGGGTTGTAAAAAATACAGATGCTGAATTAATTGACTGTGTGGCACTCGGCAGCTGATTGAGTTGATAATGGTGAGATCTGACCTTTTTCTAATTTGTAATTATGTGCATCTTGGCAGCGAGGAATACATGACTCTTATTCTAATGATAGCTAATGCCACTGGCCTTTTCAGCCCTGCTGTGCCATCACCAATTTCTGGCAAACGGGTGGCGATAAAAACATAGCAAAAAACGACACCCAAAAAATAACAGCAACAACAAAAAGGACAATGTAAATACAGGAAAAGTGTCAGCTCAAGAACAGGTTGAAATATTGAGTTTTGAGCACCACAAGACTTTTTAATCCAAAATTCCCTTCAACTAGTGCCTCCAGGCAACAGGAATGTGCTTCTCCAGCATCATATCAACCATCTCCTCTATCCTGACGCAGGTTACCCACACTGAGGTGGATGGCTCCTCCTTTTAGGGAGGAGTTCTGGGCATTGGATAGAAAATACACATCCAGCTATGTACTAGAACTAGGGCAAACCCACATAAACAGAGATATAGGTATATAGAAAGACACAGCAATAGATATACAAAGATATGAATATGAACGTATCAAGTGCTGCAAGGTTGTGCAGGGGATCAATCCAACTGCTCATGGCCAAATTTCACCTTGGCAGCAAGAGTTGCTTCAGAGTATGCCAAAAAACCACAACTGGTGTGTTTTAGAAACCACAAAAAACCATGAAAATAGCCAGTGTGGTTACATTTCCTGCACTGACTATTTGCTGGTGATGTTTCATCTTGATACGTACAGAAATAGGTTTTCCTTTCCCAAAATTTTAGATTTTTTTCTTCTCCTTCATCTGGCTCCATTTCTCTCCTCCTGATAGACCATTACACCCATTTTTATGTAGTTTAATGCTATGGGGGTTTGTTGGTGCACCTCAGCATTTGTTTAGTCCAAAAACTGGGTTGGTTTTTTGGGCTTGTGGGGTTCTTTTTTTTTCCATTACTTTTCCCAGAGCAATTTCTGTTCTTGACTACAAGTTATTGCAAAATGAGTTTAGCAATACGCAAAAGGGGTTTCACCTGGCCAGCAAATTTTTTGGAGGGCGTGCTGCAGACTCTTGTTTTAGGGATGTTAAAAAACTCTCCTCCACAAGCTGAAATCAGGCACAAACGTGGGATTTTACTTCACCTCGAAATCCTCTCTTGTTTTTTTTTAAAACAACAGTAGTTCTTGCACCTAGATGAGTTTTGGTAGTTCTTCCCTTCGTGATACATCATCATTCAAAATCACCTCCTTGATATGTGTCATACTTAGAAAAAGGAGCCCATGAATTGCCTGATTTTGCTTCTTTTCTGAGATGGAAATCCCTCTGCTACAAGTCCCAGGGGACACATAATCCCCCAGGGAAGGTATTTGGCTGTTTGCATCATGAGAAGTGCACAGAATTGCCTCTTCCGACCTTGAAAATTTGCTTGTGGAGCATCAGGACAGTGCCACAAACTTGTCTACCCACGTGTTTGCCACAGAGACTACGTTTGGATGCTTTCTGGACAAAATAACAAGATTTGGGGATATTTCCTGAGGTCAAGACGAGAGAAATCCCAAGCAGAGTCTTCTGAGTCACCTTCCAGCAGCAACAGATGCAGTAGAAAATTTGAGTTGATGTGGTAGGGAATCCACCAAAAGGAGACCAAGTGCTCCAAACTGTTGCTATCCATCACATGATGGAAAAAGTAATTATTTTGCCCTGCTTCTAGGACATGAGCTGGCCATGACACTTCAAACCAGATGGTGCCACATGAGAATGCTGACACTACTGCACCTTGCACTGAGGAGCAGTAATTCAATTCCTACAGAGACTGCAAGTTTTGGGGCACAAACCAGCCAGTGATCCCAGCTGCTTTCAGGAACCTTGTTGACCCCATGGAGGTTGTGTGGGACAATGAGACAAAAGGGGGCAGAGAGGTTGTTCTTACAGGGGATCTTCTGGAAAATGTCTTGGGGAAGGTCTCACAAGGTCTGTGGAAAACATTGCCAAGATGACCAACACTGCAGAGCCCAAAGACATGGTGGTAGATCTTCATTTGTTCCTCACCCCCACCTTTCCAACACCCCCCAGAAATCATCTGCCAAGCCCCAGCTGCCTGTACCAGGTTGTCCAGCTCGGGGTCATCACTGAAGAAGGGCTTGTGTTCCTGCTCCTGCTGGTGGACAAAGTTCTCAATGTCGACATCAAAGCTGGCCGAGGTGATGCACTCCGAGCCCTGCGTCGCCTGCTCGCACTTCTCAAAGAGCAACGTCAGCAGTGGGAACAGCGGGTGCCTGCAGAGGACAAAGGAGACCACCCATAATGCCCACTGCTTTGGGTTCCATGCCCATCTTTACCCCACTAAATAAATCATTTATTTATCCATCCATCCATCCATCCATCCATCCATCCATCCATCCATCACCCATCCATCCATCACCCATCCATCCATTCCCTCCCTGTCTGTAAGAACCTGGTGGTGCAAACCTCACTCCCAAGTCACACTGGAAGTGCTCCCTCTAGATCTCTTTCAGCAACAACAAAAAAAAGAGCGGAAGAATTGTAAAATTCACTGTCCTCTCCATCGAGCAATGACTTGTTCCAATGTCTTTGTGTTTTCCACCATTGCACCAAAGTCAGCATTTCCTAAATAGGCAAAAAGGCTATGTCTTGGACACAGCCAAGTTGTCCTGGAGCCTTCTGCTGTCCAAGTGGCTTTCCCTTTCAAGGATGGACATCAGCACCTGTACATCGATGGCAATATTTTACCTCCAAATGTCTCTGTTGGTTGGAGAGGATGGATGGGGACTTTTATCTGCCTGCAGCATCCTATGGACCAACCTTGTATGGGCTGCTCCTCCACCAAGAGGTCTCTTTGCACCTCTGACAAGTCCACAAAGATGGGTCAAATCCCACTTCCTTCTTACCATGAGATGATCTTGAAAACAAAGATTTATAGTTCTTCTTGAAATTCAAATCTCTTTAGTGACGACGCTAAGCTGATGCAATATAAAATACACAAACAGTACCAAAGCACGTGGAGAATACCAGGGTGAAGACCACAGCTTAGGGCAAGCCTCAATGAGCCTCTCCAGCTGTGCAAATTCAAATCAAAAACGTTTCATGGAATCTTTCCAAGCAGAAATGCAAAATGCTCTTGCAGGAATTGTCTCCCCCAGCACTCCAGTTATCTGAGCACAATGGGATTGGCTCCACCATTTTATCTCCAAAAGATGGCCCAAAAGATGATTAGGAATCACTTCCTCACAGCCTTTTTGAGTCGGAGTCAGGCGAAGGGGTTAAACCCCTTGGCTAAGTCTTCATTTGCAGCCGCTAATACCACAGCATATTATAGTTTAATCTGTCCTGATCCTGGTTTAATGCAAGATTCACCGAGGCTGGAGCAGAGAGTGGCGAGGGGGGGAAATCATTTCATAATTTCAGGAGCCCCGCCGGAGCTTAGCCAAGGGATATGAAAGGCAAATTCCAGGCGGAAGGTTGAATTATTGGGACTTAAGAACCGCTGGCACCGAGCAGGTGCCTGCTGCCTTTTCCAGAGCCACTCCATCAATTAGGAGCAGAGGCATGGAATGACCCTAAGGATGGGAATTTGGGGAGGGGAGAAAGGGGTTGCAGCCCCTGAAAAATTTGTAGCTCTTTTTCTTTGAGGGGTTGCATTGACCAAGGGGGATTAAGGCCATTGTCGGCATCACCCCGTGTTCCTCAGTATTGATAATGGGGGCAGTGCTGCCCTGAGCCCCCAAACCAGGAAGGTTTTGGGGCTGGCAGAGAGTAAGAGGAGGAAGGAACATGGCTGAGGGGAGAATGGTTTGCTTTTCAGCTGAAAATAAAATGGAATTAAAAAAATTAAAATCTGAGATAAAACTAAAAAAAAACCAACCAAAGTAGAATCCAATCCATCAATAAATAAAAATGTTAAAAATTAAACAAAATAAATAAAATTAAAAACCCAAAGAAAATAAAATAACATTAAATTGCATTAAACAAAAAAAAAATCAAAATTTTAAAAATAGATATATTTTAAAAAAAAAACACGCAAGGGGAAATCAGGGGGCCAAGATCCCCAGGATGGGTTTAAGGAGGGCACCAAGGGCACCCTCTGAACGCAGTCTCAAGGAGTGCTGGAATTTGGGAGTTTGCCATGAGCTTTATGCTGAATTGTTGTGGAATTTATGGGATTTTTCATTTCTGCACGGGAAAAAACCCAACCCAAACCACTTTTCTTCTCCATTTCCAGCCTTTCCGTGGCCACATCACGCAAAGGAAAGGATATCCCGCCATGGCAGGTGGGGGTTGTGGCATAAAAATTGAGAGCTGGAACCCCTCTTTGCTATGAAATTTGCACTGGGGGAACAGATGGATATCCAGGATGCACAGGGGAATCAGGAGGATTTTCCCCACTGTGGGTGAAAATCACCCCTACAGCATGAAGGAGTTTTGGGGTAGAAAAATCTGCTTTTGCTGATTACAGTTTTACAGAAAAAACCTGTTTTGTTTACTTGGGATTGTTGGTTTTTTTTTTTTTTTTGCCAGGGAATCCTCCAAATGAAAGGGCTGAACCAGCCCTGACATTTTCCTGCTGGAGAGAGGTCGTTTGCAGCCACTAATAAAAAGGATTCGACACGGGCTAATAAAGAGGAATGAATTCCTCTAATGGCCTAATTTCCCACCTTCAGCAGAGCCAGCAGCACAGCAGGCACGTCACAACAGGAATTTTATTCTTTTTCACCCCTTTTCCCCTAAAAAAATCTCCAAACAGCACAAAACAAAACAAAACAAAAAAACCCAACCAACAAAAAAAACCCCCACACACAAAAAGCCCCCCACCAAACTTAATGCAAAGAAATCTAGCCATTTCCCACTTGGAAAAATCCGATTTGTGGTGCTCGGGTGGTTTAAGCATCATTTCCCTCCAGGAGCATCATCTTTTCTGGTCCAAAATCCATTGGGAAGTCCCAGCCCCGCTGTTGCATAAAGTCAAGAAAACATTTTAGCTGGGAGAAAGCTGCAGCTGAGAAGTGACACTGCTGGACCAGCCCCTGCCAAGCTGCTCCCACACCAAGAAGGGTGGGGAAGGATTTCTTTTTTTTCCCCTTTTTTCTGTTTTTTTAATGGGTGATAAACCTCCTGCTAGGGCATAAAACCCGGCGGGGTGACTTGTCCATCGGTTTTTATATTTCCCATCACATTTTCCCAGCAATTTCCCTCCAGCTTGATCGACCGATGCTTACAGCCAATGCCTTCTGCCTTGGTGCAATTATTGAAAATTAACAAAAATCCATTGTTTTGGGTGGAGGGAAATGGACCTAGGAGGGCTAAGAAAAATCCTTGTGTGCATTTGATGCCTAATGGCATGTACACCATCCATTTTAACCGCTGGATAGGGGGATATTCAACAAAAAAAAAGGTTAATTTGATGTAAATATATAATGTGTTACATAAATATGTAGTAGTATATATTTGTTTTATATGAATATACAATTGTGGGGTTGTTTTGGCTAAGCTTCCAGGTTTGGGCAGTAAGTGCACACATGGAACTGGACAACAAATTTCCCCAAATTTGTTTCTAGGGGGAATACCTCCCATCAGGTATTTTTTGCATGTCTTTGACATTCCAATTAAAGCTGTGAAAACTCCAAGGGGGGCGAGGGTGTTGTTTTCTTCCCTTTATCCCACAAATGCTGCAGAACTCCTCACAGAAAGGCAAAAAGAAGGTGGTTTTGTTCTCAAATGGCTTCTTTTGCTTTGAGGAAATGATTTCCATCACCGGGAGACCTGTAGCAAATAATCCTTTGTGTTTTCCTGGGAAAGAGTGAGTTTATTCCATATTTGCATCCATGTTTTCAGACCTTTCAGTCTTGTAATATTTGAATATTTGGAGGAAAAATATATTCGTTCCTTCAAGTCCAAACTGCAATTTTTTGGTTCACAAGTCCCCACAGCCCTGATCATTGACAGGTTAATCCTAAACCTTAAACTTTAATCCTATTTATATTAGAATATTGTTACTCTTACATCATTGCTCTATGTTCTAATACTCTAAATTACCACATATCACTTGCATAATTACGTATTACTTATATAATTATACTATTTACATAATTAGAATATTACTTATAGTAGTTATACAATAACATTACTGCATATATTAAATTATAATATATTATTATGCCCAAAATGACAAAAAAGGGACTGGAGGAGCCACCCATCCCTTGCCCATCACTGCCCACATCGTGCACTGATGCAGGAACTGCACATTTCAGGTTAATGTGTGACTTCACTCCTTGTTCAGCCCCAAATCACACGGCTTTGCCCCCAAAAAAGGTTAATTTGGGGCGGCTTTGAATATTTTGAAGAGGCAGAGACGCCGCAGAACAAAGTCTACGAAGGAGCTCCATCACCACGCATTCTAATCAATGGTTATTATTGCTGAAAGGAGCTAATTGCTAATTCCCCCCTTCCCGTGTGTTAATTAATGCATTACAAGAACAGCGGATTAATAATGCATAATAACAACGAATGCATCAACGAAGCGATGCGGCGACCGATGCATTAATTAATGCATCGCCGAATTGATGCAATAACCCCGCGTTATAACGACTGAGCCATTAATTAAAAGGCATTAATGAATGCAATTATCTCTCCTCACCTGTAGACAGCTCTCTTGTCGGCCTCCAGCTGCGCCTGGGGGTCGCCGCCCGCGGCCGGCACCGGCGTGTTGGCAGCCGCCGCCGGCGTGGTGAGATGCACGGGCTGGGCTTTGGTGGGCTGCTGGGCTGTGGCTGTCATCTGGGGAGGGCAGGGAAGAAAGGAGAGAGGGGGAAAAAGTGTAAAATCCAATAAAAATAGGGTTTGTCCGCTTTCCCGGCAGGATTTATGGCGTTCTGTGTGGAGTTTGGGATGAGTTTTGGTTCTGTCGGGAGTTTGGGATGCGGCGCTCTGTGCAGGTAAAACGTACACAAGCATTTTATCTTTGCCTGGAAACAGGAGGTTGAGGTTTTTACCACGTTTTCCCTCACTTTTTTTCCGCTTTCCACCAGGGGAAAATAGAGGAAAAAGTCCCGCCATCTTTATTGTGTGGGGTAATTTAGGAAGGGATGTTTCACACAAGTCCCAGATTAAATCAGCTGCAACGCCGTGGTTTGCCAAGAGCTCTTTCAAAGCAGGTATTACTGTCTAGACACAGTCATTTTCAATTTTATCCCAAAATTAGGTGAGCCTCTTCCAGCTCGCCAAGCCCAGCAATGAGTCACCTCAGAGCTGTGAGAAGACAGCCAAAAAAAATCAAACTTTTTTTGGTGCCCGTGCCCAACTCACCCAACTCTGTGCTGCCATCATGGGAGCGTGATGTGCAATAAATCACCCTGACCACAAACACTGGGCTTATTTTAAAAACTGCAATGATTTCAGGTAAATAGGAATGTTGAAGATGGGAGATGTGCTTGTGCCTTTGCTCCAGCAAATCCCTGAGCATCCTTCCAGCATCACCCCAAAAGTGCCACCCTCTGCACCAGGGTAACACCTATTTAGGGGCAGTTTTCACTTAAAACCATCAAATTCTTTAAAAAAAATCAGAATTACTTGCTGTCAGACTTCACACCAACATGGTCTTTGTGTTACTGTCACAAGATTCCATAAAAAACCAAAAAAAATTCAGGAAAAATTTGTAACAATTGAGGTTCAAATGCATTAGCAGCACCCCAAACCCAGTGGTTTCAGCCTAAAATATCAGTGGAAAATTCTTGCAAAGTGGTTGGTTTGCCTGCCTCTCTGCTGAAATTTGTGAAAAAATTAGTATTTGCCTATTTTACCTGTAAATGTTCAGTCATCCCTCGAGGCAGGGAGCAAAAGGAAGCTCTGGTTCTTGTTAAATGTTATATATTTATAATTTATTTATTTCTCTAATATACTTATTTCTGTATCTATATATGATTATATGTTCTATGTCTATACAATGTTCCTGCCTGTGTTTTGATATAAACATTATTTATTTGTCTGATACACTTTCATATTTATTTCTGTGTTTATACAAAAATGGGCTTATACATATTTTTTGGTGATTTGTCTAACATGCCCTTAAATTTATTTGTCATTGTTAATATATAAAAATATTCCTATACATAAATTACCATGCCATTAATAAATGTAAATGTATATATTTGTCTACTTATACACAAATACGTAAAACTTTATAAACCCAAGCTGGACCAAAACCACGACACCTTTTGCTTTTAAAATGTTTGCCTTTAATATCTCCTGCCTGACCTTTTGCTGTCGCTTTTTTTCCCACTTTTTTTTTTTCTTTTCCCTTTTCAATCTCCTTTATTGTTCATAACTCTAAAGTTGGGCTCCAGCACCTGCAAATTCACTTGGCTCTATTTAATTTCCAACTCTCCCAACAGGTTCGATTTCTGTCCCTCTTCCCTTGTGCTAAAGAAATGTGAAATTTGGGCTTTACTTTCCCTCGTGATCCCAGCAGTCAGGATTTCTCCTTTTCCCTCCCCATTTTCCATTTAAAACCAAAATGGAGCAGATTTTGGGATGCTCCAGCCACATCACTGAATATCTCCTCACCCTCTTTCCCTTTTCCCCCTTTTTTCTCCCTATTATCTCCATGGAAAAAAATTCACTTATGCAGGGAAAAATGGTTTTTCCCCCAACCTTTTCCCCTTTTTTTTTCCCCCCCTCATCACACTTATTTACCAGGATTCCAAAGCCCTTTTTGCATCCTGCCAAGTTGACTATTTCCAGCCAAGTCTGCAACTAATTGAGCTATTACCCAAAAAAAAACCTCCTTTGGGGCTGCTCCGAAGCCATTACCTCACCTTGGACTAAAGAAAAGAACGAAAAAAAAAAGTAAAAATAATTCCAAGTCTATGGAAAAAGAGGTGAGAGGATGCTGGGATGGGGAGGATTTGCAGCTGAACAGGGAGGAAGGCAAAAAATGGAGCCAAAAATGGCATTTGGGGGAGCAGGTGGGGAGGAAAAAGGCAGCAGGTTCCTGGTAGTGGGAAAAGTGGAAATAATTGGGTGTAAAAGTTGCAAATTTTGATTAAAAAAAAAGCAGGTGAGCTTTGGTTTGGGTTTTTTTTCCCCTTGGAAAATGGCCAAAAATAGTTGCAGAAGGGGGGGGGAAAGAGGTAAACAAAAAAGGAAAATAAACAGCACAAAAAGTTATGTTTAAAAAGCAGAAAAAAAAAAAAAGTGAAGAAAAAATTATAATGATGACAATAATTATCTAAACTGTTAAAAATTTGTTGAAATACATTTCAAATATGTTCAAAGTGTATTTACAAATATATTGGAAAAGCAAAGTTTTGAAATGTTACAAATGCATTCAAAGATGTGAAAACCAAAAAATGTTTTATAAATATGTTAAAAAATTATTTAAAATATAGAAAAATGTAAAAATAAGTTTGCAACTATATAAAAATCTAAAATGCTTTAAAATGTAGAAAATACATTAAAAGATGTTAAAATGTTGAAAAAAATTTAAATTATGTTTAAAATGCCCTTAAAAATACTTCTTAAATATAGAACATGCAAAAAAATGACAAAGGGCTTTAAAGATGTAAAAAATAAAAAAAAAAATACAAAAGAAGTAACAATGAAATTTTAAAAGTAGTAAAGAAATAGTAAAAAAAAAATTTAAATCCCTGAGGTTTTGGAAGATTCCTGGGTGAAGCAGATAATTTTGAGATGCTCTTTGCTCAATGCTGCTTGAGCTGCGTATGATATTTCTGGGTTTGGGTATTGCAAATTTCTGGGGTTCAGGTGTGATATTTCTGGGTTTAAGAATTACAAATTTCTGGGGTTCAGAGATGATATTTTTGAGTTTGAGGATTAAAAATTTCTGCAGTTAAGGGATGATATTTTGGGGTTTGAAAATTACAGATTTCTGGAGTTCAGGTGTGATATTTATGGGTTTGGATATTACAAATTTCTGGGGTTCAGGGATGATATTTCTGGGTTTGAGAATTACAAATTTTTGGGGTTCAGGTGAGATATTTCTGGGTTTGAGAATTACAAATTTCTGGGGTTCAGAGATGATATTTTTGAGTTTGAGGATTAAAAAATTTCTGCAGTCAAGGGACGATACCTATGGGTTTGGATATTACAAATTTCTGGGGTTCAGGGATGACATTTCTGGGTTTGAGAATTACAAATTTCTGGAGTTCAGAGATTATATTTTTGGGTTTGAGAATTAAAAATTTCTGCAGTTAAGGGATGATATTTATGGGTTTGGATATTACAAATTTCTGGGGTTCAGGTGTGATATTTTTGGGGTTGGACATTATAAATTTCTAGGGTTCAGGTGTGATATTTCTGAGTTTGAGAATTACAAATTTCTGGGGTTGAGAGATGATATTTTTGGGTTTGAAAATTACAGATTTCTGGAGTTCAGGGATGATATTTATGGGTTTGAGAGTTATAAATTTCTAGAGTTCAAAGATTATATTTTTGGGTTTGAAAATTACAAATTTCTGGAGTTCAGAGATTATATTTTTGAGTTTAAGGATTAAAAATTTCTGCAGTTAAGGGATGATATTTATGGGTTTGGATATTACAAATTTCTGGGGTTCAGGTGTGATATTTATGGGTTTGGATATTACAAATTTCTGGGGTTCAGGTGTGATATTTCTGGGTTTGAGAATTACAAATTTCTGGGGTTCAGAGATGATATTTTTGAGTTTGAGGATTAAAAAAATTTGCAGTTAAGGGACGATTTCTATGGGTTTGGATATTACAAATTTCGGGGGTTCAGGTGTGATATTTCTGGGTTTAAGAATTACAAATTTCTGGAGTTCAGAGATTATATTTTTGAGTTTGAGGATTAAAAATTTCTGCAGTTAAGGGATGATATTTTGGGGTTTGGGTATTACAAATTTCTGGGGTTCAGGGATGATATTTTTGGGTTTGGGTATTACAGATTTCTGGGGTTCAGGTGTGATATTTTTGGGTTTGAAAATTACAGATTTCTGGAGTTCAGGGATGATATTTCTGGGTTTGGGCATTACAAATTTCTGGAGTTCAGGTGTGATATTTCTGGGTTTGAGAATTATAAATTTCTGGAGTTCAGAGATGATATTTTTGAGTTTGAGGATTAAAAATTTCTGCAGTTAAGGGATGATATTTCTGGGTTTGGGTATTACAAATTTCTGGGGTTCAGGTGTGATATTTTGGGGTTGGACAATATAAATTTCTAGAGTTCAGGGATGATATTTCTGGGGTTTTTTCCTCTTTTGGAAGGAAATCCTCTGCTGGTGCTGGTGGCTGCTCCTGGGCTTTGGGAGGGCAGGGGCAAGTTTAAATGCCATAATCTCCCATTTTTCAATTTCATTTGAAGATTGTGGCCAAAGACATCAGGCCCAGAGAGCAAATCCCCTAAAACATCATTTACCCGATTCCTTAGTGGGATGTTGAAAACAGCAGTTCTGAGCCCAAAAATTTGCTGAGGACACCAGGAATTGGTGAGGTTTGTGGCTCCTACTGAAAAATCATGATCTCCACCCAAATTTAACCTGTGGCTTTTTAAAAAAGAATTTTATAATTTAAAAGATAGAACTATATTCATAATTTTAAAATTTTTCTTCCTGTTATAACTACATAAAAAGCACATTTGAGGGGGAGGACAGAGGAGGAAAGATACCTTTATCACCTTCTGTGTTGAAAATTATGAAAAATTAATTTCTCCATCCAATTTTTAAATTTTTTTCAAACTATAGAGTAAGTTTTTCATTTATTTATTTGTCATTTTTGTCCCTATTGTAACCACTTGGGGGGGGAGAGGGAAGATGCTTTTTATCACTTTCTGTGCTGAAATTTATGAAAATTAACCCACTTTTTAATAACACTTTTCCTTAAATATATTTTAGAATAAATAAATAAATAGATTGCCCTTCCTCTCTTTTTTGTTCCTCTTGTGACCACCTAAGAAGAATGTTTTGGGAGGGCAAAGCTGCTTTCACCACTTTTGATGCTAAAAATACCTATTTTCAAAACTACCTCTTTTTGCCAACGAAATGGCTGAAGACTTCCTCAGCTTTCTGTTTTCATTAATCACAGAAAACTGATTTTAATGCAGACTTTAATTTTCAACAGGTAGAGAACTCAAGGAGTGTGACCGTGCTCGGTGTAAAAGATGCTCCATGTTCCACTCCTTTAACAGATTCCAGTGATTAATGAAGCGTTTTTTCCTTCCAAAAGGCAGCTTTTCCCATCATTTCTGCTTCCTTTTTGCCTGTTTCTGACAGTGAGGGTGACAGCTTGCACAGCCTCTGCTGTAAAACCTGCATGCAAAGCTCCCCAAATCCCTTTTTTTAGCACTCTTCTCCCCAAAGTGGTTCCCTTGATGAGGAGGTGCTCTGATAATCAATACTTTTTCCATTTATAACCAGTCCTCCCCATTTCTTCCCCACTTTTGGGGAGAAGAAATTTGCATCATTTGCTTTTCCAATCCCTAGAAATCCCAAATTTTCAGGTGAAAAGTTCACAGCAGTCGCAGACGAGTCCAAAAAAAAAAATCAATTCTTGGCTGCAGCATTTCCTCCAAACCCACTAAACAGAAAGAGAAACGCTTGAGCAACCCCCTCGATAAGGTAAAAAAGGAAGGATTTGGTCAGCAATGCTCCTGAGGGCCCCCAAAATTCAATGTTTTCAAACAGGGGGCAGAGGAGGGACGGGGATGGGGAAGAGAGAGGGGATTTCTCCAAAGGATGCTACAGAAAATGTCGGCTATTTTAAAAGTCCCTTCAATTGCCCATTAGGACTCCAACGGTGCTGTGGCTCCCCGCTGTGTAAGCGAGAAAGGGGAAAAAAAAAATTTGGAAGGAAAAAAAAAAAAAAGCCCTACTCGAGGCAGAGCAGCGAAGCGAGCAAATGATGACACAGAAGTTGGAGGAGCCATAAAACCCCACCGAGGTGTCGTTTGTGAGAAGTGACCTTTTCCCACCAAAGGAAATGAGGAGAAAGGAGACACGGGTGGCTTCAAGGAGGAGGGGTGTAAAAGTCAATTTATTTATTTTAGCTTGCAGGCTTTGGGGTTTGGGGTTTTTTCTAATTTTTTAAAATTTTTTTAAATTTAGTTTTAAGGGTTTGGGGGTTTTTTTGTTGGGAGGGGGAGATTTTTCTGCTTTTGCAGATGAGAAATGCGGCAAATGCAGAAAACCTCAGAATCTTCCATATGAACATAAAAAAAAAGCTGCTTTGAACGTGGAGCTGGCTCGGTGCACAATACAGATCGCCCCTGTTCAGTCATTGTAGCTGGAAAAGTGAAAATGTGATAGAAATTTACCCCTAAAAAATCTCAGGATGGGCCTCAAGGTGCAGGACCATCTCCGAAATCCATCCTCAGCTCCGAAGTGCAGCCCACTGGGGTGCTCCAGAAGAGTTTCTCTTGGACAAACTCCTCTTCTTATAATAACTTGACTCCATAATGGTGCTTGGAAAAGTTATTTGACTGCTTAGAGCACCATTGGAGATTAAATCTTTTTTCTCCCCTGCCACAGGTTGTTAAAAAATGCCATTGAAATAAATCAAAGCCCATTCCTATGGCTAAACCTGTCCTGATTTAGTCAAATATTTCATCTTTCTAGCTAATTAACCTGTTGGTTACAATCATGCCACCATGTTGTTTTCCAGGAAGACCCAAAGACCCCAAAATCACAAAATCCCAGAATCACCAGGCTGGAAGAGACCTTTAAGATCATTGAGTCCAACCCTGCCCTGACACCTCAACTAAACCCTGGCACCCAGTGCCACATCCAATCTTTTTTTAAACACACCCAGGGATGGTGACACCACCTCCCCAGGCAAACCACTCCAATACTTTATTGCTCCTTCAGTAAAAAACTTTTTCCTAACATCCAACCTAAATTTCCCTTGGTGCATCTTAAAACATAAGACAAAAAAAGTGAAAACCCCATAGTTTTACCCAAAATCTTTCAATCTTGGAGACTGACATCAGGGGTTTTAATTCTGCCAGTCGCTGAGATGAATGCTCTGGGGTGAAATACTTTGTAAGGGCCATTATTTAGGAAATCATATATTTCCTAAATTATTTATAATTTATAAATTAAAGGAGTTGGGGGTCCTTAGGGGTGTGGAGGACACTCACCTGTGGGGTGTCTTGGTAGGGAGGAGGAGGCACTGTCTGGGTGGCCATCATGGTCAGAGCTGGTGCCGGGGAGACATGGTGCATCCTGCTTGGGAGTCACATCGAGAACCTGCGGGCAGGAGAACGGAGCTGCTGGATTACCAGGGATCTCTCCCCACAGGAAAAATCCCACAGAAAAGTATGGAAAAATGAAAGACAGAAAGGAGAGCTGACAATCCTCACACAAGCACAGCGCTCTGCCACATGGTCCCTGGAAGAAACTTAAGATGGTTTGATGACCCTTACTGTGACTTGATGATTTTTTTGAGATTTGTCATTTTGGATAAGGAATGCATGGGGAGGGAAGAGAAGCAGGTCACTGGCAGGGAGGTCACTGGCAGGGAGGTCACTGGCAGGTCACTGGCACAGGCAGATCTTCACTGGAGAGCTCTTGGAGATAATGGTGCCATAAGTGAAACTCATGATATTTTCTCCCCTGTGAGCCCTGGCACAACCAAGGCATTTTCTCTCCACCCCTCATGCCTAACCACAGTGCCTAAATGGGGATTTCCATCCCCTTTCCAGCTATTCCTCTTTTCTGGAAGCAGAAAGACAAACCACAAATGCAAAACTTGCCATTTTTTAAATTATACACTAAACCCTCCCAAAATGATGTGTCTTTTTACCTTTGGCCACCATGGAGTCACATCCTCATGCTCAGTTCAGAAGGGACATTGAGAATCCAATGTAAAGATTCACCAATATATTTAATATATTTATTTATTTATTTAACATATTCCTATGTTCTGCTGTCCAACTCAGCTGTCTCCTATGTTGAGGTGACTGACCCCATGGTGATTGAATGCACAGAATTGTGGAAATTCCTGTTTGATTTGCACAAGGGAACAAACCTGGATTTTGCACACCCCATAAACTGAGGATATGGTCCTCACACCACCTCCAGCCTCTCTGGAAGTTGCTGCTTTCTCCAAAATGCAGTTATCTGGGAGGAAAACAGACTAATTTTTTTTATTCAGGTCCAAAGGAGATGGAGAAAAAAAGAGGGGCACCAGAAAGGGACAAACTTGTAGTGGAGCACTTGGCTGGGAAAAATGCCTGACATATAGACTGGTGGTAGATGTGGCCCAAAAGCAATTCCTGGCCCTGACTATACCTCCTCTCCCACTGTTTCCATGCAGCTGTGTGGTTGCTTTAGAAAGAAAAGCCAAAAATCTTGCCTAAATTCTTAAAAAAATTCTGTCCTGTCCTCTCTGTGGCTCGGAGCTCTGTTTTGAGCCAACTCACAAAGTCCCCCAGCAAATCTTCCTGGGTCCTCCCAAGGTGCATTTCTTCCTGCAATGCCTCCTTTTTGTAAGAGGTGACATCCCCCCAAGGGCTCTCCCCGTTGTGATGCACTGCCTTTCCCATTGGCTTCCCATCTGGAGAAGAGCCATGGCACCATCCCATGAGGAAATGCCAAAAGTTATGTGAAGTCTCCTGATATTGTGAGGGAACATAACCAAAACCCAGTGTCAGCACAGCTTTCACCACAAAATGGTCACAGGCAGGAAGGTGCAAGGAAGAGGAACAGAGGCACTGATGAGCTCAGTCAAAAATGAGGCACATTCGGGAATCTTTGTGAAAAATTTAGTCCTCTCTGTGAGGTCCATGGTTGTTTGGGAGAAGAGGTGCAATATTCTGATCTTCTCAAGGCTTCAGGCTTTGCCAGGCACTAAGTTCACAAATGCACCACATCCAAATGGAAAGCCATTGTGTGCATGGGATGAGTATCAACAATCCTTTTTTATTTTGCATGAATAAATGAGGTTATTCTTTCCTATACTTTGCACAAATATGGATAACCCATGAATGGAATACTAAGAAATCACACCCGAAATCCTGTGCATTGTGAAGGTAGATCGGGGTTCTTGCACGACACAGACCTCTAGCAGTGAGGATATTGCATTTATGGGATTAAAATGGTGCTTTTCATCTTTTTCCTCCCAACAGCAAAATAGCAGGAGGCAAAATTATCTGCTCCTGAGTGAACTCACAGCTTAAAATCTTTGATGTCCAATGTCAAAACTCAGCTCGCAGCTGCAGGCACACAAATATCCGTGTCCTCGGGGGGGTAACACCAAGGGAAAAACCTCCCCACCAGAAACAGTTTCAGCTGGGGAAAAGCAGAATTTAGCACTGTAACAGCCTGGACATCTGGGTGGGAAGCTAAAATAAAAAGACATTGCTATTTTGGGAAAAATACCCTGCTTGGCATCTATTGTTCCTGCCAAGAGTAATCCTACAACCAGCACGTGGCCATTTACTGTGGGGTGTGAGCTTTTTGGGTGAGCCTATTCCCAGAAGGTGGCAGCCCAGAGCCCAATTTAATTGCTGAATAATATCAAAGCTGCTCAAATCAAGCCGTTCATTGAGGTTTATGGGTGCTGATTTGTTTGGAGAACAGGGCTGACAGCTCAATGTGGTGGGGAAAAAAAAAAAAGAGGATAAAAGTGGGAGGCAGCTGTTGCCAATTGCAGTATATTTATCTTGGGGGAAACAAATGCATTCAGGCACCGTAAATACCCAGAAAAGTCTCTGGTGCCCACAGGAAAAGCTGGACAGGTGTTTCACGTGGGAGCCCCCAGCCATGAATCTCAGGATAACAGTGCAGAGCTGTCAGCCCCATGGATTTATCAGCAGCCAGCACAGGGAAGGGTTGAAAGCTGCCATTACTTGCATTAACCCTTTCTTACTTTTTGTATTTTTTGTTCTATACATTAATTCTCTCTCTCTTCTTTCTTTCTTTCTTTCCCCCACTTCTAAAATTAATTTGTCTGCGTAAGCTCTTGACTTTGGGCATCCAGATACTGGAAGGGGCAGAGCATCACCAAACCCCTGCCAACTCCTTCCAGCCCACCTCAAGGAAATGCTCAAATCCTGGGTGAGGAGTGAATTCTGGGGATCTGGAGATCAAGGAGGGCAGGAATTGCAGCCAACTCCTGGGGGATTCGCACAGAAGAAAGAAATGGTGAGCAATAAAAACCCATAAACGCTCTTTCATTTCCGGAAGCAGCAGTACTTCACATTTTGGCAGTGACTTGAGATCAAAGTATCCTAAATTTCCTTATGAAATAAAATTATTTCAGCTATCACTGAAATGTTGCCATTACGTTGGAAATGTATTTCCCGAAGAGCTTGTGCCTATCTAAAAGACTCTCAGATTTATAGGCTGGGGGGTTTTGCCAGCAATATATTACATCCTTTTTCAAGTAAAAATAATTAAAGACTAAGTTGAAAAGTTGGGTGGGTTTTTTTTTTTTTCTATGATGCCTTAAGACACTAAAAAACCAAAGCATTGTCAGTCACCCATCACCCTCCAGGTGAATACGATCTCCTTGATTAATAAAAAAGCCATAAGCCCACATTAGAATGGTTAGGGCTGGTCAGAATTGGGGCTGAATGAAAAAAATAATCCCTTTGATGGACTCTACATCACTGTTTTCAAAGCAAAATGTTAATATTCAATCTGTAAAGCACAACTCTTGTTTCTGAACCAATGGGAAAATAGGGATCACTTTTGCTAGCTCACTGAGAAGCTTCTGCCCCACAGCAACACACGCAATTGATAATGGAGGATTCAACAAGAAAAATCAGAAAATCAACTTTTCAGGCTTTTCTTCTTCTCCACCTGAAGCATCAAAATTATTAGAGATACTTGAGCATGGCTTTTTTTCCCAGCCATGGAAGATATCTTTCCATGTTAAAGGAAGATTGCCTTTTCTAAAGGGGATTTTTTTGAAGCAGGAATGCTGCGAGATTCACGCCGCTGCCGTGTCAGTCACGCTCTCTCCACAGCAGAGTTTTTTATGTCACCATCGTCACAGAGGGCTTGTGCAGGCTGAAGTTGATGATATATGCATTCAGCGAAGTTAAAATGAAGAAATACAGCAGAGGAGGGATGGAGAGGGTCCTCCAGAGGACGATACATATCACTCAGAACCACAAGGACAAGCTCACCCTCGGCGGGTGATGCCAACTCTTGATTGGCCATAAAGCGAATTAAGAGTGACCCTCTCCTCTGGAATGTCTCGTTTCTGTCAACAAATCTGCACCTTTTTTGCCTGTTTTTATACCAAAACTCACACATTACCCTGAAAGATGAATACCAGGTTTTCGTGCCATTACAAGAAGTCCTTTGTGCCACCCTGAGCTTGTTAAAAATAAACCAAGTGCTATTAAATGTTCAAAGCCAGAAAAGAACCCAATTTTTCAAGATATTACCCATTCCTGGCCATTCCCCCATGTTCAAGCTTGCTCATGTAACACCTCATCTGGGGAGATCAGGAACGTTTGTGCAAAGATACCACTGTGCCATCAAATAGCTTTAATTGTTTTTAAGAATGTATCCTAGCCAAATTTCCTCAATCCAATCCCAGGAGGTTTTCTTGCACTGGGAGCATCTTTTGCTCTCGGCCAAGATGATGGTTTTACCAAATGCTGACCTCCCTACCCTCCCTGCATTCTGTTATTAGTTATTGCCTGGTAAAGAAAGGAGAAATTGAGTCTGTGTTTCTGCTACAAGCATGGGTTAAAGCAGACAGTGATTTGATATTTCTGAAGAACAAAGTCCAGACCAGAGCAAATACCTTTTCTATTTTTCTCCTAAGAAGTTGGTCAATACATAAGCACTGGGATAAAAGGGAGAGGGAAACATTGTGTTGGACAATGCCAAAAAAACTCTTTCCAAACACTGGTTTGGAATGTCAGTGGATTGGCCCTTGAGCACCAGGAAAAGCAGCATTTATTTATTTAAAGTTTTCACCTAGATATTGAATTTTTTTTTTTAATATTTGCATGTAATTATTTGTTATTTGTATTTATTTAATTAATATTTTCCAATCCTCCTCCCAACTTCAGCTCCACAGAAAGGATGGAGCTGCTTCAGTGGATTTCTGATGAGAACAACAATTACTGCTAAATATTTCTCTCCTCTCTAAAGATACCCATCTCTGAAAGGCTCCAGGGATATCTCTGCAACATAAACATGAGAATAAAACCTGCAAGAGCCAGTCAGAGCTTTAGTAGACCAGGTTAATGTACCTTGAACGGCAGCATTAAACAACTTTGCTCGTTTTTTTAAGTGGAGAGCTGAGATACCTACATACATTTTAAAGTGTTATTTTTATAGGGGAAGACCATTAAAGCACCTTCCAAAACAAACTGACACAGAGAAACATCAAAGAAGCTTCTTCAAAGTAACCTGAGAATACTTGAATTTTGTGCAACCCAGCCCTCTGCCCAAGAAAAGTTCCCAAAAGAGCAAGCTGTGATTTTTTTCAGCAAATCAAAAAGCTTTGAAGTGAAGTGTAGTTCAGGAACCCCAAAAATGCAGAAACTTCCTCTTGCCGGGCATGAAATGTCAAAAAAAAAAAAAATCTCTGGTTGCCTTGTAAAAAAATAGGGAGCAGATGAATGTTTTAACAATTCTTGTCTGAGAGCAATTACCTCTGAGCAATGTCCAAAGTTCTAAAGTCTTGCCCTATGCTTCCAAACCTGGGCTTGTGCTCTTCATTCTCCATCACAGCCTGCTAATCCCATGAGTCAGGAATCACTGAGCACCCACATTTCCATCCTGCAAACACCAAATCTCAAGCCCACACTGGCAATGAGAAGGTCACAGAATCACAGAATAATGTGAGCTGGAAAGGATCCACAAGGATCATCGAGTCCTGCACAGCACCATCCCCAGGAGTCACACCACATCCCTGAGAACATTGTCCAAACGCTTCTGAGCTCTGCTAGGGCCAGGCCCACTGCCCTGGGGAGCCTCCTCCTGTGCCCAAGCACCCTCTGGGTGAAGAACCTTTCTCTAATATCCAGCCTAAGCCTCCCCTTGTAGCAGAATGTCTTAGGGAATGAGGACATGATGTATTTTGGGATAGGATCTGGGCCTCAGATTCAGGCCTGTGTAGAAGTAGATAAGCCTGTGGCCAGCAAGAATTTAGATAAAAGTGTGTTTAGGCATTATATAGTATAGTTACAGTGTGGTCATGGTAGCTACCTTAAGGTTGAGATTGTTTGCATTCTTTTCTATCTGAATACCAATTAGGAAACACTTGTTACTGTAAATTATCTGAAAGTATTTAACGTGCCATTTTGAGATAATAAAGGGAGAACGGATGATGTAACCAGATTGGTCATATTCTGCATTGCTCTGTCCAGCTTCCCACCTGGGGAGCCTGTTCCTGCACCCAAGCACCCCCTGGGTGAAGAACCTTTCTCTAATATCCAACCTAAGCCTCCCCTGACACAACTTCAGGCCATTTGTTTGGGTTCTGCCACTGGGCACCACGGAGCAGCCATCGGTGTTTGCCCCTCCTCCTCCCCTCACAAGGAAGTTGTGGACTGAGATGAGTCTCCCCTCAATCCCCTCCAAGACCAGGGCCCTCAGCTCCTCCTCCTTGATCTTTCCTTCAAGACCCTTCACCATCTTTGTTGCCCTCCTTAGGATGCTCTCTAATAGCCCAATATTGTTCTCATACTGTGGTGCTCAAAAGTGCCCACAGGACTCCAGGTGAGGCCCCCCAGCACAGAGCAGAGGACAATCCCCTCCCTCACCCAGCTGCTGATGCTGGGCCTGAAGCCCCCCAGGACAAGGATGTCCCTGCTGGCTGCCAGGGCACTGCTGACTCAAATTCAACCTTCCATCAACCGGGACCCCCAGGTCCATTTCAGCAGAGCTGCTTTCCTGCACCTCACTCCTTTGTCTGTCTGTACCTCCAGGGTTGCCCCATCCCAGGTGCAGAATCCAACACCTTCCCTTGTTGAACTCCATGATGATGGCCCAGCCCTCTAATTTGCCAGGATCTCTCTGCAGGACCTCCCTGCCTTCAAGGGAGTCAACAGATCATCCCAGTTGTATCATCTGCAAGCTTGCTTAATATCCCTTCCAGTCCTGTGTAAGTCATTTATGAAGATGTTGAAGAGCACGGGGTGGAGGATGGAGCCCTGCAGTGATGCCTTGGGAAGGCTGACCTGGAACAGAGACTGCACAGAGCTAAAAGAATAAAGTAGAGATTTATTAAAAGGCCTTTAGGGTACACCTTGGACAGCACAAGAGCCTGACCAGGGCTACACTCAAGGTGGACCCAAAATGGTCACAAAATGGACACACAGTCTTGAGGTCTCACACTGTTATAAGTTTTGGTCCATTTGCATATTGGGTTTAATTGTCCAATTACAGCTTCAGGTTATGAAGTCCCATCCTTCTTGTTCCTCCCTCCAGCCACCCTTGTTTGTGCTGTTGGGCCTGAAAGTTGTCCTTGGTCTCCAGCAGGACAAGGATTTGTTTTGTCTCCCTGCTGTGTGCAGAGAGCTGAGTGACCCTGACTGTGAGCTCAGAGCTGCACCCTGGGCAGCACAGAATTTGAAATACATGAAAGCTCAGACTTAAGGCACCAGCAGAACCCCACGAGTGACAGGCTGCAAGTCTGATGTCACCCATTCACTACAACCCTTTGTGTCCCACCCGAGCCAGCAGCTCCAACACGGTTACCCAGCTGTGGACATTTCGTGCAGAGGATACGATGGCAGATGGTACTGAAGACTCCATCCCCAAGGTCCCTGCCAGGTTAAAAAGACCTTCTCGGAGGACTAAAAAGGCGATGGCAGAAAATTGGATGAGTATTGGAGACATGAGCTGGAAGAAGAGGTTTAAGTGTAGGTCTGAGGTGAACAAGGTCATGGGAAACTGCAATATTTGTGAATTCTACAAAACTGCTGTCCTAAGACCAAAGGTGTCATCTGTGCTGTTGCTTGAGGATGGGTAGCTGAGAAGAAACATGCTCAAAAACTGTCTTGCTCTGCAAAAATTAAACCATCACTCAAGTTTTTTCCATTCCAAACTGACACCTGCAGTCCTTCACCAATGGCCTGGTTTCAACCAGGACAGAGTGAATTTTTACAACAGCTGGGAGGGGGCTTGACCAGACCCTAATATTATTTTTTAATACCATATTATGTCATAGCCAGGGGCAGGGGAAAGGGACACTCTCTCTTCTGAGAAGGGAATTCATCCTCGTGGAGCAAGCACAGCAGACAGAGCAGTGGGGTGATGCTGGACCAGAGGGAGCTGTTTGGGTGGCAAGGCTGTGGTCAGTTAAAGCTCTGTGCTCTCTTTTGTACTATTCTGTCCTATTTTGTACTATTTGTACTATTATTATTACCATAATAATTTCGTTATTTGTATTGCTGCTGTTACAAGTTCATTTTCTTATCCCATTGCTGTTTCCAATGAATTGTTCTTATCCCAACCCATGCTCTTTGCTTTTTGTGCCTCCAGTATTTTCTCTACAGGGGGGCAGCAGAGGGGAAGCAAGGGAGCTGCAGGAAGTTTTGGAGACTCGGGGAGGGAGCACTAAATTGGGGAACACCGTTGTTAAATCATAACAACCAATTTATCTGCCACTGCAAATATCACAAAGTGCAAAACAGACCAATGCCAGTGCAAGACCCACCTGCAACCTCAACACTGCCAACAATTCTGCCACAGATCCCACCGCAAACCAAGGACTTTTTGTAAATGATGCAATTTTCCATATTTTTAGATATGGCTTCAATTTAATGCCTTCCTGGGGTGTTTGTTTTGCAACTCAAATCTCACAGGTTTTATGCAAATCTCCCAAAACCTCCATGAGTAGCACCAGGTAAACACAGACAGATACCTGCATTTTGGTGGACTTGCTAAAAACAGCAGAGTGAACCCAACTGCAGAAATACACGTGAGGTGTGAGTGGTAGCATGCAAAGACTTCCCACTTCCCTGACTGGGAAAGTCAGGAAAACAGCAATACCACAGCACACCAAATAAAATCCTCCCTTAAATCTGCCTCATTTCTTGCTATATCCTGCTATCACACTTGGAAATTTTCCCCTTGGGAGGGGGAAAAACTCCCTCTGGAGCCCCATAAGGCAGATAAATCAGAGTTCTTGACTCGCTGAGTTTTCACTTCACATCCCTCTCTTGCAGCTCTCTGGCTCCTCCCAGTCTTACCTTTTCCCTGAATTTCCTGTGTAAAATGTAAAATTCTGTAGAAAAAAAGACTCTGCTGACCAGAAAACAAAAAGAAAGTTTTCCTTGAAGCGTGTCAGGATTTCTGGCACCTACAGAGAGTTGTCCCTATCCAAACCCTGAGCCAAGACACTAAAGTTTGAGATGGGAGCACCTTGATTAATCACCACAATTGAAACATCTTTCATTTGCCCATTTGAAAGCAATTTTTTGGCCATATTTCCAGCCTCAATGATAAAAGAGAAGTTTGAGATATGACATGGTGATTTATAGGGAATTACAATGGGTTTCAAACTCCTTTAGTGATGCTTAATAAGACTGTCTTCTCCATTTATTCCAAATGGGAGTAAATCCCAGCCTGGTTTGAATTCAACACGATGAGGAAATCGGGGTCAAAAAAGGACTGGAAGGTGTTCATGATGTGAGATAGATATGCTAAATTTTTTTCACCACTTTTTTTGCACGAAGACAAAAGGTATGGCCTGGCCTCGGAGGTGCATCTTGTGGTCATAGGGGCTTCAGGAGGAGGAAAGCTGAAATATTTTGTGCCTGGAAACTGGGGGGACCAACCCACAGTGGAGAAAGCCAAGGGAAACCAAGTTGTTTCTCAGAGGCCTTCAGGTAATTTCTATCATCAACCACTTACAGTGATGCCAGGCCAGTGTTGCAGAAGATAATTAAGTGAACACTCAGCACCATCACATCTTTCTGTGCTGTTGCAGGAAGGTGTGTGGACCTTGTTGGCAAAATTTGCTGAGCAATTTGGGTTTGATCGCCTTGCTGGAGATACTTCCAGGCCAGGTTTGTGCCCTTCACAGACACAACTCCTCCAAAGAGAACAACCCAGTGCACACAAAGTACATGGCAGGGTACTGAGTCCTTTTGATGCCTTAAGATTTTATCCTTTATATTTTCCAAACTCTGTGCTGCATTAGTGCATAACTCTGAACTCCATATGAAGCGTTAGCTTCTGTCTTCACACTCTGGCCAGACAAAACAATCCCTCTGGGCCTGGAAGCCAAGGATGCCTCAAGCCTCAAAAAGTATAAACAAAAGTGGATTGGGGAGGAGCAAACTGGGGGTAAATGACTTCATTACCTGAAGCTGTAATTGGAGGATTAACCCCTGATATGCAAATGGACCAAACTTATAATTGTGTGAAAAACTCGTGACCATCGTCCATCCTGGGTGCAGCCTCTGGGAGGCTCTGACTGCCCGAGGTGCATCTGTTAAAGCCTTTAATAAACACACACTTCATTCTCTAACTCTGGCCTCTGTTCCAGGTGGCCACTCCAAGGCAGCACTTTCATGCAAAGTGCTGGGCAGCACACTTTGAAATACAGAGTGAAAAGAGGGCATCAAGCAGGGAGGATTCCCCTGAAAAGTCATTGCAGTGACCCCAATCCCCCCCACACTCACCAGGAAAGTAATTTCAACATGAATCCAACCTGTACCTTTTTCAGAAAGGGGTAAAATCAGGACAAGGAGATGTTCATCATTTCCTTCATTGTGTATTTTTTGTTTTGGCTGAGGCGGGGTCACCAGCAAGAATCAGGGCTTAAAGGGCAGCCTGGGGGAAATAATCCTCCCTCTATTGGCTGCCTCTTACTAAAAGGGACTTTCAGAGGAGGCAACACTCAAAAGAAAAACTCAAAGAAATGATGCTCTGCTGGGCCATGGACCAAATGAAGGTTCCAGGTTTTTCCTGAGAAGCCCCCACCTAAATATAACCAGTTTAAGAAGAAACCAGGCACTTTTGCAGAGTATTTATGCAAATTGAAGGTGCCACTCCCATTTTCAATCACCAAAGATTTTTCTTTGCTCTTACAGGAGGGAGTTGTAGCCAACAGGGTTTTATTTTCTGTGTCACCTGCCGGGTGCCCTGGTTTTGGCATGGATCAAGCACATTTGTCACTCTGTCAAGCCCTAATTTTAGTGACCGGGGTTGACAAAAGGACTGTGAAACCCTTGGTTTCATTTATACCTTATCTTAAGCTCTGCATTTCATTTATTTTTAGTTGGTGACCATTTCTCTGCACCCTACTACCAGCTGTGCCAAAATTTTGCAGTGATAACAGCCTATTTTTTCAGAGTATTTTCACAAAAATATATCTGTGTTTTCCTCCAGGCTGCTTATGCCTTGTAGGGCTCTTAACAATATGTTATCTACACTTGAGCTTTAAAACAAGATTCCCTGCACAGACTGATTTCTTAAAAAAAAAATTAACTCTGCTCTGAAATGCTCACTGCATTTAGGGAAGGGTTGACTCAATTTAAATGCAACAGAAAACAGCAGAAATTCCTCCAAATAAAGCCACACCAAGGTCATGACTCACCACATCCTGCTCAATTAATGTACATAATTGCACAATTAATATATATAATTGCTTAATTAATATAAAGCAAAGCAGCCTTACTGTTAGGGGGTGCTCAGGGAGCCACTGCCCTGGAAGTGTCCTCCCACTGCCCCGAAAACTGGGTAGGGATCACAGCCTGGGAAAGCAAAAAATAAATATTTGAATATCGAGAGAAACTGATGAAATAGGAAAGTGAAATATTAAGCAAAGGATGAAGGTCTGCACTAGGAAAGGTATTCTGGTAGTCTCAGTGAAGCCATGGATGGCAAGTCACTCTTAATGCATTTTTTCTGAAGGATGATGGGGAAAATAGGAGGAATCAAGAAAAACATAGGTGGGAATATCCCCTGGGGATGAAAGCAGGACTGATGTCTGTGCTAGATCAGGGGTTTTCCCCAGCAGGTTTGAATATCTCCCAGAAAGGGCAAAAAATAAAACAGATTTTTAGAGGTCGAACCGAGATATGTCCAGAATCCAAGGCGTGCTTGGTGTTGGTCTGTCCACAGAGGATGGAGGTCGGCGTCGTCCTGTCCCGTCCTTTTCCACTCCTGGTGGGTGCTGAAAGCTCACAGGGTCACACTGAGGGTCACTGGTACAATCCAGGTCTGAAGAGGAGAAAAAAGGAAAAAAGGAATGAAACTGCAGTGATGTTGGCTGTGCCCCCATCTCATGCTGGCAGTTGCCATTTCCCTGGTTAATTATAACATTTCCTTGAGTGTAAATGTGGTTTTATACTGGGCTCAGACAGAGCGGACTGGGGAACAGCCACTACCTCCAAAATGGGGGAGCTCCCAGGCACTGCTTAGTAAGGAAAAGTCCATCCATATGCTGGAGATGATTTTGCAACTGCCAAGAGTCTGGCCTTTATGGGACTGGGATTTCTAGGCCCTTCACAGCAGTTTCAGTGGAAAAATGAAGATGGGCTGAGCAAGGACCAGCACAGCCCCCAACACAGGGATGTTTTGTGTTTGACTGTAAAAAAAAAAGGAATACAAGAGATAAAATTCACCAGATCTCTCCATATATATCACCTCTAGTGAGCCCCTCAGACCTTCAACATCCATCTGATGAATGTCCCTCAATATACAACACCTCCAGATATTACCTCTATGTCTATAAACATCACCTGAGATCTCCAATATATATGTCTGATGCATGTACCTTGATATATATCTCCTGGTAAAGAGCTCTTCAGATCTCCAGTATAAATCCCTTATATTATATATATATATATATATATATATATAAAAATATATAGTCCAATATATGTCCCTTGATACACACAACCTCTGCCAAGCTCCTCTCAGTCTACCCCTGATGTATCACCTTGATACAAACCAGCCCTGGACAGCTCCTCACCCATGAACATCTCTGATAAACAGCACCTGGCTGGAGCTCCTCAAATCTCTGTACATCCAACAGGGCACACATCATCTTCAGGGAGCTCCTCAGAGCTCTGACAGATGATGTCCCTTGATACATGTCACCTCCAGAGAGCCCCTCAGATTTCAATATACATCTGAAACACTTACCCTGACACACACACCCCATCACAGAGCTCCTCGGATTGCTGATAAATGTCTGACACATACAGATGTATGTACACCTCTGTGTGCTGAACTGCTGATTTGAATGTACATCTGATATACACCACCACCACTTCCAAAGAGTTCCTCAGCTGCCCAGTATACACCTGAGATACCTACCAACATGCACAAAACCTCTGGAGAGCTCCTCAAATGCCCAATGTACACCTGCATACCTACCAACATGCACAGAACCTCTGTAGAACCCCTCAGATGCCCAATATACACCTGAGACACCTACCAACATGCACAGAACCTCTGCAGAGCTCCTCAGATGCCCAACATACACCTGAGACACCTACCAACATGCAAAGAACCTCTGGAGAACTCCTCAGATGCCCAATATACACCTGAGACACCTACCAATGTGCTCCAAAGAGCTCTTCAGATGCTCAACATAAACCTGAGATACCTACCAATATGCACAGATCTGTAGAACTCCTCAGATGCCCAATATACACCTGAGATACCTACCAACATGCACAGAACCTCTGGAGAACTCCTCAGATGCCCAATGTACACCTGAGATACTACCAACATGCTCCAAAGAGCTCCTCAGATGCCCAATACACACCCCAGGGATGCACCTCTGCTGTACATCACCAGCAGAGAGCCATGTCTGGTGTGGTAAGGCCAGATAGGAGATCCATGAGAACTGTTTCCCCTGGTTTTAATTCCACCCCAAGCCCCTGGCAATACCAACACGTGCAGTTTTGTGCCTTCACAGCAGGCGTCCATCATGTCACCCAGGAACATGGGTCCAAAGGAGCTGATGGGGAAGCTTGCATAGGAAGTGCCACTTCTGGAAACCTGGACTAGAGTCATTGCCCAAAGAGAGATACGGAAACAACTGGATCATTTCAGGGCAAAACACACCAGAAACCTCCAAACATGGAAAACTTGGTGAAAGAGACAAAAGGTCAAGTGCCTCGACTTCTCAGGGCAGTGTAGGTCCTGCTGAGAGATGTAGAGACCTAATCTGCTCAGAATGGCCTCAGTCCAAAACTCTTCCACCACAACAGCAGGTGAAATATTGAGGTTATTTATGGTAAAGAATTAATGCTGGTGCCTTGGAGGAGCATGAATGGGGTGATGCCAAATACATATCGCAAACTGGGACTTCATTTTCATTGGATTTGTCCTGACATTATGATGGAAAAGCTCATGTCTTGCACCAGTCCTTCATCCCTACGAAGACTTTTTCCTATCCCACAGGAAAGACTTTTGTCACCTGGGCTTGCTGTGTGAACAAAACATGAGGGCTGGAGGAAAAGGAGCAGAAATAAAGCTCTTGTAAGTGTTAAAAGAGCTCTGATAGATTGGTAGACTGATTTTCATCTTTGGAGGTGGTCAGGCCTGAGGTCTTGGGTGCTGCACGCATTTAGGATAAAAACATTGTGCAACTTTTGCAGAAACGATGCCACTTTTGTCCCCATCACGAGGAACACAAGGAGCCAGCCCCACCAGGGACATCTCCCTGAACACCCTTGCAGAGAGAGGGAAGTCTTTTTGAGCTGGCGCGCACTTTTAGCAACTTCAAAAGGCATCCTTTGAAGATTAGCAAAGGCCTTTGAAGTCCTCCCGATGCGAAAGGGAATGGAGGAGATGCCTTCTTCAAGATGCTCCACCACAGGCAATGCAAGGCAGCAAGATCCATGGTGTCCCAGGCGCCCATGGTTGCACTCAGCAGCTGCCCGAGGGTGATAAATGAGACACCATTCCTGACAAGTCATCAATCCCCTCCAATGCCCTAAATCCTGATCTCGCTGACCTGAATAGCATCCAACAGCAGAGATGGGAGCCCAGTATCCTGGGAGAGCAGCCTCTACCCCGGTTGCAAAAAGCCAAGGGCATCTCTGTTAACAAGTTTTAATGAAGTGTAAGGGAATGCTAATAAAGCTGGCACTTAGCAAAATAAAATTCAGGATTTTTGCAAAAAGTGTAGGATTTTAAAGCAAGAAGGCTTTTCCCAGCATGTCACTTTGTTTCTTCTGATGTGAGCAGGCCGTGGAGCTTCCAAGCTCATCATGTCAATGCTGTTTAATTGTGACTATCACGTTTTAATAAATTTAATGCCAGCTCCTCTGACTTAGGGGGAAACCACAAGTGGTGAAATCCCCAGTAATGTTGGGTTTTGTTGAATTATTTTTATACCCCACATTATGCCCAGCAGCAAGCTCTACTGACCCCAAAGTCCACACCCATGGGGACAACCAAAGAAACCCTGTATGTGTTAAAAACAGTATAAATACAGAAATCAAAGCTCAAGTTTCAGTTAACCCTTTAAGGAGCTCCAAGGGACAATCGTGACTCTCCAAATACCTTGGCAACACCTGGTGCCATCTGCCAGGAGGACTTTTGTGATAAAAAGTGTTGGGATTTCCCCTCATAAGATGCAATTTCTTTAGCATCTCCAGCCTCTAGATAAGGGCTGGGGCCAGGTGTTGGGGATGCTCAAAGGGGCAAAGAAGAATATGGTATTTTCATTTCAGAAGTTAAACTGGCTATACACAAACCCCACCATTTCTCAGAGGGAGTGAAAGATTTGAGACATGCCCATACACCCAAATATTTTTGCATTTCTGCAAAAGCAAAGTTGCTTTGAAGCAAAACACGTTTGGGAGAGACACGTCTGCTGGCGCAGCCCTGCTGTAGGGGACTCACATTTATCCAAACGGGGCATGTAGAGAAATATTGGACATCCCCACCCCAGCCGTGTGCATGTGAACACATCTGGATCCAGGGAACAAAAGCAGCCTCCCTCCACTGTGCTGATAAATAATGGAAAGGCAAAGTGCCCCGCAGAAGCAGCACCATACTGTTCGGCCTCGGGCAAGACGGAGGAAAATTCGGTACCCATGAGGTCTGGAACAGTGGGATTAATAACACATCAATTTTAATGCAGGGTGGCTTGTGCGGTTTTTTTTCCTTTTTCCTTTTTTTTTTTTTTTCCTCCCTGCTTCACAAACAGCAAAGTGAATGTTTGAGCATCTCAGTGGGGGGTTAATGAGGACTCTGATTAGTTATTCAGATTTGCCGATGCTGCCTACATCCATCCTCGGATGGGGGAGTAGCAGGAAAGGGTTTGCAGAAAAAGCTCTTAAAGATGACCTGGCTTTCACAGCTCAGGGCAAAGGAGGTTTTGGGGGACCCACGTTACAGGGTCCCCAACCCCAAAATCCTAGTGCCAAATTGGAGATGGAAAAGCTTCTTTCCCTCTCATTTGTAGGGGATGCTAAAAGCTGCTGCACACTCAGCCATGCCAATTCCTGTAAAGTTTCCGAGGAAAACAATTGGATTTGTGAGATTTTTTTCAAGTGGAAAAAAAAAATTCTTGGGTGCTCTTAATAAAATTTGTGTGCAGTTGTGGTCAGAAGTATAAGACCAAAAATGACGGATGGAGAGATGCAAGGACGCATGGATTCATGGATGCAAGGATGCACAGATGCATGGATGAACACACACGGTGAAAAAACACATGGATACATGGAGGCAAGGGTGGAAGAAAGGATGGATCATCCCATAAGGCACCACTGGGCTGCAAAAATGCAACAACTGCTGCAGTACTTCCTACAGCATCCCATAAAAGTCTAACAGTGGTTTATGTCCTTGCGGAAAAGCAATGAGCTCACCTCCTTGCTCCTTGACCCAGGGATATTTTAAGCAGGTTGAGCTCACATCAGTATTTTAAGAAGGTTGAACTGCTGTATTTCAGGGTTTCTTTCCAGATTTAGGCTTTTGTTCTTCACCTGCATCAAAAATCAAAAGGGAGCCTGAGAAAATAAATGGCGGGTGTCCAAAATGATGCCACAAAAGGCCTAAAGGATGGAGCCAGGGAGGTGTTCCATGACATTGCAAAGGGGCCAACAGAAAAATTCAGGCATTACTTTAGGATTCACTCCAGGATCTGTTATTTCTTCATCAAGAAGAAATATTTGAAGGATGAGCAGGAGGGTGAAGGCACTCTCTCAATAGTAAATTTGTCCTAACAATGAACGTCAAGACTTGATTTCTTTTTGGGTCTAGAGACTCAGCTGGCTCTTGCTTTGAGCATCACTCAACCCAACATCCAACAGGGGTTTTGGGGGGCTAAACTCCCTGGTACTTGTGTCATTTCCCACAACACCTGCCTGGATCTAAGGAGAAAGACAAACTGGAGTTATCCTTCCGATTTCACGTTGAGGATTTCACTCCATCCCAAACAAGCTCTTTTCCCAAGGACTGCCTCCATATGCTTTGTCTGGGTTTTAAACGGTGTGTTAATTGTTCTGAATTAACAGCTCCAGCTGGAGAAGCAAACAAGCAATTTGAAACCTTAAGATAACACCCAACTTATCTCAAGTGATTTAAATTGGGAATTTTTTTGCTGTTGTTTGGTTGGGGGGGAGGGGTTAGGGGTTTTTTCTGAGGGTTTGGGGTTTTTTGAGAGGATAGAACACCTTTCTGGTTGTGAATGCACTGTTCAGAGCCTGACTAAAATCATTTAGTGTGCCCTATCTGTCAGGAGTGGCCATTGGCACATGGTCACAGGAGGAGATGGGACTGTAGGACAAAGAGAAAAAATGAAAAATCTCTGCATTTCACTTTGCTTTAGAGACAGGAAAAATCTAATATATCCTCATCACTGCTGGGCAAACCACTGACTGCAGAAGAACTGAGGATTATTTTCTCCTCAACACCCTTTTTTAAAAAATTATATAGAATCAGGGAATCCCAGAATGATTTGTGTTGGAAGGGACCTTAAAACTCATCTTGTTCCAACTCCCTGCCACAGGCAGGGACACCTCCCACTATCCCAGATTGGTCTAAATCCCCATCCAGCCTGGCCTTGGACATTTCCAGGGATGGGGCAACCTGTGCCAGCCCCTCCCCACCCTCACAGGGAAGAATTTTCATTTACAGTTTGTTTCAAAATATTCAAGCTCTCAAAAAGATGAAAAAAACCCACCAGCAAACTCTTTCAAGCTTTATCCCTTTGCCCTCTTTCATCTTTTTTTCTTTTCTTTTTTTCATTTGCTGCTAGAGAGACGAAGGGAGAAGGAAAGACTATGATGATAATTTGTTTACAAGACTGGATCTTCAACACGGATATATCAATTATTTTTAAAATTGTCATTTCAGCAATTTAAATCCTTTCTAATCTCACTCAGGGTGCAGGATTCAAGGAGGAAAGTCCACCCCTCTCTCCCCACCCTTCCATGCCTGGTTTAAGAGAAGCCAGTGGTGCTGGCAGTGAAACAGACTCCACAAGAAAAGATTTCTATGATTATGACCGAGTGTCTCTGGCCAGATTGAGTGGAAGCTCCTCTTGCTACCTGTCCTGGTTCCAGCCAGGAGAGGGTTAATTTCTGCAGTAGCAGGGAGGGGGCATGGCCAGGACCTGGTTATTCTATCCCACTTCACATCATTTTTGGGGGGGAGGGGCAGGAAAGGGACTCTCTTCCCAGCTGGAGCAGCTCTAGCTTAAGGTGAGCACTTATGTATGTGAAATCACTTTTTTGTACCCTTTTGTTATTAATACTGTTGCTGTTGCTGTTTGTTTTCTCATTCCAGTTTCCAGTAAATTGTTCTTATCTCAACCCATATTTTTGATGATGATCTTTGCCTTTCATGCCTCTAATTCTCTTCTCCAGGAGGAGAAGGGGAGGGGAAAGGGAATCCAGGGAATGGCAGCAGTGGTTTGCAGAGTCTCAGTAGAAGCACAAAACTGGGGGAACCATTCCTAAACCATGACTCTACCCCAGCCAAGACTGAGCTGGGAGTCAGTGTCCATTAACCCCCAAAAGTTTTCCAAGAGCATCAGCACTGGGTCCTATCAGATGACTGGGGTCGTGGATGGGGTCATGGTCCTGCAACACCGTCTTCTGTTGAAGTTGGGGCAGTTTGTCTCCATTTTGTCTCCTTTTCCCAGAGAAAAACAAGGTCTAAGTGTGCCCTGAGGATACAAAGAAGGGACATTAAGATGCAACAATGCATCCTTCTCCAAGGATGGGAGACACCTCCAAAATACAGCCCCAACTCTGGGGCTGTGGGACTCAGGCAGCCTCGGATGCCCAGATCCCCAGTGCCAAGCTGTGCTACCTGACGACCTCCTGGCACATGGATAAAGTAACAGGAGAAGCGATAAATCACTTTGGCACCTTCCCTGGGCATGGCAGCCCTTGATAAAAAACCAAAACTCAGGGGAGGGAGTCTGACACCACACTATTCCCAGTGCATTCTGTTGCGCAGATTAATCCTTCTTGATGGAGAATTACAATTAGGGCTCCGTCTTAAGGAGATATCAGCAATCAGATATCTTATCAAATGCCACCTCAATTATTCAAATAATCCCTGGCTCTTCGATTTGGGTGCTGTTTAGGGAAAGCAGTCCGATTAATGTGCTGACACTTCCCCATCACGTCCGACACCCTCAACTTCATGTCTGATTACGGAATTTGCATTCAATTTAATTTTTTCCATCTGGAGTAAATGAATAATCCGAGTACCTACCCCAGCCTTAATTACATTTGTTAAATTAAAAACCTGGGATGTGAGAAATTTAAATGCATGTAGCTCCATGGCCAGACAAACCTGCATGTTCAACCTGCCGCAGCCCTGCCAGCTCCTGCTCCAATTTCTCTTCCTTCCCCACAGCCAGGCATCAAGGAAATTACAACTAGAAAACAAAAATTCTTTCTAAATGATGAAACAATAGATGATCTTTTGACATTTCCAGCGCTGTTTGCAAGGGAATGAGATAAAATGTAATAAATTCATATACTTCTGTGTGTTTCTTGGCTCCAGCAGCTAAAATTTCCATCTCTTTATGCAGGAGTCCTGGGGAGCAGAAATCCTTGATAATGCCAAACAATTCGACACTTTATTTTCTCTTTACTCCACACCATGCAAAACACAGGCTTCAAGCTGCCAGCTGCTGGGAGTGAAACCAGATGCCACATCCCTTTTCCATATGGAAACAGAAATGGCCCCGTCTGGGGGGGCCGTGTGCTCCCCTCAGTCTCAGCCCTCCGTGACCCCAGGGCTGCTACTGGCACACAGCAAAAGCTCCCTCCAACAGCAAAAAAAACACTATTTCAATGGTGCAATTGTCATTTTCTACACTCAGCCTGGCTCAGGCCAGATCCTGGTAGCATCAGACCCAGAGAACAATCAAAAAGATTTGCCCCAAGCCACCATGTTTCCTAATTTTAAAATAAAGAAGTAAATAGAGAGGTCTAAGTAAAACTACTGAACTTGATAAATTTTTCAAAATAAACTTAGCAGGATCTTGCTGAATTTCACTTCTTTTGGAGATGATGAAAATTAAAAGGACAGAATTAATAGGTGGACTTGAAGTGGTGATGAGAAAAGTGTCCAAATAATTAAAAAATAATTAATCATTAAATGGAAGATAAAGCATTACCAGCTCATACCATTTTAGGAGGAATACTTCACAAATTAATTGGAAATGGGAAATGTCAAATAAATAAATTTGGGTGTTGATCTAGATGTCAGCAGCAATGAAAATGTTGAGGAAAGTCTTTTCTCAACACTCACAAAGACTGAATTAAATAACTTACATGTGTGTGAGTGCAATGACAGCAATCCCCCAGTCTGAGGCTTGTGAGACCAGTAATAAAACACAGTTAAAAACATTCAAGGAAAGCCACGCTCAGGTAAAGTGAGACAGGTGAGAGCAGAATCAAAAATAGTTTTCCCTTTCCTCCCAGCATGCTTGCAGCTCAGACAACACTTCTGCACTCCCAGGAAGCCGGATTTGACTCCCCAGCCCAAAAAAATCCCTTCAGAGGGGTGTAACAGAGCATCCCCCCAGGCACAGTGGCCATCAGATCTGGCCATCAGAGCAGGCAACTCAGATGCAGCCTAATGGACCTGCGGTTCCTCATCCTTCCTGACTTTCTTTTGCTTTGTTTGGAGTTAACAGTTATAGTTCCGGAGAAGAAAACATCATGTTTTAGCAATGAGGTCCCCAGCGAGGCTGTTTAAAAATTAATTAGTGCCATGCAACGTATTAGCGATGAATAGTAATTTTAGCTTTTGTACCTACTTCATTGCCTTCTACATGGTTGTAATTCCAGCTTTTCCATGGTCCTCCCAGCCAACCAGGACCTACACAGAGCATACCAAGGAAATTATTGGCTGTGTCTCCTGGAAATACCCAATTCAAGAGCAAACACACACACCCCAACATGTTCTCTCTTTTCAATAAATTAAAGTCATATTTGCTGAGCTGGCTGGAAGGTTGGGAACTCTGCTCACAGAGGTGCCCATTATCCCAAAACAGCAGCTGTCCAAGAGTATGAGGCTGTCCAAGGGTAATCCCTGAGCAATGTGGATGCTGTGGTATGGAGGAGGTGGTGGCTCATGGCTTCATCCAGGATTCAGGACAGAGGTCCTCCCTCCATGGACAGACATAGGTGGAGATCACCCAAACATGAAGATGGAGAACCTTCAAGGATGGAGGTCTGCCAACCCCAGATGTATCTTCCAGCCCCAAGGATAAATATTTTCCTCCAAACCCAAGGAAGAAGATCCCCATATCCAAAAATGGAGATACACTCCCAACTCTGAACATGAAGATGCTCAAGCCTCAGGGATGGAGCTCCACAAAACACAAAGAAGAATTCACCTAACCTCAAGGTTGGGAATTCCCCCATCCACAAGGAAGGGGATCTCCCAGTCCTGCAGATGGAGGTCTCCAAAAACCCAAGGATGGAGACACACAAACTTCAAGGATAAGGAACTTCCTAAACCTGAGTATGGGGATCCACCAACCCTGATGATGTAAAGCCTCAAAACCCAAGGACCATCACAACCCTGAGGACAGAGATTCTGCAGACTCCAAGGATGGAGATCCCCCAACCCAATAATGGAGAGAGAAATTTCCTCCATGACACAGACCCCCCAAACCTAAGGATGCAAACCCCATTCTCCCAATCCCATGGAGGGCAATCACCCCTGGGACATCAGTGGCTGAAGTCTTCACCCCAGGCTGCACAGAGCAGAACCTGGGGTCATCACCCTGGTCTGCTAATGGCCACCTCCCAAACTGCAACCCCAAAGGAGCACCACTGTTCTCCTTTTGGCAGTGAGCGGGGCAGCAGGGACCAAGGAACCTCGCTGAGCGGACTGCCTTCAGGTGGATTGCGGAGCTGAGGGGAATTTGCTGGGACATCTGGAATATATTCGTTTTATGGCATGTTTCATATCACAGACAGGTACTTTGAAGCAGTTAAGTGGTAGCAGGGCAGCACGTCCCCATGGGTGGGCTGCGGTTTGCGCTTTCAGCCCGAGCCGCACCGGCATGACAAAGGGGCTGGGGAGACAGAGCTGACGTTTTCCAAACACAGCTTTGTGCCTCTGGGGGCAAATCCAGCAAGAAATTAAAACCCAAAAAGGAAAAAAAAAAAAAAGAAAACGACCCCCACATCTAAGTGATGTTGATCCCCACATCAGGCTATTAACAGGCCCATCACAAATTGGAAATGACTCAGATAAATTAAATGGCTTAGCAACTGTGAGGAAAGGCCCTTCTGAAGATTCATTTGTTTTGCCGAAAAGAAATTATTCGCGGATTTAAAATCTTTCCAGCAGCTTGACACAGGCACCCTGTCAAGCCCACATGTTGATGCTCATGCAGCCCTGGGAGGAAGGCAGCCCTGAAAGGAGAAGTCAGAAAATCAGAGAATCCCAGAATGGTTTGGGTTGGAAGGGATCTTAAAGATTCTTCCAAATTCCCTGTGATTGGCAAAGACACCTTCCACTATCCCAGGTTGCCCATCCAGCCTGGCCTTCAACACTTCCAGGGAGGGGGCAGCCCCAGCTTCTCTGGGCACCCTGTGCCAGGGCCTCAGCACCCTCACAGGGAACAATTCCTTCCTGATATCTAAACCTCCTCTCTTTCAGTTCAGTGCCAGTGAAGTTCTCTGTGAGCCTCCAAAAGCAGGGGGATGCAGGCAGGCACCCGCTGGTGAGCCACTAACCACTAACGAGGCTGCACCTCCTCCTAGCAGAACTATTAAATGCTTCAGCCAATGAGGAGGTCTGAAAATGGGATGATTTGACCCAAAACATCTCCATGCAGAGGGAAAGCCGGCAACTGAGCTGCAATTAAAAAAAAAAGGGGGGGGGAAAGTAACACGGGGCAAGAAGTTAGGGTTGCAACCCTGAGTGCAGGGAGGTGCAGTAATGCCAAAACCTGCAGCGATCCCCCGAGGTCCAATGAGCTGCAGTGATTTACCCCCCAAAGCAGGGAGCCACTGCTTTCCTCCCCTGTTAATTCATGAAATTGATGCATTAAACCTACCTGACTTCAGAGGCAAAGCCCAACTCCCCATTCACAGCCATTTTAGCTCATGCAAAATTGAGGGGCTGTTCACCTTCAGACGCTACTTCGCCGGCAGCAGCAACTCAAAACCCCTTTTAGTGGAAGTTCAGAGGTATAAAAGATGCAAAACACCCCTAAATTATTCACATGGTGTTTCAATCAAAGCCGTACTATGGAGTAAAGGGAAGGATCTGTTGACCCCAGGGATGTCTCCCCATCTCTGTCTGGATGGAAAAACCCTGCTTGTATTTATTGGGGAGAAGGGGATGGGGGAGACAATTAAAAAAAGGGAGTTTCTGTATCCAGAAAGGGCTGGAGAGTGAGGAATGCAAGGAGTACCCATTTTTCAGGTGCATCCAACCACAGAATCCTGGTTGCATTTGCCCTTTGGCAACACTGAAGCTACTCCAAACTTTTATGGCAGCAGAGGAGTAAAATTAAAGTGGGGCACGGGAGGAGAAATTACAAACCAAGAAATCCAGCAAGAAAGGATAGAAACAACTAGAAAGGAAAAAAAAAAAAAAGGAAAATTAAGAGGAAACTTAAAAATTATTATTTTGTATTTCAAATACAGGAGGTTTTCAACAAACAAAAAGCCCTGGAAGATACTTTTTCTTCCATTTTTTCCTCTCTGTTTTGCTTCTTTCTCTTTCATTGATCATCCAGGTGCTCCTGAGCTGGATTTTCCATTTCTCTGGCTCCTTCTTGGGGCAAAACCCCAACAGCCCAACACAAAAAAACCCCGAAGTTCAATCCCAAAAGTAGGACACGGAGCCCTGCTCAATCCAGCCTCAGCTTGAGGCTCACTAATTACCCGGTAATAGTATTTATATGCTGCCGGCACACTCGGAAATGCAGCTCCTAATAACCGAGGTCGGCATCAATATTAATGTCCCGGCTTGACTCTCCATACACAGGGACCAAGGAGAGACAAAAAAAAAATCACAGCAAAGTGAAAAGAGGAGCAGAAAATGAATTTTAAAAGTATTTTTCCGTGTTTGGGCAGGAAGGGAGCGCTTGAGATTGAATGAGGGGAGCAGCAATAAGAGCAAATGTAAGTTCCCATCTCTCAGGCATAAATCTTCCAGCAGTGCAAAATTTTTCACCAGCCATACGCCCTTCCTCAAACTTTGAGTTTCCCCCACAGGTAGGAACAGGCCAAAAAAACTTTTCCTGCTGGAACAGATTTCTGAAACTCAGGGCCTTCCCCTTACCAGAGTTACCCTAAGACAATCAACTTCAAATATTCACCCCTGCAAAATTCAGTCCTCTTTGGTTGCTCATGCAAAACCCCAGGCTTTGGGCTGGCTCAGCTGGAAACACTCCTGAGAAGCACTTCCTTTCCAGCAATAGTTTGGGAGTGTATCCCCCCAGACCCAATCCTATATGGCATGCAAATGTACACAGAATATTTGCAGAAATGTGGCTACACGGGGCACAGTGTGGGTTGCATACTTGTCCCAGCACCACTCCATAATTCAATTAAAAAACGTCTTTTCTTAATAATTTCTACGCAGAGACATTTGGCACACCAGTAGCATTAAAGCAGAGTTTAAATGGAGTTAATAAAGTATTAATGGCCTGCAGTAAGGCTGTGATAGATTTGAGCTGCATGTGATCAGTACCCCTTGGTACAAGGTGTTACTGCCAATGTCCATGCTCCGTGCACATCAAACAAAATCAGAGGTCTTCCATGAAAAAATGCAGTTTCCAGGAAATCAGATGTTTCTCGTGGAAAGATGAATGTTTTGGGGACTTTCCCATCAAAAAGAAAGTTGACAGTTTAAGAGCAAGCACGGATGTGGCATTTACTCTGTGGAGTGTCAGGTGTGGTACCAACCCACACCACTGACACCCTAATTCACACTGATCAATACTGAAAGAAAACGAAGGGAAGCCATAAAGTTCATGCCCAAGAATTCAACATTAAGACATTCCCGGATCATCATTTTGCGATACTTTCTTTCAAATGCAATTTGAAAATTTCCTTATTTTTAGTCAAATTCCAAGCAAGAAAAGGGCAAATTGTGGAAAGAATTTGAAAATAGATACTCTGCTCCCACCAGAAACTGTGGCTATGAAGCCTTCACTGACACATCTTGAGCTGTTATTAAGCAACATCAGAGGAACATTGATCCTTCAGAGAAGACACAGCTCTGCATTGATGACTACAACAGCAGTAGGTAACACATTAATTAACCCTTCAAAGACCCAGCCCTGAGTTAATGACTACAAAGGCACTGAGTAAACTGTTGATCCTACAGAGAAGACCCAGCCCTGCATTGATGGCTACGCTGTGTAGAAGCAGGACTCAAGCCAACTGCCTAAAGACTGCCATAAAAATCAAATTCTACTATTAAGTGATTTCAGATATTGCAAGAAATCTCCAGGGATTAATTATAACCTCGTTTGGCAATTTGGGTGGAAAGTGCATTCTGCAGTCATAGCCTTGGCCATCAATTCTGGTCAAACTCAAGATCTTTCTAAAGAGCCATTGTGTGACCCAGTGGAAATGGCAATTTTTCATATGGAATTTTTCCCAAAGCTTAAATTGCCTCTTTATTAAATATTCCTTAGTTCTAACTTGTGGAAAGAGGCTGAGAGGTCTATTCCAGGAGGAGCAGTCTGTGAGAAAATGTCAGAGGGTAAAAACTTCTCAGGGAAGGAAGTGAGGATTTCTGCTGGAGATGCTGACTGGCACCACCAGAGGACCCAAACCCTGGAACAGGAGGGGTTTGTTTTCTTTTGTTGGGGTGATGAAAGAAGAACCATGAGAAGGAGTAACACCTTCTTCCACCTTCTCCAGCTGCAGATGGTCACCACCTTTTGGGCATTCAGAAATGCTGTTTCTCCAACCAAAACCCTCACTAGAAAACTCTTTCCCGACCACCTCCAAGCCAGAGGAGTGAAAGGAGAGCGCCTTCCTCCAACCTTTCCATCAACATCAGAGAAAACACCAAAATCACTGCACCTTGCAAATCCCTCCCTGCCTTCTCTCCCCAGTGTCTCTGTCCCCTTTCCCCAGAGGATCCTCCACGATGTCCAAAACCTGCTGAAAATCATGACCTGCCAAACAAATAACTGAAATCTAACAAGAAGTGGAGTTAATTAATAAATTGGGAGCTGCTGAAGTCAACATACCACACAATCATCTCGCCATACCAGACACAGCTGGTTTATCAGCACTCCACGTTTGTGCCCATTGGTTTCCCATGAAATGGGAGCTGCAAGGACTGAGAGAAATGAAAGTGATTTTGAGGGCTGCTGCAGCTTTTCAGCTCTCTGATCAGATACTATTGGCTGATCTCCTACACAGCTGCTCCCCGCTGAATAGACACATCCCACCTCCAGTGCCGTTGGCCATCAACCAACGTGGGAATAAATGCAAGTTTGGGGGTTTTTCTTCAGCTGATGTGAATTGTTCAGGGATTTTTTTTTTTTTTTGGCTAAAGAATATGTGGTGATTTATCCAAAACTGCATTTAGATGGAAAAATCCCCTCTTTGCTGTCTCCTCCCTTACCTAAGTGGGCGGCTGCAGGTGGTCCAGTGTGGTGACCACCATCCTACAGCCAAGTGGGTCAGGACTATTTAATACCAAAAACTGGGGAGAAATATTCTATTTCTTCAGCAATAAATGCTCCTTTTCCCAAAGTGCTAGTTCAGAATGGAGAAAAACATTCAGTTTTGAAATGCCTCAATGAAATTTAATTTTTGGTTTGAATCAACAGCTTCACTCGGTGCCATTTTAATGCTATTTTATGCTGAAATGTCAATTGGAAACTAACATTTTAAAATGTCAAAACATTTCACGTCTGCAGACGGTGCCGATAGTTTTTTGCTTCCATGTGTCCAAACAGAAAATGCTTTTGGAATTTTACCATCGAAAGAAAAAAATTACATACATATATACATACATATATATATATATATATATATAAAAGAAATCAATATTTTGACTTCTTGGAATGAAAACAAAGTTAAAATAAAATATTTCCTCTAAGATGCAAACAGTTTTCTGACAAGCTGTAATCACCAAAAAGCAATCTGAGCCAAATGTTTGCTGCCACTGTCTGCTATAACTCAATGGCAAGAGAAGGGAAAGAGAGTTTTGATATTGAAGCCTCTCTGAACTTTTTTTTTTGCCAATTATTTCCAGGGTGCAGGAAGCCCCTTCCACCACACAGGACTATTTCCAGTACACTGATTTTCCTTAACAGTGGGGAAAATAGCCTCAAAAAATGATGGTTTTCCTCCTCTAAAAAAGGAGAATTTGGGGGAGATTTTAATTTGGAGGGGATTTTCCCTGTATTTTGCACTGATGACACCTTACTCCCACCAGTCTGGGGGAACTGGGGAGGAAATGGAACTGGGAGGTTTTTACCACACTCATGCTGGCTGCAGGGAACACGTGCACAGGGTGTGGGGGTTTTATCCAATGTAAATGCAATTATCCACTGATCTAACCTTTTAAATTCCTACCTTGCCCATGCATTACCAAAAAAACAAACGGAAAAAAAAATAGGAAAGGAAAGCAAATAGAAGACAAGCAATCCAGGGTAATTACATTTAAAAAAAAAAATAGAATTTTGCTTATTTTTCTGGTTCCAGGGGCAGGGTGTAAACATACAGCATCGGAAAATGGGATGAAAATTGGTAGTTCTGGTAGTTTTTATCGGCCAAGTTTCTTGTTCCAAATCTCACAGCTCCATCACCCTCGACGGCACAGCTCGGCCACCCTCCATCACCTTTACATCTCCTCCAAATTTCTATTTTTCCCATTTTTTTCCCGAGCCCAGGCTACAGCCCCGCGCGGGGAATAAGCGCAATTATCTCGTCTCGCCACATTTTTCCAGCTCTGCCTGAGGTTTAATTAAAGCCAAGAGAAAAACACAGAGGAGCAGCACTGGGTTCTGATATCGCCCCGCCACATGTGGCAGGGAGAGGGGGGAAAAAATGGGGGGGAAAAAAAGACACATAGAGAGAAAAAAAAAAATAGGGGAAAAAAAACCACTCCCTTCATCGTCGACTTTTTAATTTAGCAAACCTTCCTGGATATTGCTCCTTTATCACATTTGCCTTAAGAAATATATAAATATCTATATATGTAGCTATGCAGGTGTCAGTGAATATATGGACAGTAGGAAATGCACACACCCTATCTCTATTAAAAATATATATATAAGTGTAGCCTAATCCCCTGTAATCTCCTTGAATTACACCTCAACCACCCTCCTCACAGGTGACCTTTCCACAAAAGGCTGTTTCTATGCCAACAGCATTGTTTGAGTCAGGCAAGGGAAAAAATACGGCACAATAATCTGTAATTTCTCCTTAATTCAGTGGTTTCACCCCACAGGTAAGAGCCAGTTGATGCTAGAAACACCCTGATCACAGAAAAAAAAATAATATTAAAAATTAATTAATATCTGGGATTTGAATATGAAGGGAAGAGGGAAGTAACCTTCCCCCAATTTAGATTTTGACTGAATTTCTGGAATTGTTTTTTCAGTGTAATTCCCCTCATTTGAGGGTTTAGGAGCAAAATCCTACAGTTTTAAGGTTCTCTCCATCTTAAAATCTACATTTCTCTCTCCTGCTCCATCTCATCTTCCAACACAATCCACAGGTATCAGTTCCCACCAACAAGTCCAATTACGGAAAAGTCAGAAAATCTCCATTTTTTTCCATTTTTACTGTTTTTTGAGGAATTCCACCAAGCAGCTCATCTCCAGTGAGGAAAAAAAATAAAATTACAATGCATAACAGATCTGAAAAGCTTGAGAAATTGTTATAACACACACCAAGCCGGCGAACAATGTCAGGTAATAAGTGGTTATGAGATTTGACTGAGCAAAAGCAGCTCAATATAAATAATTTTCCAGAGAAAAAGACTCTTTTGGGTCTAGATAATGTTACTGCAGTTAAAACTTGGGATATTTTTCCTCACTTTTTTCTATTCCTGGAGTTCCAACTCAGCCCATGAAGCTCATCCCAAAGCAGAGAATCTAACAACGATACAGAGAAAGAAAAATGAGATTTTTCCAGCACAAGTTTTGGGGTTTTTGGTGTATTTTGGAGCGTGCCAGACTCATTGACTGTTGGGTTGAAGCATCCCCAAAATTGTCTTTGTCTGGCTTGTTTGGAGAGGGACAACCTCCAGATTCCTGCCTATCCTTCTTATTGGCTGCTGGGGATTTATTTCTGTTTTTCTTCTGACCCAACCCCAATCTTCATGGGTCCCAGGAGGGAAAATATTTCCCAACAGATCCATCTCACAAGCGCTGAACCAAGAGGATAAAAATACCGGTTGCCATGGGAACATAAACTCTGGAGTTTGAAAATACCAGAATTAAACCTTACACTAATTTCGATCCTTAAATCTCTCTTTTTGCATCTGTGTTTTGGTGGGTTTGAGGGGTTTGGAGCAAAAAACCCCTAAATTTCAAGACCTCTGCCAGGGTTTAACATCCTTACAGATATTTTCCCGCAGTTAGGTGCATCCCCAAGCCAGGAATAAATTTATAAATTTTAAAATTTAAATTCAGAGTTCAATTTAAAATAGAAATTATTTTCTAATTTAATAACAATTTTATAATTTAATAAGATACACTGTTCTCTAATTCAATAATCTAGGTGACTTTTAAATTAAAAACAAGGATTAGTCCCAGCTTGTGGAATCACCTCTCACCATCCAGCCTTGGAATCTGCCCCATGGATAATTCCTGGAAATCAGGGCAAGGAGTTGATCATCCAGGGCCAATAGATACAAAATCCATTTCTGCATCTTTTTTTAAAAAAAAAAAAAAAGCTTCTGAGATAAACTTCATTTGCTCAAAATACACTGCAATCAGTTAAGAAATATTTAATAATAATAATAATAATAATAATAATCAGGCCCCAGTGCTAATGACGCTCAGGCAGAGAATCCCCTGTTCAGTGGCAGCAAGAGCTTCAGATGGGTTTAATGCAACTTTTGGAGTTGGTGTTGAGCAAAATTTTCAGCCCAAATAGGGAAAAGCCACACTCAAAGGAAAATAAATCTTGTTTTACTCATTAATAAAGAGTAAATCTGGCATCATAAGCACAGGGATTGGTCAGCTAGGGGAAAGCTGAGTGACAATAAAAGATCATGAGTGAGAAGGGGACATCAATATTCCTCATCACAAAGGAAGATTCCAATCATTAAACTTGAGTTTCTAAACATAGAAAGAGGGAATCCACTCCCAGCATCAGAAAAACATCGACTTGCTGCAACTAATTTGTTGGCCACAACAATAAAATTACTTTACAGCAGCACCAGAGGAGTGCTGAGGGTTGGAAGGGTTTGCCATGGGGTGCTGTGGGATCCTTGGATGTTTTTCCAACACGATCCCAAGTGTTTGGAGCTTCAGGAGAGCTGAATCACTTCAAGGGTTAAGTTCCCTTAAAACACAATTCAGGCTGACGCTTTGGACTCCCCCCAGTCCCAGCTGCAAAACTTCAGGTGACAGAGACAACGTGGCATCCCGGGGTTGCCACAAATAACAATTTCCACTGTCTTTTCTCCCAAAACAGAGGGGATGCTGCGTAATTTCATTTCTCTAGAGGACCAAGCCACAACCCTGCTGCATTTTGAGAAAATCTCCGTTTTGGGGCGTTGTGGATGTTAGTGGGACACCCCGTCGGGTGTAGAAGCAACCGCGGGATTTTACTTACCCAGGTGATGCTTTCCTTTGGCAGCAATATTCCCCCAAACCCCAAAAACTGGGGGAAAAACAAGGGGGTTTTTCACCTTGAATTCCTAGCTGGGAGAGGAGGCCTGGCTGCTTGCATGCCTCCACATTAAAAGGAGGAAAGAAAAAAAAAAAAAGCAAGCAAGGAAAAGCAAAAGGAAAGAAAAGCAAGAAAAAGGGGGAGGAAAAGTAAAACAAAAAAAGCGAGGGAAAGGTGTGGGGGCAGAGCAAGGAAAAGCAAGGAAAGGCGCAAAAAAATAAAAAAAGCAGCAAAAGGCAAGCTCGTTGGTGCAGTTGGGGAAAAAAGAGGTTGGAATCAGGCTCGCAGAGCAGCTTTCCCATCGCCCCAGAATCCCTCGCTGGCCCCCAGTGGGCTTGAGCAAACACCATCGGAGCGGCCGGCGCTGGCCACGCTCCTGGGGCTGGGATTTTAAATAAATACTGGAAGCAGCAGCAGCCAGGGCCAGGGGGAGAGGCTGGACCCCCGTCCCGGCAGGGAATCTGCGTTTCGAGGGTGCAGAAAGGTGGATTCGGGGGAATCTGTTGCTCCCACATGTCTGAAAATTTGATTTTCCAGGTAGCGCAGGAAGGGTAAACTTGGATTTCAAAGGCAGAGGGAGTGAATGGATTATGGTACATATATGGTCTATATATGGTCTATATATGGTATTTATGTGTACATTCAGAATTAATCTGGGTTTTTTTAGTAATCCAGGCAGAAATTCAACGTATGATTATGGCAGAGGGAGAGGGGGGAGGCTACCACATGACCTAGTGCGACTATGTATCCTATATATTTTATATCACACACCACATTATATAAGTTTTATGTTATAGATTACATTTATACAAGTTTAGATGTTCCCTAGCATTACTTGTTATAAATGCTATATGTTATATATATTACATAATACATTAGAGTAATATGTATTAGTTACATTGCAAGAATAGATTATACATTAATCTATTTTATATTATATGATACCCATTATAAAATATGGGATCAATAAATTATTTAGTCTCTAGTATTTCCTTGCATGGTTATATACCTATTATGTGATAGGAAGAACACATGTATTATTCAAATGTATATTATCTATCATTCCCATTTATTATTTGTCTGAGGTGAGATGTATCAAATAGATGGATTTATTTACATGTCAGCTTCAGGATTTTCTTGGGTATTTAGTGGGGAAAAGATATTTTCCCAGAGGTATCTGCTGGACCTGGGACCACTGGAAAAGCACTGCAGAGCACAGATTTGAGGGAGATGTGGCCCTTGCACACCTGGCAAGGGAAGATGCTGACAGCTGTTAGCAACCCCTGGCACTGAACCCACCTCTCTCCCCCTGCAAAATTCCATTGCATCATTCCAGGGATGCCTTCAGTGCCAAAAAAAAAAAAAAAATCCCCTTACTGAGCATCAACCTCACAAAAAAGGAGCTGAAATTTGGTGCCTTTCCCCACCTCAAGTTCTTACCTGGACCTGGTTTTCAGCCCATCCCAGCTAAAAAAGAAGTCAATAAAGGGAAGATGAAAAGCTATTTATTAGGATTGATAACAATCATTAAAACTGGCTGGGTAGGAAAGCACAATTCTGCTCCAGAGAAGGAAGAGGGAAAAATGCAAATTCTGCATGAAAAGAAGATATTTCCCTAATCGCCCCAATCAAACGCTGGTGCAATTATCTGTGGCCAACCCAACGGGTTAAAATTATCCTCTTCATCTCCGGACACAGTGAGGAGCCGAAAAAATGTTTCATTTTAATAAAAATGAAATCTGGACCCCGCAGAAAGCAGCTTCGCTAATGACGTGTTTACACAGAAAAAGACAATTTCTATTTAATGGTGATTACTAGAGAGAAGAAATTAAACTTCCCAGAGTCTATGGGTTAGGGATAATGGGAAGAAAGTTACTGAGGGTGTGTAAATCAGGAGAAGCTGGATGTGGGAATGGCCACACGGGCGGACAGCTCAGCACACACAGCTCCGCTTTGCCGGGTCTTAGTGGGCAAAAATGGATGTTTTGCTATGCAGATTGATGTACCCGTGTGTGTTTGCATATATGCAAATATCCGTGTGCATTGCAAATGTGCAACGGCACGGGGAGAAGCGGGAGATGAGCGCGGTGTGCAAACGCGCCACCTGGAAAGGCACGTGGGAACGGGCACCCACACGTGCAGCCACAGCCACAGAGGCCACTGCACATCTGCAAGCAGGCCAATGCATGTGGCAGCACGCACACAAATGCAGAAACACCCGAGGAACACGTGCAGGCAAACGCAAACACGCATGGGACACGCATGTGCAAACACACGTGCAAATGTGCACATGGAGAGGACAACACGCCCGCAGCCACACGGCAAAGCCCATCCTTGGCTGTGCAGACCCTGCACCGCACTCCTGGGCGGCTGCGGGGATCTTGGGATCCCACTTCAGAGTTTAAAAAGTGCAAAACACCTTTTGATCGTGAAGCCGTGCCAAAATTTCAGGTTTTGGCTCTCCAGGTGAGCAGTGCGGATCCTTCCTATTCATTCTATTCATTTAATTAATTTTTAATTCTTGTTCTCTTTTGAAATAATTTTTTTTAGGATAAAAAAAAAATCATTTCTTTCTTTCCGAAGAAGCCAAGACAAGATCTTTTCACACCCATCTCCCGCCCAGGACAAATTAAGTTTTGGGGCTCTTCTTTGTGCCAAAGGCATTTCCATCCCGCGCCGACCTGTGCAAACCCATCCCGGGGCAAAATCACTCCAGCGTCAGGCTTTAATGTCTGCTCCTTTCTAGAGCAGAGCAAACATCTGCAGAACAAGCCCAGATGCGAGTGGTGTTCACCCCCCTCCTTCAGGAATTTCAGCTCCGAGGCACATAATAAGGCAACGTCTGGGATGGTTTAATAATAGTAAAATTAAAATCGTTCCTGAAGCAGAGTGAAGGGCACACTCGCGAGGAGGTTTGCAAAACAAAAACGAGCCCCAAGCTGAAGTCTCAGGGGAACAGTTGGATCAGAGGAACAGTAAACAACGCAGAGAAATGCAACTTAATTATCTTTACAACCCGAGTATGCAACCGGCTGCCGCGGCTTTCTATGGATGTGGGAGCAGAGAGGTGCCGGCATCTCCACGCTGAAGCTGCAGCATCCCCAAAAAGGCAGGAAAAAGGGCTCTTTTGCAAAGTTTTGCTTGAATTTTCAGTCAAGAACTGAAAACAGCAGGGCTGATGTGGGATTGGGGATGCTCATCCTGACTTCTTATACAGCTCGGTAAAACACAACTTGTTGGTAATTTTTTGCTCATTTTTTTAAGAAAAACAAACCCTGGCCAGGTCTCACTGCATACACGACCACCATGCCCCCTGCATTAACACCAGCTGGGCAACTGCTACCCCTCTCTCACTGGGACACTCCCCCATGAAAATCTGCTGCAAAAAATGAGAATGGGCAGAAAAAATACCCATTTTTAGATTATATATATATTTACATATATAAACTGGAAATTCTGTTAACTTAAACTGAGGACACTGATGAGGAGAGATGTTTGAAACTAAAGCGTGGCAATGGTATCAAACCAGAGATGCTGGAAGGGACCAAATCAAGGCTGCTGGGTAGGATTAGCTCAAGGATACAAGAATCAATCCATGGATGTTGGCTCTTATCAAACTAAAACTTCCAGCTAAACACAAAACAAGGATGCCCACAAGGGCCAAAGCTAAGACCACACCTGCAGATCAGGTTCAAGAACATGCAAGAACATTCAGTGCATCCATTATGCAACCTTAAGGTGCATAAATCCACAGAACCTGGTAAGATGCACCCACTGGATGTATTTCCTGAGGGAAATCACAGAGAAAGTGGTCGAGCCACTATCCATCATATTTGAGAAGTGGCAGTCTGCAAGGAATGCAAAAGGGGAAATATAACCAAAGCACTGGTGGTGCTGGTGGGTGAGAGCTGGACAGGCCCTGCCCAGAACCCCCCCTGTGCTGGGCTGATCCCCCAGCGTGGGCAGCAGGGGAGGGGGGGATTCTGCCCCTCTGCCCCGCTCAGGTGAGACCCCACCTGCAGAGCTGCCTCCAGCTCGGGGGTCCCAGCACAGGAAGGACCTGGAGCTGCTGGAGCCAGTCCAGAGGAGGCCACGGAGATGCTCCAGGGTTGGAGCCCCTCTGCTCTGGAGCCAGGGAGAGCTGGGGGTGCTCATCTGGAGAAGAGAAGGCTCCAGGGAGAGCTCAGAGCCCCTGCCAGGGCCTAAAGGAGCTCCAGGAGAGCTGGAGAGGGACTGGGGACAAGGGATGCAGGGACAGGACACAGGGAATGGCTTCCCACTGCCAGAGGGCAGGGATGGATGGGATCTTGGGAAGGAATTGTTCCCTGTGAGGGTGATGAGGCCCTGGCACAGGGTGCCCAGAGCAGCTGTGGCTGCCCCTGCATCCCTGGCAGTGTCCAAGGCCAGGTTGGACAGGCCTTGGAGCACCCTCGGACAGTGGAAGGTGTCCCTGCCCACGGCAAGGAGGTGGAACTGGATGAGCTTTAAGGTTCCTTCCAACCCAAACCATTCTGTGACAGTTATAATTAAACCAAAATCCTGTCTGGGCCCAAAGCAGGGATGTCAGCTGGGATCAGTCCAGGGATGCTGGCCTGGAACCAGCCAAGGCCACTCGCAGAGCAAACTGAAGATGTAGCCAGGACCAAAGCAAAGACACTGGCTTAAAGCAAAGCTCAACAACTCTCCATTTTCATCCAACTTTATAAAAAATGCTAATTTTGATGTCTCCCAGGCTGCCAACAGCCTGGCAAGGTCCTGCACTGCTCCACAGCCCCTCCGGCAAGGCAGCAGTGGGGTTTTTTATTAACCTGACTGAACTAGCCGGGAAAAACAGAGACATTTTCTGGCACAGTTTGGATCACAAAAGGTCCAGCCGGCTCCTGGCTGCAGAGCTAAGGGCAGCCTGGGGCTGTCTGCATGGTGCAGGCATGCCTGGAAGTCAGTTCAACTCCCCCAAAGCCTATGGGCTATTCCTACCCATGGCGTGGTTTTTTTCTGCAAAAATCATTTGTTGCTGCTGTTTAACTCGTGACACAGCTTGAGCACATGAACTCAGTGGTATTTTTGGTCAAAAAGTTCTTTTCATTGAAAATTTCTTGCAAAACACACTGCTAATAATTTCTGCACCCAGCACAGGGTTTGATTGTTAAATGGTGATGCTCCTTTTCAAGGGATATTCAGCTTTCAACTAAGGTTTCCAGCAACCCCAAACCAACCAAAACCTTCCCAAAACTCTATATTTAGTTCTTGAGCTCATCAGAAAACCTCAAGATTTGAGCGTGTTTGGGGGCTTTTTGACACCTGTCTGTATTGGCAAATCAGAAATGGAGAGTAATCCAGTCTTTACCCAACTTCAAAAATAACGTTTTTAAAGAGCCTCATGCTTTGAAATTTAGTTCACTGCTTTTTTTCTTCTTTTATATTTTAAAAAATAGGTGATTTTTCCTGGAAACATTAAATTTTTCACCACTCCCTTGGCACACCTGAGCTAGATTTAAGCCTCAGAAGTAACACTAAGAAAGAGAGAGCTGCAAAAGATCGTGGATTTCCTGCAAACCCAATAGCAATGTAACAGCTGGAGGAAAAACCCAGTCCCCAACCACCCACCCCAATTACACCCAGCTTCCAAACTGGACAGCAATTAACTCCTCTGTTCAGCTTTCAATACAACAAAGCCACATTACAACATTTTTCTGGCCTGGGATGAAGATAAATTAAGACCTAAGTGTTGCTAAAGCCCCATTCAATGCTGCATCCTAAAAAAGTATTAATTGCAGAATGGTTTTCTAATTACTTTAACAAGGATGCCGCTCTGACAGGGTGAGATGTGATGCTCTGCAACCCCTCCAGCCTCTTTTTCCACGCATTTAAGTGCTGCAATGTCACAGTCCAGCACTGGGGAAGTTTGGGCCACAGCTCTATGAGCTTCGTGCTTAATGAGGGGCACCTAATTAAAGTTGGGAAGCACTGACTTCGTCAGGAGACCCTGCATCAAGTCTGTCCTAGGCTTTTTTTGGGAAGTGAGCATCCCCGGCCGTCTGGTCACTCATCCCAGCAAGGTCACGCCTGCAATAATTAAGGATTTTGGCTCATTGGGTTGCACCAGCCTGGCACCATCAAGGCTCTCCACCGAAATAATCCCAATTAATAATAAAATAATATCCTGAATTATCCCGATGATTAAGATGGTGTTTGCATTCCCAGAGAAAGGAAGGCACGTGGAAAGATATGGATGCTCTTAAAACCTTTGGGATGGTTGAAAGCTTGGAGGGATGCAAGCCCCAAACCCAGCTGTTAAATAGGAGGATGAGGATGCTGGGAAAATAAGGATGAAGGCAATGGTGCACATCCCCCCTGGCTGGGTGCCAGGTGACGAGGAGCCCCAAAAGGACAGGGCGAAAATGATTGCAGGAGCAATCAAGTCACCGAAACGGAGACCTGGTGGCACCCGGCGCTGGGTTAATGGAGCTCTGCAGCAGCAGCTGGCGGCTGCTTTGGTAAAAAACCCAGGATTTTGCCCCAAATGAGATGCTGAAACACACAGCTTCAAGCATTGTTCAGCCCAAGGTGGCCCCCAGTTTTGCCATCCCAGTTTTAGGTGCTTTTCTGCTTTCTAAACCTCTGGTGGCAGCTCCAGTTAATTAAATCAAACATGAGGTCTCCCTATCAGGAGTCACCCCAGTTTGGCAAAGCCAGTCACTACCTTTAGACAGCTTCTGAAGCTGTCTAAAAATGCCATTTTTCTGGGAAAAATACACACACACACACTCTGCTGGAAGGTAAGGCTTGGAGGTCAGGTAGTGTCTAAAAAAGATACATTTTGCAGCTTTTAAAATGAAGTTTCTTTCCTTTTATCTCTTAGGGGGAGTAAGGGTGAGCAGCTCGTGGGTGGGAGTGGCACGTGGGAATTTCCCATGGCTCCTGGAAGGATGTGTAGTTCAATATTTCCATCACTGTGAGGAAAACAATATATTTACATGGAGACATCCTTGTTCCTATGTCCAAATTTATTATTTTGGTTTTTTGGGGGGTTTTTTAAAGTTTTTTTTCTCATGGAGCACAGGCAGTTTTTGGGGGAGACACCAGAGCTATAGGAAACCATGGGATACAATAATCAGTGAAGGATGCAGTGTCAGTCAAGAGGTGTTCAGAGGCATTTTTAAATAAAAAAAGGGCTTTTCCTGAGATAATACAAGATTTGCTCCCCTTGTTTGGTGGGCAAATCCATATTCCAGTGGTTTAACACCCAGAAGAGTTAGAGTTCTCTGGCATGATGAATATGCGAAGAGCAGCATCCAAGAGAAAGATAATTGGATCATTTTATATATATATTTATATATACACTTGAAAAGAACCTTTATATACCCATCCTATACATATAGAGAGGATATTGGGGGGAAGGAGAGAGAGGATATACAGAAAAAAGATATGTATATACTGGATTAATGTATTGGATATATCATACTTATTATTTCCTATGGATATAATCTCAAATTGATATAATAGCGTGGCTATTGGAATATAATTTATGCAGTACATTGATATAATATTTCCAGTGGCTGGATATAATGTAATATATCCAATATATTCAATGCCTATCCTATAGGATATTTATATAATACATATATTATATTTATATTTTAAATACTAAAAATATGTTATAATATAATATAATATAATATAATATAATATAATATATATTATATTATATATTATATTATATCATATCATATCATATCATATCATATTATATTATATTATATTATATTATATTATATTATATTATAAATAGTTCAATATATAATATATATTTTATCTTTATATTTTATATATAAATATTATATATGACAAATTCAAAATAATATCATTATTCTATATTATTCAAAATAATCATCCATCATAACCCAATAGATGGGTATAATGTAATATATCCAACACACTCAATGTGTATCCAACAAATATATTTATATATAATACCCAACATAATGGATCCAATGGCTGGATACAATGGCATAGAAGTACTATAACCTGTAGATTTATTATATATATCTGACCTCCATAAGCATTAACCCCTTCTGCTGCTGCTTTTCATCTCTTTGTCAAACTTCCATAAAAAACCCAACTTTTCTCCAGTTTTTGGCTTTCTCTCCTCCCACACACGGGTGAAAATCAGCATTTTCCTCTGATGAGCAATCCCCACATTAAAGCATTTCCCCTCCGGTTTGGGGCGCACCTTGCTGCCAAAAATAGCAATTTCTGCAAATGCAGCAGGTGTGACACTGCAGAAAACAAACCGGCCATTCTAACCAGCTTTTCTGAATTTCTGACATCTACACAAGCACCTGCTAATTGTGGGGGTGGCTCTGGCTCTGAGTATTTCACCCCACTGTGAATTTTGCTTTTCTGAAGGGTTTTCCCTGAGTTCCCAGCTGAATTTTCCTTTGCTATGAAGCCCCACTCCCATATCTGTGCCAGGATGTTTTGGCCCTGAGCAGCATCCAATGGCCAGGGGTTTGATTTTGCTTTTCAAATAAAAAAAACCCTCCTAAAAAAACAAAAATAAAGGTCTTGGGGGTATTGATTTTTGTTTAATATTAAAAAAAAAAAGCATTTCCCTGAGCTTTGACACCCAAATCCACAGGGTATCACGATGGATCCCAGGTCCATCCCAGCACCTGAAGCACACCTTCATCCAGAAAAAGACGGGAGGAAGGATGGGAAAAAACAGGAGAAATTTCAAAACCAAGAGGTTTTTAGAACTAAAAATAACACTGAAATTATATCTGCTTGAGGAGCACCCAGTGAGACTCCAAAATTCAATCAAAATCCCCCAAAAGCTTTTTCTCTACCCCTGCCTGTGGGGCCAATTTCTGGTAGTAGAAATGGATATTTTATAGCAATAAACAGATGATATTAAGAAATATATATATAGCTAGATATATAGTATTTCTACTTAATATATACACCATAATACGTAGCAAGATAATAATCCCTTATTATATCAAGCATTATATACCAACCTAATACATATTCTATAATCAGTGTATCACTACATATCAAGCATTATAAATAAGTATATCAATGTGAATAGATCCAATTCCTATCATATAGGATCATTATTTAATTATTTATAAATATTTGTGTGTTATATTCACTCATTACAGGTTCTATATCAACATTATTATATTGCTATGTATCACACGTTTCTATAATAATATTTACGGCAATAAATATAATTTATCAGTATATACATAGCAAAAAAAAAAAAAGGAAGCCACTTTTTGCAAATTAGCAGCAATTTAGAGAAAGAATATTTTTAAAAGAACCCCAAACCCCCAAAAGATTTTGGGGAAAACCCACTTAACACCTGAGCATCGCTGTGAACACCCAGGTCACCCGCACCCAAAAATCCCATCAAACCCCAGCACACCGGGGCAAGCAATCCCAATAAGATAAAAGAAGTTGTTTAAATCTCTTCTTTTTTTAATCTTTTTTTTTCTTTTTTTTTTTTTTGCCCACAGAGCTGGAGCTGGGAATCCATTAGCCTTTAATGAAGTGAAACCCTCATCTTGCCGGAGCCACCTCATTTAGCGCAATTGTTTCGCAGCCATTACGGAAAGACAATTACAAGGAAGCGGCGAGAGTAATTGGAAATGCTGGCAGGAGTTGGGCGAAATGATAATAAATAAAAATATTCCCCCTAATAAGCTTGCCAGGAGGGGGGTGGGCTGGAGAAAATCAACATAATTAGAACTGAACCTCGGTGAGGAAAAACAGACAGCGGGGTGGCGAGCGCTCGGCATGGAGGAGTGGGGGGAAAAGTGGAGAAAACTTTGGTTTTTTACTCAAAAACCAGCGGAGAAAAGATTTTCCCCCACCTGTGCACAGCTATCAGGAGCAAAAACATGGTGGGAATGGGAGATGCTGTCCACAGGGATGCCTGTGATGCTCCTCCATCACCTGTTCCAGGCTGGAATTAAAGCCAAAAAAAAAGCACTTAAAAGTGAGATGGTTTCGCTCACAGAGCGTCACCGAGGAGCATCATTGGGTAACAGGAATTTCTCCTCATTGGGCAGGGGAGAGGGAGGTTTAGCACAAAAAATACAATTATTTTTGTAAAATCTGTATTATTTACATTAACTTTAAGACCAGAAAGCATTAAGGACGTGGATTTGGGGGAAAAGGGTTAAATCATACTCAAAACCCAACACAAGCAGCGGCTGCTGGGTTCCCTCTTTGCTCCTTTCTCTTCCCACCAAATAATCCCTGTCCCCTGCAAAACCATCCACACTCTGTTCCCACCCTCATCCCAGCCCAAGGTTGATTTAGCAGCTCCTCCAAAACAGTTTGCAGAAAAAAAAAATCCTTAAAATTGGGGGTTTGCACCCAAAAAAGCCATTGAAGCAAAGGTTTGCAGAAAAAAGGTCCTTCAAGCAAGGAACTGTACCCCAAAAAGTTCTTAAAATAGGGGCTTGCACCCAAAAATGTACTTTTAGCAGGGGTTTCCAGCAAAAAAAAAGTCCTTAAAGCAGAGCTTTGCAGAAATAAAGTGTTTCACACAGGGGGTTGAACTAAAGGTTGTCCAAAAGGGGTTTGTACCCCAAAAAAAACCTTCCTCAAAAAAGGGTTTGCACCAGAAAAGCACCCTTAAAATAGAGTGTTTGAATCAAAAACAGTCCTTGCATCACAAAATGTCCTTTCACTGGGTGTCTGCACCAAAAAAGGCTCTCAAACAGCAGCTTTGCACCAAAACCCACTTTAAACAAGGGTTTATAGACAAAAAGGACTTTCAGTCAGGTGTCTGCACCTAAAAATGGCCTCAGACCAGGTGGTTTCACACAGAAAATCTCCCCAGGATCTCTTTCCTCTACAGTATCTGCTACAAAATGCAGCTCCTGGCAGCATTCCGAAGGGCTGGAATGGATCCCTATCCCAGCACAGCAAGGGCTTTCCCAAATCCAGAAAAAATACTGCAAGGGGAATTCTATTTCTCCTTATAATTTCTGTTCTACTCCAAGTCTCTGCAATCCTGCTGGGGCAGGTGAGAAAAGCCAACAATGCTGGGAGCAATCCCAAGCCCTGACCAGGATCACCCCAAATATAAAATACCCACCAAAAAATAATAAAATAGGCCCCCAAATTCATAAAATATCCTCCCCAATGACAAAAATATCCCAAAAAATAACAAGATACCTCAAAAGAAATATGAAATATGAAATATGAAATATGAAATATGAAATATGAAATATGAAATATGAAATATGAAATATGAAATATGAAATATAACATATAACATATAACATATAACATATAACATATAACATATAACATATAAAATTAGAATATACCCCAAATAAATTATAAAATACTGAAAAAATAATATGCTCCAAATAAATAACAAAACACCCCCCAAATAATTAAATGCCCCAAATAAGTAACGAAATACGCCCAAAATAATAAAAATACCCAAATTAAATTATAAAATAAGCCTAAGTAAATAGCAAAAACCCCAAATCAATAACAAGCTACATCTCAAAAATAATTAAATACTCCCCCAAATAATTAAATATATGGAATAATTAATAAAATGTCCCCCCAAATGATCAAATAGTCCAAATCTCTGCCCCAGCCCTCTGGAGCAAAGGCGACTTTCATTTAAAAACCACACACGTTTTTTTCCTTGCCAGTTCCCAACTCCGTTAAGATCATTATCACAGAATGGGAGCAGAGATAAAACATTTTTATTTTCTTTTCCTTCTAGTGGGATTTTTTAGCAGAGCATCCCCCACTCCCAGCTCTCATGGAAGTCAGCTCATGTTGGGAGTTAATGTTTCGTTAATACATAGGGTTTTTGTTAATTTATTTTACTTTATTTTACTTTTCCATATTTCTCCTCAGTCACCAATTATTTTGCTCCCAAAGGGATTATTACAATTCTCCCAGGGACTTTTTTAGCCTTGGTGCCTTCCATAAGCCACAGGTGACGCTCATGTCACAATAATGCGTTATTAAATAATATTAAATTATTTAAAATGATGTAAAATTATTTAAAGTACATTAAATGTTATTGAATGGTACAAAATATTACTAGACCTTATTAAATATTCTGCAAAGCCATACACACAAATATTTAGGAGCTGTGAAATGCCTCCACCACCGAGCTGGGATGCTCCAGTGGGTACCAGCAGGCTGAATCCTGCTGGGAAGACAGAGGGCTGTCCTAGGTTACAATGTAAAATTGTGCCCAAGGTTTGTATTCTATCCCCATGAGCCGTTGGAGCCAGGGTGGGGCAGTGTTTTCCTTATCTTCTGTTAACGAGCCCAACAATGCCTTGCCCATGACTCATAGATAACTCCCTCCAGGAGTTATCTCTGTTTAATGGGCCATCAAGGACCCACTGCAGGACTCATAGAATGAGATCAGCCCATTGGGAGATGCTCCGCCCAGGGGGAGGAGCCAAGCATTCCCACCTGGATAAATCCAGGGTTTGGGACAGCACAGGCAGCTTTTATCCACTGGACTCCCAGAGGAGACAAGAGCTACCAGACCTTTCTACAGGATCACTGCTTCGACAAGACCATCTCATCTGGACTGCCACTACCACCCTAACAGGGTGTCAGGTTGTATTCTGACTCTGTCAGTGGTTTTTTGTACTATTACTTTTATTTTACTTTCTTTTATTTCTTTTCTTTTCCTCTTATTAAATTGTGTTTCTGACTTGGAGTCTTTCACTGGTTTTGCTTTCAAACCAGCACAGGGCGAAACTCGGGGAAATTGGGGGGAAGTTGGGATATTTTGGAGCTTTTTCGACCACTGCTGGCGGACGAGAGGGAGTTGTGGAGTGTGGTGAGAGCCTGTGTGGGCTGGGGTGTGGGAGGGGAAGAGGGAGATGGAGTTGTGGAAGGAAGTGTGCAAGGAGTGAGCACAGAGAGAGCACGGAGTGTGCATGTGATGCCTTTAAATTTTAGCTTTTCTATTTTTCACATCCTGTACTGCATTGGTTCGTAACTCTGAACTCCAGACAGTGTTAGTGAGTTCTCATCACACTCTGGTCAGACAAAACAATCCCTCCAGGCCTGAGAACCAAGGTCATCATCACTGCCTCAGGCCCCGAAAAGTATAAACAAAAGTGGATTGGGGAGGAGCAAACTGGGGGAATGTGACTTCATTACCTGAAGCTGTAATTGGAGGATTAACCCCTGATATGCAAATGGAGCAAACTCATAATTGTGTGAAAAACTCGTGACCATCGTCCATCCTGGGTGCAGCCTCTGGGAGGCTCTGACTGCCCGAGGTGCATCTGTTAAAGGCCTTTAATAAACACACACTTTATTCTCTAACTCTGGCCTCTGTTCCAGGTGGCCACTCCAAGGCATCTCACAGAGTGAGCAGGGAGTGAGCAGGGAGGGATTACAGAGTGAGCTCAGAGTGAGCAGAGAGTGAGCAGGGAGAGTGCACAGAGTGAGCAGAGAGTGAACAGAGAAATGAACACAGAGAGCACAGAGTGAGCAGGGAGGGAACAGAGAAAGAGCAGGGAGTGAGCAGGGAGTAAGTACAGAAAGAGCAGGGAGTGAGCAGGGAGCGTGTGGGAGCTGGGAGTGTGCAAGGGAGTGTGCATGGGAGCTGGGAGCATGCCCCACCTTCCCACTCATTAAAATCCCATTAGATTTCCTGAAATTCACTTTTTTTCTCTCAATAATAAAAAATAACTTAATAATATCTTCTATTTAAATATATAGTTACAAATATTACATATATATAGCTACGTATTTATAACATATTATATATATTATATATTACCTATATGCTTCACTATATATTATAAATAGTATATATATTATAATAGTATAAATATAAACAGAATTAATAGTTTATATATACACACTATATAATTGTTATTGTTACTATTATTATATATTATATATTATGTATAATATATTATATATTATATATTAGTGTTATGTATTATATCTTATATATTATGTATTATATATTACATATTATATTTTATAAGTTTTATAATATATATTATAATTGTTATCTATATTTATTATATAAAACAAATACAGAGATAACACAGCTTATCCTATATGTAATAACACTGTATTACATATAATAAACATCTATATTCTATATGGTCTATATTATATTCTGTATTTTACCTCTTATACTCTATATTCTCTATTATAGTCTATATTCACTCCCACACATATGAATGATATTCTAAAGGTATATTAGATATTTTATATATATTATAATCTACAATATCTCATATATTTATTATATCATATATCACAGATATTATATACTACATTGTATATCAAATCATATAATTATATAAATAGATTAATGATATCTAATGTATGGAAAACCCATGGTTCAGCCCCTATTTTGTAAAAAATATGTGCATTTTAAGTCCCAACCCACAGTTCAGCCCCTAAAGACACCCTGGAAAAAAAAATCCAAAACCTGAAGGATCACTTCCCATTGGAGAGAAATGTGGAATACAACACCTGAGATGGAACACATCTCCATTCTGGATCTCAAGTGAGATATATTGAGAAATAACAGGATTTGAGGTATTTGGGAATATCTCATTTACAAGGATCTATTCTAGTCCATTCTATTCTATTTAATCCAAAGTGAATTTGCTCAGAGATTCCCATGGAGGATGGCAGAAATAGGAATCTTTAGGAGAAAAACCAACACCTTGACTTAGAAATGCTCAACTTGGGAGTGAATGAGACTTTCCAGAACTGGCAAGAATTTCCTTCCTGAATTTCCCAAATTCATTTTCCAGAATTTCCTGATTCTGCAGGATTCTACTATCCTGGCACTGTGGCTCTTTGGAGAAAATCTGATTTATTCTTCAACAAATCCCCTTTTGCTGCAACACCACAAGACACCAATTATGATTTTGGGGCTACTTTTGAGCCTCAAAACCCTACTCAGCCTTTTCCTGATCAACCAATCCCACGTAACCCAAAACCCTCTGAAATTTGGTACTTTACACCAGAAATCCATCTATTTTTTGATGCATGAGTATCCCAATGTGTGACCACAAAGAGGTTGCAGGGAGCAGCTCCTCTAAATTTTAGGGGGGTTGGAAAAGCATTTTCAGGGTTGCAAGAATTAATTAATTTGCCAAAGCACTGTTTGCATCCCACATTCCCAGTGGGAAATTTTCAGTAGCCAAGTGGAAAGGTTTATTTAGCCGGGAGCGGCGCTGGCTTCACAAACATTTCCCCTTATCCAGCAGGGAGAACCTCACCAACCGAAAGGAGATTTAATTAGTGAAAATCTCGTTAGGCAAACGAAATTATCCGTAAGACAATCCTGCTCTGGACAGGGGGGTGATTAACCAGAGCCATTAATCGGGAGTGGAGCTCCAACAGGCAGCTCTGCTCCAGGACTGGGGGGGCTGGGGGAGGACACCACACCCCCACCCCCTCCGTGCCTGCCGAAAAGCCCTTGAGCATCTCATCAGCTCACCTTGATTGCATCATGCAAATTGCAATTAGCTTTTCGTTTCATCACCCCAGAAAACAGAAAAAAAAAAAACAAAAAACCAACCCCACACCATATTTTGGAGGTGCGCGTGCAGCAAACCCCAAAATTTGAGAGGGATCAGAGTGGTACCCACTGGATGATGTGCCTGCATCCCACCACTGAGCATTGAGCGATGCTAATGCCATTTTTAAAGTTATTTTGGGATATTTTGTTATTATTTCCAGCTCTTACAGGAGGGTTTTTTACCCTAAAGCTGGGGGTGTTTTCACACTGGTCCCTGGGAGCACCTTGGTGCCAGAACACCAAGGGCATTGCTCAGGCAGCTCAGAAGTGCAGGGAAACCTAAAAGAGCTGAAGCACAAGCTGGGCTGCTCCAGAATTCACCAGGACTGAACCTCGGAGGTGATGACACGGCCAGAGGAGTGGGAAGGGACCTGCTGCTTTTTTAACCTCCTCTTTACAGGATATCACAGAGCCCCCTGTAAAAATCATCGATTCAGGGCAAGAGAAGCCTTCCCTTTGCCAGGAAGTCCTGCAGCATGCCTTAAAAAATGGGGGGGAGAAAACCCCAAAAAAAAAACCTCATAAAATTGGTGCCCAGAGAACACTCATGGATTTTTTATCTATAATTATATTTATATATTTCTTGTTCAAGAGGAATCCCAAGGGACCTCACCCCAGGAGCAGCCTCTAGGTCAAAGTTTGAGCATCCCTAAAATGATGATTCCCACCCCATCAGTTCCCAAGCCTGGAGGAAGGATACAATATTGCCACCTCCACCTAAAAAACTGGGGGATTTGGGAGTTTTTTAGATGCAGGGTGAAGATGAGCTCACTGAAAACCACCCAGGGATGCATCAGGTTCCAGGTGGAGGGAGATGATGGAGCAGGGTGATGATGGATACTGAAGAAATGACCCACCTGATGTCACACAGATTAACAGGTCATTGAGAAATACCAATTAATACCAGCTGGCAGGGATTTATTCCCCATATATTGCATTCCCAAATATGTTCTTCCACTATATTCTCCAATATACTGTATTTATATACATATAGAAGTATAAAACATTGTATTTCCCAGTTTATTTACAAGGAATACTATCTAATTTTCTTCAATACATACAATATTTCCCAATATTTTCTATTCCTATATATATTCCCTAACATTATTTATTTTATATTCCCCTTTTATAATTTATATAATTTATATAATGTTTATATTATATTATTATTTCATTATAATTTATAATTTATATAATATATAATTTTATAATTTATATTATACGTATATATAAATAAATACATATATACACACATATATATAGACACTATATTATTTGCACTGCCCTTAACTTAAAATTCATTCAGAGGCTGCAATTAATGCCATTATTTGAATTGTTTTGCAAAATTTATCAATTTTTTCTACATCTTGGGCTCAACTTACTGTTGTCCAACTTCTGCCACAAATTTGCTGAGTTTTGAGCAAAACCCACTTAATTTTTGTCAGGCAAAAGCAGTTTATCCTTTAAAGATCTTTACCAGATCCCACTCACGGGACACAAAAAATAACACTGAAAAATGGTGTTATTGTGGTTTTATTTAAAATCTGGTTTCATCTGAAGGTCAGATTTTACTGAAAAGCTCTGTTTTTAAGGAAGACTATTGATGGACATGAGGCTTTGGATGGGCATTACAGACCTTGGGCATCAGATGAGCTAAAATCCATTTTGGGATGAGACAGCAGTGCCCAGTCCGGCAGTGCAGGATGTTTGACACTTGTGGAGTTTTGGGGAATTTCTATGCTAAAAGTGAGCATGGGTCTGGAATTTGGGTGCTCTGCACAGCCCTTTGGTGTGTGGGTGCACTGCTGGCTTTAATTCAGGTGCCCCATCAGCACCTTTGCTAATTAGGGGGCCTGGCTGGAGTCTTTAATTTAGGTGCCCTGCAAGCACCCTTGATGACAGGGGTACCAACTCAGTTTTTCTTAATTAGGGTGCCATGCCAGGATCTTTGCTAATTAGGGTGCTCTGAAAGGATTTGGGTACTCTGATGAGGTTATTAATTTGGGTACCCTGCAAGGACCTTGGCTCATCCGCATGCCCTGAGAGCACCTTCACTAATTCGGGTCCCATCCACCATCTCTGCCCATGCAGATGCCACCCCACGCTCTTTGCTAATTAGAAGGCCCTGCAATGACCTTTCCTGACCTGGGTGCCTGCTTGGCATCTGTATTTTTTATGCCCTACAAGCATTTTTGCTAATTAGGGTGCCCTGTAAGGCTCTGTGCCAATCAGGGTGCCACCCCACAGCCTCTGCCACCTCGGGTGCTCTGCTCAAGTCACAGAATCACCAGGTTGGAAGAGACCTTTGAGATCATCGAGTCCAACCCAGCCCTGACACCTCAACTAAACCCTGGCACCCAGTGCCACATCCAGGCTTTCCTTAAACACATCCAGGGATGGTGACTCCACCACCTCCCTGGGCAGATCGTTCCAGTCCTTTATCATTTTTTGTGTGAAAAACTTTTCCCTGATATCCAGCCTGGATTTCCCTTGGCACAGCTTGAGGCTGTGTCCTCTGGTTCTGTCAGTGCTGCCTGGAGAAAGAGCCCAAGCCCAGCTGAGCACAGGCACCTTTCAGGGAGCTGTGGAGAGTGATGAGGGCACCCCTGAGTCTCCTTTTCTCCAGGCTGAACAAGCCCAGCTCCCTCAGCCGTTCCTCACAGGGTTTGTGTTCCCAGCCCCTCTCCAGCCTCGCTGCCTCCTCTGGACGCGCTCGAGCGTCTCAACGTCCACCCTGAACTGAGGGACAGAGCTGGACACAGCACTGAGTGTCCATCCTGAACTGAGGGACAGAGCTGGACACAGCACTCAGTGTCCATCCTGAAATCAGGGAACAGAGCTGGACACAGCACTGAGTGTCCATCCAAAACTGAGGGACAGAGCTGGACACAGCACTCAAGGTGGGGCCTCACCAGAGCCAAGCCCAGGGGCAGAATGACCTCCCTGCTCCTGCTGGCCACACCATTCCTGATCCAGGCCAGGAGCCATTTGCCTTCTTGGCCGCCAGGGCTCACTGCTGGCTCATGTTCAGCCGGCTGTTGACCAGAACCCCAGGTCCCTTTCCACCTGGGCACTTCCAAGTCCTTCCCCCAGGTGCCCTGAAGGGCTCTCGGGTGCCTCATGGCACCTTTGCTCTCCAGCTCATGAGCAGCAGGTGACACAAAAGGACAGGACAGAGGTGACACCGCTGCTGCCTCACTCTGGGATGCTCCACGGGCAAGTCCAGCGCCAGGCAGGACGTGGCTGCATCCATGCCTGAGCCACAGGAATGGCTCTGCATCCCAAAATGCTGCCAGGAGCAGGTGATGCACATCCCTGCAGGGTATGGGGCTGCTCGTGGGATGCCTCACTGACATCAGAGCATCCCAAAATCCCATCTGCAACCCCCACGCCGCATTAATGGCTCGTATTTTGCTAATTGTACAAACCTAATGGGGGAAGGAGCTGGTGGGGGGGGGGGAAAGGGTAATGGCCATCAGGCCAGCAATAAACCAAAATTAATGGGCTGTGGGAAGAAATCATGTCCACTTAATCCCAGCTTTGGAACTCTAATAGAATCCTGGAACACCAGGGGGGGTTGCTGCATGCCGAGGTCACTCCCGGGCAGCCAGACCTGCAGGACAGTTTGGGGAGGTGAAAGAGCAGCAGCATCTCCCCAGCACCGCTCCCACCTGCCCTGGAATGCTGCAGGCAGCAGAAGCTCTCCCGTGGGAGAAGGCAGAGATGGAGAGGAACGCTGCTGAAAAACACCAAGATGGGACTCTGCCTTCAGCTGGGGGGATAGCTGCTTTTTATCCTCCTTCAATTACTTTTTTTTCCAATTTTCCTTTTTTCTTTTTTTTAATTTTCTCTTTTAATATTTTTCTATTTTCTTTTTTCCAATTTGATTTTCTTTTATCAATCTTCCTTTTCCTTTTAATTTTCTTTTTCTATTCTTTTCCCCCATTTTGCCTCTTGTTTTTAATCCTTTTTTTTCTGATTTTGCTTTATTGTTTCTTTTTAACCAATTTTCTTTTTTTTTATTTTCCCTTTTATTTTCTACCTTTTTCCCCCACTTTCAATTTTTCTTTTTTTTACCTTTTTTTTTTTCTTTTTCCTTCCATTTTCTTTTTTTTCCCCCATCTTTTTGCTTTTCATTACCATTCTTCCTTCTTTACTTCGGGGTTTTTTTTTTAACCAATTTTCTTTTTTCTTTTTATCTTCCCATAGAAAAAGGAAAACAATTTCCACATCACAAAGCAGGGAAAACACACCCAAACCTCTAACCCAGCAAGACAGGGATGCTGGTGTAGGACACCACCCAGGGATTCCCAATCCCTGTTCTCACTCTCTCCTATCCAACATTTTCCCCAGCCCTGCTTCATCCCAGTAGAAATTTAATTTCTTTGTGATTTTTGCTTGCCCTGGAACAAAACTCCAGTGCACAAATATCCCCGTTCCTAAAGGGATGGAGATACGACTCATCCCAAACTTTCTCTTTGGATTAAAAATAAAACCAAACCAAAACAAAAAAAGCAACACAGAAAACTTTTGCCCATAAATTTGGGTAGGAGCAAAGGTCTTAACTCTACGAAAACTAGGATTAAAAGTGGATGAGGAGTATTTCTGTGAGGTTGTGCAAATACAGATGCAAGTGGGCATCACCAACACCTGAAAAAGTGCAAACTATGTGTGTTTTCCAATCAAACTGCCTCACCCATGAGCCAAAAAACTCCAGAAAAATCCCAGTAAAACCCAGTGGTTTCTATTAATGCCCCAAATCATACTGGGAGTGAGAGGAGAGCTGCTCTGCCAGCATCCCACAGCTAGGCTCCACTCCCAGCTCCTGTTTGGGATGGCTCCTCCAAAAACCCCAAGCCCCACTGGAGGAGGCATGGAGAGCTTTTTCCTATGGGAAAAATCCCAATTTTTTCTCCTGAAAATGCCAAGGGGGAATAATTATTTTAAAAATGCTCTTATTGTTGAGCAGCCACGCAGGGCTGGGGAGGATGGGAATGATGGATTAGGCCAGGTTGGACCAGGGATGCTCCAGCCCTCTGTGCTTGGGGGACCAAGCAAGGACACAGAATCATCCCAGGCTGGATCAGGGATGCTCAGGGATGCTCCAGCTCCCTGTGCACACAGTGAGCAAGGAGACAGGGATCACTCTGACTATACCAGGGATATCCTTGCTCCAGCTCCCTGTGAGCAAGGATACAGGGATCAGGATGACTGGATCAGGGATGCTCAGGGATGCTCCAGCTCCTCATGCTTGGGGCATCAAGCAAAGATACAGGAATCACCCCAGGTTGGACCAGGGATGCTCCAGCTCCATGTTAGCAAGAATACAGGGATCACCCAGGCTGGACCAGGAATACTCCAGCTCTGTGCCAGCAAGTACACAGGGATCAGGATGACTGGATCAGGGATGCTCAGGGATGCTCCAGCTCTCTGTGAGCAAGAATACAGGGATCACCCTGGCTGGACATGGGATACTCAGGGATACTCCAACTCCCTGTGCACACAGTGAGCAAGGAGACAGGGATCACTCTGACTGGATCAGGGATGCTCCAGCTCCCTGTGAGCAAGGAGACAGGGATCACTCTGACTGGATCAGGGATGCTCCAGCTCCATGTGAGCAAGGATGCAGAGATCACCCTGGCTGGATCAGGGATGCTCAGGGATGCTCCAGCTCCCTGTGAGCAAGAACACAGGGATCAGGATGACTGGATCAGGGATACTCCAGCTCCATGTGAGCAAGAATACAGGGATCACCCTGGCTGGATCAGGGATACTCAAGGATGCTCCAGCTCCATGTGAGCAAGAATACAGGGATCACCCTGGCTGGATCAGGGATGCTCAGGGATGCTCCAGCTCCCTTTGAGCAAGGATACAGGGATCACTCTGACTGGATCAGGGATGCTCCAGCTCCATGTGAGCAAGAATACAGGGATCACCCTGGCTGGATCAGGGATGCTCAGGGATGCTCCAGCTCCCTTTGAGCAAGGATACAGGGATCACCCTGGCTGGATCAGGGATACTCAGGGATGCTCCAGTTCCATATGGGCAAGCACACAGGGATCACATCACCCAGGCTGGACCAGGGATGCTCCAGTTCCCTGCACACAGGCACAATCAGGCACCCAGTACGGATACACTCAATTCCCACATTTTTCCCACAAGGGTTCAGGCTGTTCATGTGGAAAACTAAACCAGGGTTACAGGCACGAACTGTTTTGGTGCCCTGACAGCAAAAGGAGGAGCGAGCTCATGTAAATAACGCCGGGATGTCACCGAGGGAGGCGCTGGCCCGGCCGTGCCCCGAGGCTGCCGGGGCTCAGGTTGCAGGATCCACCGAGGGATTGCAGGGCCAGGACGCAGCTATTTTAGGATGGGGATATCATTTCACCAACAATTTCCCTCAGTTTCATGTGACACGGGCCCAGCATCCCTAAAATAAACGGGGACTACACCCCATCTTAAAGGGAATGGAAATAGAAATGTTAAACGTAATAACAGGCACCCAAATCGTTGGTGTTAATGATTTGCCTGATTTTATTCCTAGGAAGGAGAATAAATGCACACCGGGGGTGAAAAGCACTTTGGATTTCAGCAAATATTTGGAAATCTTGTTAATTAATGGTACAGTGGACACAAAGATGCAGCTGAGATCCAGAGCCTGGGAGCACAGAGGGATTTGGTGGATGTTTATATTGTAGTTGAGGAGTTTTCCCATGGACATTAAAAATAAATAAATAAAAACTTTACACTTGTCCCTGCCAGTGACATGCTCAGGGCTCCTTACCCAGAGCAACAGAAAGAGGTAATGCTCCATGTGCCAAAATAGCAAAAAATTTGGAAGAAAATTGTTATTCACTGATTTTTTTTTTTTCCTCTACTGTGCAATGAGTTGAATGGGGATTTTTGCTGTTTGGGGCCAAAAATCTCAGATTTAGGACTATCCCCATTCATGCAGCCATGTCACTGCTTAATTTCATTGTACATTAAGAGAAGTTTATATTATACATATTTCTACTAATTGTATTAATTGTATTTATTATTATATATTATATACATTATCTACATTGTATATTATATATACACATTATAAACATGATATACATTCTATATTCTATATATGTTATAGGTGTTATATGTAATATATTCTATATTGTATATTATATATTTTACATTGTATATAATATATATTATAGATCATATATTACACGCTATATGTTATTTATAATATTTAATATTTATTATATTATATGTTATATATCATATATAATATAATATATGTATTGTATATTATATAATAGATAATAGTTAATATATAATACACAATATACTACATATTATATATTATACTATACTACATTGTAGAAGTTCACTAACATATCTCAGTGTCTCAATTGAAAATTATTATTTATCTGCTGGAAAAATCTTCTGCATCTCCTCTGGAAGATCAACATCACTTTTGGCAGCTAAAACTCACTCAGCAGCAAGTTTCAAATTTCTTTTAGATTCCATTGCTGCAGCTTTAGAGAACCCATCTCCGTGTTATTCCCCCTCCTCGCTTCCAAATGGAATGTAAAGTTTGAAATTCAGTTTGTAACCAAAAAAAACCAGCACAGGGACAAGAAATTTTCCAGGACACTGAAAACCCACCAAGCTCATGCACTCAAACACTGGCAGGAGGCGCACCAGGAGTGTGTGCACGTGTATCCAAGTGGTGTTTTTCCCTGGAAATCACCTCTGGAATGTTTAATTTGCGTCAGAAAAGTTATTTTCCTTTAGGAATACATGAACAGGTTGATCACCAGCTGCACTTTGCTATGGGGGACAAGATCTTCCTCCTCTAAAACTGCCCAGCACTCACGCTGCTCTCCTGCATAATAATTCCCACTTATCAATCAATCGATTGATAATTTTCTATTATAAATCAAGCAGTATTTTTATTACAAATCAATAATTTTCTGTTATAACCTGATCAATCCATTACTCTCTACTATAAATCCATCAACAATTTTCTAGTATAAACCAATCCATAATTTTTTACTATTAATCAACCCACTATTTTCTATTATGAGTCAATCAACAATTTCCCAATATAAATCAATCAACCCACGATTTTCCACCCCAAATCAGCCAATAAATTTTTATTACAAGCAAACCAACTGACGACTTTCTATTACCAGTTGATCCATCGATAATTTTCTATTAGAACCCAATCAACCTTTGGCTTCCGCGCATCAATCAATCAATCAATGGGGTTTTATTCCGAGTCCATTCGAATTCAATTGAAATTAATGAGACCCTGGCTCAGTTTTCGCTGGGCTGATGGCCCCCAGGCCCCCCCCAGCAGGTATTTATAGCCACCGTGTCTCATCCCCACTGCCCTCAGCCCTGGCCATTAATTAAATTAGCACAAAGAGGGGGTTGTTGAGTGCTCCAGCCTCCCGAAGTGGAGCCGGCGCACAGGAAACAAAGGGTGGAATTCTGTCTGCTGGGCTCAGGGGTGCTGCAGTGGGGCATGGGGTGCCCCCACCCCACAACTGCGATGCCCCCCAGGGCAGGACTGGGCTGTGGGATGGATGGGCTGGGTGATGGGAATCCAGCTAAGGGAATTAAATCCCACTTTATAGCGGCTCTCACCCCATCGCTTCCCAGATTCACACTCGAGGCACCCAAACCAGAGGCTGGAACGCCAATTCAGCCACTTCCCAATCCTTGAGCCCTTCCCAACTTATCCCAGCCCTGCTGCACCGAGCTCCTCTCCAAGCACAATTAACTCAGGGTGAAAACGCTCCCAGTAATTCCTGCAGGGATAACAGCACTGGGAATTTCTCTGGCTTTTCCCCTGTTGAGTCAAATCCCTGGATAAATGGTTGCAGGGAAAATAACTCCCCCCGATGTCTCTACCTTGAGATAACCTTGGCCACTTGCCAGGTACTCAGCTATTAAAGATGCTACTAAATCGCTTTATTTAGTGGTTTTAGCATAAATATTCTCACCAGGAATTTCAGCTCCACTGTTTGGGGTGTTAAATTTAAAAGGGAAGGAAGACAGGAAAAAAAAAAAAACCTTTTGGAGGTTGTTTAGGCAAGGAGGAATGATTTAGCACGGTACAGGGTGGGATTAAGATGGCAAAGGTCATGTTGAAAAGAAGGAAAAACTCCCCAACAGCAAGAGGTTGCTCCTGGTATGAGCAGAAAATGCTGAAATGCTCCAAAAGATGAAAAACAACTTGATAAAAAGTGATGGTTGAGACAGCGGGATGGGGAAATAGTGGGAATGGGGAATATGCCCATGAGGGCTCCTGGTCTGGGGGAGTCACAGCCAGGAGCTGGAGGAGCATCACCAGAAACAGAAAAGTGCTGGTAAAAAATGCATCAGAATCCCTAGAATTGCACAAGAAGCACCAAATTTGGATAAGAAACCCACAAAATTGTAGCAGCCTTGCTAATTTCGGATGAGCAACACTAAAAATGGATAAGCATCCCTAAAACTGCATCAGTACCCCTAAAATTGCATCAGTACCCCTAAGATCACACCAGCATGCCTAAAACTGCACCAGCGTCCCTAAAACTGCAGCAGCATCCCTAAACTCAGATCAGCATCACTAAAGGTAGATGAGCATCCCTAAAATTGCAGCAGCATCCCTAAAACTGAAGGAGCATCACTAAAACGGCATCTATGAAAACTGCCCTGGCATTCCTAAAACTGGCACCAGCATTGCTGAAGCTGGATAAGGATCTAAAAAAATCTAAATCTAAAAATCACACCAGCATCACCTTATAGGAAAATAACCCACTGATACCATTTAGTATTTAATTCATGTTATTATCTTTAAATATTTACTATTTATTTTTATTGGTTACTGAGTATGTATTACTATTTATTTTTTGGTTTTCATTTTTTTATGATAGTTAAGTTTGTTCTTTACCATCCCACTGACAAAGTGCCCCACTTCATTATTTTTGTTTTAGAGCAATTAATTAATTGCCAGAGTTATGAGACGTTGGATCTGGCAGCAAGATATAAAGAAACCAATTTCTGCACATAAATGCATTAAAAGATCTTTGCAGGCATTTGATATAAATGGGATTTTCTTGGGACTGAGATAAAAATTAATAAGAATTTATTTCTTTTTTTTTTTTTTTTAACTCCTCCAGCAAAGTTCATCTCCTCAGAATCCAGATTTTGGGGGCTATTTTGAATAATTCAATCTAAATTGGGTGAGTCAGTAAGGTGAGCAAGGTCAGGGAGGGGATGCAGGATGTAAGAGGTGGGATGGAGAGCATGGGATGCAGGATGGTTTGGAGGGGAGACCTGAGCCAATTATTTATAATTATTTATAATTATTTATAATTATTTATTATGAGCTGATGAAGGGGATGATAAAATACAAGACCTGGAGAGGGCTCAGCTCACTCATCGAGAGCTCTCCCTTTGGAAAGAGGCAGCAGGAAGATAGTGGAAATAGGGAAAAAATAGAAAATATGGAAAAAAGGAGAAAAATCAAGCAGGCAAAAGACTTTTTCTTCTGGGACAGCATCAAAATCTCCATCCAGGCTCCCAGCTCGGCATCAGCACCGGCAACAGGCAGCGGCACTCGGATGGAGAAATTAGCAGCTTGGAACAATAAATTCCCTTTTAAATTTATTGCTCAGGAGCATTAAAAATGTCTAAAGTGGTTTACATCCACCAGCGCCGTGGGAATTCGCCCAGGGATCCGGGAGCTGGTAATTGCTATTCTCAAACTTGCCTTGGAAGCTTCAAGTAGTGTTTAAAAAAAACATTTGAAGGGCTTTATAAAGCCATAAAGTGCCCTCGACGTACCTGGGAGTGATGGAGCTGGGAGAGGCTGGTCCTGCCTCCACCAAATAATCCTGAGAATAACACATTGCTGAGCTGGTGATGGGAAAGGAAACTGCTACAATTCAATATTGCAAATTTTTTTTTTCATTATTTGGCCAAGTTTTGCCTCGCTGCTGGGCTGGGGGCAGAGCGTGTGGCACTAGGGGGGACATCAGAGAGTCTGGGCTGGAAAATCTTGGATTTGCTGCTTGCACAGGGCTGGGGTGCCAAAAACGATGGGCATAAAGGGAGAATAAAGAGGGGGAAAAGGCAAAATAGTAAGGGAAAAGAAATAGAAGTTAAAAAAAAAAATAGAAGAAGAAAAAGGGAAAGTAGAAAAGCCAAAAAAGAAAATTTTAAAAGGGCAGAAAATGGAAAAAACAGGAGTGAGAAAGACAGATAAGAAAAGGGGAAAAATATTCCCTCCTTTTTTTAGAGGGGAAAAAAAAAAGAAAGGAAAACAAAGAAAAAACGGGAAGAGAAAAAATTTTAAAAGGAAAATAAGGAAAATCAATGGGAAAATAAATCAGAAAAAGGAAAAGATTGAAAAAGAAGGGAAAAATGAAAGAAAATAAAGGAGGAAACAAAAAAGGAAATACAGAAAAAGGGAAAAGAAAGGGGAAAAAAGAAAAGACAGGGAAAAGAAGACAAAGGAAAATAGTAAAAAAAAAAAAACCAAGGAGAAAAGGTGGAAAAGGGGGGAAAATAGGCGAAAAGGGGGGGAGGAGGGGGGAAAGGAGGAAAATTAGGGGTAAAAAGAAAACAAAATCAGCTTTTCCTGACACAGAAAAAATTCCAAGGGGTCCAAGCTCTAACCCAAGCCTGCAGGAGCTCCCAGGTCCTGCAGAGGCTGAGGCTGTTCCCGCTCCCTTCCGGGCTGACGGGATTCTCCCCCTCAAAACCCCACTCCCAAACATCTCCAAAAACACATGAAACGGGGGAAGAAATAAAAAAGAAGCTTCCCATAACTGGTCCAAAATTGGGATTATTTTTAATTGGCTTTCTGGGATTTCTGGCAGGGATCCAGGCAGCCGACACAGCCAGGGAAGGGAAAACCTGGCCAGCAACTGTGGGTTCAGTAATAACATTTTTCATAGTTTTTGTAACACCTTGTTAAAGTCAAAAGCTCCGGATTGAACATTCATGGGGAATGTTTTTCCCCTCGACACAAGTTGGGTTTCACTTTCTCCTCCACCTGCAACAAAATAATTTGGTTTTTGGGGAGCATCAGCAGTGCTGCATACCTAAGCCTGAGGGTTTATGGCCTTTTGGTGAGGCTAGCTGAATATTTGGGATTATACTTTGTATAGGAGGGATGGGAGAGATGGCACAGGATGCTGAAAGGTGGGGGAAGCATGGCCTGGAAAATGAAAGTCAAGGTAAAAAAAATCAAACAGTGATAAAGCAGTAAAAATGGGAAAAAAAATTGAAAAAAAAAATTTGAAAAAAAATTAAGATAAAAAGTAAAACAAGAATAAAAACAAAACTAAACTAGATAATCTGAAATAAAAAGAAAATAAACCAAAAAAAAGGAAATTAAAATAAAAATAAAATAAAAATAAATAATAAGTAACAATGCTTTAAAAATGTAGACATGGTGCTTTGGGAAGTGGTTTAGTGATGGATTTCACAAGACCCGATGGTCTTGAAGGTTTTTTGCAACTCAGCTATTTAACAGACACCAGTTAGCCAGAGCTGGGAGTACCCAGAGTTTGTGTTCCTGCTTGGAAGAGGAAAAGCCAAAAAAATTGGATATCATCGAGCAGTTGGGAAGCGCTGAGGCCAAATTCCCTTCTTATTTATACAGCTGCAAATCACAGCTGGGCAAAGGCAACCCCATCCCACTGGGGCCACAGCTCCATCCCACCAGGATCGTGGTTCCATCCCATCCCGTCAGGGTTTGCCCGTGGGGATCACCTGGAGCACCACCTCACTCCTTTCAAGGCTGGAGGCAGAGATAAACCCGAGTTTAAATTTAATTGAGGATTAATTCCCATCCTTCCGGATTATTATTTGGAGCCGGCATCTTAATGATCTGACTAATGATGCTGGGAATTAATTTATTTTTGGGCTAATTAGAGGGCATTTGTTAACACCCTCTTTGGTGGTGGCGAAAATTATTTGGGAATCAAGTTATTCGACAGTGCATGGGATATTAAATGCAACTGGGAATTGTCTGGATGCAGTAAATTAAACTAACACCCCAAAAAAAGCAGCTTTCCACATGCTGGAGTGAAGTAAGGATGGGGAATAACTGGGGACAGGATGCTGGGATGGATCAGCAGCACCCATGACCTAAAATAAAGATGATCCTCATGCTCCATCTGGCTTTCCCACCAGGATTGCAGATGTCAAATCTCCCTTCATTTATCCCTAATTGTGGCAAAAGTTTCCTCCTGACTTTAGCAAGTTGCTCCTTGAATCCCTCAGCTGCCCCATCCCATCACTCTGACTCTTTTCACTGATTCCTTCAAGCCACAGCAGCTCCCAGGAAAATAAATTGTGCCAAACTGGGGTGTCCCAGCATCCCGGGTTAATTTTCTCCGTGTCTTCAGGAAATATCCCAAGAATCCATCACACAAACCCAACCAGGATGGGGCTGGTACCCAGAGGTGCAGTCCAGCCCCTGCATCCCTGAGGATGAGGATGGATGGGTGAAGGATGCTCTTCCTCCATCCCCAATATTTAAGTTTTGTGGGAGGACCAAAAAAACCCTGTTATCACTCAGAGATTTATAGATGCTGTCCATCAACTTGGGGAACAAAAACAAGAAGTAATTCAGAAGTTCACTGGAAAAGCCAAAATCACCACAAATCCAAATTGCCCCATGAGGGTCTTGTTTTATCCTTGAGTTGGAAAAGCAGTTATTCTTGATGTGCCAGAGGGTTAAAACACTCTTCTCCCAATACAACTTCATGCATTTAATCCAAAAGAGGAGATTTCCTTTAAGAAAAAAACACCTCAGGGAAAAAAGATGAGATTTCCTAAAAAAAAATGTGACTTCCTTTAAATAAAAAACTATTTCCTAAACAAAAATGTTTCACTTAAAAAAGGGAGTAACTTTTTTAAAAAGGCAATTTCCTCAAAGAAAGTAAGATTTCCACAAAAAATGAAATTTCCTTTATTTCCCCCTCCCAAAAATGATGGAGGGAAAATGGAATATGTTCCTGCAAGCTCAGTGGGGAAGCTAAGCATCACTTTTCTCCCTGTTTTTTTCCTTCGCTCCACGCTATCAGGGAGTGTTTAATGTTATTTATAAATAAATATCTAATATTATAAAGATCTCAGGTTCAAATGAAGGGGCTTATGGGCTGGCTTTGGGAAACAACAGCTGCAAAGTGCCTTAAAAAGCCCAATTTTGGGATGCTAAGGAACCCAGCATCTCCTTCTGTTCCTGACACCGCCAACTCCCCTATTAACCTCTCCTGTAATTAGCCTCAAGCAATTAACTTTTGCTCCTAACGAAGGAATCTCAGTGCGGGGAGTTAAATAAAATAGGAAGGAGGAGGTGAAAAAAAATAAGGGGGAACCCTGATCCCATCATCTGTCTGCTCCACATAGCTTAAACCCAAAACAAGGTGCTATTTTTTCACCTAAATCTCCTAAAATCCAATTGATTCACCCAAACCCCTCTCCCCATCCGTATGAGGCTGGAAAGAGCCCCCAAAACATCAGACCTCAAAGGTTTTGGGGTGTTTTTTTTCAAGTGAGCACCCGCTTTTCCACAAGGGGATGATGCCAGCCACGCCGAGTCAGCACTTTTGGAGGCATGATGTCCAAAAGTTTCATCAAAGCCAGGTCCACTGAGCCACACATTGCTTTTCCCCACTCCAACCCCAAAACCTTTCAGCATTTAAAGGCAAAATAAGTTGAAAAAAGCCAAATTAAGCCATTTCCTCTCCCATTTTCTGCTTCTCCCCGGCAGACAGCTGTCCCGCATCCCAGCCAAAAATAATCCATCCCCCCCCTTTCCTCAATCTAATCTCCCCGGCTGGGAGTTTGAAAATATCCTGCCGGGTTTAGGGTTTCCCGTTACCCGGTGGGCGGCGAGATAGTGGGGAAAAAAGATCCTTGGGAGTGAGGAAAACCGGGAAGAGCCCAAACAAAGAGCCGGAGCCCAAGTTGAGCTTGGACACCTGGCGAGGACTGGGATGAAGAGAAGGGACACCCCAAACCCTCAGCAAAACTTCCCCGAGTTGCACAATGCCACCGGCGGAGCCACCCTCCCGCAGACGGAAATGCAACAGAAAATTTCAAGGATAAATTTCAAATAATAATAAAAATAATAATCATTATTATTAAGGAGAAGTCTTCCCTGCATTGCTGCAGAGCCACTAAAAGGGATTTCTGGAGCATTCACCCAAACCTGTGGGATGCAGGGAGAGCCGCCAAGGGGTCCCGTGGAGTGTTCCAGGGGGAAGGGGGTGCCCTGGGGGAAATGGGGTGCGCCAGGAGAAGGGGGCACACGGGGGATCTCGGGGTGCACGGAGGGTTTGTCCCGGGAGAGGCGGCGGGATGCGGCATTCCTGCCAGGGCCACTGGCGGCGAGCCCGCATGAGGCCCTGCGAGGTGGCACCGCTGTCCCCCCGCCCCCAGCGGGTGCCCTGGGGGCACTGGGAGGGCACCCCGAGCTCCCTGGCTGCTTCGCAAAGCTGGGATGCCGCAGATAAAGCGCCCCCCACCACCACCCGCTGCAGCCCCCCAGCCCAGGCTGCACGGGGGGCAACTTCCCGGCCACCAAATGCCACCAGCCAGGGGGGCTCCAGCCCTCCCCGGGGGTCGTGACCAGCTTGGGAGGACTGCCACCCCTCCTCGGCGGAGCTGTGGCCAGCTCAGGGGGGCTGGCATCCCTGGGAGAGGGCTGCGAGCAGCCGGGGGGGATCGCAACTGGTCAGGGGGGGCTGCAGCCCCCAGGGAGGGCACTGCGAGCGGCCGGCGGGGCTGGAGCGGCCCCGCGGTGCCAGCACCGAGAGCGCTCGGGGCTCCGCAGCCGGCCCGCGGTCACCGCAGCGAGCACCGGGGGCTGCGACCCCCAGGGAGGCAATGAGAGGGGAGGGGAGGGGGGATCGGGAACCGGCCGGGGGTCGCGACCCCCCTGAAAGCCCAGCAACCGGGCTGCAACCAGCCCTGGGGTACGACCCCCCGAAAAGCCCTGCGAGCCTCCCGGGGGTTCCGCAAGCGGGCAGCGGCGGCTGCAACTTGTCCGGGGGGGCCGCAACCTTTCTGGGGGGTCTGCGAGAGGTTGGGGGGTGCGCAACCCGCAATCACTGGACACCCCCCCGGGATCGCTGCAGCCGGTCGGGGGATGGGGAGGAGGGGGTGCACCCCGCCCCAATCTTTGCATCCCCCCAAAATTATCGCGCCCGGCCGAGGGGGTCACGGAGGAGAACCGCAGTGGCACAGGCGGCCGGAGGTCAGCCCGCAGGGGGAACCGGACACCGGGGACGATCACCCGCGCTGCCCCGGCCCCGCACCGCCGGGGAGACGGCGGGAACGGCAAGTTACTTCCCACACCGGAGGGGATGGGGGGTGGAGGGGGGGGGGGGGTGTCCCCGCCGTCGCCGCACGTGCCCCGCCGCCCGCGCCGCTTTGTCCGCCGGGCTCCGCGGCTCCGCCCGCCCCCGCGCGGCGGCCCCGCCGTGAGTGACAGCCCTACCTGCCCGCCAATCTTCATCACACCGACACCGGCCTGACAGCGCGGCCGCCGCTCGCCGCCCGCCCGCCCGCCCGGCCCCGCCGCGCCGCCGCCGACAGGCCCCGCCCACCGCCCGCAGCACCACGCCCCCCACGCCGAGACACGCCCCCTGTGGGCCCTGCCCGCCGCGGGGCCACGCCCCTGGCCACGCCCCCTCGCCGCTCCCCTCAGCGCCCCCTGCTGGCCGGCGCCGCTCCCCCGGGCTGCGCCCCCCGCCGCAAACGGAGCCGCCCCCTCCGGACCCCCCTGGTGTCCCCAGAACAGCGCTCAGACCCCCCCCGGACACCTCTGTCCCTGCTGCCCTCAGCCAGATTCCCCGCACCACATCTGCCTCCCCAGCAGTTCCGTCCCCCAATTTATTTCTCAAATATACCTCCCCGCACCCATATTATGCCCCAACACATATTGCCCCTCCAGCAGCATCTGCTCCCCTCCAAATTTCCGTGCACTGCTCCCCACCCCGCATGCTTTTGCTATCCCGGACAGATTCAGAGCCAGCCTCGATGGCCTTTGGCTCCCCTGACTCCAGCCCCGGACTCCCTCCCCTCCATCGAGCCCCCCGGGGGGAGCTTACCAAACCCATCCATCCCCCAGCACAACCCTGAAATTTAGGGTACCCAATGAAACCCCACCCCAAACCCCTCCTGTGGTATCATCCCCCAGGCCAAACACTGTTATTTTGGAAATACCTATTAATTATTGTTAATTTAGGGGAGGTGGGGGCTTCTGACCAAGCTCCTCCTACTCAAATTTTGCTCCGCATGAGACATCAACTGCCCTTCTCTCTCCCGAAGACCTGAGGATGAGGTTTTCCTGGAATCACATTCATTGGAAGCACTGAGTCCTACAGCCAAATTTTCCCATATTTTGTTGCAAAAGCCACAGGCACAGATTTTTCTGGATCAGCCTGGCCACAGTTTTTTTTCTCCCAATCTTCCATCCCCTTCCCTAATAAAAAATGGCATCAAGAGTGGCTTTAATGAGAAGCACTGAATTTCTGCCCGTTTCCTAAAGATATTGGGTGAGGAGCTGAGTCACTCAAAAGAGCCCCAGAATCCCTTCAGAATAGGTTAAGGTTACAGGGTTAAGGAATAGGTTAAAACTGACCCTAAAGAGTTTCAGAGGGGTGTACAAGCCAAGGGCACTAAATGGTGTGTAAGGAATGGCCATGGGGCCAGGGATGCAATGAGAAAGGTGGACAAACAAATTAAATTTAAGGCCAGGAACCCAAGACATTTTAATTTTTCCTCTTCAGCTTTCGAGAACAAATGGCCTCTTGAAAACTCAGCATTCCTAAATCCCTCCTTCTAGTTTCTCCTGAAAATAAGTCCATGCAGAAAATATTTGCTCCACTATTTGTACTTCCTACTTGGGAGCAGGCTCTAACACACACTGATGTCCTTTGGGTTGGCCAATGAGGAGCAAGGGGAAATAGATGGCTCCCACTTGGAATCCATCAATAAAATAACAGAGAGATGCAGTGGGTGGTTGGGATGAATCCCACCCACCCCCTCCAAAAAAAAAAAAAAAAAAAAATCACTGCATTGCATCACTGAGAAAACCAGCGGGAACTCAGAGCATCCCCCCAGTCCTTCCGAGATGTTGGAATGATTTATAGGAATTTCTTGCCTTGTAAATCAGCCAGTGGGACGTTTTTCCCCTCCCTTATTACTATTCCACAGAAGCGAGCAAAGATGAGGAGCCATAAAGCTGTCGCCGGTTGTTTCAACCAGCTGGGGATGCCAGACAGAAAATATTTTGGGTTTTGCAGAAGCTGGAGAATTGGAAAGGAAGAGAGAAGGGGAGGCAGATGGAAAAGCCATCACTGTGATATCAAAGGACCACTGGATCATCCACACTTGGCACCTCATCTTTCTCGCATCTCATCTCAGAAAACAGGGATGTAAAAGAGCAGGCACATGTGGGGCATATTTTAAGCTACATCATTGCCAAAAATATCCAAGAGCTCAAAATTTTAGGGTTCTCGTGGTACAGGAATATTTCTTATGGAGCCAGCAACAAGCTTCTCACAATTGTTCCTTAAGCATCCCAAGTTCATTCCTCAAGCATCCCACATTTGGTCCTTGAACATTCCACATTCACTCCTTACGCATCCCTCATTTATCTTCCCCAATTTGTTACCAATCACCAAAGCAATCCTTGCACTGGTTTTGGAATCTCACTTTTAAACTCCAAGGAAAGTATCCAGGCCCAGATTTTTCCTTCACAAAGGCAAAAGCTGCTTCTTCCCTGGAGAGTTTTTTCCAGAGGTTAATTATCATCAATTATCATCTCTGGTTAAAAAAATACATTTCCCAGTTGGATTGGCCACTTCATCACCCAGCCATGGGAGCTTGTTGGAGGTTTTTTTGGTGATAAATTAAAATTCTCTCACACTCAATCTCATACTTCTTTTCCCCCAACAAAGAAAAGCATCTTTCTGCTGCAACAGGTCATTACTGAGTGATTTTGGTTTTGATCAGGTCTCATCCTATAAACCCTGAGCCTCCCAATCTCCAGGACCAGGGGTGCCTGGCTGCTGACAACCTGCTGATCCCTACTGACAACACACTTCTTCCTACCCTGGACTGCAGCTGGAAGGGATGTCCAAACCCCAAAACCAGGAAATCCTCCTTCAGACACCTTTTTCCATCCCTATCCCAATCCAGATTGCTGGGAAACCTCCCTGAAATTAAACTCCCTCCACTCAAAATTCCCCTGGATTCTGGGGTTGGTGCCATTTCCCTGCCCCAGGCTGGAGCATGGGCACCTCAGGGAGATTTTTTTGCACCTGTGAAGTCGGTGTTGTAAATATAAAATTGCCACAAACTCACTGGCACTTATTCCAGAGGACATGGATGGGTCCTTTCCAAAAGAGACGAGTACTTGAAGCAGGTTTGATAAAATATTAAACATTTGGCAAGAGCAGCGACATACATAACCAGCAATATTTACATTTTTACATAACGGGCTTCAGGAGAAAACAAATTACATAAAATATAGAGGTTTAGTCTCCATCATTTCACTGCTCCTACATAAATAATTCAATTCTCTTTCCAAGATTGTATTATTGCTCGTGTCAGATTTCTCTAAGAAAAAACTGTGACAGGATTCTCCGCGAGATGCATAAGAGCAAAACCCAGTAAATTATTCAATGATAGATATTAAAAACAAGGCAAGGTTTTGGGACCTTTCCTTGAGGCTGAGCCCGGCTTAAGCCCTGCAGCAGGTTGGAGGGGTACAATGTCCCTTCCAAATTGCTTCCAGGGAGGGTGTCCAACCCCTCAGGAGTTAAAAGATGCTACAAAGGAATCCCTGAAGACAATTTAGGAGTTGTTTCAGGCAGGGTGTTTCTCCAAACTGTCCCAGTGGTACCCTTCATCCCTCTGGCTTGGACACCACGTTTGCATCTATAGCCAAATCACTCATTAAAATTTGTGCTGGATTTTTAGGAGATATTTAAGGACATGAATATTTTCCTACACCTTTCCAAAGCCTCTCCAGTAGTGGCTTTCAAGAAGTGAGAAGAAAATTCAGCATCAACCAAAGCAGCCTTAAAAGCAACATCGGGATCATCCACACAGAGAGTTGTCTGTCCAAACCCAACAATGCTTGGGCCAAATGTGGGATGAAATTAAAGGACTCCCCAAATTTTAACTGTTTAGCTCATGGAACATTTCTATATAACTTCATTTTCCCTCCATTTTTTGGTACTTCACTTACAGGACAACTCCTCTTTTTACCTGTGCCCATGATTTTCCTGGGAATAATAAGAGAATGAACCCCAAAAGATTTAAAACATCAAGACAACAACATTATTTTTGAAGCCACTGTGCATTTAAAAAAATCTCAAACACAAAAACGAGCATGTAATTTCACAAGAACTAATAGATAAATACATGGGAGAATATAATTAAAGGGTTTATCAATAATCCATAGGGACAAGGAGGATATATTAAGAATAAATGATCAATGCCAGGATGACTCTATATTCCCAGAGGTTTTCCTATGCAAGATTAAATAAAATTAGGTTTATTTCTTGTGAGAGGTTGATGGATTGATAATAAAGCAAGCTAAAGCCAAAACAAAGGATTTTTCCCAACTGATGGGCAAAAATCCACCAAGCAGTTGGGATTGAGTGGGAAAACATCTAAAAAATGGGATTTCTCCCCTCCTCACACTGGCTGAGTGGGGGTTAATGATGGCTTGTTGAGCCAGGAAAGCATTTTGGGGTCCTTCCAGAGGGCAAGTGATGAATAAATGGCAGGTTATATATATTTTGATTAGAAAATCCCTGCTGCCAACTTACTCCTCTTAAATGTTTAATTTCAAGGCATAATAAGTCCTCGGCTGGTTTTTGCTGCTCCTTCGGGCTCTCCTGTGCAAAGTTACTGAAAGCATCTGACTGACTGATCCTTTCCCAAGCATTTCCAGGGATAAATTTAAAAAAAAAAAAAGAGAAGGCTCTGGATGTTTAAAGTGACTTACCTCTAGCACTTGGACAAGCTTTGGAGTCTATTTTCCAGAGGCAATATCAGCTGATTGAGATAGAGAAAGGCTGGAGAGATACCCATGGGGGGAAACAAAAATTATAAATAATCGTAAAACTACTTGTGCAAGTACTGCAAAAACAAAACCAGGCTTGGTCAATAGGCTGAGCCCCCCTCCAATTTATGTTTCCCTTGGATATCTGCAGTACCTGACAGTCAGCAAACACAACGTGGAGATGTTGATCCTGCCCTTTTAAATTTTTGACTCCACCTGAGATGTTTCTTCACCTTGGCTGGGCTTTGGCACTCGTTCCCCATCCCCTTTCAGGTTCAGCCCACGATGGGAGTTCAACCTTCACCTGCAGCATCTCCTCACTGAGCTATGCCAGCACTAGCCTGGCTTCCCAGGAGCTGGTGAAGGGAGAAGCGGAGAGATGGTCACAACTCTTTAAAGATGCAAATTGAGAAGCAGCCATCATAACAAGAGAGCTCTGCTAATTCTTTTACGAGTATGCAGATTTCGACACTGACTTTTCCTAGGCTTATTTGTTTTATTTAGCAATAAATTTAATACCAGGTCCCTGAAGCAAAGAGACAGATGGACTATAAACTTTGAATTTTGAGTAGTTTTACTTTCTTAGGTTCATGTCATCTTTGATGTCTTCTGAAATTACATCTTGGAAAGTTCGCAGGGATTGAATTCTGCCTTTTTTGCAGCCCTCAAACCATTTGATTAGCCGCCTTTTAATTTTTTTTCTTGGGCAGGTTACCTGAAGGATCTTAAATACCATCTCAGTGATTCATATCCTTCGCTGCCAGAGTTGTCTCAGGGAGTTGCCAGTGGACCTGAGAAAACCAAAGCACTACATAATACCTCCTCCTCAGGCAAAGAAAAGCAAAATTAGTTTTATGCATCCTTTGGGATGGAAAACCTCTGAGATCTGAGACCAAAACCCCTGGGCTGAAATCAAATGGTGCCCTTGCAGAACACAGGGCAACCGGGGCGGGGTTTTGGAAGGACCACAAAGTCATAATGCAGAAGGAAGGATTCATCTCCTTTTTTCTTTTTTTTTTTTTTTTTTTTTGCCATCCACTAGCAATTAAAAAATTAGGTTTGAAATGAGAAGGAACAACTGAGAGGTTGGTGCAGCCTGGGAAAACCTCTGGGAAGAGGGTGGTCTCCATCCTTCAGTTGTCCACAGGTGGTTGGATGAAGCCAAGAGCTGATTGAGTACCATGACAGTCAGAACATCATTTTTGCCGACAATCCTGAGGTGTGTGAAAATTTAAAATTTAATCTGGAGGTGTAAAAATCACATCCCATGTTCTCAGGAGTCAGGGAGAGGTGAACTTAGGGGCAACACTGCGACTTTTGAAGTTAACTGCTTCAGCCTAGCAGAGCTAGGCCCAGCCAGGTCCCATCATGACTAATTTCCCTACTGTCACACACAGATAGGGGAGGAAATTAAACTTAAAAGAAAAAAAACAACGACAATAAAAAACCCCCACATCATTTCCAAGCTGCAGCCCAGGAAACAGTGGGAAAAAAAAATCGATATGTGTCAAATGAAAAAGGGGGAGAACAAAGGTGTTGCAAGGAGCCAAGAATAAAACTAGAATGAAAACTGCAAACAGGCTTGACTGCCAAAAAATCCACCTGTCTGAAAGTCCTGTGGGTCTCAGCAATAAATTTGGGCCATTTCAGCAGTTGTTGGTTGCTTTCAGTCACCCACCATCCCACCATGGGCAGATGTTGCCATCACTCAACCCTTTCCACTTTTGAGACATTATTGACTGCTCAATTGCAGTGGAACTATGACAGATGATTATTATGGGCGCATTAAAGTCTAATGAGTGGCCGGTGATTAATGCCATTGTGAAGAATACCAAAAGAACTAATGAGGATGAGGCACTGAAAATGAGGTGTTGTGGGTTTCATTATCAATGGCTCTTTGGTTTCCCACCTGGAGGCTCTTGGGTGAAGAGGAAGAGGAGGTTTACACAGGTAAAGAAAAGGATTCCAAAGTGACAATGCAAGGAGGACCCACACAGGTACTCTTTAAAGGTAAGATTGGTGGGAAATAGCATTTCTTGGGGAAATATGTGGGAAATAGAAGTTTCTTGGAAAAATGTTCTTGACTAGAAAAAAGTTTCTTGCCTATGGGCTTTAGAGCCTTTGGGAATGTCATTAGAAAAGTGAATTTTAATTGTTACCATCTCCCCAGACCCTGTTCTTGTCTTTCTTTTTCCCCTCAATCTTACACTCATTTACCATGGATTCTTTACCTCCTTCTTTAGCTTTGCCTCTTCCCTTGCAGCACTAACGGAGGTCTCTACAGCCAAATTTCAATCTCCCAGGTAGTTTCTCTCCTCCTTCCTCTCCTTGGCTGGAACAGATTCTGCCAACCCATGTTGACTCTATGGGGATATGTCATCCCATGTGGGCATGATGACATTAAAACTTTTCCTGATATCCAACATGAACTTCCCTGTTGCAGTCTGTTCAAGTTGCTGAACAGTTCTGTCCCCCCTGTTTGGCTTCAGTCCGAAGTTTTGTCCCAAAAGGATCTTTCTTTTTGTAGGGTATTTAGGGAAATTGCAGCAGTTGTTTGAACTTCAGAGTACCAAGTATCAAAACCTTATTTCCACCACTCTATAAATTTACTGGACTGAACTAAAATTGCACTTACAAGTCACCAAACCCAAATAATTACCAACTTCCTCCCACTTGGGAATAATGTGAACCATAAGAGGAACCATAAGGTGTGATGACAGAGACACCATCTCTGCCTCCATCCACCTTCTCCAGGTGCTTCTGGGTTGAGGCAAATCTTGTCCAACAGTGGAAAATGTTTTCTCTCCCCTCACCAACCAAGGCCTTTTAGAGGCATTTCCACTTGCTGGGATGGGATTTTTTTTTTCTTTTCCATTTGAAAAGTGACTTCATATTCCATTTTATTATTTTTGAATGTTGCAGGATTTATTCTGTTTGAAGTCTTACATCCTCATTTCCTGTCAGGATGATTAAAATTGATTTCCGCCATCAGCTAGAAAAAGATAATCTGAAGTGGGTTCCTGTGAGAGAGAGCTCTATCCCCACTGGAGACATTACTAACCCTCTCCTATTATTTTAACTTTCTTTTTTGGGGGGTTGTCTCTTTGGAAAAGAACAACTCAGCGCTTCTCAGCCATAAGTATCCTCCAGGTAAGTCGGGAAGAACTATTTAACCTCATTTTCCCCATCACAGAAAGGGATGGACTGAGGGATTTAAATAGCTCTTGTTTACCACTGCCACCCTCCTGGCAGTATTTTTAGAGAAGTAATTGGATCCTCCTGACGCCTTCGCTTTGCTTTCTGGACTCCACATCCTCTGACCCCACACCTGCACCTGTCCCAGTTTGTATCTGGGCAAGCTGAAATGAGATGGGTTTTTCCCCAGCATTAAGCTGGGTGGTTCCCAGTGCACTCAGAGACTTTGCAGGAGGAGGAGGGAGGGATTTGGGCTGGAAAACCATTGGCAAGCTGTAAAACATCTGGCCGACAAAGAAAACATGGAAAAAATTAGTCCAGAGGGCAAGTGGCACTCAGGGATACAGCAGCTCCAGCCTTTACCAATCTCTTAAATCAACTAAACCTGGAATATTCTAAATTTTAAAAAATCAATTAAAATAAATGAAATCATTTTTTTCCAAATCAATTCAGTACATTTTTATAATTGACTAAATAAATTTTAAAATTAAAAAAATCAACTAAGTGCTGGATATCCTGAATAATCTCCAAAATATCCCTAAAATATAAAAAACACCTTTCCAGGCTGAAAGATCTTGGGGCCTCATGACCACACTGGTTTGCAGCAAAACCCCATAAGCAAATTTATGCAAACGAGGGGGACTGGTGGTTCCTATCACACCAAGGATGAAATGTTATGTGTGGACCAACACTCTTTTCCCCAACCACCATCTTCAGACTCCCAACCCACAAGGAATCCCCCCAAAAAAAGGGGTCCCCAGACAGGTCCCCACCATCTAGCAGATCCCCATCACAAGGCTTAAACACTCTTACAAGAGAGTAATTTAACGCCATTCCCAGATTAAGCTCCATATCTACCGGGCGTGAAATTAGTTCCAGCAAGCTGCAAATTTGCCACTAATAAAAATATTTAGCAATTCGCTAGTCTTTAAATCAGGAGCAGAATATTTTCTTTCTTGCATCAACGCCTGTTTCTTTTTAATTCTAATATTGGAGCATCGGGGAGCTCCAGCCGTAAAACTGGAAGTCTCACGAGTGCAGGAGCAGTTTTAAATCAGTTCCCTCAGTGCTTCCAACTCCACCACCAGGAGTTGGATCATTTATTATCATTTGACACTAGGCCATGTTGGTCATTTTGGCCACCAGGATGAGCTGGGCATGGTGGATTTGCAGGTTTTAACCCAAAATAGCCGTCCTGACCCAAACCCGCCCTGTTCCCAGGGGCTGCTCCTCTCACAAAAGGGCTGTGATCCATGTGATCCTATCTTGCAGGCCTTGAAGGAAGGTGACCTCTGTGTCCTCCTGTGCCAAGCATTTAATTAGCCTCAGCACTAATTGCATCTCTCTGCCAAGCCCATTTCATCCAATGCCAGCCTCAGGATCTTTGTCACTCCTTTGCTAAGAAATGCCACAATTCCCTGATCTCTTCCTTGGGAAAAACTATCCGTGGTGATGACACATCCTTCAAATCCCTCCTTTTCCTTGCCAGGACAGCAGTGCCCATCCACTGGACAACAATGAATTATTTGTGTCCAAATAAATCCTTTGAATTGGGTTTTCTGGGCCATGAGCATCCCACAGCATCTGTATGACTCCGCTTCTTCTTATTTAAAGCAGATTATGGCTTGAGAGCCTTGCTAGGAAAGGCTTTATGATACCTGTATTATGGATATCAAACACATTGGAGCTGGAATTAATCATCACCACATCATTTGTCATCACTTTGATGTGTCCTGTCCCCAGCACAAGGGTTTGGGTGCAAATGCCACGTGGTGCAAATTAAAAGTCTTGGAGAAACCTGAATGTGTGACACCAGCAAACTTCCCTACATCAACAGTTATCCTGGGAAAAAACACCACAAATATGAAACTTCTCCCAGAGTCATGCAAACAACACAAAAATCCTTAATATTTGCTGGTCTGCCATGTTTTTTAATTCACCTTTTATACTCAGCATTGCCTTTCTTCCACTTTCTGTTACTTCTTTTTTCCAGCTGCAATGCAACTCTGATACAAGCAAAAAATGGGACCAAATTCCAGCAGGCAGAACAGGAAGGAAAAGTCATTTTAGGCCAGCAATAAATGATTCTTTGGCAATAAACCCAGATTTTTGCACTCAACTGATAGACTAACAGAGCAGTCTGCAAGGCAAATCCCCAGCAAGGCATTTCTGATGCCAAGAGGAGGCTGAGATGCAGAAGAGGGATGTGTTTAAGATGATGAACTTTGTTGCAGACGAGTTGAAGAAATTTCTTTTGAAGATTGTGCTTGGAAATATCACACCAATGAGGTTGGTTTTCCCAGTTTTCCTTATCTGTGGGTTTACCATTTGCCTTCATTGTGCTCAGAGAAACCTGCAGCCTTGCTGTGATATCATATGGGCTATGCAAATAAATATTATTAAATATTATGTATCATACGTAATATATGTATTATTAAATATTGAATACATTTAATATTAGAGGGATAAATATATAAGCATTTTGGAGGGGGTTGGGCTGCTGGGCATCATTTAAACTCCCAAATTGTGCTGGAGTTACCATCACTCCTACTGCCATGGTGGGGTTAAAACCAACAAGAAGCATGGCTCAGAGCTGGCCATTGGACATGCTGGCCGGGCTGTATATTGCATTTATTCTTCAACTTCTGACAAAATATCTGGGCTGTGGTGTGCCCCACCAGCAGGATCAATAGCTGAAGGATTCAAACTCTCTGCTTCAAACTCTTGAAATTGCTGAATATTGCTGTTGCTAGTATCAAGAAACTACCAGGCAGCACCAAGACATGGAGATGAGAAATAAAAACCCAATCAGTATGGGAAGAGGTTAAGGAGGCCGTTGGAAAAGCTGTGGATAAGAGGTACAAGAGAAAAATAAGCCAAGGAAAAGCCTTACTGGCTGATGAATAAAATGTATCACTTCTAGATGAAAAGCCAAAGAATGCAAAAGGAGAAAGCTCCAGTTGAAAACAGTGCTATGAGAAAGAAAATTGGGGTTTTAGAAACTACCAGGTTCCAAGAAAATGCAAAGAAATGGGAAAACAGAGAAAAGCAAAGGGAGATTCCCAAACAACGGGAGCAAATGTTTAATTTCTCATCGCCAGCACGAACAGGGAGCACAGGGAACAACAGAAGAGAAAGACTGGGAAAAGAATGGCAGAGATGGACATCAACAGGGCAGGGATTGCAGAGGGGAAAAAACCCTGCCTGGTGGGACTAACAACACGAAGCGGAGCAGGAAGGAGTTTGCTATCAAACATACGTTTTTAATATGTTGGCAGCCGGTTGCCACTCCATGCCAAGTAAAGGCAGGTGTCAGAGACAGTTTGTGTTCTGCTTGCTGAAGCATTTGGTGTCATGCTGGCGACTGATTTCATCACAGGGAAAGGCAGGTCGGTGCAGTGCAGAATAATTAACCGCTGGTTTATTCCTCCCCTTGAAGGAAGCGACAGAAAACGCCCACTCAGGTGATATTTTATGCAGCCAAAGTATTGCAGACTTCAAGCAGTTGAGACAGAAAATATCAGTGTTTAGGGTTTTTCAGGTTAACTGGTAGGTGAGGCTGGAGTGTCTGGGGCTGGAACAAGATCATCTTTAGAGTTTTCCAACCCAAACTATTACGTAATTCTGATATTCTATATGATAAAGTCACTCATCAAACCACACTGGCCTGGGTCTGACGGGCAAGATGTGATGGTAAAGAGACGGGATTTACAAACAGGCTGAAATATTTATTTGAAATGGCAGTTCCTCTTGTCTTGATACCAGAAGATGCTTGTAGCATTGACCTCCCCTCCCAGGCCCCCAGCATGGTTGTTCCGAAACCCTGCTGCAGTCTCCGTTACTGTATTAATTACATTACAGCGTTACTGTATTAACGAAATCTGCCTGATTTTGGCCCTAAATGTAACTGAGGGTGGGGACGGGTCAATTTTTAGGGTTTTGAGGTGAAAGCGTGTTCAGAGGTGCTCCCTGCAGCAGGGTGGGAAGGAGCTGTGTGGCGCCGGCCAACGCGAGGTAATGAAGAACCAATCCGTCTGCACCGGGAGGGAAGAGGAGGGAAATTCCCGTTTCACCGGGACCAGCTGCGAGCTCTGGGACGGGGGCAGTGCCGCGGGACGGGGAGCGGCTGAAGCGGGATCCTGGGGATTCCACGAGGTCAGGAGGGCTGGGGGTCAATAGGACTGGGACCGGGATCGGGGCCGGGACTGGGATCGGGGCCGGGATCGGGCACTTGGTTCCCCCGGCGCGCCCCTGCCTTCGGCGGAGCAGAGAAAGCCCCGCCCATCCCTCCACCCTCAGCCAATGGGAAGCGCCGATCGAGCGCCACGCTGGGCAGGGCAAGCGGCGGCCACGCCCCCGCACTCCGCCCCTCAGCCAATCGACAGCGCGGGCCGCGCTGCGGGCAGCGCTGATTGGTCGGAGGGGCGCGGTTGCTAGGCAGAAGCGGCGGCGCGGGGCGGCATGGCGGGCGCGCTGGGCGTGGGGCCGGGGGTGCTGGCGCTGCTGCTGCTCTGGGCCATGGCGCTGCTGCTCGTGCTGGCGTTGGTCCGCGCCGGCCGCGCCCGGTGAGCGCGGGGTCGGGGTGGGATCGAGTCCGGTGAACGCGGGGACGGGGCGGGATGGGGCCCGGTGAGCGCGGGGACAGGGTGGGATCATGCCCGGTGAGCTGCGGGGACGGGGCGGGATCGGGCCCGGTGAGCGCGGGGACGGGACGGGACCGGGACCGGCGAGCTCGGCGGCGGGGCGGGATCGGGACCCATGAGCGCGGGGACGGGGCAGGACCGGGCCCGGTGAGCGCCGGGGTCGGGGTTGGATCGGGCCCGGTGAGCGCCGGGGTTCGGGCCCGCCGGTGCTGAGCCCGCCCCGCTGTCGCCGCAGGGTCGCCGCGGTGCCGGTGGCGCTCGGAGCCGCCGCGGTCACGGCCGCGCTGCTGCTCTTTCCCCGGGAGGGCGAGAGTCCGGCCCCAGCCGGCGCTGAGGAGGTGAGCCAGGCGTGAGGGGAGGAGGGGCGGTACCCCGGCTGTGCCCCGAGGCCCGGGGATGGGCCCGGAGAGCGATGCACGGCCCCGGCTCCTGCCCTGAGGCCCCGGGGATGGGCCTTTCCCTTGGGAATGGCCCCGGGTGGGTCTCTGACCCAGCCATGGGCCCCAGCGGGCATCCTGAAGCCCTGGGGATGGTTCTTTACCCCGGGGATGGGCCGCAAGGATGCCCTGAGGCCCCGGGAATGGGCTAATTTACCTCAGCGATAGCCCCGGCAGCATCCCCGGTGCCCCGGAGATCGCCCCGGGCTGCCTTTTTGGTCTCCTGCGGCTCCTTCTCCGGCACTCTCCCGCTGGCACACGCTGTGTCGCTCGTGGAGCTGGTAACTATTAATTTCTCTAACTAAATTGCTGATTCACACACTGGTCCGTCTGACCCTTGGGGTCTGGCTGCCCTCCTCCTGTCCCCAGGGGCTCTGTGCGGGGATTGCACTCCTGCTTTGGTCCCTCCCCGCTCCAGCAGCCCCTGCTCCCTCTCTGCCATTCCCTTGCTTTATCGTTTCCCTTCCAATTCTGCAGCCTTTCGCTTTTCCCTCAGCTCTGTTTTCTGATTAAAGCCCAATAACAGCTCTTTAGCTCTCTTGTAGGTTCTTGCCGTGCTGCAGCATGAAGCCATCTGCGCTCTCAGGCACAGGGATCTCCCCCAGTTTTTGGATCAGGCTGTCTGAGCTGCCACCTTGAGCTCTTCCAGAGCTCTTTGGGCTTTGAATACACAAAGTTTTGTGGCCTTTCAGGTGCCGTTTCCTCTGTTCTTTTATTAATGCATGTTAATTATTGCTCTTCTGGTTCTTGTTCTGTGTAAATCCCTACTAAAAGATGCTTGTAATATTCTTTTCTTCTGCCTGTGTCACATCTGACCTGCTCATGTGAAGGTTAGGAGTGAGATGAAGGGCAGCCCAGTGCGTGTTTGTTGCCTGGGAGGCAAATGGAATTGGAAAGCTTATTTTTTTACGGATCTTCAATTGGACTGGACCTGCCCTGCCTATCAATAATACATGACCTGGGCTTTCTGCACCAAAACTCTGCTAATTGGCTAATTAAAAAGTGAAACGTGCAGAAGGAGCCGGCGCTTGGCTCACCAGAGACTCTCTGCAGGAGCACCAGGGCTGAGCTAATGCGATGGATAAAGCTGAGCTGGGGCTGAGCAGAGCTCTGGGGGGTCTGGGGAGCAGGGAGGGGATTTCATAAACAGCCTCCTCACTGTGGGATTCTCTTTGTGTCTTGCCTAGCTACCATAGCTTGCTTTTTTAATTTTTTTTTTTTCTTTTCTTACTATCTTCCTTCTGGAAATGGAATCAGGGCTGGAGGTTTGTGACTGGGGAGAACTGCTTTAGGGCTTGACTGCTGTCTCTTCCCTGTGCTCAGCACTGTGCTGCTCCACATGAACATTCCCAATAGCTTTTTGCAGGGATTCTTGTTCTCATTTGTCGCACACTGTGCATCCCAGAGAGTGCCCATGGCCAGGGATGAAAAGCAAGGAGAGAAATCTGGGGGAGCCCCAGTGGTTCTTATTTCCAGGACATGGTGTGCTCCCTCCAGGCTCCTGGAGCAGACTGGGGCTGTGACGTGCAGGGATCTTTGTGTTTCTCTTCCCTGCAGATTGTGGACACCTTCCTCATTGGCCGCTTCATCCTCCTGGCTGTGATGAGCCTGGTTTTCCTTGGGTGCCTGTTCCTGTTCCTGATTTATCACCTAATGGAGCCTGTGTATGCCAAGCCACTCCACAGCAGCTAGAGACAGCAATGTCTGCAAAGAGCAAATCCTGATATCATGGGAATAAACCAGAAAGAGATGCCAGGAGACTGTTCTGGAGGTGATCATGATGTTCTTGCTGAGCTCAGAAAGAGCCAGCAGAGCTAGTGAAGTCTTTGCTTCATCTTAAAAGCAAAGTTTGGTCTGAGCATGAGCCCCTTCCTCCCCTGGGGGCTCAAGCCTCTGCACCTGCAAAGGTGTGTGAGCCTCTGAGTCCTGCTCTCGTTTACAGGAGAGCTGAGATCCAGGAACCTGGTGCTGCTCCTGGCTCAGTGCATTGAACTGAACCGAGATGGTTTGTTATTGTTACCCACAAGAGATGGTTTCTTACTGCTCCTTTTTCACTGTGATTTAATAAAATTCTTTGAGAAATCCCCAACTCAGGCTTTATTTATTCCACAGGAATGTCACAATTGCCCACACCATGGTGACAGTGCCCATGAGAACTGCCTTTCTCTGGGGCAGATGTGGGGGTTTGAGAAAAAAAACCAAACAAACATCAGTGTGTGGCCGTGGATTGTTTGGGATGGTCCCTTGGACTGGAAATCAGGGGCTTTGGAGTGGGGAGTAACATGCAAAGTTACCAGCAAATGGAAGGCTGCCCTCCCCAGGAGTGAGGGAAGAGCTGTGTCTGAACTCCCTTGTGCTGAGCAGTCCTGCAGCCATGGAAAAGCCCCCTGCTGATACCTGAGTGTTCCCTGCCTGTGGAGGCCCTGAGGTGTCACACTGAGTGACACACAAAGGCTCAGAGCTGCTGCTACCCTAAAACTTCAAACCATTGCTTGGTTCTAGCACAGATCCTGCTGAAGCTGCTGGTCAACTCCAACACCTTCCCTGTCCCTCTTTTCTTCTCTTGCAAGAGAAAACACTATGTTTTGCAGGAGTATCAATGGGGTTGAATCCCATTTTTGTCCCTATTTTGGGGGAAGCCATTGCAACAGTCCTGCTGAAGCAGAGCCAAGCCATTGGTTTGTGCTGAGACGAACCTGTGAGCAGCAGTGGCACGAGCTGTCTGCACAGCCACTGCTGCTCTGTGCCCTCAGTGGCAGCAGTTTGTTTTCCTGCATGAAATCTCAAAAGGCTTTTAAATTGCAGAAGAAAAACATCTTTGGTGGCCTGGAGCATCCTGTGACTGTTTTGTAGCAGGGAAGAAGCCTTTACCCTCCCTGCTGCACTGGGGAGATGTTCCCACAGGTGCCAGGTCACGGGGTGAGGTGGGTTCTGTTATGGCTCATGTTCTCCAGCCCCACAGGTATGGAGCTGCTCAGCCTTCCATGGCTGTGCAAGCAGTGAGTATTGCAGTGAGGTCAAAGCCAGTGAGACAGCCCTGAGCAGTGGTCAGAGTCAATATAGCCAAAAACTTAATAGCAGAAGCTCAGATTTTTAATTTTTTTCCTATTTTAGAGATTTTTTAAAATTATTTTTCATTTTGAACTGCATACAGTAAATTAAAGAACCGACTGGCTTTTTCCAGCCCTGTCCTGACAGCTGTCAGTCACCAAGCAGGGCTTTCAGGACATGAAAGATTGATAAGGCAGAGCCAGTAGGTGTGGAGGTGATGCTTCCCTGGCAGAAAATGCCCCAGCACCCCAGAGCACTGACTCAGTCAGCTAAAAAATGTGAGTGCAGTCCCAAAAAAAGCAGAGAAGAGGCATCTCTGCTTTCCAAACTGCAGCCATGCTCAATCCCTTCCTGTCCTGATGCCTGTGTCCAAGGGAGCTGAACGAGCGTGTTGAGGAGATGCTGAGCATTTATGCAACACAAGCGCGTTGGGGTCTCTTGGTGATGTTGATGTTACGCCTGAAACAAAATTCATATTTAATTCATCGTCTTAATAACATTTATGAGCACGGAGTTTGTCTGGCAGCTCCAGCTCTGTGCCTGCCCTGTTGTTATCCCTGTGTTTGTGGGATGATTTGGGGAGCCTCAGTGAGGCCATGGCGGCGTTTCACCAGGGCTTCAGTCCAGCAAATGGGAGGGAAACCACAGCAAACGCAGCTGGGGCATTAAAAACCCAACCCTAAAAGCAGAAACGTGAAACTTCTCCCCAGTTTGCACTGTAATTAAACTCAAATAAGGGCTTTTTCTGTCCCCTTAAACTGTTTGTGACTAAAATGAGTCGAAAGGCTGATAGTGCAGCAGTTATTTTAGGGAGAGCAGAAAGACATGCTGCAAGAGAGACAAAGTAGTTCCTGCTAAAGGAGGAACATTTCAGCATTTTCCCAAAAACCCCATTAACTGGGGAAAGAGCCTCATGTGCTCTCACCCCCACTGAGACATTTTGAGCTTCATCCTCATCCTTCGCAACCCTTGGCAGTGGGGAACAACCAGCTGGATGAACTCAGCCCAGGCTCTCTGTGTATTTATTTATTCTGAGGAGTTCTGCTCCTCCCCGCATAGGGGCTTTCCAAACGGTTCCTGTTTATTTTTGGAAAAGGAAAGACCACGTCAAGGAATTGGTATGAGCCAGAGCTGCTTCCCAATCAGCCCCAAATGGTGATTTTTTTGCTTCCACCCCGTCCCAAAGCTCCAACTCCTGGAGGATAACCTTGCTAGCACATCTGCCTCCATCCAGCAGCCTGATCCTTTATTTTGGAATTAATGTGCCACAGGAGGGCAGGTTTGTTTAAACCTCAACCTCTCAGTTGCTGATGAGGATTTTGGGACCTCGGAGGATGTTATAGCCAAGGAGCCCTGCTCCAGCCCAAACTGATCCAGCCTTCCTCTTGCAGGATGAGAGAGCCAGATCTGCTGAGTCCTGAGGTGCAAGCCCCACGCAGGCAAAAAATTGGGCTGAACCTCAGCACAAGAAAGCTGCTGTGCTAAGAGATGTGTGCTAGGACGAGGGCAGGCTGGCTGCTTTCAGTTCAGCTGGAAATCCAGCCCTTTTCTCTCCCTAAATTCTCTGCCTGGCTTGTTGGAAATGAGCAGGGATGCCCCTGCACCAGGATTCGTGCCCAGGTAGTGCCAGGCTCATCAGCCTGAGCGCAGCTGCTCCCTCCTGCCTGGGGAGGGCAGAGAGCAATGCCAAGGCAGAGATGGAAGGAGCAGGAGTGTCTGCAGGGGAAACTCCTCTCCTTGATTTAAGGACCTTGAATGACGGCAATTCCTCATGTCTCACGCTGCTCTCTGCTGAGACTTAATTACCCTCTCTGGAAAAACTGCCCTCAGATTTCCACCTTGACTTTGCTGACTTCAGCTTCCCTGCTGTTGGATCCTGATTTGCCTTTGGCTGCTAATTAAAAAGCCCTTCAGCCTTTGCCAGCTGCTCCTTGCATAGATAATCACAGACCGTGCCCCAGCCACCTCTCCACTTCCCCAGCAGACCAGCGGCATTCCTCCAAAATCTGTGCAGCCTCTTCCCAATCTGCTCCTGGTGAATGGCATTGCTGTGGTGCTGGACTGTGGGGTCACCTATAGAAAAAGACAAACGCTGCATTTACCAAACCTAAAGAGCCCGTTTGAGGTGGGATTTGTCCAGTCACAGCACAGAGGTGGAAATGTGTCCGTGCTCTCAGGGCTCACGGTGCCAAAGGGGCTCGTCGCAGAGGGAAAGCAGCAGCCCCTTACCCAGCAGAGGAGGAACAAGGCAAGTTCTCTTCCAGACTCCTCCCAGAGGAGCTCAGCTCCATTTAAACAGTTTTTTTGGCTAAGGCAAACCCAGGGGATCCCCTCTCTGCCTTCCCACTCACCCTGCAATTCCAAAGCTCAGTGGGATCTGGAGTTTTCTTTGGCATTTGGCTCTTTTAGAGTTTAAAACTGCCATGGGCTGTGTGCCCTTTCTCCTCACTCCTGGCAGCGGAGCCAAGGCTGTTCAGACTTTCCAAACATAAGTGGGACATGGCCCAGGCCTAAATTTGTCCCGGAAAAATTGTAAGCAGCTGAAAGAACAAGCAGGAGGGGGGAAAGAAAAAAAAAAAGGGGGAGGAAGAAAGGGGGGGGAAAATCTCCAAACCCACTTGCTGTTACAATAAGCTCCCATGTGTGTCAGGACTTAAGGAATTTTTTGCTTAAAAAGGTATTTTGAGCCCTTCTCTCTTTTCACAAGAGAATGGTCATTAAGCATCACACATGCACTGACAGAGCCACTCTCAACCCAGTTCATGGATCTCTGCTGGTGGCGAGGTCCTTGTGCCCACAGAGGCCACAGGTGCCACGAGCCAGTGGCCTGGGGACACTGCAGGGACAGACCCTGTTGTGGCACCTCTCCCTATTGCTCTACCAGCACTTAGCTCAGCAGGATTGATATTTTTCTGAGAAAAAAGGGCAGTTGGGAATTTTGTTTTTCTCTACCTGCTCCATCATTTTTCCTGCTTTTTTTCCCAAGGTCCATTGAGCTTCACTGGTCAGAGTAGAGGGGAGCAAAGGCCATCACTGTTTGGCCACCTCAAACCTGCAGGTGCCACTCTCCAAGCTGCCTGATCCCCTGTGCCACTCCACTACCTTTACAGGGAGCTGGTCCAACTGGCTAGCAACTTTCCTCCTTTATTCCCCGCTCCGTCCCACCACCCTTTTTTCCCCTTTGCTGATGAAATCAGCACTTAATAAAATCACATCAGGCCCAGATGTTTTCTCCTCGGGTCAAGATCCAAGGAGGTGAAGTCAATTAGAGTTGCAATTTATCCCAGGCATGCATAGAGCCCCCGGCACCATGCACTGCTCTGCTCTGGGCAGAGAGCTGGAGCAAGTCCAGGCGCCACCCCCGGGTGGCGAGGGGATGCAGACACACCCCAGGGGAGTGCAGACACATCTCAGGGGACTGCAATAACATCCCGGGGTCTGCAATCACATCCCAGGGACTGCAATAACATCCTGGGGTCTGCAATCACATCCCAGGGACAGCAGTCACATCCCGTGGCTTCCAAGCGCCCCGGTTCCGCGCACATCAAAGTCGGGCTCCCCCCCGGAGCACACAGCTGGCTGCACAGCTGGCCCTGGCTTCAGTCAGCTGTCACCGTGGGGGCTTCTGAGCCCCATCCCTGCCCGTGGAGCCTGCGGGGCTGGCAGCCAGCGGCACCGCCTTAACCTCCTGGGGCCCCTCCTAATTAGGAAGGGTCTAACTAAGATCATCAGCTGCCCGCACCGGACCGAGAGCAGCCGGAGTGTGTGAACAGCTCTTCGTCGTGTGGGGGTGGATGCATGTCCTTGTTTTGGAGCTAAATTGTATGATTTTGGAATATTAGTAATCAGGAAAAGCTTTGGGTTTAGTGGTTTTTTGCAGCGGGATGAGCCACGGAGTAAACCCAGCTTAATTTGGGCTCAGCCCAGGGATGTTCCCTGTGTAGAATAAGCAGCGCTTTGTTGGGGAGGCGGTGCCTGAAGTGATTTGGCATCATCCTCTTGATCCAGATCCTGGAATACCAAGCATCTGGATGGGGCAGGCTCACAAACGAGAGACTGCACGTGGAGAAAGGCAAGAAGAGGGGTGTGATCACTGCCCCCGAGTATTCACAGACATGGCTGAGCCCCATCAGGACATGGCATGGAGTGGCCACACAGATTTTGAATGTTTTTATTAATAAAACGGCCGATGGTGAAGAATTGACCCAGAAAGCCGTTTGGCCAGGGCCCTTTGACTACTCCTCGCCCCTGCCTCCGTTGGAAGCAAACCCATGGCGGCAGTGAGCCCGCGGGGCCGTGCCCGAGGCTGGGCTGCAGCTTTGCCGAGACGCCCGCGCTCCCGGTGTGCCCCAGCCTCTCTCCTCCCTATGGGCTTGGGGCGGGTCGCAGGGGACGTGTCAAAACTCCTTAAACCTGCGGGGAGAGAAGCGAGCGACTGAGGGTGGAGGGCATCGTCCCGCAGGTCTTGGGATCGATGGTGGACACTGCGATGCTGCCAGAGATGGAAAGGGAGAACAGCTGTACCGGGAAAGCCCAGCCCCATCCACACCACGAGGAGGAAAAGCAGGCATAAGGAGGAGATCCAGCCACTGTTTTGTCTCCAGCCAAAGCTGAAATATCCCCAAAAATCCTCCAGCGTTTGTGCCTCTTCTCTGCAAGCTGCTCCAGAGACGCTCCCCAGAGCCCTTTAAGACATCGCAGCATTGCCACAAACTGAGCCAGCTGCTTCCCCCAGCAGAAACCAGCCAGTATTTGGTGCAAACACGGGTGCTTGTCAACCCTAGGACAGTCATCACCCTAACCAGCCCCGGCACACGAGAGCAGAGCCTGGCAGCCCTCCACCGGCAGCCGGGGAAGGAGATTTGGGCCGCACTTACCGCAGCACGAGGCCCAGACTATTTGGTCTTTCACCTGCAAACACAAGACATGAGTGACGAAATGTTTGCAGGGGACTGGGGTCTGGCAGCCCCGCTGCCAGGACCGGCTGTGGCCCCTTCCTCTAGGTGTCACATGGGAATGTTGGTGGCAATCAGAGCCAGGCCAGTGCTGATCTGGAGATTATTTATACACTTGCTGCAGTGATTTGGCTACAGATTTGATTAGCGAGCTCTGGCTGTGTGTAATCAAGCTCAGTAGCACAGGTGGGCAAAGCCTATAAATCCAGTTGTTTCAAGTGCATTAATCAATCCAATCGATTGGGCATCTGGGCCAGTATCTCCTAAGTCAGCCAGAGACAAGGATGCACTGCCCAGCCTCATCCCCCTCTCCTCCCTTCCTCCCACACCCTCCCACCCTCCTGCACTCTTCCCCAGTCATTGCAATTTGATCTTTTGATTCTCAAATCTTGATCTCAGCCCTAAATGATTGGGGGAGTGGCTATTTCTAGGCTGAGCTTGCAAAGCGAAACTCGGAATCAGAACGAATCAGGCTTGCGTTTGTGTTTAATCCTCAGGGCTCAAGTGAAGATACTTACACCGAGCTACTTCCCATCCATCACTGACTCTGTTAGCTGCACACTAGAGCTACAAAGACACAAGGACGCTATGTTTAGCACCCCAAGTGGTTTTTTTGAGGTGCAGATGGCTAAAATCCCCCAGGTGCTGCCTTGGCTCGAGGTGGAAATGTCTCTGTGGCCACAGGAGCGAGACGTGGGGCAGGCGGCCTCGCGATGCCCACACGAAGATGCAGCAGCGACAGCAAGGGATAACAAACATCTTTCTGGAGCAGCACCGACACCGTGTTCGGGCACTGTGGGACCGGGGGCCGCCCCGGGGTGGTTACTACGTACCCTCTCTGCCTCGCCATGGGGCCACACCAGCCACGCGCCTCTTTGACCACCACGCGAGCAAGGAGCTGCAAGAGGAAGGGTGGAGGATGGCTGCAAGGCTGGTGGCACTGCAGCCTCCAGCCTTGGCATCACCAGGAGATCAACTCTACAGCTCTTCCTAGCAAAGACTGTATGAACTAAACCTGTGCCAGGAGGAGGTTGTTGGGGAAAGCCAAGTGAAAGCAGAGGTTTGCAGTCAATACAGGCCTTTGCAGTTTGCCCTGTGCCTGGATATCTTCTGAGAACCCTCTGTGCCCTCCAGCAGAGAGCAGGCAGCTAAAAGGGAGCCTGTGACACCCCAGGGTGGAGAAAGGAGTCCTGCCAAGGAGAGACCTACCAGACAAGCCAGGACGTCGGCTGCTATCAACATGTAAAAGACGTTATTCCAGCCCGTGGGAGAGATGAGCCCCGCGAGCAGCGGCCCCAGTGCAGCACCTGCAGGGGGCACGTGAGGAACATCAGCCCCTTTTCACACACGAGAGGGGCCCAGGACACCCCTCACACCCCAGCCATACACACCAACGGATCCCGTGCCGTCGATGATGGCCGTGACAGTCGAAAGGGCTTTGGCATTTCCTTTGAGAGATTCATGGGTTCCCTGTGAGGATGGAGGAATAAAATATAAGGAGCAAAAGCAGCTTTGGGGTGCATGGCCAGCATATCCCAGAGTGAGGCTGATGTCCCAGGCAGCAATTTCCATGTGTCAGACCTAGCCACAGAGAGGAAGATCAAACTCAAATGCTGCCTGCAGCCAAACCATGGCAAAACCTGGATTACCAACAGTGGGCAGAAATTCCCAGATTTGCCACCAAATATTTCCACTCTGCTTGTGCTCAGAGGGAGATGCAGCAAAGCTGAAACAGTCATGTGGCCAAGGCAAAAAAGCAACAGGAAAAACCTGCGTTTGAGGGAGGGTGCGGAGTGTAGCACCAGGTGTGACAGCTCTGCCCTTCTCCACTGGGCTACAGAGGCATTGAAAAACAAAGCTAAAGTGCAAAAATCCCAGCAAAACACCCCTCTGGGAAAGAGGGAACAGCCTCTGGGTGTGCAAGGGCAGCGTGGCGGGGTCTGAGGTGCACCTCTTACCAAATCTGCCGACACCGCTGTTGTGATGAGCGCGTAGGGCCCATTCACCAGAGCACCACAGATGATCAGCATCGCTGCAGAGGTACCCGGGAAGAGATTAAATCTTTAGGTGCAGGGAGCAGCAGGACATTGGATCCATCATCCCCAGCCTGTGTGTGGACATTGCTGTCCCACGCATCCATCTCCTGTGCATCTCCATTCTCCCATGGAGATCCCACCCAGCAGGCAGTGGACACTCATCCAACACCACCCTCCCCCAAATTCAGCATGGGAGCCTGGCTCAAGGCGGGGGATAAAGGCAGGTGAATCCACACTGTCTTCCATCACCAGTTCAGTGACAGGATCAGGCTGCACCACGGAGCTCCTTACCTATCGATGTGCCAATGCCATTCTGACCCACATGGTTATACAGGAACAGCTGGAAAAGAGACACAAGGTGAATCAGTTATGGCTACTCCAGCTGCTTTACCAAGCATTTTCCTTACAGCAGTACCCTGGGGATTGGATGGAGAACATGGGGACCTGAATTACTGCTCGTGCCAAGCACCAGCTGGGATGGGGGGCTGAATGCACCCCTGACCTCTGCATCCCACTGGCACAATGAAATACCTGGCAGCTGGCAAACAGAGGTGCTGCCATAATTTATGGCTAGTGAGGCTCTGCCACCTCCCATGGCTGCAGCCAGACATAATTTGTCCCAACGGTGCTCTCAGGGCCGTGGACGTGATGCAGCCCCTCTGCTTCCCAGTGTGCGCCAGCTCCTTCGGCAGGAAAGGCTCCCACCCCAGAGCCAGCCAGGATTGGATTACAGCTAATTAGCCACGTTGTGGAAGCAAAGCCAAGTGAGCTCCGTGCAGGTGCTTGGGAAGGATGTCCAAGCCAAGCTCCAGCAGAGCATGAGGCTGTTAGCATGGGAGCTTTTGGGATGAAAATCAAAGAGACAAAAGCTGGACCAGCTCGGTGGGACCCTCAAGGCTTTGTGCAGAGTTATGGCGGGATGGAAAAAGCTACAGGGATTTTTTAGTTGTCAAGGTGTCTGCAATCCCTTTCCAGCACCTAGAGCTGGACATCCTTCCCGGGAACATCTGGGCACGTGAATCAATCCCAGCTCTCATCTCAGCCAAGCGCGTGACCAGCTTATCCCGGGCGCTTGGGAGGAGGAAGGCAGATGTGACTCAAAGGAGCCGGAGCAGAGGGAACCCTCGTGACGGGGCTCTGAGCCCGCGTGACAGCTCACCATGGGAGCAGCGACCACCAGCATCACGCAGCACGTGGTGGCTCTGCCGCCCGTGTAGTCAGAGATGAGGCCAGCGAAGATCCCCCCTGCAAGAGTCGCAGGTGTCAGTCACACCACCCCAAAGGCAGAGCTTTGCCCTGGCTCAGCCTGAAGCCCAACGTGATGCTCTTTCAGCCCTTGTCTTCTGACCAGTTTGCCCTCAAGGTTAAACACAATAATATCAGAGTGAAGAGCTCCGATTTATCCCTTCCCCTCCCTCCCTGCAGATGGTTTCTCAGCACTTCCATGCTGCTCTGGTCACTTCCATGCTGCTCTGGTCTCTTCCATGCTTGCAAACTGTAGGAAAAGGAGTGCCTGAGCAAGCGAGACCTGAGGAAAAAGGCTGTGATGGCCATCAAAACAAATGGATACCGAAATAAAATGGAGGGGTGTTTGCTGCCTGCTGAGTGCTGTAAACACTGAATAAACCTCTCAGGGGCAAGAGATGGTGTTGCCTGTGGGGGGGACCAGCCAAGGCTGGTCAAGGCCAGAATTGTCCCTAAATCATCCCTGATCCACCCCATCCACCCCAATATGTTGACGAACCTAAAATACCCCCGACATCAAAGAGGGTCGACAGGTCCCCGGCTTCCTTGGCACCAAAATGAGCTGTGGGGGAGAGGAGAGGGGTGAGGAGATGTTTCCCTTGCAAGGCTCACTCACCTCGCTGTCCCCAAAACTCACCAACGTTAACAATGTAGAGAGGCAGCCAGTACAGGAAGGTGTAGCTCACCAGCTTGGCAAAGAGCAGGCACAGGGAGAACTCCACCACGCCCTGGGAGGAGAGGAGGGGACATCAGAGGAGCCTCCTTCCCCCAGCCTCCTCTGGGTGGTGGGTTTTTCCCATTTTCTGCCCTGTGGATGCTCTGAGCTGCTCTGGCTTTGCTCTTTCCTCCATCCCAGCACTCACAGGTATCCGAAGTGCCCCAAGGAAGCTGATGGCTTCAGGCTCCTCAGCTGGTTCCTTGGGGCTGTTGGAGTGATCCAAACTGCTCTGGCCTGAGAGGCTGTGTGGGCTCTCATTGGAGGTGACTGCTTCAGGGTCCTTCTCACTGGTGGTCACTCCTCCAGGATCCTCATCAGAGGCCATCTAAAATCAAGCCAAAAGCAGCAGATGTGGCTCTCATCGCTGGAGGAGGCTGAAACATTGGCTCTGCTGCTGGGGTATGACCCAGAGGATGGAAGAGCAGCAACATCCCCTGTGACAACTGAATATTGCTCTAATTCCTGCCATCACAACCTGATGACCCAGTTGTTTCCCTGTGCCCTGAGCGACACCCAGCCCAGGACAGGCCCATTGGGAACCGGCGGGACTCACATGATGCAGAGGTGGACTGCAGTCAACGTCCTCAGGATCTGTAGGGAGAAATACCCTGTAAGGATAGCCTGGACCAACCCCACTCCACCTGCTCTCCCTCCAGCATCTCACAGGGGCTGGGAACCCCCAGTTCTAAGCTGCATCTCTGGGTACCCTCTTCCCCAGTAAAAACCCAAAGGACTTCCCTGATATTTCCTAGAAAGACAGGCTCAAAGGAGTGACTGATATGGGGGATGAGCCTGCCTGGACAACCCCAATGATGCTGAGTATCCCCATGGTGGTCAGATCCACATCCCTGCTAGCCCAGGTTGGAAATAAATATTAGAGATTGCCAAAAATGCTTAGAGATGGGCAAGGTGGAAAACTGTATATATTACTCTGGTTGTCTGCTGTGCCCTGAATCAGAACACTCACACTCCACGAGGAAGAAGAAGCAGATGATGCCCACGGTGGTGATGATGATGCCGGGCACAACAAAGGACAGGCCCCAGTCAGAGGAAACCCAAGCACCAGCGATGAGCGACCCCAAAATGTTGCCAACAGAGGTGTGCGAGTTCCAGATGCCCATGATCAAACCTCTCCTGGTGGGGACACAGCCGGGTCAGTGGCACTGGGGTGGCTGCCAAGGTCAACAGGGACCAGGACTGGCATGGGACACATAGGAAAAAAACTCACTTTCCTTTGCCAAACCAGTTTCCAACACATGCCACGACAGCAGGCCAGCCGGTCGTCTGCACCAGCCCATTGCAGACCTGGCAAGAGATGGGGAGCATCACCCAGCAAGCACTGACCCCAGCCATGCAGCCCCTGCACTGTTTTGGGCAACTGGGCTCAAAAATAGCCACCCCTATTAAGCTGTTAAGAAAACACTTGGTTTGTTTGGTTTTTCCTTGCTGGAGCAATCCTGGAGCCGTTTGCATTGCTGCCATGGCTAACCTGGGAGTGGCTGGTGTTGCCAAACCAGCTGCCCGCACTGCTCAGAGATGGGCACACCCGGTGGTTTCGACGCCCACGCCACACACAGCCAGGTTTTGCGGGGAGTGGAAATGCTCAAGGCTCCCCTGCTCAGAAACTGGGCCACCCCAATCCCTGAAGGCCACTGAAAAACTGGGATGAGGCCATGGTGATAAAGCCTGGGCATCCTCCAGCACAACACACCTGCACAACGATGAAGTACCAGAGGACATGGATGTCCCAGAAGTAGCCGAGGCCAAAAAGGGAGGTGAAGAGCCCGCTCAGCACCATTCCCCCCGAAAGGTAGTAGCGCAGAGGGAGGCGCTCCCCAAAAATGCCGCTGCAGAGAGAGGGAAGAGCACGACAGAAGTTATCATGGGTGATGCCAGCAATGGGCATTATCACACCGAGCCAGTACCCAAATCCTGAGTGGATCCCTGGCTGCTTTCCTGTTGGTGTGACCCCATCCCAATGGAAACCAGCTTCTGCCAGACTGGTGCAAAGTGGTGAGTGGAGGGAAAGGCCCTGGGTACCTGATAAACATCCCGATGGCATAGGCCACCAGGAAGGCGTTATCCAGCGCCCCAAAAAGTTCCTTGTAGTTGTCCCCATCTGGAAAACAAATATTAGGGCCACCTCAGCCTGATGCCCATCTTGTGTCCCCTCCCCATGGCTGCCGGCTCAGTCTTGTCCCCCATTCCCAAAAGCCTGGTCTCCATGGGGGCTTCTGGGGGCATGGCCGAGTGCCACCAGCACTGGGGCCTGGTCCTGTCCAGTCCTGGATTTCACCACCCACTGCTGCCCTTCGGCCCAGGAGCATGGGACAGACCTTTATCACTTAATTACCTCCGGATGCCTAACGAGCAGCCGGCCCCCTGCCAAACCCTGACCACCACCTGGTTTTAGGGAATGGTGGGAGCCCAGCTCAGCTGCCACGAGTGTGGGTTTTGGGGTGCCTTGGAGGGCTCAGCCTTACCAAAGGGGGCCCAGCTGCACCATGTGGTGCTGTTGGAGTCATTGTGCGGGTTTGGGCCCAAGGCTGAGCAGTTGGGGTGCAGCTGGCTCTGCAGGGAGAGAGAGAGAGGGTGAAATCGAGGTGCTGTCTGCAGCCCCCTCTCCAGGTGCTCTCTTCAGGTTCCCTGTCCCCACAGCAGTGGAGAGGCTGGAGCTCACCTTGACAATGCTGATGGGTTTTCGGGAGAGGTGGTAGCTGGTGTAGGAGAGGAAGGTCAGTACCAGAGTCAGTCCCCGATAGCTGTGGGAGGAAGGAAGCAGAGAGGTCAGGGTTTGTGGGACAGGGCTGATGTGTTGCCTCAGCACCCAATGGGACACTTCTACTGGATTGGTGACCTGAACCAGCTCAGCTGAGCTGGCCAGGAAGTGAGGAGACCACCCCAAAAAGCCCAGGATGTGGCTTAAAAAGATCAGCTGAGTTTTGTGGGGAGCACCAAGCAGTATTTCCATCTCCTCAAGCAGTTACATCCCACTGAAACATGGGGTGAGCAAGTGCCTTCCTGGTGTCACGAGTGGAAACTGCGCTGATTCATCATCACTCCCAGAGTTAATCAAAGATAAGATGGAAAAAAAAAAGTAGGGGGCGGGATGCCCTAGGCAATACCAGCTCCCCTTCCTCCACCAAAAAACTATTTCATCCTCTTTGCTTGGATTAAATGCACAGAAATGAGGGAGTCTGGACTCAGGAAATGGGGATGCTGCACCCAACAAAGGTGACAGATAAAGCCTGAAGAATCCTGAGTAGCATCTAGCACTCTCTGGCTCTAGAATCCCAAGTAGGATCTAGCCCTCTGAAGGAGCTATCCTCCCTTCAGAAGGGGTTTATGGCAGCACAGAGGATGCAAGTGGTCAGGGGCAGCTGCAGCACAGACATGTCACAGGGTTGCTCCAAGTTTAGAAAAAAAAAAAAACAAAACCTTTTTTTTTGTGGTTTTGGCCCATCCTGCTCCTCTTTGCAGTTTCACTTCTCCCTGGAGCTGCAGCAATGACGGGTGCCCTGCAAATCCAGGGCAACTCCCTGTGCTGGGGTGCTGGCTCCAAGGCTGCACTGGCTGAGAAACTGCTGCTCCCCACCCCAAAAAATAAATAAACCACCCAAAATCACTTCTAGTAAATGCAGGGCTGATCCAAGAGGAGCAGAGAGGCCACACAGGGAAGGGAAAGATGAACTTCATATGCAGTGTCCCCCTGGGCCAGCCACTTGGGTGTCAGGTTTTTTCTTTTTACCCTACATATTCTGGCAGGGAAAATTCCAGCAGATGGAAAAGCAGGGGGAGTGTCTGGCAATGGGCTTCCAAAAAATCCAAATATTAGTTGAAATTAAATGGGCAGCAGTCCCATCACCTCATTAAAAGAGAAGGCAGCAGGCGAAGTCTCTGTGTTGGCCACATCTCACTGAATTTTGAGTGTGAGGGCCTGAGATATCTGGAGGCTGGCGGGTGCTGCTGCCCATCTCAAGGTTCCCCTCTCCGCAGGTCGAGCCCAAAGCCCTGGGCTGCAGCCGGTGTGGGCTGATCCCATCTCACAGTGGGTACAGCGCCTGCGGGCAATGCTGTGCTCTGGGGGAGTGACCCCTAATCCATGTCCCCACCGCAGGTCTTGTCCCTGTCCCAGTGTCAGTCCTCAGACAGTCAAGTGGTCTTGACTTTGACTTTGACCAGTCCGGCGCTGGTCCCCGTGCTGGTGCCGGTCCGTCGGTCCGGGGTCAGTCTCCAGCCCAGGGCCAGTCCCTATGCCCAGGGCCAGTCTCTATCCCGGTTCCACTTCCAGTGGTTACCAGTCCCGGGCGGAACGACACCCCCTCCTCCCTAACCCAGGGCTGACCCCTGCGCCGGTTCCGGTCTCCATCCTGGTGTCGGCTCCTATGTGCAGGGCCAGTCTCCATTCCCGTGCTGCTCCACAAAGAGTGAGCCCCGTTCCAGAGACCGTCCCTGTCCCGGTGCCGATACCCTCCCTGCTCGGTGTCAGTCCCGATCCCAGTTCCAGTCCCGATCCCGATGCCGGTCTCTATGTCCAGAGCCAGTCCCGATCCCGGTCCCTATGTCCAGAGCCAGTCCCGATCCCGGTGCCGTCCCTCCCATCCCGCTCCCCGATCCCGCTCACCGGCTGTCCCGGGGGAGGGCTCGGAGCAGGCGAACCCCGGGGGCGAGCGCTGCCCTCATGGCGGGCGACGGCGGCGGCGGCACTCGGGCACCCCCCGGCTCCTTTTCACCGCCCCCGGGGCCGCCGCTCCCGCCCCGCCGGCCCCGGTCCCGCCCCGGCCCTGCCCGGGCACAGCCCTGGTTCCTCGGCCGCGAGGGGTGAACCAGGCTGTCCTCGCTTCCTCTAAAGCAAAAATCCGCTTCAAATCCGGCTGGAACGAGGGAACAGCCGCGCTGGGCAGTGGGAGGCGGCAGAGCCTCGAAGGGACCGACCAGCCCTTTTCATATTCCCCAGGGTCTGGTGAGCTTCCCCAGATGCTGTATTTTCCAAGAGAAAAAAATGGATTTAACTTTTCCACTCCCATTCCCGGCAACCCCAGAACAGGCTTCACTGCCCTGATGGTGACTGAGCTACCCCAGACATGCTTTGGGGTTATTGCCAGGGATTTTGGGAGTCCTCCTCTCCCCCCACCCCCTTTCAAAGTATCCCATTTATCCTGCTGGGGGCAGATTGAGGATGAGGAGCAGCAACAGCTTTATTTATTCCTTTGACTAAGCCCCGATTCAGCCCACAGCCCCTTTGGCAATCACTGCAGAGAGGCTGGAACAGGGGTCTGTCCCCTTGGCCTGAACAAGTTCCCCGGGGGACTTGCCAAGGAACTGCTTGTCCTCAGCTGCCCTAGAGCTGGAATCAGTTACAAAAAACCCATTTGCAGCTTTAGCCCTTTGCTTCCTTGCCCCCTCACGGGGCAGATCCTGCCCTTTCCAAACCCACTCCAACACCCTGAATTAGGGCTGCAGCACCTTCCCCTGACGCAAGCAGCTGTTAATAAACAGCATCAGCCACCACAGATCCCTCAGAGAATGATTCTCCAGGGAGGAACCGAGGAACAGTCCCTGGCCCTGTGCCTCTGTGCTACCTCTGGACCAGGGGTGGGTTTGCTTTGTGCCCAATGGGATGGGAACAGGGAAAAGAAATGATCCGGCACACTCGGCCACCCATCCTTCCTGCCATGGTTAATATTGGAGAGGGCGGCCAGCAAGGAGTAAATATTAATGACAGGGTAAGGAGTAACCTCTGCCCAGGACCACGTTACCTCACCACAGGCGGTTTTGGGAAAACCCATCTTGCTCCAGTCATTCCTGCAAAGGCCTGCAGATTTTTTTACTAGAAAAATGCTCCTTCCTTTCAGGAGCAAAGTAGAGGCTATGGGTCAGGTATGAAGCTGTGTGGGTGTTATTGGAAGAGAAGTCCTCACATAGAAAAGAAGGAGGGAACAATAAATACCTGGCCCTGGAAGGTGGTCCAAGTGGCAGGGGCTGGCAGAAGCCCTAAGAAAAGGGAGAGAAGGGAGCAGGGAAAGGTTAGAAATCGTCCCAAGAGATACTGACCCCTGGCACCTCATTTCTCCTCCTTTCACACTTCAAATGAGACAAACAATCGTTGAAAACAGTTTATTCCACAGTCAAATGCTGGAATGCAAGTGCCTGCCATAAACCAACCCCACAGAGCAATTGCCTCCTTCACCTCGACCAGCTGCACACCTGGAGCAGGGTGGGAGAGGCACAGCACAAACCGGAGCACACAAACCAGGAGAGCAGAGGTGACACCGTCCTGGCAGCTGGTGTGGAAGGGCAGGCAGGACACGGCACAGCCCCACTCCCTGCTCACAGCAGTCGCTGGGACACGGAGCTGCCTTGGTCACAGATGCTTCCCTGTACGGGCACGGAGAGTGGCCAAGTCCTGGAGAGGCCGTGTGGCTGCAGGGGCATAGCAGGAGATCACCGAATGCAGTGCCTGGCTGTAGGCTGAGAGGAACAGGGACACACAAACACTGTCAGGGCACGGGAATTGCACCCATGGCCCAAAACTGGGCTTAGCTCTAGCCTTTCACCAGAGCAGAGAGACAATGATTGGGCTTTAAGGTAAATCGACATGTCTGTAGTTTTCCACACACTCGTTGGCACGCTCTGCACGCTCCCGAACATAAAGCAGTACACAAGCCAAAGATTATTTTATGAACACAGATTTCTCTATTTTCCCTCACAGATGACTCCCAGTTGCCCAGCCAGGTGTTTTTCCAAGCTGTGTTCAAGGTCAGAGCACTCCACCACCTAGAAAGGCCCTTACCACACCTTTGTGCATCCTCCCAGCAGAAGATTCAGCATTTAAGGCAGAGGGCTCTGTGTCCCTAATGAGATGCTTGGCAGCATTTTCCTCATGGTTGTGTCCATAGCCACACGTGGCTGTGTCACAGCTGTGTTATCTAACACATTGTAGGGGCTGGTGCCTGGCTGAGGCTGCTACTACACTCCCTAGGGGACAGAGGTTGGGTCAAGCAGCAAAGCCCCTGACTTGCCCTCTCCAGAGCATATTTGGAGGAGCATCTCTGCACAGCAGCCCAGGGGCATGGCAACACCTATCCTGGTTTAATTTCTCCCTGTATAATCAGGCAGGGACGTCTCCTCTCTGAAAGCAGAAGCTCCTACCTTTGTGGTTTTTGTAGAAGACGCAGTTATTGGCACAGGTATCCGGGTGGGAATCCCAGAAATCAGACCCACAGGAACACAATGGGGGCAAGTCAATGTTAGAGAATTTGACTTTCTCTCTCATCTGGGCTCTCAGAGCTTCAACATACCTGCAAGGGATCAAATATTCACCTCTGCCAGTGACACCTGGCTCTGCACGAGGAGTGCAGGCTGGCTGTACCTCATGTGCTCCTTATCCCGCTGCTGTCTGTCCCTCACTCTCCTCTTCTCCAGCTGCAGCTGGGCCAGGGCTTCCCAGGTTCCCTCTCCCAGGGAGGGCTCTCGCCGCTCAGCCATGTCTCGCATCCTCTGCTCCTCTGCCCAGCGCTGATTCTCCTTCTGCCTCTTAATCCTGCAGGAACACACGTGCTTAGAGAAGGAGCTTCCCCATCCCAACCTCCATTCCTGGCTTGTCCCTGGCTCTGAGATCAGGGCACATGAATCTGGGTGATGCTGCTGCTTTCAAAGGCAAAAGTAATTCTGCACTAATCACAGCATTAAACATAAATAAATATAAACAAACATATTGGCTTTAAACATGGAATGGTCAAAAAAGCTTCCCAAGCCTCGATTCTTCCCCCCATACAGCAACACCAGCCTGTGAATGCTCTCCTGCCCTCAAACTCTTCCAGCCTGCCTGTTTTCTCACCATCATGGACTTCCTCTTCCATCTCCTTACTGCATCACATTCACACGTGCTCCTCTCACCCAGTTCCCCAAAGCTGCACTTCTGTCCTTAAACATGTAGGCTGGGCTCTTTAATACTCCCCAGAATGGACCAACACCTTGCCTTCCCAGCTTCCCCACTTGCCCTTGCTTCTGAGTACGAGGCAGCTTGTATCCTTCTGTAGGCACCTTCCAGGACAGGGCTGGGTACAACAGATTCCAAGGATCCCACTCTTTACTCCAAAACAGGCTTTTAGATATACTTTTAACCAAGTTTTCCTCTATTTCCTCAGTCTCCCTGGCACCCACATGGCCCTCCAGCTCTTTAGTGGGACCTGCATTGTGTAATTCCCACCAAACACAACACCCATTCCCCTGAGAAGCAGCAATTGCAAAGCACAAAGACTTTACACCAAAGTATCTGACATTTTATTCTGAAATGCAGCAATGTGTCCCAGGCCACTCCTTGCCAGGGGACATTAAAACCTGGGAAGAAGCCAAGACAAGACACTTGGGACCTTACTTCATGTAGGGGGTCAAATCTTTACATCCAGAAGGAAAGTGCTAAAGTCAAACTTCTCTGACTGAGTTATAAACTTGGAAATGTTTTTTAAATAAAATGTCGAACCTTAAGTACAGCACCATAAATCTGCTCCAGAAACTGAGGCCAAGGCCAGCTCGAGGCTTTACACCCCGTAATTACAAACCCAGCTCCTCTCTGCAAACACTTAAAAGGAAAAAATAATAATAAAAAGGTATCACACTAACTAGGAAGTCCCTGGGGCCTTGCCAGAGTTCACAGGGTAGGACAAGCTGTCTCAAGCTCTCAAGTGCCATTGGAATGTCAGGATGTGGTTTAAGGAGCACCACTTTAGACTGGCAGTTTTTCCCAAAAAATTCCCATGAAAACCCTGCCCTGTGGTGCCTGTGCCACACCCCCAAAGCCTGATCCCAGACAAGCCAGTACAGTCAGCCTTAGGTCAGTTCATTCAAAGGAAAGCCAGGGAAAAAAAAAAAAATTAGAGGATCTTTCCTATTTGGCTGTGAATTTGCAGAACTTCTCCTTAGTGAACCACTTCACAGGAGAAGCTGAGAAAACTCCAGCACAACTGATACTTTTACACAGATACCAATTGTTCAACTCTGGAACAAATGCCTGGGAATCATTTTATTATGCTGTATAAGTTTTTATGGCTGTGAGGGTGAAGGGTCTGATACTAAAAATGCCAGGGATAGTCACAGCTTAGCACAACAACATGACCTCACCCCAAAGTTTCTAAACACAGGCTTAGGTTCCCACAGTCACGGTTTGGGAAGTTGCACATCTTCCAGCCCCATGATTTGGCTCCCAACTCCTAAACAAGATGCACGGGGACTTCAAAACTAGATAGGGAAGTGCTAAAGGACTCATCATGGCCCAAAGGTCTTTGCTGGGGGGGTGGCTGTGTGAATCCCACCCCCACATCAGTGCTTGGCTTCCACCAGACAAGCTCACAAGACTTTTCCAACCTTCTGAAGGACCCTGATGGAGGAGGTGACCCCACCACCTGTAGGGACTCACTGGGCAACTCTCTGCTGCCTCTCTCGCTGCCGCTGCTGTTCCCTCACTCGCTCCCGCTCCATGGCCATGAAGAGGCGCCGGCACCGCAGGAACTCCCTCTGCCGCTTCGGAGAAGAACAGAAGGACGTTTGGGAAGGATGTCTGGGATAAATATCGAGCTATACCAGTGCTCAGCTTCATTTCTGGAGGATGGAACCTCGCTGTTTCCCCAAAACACCCTCAAACATCTCTGAGTGCACATGACCCAGGATTGGGAAAGTTGGAGAGATGGCACCGAGGTAGGAGAGTACCAAGTCATCTCGAAGCGCTGGAGAGCTCCGTACCAGCATCCCTCCACTGAAGCTGCTTGTGGATGGAAGCTCTGCCACCTGGCAAATTCCTGAACTCTCACTTTGCTGAGGGGAAAAGAGCCAATTCCAACTTCAGCCTGCTTGAATTTAGATCCACCTGGACACTGGTGCTGCCCTGCAGTGCACTGGAACCCTGTACCTCCTCCAAAAGATGAACGGATGACACCAAGCTGGATTCTCTACATGCAGGAGAACCACAGAGGTGGCAAAACCACTGCTGAGACAAACCCAGGGGCCCTGCAGGGAAGAACTCCCATATGGATACTGAGGGTTTAGTGTCTGGGCTTTGGCTGATCCCACTGATGCAGCAAGGGCAGGGAAACCTCCTGGCTAAAGCTCACATCAAAAGCCCTCCTGCTGTGGGGTACAGAGATCATTTGAGCTCCATGACTCCCAAAAGTTTAATGCATAGATTTTTCCTCATGAATGCCAAAACCTTTGGGCTGAGTTTGTCCACCTCACTCAGTGGAGAGAGCCCAGCACAGCTGGAGATAAAGGAGAAGAAGAGATCACCAGGCTGCCAGCAAAGAAAACCGGATGGAAAAAACCCAGGCAGAGTGCTACAAAACCAGTTATCTTGGATGGATCAGAGCCAAGGAGATTAAAAGCAAGGGGAAAGGGAACAGCAGGGTTAGGAGGAGCAACCTGAGAAGCCCCAGCTGTTGTCACACTGGCAAGAAACCACAACCATATCTGGGATCAGTTGCTTGGAAAACACTTGAAGAAACAAAAAATATGCAAATTGTTCAGAGTTTTACACTGCAAGCTGCAAGAAAGGTGACAAAAGGAGAGAGAAATTTTCCTCTTCATGGCAGGAGGAAGCAGGAAAATAAAAGTCATTGGCTTTAGGCATCCAAGACAAACATCATCCCTCTGTATCACCCAGATTAGCATGAGCCAAACTGTCCAGGACACAGGCTGTAAGCCCTCACTGTGAAATCATCCACTTGGCCTGCAGGCTGGGCTTGAGGCTATTCCCAAAATCAGAGGAACCTTTATATTCCAGCCTTGTATTTAAACAAGATAAAGTTGGCTTTGTTCTTTCTTTCTTTCTTTTTTTAAGCATTTTTGGCAGCTTCTTGGGCTCCCTGCAACTACAGCAAGCACTCCTTGGTTTTGCCAGGCAGAATGAAAGGAGCCTGTTTCTCCTTCAAACTTCTGGTTTTATTGAGATTTTGTAGGAGTAGGTAATAGTTGCACTTAGTCGCAACAGATTTTAAAAAATAACCTGGTAGCTGTGCCCAAGACCTGAAACACCATGGAAGGTGATAAACTAAACCCAGTAGGGGTTTCATACATCAAAGCTCCTCTGAGGCTTCTTATTTTGAGCCAGCAGCATTCCCAACACCCAATCCCTTTGAAACAAAACCACAAGGGCTTGGCTCCCCTGGACAGACCTGCTTCCTGGTTTCCTCTTGGTCAACACCAGCCCAGAGTTTGAGGAGAGGTTGGTATTCACTGTGTGGCCTCCCAGGAGGCCCAGGCAGGCTCGAGTCCTTCACCGACCCATCACAGACCTGTGAGACAATGGAAGGGAGCAGCATCAGCATCACCACAGTTCTTTCTCATTTCCCCCCAGCAAAATGCTCTTTACTGGAGGCAGGGCCTCTGTGTGATCCCTCCAGAGCCCAATGGGCTGACCCACGTTGGAAATGGGCTTTATCTGAGGTACAGGTTGGCCATGAACAGGAGAGATGTGCCACATCTCGACATAGGATTCTGAGCACCAAAGCTTTGTCAAAACACCTCTGAAGATATCCTTGGAGGAGGGTTCTGGTTTAGTTTAAATATGGATGCACATCACTCCATCCCAAACTTCTATTATGAACTTTTCAAAGTGTGAAAAAAATAACTAAATGTAGGGGGAATTCCACAGCCAACATTTCTCAAAACCTCAGTGTAAACCTCAGCATAAATTTCCGCTGTGTCCTTATCTGCCCAGCCAGTATTTCTGCTCCAAGCTGGACTAATCCCCAGCCAAGGTTGGGCACACACTGCCACAGCCATAAAGCCTTTGCCAACCACCCCAGGTAATTGGGAGGAACCATTTCCACCCCAAGATGCTCCAAAAAAGCTGCCTGAAAACAAAAGAGGAAGGATAAGTACATCAAGCCCTCCTCAACCCCTCCTAGGGCAGGGCCTGCCACCCCCAGGCACTGGGATTGCCACAGCCATCTCCTTCTCCTGATAAAAAACTTCTTTTTTTCCCCCTCCCCTTTCCAAGGAGATTTCTGACTGATTTGATCTTTTCCACCCTGGGGTCTCTCAGCATGGTCTGAGCATGGTCTGGGTATGATGTGACTGCAGCCCTGGGTTTCAGCTTGTGCCTGGGCAGCTGCCAAGTGGCATCACAAGCAGGCAGAAATCCAAGGCCACAACTGCACATGAAAGCAGGGAATGGCAGTGCCGACCTCACTGAGCTCCAGTACTGCTCCTGAGCCTGCTTTGAGGACAGTAGGCTTAAGAGTTAAGCAGGCCTGAGGGAGCAACTGCTCTACTCCAAGAGCAGCCTCTTCCAGACACCAAAACAAATCTAATGATCCGAACTTCTTAAGACCAACTTTGCACGAGGCTTACTTTTTTAAATTCAATTTTGATGTAGAAGTCATCATCCTGCTCAGTGCCATTTGTGGCTGTGCCCTGCTCCAGCAGCTCAGCAGGCAGATCGTGGTGTCCTGCCAGCAGCAGCTCCTCACTCTCCTCCATGGGCACTGCAGCTTCTGGGCAAGGGCCTGGTTTCTGGAGAAGGGAGGACATGGGTGTAAACATGGAATTGAAATCTGGCTGCTTTGGTGCCAAGGGAAAACTGAACACCCTTGAAGCAGCTTTAACGCTCAGGAGGCTGTGTGCGCTGTCACTTGGATGTGATCTGGCAGCACCATGGGCCACCAGAGCTGGGAAACAGGAATGTAGCAGGGTGACTGTGACTGTGCCCTCCCCAACTGCACAAGCAGCAGGACAGACAGTGTGGGTGAAGGGAAGGCAAGGCAAAAACCTCTCCAGGCACTGTTTCACAGTGGCACAGAGCTGGGATCTGAGCGACACCCAAGTACAGAGTACACTCCTTCAGATGGGAAGTGGGCAGGCTCCCCAGAGGCAATCCACAATATTTTGAGAGGCAACAGATTGTTTCCTACAAACTAAAGAATCAAAATGCCAGAAGCACGTTTGAAGCCAGGATCATTTTTTTCCCCTTGTTTTCTTTTTTTTCTTTCAGCACGGTGGGAAAGGAAGCACAGGACTGCTGACAGAGGGAAAGGATGGATCAGTAGGAAAACAGGTGATGCCAAGAATTCCTTGATATGGCTCTGCCACTGTTTGGGAAGGACAGAGAATAGCCGGGAGTCAGTTTGAACATGGAATTATTTGATAGGCACAGGAATTACTCCATCAACCCCATTGTGACAGAAACATGACAGAATAGCTGCTTTGGTAAGACTAAGGGAATAAATAGAGGGGAAGGGTTATTGCTTTGGGAGGCTGCTCTGGAGCACTGAAGGTAGAAAGACATGAAACTGTGGAAAAACAGCACCAACTTGGTGGAATGAGACACTGGGGAAAAGAATTTGGGTGCTGCCATGCTGGGGAGCTACAGATGTCCACCAAAGCCTGAAGGCAAAGGCTCAGTAACAGGATGAGCTGGAACACTGGACAGGTCATTTCCAAGCAATTACCATTCCGGTATCTGCTTGGGAAAGCATGCAATTAACTCTTTGGATGCTTTTAACCTGAGAAGAAATCTTGTGGGGGGAGAAAGAGCAACGATTTTAGGAACTTGGATTATGGATCACAGGGAATGCAACACTATACAGAGAGAAAGGAAAAAAAAGAAGAAAAATGCAGAAAACGGGACTGAAGGAAAAAAAACATTTCAGCCAAAGACTTGCTTTGAGTTAGCAGCAGGGAGAAAAATGCTGGGAAGATCTATTATTGGGAAGAAAAAGTGAGGTTATTACTAAAGCTGAGGTTTTTAAGGAGGATGGACCTGCCCTGGGCTGCTGCCAGGAGCAGGAGCTAAGGTGCAAACAGCTCCCTGAAATCTAAGGAGGTCCAGATTATCAGGAAAGGGCACAAGGAGTGTCTTCCTTTATTTAAAGGAGAGGAAAACGAAATACCAAATAGAAGATTTTAGCCTCAAGAGTTTAACTGTAACTTTTGAAAAAACAAGAGGAAATCACCTTGCAAACTGCCTGTAAGCCACAAGAAAACAAGATAAGCAGCAACCAGCATAAATTTGTCAAGAGCGAGTCAGGTCAGGCTAAGCTGAATGTCTCCAACAACAGAAGGAAAAGGCCTCAGGCAAAGAGCAGGAGAAGACTCTGGGGTTCAGCTGAGCTTTTGAGTGGCCTAATTCAACACTGGGGTAAAGCAAAACCTGTTAGATGGAAGTCTGATGTGGGATGCGCAAAACTGATTAAAAACATGGCCCAGATTTGGTCTCAGGAGTTCACTGCACAGAAATAGGGTAAGAACTAGGTGGGCTCTGCTCTTTGATTTCATTATCAGCCTGGATGAAGGAAGAAAGCAGCATCTTGATTGAGCTACTGACCCCACTTGCATTGTAGAAGTACTGGGTGAAAAACCCTTGGGTTCAAACCAAAGAAACGAGCTGGAATACAAAGCACAAGGAAATCCAGGGAGCACAAAAGCAGAGGCAGCACTACCAAGGGAGTTAAATCCATGGTTATGTCTGTAGCAGCCTTTTGCACCTGAAGAGAAGGGAACACGCTACTGTCCTGCCAGGCAGGGAACATGCCAAAGCTTCACACAGGGAGAGATTCAGATTAATATGGGTGCTTTTTTCTCCTCATATATCATGGAGTAATAAAACAGAGCAAGGCAATAAATCAATATATTCCTCCCAGAATAAATCACGGAAGCTGTTAAACTTCCTTATGTAGATTAACTGTAGCTGTAGTGAGGCTGGGATGGGAGGATGGTCCCAAACCCCTCCCAGTGTTTCTCACTGCTGTGGATGACTTGCCCAGGACTCCCACGGATCTCCTGTAACCCTCTGCCTCACCTGGGCAGTGGCTTTATTATTTGAGGTCATGAATCAACTCATCTCAATGAATGCACTAATGGCACAAACAAGAAGAATGTTTGCTGTTGGAAACAGCTAACAAGGGTTTTGAGACCATAAATTATTTTGTTTCTCTGAGTCCTATTTGCAGAGCTGACCAACTTCATCAGAAATCCAAGAGTACAAAGAAGAGGAAGAGCCAGACCAGCCCTTCTATAAAGGGTCATTTCTAGATAATCAGCAAAGCTCTACTTCACCTTTGGTGAACCTGAGAGAGAGAAGGGAATGAAGATTTACAGGATGGGCAGGAAACTGGCTCCAGAGCCAATAACATAAAACATCAGGCTGGGTTGCTCCTGCTGTTCTCCAAAGCACATCAGTTTAAGAAGGGTCTTGGCATAGAGACCAGGAAAACAGCTACAACACAAAGGTATTCTTGAGTGCTGAAGGAGAAAAAGCAGGATGAAACGCAACAGAACAAAAGGTGGGACTGACCTTCCATGCACTGCTTTGAGGAAAGCAGCTGCATGCCAACCATTCTCTAGCAGAAGCCAGCCCCGGGTAAGGAAAAACCCTCCAGATCTTTGCCACCCACACAAAACAAGGGATTGATGCAATGGAAAGAGTTGTTGAGGTTTGAAGAAATAAAGGCACCTGAAGGGAGGGCTGGTCATCACATTCCTCCCAGATACCCAGATCACAATCTCAACCTTTAAAAGTCTTTTTTGCATTCTTGAGTTCATCTCAGAGATGTTTTCACACACTTTGTCCTGCTGCCTTCTCTGAAATGAGTTACCCACGAGGTGTGTCAGGAAAGGACACACTGGAGAAACTTCCTGAATTATGTTTTGGATTTGCTAATTAGAGCCAAACCTTCAGCAGTTTGCAAGGTGATTTCTCTGCCCTCAGCCCAGACCAGCTCTCACTCACCTCCTGCCTCCAGGGGCCGGGGAACACAGTCCTGCAGGACGCCAGCCTGCGCCGCACCTGCTGCACAGCCCTGCTGAGCTGCACCCAGAGGAGAGCCAAAAAAAAACACAGGACAAGTTCAGCTGATAAAAAGACATCTCCCAGTCAGTCTGCTCCAGTCAAGGAGCTTGATCAAAGCAGCACAACCCATCACACAATCAGCCAAGGGTCTTTCAGAGCTGCCCCAAGTTACTGAAATCCTGATCCAGGCATCTCATCTGCTCCCAAAACATGTTGCTGAGATGCCAGCTCACAAAATTTTCTTGCTTGGTATCCAGCCAGAAGTGATTTTCCACCTCAAGGTACCTCAACTGGAATGCATCCCATGATGCTTCAACTGGAATAACTCCAGCTCCTAGGCGAGCACACAGGCTTTCTAAACCACCAAATGCACCATAAACATCACTATTTAGGAAAAAAAAAAAAGTTTGAACAATCCTGAAGGCAGGTTTTCCCAGATTTTGGTCTACACGAGACATGCTGCAATGAGCTGGCACCACCTAGTGCCACCTCTGCGCCAGGACACAGCTGGGAAAACACCGTGACTGGCAGCAGCCAGACCAGTCCAGCCACAGCATGTGGGACAAGCCACCCAGCTGGATGCTCTGAGGAGCACAACAACGTTCAGGGTGACAATGCGAGCTAAGGTTTCATTCAATATCTAAACTCAAATATTAGGGATGTGCTGTTGAAGAAAAAAAGAAAACACAGGCCAGTCCCCATTTCAAACACTGAGGATCCAAAATGCCGAAGCAGCGATGGGAGAGCAGCAGGGGCAGGGCTCACCGCGGCAGCTTGGTGCTGGAATGGCTCCCCATGCTCCTCTTCTGGCTGGGCTGGGCCAGAGCCAGCACCAGGCCCACAGATGATGGGAGCAGGGAGACTCTGGAACAGGCACGTGTTCTTCCAGGGGGTCGAGTACTGCACAGCAACACAGCTCTCCCTCTCTGCCTGCCAGGAAAAAACCAGTGGGATCTCCATGACCCGGCAAGATGTCAACCGTGGTGACATTTCATCACCCTTGGGTGAAATTACTTGGGAGGGAGGTTTTGGCTGTCCATGCTGAGAGAATACAAAGAACCATCAGGCTCTTTGGGGCTGAGGGCATTTGCGGGCTTCCCGCTTGGAGCTGGCAGAGCTACATGAGGACATCCCTGGCCATGGAAACAGCCCAAACACCCCAACGGTGGCCAAAGCTGGTGATATGTCAGTGCATTCTCTTTTCTGCCACAGTCAGATCCTGGCAAGTCTCCCTAGCACTTGTTTGAGAATAGAAAGAATTAAATATATTCACAGCATAATCCAAAATAAGCCCAAGGGGAAAAAGGGAATGTGGAGACAGAGGGAAAGTGTTGCTTGAAAACTACTTGGCTGCTTTGGAAAAGGGATCAGAAAAGAGACAGAAAAACTGCTTTGTTTCAAATGCAGCCAGGACACATCCACATCATTCCCAACTCCTGCATGGCTGTTTTTTTTACTCCAGGCAATTCCACAGAGAGCTTCAGAACTCTGTTCTGCTGTTGCCTGAGGTAGCCAGTAACCTTTCCCTGGGGAGGCTACAAAGCACCTCCAGCACCAGCCAAAGTGGACAAAGTGACCCAGCCTGCCCGGACACCGTTTGCCACCACAGGGTCTGGAACCCCAGATTTTGTCTTTTTTTCTCATTAACACCTTGACTTCAGGTATTGACTTATGCTACAGCGTTTGGATTTTTCCCAATTTATGTGAATTTGGAGGAGTTTCTCCCGATAGAGCCTTGCTTACTGCTTCATAGGCCTTCTGCAGCTCCTGCCTCCGGCGCAGCCTGGCCTGCCGGTTCACCCGCTGCCTCACCTCGCCCTGGAATCTCCTCAGGCTGGCTGCCTTCTTCCGCTGCTGCTCCTTCAGCTCCTCCTCCACCTGGAATGCCGAAGCCTGGGAGAGGTGGAAGCAGATTTCACCAGGGTTTTGCCACACTGTAGCATTAGAGCAGCCTGTATCCCTGTATTCCCGTTCCCCCAGCACCCAGAGCAAACTTCATGTTTTCTTTCAAAATATGTGGAATAACAGCTTGGACAGTATCTACTGGGTTATTATGGGCTGGATTGAGATACAGAGCATGCACACTTCTGCCTTTGCCTCTCTGCAACACGCAGGGAAGGAAAGAAAATGAGAGCAGCTCCCAACTCCTGCTCCCATGAAAGGATGCTCAAATATCCAAAGCCTGGATCCAAAAGGAACAGACTAGCCCCTCATCCTGTTAATGTTCTGCACATCAGGGAAGCAGTTCACAGAGCACAGCACAGCCCAGGAATGTCTTCTACCATCTCAAGTGAAAGATTAAGAGCAATGACCCGAAAAACCCAAAAATCCCATTTTATTCTCCTTGCAATTCTGCCAAGCAACTCTGCAACACCACCACGGCTTAAATTAAAACAGCACTGTTCTCCTGGCTGCCAACACAGCAAGAGAAACCAGAGACTGAAGGGATGGAGGGATGGATGGATGGATGGATGGATGGATGGAGGAAAGGGGTGAGGCCAAAGATTAACTTGGAACAGCAGGGTCAGCACGGCCCAACAAAGCTCCAGACTGGGGAGAAATCCACACTGTTAGGGATGAAACCAAGTCAGTGCTCCAGGGAACAGCCCAGTGCTAGCTCACCCACTGCCCACCTCTGATGCATGAGGCATTACTATGGATTAATTAGAAGTGTATTAAATAAGCTCAGATAACCTTGGGCAGCTTCATTCACCTCTGGAAGCCTCACATGGGGGGCCCCAGGAGCATCCAGGCTCCCTGAAGCTGTCAGGGAAAGTTCAACTCCCCCAGAAGTTTCCTAGTGCCAAGATGGAAGTCCTGTGGAATATGGAGATGACTGATTTCCATAAATTATCTCAACCTTTCAGGACTTAAATTACAATATAGAAATAAATCATCTCAGAAGGGCAGGAGCTTCTATAATGTTCAGACATTAATTGCAGGGGACTGAACTCATCATCCAACATTTAATGCACTTTTAGTCCTCTAAGAATAACCCTCAAAACAGAAATCCCTGAGATAAGCATCCAAGAAGATTTCTTTAAGTGTTTCTAAAGGTGTACAGTGGAGATTGGCTCCACACCCTGAAACACTCCGCCTATTTTTTTTTTTTTAAATCAGCAACACAGAATAAAATCTTGACTCCCTGACATCCTTTAGGTATGACTGGGAAAGTGAGAAGCAGCACTGGCTAGGTTCTCCACCTGACTGATGTTTAAAATTGATGCATTTCTCCTCAAAAAACACAGTTTATTGGAGGGGGATCAACTCAGAGATGTTGTAACTTGTACAAAGGGGAGGCCAGACTACATGGACATCACAGCGGCTTCTGACCCCATTAAACCCGCATTAAAACAAATTATGATTTTTAGAAGTCATGTTCCTGGCTGCCCTCAGGCTGTGAAAAAGATCACTTTTGGCTCTGACCCCCGCTGGGGGTTTTACTGGCACATTGAAGGGTTCGAGATGCCCCGGCAGATGGTGCCCTCGGTGCACTCACAAAGGCCGGGCTTTGCTGCTCTGGCGCACTCTCCACCCAGACGCCCACGGGGACCACGCTCTGGTTCCTCTCGGCCAGGACCCGCCATCTGCTCTGCAGGGGTCTCGCCTGGAGCTTCCCCGGGGGCTGCCCGGCCCCCCGGCGCTGCTCCTTCGAGGGAAGCACCATCCCGGCACCGCCGCGGGCCCGGCCCTGGGGAGGGGGAGCAGAGGTGAGGGTGTCTCCCCAAGCCGCACCGTGCCGCATCTCCTGCCCTCAGCCCGGGGCGCCCCAGTGCCCTCCCAGTCCACCAGCCCCGCACACCCCACCAGCGCCCCACTGTGACCAGGGACCCCCAGCTCTTGGTGGCTGAATGCCCCCTCCACCCCATCACTGCACCTTCTCTCCCTACTGCCCCCCGTTATCCAAGCCCACGGCACCCCACCTTCAGCTCCCCGCTTCCCCTGAGGGCCCTCAACCCTTCGTGCTCAAATCTCCGTGTACCCCCCACTCTACAGCCCCCCATCCCAACCAGCCCCTCCCCATCGCCCCCCACCTCCTGGGGACTCCGCTGTGCCCCGTACCCTCATCTTCTCATCCACCCCTGGGCACTGCTCCACGGCCTCGGGTCCATCCTCTCGTACTCCCACCCCCCCACAGCCGCCTCGGTACGCCTCTGCACCATTCCCCGTAACCCCCCCCCGCCGAGCCCCGGGCCCCGCGGAGCCCCCTCAGGCCGCACCAACCGCCACTTCCGCCGCCACCGCCGCTTTGAATCCTGGCGCCACTTCCGCCGCACGGCCGCGCCCCGGCCACGCCCCTGGAGTGCCGGCCACGCCCCGACCACGCCTCTATCACACCCCCAAGCGCCCCGGCCACGCCCCGACCACGTCTCGGTCACACCCTCCAGGAGTCTTGGCCACGCCCACCCCCGCCCCGCCTCGCCCCAAGCCCCGCCCCCTCCTCATAGCCACCTCCAGGCCGCCCTCAGCCTCAGCCCCGCAGGGTCTTAGGTCGGCGGTTCGAGTCCCGCGTCCGGTGGAACGGGTTTGGAGGAGCCGTGTCTGCCTCAGAGCATCCCCGAAACTGCCCCCTGAGCATCCCAGGAACATCCCACACACACACCCGTGCAAGTCGCTCCCAAATATCCTTATAATGTTTCCCCCCACAGCATCCCTATATCCTGGGTATCCCCTTACAACATCTCCACACAGCATCCTCCCAAAGGCCCCTCCAAAGTATCTCCCCAAAGCATCTGCCTCACGAGTCTGCCCCCTCAATGCCGCCCCAAAACTCCCACAAAGCCTCTTTCTGTAGCATCCCCTACACCCCTCCCTGTAGTATCTTCCTAGAGTGTCCTCCCCAAAAGTCCCCCAAACACCTCCCCTGTACCATCTCCCCAAAACGCGTCTCCCCCAAAGCATCACCCTTCCTCTGGGGACAGGATGCTTGGAGGCATCGACCCCTTTTGGGGGTCAGGAAACCTCCGGGGCGGTGGGCAGTGGTTCACCGGGATGATGAGCTTGGCAGGTCTCGGGAGGGGGGTGGGAAATGGCTCCGGGCATCCTGCCTCACATCCCGCTGCCCTATTCAGCGATGCCCGGGGAACTAGCGCTAATTGGCATGAAGTTGGAATGAAGCCTGGATGCCACCGGGCTTCGATTTAGAGCCTGGGAAGAGGAGGGGGGTGGGGGGGAAAAAAAGCAAGGGGAGCTCCTTTGGGGTGGGGGTTCAGCTTTGCAAAATATCCCTTCTACAGAAAACCCCAGCTTGACTTAATGGAATGTTCAGAGCCCAAAATCCCGTTGGACTGTCAGCAGAGGGGATGGCAAACCTTGTTTGCGCTCCATGGGGTGATGCGCCCCACCCCAAGTGTATCCCGGGGACGGGGAAAACATGGAACTGGGGGTCTGTAACGGGGAAAAAATTGCAAATCTGAGTGGTTTTTCCTCAAATAAATGTCAGCTCGAGGCCGCCGAGGAGGCGAAAGCCACCAGGACACAGGGCTCCATTGAGAAAGGAAAGAACAAAAAAAAAAAAAAAAAAAAAAAAAAGGGAAAAAAATAAATTAGCCGGGCGAAGCGCCAAGCCGGGAGCTCCGAGGGACGTGCCCGGAGTGGGGAAGCGGAGCAATTCGGGGGGGCGAGCCTGCCCGAAATGTGGGGAGCGCCGGCTGCCCCGCGGGGCCACCCCGCTCCCCCCTGCTTGCTGCCGGTGACCTGGCTTCTGGCGCTGCATGCAGGTAGGGACTTCTCCCATTTTTCCACGGTTTTCCCGTTTTTTCCACGGGTCTTGGGGATATCCAGATGGAGGATGAGGGCCGGGGGGGTGATGAGGGTGGTGATACCCTATGAGGGGGGTTGGAGGGAGGGTTGTTGCGCTGTCGAGCATACCCTCTGCTTGGGAGCTGGAGAAAAGGGGGTAAAATTGGAAGTAAAAACTGGGGAAAACACTTTTCTGGAGCCAAGTAGCTCCTGATGTGGGGGAGGACTTGGAACCGCCCCCACCCTGAGCTTCTCCCCAGTTTTTTTTCTTTCATGAACCCCATTTTTTCCTAATTTTTTAGCATCTCCAAATATTTTCTCTTACCCGTTCTTCAGCTTTCCTTAAAAAGTCATTTTTCACCCCATTTCTAGGCTTGCCTCATCCCACTGCAACTCTGGTTTTCTCCATCATTTATTCTCTAAATTCTCACATTTTGGAACTCAATGAGCCCCAAACCACCCCGTCCCAGGTCCAGCAACACAGAAAATCACCTTCAACAATTTTGTTCCATTTTACCAAAGTTTGCACCCAAAAGTAGCCTTGGGGAGGCCCCATTTCCCTTCAGATGGATGGATAAAAAACAAAACCAACTGGCTATGATTTAGACCCTCAAAACAGCCAGGGCTATGGCAAGGACACCCCAAAAAATATTGCAGGTTTGTTTTTTTTAAAAAAGGATTTATGCCACAAAACAGTGTGAAAATAAGGATTTTTGATGGGCTCTTTTCAACAAAATCCATTAAAAAAGGCTGGGAGATCTCCATCCAAGGAAACTGCAGGAAAATGGAATGTTTCCTGATTTATTAATGAACCCCCAAATTTTTTTTATCCAGAGTGGAGAAAAAATTAGGACTAGGGTTAAAGAAAGGGAAGAAACAGTTAAAGAGCGGCGATTTGGCAGTGCAGAGGGAGGGGGCAAGGATGCATGGAAGGCCACATCCCCATCCCATGCCTTGGCCTTCCCTGTGGAGTGAGGGTTCCCCTAAATTTGGCGAGTCAGGGCATGTTTGTGGGGCCGAGCGCGGCGCTGCCGGGGAGGACGGACGGACGGATGCTGCATACCAATAGGTCCCATGACTTTTCAGGCTTGTTTAAGGCCTTTCTTGCTCCTGCTTCACTCTGCCCAGCTGGTTTTCCCACTCTCCCCTCCTCCTCAATATGGGGTTTGTTTGCTGTCGATGACGATATCCATATGAGGGGCTCATGGATGGGACCTCTGGGATGTCAGGAGGGGGATGCTAAGGTATTTTGGGGAGGGAGAATGTTCTAGGCAGTCCCCTCCCCCAGAAAATCATGGTTTTACAATTTTCCCTGCCTTTTTTGGCTTAAAACCAGCGATGAGGAGCAATGCACGTGCACAGACTCCCGTGATGCAGTTTTGCATCTGAGGGGGCTTTGTCTGGACAGGGGCATCCAGTGGAGATGGAGGGGGGATACAAAATCCTTCCCCTCCACCATTTTGGGGGAAATTAAGGTGTCTTTGCAAAGCATTGCACTGATCCAAGCACTGACATCTCTCACTCCCCAGGCAGCTTTTGCAGGGCAATGACACAACTTTGCCAAGGGTTGCCTCCCACCTTCTGCATTTTTACAAGTGATGTGTGCATTTTTGCAAAGGGTTGCATGGACCTGGCTGTAGGAGCACTCCCTCTACATTTTTTGGAGTGAAAGATGAATTTCTATAAAGGGTTGCATTGACCCAGGTGCAGGAGACCTCCTGCCCAACCCCTGCACATTTTGGGGGCACCACATGCATTTTTGCAGAACCCAGCAAGAGGAGGTATGCCGTTCACACCTCCTCCTTGCATTTTTGGGATGATGCATGCATTTTTGCAAAGGGGTGGTTACATTGGCCTGGCTGCAGGAGCACTGTCACCTCCAACGCAGCTTTGGGGGGTGATAATGCATCTTCACAGGGGATTGCATTGACCCACCTCCCATGCCCAAAGCAATTTTGGGGGTGATTCCTTGATCTTTACAACATGTTGCATTGATCTGAGTGCAGGAAGGCTCCTACCCCTCATGCACTTTTGGGGTCATGCATGCATCTTTGCAAAGGTTGTGGAACCAAACTGGGCACCTTGGGGGTGCTCAGCACAGCTCCAGCTTGGGGTTTCGCTGTTCTCTCCATGCTTGGCACCCCACTGTCTCTCCCCACACCCCAAGGTCTGCTGGCAGGGGTGAACATCACCAGCCCCACGCCACTGGTCCGTGGCACGGCGGGCAAAGCGGCGCTGCTGTCGGTGCGCTACGCCAGTGCCAGCGCTGACAAGCCGGTGGTCAAGTGGCAGCTGAAGCGGGACAAACCCGTCACCGTCGTCCAGTCCATTGGCACCGAGATCATCGGCAACCTACGGCCCGACTACCGCGACCGCATCCGGGTGCTGGAGAACGGCTCGCTGCTCATCAGCCCCTTGCAACTGGCTGATGAAGGCGCTTATGAGGTGGAGGTGTCCATCACCGACGACACTTTCACCGGCGAGAAGACCATCAACCTCACCGTGGACAGTAAGGGCAAGAAGGACATCCAGTGGAGGCTGGGTTATCCATGGGATGTCTTCCCTGAGCACATATTGGGAGAGCTTTCTCCAGCTGGGAGGTGGTTTTTGGGGGGTTTCGAGCACCCTATGTAGCCAAGTTAGGGGATATCTCTTTTCCTGTCCCCTGAGCCCACCCATCCCCTGAGACACGGCATCACTGTGGTTCCTCTACTTGCCCACAGTTCCCATCTCAAAGCCGCAAGTGCTGGTGGCCTCCTCAACAGTGCTGGAGCTCAGTGAGTTCTTCACCCTCAACTGCTCCCACGAGAATGGCACCAAGCCCACCTACACCTGGCTGAAGGATGGGCGGCCACTGAGCAACGATTCCCGCCTGCTCCTCTCCCCTGACCAGAAGATCCTCACCATCACCCGTGTTCTCATGGCTGACGATGACGTCTACAGTTGTCTGGTGGAGAACCCCATCAGCCATGGCCGCAGTATCCCTGTGAAACTCACTGTTTACCGTAAGCCACTCCTTCACCCTTCCTTCTCTCCCAGGTTTGGCCATCCCTTGCAGATGCTTTCAGCTAAAATTCTTGTGGGATTGTCCCCCCTCCTTCCTCTCCTGCAGGCCGGAGCTCTCTCTACATCATCCTGTCCACGGGCGGCATCTTCCTTCTTGTCACCCTGGTGACAGTTTGTGCCTGCTGGAAACCCTCCAAGAAGTACGTGTGGGGATAACATGGGAGACAAAGGGGGTTGTCCCATCTTGTCCCATCCCATTTTGTCCTATTTCATCTCTTCCCATCCTATTTTGTTCTGTACCATACCATCCTATCTCATCTTGACACATTCTACCCCATGCTATGCCATGCCAAGCCATGCCAACCTATCCCATCCCACCCTGGTCCATCTCTCCTGTCCTATTCTGTTCTGTTCTGTTTCATTCTATTCTATTCTATTCTGCTACATCATCTCATCCCATTCTATCTTGTCCCATCCCATCTCATCTTGTCGCATCCCATCTTATCCTGTCCCATCTTGTCCCATCCTATCTTGCCACATCCCATGCCATCCCATCTCTCCCCCCCTTCAGTACTTGACCCTTCCCTGCCACAGGCCGTTCCCCCATTGCCCCTAACACGATGCCAGTGCTGCCCCATCCCCCATCCCTTTCCAGGGAGAAGCGACAAGCGGAGACACAACCAACCTCTGACTACGCCGAGCAGGATGAGGAGCGCCTGAAGCACGAGGGTGAGTGCCGGCCACAGCGTGGCGGTGGCGGGTTGGGGGAACACCAGTGCTCCTGGCATGGTGAGCAGCACCTTGCTTCCACACAGCCGAAGGCATCCCACGGAGCGGCGAGCACGAGCGCAAGAACCCAGTGGCTTTGTACATCCTTAAAGACAAGGTGAGAGCCAGTAGCACCAGTAGCACCAGTAGCACCAGCAGCACACCGGCAGCGTCCCAGCACAGGATCTCGCACCTGTCCCACGTTCCTCTGCTCTTGGCTTTTGGCAGGACTCGCCAGAGGCGGAGGAGGATTCACTGCCTGAACCCCGCGGCACAGTTGAACCGGGCTACACCAGCTCGCCAGTACCTGCAGCCGGACGCTCGCCAGGACCAGTGGGGCGTTCCACTCGCCGTTACCATCGCTCGCCAGCTCGCTCACCCGCCTCGACGCGGACCCACAGGTCACCACCGGGTTCGCCGGCGCGTACCCGCGGCGCCCCGCGGCTGCTGCGGACTGCCGGCGTCCACGTCATTCGGGAGCAGGAGGAGGCCAACGCCGTGGAGATCAGTGCCTGAGCAGGGGGGACTGTGCGCGCTTTGGTGGCAGCGTGCAAGCGAGCAGGGACACGAGCACGGCCACAGTTCTGCCACCGAGCAAGCGGGGACACCGGCACAGCCCTGCTCCCACCACTGGGTGTCATTCTGCTCGGCGTAAAGTCACTAATTTCCTATTGATCCCACCCAGAGCTCCCCTCTTCCGTCCCCCATCTTCCTGGGGCATCGCTTTAATGGCTTTCTCGCCGGGACGGGTGTGCAGGGAGCGTGCAGAAAGCACACACGTGTGCGGAGAGAACATGCAATCATTGCACGGAGAGAGTGTGTCAGAGGGTGTGCATGGAGCATGCAGAGAGAGCACTGGAGCACGCACAGAGAAAGCATGCATGGAGCGTGCAGGAGGGCACATGGACTGTGCACGTAGGGTGCGTGGGGGCAGGCACGAGGCAGGATGCACAGAGTATGCAAGAGAACATGTGGAGCCCATGGAGAGAACACACACGGAGCATGCAGCTAAGGCTGCACAGTGTGCACAGAGCGTGTGTGGAGTGTGCAGAGTATCCACTGAACCTGCATGGCCTTTGTGAGTGTGCCAGCACTGGGGGTGTGCTCCAAGTGTGCACAGAGTGTGCAAAGAGAGTCCATGCAAGGAGCACCTGTGCAGAGTGTGCACGGAGCATGTGGAGTGAACACACACACAGCATTTGCATGGGACAGTCATGCAGCACGTGGTGAGTGTGCAAAGAGCGTGAGCAAAGAGGGTGTGTGCAGTGCTTGCACAAAGCACACACAGAGAGTGCGTGGTGTGTGTGGAAAGAGTGTGCACAAAGCGAGCCGCTGAGTGTGCTCAGAGTGCATGAGTGTGAACCTGCAGTGCTGGCACAGGGCAAGCATGGAGCCTGCAGTGAGTGTGCAAAGGGTGCATGTGCTGTGCTTGCACAGAGTGTGTGTGGTGCATGTGGAAAGAGCGAGCACAAAGCAGCTGAGCATGCTTGGGGTGTGCACATGCACACGGGGAGCACACACACTGCATGCCCAGCAACCGTGCATGCACATGTGTGGGTAAGAGCACGGTGCCTGCACACTGTGGCACACCCCACCATGCATGGAGCAGGACATGCACTGGCACACAAGCTTGCCCAAGGGTGCAACATGCATCAGGTGGTTAAAACAGGGGGCTCCCTCCTGCCCCCCAGCTCCCCAGCTGCAATGTCCCCTAAATGTGGGCTGGAAGCCCTGGCCCAAGCATTGCCCCTTTGCCATGGTAGGATTTTCTGTGAAAATCTCCCGGTTTAGGGGCACACGACGCTGTCTCTCCCCAAGACTTCATGGGAAATAGGTTTAGGATGAAAAGCAGAGAGCTGCCGGCCAAGCGAGCCGGGCCCTGGGGCACCCGGGGTGGGTGCCAGGGCACCCTGGAGTGCTCAGGGTGCACTACTAACAAATAAACTAAACGTACTACCCATCTGGTGGTGGCACCCTTGGGTGTCTTGGGTGACAGGGGTCTGCCAGGGTGGGGGGACACATGAGAAGAGGCTGACAGGTAAGACCACACAAACCTGCTGCACCTGGCTGGCACTCAAACTGGCACTTGAAGTGCTTAGGAGACCTTGGACTGCTTCCTCTGGTACCTACTGATGGTGTCCTCAGCTGAGAGCCCATTTCTTCTTAATTTGTCTTCCTCTGAACATGGCGAAGGAAAAGGGGAATTTATTCTGACTAATTAAATTCATTAACCGCTGGTGTCCCCCACTCTGCTGTCTCCGGGTGCTGCCAATGCCACCGTGGCCGGGCACTCCCGCTGCCACAGGATGGCTGAGCTGTTTGTGTTCACCGTCACCTTCCCCCCCCTTCGGCATTTCCCGGCCCCCGCATCCGGCTATTGTACCCCCCCATCCGGAGCCGGATCCAGTCCCGGTGCTGGCAGGGAGGAACCGGGATTTCGGGAGGAAATGGGAAGGCTGGCCGGGCCGGCATGGCGGGCGGCTGGGAGACAGCACTGGGCCTGGGGCTCTGCCTCGCTGCCCTGCACCGCGGAGGTGAGTGCAGCCCATGGGGGCCAAACTCCACTTAACTCTGCCCCCTGTCCCACCCCGGATCTGAGACCATGCCCACTTGGGGCACCTATTGGCATTCCCCCACCTCCGTGTCACCCTACAGGCTGCCGCCTCTCCAGCGTGGCTACTGCACCCCAAACTCCAGCTGGTAAGGACACCTGGTGGGTGGGTGATGCAGATGGGGAGACAGCAGAAAATCCTGTTCCCCCACCCACAATATGGCCTCCCCACCGCAGTGCTGCGGGACAATTTTCGCCTGCAGCCAGGTGATTTGGTGACCACAGCGGGGCAAGTATTGGAGCTGGATTGTGTCCCCCCTTTGGGGTACCCTGAACCCTACATTACCTGGAAGAAGGATGGGGTGACCTTGGACTTGGTAGGTGGCAGGTACGTGGTCACCAAGGGGAAGTTGCAGGTGGCATCGGCACAAAGGAGCGACTCTGGCCTCTACATCTGTGTGGCGGCCAATGCGGCAGGCAAGAGGGAGAGCCGGGGTGCTCGCGTCTCCGTGCTGGGTAAGCCAAGGGTCTCCCATGGGTGGTGGGCACACCACAGCCAGCCATGGTGCTATGTCCTTGATGTCCCCCTGCAGAGAAGCCAAGCATCGTGCGGCACCCAAGCGACGCCGTGGCAGTGGCTGGCAGCACTGTGGAGCTGGGTTGCAGCGCCCACGGTGACCCAGCACCACAGGTGCAGTGGCACAAGGAGCATGGAGACCTGCCCTGGGGCAGGTAGGCAGTGGTAGGGGGGAGGTGTCCCGTCCCTGGCGTGGGGATGAGGCTGATGGAGAGCTGGTGACCCGCAGGCACGAGGTGGACCGGGAGAACGCTCTGCGCCTCTATGCCGTGACAGCCGCCGATGCCGGTGCATATGTGTGTACAGCACAGAGCCAGCTGGGCACCGCTGCCGCCACCACCTTCCTCCATGTGGAGGGTCAGTGGTGGGACCTCCATGGCCTTCACCATCACAGGCACCCAGGGACATCTTGGGGTTCATGCAAGGGGATTCATCTAACAGGGTCCATCTAATGGGGTTCATCCTAGGGGGCCATCCAAGGGCAGTCTGTCCATGGGGGTCCATCCAAGGCCATCTGTCATCCATCAAATAAAGTCCATCCAGCTGAGTCATTTGAGGGGATCCATCAAAGGGGGTGCTTCCAAAGGTAGGTCCATCTGAACACATCCATCCAACAGGATCCATCCAAGGGTTCCATCCAAGAAGGTCCATGTAAGGGGATCCATCTAAGGAAATGCATCGAGAGATGGGAGTCCATCCAAGGGGATTCATTTAGGATAGCCCACCTAAAGGGGATCCATCCAACCTGGTTCCTTCAGGAGGACCCATTTAAGGGGATCTATGCAAGGTAGAAGTACATTAAAGGGGGATAGAACAAGAAATATCCATCCAAAGGGCCCATCTAAGAGGGACATATCACAGGGGTGTATCACGGGATCCCATCCCATGTCCCCAGGGGCAACATACCAAAGGGGGCCCATCCAAGAGGGATGTCCATTCAGGACAGACCCATCAAAGGGTGTCTGTCCAGAAGGATCCATTTGAGTGAGTCCATCCAGGTAGACATCAGGATCTCCATGTGCAGGTATCTGAGGTGGGTGTCTGGGCAGGTGCCAGGCGACTTTGGTCCTGCCTGGTGCTGCCATTTGCCTTCTTCTGCTTCACAGACCGGCTGGCACCGGGCCAGCAGGAGACTGCCCCACGGGATCTGCTGGCCGTGCGGCTGCACCTGGACAATGGCACTGCACTGCCCACTGCTGCTGTCCAGCTCCGCTGGCAGGTTGGTGTGATACTCAGCTGGCCCCAGGGGATGGAGGGGATGGGACACATCCCCATGTCCCACCTTAACTTGGAATCTTTCCCATCCTCTTCAGATGCTGATGCCGGTGCCGGTGCCTGTGGGCTATGTGGTGCTGTACCGCAGCCTGCTCCCGGTCACCACCTCCTGGCTCCAGCACGATGCAGGCAGGGAGCTCAGTGCCATCATCCCTGCGCTCCGCAGGGGCTACAAGTACGAGTTCAAGGTCCGACCCTACACTGGAGGGACCCAGGGCTCCGACAGCAACAGCAGGCATCTCTGGATACCTGAGGAAGGTGCGTTGTGTGTCCCCCGGGATTTCTGGGTGGAGGACAGGGAGGTCGGTTGGGGGTCCCAGGGGTCTCAGCATCCTTGTCCCGGCAGTGCCTAGTGCAGCACCTCAGCGCGTCACCATCAGCCAGGCTGAGACAGGGAACGGCACCGTGGTCGTGAGCTGGGAGCCACCTCCTCCTGAAGCTCACAATGGCGTCATCCGGGGCTACCAGGTTCGGGGCAATGGAGCAAGGGGGCAGGGCTGGGGTCTTCTGGCTTAGGAGGGTCAGTCCAAGGGGATCCATCCAAAAAGGGAGCCTGTCAAAGGTGGGGGCCTATCTGAGGGGAAAACCATCCAAGGTTTATCCAGGAGGTATCTCAACATGGGGTTTCATCCAAAAGGGCCAGCCATGGTGGAGATCCATCCCAGGGCATCTGTCTAATGGCATTCAAGGGAGTTCATCCAAAGGAGTCCGGCCTAGGGGATTCATCCAAGGGGGTCCATCCAAAGGGGGATCCATCAATGGGGGTCCATATAAGAAGTATTCACCCAAGGAGGTCCATCCTAGGGGCAAGTGAGCCCATCCAGAGGGGTCCTTCCAAGGGCGGGTCCATCAAGAAGATTCATCTAAGGGGATCCATCCAAGTGAATCTATCCATAGATAGGGGAGTCAATGGGACTCTATCAAGTCTGAAGGGATCTGTCCAAGGGGGTCCATTCACAGGGGGTCCATCCACAGGGGGGCTATCCACAGGGGGGCCATCAAGGCAAATCATCTAAGGGGACACATTCTCTTGGTGCCTGCCAGGTCTGGTCAATGGGTGAGGGCTGGCAGCGTCCCACCAACAGGACAGTGGACGGAGCCACCCACCGCCTGGAAACCCTCCTCCCACACCCCGGGGCCGAATTCTGTGTCCAGGTGGCAGCTTTCAACAGTGCAGGGCTGGGGGTTCCCAGCAATGCCACGTGTGGAGTCCTGGGTAGGAGATGGAGAACAAGGTGGGGTGTGGGTGGTCAAGGTGGTGACATGAAGTGACACTGATGCAACCCTTGTAGGGCTGACAGCAGGGAGCAGCAGGGTGGTCCAGGCACTGCAGCAGCCTGCTGTCATCGCAGCCGCTGGTTCCATGCTCTGGTTGGCCTTACTCGCCCTCCTCCTCCTCCTCTGCCAGCGCCGTGCCAGCCAGGATGCCGCAGCTCGCCACAGGTGAGAGGCCATGGAGTGGGGGACACAGCAGATCCCTGGTGTGGTGGGGATTGATGCACTGACAGCACCTCTTGCCCTTCAGGCTGGTGGCTGCTGACTCGCCATGGCTTGGTGGTCCCTGGAAACCCAGCTGTGCCCCCCGAAACCTCAGCAGCAGCAGCAGTCTCAGCAGCCGACTCCTGGGCAGTGACGGCAGGGACCCACACCCGTCCAGTGAGCCCCATGGGGACTGGGATCCCCACCAACTGCCATGGGACCCCCACCACTCCAGTGAACACTAGGGTTGGGACCCCCACCTAGTGCCATAGAGCCCCTCTCACTGCCATGGAACCCCCACCAGTACTATGGGACCCCCATCCATCCCATGTGAAGCCATTGGATCCCCACCCAGTTCCATGGAACCCTGACCTGCTGCAACAGGACCCCCAGCCCAGGCCTAGGACCCTCAGAGTGCCATGGGACCAGCAAAGTTTATCCAAGACCCCGACCCTATGCCTGAGACCCCCAGTGCTATGGGACCCTCACCTTGGTGTCCTCCATTGTCTGTCTGCAGGCAGCAAGGGCTTGAGGACACACAGACCCAAAGACAGAGGGGACAGGGGACACACGGCCCCATGGGTGCCCTGACCTCTCTTTCTCTTCCAGCCCTATCCTTGGAGCCACCGAGCCTTGGCCCCCCCACCCCCCCCATCCACAGCAGCCTCCATGGGGGACACCCACCGACCCTCGGGGACATGGGGTGCTGCGGTGGGGGGCACCCCAGCGTGCATTCCACACCCAGCACCCCAAACCCAGCACCCTGGGAGCGTGTTCGCAAGAGAGGTGGGTATGGAGGGCACATGGGGGGACATGGGGGACACCAGGGTAATGGCCCATGGCTCTGTGTCCCTCATTCCCCTCGCAGAGCTGCATCAAGTGCACAGCACCCCAGTGCTCATAGCTGGCCCCAGCCACATCCCTGCCACTGCAAGTGGAGGCGAGTGGGGGACAGATTTTGGGCTGGCAGCCAGGCAGCCTCAGCAAAGGGGACATGAGGGTGACGCTGCTGCTGCCGCTGCCACTGCCCTGATGGACAGCAGGGACCCACGGCTACCAATCTTGAGCTCTCCAAAACCACGTCTGGGCAGCACTTCACTGGCCTCTGGTGTAACCAGGTCACCAGTGACACCCCCGAGACCACCCCATGCCTGGCACCCACCAGTGACACGGTGAGTCTGGGTGTCCCTATCCAGATGGGTGCCCTGCAACCCAACCCTTTGCTGCAAAACCCCCCATGTCCCTTGCACCTGCAGGTCCCCAGCCTCTGTGTGTCCCAGGGACACATCTCTGGTCACCAGGCATCCCAAGGACATGTCCCCAGGCACTGGGATCCCCAGGGACACATCTCCAGTCATGCGATGCCCCAGGGACACATCCCCAATCACTGAGAGCTCCAGGAGTGTGTCACCGGCCACCAGGAGCCCTAGGGACATGTCCTTGGTCACTGAGCAGCCCAAGGACATATTCCCAGACAACAGGCATCCTAAGGATGTGTCCTCAGTCACCAGGTCCCCCAGGGACATGTCACCAGCCACCAGGCACCACAAGGATTTATCACCAGCAACCAAGCACCAGAGGGACACAGTCTTGGCCACCAGGCACCCTGAGGACACCTCCCTGGTCACCAGGTGTCCCAGAGACCCATTACCAGTGGCCAAGTGTCAGAGGGACATCTCACTGTCCACCAGGCATCCCAAGGACATGTCCCCAGCCAGCAGGCACCCAAGGGACACATCCCCAGGCATGAGGCTCCCCAGGGAGGTATCCCCAGACACAAAGCTCCCCAGGGAGATGTCCCCAGCCACCAGGCACTGCAGGGACAAGTTCCTGGCCTCCAGGTATACCAAAGACATGTCCCCAACCAACAAGTACCCCAGGGAGCCATCACTGGTGACCATGCACACAAGGGACATGTCCCTGTGCAGCAGGTACCCTGAAAACATGTCACCAGCCTTGAGGCATCCCAACGACACATTGCCAGCCACTGGGCACCCCAGGGACACATCCCCACTCACCAGGAACCCTAAGGAGATGTCACCAGTCTCTGAGCACCACAGGGACAACTTCTTGTGCACCAGGTACTCTAAGGATATGTCTCAGGCCACTAGAAACCCCAGGGACCCATCACGGGTGACCATGCACACAAGGGACATGTCATTGTGCAGCAGGTACCCTGAAAACATGTCACCAGCAATAAGGCATCCCAAGGACACATCTCCAGCCACCAGACACCCCAGGGAGACATCTCCAGCCACCAGACACCCCAGGGAGACATCTCCAGCCACCAGGCATCGCAAAGAGGCATCTCCACTCACTGGTCACCAGAAGGACATGTTCTTGGGCACCAGGTACCTACCCCAAGGGCGTGTCCCCAGCCACCAGCCACACCAGGAACATGTCACTGGAGACCAGGCACCCAAGGGACATATTCCTGGCTACCAGGTACCCCAAGGACACGTCCCTGGCCACTGGGCGCCTCTCACCAGCATTCAGCGACGGGGTCCTCACACAACAGCAGGTGGCTGAGGTCCTGGAGATGGACCAGGACACTACCTGCTGCAGGTATTCCCCGTCCCCCTGGGGCACTCCCATGATTGCAGCATCCCCTGGTGCCAGCAGTATTGTTCCCACAGGCCCCCGGCACCAACCACGCCACGGTCCTTCTCACCACTGCACACCTACGGCTACATCTATGGGCCACCAACCTCTGAGCTAGGTGAGGAGGAGGAGGAGGAAGAGGAGGAAGAAGAGGAGGAGGAGGAAGAACGTACAGCAACAAGGGGCTCTCCAGGAGGGTCGCTGTTGAATGGCTGGGGGTCTGTCTCGGAGGACAACTTTGCCAGCACCCGCTGCAGCTTGGTGAGCTCCTGTGATGGCTCCTTCCTCCTGGATGCCAGCTTTGCCCGGGCACTGGCCGTGGCTGTCGATGGCCTCTGCTACAGCCTTGAAGACACCGAAGGGGTCTACGGGGGTGAGTGAAGGGTCCCTAGACCCCCTGTCTGACCCTGAGCATTGTCACCTCCTCAAGGAAGATGGCTCCATCTTGACACCATGGTGATGCCACCATCTCTTGCCTTCTTCCCTGCAGGTCCCTCACCACCACCATCACCCTTGGAGCAGGTCTTCCCACCTGGAGTCCACACTACCACATGGGACTGGTGGTCAGTGCTGGAGGTCTCGCAGAGAACCAGGACAGAGACAGCCATGAACAGTAGCTCTCAGAACGGTGAGTAGTGACCCAATGCCAGGGTGGTGGGCACTGGGGGTGGTGAGGTTTTGCAGGGTGTTGGAAAATGTTTTCTTTGCTTTCCAGGTGGCCAGGGGTCAGGGATTGGCAGTCCCTGGGCCAGGGAAAGTGGTGAGCTGAGGACAGGGGGGACAGGAGCTTGGCAGTCCCCAGGGCACAGGACACAGCAAGGCCAGAGTCCCCTTGGCTGAGCTAAAATCCAGCTTTATTAGGCAGTTCCCCAAACAGGGGCTCTTTATTAGGAAAAGCCATTCACAAAGGGTGGGTGGCACCAAGGTGGGTGGGTGTTCCTCCTTATTCAGCATTCTTGTCCTTCCCAAGTGTCCTCCTTCTTACACAGTGTCCTTATCCCTCCTCAGTGTCCCCATCCCTCCTCAGTGTCCCCACGCCTTCCCAAATTCCTCGTTCCTCCACAGCATCCTCATCCTCCCCAAGAATCTGCATCACTCCATGTGTCCTTGTCCTTCCTCAGTGTCTTCCTCCTTCCCCAGCATCCTCATCCCCCCTAACTAATCCTTCTCCAGTCCAAGCACTGCTGTCCACCCTGTGTCCTTGTCTTTCCCTAGGGTTGTTGATCCCTGACCATCCCCATTCCTGCTGACTATTCCCATTCCAACTGTCTTTGTGCTTTCTGATAGTTCATGTCCTTCCTCAGAATCCTCGTCCATCCTTGTCTATCCCAAGTGTTCTCATCCTTCCCAAGCCACCTGACTGGCCTTGTGCTCCCTCTAAATATCCTTGTCCCTCCTAATCATCCTCATTCCCAGGCTTCTCAGCCCTCCTGAGTGTCCTCATCCTTCATCAGTTGTTTTGTCCCCCATGCCAAGTGTCCTTGTCCTTTCCTACTGTCCTCATCCCCCTGCAACCATCCTCCTTGTCCCTTACTACTGTCCTTGTCCCTCCCAAGCAGTCTTGTTTTTCCCAAGTGTCCTCTTCCCCTCAGCAACCCTCAATACCCTGGAAATCCTTCCTCCATGTCCTGTTCCCTCCAGGCATCCTTGTCCCCCAGCCTTCCTTGTCCCTCACTAGCACCCTCATCCATCTCCTGTGTCCTTGACCCCTTCATGTAATCTTGTCCCCCACCAACTATCCCCTTCCCTTTCAATCACCTCATCCCTCCCAGACGTCCTCATCCTTTCCCAGCATCCTTGTTCCTCCCAACTGTCCTTGTCTCCAAGATCCTTGCCCCACTTAAGCATTCTCCTCATACCTCCCCAGCGCCCTCATCCCTCTTCTGCTCATGTTCCAACTGTTTCTGTCCCCAGGGTTTATGTCGTTCCCTGAGCATCTTCCTTGTCCCTCCTGAGCCTCCTTGTCCCTCCCCAGGGTCCTCATTCCTTGTGAATTCCTTGCCCCACCCCAAGAATCCCTGTCCCCCCTCACGCTGATGCCCACTGGCCGCGACCTCTGTGCAACCCTATTTGTGTGGAGCCACTCAGAAATTAAAGAACATTAAAGAGCTTCCCTCCGTGTCCCCTGTGTTCCCATCCCCATGCCCCCAACTCTGTCACGGACTCGCCCTCCCTTTTATCGCTTCTCCTGCGGCGGGCAGGGAAACGGGGCCCCTGGGCGGCGGCAGTGGCCGGTCCCTTCTCCGCGGTCCCCCGGCGTCCGGCTGCGCCCCGAGCCGTGGCCGCGGGAGCTGGTGGAGCCGCGGGACGAGACGCTGCCTGTGGTGGAGCAGCTGCCAGACACCTGCCCGCGGGGCAGGCAGGAGGGTTTGCCGTAGGGGATGACCTCATCTGCAGGGGAGGGGACAAGGTTGGGGCTCGGCAGTGACACCCCCAGCCCTTTTGTCGCGCAATGGGTGCCTCTGGCTTACCGCCGCGGGGCGGGCGGTGGGTGACCCTGCGCTCAGCCCCGCTCGGCTCCAGCTCCGGAGAGGGGCCGGGGGTCTCGCCTGGCGGCGGCAGCGGCGGTGGTGGCAGGTCTGCGGCAGAGAAGGGGTAGAGGGCTGAGCTCCCCTGAGCCTCCTTGAACTCCCTGTTTTTTCCCTCCCACTCACCTCCCATCTGCTTTTCCCGGCGGTAGCGGCTGCATTTGGGCTTCAGGCGACTTTTGGAGATCACCCCGCGGGTTTTCCCTGAGGAGGTGGGGATGGCAGCGTCAGCCCCTAGAGTAGCTAGTGAGGCCCGCACCCACCCAAACTGGCCCCTCGGGGCTCACCTGTGCCAGGAGGGCAGCGGGCTCGGGGGGGATGGCCCTCGCTGGCATCCGGAGTCACCGAGGGACTGGGTGCCTGTGGGGGGGTGCTGACGCCATGGGGGTGTCTCCTGGCAAAGAGGGGGGGGCGGAGTGAAGCCAGGGTGGGGGTGTGGGATGGGGGCTCAGTGGCCACCACAGTGCTGGCACAAGCCCTCCAGAGCTGTGCCAGACCTGGAAGAAGCCATGTGGTGTTGTCATAGCTGGATGGCACTGGTGTAGGTGGGCTGAAGCATCACAGCTGGATAGGTGTGCCACAGCTGGATCACAGCCACACAGCTGGGGTGGCAAAGGGGAGCTGGTTGAGTGCAGTGCACAGCTAGGGTGAAGGACCACAGCCTGGCAAGGCTGTGATAACATGGCTGGCCTGCAATGGCACATCTGGAGCACAGCTGGATAGAGGCTGCTTAGCTGGATTACAGCCACACAGCTGGATTGCTATGGCACAGCTGGATGACTACACATCTGGATTGCAAACACACTGACAGATTGCAGCTGCACAGCTAAATCATGACACAGCTAGATCATAGCACAACTGAATTGCAACCATGCAGCTTGAATGCAGCTGACCAGCTGGGTCATAGCACAGCTGGATTGCAGCTGCATGGAGCTTGATTGCAGCTGCACAGCTGGAGTGCAGTGATATGCCAGCATTGTAATGGCACAGATGGATCATGGCAAAGCTGGGTCACAACAGCACAGCTGGGTGATAATGGCCCACCTGTCTTGTGATGGTGCAGCTGTATTGCATTGCCCCAGTCAGCCCACAATGTCATGGATGTGTCATGACAGCATGGCCAGAGCACAGCTGAAGAGCAGGAGTGGATGCTGACACCATGGATCGACCACAAAGAGATGCCTGGACCATAGTAGGATACCCAGATTCCATTGGAGCATCCAGACCCAAATGCTATGGCCAGACCGTGGTGGCACAGCAAGACCAGATCATGGCTGGATTGTGATGGGACACCCAGGCCATGGTGGTACATTCAGAACCTGATCCAGAATCCAGTGGCAAGGCCAGACTATGGTGGAAGAGTGGAACTGGATCATGAAAACATGACTGGGCATGACATCCAGACCTCAATGGGACACCTGGACTTCAGATGACAGATTTGGGCCTCAGTGGCATGGCTGGACTACAACAGCACTGATGACACATCTGGACCGTGACAGCACAGCAGAGCCAAATGGTGACAAAATGTCTGGGTTGTGATGGAACATCTGGACCATGGTGAGGCATCTTGACCTCAACAGAACATCCAGATCCCAATGAGACACCTGGGCCTCAATGACACTGTCGGACCATGATGGCAGGGCTGGGTAGTGACAACATGGCTGAATCGTGATGGAACACCCAGTCCATGATGGGACCTCGAAGGGACATCTGGACCCCAATGGGACATCCAGACCCCAATGGCACGGCCATACCAAGCAAGGCCCATCTCCTACCGGGGCGGGAGGGAGCTATCGAAGTCGCGGAGGCGAGGGATATCCTCCGTGGTGCGAGGCGATGGTGTCAGCGTGGCGGTGGAACGGCAGCCGGAGGAGGTGGTGGGTGAGGATGCAGCAGTGGCACAGGGGATGTCCTCACCAGGGTACCACACCTCCATCCCCAACCTGCAGGGTGCAGACCACAGGGTAGGTGCTGGGGGCAGCATACCCAGTCCCCAAGCCCCCACACTCACCCTCCAGCTGCCTCTTCCTCTTCATCCTCCTCTTCCTCCTCCTTCTCCTCCTGGGTACACTGGCTGAGCTCACTGGCTGAGGGCGGCGGGGGCAGCAGTTCTGTCCAGCTCACCACCGGCGGTTTCACTGCTTGCCCCAGCTTTGCTTTGGCCCCTGTGCCAAGGAGGGATGCTGGGGGGGCTGTGGGGAGGGCACCGCACCACGAGCGCCCACGTGTGCCCCCACCCATCCGACCACCCTACCGTGCTCAGCCCGGCCACGGGGCACCTGGGAGGCTGCAGCATCCATTGGCTGGGAACCCACCCCAGGGTAGGAGGTCCCATACTGTGAGAAGGGACGGGGGAATGTGCAGAGTTCCTCACTGTCAACCTCGATGGTGCTGTAAACCGGCCCCTCGCCAGCCCCTGCTCCAAACTGTTCCGTCTGGGCAATGTAACGGGTGATACCAGCATCTGCAGAGGGTGACCAGCACCATCAGGGCTGATCATGGCCCCCTCAGTCAGAGCCACCCAGCCCCATGCTGACCCTCACCATTGTAGTATCTCTCAGTGGTCCCCAAGCAACCAGCAGCACTGGCTGTGCTGCCACCATGCCACGCATCCACCAGCCATGGATAACCACCACCGGCAGCTGCCCTGCAAGGGGATGGGCTGAAGGAATGCTGGTGATCAGCCCTGGGGGTTTTGGGGAGGGCAGGGGGTGCTGGGGGCATTACCTGGGGTTGCTGCGCACTGGGGCTGGGAAGGCAACTGTGGAAAGAGATGGGGGTGAGGGCAGCGAGAGGCCGTACTGGGACCCTACAGCACTTATGGGCTTACCGGTGGGTGTGTAGGCAAAGGATGCTGTAAAAGAGAGGGACGGACGGTGGGTGGCTGATGGGTGAGGGGTGAGGGGTGAGGGGTCCCAAGGGTAGCACCCTCCTGTACCGGTGAAGTGGCTGAGCTCCTTCTTCCTCCGGCGGCGACTGTAGAGCCAAGCAGCAAAAGCAGCGAGAATGACCCAGCAAGCACCACCAACACCGGCAATGAAGGCTGGCTGCCTGGCTACCTCTGCTAAATGCTCAGCCAAGCTGCTCCCACCTGCTGGCCCTGCATCTTGCTCCACCAGGGGGGCTGCAAGTGACACGGGAAAGAGGGACACACCGGAGGGGTGCCAAGGAGCCATCCCCAGCACTGCAGTGGGTGACCCCATCCTGCCCCACCCATGGGTGCAAGTTGTGACAATGAGAGACTCACTGATGTGGATGGGGACAGGGGCACTGCGGGCACCCACACCAGCACTGGTGGCAGCGGCAACTTCAGCACGGTAAGGGACCCCGGGGACTAGTCCCTGCAACACTGTAGCCAGCACCGTCCCCTCCACGCTCTGGTTGATGTGGAAGCGGCTCTCATTGCCCAAGCACCAAATCTGGTGGGGACCAGGAGGAAAAGATGGGAAACACCCATAAGGACACCATGACATGGTGTTGTGAGTGGACAGGGCGGTCCTGCCACGTCCCTGCTGCTGACCACACTTACCCGGTAATCACGGATGACACCATTCTGCTCTGCCAGGGGTGGTGGCTGCCATGAGATGCGGACACTGGTACCATTCCCAGCCACACTGACAGCTCGGGGCGGAGCACTGGGGGCTGCCGGTGGAGGACACATGGGCTATCACCTCCAGGTTGTCCCTGGAGACCCACACTATCCCCTCCATGCCTGCACTTACCCGCTTCAGGCATGTGCAGAGCTCGCACAGCACTGTCGGGACCATGGAGGTGATGAAAATAGGGTCGAACCTTGACCTCGTAGTCCTGGCCCGGGCGCAGCTCAGTGAGCAGGGCCCCCCGCTCCCCTGGTGCCCACACCGTCCGTGCCTCCTCCCAGCGCCCGCCACGCTGCCGGTACAGCACCCGGTAGCCCTGGAGGAAGGGTGCCTGGTGCTCCACCTGAGGACCCGAGGGAAGGGTGGGATGGGGGGATGATCGACACTGGGAGCCCTGTACCAGTAGGGAGGCTCAGCACTCACGGTCCAGGAGAGGTGGACGGTCCCCAGTGGCAGCACCACAGGTTCCTGCAGGTGCACAGCCACTTGTGCCAGTTCCTGCTGCACCTGCTCATGATCCAGCCCTTGCTGCATGGGGTTGGTGTCTGCTGGAAACATGAGAGGGTGGAGGGTCCATGCATATCTCCACTGGTGTTGCCAAGTGAAGGAGCCATGGTGACAGCTCATACCCATGGCAGGTCCATGGGAAACTCTATTGGCATGACTGGGCAAGGATGGATCCAAAGATTTTGGGTGCACGGGTGCCTCCACTGGTGTCACCAAGTGGAGATGGACCCAAGGGTGAGGGGTTTGTGGACACCTCCACTGATGTCAGTGCTGGATCTCACCTTGGGTGCGCACAGGCTCCGAGACACCGCTGGGGTCACTGAGCCCATAGGCGTTGACCGCCCGCACCAAGAACAGGTAGACAGTGTCAGGGACAAGGCCGGTCACTGTGTGGGTCTCACCCTCCACATCAGCTGCCACTGTCTGCCACGGGCCACCCGCTGCCTGGCTGCCAGGGGACAGGGGTGACTCATGACAGGGTGGTATCAGGCCACCACATCATCCCTGCAGCCGGAGAAGAGGCTTGTGTGATACCTGAAAGCCTCCACTATGTAAGAGGTGACATCGGTGGCACCACTGTCCTCGTTCCCTTTCCAGCTCAGGGTGACACTGCTTTGGCTAACGTTGGTGACCACAGGAGTGGAGGGTGGCCCAGGGAGAAGACCAGGTACAGGGGAAGGCAGGGAGAGGTCGGATTCATCACCTGCAGGGAGATGCGTGGAGATCTGGGGTGGCTTTGTTCCCAGTGCCAAGGTGTCCCTCTGCAGTGACATTTCCATGACCCACCTTGTACCTCCAAGGAGATGCCCCAGCGTGTCTCTCCCGCTGGGCTGGTAGCCACACACTCATAGAGCCCGGAGTCTCTCACCTGCAGGGGGAAGAGCTCCTGCCCCATCACCCTGAGCACCCATCACCTCAGCACCCACAACCCTGACACCCATCACACTTTGTACCCACCACCATGAGCACCCACCACGCTTTGCACCCACCACCCTGAGCCCCAACACTGCTTGTACCCACCACCCTGAGCATCCATCTCCCTTTACTCCACCCCTCACAGCCACTGCCCTGCAGTATCCCCACGGGTGCCCCTGCCGGGGCCGGCTCACCCGGAGGCCGGTGATCTGCAGGGTGCCGTTCTCCAGCAGGCTGGCACGGGGCGGGACACCTACCAGGGCACTGCCATCCTTCAGCCACCGCACGCTGCCTGGGGGGTCATGGGCCCCTGCTCCACAAGGCAGCCGCACTGTGGCCCCCGCTGGCAGCACTGTCCGGTTAGTGGGAAGCAGGCTGATCAGAGGTGGGTGGAGTTCAGTGGGTGCTACAGGAAGAAAATCGGGAATTGCTGGGTGGTGGGGTGGGTGCCACTCACACACTGAATGTGCCAGTTCTCCACTGGCACTGGACTTACCCCCCATCACCTCCAGACCTGCCCTGGCCAGGACACTGCCAGCCACGCTGATAGCCTGGCACAGGTAGTGACCGGCATCACTGGGCTGGACATTGATGATGGTCAAAGCACCGCTGGGGCTCACCCAAACACGGCCAGAAGGGACTGGGGGCTGGCCCGGGAACAGCAGTGTCTGAGACAGAGTGAGATTAGTGGGGGAATGAGGGAGGGGGAGGATGAGAAGCAGGGGATGAGATGAGGACAGGGAATAGGAATGGGAATGAGATTGGGGATTGGAGTGGGATGGTATGGGATGGCATGGGGTGGCATGGGATGGGGACAGGGATGTAATAGGGACTGTGATGGGATGGTGATGAAGACAGGTAGGGATGAGGATTGGTACTGGTGTGAGGCTGAGTTGGGATGAGGTTTGCATGGAGATGAGATGGGGATGGGAATTGGGATGGAGATTATGATGATAACTGGGACAAGATGGAATGGAAATGGTGATGGATTGGGATGAGGATGGAGCTGTGGTTGGGTGTGGGGTCAAGGATGGGGGAAGGAGACAGACCTGGCTCCCCTCCTTTTGCCAAAAGACAGCGGGTGGTGGGTTGCCCTTGCTCTGGCACTGGAAAGTCACACTCTGGCCAAGGGTGACAGCTTGGTCATGGGGGCCGGTGACAAGCTGAGGGGGCACTGCAGCAGTGTGGGGAGAGACAAGGGCTTGTCTGGGCACTCCACCAGCACCCAAGGGTGCTCCCCAGGATCCCCCTTACCGTGCACAGTGAGAGTGGCCGATGCCTCTGACCTGCCCACGCTGTTATCAGCCACACAGGTGTAGGTGCCCTCATCCTCCACCTGCAGCCGGCTGATCCGCAGGGTGTTGTCTGGCAGCACCTCCCACCTGGGGGGAACCCCAGGAGGCTGTGGCACCAGCAGCGTGCTGGGGCACCAGAAGGACATAAGGTGCCATGGGGTTGGGATGTAGTGAGGATGCAGGATGTGATGGGAATGTGGGATGTGATGGGTACAGTGGAAACCTGGGATGCAGGAAAATGGGAGATGTGATGGGGATATGAAATGTGGTAGAGATGTGGAATGTGATTGGGATTTGGGATGAGATAAAAATGTGGGATGCAAAGAAGATGAAGGACGCAATGAGGATTTGAGATGCAAAGGGAGATGTGGAATGGGATGGAGATGTGACACAATGGGAATGTGGAATGCAATAGGGATGCAGCATGTGCTGAGGATGGAGGATGTGCCAGGGTTAAGGGATGCAATTACTTGATGCCACGAGGATGCCAGGTGCTCCAAGCACACCAAGCTGGCACATGCTGATGCCACCCAGCTGCACCAAAGGACCCTGACTGGTCTTGGTGTCCCTGAGCCACCCCCCTCACCCCTTACTCACCTTCCCAGTGGCATTTCCCCCTCCTCCTTGCGCCAGCGTGCCGCTGGCTGTGGATCCCCCACTGCCTCGCAGGAAAACTCCGCCGTCCCCTCCACCAGCACCACCTGGTTGTGGGGCCTCTTGCCAAATGCTGGGCGCTCTGTAGGGTGGCCGTCAGTCCCACCAGGATAGCACTCACCTCCCTGACACCCCAAAAGTTAAATCCCCACGCACCGAAGACAACCAGCTCGGCCGGCTCGCTGTCTCTCTCCCCCACCACGTTGGTGGCCACGCAGACATAGACACCAGCATCGCTCTTGTGAGTACTGGCCACCATCAGCTTCCCACCACGGATCTGCAGGAAGTAGAGCTCATCCCACATCCCCATCACATCCCACATGCACACTGTGTCCTGCATTCTCATCACATCCCACATCCCCACTGCATCCTACCCCCCATTGCATCTCATATCCCCACTGTGTCCCAAACCCTCATTGCATCTCTCATCCTGACTGCATTCTGCATCCCCGTCACACCCTGTATCCTCATTGCATCTCACATTCCCATTGCACCCACACTGTCATCACATCCCATGTTTCCATTGCATCCCAAATCTCCGATGCATCCCGTATCCCTATCCCATCCTACATCCCCATCTCATCCCATATCCATCACATCACACAACTCTCTGCTGCATCCCACATCCCCATCACATTTCAGACTCTCACTGCATCCCGCATCCTCACAGCACCCACATCCATGTCACACCCCACATCCTCACCGCATTCTGTATCCCTGTAACATTCCCCATCTCCCTTGCGTCACCTTCAGCCTAGTTCTGGCCCCTCTCACCGTCAGGCGCCCGTCCTTGTCGCTGACCCGGACTCCATTTTTCTTCCAAGAGACGCTGGGCTCGGGGTGGCCGCGGGGCGGGACACACTCCAGCACGGCCGGTTCTCCCGCCGCCACCACCACGTCCCCTGGGGGCTGCCGGAAATCGTCCCGCAGCACTGCGGGGACACAGCGGCCTCAGCTCCCCGGCCCTGCACCCCCGGGCTGGGGGCAGCACCAGGGGCATCGTCTGAATTAGCTTTGACAGATGTTAATTTATCTTCATTGATTTTACTTGATTTTCAAATGTTTTCAAATATTTTCATTTGTTCTCATTTATTTTCATGTATTTCCAATTATATTCACCTCTTTAAATTTCTTTTACCGTATTTTCATTTATTTTCACTCATTTTCAGTAATTTTCACTTATTTTCATTTATTTCCAATTATTTTCAGTTTTTTCATTATTTCTCTTCACTAACTGGCACCTTTTTCATTTATTTTCGCTTACTTTCAGTGATTTTCACTTTCTTTATTTAATTTCTCCTTTTCCCCATGTTTTAATTGCTTTTCTGTTATTTACATTAATTTTCACTTACTCCCTTACTTTTATTTTCATTTATTTTCACTTGTTTTCTTTTTTCATTTGTTTTTAGTTTCATTTACTTTATTTCCAATATTTGTCACTTCTTTGAATTTATTTTCATTTCTTTTCACTTACTTTATTTATTTCTAATTATTTCCCCCTTATTTTCATTTATTTTCCCCTCTTCCCTCGCCAGCAGGGGCCTGGGGATTTGAGAGACCCTCATCCCACAGACAGGCTCAGAGATGATACCAGGCTGGGCTCAGGGACGATACCAAAACCCCAAATTTCACCCCCTTAAATCCTCCTCGCCCCCTCAGAACTCACCGGCCACCTCCAGGGAAGCATTCCGGCTGGTGGCCTCCCCCAGGTAATTCCTGGCCACGCAGACATAAACCCCCTCGTCGGGCTTTCCCCGCCTCCCGTGCAGGATCCGGAGGAAGAAGAGGGACCCCCCCGGGAGGAGGGTGCGGTGGGAGCGGGGATCCTCCCGGTCCGTCTCCACCCGCTCCCCGTCCTTGTACCATTCCACCACCGGGGGCGGGCGCCCCTCGGCCTTGCAGCTCAGCGTGGCCGGTTCCCCCTTGGAGACCAGGACATCCGTGGGGTGCTCCACGATGCGGGGAGCCGTGTCCTCCAGCTGGGAGTTGGATCCTGGAGGAAAATCGGGAGGGGTAGGGAGGGGGGATCTGAGAGGCTGAGCATCCTTGGCTTGTGTGGTGCTTTCCAGACCCTGCTTTGCTTGTAAGGTAAGAGGTGAGAGATGAAGTGTGGCAAGGTCCAAGCCTAGCGTAGCCTGGGGTGGGCGCCGTGGGGAGGGGGGAGCAGGATCACAGAACCACAGAATCACAGAATCACAGAATCACAGAATCACAGAATCACAGAATCACCAGGTTGGAGTAGACTTCTAAGATCATCGAGTCCAACCCATGCCCTAACACCACCTCATGCCCTAAACCATGGCACTGAGTGCCACATCCAATCTTTTTTTAAACACATCCAGGGATGGTGAGTCCACCACCTTCCCAGGCAGACCATTCCAGTACTTTATTGCTCCTTCAGTAAAAAAATTTTTCCTAACATCCAACCTAAATTTCCCTTGGCACAGCTTAAGATTGGATTGGGAGGGTGTCAGGCAAGGCCAGTGGGCCAAAGCAGCTTAGCTCCCAGTAATAGCCTTTTCCACCCAGTTTCCACCTGGGCATCCCCGTGGAAATGGGACTGGGGCTAAATTCTCCCCAAACAGGGATTTTTCCATCAGCTGCAAGTGCTGACTTTCTGTAGCAGAGCTGGTCATTCTGGGTTGCAGAAAATGCTTATTTTAAGTTTTAAAAAGCCCCATATTGGGGTTGTGGGGCTGTTCCAGAAAAAAAACAACACCCTGCTAGGGCACAGGAATTAATGGTTGGTCATTAATGCCAGCATAATTAATGCTCATTAATGCTGGGGCCAGCTGGGCTGAACTGCGTGTGTCCCCAACACCACCTGGGTGTTTGGTCCCCAAGTGACACTGCTGGCCCAGTGGCACAGGCATGTGGCCACTGCACGTGCTTATGGGTGTGGGTCTGCACAGACACACGTGCAGCTGTGCACTGCATGTTTACACACAGGTACATGGATGCACATGTGGCCAGCCATGCAGGAGTGTGCACATACACGCAGAGAGGCACTCACAGGTATCTGTGCACACGCAGGTGAACATGTGCATTACACGTGTCCATGCATGCACATGTGCATTACAAGTGCAGGGGGGTGTGTGCACACATGCATTGCACATGTAGGTGCATGTACACGTGTGGGCAGTCATGCAGGAGTCTGCATGCACACACATGCAGCCACACATGTGTGCTTGCACTTACAAACACACATGCACATGTGTGCATTCATGCAGGGGGGTGCATGCCCTGACATGCACAGATGGATTCATGTGTGTGTGCATTCATGGAGGGTGTGCCTGCACACACACACCTGCACAGATGCAAGTATTCAGGTGAGGGGTGTCCTTACACACATACACACACACACGTGTGTGTGTGTCCAGGCATGCAGAGGTGCATGCGCACACACACATTCACACAGGGATGTGCATGCACACACAGGCTGCACACACAGATGCACATGCACAGGGGCACACACAGGTACATGCACAGCCGTGCACATCCACACACCATGAGCCTACACGTACCCACATTGCTGCACGCACACACATGCAGACTGTACAGACATCCGCATGCATGCACACGCATGCACACAAGCACACTGCACTTAAATGCATACATGCATGGACACACATGCACACTGCACATGCACACACACATGCACACTGCCCCATAAATGCACACGTGCATGCACATGTGCACATTGCACAGAGAAGCACACAAGCGCACTGCCCATAAATGCACACATGCACATGCATGCACACCGCACACGCATGCACACATGCACACGTGCACACACATGCACACTGTGCAGACATGGAAATGCATGCACACACATGCACACTGCCCATAAATGCACACACACACCACACACGTGTCTCCCACTCACACACGCCCTGCCCCTGTTCCCCCACACCCCGGGGCAGGATGTGGGCATAAGGGGGCTACAATTGGGGTACCCATGGGGTTGCCATGGGGATGGGATGTGGCTGCCATGGGGATGGAAGCAATGCTGCAGGGTACTGGGTACCCCCGGGGGGCACAGCAGGGACTGAGGGGGCCGCAGCTGGGCCCGGTGACTAATTGGGACAAGCAGGGGGTCAGGGCAGGCCCCTTCCTGTGCCCGGCTGGCTATGCAGGAGCAGGGGGTCCCACGAGGTTTGGGAACACCTCCATCCCCTCACCAGCCACCCAGGGCCAGCTGGAGGGGGACAGACTAAAAAAAAGGGGGGAGAAGCTCAAAATGGAGTCAAAATTCAGGAGACACCCTCTCCCTCACCCCTGCTTCACCCACACTCTGTCCCAGCTAGGAGTCATGGGGCTGGTTTGGGGACATGGGGAGGATTAGGGCACATGGAGCTGGTTGGAGGACACTGGGGTGGTTTAGGAATGTAGAATTTGGGAACACAGAGCTAGTTCCAGTTAGTAGTCTGGGGATTGGCTTGGGGACACTGGACTGGTTTGGAGACATGGAGTCTCTCCTAGTTGTGTCTGGGAGTTGTTTTGGGCACACAAGGACAGTTTTGGGACACAGGGCTGGTCCTGGTTTGGAGACTGGGGAGGGGTGTGGGGACATGAAGGTTGTTTGAGGACACTGGGTTGTCCCTGGTTTGGGATCTGGGGACTGGCCTGAGGACAAGGGGACAATTTGGGGATGCCGTGTCTGTCCCAGCTCATGGTCTAGCAGTTGATGTAGGAACATGGGACAGTTTGGGAACAGGGAGATGCTTGTGGTTCAGGATTTGGGAACACAGGACTGGTTTGGGAACACCGGGACAGTCCTAACTTGGGGAGAGTGGGCTGGTCTTGGTTTGGGGTCGTGGAGACAATCTAAGGACGCTACATCACTCCCGGGAGCTGCTCTGGGGACAGGGAGCTGGTCCCAGCATGGGGACACGGAGCTGGTGTGGGGACGCTGGGTCAGTTCAAGAGTTGGGACATGGGGCAGGTCCCAATTTGGGGACAAGGGGACAGGTTGGGAATCCACTGTCAGTGCTGCGGCGTCCCAGCTGGGGCTGGGGTCTGCGGGCTACTTCCAGCATCCCGGCTGGACCGGGAGCAGGAACTCCGGGGCAGAGGGACAGAAAAACCGGGGACCACGTACCGTTACCGGGGACGAGATCGGGCAGGTTGAGTGCGGCGATGGAACGGTTGATGCCGAGCAGGAGCGAGGAGGAGTTAGAGCCTTCGGCTCCCAGCGAGTCGGCGAACAGGTTCATCTGCAGCAGCGTCTTCAGCAGGTAGCGCAGCATCCTGCCCCGGCTCTGCTCGGCTTGGCTGAGATCGGCTTGGATCAGGTCGACACTCTGCACGACACTACCCGGCACGGCAAAGACTGGTTGAGCTCAGCCCGATCCGGCTCAGCCTGGTCCGGCTCAGCTCAGTTCGAACTCTGCTTGGCAGGGCTCGGCTCAGTTCAGCCCAGTCAAGCTCAGCCTAGCCAGACTCAGCCCGATTCGGCTCAGCCCGATCCGGCTCAGTTCGGCTCTGCTCGGCTGTACTCGGCTCAGTTCAGCCCAGTCTGGCTCAGTTCAGCCCAGTCCGGCCCGGTTCAGCCCAGTCCGGCTCAGCCCGACCCGACTCGGCTCAGTCCAGCGCGGCTCAGCACAGCCCGACTCAGTCCGGCTCAGCTCACCTCGGTTGGGCTCAGCCTGCGGCACCGCCCCCCGGGTGGGGGACGGGCCAGGGCGGTGCTGGGGCGGGGTAATGAGGGTGTCCCTGCGCTCCCTCCCTGTCCCTAAGAAGCTGGATGGGGACGAAGGCGAGGGGTGTCCCGTATGGGATGGGGGCTTCGTGGTGCAGTGGAACTGAGATGACTTTTTGAGGGGGCAGAGGAAGGGCTGGAGGGAGGAGAAGGAAGAGACGCAGCAGCTCGCTGGGTTCACCCCAAATTACGCGACACCATACGGGGCTGCTGTCACCCCCCACTTGGGACCGCCCCCTCAGTAAACTCTCAAAGGCAACATCACTCCGCACCCCACGGGAAAATGCAGCTGCTCGAGTAACACGCCCACCTCAACACCGGGGGGTGCTGGTGGGGATAGGGACACTTTGGGGGTGCTGGGACCACCAGTGGCTTGAATTTGCAGGGGTGGGAAACACGAAGGAATCAGCACATAGTGCCAGTGAATCTGTAAGCAGAATTGGCCACTTAATTATTGTGTTGTGGTTGATGTGGAAAGCAATGAGCCCCCTTCAGCGAGCACCCGGGGAGGGGGCAGGGGGGTTTGGGGGGAGTTGTTTAGAGAGGTTCATTATCGGGGGGGCTGCTGGGGCGGCTCGTTACGGGACTTTGTTACGGTGGCACTTGGAATATGGGAAAAGTGGGGGGAAAAGGTGAAGTCGGAAGTGCGGGGAACATGGAAGGGACTCAGGGAAAAAGAGGAGGTGGGGAGGAGAAGGGGCAGTGGGGAAGGACTGGGGGGACATGCATCTGGGTATGCACACCTGGGATATTGGGAGGGAGAAGGGTCCTCACATCTGCACGCACAGCAGCAAATGAAATGTGCCCACACGGGTTTGCACATCTGGGTCCCTAAGGGCAGTCACATCCGGAGGACTCTTGGGGCACAGCTGGGGAGGGAAGAGGCTTTTCCACATACATCTGGGGCAGCAAGGGTCTCCAGGATGTTCACATCTGGAGGAGGATTGGGGAGGTCTGGGGGATGCAGCTGCACTCAGACCAACAGCTGGAGAAGTCTCCGATGTCACATAGCTGGAGGCACAAGGATGCTCAAGCACATCTGGAGAACCAGGTGGTTTCCTTGTGTGCACATCTGGAGGCACAAGGTGAGCGCACATCTGGAAAGCTTGCCCAGATGGGACTTGCTTTTCCACACCCAGAGCTGTGCTGAGGCTGCAGACAGGTGCACATCCGGACTCAGCCTCACCAGCATCCTCTGGGCTCTCCATATCCCACCGAATCTGCCAGGTGTCCGGTGGGCAATGCATTATTCATCTGTCCCTTGGAGCCGGGTACAGAGGAAGTAAATAAATATTAATTTAGTGGGAGCACAAAGCTTTTCCGTTTCTCCTGCTGGCAATGCAGCAGCACAGGGATTTCTCAGTAGGATCAGGGGGGAAAAAATCCACAGAATAACAGGTTTATCCAACTATTACCTGAATAATTCTCTGGGATGGGAATTGATGGCAATGCTGAAATATCTAAACCTGCTATGATTCCCTGCCTTCTCCTTTTGGGTCCCTCTGAAAAGCTGACCTGAGGAATGGGACATCTCCAACACAGAACTACAGGATGGAAAAGGGTGTTAATCCCTGGAAAGCCTTTGGGCCTCTTTTCATGGAGTTCTTGGAAAATGGGAGAATTTTTAATGGGAATCCTGGAGGTTTTGGGAGCCTCAGGGATTAAAGCACCTCTGTATTAATCCCACTATGAGCCCTGAGGCTGCAGCGATGGGCTCCCAGGGGTGACATGCGCATCCAATGCCTCCTCTGAGAGCGCTTGTGATGGGGAATGGAGACAAAGGAGCCGCCTCATCCCGATGGATAATCCCCCTCAGATTCATCCCCGTTAATCAGCTGGGCAAACAGCGAGTGCGGGGGCATCGCCTCCTTGTTAGCAGATTTATTCTCACTGCCACGGCATTTAATTGCTGCTTGATTTGGCGATTAGCGGCTGTTTGCCCAGGCTTTGCCCAAATCACCCTCCTCAAAGTTTTTAGATGGGGGGAGGCTTCCTCCATACTTTGTTGTCCTCATTATTCTACATTGGTTTGCTGCTTTCTTATTCCTCCTGGTTTTTTTCCCAACCCTCACTGGATAGCATCGAGGGCCTGGGTGGGGGGTGGGGGGGAAACTGAGGCATGAAGTTTGGCCATAATGAGGAGCGACAAGATATTTGTCTGGGCAAATGAGCGGCTGGGTCCCCCCTCCCCGCTGCCAGGGGGGAATCCCTGGCAGTCCCGTTATTAACATCCCCCCCGGGAGCCCCCCACCCCAAGCCAGGCGCTTGGCCGGGAAATGCGGCTTTTTGAATATTTATAGAGGTTGTGGCAGCACTTGGGGTGGGGAGGAGGGAAAGAGGAGCACGGGGGCTGTTGGGGGTGGGGGGGAAGCAATGCTGAGGGCTGGGGGTGGTGGGGATGGGGCTGAAATCCTTTAGGGATGACACTGGGATGGTGTAGGGAATGATGCTGAGATGGTGTGGGGAATGATGCTGGGGTGGTGTAGGTGATGACACTGGGATTCATTAAGGGATGGCATTGGGATGCTGTAAGGAATGACGCTGGGATACTGTAGGGAATGGTGGTGGCATCCTTGAGAGGACAGTGCTGGGATGCTTTGAGGAATGATGCTGGGATGTTTTAGGAGAATGTAGTGAATGTTCTAGAGGATGAAAGTAGGATCCTTTGGGAGATGATGATGGGTACTTCACGGAGGGACAAGACTGGGGTTGTTTGAGGGATAACCGTGAAATGCTTTGAGGAAAGATGCTGACGTTTTAGGGGAGCATATGGGAATGACTCCAGGATGCTTTAGGGGATGATACTGTGACGATTTACAGGATGATGCTCAGATGCTTAAACAAATAATGCTAGGATGTTTGGGGACACAGAGCTGGAGCGTTTGGGGGAGCATGCTGTGATGCTGTAGAGAATGACGCTGGGATGGTGTGGGGATGATGCCGGGATGCAGTAGGTAATGACACCAGGATGCAGTGGAGAATAATGCTGGGATGGTGTAGGGAATGACGCTGGGATGGTGTGGGGAATGGCACTGGGATGGTGTGGGGAATGGCACTGGGATGCTGTAGGGAATGGCACTGGGATGGTGTAGGGAATGGCACTGAGATGCTGTAGGGAATGATGCTGGGATGCTGTAGGGAATGGTGCTGGGATGCTGTAGGGAATGGTGCTGGGATGCTGTAGGGAATGGCACTGGGATGCTGTAGGGAATGATGCTGGGATGCTGTAGGGAATGGTGCTGGGATGCTGTAGGGAATGGCACTGGGATGCTCTAGGGAATGGCACTGGGATGCTGTAGGGAATGGTGTCAGGATGCACTCATGGATAATGCTGTTTAAGGGGAGCACACTGGCATGTTTTAGGGGATGATGTGACATGCCCTAAGGAATGATACCGGGATTTTTTCAGAGAACAGACCGGAATGCTCTAGAAGATGATGGTGGGATGAATTAAGGAGAGATGTTGGCATGTTTTACGGGACCTTATGGGACTTAAGGGTGTGATGCTGGGATGCTGTAGGAGAGCAAACTATCATGCTTTAGAAAATGTCACTGGGATGCTTTAGAGGATGAGTCTGGGATGCACAGAGGGATGCCAGGATGTATTAAGGGATGATAGTAAGACACTGTGTTGTAGTACACTAGAATGCTACAAGAAATAATGCTGTAGGGGATGGTGCTGGGATGCTTTAGGGGAATGATCCTGGGAAATTTTAGGCAAGTGCACTGGAATGATTAAGAGGATGACAGTGAGAGGCTTTAGGGGACAATGCCAGGGTGTATGAAGGAATAACGTTGGGATGTTTCAGATGAACATGCTGGCATCTAGGGGATGAAGTGCTGTAGGGGTTGATGCCAGGATATTTAAGGGGATGGTGACAGAATTTTTTAGGAGATGAGGCTGGGATGCTTTAGGAGAGCTTAATGAGATGCTTTAGGGGATGAATCTGTGAAGATTTAGGGGAGTGCAGTGAAGATTTAGGGGATGACGCCAGGGTGTGGCAAAGGATAAAGCTGGGATATTCCAGGGAAGTGCGCTGGCATGCTTTAGGGGATGCTGCTGGGATGCTTTCAGTGAGCAGATTGAGATGCTTTATGGGATGACCCATGGAGCCTCTGCGGAACGGTGTGGGGATGCCTCAGAGGACGGGTGTCAGTCTGTCTGTCCTCCGCACCTGGCAGGCGCAGGAGGCCGGTGGGTCGAGATCTCCTCGCGGGCATCCCAGCCCGCCTCATTACCAGCATCTTTGGAAAGCCGGAGCCCATGTGTTCTCGAGACGAGCGGCTTGGGGTATATTAACATCCCATTTCCACCTCTTTAATATAGAGTTTGTCGAGATCATTTATCAGCCGAGCCTCCCTTCAGGGCCAGGGGAAGCCGGGCAAAGCTCGGCAGCTGGGTCATGGCGAGAGGCGAGGGATGCTCGTCCCCGAAGGAAGCCGACGCCGGGTTTAACAGGTAGTGGCTCATGTGCGAATCGCTAGTTTGGGACCGGCACATCATTGGGAAAGGCTTTATCAAAGCTGGGCTTAATTGGGTGGAAGGCTTGTTTGCATGGCCGCTAATGGGGGATCAGAGGGCCGGGGACCCAGCGCTGACGGCCTCACAAAGGCAAGCAATTACTTGCTTGTCTGCATTATGTATTAACCCATCTGGGGTCGGGATATTGGCTGTGAAAGGGAGACAAAGAGGGGGGCGTGCCGGTTGCCCCTGCGCCGAATTAGCCCGCCTGGGTCCCCTTTGTGCAGCGGGCAGGGCAGCTGGATCGGGATGCAGGCGCTCAGGATGCTGATGGGCACCGGCGTGCGGCAGCAGGGCGCTGCCTCGCTCGGCATCCCCGCGTCCTTCCAAATATTGCATCGAGCGTCTTTTCTCTCCTTTCATCAGTTTCCTGCCTGCGGCCACATCTCGGGATAATTACAGCTTTCGCTTTAATTAGCCACCGTCGCCACTAATAAGTTTATACTTCTTTTCAGCAGCGTATTTTGGCGGCAGGAGGTTAATTACAAGCAGGTCAGTAAATTGCAGAACACACTGCTCTAGGTCTAATGACTTGTCCGCTCGGCTTTTTGGCGGACTTTTAATTATGCCTATTGAATTGGAAGGTTGACTGGAACGAGGCGGCGGCGGAGTGTTGGGGACCAGGGGTGTATTTCCCCACTGCCTCCCCAGGCTGCTTGTCCAGCCGTCCGCACATCCCCAGAAGCTGAGAACGGCCACAACTCATTGCATGGGTGAGCCCTGACTGAGAACGGCCACAATTCATTTCTCGGGTGACCCCCGGCTGAGAACACCCAAAAATCCTTGCACAGGTTAGCCTGGGCTGAAAACAGACACAATTCGCTGCACGGATAAGCCTTGGCTGAGAACAGGCACAAGTCGTTGCAAAGGTGCCTCTCATTTGACAACGGCCACAACTCAAAGCGTGGGTGATCCTGGCTGAGTGCACCCACAGCCCATTTCACAGGTGAGCCCAGCTGAGAACATACATAACTCATTGCTTGGTGCGATCTTGGCTGAGAACTGCCACAGCTCACGGCAGGGATGAGCCGTGGCTGAGCACAGTCCCGGCTCACGGCGGGGATGAGCCGTGGCTGAGCACAGTCCCGGCTCACGGCAGGGATGAGCCGTGGCTGAGCACAGTCCCGGCTCACGGCGGGGATGAACCGTGGCTGAGCACAGTCCCGGCTCACGGCAGGGACGAACCGTGGCTGAGCACAGTCCCGGCTCGTGGCAGGGATGAGCCGTGGCTGAGCACAGTCCCGGCTCGTGGCAGCGCTGGGCTCGGGCCCTGCTCCTTCCAGGAATGACTGCAGAGGTGCTGTGGGTGAGCCGGGCTGGGGGGGCCGTGTCCCCCAGCTCAACCCTCGCCCCCCACCCCCATGTCATTAGCGCGCGGTCAAATGGCGCTGCCGGGACTCGGAGCTGCATCGCAATCAGCTGCTCTCGGCCGTAATGAGTGTTCAGGCCCTAATTAACCGCCACCCTCATTTGCATCCGGCCCTCCCTCTCCTCCCTCCCCGGGCCTCTAATTGTGGTCTGGCCAGCTCCGGGGGACTTGGGCATGGGGGTCTACAGCTGCGGGGACAGCGGCAGCTGGTATGGCAATCTGAGGGCACACCAGTAGTGGGGCAGCGGGGACACCCCCCTGGAGACCCTGCTCTGGGGACATACGGCATGGCTGGCGATGGGTGCAGCCCCCTGGGGACACACAGCAGAGCTGGCCGTGGAGACATTCCTTTGGGGACGTGCCTCAGGAGTGGCAGTGGGGACACATCAGTGAGGGCACCCCTTTGAGGACACTCCAGGGAAGTAGGTGCATACTTTTGGGGACATGGTGACAGCAGAGACATCCCTCAGTGGGGACTTCCATTTTGGGACGTGGTGGCAGACACATCATTCTGGGGACATGATGTGGGGCTGATATTGGGAACATCCCTTTGAAGACAGTGTTGACAGATGCTGGCAGTGGGAACACACCAGCTGTGTGTCCGTTTGGGTGCATGTCACAGTGGTGACAGTGGGTGGACATGCTGGCAGCAGGGACAACCTCTTGGGAATGCGGTGGCACCAGGGACATTCCTTTGAGGACATGCCAGAGGCAGATGCATCCCTTTGGATGCCACAAGACTGCCATTGAGACATCCCTGTGGGGGCACGCTGGCTCATTACACTCCTGGGGATGTGGTAACAGCAGGGACATCCCTTTGGGGACACAAGCCAGCGGTGGGGACATCCCTTTGAGGACATGGTGGCATTAGGGACGTCCCCTGTGGACACTCCCTGGGGACAGCAGTGACAAAGCCGGTCGGGGTGGGGGATGGAGTGTGGGGTTAACGCTCTCCTCCCCCGCCCCGCTACATCCGCAGCCTCGCGCCGCCGCTAGCCCCTAATCCCGCTAATTAGAGGGGTATAATTACAGTCCTGATCGCTTCGCGCCGTGCTGCGGGCAGGGGCGGCAGGGACAGACAGAGGCAGGGGGGATGTCCCCTTCCATCCTTTCCCCCCCACATTTGTTTAACCAACACGGCCCTAATTAAAGCGTTTAATTAACCAACCCAGGCGGGGGTCCCATAGGACCTCTCTAACCACCCCCCTTGGATGGGGGGGGCTTCTGAGGGGGTCTGGAGATGTGGAATCTCCCCTATGCTCGTTAGTCTTGGCTTAACGACGAGTTGGGGCGCAGCTGGGGTGTCCCCCACACCCCCCGCGTGCTGCGCCCTGGCTCATCAATCACGGTCACCGTTAATTGGGGTCCCGGGGTTTCGGAGGCACCAGGGCCGGGGGCAGCAAGCGGTGGGAAAAGAGAGCTCCCCGTCCCCCCGGACCCAGCCTCAGTCCTTCGGGGATGCTCAATAACGACGTTTGGGAGTTCTGGAACCGCGGACTTCAGGGGTGCTTGGCCCAGCGGGGCGAGCTCAGCTCCAGTACGATAGGAATGCTCTGCCCCAAGGTTGGGGGCGCTAAACCTCACGTTTGGGATGTTCGGCCGCACGTTTGGGGTCCTCGGGCCAAGGCAAATCCCGGGCGATGAGAGGGAGGGGTTGAAGTGTCCCTGCCCTGAGAGGTCTGAGGGGACCCTGCCCCGTGGGGGCCCCGCCCATCACAGGGCCACGCCCACCTCGAGTGGTGCTGAGGGCGCCGCCACGCCCACCCATAGACCACGCCCACCACCACACAAACACCGCCCATTTTATGATCGCACCACTACGCCCCGTGCCCCGCCTCTGACCACGCCCCTTTCGTAGAACCACGCCCCCATCCCGCCAGTCACACTCCCCTCTTGCGATGGCCACGCCCCCTCTATGGCCACGCCCATTCTCACTTCACGGTCCGGCCCCCTCTGGCACCGCCCCACCCCACTATGCGCCCCGCCCCAGCGCTGCCGGAAGTTCCGCCCCCGGGCCGCGCGCCACTTCCGCCCGCTCGGTGCGCACCCCCATCATGGCGGCGCCCTGCGGCTCCTCGCAGCTCCCGCCGGCCGAGCCACCGCTCCGCGTCCCCAAGATGGAGGTGCTGTCGCCGGGCTCACCGGGCGCGCTCAGCGACGGCAACCCCAGCCTGTCCGACCCCTCCACGCCCAGCGGCGCCTCCCCCTTGGGCGCGGGGCCGGCGGCCGGCGGGGCCGCGCTGGGCGCCCGCGGCGGGGCCTCGCCCTCCGTCTCCTTCTCGCCTGGCGGCGCCGCCGCTGCCGCCGCGGCCGCCGCCTGCCGCGGGATGTCCTGGACACCGGCAGAGACCAACGCCCTGATCGCCGTGTGGGGCAATGAGCGGCTGGTGGAGGCGCGGTACCAGCAGCTGGAGGGTGCGGGCACCGTGTTCGGCAGCAAAGCCCCCGGGCCCGCCATGTACGAGCGCGTCTCCCGCGCTCTGGCCGAGCTGGGCTACGAGCGCACCCCGTCCCAGTGCCGGGAGCGCATCAAGGTACCCTGGGAGGGCGGCTGCGCGGCCCGGGACGGGAGGGTGGGCCGGGGGTCCCTGTGCTCGGCCGCCCGCCCGCGGCTGGGTGAGCTCCTGGGACGATCTGGGGTCACTTCTCTGGAGAGGTGTTCTCCTGAGCATCCTTTGCTCCTTGGTCCGGGGCACCGTGTCCCGGGAGTTCAGTCCTTTCAGGATCTGTCCTGAGTGTCCTTTGGCGCTGGCTCTGGGCATTCTCCTGGCTCAGCCTGTCCTTTGGCCCTGGGTTTGGGGGCACTGTGTCTCCAGGGCTTGCCCTTTCGGGGTCTCCATGCTGCAGTTTTCTGGACCATTCTCCGGCCTTTGCACGGGACTGAGCCCAGCCCTTGCCCTGCGTGCGGGGTGTCTCATTCCCTGACTCAAGCCTGGCTCCCCACGGTTCCATTGGTGTCTCCTGGGTGCCATGTCCTCTGGGTTCCTCCCTTGCTCCTGTAGCCTCCAGCAGCACCTTTGGGACACGGGCACTGCATCCCATGGGTTCAGTTCCTCTCATGCAGGTGGGCTGTGGCAGCATCCCATGGTCCTGAGTGTTTGTGTCTCCTCATGGGGACAGCCCCAGCAGGATGTTTCCTCTGGGTTTTTGGACCACCACATCCCCTGGGTTTTGTCCTTTGGCCCCGAGTGTTGTGGGTGCTGTGCTTGACTTTGTCCCCTCCTGTGTCCTCCAGCATCCTCTGTCCACGAGGGGCTGGCACTGGCTGCTCCCTGGAGCCCCATTGGGAAAACAGGGCTCCCAGTTCCCCCAGTAACAAGGGGTGGCTCTGGTTGCTCTTGCACTCTGGGCTCTGCCCTTTGCTGTGGAGTTGTTTTATAGTCTGATGTCTTCCTTGACTCAACAGGAACGTTCTGTGGCTTCACAGACCTCTTGAGTAATTGATAAACAGCCCCATGGGCTGTATTTGCTAGAGGGTCTTTCCAGTTCCATCATTCCCTGGGAAAAAAGGGCTGGGTTTGGATCCTGGTTTGGGAGCAGTCGCTTTGTGCATCCTGCATCCTTTTTACAGAGAGGAGATATTTGGATGATGTGGAAATCGTTGTGGGGTTTGAGTTTGTAAATGTGGATGATGTTTGGGAGGGTGAATTACTCTCTCTGACCTCCCTCTGGCTCTGGTTTCTCCTTTCCTGACTCCTGTAGCCACTTCAAACGCTGATGGACTGAAAAATGTACGTTTTGTTATTGCTGGAGCAAGAACATTGCAGTGGACTGGCTGTTTCTCCCTTCCTCTTCCCATCCCTTAAAAATACCTGCTAGCCAAGCTGGGCTGGGGCTGTCCAGGTGTGTACACCTGGGCTGCCTTTAATTTGCAAAGTACATGGAATAAGGGATGCTGCAGCATCAGGAATGCCTGAGAGTGAGAGATTTCTACTTTGGTCCCTGTTGATTAGAGCAGCCTGTCCTGGAAATAGATACTCAAAACAAACTCACTTTCTGTAGAAGTTTTGGGTTCTCAATGTATTTTCCTCATGTCTATATATTTGCTGCTCAGGGATCTTTTTCCCTGGAACATACCCAAATATTTTTAGAGAGGAAGGTTGCTGCACTGCAAACCCACTTGGAATCCCTCATTTCCCTGGTGGCCTTCAAGGTGCTTGTTGCTTGAATCAGCTCTTATGCAAACCTGTGAGCTTTGCCAGAGGCAGTTGCATGACAGAAAAGTTCCTTGAGCTACTTCGGCTTTGTCCAATGGTTTTGGGCTGTGATGAGAATGAATGCAGTGACTGTTGGGGCCCCCAGCCCCAATTTTGGGGCATGCTGGCAGGTTGTGAGATGTCATATCGCTGTTAGAACAGCCCAGAGCTGGCTGTTTGGGTTTCAGTGGTGCTGTTGGATGGAGCTGGTTGTGAGAGCATCTTGGTGACTCCCAGCAGTTTGAGCTCCTTGCAGCTGAGGGTTCTCCCACTTTCCCTTCAAAAGTGAGGCTTGAACACATCTTCGCCCCTGGAATGTTCAAGCTTGGAAGAAACCAGCTGTCAAACAGCAGTAAAAGAGCTCAAGGCTGGTATTTATCACCAAGAGCAGCTCCTGACAGACCTGTTAGATGTTTCTAGATTGCAGAACATTGTGGTGGGCTCTTCTTCAACACTGTAATGCCCAGCTGGGAGGGAGTTACCGGTGTTGCATCCATGAATATGAGTGTTCCTGTGCACAGCTTGGCCTCTCATCAGGCCGTGTGCAGGAGAGGAACAGCAGATTGAGTGCTGCTGTCTCTGGCACCATACACCCAAACTTTGCATCTCCTGGATCCCTACTGTGAGGGCCTTCCTTAGCACAGTCATCTGGAGCAGCAAAATCGTGGCTTTTCCAAAGTCTTTGGGCTCTCTGTGGGCTTTGGCCTGGAATTGCTGGGAAATGAGCACTTGTTGAAAGCTGTAAGATCTCCTGGGTGTCAAGAATTTACCGTGTTACAGGGATTATGGAGATAGTTGTGGCAACTGTTGCCAACCCTAAAGCCCCAGTTTGTGTAAGATTCCAGGCAGGATTGGCTGTTTGACATTTCAATGGTCCACCACAAACAGAAGTCATTTCTGGATGTGGAGGGGTGATGCATGGATTCTTCTCTGAGACGGAGCAGGAGGACTGTCACCTGCTGTGGGAACAAGAGGAGGGCACAGGAGCTTCAGAATCCTCCACACTGAAAACAGAACTGGGGAGATAGTGATGAAGGAGCACATGGCTGCATTGTTCCATTTATTACTCAAAATGTTCTGTATTTCCATTATTTTGTAGGATACTTAATGCTCATCAGGGGACAGAAGCTTGAGGCTTTGCTGCTGGATAATAAATGGTGCTTCAAACATTCCAGGTTCAGCTGGTTTTTAAATAAATTTTAGATAAGGGTGCTGTACTGCTTTCCTTGGGAACACTTGCATTCCCTGGACATCCAAATCTTGAGTCTCAACAGCCAGTTGAGCTGGAAAGGAACAAGTCAGTTTGTAAGCAGAGGGTTTTGCAGTTGTATGGCATGGATGCATTCTCTCTTGATTCAAACAGGGTGTGCAGAAAGGGCCCGATGCAGATTTCTGCCTGTCTCGTACCATCTGCATGTGCTTTTCCGCACATCAGCAGCTGGAACAAGGCTGCTGTCAGATTGGAGCTGCTCTGGAAAGGTCTGTTTCAAATTTAGGGATTCGCATGTAACTGTTCCAGCAGCTTTTTCTTTGGAAAGAGACCTTGAGTCCGACTTGGTAGCTCTGAGATAGGTGGCCTGGGGAGCTCAGCAGTTGGGAGCTGCAGGAGGAGTGGAACATCTTGATTGCTGCCTGTTGCATTCCCAGAAAAGCTGCCTCGTGTGCCATAGCATCCTCATCCCGACAAGTCATGTTCTATCCTTAATTCTTGCTTATTCAGTGACACTCTGTTCTTTTCATCCAGCCCTTTGCTATTCTCTATGTTCCTGAGCAAGGATTTAGCCTGGTTTTCTGTATTGAAACTCATCACCTTCCCACAGCAGCACATGGAGAGTTTTTTGTTTTCAGGTTTGACCTTAGAGCTGGGATTTTAAGGCAGGTGATGGAATATCTGGCCAAACCCTTTCTAGCCTTGCCAGGATCCTGTGAGCTGCACTGGACAATGCTGCTTCAACCAAACAGTGCAAGGTTTGCTGGGAATTTAAGCATGGGAAAATGAGCCCTTGCCTTGTGCTGTGAAGCTGTTGTGTGAAAGCCACACAGCTTGGAGATCACAGTCCATGGGGTACATGGAACATGTTCCATATGTGAGATGGAACTTCATCATTTCATCCTCTTCCAGCCGCACTGGGTGGCTGCAGTGACAGGATGCTCTGGGAGAGCTCAGGTGAGCTCAGTGCTGCAGTCAGAGCTGTGCAAGTCAAGGGTGTTTTCAGGCAGCAAAGGCTCATTTTGTTTTAAAGGAATGTTCCCGAAATAATGGGCTCCAGTTGTTTCTTCAATACCAGATTTTAGGCCTTTTTTTAAACCCATGGGAGATTTTCTGCTTCTCTTGCTTGCGTCTGTATGGAAGGTGGAATCAAAGACTCATCCTCCTGATGGCACATTGCTCAGTTGGGCTGAGAGAGCATTTTAGGGCTGGAAATCCTTTGGCTGTGGGTGCAGCTGGAGAGCCTCTCCCCAGCAGAGACAAATCCCTTCTTAGAAGTTGCTGTTAAAACTAATTTGGGGGCATTTTAAAAATGTCATTTCTTCAGCTACTGCAGAAATGTGAGTTCTGCTTTTATTTTGCCTTTCCCAGAGTCAATGCCAACTCATTGATTCAAAGAGAGGCAGTTCCAACATCTTAACTGCTGACTGCAGGGATTCCCAAGTATCACTGCCAATCTAGTTCTGCTGTTGGTTTTTCTGTGTGTAGCAACCTCCTCCCCCCAGATGGGTGACTGGAGGTTTTGACTGGGTTGTGGTTGACCACAAAAGTAATTTATTTTTCAAAAGGAAAAGAAATACCTTGAAGATGCTGGTTCAGTGCTCAGAAAGAACAAAGCATAGACAGGAGTGCCACAAACCCACATGAAACGGGAAGGGATGGGAAACCACACCTGACTATCAGCTGTTGGCATTTCTTGCTTTAGGCAACTCTTAAGTGATGATGTGGGTGCTTGTTTGTAAAGGGGCTGTGGTTTTAGCTGCTCTGTGATGTAAATAATCTGTCTGTAAATCTTGCATGGAGTTGTTTTTTAAGGCAGGAAAAGCTGCTCCAGCAAAGCTGTCTCGGAAGCAACGCTTGCTGTGATCTAATGTGAGCTGCTGGACATTAGAGGATTTCAGCCAGAATTCCATCCTTGGGCCCAATGAGTGGAGTGGCTGTCTTTGTGATTCAGAGATGTCAGATACTGGAGCATTGGTGCATTTCATAGCAAGCAGCCAACCATCCACCTTCAGAGCAACTTTGCTTTTGATTTGAGCTGACAAGAAGGATGGAGAGGGACTTTCTCCAAGGGCCTGGAGTGGCAGGACAAGTGGGAATGTCTTCTCAGTGACAGGGAAGGGCTAGATTGGATATCAGGAAAAAATTCTTCCCTGTGAGGGTGGGGAGGCCCTGGTACAGGGTGCCTAGAGAAGCTGTGGCTGCCCCTGGATCCCTGGCAGTGTCCATGGTCAGGCTGGACAGGGCTTGGAGCAACGTGGGAAAGTGGAAGGTGTCCCTGTCTATGACAGGAGGGTTGGAACAAGATGAGCTTTAATGTTGCTTCCAACACAATTCCATGATTCTTGGTTTCTATTTCTTTTGAATGTGGTTTATCTTTATCTTGAGTTTATCTCAGTCGCAGCTCCCCATCCCATTAATTCCCTGGGCTGTGATGTGTAGAGGTGTTCAAGTTACCTTCCATTCTTCCCTTGGCTTAAATAGATTCAGATGGGCTGGGTCTTCCAGGCTGGGCTGTTCCTTGCCATTCCTTGAATCCTTCCCAGCATCCAGCTTCTCACTGGAGGATCTCATCTGCTCCAGTAGGTGGGAGCAACTTTTTTATTTACATTTATAGCTGGGAAAAATAAACCCTTCAGTGACAAAGAGCAGATTTAATTGTTTCAATCCTTTCTTGGGCTGTGGCAGAGGAGCATTTCTGGGATATGAGTGTCATGTGGAACAAACCCTCTTGGATTTGCTCTCAGCTGAGGGATTTGCAGAGTGCTGTAAGAACCTGGCTTGAGTTGCACATGCAGGACAAGTGTCTTAAGGATCCAGTGGCTTCTGCAGCTGTGTTATGTGTCTATAATACTCTGGTCCAGCTGTTCTGGTGTACCTGGGCCATCCAGTGCTCGTTCCGTGGGCGCAGAATGATTCCCAGAGGGAGCTGGGAGTGAGCTGAGAGGTGATTTTATTGATGATGGTCAGGAACTCATTGCAGGAGAACAGGTTTGCGAAACTTGAGCATTATATCTCATTTAGGGGGATTTGTGAACATTAAATCCTAGATTGGGCACACACAATTTTTTCCTGTAGTGCTCTCTGACTATGGAGGACTTGGGAAGATGTTAAAAATTCTCCTGATGCTTGCACTGTGCTTCAAGTACTGTCACAGGGGCAGATTCCTCTTACCTCCCTCTTGCTGAGTGTGTAAATTTGGGGGCCAAGCAGACAATGCTTTCTGGACTGCTGTGGTCTCACCTATTAGCAAACCTTTCACCACTAGTGGTGAAAATTGGGGTTCAGGCAACTTTTGTATTTTAATTCCAGCTTTTCCCACGGATTTAGAGATTGGTCTCCCCAGTAACGTTTTCGCAGCACAGCTGAAGTGGCATGGACCTTCCTCTTGAGACCACAGGATCACACACAGCTGGGGCACAGTTGATGTCAAGTGTTTTAGGGTTCTGAACTACCCTAGCCATTTCCCATGTGGTGCTGCCCATGCTGATGCTTTCTGCCACTTCAGTGAAGCTCATTTTGGAGAGGAGTGTTTTCCCTCCCATCTGTGGAATGATTTGTGTTGCGCTTCCCCTGCTGGATGGGCTTGTGGTGTCACTCCATTCACTTGAGAGTGAGGACCAGCAGGGATTTGGGTCTGTGTTCTCTTGAGGCTTGAATAGACACGACTTCTTGAGTACATCTCAGACCTCTTTTCATCCAGGCTGCTGCAGTTTGGGTTTTCCTTCAAAGTCTGATTTTGTGAGTGGTGTAATGATGTTTGTCCTGATCACAGTAGATGCATGCAGCTTCAGGTTTGAGTTTTGGAATTTGCTGGTTTCTGGAGGCAAGGTAACCTACTCAGGTGTGCCTTTCATTGCTCCAAAGTAAGTGATGTTTGAAGGGTCATGTCAGGAGCAGGTTGAACCTTACTCAGGCATCTCATCCAGTTAGGCTGGATATCAGGAAAAGGTTCTTTCCCATAGGGTGGTTGGGTACCTACACAGGCTTCCCAGGGAATGGTCATGGCCCTGAGCCTGCAAGAGCTCCAGAGCCGTTTGGGCAACACCATCAGACATGTGGTGGGATGGTTGGGGTGTCTGGGCAGGGCAGGAGTTGGACTGGATGATCCTTGTGGGTCCCTTCCAACTCAGGATATTCTGTTTTTTGGTGATCTCTGCAAGCTGAGCTCTGTCTGGAGGACCATCCACTACATCTAAACTCTGCGAAGTCGTTGGCTTGGTAGGTCTGGAGGAGGGTTGTGCTTTTCTGCCTTCTCAATCTCTAACAAATTGATTCCTATTCTTTTCATCCAGTGATGGTTTAAGAAACCCAGGAGCTCAGAGCATCAAGAGACAGAGGTACCCAGCTGCCAGCCTTTCTGCAGGCAGTGCTGGAGTCTCCTCTCTAGGGGTCTGGCTCAATTAGCAACAATCCCTGAGAAGGGTCTGAGTATCCTCAGCATTCTGATACCAGCAACCAATGGAGCATCTTCCCAGGTTGTGGATTTAAGCCTGCAGCATTGTGGGGTCTGTTGTCACAGCACCACACATCACTGGTTTCCTCACCCTGATGGGACACAGCCTGTTAAACCCCAGCTCCGTTCGCTCTTGGCTGCTTGCAGAGTCTTGTGTCATGGGGGCTGACCTCTGCAACTGGCTGTGGAGCTTCTGTTAATAATTCCTGTCCAGGCAAGAGCTTTTTTTTTTTTTTTGTATTATATTTCATTGTGATTTAGAAATTGGCAGTGGTGGCTGTGAGTTTTTGTTCATTTCCAGCTCTCCCTAACAAAAACCTGTGTCTGCCCTACCTCGACTGATATTCCCCTACCTGTGCTGCCAGGGTGACTTTGCTTCTTCATTGCCCAAAGAGAGTTCTGGTTCTTACCTCAATCACGACGATCGATTTGTCTGTATTTACCCCCCAACCCTTCTCCCCTCAGGGCATTCCCATCACTTTTCTTCTGTACCAGACCCAAATCCTTCAGGAAGTCCTTGTGTGTTTGGCTAAATCAGGATACAACCAAGGCCTTGCTCTTTGATGTAGAAAGTGAATTCACTATGACAGCTGTTGTGTCCCCAGGGCTGTGCTCAGGCAGATGTGCAGCTGTGGGGCTGGAGCCTTCACAGACTGGGCTGCAGCAGCTCCTGGGACTGACCCTGAGCTCTTGGGGACCTGTTTGAACTCATGTTCTGCAGAGAGGTATTCATATTTGGGTCCTCATGCTGGAGATGCATTGATGTCATCAGCTGCCTTCCTGCAGTGGTGTGTGGCTCTCCCAAGAGTTTGAGGTGCCATTCTTCTCATTTTTTTTTTAATAAACCACAGAAATGGGGCTTGTTGAGGCAATACACCATGTAAGTCTTGTGTTCTCCTGCTTTGCACATAGCTTTTAACCTAAAAGTTCATGAGCTGAAGGTATTGCACAGATTTGTTACCTTCTGCTCCTAGGAATTTAAAAATGGAGACTTCAAGACCTTTCACTGTCCCCTACAACCACTCCAGGCTTCGAAAGCTGTTTCTTTTGTCCCAGTGTAGTTTCATCTTGTGTTTCCTGTGAGTATCCTGGCACGATGAGGGAGGGAGCTGTTGGGCACTGCTGTTCTTAATTCAGGATACAAAGCTGAGAACTCCTCTCCATTAAGTTAAAGAGCATCTTTGAAGCTGAGTGTTGTGCTAAGTGGTGCTCTGGGACATCAGGACCCCTTTGGGCTGCTATCAATGAATCAGCTTAAACAGATGAATGTGGACACAGCCACAGGCCACCAAACTGCTCTGCAGAGCCCATAGCTTCTCCCTGAGTAAGAGCATGTCTCAGATCAGGGATCTGGAATTCCATGTTGGACGATCTCAGGTTATATATAAAAAGCTTGTTGTGGTCTGGTTCTCCCTCATCTTATTTTTTTGCTGGAAGGAGGACCATGTCTGCAGCCTTCCTAAAGGTTTTTCTCATCCTCATCCTGCAGTTCCTGCAGAGCTCCAGATTCTTCAGTGGCTTCACTTGTAGAGATGAGGACTCGTGAGTTAGAAATGGTGAGAAAATCCACATTGAGCTTTGTGACTGTCTCCTCCTTTGGTTTTCCTAATTACAAATTAAGCGGGGATAATATGTGTTCGTGTTGCAGGCAGTGTTGCAGAACAATAAGCAAAAGCCTCGGTCTCTTCCAGTCTGAGCAGTCACTGGGCAGTGATCAGGTCTGTTTTCAGTTACTTGTCCTAAATTTCCTGCTTTCTGTATCTGTATCAATATATGTATGTGCACTTCAGGAACCACGGAGCAGGAGTTGAGCTGGACACCAGGAGGAATAGAGGAGGTGCGTAAGAAAAACCAGTTCTTAGATCCTGGAGATCAGACTAACCTGATGAGAGAAAGGTTAAGGATTATAAAATGTCCAGGTTTCCTGAAGTCTGAGCAATTATTTAGGTCTTACCAGGCTCTCTGAAGAAGAGAAGCCTGTGGGCTTACATGAAACAATTCTGACTCGTGGTATTTGGGAGGGAACATCAGGAGAAGTTGTAGGGACTGCCTGTTGGAGACACTGGGGAGAGCCTCCAAGGAGAAAGAGCTAGCAGGAATCTGGATTCTCCAGCACACAAGACCAAGGAGCCTTCAGCTGCTTAGCCACAGGCCTTTTGGTGCTTTGAAAAGCTTTATACTTGAGATTATCTCCCTCAAATTTTAGGTTATCTGCTTTCAGAAGTGGAGGTAACACAGCCAGGTGAGCATCTGGGCAGTACCCCAAAAAGTATCTTGACCTTTAAGAGTAATGAGCAGTCACACTATTGCTCATTTATTTTCATCCCCCTTTCTGTGTTGCTCCCTTTAGTTTTTCTACTAGTCTGCATTGACTTGCTGCTAAATTATTTTGATAGTAAAATAAGCCAGACTGCAGCCTGAGTGAAATAATTAATTACTACTAGGCTGCAACCCAGTGTGGGATCCTCCATAACCCCATTGGTGGGGAGAGATGTTTGAAGCACATGCTGAAAATAGGGTGTGAAAATAGAGTGGCTGAGGGTGTTGGGCATTCCCAGAGGGCTTGGCCAAGCGTAGGGATGCTTTGGAAACAGTTTGTTTCACTTGAAGGCTGCTAATAAATTCAGCTGGAGGCTCTAAATCCATGTTTAACTCCTATGGATAAGCCAGGGCAGGTACAAGAACTGGGGTTTGGGAAATACATTTTAAAAAATCCAACTTGGGTGGATTTTAGAAAGAGTCTGGGAGTGAAATGACTTTATTGGTCAGTAAGATATGAGCTGAAAGGAAAGAAATTGGAGTGAGAAAGCTGAATTCTAGCAGCCAAATGTATCTATGCCCCAGCCTGAGAGAACCCTCTTTGCACCAGCAAATAACAACAGGTTTGTAGGCTGGGTTTTGGTTCTAGGTTGCCACAGCAGGTTGTTTTCCACCCTGCTCACAGACAGAAAGTAAAATTGTGCTGGTGTCCATCCAAAGGGGATCTGCCTGTTTATCCTGAGGTAGTTATGGCAAAAGTGGGAAGGGTTCCACCTTAAACTGTGGAATAACTCATGCCTGTTGCTGCCTGTATGTTTATATGGGTTATTTTTTATTTTGTGTTATTTTCGTGTGTTTTTGTTTAAAACAGCAGGGTAATACTGACTTGCTGCTTAGCGGTTTTGCTTCTGCCCCCAGGGCTCTGAATCTCAGGAGGAAACTGGTTAGAAATGTATCCCTTTGCTGCTGATGCTGTTAAACCAGTGTATGAGGAGCATTAGGTAGGTTCCAGCTTTCTGGAGTTTTAAAAGTTCCTTTCTTTGGGGGGAAAAAAACCAAGTAGTTTTTGTAATGATATGTCCATTACAGTCCTCCTGCAGAAGGCAAGGTAACAGGACTAGTCCTTCCCAAATTAATGCCTCTCTTGACTTCTGGAGACAGCTTTGCCATTCAAGTCAGAACCTCAGCAATCTGATAAATTTAATTTCTAAATAAGTTAATGTTTTCTAGCAGTTTACCAATCTGAAAAAAATACCCAAGACCCAGCAAACCTGGGGCATATCATTGTCTTTCAAAATCAGAGCTGTGGTAGAATTAAAACCACATTGAGGGTTTTGGAGAAAGCTTTAGTTTTTTTACCCCCAAGTAGTTGTCTTTTGCTCCAGATTAGGGGGGAAACATAGATGGAACCATTGGCTTATGCAGCAGCAATGAAGTGGCTTAGCCCTTGATGTGGGATGTCAAAGGGATCACCAGAGCTGGATGAGGCTTTGGCACCAGTGTGGGAGGTTCTGCCCCAGCTTTCTTTGAGAGGCTGCTCACACCAAGCCACCTCAGTGCTGTTACTTACTTGATGCTTGATATCAAAGTCTGGGAACTGGGAGCATTATTGATTTGACCTCTTTTAAATTTCAGCAGCTTCACAAGAGACAGAGTGAGTTAGTAAGGAATGCAAAAATATGTAAGTAATAAATATTTTACTAGCTGAATAGCTTAGGCATATCCATTTTGTACCTTGTGTTTTCTTACCAGAGTAAGGAAGGTTGGACTGTCTTTGCTTTTGGGGGAAATCTTTCTGTTTTCCTTTCTCTCTCCTCCCTGCTTCCCCCTCTCCAAGCTGTGGGCACAACATCAGCTCTGCTTTCTCTTCCTTGTATTAGGTATGCATTTTCCTGGCTGATTGGTGTCTCTGACTGGGGGAGCTCTTGGTATTTTTATTTTATTTTTTCCCTGCATCCATAGGAGATCCAGGGATTTTACCTTTTTTTTTTTCTTTTTTTTTTTTTCTTTTTTTTTTTTTTTAAAGTGAGAAAGAGAATAAATCGCCTAAGTTAAATTTGAGGAATCTGTAGCTGCTACACAACTTGTCCTGTGTCATAGATGTTAACGCTAAGCGGGAATGTCAGATTTATATGATGCTTCCTGGTGGGTGTAGGTTAATTTGGGAGCATTGCTCATGAGTGTGGGGCAAATATGACCAACAGAAATAACCCCCAAAGCCCTCAACTCTGCCTCTGTGACTGTGTGTGAGTGCCTGTGTGCTCATCCAGCCCCACACCCCCTGACTGAGCTGCTTCTCTCTCTCAGACCCTCCGCAGGTGCTACAGCCGCGTGAAGGAGCATGGCGTTGGCAAGAGGAAAAGCAGCTACACCTTTGAACAGCTGGAGCAGGTGTTTGGGCAGGGAGGATGGGACTCCCAGCCCTGCCAGCCCGTCCTCATCAACAGCAGTGGCTTGTACCAGGAGCTGGAGTCGGACGGCAGCACCATGGAGGAATACTCTCAGGAGGACTGGGGAAACCACAGTCAGGATCTTCACTGCTACCAGACGGGCGAGCAGGAATTGGGTAAGAAATCCTGTCCTGGCACACCTCCATCCTTGGATTTTACCTGGGCTTGTAGCTGTCTGGCACACTCCTGTCTCTGTACCAGCTTTCACCTCTCAGACAGAATGTGCTTACGAAGCTAAACACATCCTTGGGGAGAAAAGGGACAGAAATTCCTCAATTAATCAAAAGCAAGCCATGGTTCTTGAAGTATTTTGGGATCAGGACTGGAGAGAAGAAGGGCTATTTGACCAGAAACAGCAGAGGTGACACCTTCCCTGTCTCTCACTCTTACTTTTACTTTCCCCCTTGGGATTCAGGAGATATTTTCCCTTTCAGTGGTACCATTGTTAACCAGTGTTAACCATTCAAACACCATTTGCTTAAATTGTGAACAGGGCTTCAGCCTGCTGCTGGCAATACCAACAACTGTAAGAAATGTTGCTCTTTCTTATTTATCTTGATATATTAATATTAAACTTGTCAATATATTTATATCCAGAGGTGTAGCCTTTTTTAAATTAAAAAATAGCAAGCAAGCTCACACTCAGTGTTTGAGACCTAAACCAAACTCCTCCACATGCTTTTCTTGCCTGAATTAGTGCTGTCTCTGCCTAAAAAGTCAATATTTTAATTAATGTGGAGGTTTAATTGTTGCCCACGGATTTTGAACTTTTTTAAACAGATCAGGGTACCACATCCCTGATAGAAAACACGCTCCAATCTGAGCAGTTCTGGGAAGAAGTGGGTTTCTTGAGGCATATTTCTCTCAAGCCACTGCTCTTATGGGTGTATGTTCCTCCCTTGCCTGAGCAGGGGTTTTTTTCACAGTGGAAGCTTTAGGTTGATCAGATCCAATGGAGTTGCAGGTGAAGAAGGTGAATTGTATAAAGGCTTTTTTCCATTTGTAGGATGAAAGAGGGAGATAAGATGCAGTTGGGTGTCTGTACACATCTGTGTTTGGGGGACTGGTGAGTCAGGATGCTTTGAAAGAGCCTTAGATCGCAGTTTAATGTTAAAATTTGCAAGTTGGCTGTTAACCGCATTCCTGATCCTCAGACTCCTTCCCTGGGGGATTTAAAAGTCAGAAATATGTGGGAGAGAAACAGTGGGGAGAAGAAAACGTTACAAAACATATGTAAATGATGGCTAATTCTGTCTGGTGTGGCTGGTTATGGTGAGTCAAGCTGGGATCTCCTGGTTTGTCACCAGTTTCGGGGACATTTGCGTGCGCCTGGGCTGACGATGCCCTTCACGCTCAGAAGTTGTGAGCAAAGCACTTGGCACACAACATCTGAATTGAACACAGATGCAGTTCTACTGCTGCTTCCTCTTGAAATGTGCCATTAGAAGCAGAATTGCTTTTTCTTTTCTTTTTTTCCTTGAAACAATGTAGTTTGCAATTCTGTCAATGTGTGATTTAATGGGAGGGATTGGAGCCTTGTCCATGAAAGGTTTTGCAGTTGCAGAGAGAGAATCAGATCTTAACTGACCATATCTCTTCCAAGTTAAAAAAAAACCAATCAATTATGAAGGGTGTAGGAGCTGGAGCTGTCTCATGCAGAACTCCAGCAGACTGCCTGGCTTAGGAACAACTCACATTTATTTTTTATTTAATTTCAACCTTTAGAAAAAAAAAAAAGCCCTAAGAACATTATTTAAAATCTAATTATGTGTTGGAATCTTACCTTTCAGATGAAATGCCTACCACGAAAAGAACATTAAAGATAAAACAGGAATCTTCAGAAGACACGCAGTAAGTAATTTATGAATGTTTTACCCTGGAATGTATTTCCCTAGGGATGTTGTGCAGGAGGGAAGGATATTTGAAACTTCTGTTTATAATTATAAATACATTGTGCAAGACTATTCATACAGTTGAATCTGCTTTATGCATTATTCCCATTACCTCAGAACAGCTGAAAAGCTCCACAACTCTGTTTTTCCTTGGCTTTGCCATTCAGCAAAGAAAATGAGACTTACTACGTGGATGTGAGGACTTAAATCAGGAATAGAATCCACAAGAACAGCTCCTTTCTTTGGTGGGAATGTATGCCAAAGCTTGGGAGTCTCTGATTTTCATTTTTATAACTTTCCAGACCTTACTTGTAACCTTTTGGCTGGGTTTAATCTAACAAACACTGGAGCCTTTTGAATGCTTTAAGCATGCGACTCTCCCTTGCCTCTCCAACAATAACACAGAGCATTCCCAAAAACGAAAGGAATTGTGCTGTGTTTACTCTGTCCAGTGTTGCTTTCTGCCAGCCTTTAGGGGTGGTTGTGGATCTGTGTGCAGTGGGAGTGAGCCCAGGCTCACAGATCCTTTGGGGTTCCCCACAGGAGCTCCCACACCAGTGGGTTTTAGTGTCACTGGGGTTTTCCATGGTAGAAAATCAGCTGCTGTAGGGTAGGAGGTCACCAGCACTGGGAACAGCAACAGAACATCCCTGATGAGTCATATAGAACAAAGATTTTATACTGTGACTCAATAAAAAAAAATCCTCTACAACATGTAACGTAAATATAAATAAGCAGAAATAGAAATAAATTTAAAATAAAATAACTTAAGAAGATAAAAATAATTTTAAAAGAAAAATAATTTTAAAAGAAAAATAATTAATTAGACATTTCCATGGCAGTGGTGTAGCTTTGGCAGACTCCTCACTTCAGGTAGATATTCACATAGCCAAAGGTGATTTCTTTCTTCCCATGGAGCAAATTCATTTTAACAACTCAGGGACAACCTGGAGAAAAATAGCTTTTTTCAGTATAAACTTTCTTACTGCCTCCTTGAACAGTTTTTTGGTGCTGTTCTGGAGTAATTTTACCTTTAAGGAGCTCCATAGCAGATAATCCTGAATTTTCTGAGGTGAAGGCTTGAACCACATGAATCTTCTCTTCCAAATTTTAATGTGTACATGAACAGCTGAATTAGATTTTGGTAAATGAGACCTTTCAGAGTTTTATGTTCATTTTTCCCCCCAAATTCCCTCTAAAATGCAGTGGAGTCTGAACTCTGGAGCATTTTGTGAAGCGTGCCAGCAATAAACTCATCCTACGTGCAGAGTGGAAGCATAGAGTATTTATTAATGCACAGATTTGCTGAAAGCTGCTTTTCCCCTTGTCTGTGAGGAGAAGGAACTTGTAAACTCTGACTCAGTAAGTTCAAAGCAGTCAGAAGATGCACGACTGATACAAAGATAAGTTTGATATTTGTTTATTATCTTAAAAAAATAAAATTTCATCTAAAAGCCACAGTAGATAAATAGTTGTCAAACTCTTTCATCTCTTTGCACAGCATTTTAAAATGCAGATAGCCTTAGTTCAAAGACTAGTTCATCTGCCTTCTTGGTCAAGGGCAGATTTTCAGCAGAAATCGTCTCCAGAAATCATTCAAATCCTGGTGAAACTTGTGGTGTGCTTTTGGACATAGAGAAACAGAATTCTAGAATGGTTTGAGTTGGAAGGAACCTTAAAGCTCATCTCATTCCAACCCCCTGCCATGGGCAGGGACACCTTCCACTAGACCAGGTTGCTCCAAGCCCTGTCCAGCCTGACCTTGGACACTGCCAGCGGTCCAGGGACAGCCACAGCTGCTCTGGGCACCCTGTGCCAGGGCCTCCCCACCCTCACAGGGAAGAATTCCTTCCCAATATCCCCTCTAACTCTGTCTCTGTGTGTGAAGCCATTCCCTGTGTCCTGTCCCTCCTTCCCTTGTCCCAAGTCCCTCGAGTCTTGTCCTGGTGAATACCTGCATCTCTCCCAGCCTGGCTCTGGAGCAGAGGAGCTCTGGCCCTGGGAGCATCTCCATGGCCTCCTCTGGACTGGCTCCAGCAGCTCCAGGTCCTTCCTGTGCTGGGACCCCCGAGCTGGAGGCAGCTCTGCAGGTGGGGTCTCACCTGAGCGGGGCAGAGGGGCAGAATCCCCCCCTCCCCTGCTGCCCACGCTGGGGAATCAGCCCAGCACAGGGGAGTTCTGGGCCAGGGCCTGTCCAGCTCTCACTCACCAGCACCACAAGGGCTTCTCCCAGAGCTGCTCTCCATCCCTTCATCCCCAGCCTGGATTGATCCTGGGGTTGCCTTGACCCAGGTGCAGCACCAGGCCTTGGCCTTGTTGAACCTCATGAGATTCCCCAAGGCCACTGACTGAGCTTGTCCCAGTCCCTCTGGGTTCCACGCTGCCCCTCAGTCATGGAGCAGGAGCACACGGAAGGCGAGCACATTGCTGCAGCTCACAGTGCAGGTTTGTGTGAGAGCCAAGAGCTGTTTTAACCCCACCACTGGTGTCTCATTCTCTCCTCAGATCCCCAAGGACCCGACGCAGCGATGGCTCCGGGAACTCGCTGCACTGAGCAGTGCTGGGTTAATATTTATGGTAGCTGGTTGTGCTCATAGCTGGCAGGTTTTTGCCATCAGCTCATATAGCCAAGTGCTATGGGCACAGGAATGGATGTGAGCAAAGTAGGGAGCAAGGGATTGGGAATGTCTGGACCAGTTTCCCTAAGTACCAGTTAATAAATATGGTTGGGTGAAGGAGGGCTGGATGAATATAAGGTGTAACAGAGTCCCAAAACACTGAAAGGGCTGGGGAAAAGTGAGTTATAAATCTGGGAGGAAAAAAGACCAATTGCAGCTTTAGGGATTTAGTGGGTATCCTTTAGCTAGCTTTTAGTTACAGCACATGTACAACCTGCCTGGGTGTCAGAGGGCAGATATCCCATCTCCTCTGAACTTCCCAACAATGTGGGACAGCACAGCTGCCCCCTCTGAGGGAGTGTGTCTCCAAGTGACACAGAGAGAGCTCTGGGCTCCTCTAGGAGGACATGGTAAAGGTGCTGCAAAGGCCAGAGCCCCTCTGCACTGGATCCAGGCTGGGAAAGCTGAGTGTTTACCTGGAGAAGGGAAGGCTCCAGGGAGACCTCAGAGCCCCTTCCAGTACCTAAAGGAGCTCCAGGAGAGCTGGAAAGTGACTTGATATAAGGGATGGAGGGACAGGACACAGGGAATGGCTTCCCACTGCCAGAGGACAGGGTCAGATGCAATACTGGGGAGGAATTCCTCCCTGTGAGGGTGCTGAGGCCCTGGCACAGGTTGTCCAGAGAAGCCGTGGCTGCCCCTGGATCCCTGGCAGTGTCCAAGGTCAGGTTGGACAGGGCTTGGATCAACCTGGTCTAGGGGAAGGTGTCCCTGTCCATGTATGAGCTTTTTAGGTCACTTGCAGGCCAAAGTGTTCTGAGTCTGTGACACACAGGGACTTCCCACCTTTCACTTTATTTTTGCCAGTATGGGAAGCGAAGGGCAATAGGTAACCTGTGTCCGTGTCCCATCCTCCCATCCTCCATCAGGGTGCTCTTTCCCCGTGTCAGCTCTGCTGTTGCCTGCCCTTGGCTGTTGTCTCCAAATAAACTGTTTTGAGCAGTGAAATACTACTTAGGGACTTTGAGAAGTGGTTTGATTCACTGCCGATTTTGGGAAGATGAGCTAGAGAAAGCTGGTGGATCTTCACTGGAAGGAGCTGTTCTGGGCCCTTTGAAGTCTGCCCGGTTTGGAAACAGCGCCTTAGAACAAATTTGCGCCTACTCTCGTCTCAAGTCTTTCCTCATTTGAATTGCAAAAGCTTCCAAGGAGGAAGAAATGCAGGTCCCAGACTCCTGCAGGGAAGTGATGGTTTGATGATGAGGGAAAATCCAGCTCTAGGGCACCTTCTGCAGCTGAAAAGTGAGATTGTCCTGAGACACACAACAGGTTAAAGCCTCTGCTCAGCTCCCATTGTCCTGAAAAATGAATCATATTAACAATATAAATAAAGCAAATACATAAGTACATGTTTAATAAATATTTTTAAATAGTTGAATGAATGATAATTACATTTGAAATTAATAATTAAATAATAGGAATTTTTACTGCTTATGGTACTTTTACCTGGCTAAGTTGTTGAGATCCTGGGTACAGCCTGGGAATGCAAAGCTCAGCCAAGTCGGGTCCTGGCAAAAGCAAGAATACGCTAAACCTGAAAAGCAAAACTCCTTAAAATTCATCTTTCCCTGTTTTCCTCTGTGTTGGAAGCAGTGGGTTCCCTGTGGAAAGCCCTTCTCTGTCTGCTGCTGGAGCTCTGCTCTCATGCAATGATTCCCGTTCCCTGCAGGAGCAGTCACAGTGACTAATGCAGCCAAGCTCGGGCTCTGGGTTGTGCCGAGCTAAACCAAGCAGAATATTTATAGTGCACTTAATAAAGGTGGGGGCTTTGCTTTCAGTTCCTCGCTCTGCTCCTCAGCTGTTGAATGAAAACCTGCCCACGCCGTGCTCTCCTGTCTTTGCCATGGGAAGGGAATAACTGGAGCTCAGCTGTTGTCAGGAGTTGTGCTTGTGTGCCAGTGCTGAGACACCGAGTTGTGCTCAGCACTGCCCTGTCCTCTTGTCTGTCCTACCCCCTTGTGCCCAAATGGGAAACTTGAACTTCCAGAAGCCTCAAAAAGATATTTTCCAAGCATGGCAAAGTATCAGGGAAGCTTTTAATCAGTTTTGCCTCAGTGTTTGAGTAAATGGAAATGGATTTGGGGTAAATATGCATTCTTCTTGTCTGGGATTTCTCTCTGTGGCTACCGGGTAGTGAAACTGACTCCTCAGGAATAACTTGCAGTAAGAAACAGAACTCGATGCTGATGGAATCAGCATTTTTAAGAACCCCTGGCATGGACAGGGTTCTGTTTGTCCAGCCTGTCCCTCCTCAGTGCTTTAGAAACTCAGTTACACTCCAATTGTGATGGAAATGCACCTCCCAAAATGCCTTTGAAGGTCTTTTCAGGAAACTTCTGACATGGTTGGTGCTAGAAGACAGGTGAGATAGATGAGGTGGAGATAGATGTGATGCAGGTGTCACTGTGAGGAGGGACCTGTCCCAACCTGGATGCTCAGAAATGCTCAGGGGGGCTTGGAAAGCACATGTGAGGTTTGCAGATGATGTGCACCAACCATCATACGTCAAAGCAAAGCTCTGTGTCCTGAGCCCAGCCCTCAGCCCGCTCCAGAGGCCTCCATCACCTGCAGGATGCCCAGCAGGTGGAGAATCTTGCCAGAACCACATACCTTGTATTTAGACCTGTAAAAGCAGGGGTTTTGGGATGCAAAGGCTCTCAAGTGGGGCCTCTCCAGCACCACAGGAAGACTCTGCAGCTCCCAGTCCAGTTTTCTTTGAACCCTTATATACATTATATGGAAAAAGACCTACTCCCCACAGGGATTTATTGGGCAGGAATGCATCTGCCAGAGTCAGCCTTGGCTGTGGGGTATCATATCTGCTCCTAGAGGCCTTCATGTCCCTCATGTCCCTCAGCAGTCTAATGGACTGGCTGGACTCCCCTGGGAAGCTGTTGGGAAGGGCTGGTTTTAGGCAGTTGAAGTGATCTCAAGGAACCTGCAGGAGGAGGGAAGTTTGCCCCGCAGAAGAAAACCTGTGTTGCTGATACAGTATGTCCTCCTGGTGGGATGTGGAAGGAGAAAAAAATCCTCCTGGGAGTGCAGTACCCTCCACAGTTCAGCTTTCCAGCTGTGGCACAGTGGATAAAGGAAGGAAAGTTGCATGGAAAGATCCTTTACATCCCGTTTGTTGGACCAAGAGAGATTTCTCCGTTAGCAAACGAGCTGCAATATCTTCCTACAGCTTTGATTATAGGACAATAACTCCTCGAATTAGGAGTTCTCCCTACCAGCTAATTACACCCTAATGGTCTCATTTATCCTGGAGGAAGCTGTTCCAGCTCACTGCAGGTGCACATGGATGCTCTCTCCTGATGTAAACCCCTGTCTGAAACCTTGCTGCTGGGAATGAAAACAGATTTTTGGGAGCGTGGGGATTTCTTTATTGGCTATCTGGAGGGATTACTGCTGCCTTTCCCTTGGCATCCAGGATGTGTCTGGGAGCATCTGCTCCAGGGGTTGGTCCCTTGAGCTGTGCCTCCACCCCAGCGCTGGGCCAGAGCTCTTGGGAGTGGCTTCATGCTCCCATTGGGGTTTTTACAGTTACAGTCCCATTTGCTGGCATTAATTTGGGGATAACAATGAGGCAGAAGTGTTTTGAGTGGCAGTTGTGAGTTCAGGATGCAACTCATGGACCATGTGCTGGCAGAAGCCCAGGGTTGTAAAGATGACCCAGTAGAGTGTGTATTTATTCAGCAGTGCCTGATACCTGCTTCCTTGGAGATGCTTTGATATCAGGAGGAGTTGGCGTTGGATTTGTTTTGGTTTTATCAAGATCAATTTAAAATTTCCCCATCAGGGCGTTATTATAACCCATAAACTGCCCTAGAAATGTATATAGCAGTAAGAAAAATTAGGCAAGGAAGCTGAGGGGATTGATGTTTTCTGGAGGTTGGTGCATTCGCTGGGAAAGTTTTTCAGCTCTGATGCCTTTATCCTTCTCTCCCTGTTTCTTAATTTTCAGGAAGCGCGACGTCATGCAGAACATTATGCAAATCTTGGAGTCGGTCCAGTTGAAGTGGGAGCTGTTTCAGAGCTGGACGGACTTCTCCAGGCTCCACCTTTCTAACAAACTGGCCATTTTTGGCATTGGGTACAACACCCGCTGGAAGGAGGATATCCGTTACCACTACGCAGAGATCAGCTCCCAGGTGCCCCTGGGCAAGCGGCTCCGGGAATATTTCAACTCAGAAAAACCAGAGGGTCGGGTGATCATGACCCGAGTACAGAAAATGAACTGGAAGAATGTTTATTACAAATTCCTGGAGATCACCATCAGCGAAGCCAGATGCTTGGAGCTACACATGGAGATCGACTGGATTCCCATCGCTCACTCCAAACCCACCGGAGGGAACGTGGTGCAGTATTTATTACCAGGAGGGATCCCAAAAAGCCCTGGCCTGTATGCCATTGGATATGAGGAGTGCCACGAGAAACTCCCCTCCCCTCTGGCTGAGCACCGGGCACCCGACCCTGGCAATGAGACTCCAGGGGAACTCGAGGTCCCCTCCCCACAGGCCTCCCTTCGGGTGGATATGGAATCTGCCCGGATTATCTACTGTTACCTCGGCATCGCCGAGGTCCGGACTCTCCAGCAGTGCCTGTTTCTACACTTCCAGGCAAACACCAAAACCTTCAGCAAAGATTGGGTCGGGATCAACGCCTTTTTATCTCAGAACTGCGTCGTAGAGCCCGGTGTCTCACCCAAATCCATCTACATCAAATTTGTGGAAGTGGAGAGGGATTTTCTGTCTGCTGGCTCTTTGGTAGAGTGCCTGGAAAAAGCCATCGGGTACCCCTTAAAATTTAACAACTGAAGTCTCGTCCTTCATAAGGATCAGGGCTTTCCGCCCCATTTTCCATCTCACTCGGATCCTGTCCGTTCACATCCGGGCACACGGGACTTTTCCGCCTGGAAGCGCGTTTGGGGTGCGCAGAGGCTGGCGGGGCGCTCCCCACGCGCCGGGCCCGGCTCCGGCCGGTTCCCCCCCGGAGCAGCGTGGCCAGGAGGAGCGCCCGGCCCGCGAGACGACTGTCGGTACATTCCACATGGGACAAGCTCGTACACACGGCGTTTTCATACAGAAACTGAGGGTTTGGTCTTTCCTTTATTCCACGGTGTCTCATTTGGATGCATCCGTCTCTAAGTGTTACTCTGGATCTGACTCAATAAGCAATAGATAACGGCGAGGGAAACCCCAGCTCCCGGCCCGGGGACTGTTTTTCAAAGCCACCCTTAGATATCTTGTATATAATTTAGAACTTCACTTTTTTCACCATCGAGTGTTCTCCTCTCTCCAAACAGTGTTGCCTGCAAAGACTTTGGGTTCCGTGACGTATTCCACATCCTTAGTAGCGTTGCCATATCTGCTTTTATTTTATTTTATTTTTTTAACATTAAAATAATTCCTGGCCTTTTTATTTTTTTGTCTCATTAATTTTTCCCTATTTTTTCTCTTTTTTGTCTTTTTTTATCATTATTTTTCTCTTATTTCTCTCATTCTTCTCTTTTTCTTTTTTCTCTATTCCTCTTTTTTCTTTTTTATCTTTTTATCTTGTCTTTTTTGGTTTCTTTTTAAATTTCTTTATAATTTTTCTTTTTTTTCTTTTTCTTTTAAATTTTTTTAATCATTTCTATTTTCACTTTTTACCCTTTTTTTGTCTTTTCTTTTTCTCTTTTCAGTTTCCTTTTGTTCTTTTTTTTCTTTTTTTTTTTTTTTTTTTTTAAATCGAGTTCCAAAACTCTCTGTGAGAATAACCTGGCAGCTGGGAAAAAACAAATTATTATTTTTATTTGTTTTGTTGTCGACCCATTGCTTATGGATACAATCAAAGCTGTGAGAAGGGGAAGGTGGGGAGGGGGAGGGAGCGGGAGGGGGGTGGGGGAGGACGCATTTATGCCTTTTCAGCGTGTTCCTGCTCCAGCCCCGCGCAGCCGCCGGGGCCAGTGGGTTTTATTTCCTGGAGCTCATCCATCGGTGACGTTGTGACATACGATGAATGTGTCGGTCCTAATAAAATCAAACAAACACGTACAGAGGCTTCCACACATCCTTCTCTGGGCGAGTTCAGGGAGGTGCTGAGCTCTTCCTTGTGGATATTCCCATCAGGGCTTTATTCCTGGTGGTGGTGTTGAAGGAGTTGCTTATTTTTTTTTATATGGGGTGAGCACCGCCAGAGCCGGTTGCTTTCCCTGCTGGGGTTCCCAGAATCCATGAAAAAAGTGAGGATCAGTGCCCGTCTGGAAGTTGGCATCGCCTTTGGATGCAGCTGAGCTCCGAGGTGGTGGAGTGAGGAAGGGGAGCAGGTCACCAGGGGGTCACACACGCACCTTCCCCACTCCCAGTCTTCAAAACAAGGAGAACCAGGTGAGTTACCCCAAGGAGCTGCTGCCGAGTTGGAAGCATCGGGTGTAGCAGAGGGTGAGAATGCTGCCAAGGAGAGGTGGGGTCCTGGTGGGATCAAGCCAGGTCGATCCCCCAAAGCCTCCTTGCTCCTGGGATCCTGCAGTCCTGCAGGCCAGGCTGGATTTACGGGGGGGTGGCGAGGGCGAGAAGGGATTAATTCTGCCCCCACCACCTCCTCCTCCTGCCAGTGTCTAATCTCCACTGGTGCTTCGAGGTCTGACCCTGCTCTGATCGAGGACTGGGATAACCCTGGCTGAGCCGGGGAGGATCCCACCGGGGCTCCCAAAAACCAGGTAGTCAAAACTGCGCTTTTTTTGGATATCGTGTTTATTTTTCAGGATCGATGCGTTTATCTGAAGGGATGGGGGGGGGGCATTGGACGAGGATGAGAGAGGCAGGACGGGATGTTCCACCCTGCTGGTGTGGGAGGGATGAGAATGGGGAGAGTTTGGGGTCCCTGTGCTCCCCATGGGGGTGATGATATGCGACACTGAGGTGCCACATTGAACCCACCCTTCACCCTAATATAAACAATAATAACCCATATTCCTAATTAATAAATGCGCACAGTGTGTGGGAGGCTGGAGAGGGGCTGGACCCGGGTGGGGAGGGCTGGGCTGGACCCCTGGGGGAGGGTCAGTGCCGGGGCCGGGACACCCACACGGGGTGTGGTGGGCTCGGGCCCGCCCCCACCTGCACGGCCCCGCCCCCGCTGCCCCCGGGCCCCCCCCGGCACCTGCTGCGGCGGCGGCTCCGGCCATGGGCGCGCTGCGGCGGGCGGCGCTGGCGCTGGCGGCGCTGCTGGGTGAGCCCCGCGGGACCCGGGGGGCTCCGGGGGAACGGCGCGGGGCACCGCGAGGGGGGAGCACCGCGGGTACCGGGAGGGCACCCGAGCAGATGCCGGGAGGAGCGGGGATGCAGGGCAGGAGGCGGGAGAGCTTTCGGGGTGCAGCAGGCAGGATCCGGCGGTGCTGGCGGCTGCACCCGGCGAGGCGCGGGGGAATCGGGAGGAGCCGCTCAGGGCGGGAGGTAGCGCGGGGGATACGGGACAGGACGCGGTGGTACCGGGGGAGCGCCCGGCGGGACTCGGGGAAAGCGGGATGAACCGGGCAGGACGAGGGAGAGCTTTTGGGAGGACATCGGGCAGGACCCGGAGATATCGAGGGGGTCACCGGGCAGGGTGTGGGAGCAGCCGGAGGCACCCAGCAAGAAACCCGGGAGCCCAACACCGCTAGGCAGGACCCTGGGAAACTTTAGGGTGGCACCATGGGGTACCGGGGGCAGGGGTCACAGCACCCACCTTTCTCTGTGCCCACAGTCCCCTACCTCAGCAGGCAGGTTGGCAGGGGGGAAAGGGGGAGTAGGATCCACCCCACTCCCCTTTTAGGAGTGCCCAGAGTGGAGGAAATCTGAGTCACCCCGGGAAAAGCCGTTTGTACCTTGGAGCTGCCAAACAGCCGCTTCCAGCACCCCCAAACCCGAATCACCCCGTATGGGGACACGCCAGGGATTCCCAATGTGAGTGTCCATAGTTCACCCCCCTGCGTGGCATTGGGCAGGAAAAAATTCATTTATTTTCCCTTGTTTACTGGTGCTCCACGGCCATCCCAGCTGGTTTTGAGGTGAGGGGTCTCAACCCTTCTCTGTCCATGGGCTTTTCCCTTCTTCCATCCCTAATTTCCCACCCTTAGGTTTTTTTTGAACTGCCATGGTTGCTCCAAAAGGAAACATCCTTTGACGTTCCCAGTGAAGGAGAGGCCTTTGGAGAAAGGAAACGGCTCCAAAAACAATGGCAGCAGCATTTCCTTCCAGTAGAACACTGGGTGGGGGTCCTGGAGCCGCCACTTGCTCCTCCTTGAAGGTTTTCTTCCTTGATAAAAGTTAATTAAAGCATGTTGGTATGAGGCGTGGGGGTCACTCAGCCCTTAAATCCCTCCAGGGCGCTCCTTTGCCGCATCCCGATGGCGTTTTTTGCATGGAATCATGATGGATTCCCACAAAAAAATATGCTTGAGCCCTGGGATGTGACATCATGGGCACTGACAGCTCAAAAATGCAGCAAAAACCCCCTTTTGAACCCCAAATGTGTGTTTTTCCTTTAGTTTTGTTTTCAAGCAATCCTTCCTTGTCCCGTGGGATCCTCATGGGATTGTGATGGGAAAAAGCAAAATGAGGGATGTTTGCCATCCCTGTTCTCTTCCCGGTCTCTCTCCCATCCCATCCCCAATCCCAACCCCAATCCCTTCCTCAGTCCCACTCCAATCTCATCCCCTTGCCCATCCCATCTCCATCCCATCTCATCCCATCTCCGCCTCTCTCTCCCACACCAGGGGTGAAGCACGTTTCCATCTATAGCAAAGTCACATAGGATTATTGCATTATTTAATTTTTTTTCCCCAAATTTGGTCTCTCTGGAGGATACGGCACTTTCTGCCCCCCCCTGCCCCCGGGGTCGTGAGAAATGCCTCTGTGGATTTTCCCAAGGGACACTGCTCCACAGCCCGGCATGTCCTATCTACCCGTTTATAAATAGTCAAAGTTAAGGGAAGAGAAGGAAAAAATTCCCCAAAAATAATTTTAAAAAAAGGGAAGGCGACTGGGCTGCGTCGCAGTGCCGAGATGCTCCTTGACCTTTTTCCAAGCTTTTTCAAGGGTCCCTTTTCCGGCCAGATTCCCGCTGTGTATTTTAAATCCTGAGCTTGATCTTTTGGGATTTAATTTGGGTCTGGGTTTCACATGACTCCAGCGTCTTAATCCTATCAAGCGGGGTCATCAAACCCCAACCGCCTCCGGGATTTAATTCCCCATACAGTTAATGGTTTAGAGACTCGGGGAGGGGGCTGGATGGGGAGTTTGCTTTTTGGGGGGTTCAGGCTGTGAACCCAGAGCCAGGAAACAGCTTTTTTGGGGGGTGAAATGATGCCATTTTAGATGAGGATAGGGTGATTGATATCAGCACAGGGATTAATGTTAAGATTGCAGGGATTTAAAGGTGATTTTTTTTTTCCATAGGGAAAAAATTCAAAGGGAAATTTATTTTTTGTCACAGGAAAATATTAAGTATTTTGGAATGCTAAATTGTAAGATATTTATTCTGTAGGGGAGAAAAACTTATAGCTATTTTTAAAGGTAAATTTAAGTCGATTCTGTTTTTCCATATGCAAAAAAATCCCAGCAGATGGGCTGGGGCGGGGGGAAAACACCCGGGCAGGTGTTTAGCTCAGGGCAGCTGGATAAAAATCCAGGTTTTGAGCCCAAAGAGCCGGCGGGAGGGGCTGAGGGCTCCAGGCCCCCCCGGATGCGTATGAGCACCGCGAGCGGCTTAATTTTTTCGATCTGGTTAAAGCATTAGAGGATTTGGAGCGTCGAGGTGGCCAAAGCCAGAGCTGTGCCAGGGGGTTCGGTCCCGTGCCTGCAGCTCCACCAGCCTTTTTTAGAGTCACGTCTGTCTGAGATGAGGAGTTTGGGTGACTTCTGCAAGAAAAAAGGGGATTTTGGGGAGCTGGCAGCCTTCAGATCTGGATCCATCTCCCTCTCCCCAATACGCTGAAGGGGAGATGATGGAGCCGGGATCTCCTGTTGCCGCAGGAGTTTTAAAGATGACAGAGCAAAGCTGCAGCCCCAGAGCACAATTAACATAATTAACGTGATCATCATTAGGTTTCAGAGTTAACACTCCCTGGTTTGCAGCGCCGGGAGCAGCTTTGAGGCACACGGGGCTGTTTTAACGCCTCGGGGTGCGACGGGAAACCTCCGGCTGGTGCCAGAACATCTTTTCCCTTTCTGGAGCCTGGATTTCCCCAGGAATCCCCAGCACTCTTTGGCCCAGCACCCTTTTTGTGCCCAAAAATTCAGGCTGATGGAGGAGGTAGGATGAAAAACCTGGATTTTCCCAGCTGTTGGGGATACACAGGGGCGTAGAAGCTGTAGAGTCATTTATCAATGCCATCTGCATCATTAATGATCTATATTATGAATAATATTTTATTTTTATTATCATCACCATCATTATACTTATTATCACTCTTTTATTACTATTAATATTATAATCACTGTTATAATTGGTACTATAACTATTATAACTGCTACAATTATTTTTATTGAATTACAATTATAATTACTCTAGAAGGTCTATTACCTGTTATCTCTAATATCTCTAATAGAAATTACAATAGAATTATTGAATACAATCTATTTTCTTCTACATTATCCCAATTTAACACACTTTTATAATAAAGGAGGATCTGGGCTGAAAACACCTGGATTTTCCCAGCTGTTGGTAATGCAGGGAGGTTTAGGGACTGTGCCATCTGCATAATTAATGAACTGTATGATTTTGATCACTATTATTAGTAGCAGTATTAGTATTATAATTATCATCAGTATTATAATTATTAGGACTGTTGTCATTATCGTATTGAAATCATTGTTATAATTATTAGAATCATTATTACCATTATTATTATTATCGTTATTAATATCACTTTTATAATTATTATTCCCAGTTTTATAATTCTTATTCTCACTTTGATCATTACTCTCATTATTCTGAGCACTATTATCACTCTCACATCCCCACTATTATTCCTATTCTTACAAAAATATACCTATATTTATAACTATTATAAATTATATGTTCTCAATGATCTATTTTGTTCTGGAAATTCCAGTTTAATGAGTCGCCATCCCATATTTCTTTCCACTTTCTCTAAATTTAATACAATTATCTGTATAATTACATATAAATACACTATAATTACCATTATTTTTCCATACTGACTATTGGATCTGATACCATAGCTTTGTATAATTAATAAATAATATTATCAATTATTTGGGACCTGCTGGCGCCTCCAGCATTTCCCCCACCCCCCCAAACCCTCCAGGATTTAAAGGTTTATGTTCTTAGCCCGGGTGAGCTATTTTTACGCATCCTCACCAGACTGGGCCTTATTTCTCCCAGTTTTTCACCAGAGAAAGGAAATTTAATTATTTTTTTTAATTCCTGAGAAGACTTATCAGCCGGAGCAGAGTTTCCTGCCTGGAGCTGGAAGGCTCCGTCCGGAAATGGCACCAATGCCTTGCCAGGAGGGGGGATGAACGGATGCGGGAGGAGGCTAAAAATACCCCCCAGCTCCTTGTTTTCCTCTTCCCACCCTGGAAAAATCCAATTAAAACCTCTGAGCTCTTAGGGAAAAGTGCGAGGTTATTGAAAGCTCCTGAAATCCTTCAAACCCAGGGTTTTTTCCCCTCAAACTGAGGATTTGGGATGAGGGAGTAGCATCATGCTTTCCCCCCTGCATCCCAGTGTGAAGCATCCCTGGGGCACTGGCAGGAGCAGGGCCAGCCGGGGTCATGGATCGATGGGTGGATGCAGGGATGGAGCTGCTGGGATGCAGGGCCTCGGTGATGTTCCCCTAGGATAAACAAACCAACCCCAGCACAAACTCAGCTTTGCCCGATTAATTTCCCGGCTGAGCCTTACGGGCAAAGCTGGGGAATGATCTTCCCCCAGGAGCTGAGCATCCCTCTCCAGTCCATGGTACCCACTCTTACCCCATCGCCTCCTCCCAGCACAGCTTGGGGAGATGCTGGGATGCAGGGGACATGGTGACAGGGGATTGGGATGGGATATTTGGGATCAGATGAGATGAGGCACCAGAGGGAGCCACTCATGGATTATCCCAATTTAGTGCTGGCAGTAAAAAGGGGGTATACTGGGATGCTGGGGAAGGCTTGTGGGGTGCATATGGGAGAGCCCTACAAATAAATCCCATGGGATCTGGTGCAGCATCATGAGGGGCTGGGAGTACCCCAATACTGAGCTAAGGGGGGTGTCTGCCTGCTGGAGGTGGCCATCTCCTGGGAGGGAGAACTTGGGCCTTAGGAATTCCCAAGCTGAGTGTGGGGCGGAAGCTGGGATGGGAGGGAACAACAATGTCCTGCATCCTCCAGAGCAGACGGAAAGCCCTTCCTGTGGCAGGGAAGGAGGCAGAATGTTCTCCTGGCCCAGCTTCCTGGTGATAACCCAGGACTGTTGTTTTTGTCTTGGGAATAGGGTTTTTTCTCACAGTCAGTGAGGTTTTGTGGAGAAGTAGCATCTGGGGTTGAGTCATTTCCTGTTTTCTTCCCTCTCCCATGGGCAGGTGTCTCCTTGGCTGTGCTGGAGGTGCATGTGGGGACGAGCTTGGTGTTCTCCGTGGAGGGGCAGCAGGCGGTACTGCCTGCCTGGTACACCAGCCACTCCCAGAACAAGCCCTACGTCACCTGGATGCTGAACAAGAGTCCTGCTCCCTTCCATGTGAGAAAGAGGGCAGGGGCTGCAGGATGGAGAGGGCCAAGCTGGGAGGTGACCATGGAGGGGGTGCAGGTGGTGCCCATGATGGGGGGAAGATTATGGTGCCAGCCATGGGGGGTAGTGGCCACAGTGGCCATGGTGGAAGGATGCCCATGATGGGAAGGTGGCCATGATGGAGGGAAGCTCATGGTGCCCACCATGTGATGCTCATGACGGGATGAAGCTCATGGTGCCCGTGCAGGGAAGATGCCCACAATGGGTAAGTGCCAGGGTGCCAGTGCCAGAACCTCATGGTGACTGACAATGGGTGAGTGTCCAGGGTAAGGACACGGCACCCATGATGGGGACATACCCATGGTGTCATCCCTATACCCATGAGGTGCTGCTTGTAGCACCTGTGATGGGACGGTGTCCATGATGGGGGAAGCTCATGGTGCCCACCATGGTGGGGTGCCCTTGATGGAGGAAGCTCATAGTGTTGTGTAGATGCCAACAATGATGCCCAGAGTGCCTGCAGTAGGGAGCTGCTTGTGGTGCCGACAGCAGGGAGAGACAAAAGATGGGGAGAGATTCAAGATGGGGAGATGCCAATATTGGGATGTATTTGTGGTGTCCTCAGTGATTACAGTGGGGAGATGATGGTGGTCCTCATGATCAGGAGGTGCCCACGGTGATGAGGTGCTCACAGTGCCCATGAGAGGAGATGCCCACACTGGGGACATGCCCAGGGTGCCTGCAATAGGGAGGTACTTGTCATACCCACTTGCGATGCCCCTGACAGGGAGATGCTCGTGATGGGACAGTTGCTCACAGTGCCCATGCCAGGGGTATTTGTGCCTGTGCTGGGGAGCTGCCTGCAGTTCTCATGTCCAGGATGCTCAGGGGAGGTAAGGCTGGAGGGGCCTTATGCAGCAACCACTGCTCTGTGAAATTTGTGATTTGGGGGGCTTTTCTCTCCAGCAACACCTTCCAGAAGTGAAAGCATGTGTTTTTTTCCTGCGCAGATCTTGACATACCTGAGCGGGGTGCCGAAGGTGGAGGAGACGTATCTGAAGCCCCGTGTGGGGTTCCTGTACCCCATCCACACCCACAACATCTCGATGTACATCAATGCCACCCAGGAGCAAGACTCGGGTCAGTACATGTGCTCCGTCAACATGGTGGATGAGAGGTTGGACAAGAACGTCGGCATCATCAACCTCACTGTCCTGGGTAAGGCTCTGCCAGTCACCCTGGCTCCCTCAGACCTCCCCATGGTGCCCCTCGGGACTAACATCAGTGCCCACAGTGCCGCCGGCTGCCCCCACCTGCCAACTGCACGGCAACGCCATCGTGGGGGCCAACATCACCTTGAGCTGCTCCTCCAAGAAGGGGAAGCCCTCGCCCATGTACCAGTGGCAGCGCGAGCCACCCACTCTGCAGGTCTTCTTTCCTCCTGCCCAGGGTAAGGTGGCACCAGTGTGGGACTGGGGAGTGGGGTGGGTGGGTGGGCTGAAACATCCTGGGATTCAGTTGAGGGCTTCATCCCCTCAACCACTTCTTGCCTGAGGAGATAGAGGGTTTAGGAGTGGCTGTGAGGCAGCACCCAAATTTCTCACCTGCAGACCGGGCCAGGGGCACCCTCAAGCTGACCAACCTCTCCCTGGAAATGTCAGGAGTCTACGTCTGCAGGGCTGAAAACCAAGCAGGTTCTAAGAACTGCAGCATTGTCCTGGAGGTACACTCAAGTGAGTACGTGTCCACAGGGTCGGGGAGGGGACACAGCCCCCATGAGGTCCCTGTGAGAATAAGGGAGTAAGGGAATCTCTGTCTCTCTCTGGCAGCAAGCACCAAAGCAGTCATTGCCGGCGCCGTGCTGGGCTCCCTGGGTGCCCTTGCCACCATCATCTTCTTTGCCCAGAAGGTTGTCGGCTACAGGAGGAAAAAACGTGACAGCCAGGAGGAGGGAGCCAATGAGATCAAGTGAGATGCCCTTCTTGTGGAGGGGGTTCAAATCATCATTAGGTTTCAGGGTTAATGGGTGAGGAGAGTGTTTCTACTTCTGGCCTGTCATTTCTCAGGTTCAGAGTTAATAGTGGGGAAGAGTTCTTGATCTCTGGCCAGTCAACAAATATGCTCCAGAGGTAAAAATCAGGAAGGAAGTTTCCACCTCTGGCCAGTCATGGTTTCAGAGTTAACAAGGGCATTTTCCACCTCTATTTTCCCCTTTCCCTTTTGTCCCTCTGTTTGTGGGTCCAGGATATCCACACAACCTCATTGCTCAGGGAGAGTACGCTGGGGCAGGGAATGGAAGGGTTCCCAGAGCTGATCCCTCTGACGCTCTCCCCTCTTGGCAGGGAAGACGCCGTGGCACCCAAAACCCCATCGTGGGCAAGGAGGCCAGCTTCAGACACCATGTCCAAAACCAGCACCCTGTCCTCCATCACTGGCACCCGGCAAGCCTATGGAGCCAGAGCCCCCTCCGACACCGCCTCCATCCTCACCACCACTGGCAGCTACCGGGGACCCCCACCCCGGGGAGGGGGGCGGCCCCCCAGCCTCTCACCCCCTGCCGTTAACGGGACCTCCCGGCGCCGCCAGGATCCAGCCGCCGCCCCCGTGGGGTCATTGCCCCCCTCCAGCCTGGCACGAGCAGGTGCTGTTCCTGTCATGGTGCCAGCACAGAGCCGAGCTGGTTCCTTGGTGTGAGCATCCCCCCCCAAAAAACAGGGGTGCCCATAGCCAGCCCACCCCACTCCCTGCTCCCTGGGGTGGTTTTGTCCCTTTTTGGGTTTCCTTTTCTTTTTAACAGATGCCTCGAGCAGCTGGACTCATCGTGGGCGTGTTTAATGGGTGCAGAGGCTCTCTGGGTTTGGAGGGACCGAGTCTCCCCATAAATATCACCCCCCAAAGCAGCCCCAGCCCTGCCTCAGGGGGGTCCCCTTCTTATTATTTTTTCTATATCTATATATCAGGTGAAATGAGGGATTTTTCATAAAAGAGCATTAAAAGGGGGGGAGGGGGGGCTGTGACGGGGACACACACACACACACTTTTTTTAGGGGTTTTCTGATTAAAAGCTGCTGCGCTGCCCAGCACTTGTGCTTTGGATGAGTTTGTGCAGATTTTGAGGTGGGGAGGGATGTCCCATGACCTTCTGGGTGATGTCATAGGGCAGGGTGATGTCACAGTGCACCAGCCAAGGTCCTCAGGGTGAGGTGACATCATGATGCACGTGTTGTCACATCCCATGACCATGATGTCACACCCTTGTGTCAGGAGGTGTGATGTCACAATGAGCATGTGACATCACAGCATCTGACTGATGCCTGTGTGATCATACAGGCATGTGTGACATACAGGCATGTCACATGTCTGTCAGGGATGTCACATACGCCTGCACAATGTCACACTTACCATCACACAGCCGCAGTGACATGACACATGCCTGTATGATGTCACACCCACAGTCACACCTAGTAGTGACATCACACACAGCGAAATGATGTCACTCCAGCCATCACACATACCTGTATGGTGTCACACATCCAGCAGTGATATCACACACACCTGCATGGCGTCACACATCCAGCAGTGACATTACACACACCTGTATGGTGTCACAGCAGCTGCCACCTGCCCAGTAGTGACATCACCACCCATCTCATGCCAGCACCTCACAAGTCATCTCCTACCCACGACTGATGTCACGCCCCACCATGTGCACCAGCGTGATGTCACACCAGCTGTCACACACTTAGCAGTGATGTCACACGTGCCTGTACGATGTCACACGTACACATGGGAGATCACTGCTGGGCACCACCTGCCCCACACCCCTCCCACCCCTGCCCGCTGTGACCTCACCGCTCTGCCAGTGACATCAAAAGGCACCGAGGACAGGCCGGGGCTCTGGCAGGGGTGTTTATTGGGGCGGGGCGTGTCTGGGGTGGGTGGGGGCAGCCAGGGACAGGGGCAGGGTCTGGCTGTGGGGGGACCCTGGGGAATGCATGCAGGGGGCAGGGGGTGAAGCGGGGGCTCCTGGGCCTCGGTGGGCGGCGGCGGGAGGGGGTCGGTGGCGAGGGGTTTCCGGTGAGCAGCTGGTGGCCCCTGCAAGCAAGGAGAGAGTGAGTGGTCAGCCTGGGCCTGGGCCTGCCTGTACCCTGCACCCTGAGCCTTGCCTGTTCCCTGTGCCCTGCCTGCACCTTCAGTCCTCTCTGTAAACCTGTGCCCTGCCTGTGCCCTGTGCCCTGCCTGTACCCTGTGCCATCTCTGCACCTTTAATGCTCTCCATACTCTGTGCCTGCCTGCACCCTGTGCCCTGTCTGCACCCTGCACACCCTTCACCCTGCCAGTCCCCTGCACCCTGTGCCCTTACTGCACCCTGCCTGCACCCTGCTCATGTGCTGCTCCTGCAGCTTGCACCCTCTCCATGCCCTCCCCCTGCCCACACCCTGCCCGTGCCCTACTTGCAGCCCGCCCACACCCTGCCTGCACCCTTGTCCTGCCTCCACTGCTGCCCACACTCTGCCCTCACCCAGCCCAGGAACCTGGGGGGGACCCCTGCCTGCACCCCCCTGGGCAGCACACTGTGGCAGAAGCAGGGGAACCTGGCCCCCCTGCTGCCAATCTGCTCATCGCTCCCAGCAAGGCATCCCAAAAGAACCTCTGGGCCCTAAGAAGCTGCACAGCACTTGCACTTGGCATCTGCCTCCCCACTGCAGCCCTGTGATATCCTCACTGCAGCCCCAGTGTAGCCCCGGTGCATTTCTTGCTCAATCTTCACTGCAGCCCCATTGAATCCCCACTGCTTCCCACTGCATCTTCAGTTCATTCCTATTGCATCCTCACTGAATCTCTGTTGCTTCCCCACTGCATCCCCAGTTCATCCCCACCACATCCTCACTGCATCCCCTTTTCAGCCCCACTGCAGCCTCACTGTGTTTCCACATTGTCCTCTCTAGATCTTCACAAAATCTGCACTGCATCCTCAGTTTGTTCTCATCCCAGCCCCACTGAATTCCCTCTCCATCCTCAGTGCATGCTCACTGCATTTTCACTGAATCTCCAGTGCATTCTCACTGCAACCCTATTGCTTCCCCACCACATCTCAGTTCTGTTCCCACTGTACCCTCAGTTCATCCTCACTGTCCCAGCTGAGTTCCAGTTCCATCCCCACTTACATCCTCACTTCCTTCCCACTGCAGCCTTATTGAATCCCCACTGCATCCTCACTGCATCCTTCTCTTCCTCCCCACTGCATTCCCACTGCATCTTCAGTTCATGCCCACTGTATCTTCACTAAATCTCCACTGCATTCCTACTCCATCCTCACTGCATCCCAGTCTCATCCCAGCTGCATCTCCACCAGCCCCGCCACACTCACGTGGCCGAGCCGGCAGCACGCCCTCCCCGCCGCTAACGCCGAACCAGCCTCGCCGCTATCCGGGGCCATCCCGCGCTCACGGCACCGGCAGGGCACAGGGCACGGCCCGGGCACGGCGCAGCCACCACCCGGGTTCCAATGCCACGCGGCCTCGGCACCGTGGGCGCTTTTTAAATTTACCTTTTCCTGCCAGGAGACTGTGACACAGGCTTTTAAAAATAGCATGTGCTGAGGCGAGGCGCTCGGGGTGGTGTTGCTAAGGGAGAGATTCAATCCAAATCTAGGGCTGCGCCTTCCCATCCTACTTCCCATCCTTCCCAACTACTACGGCGCGCACCCAAAATTAGGGCAAGGCAGGGGCTGCCTGCCTGTGTGTTTCCATCTCCTGGGAGGAAAAACCCCTTCTCCACCCTGAACCAGTGAGGGGAAGGATGCTCCATCCCAAATCTGCGCAGGGAAGGTTGTTCCATCCCAAATCTGCGCAGGGAAGGTTGCTCCATCCCAAATCTGTGCAGGGAAGGTTGCTCCATCCCAAATCCGCACAGGGAAGGATGCTCCATCCCAAATCAACACACCAAAGGACGCTCAGAGCAGCATCCTTATAGAAATGACCCAGTTTTGGGGGGAAGACGTGGGATTTGGGGTGTACCTAGTCGCCGTTGCGGAGGTCACCGCCGCGGGTGCTGTTGGCGCACTCGGCGTCCTTGGTTTTCCGATCAATCTCACCCCCTTTGATCTTCTTGCGGGTCATATGGCCACGGAAACTAGCCTGGATCTTGGCAGCTGCCGCATTGGCATCAGGATCGTCCAAAGGGATGTCCAGGATGTCCTCGTCCAGCTTTGTGCAGGCTCCCTCCTGATGGTGGCAACAGCAGGGTTACAGCTGGTGGCACCTCAAACAGCGCAGCCCCCTCCCCAAATGAATCCATTCAAGAAGGTCTCAAATGAGCCCCTGTTCTAAAAATTAGGGGGAGGGCTGCTAAAAATTGGTTTACTCATTAAAAACTAGGCTCCTCTGCTAAAAATTAGGGGTTTTGCTAAAAATCAGGGTCCCTTGCAGGTGCCTTGGGGAAATGGCAACCAAAGCTGCAGGCAGGGGAAGATGCTTCACCTCCTGCTCATCCCTAAATCCCATCGTGGACCACATGGCTGCAGGAAGCCAGATTCCAGCCAGGGTTATGATGCAGAGAGAGGAGAATCCATGGGAGCAGAGGATGGGTTCTAGGGGGTATTTTTGGCACAGGGCCGGGGTCTATCCTGCACAAAATGAGCTGGTCATGCCTCAGTTTCCCCTTTCCTCATAGCCTGTTACATCCTCCTGCATCCTTGCTCAGGGCTTTGGTTGAAAACACCAGGAAATTTGGGAAAGGAGTGATGCCAGAAGGGAGGAAAACCCCCACCAAGGGCAAATCTCTGCAACCCATTCCCCTCCTGCCACATCCCACCAGAGCAGTTGGACTCAGCAGCAAGTTCAATGGGGAAAAAAAAAAAAACCAAAACCAAACATGTGAAAATGAAATGAGGTGGAAATGAGCTGGCATTGGATGATCCAGTGCTGGCAGCTGTGGGGGTGAAGCCTTTGTGTTGCCCCACGAGCACTTGAAAGGACTTAAAGGAGTTCTGGGGGGCTTATTTGGAAGCTGTAGATTTGAGGGGTGGAGGAAGCTCTTCCCATTGGAGTGTGCCACAGCTCCACGAAGTTGCTCAGGTTGTTTTACCATTGTGAAAGGTGAGGACGGGTCCAAGGTGGAAATGATATGTCCAGGGTGGAAATGTTATAGCCGGGGTTGGAAATCCTATATCCAGGGGAGAAATCCTATAGCCAGGGGAAGGAAATCCTATATCTAGGAAAGAAAGCCTATATTCAGGAGAGAAATCCTATATATGCGGAGGTGGCGAAGAACAACCTATATCCAGGGGAGAAATCCTATATACAGGTAGAAGAAACCTATATCCAGGGAAGAAATACTATATCTGGAGAAGGGAATCCTATAGTCAAGGGAGAAAACCTATACATGGAGGGGCATATCCTATATCCAGGTGAGAAATCCTATATCCAAGAGAGAAATCCTATATTAGGAGAGAAGAAATCCTATATCCAGGGGAGAAATACCATATACAGGTGGAGGAAATCTAGCTATGCAGGGGCATTTCCTATATCTAGGGGAGAAAACCTATATTCAGGGAAGAAATCCTACATACAGGTGGCAGAAACCTGTATCCTAGTTGAGAAATCCTGTATATAGGTAGAAAAAACATATATTCAGGAGAAAAAATCCTATATCCAGGGGAGACATCCTATATTCATGGGAGAAAACCCATAAACAGGCGGCTATATCCTATATCAACAGGAGAAATCCTATATCCAGTGAAAAAACACCATATCCATGGGGTGAAAACCTCTATGCAGCAGATGAAAACTTGTATCTAGGGGAGAAATCCTATATTCAGAAGGAGAAATCCTACATATGAGGGGAAAAGTCCTATACATAGGGGAGAATTCCTATATCCAGGCAGGATAAATCCTATATGCAGGGTGGGCTTTGCCTCTCCAGAGGTGCCCAGGAGGAGAGATGGAGGCTTTTCCCTGTGCTGCTGTCTTAGCAGGAGGGGGAAAACAGGGGGTAAAAGTGGGGAAAGGGGAAAAAAGAAAAGGGAAAGGGGGATGAAGAGGAGGACAGGGGCAGGAAAAGTCAGGCGATCGGGAGAAGGGGGAAAAGGATGTGGTTTTCTCCCCAAACCGGCTGGTGGCTAAGAGGGAAGGGAGCTCACCCTTGGGTGAGGGGAGAGGGGTGCAACCCTAATAAAACCCTTTATCCATACGCAACCCCCAATTCCACCTGTAGAGCAATTGTGGGGTAGGGGGAAGAAAAAGCTAAATAAAAGCTGGATTCGAGGACAGGGGGGTTTTCCTCAGTGGGCTGTGGGGTGCAGGATGCCGGCCGTGCCGTGGCCCCGGTGGGATGGAGGTGTGAGGCAGGAGTGGGGATTGGGGAGGTCTGGAAGGAAGAAGGGCCTGGGGGGCTGCAGCAGCGCTGGGGGGGTCGCGGAGTTGGTTGAGCTCTTGGCGGGTGCAGCACCCATCGCACCCCCCGCCCCCACCACCCCAAACCCCCCGGCCGCCCCCAGCCCGGAGCGGTAAGAACGGATGAAAAGCAGGAGCGGGTGCTGGGGGGATCGGGGGAAGGGGGACCTACATTGCAGCAGTCCATGGCGGAGGGCGGGTGGGCGGCCAGCGGCGGGCGAGGGGCTCCGGCAGGATCTCGCTTCCCCGGCAGCTCTCCCGGCGCAGGTGGCAAGTTGAGCGGAGCCGCTTGCCTACGTAATGCGCTTTCCTCCGGGCGAGCCTATCAGCCCGACACCCCTGCCAGGCTTTTGGGGGGGAAGGAGGGGTGCCTTATTTTTTTTTTTTTCCTCCCTTTCTACTCTTTTTTTTTTTTATTTTTTTATTTTCCCTCCTCCAATTTTATTTCACAGCCTCCAACTCCCTCCTAACATTTAAAGGAGCCGGCAGCTCGCCTTGGAGTTTTGTGGAACACAACATCACATGCAGAGGATGCGAGCCAAGATGTGATGAGCCTTGCCTTCGGCGTGGAAGGTTTTTTGGGGGGTAAAGCTATAGCAAATGGGGGTAATGGGTTCATTTTGGGGGGGATACATGACCCACAGTGATGCTGGAGGCAGATTTTGCCCCCCTGGTTAACTTACACAGGGGGGAAAAACCTTCTTGACCTACTTAGGACTTCGTCCTGAAGAAGGGTGAGGATGAGGATGGCAAGGATGAAGATGGTGAGGACAGGTGGGCATGGTGGGACACAGGGTCCCACTGAGCACCTGCAGAACCCCAGGGGTGATGTGCCCAGCTGCAGGCTCCAAGCAGAGGAGTGGGCTCCACTTCTGGGGTCTGGGGGTCCCTTCCCCATTCACAGGAGCATTTGATCCCCTCACATTGGGGGTGTTCTCCAACCAGACCTGCAGTCTCAGCCACTTTCACAGCCCTTGGTGCTCCCTGCAGACCCTGCTGCCGCCCCTGGACCATGCCGTGGTGCTGGAGCCGGCAGGATGAGCTGGGGCACCCCGGAAACAGGAGGGCCCCCCAGGGCAATGCGGGGGGCTGCAGCCCACAGCCCCCCCATCGCCTGCCTCGCTCGCCTCTAATCCGGGTTTGGGAGTTGCTAAGCAACTGCATAAATCGCCCGTGGGCTCTGCGCCTAAGCCGCTCCAGCCAGCCCCCAAAACACAGTGTGGGCCCCCCAAGGCGGACACCAACACCCCCCGACCCATCTGCACAGTCGGGCCCCACTGGCTCTCCCTGGCCAAGTTTGCTCACAGGGGTCATCCTGCTTGGGGGCCTGGTGGCACTGACCTTCCTCTGTGCCACCACCAACACCACCACCATCATCATCATCCCTGTTAGCATCCCTGTCCCACTGGCATCACTGTTTCTGGCACTGGAACAGGCACTGTCCCCACTGCTGCCACCAGCCCTGTTCTCCTGACCTCATCCCCATCACCTCCACCACCTTCTCCATCCCTACCACTGTCCCTGTCCCCATCTCTATCACCATCCCTGTCATGATCCCCATCCCACTTCTTGTCCCCATCCTCTTCATAATGCCAATCCCTGCCCCCATTCCCAGCTTCAACCCTATCATCTCTGTCCCCATCCTCATCATCACCCTCATCCCTGGCCCTGTCCCCCACCGTATCACCATCCTTATTCCCATTGCCATCTCCATCTCTTTCTCCAAGGCCACTCCTGCTGGGTGCAGGTGGTGGCACCTCTTGTCCCCTGACACCCCAGCTCCCCAGGACACCCACACACCTCGCTCCCCATCCCACTCCACCCCATCCCAGGCACATCCCACCACTGCCACCTCCCTCAACTGCTTCACCCACACTTGCAGGTTGATGGGGGTCACCCCTGCTCCAGCAGCAGCCAGGCACCCAAACTGCCCCTTGGGATATGCTCCTAAGCATCCCTAAAATTCCCCTGTGAGCCACTGACACCCAGCTCTCCCCACTGGAGCCACTTTTGCACTATCACTTCTTCCCACCAGCACACCAGAGTGAGGGGAGGGGGGGATGGGAATAGCTCTGCTCCAGCTTCTAGGAGAAGCCTTGGCAGCTCTGCTGGGATTTTTCATGGAAAGAGATCCTTTTCCCTGGATTTTAGACCCTCCAGGTCCATCACTGTCTGCTCCAATAAGAGAAGACCGGGTGTTTCGGGCGAGTTAAGCAGGAAGGGTTTTTGGGGTGATTCATCCGTCACGGATCTGAGAAGTTAGCCCCAAAATTAGGATTAGCCCCTCAATTAGCCCCCAAAAACTGCTCCATCCGTGGCACCCGGGTCCTGGCAGAGCCGCCAAGCGCCGCCGTCTCCCGCAGGCTGTGGCTGCGGAGGAGGGACGCGAAATGCCAGAACATTTCTAATCATTAATGGCGGGTTTTGAGCCTGTTCCAGGCTCTGCATTTTTCCTCCCTGGACCCCTTCATGTGGATGATGCTTTTTCAGGTGCTCCAGCACCTCCAAAATTTGGATTCCAAGGAAACAACTCAGATTTTTGGAAGGGGAGTATGGGAAGTGCAGCTGGCGAGACCTGCTGAGAACATCCCGCCGTCGTGGTTTGAGATGGTGGCACCGAGGTGTTAAAAAATCCTTTTAAAACAGGGAAAAAATCCTTAAAAGAAAAGGGAATTGGATGCTGGAATGATGCCCTGGGCGGGCAGTGTTGCCGGCTGCCGAAGCAGGAGCCGGCAGCCGGCGAGGCGGTGCTGGAGGGGGGGTCAAGGCGTAGCTGGTTGGCATCAGCCCCGGCACGGGGTCCCCGCCAGCTTTTTTTCCCCATCCCTCCTTCCTGTTTTTCCCAGGGGAGCCGCTGTCATGCCCCATGCCGTGGGCGAGCACCACATATGGCGATGGAAAACAGGAAAGAGGGGGTAAAAACGGGGTGAGTATGGATGGGGGGGTTCAGTCCTCTCCAAAAATAGAGCAGCCGGCTTCGAAGCAAACCTCACTTTTTTGGGGGGATTTTGAAACCACTCTGTGGGAAAAGATGAATTTCACAGGAATAGGGCTGGGGGGCCTTTGTATGCACCCCAAAATTCCATAGAGGTATTTCATGGATGAGCTTATGGAGGGGGGTAGGAGAGGAGCAATGTCACATCATTCCTTCACGCTGGGATGTTATGAAGTTTCTTCCAACCTCCAGGGATGCAGGGGCCTAAATATAGAGGCTAAAAATATCATCCGGTGCTCAGCTCAGCCCCAAACCCAGGATTTTTCGGGGAGAAATCTCAGGTGATCGGTGCTAATAATGGCGGGGACCTCGTTAATAAAGTTTCTCATTAAAACAGCACCGCAGGGGTGGGATGGGAGTGCAGCACCCACCCACGGGAAAAGGGCAGGAGCCAGAGGAGACCAGGGTTTTTTTTTTTAGTTTTGGGGTTGGACGGTGGGAAATGGGGGATTTGGGGCAAGTGCTGTGGTTGCATCTCCAGAGAGGCGTCCTAGTTCATAAGGGTTATGGGGACATGCTCCCCTTTGGCTCCTCTCCATGCATTTTGGGGTGGGATCACAGTGACCTGGAGCTGTGCATGCTACCTGCTCTCCCTGGTGCTGCCCGCTCCCCCTCCGTGTCCTTGGCCTCCTTCAGGTCCCGGAGGAAAGAAGAAAATTTAGATTATGTGGTACAAGGGTGGCAGGGACAGGGTGGAGCAGGGACTCAGTGCAGCTTTTGGCACACCTCAGATTCTCTGGAGGGGCCTGGAATGGAAGGAAGCCTACCTTGGAAGGGGGCCAGATGAGATGGTGGTCCTCCAGCATGGCTCCCCACGCCACCGGGTCAATGCCATCAGCTGGGGAAGGAGGAGACTTGATGCCACATGCAATGGGCACCTGGTACCACAGGCACATGGTACAGGCACAACATCCTGAGTGATGGCACAAATGGAAGGCCTGATGGCCATAAGTGGTGGGCATTTGGGACAGGCACAAAGCCATGGGCAATGGGCACAAGGGGCAGGTTTGATGCCCTGGGTGATGGGCACAGAGGAGAGAGGCCTGATGCTGTAGATGGCGGGCACATGGGGCAGGACTGACACCTTGGGCAAGGGACATATGGGGCAGGTCTGATGCCCTGGCGATGGGCAGACAGAGCAGGCTGGGCAGGCAATGCAGCATGGGGCAGGTGATGGCATTGTGACAGTGGGTGCTGGGCAAGGCCACTCACCCTCTCTCAGCTCCAGCAGCTTTTGGAAGTAGCGAGCGGCAAAGTTCACCACATTGGTGGGCTGCTCCCGCAGCACTTCCCTCACCAGCCCCTCCAGCAGGTTCCGGAAGCCCGCGGGCACCCTTATGTTGGTATTGGCGTAGGCGATGGACATAATCACTTCTCCCGGACTCCCTGCAGCGGCATAGCCTGGGATTGACCACAGCCCACAGTCCCCTGTGCCATCGGGCAGCGCCGGGACTCGAACCGGTGGACCTACGTCTGCAGTGGCGGGGGCGCACAGCCGCCGCTAGGGGGTGATACGCTCACAGCCCGCCGCGCACGCGCACTGCAGCCTCTCGCTGCGCGCGCGCGGCCCCGGCCTGGGCGGGGTGAGCGGGCGCGGGGGGGGTCCGCGGCTCCCCTCCCCCCGTGTGTCCCGGCTCCCCTCCCCCGGTGTGTCCCGGCTTCCCCTCCCGCAGCACCGCAACCCTCGGCCCCGCGCTCCCGGCCTTTCCGCTCGGCCTCTCCTGTCAGACCTGCACCGGGCCGCGCCGGTGCCTCAGACCGTGGTGCGGACGCCGTCGCTTAGCAACCGCCCCCCCCGCCACGGGCGGTGCGTGCACAGGCCACGCCCCCGCGCTGGGCCCGCCTGGGGGCGGGGCGGGGGTACCGAGGGGCACCGCAGGGTCCGGGGCGGTACCGGCGGGTCCCGGGAAGTGCCTGCGGTCCCGGTGCCCCCGCAGCCCGTTGTCCCCTCAGGATGGCGGCGTGGGCGCTGCTGGCGCTGCTGGCTCTGGCTCCGGCGGCGGCAGGTAAAGGGCTGGGGAGGGTCAACCTCCGACCCCCCAGCCCCGCGGGCACCCTCTGCAGCCAGGCCCGGGAGCGGGCCTCCCCTGAGACCCCCCCCGAGTCCCACTTCGGGGCACTTGGCACCGCCAGAACCCTTGGCATCACAGGAGTCCCGCTCCGATGCCCAAAGAATTCCCTAAGCCCACCCAAGCCTTGATTTGGTGCCCTTTGCACACTCCGAGCGTCGTATGTGCGTTGGCAGCCCCGCTTTTCGGGTGCCCCTCTTGGCACCTCCCGTAAACACCCCCCAGCCCCACTTTGATACCCTTTGAACCCCTAGACCCTCTTTGATGACATTGGCACTACTCGGAGCCCCACTTTGGGGCCCTTGGTGCCCTCCCAGCCCCACTTTGATGCCTTCGGCATCCCCTTTAGCCCAGTTTTGATGCCCTTGTTATCCCTCACCTGTCTTTCACACTCTTTGCACCCCTAACCTTTACTCCTATGCCCTCTGCACTCCCAGAGCCCCAGTCTGACAGCCTCTGCACACCCTGAGTCCCACTTTGACAACTGTGGCATTCCCCCAAGCCCCAGTTCAATGCCCTTCACATCCTCTGAGTCCCACTTTGATACCTTTCACACCCCCAGCCCCTCTCCAACACCCTTCACACCCCCAGCCCCTCCCCAACGCCCTTGGCCCAGCACTGCTGCCGTGGGACGATGCTTTACGTAAGGTGGGAGCCGCATGCGGCTCCTTGGTGGTGTCTCGTGGGCTCTCCTCCCTTCCCTCCTCCCTTCTTCTTCCCTTCCCTCCTCCCAGCTGCTTTTTATAGCCTCCACTCTTCCCTGGCGTCTCAGTTTTAATTTTTTTTTTCTCCTCCGACTTGTTTTTTATATAACTCCCGGAGCCTCGTGGCATGAGGCAGTGGGACCAGTGATGCAGCTGACTCCTGAGGGGCCAAGGATGTTGTTCCTTTCCTTCCTAAACCCAGCCTAGGATGAGCTGCAGGGAAGATGAGGCTCCATGAGCTCTGATTCGGTCACTGGGGTTCTCTGCCCAGATCACCCCTCACACATTGCTCCTGACCCCCTTTTGAAACATGGTTTTCTTTTCACATTGCAAAAATGGGGCTTTTGGGGGTTCCAGGGCTGAGCCTTCTGCTTCTGTCTCCACTGAAGGTGCCTTTTCCAATTCTGCTCACCTGATGTTTTCCATCCCACCCCTTGACAAACTTTTTTCCAAGGGAAAAATACGTAAGAACATTCATTAGCAAGGCTGAGCTGGGAGAGACGCTCCCATGCTGTTATTAGGGGAATTTTTACCAAAATCTGTATCCAAATCTGTGTAAGATAACAAGATGAACATGTTCCCTGTTCTTTGGGAGGTGAATTCCCTCTTGTGGACTTTAAATTCTGCCTCTTCCTCAGCTCTGTGGTAATTTAAACCACCAAGCTGACCAGGAAGCTGTAAATTAAGTGGGATCTCAAATAATCTGTATTGAAGAGAGGGTCAGAGGCTGTGCTGAGGGTATTTTTCTCTCGGAGCTGATGTTTGCACTGTTTGCTGATTCCAGGGAGAATGCTCAGCTTTGCCTCCTACTATGGTGACCACATGGTGCTGCAGAAGAAGCCATCAGGGGCCGTGGTGTGGGGCCATGGGGAGCTGGGGGCCGTGGTGACCGTGACACTCTCAGGGCCCAGTGGCCTCATCATCATGGAGAAAACAGCACAGGTTAAAGGTCAGTCCCACTGACCTTTTCACTAGAAACTGAGGCTGATGGTTTTGGTGGCCAAAGGACTTGTCTAAGCCCAAATCAGATCTGATGGTGGGGGGAGACAGGGTTTGGCACCACCCCTGTGTTTGTCACACTGCTGCCCTGGGGCTGCAGAGGTGCTGGTGACATCTCCAGCTCGTGCTCCCTTTCCAGGAGACCTGGGGGTGGGGTTCAGCCATTCCCCTCCCCAGCAGCACCAGCCTTTGCTCACTTTGGTTCCCAGCAGCGGATCCCGTGGGCGCCCGGCGGGAGCCGAGCTGCTGCTGGAGTGGGTGGCACCACACAGGCTGGAGCCGAGCGATGAGGCTGTGGAGGGGAGAAGGGGAATTTAGCTTCTCTCCCTGTCTAAACCAGGTCTGAGGAATCTCCAGAGCACTTCTAGCCTTTTTTTGATCTGTGCCACCTTGGAGGATCCTATGGGATCTCTAAGCCCTGAAGGATGTTGTCTGCAAGCAGAGCCTTCCTGGAGCTGGGAGGGCTCAGGGACACCTCCAGTCCCAGCTACATCACTGCCTGAAGAGTTGGGAGGGAGCTCATCACCTTTGGAGGGTAAAAGTGCTGCCCAAGGGCACCTCCATAAGATGAAGAGCCTGGAGGTGTCTTGTGGGAGAGCAGTGATCCAGGAGATCTGCAGGATCCAGCCAGAAAATCCACGCTAAGCTCCAGCAGAATATCTTTACGCTTTGATTTGGCGCCTCTAAAATTAGCTGGAGACATCTCAGTGTCACACACACCAAGCTGCTCCTGTAATCCCAGTTCCTCCCAGCAGCTTCTGCTCTGACACACATTTGTTTTCCAGGTTTTCTTTTTTAACCCCTAAATTCCTGCAGGAGGAAGGTCCCTCTGATGCCATAGAGACTCTGAAATCCACTTCCCCAGCCTGTCTGTGTGGTGGGGAAGCTTTTTCCTGTTGCCTGTCCTTCCCCACTGGTTCTTGGCTGCTCATCCAACATCTTGGTGAAGGTCTTGACACCTTCAAAAGGGTCGTGGAAGATAAGCACCATCCTCTTCCTCCAGGACCTTCTAGGACTTGGACAACTGTCCTGGACCCAATGGAGCAGGGCGGTCCCTATGCACTAACAGCCAAGCAGGGCTTGGAGAACGTGACACTGCAGGACATCTACTTTGGAGATGTGTGGCTTTGCAGTGGGCAGAGCAACATGGCAATGACAGTCCTGCAGGTAAGGCCCCACAGCACAGATCAGGTGGGACCAGGTAGGGATCAGGCAGGGAAGCACCTTGCATGCTCCTGGCCCTTCTTCAGGTGGCCAATGCCAGCCAGGAGCTTGCTGCTGCCGCTCGCTATCCCTACGTCCGAGTCTTTGCTGCGGCTCCTGCCCGCTCTGATGTGGAGCTGGAGGACCTGGAGCAGATTGAGTTGCCATGGTCCATTCCAACAACTGGTGAGTGCAATGTACCTCCAAAAGAGAGCTTGGAAATGGCTTTTTCCCCATTGTTTCCCTTTGCAGCCTGCTGTTTCTTGAGCAGAAAACCTGGGCCATGGGAATTTCACCTACTTCTCGGCCGTGTGCTGGCTGTTGGGGCGCTCCCTGTATGAGGCTCTGGGGTCCCCCATCGGGCTGGTGGAGGTGGCCTGGGGGGGGACCCCCATCGAGGCCTGGTCCTCCTGCCGGGTTCTGCAGGCATGTGGGCTCCTGGAGGACACGGGGAGGTGAGAGAAGGTGCTGTGGAAACACCTCCTGCCCCGTACCACACTGCTTTTGGGGAGTAGCCTCATCCCTTCCCACCCCACCTCCTCCCCGGAACCTCACAGCCCCCTCTATGCCCCTCTGGGTAAAAACCTCTCTCATGCCAGGAACATAAGGCACATTTGGGTGGGTAAAGGGGAAAGGAGGGACCCCAGATCTCCCTTTGGCGTGGTGCTTGCTTTAATCTAAAGCCTGCCTTGTGCTTTGTGTCCCCCTAAACATGGCTTTGTCTTCCAGCACCTCCACACACCAGCATCTCTCTGGCCCACAAGTGTCCTCTGTGCTCTGGAACGCCATGATCCACCCACTACTTAACATGACCCTGCGGGGTGTGGCTTGGTACCAGGGTGAGCCCCATTTCTATCCCCCGGCGTGGAGCAGCCCCCACTTTCCCACCAAGCTCTCACCAGCCCTTCTTTTTGGGGACAGGTGAGGCCAATGCCTTCCTGAACACAGACCAGTACAACTGCACCTTCCCCGCACTCATCGCTGACTGGCGCCAGGCATTCCACACTGGATCAGCCAGACAGACGGAGCCACTTCTCCCCTTTGGCTTTGTGCAGGTGGGGGGGGGTGAGAGGCAAGGGCCCTTGTTGTCCTGGGGGAATGCCCAGGGAGAGGGTGGTGTAAACACATGGGATGCATCCTGCCAAGTGCTAAAAATCCCAGGCAGGGAATGCTGTGGCCAGTTTTGGGATCTGAGCCACTCCCCATTTCCCCTGTGCCTCACAGCTGTCCACCTACCGCCACCGGAGTGCAGATGACAGCTTTGCCCGGATCCGCTGGCACCAAACAGCTGACCTGGGGGTTGTTCCCAATGCCAGGATGCCCAGCACTTTCATGGCCGTAGCCATGGATCTGGGTGATGAGCAGTCTCCCTATGGCAGGTGGGTCCTGGGCTGGGGTGAGGGTGTAGGGATGGAGTTTTTGGGTGCCAGCCCCATCTTCCTTCTCTTCCTGGGCAGTATCCATCCCCGGGACAAGCAGAATGTGGCACACCGACTGCTGCTGGGTGCCAGGGCTGTGGCGTATGGAGACAAGGACGTTGTGTTCCAGGGACCATACCCCACCCGTGCCATCCTGGAGGTGACCAGGGGGCTGCTGAATGTCACCTACAGCCAGGAGCTCATCTGCCGTCAGAGGGATGCACAGGCATTTGAGGTGAGGAGTGGGCTATCCTCTCCAAATAGTTGTGAAAGAGAAGGCAACACTGACAGGGGTTTTTCCCCTCTCCAGGTGTGCTGCTCCAGCCGGGCATCCCCATGCCAGTGGCTGCCGGCACCAGTGGTGGCAGTAGGGTCCCACACGGTGACGCTGGCCCTGAGTGGCTGCAGGACACTGGTGCTGGGCCTGCGCTATGCCTGGGCTGAGTGGCCCTGTGAGTACCAGGCCTGCCCTCTCTACAACCCCCAGGGGCTGCCGGCACCCCCCTTCGTGCTGGACACCCTCCCTGCAGGGAACGCTGCCGGAGGGAGAGAGCTGCTGCTCCTCCCTGGCTCCAGGTTTCCCCTAAATTAGGGAGATGAGTGAGCTCAGGCCTCTGGCAAAGCACTCATGGCTCCTGGCACTGTCCCTTCCCAAGCCAGGGAATCAGAGGCTTCATTAGTACCTTATTAATTAAACAACTTTTCAGTTCCTCTGTGGACTCAAGCCAAGGCTACAGGGTGGGGGGAAGGGGAAAAAGAATTTACAATTAAATATATGAAAAATTATGTAAGGAGAAGCAGCAAGACACAGCAATGGGAGCTGAACCCCTCACTGCTGCTCCCTTGCCCATGGAGCTGGTCCTGGCCCTCCTGACACCCCATTTCTGTGGGCACAGACTGCTGATCCCCAGGGTTGGGTGCTTACAGGATCCAGGGATCAGCTTCCATCTGCCGGCTGGAGAGGGGGAGAGAGGAGCTCTGCCAAATAAACACAGCCAAACACTAAGGCTGGGCTGGGACAAGGAGCTGTGGAGGGCTGTGAGTGCCTTCCAGCTCTCTCTCTTAACAAACAGTTAATAAACCACCTCATTTTATTCCTGGATTCTTTTATTCCTTCAAAGGAGCATTTGTAATCCTCCATTCTCCACCTCTTGCTATAAGAGCAGGGAAATTTTTGTGGAAGAGGCGAAGTGTGGCACCCAGCACATAAAATAAGAGACCCAAGAGGTTCTTCACAAAACATGAATTGTTTAACCCTTTTTTGCTGGACAAATGTACATAAGAAGGGGAAGGCCAGGTGCAGGAATTGCAGGTGGGTTCAGCCCGTCTGCTGCAGGACAGCTGTGTCTCAAAAGTGGGTCCTGGGATCACACGATCCCTGCTTGCTGCTTCTTCTGGGTCAGGCAGAGCCAAGCGAGTCTCGGGAGGCTTTTCCCATCGTTTCCACTCCAGGCTTTGGTTCTAGACAAGGGGGGAAGAGCAGGCAGTTAATTAGCTGGGCAATGGCAGACTAGGATCTGGGCTTTTTCCAGCACTGAGTAACTGGCCCAGGAGCCAGCTGTGCTGGCCCTGGGTTGCCATGGTAACGAGGATGCAGAATCCAGCTCAGTCTGGATTTTTTTAAACCATAATTCAGACTGTGTGTTTGGTCACAGGAATGAAGCCCAGGCCTCTCGCCTTCTGTCTGTGGGGCTGGGCTGTCTTACACAGCCTGCAAATCACTTGCCATGGGCACCAGGGGTCCCTGTGAGATCCCAAAGAAGCATCCAGCTCCCCAAAACGCAAAGCATGTGGGAGAGGGAGCAGTGCAGGTCCTGGGAATGCGGCTCTATCTTGGAATCCATTCCATCTCCACACACAGCCCCACTGTGCCCACCAGTGCCATGCGAATGGGAGAAGCGGGCGGGCATGGCATCCTTGGCATCAGCCTCTCAGGATTTAAAACTCCCAACCCCACTCCCAGCAGGATGAGTTGCCAAAAACAGGGACCCTCCCAGCCCTGCAGTTTGCCCAGAGCTTGGATTTAAGCAGCAATCTCTTGGCTTGCTGTTCCTATAGCAACCCCTGCCCACACCTTGGATCGCAGTAGCATCACACTGTGGATGCCAGAACCCCTTTCAGGATTTGTCAGCCCTCACAGTGACCCTCAGCTATGCCCCAAACACCTCAAGGTCTTGGCAAAGGTTTTTGGGTGGTCCAGCCACATTTCGAGGGTGGGATCTTGTGGTGTGGGAGCCAAGAGGAGAGGGAAGAAGTCTCTACCCAAAAAACCTACCTAGGGCTGCACCATTGGAGAGGGTTGTACTGCCTTCAGCCTCAGGGCTGCAAGCTTGGTGTTTGGGCTTGGTGGTCTCCAGCCCAGCCAGCAGCGTCATGAAATCAATGACAGTATCAATGTCCTCCTTGTTGGCAGTGGCTTCCCTCAGGGCACTGACGGCATTTAGGCGGCTGAAGGAGGTCAGCTCAGAGATGTTGGCACGGAGGAAGAGAAGGATGACGTTGAGGTCGTTGAGGGGGCAGGTGAGCATCCTGCGACTGAGCAGGTCAAAGGCAGGCAGCATCTCATAGACAGAGAGCAGCCCCTTGTCCCACTGGCAGAGCTGCAGGGCATTGTAGATGACAACAGGGATGAGGAGGACATAGACACTGCCAACTGAGAGGCTGATGATCTGGAACACAGAGAAGAAGACCAGCTTGCAAGGGATGAGTGGGGGGATATGTGGCTCTGCTTGGAGCAGCCCCGTTTTGATGGAGCAGCTGAACTCATCCTGGAAGAAGATGTTAAGGTGGAGAAAGACCAGGTAGAGGCAGGTGGCAGCCAGGAACAGAAGCAGCAGCAGATTCCGCAGGATGTAGATGAACACCAGGCCATGGGCGTGCTGCTTGCAGGTCAGGTACCGCTCCAGCAGTGGGAACTCAAAATACCTCTCCCTGCGGGCCCTGGGGGTGGAGGGACACAGGGAGTGAGAGCCACCCCCAATTTCACCCAACTCCATCCTGGGTGCAGCCCAATGCCACATGGAGGGACTCCAAGGGCCACAGTGACCTGGCCTGGCCTCACCTCTCATACTCTTCCCAGAATTGCTCCGGCTCGGCACTGGCCTGCTGGATCTTCTTCATGTGCTGCACCAGGCGCACGGAGCGGTTGTAGGATTTATCCAGCTCGTCAATGATGAAGAGGAGGTCACAGTGCAGGGCGGGGGCGGCAGCGTAACGCCACAGCAGGTATGGCAGGTACATCAGCACCGCCACCACCAGCAGTGAGTAGGGGAAGACCTGGGCAAAGAAGATGAACGGTCTTTGGGGATGTGGAGTTGCTCTTGCTGTGGATCCAGGTGGGATGCAGGGACACCCAGATGTGACTTTGACCCTACCTTGAGAGCCCAGAGGGACTTGGTGATGGCACGTCCTTCGGCGTCAAAGCCATGGTGGGTGAGGGAGTCCCAGCAAGCTGTGTCAGTGTAGGCGGACTGCTTCCCCGTGAAGTTGGTGGGAGAGAAGCAGCTGATCTGGGAGCCTGGGGTGAGGAGGAGGAGGAGAGCAAACCTCAGCCATAGAGGGTGGAGGAACACTCCAAAGCCATGAGCCAATGCCTTACAGGAAGGTAATTACATCTCAGGCATTGCTTTGAATCAAAAAAAGCCTTTTTCATGGTCATTTTGGAGCTGCTGTGTTTCTAGCAGTGACTTTTCCATCTCTTCCCAAACACAAACCCTTTGTGTGTAGTGGTGTGTACATAGTGTAGGGAATTATAGCCTGACCAGCCAGAAACTGGAGTAAAACCAAATCCTCAGGGAGAGCAGCTGGATGTTGGCCAAGGCCAGATTTAGCCTGAGGTCACAATGCATCTCTCCATGCTGCTGGCACTCTCCTCCTCCTCTTCTTCCTCCTTGGAAACAAGCCTGTGGCACCCAAAGGTGCTGGGCACAAGCAGCTGATGCTGGGCATTGACTCACTGCTGCTCCTGGGGTTAGCAGCACGGCTGTTCCCAGGCTCTCCCAGTGAATTATGATCCATTAAAAACAATCAATAAACACCCAGGAGGCAGAACAGCTCCTAAAACCGGACTTCCAGGCTGCTCCCCTTTGGATCACGACACCATCAAGAGTACAAGGGGTTTGCCACGACAACCAAACCACAGCTGGTGATTGCCCACGACCCGAAGAACACATTGGAAAAGCCACAACTCACCAGCAGAGAACTCCCGGGCGAAAGCCAGCGAGACGAGGAAGAGGGGCAGCCCCACAGTGACAAACTTCAGCAGGCGATCGCTCGGCAGCTCCAGCCGCAAGCCCTGGGCTCGAGAACTGCTGGCATCCGGGAGCAGAGCATCAGAGAGCATGTACTCAGCAGCCGTGTGTGAGAGGGACATTTTGAAACGAGGAGGAGACACCGATGAGGGCTGCCTGAAGTGTGACTGGCTCAAGGAGCGACTTTGCCGGGCTGAGGGGTCCCTGCTGAGAGCTTGCTAAGCGCTCTGTCCGGCAGCTGTGAACGACAGCTCAGACAGGGCGTTAAATTGCCTCGTAATTACAGGGGAAGCCTTTTCACAAATAGAAATAGAAAAACCCACCCCAGCAGCCGCAGCAGTGAGCTGGGAAAGCAGCAGGCTGGGAAGGCTGTTTTCCTCCCTGACAGCATTCCTGCAGGGCAGCGTTCCTGCCCGGCCACAGCCGCTCCTGGCTCCCCGTGGTTTTATGTCCCTCTCTCATCAGCCAACAGGATTCTGGCGCTGTGGCCTGAGGGTATGAGGGTCCCCCAGCTATTTTCAGCAGGGAGCCAGGGGACTGGGCCCTCCCACAGCAAGAAGCCCCAGCCAGATACACGGTGGCTCTGTGGGGTACAAAATGCCCTTTCTAGCACCCAAACCCACCAGAGGGGCCAGAGAACATTCTGCTGCCTAGCCCCAAAATCCTCAGACAGGCCAGGAGACACCAAATCAGGTAATTTTGAGGCAGATCAGCTGCAATTCCCCAGATCATCAGTCCCTGCTCTTGCCTCCCTCTCAGGGCTCAGGGGAAACAATCTGGCTCCAAGGAAAGATCCCAAGGGCAAGGGATCCCAATAAAGGGTTCTAGAAATAAGGGATAGGGTAACTGGAGGAGCACTGGGACAGAACAGTTTCCCAGCAGCACAGTGCTGAGAAACCCACACCAATGCTGCTGGCAGCACAGAGCAGGGGCAGTCTCAGAGCTGCTCAGCCCAGCCAAGCCAAGGAACTCCCTGTGCAGTCTCTCCATGCAGCAAAAAAATAGCACAGCCACTGCCAAATTGCTCTTTTGATGGATTTTCCAATGCAGGGACTCTCCAAATTGGAGCTAAACAACTCTGGAGAGACAAGTGACAGTTCCAAAATCTGGGAGGGGCTGCAACCAGGTCTGCTCAAACCTCCACAGGGACTGAGTCCCACCTGGGTAGAGCACAGAGACACATACCACCTTCCCTCAAGGGAATTGGAGCTTTTATTGCTCAGAGATGAGTTCAAAACACAAATTAGGCAAAGCCCAACTTCCACCCAGCCTTGTTTGTCTCAACTAGAGGCTCTTCAGTGTGTCCAGCTGCTTTCCTGGGCCAGAAGCACATGTAGGCACCCACTCTGAATCCAGCAATATCAGCACCAGCACAGAGACTGCAGGCTTCACTCCACCACAGGCTCCAAGATGGGCACAGCTGCTGCCGTGTGCTGGAGATGCAGAGATATGTGGCACCACTCCAGTCCTGCTTTGTCAGTCCTTAGGGATGTCCAGCTCCAGTTTCCTCAGGGTTTTTTGGAAGAAGTGGGGCGGTTTGCAGACAAAGTCTAAGGGCTGGCCCAGGGGCAGGCTGAGCCGGTGGGCGTGCAGGTGCAGGGGCAGGTGCCGAGCCTTGCTCTGCTCCAGCTTCAGCCTCCTCAGGGTGAGCTCAGGAAGCTTCTGCAGCAAGGACAGAAAATGTTCCCTTCAAAACTGCAGCTTTTCAGCTAGGACTTGAAATCCCCAGCCCACAAGGAGCTGGGGGACACAAGGGGCTGTATCCAGCTCCAGCTGCTCTCCAGTGCAAGACCTGCCTTACCTGGGGTGCCAGTTTGCTCCAGTGTGAGTATTTGTGATCCCCCAGGATGGGGCATCCCAAGCCATAGGCCAAGTGAACCCGGATCTGGTGTTTCACCCCTGAGGAGAAAAGGGGAAGAGAAAGGTGGCATCCAGCTGTGCCAGGCCTTGGCAGCCAACACCCTCAGTGCTGGACAAAGCCGTGCCAAAATTGCTGGCAGCTGGCAAACAGCTTAGCAGTAAAGCATTGCCCCAGCAAGGCTTATTCCCAGAGCTTTGTCCCAAAAAGGATTCCAGTCATGCCTAAGGACAAGTTCCCCCTTGTGGAGCTGCTGCTGACTGCACAGAGAGCAGATCCAGCCCCAGGACAGCCAGGCAGGCCTCACTCACCAGTGATGGGCTGGAGCTCCAGCAGTGAGCAGGCGGAGGCACCAGCCAGGCGGCGGTACCGAGTCACCGCGCTCTCAGCGTTCCGGTTCTTGCGGATTTTCATCACCTTCCCATCCTCCGGACACAGGCGGTAGTTGGGAGCCAGGGTCATCTGAAGGGTGGTAAGAGGGGGAGTTGGGGGAGACAGGAGGGGATGCTGGGGCTGCCTGGCCAGAATAGTGGCCAAGGGAACATGGGACTCACCTTGTAGTGGGACTGGTGGCTCTGCACCTCCTTTTCCACAATGGGGATCTCAACAACACCCTCAACAGGGTCCGGGTCCCCCAGGACAATTGCCCTGAAAAGGAAAAGCAGAGTTCTGCAGGGTGTTGTTCTCATAGGATGGGAAACCTCCCCTCAGCCCCTCTCCCATAAAATGGTGCTGAAGAGAGGAGATAAGCAACATCTCCTATTTCCACAAAGCCCCCATACCCAAGGGATTGTCCCCTCACCCTTTTTTTAAACTCCCTTCACAGCCCCTTCTTCACTCCAAGTTTTCCTACCAGTAGATCTTCTCCACCTGACGGGTTTTGAAGAGCAGACGGACCTTCTCCGCTGCCTCCTTGCTCCGTGCCAGCACCATCACACCCGTGGTCTCTTTGTCCAGCCGGTGGCAGAGGTGGAGGGGGTCAGCTTTCATGTTCTCCAGCATCTTGGCCAAAATGGGCAGCACATCAGCGATGCAGTTCTTGATGCCGGGGCCACCTGTGTGACCCAGGGCAGCAAGGAGTCTCACCTCTCGTACTCCCCATGCACCCTAAATCACCCCAAAATGCAAGGGGAAGGCTGAGATCTGACAGTGACCAGGTCCCTGGAACCCTCCTTGGGAAGAGAAACACCAGCACAGGAAGGACAGAGGATCCCCATCAGCACCACAGAGCCATTTTCATTCCCCACTGCCCCTCACCGTGCACAGGGAGCCCGTAGGGTTTGTCTATCACCACAATCTCCTCATTCTGGTATACAGTTCTCTCCTTAAGGATCTTGGCCAGGACATTGGGATGAACCTGCTGCAGCTGCTGGCTCAGTGCAGCGAGTTCCCGGAGCCATCGCTGCGTCGGGTCCTTGGGGATCTGAGGAGAGAATGAGACACCAGTGGTGGGGTTTAAACAGCTCTTGGCTCTCACACAAACCTGCACTGTGAGCTGCAGCAATGTGCTCGCCTTCCGTGTGCTCCTGCTCCATGACTGAGGGGCAGCGTGGAACCCAGAGGGACTGGGACAAGCTCAGTCAGTGGCCTTGGGGAATCTCATGAGGTTCAACAAGGCCAAGAGCTGGTGCTGCACCTGGGTCAAGGCAACCCCAGGATCAATCCAGGCTGGGGATGAAGGGATGGAGAGCAGCTCTGGGAGAAGCCCTTGTGGTGCTGGTGAGTGAGAGCTGGACAGGCCCTGGCCCAGAACCACCCTGTGCTGGGCTGATTCCCCAGCGTGGGCAGCAGGGGAGGGGGGATTCTGCCCCTCTGCCCCGCTCAGGTGAGACCCCACCTGCAGAGCTGCCTCCAGCTCGGGGGTCCCAGCACAGGAAGGACCTGGAGCTGCTGGAGCCAGTCCAGAGGAGGCCACGGAGATGCTCCCAGGGCCAGAGCTCCTCTGCTCCAGAGCCAGGCTGGGAGAGATGCAGGTATTCACCAGGACAAGACTCGAGGGACTTGGGACAAGGGAAGGAGGGACAGGACACAGGGAATGGCTTCACACCAACAAAAGACAGAGTTAGAGGGGATACTGGGAAGGAATTCTTCCCTGTGAGGGTGGGGAGGCCCTGGCACAGGGTGCCCAGAGAAGCTGTGGCTGCCCCATTCCTGGGAGTGTCTAAGGCCAGGTTGGACGGGGCTCGGAGCACCCTGGTCTAGGGGAAGGTGTCCCTGCCCACGGCAGCGGTGGCACTAGATTTTTTTTCTTCCATCCCACCCGATCCCTCTCACACGCGAATCCCGCTCCCCGTGACCGCCCGCGCTGTGCACGCCGGGAGTTGTAGTCCAGAGCAGGGACCCCAGGCCCAGCGGCCCGCACTCCGCTCACCTCTCGTTGTTGCTCCTCGCTCTTCCGGAGCCGCTCCGCCAGCTCCTCAGCCCGCAGAGCCGCCGTCGCCCGCCCGCTCCCGCAGACGCCACGCACCGCCCGGGCCAGCCGCGGGACGCTCCGGAAACAGCGCCTCACCGCGCCGCCGCCCGCCGCCATCTTCTGCCTCCTTCTCCGCGTCCCTCTGGCGACCAACGGCGACGCCGCGGGTGCGGCACCACGGAACTGCTGTCCAATGGGAAGGTGCCGCCAGCCGAGCGACAGCCGCGCTGGCCAATGGCGGCGCGCGGGGGTGTTTAAACCGCGGCGGCGGTTGCGAGTCACAACGGAGCAGCGGGAGCGCCGCGGCGGGGCCGGAGGTACCGGGGAGCGAGAGGGGTGGGGGGGTCCCGGCCCAGTACAGCCCCAGCCATCCCCCTCAGTGCTGCCCCACTGCGCGCTGGGGGCGCTCAGCCCCCTCTCACTGCCCCCAAGCCACAACACGACACCGTTACACCGGTTTTCTTGAGATTTATAAAAAATAGCACTAAAAAACTATTTTTTTTCCCCAATAACAGTAATTTTAGAAAAGGGTGAAGCCTTAGCTGCTCCCCCATGCCGAGGTGCCCCATCACTCAGTGTCCACACAGATCCTCTTGGGCAGCTGCTCGGGGGTTCCACTGCTCCCCCTCTTGCCCTCGGGGGCCTCCCCGGCCCAATCCCCCGGCACCCCCGGCCCCTGCGGCGGGTCGATGCGGCCCCTCCGCACGAAGTGCTCGATCCGGGCCTCCAGCCCCTCGCATCTGGGCCGGGCCAGCAGGGGCTTGTAGGTGCGGGCTTGGACCCCTTCCACGAAGCCACTGATCTGGCTGTGAAGTGGGGGCTGCAGCTCACCCCAGGGCACCAGGCTACTCCCTGGACCTGTGACATCATGGAAAAACAGCAAGTTAATCCTTTGTAATTCACAGAATCCCATAATGGTTGTGTTGGAATGGACCTTAAAGCTTATCTTGTTCCATCCCCTGCCATGGGCAGGGACACCTTCCACTATGCCAGATTGCTCCAAGCTCTGTCCAGCCTTTCAACACTTCCAGGAATGGGGAAGACACAGCTTTTCTGGGCACCCTATGCCAGGGCCTTCCCACCCTCCCAGGAAGAATTTCTTCTCAATATCCCATCTAACCCTGCTGTCTGTCAGCATGCATTCCAAATTATTCCCCTCAAACTCCCTCTACCTTTTCTGGTGGCCACGGGAGCAGCATCCAGCCCTGCCAACATGTCCCGGAGCACGTGGGTTTTGACAGCGTGGCTGGCCCAGAGCTGTTGCAGGTGTGTCACATTGAAGCCCTGCACCTCTGGGTCGTAGAGCCACTGCAGGTCTGGGAACTCGCAGTTGTACAGGACCAGGGGGAACTCAATCGCCATGCTGGGGACAAGGAGAGGAGGTGGAACCACAAAACAGCTCAAGAACAATGGATCTGCCAAAACCAGCCCTAACCTTGACAGAACTTCCTTTCTGAGTAAAATGTGACTTAGTTTTCACCAAATACCAAGGACTACAGCTATCAAAACTTTGCTCAAGAGCAAGAAAACAGAGATCCTTGTGGATGCATTCCAGTGAGGCCACTGTCAGCCTGTTTCTATGTGTGAGACTGCTTCATGTGCTGACCTGGCTTGCCAGTGGCACTCCACGCACATCTGTTGCTCTGAAAAGCAGCCCCTGGGGTTTTCCAGACTAATCCCTACCTGTACTGTGGTTTCCGGGGGTTCTTCTCCACATTCAGCAACTCGTCAATGACATCCGGGCTCTCCATGCCCTGGCCAATGAGGAAGAGCACGGCCATCATGCAGCGGACTTGGTGGTACAGGAACGCCTGCCCTGTCACCTCGAACTGACAGAGCCGGAAGGGATCCCATGGCTCGGCTTCTCCTCCCCTGTCCACCCATGTCACTCTGGCACTGAGGATCGTCCTCTGGAAGTTGAGCACCCCGTTGGCCACGTCCATCTTGCAGAGGTTGCGGAAGTCGTGGGTGCCCACGTAGCGCTGGGCCGCGGTGTCCATGAGGGCCACATCCAGCTGGGCGCAGGGGAAGAAGTACCGGTAGGTCCGGCTCAGGCAGCTGAAGCGGGCGCTGAATTCTGGCTCCACGGGGGCCCAGGCCAGCACACGGATGTCAGGCGGCAGCACCCTGTTCAGGATGTGGGTGTAGCGGAGCTCCTCCTGCTGCCCCTCACCCTCATGGCCGTTGAGCTGCTGCCCCTCTGGCAGGCTGGAGCGGAGATCCAGGGAGATCACCTGCAGAAATAAGGAAAGCCAGAATTAGAGTGTGGATGCGGCATGTAGAGCCAAGTCTTCCCACACCTCTGGGAAATAAATCCAGGATCTCCTACATTTGTAAATGAAGGTGGCTTCAGACAGGCAATCCTGCCATGGCAGAGCTGTGAGTGCCTCTGAGGACCCAAGCAGATGCCATGGATTCCATTAATAAAACAGGGAAAGTTGCAGGCTGCCTACGTAGCACGGTCTCGGAATGGCTTAATCTTTAGTCACTGGGTTATAATGTGCTTTTTTTTTTTTCCGAGCTGGAGGTGATGACTGGAAGGCAGTAACAGCCTGGCTGGCTGGGAAGCCTGGTGTGGGAACAAGTTCATTCTCACCGTGGGTGCTGTGTGATGAAGTGGTGCAAGAGAAGGCACCAAATGCCCTTATTTCATGTGGCTCATCATGTGAAGGAGAGCAGAGCAGCCATTTGAAGCTAAAGCTATGCCAGCTTTGCTTTCTGTGCTGGGAGGGAAGAAAGAAGACCCAGCCCTATGGTGAAGCCACCAAGGTTGTGCTCTCCCCAGTGTCTCAGCCAGCGGGATGGCTCCATGCCCACTGAGCGGACCAGCTTGCTTCCCTCCCTCCAGCTCCCACTCCCACGCTCCCTTCCGCTGGCTGCAGCTCCCCTCAGACCCTTCTGTGCAGGAATTCAGCTGCTTGATGCTGCAGGAACTGAGCCAGTTCCTGGAGATTTTGGGTTTTTGTAGGGTTGGCAAGTTAAATCAGCTGAGAGGGCCCTGCCAAGGGCAGGGCATCACCAAGCTATTCGGGAATCTGCAGCCTAAAACACATTTTTGCCCTCCTAAAACAGGGCCCCGGTTAACAACTAATATGGGGGGAAAATGGCACTAAAAAGGCTTCAAAGGTCTGAAATCTTCATTGCACATGCAGGAAGCCATTGCCAGGCTCACTTCCAGGGTTAAGAGCTGATGGCTTTTAAAGAACAAATCCAAGCTGTGCAGTGGGACAGCAATCCTATCAGAACTCCATCCCACCCAGAAAAACCGACAGGAACCTCCATGGAGATGCTGACCTGCCCGAAGGCACTGACACCCTTGTCCGTGCGTCCGCAGCGGTGGTAGTTGGACGTCTGTCTGTCATCCACCAGCCGCGTCTTCTTCAGGGCTTCAAAGAGCTTCTCCTCGATGGTGTTGGGGGTGTTCTCCTGGCTGGCAAAGCCCTGATAGCCCCAGCCCAGATAGGCAATGCGCAGTGCCACGTGTCTGCGGCTGTGGGCACCGAAATCGAAGGGCCGTTGTTGGCGTTTCTTGGTTTTCCCGGGAGCTGGAGAAGCCTCTCTCCTCCCAGCACCCTCCTTGTCCTCCCGGAGCTTCTCCTGCAGCCGTTTCACCTCCACTTCCAGCTCCTGCACTCTCCTCAGGAGCTGCTCATGGTCAGTAGCTGTGCTCTCCTCAGCCATAACCACCACCTTGGAGTGTCAGTTTGTTGCTGGTGGATCCTTGGGGTCTGTAGGGAAAGAAAAAAATGGTGGATTTGCATTTTTATGTGGTTTTTATTAGATCTCTAGGCTTGTTCTGCAAAATAACTGTTACCAACAGAATCAGTCTTTATTGTCTCAGCCTCTTGGTGTTCCCAGGGGAGCACAGGCAGGGCAGGGCCTTAGCTCGGGCAGTTTCATCTCACTCAAATCTCTTTTTTTGGACTCTTCAATCACTCCTCTTCCCCCAGCTGATGGGATCTGCTCCGTCAGCAGCAGCACGTTCCCGGCGAGCCATCACGGAGCCTTTGTCACTTTCACACCTGCATCCCCGCTGCAGACAGCGTGCTGATGGCTGCCACTCATCCCGCCCCACCATCTGCTCCCTCTGTTCCCAGCGGCACCAGCAACACTTGCGGCTTTTCAAATTGCCTTCAAGATATCCTAAACCTGTGCTGAGAGTGGAATCTGTGTCTGGATCCCTTTTTGTCACAGGGCTGGAGGTTGACTATCACCAGATTCATAAATGAGCATCTAAAAACACTGCACTGAGCCCTTCCCTCCTCTGGAAGTAAAACACCTTCTTGGATGTCTCTTGATATTGTGGGTTTAGAAGCAGAGGTACAAGAAAAGACCATTAATCTCTCACCTAGTGCATGGAACCTGCCCTGTGTTTTTCCACCATTTATCACGTAATTAATTCTAGTGTAGTTTTCTAGCAGGAATTAGGGGTTGTGTTTGTGTTACTGTAGGGAAGAGCCTTCTGCTGGCAGCAGGAGGTTTAGCAGCGCACTGAGGACACCCTCAACCTAAATCAACACCCCTGAACCCAAAAACTTGAGTGTCAGAGCCCCTTTGACATCTTTAGCCAGCCTGAATTTACTGCAACAAATTAACCCTGGTTTCTTTTTCTGCAGAATCCGCCCAGTTTGGCGGGAACCATGGAGAAGGTGCTAGAAGCAGAGAGTGAGGAGCAGCTGGTAGCCGAGCTGAGCGCCTGGCAGGGAGGCAGCAAGGGGCCGTCGTGTTCCCACGATGATCCCTATGCTGACTCATCTATTGATTTTGATGCACAGCCATCCTATCCCATGGATCAGACGGAAACCAGGACGTTGGTGATGAAGAGGAAGGTGCTGCGGCACAGACCCGATGGAAGGGTGGAGGTCTTGGATGAGTCACGGAATGCCAAGCCATGGAGCCAGGGGCATCACAGCACTGTTATGGATGACAGCATCTCCGAAGCAGTAGCAGGGCCCAGCAGAGGCACCTCACAGGACTATGTGCACTACGATGATGACTGGTTCCGTGAGGACAGCCCCAGCTCTCTCCAGGGGGATTTTGGGAGCGACAGTATATCCGAATACCCCATTCCAGGGCGAGCACCCACAAACTACATTGCTCCGCAGGCTGTTAGACAGAGGAGAACTGACCCAGTGGCCAAACTAAACGGATATAAACAAGACTGGGAAAGATTCACCATTCCTGGGCAGGATACACATCAGAACTTGCGCTGGGCCGTGCGGACGCAGATGCGCCAGTCGGGGCTGCCGCGCCGGGCGCAGAAGCGCCTTGTCCCCAACACATACGAGGTGCCCACCATGAAGAAGCGTGACTCCCTGCGCTTTGGTGTGCGCTGGGACCTGGCCCACAGCCTCATGCCCCGCCGGAACAGCTCCTCCTAGAACCCTAGCCTTGCTGCTTTCTCCTCCTCCACATCCTCCATAGTCTGGAAAATCCCCCTGGTGCGCTTCAAACAGGTTAAGTTTCGGTGTGGAGGAGGTTTTCTTTGCAAGGTCTCGGCAATATCTTTTTTTTCTCAATAAAGCATCTGCAAAGATTCCTTATTGTTCTGTGGGTTCATTAGAAACACTGCAAGCAACATCCGTTATTCCAGACTTATCTCTGCATCACCTAACTCTGCTGCCTTTGCCTTATTTTACCTCATCATTAAAATAAAGGAGCTTTAGGATGGAAGCAAGGTATTATTAGCACTACTAGTAGTGTTATTAACTATTATTAGCGTTATTTTTTTCCCAGATATGGGAATGGACTGAAAAGGTGACAGTTCTGGTGCAGGAAAGGGTCCCCAAAAGCTCAGTGGGATGGCTGGAAAAGGGAGCAGGATAATGGGAAGCATGTGACACCTACAGCCTGGAGTCTTGTGTCCAGCTTCCCTTGAACCTCCCCTGGGATGATCCCAGATGGGGGACACACAAACTTGAGGACCTGGCTGTCACCCCACAGTGCAGAGGTTCTGGCATCTCGGGGGACCTTCCAGGTTGGTGGTCCCTGGCTCTCCAGCACCCTGTGGGACCCCATCCATCTATGATGCAGTCTTTGCCGCTCAGAACCCTTCAAACCCTCCTCCAACCCTATAGCTTCCCTGCTACTTCAGCACCCAAGGGCCCCTTCCCTCCCCTCTCATCCCTGTGGGGTCCCTGTCTGCAGCACGGACCTTCCTGCTCTACAGGGTCCCTGTCATCCAACTCCCCAGGGACTCCACTATCCTATGGGGCAGTCTCTATTCCCCAGAGACCCCCAAAACCTTAAGGGCACCAGTGCTACCACCACATAGGATCCCTCTGTGCAACTGGGAAACCTCACTGCCCTATGGGGTCTCTGTCCCCCAACACCCCAGGGACCCCCCAAAGCCCCATGGGATCCCTGCATCTCCATCATCCTGGGGACACCTCCTTCCCTCTCGGTGTCCCGGGACTCAGCATCCTACGGAGGTGGGGGGACACACAGCCCCCAAACCCTGCAGGGTCCCCGTCTACAGCACGGGACTCTCCCTCCTCCGTGGTCCCTGTCCCCAGCACCCCATGCGGCAGGCTCTGTGCCTCAGCACCCCCCTCAATTTTATAGGGACGAGTGTCGGCACCTTATGGAGTCCCTGTGTGCAGTAGGACCCTCCCCGCCCTATGAGGTGCCGGTGCCCAGCACCCCAAGGACGCGCACCCTACCGCGGGGGTCTCCGCTCCGCCCGGCCGTTCACGCTCCCGCCGCCGCCGCTGCCGGATGTTCCCGCCCCATCCGGCGCTCCCGGCACTGTGGGACGGCTCCATGGCGGGATCGGAGCGGGGGCTCCGCGGGCTCGGCCCGGCGGGCACCGACAGCGGCCAGGGCTGCCCCTGGCACGGGGCCGGGCTGCGCCGTCCGGCCTCCCGCTGGTCCGGGCCGCGCTGCCCCGAGCGGCCCGGCCGGGCCACGGCCCGCGGGCTCGGCCTGCTCCCCGCGCCCCCCGCACTGGCCGCGCCCCGGGCCGAGGCGGAGGACGAGGAGAGAGGTGGGTCCCGGAGGGGATCTCGGTGTCAGCCCCGCCGAGCGCGGACCGACCCCCGCGGGCTCCCGAGGAAAGGGCGGCCCACAATATTTAGTCATAATTTAATCAAGAGACATCCAAGAGGGTGTTTTATTTCCAGAGGAGGGAAGGGCTCAGTGCAGTGTGTTTAGATGCTCATTTATGAGTATGGTGATAGTAAGTCTGGAATAAGGGATGTTGCCTGCCTTGTTTCTAATGAACCCACAGAACAATAAGAAATCCTCTGGAGAGAGAAGAGGATTCTCATTGAAAATCTTTTGTTGTAAACTAAAACACAAGAAGTTCCACCTCAACATGAGGAAGAACCTCTTGACATAGAGAGTGGCAGAGCACTGGGACAGGCTGCCCAGGGAGGTCCTGGATTCTCCCTCTTCAGAGACATTCCAGACCTAAAGGAACACATTCCTGTGTCACCTGCTCCAGCTGACCCTGCCTTGGCAGGGAGTTTGGACTGGATGATTTCCAGAGATCCCTTCCAACCCTAATGATTCTGTGATTCCATTTGTTTTATTTACGGAGTTGCTGCCTTTCCCAGTGCCACTGGCGGAGCTCTCACTGATGAACAAGTTGATCCACACATCCCTGGTGGAGTCCCAGCAGCATGTGGAGATCCTGCAGCGGGACCCCAGCTCCCCACTCTTTTCCATCAAGACCTTTGAGGAGCTGCCCCTGTAAGTTGCCACAGCCCCTGTGACCCCACCATGCTCCAGCACACCAGCCTCCTTCAGATGGGTGCTTGGGATGCTTTGTTTCCACAGGAAGAAGGAGCTCTTGCAGGGAGTTTATATGATGGGCTTCAACAGGCCATCCAAAATCCAGGAGCAGGCTCTGCCACTCATGCTGGCATATCCGTGAGTAGGAACGTGACATGGCTGAGCCCCGGCTCCTCGTGGCATCCCAGCCCTGTGGTGCCAGGCAGGAATGCCCTGACCCCTGCTTTCCACTAAGCTGCTTTTGCCTTGCAGGCCCCAAAATCTGATTGCCCAGAGCCAGTCAGGGACAGGGAAAACAGCAGCTTTTGTCTTGGCCATGTTGAGCAGAGCCAGTGCCAACGAGAAATATCCACAGGTAACGCAGGACAGGGGGAGCTGCTGCAGGAGGGGTTGGCCCAAGCACCCAGGACACTGCCACGGGCAGAGCTCTGGGCATTGTCCCTGTTCCTGTGTGACTTTGCATACTGGAGCAGGATGATAAACCACCAGGGCCTGTCACAGTGGCAGGTAGGACTAAAAGCACAGTGCCCACCTCAGGGAGGTGCTTTGACTTGCCAGAGTGGATCAATCCAGGCTTCAGTTATCCTGGAATTTAGGTTTTGAGGAGCAACTGCAGACTGCTGGTTTCTGGTGGTCAGATACTCCAGTCCCCTCTCTGGGTGCAGAACCAGCTTTGCCAGGGATTGGTCTTGGGCTAGTATTTCCAGCCATGTAAGATCTCCTGTATGTATGAAGCAGGATGGAACTAGGGCACAGGAATGAGCTGCACCACACTTCTGAGAGAGGAATTTCCTCCTCAGAAATAGCGTCAGCAGCTTCTTTCTGCCCCTTTGGCTGGAGCTGAGAACACAGCCCAGCTCCTGAATCTCCAGCTGTGCCATGCTGCCCCATCCCCTGCACCTCAGTGCTGTGGGATGCTCCTGAGCTCCTCTTGCTGTCTCTGCCTGGTGTGCCCCATCCCAGGCCTGACAGCTCCTTCCTCTGCTCTCCTGCCAGTGCCTCTGCCTGGCTCCCACCTACGAGCTGGCTCTGCAGATCGGGCAGGTGGTGCGGACCATTGGGAAGTTCTGCACTGACATCAAGGTGAACTACGCTGTCCGGGGGAACCGAGGTGAGTCTGCCCCGGCAGAGCTCCCAGCACTGCTCCAGAAACGGGAAGGGAGCCCAGGGATCCCCTCTTAGAGCCTGGAGCTACCAGGGACTGTCCAGACATTCATGAAGTACTACTGTTAGTCCCCCTCTCCTTCTGAGGAGGCTTTTTCACCATCACGGGCTGCTTGCAAACTCCCTTTTCCCATATGGGGGTGGTTCCCACACCCCAAGGCTGTAGGGAAGTGTCATGATGACCCTTGAAGGCATCACTGAGCAGCCAGGGGCTGAGCAAGCCAAGGGAAAACACGGAGCACCAGAGAGCTCCATGCCTGGAGGCAGCCAAATGCCTTTTGCCCCCTTGCAGTTCTGAAGGGCACAGTGCTGGAGGAGCAGATCATCATCGGAACACCGGGCACCACACTGGACTGGTGCTTCAAGCAACGCATCCTGGACCTGACAAAGATCTCCTTGTTTGTGCTGGACGAGGCCGACATCATGATCGACACACAGGGCCTCTCCTGTCAGAGCATCCGCATCCACAGGTGAGGATTGCTGAGAGCTGGGGTCCTGATTCCCTGCTTTCCCTTCTCTTCTTTAGCTTTAAAGGAATCTGTCACCAAAGAGCTGTAAGAGTGTCCCCATGGTGCCAAAGAGGTTTTTCCACAGTCCTGTCTTTCTGTAAAACTGCATGCACTGGACACACAGGAGGACACTTCACCTTGTTTACCTTTCCTTTGAGCTGTTACAGGCCTCAGATTGACTCACAGAATCATAGAATGGCCTCAATTGGAAGGGACCTTAAAGCCCATCTTTTTCCCATCCTTTCCCATGGGCAGGGACACCTTCCATTAGACCAGGTTGCTCAGAGCTCCATCCGGCCTGGCCTTGAACTCTTCCAGGGATGGGGCAGCCACAGCTGCTCTGGGCACCCTGTGCCAGGGCCTCACCATCCTCACAGCGAAGAACTTCCTCCTAATATCTAAATCTGTTTTCTTTCATTGTGAAGCTATTCCCCCCCTTTTCCTGTCATTCCAGACTCTTGTAAAAAGTCCCTCTCCATCTTTCTTGTCAGCCCTCTTAGCTTCCCTTTCCATTGAAGGCAATACAAAATCAGTTTAAATTAGGGTTTCTGTCCTTCTCCTGGGCAGCAGCTCTCTCTGGGGCTGACAGAGCTTTTTCCCTGCCTCAGGGCTCTTCCCAAGAGCTGCCAAGTGCTGCTGTTCTCAGCCACTTACAAGGAACCCGTGCGGGCCTTTGCGGAGAGGATCATCCCCGACCCCATCGTGATCAAGCTGCGTGAGGAGGAGCTCACCCTGAGCAACATCAGGCAGTACTTCATGGTGTGCCAGAGCTCGGACGAGCAGTACAAGGCCCTTTGCAACCTCTACGGCAGCTTCACCATCGGTCAGGTCATGATCTTCTGCCAGGTAAGGTCCCTGCCTGGGAGAGCCCTGCACTGCCCCTCTCCCGTTGGGAATAGCAGGAATGGGTCATTTTACCCATGGGCACAGTGGGCCCCAAAAAAAAGGAGCAAACCCCAGGGGAGTGCTCGAAAACTGCCATGAGCTCCCTCAAAAGGAGCAGGGGACTCTGGAGGGGGAACTGTGGCCTCGGCCTTTCCCTGTGTGTGCAGACCCGGAGGCTGGCAGACTGGCTGTCGGGGAAGATGAGCCGGGATGGGCACCAGGTGGCTGTCCTGACAGCAGAGCTGACGGTGGTGCAGAGGGCCAGCGTCATCCAGCGCTTCCGTGAGGGCAAGGAGAAGGTCCTCATCGCCACCAACGTCTGTGCCAGAGGTACCCTGGGAAACTCAGCGCCCCTCTGATGGCCTGAAATGCAAGGTGCTGTTCTGCCACGTGGGCTTGAGCAGCTGGTCCTGTGAGACAATGTATCCCAAGAGGATCCTTTCCCTCTCTTCCAGGCATTGATGTGCAGCAGGTCACCACGGTGGTGAACTTTGGCCTCCCCGTGGATCAGGACGGCGAGCCGGATTTTGAGACCTACCTGCACCGCATTGGGAGGGCGGGACGCTTCGGGCACCGCGGCATCGCCTTCAGCGTGGTGGAGAGAGGGGCCGTGGAGCTGGTGCACAAGATTGAGGAATATTTCCGTGAGTATCTGCACAGATCCACTGCTCCTGGAGGTGGGGTTGGGACTGTGATCCCCTCCAGCTCATTTCCTGTTCTCAAAGAGTCCTTGTCGGTCTGCTCCTCTCCCCAGGGCTCATCTCACTGGGAACAAGTGGCAGCTTTTAGGGTGATTTTTGCTCCCCAGCAGGCAAATTTCCCTTGAAACAGCCCTGGAGGTTGTGTGCAACTTGCAAGGGACATTACCAAGTACCCAGGATGCCTCAGCATCCCTCCTTCAGGCATTTTTTCTGCCTTTCCTTGCAAGCTCTTGTCCCGGGGGATCTGGTGCCCCAGCTTAGCTCAGCCCCTGCTGTGGGAGAGAGATGGCAGCTGTGGAAATCTTTCCTGAGTGGAAATTGATTGTCACTTGTTAACATCAAGAGGATTTTCATGGGATTTGCCAGATGCCAGGGCTGCACTGATGGCTTTTTGAATCCCAGTGCCTGTTTTCCCTGTGATTTCTAGAGGAAGCCTTCTGATGGGCGGAAAATGGTGTCCTTTCCTCATCTCCAGCCTCAGAGCCACTCAGCCCTCTTTGTTCCTTTAAATGTCTACCTGTCCTTGGAACCTGGAGTGAGCCTGAGGCAGACACCAGGCAGAGAAGGCACGAGGCACACAGTCTGGAAAAGATTGTTGCCGTGGAGTAGAAGCAATGAGCAGCTGGAACAACTGGCATGTGGATGAACCCAACCACAGCCATGGCCAGAAGGAGCCAGTGTGAGGATGAACTCCCAGTGCTGCTTTTCATGTTGTGATGTTGCAGTTGGAGGGTACAAACCTTCGCTGTCCTGCATGGCTGTGGAGGTGGGACAGGGAGCGTCAGGGGTTGAGCTCTGCCTGCTGCTGTGGGGCTGCTGCTTGTGCTTGCTGCCGTGCCGTGGCTGCTGCCCTGATCCAGTTCCCTTCACACTTTCTCCCAGCTGATTCCCCCACTGACCCAGTTCCCCCTGCACTTCCTCCTTGTTGATTTCTCTGCAGAGGGAAATTCTGCAGTGAGCACTCTGGGAGCTTCCCAGCTGGCGTGGACACCAGCTCAGGGGAAGGAGCTCTGCACTCACATCCCAACAATTGCTCTTTCCTTCCTACAGAGACCACAATCAAGCAGCTGGATCCCTACGACATGGACGAGCTGGAGAAGCTTGCAGCTGAGTGAGGAGCAGGGATTAATTCTCCCAAATCTAAGTTCTAGTTCTAAACAGGAGGAAAAGTTACAGGGGAAAACTTCCCGGTTCTCTTGTGTCTTCCTGAAGCTGTTGAGTTTTGTTGTGTTGCCTGAGGAGAGGCTGAAGCGAACCTTGTCTCGCTAGATGGCAGCAGGAATCCACTGCTGCCATCCCAGATCCGGGGCAGAACCCAAATGTTCAGGGTCCCGGCAGTGCAGGAGAGAGTTTGGAGCCCCAGGGGTCCAAAATCCCAGTGTTCGGGATCCCACCAGTAGGGGAGAGAGGTTGGACCCCAGGGGCCTGAAATCCAAGTGTTTGGGGTCCCAGCAGTGAGGACAGAAGTTGTAGTCCAGGGACTGGGCCATGTTTATGCCTTTGTTAGTCCTTAATAAATGGAATTGTTTGTAATCATCAGGGTGGCTCCTTCTTTACCAAACTTCTCTGAAACGTATCAGCCCTCACAGGTGGGGTTTCATTAGCTCAGTCTTGACAGTGGTGTCATTTGAGAGGTTGGCTAAGGCACCCTGCTCTCCTCATCCAAATTTTTATCCAAACCTGACCTGAACGGGCACCAAAAGTGACCAAAACGTGATGAGAACACAGCCAGAGGTGTGTAGCAGGACCTGGTGGTATTGGGAGGGGGCCTGGCCCTGGCTCTGCAGCTCCTTGCTGCCAGCTTTAACCCTTTGGGGCATTTCAAGCCCCAAAATCTCTTTGTGGAGAATACACACATTTGGTATTAACAATGTGATTTTGGTAACAAGCAATGAATTCTAATTAAAGGATCAGTGAGGGAGATGGGAGATGGCAGGTAGTTTTCCAGACTTTGCTGAGTGTTCCGTGATCCCCCTCACCATGTGCACCCCCAAATCCCCCGTTTTGCTCCAGCCCCCTGGCGTTGCGTTACGACACAGTTGCCCCTATGAATGTTTGATGGTCTGGGGCGTGGCAGACAGTGGGAGATGAAATATCAAACCTTGCTCTTTGCCTGGCTTCCCCAGCTCCAAAGCCCCCAGCTTTGATCACAGGGGAGTGGCAGTGTATTTTCCCCTCCTTTAGCCAAAAAACCCCATTGTGTGTGTAGGAGGGAACACTCAGGAATTAAATTCCCACGTGAGGGGAATGCAAGGATGCTGCCATTCCCACAGCAAGTGCACCCCTCCACAGCCCTGAGATTGCAGGCGCCCAGGTGGCAGCGGCATCGGGTTCCCCCTGTGCTGTCAGGTTGATAAATAATTAACAATTAATCAGGGCTGGGCTTAATTACCTGGGGGTAACCGGAGAGCAGGTCGTGCTGGAGAGCGCAGCCCTGCTTCGGCGTGCCACTGCTGGACATGGCGCCATGGAGCGTGGCCGGGCACCACCGCCGCCTTGGAGGGGGCCCTGGATCCTGTGCCTGCTGCCGGCGCTGGCGGGGGGTGAGCACCCACCTGTCCCTACATTTCCTGGGTGGGGGGCGAGCAGAGGCCTGATGGATGCGCTGCCCCGGGGCAGGGCAGCCGCTGGCGGCCGGCGAGGCGGCCTACGAGGAATGGCGGGCGACGGGCGTGCGAGGCCGGGCGGTGGAGCTGAGCTGTGGGCCGGCAGCCGCAGCCCCACCGGCCGTGGTCTTCTGGAGCTTCACGCCACAGGGAGAGGGGCTCCCGCGGGCTGTGGCAGTGGGCTCGGGCAGGGAAGTGGCCATGGCCCCCGGCACGGGGATGCTGGGCCGGGTGACGCTGCGCAACGGGACGCTGGAGCTGCGGGAGCTGCGGGTGGCCGCCCAGGGCCGCTTCCTCTGCCAGGGGCTCTTCCCAGAGCGGGGCCGGCTCCGTGTGGGCTATGCTGCCGTCCTCCTGCGTGTCCTGGGTAAGTCCCTGGCTGTGGCCAACCTGGGGGGACCTGCTGGCCAGCAGCAGCCTGAGCATCACACTCCCCTTGATCGCAGTCAAGCCCAGCCCCTTGTCTAGTAGCCATCCACTGGCCAACAAAACATCCCCCTAGCCAACAAAGGGCTCCACAAGGCAATAAAGCATAGCCCAAGGCAGTGTAGTGCCCCACTAGCCAATGCAGAGTCCCACTAGCCAACATGGTGCTTCACTAGCAACTGTAGTACCCCATTCACCAACAAAGCACCCCACTATTTAGTGGAGTACCCTACTTGCCAATGTAGTCTGCCACGAGCCAGCTACTAGCCAACATAACTCATTGCCAATATAGCATCCCATCAGCCAACACAGCTCAACAGGAGCCAACATAGCACTCAACAGCCAACCCAGAGCCCCACTAGCCACCACATAAACACCATAAGTCAGCAAGCCTCCCTTGCCTCCAACTAGTGTAGCCCCCTACTAACCAACATAGCAGCCTACTAAGCCACCCTCATTTCCTTGCCCCAAGCATCCCATCACCCCAAACTGGTCCCGGTAGCTATCCCAGTTAGTATCCATGTGCACAGCCAGGGCGCCCCTCACTAGCCTGCAGGTGTCCTCACTAGCCATTCCACTGGCTGCTCTGGCACTTCACCGGCCAAACAATCTGTCTGGGCAGGGGAGATGGGTGGGCCCTGAGGCGTTCTGATGTCTGTGGGGGCCGCTCACACTTGGTGTCCCCAGTGCCTGTCTCCAAGCCCTTCGTGCGGCCAACGGCGGCAGCAGCAGCGGAGGGGGCAGCGGTGGCCCTGACGTGCACTGTGCGGGAGGGGACAGAGCCACTGAGCTTCTCCTGGCAGCACCAGGAGCCCCGGGGGGGTCCCTCAGTGACCCCTGCGGGGCTGGGGGGCTCCAGGGCAGAACTGCAGCTGACACCTGCCAACCGCAGCCACACGGGCTGGTACATCTGCACTGTGCACAACGAGGTCAACAACTGCACCAGCGACCCCGTCTACCTGGACATCGTCTGTGAGTGCCCTGGGTGCCACCCACCTCGGGGGGGCCCTCAGCCACCAGCTGGGGAGGCATCTTCAGGGCTGGCGACATCCGTAACATGTCTGTGGCCACCACAAAGCTCCACGGTTTGTCCATGGCCTCTGAGCACCCTGCCACCATGGTGTGTCCATAGCTAGCATGGAACACCCATGGACATCATGTATCCTGCCACCGTGATGTCTCTGTGGCCACCACTGTGTCTCTATGGCCACCACGGTATGGCTTGTTGTTGCTTTGACATATTCATGGCCATCATACACTCCAGCAGCATCATGCCTCTCTAGCCACCATGGCCACGGTGTATGCTGCCACCATGATGCATCCATGGCCACTGTGCATCATGGTGTGCTCACAGCCCCCATGGGGCACCCTTTCTAAGGGGGCTTTGCTGCCCTGCTTCCCACCGGTGGAGGAAGCCCCAGGGAGGGCTGTGCCCCCTCTGTGGAGACGACCCTGTCTAAAGGGCCCTGTATCCCCACAGATGGCCCTGATGAGCCGGCCATCCGTGTGGAGCCCTTCTCCCCTGAGCAGGGGGGCTTCTCGGCGGGCGAGCGGGAGGACGTGGTGCTGAGCTGCCTGGCTCCCTCCAACCCCCCCAGCCGCTACGTCTGGCTGCACAACGGCTCCCAAGTGCATGTGGGCCAGACCTATGTCATCACTGCCATCGCCCGAGCCCAGGCGGGCACATACACCTGCCTGGCCGAGAACAGCCACCTGCAGACCCGCACCCAGGCCACCATCGTCCTCACTGTCTATTGTAAGTAACCCCGCGGGAGGGGCCGGCAGGTCCCCACGGGGTGAGATGGACCAGCGCAGCTCCCTGGTGAGGATGGGGGTGGGAGGGGCAATTTGAGATGGGGCTGGGGGGGAACCCACACTCTCCCGCAGTGCCGATGATCTCTGGCAGATCCACCAGCCGGGAGCCCCAGCTGCTCTGCCCTGGCCTCCGATGATCAGCAGGATGTGGCCCTTCGGTGCCGCTGGCTGGGGGGCTTCCCCCTGGCCCGGCTGCGCTGGGTGGGCCCCCAGGAGGAGGAGGAGGAGGAGGAAGAGGGGTTGATGGGGACCAGTTTTTCCATGGCCACCAGGATCCTGTCAGGGGCAGCCACCAGGAACGGCAGCTCCTTCTCCTGCCTGGCCTCCCACCCTGCGCTGCCACTGGGGGCTGCATGTGGGACCACCCTGTGTGAGTGACAATGGGCCCATCTGGCCCCCAAACCCCTTTCTGACCCCCTGGTGTCACAGCAGAGCTGCAATGACCCCGTGCCATGGCCAAACCACGGGATGGGCACTCCAGGGTGCTGCTGCCTTTCCTGGGACCTTCAGCACCTCCTCCAGCTTGCTCCCAAACGGGGGACGCTGTGGCACAGCCGGGATTGCCAAACCCCCCTCGCCCTGGGGGGAATGATGCATCTCCTTTTTGGGGGTGCTTTGGCACAGCGTGGCAGTGCCCCGCTCTGACGCCGCTCCATCCCACAGGGGTCCCCTCCGGCAGCCCCACCTGCGCGGCGGCGGCCACCAAGGGTGACGAGTACGTGATGCTGCGGTGCGGGTGGGAGGGGGGCACGCCGCTCGTCACCCTGCGCTGGCGGGACAGTGCGGGCCGGACCTTGGGCGACCCCGCACCCTCCACCGCCGTGCTGGTGCTGAGCACCGACGGCAGCCTGGGGGGCCGGGAGTTCGTCTGCGTGGCCGCACACCCGCTGCGGGCCGCTGCCGCCGAGTGCCGCCTGCGGCTGGGTAAGATGGACCCGTCCCCGGTGCCCCCACCGTGCCACGGCGGGGCGGCACGTCCCTGCCGGAACTGTCTCCCCTTCTCGCCGAGTAGCGGTCCCCGAGCTGGAGGCGGAGAGCGAGGTGGCGGTGCTGGAGGGCGGCGAGGCACAGCTGGCGTGCCGGCAACGCAGCAGCAGCGCCGGTCTCGGTGCCACAGTGGCTTGGTACGACCCAAAGGAGCGGGAGGTGCCACCGGGGCTGGACAAGTACCGGCTGGAACAGGGAGAAGCGTGGGTCAACCTCACCGTCCGGGATGCTGAGTGGCCGGGGGACAGCGGGATCTACCGCTGCACCGCCACTAATGCCGTGGGCACTGCCAGCCTCCCCGTCCGCCTCCGCGTGGACCGTGAGTCCTGGGACGGGTGGCAAGGCTGGGCTGGGGGCATCAAGCCCTTCCTGCCGGGTGTCATCTCACCCCAGGGTACCCAGCCCCGCCCAATGTGACCATCAGTAAGCTGCGGTACACGCGAGCGCGCACCGAGGTGCGGCTGGAGTGGCGGACGCAGGGCGCCGGCAACCTCACCGGCTTCGTGGTGCAGCGGCGCCAAACCAAGAAGCCCCTCCGGGAGCCCCCCAGCCCCTGGGAAACAGCCGCCGGCGACATCGAGCCGCACTCCCGCGACCGGCGCCTGGGGGGGCTGGACCCCGCGGTGCTCTATGCTTTCCGCGTCCTGGCCGTCAACCACCGCACGGCCGGACACCCCTCCGAGGTGCAGACGCCAGGTGAAGTGGGCAGGGGCTGCTGCTCCGTGGGGGCAGAGCAAGGGTTGAGTGGAGAAGGGCAGCGTTTCCATCCTGGTGGAGCTGAGCAGCCGAGTGTGAGCAGCCGTCAGTAGGTTTCAGGCACAGGCTCGCACCTTGCCTGGCCTTCCTGGGATCTGCCCGTACCTGCTGCCTGCTATGTTCCCTCTGCTCTCTTCCAGCCGAGCCTCCCTTCGAGGCCTACCCGGCGGTGACGGGGGCGGCGGTGGCAGGGATGCTGGTGGCCACCGCAGCGTCACTCCTGGCCGTGCACTGCATCGCCCGCCACCGGGAGACCCTCCCACGTGAGTGCCAGGCCCGCGGGGGCTCATCGGGGGCCAAGTTCGACCCCTGACACCCACACCTCACACCCATCTGTCCCCCCAGGGCTGCACGACCTGCTCTTCCGCACGTGAGTGCCCAAATCCCTCTGCCCCGCTGCTCCCGTGCCCGGGCACCAGCGAGACCCGCGCTTCCCCGCAGGGCTGGTCCAGGCGCCCAGGAGCCCGTGGGCACCGCGGAGGAGGCTGAGGCAGCCGCAGGCGGGGAGGAGGAAGCAAGGCCGGCACAGGCAGACTCGTCTGTTCCCGGCACGGCAGCAGGGGCCGAAGTAGCACCAGCACAGGGAGACCCCTCTGCCCCCAGCACAGCAGCAGGTACTGGGGCGAGCTGAGGGCTGAGCCACCTGTCCCGCTCACCCAGCACCCACCTGGTGACACTCGGGCCCCCCTCACCCCTTGTAGAGCCTCTCTCGGCAGCACCAGGCACCACCGATGACCCACCAGTTAATGTCACCATCACCGTGACAGCGACACCGTGACCACTCCGGCTTTTGCTCTTTATTTCCCTTCCCTCCTCTCTTCCAACCACGGGACGGCAGCACCCACCTGTGCCGCGTCGGGCTGGGAGGCAGCTGGCTCCAAATGCAGCACCCAGCGAAAGCCCCTCCGGCTCAGCCTCGGGCCTGCAGTTACTGCTGGAGCTAAAATAAATATTTAGGCTACAATAAATAGTTTCTCACCGATGGCAAAAAAAAAAAAAAAAAGAAGCCCGAGGGCTGAAGCATTGCTCTCAGCCCCAGGGCTGGCATCGACTGGGGATGCTGCTTTGGGACAGTGCTGAGGTTTCTGTGGTGCAAAAACAGCCACAAAGCTTTTTGTGGGAAGGGGCCTCATCTTCACCCCAAACTCCCCGATTTCAGGCCAAACCGCAGGAGGTTATTAACAGTGACTGGAGATGGTTTTTGCCTGCATTGGTGCAAGCATGAAGGAAAGCAGGGTCCAAGGAAAGTGTCAGGCAGTTCCCAGATTTCCTGAGTCCTCATCTTCTGGTGTGTGTGGAAACAAGGGCACCTTGGGCCATTTTCTCCTGTATCTGGTTAATAATAACCCATTGGGAAGTATCAAGCCACATGAACCAACCGTAATCAGTGCCCACAGAGTGCCAATCCCCACACCAGCCATAAAGCAGCATTGATCCCTTTATCAAACCACCCTCCAAAATACAAACCCTACCCAAAGCCCCTGAAAAACCATCACTTCCAAACACATAACATTCCAAAGGGATATTACAGCTTCTCTGGAAAACAGAGCGTCTTTATCTGACACACCCACAATACAGGGGAGATTTAAGCAAGGTTGTTTAAAACCATGGTTAAATTTCAGTGTTTGGGGAAAACGAAGCAGTCAGAGTTAAATCCCAACCACTCCCCTGCCAATCTCTGTTGGAAAAGGATAAAACCTTGCAACAGGTTCTGCAAAAGGAAAATCCAGGCTGTGAGGATGAGATAAACAAAAAGGGAGGAGGGAGGTCTGTGGTGGCTCTGGGGTATGTGGCAGCCAAAGCCCATGGGTGTGAAGTTCATGGGTGTGTAGAGAATTTTGGAATAAGGCAGCTCTAGCTGGGAGGATGCACAACCCTAAAAAAAAAAGGCGAAAGAATAAATATAAGCACAAATGCAATAGAAGAGAAGGCTTTGGGGAGAGCTCATTGTGGCCTTCAACTACCTGAAGGGGGTTTATAAAAAGGAGGAAGAGGGATTTCTCATACAAGCAGATAGTGACAGGACAAGGGAGAATGGTTTCACACAGCCAGAGGGCAGGTTTAGGTGGGATATTGGGAATAAATTCTTCCCTGTGAGGGTGGTGAGGCCCTGGCACAGGGTACCCTGGCACAGGGTACACAGAAAACCTGTGGCTGCCCTGGTCTTGGAAGTGCCCAAGGCCAAGTTGGACAGGGCTTGGAGCAGCCTGGGATAGTGGAAGGTGTCCCTTCCCATGGCAGCAGGGGGTGGAACTGGATGAGCTTTAAGATCTCTTCCAAATCAAACTGTTCTGGCATTCTGTGAAACATAAAAAAACCCATCCCAACACTCAGAGTAGCCCACAGAGCTGTTGCTCCCAAAGCAAATCTCAAGGGCTTCCTCCTCACAGACATCACTCCCCAAACCCCAAACTGGTGAAGCTGCACCAGTAACCCTGAGCTCTCCAGGGCTTTGGAGCAGCTGCAGCCAGGTTGGCACAGCTCCTTCCCTTCCCAGACTGGCCAGGGACACACTGCTCTGGGCTGTATGTGTCACCTCGGGGGTGGCCAAAACTGTAAATTGTGCTTCATTTCTGGGGCTTTTCACTGTGACTTGTGTGGGGGGAGGGAGTGTTTTGCAAGCACTGGTTTGTTTATTTACTGGGATTAAATTTGGAAAGGAAAAATTAAAACACCCACCCAAGCCCTGCAGTTAAGGTTGCAGCACCTCCATCGTGCTGTGTCCAGGATGGGCAAGTTCCTGACAGCTGTGCCCAGGGCTGGTGGGAGCTGCTTCACCATGACTGGTGCTATCCAAGCTGCTAGGAATCCTTCAAGAGTTGAACTGGATTTTGTCTTCTGCAAGTGGGAAAGTGAGACAGGCTAGATTTCCACCTGTACTTCTGCAGAAGTGTTACTGAGCCCCTAACAACAGTCACTGACTCAAGTTCTGCTTCCAGCTGCACAGGACAGACTCAACCGAGGCTCATTTTTATTATTAATCTTCTTATTTCCTCATCAGGATCTTCCCAGAGAAACCAAAAGAAGCCAGGAGGTGTTCATGGAAAGGAGGGTTCAAGCACCATGTCGCAGAGCTGCCAGGGAGGTGGCAGCTGTTGGTCATTTCAGATCTGCTTAAATCCCTCTCTTGGGCTCCTCGGAAGCGCTTGTCCCACTGGTAAATGGCCAGGGAAACACACTCCACATTTCCCATCCTCATTCTTTATATTATTGCAATTCTTTTTTATAGACATAACCAGGCTAGTTTTGTGGTGTGTGTCGGGGAAGAAAAAAAAAACAACAAAAAAGGGATTTCAAGGCATAAATAATATAAAAAGGCAACCATTTTGAAACCAAGATACATTCATATGACACTACTACAAAAAATAAATAGTGACTCTCTCTGTTATAATTAACATCCCCCCGTGACTCCCTTTCAGCAATGCTGCGGTGCAGTTCCTGGCGTTAAGTGGGGACAACGGTCACTGCCTCAGGTTTCCTGCAGCTGGAGCTGACAAAGGTCCCCAGAACCATTTAGGGTGACTCCGGATGAACTCCATCCTGGTTTTTCCTTACAGTCCTTGGAAACAGGCTGAAGAATGAGGGGACTCCAACTCAAAATGTGGTTCGATGTTTCCGAGTGCACACAGCTGCCGCCTGCAAAGCAAGAGCAGGGTGGATGGTTGTGTTGGGTTTTTCAGGAGATTCTGTCAGCTCAACAGACCCACATGCCCCAAAATCTCTTTAATTCCAAACTCTTTGGGCTCAGGCTCATTCCCACCATACCAGGCACAAGCACAGGGCATAGGCTGTATCCCAACAGAGTATGGAACAGCTCACGCTGAGGAGGTCAGCCCAGCACTGGAATAATAAAACCTGCTCCAAGATGGCTATTGCTAAAAACAGCTATGAAATAATGCTGAACCTTTAGGATTCATTTACACGTGGTCACAATTCACATAACTGCTACATTCACCCCAAATCAGCAACAGCTCCAGGCATTTGGTGGAAATGAGTCAGTGAGGAGTTCATGGCACCAAGGCCACACTCCTGATCTGGCACAGCCTGCCAGAGGTGTGTCCATCTAGACCTCCCTTCCCCTCCTGCCATGGGGGGTGCAGAGGGAATTGCCTGATTTCAGCACGCAGGGTGCAATGATTCCAGGGTGGGATGAGGAACAGTTTCTCTTTCCACCAACAGAGACCGGGTCCCTCCCTGTGCCAGTTCCTGCCTCCAGGATGGCTCTGGAATGCCTGTGTGTCCTGTGTCAGGGCCAATGGGTGTGCTGTGAGTGCAGCATCCATCAGTCACAGCCTCCTTATGTGCTCAATGAGCTCTTTTTAGAGGCATCAATCACAAGGGCATGATAGGACTAGGCACTGGAGCAGCACTGCTCCCACTTTCCACGATGGGAAAGGCGGGATGCTTCAGTTTCCTCTAAGCCTGCTCTTACAAGGGAATAATTACTGGCTTCTCCGCAATAAATTAAGCTCCCTACAGAATATTCCCAGCTTCCCAGGCAGGTGCTATCGTCCGTGGGATGCCTCACCGTCCATGCAATCCACAGAGAGCTGGCTGATGCCCTCCCGGCAGCAGGGATGCTGTGCCGGGGGCTGCTCCGTGCTCTCCCTGCCGTCCTCCTCCAGCCGGGCGCTGCACTCGGGGGTGGCCGAGGCCAGGCACATGGCCACCATGACGTGGGGGCTCAGGGGCTTCATCTCCACTCCCTCCTGCTGGAAAGGGGCTCCCAGGGGCACGATGGGCAGCGCGCTGCTGCCAAAAGTGCCGTTGGTTTTGGTGAAACACCTGCAGGAGGGACAGAGGCCAAAGTTACTCAGAGTGGCTTCTTCCTCCCCTTCTTCTTCCCCCCCCCCCTCCAAACTTTTTAAGTGTTTTACCACATCAACAATCAGAGCATTTGTCAAATCAGTTTTAAGTATATTTGTGGAGTGATTCTGATGTTAAGAAAAGGATTGAGTGGGTTTTTTCCTCCCAGCAGACAGCTGAAAACATTCAAAACACGCTCAGTTCCTTCCCCCATTGATTGAGACCCAATGACCTGACTTGTGAGTCCATTTCTCCATCAAAGCAACTCCCTAAAACATGTTTTCACTGCCAAGATAAAGAGCTCAAATTTGAAACCCAAGCAGCACACTTAAGTGCCTTGAAAAATAAATGCTAAGTGTTATTGGAGTGAATGCAAATTAGAAAAACAGATACAATATAACAAATTTAAACCCCCCCCCTTCTGCTGTGTAAGTCAATTGTGCCCCTGTAATACCTGTGTACAGCTGCAGAACTGAAGTTGAAGTGCTGAATCAATTGTTACAGCTGAGGTATTTAAGCTTTAAACAAAAAGGAGCAGGACTTTGACACACATACCATTGTGGCACAAGGGAAAACACCTCAGTGTTTGCAGCCCCGTGAACAATGTGACCTCAGGGAACATTTACATCAACAATTCCTACATAACAAAGCCATAACTACCCCAAAAATAAAAGGGTCACTTGCACAGCTACCGCAAACTTTGAGAAACTACATGCCAAAATGCTCCTTGTTATGAGGTGCAGGACAGAGATGGAGCTGCAGATAAACGCATGGAAATAAGGATGGAGAGTGCTCACACCCTCCAGTGACACCCCAAAATGCTCCTGTGAAAGCTGAACAGGCTTCAGGTCTTTATGTGCTACTGCAGATACAACTCTGAGCACCCTTCGTCTCTTTCTTTCGTACCAGATGTAAACCCATCCCTCACCTGCTCTGCTCACAGGGATCATCCCTGGGGCTGTTTAAAGCTGGCATTTGGAAACACAAAAATTGTATTTCCAATTCCCTGGGACCTGCCTGCTCAGCTGCTAGCTCAGCAAGTAGTACTGTGTGCTGTTCCAGACTGATTCTGGCCCAAAACTGAGCAGAGTGGATGAAAAATTGCTGGAAAAGGAGGAAAGATGGACTGGGACACCAGCAGTGACAGGGCAGCAGCCAGCAGAGCTGACCTTGACAGCAGCTCAGCACTGAGCTCAAAAGGATTTAAAACCAGGACATGTTAAGCTTGGCAGTCTCAGTAAGTCACACCCAAGTCCCAGAAACCACTTTTATGCCATTTAAAAAGTCATGGCAATAAGGAAAAGAATCATGCTGGAGGGACTCATCCTACAGCTCTGCCTACAGCCTCAGTTCATATCTTATAAAAACCTGGGATCAATATTGCCAGAACTGAAAGAGTAACAAAACACCCAACAACACAAATAAACTTGTCAGAGGAGGAACTGTAATGAGCTTTCCCTCTGGCAGATGCTTCACCTGCAAAGCCAGAGCAGGACAAATGCCTGCACACCTCCCAAAAACTGTGAGGGTGGAGCAGCACTAAGCTTCAACCTTCACTCTCCTATTCTGTCCTTCTGCTCCTGTAACTGCCTCCAAAATCATTATTCCAAGTACCAAAATACCACAGAAGCCACTGGAGAATCCACATGAAACACATCTGGTCCTCAAACAAATCCATTTATTAGTTTGCCTTTCTCTCCGCAGAGGTTTTGACTGCACTCACTCATTATTGAGAAAAAAAAGGCTCAGAGAAACCCATCTAAATGTTTGGGTTTGCGTGTTTCTGGGGGTTTCTTCTTAAAGATACAGAGGTTAGTGGAGTTCTCTATTATTGTAAGAGCTTGAAGGATGTTTCAACACAGCAGTTCAGCCTTCTAAGCTTCAATAACCACATTTTGATGGAAGCTAGCCATGGGGATATCCAGAGCAGAGTGTGAAGGAAGAGTAATGTAAAATCCCTGCTGTGGAAAACACATCTTCTATCAATTCTTAATACAGAAATCCTGCTAAACTATAAGCTAAAATAATAATAATTTAGATGAGAAAGCTGAAAAAACAAACTGATGTTCCTGAATTGTGCATGTCAGATTTCTGATCAAAATACAGTGAATTTGCAAAGGAGAGAGATCTGCAGAAGTGTAAATTCCTCTGCAAATGTCAGGTATCTTGAGAGCTTCAGCACAAAGGCACAAGAGAAGAAAAAAAGATCAATTCTCAACCCTGTCAACCACAGGCTTTGTCCACTAAAGCAAAGTGGGTCTCCAGTTTTCACCAGCTTCTCCCTCTGGCAAGGCTCCATGAGCAGTTATGAGGGATAAAGTGCTAATTTAAACAGAAGACCCAGGGATTTCAGCACTGGAATAATAAAACCTGCTCCGAGATGGCTATTGCTAAAAACAGCTATGAAATAATGCTGAACCTTTAGGATTCATTTGCACGTGGTCAAAATTCACATAACTGCTACATTCACCCCAAATCAGCAACAGCTCCAGGCATTTGGTGGAAATGAGTCAGTGAGGAGTTCATGGCACCAAGGCCACACTCCTGATCTGGCACAGCCTGCCAGAGGTGTGTCCATCTAGACCTCCCTTCCCCTCCTGCCACAGAGGGAACTGCCCAATGTCAGCACACGATTCCAGGGTGGGATGAGGAACAGTTTCTCTTTCCACCAACAGAGACTGGGTCAGGGGGACAAGCCCTCACCTGTACAATGCGGTTGAAAAAAGTAGGGAAAACACTCCAGCCTCAAATTCCCACTTGCCAAAAGCTACTGAGATGACTGCACCAACCCAACAGGCCTTCCTCCTCCTTCTCCTCCTCCTCACCCTGACCATAGACCCAGCTCCCTGGTGTAATGCTGAGGCACGTTCTGGTCCTTTCCATTCCCCTCTCCCATGTCCTCTTTCCATTCCCCCAGCACCAGGACACGAACAGAGCAGTCCCTGCTGTGCAGCTCCCTGCCAAACCGAGGTTAATGATCCCCTCCGGGGCAAGGCAGCTGTAAGGGACAACTTGTTTCTCTATCAAGCAGTCAAATATAGAATGGGGCTGTGAAAACTCAAAGTTCAGGCCCTGCTGATGACCTGTCTGGGAGGAGCAGTGCAGTTGCAGAGGACAGAACTCTTTCCCTCGCTTTCTAAGGGGAAAAAAAGAGCAAATAAAAAACTAAATGCGTTTCAAACTGGAAGCAAGCTCTTAATTACAGTGTAACACATATGGCATGTTCCAAATTACTGCGAGTCTCAGACATCCTGGTGAGAGCTGCTGCACAGCCTGCTCGAAATCACAGCAGGGTGTGAGGGAATGTATTGGGCTTTCCTGAGACCTGCCAGAGACTCTGGGCCAGGCAAAATGTGCCCAGTTCTACCTGTGAGCAGAAGCTTGTCAGCATTACACTGTCATGCACATATTTATGGAAGGAAGAAGGATTCAAAGCTCATTTTAAGTGGCATTTTAAAAAGTAAGACTATGAAAATAAAGTGAATGTGTTTTCTGCCTTCAACAACAGCTTTATTGTTCAACAGGTGTTGAACTTGACAATGCTTGTGGGCCCAATTCAGAATAGCCAATGATTCTACGATTAATTTCAACTCAGCTTAGCCAGATGCACACCTAAAGGCAGCTGAAGATTTTAACAATACTGAAAAATCAAAGTATGATTGAAAAAAAAAACCAAAACAGAACCTACCGGTCAGAGCAGCCCAGCATGTCTGACTTTCTAACCACTGAAATAACCTGAGATTCAGTCAGAAGCCTAGGAGGATAATAATTCTAAAAGTGAAAACTTAACAATTTTTATTAGGTTTCTGACTCCCAGCTACAGTGCAGGAGACAAATTTTCCCTTATTCTAGACAAGAATCCTTTTATCCATGAAAAAAAATGTATTCCACTCTGACAATGGCTGGCCAATCTCCTTCTGAAGGCCTCAAGAACTTCAAATCTCGTGTTTTACAAAGAATAGCATTGTGAAGGCAAAGGGGCGAGTTGGTTAGTGCTCTTAAGGGAATGTCAGGAAGTGTAAAATATAAAAGACCAATTAAATCCGATTTGACAAGCTCCATATGGAATGATTCTGTTATCTCAAAACGGAAGAAAACACAGGAAATAGGGATTTTTTAAAAAAATCCAGTGCCCAACCTGCCTCACTTCCTAGAGAGCATCAGAGGAGCATGTTGGGCAAAGTGAGCTCTGGGGCTTTAACAACTTGTTTTATTCTATCCTATCCTATGGACAATCTTCAACTGCTCTCCAGGTCATCCATGTAGCTCTTCGTCCCAGCCAGGACTTCAGCTCTCAGTTTTTGTCAGCCCCAGCTCCACCCCAGCACACAGAGGGAGAGCTGCTCTCTCTGAGGTTATTTCTCACCTGTTATTGTTCCGACAATTCCGGCAGCTGATGCACTCCGAGGGGTCAGCCTGTGGCACTGCCGTGTACAGCCCACCACCCTGCAGCAGGAAGGATTAATAACAAATAATTAGAAATCAAATCACTATTGGGACACCCAAGAGCTCTTTGACTCAGTTTCCCCACTCTGATCACGTTATCGATGCCCTGCTCCGGGCTGTACGTGGCACAGCAACACTGAGCGATTGTCCACAGGCCAGGGGAGGGCTTTGCCAGTGTGTGTGTCAGGGAAAAGTAAATAACTGCAGCTTAGACAAGTATGTGGTCATTTCCCTGGTCTGTTTTCAGCTTAATATGCTGAGGTTTAATTTAATAAACACACTGTAAATATATTTATTTTTAACGCTGATGACAGACACGAAAGCGAATTGCTGTTCATTAGCACGCAAGGCTTGTCTAGGGAGACAGAGGATTAAATTTGGAGGGCTGATGTCACATACAAACCCATCCCACTTTCCTGTAATTACTCCGATTAGATCAGTTTACTTCACTACACTGATTTTTGAACCATTTCGTATTTGTACAGATGGGGTAATTCCTCAGCCAGCAATGACTCCGGGTGAGAGGGATTTTGTGTTGTTGGTTTTGGCTAACGGGGCCATTACAAGCCAGCAGAAATGCCCAGATTAACACATACCTCATTGTTAGGGACCAGGCAGACAGTGATGCAGGAGCCACTCCAAGAGGGCTGCAGAGCCAGGCTCCCGCGCCCGGCTCCAGGAGGGAGCCAGCCTGGGAAGGCTCACCTGGCTTTTGGCAGCTCAAGTGCTAGGGAACTTCTAGCAATCCCTAGTTTTGCAAAAAACAGAGCTCATCCTGAAGTTTTTGAGGGATAGGGAGCACTGAGGAAATGCCTAATTAGTCTTGATTGCCATCCTGGCCAGTTTCTCCCTTCCTCATTTAACTCAATCATTGAAACAATAAAGAGCGACCTAACGAGGATCAGAACATCCTGTTCCTCTGCCTAGCCTCGCCCACGTGCCAGTCCCAGCCCTTCTCCACAGGCAGAGATCCCGTGACACCGTGTGACTCAAACTTTCTACAACAGGGAGTGGGGAAAGAAAAACTCAACCCCGTCACCTGTTCCCAGCAAGACAGTGGCGTTGGGTGGACACCCCACGGCACAGATGAGCTCCAGGCACCAAGACCTGTGTCAGCACACATGTATTTCTTTCTTTCCCTCCAAAAAATAAAAGTATGAGGGACAAAAAATAATGCAAACTCCCAGTCTTTCTCCCGGGCAAGCTTTTGAGCACTGCAAATATTCCTTTCTGAGGGTTTGAGGATTTTTGGAGAGTCCCAGTTCACCCACTGGGAGGTTGGACAGGTCAAAAAAACCCCAGTTTGGGCCTGGGTTGCTCTTGAAAACCACCAAAACTGGGCATTTCTTGCTACATGGGTAGGCCACGGTCAGAATGGGGTGAAGAACTGACTGGTCTGGGCTCAGACTGGAGGGAACTGAAGTGGCAACTACTGTGCAAGTGCTAATTTGTTGTTCAATAAAATGAAGTGCTTGTGCTCAATTACCAACACAAACAATAGACCCGTTTTTTTTCTCCAGAAACAGCATGGGTTATTCAGACTTTTGAACTTTTTCTTTCAGTTTTCCTGGGCAATGTTCACAGTTTTGAGTAAGTTTAGTAAGTTTGAATGCAAGCCATCTGTTTCCATAGACAATAATGAAATCATTATTCTCTCTTGGAAACAGGACACGTTTCAGCAAATGAAGTATTTTTCCACAGCATTCAAAGGCTGGATCGCAGACTGAAATTAGTTTTTAATTTTATTTTCAATTTCAAAACAAAAAACGAGCCTGTCTCCACAGTCACAAACAGGGGACTGAAAAAAAAAAAAGCAGCGTTATTGCTCTGCTGCTGTTCAAGATGTATGGGGCACTTCATTCCATGGAACCTCCTGCGCCATTCGTGCCTTGCCATAATTAATAGCATTGCTCAGAGTTACAGATCTGAAACAGGTGGGGGAAAAACGGGTGATCCATAAAGCTGCAGAATAAGCAGCTATAATTAAATGTATTTAACTTGGAGATTGAGAAATACCATATGTACAAGTAAAGTATCTCAGCCCAGCAATGAGGCATTCTCAGAGCTTACATGCTGTTAGGAGGAGGGCAGAGGCAGATTTCCCAGAGTAAGTGGAATTCTTGCTGTCATCTGATATTCTCAAATGAAAACCATGATATTTGTATCACAAATATCAGCACAGTTGCTTCCTCTGGGATCAGGAATTCAGTGGAACTGGCTGTTATCGATGGATGTGTATTCCCCCACCCAAATTAAGCCTGCTTGCACAGCCCCTGAATGAACCCTGGTCTGGGCTGAGCCTCCCACCCGGTGTAGGACCTTACGTTCACGAGGTGATGGGGATGTTTGTAGTCCACGTGTGTTCTGGACAGGGAGTTGGTGTGCCCTGGGTACAGTCCTGCTCCTCCTCCACTCATGATCCCATTGACACCATTGGCAACTTTGTGATGGACATGGGGGCAGCCGTTGCTGAGGCCGTTGCTGAGGAAGTTTCCATGGATGCTGCCATTGACTCGGCTCGTCCCGGGTAACGTCGTGTACTCAATCATCTGCCCGTTGATATCTGCCCCTTGGTAGAGGTAGCCAGGAGGGTCGTATTCTGCAAAAGGCATTATTACTGAAAGCACTTTTATGGCTAAATGAGAAGGTAAATGAGCAACCCTAAAAAATAAAGAAGCTTATTTTTTCTTTCTCCAGCTTCCGTGAACTAAATCTGATATCCAACTGCTTAGCATACAAATGTAGACATGGAAAACAGCCACATCCTGGAGAGCAGACCAGAAATGTTGGTCTGGAAGGACCTGGCTGATGTCACTCACTACAAGAGCATCCTAAAACCAAGCCTTTTGTATCACCAAGAGCCCCTCTGCTATATCTGCTATAAGCTGCTTCCAGAAGATCTCTCTGGGCTGCAGCTGAAGACACTATCTTATCTTTCAAGAAGTTTTGTTTCATTTCTCTCTGTAGGAGAGTAAGAGCATTTAAAAATAACCACAGGTCGTGGCAAGAGCAAGGCTGATTTATGCAGAAGGAGCAGAAAAGGCCAGTGCAGACATTCTGCTGGCTCTGGGTTGTTGGTGGGTGCAGAGCACCTTGCAAAGCTTCTGCTCCAGGCTCCTGCTCACTAATGAACAGGTTTTCCTTATTAACACCTCTCTGGAAGGTTTGGCCATTGAATGCCATCTCACTGTGCAGGGACTAAGAGGTAACAAGGGACTTGTCCTAGACCTGCAAGTTCTCTTTCTTTCCAGATGCACTCAAGAAAGGGAGAGATCCAGGGTTTAACTCTCCACAATTTTAACAAGTGATTACGACTACACACATTCTGCCTCTGCAATCATCAGAGACCTATGCAGGGGCCTAAAGTTAAACACAAACTGCAGAAACTTTGCCCAGGCCTTTCCCACACCATTCTCTGGGTGAAACTGCAGCACAGTCCTCCAGGGATGCAGCAGGACAGCATCAGTGTGAAGAAATGAAGACATTGCTGCTCTTAAAAACTCAAGTCTGCATCTGAGGCACACCTGGAAGTACAAGTCTCTACAGAAATGCAAGTTGGCTCCTAACAGGAAACTGCTTCCCATCCATAAAACGCAGCATGGACATTCCTAATTTTACTCCGGTAATATTTTCCTCATGAAACCAAACCCCCCCACTCACTCTGCATGGCGTTCTGCTGCCGGTTCTTCCAAAGGCACATGGCGATGAAGACGATGAGGATGAGGACCATGACCCCCAGGACACAGCCCACGATCAGGTACAGCATGTCACTGCTGCGCACGGGGCCGCTGGCAGGCACGGCCCCGCCGCCCCCAGCCCGCTCAGGGGGGTTGGGTGGAGTGCTCAGGTCTCTCACTGGATATTCAGATGCTCCCGGTGTGCGTTTCACTGCATGAGTAGAGACAAGCATGTGTATGTCCACTAAATGCGTTTTCTATACGTGGTTTTTTCATCGTGAAATGAAAATAATTATTGCTGAGTCTGAGTCCCAATGCCTCGCAAAGAGAGCTTCCAAGTCAGTGTTAAGTCCTACAATGAGAATGCCAGCTCCTATTGGGTAATAACTGTTTGCCTTGGAAAATGGTGATTATCCCGCCTGCTCACCCGCTCTTTGAGGTCACTGGAACTTTAACGAGCCGCTCGAGGTACCCGTGGCTGCAACTGCTCTAACTCTCAACTTGAAAGAGCACAAATCTTTCCACTTCTGAGGTCAGGAAAAACCACAACACTCATTTCTCTCGCCTAGACTCTGCCAGATGACCTACTCTTATCTGATGTGAACCCTGCTAACCCCCTTTACAAACCACACAGTTGAAGATCAACCAAGAGATGAACAGAAAATCACTGAAAATTAAATGCTAGTTTAACCCAGGAATTGCATTTACATTCATTTCCAGTACACCACAGTTCAGATTTATTTCATTTGACACTAAAAACCTAAAAGAGGTGCCTGGCTTAGGAGTGAAGCTGGTCAGAGAGATACAAACACCTCCATGCAGGTATGTGGGATAAGCTGGATCACCCTTATAAGCCTGGGGGAGATACATTTTAAGGAAGAGGCAGTGGGAATGACAGATTACATCTTGCCCACTTTAAAATTAGAGAAGAAAGTTATATTCCTTGCAGGAGGGAGACCAACTGTGTGCGCAGCCCTGCAGCTCCTACTCCTTCCTTCAAAGGTTTCACTACTCACTTTGCTGAATTTTGATGCTTCCGCTCCCAGAGGGCTTTTTTCTTTTTTTTTTTCAAACATTTTTTCATAGCACTGCATCTGAAGTTTACTGTCTGCATTTTCCCTTTACAGCCTTACTTGGTTTTAGAGATTAAAGGAGACAGGAATTCTTCGCAAAATAAATGTGACTGCCATATCTGACACTTCCCGAGAACAGTACAAACTTTGTGCCAGAGGCATGCAGGATTAGGGATGGAGGCAGCCAACACAGCCATCAATTGCTGTGGTCTGCACTTATACAATGTGTCACAGAGCCCTGAAGACATAAAACAGACGTACAAATCAATTCTGTCATCTTCAGGCGCATGGTTGTCTCCTCAGGAGAGGCCATCAGCACCGCAGAGGCAGCAGCGCTATCTCCGAGGGCAGGCAAAGCTGCAGAGCTCTGCTGAGAGAGCCTCAGGAGTGCAACGGATCACTTTCCATATGTTCAAAACAATCCCAGCTTCAGAAGACAAAACAATCCTCCGAAACATTCCAGAAAATTATGGTCATCATTGCAGCTGACTTTCGTGCTGCACAAAAATCCCCCAGTGGATCTTTCCCGTCCCAAAGGCCACCGCGGCTCGGCCCCACAGCCTCACCTTTGGTCTCGCAGATCATCACGTTGCTGTACTCACTCTCCCCCCCCTCGTTGTAGCACTGCATCTTGATGTCATAAGAAGTTTCAGGCTGCAGGTGATTTATCAGGTGCCACTGCTTTGTACCTGTGGGGGGACAAAAAGTAAATTGACTGCAGTTCAACTATCCACAGGAGCCAGAATTATGGACTAGTGCATTGCAGGGACCTTTTCTACCAAGTGCAGGAGCACTGCAGCTTGTCTTGTTAGCACAAAAATCTTCAGCAACAGTTTATGGACTTAGCTGAAACCATGGTCCATGAGTGGCACCCCTGCTCATGGCAGAGGGTGGGAACTAGATGATCTTGAAGGTCCCTTTTAACCCAAATTATTCCATGACTCTTGCGTTATCTTGTGAAATTGATTATTAGAAGGATCTTTTGATGAATTAATGTGAGGTTTTTTTCAGTATTTTCTTTTAAAGAAAGTTTTTCTCTACAAAAGCCAGAACTCACTAAACTCAAACCCCAGACATACAAGTGCCCACACATATGTATTTAAATTCAGCAGCAGCCCTGCGCACCCTAAACATGGAACTGCCAAAGGGATGGGTTTAGGGTGGATTATGCTGACTATTTACAGTACACTGGGCAAATAACAAGGAAAACTGGCACAGAGAGCTTGGGACAAGGGAAGATCTTGCCTGTAAGCAGACCTTCTCGAGGTGTGAGGTACCACTGCAGCCATCAGTGTCGTGCACGAAGGACACATCTGGGTTGCTCAATTTGGCCAAGACCCCAAATAACTGAATGTGCATTTTATGAACCATCCTGGGAACGCAGCAAGGCTGTCCCGGTGACACTGCCCCTGTGGAGCCCGAGCCCCAGCCCGAGCCAAGCAATCTTCTCTAATAGGACGGTTTTGTCATCTCTGGCCCCCGGCCAGCATTTCATTTAGACACCCTCCTGAAGTACTGAGCACTTCAGGATAAATCACTCCCAGTTTTTACTTTCACGGGCTTGTGACAAATTTTACTAAACAGCGACGTTATTTTTTTTTTTTTTTTAGGGAGTTTAATTAACTGTTTGAGTGCTCTTAATCCCTCTTGGAAAATACCACCTTGAACTGTTTCCACTGTTTCTAAGGAACTGTCTACCACCTACTGATTTAAACATTAATAAAACGGCTCGGGCGTGCTCGGCAGGCAGGGGCTGTCACCGTGATGCTGCTCAAACTCCTCCGGGACCCCGGCCCAGGTCCAGACCCTCTGCCCGGCCCCAGCAAGGCGGGGGTACCCAGGAGGGTCCCCTCCGAACCAGGGGCTGCCCAGCACGGTCCGTGTCCAGCTCTCGCCTGCTGCACGTCCCAGTGAGAGAGGACAAGCCCTGGCTGAAGCTGGAACCGCCTTTCCCTAAATCGCGCACGTTTTCCCAAGATTCAGCCTCAGTTTTCCCGGCGCCCCCACCCCCAAGCATTCCTTTCGGTAATTACTACACCAGGTTTTAGGTTTCCGCTTCAAACCATTAGTGGAACTGGAATCAGTACAGGCACTTTTAACTGTCCTCTTCGTGCACCATTAGCAAGGGAAAACATTTAAACAACTGACATCAGACTGCATTTACATTTAAAATTCAATCTCCAGCATCCTCGAAACAGAGAAATTCAGAGCAGAAACAGAGAAATGCAGACCGTCGCTGCAGGACAGGGGTGATTTTTTTGCTTTTGCTTAAAGCGGCTGAGAGATACCGAGGAGCCATCAGAGTCAAGCTTTTTGCTTGTTTTTTCCCTTCAAATAAAATGTGATTTTGCCTGTAGCGGCATTTATAAGGGGAAAAAAGAAAAAGGTTTCTGCAGAGTTTTGAATGTCTCGAAAGACAAGACTTAACAGGAAGCGGTGAGGAAAGCCTGCGGCAAGCACTCAGCTAGCACAGGCATCACAACACTTTTTCCACAACTCATGCAGTCATTTCAAGATAAAATTCCCTGTCAAAAACCAGATTAATTCAAAGGTAATAGCGGGGAAAAAAACCCGAAGAACAAGTGATTTATGGCAAAAATACCTTAAGTCACATGTTCCTCTACATATTTCACATCAAGTGCTTCCAATCACAACTTAATTGAAAATAGTTCTCTTTTTTTTTTTTCCTCCTGAAAAGCTAATTTAGGGGAGCACAGTAAAGAAAAGTTGAAGTTTAAATCTTTCCACCAAGTGATTTCTGTTGCAGGCTCTGGCAGAGCAGAGCAGCTGCTAATGGTTTCAGACTGCCACAAAGAGTTCAATACACACACGCTCGGGAAAAAAAACCCGAAACAAGCTAATTTCACAGCACAGTGGAGCCCACTTAAACAACTAACTGCTCAGTGTATAAGATTTATAAACACACAAGTTCTGTCTAGCAAAGGCTAAAATACATTTGCAGATGAAGGTGCAGCCTGCACAAGGTTCTTTAAAGCCTCTGAGCTCAAACTCTGGATCTTTAATAGCTTTATAGTGTGCAAAAGCTTATGTCATGCATCAAAGTACTATGTGCAGTATTGTCTAGCAGGGGAAAATTTTCAAAATAAAGGTCCATTCCTCTTGTAACTGAATAAATGAGGGGGAAAAAAATAATTAACGTCATTGGGCCAGAATGAGATCACTGCGTTTGCTCAGCCCGAGCAATAAGGACATTAAATAAAATATTTTTTAAAGGGTTTTCCACTTCTGGACTAATATAGACATTATCTAATAACTTCTTCCAGGAAAATGATGATCTAATATGCACAGGGGAAAAAAATAACTTGATTAAAAAGTAAAATGAAGCACAAACATACTTGCAGAGTGCTACAGCACTTGAGGCTAAAAGCAACTTCCTTATAGCAGAAGTGATTAGGCGAGGTTAGAGGAGAGAAGGGCAATTACACACAAGGTACTACCAGCTTAGAAAGTCCATGCTGGGGTAAATAATTTTAAAAGCCAGCTAGTTGTTAGTACAGTCTGTAACCCAGATGTTTTTATCCCAGGTTAAACCTCATTTACACTGCTTTCTCTTTATACAACTTGAAGCTACACCAGTTTAAATACACCTTCATTAAGGATTTGCAACTGTATAACAACCCAAACTTAAACCCAGTATTTAGTTCTCAAGGTTCCACGTCAAAGAGGCTTCAGAAGGAAGAAACCAGCTCACGTGTGGGCAAAACCCGACATTAGGGAGTTGAGATAGCTCCTTCTGTGAGATATATTATAAAGACTGCTTGGGAAAAGCAGTTTAGATTTCATATAAACACAGCCAACATGGCTACAGGGTGTCCTTCCCCTTCTCCAAGCACGCGTGCCCGGCCCCGTACCGTCCACGATATCCCGCTTGTAGTCGCTGTCGTTGTCGCTGTCCGTGGGCCGGTAATAGATGTAAAATCCTTGGATGGGCGTGTTGTTGTTGCTCGATGTGATGTACTACAAAAGAATTTTAAGAGACTGTGTGAGAGAAGAAAAGTTTTAACTGAGTCCTGCTGAGTTGTCATCACCGAGTATCTCATCCGTTGCAAATAAGAGTATTTTTAATAAGGTTGTGTAAGCAAAGGTGACTGAACTCCCTGGAGTAGCCAAAGAGTAGGGTGGGGACAAGAGACTGAGCTCGGGCCAGCACTTTCCTCCCACTTCACTTCCCAAACCCTCAGTTAGGGTTTGACCATGCACAGCCTGAAAATCTGCATGATTAATGGAAATGGAAAAGTTAAAACCATAGAACTCTTCAGAAAGAGTTAAGGTCACTCTAAAAATCAGCCCAAGAATCTTTAAGTTATGCAGCCTCCTGAGGAACCAGAGGTTATTTTAAGTTTATTATCCTTAACATCTCTTAAGGCTGAGCTAGCAGAGCAAACTAACACAGGGAACTCTACACATTAAATCCTCCAAAGTATACCAGGGGGTTAGATTTCAAAACAAGAGCAAAGAATTTCTGTGGGTTTCAATAAGGACTTTAAAGTACTTGTTTACAATAGACGAGGTAACAGGGGAAAGGAAAATGTTTCTCTAACATGAAACCTCCACTGGATGTGAGGCAAGACGGCGGGTTTGAAACACGCTCCCAGCCACCCCAGCCTGGATTGACAAAAGCAGCAGGAATTGTAGGAAACAGAGCCAACTCACTCACAACTCATGGCATGAACAAGGCTTGGGACAGAGTTAAGCCCACTGGTGCCTCTGATATGTCTGTGCCAGAGCAGGTGGACTGGGGCGGCTGCAGCCTCTCACTGGAGCTGCCAGTTGGGCACATCTGGCGTAACCCGAGGAGGGGTGTGTGGGGTCCTCAGGGAGCTGGAAGGGGAGTGGGGTGGAGGAAAGCTGGGAGATGGTGCAAAAGGCAACAGACAACTGACAGGGCTGCCTCTGAGCAGGAAAACGGGTCTGGAAATGGGGGCAAAGGGCTTGAGAGGCACATGTCCCATTAACTCCCCCAGCTCTACCATACGGACATGAAGTGCCTCAGCCCCATCCTAGGAACACGATCATCTCCAGGTCTAGGGGGGAGGAAAACCTCCACTCCCCACTCCGCAAACAGCTCTTAACCCTCAACTTTGTACAAGTACAGTACAAGCTGTGGGAAGAACAGGCGGCTGTTAGACCCACCGTCCATTTGAGCATGATCTGGGTGTCGCTGATGGCCTCGGTGTAGGCGATGTGCGGGCCGGCGATGGGGCGGCTGGAGAAGCGGCCGGTGAACCCGGCCACCTGGTAGGGGCGCGACGCCGCGCTCCGCGGGCTCTCCCCATAGTTGTTCACTGCGATCACTCGGAACCTATACATTTCTCCTTTTAAGGGAAAGAGGGAAAGAAAGAAGCCCTTGTAGCAAAACAAGTGCTGGAAAGAGGATTCAAGGAGAGACTAAACAGATTAGGAAGTACTTTTTGCGCAACATGCAGTTAGAAGAGGAGGGGAGTGCTTGCCACAGATTGATGTGGAGATATAAACAGCTTCTAGAAGTCACTCAAGAAAAATCCAAAGGCTATTGTATACACAGATGGAGATACCTCCATCAGCTCAGGAAGTCCCTAAACTGGTGGGCACTGAGAAGATGCTTCAAAGGATCCCTATCACCATCTACTCCATCTTCTCTTGTGCTTTTTGCCTGAGTTTTCAGGGCTGGACACTGGAAGAAGTCAGGACAGACATTCTTCCATTAATGCATTTTTCTCTACATTCTGAGTGTTCACTAGAAGGACAATTAAGTTAAAAATAGCAGTGATACACAACCCTCCTCTCCACACGAACAAGTATTAAATTAAATTAAATTTTTTTTCCACTTGGAAAGCCAGAAATCAACTTGAATTCATGTAATGAGCTCCTAGGCCATACACAAACCCAAACCTAATTGAGCAGAAACAGGGTAATCCAAGCAGAAGTTAAAACGAAAAAACCCAAAGAGCTGCAGTAATGCAAGATCATTTCTAATACCTGGCTCCAAGTTCCGAACTTCCACAGACAGCTTGGAGGGAGAGATGTTGCCAGCTGCGATGAGCCAGTCGCTGTTGCGACCCAGACGTTTGTACTCCACTTTGAAGGCAGTGATGGGGGAGCCCCCGTTGGCACGGGGGATCCACGTGACGTAGACGGACGATTCCGATGCCGTGGATATCGTGGGTCGGTCAGGAGCTTCTGGAACTGAAAGGGAAAATTTGGTTATAAGAGGATTAGAGTCTGCTGAAACTTAATTTTCACTAACAACAGATTGGACTTGTAGCTGATGATTACATTGGATTTCACATATTAACAAGGAGAATCTTAAATCCTCCTGAAATCACCACTGCCCTTACTCTGCTGAAAAGGATGGATGATGAGCAGATAACAGAGGAATTGATTATCTTATCAATATAATATTAAAAAATTATATGGTATTGCAGTACTCCAACCATTTCTACATGAATACAGACACATACATTAAATGATCAGGAAAAACATGGTTATCATTATCAAGCCCTCCAAATCCCCCCAGACCCAATGAAATTTCAACCCATCAGCATTAACGAGTGCTGGAGAAATGAGAAGGAAGAGAGAACAAAGCATGCACCAGGATGTACTTACGGAACTCACTGAAGTTACAGGCAGCAGTGGGACAGAGAGAAGGGAAAGAGGGGTGTTAGTAAATCTGGTTGTAAGAGCTGTGAGGCTTTACTAAACTGGCCTGGATTCATGAGCATGGAGCTGGTGCTGAGGAGAGGAGTGGACCAAGGAGCGGCAGGCTGGCAGCTCTGGGGCATGAGGCAGCTGAGCATTTGCAGAAAAGCACAAGTAAGGCCCTTGCATGGCTCCTCTGACATTCAGTGCTGCCACAAGCTCAGCTCCTCACCTGTGTTATTAAACCTCTCCACTCACCTTTGGCTTTACCCCAAATTTTAGACACCTTTGAGATCTCAGCCCTGGAGTAAATCTGCCTGAACCAGGCCAAGGAGTTCAAAGGCTTGGGGAAGGGGGGTGAGAACAAGGAGTATAAACATGCTCTTTTCACTGGAAACCAGGCCAAACGTCACATCTACTGGGAAGCACCTCACCATCAGAAATAATCCTGTCCCTGAGAAGCCTCAGGAAAACATTCAGAACAGATATCACACACTTTGAGAACTTAAAGCTCTGACACAGCCATTTCCCATTTCCTCTTCCTCTGGCTCTTTCTCAGTGGAAGGAAAGAGAAAACCAGAGTATTTAGCAAGAAGAAACCACAGGTTTGAAAATGAGCAGTAAGAACATGGGTTGTAAAGCAAAAATTCTCTTGATTTTTGAGAGCCATATATGCAGGCAGCAACATCCTTGGAAATATCCTGTGTAACAGAGTAACCTCAGAATAAATAGGAAATAGAGGAGGCAATACAAGCACCTGGAGCAGTAATAAACACAAGTTAACTCAGATGCAGCTCTTTGCAACACAACTTTTAGTGCCCAAATCACAAAGCATCCACACTCCTACCTCCACTGTGACGAGACAGGTCCGGAAGGATGACACCGAAATTATTTGTGCCTTCAGGAACAATGGGATGTTTGGGGATTCCTACGGGTGGAGATGGAGCCTGTGTGTTTTTCGAGGATGATGTTCTTTCTAAGAAGATTTGACAAACAGTACATCAGTGTAGGGCCTGCATAAGGAAATGCTGTTTGTCAATGCTCACTCTACAAAGTCACTCGCTACCATGCTGCCCTGGCTCCAAATCCCAAACTGAACAGTCAGGATAGCAATTAGGGGGTTTCTCTGGGAGAGCAAGAGAGATTTCCCACCCAGGCACTTGGCTGTGGGTGAGTGACTGTCCATCTGCAGTACTGACATCCACAGTGCTTAGTGGTGCTGCTTAGTGGTGATGAGCCAGCTCCAAGCCCGCTCATCACATCATCATCAGGTAGGGAAAATTACACACCAAAATCCATTTCTAGAGAAGGAGTAAAAGTGCTGTGGAAGCAGCTGGAGCCAGTACACCAGGCTGAGAGAATTTCTGACCTGCAGCACTGGGGAAGCAGGACAGTAGGGAGCAGGGTGGCAGTACTGACTCCTCCGAGTTTGCCAGGGATTGACCACAGGACAGAGGAAGCATCATCAGGGTTTAATGTGATGGGCTGTGACAAGTGGCTTTGCTGGTGTGAAGTTTTCTCAGCCCCTCAGTAAGCTGGGAGGGTTAGGAGGAGGAGGAACATGAGTATGAACATTAGGATGTCTTTTATAGAAAAGTATGGGTGGAATGGGATTTTGCCACAGTTTGACACAATACCCTGGGGGTTGTTTGAACCTGACTTGTGGAGGAAGGTGGGGTGGAGGAATGTGCACCTGTGATGATAAAGGGAGGAGGTGTAGGGCAAAAAATCAGGTAAGTGTGGGGTTTTCTACAGAGAATCTTCCTCAGACTCATCCTCTGAGGGCCTGTGCAAGGAAGGGGATGGCAGAGAACAGGCTGGGGATGGATGACTGTGGCCTCTCAAAATGGTGTTTTGCTTCATGGCAGGACACAGCCTATGAAGGGGGAGCAGGAGAACGACTCCTGTGTTAGAGGTTTGTTTGTGTAAGTAGGAACCAAAGTAGAATCCTCATCCAGTGTGCTGATAGATGCAGATGAACAATGAGGCTCCATTTGGAGCAGGTGAGGGACCAATCAGCCATACTGAACATTTCTGTGTGTCTGGGTGAGGCTGGTGCAGGCTGGGGCTGTCTGCTGGGCCGTGTAGGGTGAGTAGTAGATCAGTCAGTACCTGGGAGAGACCCAAAGTTTCATCAGATGTTCTGGGGGCTGGGTAGGTCACAATTAGGGAGTTGTTGACATTTTTAGCGGGGGGGAGATTTTCAGAGGTTGGGGGCCATCAGTTTTGTATCTGTTAATTGACAGAATGATGATAACAATGGATAGGGCAAAGGATCTAAGTATGTTTCACAAATTTCGTGATGACATTAAATTCTTTAAAAAAATTTAAGCTATCCTGTCCTTCATAGAATTCCAGGAGGGTTTGAGTCAGAAGGAATCTTTAAGCTCATCTTGGTCCACCCCCTCCCCTGGGCAGGGACAGCTTCCTCTATCCCAGATTGCTCCAAGCCCCATCCAACCTGGCCTTGAATACTTCCAGGGAGGGGGCAGCCACAGCTTCTCTGGGCACCCTGTGCCATGGCCTCACCAGTCTCACAGGGAAGAATTTATTCCAAATATCCCCTCTAATCCTGCCCTTTGTCACTTAAAAGCCGTTCTTGGACAGTAGTACAAAAAATATCTACTTGTTTGTGTGTTAAAGAGCACAGGCATCAGCGTCCAAGCTTGAAAGAAAAAATGCTCTGATTAGGAATGTTGTGCTTGTTGCTGTCTGCAAACAACTATCAGAGCAGCTGGCTTGTGGTCAGCAGAGATTGTCACTGAGGTGTCGGCAAAGCAAACCAGGAACAGCTTTGTTGATACATGAAAACTCAATGGTGCAGAGTTTCTTCTGTGATTAAAAACCTCGACAAGGACAGGCTGCTCCTGACTTTGCTCCTTAAAGCAAGAGAAACCTCACAGCACAAATCTTAACAATCACCCAAAAAATAATATTATCAAGCTTTTAATAGCTTCTACTTACCAACAGCCTCATGCTCAGGGAAGTTTGCCCTACAGCAATTTTAGCTATTAGAGGCTGTTCTTTAGCAAATAAATTGCAGAATATTTCACATATGGCTTAGCAGATGCCATTAAACGACTGATGTCATTAAATAAATGTCTCTGGAAGGCCAGGACACAGGGCACATTGTGCTGCACCTACCCTTGCTGGTGCGGAACGTCAGCATGGCCGGCTGGCCCTCGCCGGCGGCGCTCCTGGCCACCATCAGCACTTCGTAGAGGCTGGAGGGCTCCAGCTCGGTGAGGCGCAGCTCGTTCTCACTGCCGGGCACCCGCACCGTGTGCCAGCCGCCCGCCGCGCTCACGCCGTCCTCCAGCTGTGCACAAGGGAGAAACCGTCAGCATGGCACTGCTCAGAGCCAGGGACTGCTCACACCCCGCATCGCACCCCAGAGCACCTCTGCCCCTCGCCAAAACTCCTGTTCTCTTACATTTACCTGTGGTTTGTCTCTAGCTGTGCACAAGGGAGAAACTGTCAGCATGGCACGTTTGGAGCCAGGGACTGCTCACACCCCGCATCGCACCCCAGAGCACCTCTGCCCCTCGCCAAAACTCCTGTTCTCTTACATTTACCTGTGGTTTGTCTCCAGCTGCACACAAGGGAGCATCCATCAGCACCACATGATCAGAGCCACTCACACCCCAAAGCACCTCTGCCCCTCACCAAAACTCCTGCTGTTCTCCTATATTTACCTATGGTTTGTCTCCAGCTACAAACACAGGTAGCAACCGTCAGCATGGCATGCTCGGAGCCAGGGACTGCTCACACCCCGATCATGCCCCAAAGCACCTCTGCCCCTCACCAAAACTCCTGTTCTCTTACATTTACCTGTTGTTTATCTCCAGCTGCACACAGGGAGAAACCGTCAGCACCTCATGCTCAGAACCAGGGACTGCTCACTTCTACTACAAATCAGCAACTTTACACCCACTTTCACTGCACTCATTGGATAAACTTTTTTTCCTCTCCACACACATACACACAGTTGGTTTTGACTGTTTTGTTTTTTTTTTTCATTTTCACTTGTGGCTAAAACTATAAGAGCCTAAATGATTTTCAAGCGTTCAGTCAGCCTTCAACTGTGCGCTCCTAAAGGGCTGGACCCAATACTCTAATGAGAAGGAGACTTTCCCTGTACTAGCCCAGCCTTCCCTGTACTTCAGCATTTGAAAATATTTATTGGCTAAAATGGGCAACAAAAAGTATGTCTTAGTTATCCTTAAAGATGGGAAAAAAAGTCAGCAGGGAGACCAAAGATTTGGGTTTATCACTGCCTGTTTCTTTTTTTTAAAAACAGAAACACTTTTTAACTTGGCAGTGAAACCACGAGCTCCGTTAAAGAAAAGAAAGACGTTCTGGATAGTCTCTTAATGCTTGACCTTTGCAGGAAAACATTACCCCAAATCCCAAAGGAAAAGACAAAGATTCCACCAAAAATAAACTACTAAACAATATAAGACTTTAATAAAACATTGGAGGCAGATCTAAACGCTGTGGATTATCAAAGGTTATGCCAGAGGTCTTTGTTCAACTATTTTCTTCTACAGCAACCACTCCAAGGCTTTTATTCCCCCAGCTTTTTTTTCCCTCGATTAAAAGAGGGAAACCAATAAAATAATTTAATGACATAAAGAGAGCACCACCCTAAAAACCAGGATAAATTCAATGCTGAGAAATGCATGAGTGAGCACATTTAATGTGGAAAGGATTGGTGTGAGAGAAGGGAGAGCGTCAAAAAGGTCAAAAAAGCATTCAGAGCTTCCAGGGCTTATGTGAACCAACCGCCTTTGGATGAGAAATTATCACCAACAAACTCTGGCACTTGGTTTTCAGGAACCAACAGGTCAAAAATCTAAGCATTCCCTCCAGGCTAAGACAAGATCAGGATGTAGAGGATTAAAAAGCTTATGAAAAATAAATCAAACAGCTTTGCCACGCAGAAAACTGGTTTGCTTGGAAGAACAGATGCAGGCATTGCTTGGTTCTGATTTTAGAATCACAGAACCTCCTGAGTTGAAAGTGGACCACAAGGATCATGGTGTCCAACTCCTGGCTCTGTACAAGAGACCCCAGGAATCCTATCATGTGATGTTAAGCAAAAGAGCTCAGTGTTGACACACCATTTTTAATGCCACAGTAGGTACTGCCCCGCAAATTTCAGTTCACTTTCACATTTGGTAGCTTCAGTTTAATTGATTCCCTTTGGGACCCTGAGTGGTGATGTACTAAGGTAAAACTCAGCTTCCCTTCTGCTCTCACTCACAGATTCAAGCTGGCTCACATTTAAATGCACTTTTAACCCCACTGACTCTGCACACAACATGCCTTGGAGCCCCATTCTCCGTAACGACGCTGGAAAGGACAGAAAAGCCTGGATAAATCTCACTTAAAGCTAGACAGAGCAGTGTATTGGTGACAATATCAGCCATCCCTCAAACAAGCTGTGTGGGCACAGGAACGTTGTGCTTCAACTACCTGCTGTGTTCTGCCTGGCCTGAGCCCATGTCCTGGTTAACACCAGCACTGCTGGTTCCTTGGGAAACCCACAGAACCGCCATGCCTGGGTGAAATAATCTCCCTCTAGCCAGTCCCTAGGCTCTAGCTCAGTTGCTCAGGGATTTTAGGGAGCTATATTTCATAGAGACAGAATAAAGATCTCAAAAGGGTGGCTCTCACCCCTCAGCTTCAGTCCAAGCTTTATTCTTCATGTGGTGTTCCAAGGGAGCGAGGAGAGAGAGAGAGAACAGGAAGAGACAGGGGTTTATCTAGTTGTGGGCCAAGGAGAGATATTGGCCCTGAGCCAATAGTGTCAGGAGTAGGTGAGATAGGGAGGAGGGGTCTACATGGCACAGGCTTCAGGGGGAGTCTGAGGGGAAAAACCATTTCTCAGACAAACACAACACCTGGGGGCTGGGGATGCCTAGGGCTGGCTGGGGACGGTACCTTGCGGTATTTGACAAAGTAGGCGTTGATGGGCAGGCCCCCGGCGCGGCCCGGCCGCCACACCAGGCTGTACGTGTCCGGCTTCGGCGTCTGCGGGGGGCTCAGGATGATGGGGGCCTCGGGTGGGGCGGCCGCGCTCGACGCTTTTTCCATTGCAGCCGCATCCAGAGGAGATTTTGTTGGAGGCGAGCTTGAAAACGCCATTTCTGCACCGAGATCAGCGCCGCTCTCGTCGCTCTGGGCCAGCTCCAGAGGAGCTGTTTCTCCTGCTCTCGTGCCAGTTGCTGAAGGAACTGCAAAGGGAGGGTCTGGTTACATCCCCACGATGACGTACGTTTGCCCCATGCCGAGGGGACGCTAAATCATTTCAGAGTGACATTTCCAAACAAGCCATGCTGCAAAACTCCAGGTCCAGAGGTGTCCACACAGATCTGAGCCTGGTGCCAAGCTGCGGCCTGGGTGTTTTTTCAGGGCACAGCAGTGGGGTTCGGGTTGTTTTATTTGGTTTGGAGTTTTTTTCACAGTAGCAAAGAGAGAAAACCTGAAACTCAAGGTCTACAGGCACAGTTTGACCATATGTCCACTAAATTAAGTCATGGCAATGCATGTTAAAAGAAATAAATAAGTATATAGCTAAATTTGTGAGACAAACAGAGTAATTTGTACGCCGTTGTACAAGGAACTTTTCATGGCCTGCACTGGCATGCACACAAGAGGACATTCTCCTACCCCAGTTTCTGAGGTTTTAGCTGTAATTTAGAGAAGCTTTGAAAGCTGTACAACTCAACTACTTCATTTGAAAATTTATGCTGAGAATAAACTCAGTTTACAGGAAGATCTACATGCAATTTAATACCAACGCATTTCTAGAAATCCTTCTCCAGCCTCCTCCATCCTATTTACTTTTGCTAGTATGAAAAAGAAATCTATATAGTATCAGTAGTCTAAAAGAGGTCACAAGACAAAAAAAACCCCTGTTCAGCTGATGCAGGGCTCATCAGAATTCCAGGCAGGAAAAGGGTGGCAGGTTGGACATCTGAGATTATCCAGGACAAGAAAACATCAGAATTTAAAGCAAGAAGGTTTGGGAAGCAGCACAGCTCCTCAAGACTGCACACGGCAGTAGCAGGACAGCCAGATGTTCGGAGCCCTGTCCGTCCTTTCAGATTTCTGTAGGTTTATGTTACGTGCTGGGGTCTGGAAGGGGAAGGGAATGAAGGGAACTTGGTTTACAAAACAAACAAATTCCTTGGTAATGTAAAGCCTAGGCAGTGTTAGCCTGGCTGACTCAGATTCCTTCAAACCTCCATTAAAATACCAGCAGCAAGTGTGGCTGCTATTTTTGGCCACTTTTTAGAAAGCTGGAAAGGAAAGTTCTCTTTTCAAATTGAAGAGACGCTCTCGGCAAGCATTCCTTGTTTGTTTCTTCTCATTTATTTAGCAATGCCACAAAATTCAGAGACAGGAAGAAGGCAACAACATGGGGAGGATGTCCCCAAAGCCCAGATGGTCTTAAAATGCCAGACACTCCCAGAACAACCCCTGAGAGAAAGGGTATCTCTGCTGTCAGTGGAGCAGCGGGAAGGGCGTGATATTGGAAACAAATGGGAGGAGGTGGAAGGCCCTCAGCACCGTGGTGGACCCCGAGGACGTGGGTGGGCACGGTTTGGTTTGACGCCTGCTGGCACTGGGGACACAGACTCTTGGAGTGGAGAATGAGTTGTGGTTTCAGCTGGTGACAGCAGACCCACAGCCAGCACTGTGTTCATTGCTGCAGGAGGGGAGTCGTCAACAACTGCTGGGTTGTTGTATTTTTGCTTTGGAAAACAACCCCCAGGAAACAATTCACATTAAGTAATTCAGATCTAAGTTCTTTTTGCAAAGTTTCTGGTATAATTACTACCCATATAACCCAGCACATCAGCCTTCTCTCTGCTGCTGTGTCATTATGCAACTTTTTTTGGCTGTTGCTCTCAGTGTCATCCCTTTCCCCTTAGCCATGGAGATTTTTCTTCCTCAGCTTCCCAATCCCACCGAGAACACCAGCACCAGTGAGCTGAGTCAGGCCAAAGGCTGCATGCACCCAAAATCCTGATCCCACCAGCAACCCAAGAAGGACCGAATGTCCCAAATTTGGGCATTAAAAGAATGCATTTATAGAATCTTAGAATTATTTATGTCAGAAGAGACCTTAAAGGCCATCCAGTTCCATGCCCCACTGACCTTCCACCAGGCCAGGTTGGTCCCAAACCCTGTCCAACCTCAAACACTCCCAGGGATGGGGCAGCCACAGCTTCTCTGGGCCACCTGTGCCAGGCCCTCACCACCCTCACAGGGAAGAATTTCTCCCTAATATCCCATCTAACCCTGCCCTCTGGCAGTGGGAAGCCATTCCCACTTGTCTTGTCCTTGTACAAAAACCCTCTCCAGCTCTCTCAGGCATGGAAAGGGGGCCTAAGATCTCCCCAGATCCTGCTCCAGGATGAACCATCCCAACTCTCCCAGCCTGGCTCCAACTCACACATTCCATAATACCCAGTACTCCACTGCCTGCTGTTGTTTCTCCCCTTCAGCTGCCTCATTTTGAAGGGGAAGAGCCCTCACTTTTTCAGCCTCTCCTCCTGCAGAAACCTTTCCCCACCTGCTGTGTTTCACAGCACCTTTGCTTGTTCTCCTGACCAGGGTACAGACCCAGCCCACTGCCATGCCCTGGCTGTGCCCTGGGTTTTATCTCTGCTGTGCAAACATGTCACATTCCCCAGGCATTTCTTCCCTGCTTCTTGAACAGCCAGAGGATCCTCCCTGCTTTGCAAGCTCTCCAAATACCTCAGGAGAGGCTGGGAAAGCCCTCTGAAAACCTGAACACAGCACACCCGTGAGGTCACCCACACCTGGCACATGTTTCAAATCACTGGGTATTAGGACTCCTCAGAGCTTCTCTAACATTTCTGTGGGAGCAACTTCAGCCCATTTGTCCCTGAAACACCCACCTATGTAGACTAAATGGTCCTTGTGTTTTTCACTCCCCCTCCTGCTACTCAGACTGCCTGCAGTGTATTTTTCTTCTTCATTTCCCACTAGGTGAAGTTATTTGGGAGATTTAACCTTGTGTTCAGTAGCTCTGGGGAGCTCCTGCCATGCAGGCCAACCCCACAACTGTCTAAAAAAGACTCAGAAAAGGGAGGGCCATGGGTACAGGATCCAGAGGCATCATTTTACATTTTGGTGGTTTCTCACTATGATGGTAGCTGAAGCTGTCCTGCCTGCTGTAAGACCATGCAATGAATCACAGTCTGGAATACATCCAGCAGAAGGAAAGAAAAAAAGATATATTTTTCAGCCAAATGGGCTCTCTTACTGTGTGCTGGGACAAGGCAAATTACAAGACTGGGTACTGAGGCTGAGAGGTGCTTAAGCTGATCTTTTTACCAAAGAAATGCACTGGAATTTCAGCTGAAGTCATTCAGGTGCTTCGAAAGTGTTACCTGGCAGGAATTCTTCATCAAACAGCTGAGTGTCTGAGCATGTCTTTGGCATGGCTGGGAGCTGTTCTAAACCCCTAACAGCTCCCAGAAAGTCCTCTGGGACTTTTATATCAAAACCAAATGCCTTAACCACCCTCTGCACCATAATCAGCAGCCAGTACAACGTATTAGAAACCGATAAAAGTTAATAAACAAAGCACTAAAATTGAACTCACTGCCATAAAATTCTGAGGCAAAGCAGTGGGATTTTTCTCTTTAACGCAGGCTGAATTCTGGGATGATATTTAGTTTCGTGTTTCCACTCAGCAAAGTCCAAAAATAACTGATTTATAAAACTACATGATGGGATCACTTTCTTGAGGTTTCTTCTTTCTTTTTTTCCCCTAAGTGAACTTTTAAGCATCTTTTCATGTTATTTACAAGAGTTTTAAACTCTAACCAAAGAACTTTAAATATGGGGCCACATGTTAAATCCCACTGACCTGAAATCTCCCTGGCATTCAGCTAAATTAACTAAGGCAAGGTGCTGAAAGAGCTGAGAAACTAAAGTAAGTTCATGTAACTAAAAATCTGTATCTCAGTTCTTGTGAAGGGAACTTAGGGGAGCTCAAGCCTGATATTAATGTCACATAATATTCCAGTGTGAGGAAAGGCTCTTTCCTATCTTGCTTTAGTGTAACTACTGTCTTTTCCTAGTAGCAATTTCAAGAAATAGATTAAAAACACCACCCTCAGACAGCTTTTATCATAGAGAAGATGCTAAGTCCATGCAATGCACACAGCATTCCTCCTTTGCCTAAGGTGGGAGGGAGGAACTGGTCCATGAAGATAACTAAGATTCCTCTGCTTCCTTTCACTGAGACTCCACCCCACCCACCTGCCACTCATTTCTTATTCTGAGGCATTTCTCACCTCAATCAGGGAGTCAAGAGGGCAGTGTGGTGCTCAACTTACCGACTGTAAGGAAGGTTGTGGACAGGGCAGAGCCGTGCTCGTTGCTGGCTTCGCAGCGGAACTCCCCGGCACGCTCAGGGCTGACATTCCTCAGGTGCAGGGAGCCCCAGCCCACGCCGGGCACCGAGGGGCAGGAGGGCTCTGTCCCTGCCGGGGACAGGGGGCTCTGTGGTTTGGGGTGAAGCCCCTGGGTGGAGTGGCTGATCATGAGGCCTCTGCTGTCATACCAGCGGATCAGAGGAGCAGGCAGGCCGGTGGCATTGCAGGACAGGGTCACATCCTCACCAGCCACCACAGTGGTGTTGGCTGGGGAAGAGATGATGATGGGGACAGAGTCTTTGCCTGGGGGGGAAATGCAACCAAAGAATGAATTCAACTAAGGGATATGACACTTAATGCCAGAACAAGTCAATACAATTTTAAAAACCACATGTGGTTCTTTCTAACTATTTTAGCAAATATTTCTTCTCTACACAGCATCTCTTTGCTCCCCTTCCAGACTGAAGAGATCAGCACAGACTCCTCCTTAGCGAAGGCTGATAAAAACCTACACTCAAACCACGCTTTAAATTCTCTAAATGACAAAGACTTGACTGTCAGTGAGGAACACAGTGCAGGAAAGACTGGCTTAGTCCACTCCACACACACAGGCCACGAAATCTCTGCTCAGCCAGGCTCTGCACAGCTCACACCAACCACCAACATTCTCTGGTCCAGAGAAAGTTCAAAGCTTCAGCTATGCATGACAGGGAGAGAACAGGGACAGCAACAGTCTTGCCAGCATCTTTGTGCCAGCAGAAACCAACTTCTCTGGGTATTAGAAGGTATCTTAGAAAAGAGATCAAAAAGACTACTGGTACCTGATCCTGCCAATCTGATAGAGGGGAAGTGTGCATTAACCCCAAACCTGATGATTGTTGTGCAAACTTGATTATGGAACAGGCTTAACTACTCAGCAGCCAATACTACTAGGAGTACCAGCTTATCCAGCACAACAGGATCCTGATTCTATTTAAGAATAAATCGCATCAAATCCAAACATAAGCTGATTTGATTGCAGCTGATAATCCAGGTTTTAAATATTGAGTAGCCACACTACACCAGAAATCCCTACATCTCTTAAAATCCAGCTGAAAGCACCTTCTTTGCAAGATTAGTGGTCAGAAACAAATTAATACATAATCTAGGGGAAAAAAAACCCACAACAGAATAAACAGAATAAAGCTTTAAAACAGAATAAAGCTTGAAGTATAAATGCTTAATGTGAGTTCTTGAGGGCTGCAAGTGCTCCTACCTGGCTGGACACGGAGTCTCCCCGTGGACTGCACAAACCCAATGCCATTGTTTGCCACACACTGGTACAAGCCAGAGTCCTCCAGGGTGACCCCGCAGATGCGCAGGTGGTTCCCCGTGGGGAAATGTCGTGGGGAGGGCCGGAGAGGAGCCGCGTTGTGGAGCCAGGTGAGGGCGGGAGCAGGGCTGCCACCAACATCACACTTGAAATGGACGCTCGCTCCGACGGCCACGGTTTCGTCCCGCAGTCCCCTGGAGAGCGAGGCAGGTTCTGGAAAGGGAAATGATTCTGTGTAAACGACTTAGACTAAGTCCTGAAAAAACTGCTGTGAAACATTACACAGGCTTATCACATCTCAAGGCTGAGCAAGTACCACAAACTGCACAGCCCGAAGGTGGTTTTCCCACACATGCACTTATTTGAGTGGTTTCTCCCTTTTATTCCAACAGCCACATGCTTGCATTAATCTTATTACAAAATAAAACACTTCTATTTTCAAAACAATTAATTAGTGACATCCCCCAGAAAGAGGTGTGTTGTGTTTCAACACCCTGTTTTCTGAGTAACTCTAACATACACACTTTAAAACCCAAACAAAAACTGTCACAAATGCAGAAAAACTCAAAACCTCGAAGGAAAATCTGCTACAATGGAAAGGGGAGGTGAGGAACAACTAGCAGCCAAACAAAAGAGGCCAAATATATGATTATGTTTCTTTTGCTTTTGTTTATGTTCTCATCCAAACATATCACCTTCCCTTGCCAGCTTTTTGTTCACATACAACCTCAAAAGAAGCAAAACTGGTCCCTGGCACATTACTGACACTGGTACTCTGTAGGAAAATAAATGGACCAGTTCTTCCCTGGAAGTTTGTTATCCTTCACTGTTTTGTTATTTCAGACTGCAAATGGTTTGAAGAGATAAATAATTACAGATTTTAACTTGGGAGAAATGATGGGATATGGTCACTATAAACAAACCTGTATTCCTTATTTTAATACGCTTAAGGTTGAGAAAGAATGCAAGGCTGTTTGGAAGCACATGCCAAAACTAGCAGGTATACGAAGGGTACATTTGTTGCCTGGATGTGAAAATGTCTTCACTTCTTACCGAGTACAGTAAGCGAATAGTTAACATATTTCACTGTTCCAGAGTCACTTCCCACCACGCAGGAGTAATTTCCAGCATCCGATGGCTCGAGCCAGTCCGTCACCAGGTGAGAGTGCAGCAACTTCCACCTGCCTCTCCTCGGCACATCCCGGCCGTCTTTCACCCAGCGGATGGGGGCTGGAGCTGACCCACTGACCACACACTCCAGGGTCAGGGCGCTGTGCTGGGGCACTGCCAGGCTCTGGGGAGCCAGCGGGTGAAGGATGATGTGGGAGCCACCTGAAGAAGGGCCTGGAGGAAAGGAGATGAATCATGGAATATAATCACAGAGTGGTTTGGGCTTCTGGTCATCTTCCACTAGACTGGGTTGTTCCATGCCCTGTCCAGCCTGGCCTTGAACTCTTCCAGGGATGGGACAGCCACAGCTTCTCTTGGCAGAGAGCCTCACAGGGCCTCACCACCCTCACAGGGACCCAATATCTAATATAAACCTGTTCTCTATCAGTGCCATTCCCCTTGTCCTGTCACTCCAGGTCCTCTCTCCATTTTTCTTGTAGACTCCCTTCAGGTACTAGAAGGTCACAATTAGGTCACCTCTAAACCTTCTGTTTTATGGGATGAACAGTCCCAATTCTCTTAGCTTTTCCTTGCAGGAGAAACCAACCAAGCTTTTAAACCACACCCTCCCATCCCATTCTCTGTCCTCCTCCATGTCTTTCAAACACTGCACTTGGGACTGAGCACAGTGTTGTAACACTGTCTTCCAGAAGTCCTGCTCCAAAATAGATTTGGGGACAGAAGAATGAGCAGTATTCCCTTTCCTAAGGTGACTGCCTGGGATTTGAAAGGCAGTCACACTGCTCCTCCACAGTGAGGGAAAATAAGAACTGAACGTGCAAAGTAGGCAGGAGAGCTCTTACATAATATGGTGTTGGAGGCACTGATACGGCCTTGCTAAAACCTTAGGGATGTTATTTATTCTGTTTGAACTATATTAATTCTGGAAAGCTGAACTGAATACTCACGTGTGACTGTGAGCTTCCGTCCAGTGAGTTCTACTCTGAGGTCGTGAGTAACTGGGTTGTATGCTGCACACTTGTAGGAACCTTTGTCTTCTAAAGATACATTCAAAATTTGCAGGTTTCCAGATGGAAGAATTAGGTAGTTGTCTAAACAAGTGGGGAAGGCAAAAAGAGGATTAGATTAAACTTAATTTAGTTTCAAAAGATTTTTGTTATTTTTAAAGTTAATTTGTCTGCTATACCTATTTATTCTACATATACAATCACAAAGAAAACATCATGCAAAGGAGACTAATTTCCAAGGGCAGGTTTAGATAAAGAGATTTGCACAGGAAGTTCTGCAAGTTTCCAGAGGATTTTTTTCCCTTTAGGTTCAAAGAAAAAACTCCAGGCAAGCTTTTGTTGGATACTTATATTGCACAAAACACCTCACCTGTTGATTGTTCCAGCCATTTCCCCCGCACTTGGAAGCGAACCAGTGCTTTGGGGTGACTTTCTGGCACCTTGCACCCGATGAGAGCTGTGCCTCCTTCCTCTGCTGCAACAGCAGCCGTTCCCAAAGCATCAAAGTCAGCTAAACCTGGAGAGAGTTGGGAACAGGGTAAGAGCAGCCATGGCTTGGGAGAGGGGAAGGGCAGTAAGCTCAGTATTTGTGTTCAGAATACCATTGGTTTCATGCTGATTATCTTCTCTGGTGCACCTTTTGGACATTCACATCAACAAGCCCGGTCTACCCTGCAGCCCACAACAGCATATTCACTCGTTATCCACTTCCTTACTAAAAAAGCACCAGCTTTTACATGGGAACAGTGAGGAGAAAAAAATAATTCCTACATCCCCTCAACTGCTCCCAGAAAAGCCAGCAGAGCCACTGGAAAGGCTGCAGGACTCCTCACAGGCTCTGTGGGCACCACAGTAGACAATTCACACTAAGAGCAGGAAGCCTGTCCATAAAACCATGGAATTGTCATTCTGGGATGATAATGAACACAGCAGTGCCGTGAGGCAGGCAGAGAGCTCTCAGCACCTTCCTGTCTGCTGCCAAAACCTCCGAGGGTGGAGGGAAGTGTGAAAGCTGCTCTTCTACTCCCTCCATGTTCAAACTTCTTTGAGGCTGTGAAGTTTTCCTACATTGGCCACCCTTGGAGCTCTCTTGAGAGGGGCTGGCCATGGGTCAGTACTTTACCAAAACACTTATAAGAGATTTTCCTCCCAAGGGGATTTTGGACATGCTCCATAGATGAGGTACCCTTCCAGAGAAATCACTCAAACCCTGCTTGACAAAGACCTGATTCAGACAGCCCACAGATCCCAAGCAGACAAATCATGCTTATGCAGGAATATTGTACTCCCATTCTCAGCACCGCATCCTCCTTTCCATGCAGAAGACATTGTCCTTTCTCTTTCCAATCCTTTGAAGTCCCATAATTTACAGATCAAGCATCAAGGCAAAGACTGATCAGAAGAATCAGTGCAACTAAGAGAAGGGGAGCTGTCCCTAAGAGGAGAGAAGACTGTCCACACCTGAAGAACGTCAACACTGATTTGATCAAATCAAATTAAAATGAAAATCTGCAGCTCCCATTTATTTCCCAGGCAACAATTCCCACAGATTTCTCCTCAACTCTCAAGCACACTTCTGCAATGGCGTGGCAGCTCAGCTGCTCTTTCAACATCCTTTGTGAAGGGAAGCATTTGGGAATCTTGAATTTTCAGCCCAATTAATGGAAATGAATATTATTTCATTGAATAACATTTGTGTTTGCTGAAGGACACCCTTGAGGTCCTTCAACTCTAAATGAGGCTGACACCAACACTAAATCCATCAGGTATGGTTTGGTCTAGCTGAGGCTTTAAAAGCCTCCAAGGATGGGGATCCACAAGCTTTCTGGGGAATCTGTTCCAGGGCTGCATCACCTGACAGATCTCAGATGATGTAATTAAAAGAAAGGCAAGAAGTGTATAATCCATCATATTGTACGTACCAGCTGAGGAAAAAAACACCCCAGAACATTTTGATCTAGGCATTTTCTAAAAGTCAAAGAAGAGCAAACCACACAAGCCAGCTGAGGTTTATAGAATTGGCAAGGAGCAAAGAACAGAAATGCAGATGAACTTACTGCCCATGGACACGGTGGCTGGCTGGCTCAGCACGGCGCCCACGCCACTGCTGGCCACGCACTGATAGCGCCCACACATCGCCGGGCTCAGGGACACGATTGTCAAAGATCCTGACTGGATTTCCACTTCTCCCACCCTGCTGTCCAGAGGCTCTCCATTAAACAGCCAGGAAATGCGAGCTGTGGAGGGCTCGGCAGAGCAGCGGAGTTGGACGGGCTCACCAGACTTCTGGACAGTAGACAAGGGCTCAGAAATAAAACGGGGAGTTAAATCTGAAAGGAAAAAGAGACATATATTGAGTTAGAGACCAGAATTTTGCATGGACACAGGTGATAAGGTTAACTATGTGCTGATGGTAGGAAAGACTCACCATATAAAGGGTCTCTAAACCCCAAGTTGCAAGTGGTACTCAAGCAAGTGTTGCCTTTTCCTTGGCAAGAGGAACTCAGGAGAGATTCCTGCTCGCTCTCAAACACTGGGAAAACGTCAAGATTCAAACCCCACAAAGGGGGTAACAACGATTAAATGGAGGTAGAGTACTTTACTAGGTACAGTAAGGGGGAGGTACATCCCCAAGGGTGCACAAGACAGAGGCGTCACGCTTGTCAGGGCCAGCAAAAATGGCAATCCCATTGGATTTATCCAGAGGAAAACAGCACCCGTCACCTGAAGAGATGGAGCAAAGGAACACACAGCTGTAGCTGATCTTTCCCATATGAAGCAGGCTCGGACGTGACTTGTAAAATGCTAGAAATGGCAGGAGCCTGCCAGGTATTTACACAGAACCGTCTCCAAGTCTGCAGAACTAATTAAAAATAGCCGGATAAAAAAAGCTGGACGAACAGCAAAGGCTCTTGCTAATTCCAAATACATGGACTTCATCAGGACAAGGATGATGAATTGGGCATCCATTATCTTTACTGAGTAAAGATGAACAGAAACAGGAAGAGCTGCTAATAAATAAAAGGTTCAATTCCACAGAACTTGGTTATGAGAATCCATTTATTTGCCAGAAAAAAATTCCTGCTTGTTGGAAGAGATTTTTTCCTACCCTGGCCAATGAAACACTGGGAAGTATTTCCATTTGTTTTCTATTGAATTCTCCACTAAAGATTTTGCATGAAGGAAGCAAGCAATAGGCAATTAACACCAGTAATACTTAATTAGTTAGTAATATAAATTAGGAGAAAAAACTAAAATTAAAAATAGACACATTGGCAGGGAAAAACAACTTCTATTTTGTAAAGGATCTAAGGAATTCCAGATAGTACGGGTCAAGATGATATTAAATGACATCCAAGTCAGAGACAGTTTTCTTATAGGTGGGGCCCTGGGTTCATGCTTTTCTTCTCAAGTCAGTCCATCCCAGCTCTGGTTATGAGTTTCAGATGAGAAACTGCACATTTTTAACCGAACCATAAACTATCTGCATAAACATAAAATAAAACTGGAAATTAAAGTGTGGCTTCACTTAACGAAAAAAGATGAAATCCATAAAAATGGTATCCAAGCATTTCGCAGGACTCCAGATGTCCATTTTTAGCTTTTAATTAGAAAACTGTTTTTCCTATTAGTTCAGTTTGAATTTCCAGGGATAAGAAAGAAGCACTGACCTTTCTGTTTGCTTGCCACCAATTGCTATGAAATCATACTGCTACTTTCATCTTCGCCCCTGCCCTCACTTCTGACACCAACGCTGCACTTCGCGTAAAAGGCAAAATTGGTAGCAGTGACCCTGCAGCTGGAATTTATCTCCTATGACTGCTTGAAAAATAAAATTTATCCCATTTGCTCATAACGATTGGCTATGAAGTGCTAAAAGTAGTAAAAGCTTCTTTTTTGTGTGGTTACGTTAAGACAAGCTGACTACACAGAGCAGATGTGTCAATTAAAACCATCCCTCTTCTTTTTCTTAACACCAGAGCTGTTCCAACTGCAGCCACGCATCAGCTTTCGCATTTCAAAGGGCTGATTCCCCTCTCCCCCTGCAAATCCAAACCCCTCCCGACCCCTGGGAACACAAGATGCACTGCATGCAGCAGAATCGGCGTGCAGCTGAATCCATGGAGATCCCAAGGAACGATCCCAAGGAACAAACCCAAGTAACTCAGAGTCTTCCATGTTCTGGCACTTGTCTTGAGCCAAGTTTTCTCAAGCAAAGTCATATATTGAGTGTAAGGCTGCGTTTCAGTGCTCCATGCTCACTTAAAAGCAGCTTATTGACAATATCCACTAAAGTTAGCCGCTTTGAAATGCACTCGCAAGCGTTGTTTGTTCCAAAGTTTGGGCTCAACCCCAAAACCTCCAAGTCCCTGGTTTAGGTGAGGCCTTACCTGTGCTGGTGACAGTGACAAGGCTGGTGACAGCGATGAGGAGCAGTGCCTGGAAGCGCCCGGGGGCTGGATGCATAGCGCCAGATTTTCCAAATTGAAAGCCTGAAGCTCCAGACTAAGACGAGGCACGGAAACAGCTACAAAACAAACAGGCACATGTCTACTGTGACTTTCAGGAGTTCGTCTTTTAACTCTCTTACAACAAAGTGTTTGGGGTTTAAAAAAAAAAAGGCACAACCAGGAAACAGCCAATATTCTTTGCAATATAGAAACCATCTGTAAAAGTGAGTTAGAGCTGAACTTCACTGTGGTTCCAAGTACTATTCTTAATGTAAGAGTTTTTCCACAGCTGGGGCATGAGGCATCCGCATTGAACCGCTCTGCCTTGATAAATTAGACTCCGTTCCACCCAGAGGAACTGGAGTCCAAAGTAAACAGCTTATCTATTGGAGATAATATTGTTTGCAAACAATAATCATTTGACCATCTATCATCAGGCTGCACTTGTTTTACAAGTTTCTATGAATCTACTGCTGCAACGTCGCTACCGCTCTCAACTGCTCTAAACCTGCTCACTGAGACCTGTCATCTGCTGGCTCCTTCTGCTGGGCTTTACAGGCAAACCATAGCAATGAAAAAACACCAGTATTAGGCTTGTTCTCATTTATATTCACACAAAAAAGGTGCTTTCTCCTATATCCATTTGGGGCATCCATTATATCCACTTTTATCTCCATGGCTGCTTATAGAGAGAGCAGTCCTTTCTTTGGCCATATCATACATGACCATTCAGTTGTGTGAGATTTCACGTTCGTCATCAAAAATAAAAACTACATCATTAAACCAGCAAAACACCAACTAAATATGATCCCAGAGATCTTTTCCAACCTAAATGACTCCACAATAAACTGCTAAACCAGCAAAATACAAACTAAATCATGGAACCAGCAACAGAACTTGCACGAGGTGAGTCTCAAGAATGGCGTTTCTGACACTCTGAGTCTCAATCAAATACTGGTTTCTCCAAGAAAACAATAAATCCACAGCTGTCATTCATGTAAATGTCCTACTGGCCTTGTGTAATGCTATGATGGATAAGATCTGAGCTCATTTAGCACAGTTACTTCATTTATCAGTCCAGCCATACAATTCCGCTGCTGATAACACTCAACATAGACTTTAAACATCTCATCTATCAGCTGCGTATATAAACACGTATCCAACACACACACAATAACTGGGAGTTTTACTTGAGCACAGAAACAAGTGCAGCAGTATACATGCTTGGTAGGAAGAAAATCCAGTTTATTGCATGTTCACAGAGCCATTTGCTTTCCAGAAGCTGGATCCAGATATCAACAGCAAAATTAGTTGTGTGGTTTACTTAAAAATAACCATATTTTATCATCACAGCATCACTGTATATATATATGCAAATTAAGCATCAGGAAAAGCCTCCAATCATAATTAAAGAATCACTCTGGATTTTATGGAGCTGTTCGCCCACTGCCACTTCTGCCCACAAACTGCACTCCAGGTTACACTGACAGCTTGAGAGGGCAGCAAGAAACGCTGTCAAGTTCTGCTCCCATTTCTGGGCAGTTTTATCTGATCCGGCAAATTTATTTCAGCTGTTGGGAAGACCCAGCGATCCTGTGGCCCAGGCTCGTTCCCAAGGCGAGCCGGGGCTGTTTTGGGAAGCCACAGATGGCAGAAGAGCCCAGCTGTGCCGAAGGGGTTGGTTTATTTGAATTCTCCCTCGGTTCAAGGGCAGGAGCGCCGCTCCACCAGCGCACGCAGAGGACAAAGTAAACACCCAGAGAACTTGTTAACATCAAACACTTTGCTGAAGAGGGCTGGGGGCAATGTTGCTTTTTGCCAAATCTTCCCTCCACTATTTATTTATCAAAAGCAATGAAACGTATATTCTGGGTCAACTTTAACCCCAGCACATGGAGCTACCGGGTTATTTTGCAGCTGTCTTTTTAAACAAGGCCAGCTCATTATCTTTAACTAAACTTTATCTTTGGAGATCTACTTTATCCAGGCTCTGATTTCCCTCTGTTTATCTTTCTCCTTACATGTTCCTCGCTGCCAGTGTCAACAGCTACTCCTCTTTTGACCTACCAGTTTGGCTTTTGCAGGCTTCTGGAGTGGTAAGATCAACTGCAAAGCAGTGAGTACACACAGCAAGCCACAAAGACCAAAGTTCTTTGACTGGGGGGAAAAAAGGAAAAATATTGGCTTTAACTGGAGTAGGATTGTTCAGCATCAACACTTGGGCATCTGAATGAAGCTTCTCAACATCTGCTTCTGAAGGATGCAGAAACATCTTGCTCACTGGTAGATCTGAGAACACGGGAAGATAAGACCCAGCAACACAACATAACCCCAAAATCCTTCTTTTCTTTTCCTTCTGCAGATGGTGACACTCCAGAAGCCCCTTATTAAATACAGAAAAGAGGGCAAGACCACAGCTCATAGTTTTTTGGTCTTTAGAAATCCTGTGGAGAAATTTTGCCTCTTTAATATTGTATTTAAAAAGCCCTAGGGATGGAGAAACATGACTCTTTCCCTTTGCCATCTTTTCAATAACCCTGAGGGGTTATTTTGACAGCAAACTTGTGACATTTTGACAGCAAGTACCAGTCACTGCGATCCTGCTGGGATCTGAAAGAGTAGCACTCCATTTTAGTGCCCTACACTCCTGAGCTCTGCTCAGAACAACTCTGCCCACTGTTCACTGTTCCTAGATTGCAAGGATCATCACTTGTGGATCAAATAGTCAAAATTATTTTGAACTAAGAGGTGTCACTGTCTGAGCATTTTAAATTAAAACCAGGAGTTATCCATATAAATCATATTCAAGGTTGAATAGAGACAGATGTGGTTTTCGTGGATCAGGAAAATGGATGTTTCACTTTCACTTGCCATTTCTCCAGCCCAGCCGAAAGGCACAGCATGGCAAAGGCCACATTTCTCCCACTTCCACCCAGACCTCTTCACCTAAAGTCATCCTCCAGTTATCTTCATGCAGCACTTGACCTCCTTGTCAGCTCTAAAGTAGGTTATTGCTCATGCATCAAGGGAAACAAGGAAGATAACAGACTTGTGTCAGGGGAAGGGGTCATCCCGACCATTCCAATGGATGCCTGCCCCTTGGAAGCATGCTGCACACACAGGGGCATGTGCCTGGTACTTCTGCACGTAATTAGTAAGATGAAGTATTTCTGCACATGACACAGTTCTTCTAGCTGTGTGCCTCATTTGTCACAGACCCTTTATGAAAGGAACCCCTGAGCACAGAGCTGTGGGGACAGGCATCCAGCAGCTCCCAGTTTCAGCCCCACAACCTCCAGAATGCCACGCACAGACAAGAAAATAAAACATCACCTCTAACTCCAAACAGAGGGGAAGGGACTGTTCAGCAGTTCAGCAGTTCAGCTGGGGAGCAGGGCTGTCCCCAACACCAGAATGGCACATCAGCCTGGCACATGGGATGTTGCAGGGCAGCTGGCACAGAGTCACATGCCTGGCACAGCCTGGAGATCTCACCAGGATGGACATGGGTCATCCCAGACCAGGGAGCAGCCCGTGGGCTCACTGAAGCACCCTACTGAGCCAAGATGGGGAGGCACAAGCACCAGAGCAGCTGGGATTTCTGCAGCCCTGGCAGTGACCCTCTTGTCTCTTCCCAAAGCTTCATGTTTGTCACTGTTTCTCCAGAAACCAGTGGTCTTCAATGTACAGCTCCACAGGTCTGGTCCTGGTACCGTACCTTAACCCTCACCTCCAAATTAACTCACTCCTACCCATGTTTGCCTCCAAATAAGGTTTCACTCTCTGAAAGAGGACAAAATGCTGTTTTCCATGCATTCCCACAGTGCCAAGCTCCAGTGTTCTTCCAAACACAGCTGAGATCCTGCCCCACTTATTTACTGGACCGTGAACTTTTCCTCTCCACCCCTGCAGCTGAGGACAGAGTCACTATGAAAAGAGCATTATCTCATCCCCATTTTGGTTTAGCTCCCTGAATCATCTTCCTGCCATCTCAGACCAGCTGGCAGGACAACATCAGGACCTCCCTTCCCAAGAGCCACCACCCCATCTCAATCTGTTAATGCACTCCCGCTCTATCACTCCCCACTCCAACACTCTTCCAACCTTCAGCGAGCTGTTCCACGAGGAACAGCTAAATGAGGAAGGGTTTCTGCACCACCCAAACGCTCCAGGTCCTATAAACGTTGGGTAGAGCAGAAGGAGGAGGAGGAAGGAAACAGCACGCTCAGGAACAGAGGGAGTTATTCAAGTTGCCCACTCCACCTCCAGGAGCTGACAGCCTTTGCTAAGAAGCCCAAGGAAAAAGTGACTGAGCCTCAGGGGCAGCACTGCCCACCAGCTGCATCGTGACAGCTCTCCAGAGTACACCAGCTTTGGATACACAGATTTCCCATTTTTCCTAAACAGCAGCAACTCAAAATTGATTCATCCCACCTCACTTTATAATGCCATATGTGATTTAACACCCAAAGCTCAGCAAATTGGTTTTTTCCCTTAGGTCATTTATTCAAATTACCAAGAAAAAATTCATTTTAACTTGCCATCAGTACAAAACCCACAAATTTTCAAACCACCTAAATTTAGAGCAAATGAATCCCCTCGAAATAACTAAAATACTCTGGCTTCAGCGTGAGCAAGCTGAGTTAGATCATTAAATCTCACACCAAGACACCTTAAAAAAAAAAAAAAAAGAAAAAAAGGAGGTATTGAAGCCTGTGGCATTCCAAGAGAAAGCAATCAGACATTCCTGCCGCTCGGCTCCTCAGTGATCTCCAGAGCCTTTGATCACTGACTGTCTTCATGCTGTCCTCCTGGGGTCTGGCAAAATGAGTGTAACAGCTGGCACATAGACTTCATTAGCTTTCTGGGCTGGGAGAAGCGGGCTCCAGCCCGGGAGCCACCGGCAGCCTGCCCGTGGCTTCACGGACGAACGTCCCCGGTTTATTCCCGGCGTTTCGGGGCCGGGACACGCCGGCGGTGCCGCGCAGGTGACAGCGGAGCCACCGCTGCCCGCGGTGTGCGACAGACGCGCTCCGAACGCCAACCCGCGGGGCTCGCGGTGCCAAAAGGCAAGGGAGCCGGCCGAAGCCTCATTTTTATGAATGCCTAATGACCACTCAATCATTAACATCAACCTTTAAAAAGCAAATGCAGCACCTACAGTGTTCATTACCCTCCCCCTCCCCCCCTTTCAGGGTCTCAATCGAGTCAGTCAAGCGTGCAAACCGATCCTGTCGCCAGCAAAAGCATTTCCTTTCACTGTGGTCAGCCAAAAGCAGGGGAAAAAAAATGGAAGTGACTTGGAGTTATGGCACCAAAAAGGCCAGACAAGCAAGGAAATAATCAACTCCACATGAGCCACTTCGAGCCCATCACAATGAAAAGGGCCTACGACTAACCCCAGGAAAGGTCAGCGGGACTATGGGGGTCAGAAGCTGAAAAAGGCAATAGCGAGCAGCTGCCAGCTGCAATAAGAATCAATGTGTTCCTAATTACACTCCGAAGAGAGGGCTCGAGCGCCGGGAAACGCCGGGCCGTAATCACAGCTTGGGCAAAAAACATTCAAGTGCTCCCGTTTTACTCTTCTCCACCTCGAGCACTGGAGCTGCAGTTTGTGTGCTACTAAATCACAGGAAGCCGAGCGCTGGAGATAAGGAGCCAGGCAGCTACAGAAGGGTTGGGGATTTTGTAAAAAAATGCCATAATTAAGCGTTTGTGTTGGAATTATGGCATCGCCAAAGAGAGGATTTTGTGAGTGTAAGCAATAAAATTACATTCTTCAAAGGGATTTTGCATGTGCTTTTAGGAAACACACGGAACTCTGCTGAACAGTCCCACAGGCCTGGGATTTTCTCAATCTCCAAAAAAAAACATGTGAAAGGGAAAACCCCAGAAAAATCAGTTTGCTGACAGTAACCCTATAAACCAAGCATGAGAGACAAACGGGTCAGAACACAATGAAACGGATGCCAAGGGATCCACAGAAACACTGAGCGGAGACACTGTTAAAAATTACAAGAAAAAGCATCCTTTGATGTTCTGTTCATATTTATTTATTGCATTTTAAACAAATGAAAGTGCACCCTCCAGATCCTTATCAGAAGGATAAGGATCTCCTGAATAAAAGAGAGAAATTACAGTTGCTCAAACTTTGCAATCCTCAGCTTGGATTTCAGTAATGCCTCCACATTTCTGCCCATCCCCATGCCAGGCACCCACACCCATCAGTGCTAAGCCAGATCCAAGTGTTTCCTATGCCGATTCCCATCTAAGGACTCAATTGGTATTTTTACTTCTTTTTAGGTAACATATTTTTATAAACAGCCTTACATGGAGCTTTTTTCTTACTTCACACCATTTAAATCCACTATGAATCAGTGATGAATCCGAAGAACAATTTTGGGGACTAAAGTCCCTTATCAATTGTGCAGCAATTTCTAATGGCACATCACTTCTCAAAGAATGGCTTGAATTGGAAGGGACATTAAAGACCTGAAAGTTGGTATTTTTGTAAAACTACAGAGCAAGTGTTTGCTCGGGTGCAGATAGCAGGAAAAACAAACAGTGCTGAGCAAACGAGACAGTGACTGAGTCCCAGAGAGGATGGGGATCCAACATCCTGATGGCCTTCCTCAATAATCAGGCAGATGTGTTTCTTACAAAGCTATAAAACACCCTAAACTACGTCATTAATTTATTCAAAGTCCTCTAGGTAAGGTCCAGTGGAACAAGACAAAGGTGATACAAGAAGAGGTTAAGCAGCTGAGGAAAAAATATCAGTATTAGCCCAAACCATGGCCAAGAGGCTGTGTGCCTCAAAGATGGAGGAGGAGGTATTTTTTATTGGATTTTTCTATTTTGCTTTCAGGCCTGGAAAGTCTCATGGTTGGTATCAGCTGTTGGACTTGGATCAAAGTTTAGCCTTCCATTAATCTTTTGAGTTATATGTGAGGCTGATAGAGAGGTTTTTTTTTAGAAGACAGTTAAGATTACTCAGATACTTAATTTGCACTCCAATATTTCAAAAACACCTTGACTTTAGAACCTTGGTCTTGGCGTACATATGGTCTTGATAGAAGAACGCATGCTTTGGCATGGACTGGAAGAATGGATTTGGGAGCCGAGGGAAGGAAATTTAACAGTTTGTGTACTGTGCCTCGGCACACAGAGATGAAAACACTCCCGAGTCACGACTCTGCTCCCGAGACACATCTGTGCTCCGAGGGAGGAGAGCTGGGGTTCCCAGCCTGCCATTCCAACACCGGTCACAGCAAGACAGGCATCAGGAGAAAAATAAATAAATCATCCCAGAAGCCACACTTTCTTCTCCACAAACAGGCATAACAATTAGTTTAATTTTATTATTAACTTCAGCAAAAGAGCTGAGACAGTCCCCCTGCTGCCCTACTAATGAAGTGGGAATGGCTCCTGCCTCCTCTGGCCTCCGGGGAGGCGAGAGAACAGAGCATTAGCCTGATACCCAGTTCTGCTAGGCTGCAATTATGCTTAAATACCTAAATCAGGGCTTTCAGCCCCCAAGGGAGCTAAGGGTATCATTAGTTTAACAGTTCCATCACAGTAGGCCAAATACATACAAAATTCTCACCCTTTGCTCTTCGAGGCCCCCCCAGATCACCCCTGCTTCGGCACTACTTTACCTCATATTTCCATTTTCTTCCCCACATTTAGCTCAACACCTGTGCCATACCAGCAAAGGGACACCTGTGACAGCTCTGCTGCCTTCAGCCATGTCTCCAAAGGTCCTTGGGCCAACACCCCCTCCTCCCCTCCTTCCTCGGGGCTGGCCTCAGCCTCGGAGAGAGGCGCCTGCTTTTCTTCTTCAGCTCTGGTTTTTAGCAAGAATGAGATTTCGCAACCAGTTCTTCAGCCAATTTAAAGATGGGCTGCTGCCGAGGAGGGCAGCAACACCTTCCTTCAGGACCTGGCTTGCATTCTCCTATCTGCACCAGGGATCCTGCGGCCAGCAAGTGAGTCAGATCTGCTGGCAGATCCAGCTGAAAATTCAGCCAGAGAAAAAATGAGGTTCAGTTTTCACCTGGATGAGGGAGCAGTTTCAGCTCCCCACGCAGTCCCGGAGCACGAGCCCAAAGGAGGGGCTGAGAATGGACATCCAAGAACACGAACTTTGCACTTGAACAGCATGAGGCCTCAGCTCAACTCATAAAGCACCACCCCAGTATGCTGAATAAACCCTGGACTGCAAGAATGAGTGCAAAAATGAAGAAAAATATACAAAACCAAACTCCAAGTGAGCCATGCCCCTTTTCTCAAGGGAGCTAGGGAACTCACCATCCTAATTATACAAGCTACAGGTGCACACACCACAGCAAGCTGGAGTAACTGCCTCAGGGGGTGTTTTTTCCCCTCCAAAAAGTTTGCATTTTTCACATCAAGGACCATCACCCATGATAATATGTCTATGGTTTCTAAAACCAGAATACAGCATGAATAAAAAATAAAAAGGACTAGAATCAGTCTTGTTCTGGTCATCAGAAAAAGCTGTCAAGACTCTCAGACAAAGGTGCTTGTGTCCACACAGGCCTCCTAAAGGTCGACTTCCAGTGGCATTCTCACACCTGGGCAGTTTAGCTGCTAGAGAATGTTGATGGAAACAACTGAAACCATGGCTGAGCTCTGTTAGAGGACAGCGAGCTCACTCCCCAGGCAATTCCAGATGAACACTGACACCTCGTCCTTTGGTAGCCTCCAGCAAGCAACAGCTCTAAAAAACGCAGACAAATGGGTTCTTTTAGCTGTGCTAGCCTGAGTCCAACTCGGTCTGTTGTAACTTGCAGGGATCCATGCTATCCGTGAGCCCTTAAAGGGAAGCACAGCCATTAAATCCACACCTGCAGCCAGAATTTATAGCAACCTCATCTACTGCTGTCTTACATCATAGGCAATTAGGAGCCTGTGAACTCATGGCTGCAGGATATGGGAGGTGCACTGGAACCAGGGAGCCGAGCCTGTGTTACAGCACAGTCGTTAGTCACCTTAGAATTCACCGTGCCTGCAGACGGCTGGAACTGTGCACAGACTGGAGCAACAGACCCATTTGGACTCTGTATTCTAAACAAAAATGCTGCCCTGCACTCCAAGTCACTGCTTCCCCTCTTGTTACAGCTGTCCACACGCTGTCACAGGCAATGCCAACACTCCCTGCTGCTGGACCCACGCTCCAGGCAGAACAATGCTTATTAAAAAGCAAACCAGCTAACCAGGGACAGCTGAGGGAGAGAGCAGGAAAGACCCCGGCCTTTCCTCCCCCGATTAAAACAAGCCTTCACACAATCCATCCTCCAGTCTTACAGTAATTCAGTTTTACTGCTCTCCTCCCCTCCCTTCCCCCATGCTCAAAGACCAAACCTGGTTTCAAAATTGAAGTCCGAGCTCTCCGGCAAACACACACTTCTGCACTTCTTCACCTCGAGGGAAGGAATCTTGACACAATTGACAATATTGCTTAGCAAAAGGAGCCCCTTTGCCTCAGGCCCAGATAAAAGCAGCAGCTAGGCAGAAAATTAATTTAAAAAATGTGGTGGTCAGGCCAGGTTTGCTACAGCAGACCAACCTAGCTCCCAGGCAAGAAGAGGGGTGGTGGAACATGGGGGAGAGAGAGGGAGGCTTTGGGTTGGCTTTGCTCAGTGGTGTTGCACAACCGAGCACCGGTGTAGCTTCCCGCCTCCTTCCTCATGCCAGCAGAGCCTAAGGACAGCGTTGATCCAAGGGAGGGAGGCAGCAGTCATCATGAAGCTCTGGCCTGAGGGTTTGGCTCCTCCAGCCCTCCTGCTTGATTCACTGCAGCCAAGCTGAAGCTGCTGGCCGACTCAGCCCTGCCAGCAGCAGGGTCCCCTGCCCAGGGCTGGGGGCACTCAGGGCAGCACCCTCACAGTGGCAGGTCGTGAGTCAGAGCCCAAACCTCCTCTTGCGAATCAGGGCCATGGCAGCTGTTCCCAGCAGAACCAGTTCAAACACGAGCAACTGATAGGAAAGGAGTTAAGTTTCATCACAGGGACCAGGGAGAAATTTCCGCCAGGTTCACCTGACTGTGCCCTGTTCTCACTCGCTCAGGCATATCCCGCTTTGCCAAACAGGATTTCTGTTCGGATGTCCACGAGTAGGCTGGCAATTCCTGGAGACACCTTCCCGAAGGAAGATGGATGCCACAGCCACAGCTTCACCACATAGGAAGAAATTTCCAGACTCTTCATTGCACATCAACTCCCCCAGGAGGCTTTAATGCCGAGCTCAGCAACATGGGGGCCCTGCAAAGATAACCGGCTGCTGGGATTGATTCCATCCCACGTTAGCATCCATCAGATAGCAAGAAAAACAAGATTAAGCAGCACCACGGCATTAGTCTTCATTTAAACTTGGCAAAGAAAGCAAATGTTTCTTTTTTGTTGGCTTCTCTCTGTGTGTTTTTTAAAGCAGTCCCAGGCTCAGCCAAGGAAAGGTGCCTGGACTGTTTAATGTTGGGGGATTAGAAGGGACAACACTTGTACACTCGCCAGAGCCCAGATAAGCAGCGAGTGCTTGGGTTAAGCAGGCAAGCATCTGCCTCCTGCAATATATACATTGTCCCAGTGAAAATAAACAGCTTCACACCTTTGGCTCAGAGAAGGACTTGAGCTTCTTCTGCATCCTCAACCTGCAGCCTCTCCACTCAAGGACGAGGGGTCAGAAGGGTGAAGGTTACTCGCAGTTCCCTTATTCCAAGTCTAAGGCTGGAAGCTTTCTGTCTCCTCTCACACTGGGTAGAGTCTTTGCTGCTGCACATCAGATCTGGTGTTGCTTCCTTGTGTTCACTGTGCCCAGAGCTGTTTCAGACAAACTCTGAACACGTACACTTTCTACATGTGCTGGTTACGTGCAAGCCACAACAAACGCACTAATTAGGAAAAATGCTAACTGGGAAACTGGGACCCTTTTTTAAGTGCTCAGCCACAAAGTCCATAATCTAGAAAACCACACCTCAATTTAATGCTGCCACCCCAGTCACTGGAAATCACAGAGCTGAAGACTCCAGCCACACCACTGCAGTACCCACCACCTCTGGTCTGCTCCAAATTCCTCTCTGGTCCATCTTGCACAATTTGGAAGTGCAGTCTGCACCCCAAAACCATGCCTCAGTCTGAATAGCTGAATTTAAAATTATATCATTAAGTTTGAAATTTCAACATACTTAGAGAGTTTTGATAATAACATTTTTGATTACATCCGTTGCCAGCTTCCTTCTACACCCTGACAGAGATTTAAAGTATACATTCCTATTTCATTCTGCAACAGAGATTAGTGGCAGGAACAGAAAACATCTTCTGTTCCAAAAAACCCTCAGGGTTTTCCTCCTTCTCTTGCATTTTATTAGAGGAGTCTCAAATCTCCATCAAGCTGTGATACACTGACACTGCAAAGCATTTAAGGCAACAAGTATCTGAGTGCTACACTGAAACACACCTTCGGAAAAAGCTCCCGAGAAGCAAAGAGATTTCCAAAGCTATCCCAAAGGTGAAAGCGCTCCCCAGCAGTAACAGCCCTCAGCAAGCCTTATGAAAATTTGAGCCTACGCTCAAGCGTATGGCACGCAGAGCCCTAATTCAAGAACTTTTGTGAACTCTTATTGTGGGGAAGGGGGGGAACAAAGGAAAACCACATGCTATTGTTTATTTTGACTCCGCAATACATTTAATCTACATGGAGTTGGAACATTACACAGCAAAACTCCTCAGCTCCCAGAAATTATGTACAGCCAACAGCAGCAAAGCCCGTCCTCCGAAGGGAGAATGCCATTTTAAGTATTATCTTCACCCCACACAGCACAGAAACTCTCCAAAACATGGATGAAAGCTGCTACCAATCCCACACCCCAAGAGCATGGGATCAAAGCAAGGCTACTGGCATTCATGACACAAGGAAAGCCAAAGCTGGGGACTTCCATCAACTTGACCTTGAGCTATCACACCTTTTCTCAGTAAGACTGTGACAGCCTGGGGGGAACCCTGAGCAGAAGCCCCAGGCATCTCACACCCTCTTTGAGCCTATCAACAGGAGCAGACCTTGATGCATTTAAAGCAATAAGACACAGCATATGAGCTGCCAAAGAATTATTCCAGTGTATCCACAGGGATGATAACAGATCTCACTACAGGAATTCCACTGCTGCAGCTGCACAACTCCCAGCCTTGTATCCTACTGGAGGTGTGCTAACAAGGATTGCCCATGTGTCACTGAAGGCCTTTGGTGTCTGGCTGCAGGACACCCCCAAGCAACTCCAGAAGCCATGGCTCTGCTGATGAGTTACAGACCTGCCCTGACACAACTGAAGAACCATCTTCCTAAATATCATATTTCTGTTCAAATCCACCCACTCTGTCCAAATGCCCTCACCCACTGCCAGCCCCTTGTGCCCAGTGAATTCACTCCCCCAACCCAAATATTCCAGCTCCTTTACACAACTTCTCCTGGACACAGAGCCCACTGCCTCACTTTGGGGTACAGTCACTGCTGCTGAGGGAGTGGAGCTGTGCGAGCTCACCCCGGGCAGGTGCCAGCATCAACACTCTCACCTCCAGCCAGGAGAATGTGCAGACAGGTGATGTCATGGCCAGAGCAGACAGGTGACATCACAGCCCCAGCAGCCCACAGGCACCTTCTCTCCATCCTGGTTTATCTTCTCCTGCACCTGGGAGCAGAGGCCTTTGGCACAGCCCCATCCTCGCCCTCCTCCAGGCTGGGGGCTGGTGCAGACACAGGTTGCTGTGAGATTTCAACAGGCTGAATGAAACGGTGAAGAAAGACGTTTTTCAGAGGGGGAGGGGAGGCACACATGTACTGAACAAATCATCTGTTTGGAGCGCTGACTCCTACTTGTTCTCAGTTATATTATTCACTCAAGGGTGGATTAATCTATCACTGCAAAGGAATCTCCTGATCTCAGAGATAAAGGCAACAAGTCATGCACTGACTGTCTGTGGATCCTCCTGGAAATGGCCAGCCTTTCTCATGGCCTTATTTGGGCCGATCTATCAGCTCTCAACTAACAACAAGCAAGAAAAAAAGTTTTAAAAAATTAAAACCTGAAAACATACCACCTGTCTACAGTAACTTCAAGTGGGTTGATCTGGAAGCAAGCAGGGGATTTCGACTCCAAACAATCACTGTTTGTTTCAGAAGGGGGCCACATGAACTGTCTTCTTCCCTTCCCCAGGAGAAGGTCATCTGGGTCCTTACCTTCCAAACTGGCATGGAAAAAAGATTAATTTCTTGCAAGATTCTTTAGAGTGAGGCCTTTTACCCAGATAAATGTTTTCTTTTACTCACTGGAGACTGGGAAACAAAACCCCCAGGTACCATCCCCCTGCAGGAACATCTCCAGCTAGAACAGGCTGCACTCGGACACAAGGTGCCTACACAGAATATAACAGCAGTTCCAGGAGGTTGGACATCTCCAGCATGTTTATACTTCAGTGCTTCAACACATGCCACAGAGCAATTACAGAGACATTCAGGATCTGTCTGTTCTTCACCTAAGATTAAGGGAGAAGCTCCCCACAGCTCCCCTCTGGTTGCAGCTGGCAGCCTACCATGCCCAGGGCTCACCAGCACACAGAAGGTGAGCCGGCAGGGAATACTTCACAGGCAACACAACCCTCAAACAGCTTTGCAGAGACAAAATGCCCTCAAACGCCTCTAAAAATGTAGACTTGTAGTGCTCAGCCTCTTAGCCAAGACTGTTTCAATGACGAGCTGCTCATGGCTCAAGCCTTTTAGCCCTTGTCTTGGCATTTTATAGGTTCACTGCAAAGCAAACCACAGGCTGCAAGGCAGAGCCTCCATACACTGCGAGGAAGGAAGCATTAAACTTCTCTGTGAATTAAACAAATAAGACTCAACCACTTGGTTCATTATCAGATTCAATGGTTGGAGTCTGTGGGGAAAGCTAAACAGCAGAACCCAGGGTATAAATCAAAGATGTGATCAGAGAGACAGGTGAGGCCAAGGGTGTGGTTTCACCTCTCAGCTCAGCCACTGCCAAAGGGATGGTCTCCTTCTCCTTCCCCAGCACGCTCAGCTCCCCTGACCCAGCTACCCCCTGCTGCCAAGCTGTGGCAATATCCCAGCCAAGCTGGTCTTGCTCACTCTGAGCTTTAGTGAGTTATTTTATCCTTTTCCCTGCTGTTTGTGTGAGCTGGACTGGTTCAACTGGGCATTTCCAGCATCAGGAGATGGAGGGAGCTGGCCAGAACCCCTCCCTCTCTGCAAGGCACCCACCCTTGGCTCAGCAGCAGAGTGAGCACACAGAATCAGGAGACAGCAAAGCCAATTTAGAAGCCAGAGCTGCCAAAAGGGGCCATCCCCCCACCAGCCCCTCCAGCCCCCCAGGGCCTTCCCAGTCATCCAAGTGGAAGATTTAGCAACACTAGCTGCAGGGCAAGATCCAAGAAAGTTTGGGGCTTGGGTACTTTTTTTTTTTTTGAAGGGTTAACTGGAGTCACTCCCCTGCGGCTGCTCCAGTGCTGGATTCCCGCAGCAGGGAAGAGGCAGGAATGTACCTGCCACCTCCTGCAGCAGCGAGTCCTCAGATGGAGCTGTAACGTGAAACTGCGCCCAAGGAGCTGGGGAGGGGGAAAAAAGGGGGAAAAAGAAAAAAAAATAGAGTCCCACCTGGCTAGAAGAGCTCCAAGATATCTCATAGGTATGGAAAATGGGAAAACAACCTACCTTACATGATTGTTTTCCCTCCTGTTGAAAGACAGCAGATATTTCTCACACAGAAAGAACGAGTATGGGCTTAATGGAAATGGCAGGTGGTCTGGATGTACAAGACTCAACTCCTTACTGGGCTGAACAAGCATTTCCCCTAAAGTGATCACTGTCACTGGAGAATCATCCTCCCCACCAGAAAGGGAGAAGTGAGCTGGGGAATGTAAGTGGAAAACTCTGACAGACTCAGCCCTGGAAGCTGTACGGAGCCATGTACCAAGGAAATTACTGGAAGAACACTCAACTGAAAAGACTGAACATACACAGAGGAAACTATCTAGTCTAGTAATTCTTGGGCCAGTGTAGTTGGAGACCTCCCACCAGCCAAAGTAATACAGCAAAGAGGTTTTTGCTGACTTTGCCAAAGACAAACACCATCCCAGAGCAAATGATGCAGGATAAGGGGACACAATAGCAGGGTTTGCTCAGGGGGGCCTCCAAGAGAGCAGAAAGTGAGTAGGAAAGGGAAAACACCTGGAGAACTGACCAAGTACCAGCCCAAACAACAAAATAGGTCAAAACAGCAAAAATAGTGGACAGAGAACACAGTTTGGTGCCCACTTATTGGCTTTACGAGTCAGGATTGCAAGGCAAGCCGCAAATTCCCATTTAAGGAGGAAATTTGACCAGTTCCATTTGAAACAAGGTTTTTAGCTCAGTCTCACCCCACCTGCAGATAAGCTCCCCAGCCCACTGAAACACCAAACACCAGAGAACTGACAGCAAACTGCTGCAGTGAGGAATAAGGGGCAGGACTCAGCTCAAGGGAGCCACTCACTACTCAGCAGCTCATAAGCAAGGCAGAGACAAGAACCTGACTCTACATACAAAGGGCAAGTTTACAGTATCAATTAATTTACACAAATGAGACGTTGCCTAACAAAAGGTGTTCGGCAGGTTTCCGAGTTGCCGATCAAAGTGATTCCATAGAAAACATGACCTGAGATACCCACTCCCAGCAGGTTTGTGGGTGAAGACCTGCTCAGTCTCAGGGCTTCTGGTACTAAACCAAAGGTTTCAAAGCCTCATGGAAGCTCACCAACAGATTCACCACATTTCCATGTCATTTTGCATAGGATCGTGTGCCAAGACCACGGCACTGCAATGAAACCCCTCAAGAGTCACATCTGTGGACATGGGAACAAGGCAGATGCAGAGCTGGAGGTTTTCCACCACAGGCTAAAAGGCCTGGCAGAAAGAGAGAAGGTAAAGGAGCTCTTGCAGAGGGTGTGAAGAGTGGGATTGGTGGGTGATATGGGAAATCCAGATGAAGTTCAATGCCTTTTTACACACAGAACTAGAAACAGCTCACATGACCTGCAGGGAACCTTTTCAATATAGCTCATTCCATGTGCACACGCAAACACTCAGAGATCAGCCCCTGACCCACAGCTCCTCACACCCAGCCCTGCAAACAACCTGAAATCACAGCAGTTGGTCCTGTACACATCCAGTCACACCAACACCACCACTATATGGGAGAAGGTGCTGCTGACTGTACCAGTGCATCAGAAAACTGCTTTATTCCCAACATGATTTAATCATCACATGCTTCCCCATTAGTTTTTTGGCACTGAGACTCTGTTGATCTTGCAGTTCATGGTAGTGCCTCATCTTGAGCACCCACCAATTAATGCCCTGCTCATGGTACACCCGAGGCCTCGTTAGGCAAAGCAGGTCTGCCATGGGACAGGCAGAGGGGGATTTATGAGATGCTGAACCCTGACGTGGCTGTGCACTCACAATCCATTGCTTTGCTTCCCCACTTTCACATCTGCAGAAGCAGTCTTTAAACAAGCCAGGGTATTTTTAAGCTCTGACAGTTAAAATCCTCAAGTGACATCACCTGAAGTCGGAGCACAGCTGCCTTATTCCTCTGGCACTCCAGCAAGCCAAAGTAAGCAGGAGCCTTATTTATGGGCTTACAGCACACCTTGAGATAATGAAAGCACTGGTGGGACATGCCCCGCACAGACAGGCCCCTCCTTGCAAGGCTTTTCTTCCCCCCGACTCAGTTTTGGGGTAAAACCCAAAAATTTTAGCACCAGAGCAGCCCAGTGATCCAGCAGAGGGGGGGCTGGCCCAAACCCCACTGCCACTGTTTCGGAGGTTTGGTGGCAAAGAACGCAGAGCTGGTATCCCACCAGAGAAAATGGATGAAAAATCACCAAGACTGTATGAAGGATGGCAAAAACCAACCCCTCAAGCTACTTCCCGTGGTGTACCCGAGCTTGCCCGCCCACACTTCACCTTGCACACACGGGAACGGCTGTTTACGAGCACTCGGAGCAGCTTAAGGGTGTAAATCACATTAATCCAGGCGACAAAGCCACTGCGCTCATCCTCGGGTAGGTCACTAATCCCTCCACACCGCAGCAGTTCCCATCTCACTTCCTACCCCTTGAGGAGGAAAAAAACCCCTTTTAATATGGTAGGTAACTCAATGGATCCCACCTTCTATCTGAGTCCAGCTTTCAGCAGCTTTGAGCAACAGTCATGGGTCTCCCCACAAGCCTGAGGATTTTCTGGGATGCAGACCAAGCCAGTCAGAGGCTTCCCTCTTCTTATGGAAAGGGGAATACAGATCAAATACAATGATTTACTTCTTTTTAATCACTCCATTACTAAGTCCTCCCCACAAGGTGGGTTTGCAGCTGCTTCTAAAGAGCAGGGTTTGGTTTCAATGTGTTTGACTCATGCTCTCAACACCTATTTTAATTTGGTGGAACAAAAGCATGCTGGCTGTAATTAAGGCAAATAATATCAAGTTCAACAGAAAAGCCTTAAGAAATTGTGCTGGGAAACGTTCACTGCAAATTTTTGGAATATAGAAGGAGCTGGCCGTCGCCCACAGCAACTGCTACCACAAAAGCACTTTTTCTCCTTAAAGCAGCCACGGGCAGGCTGTACATCCCATAAATCGCAACTGTCAAAACACCCGAGTCGTGGGAGATGAGGAGAAAAGCAAACGGGCTCCACACAGCTCGGCTGGGAGCGCCAGCACCCCAGGATTACCTGCTTTGTTCAAGGAAAACGCCGGGCCACGAGGGATAAAACACCAAAGGACCAAAGTTTCACGCTGCCGGTAACCTCGGTGACCGTGGCTGGTGTTTGGCTTGGTAAATTGTATTTCTGGTGCATGTGTGAAAGATACAACTCACTGAGTAAACAGCCCTTCAGAGCTGACAGCTTTACAGCCGCAGGCTCGGCGCGACTACTCCTTCCCAGAGGCAGCATAGCAGTTGGGGAAAGCAGTAAAATAATAATTAAAAAGAAAAAGCTACATAAAGCCATCACATTTACCCTTTCACCAACCCTTTGCACAGTTACGAGGCGGGAGCAAAATAAACATTGCCTGTTTTCTGCCCGACAGTGTGTCACGGCTGAAAAACACGTCCCTTTTGGTTTAAAAAACATCAGTATTGGAAGCGTGGGATAGACGACTGGAAAGTTCTTCCATTAGGAGTCAGGAACTATATAATTTATATTTGTTTTTGGCAAAGAGACAGACAAAGCAAGGGAAAGTAATTTAAAATTCAAGAATCGCGTGGCTTTAAGAAGGTAGGCAGCTTAATGCAATAAAAATAATAATAACAGAGATAAGATGTCAGGATGCTTTACAGCCAGAGACCTCAGGCATCACACACCACCTCCTGCCTTAGGGAATGACTTTCCACCGCTCTAATTGCAGAGAAAAGTGACCTTACAGGTTAAAAACATTGATATTAACCATTTTAAGGCGGTTAAGAGGCTGGGCGCGACCCCAAACCCATCCCCTACGGCACCTCCTTCAAGCCGAGCAGCGCTTAAGTGACAAATAGAGTGGAGCGGAGGCGCGTTCCCAGCGAAATTAGACCATAAATCAGAGCCAGGCAGCTCGGAGGGCTCGTCCCGCTCCGCGGAGCGCCGTGCACCGGCTCAGCCCCGCGCACGGAGCGCAGAGCGCGGCGGCGCGGACGAGCCCCGCGGGGTGACAGGAGCCGCCGCCACCTGCGGCCGCCCCGGGCCGCGCTCGCCCCTCACGGAGGAGCCGCGCTCGCCCCTCCCGCGCGCGCCCGCCCGCGCCCCCTCAGCGCGCGCCGGCGGCGGGAAGCGCACGCGTTACCTCTCCGCCGCGCCCCCTCCCTGGTCCCGGTCCTGGTGCCGGTGCCGCTCGGCGGCGGCTCGCCAGGACATTCCAGGCTGGGGCGGGCGTCCCGGCGGGCGGGAGCCTCCATCCAGCGCCGCCCGGCCGCTCGGCGCCGCTTATCTCCCCCCGCGCCGCGCTCCCCGCCCCGCTCCCACCGGCGCCCCGTGTCGGGGGAGGCGCCGCCGGCCCCGCCCCGCCCCGCGGAGCGAACCAACGCCGGCCGGGGGGGGGGAGCACGGGTGCCCCGCGGGCGAACCCACCGCCCGAGGAGGGGAGGGAGCGGGCGGAGGTGAGCGAGACCCAAGCGTAGTGCGAGCGGGGCGCTGCGGGCCCTTTAAGGGGAACGGGAGGGGTGGAGGGGATGCACGTGCGCGCGGGGTCCCTGCGCTGCCGGGCTGAGCACGGCCGGGACACCGCGGCCCCGAACCGCCGGGACCGGGCATCCGTGTGAGCCGGGGCCCGCGGGACCGCGCCCCCGAACAACAGGTGCACCCGGGCACCCACGGGGCTGGGAGGGCAGGAATCGGGCACCCAACCAGCCGCAGTGCCCACGTGTGACCGGGTACCGAGCAGCCGCGCACCCACTCGCCTGTGCTCCCGCGGGGCCGCTGGCTTGGGCAGCCACAGAGCCGCACACTGCGCACCCGCACCCACACGGCCTTGCCACCTGCCACACCTGTGCGCCGGTGTGACAGCCACCCACACAGCCGGACACCGTGTGCCCCCATCCGAGCGCACCTGAACACCGCACCGCGGCTCACCCGTGCGGCCTCTCGGGAGCCTCCCCCTCGGCCAGTGCAGAGCTCATCCCGTGCCCGGCCCGTTCATTCCCTCGCCGGAGAGCCCACGGTTCCCACTCCAGCTCAGTTGTATGTTCAGAGTGTCGCTGGAGTGAGGGAGTGGCTCTGGCTTTTTCCAAAGGGCTGGGAAATGCCTCCACACATCCTCCATGCATCATCTTTCTCCAGATGACGCCACCAAGAACCCCGTACTCCGGCTAAAAATAGCAAAAGGGGGCTTTATCAAGGGTTCGTACTGTGCCCAAACCATTGACCCCTTCTAAAAGAACCCAAATACGCCGAAAATATGCCCAACATGCCTTGGTTTTTTGGGAATTTGCTATATTTTGGTCACATCCATAAGTGGTAGCTGGAAAGGGATTTATCCCAAGGAGAGTTTCGCCTGAAAGGCTTCAGCACCACATGGAGCAGACTGCAAAGAAACACACTGGCTATGTTTAAAAATAAAGAAAAAATTATCTTAAAATCCCCCCCCCCCCCCCCCCCAACTAGACTTGAAATAAAATCTCATGGTTTTCAGACAAACCTGTGAGACCAAAAGTACCCTATGTTTACCAGCCCTAATTTTATCCCCCAGGAGGTTTCCTGAAGGACGTCATTATTTCCACAAGGGTGAAAGGGGAGGGGAAAAGAAGAAAGAAAATGAAGAGTAGAAAAATCCTCAACAGATTAAAAGTCCCATAATCTGAAGAAAACACCCCAAAATAAAACAAAATCGGGGTTGGCACAGATGAGGAGTTAAATAACTTGATTTATGGCAGCCACTGGGAAAGATGAGGGTTTCAGCACAGAAGAGATGGCCAAGTCTGGCTTTTTGGGATAAAAATACTCAAAATGAGGATCATAATGAAGGTGTTTTGCAGACCAGGGGTGGTGCCAAATTGCAATTTCTCCCTGTACAATTTTTGGGGCGATGTTTTCCCCTCCTTGAGCGCATTTGCATGAGAATACCCTCTTGGGCAGGAGAATTGCTGCTTAATTAGTGAACAGCAATCACTTTAATTAGCATGTCTCCATGCTCCTTGCTATTTTGCATAGATTCAAATGAGATGCTCATTAGGGAGCAGGCGCCCGGACAAGCTACGCCCTTTAGCCGCTCACTAACCCAATTAACTTCAGCCAAACCGTGCCGGGCCCTGTGCCAGGAAGGATCGGGCTGCTCCCAGAAGGAAGGTGCAGAACCTCTACCTTCAACCTGCTCACTTCTTCCAAACCTGTCAGGTTTCCTTCCTTGGGAGGTTTTTCTCCTTCAAGGTTTTCCTTCTTGCGAGATTTCCTTCCTCGTCAAAGGTCTTCCTTCTTGTAAAATTTTCCTCCATACAAGGAATTTCCTACATTGGAAGTTTTTCCTTCCTTACTCCTTCAAGTATTTTCTTCCTTGCAAGATCTCCTTCTTGGCCTAAGGGTTTCCTCATTGCAAGGTTTTATTTCCTTGTGAGATTTTCCTTCTTTGCGATATTTTCCCCCACTCAAAGTTTATCCTCCATGTAAAGTTTTCCTCCTTGCAAGGTTTTCTTACTTGGCGCTTTCCCTCCTTTCAAGACTTTACCTTCTTGCAAGTTTTCCTCCTTGTGAAGTTTCCTTCCTCGTGAAGTTTCCTTCCTCGTAAAGTTTTCCTCCATGCAAGGTTTCCCCTCCTCATAAGGTTCAGTGCTGGGATTTGGGAGCAGAATTGGGGGAGGACACCCCCCAAAAGCCGCCCTCCCTCCTTGGGGATCCTCAAGCCCCTTCCATGCCCCTTCCCCCGCCCAGGTGGGGCCATCATTCCTGGCAGCAGCACGAGAGAATTTGAGGGTCCCCTTTGTTTTTCCGCCCAGCCAGCGTGGTCCCAGCGAGGTTGGGTTTTATTTTATTTTATTTCTCCTGCCCCGTAATCCCATCGTCTTGTCACGGTTCCCCGGGAAGCGGGGCTGCTCCGAACAAAGCCCCCGGAGCATCCCGGGCTCCCGGAGGGGGTTTTGCAGCTGCGCCTCGGAGCGTGACCGATCGGGAATGAGCCTTCGCAGCGCGTCTAATGCCGTTTGGACAGGGAGCCTTTCATCCGCTCGTGGGAGTGAGGCCCCGGCACGGAGCCGGCAGCTCCCCGCGCTCCGGCCCTCGGCGCTCCCGTCCCCGCGGGAGCCGAGCGGCACCGCCGCAGCGGCTTCGGGGTGAGCCAAGCGGAGACCCCTGAACTCGCCTCCACTGCTGCGGGTTTGGCTGCGGAGCTCGGGGCCAGGGTGGAGGGGCTGAGGCTGGGAGAGTCTCCCCATCGCCATGGTCTGGTCACTGTCGCCCCATGCTGGGCTCCGCTGGGTTCCTTGTTGTGGTCCCTGTGCTTCTGTCTCCAGCAGCACCTCGTCCCAGTTCCCCCCTCCACATCCTCAGCAGCTTCCTTGCCCTGGTTCTCATCATCCCATCCCTGACAGGCACCTCCTTCCTGCCCATTCTCCTGCCCCCAGCAAGTACCTTGTCCAGGTCCCATCATCCCACCCCTGTCCCCTTCAGATCACTCATCCCAGCCCCCAATATCTGTCCCTGTCCCCATCATCACATCTCTCTGTCCTTGTCTCATCACCCTGGCCCGGATCCCAGCAGGTGCCTTGTCCCAGTCCCTGTGTCTCTCCACAGGGCCAGCCCAACACCCCAATGTGCTTTGGCATCCAATGATCTCCATCAAGGGAAGGTTTGTGGGTCCATTTTGGGAAGGGAACAGCAGGTGCCATCCTGGTGCCCCTCAGCCTTGGCAGTGCAGGTGGCATTGGGTGACATCAGCTGCTGAATGTGCCCTGCAGTGTGGCAGGCAATGTGTGTGTGAGTGGGGAATCTCAGGATTCCCACTCCAAGGAAATGGATCAGGAGCAGGGCACAAAGGCTGGAGAGGTGTTGGGATGGAGCACATGTGGAAACACACATCACCTGGGAAGAGAAGATTAAGATGAGGAGATGAGAAGAGACAAGATGAAAATGATGACGATAGAAGAGACAAGATGAGACAGCAGGAGAGAGAAAGAGTGGGGGGAGAAGGACTAAAGGATGAGGAGGACTGGAAGATTAAGAGGAGAAAAGAAAGAGGAGAAGTAGAAAGACGAGGAGGAGGAAAAGGAGGAGAGATGTTGCCTCTAAAAAAGCTGTATTTCCCTGTGAGCTTTGCCAACTCATCACTTCATGCATTGGTCAGGGAAGTTTTGTTGGTTTATTTTTCCCCCCAGTGAAAAGTGCCTTTTTGACCCAAACACACGTTTTCATAGCAAAGGGTTTTTTTCGCTGAAAGGCTTTTTATTCTTTATTAAAAAGAAAACTGGTGGGAAGGGTCACTTCTGTAAAACCTCTTTTTTTTCTTAAAAAGCTCCAACTAATCTATTTTGGCTTTTTTCTTCTTCTTCTTTTTTTTTTTTTTTTTTCATCAGAAATACCTCTGCGGGAGGCTTTGGGAATGAATCATTCCCAAAATCCCCTGTCCCACGCTGTGCCTGGTCCTGCCCAGCTTTATCATCTCCCCTGCAGCAAACACCCAGGGGCAACAAAAGAAAATTAGAATTATTAGGAAATACTTTTTTTACTTTAATTTTTTTTTTTCCCAGCAGACTAGAGAGTGTTTTTGTCTCATTTTCCTGTATTTTGGTCATTTAACTCTGTGGAGTTGCTTTGGCACCAAAAATTGCCTCATTCTTATGGAAGGAGCAAAGAACCTCCCCATGCAGTGATTGTTGGGTTTCCCAGGGCACTGGGATTATCTCTGAGAAGAACCCAGACTGCTGGGGTGGGACAGAACTCCCTGCTCCCCTGTGGAGGGTTCTGAGGGTGATAAGAGTTTCCATGGCCTGTGACATCTCCAGCACCTGCCTGCCCTAGGCCAGGAATGAGCCTTGCTGGAGGCTGCTCCAGCCTGGTCTCCTGACAGACCTTGGGCCCACAGTCCAGGCAGCTTCTCTCTGGATGGATCTCAGTGTTGCAGGGATATTGTCTCCATCCTTATCTTCCTGGCAGATCCCAGATCAATGTTGTGGGTCTCTTATCTCCATCCCTGCCTCCTGAAGGATCTCAGGTGGTTGCTGCTGGTACCTTCACTCCATCCCCATCTCCTGGAGGATCCCGCAGGATCTCAGGCCGCTGCTGCAGCCAATCACCACCTTCCCTGAGCTCCCCAAAACCCAACCCACCACCTCACCTTGCCCATTCCCGACTCCAGCTGGACCCTGCTCGTGGTGGATGCCTCTTGAGGGGCCAAGCCCGTGGTGGAGGGAGAACCAGAGACGGGCGGAGGGGATGGAGCGCCTTCAAAATTGACACCATATGGCTGCTCCTTATCCCCGGGCCCAGTAAATAGGTCTTTCATGCTGGGCCGGTTGCCATAGGAGCAAACACGCAGGAAATATCCCAGATAACTCGAATAGTGGCGAAAACATATGTTTTGGATAAAACCTGGCAGAAAATCGCCCCGTTTAACCCCTCCAAGGCGGTTTTAACCCCTTTGCCACACCTCGGTGCTTGCATGCAGTGGGGAAACTGAGGCACGCCAGCTCTGGGCCCATTGTCACCGGGCAGTGGGAAATCTGACAGGCTTTTTGCCATGGAGCAGGATTGCTGTCAGGTTCCCAGTGTCAGCTTGCCTCCTCCTCCTCCTCCCCAGAGCCCCTTATCAAGACGGATGGCTGGATGCAAGGCCGTGTGCAAGCATTTTGCTTTGATTTGCCAAGGAATTTGCTTTGCTTTTGCTTTTTTTTTTTTTATTTTCCCTTTCCCCCCGCTCCCCACCCTCTTCTTTTTCTCTCTTTTTTTTCCAGCCTCGGCCAAACCTTTCCTTATCGCATCTGGCGAGCAGCGGGCCCCCAGTGCTGCCCTGGCTGCCGGCCAAGTGCGGAGCACGGAGCCGACAGCCAGGCGGAGCCGCGGCACGGCCAGGTCTCCCCGCACCGCAGCGTCCCGTGAGGCTGAGCCTGGAGAAACCAGCAGTCCTGACTCTCAGAAAAGGGAAACTGAGGCACTGAAGGGCTGAAAAGCTGCTGCAAGGTGTTCGTGTAAAGTGGCTTCGTGCATCCCCCCATGCTGCAAGTATCCCGGTGTGCCACAAGTATCCTTGTGTGCTGCTAACATCTCACAAATCCTAAACATTCCCCCGTGTTGCAAACATCCCTGCATGCTGCTGCAAACAGCCCTGGATGCTGCAAACATTCCTGTGCATTGCCGGTATCCCTGCACACTGCATCCCTGCACACTGCATCCCTGCATCCCATAAAACATCCCATGGCATTGTCAGTGTCCCTGTGTGCTGCTGCATCCCATAAACATCCCTGGACATTGTCAGTGTCCCTGTGCTGCTGCATCCCATAAACATCCCATGGCATTGCCTGCATCCCTGTGTGCTGCATCCCTGCATCTCATAAACATCCCTGGACATTGTCAGTATCCCTGTGTGCTGCATCCCTGCATCCCATAAACATCCTTGTGTGCTGCATCCCTGCATCCCATAAACATCCCATGGCATTGTCAGTGTCCCTGTGTGCTGCTGCATCCCATAAACATCCCATGGCATTGTCAGTGTCCCTGTGTGCTGCTGCATCCCATAAACATCCCTGGGCATTGTCAGCAACCCAGGGTGCTGCTGCATCCCTGCATCCCACAAACCTCTCTGTGCCCTGCAACACTTCCCAGGGCCTTTTCCCGGGAGAGGACGTTGCTGCTGGGTCTTCCCAGCACTGCCTGAAGATGGAGCAACCCCGTGGGGTCCATCCCAAACCCTGCACCCCAGAGCAGCCTTGCAGCAGCCCTGTCCCTATAAAAGGCTGAAGGGGAAGCTGTGGGTGCTGGGATGGGGAACATTTTGGGAGGGGCTGCTCTGGAATGTCACGAGCAGGACTTTAGCACGGGAGGGATTGCAGCTAGGAGGTGCAGATAGCACAAACCAAAGGGATCAAGGAGAAAGCCCCAAGAATGAGGAGCAGGGGCTGTGAGGCTGCAGCACTGGGGCGATCCCCGGTGGGAGGAGGTCCAGCCGACCTGGGATTTCTCCTGGTGCCGTCTTGTAAATACTGCTGACGGGAGGAATGTGCAAGCACGGAGGAAAATCCCCTTCCACACCAGAGCATCGCCTCACAGCCTCCCTCGCAGTGGGATCAGAGCCCTCCTGATGCTTCTTATCCTCCCAATTCTCCTGGGGAATTTCTTTTTTCCATCTTGATTTTGTTGGGATGCACATCCCCAGCAAGGTGCAGCATCCCTGCCACCCACACATCCCTGCTTCCCACAGAATCCCTGCCACTGCCACATCCCTGCCACCCACTGCATCTCTCCCACTGCCACATCCCTGCCACTGTCACATCCCTGCTCTGCTGCAATCCCAACCTCTTTTCCCCACTTCAGCTCCTGGTTTTTGTTTTCCCTCTATTTTTTAATAACCTTTCCCTGCATCTCCCGCCTCCTCCTCCTCCCTCCAAGCTCTGGTTTGGGTTTTGGTGAGGTTTAGCAAAACAAACACGGTCAAACCACCCCCTCCTAATGTGTAAAATCCCTGGAAAAGCCACAACAGCTCCGCAGGGCGGCCGAAGGCTTGCACAAGGCACTGACAGGCCCTTGAGCTTCTCAGCCAGCCCTGCGAGCAGAGCACAGCAGATGAAATCCATTTAATTCTCCCCCTCCTTTTTGATGTATTTTCCAGCAGGATATTCCTCGCACGCAGGTCCCTTTGCCCCAGGGGGTGGTTGCTGGGTGCTGAGCCTGCCGAGATGATGCTAAATCAAGGAGGGATTGAAGTGATGATAAAACTCTCCAGGACAATGGAAAAAATGGCATTTTCCCTGCCAGATCCCCTCACTTTCCTCCTCTCCACATCCCAAAAATCCCAGCAGTGGCCAAATGATGCTCAAAAGCCACTTTAAAGACTCATTTCTCTGCTCCCAGGGGGGATTTTCCCCTCCTCCATGAACTGGTTTTGCACCTCTCCATCCCCAATACTCGCTTACTCCACACCTAGAGGTTCCAAAGAAGCAGTCTGGGGGTTGGGGAGCTGATTTTGGGGGTTTTAGGATGTTTGGGGTTTTTTTTAGGGCATTTGGGGGTTTGAGGGTTCTGCTCTTGATGGTGAGAGCAGCGCTTTCTCCCCACCCTGCCCAAGAATGTTTCTGCTGATATTAAACCTGACCCGGAGGCATTTGGAAGGAGCCGACTTCCTCGCCAAGAAAATGACCTCAGCCTTTTGCTTTGGAGCTTTTTTTTTTTTTTTTTTTTTTTTACCTTTTTAAAGCATTTTTCTCCCTCTCCTGCCTGCCAGGCAAGAGGCACTGCTGGGGCCTCACCCGTGTCCCTGGCACCACTGCCAGGCTGCATCCACAGTGCCAATCCTCCAATTCAGGAGGTTGTTGTAGGTTTTAACTGTGACTGTTGTAGGTTTTAACCTAAAAATTCTTATTTTAAGCTGTAAATTCTAGGATTTTCCCCACAAAACCCCTCCCTGATACTGACAGGAGGATCCAGGGGCCAACCCTGTTGCAAAAACCCACCCTGCACCATCCTCTGGGTGCATGATGACCTCCAAAATTCATTTTCCCAATGAAATAAAACAGGAAAAAAAGCTCAAACCAAGAGCTAATCTTGCCCACGATGTTTCTGGAAGGGATTTTTGCAGGAGTTTCCTTAACAGACTCCTCTGCATTTTTGCTTTTATTAATGTGGCAGCATTCCCGAGGCTGCTGCGATGCTTTTGCATGAGCTAAAACATCTCCTGAGTTAAAAATTCAACAAATCCAGCCCCTCAGGCACCTCCACAGTGGGAAATGCTAAGGAGAGAGGAGGGAAATGCTGGATTTGGGTGCCTTCAGATGGAATTGCTCCAGCTTTGGGGTTTTTTTGTCTAAATAAATATTTCTGTCCTGGAGACAGACCGTGCTGATGGGGGCAGTTTAGAAAATCAAAATGCTTCTGGAATTCTATTGGATTTCCAGTCCCCAAAAAGCTGATGTTATTGGGAAATTCTCTCATTTGCCCCCAAAAATCAGATGGGAAATGCTTCCACCATTCTTCTCTGCCTGAAGTGGTGCATCACCATCCTGGAGTTTCATTGGTAGTCCACATCTCCATCCTGAATCCAGCATCTACATCCTGCATCCCATTCCTGCACCCTGGATTCTGCATTCCATTTCTTCTGTCCTGGAGCTGCACACTCCAAACTGCACCCTGCTTTTGCATCCCACACCCATCCACTGGATCAGCATCCTGTGGCTGTCTCCTGCACCCCAAATCCTTCATCTGCACCCCATGTCCTGCACCTGCACCCTTCATCCCACATCCTGCATCCCACTTCTCACACCCTTCAGCTGCATCCTGCATCCCACATCTGCATCCCAAATCCTGTATCTGTACCCTGTGCCCTGCATTCCACGCCCTGCATCTGAATCCCTCATTGCACATCCTGCCCTGTTCATCCCATTTCTTGCATCTAGCAACTGCATCCTGCATCCTGATTCTTGCATGTCAAATCTACATCCCAGATCCTGCATCTGCACCATGTCCTGCATGTGCAGCCTTCATCCCACATCCTCCATCTGCACCTGCATCCTGTCCCCCCCTACACCTGCACCTTGCACCATCCCTTGTCTGTGCTGACACGCAAAACTGTGCATTTGCATTCCGCATCTTCCCACCCCCTGCATCCCACATCTCCATTCCACCTCTGCATCCCACATCTCCTTCCCATCCCTGCATCTTTATTCCACCTCCTGCATGCCACATCTCCATTCCACCTCTGCATCCTGCATCTCCATCCCATCCCTGCATCCCACATCTCCATCCCACCCCTGCATCTTTATTCCACCTCCTGCATGCCACATCTCCATTCCACCTACTGCATCCTGCATCTCCATCCCACCCCTGCATCCCACATCTCCATTCCCTCTCCCACATCCACATCCCCATCCTGTTGCCTGGATCCCGAGGGCACCAAAAACTCCTGATGGTTCAGTTGGCCTCGTTAGGAATTCCCAGCCCACCCAGGGCCCTAGGTAGTTCAGCACATGGTCCTTACTGGGGCACACTGGGCCATACTGGGCTGTGCTCCCCATAGCTGCACCCTGGCTGTGTCTCATTGCCACCTCCCCAGCCACAGGACAAAAACTTCACTGCAATGAAAATCATCTGTGAGGCCGGGCTGATCCCATCCAGTCCTTCCTTCCCACTGCTCCCTGGTCCCATCCAGGCATTTCTCCGGAGCAGGTGTGACATGGTAGAGCTGCATTCCCAACCTGGCCTGCACACAGGGGAGAGGGGAGGTTTCCCATCCACAGGGGCTCTGTTCCCCTCCCCGGCACATCTGGCAGGCAGATGTGGCCAAATGGCCGGGATCTGCCTCCCAGATGGGGGACGAGCTGCAGAATGTCTGTATGGCGCTGGAAAGCGATAACTTTTTCCTTGGAAGACTGCATTTCCTGGCTCATTGCACGCACTCCCCATCTCCAGGGGTGCTGCAAAATCCCTGTGCAGAGCTGGGGCTGCACTGTGCTGCTCTGGTGCTGCAGCAGCCCACGTCCTGCACCTCCATCCCATATCTGCACCCTATATCCCACTTCTGCATTCCATGTCCTGCATCCACATCCCAGCTCCTGTGCCCTGTATCCCACACCTGCATCCCAAATCCATCTTCTGCAACACATGCCCTGTACATCCTTCATCTGTATCTTATATTCCATGTCCCTCGTCACCTGTCCTATATCCCACCCCTGCATCCTAAATTCTACTTCTGGAGCCCATGTTCTGTATCTGGATCCCATATTCTGCATCTGCCCTTTCATCCCTTGTCCTGTGTCCTGCATCCCACATCTGCAGCCCCTCTCCTGTGTCCTGCATCTGTGTCCCATGTTCTGTGTCTGGAAAACTGCATCTGCCTCCTAAATCCTCCATCCTGCATCTGGGAACCTGTGTCTACATCCTAAATTCTCCATCTGCTTACTAAATTCCTGGGTTTTTTCCTAAATCCTATGTGTGCATCCTGAATCCTGCATCCCACAACCTAAATGCTTCCACAGTCCCTGTTCTGTGCCCTACATGTGGCACCCTGTATCTGCATCCCAAATCCTGTGTCTCACATCTGCATCCTGAATCCTCCATGCTGTGTTCTGCATCTACATCCTAAATCCTCGATCCCCCCATCCTGCATCTATGTCCTGAATCTTATGTCCTACACCTGCATCCTAAATCCTTCATCCTGTGTTTATATCCTAAATCCCATGTCCCCATTTACAGTCCCAATATTCCATTCCAATCCTGCATCCTGGCTTCTCCATTCTGTGTCCTGCATCAACATCCTACATCCCCAACCTGCATCCTCACTCCTCTATCCTGCACCCTGCATTTACATCCCCAGATCTATGTCCCATATCTGCACTCTATGTTCTCCGTCCTGCATTCTGTGTCTACATTGTGAATCCTCCATCCACCATCCTAAATCCTATATCCCACATCCCCATTCTAAGTCCTGCATCCTAAATCCTACATTTTAAATCCTATGTCCCACATTGCATCCCAAGTTCTCTGTCCTGCATCCTGCACCTACATACTAAATCCTGTGTCCTCATCTAAATTCTTTATCCTCCATCCCCCATCCTGCATCTATGTCCTAAATCCTGTTCTGTATCTGTATCCTAAATCCTCCATCCTGTATCTACATCTGAAATCCTAACTCCACATAACTCCTAAATGCTCTATCCCACATCTACATCCTAAGTCTTCTATCCCACAATTGCATCCTGGATCCTCCATCCTGTGTTTTGCATCTTGATCCTAAATCCTATGTCCCATCTCTGCATCCCAAGTTCTCTGTCCCAGATCCTGTGTCTGTGTCCCAAATCCTACGTTCCACATCTGCATCCTAAATCTTGTGTTCCATATCTGCATCACGAAACCGGCACCTGTGTCCTAATTCCTATGACCCCATCTACATCCTAAATCCTAAATACCCTATCCTACATCCTGAATCTACATCCTAAATCCTACAACCATAGTCTAAATCCTAAGTCCCATTTCTGCATCATAAATTCTGTTTCATGTCCTGCATCTACATCCTAAATCCTGTATCCACAGCCTAAATCATAAGTCCCATATCTGCATCATAAATTCCATTTCACATCCTGCATCTACATCTTAAACCCTCCATCCTGTGTCTACATCCCAAATCCTATGTCCCACATTTGCATCCCAAATTCTCTGTCCCACAACCAACACCTACATCCTAAATCCCCATCTAGATCCTAAATCCTCCATCCCATCCCTGAACCCTGAATCCTCCATCCTGCATCCAGCACCACATCCCTAACTCTGCCTCCCAAATCCTACATCCCATCCCTGAATCCTTCATCCTGCATGCAGCACCACAACTCATGCACCACCACCTAACTCTGCATCTCAAATCCTACATCCCAACCCTGAATCCTCCATCCTGCATCCAGCACCACATCCCTACCTAACTCTGCATCCCAAATCCTCCATCCTGCAACCAGCACCACACCCCTAACTCTGCATCCCAAATCCTCCATCCTGCAACCAGCACCACATCCCTAACTCTGCATCCCAAATCCTCCATCCTGCAACCAGCACCACACCCCTAACTCTGCATCCCAAATCCTCCATCCTGCAACCAGCACCACATCCCTAACTCTGCATCCCAAATCCTCCATCCTGCAACCAGCACATCCCTAACTCTGCATCCCAAATCCTCCATCCTGCAACCAGCACCACATCCCTACCTAACTCTGCATCCCAAATCCTCCATCCTGCAACCAGCACATCCCTGACTCTGCATCCCAAATCCTCCATCCTGCAACCAGCACCACATCCCTACCTAACTCTGCATCCCAAATCCTCCATCCTGCAACCAGCACCACACCCCTAACTCTGCATCCCAAACTCCGCTCCCAGGATGCTGCGGGGAGGCCGAGGGCCGGCAGAACCCCCGTGTGCCCGCCGGAGTGCCATGAATTTGGGATGAGGCGGGGGCAGAAGCCCCCGGCCGCCCGCCCCGGCCGTGCTGTTGGTTTAAGGATTTGCCACGCTCCGGTGCCTCCGAGCACGCCGGGTCCCCGGCGGGGCCGCACAAAGGGCGCTTTCAGGGCCCCGCTCAGCACAGCCCCCCCCACCCGGCCACAGAGGAACACAAACCTTTTATCTCCCTCGAGTTTTCCCCCCACACACCCCGAAAAAGCAGAAAAGAATCCCCTCCAAAGAGTTAAAAAAACGAAAGGATCCTAAAAATTAGGGTTGAAAATGATTCCCATGGGAATGGAGCCTGGGTAATGCACGAGTCCATGGTGGAGCAGCAGCAGTGTCCAACCTTCCCTGAAGCATCCTGGAGAGGAGGGGATGTACTTGTGACCCCCCAAAATATCCCATTTACAGCAGGTAACAGGTGAAAAATTAATTTGTTTTGACAGCGAGACCCACTCATGCAACGAGTTGTGTCCAGCCTCATACCCCTCCACAACCCTCCCTTCCCGAGGCATTCCCAAAGATTTTCTTTTTTATGCCCTTAGAAATATAAATTCCTGGGGGGAATGAACCAGAAAACCCTGTATTCAGCCTAATTATCCCCCCTGGCCGCAATCTGTGATCTCTGGGACAATTAAAAACGCTTAATCCCAGCTGAAAAGCAAACAAGGTCGGAGCGCGGCGTCTTCCTGCTTTCCCCTCGCCCGCTGCCGGGGTCTCGCTCCCCAGCTGCAATATAAATATGCAATTAAAAAATCGCCGCTAATTGCTTCGCCCAAGGGGGGTTCCCACCAGGGAAACAAAAAAGCCGGGGAAAGGGATTTAAAAAAAAAAAAAAAAAAAAAAAAAAAAAAAAAAAAAAAAAAAAAGGGGTAATCAAGTAACAAGTGAATTTTTTAGTCCGGTAATTAAACACTGATGCAGCTTTAGGGAGAAATTGTGGTGATACCTCAGGGTTTGCACCCTGGGGTGGGTTTTTTTTTTGGGGGGATGCTCTTTTTTGGGGGGGGGATGGGGTTAATCCCTGGCTCTCCTCTCTCGCTCCAGCGCTAACAACCCCTGGCAGCTCTGGGGCTCGTTAGTCCTTCCGAAAAGCAATTAGAGAGGTTGGAAAATGAGGGCAGCCGCTGCCCTGTGACAGGGCAGGAATGGGGGGTGGGGGGGCCAGCTCCCAAACCTGGGGGCTGGTTTAGGGCTGCAGAGATCCCGCAGTGGGGTTTAGGCTGGCTGAGCAAAGCTGCTCCATCTGTAGGTTTCGGAGTGAAGAACCCATTGCAGCCTCCCCCTTGCAGCAACCAGCCTCGCTTTGTGTCCCCCGGGGCTTTATTGAACCTTCAAAACCTAAAACAGGTGGCTGGACACCTTGACAGCATTTGAGTGCTGCTGCTAGAGCCCAGCCAGGAGAAGAGGAGGAGGAGAAAGAGGAGAAGGAGGTGGAGGAAGAGAAAGAGGCAGAGAAGGGGTGTGAGGGCTCAGGTGCCGGGCAGCCAGACTTTCTGGGTGCTGACAATGTCGCTGAGCTTGGCCTTGATCTTGAGGAAATGCCTCTTGAACTCCAGGCCGTCGCCCTGCATGGGGAGAGAAAGGGGTTTACATCCCCCTACACCCACCTGCACCCCTCCATCCCCTGGCACCCACCTCCCGTGGTCACCCCCACCCTGCCCCATCCTGCACCATCGTTACGTGGTCCTTCCCCACCCTGCACCGCCGTGCAGCCTCCACCACCCACCCTGACCCCCTGCATACCTTGGAGAGGCGAAAATCCACCAAGATCTTGCTCTCCATCTCCACCAGGTTCACCTTGAAGATGAGTTTGTTGTTCCTCCTGTCTGTGGTTGAGATGGTGACCTGCAAAGGGATGGGGGGGGTGCCTTGAATTCGCTGATGACCCAGCACAGGGGGTCCCAGCCCCAATTCCATCCCCTGACCCCCACCTGGTTGGTGCAGCTCATCTTCCAGCCGTAGCCCATCTTCTCACACACCTCCTTCAGCGCGCGGTAAGAGCCGTCGGCGTCCAACTTGGTGAAGAACCGCGTCATCCGCTTCACCAGCCGCTGCCACGGGCTCTGCCGCCCCAAAAAACCATTCCAGAGGTTATAAATCCCGCCAAAAAGGTCATCAACCCCACCAGGTTCCAGCCCCAGCTCCGACAAATCCTGGCCTTCGGTGAGGAAATGTTGGAAAGCTGCACCCCCTGATGGCACAAGCCAACAACTGCATCCCAAAGACCAGAAATGCTGCACAGCCGCGTCCCAAACAGCGCAAAGCCAGCCCCGGCATCACAAAAATGCTCTTTAATGACACATATATGATGCAAAGCTGCACCCCAGTGGTATAAATAGTGCAAGGATGGACTCCAATATAGTAAATTGGATGCGAAGCTGCCTCCCAAATGCTGCAGAGCTGTACCCTGGACCTGGAAAGTTGCATTTTATTACTCAAAATGCTGCAAAACTGTGTCCCAAATACCACAAGGTTGCACACCGAGATGACAAACCTTGCCCAGCTGCACCCCAATGCTGCCAAGCTGCTCCCTGATGCAAAGCTGCTCCCCAAACACCACAGAGCAGCCCCCAACCACTGCACAAAGTGCACCCTGATGCCATAAATGATGCACATCTGCACCCCAAATCTTGGGAGGTGGCACCCCGAGTGATAAAACTCACAGCTGCATCCCAGCCTTGTCAAGTTGCTCCCTGATATTCCATCTACAGCAAAGTTGCTCTTTAATGTGGTATTTACAATGCAAAGTTGCACCCCAATATTTTACACAGCACAATGCTGCACCCCAATGCTGTAAATCAGACGTGAAACTGCCCCTCAAGTCCCTGGCAAAGTGACAAAGTGACACTAAAACTATTGCAAATTTGCACCCCAAATCCTGCACCTCACACGCTCAGGTGGTAAATATTCAACAGCCACAGCCCCAACAGTTGCTCCCTGATATTATAAATACAACAAAAGTTGCTTCTCAATCTTACATACCTAAGGCAAAGCTGCACCCAGTGGTATAAAAGGTGCAACACTGGATCCTGATGTAAACTGGATGAGACTCTGCCCCTCTAAATGCTGCAGAGTTGTGCCCCCAAGATGACAAACCTCACCCAGCCACACCCCAAACATTGCCAAGCTGCTCCCTGATGTTATAAATATGGCAAAGTTGCTCCTCATTGTCATATATATGATGCAAAATTGCACCCCAATTTATAGAATGCAATGTTGGACCCCAGTGCTGTAAACTGGATGTGAAGTTGCCCCGAAAACACCTCAAAGTGTCACCCTGATACTAAAAACACTGAAAAGCTCTGCCCCAAATCCTGCAAAGTCACACCCGAGGTGATAAATAACAAAAAGTTACACCTCCAGTATTACCAAGCTGCTCCCTGATATTCCCCATCAGGGAATATCAAAGCTGCAAAGCTGCGCCCCAAACACCACAGAGCAGCCCCCAACCATTGCAAGGTGCCCCCTGACACCATCGACGATGCCGAGCTGCGCCCCAAACACTGCGAGGTGAAATCCCAAGAGGATCAGCCTCGCCCAGCCGCATCCCAAACACTGCAAGGCAGCATCCCGACATTCCAAGCGGTGCCAGGTGGCCCCTGCAGCCCCTGACCTGGGAGGAGCCTGGGGTGCCCAGGAGTTGGCTGTTGACCAGCATGTGCTCGGGGCAGGCGGGCTGCGAGAAGCTGAAGCCCTGCACCAGCTGGTCGATGCTTCCCGTGCCACTCTCCCAAGGCATCCCGCCCGTGCCGGGCTCCGGCTGTGACGTGGAATAGCTTGCCTTGTCCTCACTGCAAGGCAAGGGGGGACACAAGGGTTAGGAGCGCTGGAGAGAGCCGGATGTGGGAACTGCATGGGATTTTGCAGGATCTGGGATGATCGATCACAGGGGTTGTGCGGGGTTTCCACCCGACCACCTCCTGCAGAAAATGCCGGGAAAGCCCCGAGGCGTGCAAGGAGTTGCAAACCCGTGTGGAGGGAAGCAGAGGCTCACCCCAGTGCTCCCTTCACCGGTGAGAAGTCTGTATCAGATCGGATGTGCTTGGAGAAGCCTCCAGGGGAGTCGGTGACACCCCCCGAGGAGAGCCGAGCCCGCTTGACATCTGCAAAGGGACAGGACACCCAATAACCCCCAAATCCGGGGGCACAAGCACATTCCCACACAGCCCCTTACCCTTTTTGAGGGGTCTGCTGTACCACCGGTCCTTCTGGATGTCAGGAATGGTGATCCTCGCTGTCGGGCTCTCCGTGAGGATCTTGTGCAGCAGCGCTGGGGGAGACGAGGGGGTGGAACACAATATGGTGTGTGTGTGTGTATTTGTATATATTTGTGTATATATATATATGCATATATTTAGGGAGCTGCTGGGTTCTTACCCAAGGGAGCCGAATCAATCTTCTTCCAAGGTGGGAGGTAGGTTTTCTTCTCCTTCCAGTCGCTGTATTCCTGGCAGCTGTCGCTGGGCTGGTCCCAGGGCAGTTCTGCCGGGAGATCCCACTGCTGTCACCCCCCCGGCACCACAACCCCCCAGGCACACATGTGGCACTGTGGGGATGTGGTGTGCCAGGTGACCCTGCCCTGCCACGGATCCTGTGTGCTCCCCATGCATCCCAAACCTCCCTGTGCATCCCATGGTTTCTCACATGCATTCCATACCTCTCTATGCATTCCAAACTTCTCCTATGCATCCCATACCTCCCCTCTGCCTCTCAAACTCCCCCCTTACGCTCACATACATTCCCCTTCTGCAGCCCTCTATTCCTTCCATACATCCCTATGGATATCCCAAACACCCCCCTCCATGTATTTCACATCTCCCTTATGGATCCCACACCTTCCATTTCTGTATTTCACACATCCCTCTCATCTCATGTGTGCTCCTTCCTCATCCCATACATCCCTTGGTGCACTCCATGCACTTCCCCTCACACATTTCATCCGTGCACCCCTCCTGCATTCCATACATACACCCCTGTACATTCCACAAACATTCCCCCATGTCCTCTGCACCCCTCCTGCATTTCCCCCGCGCCTCCTTAACACGTCACATGCATTCCAAACATTCCTAGAGGCATTCCTGGGTGGCCATATGTCACCCCCTGTGAATTCCATCCACCCCAATATTCCCACCTCCAGCCAGCATGGCCATCAGCACATCACCCTCTGTGAATTCCATCCATCCCAATATTCCCACCTCTGGCCAGCACCACCATCGGCACATCACCCTCTATGAATTCCATCCATCCCAATATTCCCACCTCTGGCCAGCACCACCATCAGCACATCAGCCTCTATGAATTCCATCCATCCCAATATTCCCACCTCCGGCCAGCACCACCATCGGCACATCACCCTCTGTGAATTCCATCCATCCCAGTATCCCCACCTCCGGCCAGCATGGCCATCAGCACATCACCCTCTGTGAATTCCATCCATCCCAGTATCCCCACCTCCGGCCAGCATGGCTGTCAGCACCACGCCGCAGGCCCAGACGTCGACGGGCTCGGCGCGGAATTCCGGGCGCCGCAGCAGCTCGGGGGCCACGTAGGGCAGGGTCCCACACATCTTGTTCAGCAGCCGCTCCCGCCCGTTGTGCCGGAACACCGTGGCCAGGCCGAAATCCGAGATCTTCAGGTTGTCTGGACCCAAACGTAAGCGAAAAGCCAAGTTAAAACTTTAAATCAAAAGCTGAAATTACACCCCACCTCCCCAGCAAAATTAATTTAAAATGCAAATTAAATTTCTATTTAAATCAAAACCTAAGTAAAAATTTTAATTACAAATTAAAACCTAAAATTTCTGATTAAAATTCTGGATTGAAAATAAGTTTAAAATAAAAATTCAAGCTAAGATTTTAAAGTTCCAAGCTTAAAATCTGAACTTAAAATACAAATAGAATTGAAAGAAGAAATTAAAATTAAAATGCAGATTCAAATAAAAGTGTGAATTAAAATATGAAGCTAAAAATGGTAAAAACTTTAAATTAAAAATGCACAGTAAAATTTAAACTCAGGATAAAATTAAACCCCTTCATTAAAAATTCAAATGCAAAACATAACTGTTCAAATTAAAGCTTTAAATTAAACACTCAAATGAAAAATACAAGTTAAAAAATGAAAACTTAGTGGGGGTCAGAGAGGGACACGCCTGCCCCACCTCGCTCGTCCAGCAGCAGGTTCTCCGGCTTCAGGTCGCGGTGGGTGATGCCGATGCTGTGCAGATACACCTGCAGATGAAGGGAAGGGTCAGCGCCATGGGGGAATCACGGGAAGGGTCAGAGGGTCAGCATGGTGTGAGAATCATGGGAAGGGTCAGTGCCATGCAGGATTCCCCACTGGCACCACCAGCATCGCCGGCTCCAGCGCTGCCCCTGACCACTCACCACGCCGGCAATCAGCTGCTGGAAGAACCGCTGCGCTTCTGGCTCTGGCATCCCAACATCTGGCTCTGCACGTGGGGAAGAAGAGCAGTCCTCAGCCATGTGGGGATGACAATTTAGGATGCCCCATTGCCCCTAAACCCCCGGGTACCCCCGTGCCGCACCGATGCGGTCGAAGAGCTCTCCGCCGCGGCAGTATTCCAGGAACAGGTACTGTGTGGCCCCCTCCCGCCGGTGTCCGTAGAACCGGACGACGTTTTCGTGGCTCAGCATCTTGTTGATGCAGATTTCCTTCTTGATGTTCTCCGGGCACTCGGCCGCACGCTTCATGTCCACGATTTTCACGGCCACGGCCTCCTCAGTGCGGCGGTTTACAGCCAACTGCACCCTGTGGGGGGCTGGGGTCAGTGGGAGCATGGTGGGCATGGAACAGGCAGGGAATGGGCATGGGAATGTTTCCCCCAGAGACAGGCAGCAGGCAGGGAATGGGCATGGGAATGCCTCCTCCAGAGACAGGCACCAGGCACGGAATATTGCCACTGGAGGCAAGGAATGGTCAGCAAATGCTGACCCTGGAGACAGGGAGTGGGCAGGAACAGGCAGGGAATGCAGACACAGGCAGGTGCACGATGGGCACGCAGGGGGGGCACACCGGGTGTGCAAGAGGATGAGATGGACAAGCAGGGGGCACATAAGGGCAAGCAATGGCCCTGCATCGGGGGCACGGCCGGGTCATGTGATGGGCGAGCAGTGGGCACACAGAGGACAGGCAACGACTGTAGGGTGGGCAAACAGTGGGCACGCGGTGGGCGAGCAGTGAGGACTGGGCAAACTGAGGGCACACACGTGGCATGCGATGGCCAAGAAGCGAGCAAACAGTGGGCACGCAGTGGCTGTGCAGGACCACTCAGGGACAAGCAGCGGATGTGCCAGTGGCACACAGGGGGCAGGGGGGACAGCAGCCGCGCAAGGGACAGGGTACGGGCCCGGGTCGCGCAAGGGGCAGGGCAGGGGCGTTCAGGGGGCGGACCCGGCCGGCAGCAACCCCGCCCCCCCCCGGCCCCGCCGCACTCACTCCCCGTAGGCGCCTTCGCCCAGCGTCTGCACCAGGTCCCAGTCCTCCACGAAGGGCACCGCCATCCCCGGCCCCGGCCCTGGCCCCGCTCCGGGCCGCGATCACGTCCCCGGTCCCGGCGGCGGCCCGGTCACGCCGCCCTTTCCCGCCAGAGCCGCGAGCCCCGCCCCGCCCTGCGCGCGCATGGTCCAAGCCACGCCCATCACATCGCTCAGGCCACGCCCTCACCTGAATCCCGCGCCCGTGTCAGGCCAAGCCCCCCGCCTCTATTTTCATTCAAATCGATTAAAAGCAGCTAAACGGCTCCAACGCCCCTCTGACGGAATTCGGGGAAAACCCCACCAAATTTATTTTTATTTATTTGTATTCTTCACAATTCCTGGTCAATCAGCCCCGGTGAGAGCCGCAATTCCTGATTTGGCGACGGCTCTGTGTGTATATAAAAATCACTCCCGGCAGGACGGGGCGGGCAGGGTCCTCCCGCCGCTGCCTGCACTTACAAACGGTATAAAACAAACCCGAAACAGCCCCCCTCGAAACCCCACCAAACCCCCAAATCTCTGCTGCACAGGCCAAGGCTGGGTCAGTGCGGTGTCCGGCATGGCTGGCGCCGGCTCCTCTACGTCCTTGACAACCCGCGGTTGTCCAAATCTTTCACCTGGGCAGTAAAAGAAGGTTCATTAGGTAGAATTCCGTATTTTTTTTCCCACACTGAGTGGGTCTAGGCTCTTTCTGGAGCCATACCTTGTATATTCGGACCAGCCAGTGCTCTGTGGTGTATGCCTCCTCCAGCACGTCCAGCTCAAAGTCCTTGTTGCCAATTTCGGCGTTCCTCACCCGGTCGTAGCCTGGCGGTCGCTCTAGGAGAGGGCAAAGGACAGGCAGTGCTGCTGCATCGCACCCCAGAGATGTCAGGGTGCAGCAGAGCCCCCCACAAGCACTACCAGAGCCTGGGGGTGACTCAGGGACTCACTGGCCTCAGTGTAGACCTGGCCAAAGCGGTAGTAGCACATCTTGTACATGAGGCAGTTGAGCAGCACCGGGGAGCCCTCGCGGTCGACCCGGAACTCCCCGGTGGGGGTGTAATAGTCGTGCTCCTTAATGTGGCGCCCCGTGTCCGTGCTGCCCCCGATCCGAACCATCCACAGGAACTTGTTGATGTCTGGAAAGCAGAGAGTTGGGAGGCAAAGAATGAGGGCTTGAGTTGATTTGAGGGGCAAAGAGCAAGGGGTTGAATTGGGGTGAAAGAACAAGAAGTTGGGATGAGGTAAAAGAATGAGGAGTCAAGTTGAGCTGGGGGGCCAGGAGGGAGAGTTGAGGTGATGTGGACAGGCTAAAAGCAAGGTTGAGTTGAGGGAGAGTTCCAAAGGCATGTGCAGCTCCAGAGAGGAGTATTGCAGCCCTGTTTTCACTCCACAGCCCCAGCTGGAGGTGGGACTCTGCCGCCAGGTCTGACCCAGCTCACAGCGGTCTCTTACCATCTGATGAGTACCCAGTGAGGCCACCAAAGATGACCAGCACGTAGCTGACGTCCAGCTCCCTCATGATCTCGTAGGCTTTCTCCTCCGTCGATGCCATGGCCTGGGGCAAACGTGGTGTCAGCCAGTGCTGATGTGGTGCCCAGAAAGGCTGGCCAAGGCAGCAGGGGAGGGAGGGACTCACCTGGCCGACACGGGAGATGTGTGTGTTGTTCCAGGTGTTGTTGTCCACCAGGATGGTCCGGTTGGCCATGGCAGTGATCTGGTACCCGTAGTCCCACCAGGACATCACCTTGGCATCCTGCACCAAACACCGGCCGTGTATCAGCTCCTCAGTGGGAAATGTTGGGTGCCCAAGGCCCCAGCCCCCCGTACCTCTGGTGTGTTGTGCCGCAGCCAGTAATAAGCTTCTCGGAAATCATCGAAGATGATCCTGCTGCCATCCCCGCCACGGGCAGAGAGAACAATGGAGGGGGAGGAATAGGCCTCGCTGGTCACCCAGGTGGAGTGGAAGGTGTAGGTGATCAGGAAGAATGCCATGACCAGGATCATGCCGCTGGCAACCTGTGGGAACAACCCAGGGTCTCAGCACTGGAGGGATGGGGCTGTCAGCCTCCTGCACTCAGTCCACCAGGACCAGGCGTCTTCCCGAGCCGGCCTGGTGCTCACCTCATTTTTAATGGGGTAGGTGGAGTCTTGCTGCTTTTTGCTCTTCTTGTCAGGCCTGCTGATATCCAGGTTCTTCATGTAGGTGGACAACACCTGAGAGACCCCAATGCCAGACAGGATGCACATCACTGGAGCCAGCACCAGCATGAGACGCACCTACGGCAACAGCAGAACTGTCAGAGAAGGAATCCAGCAGAAATCCAAGAGAAGAAGGAACTGGATGCCATTCCTAATCCAGCACCTCAAATTCAGTGGATATATCAACCTCAGTATAAACCTGTGGCTGTTTCTTGATGTGGGGAGCTGCCACCATGTAAGAAATGCCCTGAAGTGCTCAAAATTGGCCCACATGGGAAATTGAGGTCACTTCAGCAATCTTAGGTGGAAGCAAGGATTGGTAGCTCCACACCAGAACTCAACTACATTTAGCACCTAGGGTGCCACAGGAAGAGTGGAAATGGGCTCAGCAGTAACTGTTTGTCACCAGTCCCTGCTTGAAAACCCAGAGAATTTATTTGAGATTGCACTGGGAGCTTAGCTCTGGGAGACCAGGAACACTGACCAGGTGGTGCTGGCCACAGGGACACCAGTAACACCCAAACCACTGAGTTTTGCAACTTCACCTTCCCTCACTGCAGAGAGGGCCGAAACAAAACCACATTTATGGAAGGGAGAAAAGCCCTCAGGGTGAAAGAATCATCACTAAGCTCAGAAAAACAAACTAAATTGTTATGAGCACCCAGTGGCAGTGCTGGTGCCTGCAGCCCTCACCATGACAGCTGAGAAGTACATGCTGGTCACACCGTACATGATGATGAAGATACGGGCATCTGAGAGGTTGCTGAAGCAGTAGTAGAGACCAACTGTGAGGGGGGAGAAAAAGGGGTCAGGTTCAGCTCAGAGATGAAATAAAAACAGGCACTGAGAGACAGAGAAGGACACAGAGGGACACACTGCCCCCCAGCAGGCTCAGCAGAGCCAGGAGAGGCAGGAAAACCCTCTGGTGACTAACTCAGGGTCTGGTGACTCACCTGGGAACATGAAAACAAGGAGCTGCAGGTCGAAGTAGTAGGAGGACCAAGTGGTGGGCTGGTGCTCAGAGACAGAGGCAATGATGGGGATGTTGTTCTTGGCGTAGGAAGGGTCCAGCAGGGAATAGAAACGCCCCGTCCATGGGGATATTTTCCCTAGGAAAGGGGAGAAAACAAATCCTCTTTGGATCCAACAAAGTAACGGGCAATGTTGACATGCACTCTCCCAGGGAGGCACACGTGGGGCTGAATAGGTGATCCCTGACCTTGTTTTTCAGAATCTCTATTCCTCAAACCTGCCATTTTAGAAAGGAAATACAATGCAATTTCACTCTAAAAAACTCCTCCTTGCCCAACTGTTTTTATAGCATCTCTTTGCTACTACAGAGCAACAATCAGTATCTGCATCACCAGCCTGGTGTCCCCAGAGTATCTGCCTCTCCTCTCTTACAGCTTCTGCTTAAATATTCCTTGCTAATGCAAAAATTCAGGCCTGTCCCAACCTCTCCCTTTGAGAGGACTCCCAGGCACTGGCACCACAGCAACACAGAGTTAGGATGAACAAATTCCATGCCTTTGGAAGCAAGGAAAGAGGGTGAAACACCCTTGTAATGGCCACAGCCTCGGGCTACCTGTGAGCATCAGCACAGCCCCAACGGAGAGAAGGACGAAGCCGACCAGGGAAATGACACTCCTGAAGAGGATTTCAAACTGCTGTGGGTTCAGCTTGCTCCGGAGGTAGTCCACGAAGGCATGGATCTGGCACAAGCCGAAGACTCCAAGGGCAGCCATGTGCTCCGAGGACAGGACAGGCTGGGAGTGGGGCAGAGCGTGGTCAGTTTCGAACAGGAGCCGTTACCAGCTTTTTGCACAAATCACTGCTTGGCACAATCTGTGCCAGTCACAGGAAACTGTTCAAATGCTCCCTCCCTGTGATGGCACAGCTGACACAAGTCTTTTTCCTACACCTGCCTTGATTCTGGTAAGAATCCATACAGAAAATTAACCAAATTCTCTTGAAAACGTGAGCCAGGCAGGCCTGTTTCCTGCCATACTAACACACATAGCACGAGTGTTTCCTCCACTAAAACCAAAGATATTTTAAAAGCAAGTGGTGCTGGGAAGGTTATTAGGAGCTTTGAAAATCATCCAGCACAGCCAAAAGCTCATTTTACCAAAGGTGGCAAAGAATCAGCACGATGGAAGCTGGAACAAGGAGTCAGCATCCACTTATAACTTCAATGATGAAGGCAAGAAGTAAAAGCAGGTGCCAGTGTGCTGCTGCTCTGTTATAACCCATCCCTGAGTCTGCAAACCCTTCTAGTGCCCACCTGGAAGCCAACAAAGGAGATCTGCATGGACAGGATGGTTCCCAAGCAGTAGACTGTGCAGTAGGCTACATAGATCCTGTGGGAGAAGCGCCCGGTGAGCATCAGCACCAGGACGTGCAGGGGGATGAGGTTGATCAGGAAGACGTAGCCGCCCCATGAGGAGACCTGCCAGGACACAAACCAGACACACACCCACAAGTTCCAGGACTGAACAGCTGCAGAGCTGAGGTGAAAAACACACAGGTTTAGCTTTCCTGGGATCACGGGCAGGATTTTCACACAGTAGCAATATCAGCTGCGATCTGCTCTATCTTAGGGCATCCTCCACACCCCAGCTGCCAAAAACATTGGTTTTTCAACACTGCTAAGAACACCTCACACAAAACCCACTAGTTTTGGGAAGAAAGGACCCATTCCATTTCCACGTCCATAGAGGTTCTAGCTCTCTGGACACACAGACACGGGAACAGCACACCATGGTGGAACTCCACACCTGGTGAGTACATCCAGAGGAATCTCAGAGTCAGGTTTACCCTAGAGCTGGGAGAAGGGACACTCACCATGTAGAAATAGGCGAGGGCACACATGGCTGCCCAATAGATGGAGCCAGTTTTGACAGCCTTGATCCACATGTAGTAAGTCAAGAGCATGCAGAATATGGCGATACCTGCGGAAGGACCCGGAGCCGTTAATGCCATCCCTGGGGCACAGCAGAGCACTCAAGCCATTAAAGATGGATTTGTAAATGCTTTTGCTGCTCCACAAAGTGCAAGGCCTGGGAAAAGCATTTGATATCTGGTTTCTAGACCAAAACACTGCGGAGTTTGTGTCTAACAGCTCATGTGATTTCTTCCAGCCACACCAGCTGGAAGAACTCCTACACAGCCCCTAAAGGCCCAGCTACAGCAAAGGAACCTGGATCCTCTTCTGCCCCAGGCACTGGCAGTGAGATTGCCTTTGCCAGGCCCAACGTCATTGTTGGAACGGGGATAAAAGCACAGGGTAACAACACAGTAGCTTCAGTTATAAGCAGAGTTTGGGGAGGTGACTAAACCCTTTTTGATTGGCAAACAAGGATACTGGGATAAACTCACTGCCAAGTTCAGAAACACTCCCTCTACTCCATGGCATGGCCAAGAACAACCTCTGATCTCCAATGGGTCAGGTTTGTACAGCAGAAAACCAGCAGAGATCACTGGGAAAGGACAGAGCCTCTATTGTGCCCTGCAGCATCTTCCAGCACCACTTTCCAGCACCCAACATTCCTTAAAGGTTTCCCCTAGGGCCACAAACTCACCTTCATTATCATAGGAGCCAGCAACAGATCGAGAGATGTACCCAGGCACAACAGCAATCATGGCAGCAGCGAGGAGTCCTGCCCCTGCATCCTGGGAAAAACAGCCAGGGGAAAAACATCAGGGTTTAGGGATTTTATTACTCAAAGGAATAAAAATTGAGTGTGGAAGCAAAGTTCTCAAACAGATCTCCCACTTTCCAGAATGCTGGGGCTTTGAGGAGTGTGGCGGTCACCTCCAAACCTCTGACCCAGCTGCTCTCCCAAATGGAACACAGTTCCTGCTCCTCTGGAATGCCAAAGCCTGTGGGGCACACCCTGCTGGCCCCGTACCTTGAGCTCTTTGGTGAGGTGGTAAGTCACGATGGTGGTGAAGGAGGAGAAGAGGGGAGCCAGGAACACGCAGACGTTACGGATGTCGATGGTGATGTGGAAGAAGTGCAGCACGTGGTAAATCGCTGCTGATGTGATCATCAGGCCTGGGGAATGGAAATGACACCATTATCAGGGTGCTCCAAAGACCCACCAGGAAGGAGCTGCTGCCCAGGATGCATCCCCAAGCTGCCCTCTGTTCCAGCTGGCGCTCCTGGATGCAGTCCCCACCCCGATTTTCCCTTGCACCAAGTGCATTTCAGCTTGGCAAAAGCTTCACCTGGGTAAATGGTTCCCCCAATGATCCTGCCCAGGGGGTACCACGCTCGGTCATCAAACCAGTTGTGGAATTTGTAGAAGCCCTCCTCAGCCAGGAAGCGGGTGGTGCGGTAGTTGAAATACCTGTAAGGGTGACAAAGGTATGACAGCAGTGTGGGGGCTGCTCCAGTGTGTTCCACGCACAGGAAACTGGCCCAGTTTCCCTCAACTGCCCCAAACCTCAGCTGCAAAGGTTCATTCCTCCTCCCAGTGGGCCTAATAGTGTGTTTACAGTGAGTGTCACACAAAGTCCCGTGGGACTGATTCAATCAGCAACAAGCTTGGGACACTGACAAAAATTGCACCAGGAGCGCTCTCTCCTGCTATGCCCAGGTCAGGAATAACCAGCTCCGAGGAGAAAAGCAATGGCAGGTGATGCTTGGATCTGGGTTGCAGGAAGAGCCCTGGGTACCAAGTAAATTTGGGTGGGGAAGAAGAAAACCAAGCTGTACTAAAACATGCCCTCCAAATCCCACATCCTCAATGGGGATTAACTTGAGCCTGGCACCATTGCCTGAATTCCGTGTGCTCCAGAAAAGAAAAAGCCCAACAGGCCCCCAGGAAATGAGAGGAAAACACTTACGGGTCAAACTCATGGATGACACTTTCAAATCTTAGGACGGAAAAAAGTCTCGTGGAGAAAGCTGCAAACACAGAGAAGGGGCAGAGTGAGCACACAGAGCTCACGAGTTACCCTTGGTTTTCCTGCACCAGGAGCCATCCCTGAGGGCACAGACTTACACAGAACAGCTGCCATCGACAGGATGAGGAGCTTGAGCAGCGTGTCCTGCTTCTCATAGGAGAGCCGGAGAAACCCCAACTTGGTCATTTTCACATCAAATGCAGGGCCTGAGGATCCTTGAACGCCTGGACACTACCAGAGAAATATCAAAGAGTGACTCAGACCATGTTGTCTTGAAAGCTTTCATGAGTCTTTGGACTTTAAATCCTCCACTCTGGCCCAGCCTTTACCCCTGCCCAGTGCTTGTGCCTCCCCCACAAACCCCTCACCTCCTGTCCTGACCTGAGGTGGTCAAATCCTGGCTGGTTTTCCTTCCTTTACCGAGCCCACAACTTCTCCGGGGCAGAGGACGCGCCTATTTCTCTGTGCACAGAACAAAACCCCAGTGTAAACTTGAGCAAAACCCCTGCTTTCCCTCTGGATGCTCTTTGCGGTTTAATCAACATCTGCAAACAATGCACAAAAAATATAATCCATGGAGAATGCAAGAAAGGGGTGCTTTTTCTCACACACACAGGAGATCTGAATGGCTCCTGGTTACTCCCACTTTGGATTACTTATGTCAAATATATATATCCCAGCTAATGCAGACCAGGACAATAAATTGGTTTTGCTCACACCAGACAACGTGGCGGTTTAATTCAAACTCCCAGGGGGAAGAAAAGCCATAGAAATCACGGAGTTGCACACCAAGGAAGTGAAACTCTTACTGAAGAATCACAGCTTTGACATCTTTCTACCTTGAAAACACTCAGATTTCTTCAAATCGTTTCTTGCCTAATCAGTCAGGAAAACCCCTCCCACTGCTGCGGGCAGGCTCAGTCCCAGCACGGCTGGGTAAATGTGCAGTTCAGGTCTCTAAGCTACAACATCAGGGAGGACGCATTAGAACAGGCTGAGATTTAAAAGCCAAACAGTCTAGGCCTGGAAAAGCCGTCCTGTGCCCAAACGTGATTCTGACTGGTGCACACTGGGCACTGCCTGGTACAGAAGTACCGTGTGGTGGTTATTTCCTGGATCCCCTGGGATTATGGAGCACAGTGCAGATGCCTCCGGGCACGAGTGGCTCTGCCCTGGGGTGCCCCGATGTCCTCGAGGGGACCCTTCACCCCCCAGGAACTCCCAGTGACACAGAGCACTCCCAACCCCTCGTGCTGCCCCCACGCCCCCCGGCACCTCCAGGCTCCAGCCCCTGCTCAGCCCGAGGGTCTCACCCCACACGCCTGGGGACTCCTCAACCCCCCGGGCTCCCTCTCCCCACACGCCTGGGCACCCTCCAAGGCCCGGACACCCCATGACCCCTCAGCTCCCTCACTCCGCAGACCCCGCACCCCACACACCCGGGCACCTCCCAGCCCAGGCACCCCTCCACCCCCAGGCCTGAGGACCCGCAGCTCCCCCAGCCCCGGTGGGGTGCTGATCCTGTCCCTCACCGCGGCCCCGCCGCCCCGTCCATCCGCCCCGCGCAGCCGCCCTGCCGCCGCCGCCGCCAGCCCGCGCCCCGCCCCCGCCCACTTCCCATTGGCCGACATGCACGCCACTCCAGGCACGGCCGCGCTCATTGGCGGAATCTCCGAAAACTCAATCGGGTGCGGGGCGGTGCGTACGGCCCACGGCGCCTCCCGATTGGCGGAGCGGGAGGCGGGCGGGGCCGGCGGGGAACGAGCCGTGACGTGTCCCTCCGGGTTGGCGGGGCTGGCCGGGTCACGTGGGCGGAGGCGGAAGCGGGCCGGCCTAGCCACGTGGGCGGCGGAACCACTGCGGGGCACAGGGGGAGCCCGGCGCGGGGAACCCCGCCCGGAGTAACGACAGCGGCAGGCGCAAAGCGGCTGAGAATCGTGGTTTCTCCGTTTAATGTTTCAGTGTGAAAATACTAGAGAAAAGTTGATAAACCGGCCCGAAATATCCAAAGGGGTTTGAACGTCACCGGTTCCTTCCCCGACCCGACAGAAACGATACATGCACGGGAGGGGGACGCTGTGCTCGACGGCAGCGGGAGCTCCCAGAAATGCCCGCCCCCCTCCCACGACCTGAGTTAGGGGAGATGGAGGGAGCGGGAAGGGGGACGAGGGGCAGGGGGACACGGGGGAGACACGGGAGGGACACAACGGCAAAACAGGGTGACGGGGTTCCGACCCACTGGCCCGAGGCAGGGAGATGGCACGGGAAGGCGTACAAAAGAGTCCACTATAAAACAAGCGCAGGGCATAACCCGGCTCCTGGAAACTCACAAAGGTGTTAAAAACCCAGATATTCCCCCAAAAAAATTTCCAGGGGGAGATGCAGAACTGACAGTGACACCTCGTCAGGCTGGGTCCTGCCTGTCTCTGGAGATCGGGGGCACAGAGAAGCCCGTGGGTGTCCCCCCCTCCCCGGGGTCTGGGGGCAGCTCAGTGCCCCGGAGCAGCCGCGTGTTTGGCAGGAGAGGGAGAAGAGGAGGAGGAGGAGGAGGAAGAGGAGGAGGAGGGGGAGGAGGAAGCACCGCTCAGGGCGGACTGAAGGTAAACGGTCTTGTGAAAGAGTCTGTTGCTGAGGAAAACCACCAAGGAGAAGAGACGGAGCTGGAAGTGGCTGAAAGGGAAGAGAGTCCATCAGCTCCCGATTCCAGGAGCGCCCCCGCAGGGTTTTGGGGAGCGCTGGAGGTGCTGGACAAGGGTCAGTGGGTGGGAATGAAGGATACTCACTAGGTTTTGCCGGGGGTCCTGGCTTCATTGGCGCTGATGATGAAGAGAGGGAAAAGGATGGAAAAGAGGCAACCGCTGCAAGGGAAAAATACAATAGAATAAAATAAGGGGCACTTGGTGGGTCCAGTGGGTATCAAGAGGAGGAAGGGCCAGAGTGGCTTTCCCACCTGATGATGTAGGAGGACTGCATGGCTGTGAGAAATGCCAGTGGCAAGCCGAAGCCAAAGTAGTAGGGCCAGTTCCTCTCAATGTTGGACAACCGTTGGTGCATTTCGATTCCTGCCAAGAGGAAAATCCCATGGAAATGAACCCATAGGGAAGAAACATCCTCACTACAGAATCACAGAACCATTTAGGCCGGAAAAGACCTCCAATCAACTCCTTTGACCAATCTCCACCTTGTCAAAAGACCAGAGCACTGAGTGTCACATCCAGTCATCTCCTGAACAACTCCAGGGATGGGGACTACACCACCCCCCTGGGCAGCCCCTTCCAATGCCTGACCACCCTTTCAGTGAAAATTTCATCCTGGTGTCCAATCTGAACCTCCCTGGCACAGCTTGAGGCCGTGTCCTCTCATCCTGTCACTTTTTATGTGGGAGCAGAGCCCGACCCCCACCTGGCTGCCCCCCTCCTGTCAGGGAGCTGTGCAGGGCCAGAAGGTCCCTCCTGAGCCTCCTTTTCTCCAGGCTGAGCTCCCCCAACTGCTCCAGACTCATCCCCAGCTCTGTACCCACCTCTGGACATGCTCCAGCATCTCAATGTCCTTCTTGTCTTGAGGGGCCCAAAACTAGACACAGCACTCGAGGCCTCACCAGTGCCCAGCATGGGGGGATGGACAATGCCATGGAGCTGTGGCCACACTGGGGCTGGTACAGGCCAGGCACCACTGACCTTTTTACCACCTGAGCACATTGCTGGCTCACATTTAGCCTTCACTCCATATAAAAACTGATGGGAAGATCAGCCTCTGACACCCCAATTGGATGGTCCTTCAGTAGAGAAACACTCAGTCCAGGTAAATCCCCCCTTTCCATGCAGGGAGCCTCCATCACCTTTGTTAAACCAGCGGTACTCAAAGCAGTAGAGTGAGTAGAGCAGCGACATGTGGAGGAGGCTGATCAGCTGCCCAATGAGGTCGATGGGGAACAGGCTCACAATCATTCCCTGGGATAGAAAAGGAGCAGATTGAGAGGGGGATGCTCAGGATTTGGGGGAGGGCATCACTTCAGCTGCTGGGGTGGTTGCTTGTCTCACCTGGATGAGGAAAAGCGCCTGCAACAGGAGGTTGAACAACATGTCAGCGATGATTTTGCTCACGCTGGGGAAGGGGTGAGGCTTCCTGCCCGACACTTCGAACGCCAGATCCGCGATGTCCTGCCAGCAGAGACAGGGGCTTGAGGCAAATGGAACTCCAGAGCAAAGGGGGCTTCAGGGAAATCAAACCCACAATGATGCTCCTGAGCTGCTTTCACCCATCAGGAATAGGCCCAGAGCCCATTTTGGGATGGGATTTCATCTCGTGCCCCCACATCACCTGATGGAGCCCCACCCAGTGAGGGAAACCCCCATGTTTGTTCAAGGCAGGGCCCAGGTTCCTGTCACCTACCTGAAACCAGATGGCATTGACCACCTTACTGAGCACAAAGAGGGGCAGGACCCAGAGAGCACTGAAAATGGAGGTGAGGATGAACTCCAGCCAAGACCAGACATCACCATGTAAGGAAGGGTCACCTTTGGAAGAGAGACAGAGACACACACGTGAGGAACCAGTGTAGGAACCTCCAAATGCTTCCTGGCACAGCCATCAGGGAGTTTCTCCTGACTCTAAAATGTCTTTACTCTTAGACTCTAGTTCTCTAAATATCTTTAAAAGCACATTTCCACCCACTTGATTTTTATTGAAATGCAAAACCACACAGACAAATGTGTTTGAAATGGCAAGACCCCTGGGCTGATGTGCACAGGCTGTCAGCAGGGTGATCCACCCTTGGTTTTCTACTGGATGATTGATGATGGGATTGGTTGATACTGGGAAGAAGAGGAAAACAACACAAGGAGACAGAGGTGTGAGGAACAGCACAATGGGACAAAGACTCCAAACTCATCCCATGGACTGCTGAGCACCCTGGAACACCCCAAGGGGAAAGGCACCCACCGATGATCTGCGCCGTGACCGACTGAAGGACAGGGATGAACACTCGGTAGAACAAGAAGAGACTAAGCTGCAGGGAAAAACAAACAAGGGCTCTCAGTGAGGCACTGCACGGGCATTTGTGCTCCTCTGGCTACAGATCCAAAAGTGCATGTGCTTCTTCTCCCCCAGCCATCCACAAATACAGAGGAACAAGGATTTCTGTTTAAATACAGCTACAACCTGCAGCTGAACACTTTAACATTTCCATGCCAATCCCTTGTACTCTGTAATGAGAAAATGAAGACATTTATTTGGTTATTGGATTTATGAAGTGTTGGCTCCATTAAGGATCAGCCTTATGAACCAGGCATAGCAAGTCAGAGCTGATGGGGGGGAAATGTGTTTACGATGTCAATATCCAATTGGCAAAACAGTATTCCAGGCTGCAGCAAAACAGGAATTGAATACTCAGGTGAAGAGCAGTCTCAAAGATTTGGAAAAGCAGCTTGGGTTTCATACGTTGGTCTCTTAAGTCTGTGGTACTCTATCCCATAGTGAACCCTTTAAAATACAGCACTGGGATGGGAACATGGTGGTTCCCAGCAATTCCTGCTGCCATGCAGGAATGGCTCACCACTCACAGCCTATGAGGGCTGGAGCAGGACATGGGTTTTCACAGGGGCTTTAAAATAAAAACCATAATAAATAAGAAAAATCTCCACATACCCAGAAGACGCCTCCATTCCAGGCACAACACTGAAATATCCGGCTCACTATCCGGGGTTCACTGCAGGAGAGAATCATGTTAATGTCCCAGCACCTGGACAAATGTCCCCTCATGAGTGCCAACTGCTTCTGCCACGTTTTGGACACCTTGGAAAAGTCATCAAGAACCAGCTCAACACCAATTGTGCACCTGATTTTATCCAAACACAGAAATCTGGGAAGGAATCCCTGCACAGACTCACACCATGTCTCAGCCACTGCAGTCTCTACAAGACTTAAATCAGGGATACTCTTTCAACCTTTATTAATTCCCAAAATCTGCACTGAAACAGAAGAGAAGCAAAGCTCTCTTCCAGATTTTTAAGCACATATTGCAGAGATCTCAGGCTTTGTTCTCTCCAAACTCTTGCCACAATAAAATTAAGAAATTTTGGGCTTTTTTTTTGTCTTGGAAGAGGCTGTTTCAGGTCAGGGTGGTTTTGGTGTCTCTGGACATGCAAGAGCAGCTCCATGGGACTCTGCAGCACTTTCCCAATCAGCTCTTGACACCAGAGTGATTTTGCTATAAAGAAAACTAGCAAAACTCAGCTGTTTATTTATATAAACAAAATGAAAAAGTTATACTTTTCTTCAAAGGCAGCTGAGATGTGGAGCTGCAGAGATGCCTGAGGTGTATTGAGATGATTCTTTCACCTTTCAGCCAGCCACAATAACTGGTAAACATGTCTCAGAATGTGCATTATTGCCCAAAACCACTATGTGAGTGCCAGCCCAGTGCTATCAGGGCACCAGAGACATCCTGGCATGGTCTGGGAGTCAGACATGGGAACAGATGCTGTTTGCTTCTCCATGGGGATAATTCTGACATTTCCAGAACCACTGAGGTTCTGAAGCTCCAAACTCCACAAAACACAGCAGGGCCGAGGAAAAGAGACACTCAGTCTGCCCCGACATGGATATTGGATCCAAGCTGCTGTCTCTTCCCTGATCCCACAACTACCAGCAACAACAGTGGATCTGGGACACAAGGATTCAGGAGGAAAAGAAAGCCATAAATCCACGTTGTTTCAGAGGCAATTCAGACTGATTATCAAACATAAAAGGTCTGACTTCTTATCTCATGGTAACAGCTCCAGCTCCATTATGCAGTGGAAAATGGGAGTTTCATGCCACGTGTTTCCCGTTTATTGGCTCTGACTACCAAAGGAGAAGGGAGTTACCCCGTGTCTGACCAGCCACGCCCCACACTCACTTCTCTTGCTTCTTCTCTTCCATGTGAAACCTCCGCTGGGCGAGCGCGCTGTTGGCTCTCCTCCGCCTCTGCTCTTCCCTTTTCTGCTGGATCCGGGCGTCCAGCTTGGAGATGGTGCAGATGCCCCAGATGGAGTCCTTAATTCCCTGTGGACATGAGGAGAGAGGAGCAAAGGGCTGTGGCTGACCTAGGCCAAACCCTCCCGGTGCCATGGCTGGCCTCACTCCCTGGCTGCTTGGGCTCAGCTGGAGCCAAGGCCTGGAGCAGCAACACCACCTCTCTTCCATGGCCCAGTGACCTAAATCACTGCACATTCCAGCATCTCCATGATCAGCAGTAATTTTTTCTGTAAAGGTGTAATGTCTCTTCCAATCTGCACTATTTAAAACCCTGGCAAAAAATCAGAGTTGGATCTCTCCCAGCCTTGCCTGGCAGGAAGCCCCTCATCCCCTGCCAGCTCTTTGAGGCCAATAAAATGGAATTACACCAGTATTTGGGATGTGCAAAGTCTGACTGTATGTTAGGAGTTTCATGCTAATTCCTTCACAAATAAAAGCATCTGTTCTCATCCCAGAAATTTCCTCCTACCAGCCACATCCATGCAAGCCTGTTAATAGTAGAGTGCCCAGAAGTTTTCCCTTACTCCATGTTTGGAAGATTGGCAGAGCTGCCTCCTAGGATTTGGCTTGTCCAGAGAGGTTGTGGCTGTCCCATCCCTGGAAATGTCCAGGGCCAGGCTGGATGGGGCTTGGAGCAACCTGGGATAGTGGGAGGTGCCCCTGCCCTTGGCAGGGACATGGAACGAGCAAGACTTAAAGGTCCTTTCCAACCCAAACCACTCTGGGATCCTATTCAATTACTTCCAGCTCCAGGTGATCCCATAACCATCATCATCACAATTTCCTTTAAAATAAAGATCATAAGCATGAGCCAGGATGGTGTCACCACCCTGGTGGCAATTGGGTTCATGGAGTTCTTGACCAAAGAGGATAAATTCCAATGCCAAATTCATGCCTGAAACAGCAGAGCTGGGCTCTGAGCAGGCAGCTCTTCCAGCTGATGGTGTAGGAGCACTGGGAAATGACACAACACCTGCTTTTAGGTCGTGGCCACAGGGCTTTGATCAAGCCTTTGTCTGTTTTCCAAACCAAGTTATTTCTGAGCATGAACTATTGCTCAGTGTCACAGCATGAGTGGCTTTTAGCGTGTATTTAACCCTGGATGATGGAAGACAGGGTGGGAGCAGTGAGGTGACTCAGACCTTATTGCTGGGACAGAGCTGCTGTGGTCACAGACATCCATTTATTATTATTGTTGTTATTACTATTATTAAATTATACAATCTATATTAAAACATATTATAAACTTTGTGTGTTGTTATATGTTGTCATTTTATCCAATTATAAATACTATTATTAATATTATTGAGATTTTTCATTAATTTGTGTCTAAAGGAAATCTGTCAGAAGTTCAGCAGCAAATACCGAGCCCTTGGCAATAGACACCACACAACAGTGTTGAAATACACCTGGAGATCCTTTTCCTTCAAATTCCTTGATGCCATGGGAAGGAAGGTGCCCCCAAAGTGCACAGAGGCAGCCCCAGGACCCGGAGCCTCACCCTGACGAGGTCATGAAGGAAGATTCTCACACTGTCGGCCATCTCGACTCCAGCATCACCTCTGCTTCCCAAACTATCAACTACAGGGAGAGGGGGAGAGCCGGACCCAAGCCTCTCTCATCCTGGAGAGATGGGAAACGGATGGAGCCTGCAGAGAGAAAACACACAGGGCCATGGCAGAACTGCTAACATTGGGCTGACCAGGAATTACAAGTTCAGTCACACCCCAGTGATTTCCAGCAGGATTCCCGGCCCTCACTGGCTTCCCATTGGTCACAACCATCCTGCAACAGGCCAGGGAATGGACCCATCCTGTTCATATCACAGTGTTAGCGAGCTCAGGGTTAGAGGAACGGCTCTTGTAAACCACTAGAGAAATAAAACCAGCATCTGAAACAAGGCAAAAAATAAACCACCAGCTAACAAAACTCGTGCTTTCCCACCAGGATGCAAATGGCTCATTCCTCCCAGGCAGAGCTCCCAGCAGCTCTGGAGCAGGCTGGAGTCACAAACCCCAGCATGTCTGGGGCTGCTACAGCTGTGGGACACAATCAATTATAAATAATTTTTTAAAACGTGTTTGTTTTTGTTATTCCGAGTCAGACCCTGCCGGGATCTAAGCTGCAGAACCAGATCCGGCCTCCAGATTTATTACCGAGTTAATCACAGGCAGCTTCCTCCTAAAAATCCGAGTCATGGAATACCCTGAAAAGAAAGGCACCCACAAGAATCGCCCACTGCTGAGGGGGTGACCTGGGGGTCTGTACGCCCTGACAGCTGAGAGGTTGACCCTCAGGCACCCGGGGAGGGGCAGAACCCCCTCGTGGCTGCCAAGGGTCTGCGTGACCCCATAATTCGGGGGAGCCCGTACTTTACCTCAGGGCTGTCCCCACAGTCTCCCCACACAGTGTGTTTGAGGGAGGACGGTTTCCAAATGCCCTCAGGGCCGCCCCCGCAGTGCCCAGAATCCCCTCGGGGTTTGTTTCGCCACGGGAGGCCCGCGGTTCCCGGCGCTGGCCCCCGAGTGTCTCTCTGTGTGCCGCCCCCCGGCCCCCCGGTCCCCCCGCACTCACCGGGGCCGGGCCGGGGGCGCACGGCGGGACGGGCCCGGCTCACACGGCCCGGCCGCGCCCACCGCGCATGCGCCGCGCGCACCGCGCACACGCACTGCCGCGGCCCCGCCCGCCGCCGCTGCCCCCGCCCACTACCACTGCCCCCGCCCACCACTCAGTCCCCGCCCACTCACAGGGCTCCGCCTACCGACCCGGAACCGCCCTCCGCCTCCAGTGCGCATGCGCCAAGGGCCAATGCGCTCGCTCCCCGCGTCGACTGCTGCGATTGCACGCTGCTGCTGCCCGCCGCCAGAGGGCGCCACATGCACGGGGAAGGGAATTTGGAACGGGGGGATACCGGGAACACTGGGGGAATACTGGGGATGCTGGGGGAATGGGCATACTGGGGGCGAGGGCACTGCGGGGATACTGGGAACACTGGGGGGATACTGGGGCCGGGGACACTGCGGGGATACTGGGAACACTGAGAGGATGCTGAGAGGAATGGGCATACTGGGGCTGGGGGCACTGTAGGGATACTGGGAACATTGGGAGGATACTGGGACTGGGGGGCACTGGGGAGATAATGGGAGCACTGGATGGGGTAACAGGCATACTGTTACTGGGGACACTGCAGCAGATGAGGGCACTGAGGGGATACTGGGGATAATGGGAGCACTGGAGGTGGGGACACGGCAGGACAGTAGTGGGGATACTGAGGATACTGGGGCTGGACGCTCTGGGGGAATACTAATGGCACTGGATCATAATGGAAGTACTGGGGGAAATGGGGATTAGTGGGGACACTGGGGGAATAACATGGACACTGGATCTGGAGAATAGGACCATAATAGGGCTACTGGAGGACACTGGAGGGATAATGGGAGCACTGGGGGAAAAGAGGACTGTGAGGACACTGGAACTAAGGGGAATTTGGGAAGGCTAAAGCTAACATTGTGGGATGCTGGGGACACTGGGACTGCAGGTATGGGAACATAATGGGAATACTGGGAGGGAATTGGGCGTAGTGGAGACACTGAAGTTGTGGAGGGTATCAGTGGGGACATTAGATCTGAGGGTACTGGGGAGGATACTGGTAGCACTGGTGGAGGGAGCATGGCAGGTGTGTACCCCATTGATTCTCTGGCACACTCATCATCCATCCATCCATTTTATTCCTACAGGATATGACCTCTGGCCTGGGGAGGGGGTCCACGGTTGTGCCTCAGTTTCCCCCCTCCCCACCCCCATCAAATCGTGGCGTGCTCCTCCAGTGGCTCCCCATCCACCAGCCTGTCCCATCCCAGCCTCCGCAGATCCAGGGTCTCATACCGGCCCTTGATCAGCAGCTCGGCCACGGCCCTGCCAGTGGCTGGTGCATGTTGGAGCCCATGGCCACTAAAACCCGCAGCTAAAAACAGGTTTTCCAGCTGGGGATGTGGGCCCAGCACCCCGTTCTGGTCGAAGGTGTTGTAGTCGTAGTATCCCGCCCAAGACCCCCTGACCCGCAGGGATTCGAAAGCTGGGACCCGCCGAGCCAGCCGGGGCCAGATCTGCTCCTGGAAATAATCGTGATCCACCGAGAGATCACTGGGATCCGGCTCTTCCTCCTGGAAAAGGACAGACTGAAGGTGTCTGATAAAGAATAGGGGGATGAATGATCTGAGGGGACCCCATGGGCTCACCTCGGGGGGGCTCATCCCGCCCAGGTAATTCCCGGCGAAGCCGTCCCGACGGAAATAAGCACCGGAGGTGTCAATGAGGAAGGGGCAGGAGAGGCCAGGGCCACTGGGGCAGTGCCAGGTGAACACATACCTGGGGAACCCCCAAACAGAGCATGAGGGGTGCTCCCCTTGCCCCCCAGTATGGTGCAGTGCGGCTGGGATGTGGAGATGTTTTTCCCCCCCAAAAAAAAGCATTGAGGGGTCATGTCACTCCTAGGCACACTGGAGGGGCTGGGACTGTGGGCACTGGGGGGATAACTGAAGTACTGGGGGAGTAATAGGGATAATAGGGCTGCAAGCACTCCAGGGTAATGGGGGCACTGGGGGAATAACAGGGGTACTGGGAATACTGTGGATACTGGGGCTGGGGGCACTGGGGGACAACAGGTGACACTGAGGGGGATAATGGGAACACTGGGATTGGGAGTATGGGGACATAATGGGGACACTGGGGCTGAGGGCACTTGGGGAATAATGGGAGCTCCAGGATGCAATCTCACTTCCAAATAAAAAACAGGAAGCTCACCACCCCCACCAGAAGTTGGAGGGTGATTGGTGCTGGGACATGTGTCCCATTCTGTGATCACCCAAAATAGCACCCAAGGGTTCATGTCACCCCCTCATAGATGGAGGAGTGCCAGGATGACACTCCCCCAAAATAAAAGTGCTGAGGTGCTCACGCATGACACAGGAGTGGTTGGTACTAAAGTACCCCCCAAAAAAGAGCACCAAGGGCATCACCCCCTGAAAAAGGAGTTGCTGGGATGTGCCTCCACTCTGACCCCACGAGCTGACCCACAACAGAGGGGGTGCTACCAGGCTGTTCCTGCTGTGAGCCCCCCAGTACCTCTTCCTGGGCTGGATGGGCAGTGAGGGCCGGCACAGCCCCCTGGGCAGCCCGTCTGCCTCCAGCAGCTCCGCAGCCCAGGCACCTGCAGCATTGACCACGATGGCACAGGCGACTGGCTGGTATTCCAGGCTGTCTGGCATGTACACCTGGGAGGGCACAGACACGGGGTCATGGGCACAAGGAGGTCACAGGCACTCCTGGGGAGTGGGGGTGGCACACACACACTCACGTGGACGTATTTGATGCGAGCAGATGACGGGCCTGGTGGCATCATGTAGTTGGTCGAGGTGACAAAACCTGGAGGGTTTTGGGGTGAGGTGGGGAGTCCTGGGGGTGGCAGGGGGCAAACCTCGCTGTGTACCCCCATCCCTCACCTCGCACCTCCCCGGAGCAGCTCTGGACTCCCAGGGATATGGCTTTGCGCCGGAAAGCGTTGAGGAGGGTCCAGGGGTCAAACCAGCCTTCATCCTCCAGACCTGGGCATGGAAACATGGGGAGGGGGGCACTACTGCGTGACCCCCCAATACATGCAATTTGGGGGGCTGGAACTCCCCTTCCATAAATAAAGCCAGGATGGAGGATGCATCAGGATGAGGAAGGATGTTGAGGGTGGTCTCCATGCCCTCCTCCATCTTCCCACATACCATAGGATGCCACAGCCACATCCTCCGTGTTTATCCAGGGGAATTTCGTCTTCAGCTGGGTGGGGGACAGCAAGGTCACCTGCGCCCCTTCTTCCCTGGGATGGCCAGCATGTGGAGAAGCGTCAGGATGACCCCCAGCCCCTGAAACCTCCCCCCCGGGAGGGTCTCATGTGGGTCTCCCACCTCTGGAGCTGGACGGTGGCCTCCAGGGTAGCAGCATTCTGGGGAGATGCGAGGAACAGGTATCCAGAGGGCTGGAACTGGATGTCGATGGGGGGCTCATTTGGCACCCCAAGGTGCTCCTGTAAGGAGACAGGGGGACCACAGTAAATGGGGCTGGATTCCCCAAATTACCCTCCCCCCCATATAACCCCACATACGTTGATGTCACGGAGGAAGCTGGCTGAGAAACGGGACATTTGGATATTTTCCCGGAGGGAAAACTGCTGGCGAATCCCTCCCGCCGACAGCACCGTGGAGGCTCTGGAATACTGAAGGCGAGAACCCGCCAAAATACAAGGGGTTCAGTGGGGTCCCCAATACCCCCACACCCTGCCCTGCGAGGGGGTGTCTCACCATGGGGTCCCGCTCCACCACGAGCACCTTCATTCCGTGCCGCCGCCGGCCCTCCAGCACCTTCAGCCAGTACGCCACGGACCAGCCCACCACGCCGCCGCCCACCACCACCACATCGGCCTCGTCGGGGGGCCGGGGGTCGGGGTGGGTCCCTGGGGGAACCCAGCCCCGCCCTCCGCTCCCCGAGGCTGGCAGCTGATCCCTCAGGGTCTGCGCCATGCGCTCCAGGGTCGGCCCCAGCTCTGCGGGTGGAATGGGGGCTGCCGAGCCCGGGGGCACAGCTGACAGCCCCCCGTGGACCACCCCGGTACCCTCTGCATCCCTTGGGACACCTCTAGCCCCGTCTAGGACACTCCCAGGACAGCCCCGGTTCCTCAGACTCCCCCCAGACCTCTCTGCGAACCCCCTAGGTCCATCGGGAAAACGCCCCCGGACCCTGTGTGAATCTCCAGAACCGCTCCCCAGTCCCCTGGAATCCCCACCAGTCCCTCCCGGTCCCCCAGTCCGCTCTTGGGAATCACCCAAGACCTCCACCAGGCCCCTGCGACGTGCCCCCTCGGGACCCCCGGTTCCCACCGGGACCCCCCAGTTCCCCCTGAGACCTTCTGGAACCCCCAGCTCCCTCTGAGACCACCAGCCACCCAATTCTGCCCCAACCCCTCCAATGCCCTCTGTGATGTCCCGCAGTCCTCAGGGATCACCCCCAGCCCCTCTGGCACCCTCCCATATACGCCCGGAACCCCCCAGCGCCATTCCCTGGGACTCCCAGCAATCCCGACCTTGCCGTATATCCTCATACACTCCACACATCCCTCCATTCCCCTGGACACCCCAATTTACCTGACCCCTTCACCATTCTCAGCGATTCACACCCCGACCCCCCCTCCATTCTCCCCGTGTGCCCCAAATCCCCGCTGCGCTGCCAGGGACCTCTGCGGATCTCACCGCGGAAGAAGTCGGAGCTGAGCGGACCCGCGGTGCGGAGGGAGCGGCCCGAGACCCCTGCCGGGATCCTCCCCGGTTCCGGGGTTCCCGCCGGGGTCCTCCCCCATCCCGGGGCCTTTCCCGGGGCTTCCCCCCCCCAACCCCCCCAACCCCCCCAGTCCCGGCGGGCGCAGCGCGCGACCCCACCGCAGCATGGCCCCGCCCCCTCCCCGTGGCCCCGCCCCCTGGACCGGGCCTCCGCCCCGCCCCCGCCCCCCGCCGTCCCGCCAATGGCTCGGGGGGGCGGGGCTTCCGGCGGAAGCGCGGGGCAGAGCGACGTGTGTGCCCCGCCGGGCCCGGCGCCGCCGCCATGCTCGACTTCTTCACCATCTTCAGCAAGGGCGGCCTCGTCCTCTGGTGCTTCCAGGGCGTGCGCGGGCCGGCCGCCACCGCCCCCGTCAACGCCCTCATCCGCTCCGTCCTCCTGCAGGTCGAGCGGGACCGGCTGCCGGGGGGGGGAGGGTTGGGTAGGGGTCACATACCTGGCGAGGAGGGAGTGGGAGAGCCCACCTACCGTGAGGGAGAGGGGCGGAGGGAACCATCTGCCTGGGGAGGGAGAAGGGGTGAGACTACAGACATGGCGGGGGAGGCGGGGATGGGACCATCTACCTGGGAAGGGAAATCAGGTGAGCCCACGTAGCTGGCGGGGGAACGGGGACTGGGACCACCTGCCTGGGTGGGGGGGAAACGCGGGCACGAGCATCTCTGGGGGAATGGGATCAGCCTGCTGAGGGAGGCAGGTGGGTGGGAGGCTCTGCATGGGGAGGGGGGACATGTGAGTAGGACCGTCTACCTGGGGATGGAGAGGAGAGGGGTGGCACACAGGTGGGACCACCTGTTGGGGGGGGACACACAGACACGGCCAGCTCTGGGGGTGGGGACGGGTGTGGGGTCACCCATTTGGGAGTGTGGATGGGACCGTCACTTGGGTGGGACCACCTGCCTGGGACGGGGCAGAGGGGGGCACGACCACCCCGGGGGTGGGTGAGCTCACGCAGCTGAGGGGGGATGGATGGGATCACCTGCCCAGGGTGTGTAGGGTCATGTGTAAGGGATGCTGGACCACTTTCGGGAAGGGGGGTGACAGGGATTATAGTGGGGAGAGGGGGATGACAGGGATGAGGGGATGGTGGGTGCTGCTGGCACCCCCATTCTGACAGCTCCTCTCCCCCAGGAGAGAGGTGGCAACAACTCCTTCACCCATGAAGCCCTCACACTTAAGTACAAACTGGACAACCAGTTTGAGCTGGTATTTGTGGTAAGTGACCCCCACCCCCGGCATCCCTGGGGTGGCAGGAGGGTCCCTCCAACCCCCCACATGCCCCCAAAGCTGAAGGAAGGGAATTGCCTAAGAAAAGAGGAGAAACAGCTCCCGCTGTGCTGAGGTTTGAGCAAACAGCTGTTTGCATTGTGTAGGGCTGCATCTCGGCCCCCAGACTGGTTTGGCTCCTCTTTCTCTGGGATTTTGGGGGGTGAGGGGCTGTGATTAGCATTTCAGGGGGATGCTGAGCAGTGACCCCAGTGTAGCCAGGCTTCCCCCAGAGGGGGGACATGGGTGTCTGTCAGCTGAATGCCCCTGCAGTAGCAGCTTGTTTTAATCTGCAACAGGATTAAAACTAATCAAACCTCAGCGAGAAGCTGCAGCTTTCTACAACTTCACTTTGACCATATGCATTGAAAGAAAAGCCAGAAATGTGTTATTCCTGTCACTTTATGGAGCATTTAACGCTCTCCTTTTCAGTCTCCTGGCACCTTATCTTCATAAATCCATACAACCTTCCCTTTTGACCCACAGATAAGCTAAAGGTTTTCTGCCCTTGCCCTGTGTGTCTTTCTTGCCATGAGACAGCCTTCACCTGTTGAAGCAAAGCTCTGGGCTGTTTTTCACCGTTTTGAGGGCATTTAAAAAGCCTGGGAAGGTGGAGCAGAAAGTGCAGGCTGAAGCTAGTGCAAGTTAAAGAACTCTGAATATAACAGAGAGGTTTTTGCTTGCTTGCTGCTGTTGAATGAGCTGGAAGTGCAGTGCCTGTTGGCCGTGCTCCTTGGCAGGTGGGCTTCCAGAAGATCCTGACTCTAACCTACGTGGACAAGTTGATAGACGACGTCCATAAGGAGTTCCGAGACAAATACCGCAATGAGTTCCAGCAGAAAGGCGCCCTGGGCCTCCTAAATGGCACCTTTGATTTTAAAGATGACTTCATGCGCCTCCTCCGGTAGAGAGCTTGGGTTTTGTCTTAAATTTCGGTTTTGAGCAGAGATGGGAGTGGGGGAAGAGCTGAAATCCAGGCTAATGGGTCACCTCCCTGCAGGGATGCAGAGGAGAGCAGCAAAGTCCGAGCTCCCACGGTAATGAAGACGTTTGAGCAGTCTCTGAAATCCCAGAAGACTGTCAAGTGTATGATTGAAACCCGAGGGGAGAAACCAAAGGAGAAGGTCAAGAACAAGAAGAACAAAGGCTCCAAAAAGGATGGTGAGTTGATGGGGAAGATAAATGGGAGGGAAATAAATATTCCAGAGCAATGTGTTGCAGCCTGTGCTTTCCCAATCCACTTGGAGCTGGACTGAGCTTGTGTTGGGGCTCTTCCTGTCAGGAACAGAAGCTGTGGCAGTGCCCAGTAAAGCATCTGCAGCTGACAAGCAGCTCTCAGCAGCAGGGGACAAGGAGGAACTGACTAAGGATGAAATCCTACAGAAGAACCGGGAGGAATTCTTCAGGAGACACATGAAAGCTGGGGAGAAGTCCAGGTGGGTGATGAGGTCATGGTCAGTCTGCCTATGCTTTGAACTAGGCCATGACTGAATCTCGCCTCTTTTTGGTGACCCCTGGAAGCCAGACCTCGCTTTCCTGGACCTTATTTCCCTGATTTTCCTCCTTGCTGAAAAGACTGGAAGAAGACACTTGGGGGTCCTGGAGGGGTAATAGAACCTGATTTTGCTGGGAGATCCAGAAACCCTGGGAGAGGTCCAGACCTGTTTTTAGTGAGCAGACAGCAGTGGTGCATTGATACTTGGCTTGAGGGGAAGTGGTGCCATACAGGGTTAAAGTTCAGATAAATAAACTCTGGAGATTGGATCGGTCAATTTCTGCCTTTTTGAGTAATCCAGGCTTTTAGTTTTCACATCTCCAAGGAGGTGGTGGTTGCTGCTTCCCTGCACTGAACACAACATGTTTCTGGTCTTTGTTCCACCAGATCTCCAAAGCCCGATGCACAGAAGGAGAAGGGGAAGAAGCCCCGGGTGTGGGATCTGGGGAACTCTAATGCCAAAGTACTCGATTACAGTAATTCCACTACCAACGGCAGCGCGGAGGCTTGTCCTGTGGAGGAGTTTGACCCTGACATGGTAGGGAAAAGTCAGGTTCCATTTGCTGTCGTGCATCCTCTGGGCAACCCAGCCCAGTCTCTGTTCCTGGATGAGAAGTAATCATAAAGAAACATGAAACAAGGATTGTGGCACTCAGCCCATAAAGCCACTTCTCCCCTTGCAGGCCCTGGGGGACAAAAATCGGGAGCCTGGCCGCCTCTATGACCTGGAGTACGAGAGTGACGATGAAGCTGAAGAGGAGAAGGTTGTCCAGAACCCTTCAAAACCCAGGTAGAGGCTGCCACAGCCCTTGCTTGTCACATAGTTCTTGATTTCTCTCCCGTAATTCCTGTTCCAGTCCAACCAGTAATGCAGGATGCACAAACTGATGTGTTTGTCCACTCAGGGCAAACCCTTCTGCATCTGACCTTTGCAGATGGTCACTCTCAAACCTCACTGTAACTCTTCTGCTTGTCCACAGTGTGAAGAAGGGTGGCCTGGGGGGCATGTTTGGCATGCTGAAGGGCCTGGTGGGTTCAAAGAGCTTGACTAGAGATGACATGGACCCTGTGCTGGAGAAGATGAAGGATCACTTGATTGGTACGTCTGGATCCGTGAGGGATTAGTGATAGTTCCCTGTGCTCTGTTGGGTGGGCTCCAGTGTGGGTAGTGCCTGTGGTTTGGGATATTCTTGCCCACAGGAACTGTGGTGGGTTCCTGTCTCACCCCTGAGGAGCCCTCGGGAATGCAGCAGAAGGGGGGCTGCAGTCAAGTCCAGTGGGAATCCTGCACACTGACTCCATCTTTCCCTTGACGCTGATGTGGGATGTGTGTAATCTTCTCAGCAGCACTGACTCCCTGCTCTGTTTCCCTCAAAGCTAAAAACGTGGCAGCTGAGATTGCAGTGCAGCTCTGTGAATCTGTGGCCAAGAAACTGGAAGGGAAGGTGATGGGAACGTTCACCAGTAAGTGTCTGTGTGGCATCCTGCATGAGGTTTGGAGCTCAGGTGTATTCCCCATGCATGACATGTCATGTTTCCATGCTCTTTTCCCAGCGGTAACCTCGACGGTGAAGCAAGCGCTGCAGGAGGCCCTGGTGCAGATCCTGCAGCCCCAGCGCCGTGTGGACGTGCTCCGCGATGTCATGGATGCCCAGCGCCATCACCGGCCTTATGTCGTAACCTTTTGTGGTGTCAACGGTGTTGGGAAGTCCACCAACCTGGCCAAGGTAGGACAGGATCCTGGATCACAGGACCGGGGTGATGGGGTCAGGCTGTGTAGCTACTAACGGGCTTTCTGATCTGTTGCTACCTGCAGATCTCGTTCTGGCTCATCGAGAATGGCTTCAGCGTCCTCATTGCCGCCTGCGACACGTTCCGTGCAGGAGCGGTGGAGCAGCTGCGCACCCACACGCGCCGCCTCAACGCGCTGCACCCTCCGGAGAGCCACGGCGGGCGCACCATGGTGCAGCTCTACGAGAAGGGATACGGCAAGGACGCTGCGGGCATCGCCATGGAGGCCATCTCCTATGGTATGCACAGAGCTGGGGGCGGGTGGCATTGTCCTGTGAAATAGTCTCCCTCTAGCCAGCCCCCAGGCTCCAGCTAGCTCAGTTTCTCAGGGGTTTTAGGGAGATATATTTCATAGAGACAGAAAAGATCTCAAAAGGGTGGTTCTCACCCCTCAGCTTCAGTCCAAGCTTTATTCTTGACGAGGTGTTCCAAGGGAGCGAGGAGAAAGAGTGAGAACAGGAAGAGACACGGGTTTATCTGGTTTAGGGCCAAGGAAAGATATTGGCCCTGAGCCAATATCAGCGTCAGGAGTAGGTAAGATAGGGAGGAGGGGTCCAACTACATGCACAGGCTTCAGGGGGACTCTGAGGGGAGAAACCTTTCCTCAGAGGAACACAACAGTCCTGGGGCAGCGCTGTCCTTCATGCTGCCTCCCTGCCACCCCAGCTCGGAACCAGGGCTTTGACGTGGTGCTGGTGGACACGGCGGGACGGATGCAGGACAATGCACCCCTGATGACTGCGCTGGCCAAACTCATCGCTGTCAATGCTCCTGACCTGGTCCTGTTTGTTGGGGAAGCACTGGTGGGAAACGAGGCTGTGGATCAGCTGGTGAGTATGAAGGCTTTGCTCCTGAGAGATGAAGAGGAAAAAGAACCCTTTTCTGTAGGTTTTACCAGAGATTGGATAGTGGTGGCACCACAAATGCATTTCTTGGATCTTTTTTCTCCCTCAGGTCAAGTTCAACAAGGCCCTGGCTGATCACTCCATGGCCCAGACACCGCGGCTCATTGATGGGATCGTCCTCACCAAGTTTGATACCATTGATGACAAGGTAAGGAGGCTGCTGAGGTGACTGCAAAGAGTTTCCTGACAGTGACTGGAGGGGAGAGATGGGAATTGTTAAACACAGGGCATTCCTGCACTTTCTTCTTGTGTTTAAGCCATTGAACCCAAATTTAGAAGTCTTGTTTCCACACATGGGGGACGAATGAATGACGAGCTCCCTGAGGGGGAGCACTGGATTTCATTGTGCTGCTTGTCCCTGGCAGGTGGGTGCCGCCATCTCCATGACCTACATCACGAGCAAGCCCATCGTTTTCGTTGGTACCGGACAAACCTACTGTGATCTGAGAAGCCTTAACGCCAAGGCCGTGGTCGCAGCGCTCATGAAGGCCTAAACACCAAATCGCTGTGTGCAGACGTCCCAGAAGAACCTGCTTTACCCTGTCACCAACTAGTCTTTCCCGTGTAGTGCAGAACAGAATGGAGGAATAGCAGCATGAGGAGTACTTTTTTTGGATAAACTCCCTTTTATCCAGAAAAAGGCCTTCCCTGGGTTCCTCCATTCTGTGTCCAGTGACGCAGACTCCCTTGCGGGGAGGCCGAATCCAGAGCTTTGTATTGTTCGTGCTGCACGGGGGGGTGGGTGGTGCCAGGATCTGCTGTGCTTTTTGGTGGGTTTGAAGGCTTTTTTTTTGAGCTGCTTTTGATTTTTAGACCAGCTTAGGGAAGGAGGCAAGAGGGACTTGGGCTTAGGGGCAGCATTTGATCTGGCTGTTAATGTCGCTGCTCAGGGCAGCTCCACTGAAGCTGATAAACCAAAAAAAGGTGACAGCCTGTGCTGGGCAGGAGGGGACATGCTAAATTGCCTTAAAGTCACCCATATCTGTCCTCACCCGGACTTTGGAGCAGGGTCCCTAGACACCATGTATTTGGGCAGGAGCTGGAGAGCTGCAGCAGCCAGGTCCAGAGGAGGAATGCAGTATGCCCTGCCTGGCTCCTGCCCGCTGGTCTTGGCATTATTTGCTAGTAAAAAGGAAAAAAAAACCAAACCACATTAATACTGGAAGAGAATGGTTCTGCTGGTGGCTGCTTGCTGCTTTCCTGCACCCTTTCTCTCCCCTCCGAGTGCCTCTTGATCCCAGTTGGAAGTGCTACACTGAATAATACAAACCTCTCTGATGATGTCTTGTAGCTCTGTATTGCAGATGTGCTATAGTGCAATAAATTGAATGCTGTCTGCTAAGAGACATAATTTATATAAAATAAACTTCATAATTTGTTCTCTGTGTATAAATAACTTGCCTCCAGCCAGGACCTGTTTCCTACTGGGTTTGGGGGAGATGAACTCCTGCCAGTGTGAGGTGTGAAAGGGCCTTTAAATGATAGAGCAGACAAAGTTCAGTGAGCAGGCCTTTAATACAACTTCAACATACAAAATACTGTACAGTAAAAAGACAGGACTAGAAAACTAGAGCTTCCAGTAAAAAAAAAAAAAAAGCTCAAGTTTCATTTTTTAATTGAAATACAGAATATAAAAGCACTAGGTATGAAGTTAGAGGAGGCTGCAGCTCCCTTAGGAACACCGTGCTCCGCAGGCACATGCAGCCTCAGTAAAACCACAATTACTATGTTAGACCAGGTGTTCATCCGTGGAGGCTCTGTCCTGGCCTCTTCCCTGCCGGAAGGGTCCTGGCTTGGTGCTGGACAGCAGTGGGACAGTGGTGGGCTCCAGCCTCCTTGAGGGCTGCTGGCCTGGCTTGGGCCTGTCCCTGGAGCCCCTGCCACGGCTCAGGGCCTGGGCACAGCTGAGGCTCAGGAGCTGCATCCTGTGTGGAAGCAAAGGCTGAAAAACCTGCCTGCGACTCCAGGGAGCAACACAGGGTGAAGCCTCGGCTCCAGAGAGCTTTCCTTACCTTTTACCTCAGCATGGGCAGCTGCAGAGCCGTTCAGTTGCTGCCCCTCCTTGGGCACACCTGGGGCAGAGCAGAGACCAGTGTCAGGTGGATAGCCAGCTGCACATGTGGTGGTTTCACACAGGCTTTCCTGGCTGGGTTAACCCTCAGAAAACCTGCCAGCAAGGCTCTGGCCAGTGAACCCACTTTCCTCCATTTTTATGATTTATTAGTGATACCTCTTGTATAAAAGCATTGGCTCAGGCTGAGTAGCACGAGGGTCAACGAGACTAAATATCCCTTTACTAAAAAGGGAACAAACAGCTGCACATGAAAAACAAAGTTTGCAGGCGTGGAAGGCAGCACAGCTGTTTAAACTGTTAAAATACAGTGATTTCAGAGAAGTAACCCCTAAATTCAGCTACCCTTGGAGACACGTTTGCTTTTTTATAAAAAAATGCTTCAGGAATCTCTATATAGCATGGAGAACAGAGGCTACTAACCCTGTCTACTCTGCATGGTGACAGCCAAGGGTCCCCTGGCCCCATACCTGTGCGGCCTCGCATGGCAATCTCACTTGCCAGCCGCTCGAAGTACTCGGGCAAGTCCGTGTATTCGTCCCCGTAGGAAATCACTTTGATCCCTTTGTCCAGCATGTTCTCACGGAGCTTCTTGAACTCATCCACATCCCCCCTCCGCACCAGCATGAAGTGCTCCAGGTCTGACTTGTGCTTGACAGCCTCTAAAAAAAGGGCCTGAAACGTGGTGTCATCAACTGTCCAACCACAGCCCAAGAAGAGGAAGGACTTATTTTCATACAGCTTCTGAATCTCTCGCTTTAAGAAAGGGAAAGATATTCTTGGTCAAGGTAAGCTTCATCCTCACAAGTGACAGCACCTGCCCTATCCCTGGGGAGGCTCTGCAGCAAAGCCATCCTTCAGCAAGTGTGGGAAGTGTTCCAGCACCTTAGCAGGCTAGGGAACTAACCCCTCTTATTTTCCATATCTAATTAATTCTCTCCCACCCTCTGTGAAGCTCAGTCTGAACTCAGCTGAGCCTATGCCTGGTTGACCCAAGTGGGAGCTGTGGCTGCACAAGGCCCGGGCCCCCCGTGTGGCTCACCATGACCTCGGTGTTGCGCAGCACGTTCTGGTAGCCAGCCGGGTGCAGGACGATGCCGCTGGGGTTGGTGTAGACGCCGTGGATGTGCAGGACACTGAGCTTCCTCTTCTCTTGTGCCCACTCCAGCACCTGCACAATGCAAACCCGCAGTGTCGGTGAGTGTGTCACATTGGCTACCACAGCACTGCTAAATGTAACATCTTGAGGAAGCATTCCAAAGAGGCTGCTTCTTCCTCATCTCCTCACCTTCTCTCCTCCATCAGCCCCTACACCATAGCCCACAGCCACAGCCTGTGGTGCTTGTTTGGGTCAACACTTCAGCTGATTGGTGAATGTGATGAGCAAACTGAATCAAAATGCCATTGACCAGAAAAAGGGGAAAAAACTACAAATCCTGTATCAGCATGTTTCTCAAGCATACCAAGTTTTATTTTGTGGCCCCTACTGCCTCTGAGGGAGTCAGCAGTTGAGCTGACCTCCATTTCAGACAGCCGCTTCCAAGGCTCTCGGTTTACTCCTGCAGACCTCAGCTCGTTTAAGCTTGCAATAATTAGAATGCTTATTTGTAACACTTTAAAGTACTTCCAGCCATGTAGATTAAGAGGTCACACAGGAAACGTGAAGCACAGAAATGAGAATGAAAAGAGAGCAAGGACTGCATAGGACAGACACATTGGGGGTGTTTAACGTGCAAACAGAAGGATGAGATGCTCCCCACCAGTAAAACCCATGATGGAGAGATGAGGTGGGCAGGTGCAAAGAACTCAGGGTTTAACAGCCTGACTGGGGCAGGAGGAGGGATGTTTGCATGAAGAGAGTAGCTCTGAGAGTGCAGTAAGAGGAGCAATTCCAGCCATTGAAGGAAGAGGACATGGGACAAGAGGGGAGCCTCAAAGGCTGCAGCCCTGAACACCCATCACAAAAAAGCACTTTGCAGCACCTTATAAAAAGTTCAGCTTTGCATCTTGTGTGGAGTTTCCCATATTAGTTAGAAACATCAACCCGAGCCTTATGTGGAAGCAAGGCCAAGGCAGAAGTTTCAAGGACAGAGATCAAAGGAATAGCAGGCTTAAGGACTCCTCCTGAGCACTGGATGGCAGCCAGCAAGCCAGTGTTCCAGAAAGGAGCATTCCCTCATTCCTCTGCTTGCTGCCCTGAACAGTCAGAGCCTCTGCCTGGAGCTTGTCTGCCACCAGTTAAACCACTACAATCAGTACAATGTCTTCAGGCAGCATGGAACCACATCCTGCACCCCACAGTCCCTGACAAAAGAAATAATCATCCTTTACCTTTTTTTCATCTGTCAGGTCAAGAGACTCAAGATACTTCCCCTGGTGTCCTGCATACAGCTCCAGCAGGTTATCAAAGTTTGTGGTTAACACAAGGGCCCCATTTTCCATCAAATGAAGCACAGACTGAAGCAGCTGCTTCCCAGAATCTTCCATTTTGGATTCCAGGTCATCAAACACCTCGTATAAACAGTCCTTGAAAAAGGTTGAGCGAACGTTGCTTGTGCGCTGAGAAGGGAAGACAGATTGAGATCAGAGCTCAGCCCCTTAACACCTCATGCCAAATGACTCAGTGGAAAACTACCCACATTCCCCCAATACCCTACAAAGCTCTGGGTCCTTGCAGGGCAAACACAGAGCCCTGGCTGCACTAGTGTGTATGCTCTCCTTCAGCATAGTCATGAGATCACAGAATCCCAGACTGGTTGGGGTTGGGAAGGACATTAAAGTCCACTCTCTACCATGGGCAGGGACACCTTTCACTATCCCAGGTTGCTCCAAACCCCTCTAGCCTGGCCTGGAACACTACCAGGGATGGGGCAGCCACAGCTTCTCTGGGCAATCTCATCACCCTCACAAGGAAGTATTTCTTCCCAATATCCCATCTAACCCTGCCCTGTGGCAGTAGGAAGCCATTCCCCCTTGTATTGTCACTCCAGGCCCTTGTCCACACCTTTCTTGTCAGCTTCCTTCAAGTACTGGAAGGCCACAATTAGGTCACTCCTGAAGCTGCCTTCTCCAGTTTCAACAATCCCAGTTCTCTCAGCCTTTCCTCACATGAAGGTGCTCCATCCCTCTAATCATCTTGGTCCAAGTGAAATACCCAAACCCCATGTCTGCAGCAGGGTTATCCCTCAGGCACCTGGCACAGTAACTGCATTGGGGCTCCCTGTACATAGAGGAATTGTAGGATGGAGGCACCGTTGCTGGAGAACCAAATCTGGCTATTTCCAAAAGCCAAATCCTACACTCAGGGCAGGTACAAGCATACTGACCGGAGACAGCTTCTGAATAAGGTCATGGGCAACATGAACCAGGTTCTTGTCTTCATGAAGACACTTCTGAAACCGTTTGCTCTCTTCATCTTCCAGGAGATCAAAGTCAATAGCAGCATCCAGAAGGGCCTGAATCAGCCCCTTCCAGGACTTCAGTGCTGGGACCTGGGGAGCAACTGCAGCACTAATTCCTGTCCCAATGACCAAAACAAGTTCCCGAGGCTTCTTGGTTTTGAGGCTTGGCAACAGCTTCCTGCAAAAGGAGAAAGGAGCACAGCTGGTACCACCATGAGTGGAAGGGTGGCTGGGATGGTGGCACATGCAAACTGAGGGATAGGGAGGTACCCTGTGCCTAAATTTTGAATCAAATATCCGTTGGGGCTCTCTGATAAACAGAGCATGAGAGGAGCAGCTTGGTATCCTTAAAAGACAGCAGGCAGCTGCATGGATCAGCAGCACAAATGCTCCCAATACAAGGTCCATAATTACAACGTTTTTGGAATCAAATCTGTTACCAGGATGGTTACTGGGGAAGTCAATGATGCCCTGGGGTGCTTCTGCAGCAAAGCTAATCCACTAAAAATCTGGAATAAGGGAAGTCTATTAATAAAAGTTACCTGGAAGGCTGGGGGGCATGGGAAAGGTGTGGTGAGCACTAGAGAATGAGACACACACATGTTCTACGTCCCAAGACAAAACAAAGACAAAAAGTGTGTCAGGTCCCATGCAGGTCAGAAATGTGACCTGGTTTAAACAAGGTGCAGAACAGGGGCCTGGAGACAACAGCTCCATTTATCCCAGCACAGAGAAAAGCAAGGGAAGGCTTCCTCCTAGCTCTGCCCTGGAGGTGCCCAGCCCGTTTGCTGAGGAACCCCCTCAGCTCTACCAGCAATCTCTTCCCTGTGACGCCTGCAATTTCAGCAGGATGCTCCAGGCCAATCTTTTGGAATATTCCAAATGATACAGAGTCACATGAAAGGACTGCAGGGGCTGTATTCTCCTTATTCCTCCTCTCCTCCTCCCTATTTTCCTGTGCTTTCCTGCACCTGCACAGTGCTTTTAAACGTGACCTTTATCATTTATTAAGCAGATGTGCTGCTTTTTGCCTTGCCTTGCCTGGTGTCCAGCTGCTTTCTGCAGCAAGGACATGCTGCAGTTTCCCAGGATTGGAGCAGCAGCCCAGGGAAGCAGCTTGTATGGAAGAAATGGGCTTTATCAGCAAACACGTGATATTTAGTGAGAAGGGGAGAGGAAACCAACACCACACAGATGGAGCTGTGCCTTCCCTTAGCTCCTGCCTATGAAAACAGACTTGTTAACCCTTTCCTCGAGGAGGGCTTCACTGTTACTGCTGATAAAAAGGGTTTAATTTGAGGACTGCAAGCCTTGTGAGAGAAATAAATTAGTATTCATGCTAATATTTGAGCTAGTATAAAAACAGTATTGGAAATATAGGGACTGAAATCCAAAATAGTAACAAATACCCAAGTCTTAATGTCCTGCATGCCTGAGAGAGGCATTCTATCCCTACTGATAAATGCACTTGTTTCTACCCTAATATCCTGAGCAAGGAAAAAATCATCTCCCAGTGTCTTTTCTGCACATTCCAGGGTTACTGATCAACCTCAAGACCACACCTCAAGAACTATCCTGCAGCTCTCCAGAACTTGCAAATAATCAAATTAGCAGTAGACAACCCCCACGATGATTTGGCTGCCTGCTTACAAGAACTTTTGAGCCTGCAGCAGCCAGTCTCAGTCTCTGACAGACATAATTATCCACCAGTCAGGTCCCCACTCACAGAAGTGCAAGACCAGTACATTTCTAAGCACAGGGAGCCTCCGAGTGAATTATTTAGCCTTTACATGCAGTTCAATCATACTCATTTGAGAATCCAACTCAAGCGAAGAAGCACAATCATTGTATCTGACCTGACACTGTGAGTGGACAGGATTATGGAGACAGGACCGTAAAATACAGCTTTGAGTGCGACCCCCCTGGCTGAGGGTTAAAATCCCAAAAAAGTACATTCTGGGTGTGAAGGCGTTTGTTGCACAAACAGCAGGAAAGCCTAGGGCATGGCCAGAAGCCAGCATGCGGTTCTTAGATCAGGAAGCGAAACAACTGCGGTTGCCAGGGGTCACAATCCTTAAAGAACAATGCGAGGCAAAGGAAAAGGCTCTTGTTAGAACAAATTCACTGGAGTATAATTAAATTTACCTGGGCTTTTTTGCAGGTGGCATTCCATCTTCCAATAATGTTTCCTTGCCCAGGCTCACCGTAGAAGCCATCCAGTTTCTATAGTAGACAAATCACCACAAGCGAAGTCACTGCACATGGACAACACCACCTGGACAACAAGGTTTTATAGAACCAGCTTTGCACAGGTGGATAAATCCCAGGTTTGTTATCATTCCAAGATCACCTCTGGGCTGAGAATTGCATGTTTTTGTCTCTGAACTTTGCTCCACAGTCTCATCCACTTCCTTAACCTCTTTTACCATAAAATCCTTGTCTGTTTTGCCCAGGTGTGATTGCCTCAGCAAAACACACTTTGCCAGACCCTTCGTTTCACCTCAGCAACTCATTTTCCCAGAGAGCCTGGATCTTGGAGCAGCTCTCCCCCCTTCCTGACAAGGCCTGTAGCAAACTTGCTGCTTGGGAAACAGTGGGAGGGAAGAGAAGACAAAGAGATTTTTGTTGGCTCCAAAAAGCCACGAAAAGCATTTCATTCCCTGGTGATGAGAGAAGGGTTTCCCAGCCCGCCATGTGTCTGCAAGCACTGGGAAATGACCTTAAAGCCCACGGAAAGGAAGTGCAGTTTGAGAACTCTTTCAACAGCCCGTGACATAAAATACAAAAGCTCTGCCAGCACGCAGTCCTCTCCCACTCTGCTTCTCCCAAATAAGTCTATGAAAAGGGAATGAAAATGAACACAACTGTTCACCCTCCTCTGCTTTTTCCTGCCAATTGTAATGAAGAGTCCAGCAAAAACTCTGTTAGACAAGGGCTTTTGGCCAGAGGAAATGCTGAGGAAGAGCTGACCCAAAATCACAGTTTTTGCAGGTTTTTCCATCTCAGGGAGATCTGAGGGTTTGTTCTAGAGTTGAGATGCTGCAGAGCAGGAGACAATGGGCAGGTCTCTCCAGGTAGGACACCTCGGCTGTCCTGCAAGTGTTGGCATGGATCATGTGAGAAATCAGCCAGTATTCTAGGAAACCACCACCTTTCAGTGCTGGATGATGAGAGCAGGGCAAAGTGATACTGTCAGACGCTCAGATACACTGTGTGTGCAGCCTTTACCTTCTGACCTCTCTGGAAAACTTTATACAATGGCATTATGGAATGGTTTGGGTTGGACAGAACCTTAAAGCTCGTGTCGTTCCACCCCCCTGCCATGACACTTTCCACACAACAGGTTGCTCAAAAATAAATCATTGTAACAACAGTAGAACACCTCAGAGAGCTGGTTTTCACCACCTACCTCCTGAAACACTACTGAACACGTGCTGCTCATCACTTCAAATAATCACCTTTTTATATTACTGGGCCTTACTGTAGGGCCCAGATTTTGGATAAAAGTGTCAAAGGCCTTTAGCAAGTGAGGAATCTCCTGGTTTTCCCCCCTCTGTGCATGCCAGGCAGGGCTGCTCCATCACAGAGCCTTGTGAACATTGTACCCACACTGAGCCCAGGAGCACTTCAGTGCTGTTCTAACAATGAACCTCAGCAGCCTCATCAGCCCTGAACACCTGCAACCTGTCAGGCCTCATGGTGAACTATTTTGGGGGGTTAAATCTCCAAAGACCAAAGTAAGGACTCTCAGGAAGACAGCAGGACCTGCTGGACACAGGATCTGTCAGATTCACCATCAAATCTCCACTAAGTGGATGCAGCCAAGCACAGTCAGGACAAAGGGGGGAAAAGCCCCTCTCCTTCCTTCCCAGGAGGCTCCCATCTCTCCTTTTGCATTAGCTGATTTTTCTGGAAGGACAGGTTGCTTCCAGAAAGCCAGCCAGATTCTATTTAGTGGTGCAAAGATGCTTTAGATGAGCTAGGGACTAACAATAGATAACTGGAGAGTTTCAGAGGGAAGTTTGATCTCCTGCTGGTGCTGGTCTGCCCTTGGCCCCTCTGCAGCAGCACAGCTACAGCCGAAGGTAAGTTGTTCCTCACTTTCTAAACTCGATAGAATTTAAGCTTATATTATCTTTGCATTGTGAATCATCAGCTGAGCCTCGAATATCAAGGCTGTTTGTAAACTCCCACCTAGGAGCTCCCGTTTGCTTCCACCTGCCTCAGCACTGCTCCCATCTTGCTCACCCTTGCACATTCCCATGCTATTAACAGCAGGAATGGAGTCATCAAATCAATTTTAAGTGCCTCTAATTGACATTTCAGAAGTAATTTTAAACTTAGGATAAAACACCTTTTGGAATTATAATCACCTTGTAAGGTTTTCTCATATAATGACCCTCAACCTTCAGGTCTATTATTTAGTGCAGAGAGCCATAAAGGAACAAAAACCCCATTAAAAATACAGCATAGTTCCAGAAAAGTTATTACTAGTCTTAAAAAGAATTCATGGGGATTCAGCCAAGAAATAAAAACCTCTGGTTTTTAGTCCTGGGGAGAAGCTCTGCTCCCTAGGGGGATGGATTGTGCTGGCACAGCTGAGGTAGCCAAAATTAAGTGGAATTACCTCAGAGCATGACACTGCCATGGGAAAAAAACCACACCAGGTGCTGCAGGCTCCCCCTGAGAACACAGGTGCCATGGAGGAGACGGAGCCACAGGCACTCACAAGATAAGAAGTGTCTCTCCAGCCTTCTTCAGACAATGGGAACTTTCCAGCTATTTAGACTACAGGGAGTTGAAGACTGTAAACACAACACTCCATGGATTCCTGGCTCAGCTGCTCCATTCCCCCATCCCAGCCTAGTTCCCACCACTTTTATCAGGGATACCAAGACACTGCCTGTGTGGGATTGTTGCATTCTCCTTCTCTCTCCCCACCACAGAAATCCCTTAATTCATCCTAAAGCCTTCCAGACTTCAGCTTTAAACTGTGTGCAAGTTACCAAAACCAGATAAACCCAACCACAGCAATTCCCTGTGTGACACAGACATATCCAGCTGTAGAAATGTTGGAAATATGAAGGTGTATCCCAAGTAAATGCAAACACCTGAACACCACGTGTGTCAAATGAAGGCCGAGGTTCACACAGGGTGTGTATTTACAAAAACCTCTCTGCAGCTCTGCAAAACATGACCATGCCACGCAGTCAACACCAGAGCCCAACCTGCAGAACCAAAATGGGGAATTAATGCAACATTTTCTCCCCCACGGAGAAGTTGTTGCTGCTGACACCATCTCCGTGCTTAGCACCCAACACACAACTAAAGCTATACCCGGATGTTTGAAATTGAAGCCAAGTGATCCAGCTCCATACATGAAGATGGGCTCCTCCAGAAGGGCCCCCACAAACACTCGAAAGAAACAAGTACAAACATACTGCTCATGCATTATTTTTAGCTTCTTTAAGTGCTGAGAACTGCCACCAAAAACGATGTAATTCCCAGCTTCTTTTTCAGTTCAGCGACTTTAAGGTGTTGGGATAAGATAGTTTAAAAGCCACTATGTCTCAGCTAAAAGCTGAGCTGTCCCTGGCCAATTCCCAAGCCTATCCCTCCATGTGGAAGCTACACTGGAGCTGGATCAAAACCATCCTAGAAACATACAGGCTCCAGGGACAATGGGACTGAGGACAAGCCCTGCTCCTGTCCAAGCCACAAAAACACAGGATTCAACCTCCTTGGATGTGCATCAAAACACACCAGAGGTTTTTATTCAACGCTGTAATTCTCCACGTGCTTCCCAATGGCTCCATAAGCAAGGAGAGGGAGTGACACAGCAAAGCCTAGCTGAGCTCTGTATCCCACAGACTCCCACAGAAGCACGCTGGCTTTCCAGGACTGACTCTGTCACATCTTCGGGGTTGCTCGAGCCCTTACCTGTCCTTTCCGTTGTGCCCTCCTCGCTAAACCTGCGGGAAAAGCAACAACACGCGGATTCAGCAGGCGGGGAGAACACCGAGGCTCCTTTCCCAGGGGGAACCATCAATAAAAACGAGCTTTTATAGGGGACTTTGTAGCGGCGGGGAGAGTCACAGCCGGGCCGCCCGCCGCCGCCAGAGGTTTCCCGGGCCCCCGGCTCACAACCGGACTCGCCGGTCTCCTTCGCTCCCCTCAGGCCGCTCCGTCCCCTCAGGCCGGCGGCCATGGGACCCCCTCACTATGGCGGCCCCCGTCGCCATGGCAACAGCTTCCCCCCCCCCCCCCCCGCTGTCTCCGTGGCAACCGCGCCCTGCCCGCCCCCCGCCCCCGCGCGCCCCGCACGCACCTGGCGCCGCGCGCGCGGCCCCATTGAGGGAGACGCCGCCGCGCCGCGCGCAGCCGCCTCGCGCCCGGCCACGCCCCGCCCCGCGCGCAGAGTTGGCCCCGCCCCTCCTGCCCCGCCCTGTCATTGGCCTCCAGCGGAAGAGGCGGGGCCAGGCGTGGGAACGCGGCGATGCTCTCGCGGCGCTTTTCGAAGCTATAAAAGGCGCGCGCGCATGCGTGGCGTAATGGCGGGCTGGGAGGCGGTGCCGAGCGGGTTATTCTGCCCGGGCCGGGGCCGCGCCGGGCCTGGCGGTGTCCTCGTGTCCCCCCTACCCCTCAGGGGCCTCTCCTCTGCCAGCTGCCGCTGCCTGGGTTCGTGTATGTGTGACCGCTTCTCCAGCCCTATGAGGTACATGCGGTGCCTGGGTCTGGACGGCTGCTATAATGCCTTCAAGCATATGTGTGGCAGAATTTGGGTGTACTTAGAGCTTTCCAGGAGAAAAACTATTTTATGCTTTCTGGGTGGCTGCAAACTGTTTTGTACTGGCACCGTAAATGAAACATTCATGGTGCTTTTAGGGACAAAGTTAGCCTTATTTTCTCACCAGAACGACCTCTGTTTGATCCTGCTTTGCAGCACCTGGTCTTCACCGTTTCTTAATTCCGCAGGCAAACCTGTAAACCACATGCTCCAGGTGATGACCAGCCTGAAACTCCTGCTGCAGGGATTTCAGTGTGCTGCTACTGGTGGGTCAAGGCAGGTTGTAAATACAGCTATGACTGCTTCGTTACTCCTTTAATAATGATAAAATTATTGCTGAGGTAGGGTGGAGGTCGATCCAGAAGGGTGCTGCCTCTTGACCCCAAGAGTTTAGGGTTTATGGGTTCACCCTCGCTCAGGTTCCCTCTCTGGGTTTTCCAGGTGGAGTGACTCACACAGGCAACTCCCCCTCCTCTGGGTCCTGTCCTCGGGTGGGGAGTTGATTTTTGGGGTGGTGGCAGCAGTGCCAGGGCAGGGACTAGTGCAAAATAGGTCCCAGTGGGATGAGTGGTGCTGGGCCCATGACTGGTGGTAGCTTGTGGGGCTCAGCACCACTCAGCCTTGGGCTTTTTCCTTTGGGATTTGGCTACCAAGGGGACAACTGGTGTCCCCTGCTTGGTGGAGAGAAAGGCAGCCGAGGTGGTGGCAGAAGGTGGCAGGAGTCCAGTGTCTCTCAGGGAATTCATTGCATTTTTGGGCACAGGCTTCCCAGGTTCCTTGCTCTCAGCACCATGTTTGAGAGTGGGCTGGGGGCCCTGCAGGAGGAGCCTGCCTGCTCCTGTACCCCCAAGGTGCCTCCCAGGGCATAGGTGGACTGGCTGGTGAAATCCTTGGGGATGGGGAGGTGTTTATGGCAAGAGGGAAAAGCCATCAGGGAGCCGCCCCCATTTCACGTGGTTTTGTGTTTTGTGCTACTTTGCCCTGGTCTGTTCTTTTGCTGAAGGTGGTGGGTGAGTAGACATGGAAATACCTGTGGAAGCCACAGCCAGGTGGTGGCATGGAGGGAACATCCAGTGTCCAACAGGAGCTCTTCAAAGACCTGTGGGACACAGTGGTGGTGTGGGCATGGGGTTCCCAGAAGCCTGACAGGTGCTGGTGGGTGTTGGGGGATCTCCTGACCTTCAGCCTTCCTTCCCAGGAGACTCGAAGGTCCCTGGGGGTGAGGAAGCAAACAGCAGTGTGCTGAACAAGGAGGTGGATTCAGCCCTGGGGCACAGCTGGGTCATGGTGGCATTGATGAAAGGGTGTCTTGACTAGCCCTGGCATGGGGTGTTGAAGTTAAATGGGGTGGTGGAGACATTTTGGGGGGTCAGAAGATGTGGGACTTTTCCCTGAGGAAAATACTTCCCTTCAGGCGTGGACGTGTGGGGGTTGTTGTCCCAGTCAACTTGCAAGCAGATGGGGGACACTGGGGTTGTATTTTGGGGGCAGGTGCAGCAGTCCTGAAACTGGGGTGATGGGCACTGGGCACAGACCTCTCCATGAACACGTTGAGTTAGGTGAGCACAGCCATCTGCCAAGGTCAGGCTTTCAAAGGCCAGTGCTTGGAGCAACCTGGACTCTACTGGAAGATGTCTCTGCCCATGGCAGGGACTTGGAAAAAGATGGTCTTTAAGGTCCCTTCTAACCCAAACTGTTCTGGGACTCTGCGATTCTACCTGCTGGGGTAGAGGTGAGGACCCACCTTGGTGGGTCCTGCCTCAGCTCCTGCAGGGTGGGGATCCCACAGTTGGAGCTGTGGTACTGTGAACAGTGGGAGTGTGATGGCCATCACTCCACTTCAGGGTTGACAGTGAGGGAGATGCTGACCCAGCTTTGTACTCTGGTCTGCCCTGGACTCACTCTGGAGATGCTCCCGTGTGACTGCCAGGGCCAGCTTCGCTGGGGATCCGAGGTTAGGGGGTTTTGCTGTTATCCACAGTGAGGACCCAGGTGGGAGAGGGAGGGACACATTCAGCACCAGGGCTGGACCCCCAGGCCCCCACCTCCTGGTGTCACACAGGGTGTGGGACACCTCCTGGATCACCTCCACACTGTGCTGTGCCACCAGCTCAGCCACAGTGACACTGCAGCAGCAGGTGGAGGGTTCAGTGTCCACATCAGAGGTCCTGGAATTGTCCCCTAGGCAGGGGAGAGATGGGGAAATCTCCAGTGCTTGGAACAGCCTGTCAGGGAGCTGGATGAGCATGCAGGCCCTGGAGACCCCTCAGATTCCTGGGGGATGGAACCAGGACTCATCTGGAGCTCATCTCTCACAGGGCGTTGAGGAGGAACCGCCAGGCTTTGGGGAGTCGAGGATGATGAGGAGATGAAGGCAGTGTCAATTGTTGGCCATCACCAGCAGCACCAGGGGAACAAGACATGGGAAAGGAGAAATACGGGGGGGGGGGTTGGGGTGAAAAAAAACCTTGTTTGGTAAAAGTAACTCGTAAAATAAGCATAAGTGGCAAACATGGACCTTTAATCAGGAAACCAGGAAGGGAAAATAGTTCTGAGGGCTGGGCACTCTGACACCCAGGCAGTGACGCCATGTGGCGGATGTGGGAGGAGGCCCTTGGGAGCGCTTGGCTTCCTCTCTGCAGTCCCGGCCCATTTACCCTGCCTGTGCTTTCACATTCCCCAGCAGAGGCTGGAGCTGCTGAGGGCACCTGGGTGTTCAGGGAGCTCCTCCACTTTGTCCCTGGGGAGGCAGGTGTGTGCCCCTGCCCTCATTTCCACTCCAGGTCAACTTCACTGGGAACTGCTCCTGGATGTGGAAGCTGCAAGGATGGATCAGCCTCGCCGTTCACTGCAGATCCCATTAGACTGCAGAGTGAACATACTGCTTTCTACCTGTCCTTTCCCACCCAGGTAATCCCAGAAGATCTTTCTTTGCCAAACCTAGGGGCTGATGCATCCCCTTCCCTGCTCCGGTGCTGGACTCCTGCATTCCAGGTAAGCATCCCTCCAACTTTCCCATTCACTGCTCATTGTTCCAATCACACTTAAGCTTTTGGTTGTCACTAAGTGGTGACACTTGGGCGCTGTGGTTTCCGTGGGCGTGCTGAGGTTTTGCTGGCGTTTCCTGCAGTCCTGTGCCGTTTTTGGAGTAGGGGAAAGGCTTCAGCGTGACTTGGGGTGTTTCATTTCGGAAGGGGTGATGCCAGCAGTGGAAAACAGCAGCTGTTTCCCGTGTTGCTGCTCCTGGGTGTCCGCAGGGAGTGTCTGGGCTCCCTAAACCGTGTTGGGAGCATGATGCCGAGGAATGGGATGGTAGGGAACAGACAGGCATGCCAGGGCAGGCAGCACCAAGGATGCACAGCTCAGGGCATCAACCACACTGCCTTTGGTTTGCCAGCACCCAGTCCATCCCTGGTGATCCCAGCTGATTCCCACTTCTTCCCTCCACAGGATCCTTTTCCCACTGATGGGAATGAGGGTTTCTCCTCCCCATTCTCTCTGGGCCTCGCTTGCTGCAGGTGTGTATCTCCCGTGGAGAGAGTCGGTAACAGGTAAATGTTCCCTCACAGCATATTTTGGGGAGGCAGATGCAGAAAACTCTGCTGGGGGTGATTTTTGGGGCTGTAAGAGAGCACTCAGAGGTGCAGGTCCCTCGAACAGACCACACTGAGCTCCTGGGGCTGAGACCTGCCATGAAGTGGTTCTTCCTCTCAGTTTTTTATCCCTCTTTTCTGCTCTCAGGAGAGGTGTCCTGCTGGCAATCGGTGGCTGAGCAGCGTGCTGCCCATTATGGCTAGTGAGTTTAAGAATAAACCCTCTGGCTCTGTTCCCTCCCTCACGGCATCCCCTCCCCGACAGAACACCAGGGTGCCAATGGGCAATGATGCCACAGCATTCAGGTGTTGGTGGCAGCTCAGGTTTTAGGGACCAGGATGATTTTGGGGGTCAAGGTGAGATCCCACCCACCCCATTCCAACTCGGGGCATTCTGCAGATTGAATGATGCTGTGCTTGGGAAGTCCAGGGGGTGCTGAGCCCCCCAAAACTCACTGTGGCCTCACTCTGCAGGTTGGTTTAGGCGGCTCCTGCACAAGCCCAAGCCCAGCTCAGTGGAAAGCCTCAAGTCCAGCCACTCTGCTTCATTCTCGCCTTCTTCCTCCTCCTCATCCTCTGCCAAGAGCTCCAGCTCTTCTCCTGGCACGAGCTTGGCCACCAGCTCCATCTCCCTGTCACCTGTGTCAGCACTGGACATCAGCGCCTCAGACAGTCCCCGGTGGGACAAGAGCTACGATGTCTGCATCTGCCACAGCGAGGAGGACATGGAGCTGGTGGAGGAGATGGTGTCCTACCTGGAGGGCCAACCTGAGAGCTTCCGTTGCTTCCTCCAGCTGCGGGACGCGGTGGCGGGAAGCGCAGTGGTGACAGAGCTGTGTGACGCCGTGCAGAACAGCCACTGCTGGGTCATGCTCATAACCCCTGGCTTCCTGCAGGACCCCTGGTGCAGGTACCAGATGCACCAGGCCTTGGCTGAGGCTCCGATGGCCAATGGACGCACCATCCCAGTGCTGAAGGACGTGGATCGCAAGGATTATCCCAGGGAGCTGCGGAACCTCTACTACATCTACATGGCACTGAAGGAGAAAAGCTTCAGGCAGATCAGAGACACTGTCATGCGCTGTGAGTATCCTGTGGGAGGCTGATGAAATGTCAGTCCATTGGGATGAGGACTGTGAGAAGGGACCAGATTGCATAAATTTATTTAAAGTTGATTTTTAGAGTAATTGTTTGTTAATGGAACTCATCTGCTTTCTCTGCAGACCTCCAGGAACTGTGCCGGAGCTCCACAAAAAGGATGGAGTAGTGCTGAGAGCAGGCAGATGCATCCCCATGGGCATCATGGAGCTGTCACCATTGGATCTGGGTGTTGGCATGTTCCATTGGACCTTGTGGTCAAACCTGAGCTGCTCAGACCAGACCTGGGAGCCAAGGATGGGGAGTTCCCCACATCCAGGAGGAGCTAGAGCCCACCACATCCCGGTGGCCAAAATCTCCTCAGCAGGGACAGCGACATCCATCACACAAACACTAAGCTCTGACATCGGGTGGTTCTTGGGGTTACAAGAGCTTTTTACTGCACTGGCATTCTCTGTCCTGAAGGCTCCAGGACCTCTACTAGGCTGACAAGGCGCCTGCTGGGCTGTGGGCAGGACAAGATGAGGCAGGCAGTGACTTTTGCACGGTATCGTTGCGACTACGAAAATGCAGAAGTTATAAAATTTTTCGTGTTTTTCCGTATTTTTGTCTCAGTCCCCGGCTCGGGCGTTGGGGGGAGAAGGGGCCGGGGGGGGGGGGGGGGGGAGCGCGACCTCCGAGCCGCCAGGGGGCGAGACTCCCGGGCGCTCCCCGAGGCGCCGCGCGTGCGCAGTGCGGGGGTGAGCGCGAGCCATGGCGGAGGGCCCGCAGCCGAAGAGGAAGCGGGAGGAGGAGGAAGAGAAAAATGGCGAGACCGCCACTGAAGGCGGCGCCGCCGCCGCCTTCACGCTGTCGGACCTGCGAGTGCGGCGCGTCCTGCGGGAGTCGGCGCGGGACAAGATCGTGTTCCTGCACGCGGAGGTACCGGAGAGTGGCGGGGGGGGCTGTCGCACCGCCGCCATTTTCCCCGCTGAGGGCACGGCCCCGCCCCCGGCCGCGCGCTCCGGGCAGGCCCCGCCCCCGGCACCACGTGCCGCGAGCCCCCAGCCACCCCCCCGGTCATCCCGTCGGAGCCTGGTCCCGACCCGCTTTTCCACCCGGGCGCTGCCCAAACCAGGCTCAGCTGGCGGCCGAGAAGGCGGCTGGAGACCTTATTGCAACCCTCTTTCTTGTTGGTATAATTGGATTTGGATTTTGGATTCAAGCATGTTCGTGCTTGGTAGGTAAAGCAGTGCCCTGGATTGCAAGCTGCATGCCGACTCTGGGACTGTAAACAGTACAGCTATTACAGGAAAGTTTGTAAAAAGTCTTGAGATTGTCTGTCCGTGGCGAGTGAACCATGCAGCTGCCTTGGCTCCTGTCTCCTGACGATGTGCATCCAAGCAGAAGATGAGGATTGGGGAGTTCCAGGCTGCTTCTTTGGTCTTGAGGTGGTGGGTTGCTGCAGTAACTGAACTGGGCACAGACCTCCTGCTCTGCTCTGTGAGCATGTCAGGAAAATCCACAAACGCCAGTGGTTCCAAAAGGAGATAGAGGAGTCCTTCAACTTTATTTGAATAAAAGGAGAGAGTCCAGTGGGCGCTTGTGGGGTTTTCTCTCTTAGAGTTTCAGAGGGCACAGCTTCCCTTTTATCCTAACTCCCGGCCCCATGTTGCCCTCTGCCTTTCCCCATTGGCCGAGGTACTAGGAAGGTGCAGCCCTCCCGAACCGCCTACCCCATATCTCCCTTAAATCTGACATTTTACCCCAGAGTTCAGCAGTCCAGGCTTGTGCAGACCCTTGTCTCTTTCAGGAGCCTAACTGCCCAAAGTCAATAGAGATGTTAAGACCCGTTAAGACCCAATAGAGATGTTTCAAAGACACTGACACCCATCAAATTGTTTGTAACGGCATTAGTACACATCTTCCTTCTCAAGGGTGAGAGGGTTGGAAGCCCCAGGTGAACCCCATTGCTCTCCTGGGTGGTGTGATGAGGCCTCACCTGGGTCTTGTACAGACAAGACTGATGTTGGGGGTTGTTCTGCACCCAGCATCTCCCAAAACCAGCATGCTGAGGCCACTGGGTCGGGGGCTGGGGTTCCTTGGAACAGGGCAGCAGTAACTGCCCCAGAACTTCCTCCCTGACTGATGCAAATCCCCATGCCTGCCTTTGCCCTCTTCCTGGGAAGTGTCAGAGATGAATTGATGCTGTGGGTCAGCAGGAAACCTGGGAGCATCTGGGACATGCAGATGGGTTGAGTCATTGGCCACATCCCCTGCTCCCCCAAAACCACCTGTGTTCTCTGGTGGGGAGCAAATTCCTGCTGTGCTTCCGGGCAAAGGTGCTGTTTATTTTTGGATGGATGTCTGGCCTTCAAGGGAGTTTGGGCATGAGGACTGGGGGGTCTACAAGGTGTCTGCCAGGATCCCTGACCTCAGACTGTCCACCCAGTGCTGGATCGGTGTTTGCTGATGACTTTATCCATTCGTATTCCAGAGGATTGGCCTCTCTGGAGAGGGCACAGATGCTGTAGTCATCCTGGAAAAGACTCCTTTCCAGGAGGAGAAGATCCCAGACCTGCTGAAGAAGCCCATGAACGTGGAGCTGCAGATGCACAATGACATTTACTGCACGTTCTATCTGAGCCCTCCCCCAGAGCTGAGTGGTGAGTGCTCTCAACCCTGCTCAGGGATCTTGGGAGGGTGGCTGGGATACTGGGATGTGGTTCCTGCCCATTCCGGAGTGGCAGATGCAGTTAGATGGGCAGGTGCCACTGCTGGACCTGGCTGTGCCACCCTGGTTGTGATTTGGTGACAGCAGCACACCTGGCCCAGGTGGGGAGGTTAATGTGTTGTTGCCACACTGCAGGCAATGTTTTATCCTGAGGCTTTGAATGCTGCCCTGTTGCATCCCCTTTTTCCCATGCCATGGGCATGTGGCTCAGCTGATGAGGCACTGAATGGCCATTGCTTGATGACCTTGTATATGAAGGTGCAGAAAGGCTCAGGGGTGTGAGGCCTTTCCGTGGGTGGTTTCAGTGCTCTCACTTGGGCAAGAGTTGTCTCCTTCCAGAATGTTTCTCTTGAAACAGTCTGCAGGGCATGTGCAGCTGCTTCTCATCCCAGAGTGGCATCTCGTGGGCTTTTTTATTACCTGGTAACAACAGGCAGCTTGTATTTGGGGGAGGATTTAAGTGTTGGCAACCTCAAGTGCTGAGGCAGATGAGCCCCATATCCCTGCTGATTTCACACATCTATGTGTTATAAAACTTTTTATAACCAAGTATGATAAGGACAGGTGGGCAGGTTGGGGAACTGCAGTGGAAGGCTCTTGCCCTGTGGAGGGGACTCTGGTCCCAGTGGGAAGGGGTCCTGCAGTGGTGGTGCCACTGGAAAGCAGGGCTGCTCTTTGGGCACAGCAGTTTAATCACATAATCCCAGGCTGGTTTGGGTTGGAAGGGACCTTAAAGCTTGTCTTATTCCAACCCTCTGCCATGGGCAGGGACACCTTCCGCTATCCCAGGTTGCTCCCAGCCCCCTCCAACCTGGCCTTGGACACTCCCAGGGATGGGGCAGCCAGAGTTTCTCTGGGCACCCTGTGCCAGGGCCTCACCACACTCACAAGGAACAATTCCTGCCCAATATCCTATCCAGCCCTGCCCTTTGGCAATGGGAAGCCATTCTCCCTTCTCCTATCCCTCCAGGCCTTTGTACCAAGTCTCTCTCAAGCTCTCTTGGAGCCGCTTTAGGCACTGGGCAGGGGCTCTAAGGTCTCCCCAGAGCCTTTTCCTATCTAGGCTGAACACCTCCAGCTCTCCCAGCCTGTCTGCAGAGCAGAACTCCTCCAATTCTCAGAGCATATCCATGGCCTCCTCTGGACTTGCTCCAGTGGCTCCGTGTTCTTCCTGCGCTGAGGACCCCCGAGCTGGAGGCAGCTCTGCAGGTAGGGTCTCACCTGAGCAGAGCAGAATCACCTTCCACAGTTAATCCCATGGGAATGCTGATATATATTTAAATTCCAGAAGTGCAGTGATAAATTCCGTGTCAATGCTTTCTTAAACACAATAGCAGCCAAACAGATTTTATAATCAAAATTAATCCAAGTGCCTTAAGTAACATGTTGTTGCAGGGCCAAGCTAAATTTTCAGGATGTTTGATGTGCCTTTCCAAAAATGCTCTTGTTTTAGCTCTGTTCCCACGATGTAGGAGGGAGCACTGTCTGGATTTGTCAGCTCAAGTTGTGCAAAACTCCTTTTCTCTTGTGAAGGACTCAAAATTAAAGATTTTGTTGTTACAGTGAGTTCCAGTCTGAGGAAAACACCATAACACCATGGGTGTTGTTGGAAGACGTTAAAGCTCCTCTTTCTTGGCTGGGAAAGCTCCTGCTTGGGTGGCTGCTGTATTTCAGCCCGGCAGGAGTTGCAGTGATTCCCACGAGGTGGCATTGCAAGACTGAAATCCCCTGGGCTGCCTCCAGCTCAGCCCTGCCAGCTGTGCTGGCCTTCCTTACAGCACTTTGCTGCAGCACTGTGTGATAACAGAATTCCTTATTTTGTTTAAGGCTTGTGCCTTAAATGCAAAACCCCTCCTGCATGTTTGAATGGGGACTAAGCCTCTGGCTTTCTTCTGCCAAACTTTATCTTTTTAATGACTTGTAAATCCATCTTTAAAAGGTAAGTTTTTGCAGAAATATTACCCAGTGGTGTATCTTTGCTTCCCACCCCTCTCCTTGGCACCTCTCAACTCTGGATGCTGAGCAGCCCCAAGCAGGAGGTTAGGAGGGGGCTGTGGACCCTGGAGCTACTTACTATCCAGTCTCCCCAAGTCAGAGTGGAGAGCAAGGAGGCTTCTTCTTTTGAAGCAATAAGCAGCAAATAGCTGTTTGGCGTGCACATTGCATGAGCTGCTGGTGGGCAGCTGGGCTGGCACAGGGGAAACAGCCCTGAGTTTCAGGAGGGGAAGGAAATTACCCCTTGGAGCTGAGTTACCTTAGTTGATGTGCAGAATGCAGTTGACATAGGGAATGTGGCTTCAAAACCTAAACAGGAGGAATTGCCTGTAAAGCTGCAGTCAGGGTTTGACTGACCTGTGATGTGGAGACCCAGGGAGCCCTTGCACGGAGTCTGTAGGCTCCTTAGTTGCCAGGTTAGAGTTATAAGTTTTATCTCCTGGTCCTTGCAAGTTTACATTTGGGTACTAGATACAGTAAAATACTTTGTAGAAAAGGCCAGACTTTGGCATTAAGCAGTTTCAGGGAACAGTCCTGTGTTGTGGTGTTGTGTGATGAGGGAGTTCACCTGCAGGATTTCACAGCTGAGCTCTGCCACACTCAGTCTCTTGCATTCTGAGGTAAGACAGACCTTGAGACAGAGGAAGTGGTCTTGAGGACAGGGTGTGACTCGTGCTGACGCTGTGAGGAGCTGCCTCCAGAGCGTGTTTCTCAATGCTGCCTCTGGTCCCACGTACCTGGGGCTCTTCATTCAGCTCGAAGTGGAGACTTCCTTCACACTTTCCCCACCTGCATGCTGAAGAGAATGCAGGGTGCTGCTCCTTCTGTGCAGTTAAACCAGCACAGGCTCCATGCAATGATGACTTGTTTGTATGGTGACACAGGGAAATGGAGGCCAAAGCACGTTACTTGAGGAAATGACTCTCCTGTGACCTCAGGGAATTCACTTGGGGAAGATGAATTTCATTCTGATGAGATTTTTAGGTCTGGGAGCACACCAGTGTGAAGGCAGCACCAGATGAGTCTTGCTCATCTCATTGATTTTAATGCATGTGTCAAGGTTAAAATGGGAGATAACATTTGCAGACAAGCCAGTAATGGTCAGAGTTTGTCTGAAGGACAACCCAAACCCCTGGAGTGAGGAGAGGGGACTTTGTGAATTTGTGTGGAGTAGTGTATCAGAGCTTGTGTGACTGTGCTGCTACCAAAGGCAGGCATATACAACATTTTAAGGTTGCTTTCTGGATGTTGCCTTGATTTAAGAGGCAGCTTAACCCTAGGTGTGAGAGGAACCCCCAGCCTTGGCTTTCCCCTGCAGGGAGAGCAAGGGCTGATTTCACAGAAGGGGAAACATTTGCCTGCTGCCAAAGGCTGGCTTGCAGAAGCCAGATGGTTCGATGTACACATTCCCTGATAACATCTAATTCCTCATACCCATTTACCAAGGAGAGCTTGACGTTTGTGGCAAAAAGAAGCAGCCTCTTTGTGCCTGGCTGCTGCAGGACTGTGTTTCTCCAAAGCTGTGGTGGTGTGATTTAAGGGCTCTTATCAGTCCTCTGAGGAGTCTTTCTCCCTGGCTGCAGGCTGAAGCTTATTAAAAACATCTTAAAACAAGCACAACAGGAGAAGCTGTGGCTCCACTGCTCCAACACGGGGTGGAGAAATTGTGGGGAAAATGGGAGAGTGTGGAAGGAAAGTTTTCAGTCATGCAGGAAGCAATCCACATCCTAAAAAGAGTCTGGTTTCAAGCAGTGAGGAGCTGGAGAAACTTGTGGGAGCTGCAGTAGGAAGGCTGGTTCTTCTCCCTGCATTTCCATGCTTTGGCTGCCTCTGGGGGTTTGCCTAGCCAAGGAAACTTCTTGCATTTACACTTAAATAAAAAGCTCGAGCCTGAAGCTGTGGGAGTGTGTAGGGTGGTTTGGGCAGTGGTGGGAGGTGTCATTGTGCTTTGCTCTGTGTTTTGCAGGGGTGGTAAACTGCAACTTTCCTTTTTGCAGTGCCTGTTGCAGCCAAAGTCCACTGAGCCCCCATATCCTCCTGGGCATGAGCTGCAGGGGCCAGGCAGCCTTTGCTGAGTCCCTGGCAGCATGCTTGGCTTGTCCTGGCATGTGCTGGCCTTGGAAACAGTGAGCTCTTGCAGGCTTTATCCTTTGCAGCTTTAATTCATTCACTAAAGAGTGCCCCAGCTGTCTGGGACAAAGCCATGGGCATACCTGGCTGGGGCTGGGTTGGAATCCGGTGTTCCTGTGTGACCCTTGTGCAGCTGTGATCATAAAAGCCAAAAGACTCTTCATGCAGCAGGGGAGGTTTGTGTTATGTATTTACTTAGGGCATTTTTTTTTTACTTAGGGCTGCACTCAAGGCACTGTCTTTCTACCTGGTGATGATAAGACAGCTCAGAGCTGGGTGCAACAAGAACAGGGATTGTAGGGGAGAAGAAAACTTGCAAGAGTGCAAATGTTGTCCTGCCTGTTGTTTCCTGGTCTTGGCACCTTCTTGCACCTGATGGTCAGGTTGTTTAGGAAGGTTATAAGTAAAAGCTCTGCTTCCTGCTAGCAAAGAGAAGAAAAAGCACGCCTGTGCAAAAGGAGGAATAGATTGTGCCTGCTCTGTGTGCTTCTACTGGCTCCCTGGCAGGGTTAAATCTGTCTGAAACAGGCTGGCAGTTGGTGTTAATGCTGCAGTGGGGTGGGAGAAGAGAGTGTGAGGCCTCTCCTCATTGATGTGCTGAGCTGGAGGGGGCTTTTGGCAGAGCGTGGGGACAGCGTGGCACAGAAGAGGATGAGGCATCATTAGTGAGCTCGGTTTGCCCTTTCCCATCTGCATGAGCTCTCTGCTCATATTTTGTCCTCTTCTCCTGACAACAGCACCCTCCAGCCCTTTTTCCCTTAAGTTCCCCAAGTGGTGTTCTGATTTTCCTTTTGTCTTGAGTTGTATTTTCCTCTCTTGTTTCTAGCAGGAGAGGGGAGAAATGTGCCTGGTCAATCTGAGCCTCCTATTCTCCTGGGCAGTTTCCCAGCACTGTGGTGTTTCCCCTCAAATGCCCATCGTAGAGTGACCAGCCTGGGCAGTTGTTCTCTGCCTCTTGCTCATCCAGGTTCCTTCAATTAAACCTCCTGGCTTTTTACAACCTCCAGTTAGTTAACGGTTAGTCCTGTCTTCCAGAATAAACCACAGATGCTCTGTGGTGGCCCCGGGCCGGCATTCAGGAACAGGCTGGCTGATGTGACTCAGATGTGAGCAGAGACAATCCCTGATGCTTCAGCCAGCTTAGAAACCCACATCACGTGTCCAGCGGTTCCCTACCCCCATTTCCAGGCCAGGGCAGGTTTTGGGTGCCCCACAGCCTACGTGCTGCTCCGGTGCACATGGAGCCTGTCAGGAGCAGACTTGGAAATTGGAGTGTGGCCATGTGCCAGCACTGGAAAGATTTTGGGGCAAGCCTGATCTCGCTGTGGATGTTTCCTGCAGCCAAGCCCAGGCTCAGCCGTGGCTTTGCATCCTGTGTGCAGCTCCTAAGGACTGTCAGGCTCTGAGCAGGTATCAAACAGCCTCTCTGGCTGCAGTGATTGATGCTAATTAGCATCGCTGGGGCATTTTGGGGTTGATGAGACCTTTAGAAGGGAAATAATCATAAGTGAACCACAGCCGTTCCCCTGCCTCCTCTTCCAAACATCTGCTCAGCTGCAGCTGCACATTAAGGAGTTCTATGATCTCTCATTTAAAGCACCCTGAATTCTCTCCCCATCATGAGCAGCCACCCCCAAACTGGGGAGGTGCCAGGAAACCCATTATGGGTCCCCTGCACCCCCACGCACCTTGGTTATCACCGCCCAGCACTGAGGGGCCTTTGCTGCAGTTCTTGCTCTAGTTTTGGGGTATAAAATCAAATTGTGAAAGTTTCAGCCTCAGGCTGGCTGTGGTATTTTATCTTTTGCCTTTTTGTTTTCTCCCTAGTGCTTTGCAGCCTTGTCTTTTTTTCTTCAGTATTACATCATCCTGCTAGAAGTGCTAATTGAGTCCTGGAAAACAACCTTGTTTGAACATGTGTATGGTGGGAATCAGACCAGACTGCCCTTGTGGTTTGCATTTTCATATTTCATGTTACCAGCATTTTCCTGTGGATTTCATTAAGCTGGGTTTGGCATGGAATGAAAAGGCAGAGTCTCTCAGATTGTGCAGCGCTGACCTGAAAAAAAACAGAAAGCAGAAAACTAAAAAATACTCAAACCATCCTAAATCCTGGCTCGGGGAACAAATAGGTGTTTATATTCAGTGTCTAGCTAGCCTGTATATGTACTTAAGGCATGAAGCACAACTTTGGTTGTGCTTTGCCTTGTTGGTGTGTGTGTGCAGCCCATGGTTTTCTGGGGCAGACCCTGGGCACAGACTGCAGTGTTTGCAGTGCCCTGGTCACTCACCTCAGTCTGGTCTGCATGGGGTTTGCCCAGGCTCATGGGGCTTTTCTCCTTCCTGCACTGGAGTTTATAGCAGCTCTGTGTCAGCTGGGAAGGCAAAGACACTCCTGTGCCCTTGGAGCACCTTGGGAGCTGTGGCAGGCTCTGTATCACACATCCCATCTTGGCCAAAGACGGATACTTTGTGTGTTTTAGCCCTGTGGGTAGGATTTACTGCTGCTGACATTACAGCTGTCAGGTTGACAAGGTGAGCACTTGCATCCTGTTTAATGCCACAGAAATTGCACAGCAAAGTTCTAATCTTGAGGCAAACAGAAAATGTTTTCTTTTTGCTAGGGTAAATGATTAAATGCTTTTTGTGGGCAGAGGGTCACTCAGCCCTCTTCCCCTGGCTCATCCTGAGCTGTGTTGACCTATCAGCTCACATTGCTTGCTCTGGATCTGTCCCCGTGCCCTTGACTTCTTTGCTTCCTTTACTTGGGGCTCAAGGCCAAGCACTCTGACTGAGCTCTGGGAAGAAGCTGTTCTTTGGAGCTCATCTGGGTTTGTGGCTGGATGAAGTTGCTGGGTGCGTCCTGTGAGCTTTGAATTTAAGTATGAAGAAGATGTGTCTCTGTCCCCAGGGTCATGTTTCTGTCCTGGTTGTTGACTGCACATAAACACTGCCCTGGGAGCCCCACCTCTGCCCCAGTGTTGCTAATAGGCGAGGAAGAGTGAGTGTGGAAAAACCCAGACAGCACACTCCTCCACCTGAACTGGAAAGAGAGGCCCTGGCTGTGCTGTTGGCTTTTTCTTCCTCCAGAAAAGCAGCAGCACTGCAGGAGGTTTAAAGCACTTGTTTGCTTTCCATGTCTATTCTCCCTCACCCTCTCTTCAAAATTTTGGTGTGGCGTTTTCTGGAAGGAAAACCAGATTTGTTAGGGACTGAAGGAAGCAACGTGGGTGGTAACTCAGTCAACGTGTTTGTTCCTAGAGATCAAAGCTACAGTGGTGTACCCTGCCACGGAGAAACACATCCAGAAATACCTCCGTCAGGAAGTGCACCTCATCCGTGAAACCTGGGAGGATTACAAGAACATAACCCTGCCCTTCATCCAGTCCCAGAGCTTCAGCATCCAGGTATGGGTACCAGGCCCTCTCCTGCAGACACAGATGCCTTTGGGCTCCTCTGTCAAAAGGCTTCTCTGAAGCCCAGGCTGGAGGGCTGTGAGTGTTCTGCCCCATCTCCCCAGTGGTTACATTGTCAGCTCTGTGGTGCTGTGCCCTCTTACTTGCTTGGCTGGGACATCCTTTTCCATCTTTACAGAAAAATGTTTGCCTTGGAGATGTACTTCAAGTTGCCTTTCCCAAGGTTTCTAGATAAACTCTTGAGTTTTTTTCTCCTTTCCAAGGTTGGGTTCCTGAGCATTGGTGCTGTTCACTGAGCTTCTTAGGAGTCTCTGGGTTGTCGTGTAAATGGAAAGGCACAATTGTGCTTGGATTCCTGCCATTCACAACTCACTCCTGCCATTCAGCCCCTCAGTCCATGTTCCATGTGGTGATACTGTTACTTTTAGTGTTCTACTTGCCCCAGGCAGCCCCAGCTTTTTCCTCGGCTTTATCCTTTTTGACGGTTTCTCTCCCTGTCTTTCTCCTTTGGAGACCAAAAGATCTAAAGGAGATCTGTAGGGATCAATTCATGCTAGCCTTTGCAGAAGGGGGAATAAACCAAATCCTGGGGCTGCTGAGGCTCTCCATTAAAAATAACTCCCCAAAACTAACCAGGAGCCTTGGATGCCCCCCTCCCCTTACCCCGTCTTTCCTGCTGCCTTAAACTGCAGCATTTATTAGCTGGAGAAAGGCAAGTGTGTGGGCCACAGCCTTCATGGAATTTTATCTCTGCACTTTGGCTCACAGATTTCTTATGTTTCCTGGTGTAGCAGCTGCCTTCAGGAACCACTTGAGCTCTCACTCTCCCTTAACCCCCAAATGCTGGTGGAAATGTATTCCTGGTGACCATCAGGAGCATCTGCTGAGAAATCATGGTCAGTCCTTGACCTCTGGGATTTATTAATGCTGTTCCTTGTCCTTATCCAACTGGTTTTGCCAAGTGGAAGGGGAAATGTGAGGGGTGACAGAAATACCAGGGGACTACAGAGGCATCTGTGTTTCCTGCTGGAGGATACAAAGTGTGGATGCTTTCAGGATAATGGTTTTATTGTGGTGCCAGTCCCTGGACATGTGTTCTGCTTGCTGGGCTTGTACTGGGAGCAGCAGGAGCAGTCAGCCAAGGACCTGCCCATCACGAGGCAGCCTTGGCTTTAAAATTCAGCTCATCTGATTAGTGAACTTATTTAGGGCACTGATAGCTTGGCACTTGTGATCAGAGCAGGCATAAAAACCCCAACAATAGGCAAACGTCCATTTTCTGCTGAGCTTCCCCCTGAACTTTCTTCCCGGGGTTATGGAACGGAATGAGCTTGTGCCATGATTTTGGCAATCACTTAAAGAATCTAATCTCTAAGATGATGCTAAGGAGAAAAGATAGCAATTTAAGCAAAAAATCCCAGATCAAGGGACAAGAATTAGGTTTTTTTCCCTCCAGATGTATTCAGGTCAGTTCGCAGCAATTTTAAGTGTTGATTAGGTTAATTAAACTCTTGATGGATTTCCTCCGAAGTGTCTGGTGTGCACAGCAACACCAGCCCAGTTAATTTGGTGTATTTGTTAAACTGGCTGCACCTTCCCTACCCACCTGGGGTAGCCAGAATGTTTCAGACCTATATTTAGTGGGGAAAATGATGTTTCCAAACATTTTCAGCTTCCAAGCTTTAGCAGTTTCCTGCCGCCTTGTGTTACCACCTTCCAGGGACCTGGCTGAGGACTCTCTTGCCAGTTCAGTACTTAAGGTAGGCTTAAGCTAGAGCATAATATGCATCTTGGAAGTGTAAAGAAGGATGCTGAAGCTGAGACTGGGAACCAGGGAGAGCAAAGACGCTTTTCTCTGGTCTTATTCTATCACTTATCCCTGGTGTCTTCCATTTCCATAACTCTTCTCTGAATGGTGCTTTGCCTTGCAGGAGGAGCACAGGGGGATAACCAGAGCAGGGATTACAGGCAGGCTGGAGGCTGGAACCTTAAGTATGGAAGAAGAAGAGTGGTGAGCTGTTTTCTAATCAGCCAGGGAGCCAAGAGACATGCATTGCCCAAAAAACCACAGGCCTTTCATATCCCTGCAGAGAGCTGCCAGCAGCCAGAGCCACATCCAACTCTGCTCCTTCCTCTTTGAATAGGGAACAAAATCAGCTGAGTTCCCTTCCCAGACCTAGTTGTAAAGATTTTGCTGTAGCTTGCAGGGTAAAAAAGATGTAAACAGCCCCATGGTGCTGTAAGAGGTATGTGCTGAGCCCTATAGGAACTGGGTTCCACTGCTTTTTACTGAAGTGCTCATAATATTCTGGAGTTTATTTGGTTGATGAAGTGTTTTATGGCTAATTAATTACAAATTATTTGGTCATCTTAAAATAAAATTAGTACGTTTTTTAATCTATTCTAGTTGCAGAGAATGTGCAGTAATCCGTGATCTTGGGCTAAATGCACCTGAGATGTTGGCTTCTTTATTCTCTGCTGATTTATAAATCACATATTTCTCTTTCAGTGGGTGTATAATATCCTGGAGAAGAAAGCTGAGGCTGATCGAATCGTCCATGAAAACCCAGATCCTTCCAATGGCTTTGTTCTGGTTCCAGATTTAAAGTGGAATCAAAACCAGGTTGGTTTGCTCCTCTAATGCTGCCTGTCTGAAGGTAATCCAGAGGAAATATCCACTTTTAGACTACTGAGAGCACCCTGAGAGAGTCTGAGTAGGTTTCTGTGCACACTGTTGTTAGTGATGACATTGCCAGGGCCTTTTAGCACAATGATTAGGGATGCTGCAGACCCAGGCTGTTCTCTCTTCTGCTGAGATGTATTTATTAGGTTCACTTTCACTTGTCCATATCAGCCCAAATGTTGTCAGGATGTGTTCAAACCAAAATCCTGTGTATTTGTTCTGCTGAACTTGCCTGGGTTTTTTTTGCAAGCCTTGACTTGAGGTGCAAACCAGGCAGCTGTGTTGTCCTTTGGTTGCTGCAATTAACTCTCTCCACAGTGTTAAACAGATGGTTCTTGGCTGATAAGCAGCTGCTTTACCCCTTGTGGGAATGGCCACTTGGTGAAAGTGATTTTTAAGACCAGGCTGTAATCCTAAATTGAGAATTATTCCTTGGGTTCCAGCTCCCTTTCATGCTTTAAATTTGGGGAGGTGAAACTCCATACACGCACCCCTCCCTTGAAGTTGGTGGCATTAAAAAAAGTTCCCATCATGTTTCTGATCCTCATATGCTTCTGCAGGGGGCATGTGGGGAGAGTTGCTGTATGACTGAGACACAGAAATGAAAATTAAAATTCAAAAAAAATGGGAACACAAGGCTGCTGGTGGGCAGCTCCATCCTGTGTGTCTGTGCAGGGAGCAGCTGTTTGTGGTGTGGAGCTGAGTTGTCTTGGGGAGTCCCTGCAGGGTAGTGTCTGCTCCCTGTGAGTTCCTTGCACGTCACTTACTCCAAAAATCCCCTATCAAGTGGTGATGGAGTAACTAAGCTCAAATTTCCACTTGGTCACCAGAGGCACAACCTTCTTCCTGATGAGATTTTGCAGCACAGGGGATACATGTCCAGCTTGTAGGATGTGCCCTGTTCAGTGCCCTTCCAGTGGGGCAATATTTAGGCATCCTAAAACATGCAGCATGTTTTCCCTTTCCTGGCTGCAAGCAAAGCCTCAGTGGAAATCCTTGTGTGCTGCAACCAAGCTTTGCAACTCACATCTAAAATCATAGATGAGCTAAAATTTGTTCTTTGGCTTTCTCTGGAGACCTGCTGCATGCACATCTCCCAGCTGGCATGGTCAGGGAGTGCCTCAGTGGTAGGATTTGTCCTTAGGGGGGGTTTCTCCATATTCCTGTTGCCTCTTGGAGTGCTGAACAGGATTTTCTGGACTTCTCCAGAACTGCTGGGCTGCTCTCTGCACCCCAGTCATCCCTGGAGCTATCTGGGCCCTTTGCACTGCTGATCTCCTTCCCAGGCAGGCGAGACAGCATCCAGGTTGCCTTTGAGCCAAGGAATTTCTTCTTGGCTGTGGGTGGCACTGAGCCAGAGCTGATCCCGACAGGACCCCGGGCGCCCTGGGAGCACTGGTTCCTTCTGCCACATCCCACCTGACAGGCAAGGCTGCTGAATGAAATCGGGGAAGTGAGATGCAGCTCTCAGCAGGACTTTCGGAGCCTTCCCTCAGAAGTCCTTTCAGCAGTGTGGCCTCACACTCCTTTAGTTCCTGGCCCATAGATCCTGTGAATTCACCTGCAGTTATTTCAGGCTAATGGATGGGGGGGAAATTTCTCTTAAGCACTGTGAAATCTGCTGGCCTCAGCCTTCTGGGTGCTGCTGCCCAACCTTGATAATGGTTTGAGTCGCTTTCTTGAGCTGTTTTTTGATTTTTTTTTTTTTCTTTTTTTGGTGTGTTTTTTTTGTTCCACAACTTTTGAGTTGGTTTCAAATCTGCAGGAGCCCTGAGGCGTTGCCTGAAGTGATGCCTGGCATGACATCATTTCAGGCCTTTTTAGCAACAGGCTTATTTGTTTCAAACAGCAACATGCAGATGTTGTTCTAAGGAGAAGAGATGTTTGCTTTTCCTCTCACCAGCCAGCCTGGAGCCAAAGAGCACAAGCTGATACACCGTCTTTTTCTGGAGCTGTGCATGGGAATGAAATGGAATCATGAGCATGGCTGTGCTGCCTGAGTGCAGGAACAGCTCTATGCTTCAAGAGCCCTGTGAAGGGTCCTGAGAGCATCCTTTGAGATGAGATTTTGTTTCCAAAGAGTTGCATTGGGTTTCTCACAGCCCTGAAGAGACCTGCTGGATCTGAAATATCCAAACCCTTTGCTTTCCAATGTTTATATTATAAAGTCACTGACTGAGCTGGTGGAGACTGGGATTTTCATTTATTTTAAGTGTAATGATCCACAACTTTGTGGTGTGTTAAATATTGAACGTGCTGAGCGCTTTGGGGGATGCCAAAGGTTTGTCTGAGAGCTGCTCAAGGGACACATTTTAACTGCCCTGGGTTTGTACAGCGACCAATTAGGTCCTGAAAATTGTTAATTGTAGAACTGATGTGACTCAAAAGTGGCCAGCTGTTTGCAGAGTGGAAAAAGTAGAGAGCTTATCACTGGGGAAATTTTCAGTTGCAGTTTTAGTTGCTGTGATTCACTGTAAACGCTTGTCTGAGAGTGCTGCAGTTCAGCTGTCACTGTGGGGTGTGCATGGGGGGCGCTGGCAGGGGCTGAGTGACCCCACATACCTGGGTGGGTGCCTGCACCTGGTCTCCAGCCTCAGTCACACAGGGAAAGCATTTTTGAGGTGCTCAGGAATATGTGAAGGTGGAAGGGCAGCACTGAGCATGATGTTCACAGTATGAGAGGGCTGGTCACTCCATCTGCCTCTAAAGCTGAGAAAGTATTTGTGATCCCACTGTTTATGGGTTGGCATGAGGCTGTTCTCCTCTGGTTATTTCTGGACAAAACTCAGTTTCTCCAGAAATGATGCTTTGAGATGCAGTGGGATTGTGGGTGAGCATATCCCATACTGGGAGATTCAACCCAGTGTGGGTGTTGAGGACAAGTATCCCTGCATGGCACAAAAATCTCTTTATAACATAAATATCTCAGTGTGGCACAACTATCCCCGTGTGGCACAACTATCCCCGTGTGGCACAACTATCCCTGTGTAACACAAGTATCCCTTTATAACACAAATATCCCTGTGTAACACAAGTAACCCTGTGTAACACAAACATCCCTGTATGGCACAAATATCCCTGTGTGGCACCAATATCCCTTTATAACACAAATATCCCTATGTTACACAAGTATCCCTGTGCAGCACAAATATCTCTGTATGGCCCCAGGATCCCTGTATAACAGCCTGGGAAGCTGTGAATGGTGTGTCAGGTCCAAAGCAGTGCTGTCTCCATGTGCTCTTTCTGTGTTCCCTCCATGCCCGTGCTGTGTCTCTGCAGCTGGATGATCTGTACCTGATCGCCCTCGTGCACCGCCGGGAGATCAAGTCTCTGCGGGATCTCACGGCCGAGCACCTCCCGCTGCTGAGGAACGTCCTGCAGGAAGGGAAGGTGAGTGTGAGGCTGGTCCCACACTGCTGTCCTGGCCAGGGAGAGCTCGGCTGCCTCTGTAAAGGCACTCCCTGTTTTTTCTGGCACAGCATCTGCCTGGGGACTGCTCCTCAGGAGATAATAAGTCATGAAAGAGGGTTGTGTTGCCCTGTCTGCCCGGACATCCTGGCTCCTGCTCTCCATCAGCACCTTCCCCAGATCATGGCACATCCAGGTGCTGTAGGAATGCTCTATACTTCCCGTTAGCAGTGAGCTCTTCATATTAACATCCCTGTCCCAATCCCTTGCCTGTTCTCACCGGCTGATGTGTTTTTCCACAGGGTGTGTTTGGGAGATGGATGTGCAGTAGCTTCTCTTTCCTTCACTGCATTAGAATTTGGAAAGTAATTGCACTAGGGAAGGTGGGAGATTAATTAAGAGATTAGTCAGGGGATTGCAGCGAGTGGAGCCGGCGTGCCAGTGTTGGCCGTTGCTGTTTATAGCTTTAATTACACTGGCTGGTAATGGATCCCTGTTACTTTTCCAATGAGTTGGAGTGATAAGGGTGAAAGGGAAAATGATAGGGGTAGATAGCACATCCCATCATGGAGAGATGAAAGTGGGGCAGCCTGAGGCCTTGCTCTATCTCTGCAGAGGCTGAAATGGAGGGTGGAGAAGAGTTCTGTCCTTCCAAACTTCCCCCTTTCCCTTGCTGTGAGGAAGCCAAACTCCCGTTTACCTTTCTCTCTGCCTTTCCTGCCATGCAAGGATGCTCCTTCCCATCCATTCCAAGGTTTTGTCCATGCTGAGCTCTCTGTTTCCCCTCTGCAGGAGGCCATAGTGAAGCGCTTTGGCGTGCCCAGCTCCCAGCTGCGGATTTACCTGCACTACCAGCCCTCCTACCACCATCTGCACGTGCATTTCACTGCCCTGGGCTACGACGCGCCGGGCAGCTCCGTGGAGAGAGCCCATCTCCTGGCTGATGTCATTGACAACCTGGCCATGGACTCCATGTACTACCAGAAACGTGCTCTGACCTTCCCCCTGCGGGCTGATGAACCCCTGTTTAAGAAATTCCAGGAGGCAGGAAAAGTGTGAGGAGACAGAGGTGCTTTTGTATATATTTTTTTTAAATAAATACCCATTTTTGGGCTTTTTTTAAGGTTGTGTTCCTCTTATGTTTTTAAACTCTGTTTTTGTACGAGGTGGGGCTGATGATCCTTTGCTATGGAAACCGTGTTGTCTGTTCAAGTCCATTAAAACATTGATTGAATAAACCCCTTTGAGTATGCTGGATTTTACCTCAGACTGGGCACCTGTGGGATGCAGGGAGCAGAGGGGCTTGGGTGGGAGTGGCTGTGTGTATCCATCTTTTCCACCTGTCCCCAGATGTCAGCCCAAATAGGGTAATAGGTAGATGGACAGGTCCAAAAACTCCTGCTATCCTCAGAAAGCTTCATGTGTTTCCTACAAATTTACCCCTGGGAGTGAGATTGCAGCTTTCCTCGAGCAGGGAGGGGTGCCTTGCTCCAAAGAACTCAAATGACTAACCCGAGTCCTCACCCTTCCTGTCTGGCTGTGTGGAGACAAGCACTGTGTGCTGCCTGATCCCCAGCCTGAGAGCCATCACCTCTCTGCTGCTCCTTAGTCATCTGTGTCTGAAACAGCCTCCTGTGCAGGGCCAGCTCCTTTCTGACAGAGGCTGCTTAAGGGTTTGCAAGGATTATGGGTTAAAGCCCCCCAAAAATAAATAATAGTGCTATTCCTTCTGCTAAGGTGGTGGGAGGATGGGCAAGTGCCAGGAGTTGGATTCAATGGTCCATTGTGGTGAAAGACCCAATTTCTCTGTATGCAGGGAGCTTGCTTGGCCACCCAGCCATTGGTTCCCTGGCAGCTTCTCCACTGAGCACCAACCTGTGAAAACTTCATGAGTTCTTGGTGCCAGAAAGGGCTCTGGTTTCTGGTTGGTAACCAGGGATGTAATTGCAGGAATCATCTTGCTGCTACCCCAGTTCTTTGCTCCTTTCTACACCTTGAGTTCTAAGAGGGGTTTTTAGCTGATGGGAGAAAACCCAGATGTGATTTATTTTTTCCAGGCTGCTGGCTGTGCCGAAGTGCAGCCCAGAGCTGTCTGGAGTGAAGTGGCATCACTGGAGCTGCCCTGGGGCTCTGCTCAGCTCATTCCATTTATAAATATTCAGGTCAGGCAGCTCCCTGGTGCTTTTTAGCAGCAGGAAAAGGCAGAGCAGCTGGATGCAGCCACCTTCCCTTATTTCTCTGCAGAAATTCCCATTTCCTGGGTGAACAGTTGGGCTTGATGATCTTAGAGGTATTTTCTAAATTATTCTTGGAGTCTAGAAATGGAATCTGTAGTAAGAAAGCTGCAGTGATCTGCTGCGAGAGCCTTTCTGTCTTGCTTCAGCTCTACCCACCTCCTGAGCAAAGCAGAGCAGAGCAGGCCAGCTGATTTGGGGAGCTGGGGAGTTTTAGGATCTGGACATGGTCAGCAGGGTTGCCTGTCCCATGGCTCTCCCCTTCCCCAGGTTTTAAATTGCTAAGGGACAGGGATGAATTTTTTTTTTCCATACCAAAGCATTTTCTCTGCCAGGGGGGAGTTTGGTCTCCTTTGGTGAGGGAACATCCCTGTTTTATGTCTCCACCCAGGTCAGCCCAGGAATGGACACGGTTAAACAACACATCCTGTCTCCAAGGAAAGCTCCCTGTTCCTCAGGTTTTGAAAAAACACCCTCAGTCTTGAAAATAGACTCTCGGAGGGCTGTGACAGACGACCAAGCAGCGCATCTTTCACAGACCATCTGCCTGGCTCCTGCTGGATGAATCGTTCTCCTGGGAGACTGCACTGAAGAGCAGGGAGGTGCATGGATGCACCAGGATGGCGGCTGTCTCTGCCTGTCCCAAAAGAAAGGGTCAGGGGGAAGGATTCTGATGGATCTAGAGCCTTCAAAGGATTAGCTGAGGTGCTGGGGCTGGCCTGCAAAGCCAGATGGCATTCCCAGGCTGTGGCTTGAGGAAGGGTGAGCCTGAGGTGATCCAGGACAAAGCCAGCTTGTGCTGGGCATGAATGGCCACATTCTCGTCCCTCTGGAGCAGATGCTTCGAGCCTGCCTGAGGGCAGCCCCTTCCTCCTTGCTGAATAGATCCTGCTCGCCTGGCTCCTGCTTTGGCCTCGCCACCCTTTTTGGGAGCATTTTGGCTGTGGTGTGAGGGATGGCACAGCCTCTGCCTGTGCCCTGGTGGGGCAGGACACCAGTCCTGTCCTGCACTGCGGCGTTCCCCAAACCCTTCTGTTGGTGTATGTTCCGGAGGGTGATGGCAGAGCTCCTTACAAATTCGCTTCTCAAACAGCCAGCATTTTTTCCCCCCTCTTTTCTTCTCCAAATTACTCAGTGCTCATCATGCTGAATTAATCCAACTGGCAATTTATCCTTTGTAAATTAAATATTAGGGCAGGGTGTAGTCATTAACAGTGACTAACAACACAGCGAAGGCTCCTGGCACTCTGCTATGGCAGCAAATATATTCCCTTTTCTGGTGGGCTTTAAACCCCTGCTGTCTGCTGAGGCTGTGGTGGCTACAGGAAGTTTGTGGCTGATTTTTGGGTCACGCAGGTACCTTGTGACTGCTGGATGCAAGCAGGTGTCCTGAGATTCCTGTGGGATGGACACAGCTGGTGTCCAACACTTGGTATGGGATCACCATTCCCCAAACCTTGGTGGTGCTGGAGCCACAGCACCGTGACCTCTTGGCACAGAGGTCTGGGCAATCCCTGATCCTGGATTTGCATCTCTGCTAAGGTTTTATCTGCTCCCAGTCCTGTTGATGTTGCCCTGGGCCATGGGGGGATGCTGGGGATGCAGACCATCACCCCAAAACAAGCCCATCCACCATCACCAGCAGGACGCAGCTGCTGGGGACTGAGAAGATCCTGGGAAGTGAAGTTTTGCAGTCTATTTTAATATTCTGTCTTGGGGGCACAGCAAAAATAGACATTTGGGATGCATTATTATTGCTGGAGCTTTATTGAATGCTGTTTATTATTTTCAGATGCTATAAACCAAGCAGTAGAACCCATGAGACTGAAGGGTCAAAATATCCTTCAAGCAAATCCCTGCCGAGCTGTGGCCCCACTAATTATCCCAGATTGTCTACAAGCCCGTGGCAATTAAAACCTAATTACAGCGAGTTTGCCTGTCACCACGGGTAAAACTCTGCCCCACTTGTTAACAGCAAGGAAATCCCAGCCTAAGGAGGATGAGGAACGAGGCAAGGATGTTCTTCAAATATTGATGTAGTTCCCTTGGCAAAATCAGATGTGTCAACTCGACAGGTATTTTATCAATTTATATTGGCACTGGACATGCTGTCTCAGGGATTGGCAAAACTCACCCTGGGCAGGAGGGATGAGTTTGAGGCTGTAGAAATAATAATAATAATAAAAAAGTTTTGAGGGGAATAAAAAAAACTTCAAAAGTTGACTGCTAATTTTGTGTATTGTGGGGTGGGATGGAAATGGAATCCTGTGGGAGAGCGAGGTGTCCTGACATGGGGCGTTCCTGTGGTGAGGATTAATTTAATTTCAGGAAAAACAAAAATGCTTAATATTAGTTGATAATTTTTAAGCAAAGCCACCCCCAGGGCGTTTGTGTGTCATCTCTTGATGGTTTGAGCGTAATCTCATGGGGGTTCAATGAGGGAACAGTGCAATCCCACTGCCTTAGTGTAAATCTCCAGCAGGATGAGCTTTTCCCACTTTCCCAAAATTTGCTGGGAGCCAATTTTGGCGGGTTGGGGGAGGGGCTTGCCTTGGGAGGGGCTGCCGCCAGCCCCATGATTTTTGGGAGTCCGAAGGGCCCTGGGATGGCTTTTTTTGCCCTCCCCCGCGCCGGCGATGAGGGATCGGGTGCCTTCAGCTCCCGGGATGCTCTTCCCCTTCCTCCTCCTCCTCCTCCCTCCGCCGCCCATCCCGCGCTGTGCGCAAGCGTGTCCGCCCCCCGCCCGCCCCTCCGGGCCGGCCCCGCATCCCGCACCCACCCCCCGCATCCTCCCGCCGCACCGACCCCCCCGCGCCGCCCCATGGTGAGTCCGCAGCCGGGGGTCCCCCCGAGCCCCTCGTGTCCCCTCCTCTTCCTCCAGGTCCGCGTGTCCAAAGCGGGTTTGCGAGTCGGGGGGTGCTGAGCAGAAGAAGAAGGGTGGGAAGCAACGCGCCGGTGTTTTTTAGGGGGCTGGACGGGTCGGAGGGGGGCACCCCGCGCTGGGAGGGCGCAGGGCAGGGCAGGAGCTTTGCCCGCCTGGCAGCTCCCAGGCATGGTTGGCATGGGGGGGGCACGCTGGGGGTATGGGGGTACCCCCCGTTCACCCCAGCTCGGACCCCACCGGTGCATCCCACGCCTTTGGCATCGATGTCCTGGCGAGCGGGGCACATCGGAAAGGGAGAAAGTGGCTTTATTTCTACGTGGGGTGGGTTTTTGAAAAATAATTGTTATGATTATTTTTCTAATGAACGCAATTAATCAACGCCTGAAGTGTGAGTGTGGGCAGCGGCGAGAGGAAAACCCCCGCTCTCCCAGTGCCCTTCCATCTGCTGTCTCCCCATTCCCGGCAAAACAAACCTCCTCATCTGGCCGGGAAAAGACGGCCTTTGGCATCGCTCCTGCCCGTGGTCACTCCCGGGGAAGGAGATCCCACCCCGAAAGCCCCGGCTAGAGACGATCGGGCATCTCCCCATAGCACGGGGTGGGCTCCTTGCGATGGGTCTGGGTTATTGTAATGCCCGAGAGCCGAAGTAGGGAAGGGAAAATCCTCCCGGAGGCCCTGGGAGGGGAAGACGTGCCCCGTGTGCAGCTCAGGACGGCATCGCTCCCGTGTGGAACAACGGGCTGAGGAGGATTTAAGTGGTCTGAGCCTTTTTTCCCCTATCCCTGAGCATCCTCTGACTGGTGGATGGATGTGCTCCACTAGCCTGGTGATCCCAAAGGGGTAGGAGGGGTCCCTGCCGGTCCCCCACCCAAGGGTGGTGTGGACAGAGCTGCTGGGAGTGGGATCTGTGCATGTTTGTGCAGAATAAACCCTGTCCTGTCCCACTCTGTGTGCCTGGAGCCCTCTCCTCCCACGGGACAGGATTGGTTCCAGGGAGAGAGAAGGATGCTTGGCCTGAGATCAGCAGGAAAAGGACCAGCTGGACCTTTCTCCATTGATCTTTTCATGTCAGGTCTTTGCAGGGTGAACCAGTGGTGTCTTATTGTTTTGGGGAGTGGAGAACAAAGGAAAGTTCTTCCTGTGGCTGGTTTTGTTTTTTGTGTTCCTCAGCTCGGACACCATCTCTCCTATTGGATCAGTGGGGTGATGCCTGGTGGGTTTATGCTGGCTGCATGGCAAGTCTGATCTCCATCTCTTGGTGAAATGAGCTGAAAAAAGTCTTGTGGTGGAGCTATTCTGGAAGCTCTGCTGAATTTCCCTATCTTTTCTGCTGGGCTCTCCCTCTGGATGCTCCTGGAGGCAGGTGATGGACTACCCAAGCTTTGCCAGCTGTATCCCCCAAGGGTGTCTGTGGGACAGGCAGGCCAGGACCTGGGATCAGTGACAGAACTGATGGTTTAAGTGTTCTCTTCCTACTCTGGCTCCTGATGATGTGCCCAACATTTAATGAGCTCCTCATGTCGCTATAAGCTGTAGGATGGGATCAACATGCTTTGCTGGACTTTCCCTAACCCCTGTCCCGAATTATCTGCATCATTTGAGGGCTGCTTGCTCATCCAGCTTCAGGCAGGGAGGTCCTAGCAGCTGCTCCAGCAAGGCACCCAATTCTGAGGAATAATGGCTCTGCAAATGTAAATATAAAAGGAAGAACTGTCTGTGGACACTGATTTTAAGAGATGTCCACTATGGAGATCTGCAAGTAGGGTGTGTTCCACAGCTGGAATTGGAGCATCCTCCTGGAGGATCCACCCTGGAGGGAAAACATCCATTTTGAACTCTGGAGCAGCTGTACTGATGTCTACAAGTCTGTATTTTTATACCTTGTCTTATCCCCGTTCTTGCAACCAGCATCAGAGGTGGATGCCAGGCTTCAGGATGTGGGAATGCTGAGAGCAGTGCCCTCCCCATGCCAGTGTTCAGGGGTTTTCAGCTGGCAGCAATTCTCAGGTTGGATCCTGCTAATTAATTATTTGGCAATATCTCTAAATCCCATGTATTCTGTTGCTTATTCTCTTTGATGAAGTGATGTTCCCTTTGCTTTAGCTTTGAATATTCCAGAGCTGATGCAGGCTGGCAGCATGGAATCTGCTTCTCCACAGCTTTCCCTATTGTATTTTTTTAAAATTATTTTATGTTATTTTTCCCCTCTCGTTTTTTCCCTCTGCTTGTGGCATGATGGCTGTGTAAGGAGCAGGGATGTGATCCTGTTCCTGCAGAGGTTGGGATCCTGGATTCACCAGGGTCCCTCTGGGATCCCATCCTGCTCTACCCATTCCAGGCTGGGACCCTTCCCATACACTGCCCCCAGGGACGCTTGCGAGAGTGGTTTTGGTTTTGCAGTTGGGAAGGGAAATGATTTGATGCTTTCATGCTGCTTGTTACAACTTCTTTTTTTTTTTTTTTTTTTTGGTGTTTCTTAAGTTCCCGTCAGTTTGCTTTCACACTTCTCTGTCCTCCAGCTGTAATCCTCGTGCTTATTGAGCTTTTTCTAGGAAAACCCTGTGCCTTCTTGGGAGGGAAGAGGAAAAAATCCCCAGTACTTGCTAATGTCTTGCTTTTCCAGCTGCTGACCCCTTGCATGTGACTGGGGTTGGGCTGGAAAGTTTCTTCGGAGGAAGGAGAAAGGCATTTGGCTGTGAGGGAACGGAAAAACCAAAGGGTCCGTTCTCCATCCTGGTTTTCCTTCGGACTGGCGGATGCTCGGAGCGGTTTCGGGCTGGCGCAGGCTGCGGCTGCTCTCCAGGATGTGTTTTGCCGTCTGCCGGAGCCCTCCGAGCTGCAGGCGCTGCTCCCGGCTGCCCCGAGGCGCGGATCGGCGCGGGATGTGCCCGGCCACGCCGGGGAGGTGCGTGGGAGCGGGGCAGGGCTGCGGCCAGCGCTGCTCCTGGGCTGTTTGGTGCGAGATTTGGGGCCGAAGCAGCGATCTGGGGGAGCGGGACGGGGCAGGCACACAGCGGGGCTGGAGTCTGCCCATCCCACGTGGATCTGAGCTGCCATAAATTGCTCTACTGGGATGGATGTCCGGCGAAGGTGGGTTTGACCAACTGCTGCTCCCTGTCCTGTGACTCAGGGAAGTCTGGAAGGGGCTGGGGAGTCCCCACTGCGAAGCTCCTTGTGGAGGACCGCTCGGTCCAAGCTAGGCTGGCAATCTCCATCAGCTCTTCCATGCCATCCTGAGGATGTTGGGATGCTCCTGGACCATCATGGGATGCAGCCTGATCTCGGAGGTGGGATGCAGTGATCCCAAGGGATGGATGGTGTAGCACTGAAGGAAGACTCCTGACACCACACCAGAAGTTAGATCCACAAATCCGTGGAAAGATTTCTGCGCCTTTTTGGAGTTTTGGTTTCTTTTTATTGCAAGTCAGAACGACCCTAAATCACCAAACCACGTCTGGATAGGACCAAGCAGGAAGCTGGCTCCCTTTCTCTTGTTTTCTGTAGGTTTAAAAACACATATCTGTGCTGAAGTTTGGTTCTTCTCTTTAATCCTGGGTCTGTGAAGGAGGCTTTAACCTGAGCTCACGCCATTGGAATTCCCTGCTGCGCCAGGGAGAGGCTCCTTGCCTTCAATCGCTTCCAGATGCCATTCCTGTTCCGGCTCTTCCCCTTGCAAAATGTCTCCCCCAGCCCGCCGAAGTTTTCCCGGCCGGATTCGACATCCCAATATCCGGCCAGGCTGAGTAAGCTGAGCCTTAATTTTTTAACCAGAGCCTGATGCCAGTGGCGGGAGGTTGGAGCTCACCCCGCGGTGTTGCACAAGCCGGAGCCCCGGGGTGGATCCTCCGTCAGGGTTTGAGCTGCTTGCGACATCGGGTGGTTTTTAAATTTCTTTTAAAACGGAGATAAATGAGCTGAGATGGAGTTTGGGGTCCCTTGCTGCACCCTCTGCCCACGTTGCCAATGGGGCAGAGCTTCCCTGAGCCCCCAGATGGCAGGAAACTGAGGCAGGAGAGTGCTGAGCAAGAGCTGAGGAGTCTTAAACACTGCTCCTCTGGGGCTTTGCTGATGCTGTGTGTACCCAGCCAGCCCAGCATTCCCACCGTGGATCATAAAACACCCCTGGATGGGGATTAAACCTCCAGCACTGCAGCTCTGTGGCTGTTGGGCTCATCTGACCCCCTGGCTTGTGGTCTGTGGGTGGGATTTTGTGGCATGAGGATGGATCAGACCTGTCTGTGTGGGGAATGGTGGAAAGCACTGAAGCATTGAGGGGAAAAATGAGGTGGAAGGTGAGAAGTGAGGGAGAAAAATGCAGAGAAGGGGGATGGAAGTAAACTTTGGAGATGCAGGACTGAACAGGACTAGGGTGTGGGAAGTGGGATGGTGCCAGAAATGAAGGGCAGTGAGGGGCTTTAGGGGTTAAATGTGATGCTGCCTTTGAACAAGGAGCAGTGCCAAGGGCTGGGAAGTCCTCGGGCCCATCCCTGTGCGATCACCAGTGCTGCTTCCAACCCAAAAAATAGACCGGGGAAAAAAAAAAAGAATCACAAAGAACTGTCTGTTCGGGCATATTCGGGCTCAACAGGTTTTGCTCCTGGGTGGGGTCTGGTATTTGGGGTGGGGGAGCCAAGGACGGCCAAGAGCCCAGCTGTCAGAGCAGGCTCTTTATGCAACAAAAAAGATGTGATTTGTCCTCAGAAACCTTACCCTGGGCTCCTTTTCCACCGCCTTTTTTCTCGTGGGGTGACGGCAGCCCTCAAGGGCTTGGGTGGTGCAGGCAGAGTGGGAAGGGATGAGCAGCTCCTGATGAAGGGCTGGAGGGGATTTTCAGTTAAAATATGGATGAACAAAAGGTTTTAGAGCCCCAACACCACGGCACCTGCCCCAGGACCTTGTCCCACTGCCAAAGTCCCCCGCACATTCGGCTTCTCCAGCATCCTGGTGGTCCATTGGCATCTGCCCTGGAGCTGGGGCTTCCCCAGCCCCTTTGCTGCCTAATTAACAACGTTGCTGCATAATTCCCCCTGCATTTACAAGTTAAATCGACTGATTATCTGTATTATGCAAAAGCAGCTTTAAATCTTAATTATTTATTTGCATGGGGTGTCTGGAAATCAGCAGCACTAAGCATGGGGATGCTGTTCTCTTGGAAGTGCAGACTTGTTCTCAGAAATAAATCCAAAATAGGCTTTTTTTGGTGTCGTGGGTGATGCTCGACACCCCAGCTTGGGAATATGTCTATTTTTTCCTTTTATTTTTTTTGGGGTGGGGGGTGGTTATTGTGGGAGGCTCATCCTTAAATAGCAGTGGTTTATTTTTAGGTCGGTCGCTGCTTTGGATAATCCGGCTTGGCTGGGCAGCTTTGCTTTTCCTCCCATTCTCAGGGATTTGATAGAAATAGGTTTATTAAATTATTTTATTTTTAATAAAACACTTTAATAAATTTAATAAACTATTAATAGAATCAAAGAAACACAGGGTTGGAGGATGGGGGTTCTGCTGGTGGTGGCCCTTTCATGCTGTCTTGAACAGGGAGCATCCACTGGGATGACCATTAGCAAAACCTCTTGCCAAAGTGTAATTCCCACACTGGAATTACACCTTTGGCTCGGCCAAAGGATGGTTGGGAAGCGGTTGGATTATCTCCCATTAAATACTTGCTGTATGAATAAGCTGCTGCTCCCGGGGCCATAGCCACTGGGGTGACGTGAGGGATGTGCCGGACTTGGAAACACCTTTCTCATGCCAGCTGGAGACGTTTTCTCTGGAGGAGGATGAGCTCACCTGGATTTCATTCCCCTCCCAGCCTGGCTTTTGCTCTCTCCCCCCTCGGGAGGTAATTTTAACCGAGGGAGGCTGGCGCCGGCGATGGAGCTCTGAGGGACGGACGGACGGACGGCTGCCTCGCTGCAGGTCTGGCGGGCGCAAGGGCGAGAGATTCATCTCCATCTCCCCGTCCCCTCTTTTAACAGCCCTGGGGGGATTTGGTCTTCGATGACAGGAGGAATTTGGAGGCTCATCCCTGCCCTGTGTGTCCCCTCCTGCCTCTGGAATATCTGTTCCTGCCGGGATGCTCCTCCACCAGGGCTGAGCTCCACAAAGGAACAATTCTGCCTGGCTTTAGTCTTCAACACAGGAAGGGATGTGCCATTGGGTTTTTGATTTCTTTTGCCCAAAGCCATGAGCATCCCAGAGGGAGATGTTGGGGAGTGGGCAGAAGGTGCCTTTTTCTCCCTCAAATTTGGTAATTGTTATTTAAATTATTAAACTGATGGGCAGGAGAGGAAACTGAGCCCAGCAACGCAGCTGGAGAAGGAAAGGAGCAAAATCCAGCTTGTTTAGGGTTTCTTGAGGGTCTGGACATTTCCTGCTGGGATCAGCTGCTGGATGGGTTGAGCTGCCTGCAGCGAGTGGTGGAGACAGCTGCTCCTGACCTGCTGGACGCTGGAACCGTGATGGGACTTTTCTGGACCTTGGGCTGGGAGTAACCGATTGCACCGGCTCATGGCAGGGAAACCGCTCGGGCGGCTGGAAAACAACCCTGGGAAGACCGGCAGCAATCCAGCTCCTGGCTCTTCCAGTCGAGCTGGAAAGACCAGCTTAGGGCAAGACCTTGGATCCACCAGGATCCTGCCTGGCTGATGTGCTTTAAGGCATCGCAGTCTTCTGCTCATCCAGGGCTGCAGGATCCTTCTGGAACCCCCAGGCAGCTCTGAACATCCTCATCCTCATTTCCATGGGCAGGGGCTGATGCTGTGCCCTGAAGTGCTTTAGTAGGAGCTCCCCAGGGAGAGTTTAACCTTGTTAGTGGATCCTATAATTCACGTGCTAAATGAAAAGGCTCTTTGTCAGAGGCAGCAATGTTGGATGCTCCAGTGGATTCAGGTCCTCTGGAAAGACACTGGTGCCAAAGGTGAATTTTGTGGCCTCAAGTGCATTTAGTTTGGCTGCTGATTGCCCTGAGCCCTTGGGATTAATTGTCCCCCAAGGCAAACAGCGATGGAAGGAGGAAGCAAAAGTTCTTTGGGTGGAGAGGGAAGGTGTGACACTGGAATGGAGCCATCCCTGTCATCCCGGGACATGTGCAGAAAGCCTGATCCCTGGTGAGAAGTATCCATGAGAAACCATCTCAGGCTGCTGGGTGGTTTCCTTCCCCACCACTCGGACAAGGATGTAACCCTCTTTGTTAAATTTATGGGATGTTAAGAGGGGAGCATGCTGTGGGAAAGGCTCACACCTCTCTCATCTCTGCTTTTCCTAGCTGGAGGAGAGAGGTGAGGAATCCTCTGGGCCTTCAGAGCTTTCCCTTGGGAGTACCTTCCCTGCCAGGGCTTGAGGAGCAGCTGCCAGAGAGAGGCTTGTCTTCCTCACCTTCATCACCATTTCTTGCACTGAAATGAGCTGACATTCCCTCTCGTGTGTTTTTTTTTGGGGAGAGCCGTGACTCCCACCACACCCCATCCATCCCAGGGGCATGGGGAAGAGCAAAGCTGCTGCCCGGGGGCTGACTGGGATAGCAGTGGGCTCGCTCCACTGGCTGGCTCATTTCCCCTGCCTGGGAACATTACTTGGGGTGCAGAGCAGAGAGGCTTTCTCTGAGGGGCAGCATGGCAGGAGGGTTTCTGTGCATGACTTCTTTGGTTTCTCGGCAGGGCTTTTCCTCCCCCAAATCATAAGGATTTTACAGTGCTGGGCTAGGATGTGCAGTTTGGAAAGTTTCAGGGGAAAAGATGCCAGAGATGCGGGAATAAGGAGCGTTCTCTACCCAGGAGGGCAGGAAAGCTGCATTCCCTTTTTCCTAGGAAAGGGCACCGCTCCAGCTCGTGGGGTCTCCCTAAAAGTCCGAGTGAATCACGGAAGGGGATTTCGGTGTGAAAGGCCAGGGGGTGTCGGGGAAAGCTGCGGCGAGGTCTGCGCTCCCATCGGCCACACCTCCTCCTTTAAGAGCGGCTGGGAGCCCGGCCCTGGGGCTGCCGGCCGAGGTGGGTGGCTTTTCGGAGGTGGGTGGCTTTCCGGAGGTGCGTGGCTTCTCGCAGAGCTCAGACTTCCGTGCGACCTGTGCCGGCTCGTCGGGGCCCCGCTGCCGCTGCCCTGGGGCCGGCTCCGCCCGGCGCTGCCAGCTGCCCTGGCCGGGAAGCCGGGGGAGGATGGCTGCCCTGCCGCTGTGGCTGGCTGCAGCCCTAAGGATGCTCTCCCTTCTCCCTTTCCTAGGGGAAGAGAGGACGGCCCCGTAGATCCCGCCGAGCTCCCGCCTGCTCCGCCTGGACCAAGAGGACGGGCCGTAAGTAGCCGTGACTTGCTGCCAGCTAATCCCCGCCCTGCCGGGACTGCTTTCAGCCTCTCCCGCTGCTGGGGATGCAGGAAAAGTTCTCTCCCTGGGATGGGAACCCTCCTCCCTACGTGGGTTAACGGAGCACCGAGGTGATGCTGGGGGTGTAAAGTTATGGCCGGGTTATTTGCTTGGGCTTCTGCTTTTGTAGAATGGGAGAAAAAAAGCAAAGAAGACCCCTGGAGATTTGGGGCCGGCCAGATCGGGCGTTGGGGCTGCCCCGGGGGTTCCGCTGCTCTGAATCCGGTACAAAACAGGAAAAGGAGGAGAAACCATGGGGTCAAGGTTGCACATAAACATTGTAAAGGGGATAGCGACTGCAGGCAGCTTCTGAGTCCCCAAAAGGGCACCCCCAGAGTCAAAAGGCACTGGGAGCAGGAGCTGCCTGTGGGATAACTCAGCACTGGGGCTTGATATCCCTTAATTTCCCACCCCTTTTCCCAGAACAGTGGGGGCATTGCTTGAGTTTGGGTTGGGGGTGGGCTGGAGCATCTCCATGGTTTAGTTTTTACCTTCCAGAACTGTAAGGGAGAGGTGCTCCCCCTGGATGTTCTGCCTGCTGCTCCTTGGAGAGCAGGGAGAGGCTGCCAGCACCCTGCCTGCACTCTGCCTGCACCCCCAGCTCGCTGCCTCCCCCTTTCTGCTGCTTTTTGGGGGGACTTAGCCCAAAACGCGGGTTCAAAGCTGTGTTGCCAAAGCTGCTTTTGCTGTTGCTGCTGCATCCCTGGGTGATCCCTGAGGATGGAGATACCAGAGAGTAAACACGGCACCGAGGTGAGGCTGGCAGCTCAGGGGGGCTGGACGGCGCAGGTAGGAGAAGGGTGTGGCTGGATCCATGTCAGGGGATCAGGGATGAAATCCCACAGGTCACTCTGGGACCTCATTATCACTGCCCTCATCTCTTTAGCAAGGGCTTGTCACCCCGTGGGTAGCTCAGCTCTTTTCAGCAGCTCGGCCGTAACCTCCAGGGTGTAGCGAGCTGCATACAGCAAGAAAAGGTCTTTATTTTAGTGTTTTAAATAGCAAAAGAGTGATTAAACCTATATAATAAAAATAATAATATGTAATCTCTAAAATTGTAGCTTAACTGTAGTCCTGTAGCTCCATGGTGTGGCCTGGGGTTACCCCAGGGCTGTGAGATAATCAGGTATACACACACAGCTGGTGTTTTGGGGCTGTAGGAAGGGATTTGTGTCCCATCCCTTTGTTTTTTCTGCTGCAAGGGCTGAAAAAAAAAACCACAGGGGGAGAGGAGAGGATGGAGCCAGAGCTGGTCTGAATCGCTCTGGAGCACATTAAAACCAACAGTGCCACGGGAAGGCAGAAGCAGCCTGGATTTATCCTGAGGACCTGCCACTGTGGAAATACTTGTTGTACCTGAGCTTGTTTGCTGTTGCCACCTTCAAAATTGCAGCCTGGTCATGGGTAAATGTTTTGTTAAGACTCACATGCCAATGAGGGGTTGTTTTCCCCTATTGTAAATCTTTGGCTGGGTTACTGTGTGCCTGGGATACCACGGCAAACTGCCTCTCTGAGTAAGAGGCAATTAAGATTCCTTTAAAGATTCCTTTAAAGTGACTCGAAGGGCTCTTAAAATAGGATAAATGTGGGTATCAGTGCACAGGCCGGGCTGGCTCCACACCCTCTGTGGGGTCGTGCCCAATGTCCTGTGAAGTTGATTTTTCCAATGCTGTGTTCTCACGACCCTCTTCATCCCCCCCAGCCCACAGCTCTGCAGCTCTGGCTTGTGACATCGCTCTGCTCTGCAGTTTTTGGCATCCCTGCCCCCTCCCAGCATCCCTGGGAGATACCCCCCTTGGTATCCCTCATTCCCCATCCCATGCAATGTCTCTTGGAGGGGTTTAGATCTGATCCCTGCTGCCTTTTGGGCTTGCAGTGGTGATAGTTGTTATCCCACAAGGATTTTCTTCCCAGCTTGGAAAAAAAATTCCCCGAGCACGGGAAGCTCGCAGCAGCCGGGGCGAGGAAGGTTTGGGATGCCACACCGGCGATTTGGGTGTCTTTGATGCTCGGCCAAGCCCAGGCAGTGCTGGATCCTTTCCCTGCAGGATGGCCCGCGGCCGCCTCCCAGGTTGTGCTCAGGCTGCGGCAGGCGGTGGCTGTGCCAGGGCAGGGCGATCCCAGCCCTACTGCCGGGCTCCTCCGGCGATCCCAGCCCTACTGCCGGGCTCCCCCGGCGATCCCAGCCCTACTGCCGGGCTCCTCCGGCGATCCCAGCCCTACCGCATGCGGAACACCCGCGGGATGAGGGCTGGGAAGATCCCGAAGCTGTAAACTGCTTCTGTGGGGGTCAGTCCTGGTTGTTGTCCTCCAGGGAGCACAGGATCTGCCCTGCTGGTTCCCGAAAGCTCGGTGTGCCTGGAGAGCTTGGGAGAGATGGTATGGCTGGGACTGAAGGGGTCCGTGCTGTCCTGGCTGTCTGTCTGTCTGTCTCCCTTTGATTCCCACTGTTGAGAGTGAATCCTTAGGGACTGCCAGTGCATCCCTTCCTCGGGTGCTATGCAACTCTCCCTCAGTTAAAAATAAAGGCATGGCTTTTTGGGATGAACTGTCAGAGATGCTTATTTTTCAGTGAGCATCCCTCTTACCCAGGGAAGCTGGACCAGGCAGTGGGTGGCTCTGTGTCCCGTGGACACGTGGGATGGGACAGTGGGAGCACAGGGGAGGTGTCCTTGCCTCATGTCATGCTTTTCCCAATCCGTAGGTTACCATGGAAACATAAAAGTACCAAGCCTGCTGGTCCATGATGCTTTGCCAGGGTGGCCTGAGACCACCATCCATCCATGCTGGGATGGTGTGGGGGAATTTACAACCACTCCCCACCTCTGTGCTTATCCATGCCTTTAAATTCCTTTCCCCCCCCGCCCCTTTCTTTTGGCTGGTGCTTGCTGCCAGTTTGTGAATTGATGTGACTTAAATCTGGAGATGCTGGAGCCACTGAGGCCATGGAGGGAGATGGGAATGGGTGGATGGAGATACAGGGATGAACTCCTCTGAATTTCCCCCCTGGTAGGAGGGAGGGAATGGATGGATAGGTCTGTATAGATGTTGCTGGCATCTCCCAGGGGACGTGGTGAAACTGGGAGGCAAAACCCTGCTCCAGGTTGGAGGTAGACAGGGAAACTCCATGAGGCTTGGACAGGAGTTGCCTCTGCAGCATCCTGGGATGGGGCTTTCCCAGAACACGGGTGGGGAAGGGAGTGGGAGAGGGGGAATTGGCCATGGGGTTTTTGGATCCTTTGTGCAGCGATAATTGCAGCCTGCGATGCTGTGGGGGTGCATCCTCCAACATCAAAGAAGGACTTTTCCAGTCACTTCTTCCAGGTGTGGGGAGCTGAATCCAGCTGGGACTTTCCCCCCAGCTTCAGGGCTTGGCAGGGCAGGCAATGCCCTGGACCAGCCCTGGGGGAGTGAGGGTTGATCCCAGTGAGGGCCAAGTCTCCCCCTGCCAGACAGGGATGGTGCAGTGCAGGATCCAGGGAGGAGGATGTTGTGGTGAGGGGTCTGTGTTGAGGGATCTGAGGGTGCTGTGATGGGACAGGGATGTTGCAGGGGGCTCTGAGGGTGCTGTGATGGGACAGGGATGCTGCAGGCTCTGAGGATCCTACAGGACTGGGGATGCTGTGGGGATCAGCAGGACCCATCAGCATCACCCCCTCCAGCAGCCCTAGGAGGCCAACACAGGACCTGGCTTGGGTAGTTCAGACCTTCCTGCTTTCAGCAGCTGCTCTGGTTTGGGCTGTGGATCTGGGAGGGCTGTGGGGAGCTTGAACTCATTCCAGAGGCACCATGGGTGCGGGGGCAGCCGGGTGTGCTCTGTTTTGCTCCGCATTCCCTGAACGCTTCGCTAAACAAAGTTCCTTCTCCTCAGGGATTATTAGCCCTGTTTGCTTTAGATAAGGTTTGCATCAGGCCCAGCTTGTGTATACAAGCCTGGGAAAAGATCATAAAGCTGTCAAAAAATATTATTTAAAAAAAGCTGGTATGTAAAGGCAAACATTGCGGGCAGAACAGATTTTCCCAGTGTTATAACTGGTGGAAGGGGTGAAGTGAACTTGGTTGGGTGTTTTGGCACCCAAGGATGAAGCTGGGGGATGAATTTGGTGCTAAAATCAGGTCCTGATGCCCAGCAGTTTCCCAGCCCCTGGCAAACAGGGGTACTCAGGCCCCCCAGGAGCATCCCCAGCCTCCAGCTGAGGCAGTGGATTTTCGCTTGGGGCTTTTTGCTAAGAACAAAACCCCTCAAGAAGCACAAGCTGCTTTTAACCTTCCCCTAATTTTACTTTTTCCAAGAAATTGTAACATGTAAAGGAGTGAGACCCCCCCTGTGCCTTCTCCCTGTCTTGCTCCCACCCTTGAAGATTCAGCTGTGGGTTTTATCTTCCCAAGCAGGAGGGGCTTGTTGAGCCAGGGTGTAAGTTGGGGTGGGGGATTGCTTCCCCTTTCTGCAGTCCTCAGATAATGGTGGGGCACAATTATCCATGTTTTATGAAGGAGAAGTGGTTCAGAGGGAGAGAGAGGTGCTTTCCTAGGAGACCATCTCACCTGTCTCCATCCCTCTGCTGTCAAATGGACACAATTTTCTTTTTCTAGTGTCCTGTCCCGTTGCTTTTAGTGTGGTTTAATTGGCCTTAATTGCCTTTTAATTGCCCTCCTGCCCTTTTTAATTAATTAATGCAGAAGCCCGTGGCAGGGTAGGGAAGAGCGTGGCCCTTGTGGGACCATCTTTGGTCCCATTTCTCCTCATTCGTGATCCATTTTTGCCCCCAAACCTGGTGTTGATGGCTGGCTGAGGCCATGGCCTTTCTTCGTGTTTGACAGATGTCAGGTTTGTCAGCAGCACTTCCTTGGGCAGGGAGGGAGGGGGTGAGGTGGGTGCCCTTGCTCGGCAGGTGACTAATCCCTGGAGACTGATGGGCAGGCTCTGATTGAGAGCGTTTGGATTGCCCAGCCCCGTGCAGCTTTCCCCTTGACTGGCATTGAGCACACCCAGACGTGGCTGGTCAGAGCCCGGAGGATCACACTTACAAGGGGCAAAGCCAAGCCCAGTTCTGAGGCTGGCTTAGAGCAGGATTCACTCTGGGAGCAAAGCCTCCCCTGTACCCCAGAGCTTCTCCCACCTGGTAAGTTCAATTTCCATCCTTGTCCCGATGGGATGAGCTGATCCCGGGGTGGCTCCGACCGCGGCTCTTTGCTCCTTATTCCAGGAGTGAGAGGTTTCGGAGGAGGACAAGAGTGGCCCCACTTCCCTGGGCAGTGTTTGTGTGGGCACTAAGCTCATGGCACCTTCTTTCCCTGGGCCGAGATGGGTGAATTCAAGGTGTCAGAAGTTCCCCAAGTACGTGATACTCTTTGGTTTGATCCTGCTCAGCTGCTCCTGTCCCTTCTGGCTTTGTGGTGGGATGTTGGGCTTTGTACCTGCTGGTGTCAGGTGGATGCTTAAGCTGGGCTTAAAGTCTCCCTCCATGGGATTTTGTGGTTGAAAATCCACTGGGGGCTTATTTTTCCCTCTCTAATTCTTTTTTTTTTTCCTTTGCTGTCCAACCTGTAGGGCTGAAGGTCCTTGGGAAGTGCAGCCGCTTGCCTGGCTTTGATAAGCTCTCTAAACCAACCTTTTGGCAGCAAAGAAATGTGAACTTAAATAAACAAATCCTTTGGGGAACCCTTGCACCTGCTTGTCCACGGATGCATATGGGCAAGCAGGGGGTGGTTCCTCTCGGATGGGGTTTTAGGTTCAGCTCTGATGGGTTTTCCCTGTTTTCCTACTGCAGGTGACCAGCCACAATGAGAGCTCCGGCCCTCGCCTGATCCCTTTCCTGCTGATAAAAATGATCAACAAGTCTCGTGAGTCCCACAGTGGATCCCATCTGCCCCTGTCCAAGCAGGGATGGGGAGCCTGGGGAATTTGCATTTGGAAATCTGGGGGTTGGATGCTGCTTTGCTGTGGTTCCAGATGAGTGATGGAGTATTGGGGTATCATAGGAGAAGGTCACAGCAGGGAAGGTGGCTTTGGGGACTTTAATTTCTTGGCTTGGGCACCTGGAACCCTTGGATTTTATTCCACAGAGATGGGGTGGAGGCACACGGAAAAAGGAATATTTGCCTAAGCTTTGATGCAAAGCATACAGGAGGAAACAGAAACGTCACAGAGGCTTTTAAACTTTGGACAAGACTACATGACTCATCTTTGAGCTGCTTCTCTCTGGGTCATTGTGCCAGCTGACCCTGCTCCCTGAGGAGAAGGCTCTGCCACCCTGGGTCTAGCTAGGGATGCTGTGGGACCCCACAAGAAATCATCTAAACTCCACGGCTGACGTTGGTTTTTCTCTTCCCCTCCCCTCTGGGCATGCAGGAGGGAAGATACTCGGGGTGCTGGCGCTGTTTCTGGTGATGGTTTGGTACTCGATCTACCGGGAAGACAGGTACACACAGCTGTGAGTGCTTCTTACTCAAGTTTCAAGGACCTCCTGCCCTTTCCTTCACTCCTGGGAGGCAGCTTCTTCCTGCCCATCCCGCACAGGGATGCCAGAGCATGGCAGATTCCCTGGATCTGAGGGGCCTGGGGAGGTGGCAGCATCCTCAGCTGCTGCTGGAGAATGGGGGACACAAACGAGATTCTCTCTCGGTGTGTGGTGGTGGCTGGGCTCTGTGGGGTTTTTTGCAAATGCTGGTGCTTTTCTGAGCCCGGGAGGATGGGAAAGCCCCGGGAGGATGGGAAAGCCCCACTCTCTTCTCAGTGCCAGCCATGCTGATGGAGATGGGGAAAGTGGAGTGTGACGTTCATGTGCAGAGCAAGAGAGACCTCTTCTGATGCAAGCCTGCAAGCCCAGCAGATAAATACCCAGGCAGTGCTGACCGTAAATTTAGCTGGAAATCTCTCTCACATCTTGAATCCCACAGTGAGGAATGCCTGGGGGTGCCAGAGCCCCTTTTTGCCAGGAGGGGGCTGCAGAGGAACAGGCATCATTTGGTTTAATTAACGTCTTCCTTCACAGCTTTTATTTCCCTGTGCAAGAAAACAACAAGACAACGTGTCCTCTTGGGGAGGTGGAAAAAAAAGCGGCGCAGCTCATTGGGAAGTGAGTTTTGGGGCTGGGAGCAGGGAGTGGGGGGATGCAGAGCCAGGACCCCCCTCCTTGTGCCACCCCTGATTCCAGTCTCACTGACCCTTTGCTCCTTGGCAGCTACACGAGGGACCACCCGCTGTTCTTGCAGCTGAAGGATTATTTTTGGGTGAAGACACCGTCACTCTATGAGCTGCCCTACGGCACCAAGGGAAGTGGTAAGCCTGACAATGCTCCATGGGGTCTGTCTGTCCGTCCTGCTGCTTCTGCTTCTGGGGTTTCAACTTCCCTTTTCCTGAAGACATCTGCAGGTTGATTTGGTTGGGGATTATTTCCAAACTATTTTCATGGTTTTTAGACTCTGCAGTGCGTATCTCCTCACCCTGGGTGCACATGGTGCCTCTAAAAGAGTTTAGGATGGGCCAGATTTTACTAAGCCCCAGAGACAGATTATCTGCCTGAATCTGGGATTAACAGTAGGAGTAAATTCAGCAGGGATGGGGCAGCACTCAGTGTTGTGCCAGGCAGGAGCTGCCTTCCTCACCTTCCTCACCTTCCTCACCTTCCTCACCTTCCTCACCTTCCTCACCTTCCTCACCTTCCTCACCTTCCTCACCTTCCTCACCTTCCTCACCCTGTCCTTGCCCTTGCTTTGCAGAGGACGTCCTCCTGCGCCTGCTGTCCGTCACCCACTACTCCGTGCCTGAGAGCATCCAGAGGTAACACCGGGGTGGGTTTAGGGGCTTTTCTTTCTTTTTCTTCATTATTGCTCTCATGGGGAGTGGTTGGAATTTGTTGTGGGCCCAGGGTTTGGCAAAATGAACCTCTGCAACTCAGGCGTGGTGGGTGGAGCATGGAAAGGTTTGGAGACTGGACAACACTGGGTTTAACCCCCCCCCGGGGTTAAAATCCCCCCAGTTTTGGAACAGGTCAGGTTGAGACAGGGTTTTCTCTTGCAGCCTGAAGTGCCGGAGGTGTGCCGTGGTGGGCAACGGTCACCGGCTCCGCAACAGCTCCATAGGGGACACCATCAACACCTACGACGTCGTGATCAGGTACAGCCCTGGGCCCGGCCCACCGCTCCCTCCCCAGTGCCACCCGCAGCTGGGGCTGACACCTGTGATGTCCCAAAGGCTGAACAACGCCCCGGTCCATGGTTATGAGCAGGACGTGGGCTCCAAGACCACCATGCGCCTCTTCTACCCGGAGTCGGCTCACTTCGACCCCCGGACCGAGAACAACCCCGACACGCTGCTGGTGCTCGTGCCCTTCAAGCCCATGGACTTCCAGTGGATGGAGGCCATCCTTAACGACAAGAAGAGGGTGAGTGTGGTGGGGAACCGGGTCCAACCCTTCCCTGGCTGCTCCAGGCTCCAACCTGGGGACATATGGCCTCTTGCAGGTGCGGAAGGGGTTTTGGAAACAGCCCCCTTTGATCTGGGACGCCAAACCAGAGCAAGTGCGCATCCTCAATCCCTACTACATGGAAGTAACTGCTGCTAAACTGCTCAACCTCCCCATGAAGCAACCACGGAAGGTCAAACAGGTGAGGGGTGGGGATGACCAGTCCCCCTGCACCCTCTGAGGGGGGACAGCCTGTCCTTGTGCAGCTCCCTGAAGGCTGTGGCTCTCTGTTCCCTAGAAGCCCACCACAGGGCTGCTGGCCATCACCTTGGCACTGCACTTCTGTGACCTGGTGCACATTGCGGGCTTTGGCTACCCCGATTCAGCCAACAAGAAGCAAACCATCCACTACTACGAACAGATCACGTTAAAGTCCATGGCTGTAAGTGTTTGCCCCACTGCTTTGTCCCTGTTCCCTCCATTTTTCCCCAGGATGGGGGATGGCAGCCCAGGAGAGCAGTACCAGGATGCTGAGTGGCGTGGGAGGCTCTTCCCTCTCACTCCCCTCCCATGATGAAGCCTGAAGTACACCTTGGGATGGTCATCATCCAATTTCTCTTGGTAGCTGAATGTCTTTGGAGGCATGGAGAGTTGGATCCAGCCCCAGTTTATGTGTGAGGAGAGGAGCTCGTGGACAATTGGGCAGGGAGGGTTCCGTCCCTGCTTTTGGGGGGCTGAACTTCCCGCTGGTGGGGTGGGCAAGGTGGAGGGTGGGAAGGTGGTGGGGGTGGAAGGAAAGCTCATGGCCCCTCCTGGCCAGACTCTGGTGTCACCCCCTGCTCCCTGTCCTGCAGGCATCGGAGCACAACGTGTCACACGAGGCCATGGCCATCAAGCGGATGCTGGAGCTGGGACTCGTCAAGAACCTCACCTACTTCTGAAGGCGGTGGGGCTGCGCAGGGACACCGTCCCCAGGGCGAGGAGACACCGTCCCCCTCAGTGAGGGGACACAGTCCCGCATGCTGAGGGGACACAGCGCTGGCACGGCCGGAGCCACCAAGGGCAGAGGAGCATCCTTGTCACTGCCGCCACCACGCCCTGGGACTCGTGGAGCAGGGCTGGGGCTGGGGGGCCGCGCTGGACCGCGGGTGCCCAGCGTGGGGCAGCTCTTGGGGGGTGCAGGGAGCTCGGCAGGGCCGTGGCCCAGCCCCTTTTCTACTGACGCACTGAAGCTACCGAGGACTCGGAGGGGGTTTTTGGGGTAGGGGGGTCCTCCCTCCCAGCGGGCCTGAGGGGGTGAGTCAGGGCAGGAGCCCTAGCCCTGGACATTCTCTTTCCCTGAATTTCCTCATACACTGACGAGGGCCCTGCTGAGGGGCTGATTTTGGGGGTCTTGACCCCTCCACCCCCAGGGAATGGGAGCCTTTGGAGGCTAATGTTGCCTCCTCCCTGCCCTGGACCTCTCCCCAAATATTTAATTCCCCCCCTTTTTTTTAATTTCCTTTTTTACTTGGCAGCCCTGTCCTGTGCCTTAGCGCTGGCGTAGGGACTTGTACCTACAGCCCCCCTGGGTGGGGGCACCCTGGGTGCTTGGCTTCAGGGTCTGCCAGGGCCCTTTGGTGGTGCAGATTAATTTAATTAATTTAAATGCTTATTTATGGTGGAGCCTTCACCCAGGGCCCGCATGCCGCTGGTGTCAGGGACAAGAGGCCTTGGGTGGGCTGGTGTGTGCTTGGCTCCAGGGGTGGGCATTTGGGATGTCCCCCCACCATGGAGGGGTTGACTGGTGCCTTCTCCCTGCTGGTGTAGGGTCCCCTCTGCCCCCGTGGGGCTGCCGGTGTTGGGGGGACCCATGGATGGGGGTGTTGGGGCTCATGCTGGCACCCAATAAAGTCCTGGTGAGGCTGGGATGGGCTGTGCACTCCTGGGGCCTGATGGGGGGGATGTGAGGGAGTTTCGGGGCTGTGAGATGCAGGGAGGGTGGCCTGTCCCCATGCTCTTGTGTCCCCACATCCCCTTACCTGTTGTGGTGCCCCATGTCCTGGCTCCCACGCTGGGGTTGTGGGGTCCCAGCTGCCCCGTGCCTCAGTTTCCCTTCACCACCGGGCAATTTCTGCCTCCGTGGGGCCTGCCCCAGGGATGCCATGGCACACCCAGGCTCCAGGCCAGGTCTGTGTGCCAGGGACGCCGATGTCCCCGCAGGGTGGCCATCAGCCCAGGCGTGCCACGAGAAACACCTCTTGTATTGACCGCGGTGCCGCGATACAGCGTGGAGAGGCCCTTCCCGGGGGGTCCCTGTCCCACCGATGTCCCCCCCCTCCTGTCCCACATGGCGGGACCCCCCCGACCCCCTCGAAACGGACTCTATAAGTATGGACACCGAACACCACGAAGGAAGGGGAGGAGCCGGGTGGGAGAGGGCAGCGGGAAGCGGGGGCGAGCGGCTGGGGGGGGCGCGGGGGTGCGTGGTGGGGCCGGGGCCGTCCCCAGCCCCGCGGACGGGACGGCTCCCCGGGGCTCAGCGCGTCCTCGGCGGGGTTGTGCTTAGTATGTACCAGGGAGGGGGGATGCTCGGCCGGTCCCCTGCCCCACAGCCCCAGCTCCGGGGGGGGCTGGATTCGGCCTCTTCCCACCGCCGCTGCCGGCGGGCGCGACTGTCCGAGCACGGAGCCACGGCGCCCACACCGAGGGTCCCGAGCGTCCCCGGAGGGGCTCAAACGTGCGTCTGCATCCGCCTCTGCAGGGGCCGGCTGGGGTCTGAGTTTTGGGAAGACGACTGGGAATGGTGGGAGGAGGATGCGGAGGCCTTGCTGGCCTTGTCGAACTGCACGTAGCCGTCCTGCTTGCCGCTGCTGCTGATGCTGCTGTCGCACTGGGTGTCGAGGAAGGAGCTGCTGTCGCTCATGGAGCCGCGCTGGAACTCGCGCTCGCACAGCTCGATGGAGCTGCTGCCCATGCCCAGCACGAAGCGCTGGCTGTAGTCGTAGAGGCGGCTCTGCCCGCTCAGGGTGCTGTAGATGTTGGTGAAGGACATGCCCGTGGGCACCCGCTGCTTGCCGGCCGGGCGCAGGTCAGCCGGGCAGCCCGACAGCGAGATGGTGGGGGTGGAGTGGTGCTCCTTGAAGGTGTTCACGCTGTAGTAGCCGTTGGTGGGGTCCTGGGGAGGGGGAGAAGTGGGGCAGGTTGGTGGTGACCTCCCTGGGTACCGTGGCATTTGGGGTGCCCACCCTGCCCATCCACCACCCGGGACATGTGAGACTTATCAGAATCATCGAATATCCTGAGTTGGAAGAGACCCACCAGGACCATCCAGTCCGACCCCTGGCCCTGCACAGACACCCAACACTTCCACCCTCTGCATCCCTGGAGCAGTGTCCAAATGCTCCTGGAGCTCTGGCAGCCTCGGGGCCGTGCCCATTCCCTGGGGAGCCTGGGCAGTGCCCAGCACCCTCTGGGGGAAGAACCTTTCCTGAGATCCAACCTCACCCTGCCCTGATACAACTCCAGCTGCTCTCTCAGGTCCTGCTGCTGGTCACAGAGGGCAGAGATTAGAGCTGTCCCTCAACAAGAAGCTGCAGACTCTGATGAGTCTCTCCTTGCTCTCCTCCAGGCTGAACAAGCCACCTCAGCTGCTCCTCGTCTGAGCCCTGCAGACCCTTCCCCATTTTCACAGCCCCTCTTTGGAGGACACCTCAACCACCAAACCCTCCAGCAACGTCCTCTTGGGCCACCAGTGGATTCCAATCTGCTCAGTCCCCTCCAGGCCGGGACATAAGTGTCCCTTGCACACCACACTTTGCTTTTATCCCTAAAAGCCGCTGGGGTCACCAAACATTGCTGGCATGCTAAAGCCTCTCTCCCTGCACAGGGACAGCCCTCTGGGACAGGCCACCACTGGGGACATGGCCCAAGGACAGCCAGCCTGCCAGCAGCAGTGCTGGGTGAGGCACGAGCTGGTTCTGCCCAGTGGTGGGCACGGGGAGGGGTTCCCAGCACCCCGGGGTGCAGCCCCTCTGCCAGGGGTGACTGGGGGGGCTCTGACCCCATCTCTTCACTGGGAACAGAGGCAGGCCCCAGGATTCAACTCACCTTCAGGTTTTGAAACTCCTTCTCCTCCTCCTTGAGCACCTCGAGCTGCTTCAGCACCGAATCCTGCTGGAACTCCCCCCGGTCCATCTAGGGAAGGATGCAGGCAGGGGTCAGCATCCCAGGCACCGCCTGACCCCGGGTTCCCCATCACCCCCAGGCCATGTGGGGCCAGCCCCACACCCACCATCAGCCCCAGGGCACTGGGAAGTTGCCACCAGCTGGATTCAAGGACTTTGCCCAGGGGTGCCCCAGCAGTGTCCGAGGGCAGCGGGCTGAGCGGACGCCCAAAAGCCACACAATTCCCTGGGTTACAGATTGTTTTCCCCTGTTTAGGACACAAAAAGCCGGGCTGATGCAGAAAACGAATTATTTATCATGGTGAGGGTTGGGGCTGCACCCGCCTGCCCAAAGAAACACCCCCCAAATCGCCTTTTTTTTTTTTTTTTTTTTAAATTTCCGTTCTTTTCATCCTTTCCTCCTCAGCTGAACTTCTCCGCCTCATTAGTTTTCCTTTGAAGGCTGGCTGTGATCGGGGGGGAGGCGGAGAGGAGGGACAAGGTGCACATTAATTACACCACGGCTTTAATTACCCTTCCTTCAGCACGCGGGGCTAAGCAGGAAGCAGGATAATTACCAACCAATTGCTCAGTTGCCTTTTTTTAGCTTCTCCCGTGTTCACCGGACGCCTCCAGCCCGGTTTCCCTGGCGTTACAGCCTCACATCAGCCCCCAAATCCCCTTTTATTGCCCAGATTCTCTCCTCTTTAAGATGGTAAGTGGCTGTGGAAATCCACCCCGCGGCACTTGCTGTTCATCTCCCGAAAGCATTTGATGTGGCTGTTAAAGGCAATAAATTAAAGTACCTGAGTTTTCCTAGGGAAAAGAAAGCCTGTATCAGCCATTGATTTACCAGGATAAATACAAGTGTCGCTGAGGATTAAACGAGTGCAGCTAAAATGGGACGTGAAGGGTTTTTTTTGCTCTGCCCCGGCGACCCCCTCGATCTTCTAAAGCATCTCTACAAAGGCAGAGACTGGGGATGTTAACCCTATCGAAAGGATTTAACAGGTCCCAGCTCGGAATGAAAAGGAAAAAACACTTCTCCTTGGATCTGGCTTTTTTTTTTGTGTTGGCGTGGATGACTCAAGTGGGCAGGGCCAGACCCAAAGATGGAGAGGGGAGAAGGGAGGTAGGAACCGAGGGGACAGTCCCACTGTGCCCAAACCTCCGAATCAATGTCGGGTCGAGGGGGTGTTTTAAGCCATTTTATGTTGCCTGTTGATGTGATGGTGGGAGTGATCCAGGCACTGGGATGTTCCTTGAGCCCCGTAGGAACCCTGCCTGTCCCCGGGCTCTGAATTCGGACTGCACCCCGTGGATTTGGGGACTGCATGAGATCCACAAAGCGCCATCACATCTCCGAACCTCCAATTCCCCCATTACAGCCGGCCATTAACGTCAACTTTGTTGAAGTTTTACACCATTAATTAGTGGGCGGTGGGATCCTCGTTAGTGTGATTTCCGCTTTGTCATCGCGGAGTAAACACCGGGAAGAGACGGAAGTTAACTCAAGTTCACTCCATCACCAACATTAACGGGGATTATGAAGGGGGAGAGGGAAACACATGGAAAAAGAGACCAGCGATGTCTGAGTGCCCCAGTGTCATTCCTGGAGTCTTTTCCAGAGCCGTGGCTTTCTCCAGCCAGGTGGCAGCACCAATATGCTCCGGGCCTCGCCGTGCGGATGGCTGGGGATACACCCGCCCGTTAGAGCCACGTGCCCCCCATTCCCCTCCTGCCAGCGCCCTTCCCATCCTGGAAACCCCATGCCAGGACTAAATCCTGCTTGGCACTGCCAGCAACCTTCCCCATCCCCAGAACAGTGGGGCATCGCAGGTGGGGTGTAAAGTCCTGCCCATCCCCAAAGCTCGCCGGTGCCTCCTGGATCAGCGTGGCTGAGGGATGGGACAAACTGCACCCCTGACCGCCACTGCCTCGGTTTCCCCCGCTGCAACAGGCAGGGAGCCCCTCCAGATCCTGAAGCATCACCTCAGCCTGCTGTGCTGGCTCGCACCGCCCAGGGAGCGCAGCCCTGAAGGGCAAAGCGCCTTCCCAGGGTCACTCAGCGCAGGGGAACCTCGGCTGGAAGCAGCCGGCAGTGTCTCTGCTGCTCCGCTCTGGACATGCAGAGCTCTCCCGCGTTTCACGCCACCAAATGAAGCCTCTGACATGGAGAATCCAACAGGATATTAAATTCTTGGCTTTCATTAGTGGACACAATATGTTTTTTAAAATGCTGCTGCAGGTCCCTGAGTGTCCTCCAGACCTGGCGGGCTCGGAGAGTCTTCCCCCGCCTGGCTCCAGGTTTAATTCCAATATTTCCGGCTGGTTGGGTAATTGGATGCCACCCGGCAGCACTTGTGCGCGCCAGACGTTACCAGGGTGAGGGATGTTGATGACGATCCTCGAACAGCGACTTCCTCTGCTCCCAAGGGAGGGAACAAATCCATGAATAAAGAACCCCTCCAGGAATTCCCAGCCCGGTGAAGCTTTATCACCTTCAAACACCGGCTCTGGCCTCGGTCGCCCAGTGATGTGAGCTCCCAGGGTGGCGGTGGCCCTTGGGCATACGGGACATGTCCCAGCCCGCGGGTACGGGGGGAAGGCAGAGAAAGGGATGCTGTGTCCACTGGGCTGCCGGTGGGAATGAGCCTCGCCCAGAATGGAAATTCTGCTGCTTTGATTTTTCCTCCACCACAGGGATCTTAAGCTGTGCCCAGGACACATAGGTTGGATATTAGGAAAAAGTTTTTTACAGAAAGGGGGATAGAGTACTGGAGTGGTTTGCCTGGGGAGGTGGTGGAGTCACCATCCCTGGATGTGGCACTCGGTGCCATGGTCTAGTTGAGGTGTCAGGGCTGGGTTGGACTCGATGATCTTGAAGGTCTCTTCCAACCTGGTGATTTTGTGTGTGTGATTCTGTGTGTGTGTGATCTGAGCTGAGCACCTGTCTGGAAAAGGTGCCAGGTGCTGATCACCTGTGAAGGCTGTGAACAAACTAGGCACAGCCCTTGGAGCAGAGGGATGGGTTTAAGGAGAAAGGAACGGATAAACCTATCATTGGATTGATCATTTTGACTGTTCCACTCCAAATATGAACCAAAGGTGATGCCTGGATCTGCCTGGCCACCCTGGATCCCCTCTGATGGAAGGGATAACCCAGAGATGGAGATCTTTGCCTGCCTGTCACTTTGGGACCGTCTCTCACTGCTCATGGCAGTGAGGATGGCTCCTTTGGGATTATCAGCCCCATTTCACAGGTGGGGAGGCACGGGGTCCGATCAGCCAGAAATAAACTCAGCTGTGTAAGGGAGGAGGCTGTGCCACGCCGAAGCTGATGCTGCTCTTCATCTCCCTCCTCACAGCCCGGGCTCAACGGAGCTGCCGTGCCCGTGCAAAGCATCCCGCAGGAGGGAGAATGCGGCTGTTGTGGTTTATTTTCCACAGGATCAGACCCTTTACCAGGCTCTTTTGCCTCCAGCCACTAGAGCTGGCAGCCTTTTCCCTGCCCGTAGGCACTGCCTGGCAGAACAGCTCTCGGAGCAGGGGGTGGGAACGCCGCTGAGGCAATGTGAGCATATGCAAATCAGCCAGCGTGACGCGTATTCTAAGGTGTTAATGAACTTATAGATGCATGAATAATTACATGTGAAAAGCACGGTGGGCTGCGGAGGTCACAGATGGCTGGAGAATGACAAAAAGCGTTTGGGGGGACGGAGAGTCACGGTAGAACTCTGCGGCCGGGAGCTCTCCGGCAGAGCGGGACACGGTGGGAAAGCGAGGAGGAGCAAAGGCACATCCACGGTGCTGAGGATCCTGAAATTCAGCACGAGCAGGTCAGGCTGTGCTGGAGTCAGGGGCTCGGCCGAGAGGCCGGGATTGGGTTAGGCTGGAGAGCAGCGAGGAGCTGTTTGCCAGCGTGGCTGCTCCTCGTTAACATCCCCATTAATGATCCCATGGCAGTGACAGTCACAGCTGCTATTAAACTGCAAGGTGTGATGAACACTGGTGAGGGCGGGGACATCATCTCAAGGGATGGAAATCTCACAGAACATCAGAGAAGGCAAATGGGGAAGCAGAGGGAATAATGCTGGCACTGGGAGGAGGGAGAGCTGGGAAATCCTGGGGTGAGGGTAGGGAGGTGCTGGGCACTGCCCTCCTCCTCCTGCTGGAGAGGTCTCATTGCTTCTTATCAGCAAGAGGAAGTTTTTAGCTTAATCCTTCATTTAACTGACAAAGTTGGAACATTTTATCAGGAACCTGTTTGACATCCAAGGTTGGGTATCTGGTGGCCCGAGGAGGATGCCCAGCTGTTGGACAGAGCAAAGATGTGGATGAAGGACAGAGGGGGGGTCCCTGCAGACTCTGAGGAGAGAAGGAATTGGGGAGTATTTCCTGGGAACGTGCTTGGCAAGGGTAGATGAGGGTGGGGAGGCTCTGATCCAGGCAGGGAAGGGGGCTTTGATGCCTTCTCCCTGCAGGCAGGATGTCCCAGCTGTACCAAACCCTGCCAGCATCAGAGTCAGAGACCATGGACCACCTCTTCCAGCTCCTGAACAGCACTGATCCAATGATGTCATTTCCAGCTGCAGTATTTTCAGGAAAAATGCCTGGATTTGGCCAGGAGTGGGGAAGAATTGCCCTCTTCCAGTCCAGCCAGGCTGTTTCTGTTGTGTCTCGGAAGCGCTCAGCTTTCACATTTAAACAGTTCCATTGTACCATGACCAAACCACCTCTCACCAGTCTGGCTGATAAACCCAGGAGCTCCACAACCTCTCCCTGGGAAAAAACCACATTTTTTCCCAGCTCTCAAACAAATGTTGTCATTTTTTTCTGCACCATTTCCACCCTGCCAGAATCCTCATTGCAATGTACCCAGCACAGCTCCACCCTGCTCCACTCCCAGCCTCATCGAGGCACAGGCTGATGTGAAATCACCCCCTGCCTCCTGCAGATAACCTCAGAAAGTCCCCAGGATGGCTTCCAAAATCCCACCACCATCCTCTTCCTTGTTCACTCACAGTGGTAAATGTTCTCTTCTGCTGAGGCTTTGTGTGTGCATCCAGCCTGGTGGTTATGGTCTGGAGTGGGATTTTGGATGATCCCAGATGCCCCTGTGGGAGCCAGATCTGGGCTTGGCACTGCTGATCACACAGATGATGTACAGGGTCCCATGGAGAGTAAGCTTCTTATTCCCCTTCATCCCAGCAGATTGCTCCAAATCCAACCCCAGCCTCCTCTGCCCTTCCAGCCTTGCAAATCCCACCATGGACTTGCAGATTTCTCAAGGCAAAGCCCTACTGGGAATGAAGGGTCTTGCACAGGAACCTCAGTGATGCTGGGATAAGTTGCCAGATCTTCACCTCCTCCTGCCTCATTGTTTGGAGGCTCCCTGACTGTCTAAATACCCTGGCAATCCTGACAATTTCAGCAAGGAGTTCTACCCACCCCGCAATGATCAGCCTTGCCTTCCCACCACGCATTCATGGAATAGCTTTTGCAGGCAGGCCATACAATTGCTGCCCCAAAAATTGAGAGTTAGAGGAGGAAAAAATCACCCAGCAGCCTAGAAAGCAGCCACTGGCTTCTTCAATTTCTTCTCCTTTTCCCATCCGCTCTTTTATCTCCTCTTTTTTTCGGATTTCTTTGCCATTTTTCAGTTTCTTTGTCACCAGCAAGTGAAAGCCAAGGTAAACTGGGGCTGGGACACAGAACAGTGACCACAGCAGGCAGAGGGGCTGGTGGTGAGGATGCACCAGCATCAGAGCACAAGCTGAGTTTCCTGGGCTCCCAGCCCTCCACCTCTTGCCCTGCCCGTGTCTGTCGGTCCCCTGGGGTGAAGGCAGTGGCCTCGGGCAGGTGACACCTCCCCGGCTGTTACAGACCCAGGTGCAGTCTGGCCCCACGCCCCGGCGTTCCGGGAGTGCACCCAACCCTGCGCACACACCTCGGTGCTGCCCACACAGGTGTCTGGGCGCAGCCCTCGCTGATTAATGAGCTCCTTATCACCTCGTGCTCACCCGCCGTGTGTCTCCCTGCCCTCTGCAGCTTTCCAAGTATGAGGTGGCAAATTTGCTTTGTAATTAGTCGGGCGGGCAGATGGGCCGCTGCAATAAACCCCTACCAGCTCTCCCTCCTCGTTAGCCAAGTTTCACTCGAGTTTTTATGGCAAGAGAATGCGGATCTCGAGAAGAGGATTTTTGGATGAGCATCCTTGCCTTGAGTGGTTATTACGGCGCTGAACGACACGTGTGGGCTCGTTACCATCAAACTTTGCCCGGAGCAATCGCTTAGGGAGGGGAAGGAATTCCTTACCATCAGCTGCTTGATGGTCGGGTGCTCCTCTGCCTCCCTGCCCGAGGCCGGCTCCTTGTGCACGATCTCCACACGGATATCGTTCTTGGCAGAAACCACTCCCTTCAGATCTGGGGAAAGAGGGAGATGGAAAAGGGGGTTAGTTCGAGGCAGTGGTGGAGCTTCCGCAGGGACCTGACTGAGGATTCCTGGCAGCACCAGAGAAAATGAACCCGGCTCAGCGAGCCCATTGGAGATCTGGAGGAGCAATATTTGCATTGCCATAAGGTATGGGCAGCTCAGACTCCTATAGGAATTCCTTTTGGAGCTCGGTTGGCCTCTGCCACACCCACGGTGCTGTTACCAGGGGCTGGGCTGTAGCAGAACTGATCCCACAGGGAGTGAAAACGTTGTCCAGCCTGCTGATCCATCGGAAATACTGCTCCTGAGGGATGCACCATCCCTTCCCAGGCTCTGGGAACCCCTGAGAAAAGCTTCCCCCAGTCTGGGGTGCAAACAACACATGGAAAAGGCCAAGCAATGAGCACAGACGTAGCCAGGGATGGTTTTATCATCTCCAAGCAGCCTGGAAATGACAATGACAGAAGAGAGAAAAATTCCTGGAGAGACTCCCTGCCTTCCCTGAAGGTGTCAGGCGTGCTTTGAACAAGTCATTTTAGCAGAATTAAGCCACAGACGTGGAGCAGCAGGAGCAGAACGGTGGCGCAAAGCTGAGATGAAAAGCAGAGATGGAGGCAAATCTGAGCAGGGAGACCTCAACAGCTTTGAAGCCGGCCCCTAGCCACGGATCTGGCTCTCACCTCCCAGGACGGCTGTGCCAGCCCAAAAACCGCCTTGAACCGCTGGTTTGTCAGATCTACCTCCAGCTGACGGATGCAGCAGCGTCATGCCAAGCCAGGATTGCAGGGATCGGTCCAGAAAAGGCTGGACCCCCCGGGAGTTTTATCTCTAAACCAAACTGAATGATGTAGCCCACACCAGCTCGAAGCTCTGTCCTTGAATTCATCTCTCCCGGCATCCCCTGTCCACACCCGCAGCCCCCAGACCTTTCCAAGTCTCAGGGCACAAGGCAGAGCCTTTCACTGGGAAGTTACTACAGCTTATTTTTTAAATGTTGTCCTTCTGGGATCACGTTCCTGGTGCTGGAGCCTCTGTCTTTAATCACAAGGAGAAGCTAATCAGTGTCTTGCAGCTCCTCTCCCACGAGTGTTCCCCCTTACATAACTCTGGGCTGTTAAGTCACTGAAGATATAACAACAGATGTGCAGTAAATGTTTTTTTCTTTTCCAGAGCCTCCAGGCTCGGTGTGTCTGCACCTGGTCCTTTTTATTTTGCTGCATTTTACCAAAACATGGTCAGGAATTGCCTCCCCCATTGCTGTTAGTTGTGGTCAGTGGCTGTGTCAGGAGATTCCTTCTCCAGAGTTACTGTTGGGTCACTGTGTCCCCTCGACACAGCAGTTCCTGCAGCCTGTACCAGGTTGTTGTTGTAAATGATGGCATAGTGCTCCAGTATTGGTCTTGGAGAGGAATCTGCAGTCATCCTGGCAAGAAATGAGCCCTTCTCCTGATATCCAAGTGCTCTGTGAATCCTGTAATTCCTGAGCTGATCTCTGTAATAACTCTGCACATTGCACAGAGTTATTCCATCACTAACAGTGATGGAATTCCTTTCCTCACCTTTCAGCCTGGTGTTCCTACCCTCCTGCTACTGGACACAGTGGCCACAGCATTCAGATGGCATCAGCACCTCAAAACTGGGATAAAAGCCCATCCACCTGGCACATACAAATCCTTCCCTGCAGGGTTCTGCACCCTGAGTGTCACTGGGGTCTGGTTCAGCTGCTGATGATCCCAGTTCCCCCCAAACCCCAGGACAGACTCTGTTTTCGTAGCTTCCAGGGGCCTTTGGTGCCAGGTAAAGGGGAACTGAGTGGCCTCAGTGCCACCAGCATCCCATGGTGGATCTCAGGCTGGGGAATCCCACCTGCACTCTGGATTTGCTGCTGTCCCCACTGGGTCTGGCTCTTCCCTTCCCATAAGGTTTTGGGAGATCAGTGCAGGGATCTTTGCTGATCTCTTGGGTGATCTCTTATTTATTCTGATCCCAAAGTGAAGTGGCAAAGAAGCCTTGTAGGGAGCACAGGGACCCCTGCCCTGGCCTGGGGGTGGTGCTGACCTCTCCCTAGGGAATCACACTGCCAGAGGAGCAGCAGAGCAGGGAAGATGCCCAGACCCAGCAGCCTCTGGTGTATCAGAGACCCAAAACCCTTTTCTAAATGGGATAGCACCGGAAGCACAGTGGAGAAAAGGGACTTCAAACCCTGCCACCATGTCCCTAGAGCCCTCTTTCCAGAACCTACCTTCCCAGCCCTGGTGAGGAAAATGCCTCTCCTTCCTGATTTATCAATGGGATAAATAACACAAGGCATTTGGCTGGGATGGCCTTGTTCCCCCCCGGCTTTCCCATTGAAGAGCATCCCATCCTTGCATGCCTCCAGCTTGTAAGGGTCTAAATCCTGGCGTTTTCACCATGTCTGGGATCTGTTGTCATGGTGTGCCTGTGAAATCGTGTATCCTGTAAAGAGCCCTGCACCATCTGGTTCCATCAAACGAGAGGGAAATAATGAACCACACACTCTCTGTTTTTCTGAAGGATGCAGAATAGGGAAAAAACAGCCCACAGACATGGGAACACAGCTTGGCCCTGCTTCCTTCAGGTGCTTGCATTGTCCCTTGCTGCCAAATGACCTCCACGACATCAAACTGGGCTGGTTTTGGGTCCTGTCCATCAGCAATCCTTCCCCAAAATGCAAGATAAATTACTTTCCCTATTTAATTCATTAATTCTTGCTAATGGAAGCTGTGAAAGTTCAAAAAAAAAAAAAGGGATAAAACAGGGAGAGGCATCATTATCACACTGAAAATTAAACACATTTCTGCAGTGGGGGACCGTGTGTCCTTACTGAATCCAGATGCAGCCTGGTGTCTTTGATGGCTTTGTAAAACCATCAAGGGGGGAAAAATAAAAGAACAACAACTGGGTTTTCCGGCACACACGTGGAGAGTTTGGCATCCCAGAATCCACACCACGCGTCTCACGAGCTGGGAGCAGCGCCAAGGATCCCCTCCTCTCCCCAGAGGCTTGGAATGCTCTAGACAATCACACTCTTCTCCTTCCTGGTTTGGTGCCTTTTCACAGAGCCAACAATCCTCCTTTAATTTCCCGGTGTCTTTTTAATGAGGCCAGACACTGCCACACTGCTTCCCCCTCCTCCTCCTCCTCTACCTGTGTCTCTAATGTCACTTTAACTTGTATTCCCACTGCAGCCAGACTCCAAAATGCACGAGTCCCATGAAAAACCCCTCTGCTGGCTGTCACTCCTGCCAGGAATATGCATGTCAGGAAAATTGGAATTAAAACAGAAGCAGCACCGTGGAGGGTTTTTAAGCACCGATGTGGCACAGTGAGGATGCTTCTCCCTCTTGGACCTCAGGATTTCTCCAAGGGAGAGATTAAGAGGTCCCCTGCACACCTCCTGAGCTGCCTGTGCTGCTAACAGGGATCACCAGTTACCCTGGCATGTTTTCCACAAACCCTTCCCTTTTCCCACAGGGCTGCTGTTTGCAGCAAACACTTGGTAGATCAACACGAGCAGCAGCTTGTGCAGAGAAGCAAATTCAGTAAATCGTGCCAGTAAATTCAGGCTCTGATTTCTCCCTGGTCCACTCAATTCACCCTCTCCCCAGAGCTCTCTCCCAGCCCTTCCAAAGGGATGCAGCGTGGTGGGGGTGACACTTACTCCTCTGGGAGCGGGCGCAGCAGAAGGCGACAATGGTGGCCATCAGCACCAGGAACGCCACGCCGGCCCCCACGGCCACTCCGATGATCACCGCCATCGGCACCGACTCTGCAAGAGGAAGGAGAGGAAGCATGAAGTGGGATGAAGGTCGCAGAGGGTGATTTTCCCCCAGGGACCCACCCCTGGCTACTGGCAAGAGGCTCAGGGATGAGCCCGGGGAGGGTTTTGGGGCCTCCTTCCCTGCTCCCCATCCCTGCGTGGTGATGTCGGCACGGGCTGCCCGTGGGACACTGCAGTTTGTACAACCCTGCCCATTCTGTGCCTCAGTTTACCCTGGGAGGAGAGGAGGGGGGAGCCAGAGGAGCAGATTAGCAACTGCTCTTGTTGGTGCCCAGTGAGTTAATGAATGAGCTTCTCCAAAGGATGAAGTGCAATAGAAGATCCTGTGTTAATATTATTAAGAAAGAGAAATGACATCCGAGCAGGTTGATGGATGACTTAACCTAAGCCATCATTCACAGCCCCTGCCTATTTTATATCCCAATTTCCTGCCTTCTCCTGTGGCTTATCAAGTGTCATCCTTCCCAAATTCCAGAGGGTGCTACAAAGACTGGGACAGGAGGGATGGCCCATGCCGGGGCACCGCAGGGTGGGATGTGTGGGCAGGGTCTGTGGGAGGCAGAGCAGGGGATGCATCCTCACATCCTTCTGCCTACAAGAACTCTGTCACCAAGTTCCTGGTGGGGATTTTGGGCTGTGGCTCAGCCAGCAAAGCTGATTTATCTCTGCAGGCCCTGGCAGCAGCTTGTGAGGTGTGGGGAGGGCAGAATGGAAAATCACGTTTATGGTGAGAGGGTCAGGTTTGGAGCCCCAAAAGCTTGTTATCTCCCTGCTCTACCTCTCTACTTCCTCCAGGCACAGCTCCGAGTTCACAGTGCGTGTTGTGTTGGATTAAGGAGGGGCAGCCATGGGCAGCACTCACACTGTAGGACACCACAGCTGTGGGTACCACAAATTGCCTTCCTTGGCTGGGATGACAAAGCTACATCCCAAAGACCTTCTCTCCTAAAGCTGCAGGTATCTCTAAGTCCCCATTCTTTCTTTCTAAACACTAGGATCTTGTGAACCAAAAAAGGGATAACCCTGTCCGGGATGAGCAGATAAGGTGGGTGAGTGTGTCCTCACAACTTTCCTGGACACCTCCTTGGAAGGTGTTTTCTCCTTGGAGCCCTTGCCTGGGAAATGGATGGGATGAATTTATGGAAAAATGTATGCAGAGAGGTGGTTCTCCTCAGACGTCTGTGCAGATGTGACATGAATGCTGCTGGACCCTGGGGACACAGGGGGTGTCCCAGCTGAGGGTGACCCAGCTGAGAAGCAAAGCCCAGGGATTATCACTTGACTGAGTGATGCAGGAACAATTTCCCATTGCCCACTGGTGTGGAGCTGGGGTTGGGCAGGAATTCCATCCTGGGCCTGAGACCATGGATCCCACCTGTGCCTTTCATCCTTCCCAAGGGGGACACACCCCTACTGGCGGGTCTGGGGGCATTGTCATTCCACCAGCATCCACTGTGTGGTCAGCAAGGGGTGTCTTCCTTGTTGACACTATCCAGGTGGGACAGGGGAGTTCTAAAGCCACTTTGTGGTACCCTCAAGCCATGGCTGTGGAGCTCCTGGGTGCTGAGCCCTAATTTGGGAACTGCAGGGTGATAAACACGTGGTGCTGATTGAGTTTAGGCTCTGCTCACACTTGATCAAAAAAGAACCAATGTTTCTCACTTTATGGCTTGCTTATGGATTTCCTGCTTGGGCCTACTGGTCCCTTGATGTGTCACGTGTCACTCAAGCTGGGCCACTGGTGACATGACTCAAATGGCACTGAACCAATCCATCAGGAAACCTCTGAGAGTGCCCAGGTGGTGAAAAGGCAAATCCCCTCAGTCCTCTGCTGCCTCGAGCTGGAGCTCAGGGAACAGGTGCTGCAGCTGGGTCCAGCTGCCCCAGGAAACTCACCCTAAAATCAGCATTTTCCAACACAGCAGCTGAGCCATGGCACAAAGAAACCAGGATTTTCTGGGGCCACCTGCTAGGCAGTGCTCCTGCCAACAGTAGTAGTTCCTCGTAGGATTTTTTTGGCCTTCCCAGGGGAATATGGAGCAAGGGGCTGGAGAGACAGGAGCCTGGAGGCCCTGGGAGGGCTGGCTGACTCTCAGCTGTGGGGAATAGTATCTGCAGGGCAGGGCTCAGAGAGAAGCAGGTGGTAATGGGAATGAAGATGATGAAGAACCATGCAGGGAATGGGAAAATGTCCAGGGCTTTCCTGGATAAAGGTACCTGCAAATCCCTATACCTCTGGGATAAAGGTAACTGCAAAGGGGCAGTGACAGAATGGTGGGGATTGTAGTACTGTCCTGTAGGGATGGGTGAGCTGAGGAGGGGCAGATTGCTGGCTCCCCTAGAAATCCTGCTCTGGGGCACAGGATGAAGAACCACAAGGGCAGCACATCCCACAACATCTGCCCCAAGATCCATCCAAACCTGCTCTGGTACCAATTGATGCTGGCCAGCACTCTCCCTCTATGCTGAACCAAGCTGATGTCTGCAAATGACCCTGCAAACCTGTGCTTTTCCCTCTTTGTTTTTGTCTCACAGTAGCACTCTGTGGGACTTCCTCAACATTTTAAACATGCCTGAGTAACAGCATCTCCCTCCCAGTGACTGGGGAGCTGGGGCAAAGAAAGTGCTGGTTTCCAGAGTGGGTCAGTGGCACAGGGGGGACAGGACCACTGCAGCTTCCCAGTCCTGCCCAGTCACTGCCCTGCAGCTCCCCTACACCCCTTCCTGCCCTGCCTGCCCTGTGGAAAGCTGCCGGGCCAGGAGGAGGACGCCGGGCCCTCAGGTGTGGTAATGGCTGGGGACAATTCACATTCACCGTCAGCTCATGATTTCCATACCTGCTTGAATACCAGCTCCTGATTTCATTTCCGTACCTGTTTGAAAATAAAGCAAGTGTCCACAGCCTTGCACAGCCCACGTGCCCACCACAGCCTTGCTGAGCGCTCAGCCCTCTGCTCCGCGGCTGGCCCCGTGAAGGGGACGGCCTCTGCCACCCTGCGGTGTCCCCTGGCCTGGGCAGGGCTGTCCTCTCTGCCACCCTGCAGTGTCCCCTGGTCTGGGCAGGGCTGTCCCCTCTGCCACCCTGCGGTGTCCCCTGGTCTGGGCTGTCCTCTCTGCCACCCTGCGGTGTCCCCTGGCCTGGCCCGGGCAGGGCTGTCCTCTCTGCCACCCTGCGGTGTCCCCTGGCCCGGGCAGGGCTGTTCCCTCTGCCACCCTGCGGTGTCCCCTGGCCCGGGCAGGGCTGTCCCCTCTGCCACCCTGCGGTGTCCCCTGGCCTGGGCTGTCCTCTCTGCCACCCTGCGGTGTCCCCTGGCCCGGGCAGGGCTGTCCCCTGGCGTGGCCTCGCAGGGACGCCTGGATGTGAGCTCGGAGCCGGCTCGGCTGCCCGGCCACCCTCCGCCGGGACCCAGGCTCGCCGCCGAGCGCTCCCGCTGACTGGCAGACGACCTGGAAAAACCACTGGCTGTGTTTGCATTGGAAGAAGCCCAAGGCTAATTTTAAGGGGTTCATTTAGCTCTGATTTAATCTGGACGCCAGCCTTGCCTATAAATCACGGCTTAATGAGAGCAATCCACCTGCCTGCCCTGGCATTTAATAAAATAGAGGAGAACTGGAGTTCCTCCAGGAGCTAAGCATTCCTCACACAAACCCTCCCCTGCTGTGGAGAGCCCCGAGAGTGGAATTTCCCTGGCCATCCCCTGGGGATTGCTGGGTGTGTGAGCCCAGCCCTGTAGGACATGCTGGCATTGTGGCTGGTATGGAGAGTTGCCACCAGCCCAAATGCCTTCCTCCCGCTCACTCCCCTCACCGTGGAGCAGTGGGGTCTGCTGGGAGCAGCCACTCCTGTTTCTCCAAGGCTATAAATGATCCTCCAGCCTGGGCAGTGACATCCCCTTGTACTGTGGGACAGGGAGTAAGGGGTGCAGGATCAGCCCGTGCCCTCCACCTTTAGCAGGACTGGTAAAATCAGGAATACCTTATCAAGCAGAGACTTTACAGGGCCTGTCCCTGCTCCTGCCCCTTTACCAAGATCATGTGCCCTAAGGATCCAATCCTGCAGCCAGCACAGCTGGAGCCTTGTCACCATCCTTCCTAATCTCCTCTTTGGCATCCCAAGAGCTCTCCTGAGCACCTCCTGCCTCTCACAGCATCTCCCCACTCTCACAGCCCAGCCAGGTGCTAATCCCCGCTGCCCACCAGGCCCAGCAGTGCCCACCTTGCTCCTTGAGCCGGATGATCTCCGTGTCGGAGCCGAAGCTGTTCCAGGCGGTGCAGTTATAGATGGTTTGGAAATCAGCCCGGACAATGTTGCTGATGGTCAGCGTGGAGATGACCCCCTCATCTGTGCTCACCGTCTCCACCGTGTAGCGCCCGGAGGTCCCAGATTCCAGGACGTTCTCCTTCCAGGACCAAGCCTGCCAAGCGAGAGAGGGGTGAGCCCGGGGCACCCCGAGGTGCTCCAGGCCCCCGCCGTGCCCCAGGGCGATACTCACAATGCGGTCTGGCGGTGGAGTGCTGCGGATGAAGCACTTGATCTGCCCCTTCTGGCCGTGCAGGGCGTGTTGGGTCTGTGTGCTGGAGATAATGGGGGGCCCTGTGGAGACAGGAGAGGCTGCTGGCACCCCATGGGACTGGTGGGGATGAGGGGTGTTCGGGGAGCCCTGGATGGACATTGGCGCCCATCTCTGAAGGGCAGGAATGGAGAAACAGCCCCATCACCTCCTGTGATGGAGAACATTGAGTGGAGGCTTTGGACTCTGCTGGGTTTTTGCAAAGCCCACATAAAGCACCAGGGTCCTTCGTCTCTGTACCCCCATCCCTGGTGTAAAGGATCCTGCCCCCATCTCCGTGGTGAGCTGGGCCTCTGAGAAGAGCTATTTGCTGCAGAAGCAAAGCAGGATCTCATCCCACCTGGTGCTCCTCTCCTGTGCTCTCCCAGATTCATTAAGCAACCATTAAACTAATTGCTCTCCAGGGCATTAAGGAAGAAGTGGTGGAGAAGTTTCTACTGGAAAACCTTGATACCCATCAGCTGGGCTCTCCTGTGCCATGTGGGTCATGAAAGGAGCCTAGGAGAAAGGGTAGGAAAGGCTCTTCCTGAGCCAAACACCAGCTGAACCAGCTTGGGATGGGAAATGTCCTTATCCTGCCTTGGTGAACATCCTGTGATTGGGAGAAAAGGGGTGGGAGAGGAGAGCATGGCTTGGTGAGATCAGCATGTCCCTCACTCTTCTAACAGCTCTGATCACCCCAGGGGAGCAGCACAAGAGCTGGGATCCTACTTGCTGTTTATTAACCTCCTTAATTAAAGCAGATTTGCATTTCCATGAGTGGCTTGCTGCTGGCAGAAAAGAAAACAGCAACAACTCAGCTGCAGGGCAGGGAGAGAGGGGTGGCAGGGGCTGTCAGAAATCCCCCTGTTCCAGCTCTGGAACTTCGGGTGTTCACTCGGGGTTGTCATGCCTGGTATATTTGGAGTACATCACTGGGTTTATCAGTAATACAGCCTTGTGGATTTTTTCCCATTTTCCCCACCTCCCTCCCCTGCACCTGATGTGTTCCTTCAAAAAAAAGTCTCAGGGATTTGGGGTAAAGTGGGAAGAAGGACTTGCCTGGGTATTCCTGCCTGATTCTCATCCAAATCACCCATTCATTTCAAGAAGGCACAAAACTGTACCAAAATGCCAAATCCTTCACTCTCAGGCACTTGGGCATACAGCTGCCTTTTGGAACTGTCCCAGTAACCCCTTCCTGCAGCAAACTTGCACACTCCCCACGCACTTCCCACTGAGGTACAGCCCTGTCCCTGCTTCCTCACACTGTTCTGAGGGGAGATGGATGGGAAACAAGCTCATCGAAGCACAATTCACTGACCAGTGACCACGGTTCTGGCAGCTCAGGAAATTACTACTGGAAAGGAGCCGCCATCAACATCAAGAATAGCAGGAGCTGGGCATGAAGGTCAGGACTTGTTTTTCTGTAATGGGCATAGCAGTACGGTAGTGGAAACTGTTGTGCCCTTTTTGATCAAAGAAGGCAAAAAAAAAAAAAAAAAAGAGACATTTTGTTGTGTTTTTCCTCTCTAAATGCTCAAGATGTTGTTCTAGGCACGATCCCAAGGTGTGAGTTCTCATTTATCCATTGCTGAAAGCCCAGCTTTCTGAAGGGTCTCAGTGGAGGTGACTCCTTGCTTTGCCTGAGGAGCCTTCTGTGGTCATTGATGCTCCTGCCCACCTGATGATTCCAAAGCCAGCAGAGGCAAGAAGAGTAGTGGGATCTGCAGGCCAGGCCTAAACAGTAATAAAAAGAACCATCTCCTTTCCCTTTTGATGGCTGTGTGTTACTTATAAATTCTGGAAGTGCTCCAAGACTGGGTGACGCTAGAGAAAAATGGCTTAATAATCATTAAAAGGATCATTTTCCCCAAGGCGAGTGGATTTTAAATGGCACAAATGCCAATGGCTTTGGCTTTTATTGTTGCTTCAGGAGTTCAGAGTCGAAGGCTTATGATCATGATAATAGTGGATGACTAAAGACTATTTGTGAGATGAACATGCCCAGAAATAATAGCATGAAGTTGCAGCCTCTTCGCATTCAGGGCCTGTGTTTGATTCTCCACCAGGCTCTGGCTCCTTATGAAAGCTGCCAATCTCCAGCTTGGCATTCAGTGCCGAGTGTGAGACAGCCCACAGGCAGGGAAAAGGCTCTAAGCAATGTTGCTATGGATATAAATGATGGAACTATTGGTGGAGGTTATTTTTAGCACCTCAGTGCCAATTTATTTGTGTGGTCCTGGCAGCTCACACAAAAGAGAAGTCTGAGGTGGGAGACTTCAGGAATGAAAGGATAGGATGGCCTTGGCTTCTCCAGCCTGCTCAAGTCCATCTGAACTTTTCTCCCATGCACTCAAAATGATTTGGCAGGAGAGTTTTGTTTAACTCCTTGCTTCCTGCAGAAGTCTTGGGCTGGCTGTTTCTGCCTGGTATTGCAAAGGAACATCACAGAATGATTTGGGTTGGAAAAGGCTTTAAAACTCATTTTATTCCAGATCCCCTACCATGGGCTGACACATGTCCCATCATACCAGGTTGTTCCAGCCTGGCCTTGAGCACTTCCTGATACCATGATGTGCTCCTGCCCCGCTCCCAACTCTTGGGCATGCCTGACTTCCTTGTTGGGGTGAATCCCTGGCAAATTACATCCTGAATTAGTCACCTGGAGTTGTCCAGCCCTTCCAACAAACTTCTCTTGCAGAACACGATGGGCAGGGGTGGTGGTCCCTGCTCGGCAGCCCCTGCCAAGCCTGGATGGTGCAGTGACAGATTGACAGATGGGACTGCTGGTGATCTGCCTGTGAAGGTGACCTTGGGGGGCTTCTGCTAAAGTGGGAGCTGCGACCAGGCTGGGTGCAGTCAAGAGCATCGAGAGGCTTTGGCTGTAATTCCAGCTGCTGCTGATTTATGATGGCACCAAGTTCCTCCCTTCCCTCAAGCCTCTGCTGCTCCGGCCCTGCCAAATGCTGCTGCTTTGCATAATCCTCCTTCCCACTCACCAGACTCTCAATCCTATCTGCCTCCTTGCAGGCTGGCGGCCTTGGCTCTGGCATGGGATTGGGCTGCTCTGCAACTACAACCCTGTCTGCTGAGGCTGGGTGGGAAGGGCCCAACATCATCCTGCCATCATTTTGGACAATTTTTGGAGTGGATGGGCTGGTGGAACCACAGGCTCAGAGTGGGCTAGATGATCCCTCAGTTGGGATCTCTGTGTTCAGTGGGGTGGATCAGCCCCCCAAAAGTCCATGTGCCCTGATCAGGGGCGGTGCAGCCAGCCCAGAACACAACTTCTCAATGCCTGATTTTTCTGTGACAGAGGGAGGCATCTGCTGATACCAAGACAATTGTATCACCCTCTCAATTTAAAATCACTTCAAAATATGAGGCATTCAACTTCCCCCTTGAATTACATCAGAACAGGCTTCCAGCAGAATTCATTAGCTGGATTAGACACACTGCACCGTGCTCCGGAGCTGGAATGCTGCTCCTGCTGCAGGTCAGGCTGCCAAGCCCCAGCTCTTTGTGGATGTTACATGTGAGGATGCTGCTCAGGGGCTCAGTTCTCCTCACTTGGAGGGCCAGGTGACCATCCTGACCCAGAGGTGTGGGATTCTCCCTTGGTCCAACACCTGCAGTGACATGTCCCTATGTTGTCACCTTTGGGGTGCACAAGCCCCCGACAGCACATCCCATGGGATGGCATGTGCAGCCAGTCAGTTCCTGGGAGATGCTCAAGGCTGAGCAGTGAACCCCATGCATGGATTTCATTTGTTCCCCATCAGTTTCCCCAGGAATAAGCTGAGGGAAAAAAAAAAAATTGCTGGAGAGCAACTTTTCCAGTCAGTGCTGCATGCTCTGAATGCCCCGAGCCTGTGGGGAGCCCTGCTCTGCTCTCAGGGCATCCCTGTGCCTGGTAGGTGTCAGGGAAGGAGCATGTTCTTTGTGCTAATTTGTTGCTTTGTTTTCCATGAGCTCATTTAATTGTAATTAAAACCCAGCAGCTGCTGGGGAAGGAGAATGAAGGCGCTGAGGAGCTGAGTCCAAGTCGAGGGAGTGGTTGGTTTTCAGTCCCTGCTGCGTTGCCCTTGGCTCCCTTTTCTAGGATTATAGAAACGTGGAATAGTTTGGGTGGGAAGTGACCTTTAAAGGTCATCCAGTCCAACCTCCTTGCCATGACAGGGACATCTTCTGCTAGGTATGGTTGCTCAGAGCTCTGTCCAGCCTGTCCTTGAATGTTTCCAGGGAACTGGGGCATCCATCATCTGCATTATCTCTGTTTGAAATCAATGCTTGCCTGAGCCGCCTCCTGCTTATGTTCTTCTCTTGTGACAGTGAGTGGGGAGTGAAACCTGCCAGTTTGTAATGCAGGTGAGAGACAATGCAAAATTCATCCTCTGCTTACACCACTTGCAGCCCGCCTGGCTCTTTCCCTGCCATATTTATGCTGAAATTTGTTACCAGCTGCTGCGAGGTCCTGGCCAGGGCATCATTAAACTCCAGAGCTCTGGGTGTGAGTCCAGGGCACATCCTGACATTCTGGGTGAGCCCCAAGCAGCCATGGAGGTATCCTGACAGGAATCCTGGCAGGAATATTCACAACTATCCTCACAGGAATCCTCACAGGTATGTATCCTCATGTGGGTTGGAGAGAGTGATTAGGCTGCTGGTCTTGGATCCAGACTCAATTCCCAGCTCTCCAGGTGTACAGCAGAGACACCAGCACTCTCCGACCTTGCGAGGGTTTTGCAAGATTAATCTATTAAAGATTTAAAGCTGCCAGCTCCCAACTATTCAATAAACCCCCGTTGATAATAAGGAACCGTGCGGGGCTGAGCAAATGTTGACTTTTTTTTTGCTTTAAATTGTGCATTTCCAGGCAAAATAATGCAAAATCCACTTTACTCCAATTGCCTGGATCCCTGATCCAGCTAGGGGTGGGATTTGCTCCAAAAGGGAGTATCTGAGGGGATAATTTGGGAAGAGGAGGTTTCAGAGCAAGACAATCAAGGCAGGAAGGGAATGGTGGAAGGGAAGGGATGAATGGAGGAAGGGAAGCAGGAGGAAATGGCAGAAGGGAAGCAGGAGGGATGAATGGAGGAAGGGAAGCAGGAGGGATGAATGGAGAAAGGGAAGCAGGAGAGAATGGAGGAAGGGAAGCAGGAGGGAATGAATGGAGGAAGGGAAGCAGGAGAGAATGGAGGAAGGGAAGCAGGAGGGAATGAATGGAGAAAGGGAAGCAGGAGGGAATGAATGGAGGAAGGGAAGCAGGAATGAATGGAGGAAGGGAAGCAGGTGGGATGAATGGAGGAAAGGAAGCAGGAGGGATGAATGGAGGAAGGGAAGAAGGAGGAAATGGTGGAAGGGAAGCAGGAGGGATGAATGGAGGAAGGGAAGAAGGAGGAAATGGTGGAAGGGAAGCAGGAGGGATGAATGGAGGAAGGGAAGCAGGAGGGATGAATGGAGGAAGGGAAGCAGGAGGTACCATTGACGGTGAGTGTCACCTCCCGCTCCCCTGCGCCCACCCGCGGCACCACGGCTCGGCACACGTATTTCCCAGCATCTTCCTGGCGGACTGACTTCAGGATCAGCTTGTTCTCATTGCTCAGGACCTGAAAGAGAGGAAGGGGGCTTTCAGGAGGGCCATGAGAAATTACAGACAAAACAAATTACCTGAGTTACAAGAACTGTGTCACCAGCTCCTGAACATCCTTGGGAAAGCCAAGTGAGTGAGCCCAAAGTCTGGCATTGCATGGAAATATTGCTTACTGCTGTTGACCAAAGTGAGGCCTTACATTTCAGCTTTCATGTTTTTCAGATTCTGAGCTGCCCAGGGGTGCAGCTCTGAGTCTCACAGTCAGGGTCACTCAGCTCTCTGCACAGAGCAGGGACACAAAACAAATCCTTCTCCTGCTGGAGACCAAGGACAACTGTTTAAAGTTTTCAGGCCCAAATGCACAAACAACGGTGGACTGAAGAGAGAAAACAAGAAGGATGAAGGCTCTACAACCTGATGCTGTAATTGGACAATTAAACCCCAATAGGCAAATGGACCAAAACTTATAAGAGTGTGAGATCTTGTGACCGGGCATCCATTTTGTGACCATTTTGGGTCCACCTTGGGTGTAGCCCTGGTCAGGCTCTTCTCCTGCCCAAGGTGTACCCTTAAAGGCCCTTCAATAAATTGAATTGAAATTTGATAAATCTCTACTTTATTCTCTAGCTCTGTTCAGTCTCTGTTCCAGGTCAGCCTTCCCAAAGCATCAAAAGAATAAAGAAACACCACAGGGTTTTTTGGGTGGAATTAGAAATCCTGTTCCTATTCATTTGAATTTTTACAAACTCCAGTTTTGCAAGTTCAAGATACAGGAGAAAAATTTTGGTGGTTGCAGTGACACAGGCAGAAAAACCTCAGAGAGGACCACACTCCACACTTACACCTCCACATTCACAGGCAGAGAGGAGGCTGCTGGGATTGACTCAGGGATTTTTAGCCCAGAAGTGGTGGCAGACACCTTGGAGCGGGGTCTGGATACCCAGGGAAATGTCAGCTGGCTTTGGGCAGCCCCCTGCTATGGACTGGCTGGCGCTGTCTCAGCCCTGTTGCTCCCCTGCCCTGCTGTGCAATGAGCAGCTTTATTAAACCTGGAAAAGCACAGAAGCTGAGGGATCTGGCTGAGGCTGTCAGCAGGATCTTGGCACTGCTGGGTTTGAAACAAATGTGGGAGATCTCAAACAGAGAGTGGTTTCTGGAGCAATGACAGGGAGCAAACTCCTCTAGTTGCCTTTGGGTCTCTCCCCGAGGGCTCTGCCCATCATCTCTCCTCCTCCTCAGCACCCACTGCTGGGTGAGCCTCTGGCTCTGCTGGCTGCTGCTCCCACAGCTCCAGGAATCAGTGCTGATGCAGTGGCTGGATGTAGATCTGGGTCTCCCTGTAGCAAGGTGGGGGTCTCAGCCCTAACGTGGCACAAGGCAGAGGCACAGAGGGTCAGATCCCTTTTAAACCCACTGTGTTAGCATCAATTGCAGAGTTAGCCATAAAAACGTTTCTGTTTACTTGGCCTCAACCTCTCTTTGGTCTCTGACTTGCTTCCTTTTTGTGAAAAAGGAGAAAATAAGGCAATCTTGAGGGACTTCAACCTGGCTCTGAAAACAGGGGCTGGGGGAGAAGCAGCCATGATCCCAGCTCCCACTGGGATGGCTGGGTGCCAATGGCTTTACAAAGCAGCATCCTCAGCCAGCATCCCTCTGGGAAGGTGGAGGTGGCTCTGGTGACCAGCATCACCATCTCTGCTGGGTTATACCAGCTGGAGGGTCTGTCCTGAGATCACAGAATCCTGGAATTGTTTGGCTTGGAAGGGACCTCGAACACCTCAAACACATCTCATTCCAATCCCCTGCCATGGGCAAGGACATTTTCCCCTATCCCAGGATGCTCCAAGCCCCATCCAACCTGGCCTTGGAGACTTCCAGGGATCCAGGGGCAGCCACAGCTTCTCTGGGTCCAGGGCTTCTCCACCCTGACAGGGAAGAATTTCTTCCCAATATCCCATCTATCCCTGCCCTCTGGCAGTGAGAGCCATTCCCCCTTGTCCTGTCACTTCAGACCCTTGTCCCCAGTCCCTCTCCAGCTCTCCCGGAGCCCCTTTAGGCCCTGGAAGCTCTGAGCTCTCCCCAGAGTCTTCTCTTCTACAGATGAACACCCCCAGCTGTCCCAGCCTGGCTCCAGAGCAGAGTGGCCTCAGCCCTGGAGCATTTCCGTGGGCTCCTCAGGACTCACTCCAGAGCTCCACGCCCTTCTGAAGCTGGGGGCTCCAGGGCTGGACACAGCACTGCAGATGGGGTTTCATGAGGGCACAGTGGAAGGGCAGAATCATCTCCTTCATTCTGCTCCAAGAAGTTCCAATGTGATGGAACACAGCTGGGGGGAGGCAGATAAAAAGGGAGAAGGCAGCTGTGCCTGGGCACTGCTGGATAGCAAAGGCAGGCCCTGGGGGGAGGCTGGGGAGGGTGAGGAGCAGGAGGGTGAGGCAGCTCTTGTTCACAGCTCCTGCAGCCACCTTGAGACAGGGGAACAACTGTCTGTGTGTGAGAGCCTTCAGTGATAACCCAGAGAAACAGCCACAGCAGCTGTGGGACGGGAAACCACCCAGGAATTACTGACCCGCTGGGATTCCTTTGCTGATTCAAGCCATCAGCTCTCCCACGTCTATAATTTCTTCCCAGGAGATGGCCTTCACCAAGGTCATTATGGTTTGGAGAAAACACCCCAGCAGTTAATGCCTCAGTGTCCCCAGAGGAGAGGACTCAGCCCCTCTGTGGGGGTCCAGCTCTCCAATTACAGCCTTGAGCTGAAACAGCAGCATTTCCTCATCCACAGATCCGCCCAGGTGAAGCTGGGAAATAACTTTTCAAACCCAAACCTGTGTGTGCTTCTGAATGAGTTTCACATCTCAGCCCTCCTTTAGCTTTTTCCCATGGCTTTGCTAAGCCCTCCAGTCTGTAAGGAGGGATCAGAGCATCTCCTGCCTCCCAGGGCTGACTGAGCTGTGATTATGATTGGCAAAGCTCCTTATGATTTTCAGTACAAAAGAGATGTGGAGATGTCTGCTGGGACAGATCCAAGCTCCTCCCTGGAGCAGGCTCCAGTTGACAGCAGGGAGTGCTGGGGTGAACATGTAGGGATGCGAGAGCCCAGGCCTGGGGAGCAGAAAGGACCATCCCAGGAAGGTCCATCCCATGAAGGTCTGTCCCGGAAAGGACCATCCCTGCGAAGACCATCCCTGCAAAGAATCCTCTCAGAAAGGACTATGCCACATAGGACCATCCCAAAAGGAATCACATGCAGGTGGATTGCAGAGCTACTCTGTGTGGCCACACTGACAGTGGTCAGAAATTTTAGGCTTCAGGCACTAGCTTGAGGCCTGTGAGAAAAGCTAAGCACATAACTCTCTCATAAACTCTCACATAAACTCTGGCCTGGGAAATCATAAGGAGGAACCCAAACAATCCTTGTAGATATTTTTTCCCTGACACCTGGTGTTTTTTCAACTTGTTTACTGGCAAAGATGTTTAGAAGGAGGCGTAGGTTTAACAACCAATCATATTGCTTGTACTGAAACACTGTATAAAAGAATCTGTCTTTCAATAAACTTTTGCTGTAATGCCCTCCCAAGAAATCGGAGTTCTACGTATTGTTATTTGAGCCATCCGGAATCATTAGGATACTGCTCCTCATCAGTGAGGTGTTGAGTGACACTCAACCTTCTGTCCATCATCATGGAAATAAATTCTCCCACTCTCAGGACCCATTTGCATTCGGAGGAGCCAGCATTCCTCCAGCCAGGAGTTCCCACACCATGTGGGTTCTGCTCCATGGGAAGTGTCCTGCAGCACCCCATGCCCAGCACACGCCCCCTGCCCCACAGCTGTTCTTACCACGCCCGAGCCTCGCTTCATCCAGACGATGGTGAGAGAGGGGTTCCCAGTCCAGGCACAGTTGAACACGGCGTCCGAGCCCAGGTCAACCAGGAGGGACTGTGGTTCTGTCGCCATCCTGGGCCCAACTGCGCAGAGGAAACTGGAGTTACTGCCAGTGACAGGCTCTGCCTCAAACCAGCCAGGGCAGAGGCAGCAGTGGTAGATCTTGATGGGCCTCAAAGAAAAGCCTCAGGCAGGTCCCTGCTGCAGCTCCAGAGGGACCAGCTCCCCACTGACCACCCTGTGAGCTCGCAAGGAAATCACAGGTCCAACCACTGGAGCATTTACAAAGTGTGAGCTGCAGGAGAGCCCAGCAAGTCCTGCCACCCTGGGCAAGGCAGACTGAGCTGTGTCTGCTTCCCGCTGATTTTCAGCAGCTCTGCTGAGCCTGGAAGCCAGACTCAAACCAGCAGTTACTCACAGTAGACATCCACGGTCCTGCTGATGTTTGTGCTGCCCAGAGCATTGGTGACCTCGCAGGAGACTGGCTCAAAGAAGAACGTGTGGTCCACGATGGTTTCATAGAAGTCACCAGAGGCTTCCTTTATAACCTGGCCTTTTTTTGCCCACCTGTTGAAGAAAACAGAGCATTGTCATGGTGCTGTTTTGTGTCTCTTGCCATCTCCACGTGTCACAGTGCTGGGGGCAGCACGCCTGGAGTGCCCCTGATTTCAGAAGGGACATGCACTTGCTCTCAGCATCATCCCCTTCCCTGGGGATTTAGGGACTACAGCCACAGGTTTTGGAGAGGAGCCATCAGAGAGATGTGTACGTGTACCCCTACAGAAACCTTTCCAAAAGAAAACAAAATTTTATTACCCTGTTTCACTGGGAATACACTTCTTTCTTTAGGATTGTGAAGGACCTCAGTGATGGGATGAATGGGACATGAAGGGTCTCTACTTGATGGGGAATGACAGCCCCTTCCTGAATGTTTGCCAACAACACTGCTGGTCCTTCCACATCAAAACCACTGAAAACATTTTCTGCTGCCCCCTACTTTGGCCCTTTTCTTCCTTTTTTTTTTTTTTTCCCCAGTCAAAGAGAACTTCATCCCTTTAAGGCAGCTGAAATAACATTTCCCGAAAAGCCAAGCTGGCATTTGCAACACTGCAACTTGCAAATTGTCTTGGAGAACAAGCTGTCAACTCAGCACTTGAATTAAGCCCTGTTTGCCAAACAATGAGCAAATGTGACCTAATGGGGCACCATCTGGCAACCTGCCACTCGGGAACGGGTGGGAAAGGCGGGAGATGCTGTCAGGCAGTGTGAAACTCCAGCCACTCTTTGGGGAAGGGGAAAAAAAGCCTGGGAAAAAACATATAATAATCCTCCCCAAACAACTGACAGGTAAATTGGAGGGAAGAGGGTTTCCCTGAGGAGTCTCTGCCTTGTTGTTTTGGGGCTACCCTTCTGGTTGTGCTGGATGGGTTGGGAGAGATGCAGGCATTGGGAGCTGGGCTCTGGAGAGGGGAAGGAGCCGTGGAGGCTGCTCCCCACACGGGGTCATTGGGGTGGTTTGGGGAAAGCTTTGGGGAAAGCTTTCCCCTTCAAGGCAAGCAGCATCTGCTCCTGGTCCTCTCAGCAGTTTCCTGCTCCCCTCTGCTTGTTCCTGTCACTCTGCCATGGCTCCCCACTGCTTCAGTGCTGCCCCAAAGGCAGCCAAGGACAATTGGAGCTGCAGGGAGCTCCTGCTGAAGGTCCATAGGCACTGAGGTGCCTCACTGGGGCTGGAGAGAGAGCGGAATGCTGGTCCATGGCAAGCTGGAGATACCCTGAGTGCTGCCAGAGCCAATTCCCCGAGCACCTGCTACTGTGAACCTCCGTGCCTCCTGCCAGTGACCCGCTCAGCCTCCGCCGTGATGACACAGCGCTCTGAGAGGTGCTCCCGCGTGGATGGAAGTGATTTGTATGCTCTGACCTGCCCTCGCCCTCCATTTATCTTCGCACTTCTAACAGATGCTGACTGGCCACTTCAGCTTCCCTCCCCTGCCTCCCTCCTCCCTCGCCTCCCCCTCCAATAATTAATCAGGAGATGCCGGCTTTATTTCCAGGGCTGCACTTCGTGTGTTAGTGAGGGGAGGCTCCGTATGGAAAAACCTGCACAAGCGGAGCCTTTCCAGGTGCTGCTCTGAATGGTCAGCGATGCTTTGGTGACGCCTTTCTCCTCCCGGAGGGAATTGCAGCCCAAGCCAAGCGGCTTGTTCGGGGTCAGCCTGCAAGGCTGAGCTCAGCATCCCGCTTCCCTGCCTCCCCATGGATCAGCCTTGCCCTGCTGCCTCGTTGCCACGGAACGCTGCTGCCCGCTGTGGAAAGCATCTTCCAGCGCTGTGGCAGCAGCTGGTTCCTTGGGGATGGGGCAGGAGAGGGATGGGGGCAGCTGCCAAAGGTCTGGTACCTTAGCACAGCTTGTGGGACGGAGAGGAGACATGTTCCTGTTCCTCTGGCTCCTGTTTGGTTTGCTGGTCCAAAAGGCCTGAATTCATATCAGGAACTGCAGATGAATGAAAGCAAAGAGGGAGGGAGGGAGGGAGGGAGGGAGGGAGGGAGGGAAGGAAGGAAGGAAGGAAGGAAGGAAGGAAGGAAGGAAGGAAGGAAGGAAGGAAGGAAGGAAGGAAGGAAGGAAGGAAGGAAGGAAGGAAGGAAGGAAGGAAGGAAGGAAGGAAGGAAGGAAGGAAGGAAGGAAGGAAGGAAGGAGGGAAGGAAGGTACAAAGCTAGAGCAACAAGGAAACTCCAGCTGCTGAACAGGGAAATGCCCCATGCTCTTTGTCAGGAATATTTCTGCTCCATTAAGCTCCTTTTACAACTTTGTCCCTGTAGAGATTCCCAGCCATGTGCAGTTTTCCAGTCTCTGGAGGGTCTTGTTCTGCTCCTCAGGTGCTCAAGGGAGGCAGCAGGAACATGACGCCGTTTTTTACAGCAGACAGGGTGTGGCACCAAGCTTTTGGGACAATCCAGAGCTTCTCATGTGCTAGGCGCTTCCCTGATTATTTTGCACAAATCCACCCTCCCTGCTGGGCAAAGGACAAGAAGGAGGCCTCAAGATGAGAATAAAAGTGACTTGTGGGCTCCCTGGGTCATGTCCTTGCACCTTCCTGCAGCTCATCCTCCCAACATTCCCAGAGAGCATCAGGAATTGGAACCAGATGGAGAAGTGTCTGGAGGTGGATTTGAGCTGGGCAGACTTAAGATGAGAACCTTCTGGATGTTGTAAAACAGAGAACAAGGTTTCCCTGAGCTGTTTGACATTTTAGCTGCTTGGGAAAACACCCCCCAACAACCGTGGCACGGTGCTTTATGGATTTTTCAAAACCCATTGCTGCTGCAAAACTGGATTTCCCAAGCGCAGAGATGTGTCACAAACACCAATTTTTCGTGCTTCAGCAGAGATCAAGGTTCTTGCTCCAGTTTTCCAAGGCTTAACATGGCTAAATCAATGTGGCTGAATGAGCAGTATAGATCTTTTATAATGTCAAATTGGTTTTTAATAATGGCAGCTGATAACTCTCCTGTAAAGCTTCCCATGATGGGCTTGTGGACAGCCAGAAGGCAACTTAGTGAGGGTTTTAACGAGCCCATAATGTGCCTTGCTCACCTATTAACCATTCAGTTGTTATTTATAAACAGAACCTGAATAAAATGGAGCGGAGAAGACGGGAGGATGCTCCTGCAGCCCCATCCACCACCTCCACTGCTGTGGCTCTCTGTGATTTCTTCCTCCTGTCTCCGTGGCTGTGCTGCACCAAGCCTGGCTCCCAGCCAGCGCTCCTGGTCCTGCCAGCCCGGAGACCAGGGGCTTCTTTCATTTATGTTGTTCCCTTGAAGGTATTTATAGATTGCAAATGTGCCACCCAGGGTCTTTCCAGACTACATGAATGTACCTGAGTCAGTCTCTCCCTGGATGACTTGGCCACTAACTCGCCTGTCACTGTTTGCTGATTTTCACCCCTGGCCTGACTCCAGTGCAGGGGCAGGGCTGGGCAGGGAGAGCTCCCCTGTGCCAGGAGAGGGGTGAGGGTCTGTCTGTGGGGATCCTTCCCCAAGGACCTGTTTCTGTGACTCCCTTGGGCTCTGCAGGCTGAAGGGTAGCACAGGCAGAGGGGATGCCGTGGGACCTATCCCAGTGCCCCTGTGCCTCTCGGGTGGTTCCCACAGGGTGACAGTGGGGTGTCTTCATTCCCTGCCCTCTACCACTGACAGGCACCTTTGGAGTACTGAGCATCGAATTCACCCCTGCTCCCACAGTCCCATGTTGTATGACCAGTGCAGATCATAGAATCATAATCCCAGAAGGGTTTGGGTTGGAAGTGACCTTAAAGCTCATCTTGTCCCCTGGGCAGGGACACTTTCCACTATCCCAGGTGGCTCTAAGGCCTGTCCAACCTGGCCTTGGACACTTCCAAGGATCCAGGGGCAGCCACAGCTTCTCTGGGCACCCCAGGGCTTCCCCACCCTCATTGATAATTTCTCTCAATATCCCACCTAACCCTGTCTTTTTGCAGTGGGAAGCCATTCTCTGTGTCCTGTCCCTCCATCCCTTGTCCCCAGTCCCTCTCCAGCTCTCCTGGAGCCCCTTTAGGCCCTGGAAGGGGCTCTGAGCTCTCCCTGGATCCTTCTCACCCCCAGCTCTCCCAGCCTGGCTCCAGGGTGGATAGAGATGTGCACATTTTCTCATTTTCCTTTCTCTTCACCAAGCACCATCTCAGTCTGTGTCCCTAGATGGGCATTTCTTCCCCTGCAGGCTGGGTTTCATTCTGTTGTTTCCTTTCCCATATTTCTAATGTGCTTTTGTTTTCCTCTGGCCTCTCTGGAGGGAGTACCAGGTGCCTCCCAATTCAGTATCTTCTGCAAATTGAATTTGCTCGGGTGATGGAAGAAAACAAATTTCAACCAGGAAAGAGATATTTTGATCCAAGTTTCAAAGGGGTTATTACAGTCAGCACTGAAAAGCCAGTGATTAAAGAATGAACAAAAAATAGAATACCTGCAGTGGGTCCTTTTAACACTGAAGAGGGAGGGAGGAACTTTTCTAAGGAGACATTCTTCAGGGAAATAGCATTTTTCTGACTCCATTGATTGCTTCCCAACTAAGAATACACACAAGCAAATAAGAGAGGACAGTTTGGGATTTGTCAGCTCCTAAACAATGCTGGGGCTTTGTTTTGGTTTTCATGTCTCAGTGTTTTTTCTTTTTCTGCTCTGGTTTCTGAAGGAAACCTGCCAGAAGCTGGGATGACACACCTGTGCTTCTTCCTGGGCTCTCTGTGGGATGCTCAGCTGCGTCTCCTTCTGCCAAGGGGTTTTACCTGGCAGTTCCATCCCTTTTTCTCATGAATCCTGTTTCTGGCTGGGCTTCCAGGCTGGTGGAGCCTCCAAAGAGTTCCCCACACTCACAGTGAGAGCACAGCAAACCCCACAGGGTGTCAGGGCGTGGAGGGGCATTGCTAACATGCACTTCATCCATGCTCACCTGAACCTGAACCTCTGTCTGCCCTACAAGGGCTTGTAATCCTTCAACACCCAAACTACTGACTTCCCAGCCCTGGGAAAGCTGTAGGACTGTACAAAATCTTCTTTAGAAAGGTCTTCATCAGGCCACAGCTCCTTCCAGCAGCACAGGAACTCCTGGGGGTTAACACGGGGCTGCTGGGGCTCTGTGGATTCTGAAATGCCCCATCAAGCACTGCACAAATCCACCCTGCAGGTTCCGAGGGAGGATTTTGGAGCTGCCAGCAGCTCTGAATGAGCACTCCTGGCAGCACGGCTGCTCTGGTGGCGAATAACCCGGGGAAGTGGAGTGTGTCGTCGGTTTTAATTAACAATGCAAAATAAAGTGGTTGCTTGCCATATAAATCGTGTTTACTAAGAATTACTTAAAATGGATAAATATTTTCTTGGACGCATTTTAATTGCTTAATAAAAGTACCAAGAACACCCACAAATACCTTAAATAAATGCATGGCTCAGGGAAAGAATTAATTAACATTTCATTCCTGGGAATGGCTATTAATTGCTACAAATTGCTCAGAGGATGGGTTTTGTTGCTTTATTGCCAGCAGTACCTTCCTAGTGTGTGATGTGACAGTCCCCTCCTCTCACCCTCACTGGAGAGCTGCCCCCAGCGGGATGCTGTGACCACCACCCCAAATCCCCTGAGGCCCCAGAGCCTTGGTATCCACCACAGGGAGGAGATGGTGCTTTGATGATGACATTCTAGCATCCTTTGGAGGTCCAGAGGGGACAGGGACAACGGATGGCTCCTGCCAGTGACAGCCTTGTGAGAAATGATGGAGTGAGGCTCCGTGCCCGAGCGGTGTCACGGTACCCCCCGCACAGCTCCGGCGTGATGCATCGCACAAATTATTTCTTTATTACGGGTACATTTTCATAATGGTGATGTATGGGGTTATTCCTCTTCTCCCGCCTGCTCCCTCCCTAATGAAGACGTGTGGGCCTTGCGTGGTTCCTCCGCGGCTCCCGCGCCTCCCCCTCGGGGTGTGGGTTCACTCTTACCCAGGCAGGCCCTGGGTAACCTCACCCCAATCTGAACTGCACAGCCCGGCCGTCCAGCTTGGGTTTCATCAAGCTCGGGAGGAGAGAGCCCCGAGAATTCCAGCTGAGGCCTGGCTGGCCCTTCAGCATGGGGTCTGTCTGGGTGTGCAATCACAGAGCCAGGGAATTGTTCAGGTTGGAAAGGACCTCTGAGATCATGAGTCCAATTGCTAACCCAGCACTGCTAAGGTTACACTGACCCTTGTCCCCAAACACCACAACCACACGTTTTTTTTAACACCCAGGGATGGTGATACCACCACTGCCCTGGGCAGCCGGTGCCAATGCCTGACAACTCTTTCCATAAAAAAATTTTCCCTCATATCCAAGCTAAACCTGACCTAGGGCAGCTTGAGGCCGTTCCTTCTCCTCCTGTCCCTGTTCCCTGTTCCCAGAGCCCAACCCCCTTGCCGGCCCCTCCTGTCAGGGAGTTGTGCAGAGCCACAAGGTCCCCCCTGAGCCTCCTTTTCTCCAGGCTGAGCCCCTTTCCCGGCTCTTCAGCCCCTCCTGGGGCTCCAGACTCTTCCCCAGCTTCACTCCCTTCTCTGGATATGCTCCAGCACCTCAATGTCTTTTTTTGAAGTGAGGGGCCCAAAACTGGCCACAGGATTTGAGATGTGGCCTCACCTGTGCTGACTACAGGGGAAGAAAGCACATGGAGAGGGCTGCCTGGTGGATTGTATCCACTGTACTCAAGGAAAGGTTCCCAAGCCTCCAGCTCCCATCCTGACAAACCTCTGTGCACACACAGCTGCTGCAGTGATGACCTCTTCCCAAACCTCTCCATCCCAATTAAGGGATCTTGGCTCCACTACAAAGCGAACCTTGAGTTCTAACGGTGGAAATGCCACAGCTCAGATGCAGAGATGCCAACTTTGCTCTTCTCCTCCTACCTTTTTTACTCCCCACCCCCCCCTCCTTTTTTTTTAAACCAAATAAACAAGGAGAAAGATTGCAACCTTTTCCCAAATTTCAGATTTTTACCCCTGACAAGGACATGTTTGGTGTCTGATTGAGCTCGCCACGATGCACCAGTTGCCGCTACTGGGGTTGGATTGTTTTTAAACACTCTGGGGTTTTGATGATAATAATAACACCTCACTGCAGAGGAAAATTCTGGCTTGATTTTCCATCTCATCTCAGCTCCAGTGCTCCCACTCCTGCCAAGCCAGGAGGCTGGGATGAGCCTGATTGCTCATCAGCTGCAGTCTTCAAGGTCAGTGCCTGGGTTTTGCATCTCCTCCTTGCCATCAGCAGGTCCCATGGGTAGGAAAAATCCAAGAGGGGCTGCTTAGAGCTCCCCAAATCACACTTAAGATGTTCAATGAGAGTTCAGCTCTGAGGAGAGCATTGGGGTACTGGAGGAGAGATTATAAGGGACGCCCTGGGGTCAGGTCTGTGCTGCCCAAGGCACAGGAACCTGAAAGAAGTGGGGTGAGAAGGTTTCTCTCTCCTAGATGACACAATTAAAGCCATGCACCCACCATGGTTCATTTTTGGTGAGAAACCAATCAAAAGAGTCTTTCTCTTAGCACAGTGATCGGAACAAATTGGCTGTAGAAGCGGGAGGGAGAAGTAAACAAAGCTGTTAACTTGTCAATGACTTGACTGATCAACCGTGGGGAATAGTTGGAGAGGGCTGATGAGCCGTGCAGATAATCAATGGCCCCGGCACTGCCGGGCTGCAGCTGGTGCTGCACAGAGCTCCGGGGACATGGAGAGGCCTCGGAGCCCACGGGCTGGGCTTGGCCAGGGGATGGTGGGGAATAAAACCTGCCCAGTGCATGTGCACCCCAGCCCATGCAGAGCGGAGCACCCGGGGGGATGATGGACACGGCATTTAGCAGCAGGGAGGGGATGGCCAAAGCCCACCCCACCGTGTCCCCCTGGCTCCTTCCCTGCTCCAGGGGCTGGGATGGACCCTGGTCCCTCCCCTGGAAGAAAACTAGAGAGGCCCTGCTGGAAAAGCTGTTACTGTTTCAAAGGGGAAGCACCAAACTTGGTGGACTGGGTGATTCCCTCTGCAAATCGAGCTGTTTTCATGACATATCAAAACAAAATGCAGACGCTGTAGATGTTGTGCTGTTTTAATCCCGCTGTTTAAAATTCCCCCTCCTCCTCCACCCTATCACATGACAGGGCTGGGCACCAAACCTGTCCCCATTAATCCCTGTTTGGCACTTCTCTTGCCACTCTGCATGTTTTTCTGCCCCTCCCCTTTCACAAATTTACCGTCTTTTGCAATAACTCCTTTTCCCTCTAAGGAGGGGACTTAAGATTTAAGAACTTTTGGCCCCAGGGTCATGGAATCATATGAAAATGGTACTTTGCTCCCCGAAGTTAAATTATGAACATGAAATTCCTCATTTTAATGTATGTGGAGAAAGTTTAAAACCATTCAGACTATGACAGCCAGCTGCCAAAACTGCTTATCCTGGAGAAATACTGGGGATGTGAGTCACCCCCCAGTCCTAGATGAGCTTGGAGATGTCACCTCTCCTCGGGGAGTTTTCTACCCCTTTGGCAGTGATGCTGCATTTCATTTTTCCTGCCTACATCATCTTGACTTACCCCGCCACACAATAGACATGACTAATAGCTTAACTATTATTTTGGGTAATCCAATTTCATCACGTGGTTTGTGTTTTCTCAAATCGTTTAACAGGATTAGTCCTTTCTGGGGTCTTCCTACCCCACTCCACCCCTGTAGCAGAATGTCTTTAGCCAGATTTATGGATGCTGGCATGTTGAAGAGCTAATTCTCTGCTGTGTTTATCCTCCTCCTCAGCACAAAGTGAATCTTAGCGCTGTGAAGCTGCTTGAACTTGCCTTTACCTCTATTCCAGTTCTTATTTTCCACCTGTGCTTCAGACCTTTGCAACTTCACACCTCGAAGTGCAATTCCTTTGGGATTGGCAGGAAAAAGACAATGCTGAATGGAGACAGAAACTTCAGGTCTTCATCAGCATAAGAAAACTGCTGCTTGGGGATCTTGAAAGTGGTGCTGGGCTGGGACCTCATGTTCCAGATCACTGGAGCTGCCAAAGCCACACATTTCAGGGCAGAAATGATTGGTGCAGCAGGCAGGAACGGCTCATGCCTTTCTGCACATGGAACTCATGCAACAGAGAGTTGCTGTGTGTCTGGGTCTTCTCCAAGGATTTTCTTTTTCTTGGCTGGCTCTTAAAGCTCCTCTGAGGCTTTGACCTGGTCCTGAATTTGGGATGTTTTTGAGGGCTTTGTGGTTTGACCTCTGTAGCATGACAGGGTCTGCCCTCTCTCTGGCATGGCAAGAGGAGACAGACCTCGGGCCAAGTTTATATTAACCCTTCAAGGATGGCGACCAACCTTGGACATGTCAAACAGCCCAGGCAATGCTTTGGGCCACCAAAAATGGTGCCCACCAGCCTGGGCTGGCTCTGTCTGACTTTCCAGCCCCAGCAGTGCTCCTAAAGCCGCTCCTTCCCTCTGACAGCCACTGCTCCCATCCTGTCACTCAGGCTTGTTCCTTGTGCTCTGTCTGACTCCTGGCACGTCCTGAGGTTGCTGTGAGGCACAGCTCCTTCTCTGGCAGGTTCCCTGGCCTGCCCTGCCAGAACAGTTAATTATTCAGGGCTCAACTGTGTCTAGATCAGATGGTTCACATTAGGATTATCAACAGGATATCAGGTTCACGTTAGGATTATCAACAGAGGCAACTGAGTCACCCTGGGTGAGATGGGCTGAGCTCTCATTTTGTGGGAATCTCCTCGCAGAAGATGCCAAGGGCAGGGATTTCTGTGTAAGGAACTTGGACTTCTGCTGGCTGGAGACTGAGCAGCTTGGGAATCTGGCAAATCATGCAGAGGAATAATAAATATCCAAAGTGCATTCCCTTGTGCTAATGCAAACACACAGGCAGCTCACAGGGGGAGTAGAATAAAGTTATGAGTTCACTAAAAGATCTGCTCATCTTTTCAGTATGAAATTCATCCATGGAAAAACAGAATTGCTCAGTTTGGAAAAGATCTCCAAGATCATCAGGTCTGGGTGCTACCTGGCACTGCCAAGGCCACCACTAACCCATGTCCCCAAGTGCTACAGCTACACACCTCCTAAATCCCTCCAGGGATGGGGCCTCCACCACTGCCCTGCGCAGACTCTGCCAGGGCTGTTCAGCCTTTTTGGAGACGAAATTGTTTCTAACATCTATATAAACCTCTGGTGGTCCAATGTGGGCCTGCTTGTTCTTATTCTATTACTTGTTACTTGACACAAGAAACCAACACCCACCTCACTACAGCCTCCTTTCAGGCAGCTGTAGAAAGCAATAAGATCTCTCCTGAGCCTCCTTTTTGCCAGCTGAAACAACCCCAGCTCTCTCAGCCAGCCAGCCAGCCAGCCAGCCATCCATCCATCCATCCATCCATCCATCCATCCATCCATCCCTGAAATTATGGTCAAGTCCCTCTTCTCTCCCAAACCTCTGGAATGCCCTTGACACGCTGGCACAACTCCGCCCTTCTCAGCCATGTCACAGGAAAACAACCCAATGTGGCTGTGTCCTGGTACAACAGACTGACCCAAAGAGCTCTGTGATTATCTATCAACTTCTCCACAAAACAGCACAAAACAGCATTAAAAAAAAAAAAAAAGACATCTCGAAAAGTAACAACCATGAAGTTCTTCACTACCCACTTCAGTAACAAAGTGGAGCTGAGCAATAAATGCTGCTTGATGCTTTACAAATAGCTTTCTAATCCATAGTCAACATCCTGCCTTTTCTCTTTGTTTTAATATTAGCCATCAGCTTCTAGAGTGGAACAGAAAGCCATGGGTATCTCTGAGACCTGAAGTGAACAGGGTTACTCCCCAATCTCACGTTGGAGGGGACCAGAATTTCTTTGGGGTCTCTCTGGGGTGGGGTGTGCAAGGCAGGGGCTGTGTCCCCCAAACAGTTGTGCCAAGATAACTCCATGCCATGTGGAGAGGATGCTCAGGGTGCACAGCATGTCCTTGGCACAGGTAACATGCAGGTTTGGGCAGGAAAGGCTCCCCTGCCCCAGCTCAGCCTGAGCCAGATTGTTCCTTGCTTCTCCTCTTTTTGCTGCTTCCTGATGAGCTCAGCCTGACTTCCCAGCTCCAGCTCAGCAGTGGATCCCTATTCCAGCAGCTGATATATGGCAGGATGAGCCCTCTGGCTGCCAGTGTCCAGTCATGGGCACTGGGGAAGTCACCAGGACACCTGGTGGTCCTGGAGGGCACGTGGGACGCATGGGGTTTGTTATGGGGCACCAGCCCCCACTGGGCTTTCCCATCCTCCTGCCGTGCCTGCTGGCCTACATTTGAAGCTCTCCTGACCACTCTTTTGGCAGAGATCTCTTTGAGGGTGGCACTTGGGGAATGAGTCAAATGAACAACAACTGATGCTGCTGCAGTCACCAAATCTCCCCACTGGTTTACTGGGGCAGAGACAGTGACAGAAGTAGATGCTCACAGATTTGTCCTCCATTTGAACACACCTCTAAGCCCCCAAAATCTGCCATAGAGGAGCAAAGTGGGAATCAAGGAGTGAAATCCCTTAGAACAATTCCTGCAGGGCTGTGGTGGGTGCCTCTGTCCCTATCCCACATCCTTCTTGCACACTCTGCTTCATCCTTCACGCCTCGCTCGTCCCTGGTCACATTCTTCCCCTTCTGGCAGAAAAGCCTCAAACAGAGCTGAAGACCTCTTAAATCAACGTCTTTCCTGACTCAGAAGCTGTAAGAGGATTCATTATTTATGTGGCAGAAACACAAAAGCTTAGCATATTTTAAGCTGTCTGAAACAACTTCAAGGCAACTCTTCCTCCGTCTTCTTTTTTTTTTAACAAAACACATTGAGATGTCTCTGAACTGAGCGGTGGGGGGAAGCTGGTTTTTTAATTCCAAAAGATAAAATAATATATACAGATTGAGGGACAGCATGAAAAAAAACCCTGTAATCTAGTTTGGGATCACCGAGGAATGCCCATCAGGGGGTGTTCCCTGTGAGGTGTTGGCATAATCCTTGGACAGACTCTGTTGTGACGTGGCATCGATGTTATGGCAGTGGGAGAGGTCAAGGAGACAGCTCTGCTCCTTCACAAGCACACACAGCCATATCCTTCAGAGGCAGCAGCAGAGGAGGTGCTGGGTGCCTTTTTTCCCCCTCTTTCTCCCCATTTTTACATTTTCAATTTAGTCACAGCATCCCTAATTTCCTTAGATCTGAAGCCACCTCATGAGACTGGAAGGGAACGATATAGAAGAAAGATGAGGGGAGAAAAACCACCAGTAATCTTGTAAAAGTCAGTTTTGAAAAATCAATTTTCTTGTGTGACAAGATTTGCTTAAGGCTTTTCGTTCTGTGAAATCAGCCCATCATCCTGTGGGAACGCATGAAGGAAGTGGCAAGTGTGGTTTGGAATAACTCAGATTAAAGACTGCTAAATTAGGCTCAAAAAGCTGCCACTTCTTGCAAAGAGAGAGGAGATCTGGCCAGAGGAGGCAGTGATGCTCCCTTCCGAATCACATTCCCAGCTCCAGGAGCAAGTCTTGAAGGAGGGATGACTGACAAGGCTGGGAAAACACAACCACAACCCTGAGGTCTGCTGGAAATGAGATGCTGCTTTGGACACAGGTTCACTCTGACGCTGGGAAAGGGCTGGAGCAGAGTTAGGAAAACCCACAATGCTGCTGACTCCTGGCTGGGACGGTGATGAGCACCACCATGGGGCACCCCATGTTTCTGTGAGCTCTCCTGGCACACCCAACCCCCTCTGGCAGCCCCACCATCGGAGAGGCTCCATCCAGCCCCGGGCTGGTTGCTCCATCACTCTTTGCTTTGGTACCTTTCATCCTCTCTGCATCAGGGACTGCTCACCAGTACAAAGCGTTTTCCTCCCCCCCTCCTTTCCCCCCTCCATCAGACTCTGTCTCCTCTACGCTCTCTCCTAATTAGTTCAAGCTGCCTCCGAACATCTCCCACCCGCTTGTTCCCATTACCTTGACAAGCCAGGGAATGGGAAGACAAATCTCCCTGTCCTCACACCTCCATGAGGGAAGGCTCTTCCAACCCTGTCTTCCCAGTCTCACCTGGAGCTCTGTGCCTTGGCAGAGCCCCCCCAGCAGCCCAGTCTCACTTTCCAGCTGCAGGGATAGTTGTGCCTTTTATTTTACTTTATTTCCTTTTTTTTAAAACCTGTCTCTCCACCTGCCACCCAGCCATGCTCCGTTCCCTGTCACAGGGAGCTGGCAGATGGGGCTGATGCATCACAAAGGAGATCTGAAGAATTCATTTCCTGCTATTTTTTCTTTTTTCCCTCAGCTTTCATTTTCACTTCAGAGCAAAGGTCCAGTTGTCTGGGAGGAAGCTACAAAGACAAACCCAGGCAGGAAAACAGAGATAGTCAGGAAAAATGTTACAGCGCCGATAACTTGAGACCTCGGTGTGCTTTGCATTTATTTCAACTCCCGCTTTAGCTGCATTTTGCTATGTCTATAAATTAGATTTATTCTGTTACTGCTGCGAAATGCCTGCGGGCCCCTTCCCCACTCCAGCTTCTCTTCCCTTCCCTGCCAAGTTTGGCTGCGGGAGGCAGCAGGAGAGGTGACAGCCCTGCCGAGGGACAGCATATGGACTCGCAGCGTCCCGCCGCTGGACAGACGGCAGCCCCGGCCACTGCAGCGGGAGGGAGCAGATGGGAGAGGGGGGAGGAGGGCACCAAAAACTGCACACTGGCATAAATGAGAACTTTCCCAAGCTGGACTGGAGGAGGGAACTGGTTGGAGGGGGAGAAAGTCCAAAGCGTGCCAAGAAATGGCAGCAAAACCAAACTGACCATTGCATTTCAAGATGCTGAAATGCCTCTGGTCTGGACCAGACATTTGTTGAGCTGCTCCCCATCTCATCTCTCTGCAGCCTTCTGGGCAGCTGGGAACCCTGAGACTCTGCAGAAGCTCTTGTGGGGCTGCCCTGATGCCTTGGGAAGGCTGACTTGGAACAGAGACTGCACAGAGCTAGAGAATGAAGTAGGTATTTATTAAAAGGCCTTTAGGGTACACCTTGGGCAGGACAAGAGCCTGGCCAGGGCTAAACCCAAGATGGACTTAAAATGGTCACAAAATGGATGACTGGCCACGAGGTCTCACACTCTTAAAAGTTTTGGTCCATTTGCATTTTGAGTTTAATTGTCCAATTACAGCTTCAGGTTATGAAGTCACATCCGTCTTGTTTTCTCTCTTCAGCCCACCCTTGTTTGTGCTTTTGGGCCTGAAAACTTGTAACAGTTGTTCTTGGTGTGCAGCAGGAAAAGGATTTGTTTTTTTCTGCCTACTCTGTGCAGAGAGCTGAGTGACACTGACTGTGAGGCTCAGAGCTGCACCCCTGGGCAGCACAGAATCTGAAAACATGAAAGCTAAAACTTAAAGCATCAGCCCCAGATCATAGAATCCCAGAATAGTTTGGGTGGGACAGGACCTTAATGCTCATCTCATTCCAACACCTTCCACTAGACCAAGCTGCTTCAAGGCCCATCCAACCCAGCCTTGAAAGGGTCCCTGTGCAGTCCCCAGAGGAGAAGTCTGGGTGATTTTCCTGTGAGTGGGACACTGAGTGCAATGAATGTGGAGAAAATGTGCCCATGCACGTACAGACTTCACACCTTGTCTGCAGCCACTGGGGCCTTGCAGCATTTCCAACCCTTGACAGTCCCTTTTAAATATTAAGAGAAGCGTGATTGTAATTTAATAAGAGTTAATATGGCAGATCCCCCTTCCTGGGCCAGTCTGGTTGTGGTCTCAGTGATCAGAAGCTCTGGGAATGCAGGGCACAAGGGGTTGGTCACTTTTTGTTATCGAGGCTTTTTGATTACCTCTAGGAGGGTCCGATCCTGGCCACAAGTCCCGGACAGAATGACACCGTTAGGAATCACCCAACCCGAAGCTCAGGCGAGGTATCCAGCCTCAGGCAAACTTAGCAAGCAATATCAGTGAATTCAGCTCTTAGCAGTGTAATTCAGCTCTTAGCAGTGATATTCAGCTCTTGCTTGCTAAGTGCCCTGGCAGACACAGGGAGAGAGAGGAGAAGGCCGTATGCAGTTCCTCAGATGATGTTCTTTATTTTGGCATCCTCTTCGAAGGGTTGCAGTGACAGCTCTTCTGGCTTAACAGGGCAAGATCCGGGGTTTATATAGGGTAGAGGGGTTTTGAAAAGTGGACCAATGGGAGAGTTGAGAACAATTTGGCCTATAGTCTTACAGAGAGATAAGAGAGGTCCGGGGGCTCCAAGGGGTTTCTTTTTGGCCACTCATCGTGACTTGCATTTCCTTATCTCAGGCCACTGACCGCCAGGGAGGCCTCACAGCCTCTGTGGCTGCAACAACTTTTATCCTGGGCTTTCCATGAAGGGGCAGAACAAAGCGAGGAACACAAAAACACACCAACTCCCAGGAGACACTTTTCAAAGCCACCAGAACTGCATATTAAAATATATCCAGGTTTTATAGTGCCAGAAGAGGGAAAACAGCCCCTGCTCTGGCTTGGCTGGAGGCAGTGCCCATTAAATGGATTGTTTGCCACTTCTCTCTCAAAAGCTGCCAAAGAAATCATCGCTCTGAATCTCTGATCAGCTTCCCACGATCCAACAATCCCTTCTGGCCTTTACAGCCTATGGATCTGTGAATATTTACAGCTGAATGGAGGAGGTAGGGACAACTCTGGTGTCATGAAAGGGTGTTAAATTCCAAATATGCCTTTCCCTGGCCTTTCACTCAGGAACAGGGATCTGTGCACATCCAGAAGCTTGACTGACCAAAGAAGTAACAGAGATCTGGCTGGAACAGAGACATCTTGCTCCCACTGTCCGGGGTGATTTCTCCTTCTGCTCATCTGACCTGGCAGCAGCAAACAATTCCCGTGGCTCTTCCTTCCTTAAGACCTGAATTCCTTGACTCTGTTATAGATGTGGCTTCCTCAGGCTCAGATGAACAGGGTACATACATTTTATGAACCCAGCTCTCCTCACTGCCTGGATGTGGGAGGCAGTTTTATTTCACCTTCCCTTTTATCCCGCTAAGGATGTATCCCTGGGGACAGACCTCTGGGAACAGGTCTGATACCTGGGAAGTGAGTATGAGGAATTAGGGATGGGATGGGATTCCCTGGGTTCTCCAAGTGCAAACAGCCTCAAATTTCATCAAGTGAGGTTTAGATTGGATATTAGGAGACATTTCTTCACTGAAGTGTGGGTGAGACATTTGAACAGACTGCCCAGGACAATGGTGGAGGTCCCATCCCTGGAGGAATTTAAAAGATGTGTGGATGTGGCACTTGGGGACATGGGTTAGTGGTGGCCTTGGAAATGCAGGGGTAACAGTTGGACTCAATGATTTTAGAGGGTTTTTCTAACTTAATTGATTCTGTGATTCCACAAATCACAGAATGTGATTTGTGATTCCACTTGCTGACCTTCATTCTGGGCTTCCCCCTCTGCCACAACCAGACACTCAGGACTGGCAGGGAATGTCTCTTGGCTCTTTCCTTGGGATTTGTTTTGGAGAAGCTGGCTCTGTGTGTTGAGCCCATGACTGACTGATGATGGAAGTGCTCCTGGCAATGAGTTGGTCCATCCAGCCACATCCACTGGGACAGTGAAAGTGCAAAGATTCTGCCAAGCCAAGCAAGGGCTGGCCAGCTGCTCATTCCCTCCTCCATTCCCCATCCCTTTGATAAGGCTTTCCCAGTTTTCTGCTGCTTTTCCTGCTCTTTGCCAGGCACCAAAGCAATGCTGAGCCATGAGGGAGCTGGTTCAAGTGTCTGAGCAAACTTCCAAGCCATTTCCAGCAGGACATGGGGCATGTGCTCTTGAAGAACTTGACTCCCCCGTGGGAGCTGAGGCATTTAAAGAATAAATCCAGCAGGTCCCCAAAAGGTGCAGACAAGGCTCGAAGGGTAAAGAGCAGCAAAGCTCTGTGGAGTTTGACCTTCTCCCCAGGTTTGTTCAAACAAACTGTGGGAATGGGTCTCAGTGGGAGGAATGCTTCCAAGATGCACAGTGTAAGGCAGGCTGGCCAATGCACAGATGATGGCCATTGTGATTTTCTCTCTCACAGCTCCTTGATATCAGGTGAAATTTTTCTGTATCTACCAGAACTCAGAAAAATCTGCCCTTTTTCCCCCAAGACGAGCAGCCAAAACACCCCAAACCTGTACCTGGGCATGTACAATCTTTGGAGACACCAGATCTACCAAAGCCTCTTGGGCTCTTCATCCACTTGTTTTCCTAAAGCTGGGTGGGAAATGCCTATCCCCTGGAGAAGGCTGGAGGAGCAGTACCAGGGATCTTTTCCCTGTTGTTTTCCCTTTGTTTTCCCTGGGCAAAGCCAGGGGGAAGCCAGGACACTGCCTCCCACCAGGTGTGTTTGAGCCCCAATGCCTTTAAAGAAAACCTTGTTAAGAAGCAGTTGAGTTTGGATTAATATTTGATGAGCGACAGTGAGCTGCTGTTCAGAGATAAAACAGTATTTACTGAGCAAGGGCTTTCCTGCCAGCCCCCGCTTACTGAGCCAACAAACAAACGAACAGTGCTCCAGGGGGAAGCACGTGGAGGGGAGGACAGGGGATGCTGTGGGATGGCTCTGAGCTCGGCACAGCACAACCAGGGGGATGGTGGGGCTCAAGGATTTGGGCAGGCGGCACCCTGGGCCTCAGTCCAGCAAGGCTGGGTGGAACTTGCTTGGACTGAACCTGCTGTGATCCCTGTTTGGCCGTGGGATGGGAAGAAGTGGGGCAGCACCATCCCTTGGGTGGCTGACAAATGCCCCCCAGCTCCTCCTGACCTCTGCTCCTGCTGCAGCACCTGCTGGACCTTCTGCAACATCCCTCAGCTATGAAGAGTTGTGTGTTGCTCACAGCTGCTGTGCTCAACACCTTGCAGCAGCTGGGAGGGATATCTCCCTTTTCCCAGCTATGTCTGTGTGTCTGTCAGTCCTACACCTTTCTCTGGAAGTGCAGTGGTCCCCAGAACTGCAGCTGGTGCTGGAGGCTGGCTCCACATGTCCCCCTCTGCCTCCAAAGATAACATTATTTGCAAAGGTCTCTGCCAGCCCCGGGGGCGAGAGCTCTGTGTGGATGCACAGAATAAGATTTGTATCACTGCCCTGCCTGCACCGAGTCCCCATCACTCCGCAAAAATAATCATCAGCCGAGGAGCCCGAAAGGCTCAGGGACTCTGCCTCCTGCAATATTAAACCTTCCCATTTTCTTCTGCCACTTTAAAGATTCTCTTTCTTACTGCGAGTGATAAATAATAACAGCAAAAAAACACCCCACAGACACACAACAGACATCAAAAGCCACGAGAAGATTGGCAAATAGAGAGATCTGAAGGGAGCAAAGAGGAGGCCTGGTTGGGAGTCGGTTCACGTAGCCCCGACTTCTGTTGCTTTCCATTAATTTTAGCCGCCATCGCAGGTAGCAGAACAACGGCGACAGCTAATTACTCTCCCTTTCCCTTTCCTGCCCGTTTGCTTGCAGCAAAAGAAAGCCAGTAAATTCCCAAAGTTTCCCATCCCAGAGCTGTCCAGGGAGCAGCAGGAGTGCTGAGGTGGGATGTGCCCACTCGTGCAGCTGCCCGCCAGAGCCGCCTGCTGCTCCAGCCTGGCACCGGGATGCTCCGCCAGCAAATGGGCTGGCAGAGGCTGGCAGTGGCTCAAGGCAGGGGGAGAGGAAAGGTTAGTGTGGTCCCCTAACACCCATGGGACACCAGGGAGCCTCTTTGGGTTAGCCCCACGTCCATGTGCTAAAGCAGATGGGAACGCATCCATGGAAGTGCTGCCGAGGAGCCCAGGTCCCCCTGAGCCTTTTCCAGGTGGAGGATGCTGCACTGGCAACATCAAGAAGGTTTTTGGTGGGCTGAGATGCTCTTCAGCTCCAAAGGGAACCTGACAGAGGTGGGATAAACCCAGGCCAGATGAGGTATAGGACCCTACAGAAGCTGTAGGATGTGTCTGTGCAAAGCTCTCTCTATATGGAAGGAGGGAAAACATCCAGATGAGCAAACCCCTGCTGCCAGAGGTGCAAGAACCCCCTGCTCAGGATCACTGTGACACCTCGCCAGCCTCTGCCCTCCAATTGTTTCTGGTGACACCGGCCTGTCCTGCATCCAAAAGTGAGTGACAGCCCAGGTGACATCGTGGGCAGAAAAACCTCCCTGGGGAAAATGCTGCTCCTCAGGAAACGGCTGCTGCCAGCGAGGGAGGAGGGCTGGGATTTCAGCTCCAGCATCCTCAGCTAAGGAAAGCAGCAGAGGAGCTGTGCCTGCAGCACAGGCCAGCCTGCCCCAGCCCTGCCTGCTTCCCAACACCATGAGATGCCAGCAGATTTTAAAGAAGAGGGATTCTCACTTAGACAATGCCACTGAGGCCAAAGATTTTGTGAAAATCTGTCAGTTTTGAGAAAATGCCATTAAACACCTGCCTTCAGAAGAGAAGACACGGTGCAGGCTGTAACTTTCCACTCTGGCTCTGGGAGTGGATCGCTCCGAGATCTCTTTTCCAACCAGGTTTTTCTTGCATTAAAATTGACCTGTGTGTGATTATATAAGCAAGAACGAAGAAAACTTCCTAAGGAAAAAGCAGCTCAATTTCATCAAAACTATGTTCTCTAGAGGGGCAGAGGGGGATTTTTGTCTCTTGGGAAATTGTGTTGAATTTTGTTTCTTTTCCCTTGCCCTCCTAACTAAGAGAATAAGAGGTCTGGGCTTAAAATCTTGGGTCAGCAGGACCATGGAGGTGGTTTAGTGGCTTAATCCTAACAAAGAGCCCCATTCCTGGATGCTTCCGAAGGGAACATCTATGGGTGAGATATTTGACCTCATGTGCTTTTCCCAGGAAGAAAACCCAGGATGCAAACCCAGTACAAAACCTATGGCTCCTCAAAAACTCCAGCAAGGTGACAGCTTGCTGGTGTACTGGTAGCAGGGATGGCCCTGTGGAGCTGGCTGTGGACTTATGCCCACAAAAGGGGATTTAGGTTGTTTAAACATTCTTCCTTTGTGTTCAGAGTTATTTACTGACATATATATTGGGGGGAGGGGAGGAATTAAAAATAAATATTGCCTGAAGATCTGGGATCTCTGTTGGAGCATGAGGGAAGCCACAGGAGATATATCAGAGTGGTCCTTGCCCAAGGTGAAAAAAAATTTTTTTTTCCTATTTTTTTTAAATTTTTTTTCTTTTTTTTTTTTTTTTTTTTAAGGCAGAATAAGTTCATTTTCACCAGTGGTGGTGTCCTGAATGACCCTGGGGATGGCACCAAGCTCATGTTCTGCCTTCTCAAACCTCCAGATGTCTCAGTCCTGGGGCTTTACACATCCCATCCTTCTCTCCTGGCCAGTGTTGAGGTGCAGGGGCTCCTTGCTTGGATATCCCACCCCAGAGGGTTCCAAGCTGCAGTGCTGAAACATCTGCCACTTTTACATAGTGAAGAGCTTTGGGACCCTATGGAAGGAAACAAATCCCCTCTCCATCAATCAGCGCCTTTAAGCAGAGGGAAGCCCCAGCGAGCACTGCTGAGTCCTGTTTGCTTGTCACAGTGGTAGGGAAAAAGCCTGGTGTGAAGTTTACCTATTAAGGGAACTCAAGAAATGAAAAACCCAGAGTGATTGAATTTGTCATGCCTTTTTTTTTTTTTTTCCCACCCAACCCCCTTTTTAAGGGAAAGCATAACCTGAAAAAACATGCAATTCATTTTAAGAGTAAAATCCATCCTGAAGTGAATCCCAAAGCCATTTGCAGCAAAGTAGAATCATGGAGGCTCAGGGGACAGGAAGGGTGACAAGACCCGTGGACTCAGGATGGGTGAGAAGGAAGGGAGAGGGAACAGGGGGGCATTTGCAGCCAGAGGGGACAGCAAAACCCTGCACTACCAAGACAGCAGCAAAAATGGGAGAAAAATGTTGGGTCCACCTCTGCTTGGTGGAGAAAAGTAACGCAACTTGGGCATGGATCCCAAGGGTGGGAACAGCCAAGAGGAAGCACAGAATGCCAAAATGGTTTGGGCTGGAAGGGACCTTAAAGCTCATCTTGTTCCACCCTGTGCCTGGGCAGGGACACCTTCCACTATCCCAGGGTGCTCCAACCTGGCCTTGGACACTTCAGGGATCCAGGAGCAGCCACAGCTTCTCTGTACATCCTGTGCCAGGGCCTGCCCACCCTCACAGGGAACAATTCCTTCCCCATATCCCATCCATCCCTGCCCTCTGGCTGTGAGAAGCCATTCCCCCCTGTTTTCACATTCCTCTCCAAGGAAATGGAAATCCTAGACTGGAGCCTTCCATTCTGCTCCAGTGCACAAGGGAACAGTCCAGCTGGGTTCAGGGATGATGTGGAAGGTTTCTTTGTTGAGAATCAGGCTGATGGAGCAGAAGTTTTGCCAAGGTCTTGCCACCGTCTGGTTCCTTGACCAGAGATTATTGTTTTACCTTGGACTGTACCAGAATCAGTCCTGGGGTAAGAACCACGTGGGTTCGTCCCCCAGCCTGCCACACACTTTGTTTTCCTACCAGCTGTAAATATGAAACCAGGGCTATTTGTATCTTTGACATTAATTGACTTCTGGAATTAATAACTCTTCTGTGTAACCAGGAACACAATTATTGCTTTGTTGTGCTGATATCCAGCTGGAAGGAATCGTTCCTACCAGGAAACTTGATTGTACTAATTAAGCTGTACGAGGCGGGTCACGGAAACCTGTCCCCGGAGGTGCCTCCTCTGTTATTATCCATGGATGGTTCTGCAGAGCCAGAACGGATGGTGTGTGCACGCTCAGGCCTTCCAGGCAGGAGGGGTGAGTGGCTGATGGATGAGGCAGGACAGGGATGTACCTGGTTACACAAAGCTCTTTCCTCCCAAAGTGTGCTGACAGCCTGCCCTGCTCCCCATACCCATGTTTTGTCTGCTCAGACAAAAAAACCTGTGAGAGGAGGGGTGTTTTCTGATGCAGGAGACCTCACACCCAAAGCCAAGGGCCCATGGCAGTGACTCTGCTCAGTGCAGAGCATCTGCTCTCCTGCTCATCAATCCCTGGATGAACACTCACAGAATCACAGAATCTCCTGAGCTGGGAGGCACCCACCAGGATCATCCAGTCCAGCTCCTGGCCCTGCGCAGACACCCCATAAATCCCACCCTGTGCACCCCTGGCAGTGCTGTCCAAAGGCTCCTGGAGCTCTGGCAGCCTCGGGGCCGTGCCCATTCCCTGGGGAGCCTGGGCAGTGCCCAGCACCTTCTGGGGTAAGAACCTTTCCTGAGATCCAATCTAAACCTCCCCTGGCCAAGCTGCAGCTGTTCCTTCAGGTCCTTTCCTTGGTCACCAGAGAGAAGAGAAGACCCAGGGAGGCTTGGGGCTGGCAGGGACCCCATGCACCACCTGCACCCCAGACCTCTGTCAGCAACAAATAACACATTTTCTCCTGCTCCAAATCTCCTCAACCGTCTGTGTCTTGCTCTGAGCTCACCGTGGCCAGTGCAGGGGCACTGCAGACTAGCAGAGATGACAGGGGCACTGGCTAGCAGAGATGACCCCACTCACTCAGGGAGAATGTCCCACTCAAGAAGATCTCATCCCCTGTGCCCCCTCACATCTCCAGCACCTGCACCTCTGCTCTGGCCCCTTCCGAGCTCAGCTCCACCGTGTTGGGCACAGTCATGGTGGTTGTGTAAGGGTTGATGGAGATGGCGATAGAGCTGCTTTGTTCAAACCATAAAAGAGTGTGCAAAAAAGAGACAGGTATTTTCCTATAACAGACTTTTCACTCGGTGTGCATTGCTTGCCATGTCCCCAAACAGCTGGCTCTGCCAACTCAGTGCCAGGCCTCTAAATCCACTCCAGGCATTGATGAATCCCTGACCAAGGAGCTGTTGCACGCAGCAGAACGCAGCAGACACCCGGTGAGGGGCAGAAGAGGAGCCTCTCAACGTGCAACAGCATTATCAAGGGCAGAGAGGCACCAGGGAGACACCAGAGTGGGGACAAGGACCCTGCCACAGCAGGGAGGAGGGGCTGGGTCCAGATTGCATCCCTCAGCACAGCACGGGGGCAGCAGAGGCCGTGGGGATGAGCCAGAGTGAGCACCAAGCAGTGAGAAACACGGGAGGAGGTGGAATGGCCACCAGAAACCACAGCCAGAGGTGCTGAGCTCTTTTGGGTCACCTGGGGGGGAAGTGTGGCAGGGGAAGATGAGATGAGATGAGATGAGATGAAATGAAATGAGATGAAATGAGATGAAATGAGATGAGATGTTGCTGAGATGCTCTCAGCAGAGGGCTGGACTGAGGTGCCAGGGGTGCCAGGGGTGCCAGGGGTGCCAGGAGTGCCACCTTACCTGTACTGGGTGACAGCAGGGTTGGCCTTGGCGGAGCAGTGGAACTTCACAGTGTTGTCCTCCAGCACTGGCTGTGGCTCCACGGACAGGTTCACCAGGGGCGGGTCTGCAGACAGAGACAGACCCGTGAGCAACCCAAGGACATGCTGCAGCATCCCCCTGCCTGCTGCCTGCCAGGTTCTCAGGCTACAAAGCAAAATTTGGCTGTAAGAAAGCCTGGCAAAAGCACTGAGGCTCCTTAATGCTGTGATATCACAAAATCACAGAAGGGCTTGGATTGGAAGGGACCTTAAAGACCATCCAGTTCCACCCCCTGCTATGGGCAGGGACACCTTCCACTCGACCAAGTTGCTTCAAGTCCCGTCCAACCTGGCCTTGAACACTTCCAGCTTCTCTGAACAACCTCTGCCAGGGCTTCACCACCCTCACAGAGAAGAATTTCTTCCTGAAATCTCATCTAAACCTGCCCTCTGGCAGCGGGAAGCCATTTTTCAGTTTAAAGCCATATAACAACGTCAGACAGGCTGATGCCATGAATGTTGCTCTTCTCTTGAAGGGCTTCAGCGAATAAGACAGGAAGAGGAGCCACAGACACCATTTGATGTAACATTTCACTTGGAAAATGTGACTGCTGGCTCTGATTCTCATTTAAGGACATAAACTTGCCTGCTTTGAGACATACCAGTTTAATATCTCGCTGTATAACAATGATCTTTTGTCTATCCTCTAACTTTAAAGTGGCATTTCTGCTCTTTCATCAGCCTAATCATCTCTGCCAAGGCCCTGCTGGTGTCATAGGCTTCTCCAGTCTTCCAGCTGCTCCTCAGTTCCTCTCCTTTTCACGTGAGAAGCATCTAAATGCTTTAGCCGCAAATAAAATTTAGGAAAGAACCGATGAAAGCAAGCGGGAAATGGGTGAAGTGTTCAGAACAAGAATATCCATAGTTCTTTTAATTTTCATGATAACTAAGGTGGGATGCCAGGCCTTCAGCTTTAGGTTTTAAGCATGGGACCTCATTTGAGGGGAAAAAGCAAAAAGAAATGGCTTTGTGGAGGGTTTTTTGGTGCCTGAAGAACGAGCTGTCCCATGGCAGAGGGTGTTTGGGCTCATCAACAAAGCTGAGGGGCTCTCCTGCCCTTGAGGTGAGAGTCTGCTGCACATACGCAAAAACACATCCTAAAATAGGACATGTTATGTGTTCAACTTCATCTGCTGCCTCTCTCCTCTTCCAAGTGATCCAGCAATGTCCTTCCCAGCTGGAAAATGGGGAAAGGCTGCAGGTGACAGGGCAGGGGGGCAGAGAAGCTGGGCGGTACCCCCTGGTCCAGTGTGGCAATGCGTGTTTAGGAGTGGAGCTCATGCCTTATTCCCAGGAGGCCACTCCAGACAAGAAGCTGCTCTCGGTTCCCAGGCTGATAACGCTCCAAGAATGTTGTCAAAGTCCTTCTCCCGAGCCCCGATGCCAGAAGAGAGAGTCAGGATGCGTCTGTATGGTTCTCAGAAGTTGTTTATTGTCTCTTATCTAAGTACATTCCATTCTCACCCGGCGTGGGTTCTAGCTACAGTGCTGATTGTGGCCATCTGACCACCTCAAAGGTGGTCGTAATCTTTTATACTAAATGTTACGTGAAATATGTTTATAATAATATATCAATACCTATCACCTATGTTAGACAGTGCAACTCTACACTAAACCAATCCAAAAGTGCCAAAACCCCAGCAGAAGATGGAGGACAAGAAGAAGAAGGAGAAGGACAGGGAGACACCCAAATCCTTCCATCTTGCCTCCTTGAACCTCCTTTATGAACTCCAAAATTCTACATTATCACCCGGTGATAAGCTAATTATTACTCTAATCACACACTTGTGGTTTGTAATTCTTCATATAAGGTTGATAATCACTCCCATGGGCTAAAATCAAAGGCACTGGTATTTTTGTCTTTGTGCCAGGATCCCAGGACACCCTGCCGGGGTCTCGGATCACCCAGGGCAGCCGGAGAGATGTCCTGGGTTTGACAGCTGCTTGGAGAATCTCAGGCAGAGCAATCAGGCTCCCACATCTGCATGCATGCCATGTGCCCAGCAGCAGAGAGAGGCAGAAGGCCCTTGGTCTGGATCGGTTCCAGCAGTTTATTTCCAGGTGGTGCTGGAGGGCTGTCCCAGTGCCAAGAGAGAGATTGTGGACTGGTCCTTGGCTTAATTAATTAATTAATGACCTTGAGGCATGGGGGCGGTGCAAAGGGCAGGTAAGGTCAAAGTCCTATAGGGAGACAGGGCCGGTCACCACGGTCAGACACCAAGGGATGGGAGAATCTACAGGGCAGGGAGGACCCAGGGCAAAGCATTGTACACAGAGCAAAATTGGGAGGTCCTGCCTCTCAGGCCAGGCAGGTGACTATAACTTATTCTGCCACGGCAAATTCCTAGTATTATATCAAAAGGTTGCAGGGATTCCACAGTCCAGGGCACCTCCCTTGGCCTCAGGTGTGCTGGGGCATCCCAGAGCCCTGGGCTGGGCTGTGGGGTCAGTGCTGCAGGGTCCCACGGCCCAGTACTCGAGGTCCTGCAGGGATGCTGTGGAGCCACGGCTCCAGCCAAGCCCAGGGAGTGTCCCTGTGTTTAACAGGGATGGGAGTTTCCCTGCTGGCCTCTCCACCACACACAGGTCAGGGCCCTGCCGGAGTGACCCGGCTCTGGTAACTGCTCAGTGCCTTCGCTGCAGGGTGTGGGCTCCAACTGGGCATACTGGTGTGGGAACTAACTCCAAAGCACCGCGGGTTATTCCAGCCCCGCGAGGTGCAAGGTCAGCAGCCTGGGGACGGCAGCGGAGTCTCGAAGATGGCCTCGGCAGTGCCCTTGTCTGGGCGGGAGGGGAGAAGCAAAGGCGGAGTCCCGGCGGTGCTCCAGTGCCTCCTTCTCCTCCACCCCTCGGTATTTACCCAGCCGGAGCCTGGCTTTGTTGTGAGCAAAGCCACCTGCCTTCCTGATGGGAAATTATGACGAGGAAATTATAGGTATTTTCAATTTACCCTAATTTCATTTTAAAATGTGCAATTCAAATGACAATAAAGATGGGCGCAGTTGGGAATATAAATGAGCTTCCCTGACATAGCAGCCCAGAGATGTATAGCGGGCTCCTAATTCATTCCCAGGCATCCTGACACTTCCCTATTGTTAGACAACAACAGCTAATCACCTTCCTTTGTTAAGTATGAATCACACTTCTCTTTAGTAGCTTCCCCATTGTTTGATGGGTTAGGAGCTGTGCCTACGATTTACAGAGAGGAGCCTCTTTGTATTAAAATGAGCCCGGCTCCCTCCTGCACTCAAAATAATAATAATAAAAAAAAATTAAAAAGACAAAAAAAGACAAAAAAAAAAAGAAAAAAAAAGAGCAAAGGAAATGAATTAAAGTCTTTGATCTCGCTTTCAGAAATGGGATTGGGCTTTCGAGTATTGCGGGTGCTGCGGATAGCGTGGGCTTGTGTGTGCCAGTGTATTTCGGGGCATTTTAAAGGGAAAAAAGACACAAATTGTAACTCATCAGGATGTAATTCCACTCGATTACAATTATAATTCCTGCCTGGCTTCTTGTAATGAATTTGAATGATGGAATGAGATAGAGCCAGCCCACAGGCAGTGGGAGGAGAGGGTGTGAGGGCTCGTGCAGGTGATGTGTTGCCCTAGGACTGGAACTGGGACTGGCACCAGGACTGGAACCAGTGCTGGCACTGGGATGGACACTGGGACCGGCACCGGAACTGGCACTGGGACTGGCACTGGGATGGGCACTGGGACAGGCACTGGAACTGGCACTGGCACTGGGACTGGCAATGGGACTGGCACTGGGACTGGCAATGGGACTGGCACTGGAACTGGCACTGGGACTGGAACTGGACTGGCACTGGGACTGGAACTGGACTGGCACTGGGACTGGCACTGGGACTGGCACTGGGACTGGCATCACTCCTCACTGGCCCTGCAGCCTAGGCTGCACCTTGGCAAACCCCTCAGCTCCCACTGTTCCCAGTCAGCACCTCAGGAATGGCTGCAGGCTGAGCCCCATGGGCTGCAGGCACTGTGCTGGCACTCGCCCTGCCAGGTGCAGATCCCTCTCCATGCTCCTCTCTTCTGTGGACAAGCCTTTCCAAACCTCTTCACTAAGCCGAAGCTGCCACTTCAGCCCTGGGCTGTCCACTCCCCAGTGGGAAGCACAAAAGCAAATCAAACACTGCAAAGCTCCAAGGATAAACGTAGCAGGAGACCCTCCTGCACAGTGATGTGCCCCTCATCACCCTCCACTTTCCTTCTCCTCCTACCTCCTGCAAAAACATACAGATGCAGCCAAATCCCTTCTTGCTATGACAAAAAAAGGCGTAAAAATGAGCAACTGCACATGTGTGTGCAGAGGCTTGGAGCAATGGCTTTGGATAAGCAATAACCCTGCTCCTCCCCATCCCGGCACGCCGGGTGTGCATTTCCATGGAGCCACTGGGCTCCTGCAGTATAAATAGTTTATGGCATATCAAACTATTAAACATGATTTTAATCCCACTTGTGATGTTCGACGCATAACTCACAGGAGGCTGACTTTGATGTGGCTGGTGGAACGGAAATCACATTGAACAGATGTTCCAGCTGGAGCCGCTTAGCGTTTCCATTACAGACCCGGCACTGGGGTTTTTTCCTTTCTCTTTCCACCAACCCCCCTTTTTTATATATTTGTAAGGGGAGGGTTTTATGACTCAGCTCTTTCATTGCTGCTATGATGGTGAGGCATGAGATTGATGGGACACCAACTTCAACTTTCTATCAGCTGAAAGACGATAATCTCTCCCACCATGCTCACACCCTTCCTAGGGATAACCTCCATCCTGGTGCTGCCTGTGAACATTGGCTGATGTTCTTTTGAGTTGCAGAAGAAAATGAAAGAAAGCAGTAGGAGTGATTTACCAGGCTGCTGCTTCCTGGGAAGGATTATTTTTGGTTCCCTGGGATTATTTTGCAAGGCTATCACTCAAACCACGTAGCTGGGTGATGTTTGCTGTGGTGTGAGTTCAACCTCCACAGCTGGAGGTGGAGGGTGCAGGGTCCAGGGGGATGTTGCAGCTCACGCCAGGCTGGGAAGAGCTCCCCAGCTAGTGGCTGCTGCCTGCTTTTCCTTATTCTTGCAGAAACCACTTCTTTCTCTCCCCTGCTAGATGTTGGAAGAAGACCCACGAGCAGGACTTCTCAGAACAATTCCCTAGGGGAAAATAAGTGGCCCAGATATTTTTTGCTTAGGAAAAGCACCTTTAGCTCTTTGCAAAGTGAACACAGATGGTTGTCTACAAGGCTGGGAGTGAAACCTCATGAGTTAAAGCTGGGTTAATAGTTGCACTTGATGATCTTAGAGATCTTTTCCAACCTTAACAATTCTGTGATTCTGTTACTAGATGCAGATAGAGCCGGCTTTTGCATCCAGGTCAAAATCCATCCCACCTCAGCTTGGTTAATCCATCTTAGTATTTTTCTATCCCATCACCCACCCAGCTTTGGGAAATTGATATCCTCATTAGTCCCCATTAAGAATAACATACTTTTAGTAGCTGGGTAGAATATTATTGTTATTATATTCACAGCATGGAGTATTTAATAGCTCAGAGTGGAAATTGGTGCTCTTTATCGGGTTTTTCTCTTTCCCAAGCAGATTCCATGTGGCTTGGGGATTCAGCTCACGTCTCCAGCCTACACTGTACTGCCTGGTGTAATGATGTCTCTGCTCCACGTTGTTTGTGTGAGTGTGTCTCCAGCTATTGTAGCTGTTTGCTGGCTGTGAAATAACCCAAGCTATTATCTCATTTTATCTGCCCAGTTCTGTCAGGACATGCAGCCAGCGACCCAAGTGCCTGGTAATCTTCCGGCAGCAAAAGCTGGAAGTCTTAAATGGTGAATTTTCTGCTGCGCTTGAGTTTGTTCAGTTGAGTTTGCCAGTTTTAATTGGTCTCTGGAAAGCAGCTGGCATGCTAATACTGAACATCCTGCTTTCACAAGTCGTGGGTAAATAACAGCTGCAGGAACTGGGTGTGTGAACGGAGCATGGCTGGAAGGGGTCAGGAGGAGCCCAAGAGTGATGGCTGCTGCAGAGGAGGAGGGAAGAGGCCTGTGAAATGTGAGTTTTGAAGGATGACAGATTTTGCTCCATGGATTTACAGTAAAGGGTGAATGGTACAGCTCTGAACACAGCCCTGCCCCCTGAGGTGGTGACTGGCACTGGCTTTGTGTCATAGGAGGGACACTGTTCTGATCAGGTGTCTCACAAAAAATATCACTGCCTGTAAGTCTGGAAACACGGGATTCTGCACCAGAAATCCTAACAGGACTTATCTCTGCTCCTGGCCATGCCCAGAGATGTTGCTTGCTCACCCCAAACCTTTTGGGATCCATCCCTGCTCCAGAGACCCCAGAGGGCCTGGATCAGGGCACAGTTGGGCCACCCAGAGCATGGCAGCTGGTGCTGCTTTTGCTCAAATTCCCGGGCACATGGGAAGCAGGAGATCGCTGCAGTGTGGGCATTCCTTGGTGCCCCAGGGAGCTCAGGGCTCATGAAATCTCCCAGCTGTGCCTTCACTCTGTCAATACACCAGTACATCCCAGTAAAGAGAAACCTCCAGTCCCAGCATGCTGCTCCTGACTGGAGTCAGAGCACTGCAGACAGCCCTGGGGCAGCGATGGAAAGGGCAGAGAGCCCGAGGTCTCCCAGCAGCCAGCGGTGGCTCAGCTGGCAGTGTACTCACGCTGGATGTCAATGGTGACAGAAGTCTCCTTCCCGCTGGGAATGGCTTTGTTGGTGGCACGGCACACGATGCTCTCCCCGTTCTCAATGTCGGAGGGGGCAATGAACAGGGTGCTCATGATGCTCTCCCTCTTGCCGTCACGGAGGAGTGTCTGTGAGGGGGAAACAGGGATGAGAAAACAACTTCCCTACTTGAGAGGGGCCCTTTCCCCATCCCCAGGCTCAATAAGAGATTCTCAGCCAAGCAGCTTCCTGCAATAACAATTCCTCTGGCTGGAATCTGCCAAAAACCTTAGGGGAATAACAAAGACAAATTTCACTGCACTTCTCTGGGAATTGGGCTCTTAACTCCCATCTGCTTCCCTGCAGCCCTGCTGTGCCTAGGCCAGGGAGGGAAGCTCCAGTGAGACACGCCACCCACCATCCCAGGAAAGGGAGCCAGAGGCAAATGGCTTTGTCACCCTGCTGTCATCTTCTGTCAGGTGAGTGCACAAAGCTGCCTGGGCACTCCCCATGAGTGGTGATGCTAGCTTCCAGCAGCACGGACGGACCCTGGCCACAGGTCCTTGGCTGCCATGCTGTGGTCTGGCCCAGCCTATGGTAAAACATCACCTCGCAGGTGTTCTCTGATGGGCGCCAGAGATCCAAGCCCTGGTGGTAAAGCTCTGCCTGCTCAGCCTTGGCACCGTGCTTCTTCCCTGGATTTATCTGACTTCAGCTGTGGTGCCTGCCATGCCTCTTTTGGGAGCACAGGAGCCTGGGAGTGCTTCCCTACCATCCCCTAATCCTCCTGCAAGTTCTTACAGGAGGTCACGTCACCCCATAACCCTGACTTTGATAAACTGAACCCTTGGTTCTCTCAAGATGTTGTGTGGTTTTCAGTCTTTTAATCATTCTCCAACCTCTGACCTCTGTCTGGCTTATCAACAGTGGATTTTGGACCCTGCCAGGCAGTTTTTTCTTCTAGGTCTGTATTCTTCAAGTTTGTTCCTCACAGTGTAAGACAGGGCTTTATTGGGAGATAAACAGATGTCAGCAAGATGTGTGCATGTGGCACTTGGGGAAATGGTTTGGTGGTGGCCTTGGCAGTGCTGGGGGAGTGGTTGGACTTGATTTTGGAGGGCTTTTCTGACCTAAATGATTCCTTGATTCCAAAACTAATGCTTTCCCTGGGCTCATTATGGCAGAACCTTCAGGCACACAGGTTTGTGCCCCTCAAGCACATGAGACAAGGTATGATGCTGAGAAATTGTCACCACAATCAGCCCAGAATCCCAGCGCCATTAAGGTTGGAAAAGCCCTCTGAGATGGAGTCCATCCATTTACCCAGCACTGACAGCACTGACTCACTAAAACACATCCCCCTCCACCACATCCACAGGTTTTTGGAACACTTCCAGGGATAGGGAATCCACCACCATGCTGAGAGCTTATTTCAATGTCTGAATATCTTTCCAGTAAAGAAATTTTCTCAATATCTAATCTAAACTTCCCCTGGCACAATGTGAAGCCATTTCCTCTCATCCTGTCCCTTGTTCCCTGGGAGCTGAGCCTGACTCCTGCCCTGGCTCCCCCTCTTGTCCGGGAGTTGTGGAGAGCAGGAAGGTTCCCCTGAGCCTCTTTGTCTCCAGGCTGAGCTCCCACAGCTCCCTCAGAACTCCTGGTGCTCCAGCCCCTTCCCCAGCTCTGTTCCACCTCTGGACACAAATGCAGGATGCTGCCCTGTCCTTGCTTTATTTTCACCCTGTGTGCCCTTCCCTTGGGGAACAGCCCCACTTTTGGTGCTGGGGTTGAGGTGAACCCTAAGGCTGTGCAGAATTTCCCCTGTTTGAGGTTAAACTCCAAATCCTGCAGGATCTTGTGAGTTCCCTGTCCCCTTCCATACGGATCAGGGGGATTTCAGTCAGCCGTGGCTGTTCTGTGCTGCCTGGCTGGGATTGCAGGGGGCTGCGTATGGATCAGTTGGTGGACTGGAAATTCAGAGTAACAAAGAAATTATCACTCAGTGTGAATGGTTTCAGGCAGTCAGTAACCCGAACAGGGCTTCTTTTTGGTTGGCTGGAATATCTGGATCAAAGGAAAGCTGGGTTGGGTTTCAGTTTTCTTGAAAAAGCAGAAAGAGGCAAATTGAGGAACTATTTTACAGGGAGCTTCAAAAGGGAAACATTTCTAGACCCCAAGGACCCCCAAAATCCAAACTTCCCACTCAAAAAATGTCTAAAATTGTCAGCTTGTTTTTCTAAAGGCTGATTTTCTTTTTTAATGTGGAAGGGCCTCATGGAAACATTCAAGAAGTCAGGAGAAAATGAGGTACAGCCTCAGAAACAGAGGTTTTCCTGACTCCAGGAGGAAGAAGGATGCTTCCCCCAAGCAGAGCAGGGGTCCCCTCCCAGCCCATCCCTGCCAACTGCTTAAAATGCCATGGAGATCTCTGTGCTGTGGGAGATGGAGCTGCAGCCTGGAAAACTCTGCTTTGGAAGGGTGTTTTGTTGGAAATATTTTAAAGATGGGCATTCTCCCTTCTCTGGTCTCCACTGCTTGTGGGTCTGAAAGGGAGAGGGCTCAAAATTTGTCTCCTCAGGGCCAGGCCTGACAGCCCTGGAAGGGAAGGCTGGGGGTGAGGGGGATAAGCTGCACATCAACGGCCTGGATTTTAATTAATTCCACTCGATTTGAGAGACAGAGAGAGAGAGAGGTCAGTTCTCTCTGGCTCTAATTAGTGCTGCCTCTCGCATCGCACGCAGGGAGATGGGGCAGATTTCCCTCTGCTCACCCCCGGCTGCAGGGAAGCAGCTCAGCTTCAGCAAGGAGGAGGAGGAGGCAGGGAGGGTGTTCTGCCTCCTCTGCTCTCCCCAGCAAATCAGGATGTTGCTGGAACGAGGCTGGATGGAGGCTTCCCAGTGGCAGCAGAGGATGAAATGTTTATTAAAGATCTTCGGGAGCTCGAGGAATGGCTCTGACTGCCCACTTTGAAGTTTTGGCTGCAAACTGACCCATTTTAAGTCTCGAATTCTGCTGTTAAGAAATTTTCATTAAAACTGTCAAGTATTACTGAATGTTTCACACTCACCAGCCATCAGGAGCCCATAAACACGAGAACGTGTGGGGGTCTCATTCCCAGTGTGCTGCTGATTGCTCTTTGATGATTTCCTTCATGACCCAATAAAGACTTTCTGTCTAAATTAAAAAATGCCAAGAACCCTGACAATTTTTCATGGGAAACTGCAGTTGGAGGAGGGGATTCATGTCACTGCAACTGCCCCTTTGATCCAGAGGTTCTGTTGCAGAACCAGAACCAGGGCTGGGTCGGTGCTGCTGTACACAGCATTAACACCACACCCAGGTGGGATTAACGGGGGACAGGTGGCCACACCAGGTGATTACAAACTGTGAGAATGTACAAAGAGCCAAATTCAGAGCAGAGCCCATTTTGGTGACAGTTTGTGGCTTCTCACTTGCATCCTCCTGCTGTTTTCTTCCCAGCCTCCCTATTGGGAAGATTTTATGGAGGGATGCAGGGTGAGAGTCTCAGCTCTGCAGAGCTGAGGGTGCTGCCCCAAATGTTTTGGGGTTGTGTGAAGTGTCAGGCCTGGTGCCCCTTTCATGAACCAGGGCAGAGCACAGGCCTTGTCCCAGCCCCATCCTGCCTCACCTTGGAATAGGTGGCTCCATTGATGACCTCTCCCCTCCGCATCCAGATGATGGAGGCTGCTGGCTTGGCGTTGTCTGCGTGGCAGGTCAGGTTCAGGGGATCTCCTGCTCTCAGGCTGATGATGGGGCCTCCCATAATGACAGGGTCATCTGGAGGCACTGCAAGGAAAGAGCACAGAGCAGACAATGTCATCAGAAGCACGAAACCCACCTGGGCTGCCAGGACTGGCCTGTGACCTCTCAGACTCTGCAGGTGGTTTGGGGTGGCCATGGCAGTGCTACCCTCTGTCCCCAGATCAGAGCCACCTGCCTTTTGCTGCTCTTGTGAAAGCTGTGCCCCAGATTTGTGCTCCAGCAGCAGCAACTGGAGAAGTTTCTGAGGGGACTTGGGCCAGGTGGCTGCAAGCTCTGCAGGAATATGAGGGATCAGGTCTGTGGCAGATAAATCCACTGAAGGTACTAAATCCTCAAAGCCCTGGATATCCCTGAGCTGCAAACTCTGTGAGGATGGGGAGTACTTGAAAGCAATATCCCTGCTTGAAATAAATATCCCTGCTCCCTGTGCCTGCTCCTCTCTTCCTCCCTGGGGGTCTCTACCCGGCTGCTGCTGGACACAGGATATGGGGATTGGAGAGGATTGGGTGTGACCCCTGCTCTTCAGAATGCAAAGTGGGAGAGAGGTGAGGGTGCTTTGGGGAAGAAGGGCAGGGGAAGTTGGATTTGGACCTCCAGGATTCAGGGTGGAATAACCTCTGGGCATCAGGAGTGTGACTTCCAGGTGCCTGCCCTTGAGGAAGGCTCCCTTGGCAGCCCTCTGTCCCAGAGGGACCACGGAGGAGTGGGGGAAGCCCTGGGCACTCCCTGCTCTCTTTGATGTCCCTGTCACTCCCACAAGCAGGTTGTGGTCACTTCCTGCCACAGAGAGGCTTCTCAGCACCTTTCTCTGGGAATGTAGATCTAGCCAGGGGGGCACGGAAACATTTAAGATCTCAGTCTTCCTTTGAGAGGACCTGACAGCCCGTGGGAGGCAGCAGCTCCAGGCCGTGGCCCTGTGAAGGTTCTGGCTTCTTTTTTTTGCCAAGGTTGGGATTAATACACAGGAAATGTGGGTTTTGTGTTTGGACTTGGATATTTATTATTTCTTATCTATTTACAGACTCAGGAGCTGTGAGCTCTAACTAACAAGTTATAGAAACGAGGTAAAATAGAGAACCTCTGACTCTTTCTAAGGTTATTTAAGTGATAATCACCCAGTAATGAGATGACACCTATACTGTTTATACTTTTGACCCAACAATGACTACCCAAGGGCTGCAATGTGGACCTTTTCTACTTAATTACAGAAAACTGCTTAAACCTATGAAGAAGGAAGAAGGTGAAGAAGAAGGATCCAGATAACACCTAAGGACTTCCATCTTGACTTGCACATATTACTATATACTTAAACCTTAAATCTAAGTTTTTCACCCTGTAAGATCACACAATTCTATTCAAACTACACACCCACAACCCCCGTGCTATCACTCAATCTCAGGAGCCTGTTCCATGGCCTCAAGTCAAATGTGATGCTTGCCTGAGGGTCAGCACCTTTTAACACAGAAAACCTGAAATTTTCAGCCTCCAGGGTTCCAACCTGGCCCTGCTGGTGTCACACAGCCCTGGGCGTTTCTGCTGGAAATGAGGCCAGAGACAGGGACAGGTGGAAATGGGGAAGCAGAGGAGGGACACTTGAGCATGGTCTTCTCTTTTGTGACCAGCTCTTGAACCTGGCAGCCCAGAATGGTATGAAATGGGAAATCCAGCTGCAGAGAGGGGCTGTTCTTTAATCCTGCAGGGAGGAGCTTTTATCTCTACTGCCCTGATGGGTGTGCTCCATCCAGGACCTGTGCTGGAGATGGAGCTTTGTCCAGCTCCTCATGGAATCAGGGCATTTGCTAGGTTGGAAAAGACCTTTAAGATCAAGTCCAGCCATTCCCCCATCACTGCCAAGCCCACCACTAAACCATGTGGCCACATCCACATGGTGTTTAAATCCCCCCAGGGATGAGGACTCCAGCCTGATCCAGAGGTGAACCACGAAAAGTTTGGCCTTTCTGACCATTGCTGGATGTTTCATGAAGAGTTAAAATGTTCCTGACTCAGTAAGACAAATGCACTTTTATTTCTGCTCTGTGAGAGAAGGGTTTGACCCAAGTTTGGCCCTCCCTCTCCCTGGCTCTCTAACAGCATCCCCAATCCCATGGGGAAACATGGGATTATTATTCCAGGGAAAACAGCAGGGAACCTCCTTGTTGCTGAAAGCTGCTGGCAACCCCCTCATTGAGAGCCCTTCCAGCCCAAACCACTATCCAAAGGCACTGAGCTCTTCCCAACCATGACCCTTGGGAAGCCAAATGCTGTTCCTGCTGCAGACAGATGTGTTGCCCATCCATCCACGGCCTGTCTGGGGCTCCTGGGGCCCATGTGGGGCTGGGAGGCCAGCAGGAATGTGAAGGACACTGTCACAGTGGGGAAACGGCAATGAAGGACACACACACAGAGTTTGGTGATCATCACAAGGCTTTTCTACATTTCATCTTTGCCCTTTTGTAACACAAGGCGCTGAAAGGGCAGTGGTTGGTCAGAGAAGGACTGAGTCTCTTCTCCTTTGGTAAACAACAGGTGAGAGAAACGGTGTGATGAGAAAAATGCTGAAAAAGTCGAGCCCACAGATATTTACAATAACAATGAGAATGTGTTTTGAGAATGAGAAACTTGTAGTTCAGTTTCTCATGGGAATCAGCAGGTTAGTAGCAGAATTCCCAAAGCTCAAAAATACAGAGCCACAGGACACATGAAAGGCATTCCTAAGAAATGGGAAATTTCTCCTTCACACCCTGCTCAGAAGTGGGTGGCAGAACCCTCTGACCCTCATCATCCTTTTGAGGGGATGTTGGGTGAAATCCAACAGTTTTCTGCCAAAGTGGAGCTGGTTTTCTTCTGAGTCAGTGCTGTCCCCCCTCAGAGCCAAAGCTGGCCTAAGCTCCCCCTGAAATCCCCGAGCTCTTCTCTACTCCTGGACTGTCCCCATGTCGTGGTTGGCTGAGGAATATTTAAAAACCCCTCACTGGGCTGGGGTCGGGAATTGGGAAGGGATTCTGTTCCCTGACAATCCAAAGGTGGCTGCCTGCCCCAGGCTGGGATTTGCAGGCAAGGCAGATGTGCTGCGGGCACACCCCGCTGCACACACGCTGCTGCCAAACCCTGGGAGTAATGGGATTTTTCAGCTCACTGGGTGGAACCCAAGGACCGGGGAAAAAAGCTTTTCTACACGGATCCAAAATGTACTTTTTTTTTTTTTTTTTTTCCTCCCAGGCTAAAAGAGTGGAAAAAGAAAGTGAAAATCTGTGGTTTGGGTTAGTTGGAATGCTTGTCACTGAGATGTGAAAGTGGGAACAATTCTGCTCCATGCTGATGTTACTTAACTATAAAGGAAGTATGAATTTTAATTTAAAAAAAAATTATTTTATTTCATTGGATGAGTCTATGCTGTTTAAAACGAAATCTGGCATTTTTCAATAGTTTTTTTTCCCCTCACTGAATCCATTAATTGAATTTGACCTCTGGTTGTAAAAAATACTGAAAATTCATCTTGTAGACTGGGGAAACAAACTAACCCACAAATGTTTCTCTGAAGACCATCTTGGAATTTAATAAAGGAACTTTTATGGTGGGATGTTTGACATTCCTGCCTTTTTTTCCTGGTATTCCTGCAGCAACATCTCCCCTGCAAAGCAATCTAGTGTGTCCACTAGGGGATATTATGGGACAGGGGACCACATAACACAAACAAACACGGAATCACTTGTCTGGCCAGTGACAGAAATCCTCATTTTTTACATTTTTGCTCCTGTTTCTCCCTAGGGGATCAGCAGCCAGCCTTGAGGATCTGCTTGTGGCAATGAGGAGAGGATTGGTTCTGGCTACCTCTTCCCAAGTAAATGGTTTTCATCACCCAGTCCTCCAGGTAGCTGTGAATTATTGATGTCTCCAGACTCCCTAACAGGGAATTTGCTTGGGGTGGAGGGTCTGATGAAGAGGAATCAGTGATGTCTCTCTAACTTCTGCAATATGAAACATGGATTTATTCCTTCCCTACCCCAACTCCAGCCTGGGAGAGGAGGAAGAGGAGGAGGAGGAGGATGAGAAGAATGAAAAGATGAAAAGGGGAGAAGAAAGGAGGGAAAGCAAAAAGTGGTAGCATGGAGCCATGATCCATTATTCATCCACTGTACTCCCAGGATTGGTTGTTATTATGAGGCACCACTACAGAACCTGGTCTCCTAATTTTTAATCATGTAGCTATGGAAGCGCTAGCCTTCGTGATTAAACCAGGGATATAAATAGGAAGAGTTGTTTGGGGTTGCAGGGGGGTTATTCCTGACAGCAAAGCAAATGGAATTAACCCGCACATGCCCAGGAAGATTTAAACGATGGAGAAGGGATCAAGGGCAGCTCAAACCCACAGGAACAGAAAGCTGGAGGGAAAAGGCCTCAAGGTGCATCAGGGGAGGTGTAGTTGGGATATTAGGGAGAAATTCTTCACTGAAAGGGTGGTCAAGTGGGCAGGCTGTCCAAGGCAGTGGTGGGGGATTGCCCATCCCTGGGTGTGGCACCTGGGGACATGGTTAGTGGTGAACATGGTGGCAGTGCTGGGCCCAGAGCACCCAATAAGCTTACAGGGCTTTTCCAACCTGAACGATTCCATGAGTCTATGACATGCAGCTTTTTATGGGGTGGGAGTTGCCATAAATTATCCCCAAATGGACATGAGAGTGAGACCTCCTGGGGTGGAGATGGATCACCCCAGCAGAAGGTCTCCTGTTCCCCACACTGTCCTCAAGACCTCAGCTGGACACTTGTCCCTCTCTTCAGTGCAGACAAAACTTCCCAAAGAAATGCTGACAAACTTCTCCCTGCCAAACCCCTCATTTTCTGTCAAAATACAGGAATTGCTGAATATTTTTAAACCAGTCTTGGACAGGCTTAAATCCATTCTGCATAGCTCTTGGCTGCCTAGATGAGAGGGGACAGCTTGGGGTCTCTGCTCCCTGCCCTTTGGAGAAGTGCACTTACAGCACATCATCATAAAGAAACACAGTTAAATGATGGTGCTCTTGGTGCATTCATCAGCTTTTAAAATTAGTTGTTAGAGGCTTTCCTGCACACTGTCCCACCCTGCACAATGTAATTAATTAGTGAACCCCACAGAATTCTTCAGCGCTGGGCTGAGACTCCAGGCTAAGACTGCCTTTGAGTCAGGGATGACGTGGATGATTTTAATTGCTCTCAGCAACTGGACAAGGATGTGGCAAGCAAGTAGAGCCTCAGTCATTAGCAATATTTACTGAGGCAACAGGATCCTCCAGCAGCTAGGTCCTGGAAGTGGAGGAAGCAAAAAGCCCTGCAGCCACCAGTACATTTTCCCTAATTAAGGCTGTTCTGCTGTGTCCTTGTGGCTGGTACCTTACTGCTGCTGGGTTTGTGTAACCAACCTCCTCTTCTTGGGGCCATTCTCTTCTTCAGTGTTAAGTGATTCAACCCCAACACCTGCTGGTGGGCAAGGGCCACCCAGCTGCTGGGCTGGAGAGGCAGACACTGAGCAGCCCCTGAGGGCTGCCCTGAGCCAAATATCTGCAAGGAATGCTCAGCTGGTGTTAGACTCAGCACAAGAATCCCCTTGGATAAGGCCTTGCTGATGCACCCCTCATCTTCATGGCTCCCCTTCCCCAGGGCTCTGTGGCATCTGGGGCTCTGGGCCCAGCTCATGTGGGAGTTTAACAAATAACAGTGACCAGAGGATGCTCCTGGTGATCACAATGTGCCATGAACCACTGGAAGGTGCTTCCTGGCCCCAAAGCTGAGAGAACATGTGTAAATCATCTGGGCGTGTTCAGCCTGGAGAGGAGAAGGCTCTGGGGAGACCTGAGAGCCACTTCCAGGGCCTAAAGGGGCTCCAGGGGAGCTGGAGAGGGACTGAGGACAAGGGATGGAGGGACAGGACACAGGGAATGGCTTCCCACAGCCAGAGGGCAGGGATGGATGGGATATTGGGCAGGAATTGTTCCCTGTCAGGGTGCTGAGGCCCTGGCCTAGGGTGCCCAGAGCAGCTGTGGCTGCCCCTGGATCCCTGGCAGTGTCCAAGGCCAGGTTGGATGGGGCTTGGAGCCACCTGGGACAGTGGAAGGTGTCCCTGTCCATGGCAGGGGTGGCACTGGATGGGCTTTAAGGTCCTTTCCAAACCTATTCTGTGATTCTGTGATGACTCAAGAGCATCCCCAGCCTCCCCAGTGAGGACAGCTGCCTCGCAGTGAGCACTCGCTGAGAACATGAGGCCCTGTGGAGATGAAAAAGCCAAGCTGAACACAGGTACCTTTGCTCTTGTATTTTGTCTCTGCAGTGAGGGAAGCCCTGGGGAGCCAGCCCAGAGGGATTCAGCTGCCTCAGCTGAGCCTCTCATGCAGTGAGGGTGGTTGTGCGGCTTTGCTCTGCTGTGCTGAAGTGTTTGTGCATTCAGACATGGTGCTGCAGCTTGTCAGGGAAGCATGTTCAGCCCTTGTAGACAAGTCAGGCTTATGAGGCATCACAGAAGAGTTGCTGGGCCTGACCGGATCCAGCGCTGCCCTGACCCGCACAAGCCGCTTGCCCTTGGGGAGGTTTTGGAATACAAACCCTGCAAACAGAGCTTGCCTCTGCAAATCCCATCTCTGCTCCACACTGGGGCATTCGGAGTCCAGGTCTGCTGGCTGACAAGGCACTTGTGAAAGAAGCAGGATTCAACCTGCAGCCTCTGGAAGATCCTTGCCTGGAAGATTGTGATCCTCTGATCTAGTGGAAGGTGTCCCTGCCTGTGGCAGGGGGGCTGGGCTAGGTGGCCTTCCAACCCCACGTATTCTGTGTATCTGTTATCCTGTCCTGGTCCAAAAGGTGGTCAATGTATCAAGACTTTGGGGGTGTGACTTTGGCAGTAAGCTCTTGCTAATGATATTCAGCAGAATGAAGAGTTAATTTGCTGTGGTATCATTTCTGTGCATCATTTGGGATCAGAACATCCTCTTCTCTGCTTGAGAACTGCAGGGAGCTGCCTCCTCTTCCCAGACAGTGTCTGCTTTCTCCACCAGCCCTGGGGGCGTTTTGGAGCTTTAGTGGTGTTGCTCTGCATGATGCTTTTGAGTTTCTGGGGGGTTTTGGCCACAGTCATGGATGCTGAACTCCCTGGAGCTGATCAAAGGAAAAGAGCAGCCCCCCTGCCAGGCGAAATCGGCAGAGGTTGGCTTGTTTAATTGGCAGAGTGAAGGCTGGGAGGCTTCACTGGCATGAGTTACAGTGAAAGAACCAGGAGAAGGTTGGGAGAAGAGAAAGGAAAAAGCAGGAAAATTTGGATGCTGGGGGAGAAAGAAGGTTCTCTGTTTCATCAAGTGTATAGGAAAGCTTTCCAAGTGGAGGAAAAGGGTTAGAACACAAAACTGCTTTTAGTATGAAGCTTGCTACACTGGATAAGAGAATCCCCTTACAGGGATTGTGTTCCTGGCAGAGTTTTCCAGCAGACTGCTCAGGGTCTCGCTGTATTATCAACCCTGAAGGCTGCAAATTGTGAGGGCCTAAACCACTGCAGAGCAGCTTACAGCTCCAGGAGTGTTTAGCTTTCCATTTATCAGGCCTTTACACATTTAGGATTCAGATTTCCAGCAGTTTTTCAGAGCTAGGAAGGATATAAACAGACTCTTAGGTTTTGTCCAACACTTGAAAGTCAGGGATTTTGCTGTCTGAGTGTTGTCATGGGCTGGGCTCCTCAGGGCAAGTGGGGACTTCAGCAGACTGTGGGGCTTAATGACCTAAGATCTGAAGGAAACCTAGCCCTGGATTGCAATTGCATCCTCCCCTCCACTGTCTTGATGTGCATCCATTCTACCTCTCCCCTTCCTGATGCAATTGGGATTTCAATCCTTTTATTTTGGCAGGTAAGGAAAAATGAATGATACAGAGTGAGCAGTCTGAGTTTAAATGGGGTCAGCACAGGGCTCGAGCCATTCCTGACTCCAGTGTGTAATATCCCCCCTTCAAGTATGACTGATCAGATCTTCCTTCACATCCTACATCTGAAACATGGAGACCATTCCTGTCTGCAGCTGCTCAGCAGGAGGAGGCTCCACTCTCCTTATCCTTATCTTCACATCCTGGGCTCATTCCCAGCTGTGTGGGCAGCAGGATGAGGGAGGGGATTCTGCCCCTGGGGATGTTCACCTGGAGAGGAGAAGGCTCCAGGGAGAGCTCAGAGCCCCTGCCAGGGCCTAAAGGGGCTCCAGGAGAGCTGGAGAGGGGCTGGGGACAAGGGATGGAGGGACAGGACACAGGGAATGGCTTCCCACTGCCAGAGGGCAAGGTTAGATGGGATATTGGGAAGAAATTCTTCCCTGGGAGGATGGGGAGGCCCTGGCACAGGGTGCCCAGAGAAGCTGTGGCTGCCTCTGGGTCCCTGGAAGTGTCCAAGGCCAGGTTGGGTGGGACTTGGATCAGCCTGGTCTAAGGGAAGGTGTCCCTGCCCACGGCAGGGGGTGGAACGAGATGAGCTATAAGGTCCCTTCCAAACGAAACCATTCCATGATTCTGTGATTCTGCAAAACAATCCCTGGAGCTGTCTGCACCTTCCCTACACAGGACAGGCTGAAAACAACCCAGCCCCTGCTGTCCACGGTCAATTCACAGAGGCCACACTGGCTCTGGGATGAGCCTTGGCATTGTTTCCAAGCATCCAGCCCCCTCTGTGTGCTGCCAGCCACTGGCCCTGCTGAGACTGGTATGGCATGGAAGGCTGGTGCTTTGCGGGATGCCTGCATGACTGGCACCCTTCCTGCATCAATCCCACGCCAAGCCCTGGCAGGGTCACCCACCCTGGGACGGGTGGCCATGGGATGGGATGTGCCATACAGAGCTGTCCCCTAGTCCTTGCTCAGTCAGGGATGGTGTGCTGGTTTGAAAGCAAAACCAGTGAAAGACTCCAAGTCAGAAACACAATTTAATAAGAGGAAAAGAAAAGAAATAAAAGAAAGTAAAATAAAATAAAAGCAATAGTACAAAAAACCTGCACTGACAGAGTCAGAACACAACCCAACATCCTGTTAGTCAGGGTGGTGGCAGCAGTGCAGATGAAATGCTCTTGTCCAAGCAGTGATCCTGTAGAAAGCTCTGGCAGCTCTTGTCTCCTCTGGGAGTCCAGTGGGTCAGGGCTCCCTGTGCTGTCCCAAATCCCAGATTCTATCCAGGTGGGAATGCTTGGCTCCTCCCCCTGGGCAGAGCATCTCCCCCTGGGCTGATCTCATTCTCTGAGCCCTGCAGTGGCTCCTTGCTGGCCCATGAACCAGAGACAGCTCCCGCAGGGAGTTCCCCATGAGCCATGGGCACGGCATTGCTGGGCCATGGACAGGAGAGAAGGGAAACACTGCCCCAGCTGGTTCCAGCAGCTCCTGGGGATGGGGATGGAATACAGACTGTGGGCACAGCTTACATTGTAACCTAGGACAGATGGTTGGAAAAAGGATGTCATGTCTACATGTCCCCTGTTGTCCCTGCTGTGCCCTGGCCACATCTTCCCCAGCCTGATGCTGCTCTGCTGCCTCATTCCTCCCACCAACCCATGGGACCTGAGCCTGGACAGCCTGAAAAATGCTGGGCAGCTCCTGGTGCCCCTGAACGGCGCCGGCTGCTGCCAGGAGAAGAAGGAGAGGAAAGAGATGCAGGCGAACAGCACAGCCTGGGGAAAACACACTAAAAAATAAATCAAAAGAAACAAGGCGAGCCAGGGAGAAAAATAGTGATGAAAGTTTAAATAGTGCATCTCTCTCTGGGTCCTATTTGTCTTGTGGCACTTCAGTGTGTGTGTGTGAGCGGGAGGGGCCCGGGCAGCTGCCAGGAATGCTGCCTCCTCTCCATCCCAAGCAGACACCTGTATCCCTGTTTCCCTCCTGTCTCTGCAGCTGAACCTCATTCATGGACTCTCCTCACATTAAGGAGCTCATGAGAAACAAACCATTAATAATTCCTAAAATTCCCCTTTTTTTTTCCTTCTATTTTCTCCAAATGATTTGTCTCTTTTTTCATCCAGCAGCTGGAAGTCTCGCATGTTCCACATTTCTAGGGTCAGCAGGATGGATTTCTCCAGTGGAACAGTGTCTTGCTGAAGAATGCAGATCCCTAAAATACAGAAATTATTCCTAGAGATGGTTTTATCTCACCGCAGTAAAGCTCAGCTCTGCTTTCCCACTCAGTGCCCTGCAGGGGATGATTTTCCTCCATCTAAGCCCTCTCCAGGTCATTTTGGGGAATATCACTGGAATACTCTATGCTTTTTCATGCTGAGGAGGGGTTTGGTCCCAGATTCTTGGCTAGAGAGTGTTTTAAATATTCAGTTTTCACAATGGATTGGAACTAAACCAAATGTCAAAGTTCTGAAATCCTTTGTGAGAGCTGGCTCTGGGCAGGATCCATTTTGGAGAGCACACAAGCAGATCTGACATGGGATAAGTGAGCGTTTGTATTCTACTGAAAAGCTTTCTGTGTGAGGAGAAAGAAGTTTTGGCAGCCCCCTTCCACACTCTAACAAAGAGCCAGATGCTGTGCAGGCAGGTAGCTGGCCAGGTATGGATTGTTTACGAGGAATGTTCACTCCACAAAGAGTAAAAAACTTAAAATTTTCTCTCCCAGCTGAAAGGGCAACACAATGCCAAGGAATATATTGCATTTGTCAGGTCCTCGTTCGATTCTCCCCACCAAGGCAGTGTTTCTGGATGGATCACATCAAGAGCTCCTGCCAAGCCCTCACTCAGGGCGGGGGCATTCAGAGGGAGCTGTTTTGCTTTCCTGTGTCTGCCCTGGCTGCCTGTAAACTGAAGAGTGTTGCCCACAGCTGAGAGAGGTGGGTCCGTGATCCAGGACAACCATGATTAATGGTTCCAATTCTGGCTGTCAGGATGGTGGAAAGTCAGGATAAAGCTTCCCAGATGTGTCAGCAGGGATGGGAAAGGAATGGAGGAAAAATTACCTGCCCACCCGGCCTTGTTACCACTGATGTAATCAAATTTACTGATAAGAGCCCCTATCACACACAGGATCCTTGTGTTGGGGGTGCCCCTCCCCAGCACAGGCAGCTGAGTATAAAATCATGGAATTGTGGAACGATTTGAGCTGGAAAGAGCCTTAAGGCTCATCTCGTTCCACCCCCTGCCATGGGCAGGGACACCTTCTGCTATCCCAGGTTGCTCCAAGCCCCATCCAACCCGGCCTTGGACACGTCCAGGGATGGGACAGCCACAGCTGCTCTGGGCACAGGAGAAACTGAGGCACGAATAGACCAGGTGTTCTGAATCCCAGGTTTTCCCAGTTGAAATATCTCTTCATCCCTGCTCATGGGCAAGCCTCCTGCTCTGCCTGACTGCCCTGCACCAAGACCTGTGCCAGCCCCACGCAAACCCCCACCTGCTCTGGGGGGATGGCAGGGGCTGTGGTTTGGGAGTCCCACATGGACCTTTTGGGAGAAAAGGAGAGGGGACACCTCCCTGACAGGAGGGTGGAACCAGGAGAAGGCCTGGCTCTGCTCCCAGAGAACAGACAGGACAAGAGGAATCTCCTCAGACTGCATGAGTGGAGGGTCAGGTTGGACATCAGGAGGAATTTCTCCATGGAAAGGGTGTTTAAGCATTGGAAGGGGCTGTGCAGGGTGGTGTTGGAGTCCCCTCCGGAGGTGTTCAAGGAACACCTGGATGTGGCACTCAGAGCTCTGGGCTGACAAGGGGGGATTGGTCACAGGTCAGACTTGATGGTCTGGGCGGTCTTTTCCAGACAAAATGACTCTGGAACTCTCCAAATGAATCTGGGACTCCACAGGGGCTGCAGCATCCTCACTAATCCTACACTGGATTGGTTAGAGATGCTTTTGGGGCAGATGCTGAAACTAAAGAGCACAGCCCTGGGTCAATCTCATTTGGAGGCAGCAGGGACCTGCTGGATCCAGTCCCGGAGCCCCTGGGAATCAGGGAAGAGCCCACGAGACTGCAGAGATGCTCCAAGCACCTCTGGCTTTACTGTAGCTACAAACACGCTCCCACAAAGAGAAATGCAAAGCTGAAGGAAAAGGCTGTGGCATACCCTGGCTCGCCTCAGCTGCAGGACATGCCTGAACCTTCTCCTGGGAGGGGGATCAGCAGGAACATCATTATCTCCCCAATGTAGGCCAGCACCCCTGCCTCCTCCTCCCCCTGCGCGCGGCTCCCGGGTGCAGACTGACAGATCAGAGAACGCAGGCGAAAAACCGAATTCATTATTTTTCCCGTATGTCAGATAGTTTCAAATTGTTTTAAAAAAAAAGAGATACAAAAAAAAAAAAAAAAAAAAAAAAAGAAAAAAGAGGGGGATTATTACTGTTCATTAAAATATAAGGGAAAAAGGAAAAGAGGAGCAAAACCCTGAGCTGGTCCCCTCCTTCTGGTGAGAGCTGCTTTAGATCCCCTCTCTGGCAGGATGGGGGGAACAACTCCTGCCTGCCTTGTCCCAGGAGGTGCCATGGAAATTCAAGGATGCAGAGCACAGCAGGATGACACAAGAGACTGAGACCTGGTCGTTAAGGTTTGGGCCTTGATTATCTGGATCTGTTTTGAGGCTGCACGTGCCTTGAGCTCATTAGCCAACACCACTTCTGTTAATTAGCCATCGTATTTACTATCCTAACAGCACCTTACAGGCCCGGGAGCCTCAGCAGGGCTGAGTCCTGCATTTCCATTGGGATGGGCCTGGCAGGGAGCCTGGCACACCAACCCATGTGTAAGGAACTGGAAGGGTGCGAGAGCAAGGCTGGCACCCCTCCCTGTGCAGCACCAGGAGACAGAATCCCGGAATCCCTGGGTTGGAAGAGACCTTCAAGATCATCGAGTCCAACCCAGCCCTAACACCTCAACTAGATCATGGCACTGAGTGTCACATCCAGGCTTTCCTTAAACACATCCAGGGATGGTGACTCCACCACCTCCCCGGGCAGGCCATTCCAGTAGACTTCCCTGTGTCAGCCTACAGCCAGGGCAGACGGTGGGTGGGCGATCCCAGGGATGGGCACAGCCCTTCCCAACTCCCTGCAGGCTGAGGAGAGTGAGGGGAAGTTTGTATTTTGAGCCTTGCTGCATCTCTAGCCTCATCCCAGGCTCCTGTCTGGTGCTCAGGGACAAGAAGACAGAAGGAGATGTGAGTTTCCAGCTCAGGAGCTCATCTTCACCGTTGTGGCCCTGGCGCTGATGGACTTGCTCCGTGCCAGAGGCTTTGCCTCCCCCTCTCCCATTTTCCTGCCCAGCTGGGATGTGCAGGTACCTGGTCTGATCCAGCAATTCCAGACTTGGATGACAGAGAAGCACCTGCTCTCACCAATGCCAGGCACTCCAGCACGGGATGGAGACATCACAGGTGTGCTTTGTCATTCTCAGGCTGCACTTTGAAGAGTGGAGGGATTCTATCTTCCTTTGGGTCTGGAAGGACTGATTTTATTTATTTGTTTTAAGGCGAAAGGCTGATTTTTACTTTTTTCTTCTCTTTTCCTTAAAGGCCACAGCTTTGTCATGTGCTCCCACTTAAACCATTCCCTGCCCCAAAGCCGTGGCTATTGCTGCTTTTCCCAGCTGCAGCCCAGGGCTGGAGAAAACCTGGATCTGGCTGCTGGGATGTGTCACTGAGGAAACTGGGAACAGGGAAGGGTGAGAAGAGAAAAAAACTTTAAGCCAGGCTGGGAAAAATCTCCCTGGCAGTTCCTGTGCCTAGGATTTAAAGTGTGACTGCCATTTCAATGAGGAAGGATGCCTTTTGTAGAATCTCAGAATTGGTTTGGGTTGGAAGGGACCTTAAAGACCATCTCATTCCACACCCTGCCATAGGCAGGGACATCTTCCACTATCCCAGGTGGCTCCAAGCTCCATCCAGCCTGGCCTTGGACACTTCAAGAGATGGGGCAGCCACAGCTTCTCTGGGCACCCTGTGCCACAGCCTCAGCACCCTCACAGGGAAGGATTTGTCCCTGTGGTTTCTCTGTCCCTGGCTGTTTGCACAGCAGGAGGATCAAACTGAGCGAAAGGATGAAGAGTTTTCACACCTGTTCAATCTGGATCACTAGGAAGAGTGGAGATTCCCCAGGATTTTAGGCTGTTGCCTTGTGCTGCTCTCCATGGACACACTGGGATGGACTCACCAGGGCTGGAAAAGCTCCTACCTCACTCTGCAGGAATGATGAGAAGATTTCTTGGCCCAACCACCCTTCCTTGGGCATGGATTCTTGTTCCTAAGTGCTGAGCACCTGACATCAGCACAGACTGAGTTTGGAGAGGTTTCCAAGACCCGAGAGCATGGCTGGCTGTGATGGAGATGGGCTAACATGGGATCACAGGAGGATTGTTGTGTTGCTTACAGCTCATGTCTATGCTGTGGCTGTTGGAAACAAAGGACAGCCATGACAGATCTGTCCATTTCCAGCACCCATTCTAGGCCATGGCAGTGAAGCCCTGGCACAGGGTGCCCAAAGAAGCTGTGGCTGCCCCTGGATCCCTGGAAGTGTCCAAGACTGGGTTGGACAGGGCTTGGAGCAACCTGGGATAGTGGAAGGTGTCCCTGCTCATGGCAGAAGGGGATGGAATGAAATGAACTTTAAGGTTCCTTCCAACTGAAACTGTTGTTGGATTCTGGGAATACTCTCATTTGCAGGTCACCAATTGGGAGTTCTTGCATCCCTCCCTCCTCGGCAGGAACAGGCTGCACATCTTGTTGAGTGATGCTCTTTCCAGCCTCCACCAGGAGATATTCCCACTCAGATCCCTGGCTGTGCTGCTGCAGAGGAATTGAGGGCAGCTCACACCAGGGAGCCCCACAGAGACATGGAAATTCAGTGCTTTGCTCTTGCCTTGTGGTGGCACCAAGATGGACGAGGCGGGAAGGGCTGGGCTGGGAGCTGGGAGCTTTGATCTGGGTATCAGCCAAACCCTCCTAGATATGAGACACCACCAGAAATAATAAATGAAGGCCTTAGAAGAGACTTATCCCATGTCCCAGATCTGTCAGTGCCTTCTTCCCTCCCCTCTCCACCACGGGCCTGCAAACAGCTGGACTCAACTCCCCTGTGACATCTTGTTGGAATTCTGAAAACTTAGATTTTAAGATTTTGGTATATAGTAATATATGTGGGGCAAGATGGAGACTTTAGGGTGGAGGTTAGCTGTTCTTTTTTCACGTCATCCTCCTTCTTCTTCATGGTTTTGAGTGGTTTTTTCTTATTGGGTGAAAGGGTCAGCATTGCGGGCTTCAAGTGGTCAATTATTGTTTCTAAAGTATAAATAGTATAGGTGTCATCTCGTTATTGAGTAATTATCACTTAAAAGACCTTGGAAAGAGTTAGAGACAGCCATTTCTACCTTGTTAGCTAGAACTCACATCTCGAATTCTAGATAAGAATTATTAAACATCTGAGTCCGAACATGAAAACAGTGTCCTGTGTGTTAATCCTGGCTCTAACACGAAGAAAAGATTATAAAAATCCTTACAGCATCCAGTCCATCAGCTCCAGCCAGATAAAAACACTCCCTGTTCAACACTCCCAGCCTGAGCCACCTCAGGCCTCTCACAACCCACATTCTCCCACTGCTGTGCGGGACAGGGTCCTAAACCCCCTCCCTCATTCAGGACTTGAGAATCCCAGGGATGCCATGCTAACCAGCTCCTCAGGGAAAAGTGTAGCTGGAACTGGACATTCAGCTCTGGCAAACAAGGAACAACCCCCAGCTCTGCTTTAAACACCGCGCAGAGCATTTAAAGATCAAACAGACCGAGCCACTGAGGATGCTGTGGCAGACCCCAAGGGGGCTTGCTGGATGCCAGGGGTGTGTCCCTGGGCTGCAGAGGTCACGGGCTCTGCAGACCTTCAGCTGCTCTGCAGTGAGGGCTGAGCAAATCCCCACGGATGAATCCAGCATCCATCAGCTGGGTTTGATCAATGCAGTGCAATTCCTTATCTCCAATGTGGCTGGGCACACATTTCGAAGGAAACCAAACCCAGCCGGTCCAGGATGGAGCACGATCAATCCCAATGTCCCAGCATTGACACATGTCTGGGTTTGGTCTGAATCCTTTATCAGGCAGTGGCACAGCTCCACAAGGAAAAGGTTCAGCCTCACAGACACTTTAGTGCCCTTGTCTCCCCTCCAGTCCTGCAGCCGTTCCCAAGATCATTCATCCTGCACAGATCATTAGCACACCCCCATTTTAAGATAAATTACCCAAATCTTTAAACCTCTGCTTGGAGGGAATCCCCTGGGGTGGCTGTTCACAGTCAAGTCCCTCTCTGAAGGCATCCCTATGGAGCCAGAGCCATTAATACAGCATTCCCAGAGAGCCTGCAAATTGCAAAGTAGCAGGAAAATGGGGCTGGAAAAGCAGGAATCCTGCTTAAAGCCACGACACAAGGATCCTTAGAATATTGGCTTTGGGATTGTTCTGCCTCTGTGGTTTGCCAAAGGTTTGTCTTTGAGAGGAGCACAAAGATAGAGGTGTCACCCATCCTTAGGGACACGGTGCCTGTGCACAGGACAGGCAGGTTCCCCGGGCTTCACCCTCCAGAAATGGTGACAACCCTACCAGAAATGGTGGGATTTGTAGGAAAAGTCCAGAGGAAAGGATGCCAGTGGAGAGAAGAGGGATTGGAGAGCATGGGAAGGCAGAGCAAACAGAACTTGTTACAGAAGGGAGTAGATGTACTACCTGGGGCTGCTCCAAAATCTGCTCCCAAATGTGTTTTGGTTTTTTTTTCAAATAGGATATTGATTTTGTTTCCTCTTTTTTTTTTTTAATTTTATTTTGACTGATGGAGTGTTTCGGAGAAATGTCTGCTTTGGTGGAATTTTATTCTTTTTTAATTAAGGAATCAATAGCAAAAAAAGGCAGCAACATGTCAATAGGGGAAATGTTTTGGTCTCGTTCCTCTTGAAAGGTGATGGTGAATCTGAGCAGCTTTGGCCTGACCTGGGAAATGAGGCGAGGAAAGAGCAGGGAGGGAGCACCAGGTATCTGAGTGATGGCTCCCAGGAGCTTCTGCAGAGAAATAGTTGTGTTTCCTCCTGAATTTTTTGCTTGATTTTTTATTGTTTTCTCTTTTCTGGCAGTTCTCATTATTGTTCTCCATCCAACACCTCTGAAATGTTATTGGCCGAGAAGCAGCAGCTCCCCAGGGCTGTTGCCCTCCTCAGACTGAGACATGCACAAAGCCATTAGGACAGCACTAACGACATCCCAGCTCCTGGTTCCTGCTCACCAATCCCAGATTCCACCATACCAGGATCCTGCTCACCAATCTCAGCTCCCACCACAGCAGGTTCCTGCTCACCAATCCCACCACCCCCAGCTCCTGCTCACCAGGTGTGCTTGGCTCCACCAGGCTGAAGCAGAAATGACCCTGCTCAGTCACAGCAAAGGAGCCTCCAAGGACACAGAACAAGCTGGGAGGTGATGCTGCTGTTGGGAATGGAGTATCAGCTTTTCATTCCATGGGGAAGCCCACTTTGAGGGATTCTACCATACCTTTTCCCATTATTCCCACTATCCAAGTGCATGAGGAGCTCTTGCTCAGTTTGACTCACAAATTGATCCCGAAGTTTATATATCATAAACCCATAAATGGTAACAGATAAATAAACACCATCATTGCTCCTGGTCTGGAGCCCCAAGGTGATGCCTGTGGGATGCTCCAGCTCCCTGGCTCTGAGCTGTTTTGGATCTCTTCCTAACACAACCACACACAGCACGAATAGTCGGAGCTGCTGCCAGGCCATTGTTGGCCACAGCTATTTTTCCTGGTGGCAGAGGCAGCCCAGGTGAGAGCTGCAGGGCTTGGGATGCATTCCTGGACTGCTGGCAGCCAGACATCTTGGTGCATGCTACTCCTGTGGGATGGGACGTGAGTTATCCCATCCTCCACAAGGAGAGGTGGATCTGCTCCCACTGCCATGGGGAGGCCACTGAAAATGCTCAGCTTGTCCCGTTGGCACCAACCCTCAGGGCTGGCCATGCTCCTCTGCTCTGGGGAGATGGATTTCCCTGCTGGGGAGCACAGAGAGAGATGCCACTGGCATTACCCAAAGCATCCATCACCATCCCCCTCCTGCCTCTGGGCTTAATCCGTTGGGTCCTGGCTGCCTAAAGGAAGGGAAAGGGAAGAGAGATGAGAAAGCCCAAAGTTAATTGGCCCAAGGGGCAGGACAGAACCCTGCTGTGTCACAGCTGAAGGGAGAAGGCAGGACAGAAACTGTGCTGGATGGGAAAGGAATGGAAAGAAAATCCTGCTTAGGAATTTGGGTTGTTTTTTTAAACAAGAAGTGCTGAGTTAGCACAAAAAGAGATGTTAGGAAGATGTCAAAACACAGGTTTTGGGTTTTTCCTTGCCTAGCCTTTCATTTTGGAAAGGCTCAAGTGAAATCTGTGGCCGCTTTCAGGAACATAAAAACCCCTCTGCTGCCCTGTCCCAGCTGGAATGCTTTCCCAGCTTTGACACACAACAAACAGCTCCCAGTGAGTTTTGATGGAAAACCAATCACCCAGCCCTGGACCACTGGCTCCATTACTTTATGAGCTCCCGCTGTGGGACAAGCTGTGGCTGACCAGAGAAACAGGGCATGCAGGCCTGGAGGTGATGGGTTAAATAGAATAGACTGAGGAAGAAGAGGCAAAAAGCTGGGAGAAGTGGGATCCAAGTAGTGGCTGGTGGGAAACCAGCTGGAAAGCATGAGGTCCTGTCAGGATATGTGGCTTGGAAGGCAGGGGACTGATGCAAAGCTCCTACCTGAGCTCCCCACTCATCCCTGTAGCCTGTGGAGCCAGTTCCCAGCCCTGTCCCTGAACCCTCACTGTTATTCATGCCAGCCCTATGGTGCTGTTTGACAAGCCTAATAATTAGAAAATACCACGAGGTACAAAAGCAGAGAGGCTGCTCAGAGGATGATGAAGGAGGGAAGAGACAGCGGGATCCAAGTCCTACCTGCAGCCAGAGGGGACAGCCAAAGCCTGGCTCGTCCCTGTGTGACCAACCTCCTCTGGCAGCAGCAGATTTCGGGGCAGCAGCCCAGGATGCAGCCCCTGCAGAGGCAGCTGGGCCCTGTGTGAAGGCTGTGACTCGCTGGGTTCCCCTCGGCCCATCTCACTCCGAGCTGGCTCCTGGCAAAGTTCTCTCCTTCCCTTTCAAAGTGCTGGAGATGAGGGAAGCACACCGGGGGAACTCCCAGCCCCTGGGTACTTGTCAGTTATCCCTGAGACGCTCCAGCTAATTATTTTTATCCTTCACAAAGTCGTGTGGCATTCCGGAGGTGTGGAAAATGAGGACATTCTCGGCATCTCTCTCTCTCTGGCGTGGGCTAATGGTGCCTGTAAATTGCTGCTCCGTGTCAGGGGATCACTGCTCCTAATCAGGCTGAGATTTCTGATGGGCTCCACGCTGACCACACTTCTTCCTCCCCTGCTTTGCTTCAGGATGTTTTTTCCAGTGACAGAAGATTTTCCTTCCCCTTGTGCCCCATCTCAGTCCATTATGGGCTTGCAGGACTCTGGCAGGAGGGGGCAGGAGTCTCTGGGAAGGGATGTATGGACAGGAATGGCATTCCTTTTTTGGCCTGCAGACCACCAAAACCATCTGAAAAGGGTCTCACGAGGAGGCAAACAACTGCTTTGGTTCTGCAAACAAATGGTTGTTTCCTGTTCCTGTCTTTTTTTGAGAAGTGGAAGGTGAATTTGTGCTTTCCCTGGGCTCATTGCTCCTGTGCTGAAGACCTTTGGCCCTGAGGGCTGTGAATGGCACAGGGTTTTTCAGGAATGGGAGGCAGGTGATGGGGGTGAGCTGTGGGTGCTTTCCATACCCAGAGAGCCTCCAAGGTGTGTTGTGACCACGGCATTGCACGTTCTGGGTGAGGATGGTGGTCACACACCTGGCGGTACCACAGTGTGGGAGCTCTGCCCACACACGGGAATTTGGGTGGTGAAAATACAAGGCAGAGGAGAAGGTATTTGTTTCCCATCAAACAAACAAACAAACCAACCAGATCTGCTTGTGACTATCTTCCAGCTACTCCAGGCAGCGACAGAGGAGTTGGTTTGTTGTTTACCCACTCAGAGAGGAGATAAGGTCAGGAAATCATAGCTGGCTTCTGCAATCCTAAGGGGGAGAGCAAAGCTCAATCTGGCAGATGAATCACTCGCTATCGACTGCTCTTCTTCTCAACTATTCCTCCATTTCATGAGAAACCTCCAAAATACACACAAATATTTCCACCCAGGCCACAGTGATGCTCGATGCTCTCCCACAAATCCTGCCTCTGCCTCACCAGGAGCTGCTGCAAGTCCTGTTGCACATTCTGGGTCAGGGGAGGTCCCAAGACAACCTCCTGGAGAAGATTTTTGGAAGTCAGTGACTGTCATCACAGCCATGGGACAGGTAGGAGATCTGCAGGCAGGGATGTCGGGCCTCTGCACAGGCTGCCTCGTCACAGCTGGATGCAAACTACCATTTGCATTAGGTTAAAATCTTGAGTAAATTGAAATCACAGCAACATCTGCTGCTTTTTCATTAAGCTTGTGTTGACACCAGGGGAGGGGGACTTTGGAAAGACAGATGGAAAGGAGGGGGAAAGGTGGATTGACTCAGCACAGGCTCTTGAATTGCCTCTGGCAGGAGCCCTAGGATGCTCCCAGGCTGGGCATTGCAGTTTGGGCAAAATGACCTCAAACAAGAAGGTCCCTCCACCTTGGGCTCTGCTTTCCACCCCAGAGAGGGATCAGGGAATATGGGGCACAGCTGCCCACCTAAGGAGACACCCCCTCCCCAGAAATGGGGCCTATGGCACTGTCAAGAGAGCTCCCAAGGGTCTTGGATTGGTTTTGAGAGAGCCTTGCTCGGCTTCCGCAGAGCAGAAGGGATGGGGGCGAGCATCTGCCAGCAAACTGAGCGTCACCAAATCCACAGCAGCTGTGCCCTGCTTGTCACATCATCTCTCACTCTTCTTCCAGCCTAGATTCTAAAACTATTGGAGGCGAGGAGGTGCGGAGCCTTTCCTCACAGAAAAACCAACATGTTGCTTGTCCTCAGCATTGCAAAGCTTCAGAACACAACCCTGGCATGCTGCACCAATAACAGAGGCAAAGTAGTTTTATTTTCACTAGAAATACCCTCACTTCTTCATGCAGTCTCAAGGCTTTGGGAATCTGACATCTGATTCTAGAGTGCCACTTGTGCTGCACAGCTGTTTCTAAGCCTCATCCCAGGGCCTCACAGCAGCAGCTTCCCAAACAAACCCAGCTCAAATAAAAAGGGTTATACATGTCTGCAAACAGCCACCCTTGTGCCAGAGCTTGTTTGGAGGATTGTTTGTGGAGAAAAAACCACACTGAGGAGCACTTGTTGGGCTGTCCAGCTCTAGTCACTGCAATCACTGACATGGGGCTGCCGCCGTGGTTGCTGTTCCCACTGCATTCCATGCTGGGAGAGCACTCACGGCACACTCCAGAGGCCTGGCTGTGGCATTGCCAGCACATTCACACCATCTGCAGCCATGGATGGGAGGGAAAGCCTTATCTGTGTGGGAAATTATGGGCTGGCACTGGTTTTTGGGGAGCACGACTCTGCAGGAGCCACAGGCAGGAATATGCTGCAGGTTTGGATGGGTCCCCTGAGAGCACAGAAGTGATGGACCCCCAGTCCCAGTCCCAAGTACGAATGTACTGGGACCATGCTGAGGACACAGGTGCCACTTTTACCTGCTGGAGAGACACCAGCAAGTGCCAGTGGCCGCTCAGCCCTGGTCCAGGGCTGGATCCAGCACCGTGCCAGCTCATGGCGCAAAACCAGGAGCATCCTCAGAGCCTGTGGCTTTGCTGCACACAGAGAGCTGTCCCTGCAGGTCCCTTCCTCACACTGTGCCACCCACCAGCATCATTCCATGATTTCCCAGGCTGTGGCTCATCCTGGCCATGCCGAGTCCTGCCAGCTCCTCTCAGGGGGCTCACACGAGCTCATTAGGACTGTGGTTGACACGGATTTGCCAGCAGAGGTGGCAAATTGGTTTCTCATTTCTCTGGTGATTTTGTTCTCCAACATCCCCAAAGACAAAGGGATGACTGCTCCCATTTGTCCAAGAGGAGTGTCCAAGTGGCTGTCGGGTGCCCTAGCAAAGCCCAGGATTAACACACCAATTCCTCCGTCCTTGCTCTGCTCTTGTCCATGTATGGGGCCCAAGCAGAGAGCAATTAGAGCTGACAATGAGCTGCAAAGATCGTCTGGAGATCCTGACCAGGATGAGCAACACTGCGAGGTCAGGAGAGCAGGAATACTTCAGAAGAAATGACTCATTCCAGTTGGAAAAAAGGATGCTGCTGCTCCTGCCCTGGGCTCGTTTTGTACCAATTCAATTCACCATTTGCTGTGCTGCACTAATCCAAAGGCAGGATGAGTAGCAGGGCAGGGAGACACCTGACATGGGGGTTCAGCTCTGCCCTGCCTGGAGCGGGGTTTGTTTCTCCTTTTTTGGATCCTCAAATGGGTCGAACACATTTAGAAACCTAAAGGCTTGAGGTGGCTGCCTGTTCCCGACAAACCCTGAGCGATATCTGCAAATAAAACCCCCAACACTCGCCAGATTTCAGAAGTGATTTGGATGAAGGAATTGTCCCCAAAGCAAGAAGTGCTGTTAATTTTCTCCTTCACTGCAGCAAGGCTGCTGGAGGAATGGGGTGGGGCTCCAGGCAGATGTCCCAGCCCTGCCCGGGTGGCATAGCTGGATAATTTACAGCTCTCGTGAATATTCAGGTGTGATGTGAATAAAGAACACCCACTTTCCTTCTCTGATTCCCCAGGGCAGGGCCTGCAGGGGGAAAATCCTCTAACACAACCTTCACCAGCCCCACAGGGGAAATGAGTGGGGTGCAGGAATGGGAGCAGCACAAACACCCTCGGAGGGTTCTGCCCTTCCAATTTCCCTCTCGGTACCTGTCCCTCCACCCTGGTACCCACTGAGGTGTCACACGTGCCCCCAGTGGACACTGCCAGCACCAGCCCCTCCAGCCCTGTCACCCTGTGAGCAGAGCAGGGGTTCCTGCTGACTCCCAGCTCTGCAGGTGCTGAGAGGAGCAGGCAAAACCCCATCAGAAATCATCATGCCTGCATAGAATGAACAATAAACTCCAGCATTTAATTCTGGACAGACAAGATGGAATTTTTCAGTTTTCCAATGACAAAAAACCTGAAAAATGAAGGTTATTCACCTAATTTCAACTCGGTCATTTCTTTTCTTTCTTCCCCTCTGGAGGAAAGAAATGAAGGAAAGAAGAGGACAAAGCTTAAAACCTGATCAATGACTTCATGTGAGCGTCTTCCATTGAAATCAAGGAGGAAAAAGAGTATCTTGGCCTGTTCACTGATAAACTTTTCATCCCAGCTGCTGCATCTTCCCAAAGTATCTCCCCAAAGCCCACGGGAAACATGCCCTGTGTCCATCTCTCCCCCAAAGCTGAGAGCACTGTCTGTATTGACAGCATCCTTAGCACTGCAGAGGTGCCACCACTCCCTGCCTGTGCCCTGGGTTTGCCCATCTAGAGGTCAGCTGGGAGTTCCAGTTCAAAGTGGAGCTGCCTGGATGGAGGCTCAGCCTGCAGGAACTGCAGATGGAGGGCTAAACCAGAACTGGGATGGAGCTCCTGGATTAAGAGAAAAACAAGGACTAGCTAATAATAAGGGCCCCCATGTCCAGTGGGGATTTGATATGGGGATTAGGGATGAAGCCATCAGGTAAAGGTGGAGAAGCTGGTGAAACTGTAATAAGACACAATTTTTGAAGCCTGTCAGATTCACGAGTTTGAACTGTAAGGATAATTTATCCAAAGGCTTGGGTCAGAGACTGTGCTATTCATTCCCTCCAGCAGCCTCTGCTACACTATTCTTTAGGATGATTCAGCCTCCTGCTCAAGAGGAGCAAAGCAACAGTCCATGTACCTACCCCACACTGCCACTGCCCAAAGTCTGATCATCCATTTCATGGAGCCCTATGGACACAGCTGACCCTCCCAGAAACCACACTGCTCACCAGTAATTCCTTTCATGCTGAAAAATAAATGAAAAACCCTCAAACCACCTGATGATTATTTTGTTTGGCCCATTGCTATTAAAAAAAATCTCCCAATTCCTCGTTGGATGATTGCTCGTAATGCTGAGCACCAGCCCTGGTTTTGGAGCTATTAAGCCGTGTGTTAAATGTGAGCAAGCGTTGGGTTTAGGATCGCTGGGGGAAATCCACCCTATTTCTGCTATTGCTCTGAGCATAGCCGTGCCCTGAGCAGGAAGTGTGGGATGAGCACTTTGGGATGCTCTTGGCGTGGCAGAGACTCACAGGCAGAGCTCGTTGAAGCTGGGGGGGCTGAAACACCACAGGTTTGGGTCTGGCCCTGTAGTTTCACAGAATATCCTCAGTCAGAAGGGATCCACAAAGATCTTTGAGTCCAGATCCTGGCCCTGCACAGACACCCAACAACCCCACCCTCTGCTTGGAAGCATTGAGCTCCTTGAGCTTTGGCAGGCTTCAAGCCTGAGCTTTCATGGAGCAGGAGGAGGTGGATGAGTGAGGAGATGCAAATGCAGATTTCACTCTGAGGCAAACCAGAGAAATGAGTTGCTGCCACTTTCTGTTGTTTTTTTGCCCAGTCAAATACCACAATCAACACACAGAGCATTATAACCAACCCAGAGGCAACTCTGTGCAGAAAATAAAGGGAAACAGATGAAAGAAACCCTCTTATTCTTAATTTACTCCAGTTAATTTTAGTCTAATTTGATCACAATGTTCTTCTGTAAATATCAGCCCTTCTTTAATAAGGCAGTGTTGGCCACAGAGGCTGTGATTGCGATGGAATCACCCGGTGTGTCGTAAAAGACTTTCTCTGGTAATTGTTAGGAGGAACTGGAGCTATTCTGAGGCAGGTATGGGATTGCAAAGAGAGATAATTATAACCCAATCTAATTAGTAATTATAGCAGACCTCTCCTAGAAATTATTTTTTTACTTAAATATTCCCCATGTCCTCCTGAACAGCCGTCTGTGCTGCTGTCAGGAGGTCCCTGGGTGACACTGGTGCCGAGACAGGGTATGAGCTCTGGGCTGCTGTGTCCCTGTCCCCATGGCCTCACCCCGGGATGTGATGGAGCCTCGGCCCCGGCATCTGCCAGGGGAGGGAGCAGGGAGACAAGCAGACAGGCAGGGCTGAGACAGGAGAGGGTGCTCTCGCCGCAGCAATGGAGACGTGAAGGAACACGGGGTGTCCTGGTGCCGGGGGGCTCGTAGGGTGAGGGGTCCTGCTGCCTCAACCCACATCCCAGGAATGCTGCTCCTCCCGGAGTCTGCAACAGCAGCAGAAATCAGAAAGGGTTTAGGGGAGATGGGAAGACGGGAGGCTGCACAGAAAGCTGGGAGCCGGCTGGGAATGGCTCCCGTTTCATTTTCTCAGTTGTGTCAATGGACACAATCCCCTCAAACCTTCCTGTGACACAGCTCCGACCCCAGGACTGAGCCCGGGGCTCTCGGCCACCGAAACCCGTCAGAACACACCACGGGAGACGTCCAGGTCCAGGGAGACAAAGGGGCACAGGCACACCCAGGGTGTGGCAGCTTTCCAGGTGGGTGGGATTGGATGAACTGGTTTTGTCCCACTGGAGGTCTGCCCAAATCAATTGTTTTTCAGTTCAGTTCAGTTGTAGCAGAATCCTTCATTCCAAAAGGGAAACTTTTCAAACCTCTGCAATTTTCCTCTCCCACTCATCTTGCTGCCTCTGCACCAGCCAAAGGTGTCTCTGAACAGCAAATACCTCCAAGTGCTGCCTGGGGAGCTGAGACAAAAACCAACAGTGCCAGGAAATGGAGCAGCCCGACCTGAGGGGCCTCTGCATAGAAATCCTTGCTCCAGGATGTTTCCTGAACCTGTATCCCCTTTTTCAGCTCTTCTGGAGGCACCACCCAGAGCAGTGCGTGCTCCCTTTCCTCCCCACCCCAACGCCATCCTGCTGTTGGTCCTTGTGATGCCCTGGGACCACTCAATATGCTTTGAAGGAGTTGCAGAGCTCAGCCTCTGCAGCACAAACAAGCAGGACTTTGCTGCCAAGCTGTCCAGATTGCCAAGAAATGGTGCAATCTCAGGAATTAGGCAGAAAAGTACCAACAAGCATGAAATCTCAGTGGTGGAGCAGGAGCTGTCCTCACACGGTCCTTTCTGCGAAGACAGGGCTGGGAGATGCGAGGTGTAATTAAACAGAGCTACTGAAAGCTGGTCTTAAAGGATTTAATCTCTGAAATCCAGGCTCTAATTACAGGGCTGCACCAGTTCTGACCCTGAACTGATGCGCTATTTTTTAATCGAGTTATTTCTTCCAAGCAGAGCCGTCTCCAGGGGCTCGCCTGGGCAGCAGCGTTAGCTCGCAGCTGGGAGCGGGCTAACTAGGCCAGCACTGCGGGAATTCTCTGGGATTGTTTTTTTCTGCACATCTCAGTATCATTCCAGCAGGGAACACCCGCAGACAGGAACCTGTGAGCAGCACACGTGTGTGTGGTGGGGGGAACCACGGTGAGGAGTGGGAGGCAGCAGGCGAGGCATGGGGCTCATGTGTCCAGAGGGATGCTGCTCTGAGAGCGGGATGCTAAACGTGGACCAGGATGTTAATTTGAGAGCACGGTGCTAATCTGAGAGTGGGATGCTGCTCTGAGAGCAGGATGCTAATCTGAGAGTTGCGTGCTAAACTAAATCCAGGATGCTAAACCAGGAGCAGGATGCTAATCCAAGAGTGGAACGCTAATCTGAGAGTGAAAAGCTAATCTGAGAGTCACATGCTAATCTAAATCTGGGGTGCTAAACCAGGAGCAGGATACTAATCTGAGAGCAGGATGTTAATTTTAGAATGGGATACCAATCTGAGATCAGGATGTTAATCTGAGAGCAGGATACTAATCTGAGAGCGGGATGTTCCATTGAGAGCAGGATGCCAGTCCAAGAGCAGGATGTTAATCCAGGACTGGGATGCTAATCCAAACACAGAGATGCCCATTTCCAAGCCTGCAGGGCCATCCCTGAAACAAAAGAAATCCCCCTGAAGCACCTTGCTGTGGTTCAGCCACTGTTGCTGTGTGTGGATGGATAGACCACCACCTCCACCTCCATCCCCAGCTGGCCTGGAGCAGGATGTGCTGCATCCCACTGCGTTGTCACCATGGCTCCCACCTCTCTAATCAGGGCTTCTTGCTCCCAGACAGAGCTGCTGACCTTGATTCCTTCTAGTCCGAGGCCCCACCATGGCAAAGTGATTCAATTAAGCCCTGGTTCACAGAGAGGGCTAAAAACAAGGAGGGAGGAAAAAAGAAGTGCCCAAGAACAACAAAAATCCGCACTCCTGAGAACAATTTCCTTCTATGGATTTTTAAGACCAGCGGCTGGAGAATCACTTTCTCGTTTCTGTGCTGTCTCTCCAGTCAATAAATAAGAGGGAAATAAAGGATTTCAGAGAAAATAGAATGCAGTCAAAAGGTAAATTGTGGTCTTAAAAGCCCCTAAGAGACTGTCACCGACTTTGAAATGTTTCCTAGTTTGAGACCATTTCTTCCTGACTACATGGTTTCCTCTCCTTTATTTGCATCTCTGGGAGGTAATCTTTAAAACTGATTTTCCCCTGGTTGCATTTCATTGGCAAAGAAACTAAACAGGCTGCTGCATTACAGTAATAACATCAACACTGCAGCCACCTTCGCCTTAATTATTTCTCTGTCTTGCCAACAGAACCAGTTAAACGAGATTTATATTTGGGCGGGGAGGCGGGGGGGTGAAGTGGCAAGTGTGTGGATGGGTGAGATAACCTGGAAAAACCGATTTCTCCCTTGTTATGTGTCACTAGCAGTAAAAAAAAGGTAAAACAATAATAAAAAATACACGAGGTAAAAGGTTTGGGCCATTTAAGTAATAATAATGTCAGCGTTTCACCTGTCTCTTGCTTAATTATTTCCTTCTCTCAGCTCTGCCACCTGAACCAGTTTAGATAAGATTTCAGCCTGGATAAAGAGGAAGAACCTGTATTCTCCAAAGCAGATAAGCTGCTTTTTCCAGTCAAAAGGAAGAGAATACGTCACTAAAGCCTTCCCGCTGCCTACTCCAGATTTATCAACAACCTCTTAGCAAAAGTCTTGCCACTAAAAGCTTGTGAAGTTTTGCAAAATACTACCAGATAAGAGAGAAGCACTTGTAAAGACAAGAAAGAGGCTGGATGTGCAAAGTAGCTCGCCACAATCCGTGTCCTGCCAACACATGCTGAAGGTCACCCCAAAAAGCCCCAGGGAGGGGGAAACCTGTGTTTAAGGAAAGTCCACAGGCTCTGTGAAGGTCTCCTTGTACATGCAGGATGTCCAAGCTGCCTTCTGAGCTGTGCTTAAAAGTCAACTCCTTCTAGACCTCCTGCTCTGTCCTTTTAGGTCTCCCTCCTTCCCAAGACATCCACATCCACCTTTGTCCTTCACCTAAGGGGCTTTAGGACAGTGCTGGCTTGCCAGGAAAAGAGCTTGATGGAACATAAACCCATAGAATTATAGAATCCCAGAACGGTTTGGGTTGGAAGGGACCTTAAAGAACACCTTGTTTCAACCCTCTGCCGTGGGTAGGGACACCTTCTACACAACCAGGTTGCTCCAAGCCTCAAGCTCCAGAAAATCCCACTGCCACCATCCCTCCTATCCACCTTTACCATAAATACAGCTTGAGCTTCCATCTGGCTCTCTCTCTACTGACATCACAGAGATCACAGAATCTCAGAATCCCAGACTGGTCTGGGTTGGGAAGAACCTTAAAACCCATCCAGTTCCACCCCTTGCTGTGGACAGGGACACCTTCCACCAGACCAAGTTGCTCCAAGCCCCGTCCAACCAGGCCTTGAACACTTCCAGGGACGGGGCAGCCACAGCCACTCTGGGCAATCCTCCCAAGGAAGAATTTCTTCCCAATATCCAACCCAAATCTCTCTAAGTTTATAATGCAATCTAATTAGTAATTATAAGAGATCTCTCCTGGAAGCCAGGGGGAGGAGGTGGGACACTTGTGCTGCAGGGCTGTGGGTCCACCAGGCTGAGGGCCCCGGCAGGTTGGGACTCACGGCTCTGGCTGCCTGTGCCCGCTGCTCCTGCGGCGCTTCCAGCCCAACCCTGCCAAACCCCGCGTTCCGCTGCTGCCAAGGCGCCCGGCGCTGCAGATGGGCCTCGAGGGCCTGTGTGCAAACATTCCCCCACACCTCAGGCACCTGCAGCAGGCGCCTGGAGCCCGGCCATCCACGGGGAGGGCTGGGCTGAGAAGGAGGATGAGACACTCTTGGCTGCTCTGCACTGCACGACACCTCTGGTAGTGCAGAGAAGCATTTTAAAAGGGAGAAAAGCAGCTCCCTAGTACAAAGCCAAGAGTTTTTCTTCTGCTTGTACGGCAGAGTTTACTTTTATTATACAATTTTCACCCTTCATAGCTCAGATGTTTTGCCTGGTTTCATTGCTGACCCGCAGGCCAAACCTCAAAGCAGTATTTGCTCAGGGTTTTGCGTGTATGTGGCTTTAAAGTTATTATTATTTTTTTTAATAAATTCAGTGTGTGCAAAACTTTATTCCTTGATTTATAACAGGCAGGGGAGTGATGATGGATTTTTGTGCTGGAGGGCAGGAGAGCAGACGAGGAGGGCGAACCTGAGCAACCTGTATAGTGGAAGCTGTCTGTGCCCTGGCAGAAGGTTGGAATGAGGTGGCCTTTAAGGTGCCTTCCAACCCAAACCATTGTGGGATTCTGTGACTCTGTGCTGCTTCCTGGGCGGTGATGTATGTGCAGGGTGAAGCAAAGCAGGAATGGTGCTTGTTCCTGTGCACTGACTGTTCTCAGCTGCTGACCCACGAGGGCTGAGAAACTTCCCCCAGCAGCCACCTCCCCACTCTGTGCTCTCCTTATCACCCCAAACCTAGAAGTTATTGGCTGCTCCTGCTGCATTCAGCAGTGGGGCTGGATTTGGCCCCGTGGCTCTTCCCACAGAGCCACCCTGCTGCTGTTTTTGCTTCTGAGCTCCTCCAGCTTCCCTTCCCCGGCCTTGCCTTCCTACCCTGCCTCATGCCTGATTATTGGGTCTGCATGTGTAAGTACAGCCTCCTGCCATCCTAATCATCCAAAGTGGCTATTTGAATAACAGTTGTTGGTGCCTGTAGCTTCCTGTAATTTTCCAAAGGAAACAAATCCATGCAGACTGCAATTTTGCGCCTATGAATTTTGAATGAATGTCTCTGAGAGCCTCGATTTCTCTCTGCCTTCCGTCCTCCCCTCCCCTCGCCTGCCTCCCAGGCCCAGCTGAGCCAGAGGCTGCCACCAAAAGGGGCATAAGTGAGTGGCTCCTTTCAGATGGAGGATTTTGGGCTGGGAAGGCTTCATCCCTCCCAGGACAGATACCAAAACACGGTGATATGGGCAGAGCTTGCTGGGGATGGGTGAGTTGCACCCAGCCCATGAGAACAGATTTGCTCCACAGCAGGACAAAGCAGAGCATGGAAGAAGAAGCATCATTTGAGCATTGGGTGTCAGGATTTTTCCTAGTGTTGCTGCTTCCAAAGTAATTCTGGGAGGTGCCTGACTACCCAGCTCTGATGGTACCTGTGCTTTGGGGCTGTTCCTGCTAGCCAAGCTCTTCACCTTCTAACTCAGAGCAGCTGGATGACATTTCTCCTCCACAGCTGATCTTCCTGATGGCAACTGCCCCTATTTATTGTGGAATCACAGAATGGTTTGGGCTGGAAGGGACCTTAAAGCTCATCTTGTTCCACTCCCCTACCATGGGCAGGGACACCTTCCAATATCCCAGGTTGCTCCAAGTCCTGTCCTTTGATACTTCCAGGGATTGGGCAGCTTCTCTGGGCAATCTGTGCCAGGGCCTCCCCACCCTCACAGGGAAAAACTTCTTCCCAATATCCAACCCAAACCGACTCTGTTTTATTTTAAAATCATTATAACCTTCTCCCTCTCAAGTTTCCCCTCCTGTTCCTCTGCATGTCGTTTTATGACACTGAAGGTTCTCCTTTTTTATGACATTGTTGTTTTTAAAGTGTTTTTATCACCTGGTTTTATTACTAAATTACCGTAGAGCACCCCAAGTGCTATAGGAGTGAAGAGGGAGAGCGGCTCTGGAAATGCAGCAACTCCTTCCTGAACAGCTTGCAGCCTCGCCAGGGAAGGGGCTGTGATTTGGTGATGGATGGAGTGCTTGTTATCCAGCATATTTTTATCCATACATATATAAAGCACTTTGTGATCCCAATGGATACAAGGCACTATATAAATGTAAATCATTATCATTATCATTAAATACCTTCTGTATCTTTTAAACCTACCCGTTGGAATCAGATATGTACAGGGCAGCTGCTATCTGGGTTTTGTTGGGGAACCAAATGTGAGAGCTGTGATTTTTGTCTTCGTTAGCAATTAAATGGGATCTCATGAAAGACTCTTATTTTTCCGTTGCAATTTTTTCATGCTGCCACTGATTTGAAAGTCACTTCTCACTCACTAAGAGAAATCTCTGCAGAATTCCCTAGCAACAACCTGAATAAGAAACAGCCACCTTGGGTATGAGGATGTTCCCGGGATTATCCGAACCCACCGCAGGCTGTCCGGCGCTCATCGCCGTGAAGATGGGGAGAGGACCCACGGGGTCACGGGGAGGAGAGTTCAGCTCCTCCATGATTTATGACTCAGTGGAGATTATAGACACTTGTCTCCACAACTGTGACTCTGCAGTGTTTCTGCTTGGCCGCTGCCCAACCCCAGGAATGAGTGACTGCACCAAGCTCCTGGACGCCCTCCTGTCGCAGCCGGAGCCATAGGGAGCACAGGAACCGTATCCATGTTCCAAAGGCTCCTGTTCCTGCCTTACTCTGCTCCTTTTTCCTGTTCTTTAGAGGAGGGATTTGAGCCTGAGGGATCTGAAGGATTGCACAGGGAGGCTCTGGCACCACAGAAATGACCTCAGGCCATGTGTGTTTCCATTGAGGCCATAAATGACTGAATTCCCTTTCTGCCCATAGGACATGCCAAGCAGGCAGCACTCCGACAGCCTTTTCCCCAGTTTTCCTCCCGTTTGGTTGCTAAAGCCTGTCTGCCTTCCTGAACTTCCAGGAAAGCCACCCAGTGACAGCTACTGACAGCTTCTCCCTGTGGGAATTCATCTCCAGCTGCATTATCCTAGAGTCATAAAATCCTGGAATGGTTTGGGTTGGAAGGGACCTTTGAGATCATCTCATTCCATGCCCCTGCCATGGGCAGGGACACATTCCACCAGACCAGGTTACTTCCAGCCCTGTCCAACCTGGCCTTAAACCTCATGGCTGGGAGCCAGGAACCTGGTCTAAGATAAAAGTGCACTTTTCAGTGCAATTTTTTTATCCTTCCGATGCTCCATTGGCATTTCCCAAAGGGAGATGACTGATGCAGGGTCAGGCTACCCTCAGAATGCAGTGAAGGGCAGGTGCTGGCTGCAGAGACAGGGGATCAGTTGTTCTGAGCCCTCAAGGGACCATCATCAATAGTATTTCATTTGCCCTCGTCATGACAACCAAGGGGATGGATTTGGAAAACTTGTATGTGTCATGAGTCTGAGCCCTGGCCTTTAAACCCCACTAACCTGCAAGCAGTGGCTTGCAAAGGTTTTGCAATATTTAGTTAATGGAACAAGGTTTTTCCTAGTTCTCTATTTTTCCCCATTTTTTTCATTCTATTTTCCCCAGCCTCTCAGGAGCTGCAGCCTCCTGCTGCCCAGGGGAAATCTTCCATTTAGCTACATTTTCCTTTCTCATTTCATGCTGTAATGGGGATTCATCATAGGTATTAAATCCATAATTTGCCATGAATCCCTTGTCTCTCTCTGTGGAGGTCAGAGTTGAGTTTAAAGGAACCCGATATTGTGGCTTTGTGGCTGTCCCTGGGGGAGAGCACCAGCCCAATTCCCCGGAGCAGGAGGAGGCTGGAGAGTCCCGGGTGGGTCATCCAATGCCATGTCCATGCTTTTAACCTCTCTTTGCTTGCTGAAGGGGGCAAAACTGAGCACATCAGGCACCTTTAATGTCAAGAAAAGAGTAATAGCCCATTCTAGAGGGCCATTTGTCCATCTCGGCATGTGAGAAACATCCTGAGGCAGGAGAGGTTATTCTCCTGTTAATTACCAAGGGCGCCCACAGGTCAGTCATTAAGATATGACTACCCAGTTTCACAGCCCAGTTGGAGCCAAAAGGAATGCCACAACTCCAAACCCACCCCAGTGCTCCTGCCAGATGGGAGGCTGGCATCCATCATGCTGAGGGGCACCAAAAGCAAGCGGCGCCAGGAACGCACCGTGATGGAGGTGTAACAGAGAGATCCATCATGGGGCTCCCAACCCTTCCTTCACCATGAGCGGGAGATGCTGGCTGAGCTGGGGGCTCTGCTGGGAAGCCTGAACCATCCAATGGGTGTCAGAGAAGCTCAGGCACAGTGAGGCAAGGCTGGGCAACACTTCACCGAGCAGGGAAATGCAAGACAAGCAAAGAGGGCTGGCCAAGCTCTTAGAACCTGGAAACAGCATTCCTGCAGGCTGGGCACGGGCAGAGGGCTGGGGTCCCTTCAGGCAGCCTCTCCCAGAGCGGCTCCTCCGCTTTCGCGGCCGGTCCTGCCCTGCCGAGCCGCCGCTTCATTTGTCACCCGGGCGATCGATAGCAAAGCGGGGGCTGTCGTTCAGGTGATGTCACGCTCCGAGAGCCTCGCTGTTCTCTGCCGGCTGACAAGGGGAGAGGAGTCAATACTTGTGTCAGGTCACTAACAACCCACCGAGCTCCTGGCAGTGGTGGCTCCCGGCGCTGCAATCGGCATCGCATCCGTGTGCGCAGCTGGGAGAGGCACAAAAGGCGCTGCTGTGAGCACAGATGCAGAGGCAGAGGAGCACGGGCAGGATGCAGATGGGGGAGCTGGGTCTTGATTGGCAAGAGGGAGAATCGTGCGTAGGAGTGAAAGCAAAGCGAGGTTTGCGTGTGCGGGGGGTCTGGCTGGTGCAGAATGCGAGGTGTCAGCGATTCAGAAGCGCATGAAGCAAAATAATGCCTGCTGTCCACAGGCAGCCCAGGGAGCTGGAGACGCTGGGTGCAGCAGAGGGAAAGGCTGGTGTGATGTGGAGGGAGCC